>OU911092.1:6677500-11677500 GCA_918358865.1 Melinaea marsaeus rileyi
TAACATAGCCTGTGTCACTCAGTGAAGATGCAGTTTTGTAATGGTTAAAGAATTTTTGAAATCGGTCCAGTAGTTTTTGTGAAAACATTACAAACATACATACAAAAACACAAATGTTTATAATATTAGTATATTACAATCTATCTATATGTTAATTACATTTAAAACTGTAAATGTTACTCCATTTTTACGCTCATAAAGGACTTTAAAACTTTCAAAAAGAAATTGCGTTTTTATTTTAACAATACAAGTTCAGAAGTGATGTAATACGCCCACATTATGTCCAACGAAATTGTTTAAAATTCCATACAAATACAACAACAAAGCAAGCAACGGTTACACAAGTCTCAATTATTTTATATTTCTTAACTTTTTAAAAAAAGTTTTCTAAAACAAAAGTTTTATATTATAAAAGTTTCTGAAATATTCATATAGCTTCTTAATTTAAATACTAAATTAAGTATTTAATTCATATTTAAGCTTTTCAATATGTTAAGCTATGGTATAATTAAATTATTATAAATCGATACAAATCATTCTAATCGATTATATAATTTATATCTAAATGGTAACAAAAAATCGAATACAAATCTGATACTTGAAGGTCGATTTTGTAATCGATACAATCGTTCATCGATGATCACGACCTGACCCGGCTCAATAGATTAGGATGAATATTTCGTTGGTAAAAAACGTTTTCTATATATCTTATATCGATATAAATCAACTTTTTATATTCGATACATTCACTAAACATCGGACTGGTTTTGTAGATTAAATAATATATTATTAAGAGAATTATTCAATGCTAAATATAAGACTTTTTTTTATCGGAAATTATTTATCTGTGGTTCACAGAATATTCATTAATTATGGTAGGATAAAATTATAAAATTTATTGTCCAATTTTCGAGATAATGCTTTGAAAGCATACACAGGAATGTATAAATATGTTTATACATAACAGCGAGCGTTTGTCAACAAGCGGAGCCATGAGCAAAAGGTAGTAGCCAATATTTAAGCGAAGTAAGCGGAATAACAATTCCAAGTTTATGTTATGTCAAGTACACTTGTCTGTACCCAAAATACGAGTATATAAAGGGTCCGATGTACGGTCGAGAGGGCAGCGAAGATGTTTATTAAAATTCAGTTTTCCCTAATAAAACTGCGAGCTGGTGAAGAGACGTACTTTAAAGAATACCTTTATGCAAGAGGTTCTTTTGGATATTAGCCAATGTTGCTAGGCGAGGCGTCCGCAAAAAACTCACTTAATAAGGCATACCTCACGAGTAGATAAGTGCGGTCAACATGGATGTACTGTCAGCAACAGAATTTAATATATTTTTTCTTTTATATAATACATCTTAATACATCTTAATCCGCAATGAAGAGATCCACAGAATGGCAGGTACTAGCGAAGACGTCACGGTGAGAATGAAGAAGAACGTGCTCAGGTTGTTTGGGTACGTCGAACGAATGAGTGATGAAAGAATGGTAAAAAAGATTTATATGGGAAAAGTGAGCAGTAAGAGAGACACGGGGAGGCCTCGAGTGACCTTCGAAAACACAGTATCTATGATACTGGAGGAAGGTCACGTAAAAAGCACGAGGACCCCCCGGAGGGCATGTATGAAGAGGTTGATGTCTTTGGCCGAGGCGAAAGAGGTATGCAGGGACCGTAGCGTTTGGCGCTCCGTCGTCTCTGGCTACCCCGCAAGGGATATGGCGTGAAGCTAAATAAATAAATAACATAACGTCTCACAGTAGATAGTTGAGATAAATACTAATTATTTGTCTACAATAATATAAGAGATGAAAACTTTAAAATGTAATATATAAAATTTAAATATAATTAGTTTGTTCTGCTGCCACTCCGATGTAGTGGTCCCCGCTGACCAACGCACCGCTGATGCTGCGATCCAAAATGAGATATCAACAGTCGACAGTGACCGCTCGAATAAATTGACGATATAGTACATATAGTAGGTCTATACGCGCTCGCTCCACCGTGACACCTTCAATATTAAATTACATGTATTCTATTAGATCATAAGGTTTATACCACAATCATATTATATATTTATATATATCCACTTTGATGTGTGTACGTCAAATGGAGGTAACAGGAGCTTTGATATCGTACTATCAAAATAACATTCCAACTTAAAATAAGGTTACGAGGGTTCCAAACGCGCGCTGAGAAGAACCACACAACAAACTGAACTTTTTTTTATAATTTTATAATTACAATTATAGTTTCGTTGTTCGTTCGTGTAACTACGATCATATGATAAAGAACGAACAGTATATTATTAGAACTTCAGACACTTCACTATACATACAATGGACTATAAGCCACCACCTGTTGGTATAAAGTATATGAATTATCGATACTAATAAAGATTGAATGCCCGAGACATGTGATAATATGTGATGCGCTTTTGATTTTTTATTGTGTGTTTTATATTTCCCGAGACTTATATGAGATATCGCTTTTAAAAAAGTAGTTCTTCAAGTTATATCTGTCTGTATAAAAATACTAGCTTATTCCCTCCCGCTTCGCTGAGCACACTATTTATTTGGATGTGAACTTAGGTTGCTATGGTAACCTTTGTCATATTATCCATTGTCATCGTAACCGTTGCTATGGTAACCGTTGCTATAGTAACTCTTACCTCCGCGTTAAGTGTATATCTCCTTCAAATTTAAAAATTGGTGAAATTCAAAAAATTTAAATCCGTTGGGATAGGAGTTCCGTAAGATCTGTTCTTAGTGGACCTCTACGCCACCAGAGAAGTAACTATGTAAAATTTTAAGTTAAGTTAATCGGACAGATAGTTTCGGAGATTTCGTGATGGGTCAGTGAGTGGTAAATCGCTTATATAGATTTAGTTTGAATTTGAATTTGTCCACCTTAAATATTCCAGGTACTACGAGGTATTATCAAATTTTTTGTGGATGTCCCAAGATTAAATATTTTGGCATAAATACACAATTACCTTATTAATAAAATATTGATAACTTTCTCGTAAAGATGATCCACACTAAAAAAGCTTTAAAATAAAATTTATCACTAGTTTCAGATACAAAAAAGTCTTCAGCTTAATAATATTAGTATAATCATAACTGAAATACAACTTTACGATAGAAAAATATTACAACAGAACACAAAATATCAATATATTTATAAAGATTTAATATATTTCCGAGAAAAATGACTGAAGTAATATATAGCAATGTGTTCATTTAAGAAGATGCTTTAATATTTAATGGACCCATTGGGTCTATATATGAGTGATTGCTTGTATTATGAACCTTATGAATATATCTTTAGTAAGCTAAGCTTAATCGACTGTGTTATATGAATGGTATCGAGAAAATGACCTATACACATAACTTCCCCCAAGAAAATAGACATTCACACTAATAAGGAATAAAAGTGCTTTGAATAAAGTAAATTTAGGATTAATCTTTTAAAAAATACCAAAAATGGTATGTTATATAAAAATTCGTCCCCTCGACATTTTTAAATTCAAAATCTCAACATGAATCCTTTCAAGTTTGTATACAGGCTTCACTTGATAGACGCCAATGTATACAGGACCTTATACCGGGCATTCGTACAAACACAGTGTATTTGCCGTGAAGACCTTGAAATACTGGTCAATGTTTATGCGAGGGACGTACGATGCAATTTTATTTTGGTCTCTCAGTTTGTTCTAAATGAGCCCGACGAAAGCTCTCTTCCTGATCATCGGAGGGGGGTGGAGGGTCGTGTTATTATGGTAGATGCAAGGATCCTTATACAATGAATTGCATTAAGCGACAGAGCTATGAATGCTCTTAATGTATGGACACGATTTGATTGCTGGAGGCATTTAGTGATGTACCTAAATAGTATATATTTTTGGCATCTTTAAATTTATATATGCCTTATATTAAACCCATAATATAATACAATTTGAATTACAATATGGCGTAATTGAGTTATAAAACGTGATCATGGTATTAACAAATCTTTAATCGATATTATCGATATCGAATCTCACGTTCCCATCACTAGTTCAATCTCTAAGTCACGACTGGTTATCGTTATGGTCTCACTCTGTATCTCCCGTTTCAGTGTTTTAATTTTTATATAAAGAAATTTATTACTAAATCAACAAAATTCACAAACTAATACAAATATTTATTTGCTCTCAAATATTAAATGGTAAGCAAATAGTTTCAAACAACGGTTTATTTGTTTGTTAGAATATAAAATATTATATCTAGATGATATTATGATCCAGAAACACGTGTACGGAATATTCCCGGGATAAGACCTATCTAGTTTCCAGGTATATTATACAACACCAATTCAAGGAAAACTTATAAGTTATAAGGTAAGGATACTATTGTTATTAAAAATAATATTTCTTTATAAGAGAAAAATATATATTTTTTTAATAATAATTATTAAAAAAATCGCCAACTCACGCTTAGCCAATTTAATTAAATCAAATGCGCTTGCGCAAGGCATTGTATTGTAACAATAGCAATGTTAAGGTTACGTATTGTTAGGAGATAACGTATTTTACATACAAACACACAGTGTTAGATTTGTATCGATATTATCGTGGACATTACGAGGTTACACGCATGATATTACAGGGACCGTGTTTGTTTACTCTATTTTATAGTTTATTACATAAAAAAAACCTTAATTTGAAATAAAAATGCAGCTGAAATGTTTTTAAAGTTATATTTAAACATTACAGTAATAATTTAGGACAGTGTAGTTTCTTTTGCATGAACTTACTTACTTGCTTATCTAGTTACTTACTTACTTATACTTACTTACTTACTTATATTTATACCTATACTTACTACTTACTTACTTACTTACTTATACTTTATTTCTTTATATTTAAACCATCATATAATTTGGTATCAAGGGCGAAAAAAACAGAAAAATATTTCATATTTATTTGGAAAAGAAAACTACAAATTTGACATCAAAATTATTTTAATATGTATACGAATAATGAAAACATTTTTCGTCTTCAAAATTAACAATTACATTATAGTTACTTTTATGTATTTATGTAATCATTTATTACATATAGTTAAAATGACGTGATTTTGTCTGACGTGAATTTTCAGTTAAATACAATTAAAATAACTCACTAACAAAGTTATGGACTAACCGTCGTAAGTGATGCATCGGTTGAATAGTTTGTCAAAACAGGGCTATGATGAATTACTTCTGTTATTGTTAATTATAAATTTAGTTAGGATTGATTAATTATCAAAAAATATGTCATGTCATGTGTTTCATTTATCATTATATATATATGATATATAATGATATATATATATATATATATGATGTCATTGATTTTTATATATTAAACATTATAAATATTTAAATGAATATTAAAGGTAATGGATGGCTCGTTTTTTTTGGTAACATAAATCTGAATCAAACAAGAAGCCACTATTGTCGATAATCTGCGAAGAGCTTACGTTTTTAAACTTTTTATAACATACGATATCTTAATCTACAATAACTTTAATTTCAGTTGAATCTCTTACATTGAATGAATTTAGTTTTTAACTATTTTATGACCAAATAAATTGAAATTATTAATAGGAATACCTGTATGGTTCTAGCGTTTAATAAGACTTATAGTTAATACATAAATTGAACTAGGGGCGCCAACAAACCCTCAATTTCGATTTGCTGCGCTCGCGAAATCTCGGGTGCCGTTTGCATATTGAGCGAAGCGAGCCCAGTGTATTGACTCATCGTTTCCCATTGACTTCAATGGGATATAAGTTTTTTTACACGATAAAAAAAAAAAATTTTGTGGACATTTTTCAATTTTTTTTAAAACCGTCACCTAATTAATCTGTGTCTTTTTGATTGCAAAGTTTCATAATTTTCCGTCAAGTAGTTTTCGAGCCAATTCGTGATAAAGAATGTAAAAAGTCTCCAGTAAAACGCTCCGCTCACTTCGTTTGCTTCGCTCAATTAAGATTTGAGAAGATTTGTTACAAAAATGAAAAAAATATTATTGAAAACACAAGTTAGTTTCAACATATGTTAAAATAGAAGAGATATCGTACTCATGTCGTGTCGTGAGGTTGAAGCACGTTAGTTTTGTAGTCATTTTTATGTCATAACTAATTTATATGACATAAAATAATATATTATTTTATGTCATAACTAATTTATATTCACAAACAACATTTATATTTAAAATATCATTATATCTAACTTAGGGAACGCTTTTTTTATGGGTCCCGTCTAACACTCGCCATATCAAAGATAATATAATATAAGATTTTCTGCATTTCATTGAAATAGAAGCCTGCAAAATAAACATATTATTATTATATCGACTGATAATTGACGTTTCCTCTTAAACAAGGAGAAAGTAAGCCAGCATCAAATGATAGAAAATTACGCTCAGCACATAACCACCCATATAGGAATAGTGGCTGGTAATACGAAATATGGTTTATATTTGTAACTGTATTTGAATACGAGAGTGGATTTAAACATGTTTATTCATCTGGCATTTGTCGTCTGTTATATGGAAAGAAAGAGTGATTAAAATTGCATTTGATTAATATTTAATAAACATAAGTCTATTAACACTAAACCTACCGACAATTCTTGTGTACCTGTTCCTACCGCACGCCGTCAAATTGAGCGGTAATTAAAAGTTATTTTATTATATAATGCAGGTAATAATGGAAATAACTAAAAGTAAAGAGTGATGAAAATATTATATGCATATTCAAAGAATTGTCATGCAGTTTGATAACGATATTATAACGTTTAAGAATGTGTAAGTTTTACAAAAGTTTAAGAACGGTCAATTTGACTTGCACTTGGTAGGTTTAGTGTTAATAATTCAATATAACTATTCTTTAAAAGCGTTAACTATACAACGCATACAATTAATGCACATGAGAACCGACGAAACCCAGTCTTTGAACAGCAACACCAATACACCAACAATGGTAGCCCAAACAATGTATTCTACGTCATGACTATGACGTCAGCCTCACCAACCACACAACTCAGCTGGTCTGACATGCAAAAACGAACTCTATTGTTAATACCCGAAACCTCAAAATGGTGTAACAAATACCTTTGTTGTGATGTTTAGAATTTCGTACACGGTAAGGAAATATAGGCAAATAGATACGTGAGCAATTTCAGATTACAATAGCCCAAGAGTCTATTCTATGGGCAATATAAGTCGATGCCATAATGGCTACAATATTATAAATTATTCCTCGGTACGAGTTTAGCCAAAACCAAACTCGAAGTTAAATACAGTGGCTCCTCGTGCCAAGATCGCATCTCATATGCATTATAGTCATTATACTATTTATTACCTATTATTGGATATTGAGTTTTATTCGATTTAAAACATGCAACTATAAAATAATATTTAGCTTCTTAAATATATTATTATTAGCACACACACATACATGACCACACACTTACAAGCTATAAATCATGTATTATAAAATAAGTTTATTATTTAATACAATAATGTATACAGATCGTGTAGAGCATTGAGCACGGATACAATTCACTTCAGATGCATTTATGAAATCATTTCTATAATTGCGATCGTAAATGTTATTGGCAACGTGACCATACTCAGTTTTGTATTGCGAATTAAACAAAATACTAATAGCACAATATATCTAGTGTTAAGTTAAAAAAATAATATTTTGATAGGTAAGGAATAGAATAAGCTCCCTTTACCATAGTTTTTACTTTCCATACATCCATACCATGCACTAAACCTACCGACAATTCTTGTATACCTGTTCCTACCGCACGCAGTGAAATTGACCGGTAATTAAAAGTTATTTTATTGTATAACGCAGGTAATAATGGAAATAACTAAAAGCAAAGAGTGTAGAAAATATTATATGCATATTCTAAGAATTGTCATGTAGTTTGATAATGATATTATAACGTTTAAAAATGTGTAAGTTTTACAAAAGTTTAAGAACGGTCAATTTGACCGGTACTTGGTAGGTTTAGTGTTAGCCATTATTTGAGCTTACAATATACGTTAAAAGTTAACTTAAACTTTAACATCCCAGCCGTTGAAACATTAACAAATCGACGTAATTAAACAAAAAGGTAGTACATCAAAAGATTCTCAAGACATCCAAATAAAAAGTTGAATGAATTTAAATTGATAGTCGGCAAGGATGTCGGCCATTACCACAATTATTAGCCGTTGGATTATTTTTAAGGCTTTTTTGGTTAACTGATACCGGTAATTATTATTACATATAGGTTTGTGTAAGGGTAATATGGAGTTAATTACGTATCTTGTACGTTCACGATACTATTTATCTTTTTTAATCATTTTTTTGTCCACCACACTCATCACGTTCATCACCCATCATATTTTCATCACAAGTATCATTCAAACCCAAATAACGTTATATAAATAATTTGTAATTGAATATCGTTATATATAAATATATATTTATTTTATAAATATTGTATTTCTACATAGTAAGTCCTGCCAAGGTCGACTGGTATTTGCATTTCTATAGGCAGGTGGTTGAAAGAATTGCATAAGATCAGTATCGCAAGGGTATTTATATTACTCAGCTAACTTTCATAATCTTTAAATGCAGCTTTTCTTCTAGACATTACGGTCGTATAAAGTGGATGATTTAAAAAATATAATCCTCTAATATTCTTGGTATATGCAAAACAGGACTTCGTACAACGGTCACAAAAATAAAGTGTAATACTTAAATTTTGGAACTATCCCCAAGAGTTGAAAGTGTTTCTGAAAGCACTAAACTAATTATAGACTATAGAAAATCTAATTAAACAATCGAATCGAGGATGCCTAATATATTATTATTCTATTGTTAATTGTCTGTTCATTTGTAAGGCTTAATTAATTGCATTTAAATGTTCCACCATCAGTATTGTACCGCCTCGGACTACGTCCGGTAGTCGATTGGTTTTTTATGTACAATTTTAAATCTCTACCAAGTTCTTTCCGTTAATCTGTTATATATATATATATATATATATATATATATATATATATATATATATATATATATAATGGACACTTATTTATTAATTTAACTTCATAACATCATCCGTATATACTAACAATTATAGTAATCTCATAAAATGAAAACAAAGACCTTTTATCCCACGTAACATTTTTATTTTCGCTTAGAAGGTCCAAAAGATACAACGTCGGCTAACAGAATCAATCAATCTATTGGAACAGTCCAATATTCCGTCTCCAATTGTCTGAATATGAAATATTAGGGAAATATATCTCAATCTAGTTATCTCATGATCAGATGAGATTTGGCGAGCCTCCAAGTAACATCGGGGGTAAAAAATAGCTTTAAACAAGCCAATTTTATTGCTGCCGATAATGTATTATGATTTAAAAAAATGGTAGTTTAAAAGTTTTAGATAACATATTTTACGTTTAATCTGAACATAAGCTGGTGAACAGCCGTCTTTATCGGGCCCAATTAAACTAATTGAAGGGACTTTATAATACTGGTTAAATGGAGACAGTCTTGTTAATTTGGACACTTGTTTTGTAATTACGTACGCCAGGTGACATCTGTGGGCGCGGGTGTAACTCACTTATCTTATGGTGTCCCGTCTCCGAGCTGACACTTGGACTTGAGGCGTGAAGTCAGATGTGTCTGACAGTTATTACATTAAAAAGTTGTTTTACTTTACTTCACACACCACTAATACTCAAAATAATACACACATGCAATAATTCTTAACTTCTCTCTGCTCTTGTTTTAGTAATAATAATAATGAAGATTAATATTGGAGGAGAATATAATAATGGGAATAATGTGTAAAGTGAGTCATCATCTTCTTGCCTTATCTCAATTTTGGGATCGGCACAGTATTTTTTTCCTTCTATACTCACCTGTTACTCGTCATCTCTGTACACACTCCCTTCTTCTCCATATCGTCTTTCACTCAATCCATCCATCTTTTTTTCGGCCATCTTCTACCTGTTTATCCCTCCACTACCATACCTAGCACTCTTTAGGTTACATGCATAAATACTAGAAAAAGGGGGTGTATAAATAAATAAAAAAAGGCGAAAAACCGTTTAAAATATTCAGGTCAAATCATTTACCAGAACCCAAAATAAAGGGTCCATAGACGGGACAACCCATTTAGAAGAGAATCACGTGATTATTATATAGACGACATTTACCATCGGATGACACAAACAAGTTCTTAAAAATCATTCCACGAATCTTTATGAGTTGTCAAAGCATTTTAACTGTTAATATCTTAAGGTCTGTTAAATCGGTTGTCTATTTGTTTTAAATTTTTATCTTCATCACTTTAAGATAATATACAAAATTGTTATAAAAGATTGCTTCTGGTTTGTTAATTTCCTAATGTCCTCTATTAATATGATTTAAGAATAATTCATATATCTGATTAATATGAATATATATTTTAGATTTTAATACGACAAAAAATGAGTAGAGAGAATTAGAGAAACTAGAAGACAAATTAATGTTTGTGGAATAAAAAAATATTTGACAACAACCCGCAGGTTGTGTTTTTATTAAACATCTCAGTTTGGAACCAGTTTGGTTTATAATGGTCACGACTTACTGGGTTATTGGGGGGAGTCAAACGCATCCTTAAACATGCAGTTAAATTTGTAAATTTTCTTTAAAATGTAACAAAAACTAAATATTTATTATTATACTAATATATTACCTTTACTGTGTAGCCTTTACAAAACTAATGCAGTTGGGTTCAACATAACAGATAAAATTCTTTGTCATTATTCTCCTGTTTCATTTTATTACGTCATAACTATTCCCCATTGAAACTGAATCTTCCCACAATACTATTCTCCTTTATCCATTACAAACGTTCAGTTCTTTTCACTCGGTTCGATGCCGTTTAATTTATATTTCAAGTCCAACCCCCCGAGTCGTAAATAGTCACATTTGCATAAGAAACACGGTAGTCACACACTTCTGCTACTGAATAAATTAAAGACCTCCGAGCTTATAACATCTATGTGGGTTACGTCCAGCTTACAACAAATTTTAAAATATGTTAATATCTATATATATAAAAGAAAGTGGTGTTAGTTACACTATTTATAACTCAAGAACGGATGAACCAATTTGGCTGAAAATTGGTGGAGAGGTTTCTTTGCACCAGGAGACGGTCATAGAATACTTTTTATCCCGTTCGATCGCGTTTCCGTCAAGTCACTATGAAACGTGGTATAACAAAACGCATCTAACGTGGAATAACAAAACGCAAATAACAGTGGAATAACAAAACATAAATGACAGCTAAACGTAGTTTTGTCTTTGGTTAAGTATGGTAAAATAAAAATGACTGGAAAGGCGGAACAGAGTTCGCCGGGTCAGCTAGTTTTTTAATATATGTTTACAGCCTAGCATTTTATATGTTACACATAATAAATGTATATTATATTATATTTTGACAATCATAAGTGGTCTCGTTGGTAAGGTTATCTAACATCTAGAGTTGGTCGCACGCGATCCCATCTCTGGTGTATCTAAATTAAAAATCTTAAACGTGTCTATTTAAACGGGTTGTTGATTCAAATTTTTGTGTAATAAGGTTAAAAGATTTACCTTCAAAACTATAATAATCTTATCACTAATTTAATGGGTTGTTGTGACAGAATTAAAGAGAAGAAATCAGATTAATCTCTAATCGGTAATTAAATAAAGAAAACAAAACACCATAAAAACCGCAACCTAAATACAATTTGCAGAACAAAACCAATGAAAACAAACATGAGTCAACTTTGATAACGATGCGCGTGCGATGAATAATTGCACTGAGTCATTTGTTGTTAGACACATTTTTATAAAGGTTAAGCTTAGATACAAATTATTTTTAAAATAAATTTAAAGGTCAAAAAAGAGAGGACCATTTGTGAAATGTTAAAAAACTTTTAGCTGAACTAATGAATAATTTAATAACAAACAAATTAAATCAATATTCCTCTTTATTTTACATAATATGATAATAAAATAGAATTGAATTGAATTTAAAATCTGTCTATCTATCTATATATCTATTTATTATTCATTGGAGATATTACGAGCGAGATTTATTTGACATAAAAGCTTCTGAACGAATCCTAGATCTCACGATGTCAAACTAGTTACCCCGCTTGATTAACGAGAAAATAAAAAACACAGGATGTTCTGAGGATACTAAATTTAAACTGACTTACTTGAGTAAGTTACGAATTACCTTTGACAAGAAAAAATATCCTTAATACTTAATTTTCAAAATGAATAATCGAAAATTTAAAAACTATTTTTAACTTTTTTTCATTTTTTAACCTTTTTTACACACATTATATCAAATACGTACAATTACAATCACAATTTCGAGTTTTTACCACAGTTATTTAGTTTTAGTTAGTGTGAACCACTCTTATATAATAAAAAAATGAAGATAAACCAGAGATATATAACAAAATTTTTCACAAATAATCTAATTTTTTTTTTCAAACCTATTAAACTAATCAAACACCTTTAATAGAATCTAACACCCTCTATATGAAGCCAGATTCAATTTAATAGCCTGACACAAAACGTATCGACAAACTTTCGTTTCACACCAATTTACTTCAAACATAATTGAATTTAAATGTTTTAAATATTCGCCTTTTACCTCCACTAGCATTGCCTGTAACTTAATATGAACTTAGTCTTAGTTTTTATAAATCCATTCTTTTTTATATAAATAACTACAATATTTGTTAATTCATCAAACATTTTAAACAAACTTACAATTAAATGTATAAATTAATTTCAATAAAAATTTTAGTTTTGATAGAACAATTAATTAAATCTCATCTTGACAACAAATGCAAATACATAAAAAATGATAAAATTATAATGAGTTTGTTTGAGGGATAAATGTATTTTAATTAAAATTTTAGTCAAAATGTTATTCTAACTCTGTATATTCCAGACATATAGTATAATATATATAATATATATGTTATGTCGGTAAACCGGTGTTGTTAGTTCAGTGAGGAGTGCACGAGTCCATTGGAGGTCCGTGAGGTCTCATCTAACACCTACTAAAACTTTAGTTAATTTTTATATAACAAAAGTGGTTTAGAAAATATATTATTAGTTAAACTTTTTAGTATATTTTGTATAACTTCCTTAATGGTAAAAAATATTAATTAATAATCAATTTAGTAAGTAAAAGATCGAATAAATATAATGTTATTGTTTTAAATATAAATGAATTAATGAATGTTCAATACAATATTACATTTAAACATATTTATATAATATTTTAATAATAAATTTCAATACTAAAATAAAAATAATACTTTGAAAATTTCTTAAGAGCTTTCGCTGTATTAATATGTAGCACTTTCCTTTCCGTATGTTAATTTATGTAACTTAATGCTCGTACTTAAACAACGTCGGGGGCTTTCGCTTGTATCATCAAAATAAATCTACAGAACGAGCGCCTACGTCCTCTTGCCCTTTCAACATGTTACACAAACATACTATACATTTTTCCATTGGAAAATAACCTCTATTTTATAATGATAAGATTCAAACTGACAGCAAAATATTGATAGCTTAGGTTGTAACTGGTTTGGTAAGAGCGTCGGTTCTACTACCGAACTACGCACCGTATTGTATAGGATTTACTGTATGTATATTTAAGTTAACTCGAGAGTTATAGATTGTGGAAGTATGACTAAAATATGAACACATATAATAATGTGAGTCCTTGGGTATCATAACGTCTCATGATTGAGGCTGAGATCTCCCCACTCAAAAAGTGCTTTTGAAAAATAAGTATATATTATCGTCATAAAAAACTATTTACTTGTATTTTAGTTTAACGAATTGCCTAAAAGGTATATAAAATATAAATATATATCCTATCCCCTTAGTTATAGTGTGGATGCTTATATATTTTACATATATTAAAAATAACAGTCTACGATTAACTTATAATACTTCCAACAATAAGAAATAAATCTAAAATCCTATATCTTTCATATAACATATATTTTTTGTTATTATATAAACGATAGTCTAATGTAGGAAATAATCTGTCATAGTCCCGGCTGAGCGGAAATTGGATGGTTAGTAACAATCAATATTAGCTGAATGTCTTATTAATATTTTATACTTCGATTATCACAATACGTGATATAATATAAAGATAATTCAACAAATCAACTATGACTTCAATTTAAACTAAATGTAAATGCAACAATCTTTACAAGTTATAGAATTGCTTGTCGTTTTTCGTGTTTTCTTTTTGTTTTTGCATCTTCTTAAAACTTGAAAGGTTTTTATCAAATTTGTATAATAGTATCTACTTTGGTTTAATATGAAGAACAGTTTAGTGGAAAAGCTCTGAATGATAAATGAGTTAGTTTTGATTGGGGAAGAGGAAACCAAACCACAATCAGTAGCTAATAAATAAAGACCTAGATACATATTAATAATTTATTATATAATTATATGAAAAGCTTTGAACGTTACTGATCGAGGTTAAACCTGTACAAAGCTGGTTCGAAACAGGTTTTGCAAAGTTCAACAGTTTCTAATGACCGGTCTATTTACTATGTTAATTATGATATAGGAAGTGTAGTGTTACAGTGCGGGTTTCGGATTGGGTTTGTTAAAAACTATCTGTAAACTAACCTCGATTTAATATTTTAATCTATACACAATTATACAATAATTTTCAATGACAAGGTGGAAACGTTTTGCAAATGGAATATATAAAGAATAAAAAAAAAGAGATTGAAATCTACAGGTATTTACCATTTGGGAACGGTGAAATTCACAAAAAGTAGTCATAGCGCAGCCGTCGGCTAGCAGTGTACACGCGTTTCCAATTAATGACGGGCATGCATGCACATGTAAGATGATATATGCATTATTATTATACCCCGGAGCGATCCTACAAAGGACGAGTGTTCCGACGAGTTCGTCGGCTATCCAGACATTTGGCGGATTGAATTATTTTGCGGTCTCGCTGTTAAATTCAATAACTATGTTTACATGTTTTGATATAATTCAATGTATGTTATTTGTAATTCATGTACTCGTATGTTTATTAAATTTATTATAATCACGATCGATATATCAACATCGGCCTTGTAGTTGTTGAAAGCTATTGAAATATCAAGTATATCAGAGACGGTTCAGTAAAAACAAGTAACAAGTTCCTAGTCGGAAACAGTAAGCGGGCAACTTGTTCTAACTTGTCGGACATGTTCACACCAGCCGAGTGAAGATTATTGGCATTTTATTTGAGACTTCACTGAGGGATCCCTCCAACATGATTTTGGAGTAAATACAGATTTTTATATTAATATATTTTTTATTTTACGATAGAAGTGACTAGGTATGTTTTAAAGATTCAATTTTTCAATCAAAACCACACTTTTGTTTCTTTTGATTTCGATAATTAGAAAAACTAAGCAAATAAAAACAGATCAAGAGATTCTCGAACTAATTAATAGATTTTCGATGCATCCGCAATAGATGCTGTATGTGGGAGTGAAAAAACTGGAAACTAACTGGAAATTTTGTATCATGTTGTTGGATTTCAAGTATTTCAAATCCCGAGCAACTTTATATACGAATAGAGTTTTCTTTTATTTTTAAAATGATGGATCGACTGACTTCTTCAGTTTTATTAAGAATATTTTTTAATGAATTTTCTATACATATCTTATTATAGTGTAATATTTTCCATTGATACTGTAAATGTGTCATAAACAATGTTTTTAAGATTATATAATTATGTTAATTTGAAACCATGTGTTTTCTTTTTCAATTTCACGTGGATAGCATTTGTAGGGATTTGTTTTTGCCCTTAACTTACACCGATGTACGAAATCTACAAAATTGTCTATAAATTTCCATAAAATTCAAAGTACTGGAAATGTGATACTAACGCCATAAAGGTTATGATTCATGGGGACATAAAACGAAGCAGTACAATTTCATCGATGTTCAGACGATGACAATACACACACGCACACACACACACACACACTCACACCGACATTCTACCCCATTTGACATTTGTATGAGTAATTAGGACAAAAATAGATATCCAATATACAATATTACTTAAACTCACCAAAAGTTTTCTATTTATTACTAATTTGTTGTCTTTTATGGGTTCTTTAGTTTCAAAATAGTTTCTATCACAAAGGACTACATCGGTTTCTTCTACTCTAATTGTTAGGTTATTTTATAATGACATCTAAGAAATTACATTTAAAAAGCTTTAACTGTTTTAAAAGTCATTTATATTTTAAAATTACCTAATTATAAGGAACCTTACAATATATTAATTGTTAAAATGCAGTCATATGAAGCTCTGATAAAGCCATGGAGCAATAACTAACCCGTGAAAGCTATGATATAAATTATCAACTTGTCATCAGAAAGCTCGACTCAGCTTCTGTGGATAAACGGCAGTAAACACTTAGATAATGTCACCGGCTTCTTAATTTCTTTACAAAGAATATTTAATTCATTCAGATACTACACTCAAATATACTTTAATCACATTCAGTATAATATATACGTTACATGAGCTGTATAATAAAGTAAATACACTTTAAGAATTTCTGTTACTATAGTTGATGTATTAGTAAGTGTATAGGTGTTTTTATAACAGCTTAATTATGTTATATAGATTCCTAGTCAATTTCACATCTGTATATTATTCTTAGAACTAAAAGGTTCAAAACAAACTGTAAGACTTTAGTTTCGGCGTTAAAATGCCTATTAACCTATTTTATTTGAAAGTTACTCCGTTTACGGACCATTGGTGTGCATCGAGCGATTGTGTCCTTATTGAAATAGTAATAAAGGTTCTATTCGTGTAGCATAGTGAAGAAGAGTTAGGTATGTAATAACGGAAAACAGTGAGTGGTTTTTATTGTATCTACTTTAAACTAAAACATAAACGATAAATGGTCGATAGATTATAAGAATATCGATATCTCAAAATGTCGAGTACGTCATTATAATTGTTATAGTGTATAGTGTGTTTGTGTGTGTGTGTGTGTGTGCGTGTGTGTGGTAATATTAGTACTAGATAAGCCCACAAAATTTATCATAATTATACATATATACTCAGTCTCTTCATCCGTCTGTCGCATCAGTCGTCGTATAAGAGTGCAAATGTCAATGACACCATACTATAACATTTTCTCCTTTTCGACTTAACCCAATTCTTTATAAAATCGCTCAACAATAACAAATAATAGAATGTCAAACGTAATTATAAAATCATGAAGTCCATATATTTTGTGAATGCTATCCCGCTGTGACTCAATCATTTTGGTTTTCCCCAAATATTATGTGACCTCGATGATTCTATCATCTAGGGACCAGTAGGGATGTTTTGCCCTAATCAAATACATCTATTTCTGTACAACCCTTTCATTTTAGGGCGCTAATTGACTAAGTTTAATACATGCTGATTAGTTTTCGTTGGGTAATTATTATTTTTGTTGTGCGGGTAGTTGTTTTTTTATTTATTAAAGCCAGCTGTTATCGTAAAGCTTCATGGTCGTTTAGATACGTTCAGTATTTTCTTGTCATGGTCAAATGAATTTGTTTTTTTTATGAATTATTGAATATTAACCAAATCCTTTATCGGTTCCCTTTAACGTAGTTTTATTTCTTTTACGTACAATATATTTTACGTATTATTACTACAAACTCTTGATTTACAGAGGTCCATTTTGGCCTATTCAACAAAATATGTAAAAATCTTCACACAATAATATGCCTTATGATTTTTACATAAGAGTTATAATTCCACTTATTAATATCGTGTGCTGGTTTTTCAAAGTAATTAATTTCAAATGGCTTTTTAACGCTCCCTTTATAATAGGGTATCCGATTTATACCGGGTTCGGTTCCCGAGTGACACATTTTATATGATTACGAAATGATAACTTTGATAATTTCATTTCTCAAATATAAAATGCAAATTTTCCTAAATTAAAGTGTTTTATTTGCATAAAGTCCTAGACAAGGGTTCGACCACAAACCAATGATATATATACTGAATAAAGTGGAATAAACTGAATAAAAGATAATTAATAAACTAAATAAACTGAATAAATAATAAAGGAATAAAAGCTCCAAATATGTTATAAATAAGTTTAAATAATTAATTATTTATAATATGTTCATTTTAGTCTATAACATATTGTATGGTCGGCGAGTTGATTGATGTTCTCACTAAATGAGGAAAAATATAACATTCGGGAACTTATTAAATCGGAATCCTTATTTCATTAAAACTGTTATTAATAATAATAATATCGATTCTATTAAGTGTGTACTAAGTTTATAAGGCTTTAACATAAGTTATAAAGTAAATTTAATATTTTTTACATGTTTATATTAAATTGCGTGTTGTACAAAAATTTATCATGTTAAAAGAACCTAAACCTTTAATTTATTGTATAAATAAATATGTATAATTCCATTAATGTACCATTTAAATGTGATGTATAATATCTATTATACACTGTTTATAACGTAAAATATAAATATTCATACAATTCATTTCATCATAGGGACATGGTATAAACTATTTATATACAGTTTTACGCTCTTGAACATAAGATATTTGATATATAATTGTTTTGATGTATACTAATATGTAAAATAAATGTTAATTATATAAAACTTTTTCTATAATACAATTCTCTAAATAATGGGCTATTGAACGTATTTTTTAACTCTCATCTCATTGAACAAACACATACACACACACACACACACACAAACACATACACACACACACACACACACACACACACACACACACACACACACACACACACACACACATACACAGTAATAATAGTCTAAATCGCAATTGTAGGTAATTTCAGACGTGACTGAAACACAAAAGGGCTTTCAAACCGTCCCTAATCAAATCTCATTTAAAAAGAAATAAGATAAGGTGCATCGCCCTTTAATAGTGATGTAACATCGACGCCCCGGGATAAACGATCGATGTAATCCATCGATGGTTCGGAATGAAATGATGTTTTTAAAACATCACTAACTCGGAATTGGACGAAAAACAAAAAGATCGACCGATTATTTTATATATTGTGATCGAAAAGAATAGAATGGGTTAGCCCTTAGCCGTTTGAACGTGATTAAGGGTTTATAACAGGTGTGTTATTTCATTGGCCTTTTTTTAAATTTTGTTTTCGTTTTTTGTTTTTCAATCCTCCTAATTACACGTTTACTACCATCTAACATGAGTTAATCCGGAGTCTTGTAATTATTTTAAAATGTCAATCTTATATTATGTTTTAGAGTACCTTAAAGCTACAATAATATCAATTAAATAATAATAGTAGGTACTATAACTTAAATCATAACTCAGGACAAATGTCACAAGGTCCCATTTTAGGGTCTATATTGATCAAGGAACATATTTTCATTGTAATCAATAAACCAAGTATCACATTCTTAATTTTTTAGAATATTATATAAAGCAACCAATACATTAAATAACTAGGGGCGCCAACAAACCCTCAATTTCGACTCGCTGCGCTCGCGAAATCTCGGGTGCCGTTTGCATATTGAGCGAAGCGAGCCCAGTGTATTGACTCATCGCTTCCCATTGATTTCAATGGGATATCAGTTTCGTTAACAGGACATTAAAAAAAAAAATTTTTTTAGGACATTTTTCAAATTTTTTTTTTAAAACCGTCCCCTAATATGTGTCTTTTTGATTGCAAAGTTTCATAATTTTCCGTCAAGTAGTTTTCGAGCCAATTCGTGACAAAGAATGTAAAAAGTCTCCAGTAAAACGCTCCGCTCACTTCGTTCGCTTCGCTCAATAAAAAAGCACTAACGCGCAATCAAGGAAACAACAAACGCTAAATTTTCAAATTATAACATAACACAAACAAAACGCCATAACAAAAGTATCGCTCATAATAAGCGGTTTCGATGACATTTCAACTGGGCCCCAGCGGAAACTAGATTCGATCTCAACTCGAATAATAGCCGAATAATTACATTATACGTGACTGTTATAAATAACGGTTTACTGCCATTTGAATGTGTAAGTAACCCTTCATAGAATCGATATTATTAACACATCAAATAGAATTGTGGTAAAGACTTATTAGTATCAGTTGAAAAAGAATCGATGATTTAAAGATTTTCCGAATTGCCTGTAATGAATTGTTAACTACTGAATTGGCTGTTTGGTGGTAGCAGGTTCAAGTCCATAAAATAATGTAAATAGCTTTATAAATAATGAAATCTATTGAATATTTAACTATATTAATAACAAGTAAAAGCAATTTAACTGTCAACAACATAGAACCATAATGACAATAATTGGACGATTCAAATCATAAGATAGAATCCATCCTTTTATGATTACAAATCAGAATATCTTCAAAACATCCCCCTTTATAAATTATCTAAATCCAAAATTACCGATTCACTTTGAAACGGCCCACGCTAATTATTTTGCCCATCAAGAAATATTCGTTATGAATAAAACAGTTCTCAACATTTTGATGTACAATTAAGGTTTTCAAATTGAAATGAAACGGTATTGTTATTAAAATTGAAAGCACAAACAATACATTATATACAATATAATATAAATAACTATAACAAAGGTTATATATGAAACGGAATCGCCGTGAAACTCAAAGATGTTAAACATTCGCCATCCACTCGAGATCACCTCGCCCGCTCCAGTGGCGGTAGTGTCACTTTATTGCGATTTGTATTGCTACACAAATAAACACCAACCAACACCTTAGTGTTTGGATACATTTCTGTGTCGTCTCCCTAAGTCTTGTGTCAATATTTGCCGAGCTTACCTCATTCCTTGGTAAGGGATGCTGGAGTTATCGATGTTCCATGTTTTCTGATTATTCTATTATCATATTTAGATACAGTCTTATACATTATCACATAATAATACAGATTAATCAGTTCCAAAATGGTTTTACATTTTATGTAATATACAATCTCTGAAAATAAATGACAGTTGATATTAAAGTTGGACGTTTTCTAGTAATAATTACAATTTTGTACATGATTCTTTTAAAAGTATCGATACTATGTTATTTCTAATAGTATCGATACTATTTTATACCTCATAAAATTCCCTTCCCTATTGTTTACGCGAATTATAAAAATCTGTAACGGACGAATTTCAACTTTAATGCAAATGTTAGTAAAGTATCTCTGGGAGTGACTTAAATTCGTTGGAACGGAAAACTTGTATACCGGCGCTGTGGGGATTTAGCGCGACATGTTTAATAATCAGTGTTTGCTTGCGGCTTCTGCATTAATACAGCGGGATCACTTTACCAACTACGCTCATATTTTGCTTATAAATAAACAGCTTATCCTATTATTAGATATACATTTTTATGATTTAGAAATTATGTGTCATGGAACAGGGTTAGGTTGAAAAGTTTATCTTTTATTGGATAAAAGATATAAAAGATACCTAAAACATAACAGACGCTAACAAGCTACGCTGTCACTAGCAGCATAAACAGGCTTACTCAAATTGACTGCTACATTTATCTGCTATATGAGATTAAAAAAGTATATACAAAAATTCACACGTATGTGTGTGTAGATTATGTGTGTGGTAACATATCTATATAAGTATATAATATGTAAGTAATTGTTTATTTATTGTATTGCACCCTCATTTGTTATTCTGTCTGTCTGTTATCAGTATCGGTTATATGAAATAACGTGCTTTATCATTAAGTTCGAAAAAGTATTCTTTTATTTTTTATTAAATTAGTGTTACATAAAGTCTATATTAGCATTTCTGTTATTTCATTCTGATGTTTATTAAATTGACAGTTTTAGAAATAGTTAAATGAGGCTTACTCTTGCTCAATTTTATAACATGACGATTAATTAGTATCGAATTATATATTAAAAAGAAAATGAAAGTCTATATTTTTCTTTCGACTCACAGTTATAAATTTTATCTGTGACATATTATTAAATGACAATAATTAGTTTTGCCAGAATGTTTTTAAAAACATACTCTTGATTCTTAATTTTTTTTCAATCTTTTTTACTCGCAAATTTATATTGTCCATTTGAAATTTTTAAATACATTTAATTGCAATAAGCGACCAAATCGAAAATCTAGTTCGTATAATATATTCAATTAAATGGCTGCTCCTAACATTATCCGGCAGCGTTTTCCTGTCAGTCGTTGCGCACACCTTTTCGTAATATCTGAGCAGATGTACTAATTAAGGGGACGCGACATGGGTGGGGATATTGCGACCTTTCAATAATGAAGGCTGGGGCCTGTTAGAGGATTGTGCAAGTTAGGGACTGATGCGTAATCAAATAGAACTAATTGCATTCAGATTTATTCAACTACATGTCGGGTTTAATAGAATTTATCAATAAAATATTTTCATGTAATGCCCACAGCATCCAGAACGTTTAAGTGTCAAGAAAAATATATTAAGAAATAAAATGTTCTTTTCTTGGACCACGTGGACCGGATAAAGGAAAATATTTGGCAATGAAATCCTTAGGTCGTTGTAATTGCGGCGAGTGAGATGCTGGAAAAATCTCGTTGCAAAGAATTCTCTAGTAGGAAACTAAGCTGATAATAACAAATTTATCTTCCAGGCCTCCATTTCCTCTGATTAGGATTATTTTCTTTTTAACTTTCGGAGTTTGTTCATGATTACTGCAACTTCTAATGTCGGTATTATGTTTACTTTTTCATTTCTATCGTATGGATGTAAATGTATAAGTGAAGTCTTCTTCTGAATTGTCATTAATATTTATGATGTTTAAATAATAATAATAAAGTTTATTCAGGAAAGACTAAATTTGGTAAAAAGCATAAAAAAGTAAGGCACAAAAATGAAAGTTTGTCAAACATAAAAGATGGTAGGTAAGTTGCAAAAGAGTTTAAGTATAGTCAAATTGACATCCCTCCGTACTAGTTCACACTATACAGCAGCAGCAGACAGCAGGGGGGAGGGATTACAATATCAGATCACATTCTTAGTGGCTGTATATAGTTTGGTATTGGACATTATGATAAGAGCTATCCTTAGTTCAATAGATACACTTACGGTTTGCAAATCGACTGTAACTTTCAGTGATAATTTGTTTTATTAATTTTATGCGCAAACATTGCGGTGACCTTAATTGGTAAACCTATCCCGGTTAAAGCGGAATTTGAGCCCTTCATAAAGTAGAAAGGATAAAAGGGTCGAGTAATTAAATTAAACTAATAACATACTTCTGGAACACAATTTTAAATCCGTTTATGAACTACCAAACTTCCGATTGTTAGTTCATAATGTAATAATTAATTATGGCGTCGATCAACCCTTAATATAATTAAATATTAATTTAAGATCCTGTTTGATAACGGTGATATGATTGTAGCTTTTTATATTTAACTCTATTTTTTAAATTATCCAAACTCATGGATACTTTTTAAAGAAGTCCTTCGTTTGTTTCTGTTTCAAATAGGACTAAACTTCTTTGGAACAAAAGATTTCCGGAACCCCAAAAAATGGTTGTAAAACGCAAATTTTTAAACAATTACGAGTAACATTAAACAAAGTTTATGTTTGCCCATTTGTATATTAAAAACGAGTATAGCGAAAATTACGCAATTGTTCGAAATCAAACTTTATAAGCATTTACCTTTAAACAATAAAAGTGTTCTTCATAAATCGTGTCCTACCCGAGATTCCCTGTAATTTATGTTGAAAGTTTTTGTTGGGGGATTCAATTCTCGCATAAAACGACCATTGTGATAACGGATTAGTGAAGTAAATTGTTTTTTTCCTTACTAAGGATTACAGTATTGTTTGGCTTCTTTACCAAGTTAATTATTTATCGTTCTCTTGCTTCTACCTTGAGAATTTTGGTCTATCTTATTGTACTTTCTAATTTATGATTTATACTACTTTATTATAGATAATCTTCTTTGCATTGAATATTTTATATATGTGCTAATGTGGACTCCGATACAATATAAGGTAGTGTATCTGTTGGAATCAACTTGAAGAGAGAAGTTCTTTTGATGTCCACAATAATCTCCGTAATATGTAATATAAAGTAGTCAAAAAAAAGCTAAAGAAAAACGATATAATTGTATCAAAGAATAATATATTATGTTATTTCCTTAGAGACTTGATCTATGTATTATTATAATGTTGTTACTTGTTGGATTTTTATTTGTTTTTACCTTGTATTTCTATTTCAAAAAAGCCATTACACCGTTTTCTTTTTACGATAAGTTGTAGGCGATTTACAGCAAAAAAATAATTTACCCTTATAAAACGTCAAACTATCAACTCCTGAAAGAAAAATGGACTACAAAACAAACTTACCTTATAAAAACTTTTTATTAAATAGAATTGAACCTTACCTGCGGTGTGTTAAGGTTGAAACTTAAATAAGTTCTCGTCATCACTTGAAAGAATATGAAAAATAACTTTTAATGTACTTTACCGAAACGTATTGTGTTTATAGAGGGAGTATCTACACTTATTATATTTTTACTGTTACCGGATAATAATAAGAATAAATAATAAGAAAGGATATTTTCAAGCAAAATTTTGACTGAAATTTAATATAATCCTTCATATATTTTTGGGATTATACTCATATTCTGTATCGGATACTACAATCTAATACTCACGAAATCCCTGCAGCGTATTTCAAAGTCCTTGTACAAATATCTTGTGAATAATGTTAACACGTCTAGCGTGTAGAGGTACTGTGTCTTTGACACCCGCTCGAGTCGATGGCTGGATGGTAACCTGGTGTGACTACAGTAATAACCTTCATGCACCTGATTCATGAAGTCAAAATAATTTTAAGCGATTAAGTGTATATCATCCCCCAGGTGGCCAAACTCACGCATTTTTCCATGCGATCTAATTTCTTGGAAATATGCTACGTGATGTAACTCAGCAAAATCTTAATTTGAATCATCTGAGCTGAGCTGGCGTGATCGTGGTAACGTCCGTCAACCCTCACGTGCGACTGTCGTGATCTACACGCACTGCGACAGATTATCTGCACAATCTAATACGCTATTAATAGTTTAATATCTATCTATATCTAGTAACAAAATATAAAATTTATGATTAATAAGAGTTGATTCTGATACATTAATATTCCATTATTAGATATCTTATGTCACTATTGAACTGTGTACTGATAGCAATCAAGATGAATGATGCTGCTCAAAACCATCCGAAGAATTCGAACAGATAACGCTTACGGGAAACTTATCTCAATTATGCTATACGCAAATAATCATTGTTTATGTATAAAAAAAAACACGCGATGTTGCTAACCATTCCTGGAAAGTGACATCAAAATTCCACAATCAGGCTGAAGTAATGGCTATAAATATAATATGTACTAACATTATAAAAAATTTTTGATGTTAAGATGTCTAAGAACTACTACATACTACGAAATAGACATATACATATTAAACTATCTGTAATGTTCTGTAGTTCCAGACAAAGTTGCGGGTAATTGCTAGTATGTTGCTACAAACTATATAACCGTTGTTCAATCGTAGTGACAAAAAGGACGAGAGATAACAGTTAACAAACATATATATATAATAACTATTAAATTGGTATTGAAATGACAATATTTATTTCACTGCGCGGACGTTTATCTAAACAACTGATAACAATGTAAGTAGCATAATGAGATCATTACAAAACTATGAACAACCATAAATGGTAATTACATTATTATTTATATAGTAATATGATAACATGAATACACTAAATATACATACATAGTTTGAACGACTACTTTTAAGTGATTCCCAAAAATTAATTAATTTTTTATTTATTTATCTTCACGCCATATCCCTTGCGGGGTAGCCAGAGACGACGGAGCGCCAAACGCTACGGTCCCTGCATACCTCTTTCGCCTCAGCCACAGACATCAACCTCTTCATACAATATAATAATAATAATAAGAACTTTATTAAAGAAGCACACAAATAGATTAACAATAAGTAACTTAAGTAATTTGGTATATGATGCAAGTGAAAATGAGATAAACTCAGCTTAGAGCTGCTTTCCAGTTCGAGTCTTGTGCAATGCTGCCACAGCATGCAGACAATATATTATTAAAGATATTTTAATCTCAAAATAAATGTAATAGAATCAGTGAGGTAATTGAGAAGGTAGGTAGTTTTAAATCCTCTTAACTCTTAAACAGAAGTCCATGTTATTTGATTACTGAGCAAATAATAAAGTTCGAACTAATAAAGCAAACGAACTTGCAGATTCATTTGATCTTCACACGCTTCTGCTTTGTCCAGATCTAATTACTACTGACAAACAAACATACACTTTAAAACAACGTAATAGAGTTACAATTGCTGTAATAGATAAACGTTACTACGTATTTTAGAACTATTATCAGTGTACTAACTAAGTCAGCTGTTGCGTGAATTGATGATAATGTAAATTTGTGATGAACATGGATGTAAGAACAGTCAAAGTAACTTAATTCTTAAAAAGGAAAAAAATAACAAATAAAACAAGGAGGTAAGTATTGTATATATAGCACATGTTTGAACAGGCCTTAATAATTATAAGATAAAGCTAATGAACATTTTTATACAACCGATTTTTAATATTAAAATCAAAATAGAACGGGGATTCCCTGGAGGGGATTTATAATGCAATACTAATACAGATTAGGAAAAACAATGTTGTCAAATTTATTAATAAAATATAATTTAACAATAATATTAATTATACATAGTTTTGTAGCTCTCTGGTCGACCCGATTGGTCCAACTTGGACCAACACACAATTATTTGTTGTAGATAACGAACTAACCAGGCCCTGCCAATGTGTACATATGATTGTCACTTAACTAGGACTCGGAAGAGTTTTAATTTATATAAAGCCCTAAATTTATTTGTGATTTGACCCAAAGATAACGTCGTCTTTGAGGTCAATTATTGGTTTTCAAATAAAGTGGTACCAGAGAATAAATTATGTTCTTCAGTTGAAAAGTCGTTAATTTTTTTAACTTTTAAAATATCTATTTTTTAATTTCTTTTCAAGCTATTATAATAATTATTGTTTAACAATATAGTGTATGAAAATACATAGAACTAAAACAGTAAAATTTAACATTTTTTTATAGTTAAATAAATTAATTACTTAACTTGTAATATAACTTAGATTGACTTTTTTATTAATGACAGAAACAATTTTACTTTAAAATATTATTTATTTAAATATAATATCAATATACATACACATTAGATTGTTACATGATTCTTTTAAAATGCCAAGGCAATAACGGATACCTGTAATTTTGTTATCACATGATCTCATGACATTCGTGTCATGATCAGTGCGGCTTATCTTGAATCACAAAAAAAGCTATTGAAAGGTCAACAAATGGGTTAATGATTATCAAGATCTTAATAAGTAATTGCAGAGTAAACATTATTATCAGATTTGTTTTTTGATAATATAATTACTTAATTATTTTTATTATTTAGTTGTGCAGGTAGAGATACAAAAAATAAATGAAACAGCACATATCCTAAGTTATCGGTTCGTTTTGAGTAGCAAAAAACGATCGGAAATATTTCTGGTGCATTCATTGATTTACACTGAGCTTAAGGTTGATAAAATTATGAAGAAAAGCCCACAAACTAATGATATACAAATAAAAGTACGAAAGAAAGAAAGAAAAAAATCAATTCTGAACTTACCTAATGGAAGTATATAGGAAAACTTTTCTGATCGCAATGTTTTTTTTCAAATATAATTCAAAATAAAACCCTTAACGAGTAACTATGAAAGTAATTCAAAAGCTGTTGAAGTACCACAGGAACTGGCATTTTCGTTCGAGTCCTTCCGTTCTCTTCAAATTGCATCGACTAAGATTAATGTTAAATTCAGTATCAAAGCTACTTCCACCCTTTTGTGACTGCTTCATTATTTACTAAATATTAACTACAGCGTATAACAGCTTATAACACTTGCTACAGCTTAAAAAGATAGTAAATCTCTGTTCAGACTAGAACGAATGTTTCTACATTTATATGCCACAGATAATTAAAATACAACTAATAAATTAATTTTGACGATCCATGTTTTAATTATTTGACCTAAAAAGCAATTCAAAATAATCACACAACCAACTTACAACCGGTTATGTGAGTGAATTGCATACGTGCGAAAGAGACAACTAATCCACCGCAACACAAACATACTTGCAGTAAGCGAGATAAACTATCTAATATTGCTTGATGCGTTGTGCATTCAATATTAACAGGCTTATTTAAACCTTATTACTATTGGATAAGGTTTATTTTTGTATGCAGTAGATTGTATTTAAGGCGTCTGGGTATGTGTTAGTGTGCGCTGACATCGAATGGTCAATTCGATTCTATCAGCATTTTCGTAGCGGGACCTATTCTTTGAGACGATTTTTTTTCTTTTTGGTTCACGCTTTATTAGATTCAGTCGATTCGAATGCGAAAACTAAAAATCGATTTCTATATATCTATACTCATTAGTTAATATATAATCGATATTAATCGGAATTGTGTTAAAATAGTATATTAATAAAATAATCCGAATGCGTAAATGATTTTAGTTACTCTAAATCGAATATCTAAAGATGAAGTAAAAAGGTTTACTGTTAACTGTTTATCCAGGTAATAGTGCTATAACTTTATCCAGGGAACTTGATTACTGTTAGTTTAATGGTTTTAAGGTGAATTAAAACGGCATATAATGAGTTGATAAGCTTTTTCTGGCATCCCGAGTAATTGCTCGGTATTCTATGTGTTTCATATTATATTTATCAAATGAAAAAGTGATGGTTTAAGTTAATAGCGTTGATAATGACTTTGATTGGATCGAGATTGAATGGATTGGATCGATTCAGATCATCAATACTAGGATCCGCCAACCGTGCAGCGGGTGTTGAGCTGAGTCCCTCTCCATTCTTCTTTTCTTGATAACTTTTGAATGGCTAAACATTTTTTTAATCTGTTTTCGCTATAACATTCGCATTTATCAAACATATATGAGAAAATTTTAGCTAATTATCTCGTCGCATTCTGGAGACAACTAAACACAAAAATATCTCCCAAACGGTTAAGAGCTTCGCTTACAGCTCAATTATATCCGCAGATTCATTTTTGGCATTCATAACTCAACTATTGCGATTCCTTTATCAATGGATCGGGATAGATTATTAATTTCGGTTATAGATTCGATATTAAACGTAAAACCGTATTATCTATAGACAAAAAGGTACAAATTTCATCATTTCATGTATCAAATGTCGATAATACAATAATATATTAATTAATGTCACTGAATCATCGGGTCAAGGGTGAAATATTAAACCATAAGTCAGCGAAATTTATTGACTAGGAGCTGCCTTTGATTTCACGTTCATATTAATTAAATAACTCTTTAAATATATAAAAATTACGAACATACAGTCAATTTGTGTACACTTATACAGATTGCATATGTAATATGTTATTTTTGTTGTTTTTGATATAGACAGATAGACAGACATTTAATAATTATTATATATATGATATTATGTCTCATATATTAATAGCTGTGTGAGCACATTTGATCATGAATCAATACTTATGACGAATTCGTATTTCCTGTCTATTTGTTAATATCATAATAAGATATATCTTAGATTAGAATTATAGGTAGCCGTCTGTCATGGTATGGGCATGTTATGAGGATGAGAGGTATGTAACCGAGAGTACTGGGTATAGTGGAGGGATGGACAGGTAGAGGACGGAAAGAAAAGATGGATTGCGTGAGAAGAACATGGAGAAAAGTATAGAGATGAGTAACAGGAGAGTATGGAAGAAAAACATACTCGACCCCAAAATTGGGATAAGCGCAGGAAGATATAGATCAGAATTAGTATTGAATAGACAATTCACTTCAACAGACACATTAACATATTTTTTTATAATAAAATGGCAGAAAAGTTTTTTTTAAACATCCAAACATAGCTGGATGAAGAGCTTGTATAAATAAAACGTCCATATAAATAAATGAAATATTTTTTCAAAGGAGAATCGGGATTCAATAATTATAGGGAATATTTTATTTTTATTACTGAAATATTTTATTGGAAAAACATCACTTTGAATTTAAAAATGTATATTTTAAAATATGGTAAATATTTTTTTATATAAAAATGTATATTGAGGTAAACTATACAGTTATAATTATCTTAAATCTCAAGAGATCTCATATATCTAAGCGGATGCTGTCTTAATTTGATATCAGTAACATCTTAACTGAGTTCCTGTTTACGCAAATTTGTAATTCGGGTCGCTCTGATAGCTTAATACCTTCTTGACCGATTACGAAAGATGTAGGTAGGTGTTTTTGAATAAACGCCGATTTCTTTAAGTTATAATAACATCTTAATTTGAAGCTATTTTATTTTATGTATTAAAAAATAGTCCTAAAAATATAATAGTATTTTTCGAAATTGTCTCAAAAATATGTCAAAATTTTCCGGGTTCCGTCTATAGAAGTTTTAGTTTGAATGAAAATATATCTAATTTAAGTTACGTTGTATGTCTGTTTGTATTTTAAGTTTTGTAGATAACTATATCAAAATATATTATATAAATAAATTGAATCGCGGTAATAATTTAGTGTTTGGAGATTTTTATTTTGTTTAATATTTTCTTGAGTTAAAATATATATATATATATATAAATATATATAATAAGTTAGGTATTTCACACAAGTTATGGCTTTAACAGCTCTCAAGGAACCCTAATGATGGTTGTAATTGGCCCATATCATTTGCAAAATTTGATTCCTGTTTTACAGCACCTGATGTAAACTGACACAAAAATAAACTCTAAATATAAATTTATAAGGTATATATTTCAATATACGTTTTTTGAATATAATAAATAAAAATGATATGCGGGCCTCGGGCAGATGCTTCGGAGACTAACATTTTTTACTATTTACTTAAAAAAAAATATACCTATTCATATTGCTTAGATTTAATATTAAATTCTTACTATAATATAAAAAATTTGAAACCGTTTTAAAATAAGTCATTTCATAGTTATTAAACAGACTCGCTAGTAACAATTTATTATTGTTAAAAAAATATATAAACAAAGACCTTGTATATACTGTACAAAGTCAAAACTGTTGATATTAATGAAGGTAATAGCGAACTCCTTCAATAAAAATATAATAAATTATCGATAAAAATGTATCGATAATAATATTGTGTACATGTGGTCGGAGTGACGGGCGGCGCGCGAGTCAGACGCGGGGGGCCGCGGGGCGCGTGCGCGGCGGGGAGGGGGAAAACAGCTGAGCGGGTATATTGACAGCACTCTGCACGTTGCCGAGCAGTTAGTAGGTTCTCTGACAGCGCGGAGTACTGACGTAGCCGCCACGCGTGATGCGATCCGCTTGATAACTCAGCGGTGTGTTCCGGAGAAATTATGACTTATGGACCGATCGCCGGTAAACGAAGCGGCAGATTTTTAATTCTAGAGCGAAAATTAAGAATAGTTTCCAGATATTGGGAGGTTTTCGGCGATATATCCGCCGAGAGGCTCCCGCGTCGGAAGTTTGGACTATAAACTTTTTCAGTGCTGTGTTTAGGTGAACTGTGTAGTGTTGTGGGGCTTTTTTTATTTTTGGATTAGCAAAATGGTACCCCAACAAATTTCGGATGTACGATCTCTGACACCGACGTCTAGTGGTGTCCCGGTGTTTGGTTCGCAGCTCGTCGACAAAAACTCCTCAACCCCTTATACTGATGCCACTCAGGTAAGCTATAAAACATTTATACATAGTGAAAGTGATTAAAATAATTTTAAACAAATACAAAGTTCGTTAATTAATTAATTAAATACTATAAACTATTATAAATATTAATAATAAATTTATAATAAATAATCCAAATTAAAATAATATAATAAAAACATAATCTAAACTGACGAAAAAGTTTTACGCACGACATCTTCAGACTCTACCCCCCATTTTTATAATTAATAACGGATTCTAATTTTAAAATTACAACGTATAATTTTCGAATTACGAAACGCATTTGAACAATAATAAAAATAGTATAAAAACAAATAATACGAGTAAAATTATATTATCTAAAGGAAATCGTAAACATGTTTTTAAAGATATCCTATCATTTGAAAATACGTATAAGAATATATGTTTGTTATTTATCGTACATAAAAACAAACATTACAATCAGAGAACGTTTTTTTTTTGATAAAATTAATTAAATTAAAAATATTTTTAATATAAAAAAAATGCCGTATCGATAAAAATTTTTGAAACAAAATATTAAATTAACAATTAACTGGTAATAAAATTTAATACTTCCGCCATTATAATATATATATATATATATATAAATATATTTTTTTAAACACGATTCAATAACACATCATCATAAACGTAGGTAATACCAGGTTATTTTATAAAAAATCCATAAAATAAATTAATTCGCTAAAGCGAGCTAACGAAGAAAAATGATTCTAAATCATGCGACCGTGCATTAACGTGTTATAAAGCGAGTCTAGAATTTTTAAGTCCATTAAAGCCTTAAATTAAAAAACCTGCGTGAATGTAATCGTTTAGATAAAAAAAATTGAGACATTTCTGTGCGTGTTTCATATTTGTTTTATTTATTAACGTGTTTTATATTATTATTTATTAATATTAAATTGTATTTTTTTTTATTAATAATTAAATTATGATGATGTGGATTTTTTTTTTATTTTTCCAACTTGGGTAGTGTATTAGGAACACGTAATCAGAACAGTTAATATAAAAAAAATGATAGCCAATTATATTAAAGTAAGGAATATCCGTAAAATGCGCCGGCGAACCCACGAGTGCATTAACATTTCAATGTCAACTCGTAATATTTTTAGTCGTTCTGTCGGCGTGATGTCGGCGGCGTGGCCTTTCGCCGAGTTCATGTGCGTACAGTACGCTCGCTACTAGGAAATGTTAATCTCGGGTCATTCGCCAGCAATTTTACTCAGAATATTAAAGGGAAATGAATTTTCGTCTTCTCTACGTCAATTTTCCGATTCGCTCCACCCCTCCCGGTGGTGTTGGATCGGTGCGAATCAACTACCGTATTAAATCTAATTGTAAAAAAAAAAAACTATTTGTCATCGTATAAAACAATCTGTGGGGCCTTTGACCCCTATAATGGGGCTATAACTCAATTGAATGTTAAATATTTTGAAGGAGTACAAATCGTGATTGTAATATCATAAGGAAACCATTAATCTCTATGTTATCATTGTAGTGGTTCAGAGCACAATGGGGTGTATAATTAATAATATTACATTAGTCACGAGATGATATTATATGTAAGGAGACCAATTATTATAATTATACAATAAATACTATTGAGAAATTGTACGTTTATTAAGAAATATTTTAAGATACCGAAACAATTCTTTTACATTATCCATGAAATGTTTGAAATGTTTGAAAAATTAAAGTTTCTGAATTATTTTCTTTCTTGTTAAAATCGTGTAGTTTCTAGAGTGGTTCATTTATCATACAAAAAATACTAAAAGGGCGGAGTTTCGGACGGTTATAATCCGAGCGGCGACTATGTTTTTTATTATATTTTTTACTCGACATGTAGCGAAGTCGAGTATGGCAACAGATCTATTTCCAAGGTTGCACCGCGCCTTGGCTTCATTTATTACTGGAATAGTGATTGTAACGTTCTCCAAACCGATTGTTAGATTAAAGATATACTGAAAAACTACACTCGACTGCTTTTAATTTACTTTAAACACTTCCTTGAAATAAAAGGCGCCGTGTGCGACCGGAGTTAACTTTTACTTCGTGCCCGTCCGCTATAATGTAGAATAGAACTTTAACTCACGTAAGACTAGGTTAGTTTTTTAAAGAATTAACTCAACAATATCAATCAACCTGTGGTAAATTTAAGAAATGTAACGATACCATTAAAGAGATCCTCAATTAAACATATCTGTTCTTTAACACCGATACTAAGGCGTTTAAAGAAAAACAAACAGCGCGCTCGGTAAAACAATAAATTAAACGTTTAAGACTGCCCGCTTTCAAAATCAATTTCGTGTGAATCCTTTCCTTAAGTTTATCGTTTAAGTAAGCAAATTTATGTACCCTAATGCGCTTCTGGTGGCGTTGGGAATCAACGTTTGATTGTAAAATACGTACCCATGTCGGCAAATGCAATTTGCTCTACACTTGTGGGTGGTGTTTTAATGGTGCCATTATACTGGAGAACGGCGTTTGTTGCACAAGAATTAACTTAGTGCACAGACAGACATTACCTGCAAGTTTGTTAAGTATTGATATTTTAATGTCTTTTAAATTAAACGCGGTGACATTAACTTTATTGTATTATAATGTATTTAATTGTTCACCGATCATCATATCCATCTGATAAATAAATAATATTATATAATAACAATGAAGAATATGAAGGAGACTGTTTTAAAATTAATGTACATTTTGCGCTGAAATATCCACTTGTGAATTTTAACTTTTGACATGTGAAAACAGAAAGTCCAGCAAATAGCAATAAATCGTACGGCACGTTGACGCCGACTGAAAATCACAACGACCAACTTCTAGGCGAAACACCAAAACACAGTCGTATATCTTTCAATTCAGCATAAGCTTTAGCCGGCTCTTTGATTGAAAATACAAGATTTTAGCAAAATTAAGTTGAAATTAATTTAGCACAATCTATTTTGGTACTTTACTTTGAAATGTTTTTTATTATTCAGTGTTTCGTGTAGAAACTGGTCGTGTTGGTTCAATTATTCCTTACTGCATACTTAAAGTGTGTTAGGTTGGAGTTGAATTAATCGAAGGCGTTTAGATTTCGTTTCTTAACACTTAGTAAACAAATACTTGGAAGTTAAAAATTCTCTTCGTTCCTTTAACTTATATTTCACAAATTAATAATTTTTTAGCTAAAGGAAGTTGCTATGGATTATAATATCTTTGCTATGATTGCAGTACTAATAAACGAGGGCATCAGACACTAGAATGAGCTAAAATTTAATACCTCGATGTTTCCTCTCGTAATCGACTAGTAGTCTCGCCATTACGCGATTGCTGTTATTGCTGAGTGTGCGAGTTCCGAAGAAATCCCAGTCAGTGAGAAAACGTCTTGGCTACGTTAAGAAGATTATATTTTGTACACGTCTTATCTATAATTTGGAATATTACTTATTTTGTTTTTGCATTCTCTTTTAGAAGTAGAATTAAACTTCAATAACGCTATTTTGAATTCTTTGTATTTTTTTATTAAAATTGAGATGATTTATAAAGAATTATTTATTTATTCAGTACAAAAGCAACAAAAAAATATAAATTGGCTCAATAATAAGAGACAATAAAGTTATGTTTAAATAAAGTCTTCGTAATTAAGGTGGATGGACAATGATCTGTAATTGTCAATTTTCGTTTAATTCAGTGCGCTACGTCGGAACTCATAAAGTTTACGACTCTCCCAAATTGCAAAATCCCAAAACGCCCTTCCTTCGTACTTTCGAAAAGAAATTTCTTAAAACTATAATTTCTCTGAGCTACCAGTTATTTCACTTTATGACTCCTTCCTTATCAGCTGTCTTGGTTTATAGCGTAATTAATTCGCTTATACGCCCTGCTGAGACTGCTATTCTTTATGTCCACTAAACTCAAGAACGCTTGCTTAAAAATAACCATAAACCACATTATATTTAAGAAATGCAACAGAATAGAATATCAGAAAATGGCGCCCAAACTAAACGCTGATAATTTTTCATGGCTGTAATTAGAAACGAGTTTATCTGTTGTTCCAAAAATACTTAATGTATTACAACTTTTAAAATAAATTTGCTATTGCCAACCGTATTATCGAGAATGACCTTTAGAACTTTTATTTTGTTCAGCCGGAACCGGTTCTCGATCTAAGCCAAGACCAGTTCTCGTGTTGCTATACCGAAGCTATTCGATGTTTCTCAACTAACCGTATTAAATTTAACTAGATTCTACGTTCGGATATCAGATACGTTTAAGTCTTTCGTTAGTTAAAGATGAAGATAACTGGTGGTATCGAAATATGAATTTGGTTTTGATTATTGAATGTTATCTTCTAAAATTAAATTCAATATAAGTAAGATATACTTAAAATAAATTGTTATATAAAATATAAATATATTTTCAAACAAAAAGCACAATCCAAGATAATTTACAACGGTATCGTAAACGTTGCTTAAGAAAATTCCTAACTTTTCCCGTCCAGGAAACTTTTCTACTGATATTCACTCGCTGCGGTAATCGTGTTAGCCGTTTAACTTGTGGACAGCTTCTTTTATACAATTAGCTTCTGATTGAATTGAAAAAAACTTGCTTTTACTCAGCTCCGCTCAAAGGGTTGGCTGGAACTTTTAAAAATTTAACAAGTAACAGGATTGAGAGACTAAGAGATTATCTTCACGTTCCCAGTATTGCTGTACTAATGAAATCTTTATTTAACGTCTTTTTGGTCCGTCCACTGAAAAAAGACTACCTTTTGAACGAGATACTCAGTCTTAAGCATTTATAATTCCACGTTTTGACTGCAAGGAAAAAGAAAATGCAGGTACACAGAAATAAAAGTTAAATGAAATAAAGTCAATACAAAATTCTTTGCACCCAGCTGCAGTGGCGTTTTGGGAGCTAAGCATTCCTGGTTAACTTAAAATTTAAACACATTGCAAGTACAAAAAAAACGAATGCAATCCTCGGAAGTCTGGCCCCGTACATATTTCACTAACTTCGGAATTAGTTCTCGCCATCTTCAATATAATTTATTTATTGCTTCCGTAGATAGATTAAATGCTGTGCTAAATTTAAGTAAATCCTTTCTTCTTATACATATATTCTTAATTTAATGTCTTTTTTGTGTTCTTATTTTCTTTTATTATGAATAATTAATATTTATTTAAATTTAAATGCCTTTTAAACTTTAATCTTAAATTGAAAGGCACATTTAATTAAAAGGCAGGGACTAATAACATCTAATTATACAGCAGAAGTTAAAGAACCCTAAAATCGGCATTCAGTTGATTTACATCGCGAGTAGCGTGACTCCAAGAATGTAGCAAATCCCTCGGATGCCTGAGAAATTAATCACCCGCCTTGAATTTCCCCTTTTCAAGCGGGTTCAGTCGAAATTCTCTTTCTAGCGAACCAGTATTTTTTAATACATTAAGTAGATAAACTCTGACTCTAATATTTTTGTGAAATCCGGAAAACTTGGATGGTGTAATAGTAATGTAATACCTTAAAATGAAGTGAATAAATGTGAATATGTTTTATATAAAGTAAGTGTATTAAAAATAAAATGCAGAGAGAAATATTTATAATTAAATATAAATTTATAAATTTTGCAATAATAACTTAGGAGTGATTTATTTTATTTATAAAACTTGAACTGAATAAGTTTCTTGAATCAAATGAGAAGTAATGAAAAGCTTTGGAAGCATTAATTCCATCTGTCCAAGTTCCAAGTATCCACACAGTATTAGTCTCGCCTATCATAGCTTTAAATATTAAACAAATTGACATTCTTGACGTTTTTAAATTTGTTCATACCAGATAGTTTGGTTGGTTTGGTTTGGTTTGGTTTCGTGTTTGCTCTGAAACTATAATGTAAATGCTATCGTTTTTCTATGATTAAGTCTTAATGTCTGTGATTACATTATCTAGTTCAATTTAAATAAGACAATTAGCTTGTGTAATCTAATAACCATTATCAGACGGTTAACGATCTTTGTATTATACACGATATTATTATGGAATCATTTTTGTAAACAACTTTCATATCCAATATTTAATATTTGTAATACTAGTAATATTTTCTTTCTATTTTAACAGCGTGCAAGCATTTTTAAACTAGTTCTTTAAGCTTGGCTGGAGTCCAATTTGCGTTTTCGGTAGACTATTTTTTAATTAAAAATTTAACTTTTACATCCTTAGGTCACTGTATGTCCATTGCTTATTATATTTAATTTCAATATAGCTCTGATTCGAGCCATTAAATTCAACGTTGGGAACTTCCTCTACAAGACTATAAAATTCTCATCAAAATCGGCGCCTACTCTACAGTTATGTCCGAACAGTCATAAAAACAAAATTGAGAGTATCCTTTTAGGAAGTTGGACACTAAAAATCGCTTACATTCGCTTTAGAGTGCTGTCACGCGATATATGAACAGGAACAAACGATAAAATTTATCAAAATTACATTTTTAGATTATATTTTTTTTGGATTCACTTTCCCTCTATTAGAAACAAAATAAACACCTATATATAATAACTTAATTAATCTGTATTATACCTACACTTGTATTATCCAATGATGCGTTATTTTTCAATTTATAATTTTTTGAATAGTCTAAGGTCAATAACCCTACCAATCGTTGTCACAAAAATTAAGCAAATGTTAAAATTAAAATCACAATATGTTTAGTATTCTTAATCAATTTGACGGTGATATTAAATCAATATTCAAAACAAACCGGTCTCCTTATACTCAGATGCAGATAACATCTCGTGCACTTACAGATTTTTAAATCGGTACATTGATTTATAATACTCTTAAAATACACGAATACATTAGATGTTTATCACACTATAAACACATCCTTATAGTGATCGCGAGCCAATTAATTAAGTTTTAGATGTACTCTATTCAAACATTAATAATTGATGTTTGTCCTTGTACTTCTTATTATTAAGATTGCACCGTTAATGGTGTAAAAACGGCCAAACTTATTGTAGTAGGTAGGTACAAAAAAGGTGTAAAAGTTGCAATTAAACATTTACAATTTACTCAGACCTCTTCGATTAGAAACACCGGCTTGTTCACGTTTAATTAAGAAAATGTTTGAGAAGCTCCCTTTAATAAATTAACATTGTCAAAGAACACGTCCTCCTGTTTTATTTTACGACTCTTAATAAGATTTAACATATATAGGATTTATATTGAAACTTTCTTACTTATGTTCTGTTAGTTAATACTCGTGACCGAAACATATTTTTAAACTCAAATTTCCACAAGTTGACTAATACTTTGAAACAGTTGTTTTATGAAAAGAAAATACCGAAATTCTAGAACACGGATATGTAGATCAGTTCATGCTGACGATTTATGAAGAAAGCCAAGCAAAATATGGCGACGCGACAGTTTCCATTAAAACTTTTTTTCATGCTCCCCCCTTTCGATGGAAGATAAATTTGCAAAAACTCAAGACCACCCGTTTAAAATGTTTTCGTATTGAAATGCAAATACCTGAGCGACAAACTGTGAAGAAACTTCACTTATACAGTATTTGATTTTGTTTGCTAAACATAGCAAGTACAGAATTATTTTGTATAATACAATTCAGATTAAAGAAAAACAAAACATATTAACACATTTAAAGCAGACTCTCTCATGAATAAAACTATTTTGATAGCCAAATCATTATTATCAATATAAATAATTCTGTTTCTATTATTTTTTAAGTTATAGTTTAATTTTATATCATAGATATTATTCCTTTTAAACCGTTATTATTATTTATTATACGGCAAATATGTTATAAGAATATAGTCACAAAACAAAGAAGGATTTTAGTATATTATTTAAACAAAATATGCAAGGAAAACTCGAGTTATACCAATCCGCTCAGTAACAGTTCAGAAGTTACTCGCTACAGTTGGTAATACACTCCCAATATTTGTTCTTCCAAGTCCTTTGGGATCGGTCGGGACGTTTCCTTGTGTAAACGGTATCCCCTGTCTTTGGATGCAATCATTCCGCTTTGCAACTGCTATGATAATGCTTATAAGTGTGATCAATGTTTCTATGGGGTTGTAATGATTATAAGATTACAATAATGATTATTTAAAATAATTCTACATATTTTTATAACAATATTATTAAAAAGTTTAATGTTACATTGATATTTTATCATCAAATGTATTCTCTATTGTATGGGGATAAATTATTACTTACATTTCAAATACCTCACGTTCTACTCATTCAAATTGCTTCATAAAATGTTTTATAATTTATAAATAATTTCTTATGGAGTTCGTAACTATTATTACCGGGTAAATGGACGTAAAACGCTAGCACATTTCATACACTTGACTCGATAACATTACGAGCCCGTACGTAGTTTTTATTAAGCGAGCGAGCTATAAATTTTACATTTACAGCGTCGAAAACTCTACCACTTTGTTGTTCAGCTATAAAAAGTTCAATTCGTAACAAAGTGTCGGGTGCGGGCTCACGTTTGGTCGAATCGCATCTGCGTCCGTTTTCGGACAAACTTATTGATTGGCTGCATCTGGCGACGGTTTGCTAGCGTATGCTAGACGTAAATGTCGTTGCACGTCACAATATGCTAGGAAGCGAGAGGAATGTCCCTGAGTGGTTAGGTGGTTATTGACACTAGATCAACAAAGTAAATTCGACTTTTTTTGGAATAAACGTGAAATCTAACTCGCCTATAGTATTCTTTATCAGTTCTCATCCCTAAGATATGACACTAGTTACGCAAACCAACGATAAAAATAATCGGAACTGGTTATAGTGACATCGCTGCAAATTGTTTAAATTAGAGGGTTTGTTTCGAATTCCCGCTTGGAAAGCAAAAAGGTTGAACGAGATAGCGAAGCCTCATCGACTTTCCAGTTCGGTTTATGTCGGAGTCTATTGACTCGGTAATGCGACTCATTTCCCGAACACACCAGCTTTTGGGAATAAGGAAAGTTCTGACGCCTTCTTTGGAAATGAAAGAAAGACGTCCTTTACTCGAGCAACGTACTAAACTTAATGCCTTTGATCGAAAACCAAAAGTTCGTATTAACTCGAATACAAAGACAATCATGACCATCTGTTTAACTTCAAATTAAGTATCAAGTAACTAATTTAAACTTAAATAAGGAGATGGATTTCGTATTCTTTGTATTAGTATAATTGGCTCCTTGTCACCTTTTTGATCATATGATTAATTAAATATGTTTCTTTGGGAGTAATAGACAATAAACATACATCCGTATCGAATGATAAATCATCAATCATAATGTGTATGCCCTTTGCGTAATGGCGTCATTAACGTAATTGCTTTGCACTGGAGCGTTCCCTATTGGCAACAATTTCTTTGCTTGTTTTCGATATATCCCCTATTGTTGACTTGCCGGAGTCAGCACATCAAACAATTTACTTGCGCGTCGTCTATGATTTCTTTATTACGATCCTTTTATACTTTCTTCCGTCGCTTTCTCTTCGCAAAATTTTCTCGCTTCCCTTAGTGTCGCTTCACAGATAAGAAGATATTGAATTTTGAAACATAAGATTTCCTTTTTATTATTCGTTCCATGATTTTATCTGTATTTACAGTACACTGTGTTAACATAAAGCTGTGTGGAATGGCCTATTCAGTAAATTGGCATACCACTTCTCCTTATTTTGCTCAAAAATTCGTTTAAGGATTAAAAGAGATCAGCGAAGTATTTTCTCGAGTCAACCAAGAATATATAAGTCGCATTATGAAAAGAATTGTGTTCTTGATACAGTAAGGCTCTTACCCTAATACGTTTATAATTATATGCCTATGCGTTTCGTCGTTCGTGACAGAATAACAGCTAAGTCGTTGTGATCACGATTATGTGTTTCTGACCGTGAACTGAAATGAGAATCGAATAACAGTGAACAGCTGAACGGATGGCGTGTACTGCTCCATATAACGATTATTATGTATGTAATTAAATCCCTAGAGAGTGTTGAACGGGCATCCATGGCTAGGCGTATAATAAACAGTCGACGCTTGTTACCGCGTTCCCATGCACTTGGGATGCAACGTTTCCACATATAGCTCCGTTAGGACAAATATAGTACGTTGCTCTAGAATTAACCGAGTAATACTCGGAAAATTACTGTAGTATTCGCGGGGCGTTTTTTTGTTCCCATGCATGGAAGTATGATTGTTGTTAATCTATGATGTCATTATATAATTATATCAGCTGCTCTTAACCAGTTTCTAGGTAAAATTTTATACGATTTGATTTATTGCAATATTATTATACCTAGTCTGAAGTTTACGTTATAGTTTGTAATCTTTTGAGTTGATTTTCAGTTTTATTTCTGTCCAATATGATAAATAAATACTATTTTTAAACTATACATCTTTACTATGCCATCAGTTAATGGCAGCGTGTCTGGCATGTCTTTTCCCTCGTGCAGGTCAAAATATCCCTTGCGTCATTTGAACTCAAGACGCAACGACATGATCATTTCGTTTACATTTAAGTGTATCGGTGATACGAATTAGCGCAAACCTTGCAATCGGTCCGACGCAATAACAATTTGCGTAGTAAGTGGCGTAGCATACACGTGTCAGATTTTCATATTCTATTTATGTTTGAGCTGATTTTGATGAGATACTTTCTAAGGATCTTCAGGGTCTTAGAATTAAATATAACTTAACTGCACACAGCCACAGTCATCTTACAATAAGTCACTTATAAAGACAAAATTTAAATATAAAAACTCAAATAATTATATTATGGCAACTATGGAAACCTGATCTTTTTTAACTCTTATATTGTCTTGTCAAGGTTTAATAATAATATTTTTTTAAACTTTAATTTAGTTTGGTTCTCTTCAATCTGTTTTGTGAGTAATTACAGTAACGAAAGACGTTTGATGGATGTGCTGGGATAAGATAATCTTAATGTTTGTGTTTACAGTTTAGTGAGTTGGCATTAGATCAGAAACCTGCTGAGAAGACAGACGGACAGACGCCAAATCTATCGACATTTGATATTCGTGTAAAAGCCAAAACTAATGAAATAATAAAAATATCTTAATTAAGATATGTTGTGTTAAATCAGATCTAAATAATTTATAATTGGAAAGTCCCTGTCAGTCCATGTTATGAGATCATCTACCCATGAAATAAAACAACTGATATTTCAAACAGATAAACATTATAAGCAAAATAATCAGATAATGAACAATTATCGCCAATTAATAAATATATTTCAATGGTCGCTATAATTAATTGAATGTTTCAATAATAAATAATCTAATTGATAATTTCCGACGTAGTCACCCAGTAGCCTAAATAACTGGACCTTATTTTTAATACATTTGCATTGAATGACCTGGAAGGGATAATTCCAGAATGGACTATGACTCACTGTTTGCATTTATGAAATAAATTAAATTCGACATATTAGTATTTTAACAATGTATTGTGTTACAATAAAGGTAAATGTTTGGAAGTCAATGGCCCAATGACCAAGTCTTTCAAATAATTTATGTACTAAAATTTCAAAGCTGGGCGTTTCTAATTGCAAAGTTAGAATGCTTACTGTCTAGCCACCTTTCCATTCCTCGTTATCTGAGTAAAGAATTGGACGATACGTTAGAGGAGAATAGCACTAACACATCGATAAGACTAGCTGGAGCGTGCCAAAACTCGAATTTATTATGCTCGGATTGGAAATCAAAAAGTCCTACATTTCAGATGTAGCAATAGAGCGAATAAACGAAACGTTAGATTTATAAGATTGTACGAACAAATTTATATTTTCATGAATGTGTTTTGTATTTTATACATTTTTAATCTATCCTATATAAGTAAGTAGAATATTTAAGTAAATTACATTCTATATACGCAATAATTATTAACAGATATCACTTTCAATAGTACACGTGAAACAACACTGTAATCTATAGTCACAAAATCCATAATAACAATCGCATGGCTACGTTACATCATTACACGCGCTCTCCTGCGCCGGTTATTAATAAACAAACCACGTGTGCGATATGCGCAGGCGCATGCAGTCACACTAACCGTAAATGGAAAATCTTTTACTTTTTCTTATTAACTTCTTAATATTAATGTTACCCAATTTAACTTTCTTATGTCTATTATATGCTATGATAAGCATTTTCATTTTGGATCCTCTTGTTATACTTAAAATATGGTGTATAGATCTCAAGTTACACTTGCAAAAGAGAGGTCTACTCGTAACTTGTTCGATATCCAACTCGTCTAGTAAAACATGTCACCACAGTATTATGTTTAGAAAAACATAATGTTTTATAAAATATTCACAAGAATATTATGAAATTAATTAGGAATAATCATGTAAAAACAAATCCGAAGTATCTGTTTTTTAATTTATTATTACTTCTGAGTATTCCAAGCACTTCCTATAGAAGAGATCACCTTTATGTTTCGTTGTGTGGTCGTATATTTCTGGAGCTTGCTTATCTATCGTGCGTTATCTTCGAGTATAGCCCTTACTGTCATGAAGGTCTAAGGGTAATGTTATATTGTAATGATAAATTTTATTAGCAATGTCATTACTCTCTTATCCTCGTATATTGATAGCACTTATTGATTATATTTCAAGGTAAAACATAATTTTATATGGTTCTCATTTAATATAATAAAAACATAACTGTATTTGCACTGTAGGTTAATTAATTATAATATAACTAGTATATATGTATCACACGTATATAGGAAAACACCGAAATACATAAGGTAGTATCAGTTAAACTTTAAACGTTCTCATTAACATCCTAGGAAACGAGGACAATCAGGCGATGATAATAAATTATAAGCCGACGTTGCTACTTCCTTTTCTTCCTGATCCAAGGTCAAAGCACACTTCTGGTTTGGTTCTAAATGGCGATTCGACACGATTACAATTTGACCATATCAAATCTGACCAGAAAGTTAAATGTCGGAACGAATGGCACTATACATTTTGAAGTCTTTAGATGCAAAATAAATGTTTGCTATTATCTAATATTGATGTTATTTCGGGAGATATCATTTAGAATGATTTGATTCAGCTGCGCAGGTAGCACATGTTTGTAGTCTTTCAAATTATTTTATATATTATTTTATTTCTATATAATTACTGTCTGAATATCTATTATGCTCATTCATGACATGATAAAAACAGCAATCATAAAAAAAAATGTGTTAATTTTTTTTTAAAATAACTCAACCATCAAAGGTTTGATCAAAGGCAGTAAAATATTTATTTGATTTTTCAAAGTTAAGTTCAGTTGAATTCGTTGCCTCAACATCTATTCAGACATATCGTTGCTGCTCGACCTCATCGCCCTCAAACATTCATTCAATATTTGTTTGTGTATAGAATTTATATCCGATGGCTTTATAAAATACCACCGAAATAGAATCGACCGATGCAAGACCATCGCGCTGCACATGCAGATTTCGAATATATTCTTATAATAAAAGCGCATTTCCTTATCAATTCCACAATTTATTCTTCATAGCCGTGTTTACACTGTCTAGACAAGTTTCTGCACGTTGGGTATTCTAAATTTCTATATTATGTCTCTGACCTAAATGATTCTCTTATAACTTTGTAATATTAACAATTTTGTAATAACATTATTTAAGACATATTTGTGAGTACCTAAATATATTTCAAGTACTTTTAGGTAGCTCTAATAACAAAAATAGATTGACAATACTTTAATTATTATATATTTTTCTTATGATTTTAATATTTTTATTAAAAAGCACTGTTCATTATTTAAAATTAAGGAAAATAAATCACGTCTTAGGAGAAATATCTTGTCCTGCGACATGGAAAGATTAGAAAGTTTATAACAATTCTAAGTAGCTTGATGCCGAACGGAGCCCTAATATTCTTTGAACGTAATTGGAATACCTGTCCAATTATACAACTTCGAAGACACAATATAACAAAAACTAAATATAAATTAGTGATATCATAACTTAAACTAACGCCGCTGATAAAGACAATAAACATTCTAATAGATTATCTACAAAATGATTCAGATAGTTTAAATTATTTATTATCCCCATTCATTTTCCTTCAGGTTAATTGTAACAAACATCCTTGATCTATTGTTAACACTATCCCGACATCGGCTTTATGCGAGTAGATTTAATCGAGTGTCGGTTCATATCGATGTAACTAATCGCCTGTTTGTCTGTCCATAACTCATAGGAGATGGCGACTCTGCTAATTGCATACAATAAATGTAATCGTTTAATAAACTCTTTAATAGTATGTTCAGATTTGTATTGCTATCATTTGTATTCAAGCAATAATATAATAGAAAAAGGTTTTAAAGATCTACCTTCAAATCAAGAAAATACACTATCTGGTGTTACGACTTCTAGTTGGATTAGATTATTCATAGTGGCAACTTGCAAGTTGTTCCAGGTTTCATTTGCGTACGAGATAGCTTATAAAGTGAGTTGAGAAATAGAATAATAATATTTCCTTACTAGGTTATGATAATAAAGTGCATTTATCGTGAGATATATCATTTGCCGCTTTAGTTCAAACTCTTGCGCCAACAAGTCCGCCACTAAGTAGTATTTGCACGAAGATAAGCATAGCAAGGCTAAAAGGCTCGACGCAAATGTTTGTTCCAACAATATTTTCTTTCAAGCCCCCCACTTGATGTCGACATCAAATTAAACAAGTTTTAGACCAAGACCGCTTTCAGAATCGTCCTGATAAGAATTAACAAGAGAAAATAATCAGCCTTTGATGTTGATAACAGTAAGTTGTTGAATCATAAAGTATATTATTTATAGTTTATCTTATTTAGTTTTGAATTATAACGGTTCATCTGACAAACTTATATACAAATGTTATACAGGATGTATACACAGTGGCAAAGAAAGTAAATTACAGTTCGCAAATTCTCCACCTGACTCCATTCAAATATCACATTTTTTACACTTGAGTAACGAAACGACAAACATCTGTTCAAATAAAATTTAAAAACACAGTGTTTACCGCATTTCGCCATCTGAATAAATAATACAAATTTTGTGTTAAATATGCGGCTGTTGATCGTTATTTTATAAAATCAATACGAAAATTTTGTTATAAATATCATCAAAAATAAAATAAAATTGTTAAGTGGTGTAGTAAATCTCAATTCAATATAGCAATTTACATAAAAACCCAAAGGCAATAATAAAATAGAATATTCAACCCGTGAACGGCTAGACATCAGTGATATAATAGACAAAAGAACCAACAGCGAAACACAAAAGGTCCATCCTTTATTCAAAACCAATTTTGACTTTGTAGGATTTTATTTACTTAGCTTTAAACAATAAAGGCTAAAATCGTCTGATGCACAGCCGAAAAACGAGGACTGTGTAAAGTGCGGTAGCGTATAATAAAAAAATAATGCAACGAAAATTGGTTTTTAAACGAAAACATAGTGAAGGAGATAAGATAGTTTTATTGTGCCACAACATGGGGGCTGACGATGAAACGTTAAAAAAACGCCTCCAGTATCACGTTACTTAAAAATCCATTGGAATGCCCATAAACTAGGGAAATCGGAGTAGTTAACATTTCTTTGAATAGTATAATTGTTCTGAAATGCTTATGTATCATAACAATAAATTATAATAAAGCCCTCGTGGCATACGAGCAACGTTTGATACGAATCTAATAGAATAATACATCAAAACGTCCTGTACATATCTGATATACAAACGGTCTACCTGTCTTCATCAATAATATTTTTTATAAGGCGAGTTTCTTTCTAACATTGTCTAACGTCTCCGTAGTGATTGATGTGTTCGGAATACTCAAGGGTTTAGGTTTAAGATCCTTAGGGAGCAGTCCTTCAAAAGTTTAAAGGGCTGCCGTGAATAACTGCCTTGCTACTCGCCTTGGATGAGTTATGCAATGTAGATCCTTTTTAATTACATAATAAATAAATTAGTTCTGGATTAATAAAATGCACGGACAATCTCCGAATCGATCCTAACATCGTAAATGCACATAAAAGTACTAATTAAAAGCCGGACATCGGAAAATCCGTGCGGAACCGGCTACGGAGCAACGAAAAATAAAGAAACCTCGCTCCCATCCGGGCAATCTCGATAAAATTGTATAAGAGGATTAAAAGATTTATTGTATAAACCTCTTCAAAGGATTTTTTGGGTCCGTTTGTTTCTTAGCCGTCAGGGGTACGTGCTCTCGCATTACAACTCACTAAAATATTTAAACTCCATCATTTATTTTGCTCGTTCGTGTCAATGTTCATTCGTTTCTGTGTTTCTTTTTAGAAAGTCCTTGATTTTTTTGAGAGCACTAATGGATTTAGCTGAGTAGCTTTTATAAACATGTAGTTACTTCAAGTTTCGGTAAAAGCACTTCGTATTTTCGTATTTCGTTCTGGTAGCATGCGCTCGAGTCACGAGTTTTTGTTTAATTCAATCGTAATCTCTTCTGTTTCATCTTTGTAACACTATCAAAATATCTCGGTAATAAATATAACGCTTTAAAATCATAAAGTGTAAAGTGTTAATTGACACACTAAAATATTTATATAGGACAGTGTGCAACATTTCCTTTAACATATAAACTATAATTAAAGTTAGAAAATATTGGTAGTATAATCAAATTCCACCGGGGTGCAGTCAGACAATCGCTTGTTACATTATAAACTACAAGATTCACCCGACGTCTGCAATTAACGTGTCTACGCTGAACACAAGATAGCTGAAGATATGGTTAGATCACTTAGCTTTAAATTCTAGTGTAAACAATTTATCCTGAACTTTTATTTCTATCTTACTACTTGTTTCTAGAATTTATCAAACTTAATCTGTTACTTAATAGACTTCTATAATTATTTTCTTGTTACAGGTAAATGTAAACTTGAAGTTTGCACCTGTTATTGAATTATGGTGAGCCGTTTGTAACTTCTTCGTTGTCTTCTCTTTGCTTTTACTTTGGAACTTCGTATGATTTTTGTTATAATGAAATATATATTACAATAGACTCTAACTTAATACTTTCATAATTTAATAAATATAAATATATCTGATACGTTTAGCTTAAATATCATATTTTATTATAGCTATTTTTATCCTATATAACAGTACTTTTTTAGACGTAGTCATACAATAATTAATAGACGTAAAATGATTACACTATTGGAGCTAATGACTAGCGCTAATCTAGGCTTAGCGTTAAAATATTTGTTTCCTGTTCTGTTTTAAGTGACATATTAATTCGTCCACTTAAGTATCTACATCCTCATTAAGCGTTTTGCTATTATTTGTTCTGTCTCGACCACTTTGAACTCACCTTAATGTTTTAATAGACTCATTTATACGTATTAGACGTTTTGTATTTCGTATGCTTCGTGGAGATGCTAGTTTTGATGTGTCGAGTCGTGCACTAAATGTATTATTTAAGTATGAAAACATCTTAATCTTCATATTCTGTATTTTCAGTATCATGTTTTGTTAAAAAGCCGACTAGTTTATAAATTGCTACTTCTACAGTACATGTATATATACATAAAGATGTTCTTTTAATTTCTCTTAGCAAACTCCTCTCTATTAAGTCCTTTTAATCAGTAAATGGAACAACGAGACGGGACACGTCAATAAAACTTTTAAGTTGCTTTAAAGTAACTTTATGGAGTGTCGACCCTTGTTTTGTACTTATTGCCTCTTTTAAAATTAAAACTGTGGAAATACATTTATAATGTTTATTCAAAGGAAACTTAATAATAACTTCTTTAAGTAATAAAAATAAACATCAAAGAACATTATTTTTTTTAAATCATAACCCTAACCACAAAAAAGATTCACAAATAAGAAATAAACTGTCATGAACAGAATTGTGTAGCCAATTTGCTTAGAGCTCTCCGAGTTTGTATTTTATTTAACTTGGAGCACTTCGTTCATATGAAAACATAATTTGTAAGTTTTAAGTGCCATCACTTATGTTACGGTTTTCGTTTAAACGTATAAAACATTCTGATATTCAAAATAGATTATAATTTCTTCAACAATGCTTAATATTAAAATTATTAGTAATTCAATTGTACAAAAGAGATAATGACACAAGTTGGGGGAATAAAATGGAACATCTTTTGTTTGCTATACAAAGACCCTTACTGTCATACTCATTGAATTTCTATCGGTCTTGACAAATTGAAACAAACTGGAAAGTTGAGTTTCAAAGTTGGTAACTGCCTTCAAATGGGGGCAAAGATCCATTAATTCACTGTAAGTAAGAACTTGAATTAAATCACTTGAACATCTAGAGCTTTGGGCTCTGTGTGTATAGTTTTTTTTATAATTGAAATTAAGATTAATCGATAACCCATCCTGTCAAATCAAAAGACAGACACCAAAATCCTTCAGATATTTTTTTCTCCTTAAAATTATGTAGTATAATGAACCAGCGGGAAGTAAGTTAGCATTAAGTATTCGCATTTTCAGACCTGTCTCTGTCGAGGCAGTTAAAATTTCACTTGGCTAAGCAAAATTTTCTGTCCGCTGCAAAAATCTTCCCCTTTTTAGGGAGAGGGAGTAGCGAGCGAATTCTTGCATAAAATTTACATCGAGCGGTCCATACAAATTACCATTTTACTTCTTACTCTGATTAAATGTTGTAGAAAAAATATTGCTCTCAAATGGAAGAGAAAATTCTCGGTTTTCGACTCATTAAAATTGATGTTTTGTTTTTTTACCGCTGGCACTTGCCTAAGAGTGATTTCCTTAGTATAAGATTATTTCTTTTCGGCTCAAGGCTCAATGTTTATTTTCATGTTTACGTAATTGTTTAATTTGTTTTACTTAAAAATTAATGTACCATTTAAAGCAAATAATTTAACAGCCGCACTGGGACCATGAAAACGGAAAGTAAATATGGAAGAGCCTTATACTGTTACAAATGCAGAGCTGACCGCAAAAGGCTAGCTCTCGCTAATGTTCCACAAAAAGTGTAAAACTTGGCAATGTCCAATAGGATTTCTTCCAAAAAAGGTGTGTGTTACAACGTCTTTCGTGCGGAAGGGTGAGAAAACATTGCGAACAGGGTAGAGGATATTTGGCAGGCATCTACAAGCTAATGATCCTCTTGATTGCGGTAAAGTGTCGCTATAAAACCTCTAGATGCTGCCAACTTTGAAAAAACAGTTGCTTCTCTAAAGTGACTATTTTTCCTGGCAGCCAACCGTTATTATGAGACAATTGCTTTTAGTGACCAGGAATTTAATACTTCACTACTTCCTACAGATTAACACGTCAATTTACAAGCCATGTTATGGATTGGTATTAAGAATTAGTTGAAACCGCATAGCAATATCTTACGAAATTAAACACTACATATTATAAGGTATGATATTTACAATTCTACTGATTACGTTCATAGAGATGAGTTTAAAACTCTTACCCGGAGTCGTGCATATACAATAGAGAACTTGGTGTTTCTTGTATCAATAGTGCTTTTACGTTGATATAGTTTCTTACATACTGTTGAAAATGGGGTTAAAAAATATTAACAACCTTGTTTTGTTTCTGAAATAAATAAACCGATTTATCAAATAAAGACCCTGATCGCATAATCAAAAGCAGAAAACAAACGCAAATAATCGTGAGCGACATGGATAGATCTTTAGCCGCCAGACATTCGTGAAGTAGTCATCTGCTACTGTCGGATAAGTTATTCGTTCCCTTCGATATATCTCACGACAGGAGAGACTAATACCAATTTGGTATTCATAATTTAATTTAGCAGCGCTCGTAGTTTCGATAATGTTTAAATGGATCGTTAGTAACACGTATTAAGTGTATATACTTATCGACTTGTTTTACAATTACATATTAAATAGGAAAACCCATAACTGTTAGTAATTATACAATTTTAAGGTTTCGCTGTAAAATAAAAGGTAGACGAGAATAGATTAAAAAAAAATGAAAAATCTTGCAATTTAGAGAAACTTTGAAATATTAATTTTTAATAATGTTTCAAGACCACGAAACCCGTGAGGTGCCGACACCGCAACGTAATTTTTGGTCCGACTTTATTAAAAGTTGATACTGGGGAGGCGGCAACGGTTACGCCACTTCACCAAGTAATATAATACTTTTGCTTTGGTCGAATCAACATTTCAATATTCAGAGGGTTCATTAATCACTGTAAATTGACAGGGAGGAAATTTGGGCCGATATCAGCCCCCACTTCACGGGATCTTCTGTTTTTATTTTGACGATGCAAAAATTTTTGCACGTATTCTTAAATTTTTTTTAATACACAATTATATTCTAACAATCTTTCCGTTAAAATATATTTAGTGATATTTGTATGTTTATAATTCATTTCTAAATTAAGTCATGACTTTATAAAATGTATTAAAAACACAACTTATATAAATATTTCAAATTTAAATCGACATATTAAATTATGTATAAGCAATGAGTTTTAATTATGAAGAGAAGAGGGGTTTAAATTAAAACGCTTAAGCAAATGGGTAACGAATTAAATATTTATACAAAATCACGCTCTTTCAGGACGTCTGTTAACTCCGCGTCTAGTTACAGTGTAAAAGGATATTATCGCCTCTTAGCGAATTTAATCTTTCGTGTAAAAGCATCCATTAATCATTAATGGGGGCATTCATCATAAATCAGAACACCGCTCTGTCTCCTTCGTTTTATATCGCTGTCTTTATTTGGCTTTCCACATTTTCTGGAGGATTTGCTTGACAAATTACTTTCTCTCTTTCCTTGTTTAGGGGTTTACCTTCTTTCGGTTTCGGCAGTATCGGTAGGTTTATGCCAAAGTATGTGAGTCGTTTGGGAGCAATTTTTATTAACTTTCTTGCTTCAGTACGTGAAAGTTTCCGCTTTTTCGTTTAACTTTGCATCTGACTATTTATTTGGTTCTGTTATATCATCCTTACTGATATGCATTTTCATAATGTTCTTAATTTTGTTTTTATAAATTTAAGTATTACATTTTTGTTACAAGACAATTTTACATTTGTGTAACATATATCAATCTAAAGTACATTTATTATCAATTTAGATGGAGTATTAACCTAACATCTACTTTGACCAAAGGTTTCAGCCCTTCGTAAACTTAAGTAAATGTCACTTCCATGACCTTTTGCACTAACTGTTGTACATTTGCTAATATGTCGATATAATGAAAAGATTACCTTTATATACTACATCCACCGTAATTTCTAAAGATTTATGAGAACTAAATGACTTAGGTGATTAATGGTTGTGTTAAAAGTACATACAGTTATAACTTTTAAATTAATAATCCTCGCTAATGTTTCTCATTCCTTACAATATTTTTAATAATATTTGAGTTAATATCATATTCCTCTCGGTATCAATTAGTGACAACACGACAAACTCAATCGCAACAGAACAACCATTACAAAAACGGTAATCGTAAAATTACATCTACATTGTGGGTAATAAATACAAAAACCAGCTCACACAAAATGGGTACGATAATCTGTTTACATTGTCAAGACATTTTGGTTCTTATCATCATTGCTCGGGAGCTGATAATTGCGTGCCGTTTTATATTATAGAAGTTAATCTGTGTTTGCTAGGAAATGTGTGGGTGGTTAAGGTATTGTTGCGAAAGATTTGAGCAGTCAGAGGGACATTTTAAATAATAAGCTTAATATATGACTTTATATTATTAATAATAAAGAGGGATAAGTGTTGAAATTTAAGATTATAAAACTGGTTTATATCATATTTAAAATATACTTTATTTAAACAATCAGAAACATATTAAACTCTGACATTTTTTAACAATATTAACAATATTTAATACAGAATCGAATAAACATTAAAGGAGTTCACTCCTTATAATGCTAAAAAACTTGTTTTAAATACATACATACATGTATTGATTAATTATGTTATTTATATTGGAATAAAATAAATGAGATTGATTTATTTTACCATACTGATAAATATTTATATTTTTAATGAGACGTAACCGGTGGCGCCACCTGGCCTATTAGAGGCGAGACTAGGTGAAATTGGAATAACATATGTAAAATTAACATTTATATACATTTAAACTGTCCGTTTATTAAGTGTATTACATTGAACCCGTTAAATAAACTTGAACCGTAACCGTCATTATTTCAAAAGACAATGATAAGAAAATTAAAGCTAGATTACAACAATACAATATTATCTACATTCCAGTGAAAAAACTAAGGTCAAGTAGACGTTTTCCGACCGTGATAATGGTTGATATAATGAACACGTAACACGTTGCGTTTCGCAATACAGCCGAGGTTATAAAAAACGTACTCCCATTCGAACAATACACGATTTGTGTTAAGGCTACCTAATCGTTGTATTAGAATTTGAAATTTAACTTAAATAAATTGTGAGGTCGTCCAAAATTAAGACTTCATCTTGCATTTGATGACTTGAGAGTCACTTGTAATATTTTTATACGGTCATAATAAACTATAACAATATTTTAGATTAATTACTTGCCATAGTATAAAATTCGCAGTTACAATTTATGGCTGACTGGTGTTTGTCTATAAATAAAAATTTCTTAAAGGTCTATTGGTGGCATTTCAAATGATGGTTTTTTTTAATGACGAGTACATAATGAAATTAAACTTAAAGGTACTTTATTAGAGATTAAAATAGAGCGATCTCGTGTTAATTGAAATTGAACTGAAAAGAGGTTTATTATTATAAACGCAAATCACAACTATTATTTAAGGTCATATTGTATGCATAATCTGTAAGAACTAGTTTGAATCAAGACATTAGTACCAACACTCCCATATCAATGATGTTATTTCAACAGTTGGATAAATCCTTGAAATTTAAATATCAGTTCCTTTCCAATTCCCTGAATTTCTATTTAAGAACCGAGGTAATTTAACTCTAGCTACAATCAGTTGTTGAGTTTATATCAATAAAGTAATCGAAACGATCGATGCGATAAAGGATGTTAATATTATTTTCTATTGTAAAGAAAAAAGATAAAGCGAAGTAGTATTCCAGTACTCGTATGTAGCACCATCAAATTCAATAAAATTTAAAAGATGATTGAACACAAAGGATGCAGGTGGACGAGCAAAACTCTGCAATAGGTCGTGAGGCTATACAATAGGTTGCCATAGCAACGGAATCAAAGGCAAAGCCTTCTCACGGCTTCTTCCCAATATCGGAATAACGGGCAATAAAAGTCAAGACCGTTTGCCACACAAATTGTATGTACGTGAGTAGTAAGTACTTCAATTGGATTTTTAGATGTATCTTGGCACTATCCTTTGGATTAGTCTTGATGCACATTTATCTGGAACGACTATAAGTATCTCGTGTTCTCAGTCTCATAAGCTTGTCACTTCACAGATAGCATAACTTTCGGGTTTCGGTTACTATATAACTTGCTTAAGTCTTCCGTTTCTATATTATCTTACGCTACTTGACGAATACGAATATCTTCTGAAGTTCAGTATTCATTATACCAAATACTAGATAGATATTTTTTAATAATCTAAATTGAATAATAATGTCTATCTCATTGCATGTGACTAAACGCAATTTGATTAACAAGGTAGTACAAAAGTGATAATGGCTTTGGTAATTATTGTAATGGAACAAAAGATTCACGTAATAAACATTTAATCCGAGTTCAACATTTCAACATCTCATTTTAACAATCTTGACGACTAAATTGTTGACGGTGTAATTATCGTGGCCATTGTTTTAACAAATTATAATGCTGCCGAATCGAAGGAACGGAAGTTTCATAGAAAAGGTTTCGTACACGTCTCTATTGAGTATAATACCCCAAATTAAAAATGTGGAAGTGGCACGCAACGTAAATTTATTCGTGATTTTATCTGCTCGTATATATAAATTTATGAAATGAGTTTAAATCCTAGAAGGTTAGATAAAATTGATGATTAAGTGGAGCATAACGTTCTTATAATGAATTAATGAATCTCCGACGAGTCTAGGGCACATGATTGTACAGTTATTATTTAAAATAATTAACTCATTTTAGTTTACCTTTAGATAACTGATGACAAAACCTATCTTTATAATGGCAGTGATCATTTATTATAAACTCGACACAATAATTTAATTAAGTTAATGCGGTCGTTTCTTAAATATATTTTACTTAGAGATGGAGCAATATTTCAACGTCTGAAAATTTTATCACCACTTTAAATGCCAGTTTTTTTAATGTTACACTTACATTTATTTGAGATTTTTGTTGCCTCATTACATGTCTCTTTTGACAAACTATTATTACGACTAATTCGAGTTTGTAATAAATTTGCCATTTTTGTAGATTCAATTTTATATTTTAAGTATTTGAAAGACTAAAATATGAAACTCTTCGTCATTTTGAAAATAAATATATAACAAATATATCTAAATAACAACCACCACAAATTCACCTGTGTTTTCTTCACAAACGCACTTTATTTATGTTACATTTCCTTCCTTCCATTTTCTATTTCCCATGTTTCGATTTCAAGTGAACTCGGTATCGTCGTGGCGTCTATCTGTTGTCTAGCGGTACGTGAACGATGCGACGACGTGGAAGAAACGATTACTAAACGGCCATGTGGATCATATTTCGAAGTTATGTTGCTTGAGCGACTATTGATATTTTATCTTTTAATCGTTGAAGTTTTACCGATATAGTTGTTTCTAATACACCATTATAATTAAGTTCTTCAAAATGTTTAATCATATCTACGTTTATAATCTTGGAGAACGAAATAATTAAAGCCCTTTTCAAGCAGTTCGCATTGTGGTTGTAACTACCTTCATTAAGTGTAATCCTAATTGTCTAAACACGTTGGATAATAACTGAGAGTTATTCGAAGGTCGATTGGATCGTGAGCGGCTGTCGGTACCTTTAAGGATTATATGCGGTTTAGGTTAAATTGCGTTAGAATAAAGGTTATTTCGAATTAAATATTTTTCATGTTATCGTCGTATTCTGAGATTGTTACAAAAATAATTAACAGTTTAGTTTTCAGTTTAGTACAGATGAACTATTACAAAATATAGTTTTTGGTATCCGTTAGAATCAAATTCCTCTTAAATGAAACCTTACATAACTTCTCTTAAAATTATGTATTTAAATGCCCTTTAGTAGAATTATGTGTTAATATATTAAAAAACTCATTAATTGCAATCAAGAGTTTTCCTATTAAGGTCAAGATTAGCTCGTAACCTTCATTAATATTTTGACGTTCACTCCAATCGGTCGTTATGTATAAAACAACGAGTAGACTAACACCCACGGTGTGCAACCTACCTTATATAGATATTGACATCTCTGAACAAACTAGCGGGGTCAAATTTCAAGAGTTTAATCGCAGCTACTTCATGGTATATTATTTTCAAACCAGTTCTTAAATATATACATTCTAAATGTAATATAATAATTAAAACTATCTTAGTTTCATTTAAACCAATACATCATAAATGATATTATAAGAACGATTTGACCTGAACGACTTTTTAATATTTTTTTGGTCTTTTTTACTGGTTGATCGTGTTCTTCTATTTTGATTATGATTTATGATACAACGTAGCCGATATTTAGTAAAGGTTACAAAGTGTTTTTTTGTAATAAGTTTAAACATTTCTGGATAATTCAATAATAAAAAAAACCATCCTATCCTTTCATCACATCCCTCACTCTAAAATATTTCCCCATTTTGTTATTATGTATATTTTGAGGGAAATTGTCGTAAATTCTTTAAACGTTTCCTTTCACCGTTACGGTTGCGACGTTCTCGAGATCGGTAAGAGAAAATCTCTATATAAAATCTTTTATTAGCCATTCTGTATTTGCGTATAAAACGAGATGAAGGCTCAAATCAGACTGTAGTTACTCTTTTGTTTGGATCAGCTCAAACAACTTTAACTATGTCGATAAATTTTACGGGATACGTATTATTATTGGCACAATTATAGATCCCATTTATGCATCCATTGATTTTAGAGTCCGTATAATTATTAATAGTACTTATTTACATATTTCTTCTCCGACATGTATTGAAAGTCCTCTCCAAACTGCCTGCTCTATGTTCTATTAATCGCGGTCATTTTATTAGAGTGCTCACAACTACATTAAAAATGATGGTATTGACAAAAATTGTTTTGAATATAACATGAAATAGGAATAAAAGAGAAATAGGAATTACATTTATTTCGTTAAATTAAACGAGAGATGTCTCGCATGGAGTTACCTACTCAAAACACGTTTCAATTTGATTCTTTGACGTGACTTTTTATGATTTCGCTTTTATTTCTTTGTTTGTTTCTTTCTTTCTTCAACGTTCCTTAGATTTTGAATCGTTACATTAAAAAACGCCACGAAGGTTTATTTATTATTGATACTATATCAATTAAAAAAAAGAATAATTAGTTTTATTAATTATCTAAATGTGAAGCCAATTACAATCTATTTGACAAGTTATATTTACTCAGACAGGTGTTTATAATACTTTCTCGGTCGATTTTTAATATCGTAGCTAAACACACAGAATAAAAAATATATTCTTTCTATTAAATATGAGAACAGAGGTATCTATTTATGGATTTAAAATGAAACACGTAACAAGTAGAAGAAAACAATGTAAGCACTTCTAAATCATAACATGAACGTTAGCGCAGGGAAGTTTTCTGCTTTTGGTGTAATTTAGAACAAGGGATACGCAAGTGGTCAGGGGGGAAACCACGAGCCTGGGGGGAGGCAACCAAGCATAGAATGGGTAATACAAGCATATCATCCATATACACGTTGAGTACGATGCCAACAATTTACCATAAACTTTAATAATACACATACTTTATACAACAGAGGCGAAGATAATCAAAATTTAAACATCCAGATCGAAAATATTGGAATACATGAATGGTGTTCACTCGAAAAATAGACATAAAATACACATATGGACGGTAAACTATGAATAATGGATGAAAATATGACATTACCATTTTTTCCTTTTGAAATCTGGGTGGAGATTTTATAAAAAATTTGCCGGTCGTTGACCTTATGCTCTCGAGGTGCAAAGATACTCAAGATTTTATATATTTAATGAAGTCTGGATTCCTAAAGGTGGATGAGTTTGTATTTCAAACAATATACTGAACTGTTTTTTTGTTACAGGTAAAAGCAATTCTTAATCATCCCCGTTTGTAAGTAAATGAATGTGGAATATTTATTTTCTCTTCGTTATTTTATTATCATTAAAAATATGTCTTTAATAAAGTTGGTTTGTTATTCGAATGTCTAGACAGAGGTTTGTACAAAACCGGCATCTAATAGAGGATTGCATTGATTGGAGATAGAAATTAATGCTTGGTATCTACTAAGCTTAGTTATTCCCTATTTACAAATATTTACGAGACTAAACAAGCGATCTTATAATTTTATCACCTCTAAAACGTCTTATTTTCGCGACGCGTCAATATATTTTCGATAACGTATACGATTGTACTTAAAACATTGGGTTCATTGCCCTCATTATCAAGCTCTCTCGCGAATAAAATATAGGACAATTTTCGCGTGCGATACTATGAACCGATTTCATCACTTTGACGTCGAATATCTGAATCGAAATTACAGTCTCGAATAATGTGGATATTAACATTTTTTCAACACGAATATGAGTCATATTTTAATGGATGCTCGAACGATTTATGTAAACGTTAAAATCATCAGTAATGGTCACTTTTTATGTAGCCAATGATGTGCTGTCAATGAAAGGTTACTGGTCAATAAACTGACTGAGGACGTTTGTTGACGTTTTGGCTTCATTTTAAAATGTAATCGCGTGCCGATTAACATAATTTTGATTTACTTACATTAATATTCGAGTCCGCATTCTATTGTGGCTAATTTGGACGTTTATAAGTTTTAATGTTTCCTTAATATGCATGTACTTCAGCAGGTAAACAACCTCACGATTTGTTTTTAAATAACCTTACATGTCATACGAATTATCAGAGCCTTTTTGTTGTTTTCACAATGCTTTTATGTCGAATCTATAAAAATGACTGGATCGATTTTAAAATATATCTTCACGGTATAAATTATCTTCCACGGCTAAGCCTATGTCATTGAACCGAGAGACTTCAGTGAACTGCATTAAGCTAGGCTCATTTGATGTTAAACTTTACCTTTTCTGGAGTTCATTCAACTGTTTTTGTCGGATAAATTGTGAGCCGCGACTTATTTGAAACTTCTTCATTTTATAAATCTGTTATCTCTTTAAATACTTTTATATAAATTGCAAGTGTTTAATATTTTATTGTGAGGAACGACTTTTAAACACAGCTTCTGTTTTCGAATATAATGTTTAGTAATGTTGAAAATTTAAAAGGTTTTAAAAATGTAATGCACAGTTATCGCTTTTAGTACATCATTTTAAAATGTGGAGCAAAAATACAAATTACAAAATAGGTATTCATAAAATTTATTCCATAGATTAGTGCCGTGTCATCACTAATATCAGTCACGAACAATTGTATTAAATGTTTACATAAAATTTATTTTATAGTACGTTAAATCTCGTATAAGTGCCGACGTGAAATATGTTTTTAATACCATGTGCTAGGTCCACTAGTTTATTTACAATTGCGTAGTTGCACGAAACGAGATCGTCGACCTTTTTATTTGTCGTACAAATTAATAGATCTGAATAAGTATGCATATCATTTGTAGCTCATCTTTTTTATTACTTTTTTCATTTCTGCAGTCAACAGCCACGCTCTTAAAGCATTATTAGGAATCTTGGTTAGTCGTATTACATGAGCAGATGTTCACAGCCCAATTTTTGTTATTATATGTAGATATTTGTTGTTTTATTGATCATGTTCGACCTAATTGTACTCAGTGCCATTATTATAAAGACTGATAACCTAACAGACCTAAACCTTATCTAGATAATGTCGTCTATCACTTTCCACTCACACTTTATTTGTACATGAATTGATAGTTACCGCTGTGCTAAGTGTTTTGTAATATTTGTGTAATATGTATTTGCTAAGCTGTGATTGGGTGAAAAAGGTCGTCTGACAATTTGCGTAAAACATGGCATTTATATATACATAAAGGACTTCAATGTTGTTTTTTTTGTAGGAATAATTTCATAGATTTAATAACTGTATTATATAACTTTACTCCGCTATCGTCTACTTAAATACCATAAAACCACTAATACTTTCCTTAATATATTTCTGCACATTTTATTTGACAACAAAAGGTCCCGTAAGTATCTTTGACACCTAATCCCGTGGAAAACCAACAAAGCTAAGCCGGGTCGGCGGAAAAACTCGACATTTCTGAATATAACGCATAGAGCATATGGATTAGTCTGTCCATCGGTGTTACTATTGACCGTACGCGACTGTTTTGTGACGATAAACGTAGATTAACCAGGATCGACGTCTCGTTAATCCGCCGCCGAACTCCATCCTCTATTTTAATACATTCTGATTCCTCGATACGACTTTTTTATTCAATTTTTTTTTTAGGAACTACGTTTATAAAGAGCTCACTTACTTTTGGATGTTCGGTAAAAAATTATAAAAGGGGGTATTCTTATTACTTTTTACTTTAAATATAGTCTTATAAATGATAATGACGTAAGTTATCACTTAAGGAATCTTAAAAACATCAACAGTTTACATAAACCCACAACCAGTCCCTAATGTCGTTCTGGAGTATAGGTATATGGTGTTTAATCCTACGTTATCGCTAGACGCAGTCGGTCGTTCGATAAATGTCCTCAACCCTCAGTAAGATAAGTGTCGAACCTATTAGAGTTACATCACTCTTAACTAAACTAAAATACAGTTCAAATTTGAGTAAATAAAATGCACTGTTATCATTGCTTTATGTTATAAGGGACGTATTTGGATTGACGTTGATATTCGTTCCATTTTTCACGATAAATTATAATGAGGTTAGTTTATTTATTTTATTACACTTAGTATAATTAAGGTCCAACAAATATAAGGTATATAGAAAGATAGTTAATTTGTTCTTAATCGAGATAGAGCATGTCGAAGAATATGATTAAAAGGAATGAAATGTTTTGAGAAAATAACCTTTTCAAATTACTTAAAGGTTCTTTTTGAAGAAATAAGCCACAACTAAATAATGATGCCTAAATATAATATTAAATTACTACTTAAATTTAAAGCAAGCGCTCAGAAATACGGAGAAGTGATTCGCCTGGCAATATATCAAGTGAGCACTTAAAATTATTGACATTAGACGCGAGAAGATATTTGCGTAAAAGCAAATTTCAATATGAAAACAACTTGATCGACAAACGCAAAACAAATTATTTATCTTCATATTTTTATTTCATTGATATGTTTTAAAATACTTTGAACATTAATTAGATTGCATTATTTTTATTACTTTTCTACTCATAATTTATTGAAACATCGTTTTTTGGTTCACAACTTGATGTCAATTCAATTTTCAATGAAAAAATGTACTGCAGGTCCCCTACACCCAGTTTGTCTGAGAATTCGTGTATTTTCGTATAGCTAGGTGAGCAAATAGCAATATTTTGTCGACACCGATCTCCGAAAAGCCCATTCACGCCAGGTATCGCTGCGAGCGTAGTTTTTATGTGTGTGTTTTGTATTATTTCTGTGAAATTGGATGCAACGCATCTGGTGCAGGTTGGAGCAAGCCTGCCTGCTTTTATTGCAATGTTATGACTGCAATTCGAACGGGCACTGCGCTACCTTTTTTACTTATTTCATTTATTAACGCGCCATGTTCTTTTGCGGTGAATTAAATTTCATACTCGGTTTGTGTTCAGTCGTAAGTAAATTAAAACTACATACATACATGGTTTATTTAGTTATTTTAATTGTTTTACCGATATCTTCATACATATGAAGGTTTTAAGACTGTTTTCCAGTATTAAATAAATGGTATTATAATGTATATCATCATTTATTAAGAAATATTATTTCAACGCCTCGTAAGATAAGATCTAGTGATGTTGGTCTTAAACTTAAGTTCCATGAACTCGAGAGAAAAACATTTGTAATTATTTATGTGTTTGCCCAAACAAGTTAATATTAATAATTCAAATGCGAAGGTTATTCCACTCAGCCTTGGTGTTATCATGGTTTTTGCGGTAACTGTACAATATATTTTAATGTAACAAAAAAAATTGTTAAAGCAGCAGTTAGTTTACTCGTAATTTAATTTTTTGGCGATATCTCGTAAGATCGTTGCCAGACAATTTTAATAAACAACTATAAAACCAACTCGGGTAATCTAATACATACTCACAAATTTATCTAATCTCAAGATATACATCAACTATCTCAATTTGCTCGCTGTAATAAAATTCTTATATATATTAATATTCTTATTTCTTATTAGTAATAAGCTAATCATAATTTAAAGTAATGTGCGGTTGTATAAAGACAAGTTGTGCACGCCTCGGCATTCTTTATAAAGTTACTTTGAAAAATGAAATCGCTCCAACGACGTCGTCAGAAAGCCTTCCGCCCAATCATTTTAGGCGGTCTCTGAAATATTACTGCTTTTAAACATTGAAATAGATACTCTGTTGTCGGGAAAATGGAAAATGGGGTATTTGAAAATAGGAAGATTGAAAATGGTTTGAAATATGCCGGTATTACTTGGGTAGGTACTAATGGTTTGTCTGAGTGAATTTTAAATAAAAATATTGAACATTTTTGGTTCCAGCCGGCTTATATATGAAACAATATTCACTAAGCTAAACTTTATTCAGCTTTGATTCTATTTTATGCATATACTTCTGTCATATTATTATTTTTTATTCCGAGACTGTAGATATGAAACTGAAATATATATATATATACCGATCGCTTCATTTATCTAACATTTTGATCACTCGCAGAAACTTTTATTAAAAAAATTAAAGATTACTCAAATATTACAAACAAAACAGTATTCCATTAAATCTGTAGCTTCTGAGTTATTATTTTGAAGTCTGTTAACCGCAAAGGTATGATTGAGGCAATGTAATTTATCTAAACAACAATAAGTTTCGTAAGTTCACGTTGTATAATTCTCATAGAGCGAACGTAATTGACAAGAAACCATTACGAGTACAATCCACGTCGATCTGAACTTACCGCAAGAATAACAGACTCCGACTCGATGCCGTTCAAAGTAGCAACATTCGAATTAAACTCGAGTAATGCATCATTCGCCTTATCATTCGTTACTCGCAAATAAATTGCTTTGGAGGCATCCGTAGCCGGCGCATGGTTTGACTAAATCTCCATAGTCAAATTATTCACTTTCGCAATCCAAGCAAAGCCCCTACCAACACCGCTCGGTCCCGCTCGTGTAATATTAAATTATAGTGGGCCAAGTAAAGCATTTCGAAATGGAAAATTGTATCCAGCTGCACGTTGTGTTGTATCATTTGTAGTGGTAACGCCTTTTGTATTTTATCTTTATTGAATGTAATATATGACAAATATATAAATGTTATTTTATTAAAATGAATTTTAAATTCAAACTGACGGAATAGACAATTCGCAAGGACAGCATAAAATAAAATACAAGCAAATTGGACGATCGTGTGAGACTAGACTTGTTATAAATGTATCAGAGGCTTGGAACGTTTGCAGAGAATATGGAGATAACGATGTTTATACGTACACATCCTAGTTAAAACACGGAGCGGCCGCTGGCTGGGAATTATGAAATACGAGTGAGGATCACAGTGTCATTCCCTCCGCAGCGGGAAGAATTTATTATGACACGGTGTCTGTTAACAGACTGGACATACGAAATAAGGCTGTATGTAAATTTCGGTTAAAGATCCCTCCGAGCTTATTTAGACGGTCCTTCAAAGATTTTAAAACAAACGTTATTAAAGCGAAATAAGATGCCAGCCAACGTGAAACTTATTATCATTCTGCCATCCTCGAGCATAACGTTCATTTTTATCTTCAGCAAAATACATTTAAGTATTTTTATGGAAAACACACATTAAAAGGCAGAGAGTGAAACAACAATGGACCGAATCCTTAGTTTTAATTTATTCTCTTTCCGGTTACGGACTGGATGTCATTTCATTTTGCGTTAAAACAACACGTTTATGCTTTTATTTCTTCTTGGGTTTATGAAAGATATTATCCTTTAAAACGGTTAGACTGTAGACTAATTTCCGGTGCTCCTTATTGATCCAAAAATTTATTTGGCTTTCTTTAACAGTTAGTTATTTGTTTAAAGTTTCGGACGCCTCCGGGTTGGTAAAGATAAGCGCTCAGAGTTGTCTCGTTAGCTTTGAATTTAAGTGAATTACGGATACTACTTAAGGTGATATTTGGTTACGATCTTCGTCTGGGAGAATCAAAGTTCCAAGTAACAACTTTGAAATATAATACGAAATTACGTCGTGGTAATAAAGGCTGTCTGTTGTTTATGTTCGCCATCAAATGAAGATAGCACCAGCAGCTTTACATCCCGGGCTTAAGTTAGTGTCATTGTTTTCTTACTTACAAGTCTAAGCGACATTTCACAACAGCGCTTGGCTTTAACATTCATGAATATCATTAAAACTCCCCCTGTTTTGAATATTGTGAACCTCTTTCCAAACGAACTTTAGCCGAGTTTTGTTTATGCGTATTGCTTTTTAGTTGACTATTTTTCAAAACGGCTTCATGACTTTAATATTTAAAATTACACAGCGGTATAGACTCCCGTGGGTATAAGTTAAAAGAACAGTCTTCAGTTCGAAGGCAATAAGCTTCTGTTTGAGAACTTCCCAAACGGTTTGCTCTTAAAACAGACCACCTCACTTGTAACCGACATGCAAAGCGTCGCATTTAAAAAGAAGGAAGGAATAGAATAGCTGTAAGTAAACAAGAAAGTTGGCTTGGTACGGGCGTTCTTCAAGTCGAATAAAACAAGTTTTCTATATACATTATTAAGTTGTGCCTGAAGCGGGCACAGTATTAAATGTATCGGAGTTTTTAAAGTCAAGCTGTCGATACGAGCAAGTTGGTAGACCGCGAAACAGTTGCCAAGGGACGCCTATTTGAAAAATAAAACGTAGGCAACAGTTTGTTGTGTCGAGTCAAATATGCTTGAATAACTAGACTTCATTATAATGAATATATTTATTTAGTAACTAAACATAAATATAAACAATTTATTCAGTATTCAAGAATCACAAGCAGTTTATTTTATTCCTTATTGTTAAAAAATCTAGTTTGCGTATGTGTACATAAATAATATTGATGTATATTTGTTAGGTTTTTATTTAAAATTTCATAAAGGGTATATTTATATCATCAATAAAATCTGAAGGGTCATTAGTGCTCGAACAACCTAAACATTACGAGGGGAGCGTGTTTTAAATTTTAAACTCTTAGCATATTTCAATGGGTTCAAATAGTCACGGGTCCTTTAAACAAATTGGCAGTTCAACTCGATATTTGTGAAATTCTCTAAACCCTTTGGGACAATTTTGACAAATAGTTGTTGGACTAATAAATTTTCATTGAAACCCCGATAACTTTCCGTCAGCCAAACTCCAAATTGGGACATTTGCGAGAGTTAGCTTTAACTTAATTATGAGTTGAATTAGTCTTGACTTAAGTATGATTATGAGTTCTTAAGATGTTTCCTCGAGTTGCTCTTTACTGTTACCGTTTTCCTCTCTACGTATAATAATGTTTTATTTCATTTCCTCTTCTGAATAATAATCATAAATAACGGAATAATAATGAAACATTTTAACGATGAAATATTTAAAAAAAACATTTTAACAATTCACTTCATTATTATTAATTATATTTGTGTTTTAATCTGACGTTAGATGATATGATTATTAATTACTTTTCCTTAATCTTCCGTAAAATCTTACACTGTAATGAAAATATTGCATTAATATACAACGCTTATTATTATATAAAATAATATTGTTCTAAAACTATTTATTTTACTTATAAATAACATTTAAGCTTATAAAATGTATTAAATTAATATTAATAACTTATTTAATTACTTTTTCTTATAAAGACGTGGTTTGCAATTTCACACTTGTTTTTTGTAATTATTCTGAAATCAATAATATATCAATTAAATATTGTCGATTTAATCAACACTTAAATTCAAAGTAAAGTCAGCTGCTTGTGTATGTATTAGTTAATAATCTCAGGTACAAGAAAATAACAATGCTTACTTGTTAAGACAACAATGAGAGGATTAGAAAGAAAGAGATGATATTCACTTCATGCAAATGAAAACCTAGTACAGATCTTCAACAAAAGGTAAAGCGCTGTATTGAGAGAAGCTGTTTAACTTGGACAGGTATTCCTTGTCTTAAACCCAATACAATAACTAACATCGCTGCAGCAAGTTAGGCTTGCCTTTCTGGACTGTATTTGTTTTTGCTTAATTTTTATAAAATAATTGATTTACCGATACACTTAACCATAGTCTAGATATTTATTATATCAAAACATAAGTTTTTTGCAGTTTATTTTCTGACCCACATATTTAGGATTAAATATTTAATGCTCTGTAGTTTTTTTTAAAGATATCAAAATGAAAATAGATTAAACTTACAATTTAGTATCCGTTATAAAACAGCAAACAGGGTTTAAAAAAAAAGAACACCAAATCTCAGATAACACGATACAAGAAATCGAATTAGAGAGTAAATCGCCAAGAGCTGGCAAATATTTCCAGCACGTCGTAATTTAGTTACTATTCAGGTAGTTAGTAACTTTATTAATGTGTGAAGTTTACATGCGGCTTACATCCTCACCAATTCTAGCATCAACTACGGTATATTTGTTGTTTGTCTTTGATTGCCTATTTAACTATTCTTCAAACTAATAAAAAATTTATAATATCATAATATTTCACCTTCCTCATTGCATTTTAATATGAATAAATATTTTTAAAACTCCGACTTGCACAACTTGCAAAGAGCGTATTTACACAGACGGTAGGATCAACAAAGTCTTACAGCTTTATGAGGCAGAAAATTTTAACTTTATCCTATACTTTGCTCTATGATAATAAAGCCATTTATTACGCATGTAAAACTCATGAAAGTGTAGCAATGTAAGCGAAAAGTTGGATCCAAGTGTTATTCTGAATCAACTGGAAAGTAGTTTGGAGTGTATCTAATGACTTTGTAAATATTTACCGTTATGACGTCTTGAAATCTACGAAGTTACTAACAAAATGTAACATGGAGCCAAGGTAAACTATACATTTGATGCCAAAAATATAATTTGAAAATAGGAAAAGTTCCAAATTCTTTATTAATTTATTTAAAGACAAAGTCAAGAATAGGGGCTGTGTACATTTTGTTAACATGTATAATCACTTGCATTAACTGCTTACTTTGAGATATAACTTGACAACACTGTTGAATATTTGTTTCTAAGGGAATTGTCATATATCAGTGGTATTTTTAAAACATAATATTCCTGCATCTAACTCTTATTCTCCAGAGTAGGAATTGCAGAAACTTGTTCTAACATTACAGGCGTCTACAATATAATGACAATGCAAATTGCAATGCTCCGCACCTCGGCGTCAGAAGTCCTCTTTATGTCGAAAGCAGAGAAAAGTTCGAAACTAAGTGTTAAAACTGCTACATTATCTAATGTTCACTTTTATATAAGTTTTATGTTAAATTTCTTAACTTTATGTATTCAGTTTCTTTAATTATATGTATACTAACACAATAAAAAACTTGACAGTTTGCACAAAACAATTGAACTGCGAATATATAAAACTGCTTCTATTATGAACTCACGGACAGTAAGTTAAGTTTATAATTTACAAAAAGAAGTAGTATATTGAAACTTATGTTAAATAAATAGTAAAATACAATATCTACATAGCGTAAACAAAATAATTTATGAGCTGAAATAAAGTACAAACGTAAATGACGGGAGGAGGACGCACCCAGAGGGCAGACGGTCTGCTTTATCTTTTGCTCATAAAATTGAAAAGAACTCCAGATATCACTATTTTAAGATCAATAGTTTTGATTCAAAAGGTTCGTTGTATGAAATCCTTTTGAATTATTTCAATTAACCTATAATCCAGTTTTGATGTTTATGAAGAAACCTTTTCGTTTAGTTTGGTCCACTCTAAGGTCATCATGTGCAAGCAGAGTTGCAAAGGTTTGATCCACGCAATGCGATAGAGGATTCAATAAACACTGTGTGGTGGGGCATAAAAATCCTCCTATCGGTAGTCCACACACATCGACTTCACTACGTGATATGTGTGCGGAGTAGATTACGCACAGATGCGTTATAAGAACGGTTGTAATTTTCATGCCTATGCTTCATTTGTCTCTCAGAGTGTAAACAGAATAGCTTTTACAGTCACTGGTGTTATTTATGTTCTGTTAAGACTTTAATAGTTTGTTTTGATCGAACTAGGCCTAATGCTATCTACTAAGGAAATAAAATGCTTGTGTGTAACATATCACATGGATACTAACCTTGCAATTACTCTACACAAATTTTACCTTATATATAATGTTGTATCATATTTGCTACCGTAATTACGTTATTTATTAAATTTAATAATTTTAATTTGTTAATGGTTACATAGTTACAGAAAACACTTTTTAATAATAATAATAATTTTACGGGAAAAAATATAAGAATTTAACCATAATCTAACTAAAATTATATTTTATTAACAATTTTTTATCTATTATGACTATGGTATAATTTGAACATCACACATCAATCAGTGCCCGCTCTACAGAACGTTTCATGTACTATGACAACCTTCAAGCACAGACCGACCGCTTGACTTGAATACATTATAATGCAGGAAATCACGAGCTAGTCCAGTATTCAATTTATCTTCTAAAATCATAACTTAAGTGTAATGATATTTTGCATCCGTTAGATAGCAACCCCGCTTTTGGCATGTTATATCGCATCGCCATCCTTGGCAATAAATTTTTGTTTTCTCTTCAAGCGTGTTTTATAGCTAAATATTTTATAGTGGGTACTCCTTATGAAATATTAAAGAGAATTTGTTATCTGAATATTCGTTTAACCTTTTTTGTAGCTTTCAAAGAAAAGAATTACAATATTAATCGTTTTTGTACTTAAGTAAAGACTAAAGAAATTTCAATCTTTCAAGTTTATATAAATAATGCTAATACAAACGAAGGTCGATGTTCAAACAGTACTTGTTTCTATTAAATCAGACCGAGATCCCGATTTCATTACAATTACTTAAGGTTTGTAGAGGTCAAATGAGAACCGATGTTTCTAAATTACACTTTATTGGTGCTCACTTTAAATTTACTTCAGTTAACAAGATCCAATAGCACATATTAGACTTTGCAAGTTTAATTTGTTCAAAATTTTAATTAACTCCTTCGCTTGGCTTTTCGAATGAGATTTCAAATTTCGAACAGGATGACCGCCATTTTTTTTATTCTTTAAATTTGTCATATATAACTTATTAAGTTATCATGGCTTAAACAGTGAATAAATTCTTAAATTTTGCAAGGGAAAGGCATTAACGATCTAGTTATCATTATAGAGTTTCACCTCGAACAAAGTGGTTAATAATCGATAATTGTCGTGTCGGGTATTCGATTCCTGTTTTGTGCCGTTTCTAACTTGACCCAGTGAAAACTGGATTATGCGTAAATACGCTAAGCTGTTTTCATTGTATTGCCCGTATATATAATAAATTTTATATTAAAACATTAAAAAAATATAACTTAATGATGGTCATTATATATTTCAAAATGTGAAATAACACAAACATTAAATCCACAATCTTACTTGATAAAAACTATAATAATCTAATAACAAATAAACGTTACGTGTGACCCAGAAATTGTAATAAGCAATGAAGGGTAATTGTCCAACAAAAAAACAAATGAGATTTGCTTTAAGACCTTCATTTCACCTTCTAAAATATTACATTACAAACAAGCTATTATTTGCGGCTTGGAGTAAAGCAAAAAAAAAATATGTTTTTTAACATAATTAACTAGTACGATCAGCAACAGTTGTCAACAGCAAAATAATAAAACATATTCTGATTTTTCAAATAAGTGCGATAAACAATTGCAATTTTAAATGCTATTTTAAAATAATAAATTTAGAAAATGTATTTTTGCACTTTTTTAGGACTAACCTTTATTAAATCTGAGCCTGTCTAAATTTCATAAATGTATTCCGTTCTTAAAAAATGCTTGAGGCGAGTGTTTGACCTTGCGATCTGTAACGAGTGTAACCACGAAACTGGTATATTGTTCCTATGGTTATATTTAGCTTAATGGTCATTGTTATAATAACAAGACATTTGGAGCTAAGCTTAGAAAAAAAAACATATTAGAATCACGAAGTAAACAACGATTTAATGGAAGTAATATTTCGAGCTCTAAATTTTTTCTTGTCATTTTGAAGTTTTTCTTTTGATAAACAATTATTAGTTTTGACAAAGAAAATATTGAGGCGAAATCATGTATGTGTAGAGCAGCGCAGAGTCCCTCAAGGGTCTTTTTTGGGGCCAGTGGTATACAAAATAGTTAACGGTAATGTATGTGTTGTAGCAACTTTTCTAAACACAAACATGATGTCTAATACCATTATGCAGCTCTATTCGAGTTAATGAACTGACAGGCTTATTACGGTTCAGTTGGTAAGCCTAGAGGCGATAAACACGAACGGTTTCGAATTCAATACCCGGTATCTGACGTCTTGTTGACGTATTGGCTAAACGCTATACAATTTGGTTTATATAGTATTGTAATGCGGACGTGAATTGTTTGTATGGTATTAATTTAAGCTTAACTAAACAATTGTCTTTGATCATTTATATTTAAAATTCAAAATACATTTAATAAATAATAATATTATTTAAAGTATAAGTAAGAATTTTGCTTACATTTGCTAGATAATTTAAAACCAACTAACGTCTCTGTATTGCATTCTGGATTTTTATAGGTAAGATTTTTAACCTACAAATATACTAAAAATGTTAGATTGCTGCTTATAAAAGCTACAACGTCAACACGTCTTCTATACCTTAACTTTTTCAATAATTTTCACACAAATCCACAATAGAATTTCGGAACATTGTTATAATAAATCTAACATTTCCGTTCTGCATTAGCAACAATCCCAACCTAACTTGCCGACACGTGTCAACAGTCATGAGCGTTTTCTAAAGATACGTCAATTCGACCCCTTTTCGCCATAATCGTCTATTCATGCGCGCATGCCTTGAATCACAACTAGCTCTATACATGAGTAGATTATCTGTACACGTTTTCATATACTATATTTATGTGTGATTGTTTGATTTTAACTTTTATTATTCTATTTTAGTTTTGTTTTAAATATGAAATTCTGCTGAAAGATTCCCTCATCTTATAGATGATTCTAATTTGTATTAATGTCCTTAAATATTTACTACTTCAAAGATATACGAACGAAAGTAATTTGTTTCCTTTAAAAGTTAAACAAAGCTATAGTAACGTACTATTCGAATGTAAATGTATGTGAGTATGTAAGCCATTTATGTGTTTACCAATTTGGTGTATCCATATATAGAAGCGGATTATTATTGTTTCATTGTACGTACCGAAACAAATTTGTGCTATACATCAATTTTATGTATGCCATTTAATGCTTTATTACACTGTGTTACAGTGGATAATAGCGACGCATTTTTCTCACTCGGCCATAACTCGCTAGAATGTCTGTGCGTGTTACTAACTCGATAATGTATGAGCAATAATTTATTACAAGTAATTCGGTCGGGTCTTTATAGTGTCCTTTTAGATTCAAATTAAAAACATTGATGAGCATTCAAGAATAACATAAAAAAAACTAGTTGGTAGTCAATTGGTTTTATTCTTACCAAAACTGTTGAACGAGTTGTTTAAAAATAAATAATGCATGAGTGTTTAGCGCGGAGCTTGGATTACAGTATAATCGAAGCAAACACTTTAAACATTACACTTGCCTTGTTTATTGGACCTCATGATTTTAGTTATTCTAATTGTTATTCATAAAAATAATATTTGACGTAAGTTCCACATAATGTATAACAAACATTACCATTACGTGACGGGATAAAGCAAGGAATTCAATCAGCACTCGGTATTGAAAATGAACCGTTGTAGAATTTCAATGTACCTCCCAAACGGCTCAAGATTTATTACTAAAATCGTGTAAAAACTCCTTTGAACGTAATACGTGATGCTACATATCACAATGCTATAAACCTTGGCCTATATGTTTCGCTTTGTGATTTCAAAGGTGAACTCTATAGTTCTAATAGTCTCATATAAAATCTTACACTGTTCAGTGTAATTAAGACAATTACAACTGAAAGTAATCTTACAGACCTTAAAACTTTTTACGTTTAACAGAATTGATTTATTAACACGTTCTTAGTTTATCGTTTAAAAGTAAATTCGTTTTACAAGGATAGTACAATTCATTAACTTTTATTAATTAGGTATTACAAAGAGGTTGTTGATGAATGTAAGAACGAAAACTCTCCGTTACACTTACTTGGCTTCACTTGACACGTGTAATGCCTTCTAACAAGAAATGTTAAGAACTTGACAGTACAAGATCTAAGGCAAAGTGTTTAACGTCTACTTAAAAACTACGATGTTCGATACATGTATGTAAGATAGAAAAAAACACATGCAATAAATACAAAGATAATTAAGAATAATGATGATGAAAATATAAGGTCACCTCAAGTCAACAATAGAAAATGATTGGTACTATTGAAAGTAATATAACCCTGAATTGTGAAACATGATGGATGGACGTAACGCCTACCACATAGACGATAGAATTTAAATCAAATAATAATTGCATCAGCATTGTATATTCAAATTAATCTGAATCTGATGTTGCTATTGACGTAATATACATAAAGATTTTATATTAAAAATCATAGTCATATAAGTTAAAGTTTAATACTTCTATTTTCTTAAGTCATGATAAAAAACTGTTTTATTGATAACGATTCTTCATAGTTTTATACTTTATATGTGTTTAAGTTAAAAGTAGTGTTCCGAGCCATAAAGCGGCGCAATCGCCAACGCCACTTATGGTGTATTCATGACCTATACTCAATTTATATTCGCTTCCTACTACAGCGATATCTTAGCCTTTTCTCTAGTCCTTATTTTACATATATCACGGCGACAGTGCCTCTAAGAGACTCAACAATTTAAATTTAAAACAATTCAAAGACTTCTGCTATTTAGCGAGCTTTCTTCGGAGTTTTTTAAATATCTCTTCAAGTTACAATGGTACCAAACAATTCTACTAGAATGACTTGGTGCTTATTTCTTTTATATGAAAGTCAAAATAAATATGAAACATTAATAATTTCATGAAAGTATAAATTCTACTCAATAAAGCGCAAGATGTCGTCAGAAAAATTCCATTCTTTATTCTCAAACGAACCCGATCAAATTGCTTCAGTAATAAGGGTCTGCCTTAATAAAATGATCGGTGAAGCGTAAATTTGATATAATATTTTGAAGGTTCTATTTATTGGATGTAACGAAAATTTTAATTATTTCTTATTATAAATGATGTAAAGTTTTTATTACTTAATCGTGATCTACTTTTAGCCACGCCTCGTCTATAATCTAATATCCGTAATTTGTTTAATAACTATCTAGTACTATTGTATTCTTGGTAATAAATAGATTAAAAACGTTTTTAATTTATCAATGACATGCTTATTACAACATAATTTATTTGTGCATTATAATAAGACTTTCAAATCGGAAGGGTCCCCAAAAAGTTTCATTTTGACTATTGTAACTCATTATCAGCAAACACAAAAGGCCTCATCTGGTGAGGCCCCATTACAATGAGGCCTCGCCTAATCGCTATTCTCGAAAACCTTTGTTCAGTGCTAAAGGACTCGGAATTGTCAACATCTTCATTAATATTTTCTCGTATCTCGCATTATACTCTAAAACTCTTAAGAGCTTAAACCCCTAAGTAAAATGTCAGATTTGTATAGTTATTCTGTTCATATTAGGGACTTCGGTTTATTTGGTATTGAATTTGTTTTTATCTATATTAGAAATATTAGTGCTTTCTTCTGCTCCAATCTAAATAGTTATAAAACTCATGTAGCAATCAGCCGTTCCACGAATAAATTAATATCAACTTCATTGGTACGTAATTAATTACTCGTTATTAATAATGTTGTACTGACTTCGGGACGCGAACTGCAAAAACTGTGTTCATCTAAATTAGTATCAAAACCAGTTCTCAAATAGGTTAAAGTATTCATTTCCTCGAAGGAAGTTAGTTGTTATAAATCATCTTTAAAAGCCTTATCGTCGCGACCTCCATTGGACTTGCGAAAACCCCGGAATCGAGTACGTGCTCAAAACACGGAAATACGATATATATGTTCTCTGATCAGGTATCGTAAATTCATTTTTAAGCCGAGCCTGGCATTTGGACGGTTAAAGAAATATTTAATCTTAATAATTATTCTAAATAAAATATTATCATATTACATTATAAAATTATATATATATATTTTTAAACTGTTTCTTTAAATATATCAATATATAAAAATTTTGTCAACATAAGCTGGGTAAAGAAAAGCGAAATGCGTATGGATTAGAAGGTAGAACCTTCTGTAACAAATAGATCCATTCAAAAGATATATGTCGTGTTCAGGAAGCGAAGTGGATGCCCTTGTGTTGCCGGCATAGTCAAACGACGAGTGTACATTGACGTTGCTCTAAATAGAAGGTTGCTTAGCCGTATATAGGAGTTCTGAGCACGCTTTAGTTGATTGCTTTGGTTCCGTACCAATTTTTCTAGTTTTAGGTATTTTAGGATTTTTTAAATATTAAAAATTTAACATAATTGAAAAGCAAATAATTTTAACAACTTGACACAATTATCCAAGTCTCAATCAAAGCTGTTTTGAAAAATAATAAAGTAAAAAAAAAAAACTTGAAAATTATAAACGGTAAAAAGTTTGAGGAAGATAAAATTAAATTATTTCTGCAAATCCAGTGTCAGTCTCTCCCTGAATACATAATAAGACATTTAACAAAGTAAACCCAGCAATGAGACTCAAACAAAACGAAAAAGGTTTTGAAGCATGAAAAATGAAACTTTAAAATATCACCGCCTCGTACAAAGTACAGCTTGCGATCGAGTAATTTAGTAAATTACCTTAATGAAAGAATAAGTATGTAGGGAATATAATCAATAGCTTGTAAACAGTTGTAACTGATTTACTACTTCAATATTATCATAATTATATCATATTGAAGTTGTGAATATGAACACATATTACAAGTTCGTTGAAGATAACTTTAACCTTTATCGTGGTTTCTAATATAGTTGATAAATAATATTTCTACCTGTCATTAGGTAGAGATTTATTGAGACGCTAGTAGCAACAGTAACTCGAATACGTTTGAATCGTTCTAGAAAAAATCTCCTACCTCAGTTCTGTTCACCTTGAAAGACGGAGTGGGCGTTCTAAACTTGATTTAGCCGCCATCTGACAAACCCTTTTTTATCCTGAATATAAATAAGACGAGCAAAAAATATAAATTCGAGTAAGATTTTTTCCCCTCTCTGTTACCAGTGGGACCGGAGCTGAGTTTAGCGAAAGTAAGATTTGAATAATAAAAGACATATTCGCTTATAGTGTGATGTTGTTGTTATATTTTTACATTGCTCAGATGGTTATCCTCTACTTCCTCGTAACCGCCAAAATATGCTTACATAGCCGTTTTCCCCAGTCTCAAGGAGAAAAGATCATAATATAGACGGATTGAACCGTCCTCAGTACTTCCTCTATTGATAATTATTTCCGGCGTCCTTAGTAGCCTCCTAAGTCAAAGTTTTACTGTATTCGGTTAATATAAGGAAATAATTGATGAACGTATTATACATAAATTTAATAAGAATAGTAATTAATTTAAGATACATTTATAGGCAATAAATATATGATTATATTAAAGCAAATACATATTCGTTCAACGTATATTATATATTAAGTATATTGTTTTCCTCCAATAATTTAAATTGATTACATTTATATACTTATTTATAATAATAGATGTAATTCATATGATAACAATATAATTAATAGTAAGGACGCAAACTAAATGGTATACTGTGATGCATACTAATTCAAAAGATAGCTTTATACAAGATATGCCTAAAATATATAAAATAAAACAGATTTGTTTTGACTCTTCTAAAGAATTACTAAATGCAAATAAAGTACGAGTATTAAGTAAAGCTCTTCTGGTAATTTCAATCATAGCATCATAGACTAATGTAGTTTTTTCTTTGTTCACAGACAAAAAAGAACAACCCAAACCACATCAAGAGACCGATGAATGCGTTTATGGTTTGGTCCCAAATAGAACGCAGAAAAATTTGCGAACAAACTCCAGATATGCATAATGCAGAAATTTCTAAGAACTTAGGGCGTGTTTGGAAAACGCTCAATGACGAAGAAAGGCAACCCTTTATAGATGAAGCAGAAAGACTAAGACAGCTGCACATGCGCGAATACCCTGATTATAAATATAGACCTCGCAAGAAGACAGCAAAGCCTGCTCAAAGAAGTGGTGCAATAACAAAGCAGAAGCGTAAGCAACGAGCTGACAGCAATAACAACAGAGGTGTCTCAAGGCGGAGAACGCGAACGATTCCAACCGTTCCGAGTGTTCCAATAGAAACCCCAACTCCTCCTCCATTACCTGCGTCTCCTGCAGGATCACCTGATTCTCCTGAATCCGCGTGCTTCTACGATGATAACACGAGACGCGATCAGACAGACCTAACTGATCTCTATTCAATTACGGATTTACTTCCGTTACCAGCAGACTGTGAAGTCGATTTAGACGCATTGACGGACATGGAGTCCTTCGAGACGGCATCTTCCTCTTCCGGATCACACTTTGAGTTCTCATGCACGCCGGACGTGTCTGATATGCTCAGTGAGATTGGTGTAGCAGGTGATTGGGACGACCACACGTTCTCGTCGTACCTCACGTCGTCTTAAAGCGGTGCCCAGGTCGCCACGGCCGCTGGCCGATACCACTGATCTCATTTTCGAGCCGCCACACGGGGGCCGACGACGCGGCGACCGCTCGCCGCCCCGCCTAGAGAGTGCCTACATCCAATTGACGTGTCGACATTTGGATTCAATGTACAAAGTTATTTAATAAGATTTGATGATGAAATTTGATTTCTAAGTTGTTCGGCCACATGGCTTTGTTTACTTTCAGTTCTTTCGGTTTATGTTCTTTATTGTAAATGCGAACTATTGGGGAAAGGCTTCCCGACGTCACTTGGTCGGGTTTTAAAACATAGGCTGTGAGTTGGTTCTCGTTTAAACGTTTTGCTTTTGTTATTACAGCAAATGTAATCAGGGTGGTTTCCAAACGGCACGTCTCAGACGCATCTCAGTAAATAATCCGTCTTACTCTCCGTCGCCTGATTAGCAAGTTACGGTCCGGTCAGGTCGCCCGCTGCATGTTCGCACCGCGTTGACGCGTCCGTATTCTGTACGTGTACATTACTCGACTTGGCTTCTATAGTAAGTTCGAAAATCCTGAGCACTTAATTTTACTTTTAACAATTTTAATGTAGGAACGATTGTTTATTTACATTTAAACCTCTTAGATGGAATATATGTCAAGTAATAGAAAAATAAGACTAGGTTAAAGTCATTTTCATCTTACGTTCTAATTACTGTACGTAAGCTCACTATATACTTTGATGCACACGTAGATAATAGAAACACTTATAATTTTATTATACTGTTGGAAGCTAATCGGTATGTCCATTTTGAAGAATTTCGGAGTGCGGGAATTTTTGGAAGGATTTGGCCCTTACCGTGCTTACTTTCTCTTTGTTGGAATAGGGCACGCGTGTATAGTAGACGACAATGTGTACTCGTTTTACTCCTTGCGCGCGTGACTTTTGTCGAATCATGGTAAGGGATTTGTGTAGATGTTACGAATTGATATACGTCTCGCTATAGTGTATGTTAGGTTGTTTAAGGTAAGGTAATTTCCGTTCAATGGTAAGGTATGAAAAATCTATATCTCTAGAAATGATGGCACCTCAGGATCGATGCGAAGGGACACTTTTCAAAACTTTCTACTTTTATCTTTTTATTCTTCCCGCTTTAAGATTTTAAAGACGTCTTTAGAAAGATACATATCAAAAATCGGAATGTATTAATTCGCTTGACGGTGATGAAAAAAAAAATCGTATGAACAAACACTAGTTCGGTTATAAATCAATATTTTGCTGTTTAAACTCTGTGATTTACGTTATGGATTTTCTAAATTATAAGAATCTAGTGGAGACTGATATCGCATAGATTAGTTTTAGCAGCGCTAGCTTCTCTAACTTTTTAATTTTTAGAGCTGGGCATAATTTTAGTATGGGAAAACATTACGTATTTTTGATAATTTGCTTATCTGTGGAGATCGGGTGACGGTCTCGATGAAACTAGTTCTCAATTTCCTTGTAAAGCTAAGAAACATTTTTACGAATTTACGATTACAAATATAATAGTGATCTTTAAGTGTCCCCGATGTCCACAGTCAGGCGTGCGCTAAACACAATTTATGTAAATTTCGCAAAAAAACTGTCAATTCATTGAAAATGGCGTCAGTTAGTTAGTGGAGTAATGTTTCAGATATAAATATTACCTTGGTCATAATAAGATAATAATAAAAATCTTCTAAATTATACTGTTTCAAATAACGAACACAATATTTGTAGAAAACTGTGTTCACTTAATGGATCCGTTGTGCTCTGATCGATATATGGTAAAAGAAGATGCTTACTTATATTCTTATAAATATATTATGTATAAATAACTTCGTGTAACTTAGTGAGTGTCTACGAAATCCAATTATTTTTAAATAAATGCGTAAAATACATGTTATCTATACATTTGCTATGATATAAATCTGTAAGTACTTGTCTTGTGTGTTGTAGAGCGATATTATATATTCATAAAAAAGAAAATGAAAAATAAATTTGTGCCTAATTAATTACTTGGAGTTTTTCATATGTATATTATAGTGATGCTCAAGATATCTTTATAAGCGCGTAGTGGTTACTTAGATGCTGTTATAAAATGTGTTAAATGTTATGCATAAGATTTTTGGACGCCAGACATGCATTTTGTATTCATTTTGCCGCTTGGAAGGTTCTACGTATACCATATGTATTTACTGTTCACTTAGATTCACACAAACTTTTATTCCTTCTTTATACCGTGTATATGATTAATAAATATCTGTTAACGGAAAGTAAGAGTTTGTGTTCTAAGAGAAGCTGTTGAATTAAACTTTTAGCGTTGAACCAAACAAGATTGCGAATTGAAAGCTTTTTCAAATGTGTATTAAAAGTAGTGCTTCAATATAAATAATTTTTGGATATTACCTATTGCTGCTAAAACATAGCGAATTGGAGTTTTAAATTACGCTTGTGAAAGAAATTTTGCATGAATAAAAGCAATATAGATAGTGACACGGACGCTCAAATTAGATTATAATCTCCTTTAAGTAATTACAGTGCAACTTAGTTAATACATCCGTAACCACCTGTATACCTGTACAGCGCAATATTTCTTGAGTACTACAATCATTCCGGTACCGTTTAGTCCGTTTCAATAACTACCTGATTGGGGGAGAATGTTTTTATTAAATCCGTAGAGTATTTGTAAAACAACATCGAATTTATTGTTGTATTTAGCGCTTCTTGTTCAATAATTGGAATTATCAGGGTTCGATGTTTTGTTTGAAATTTAAGATTGTAAAAAAATCAATTTGTATAAACTGTGTTTCATCATTCTATGGTAATCTGTTTCATGTTTTCTCATTCTTTGCTTTAATCCGTAGGCTTTATACCTTTTAATATACGAAGGTATTGTAAAATGTAAATAATTAATTAATGGAACTGTTTATATTTATGTAAAAGTCAAAATAAAGCGATACTGTGAGAAAAAATTAGAGGATAAAATTAAGCGTCTCAAAGAAATAAATATCATAGAAGACGTAGTTGTTGTAGGTTATATATATATATATTATAAACGTATATATATATGTATGTAATAAAAATGATTATATAATACATTGTTGTGTACTTCTTTGTAATCTCATATCGTCTAATTCTACTCTTTTCACAATAAAGGGAGAAGAATTAGATGATTGAGAATATACTCTATTCTGAATTCGATTTTCTAACTCTCAATGTCAATCTATTATCCGGCCAATCTAAATTTCAAAGTTAATGTAAACAGCTCTAAGAATTAGATTACAAATTAGATTTTAAGTGATTATATCTTAAAACACTAAAACAATCTTGAGAGTTGGTAAAACGGAATCATCAAATCTTTGCCTGAGTATCTAGCTTACTAATCGCTTGTCATACAAGTAGATTTTTTTCTTGATCATTGTAGATTATTAATTATATATGTTTAACATTATCATAAGTCTTTATTGCGATTCGAAAAAAAAAAATGTTAGTGATACATTCACAGAACTGAAAACGTTAAAGATATACTCGTTATGTTGTTTAAAAAAAAAATGAACGTAAATATATCTCTGTATTATATACTTACTGTTGTTGATTTATTTGATAAGCGTCTTCTATCGTAAGATTTTTTTTGACATTGTCTTTACACTTTGAGACACAACGAATCGTTTTCCGTTTCCCTTTGTCCTTTAATAGCACATAATGCTTAACATATTTAGTATTAACTGATATATAATTGGTGTCTAACAACCTGTAGTGGATGTATATTGTTCAGTTTTCGACGTAGCTGTATCATTAATAGTTATTGGTATATAATATTATAAAACAAACGAAAACTTCGCACAATCTGAGTCAAGGAACTAACATAGGAATAATATAGGAATTAGTAAGTAAAGTTACAAAAATAAGTGTGATAGATTGTTTTTTTTTTACGTTCCATGATTGTTTTTTGGAATTAAGTTGTCCTTTTGTGTTTTCCTGTAATGTGCCGATCTCTTGATAATGTATGCTGTTGTTTGTGAACAGACACCCAAACCATGTATAGGTTAGTAATATACTTTATGATATTATCTGAATATTTCTGATTTATTAATTTAGTGATGCATATTTAGTTGATCTTGCTATTCGATCAAATATATAAGGAACAAAAAAATAATAAAATGGTCCACTAAATTCTATCAAGTAATGTTAAGGTAATATTATTAGTAGCAGCAAATGTATACTTAATTATTGAGTGGTTCATTCGTATTACTAAAAGTACCTTACATGCCAAAACGAATTCAAACTATTGAAGCTAAAAAATGGCTTTAAATGTAAAAATGGGACTGACTTCATTTCAGTTTTCTTCTTGTACCATTGGACATTGTAAATACCTTGTTGATAAACTACTTAATGCCACGTATTTTTTAGATTTTTCTTTTCTTTTATAATCACACTAACCGTGTGTTCCGAACCATTCTAGTCTAGGAAGATTTTGAGCAGTTAAGACAATTTCTGATTCACGTCACGTTAAACGACTCTGTGTCGTATCAAGGACAATCGTGGCATTTCATTATTGATACCTGATTTTTTTTTTATTTTTTCAATTGATACCAAAAAATAATGAAGCTGTTAGACGCCGTTACCGATGGATCTCTCTTTAGCACTAAACAGATATGGTTTTTTGGCTTACCAAGTACTGACAATGCTTCTGTGTTACCAACATTGTAATTGGTTCTAAAAAGTTGTAAATATTAGATGATCTTAAGTAATACAACGCACGGTTCGCTAAAATGTTAAATCTATTATCCGGCAATAGTTTTAGATTTTATTTTGTATTGATAAGTTATTCTACGAGGGGAGCTCTTGAGTTCGCCTCGTGCGTTGTATAAATTATTGACGTATCTAGTAAGGAACCTGCTGTAACTGCATATACTGTACGTAGTTTTTTAAACTAAGTATGAAATAACATTACTGTAGTTATGGATTTAAGGCAAACGTGTACATTTTGTATCGTACTTTGTTTCAATAATGAATATATATTATTATATGGTATAAAATAAATCATCCAGTTTTTAAAAAAAATAAACAGATTTTTATTATCCCTTTCCCATTCCTGATATATTTTAATAGCATTAAGTACAGAATATCATTTATGAAAAGTAATAAAGCCTGTCTAAAAGATAAATACATTTACAATATGACAAGTACAAGGTAATATTTTATTACAAAGTTAATTAATAAGCAAAGCATACAAATGACTTGCCAATAAAAATTATTGAAAATGAAAAATAAAACGAAATAAATATAATGAACATTTAACGAGACAGTTATTATTATTATTATTAATTTTTTTGTTAAATATATATCATAAGAGACTTGGAAAAAATAAATTGAAGTTAAAATAGTTATTAAAGAGGGTGGACAAAATTTGATGGCGTCATTAGAAATGAGTAATGAAAAGTCTAATATAAGGAAGGAACATATAAAATTAAAGCAATAAATTTGAATAATAGTCGAGCTGGGACGCCCCGGGCGCTCTCGAATCTTATTTGCGAGTTTGCTTAATTAAAGCCTCTTTATAAGGTCACAGAAGGTATAATGGCTCGGTTTTAGAATTTACTGGCACTAAATAGGAAATAGTTGGAGGTCAGATTACAGACATTTTAAACCAAAATCTAGTAGCGGTTAGCATGCAGGAGAATAACTTATTGTATGATGAGAATAAGTTGTGTCAACAATGCACTGGTTACAAGTTAGTCTGTATTAATTAATATCAGACAGACAGTCCTAATGATCGTATTGTTATAAAGAACCCAAAGGTTAATTTCAATCAACAAATAGCTTTGCCTCCACGTTTTCGTTCCCGTTTTCTTTGATCACGACCAATAACATCGCTTTCGTTAGCTGAATACTAATCAAGGATTTGCTATTCTATACCAGACGTGTCTGACTTTGACGTTGGATCTAAACGTACATACTTAATGGGATTATGTTGTGACAATCTAATCAATCTTGTTTGGATGTTGAAAATGAACTTCTTGACAGTCGTGTAAATTTGATTTGTTACTTTTTATGGGTTCCAAATCGAGAGTATCGCGGTGAATCTTGTTACCATAAATGACATTGATCGGAGGGGTTTATATTCTTAGATTATTTTCTGTTTAGGATTTCGAATTTACAAGTTTAATTTAAAACGATATTATTTAGCTAGAAGTAGATTAAATGTCCGCTGGTTAATAATTATATATAATTATTATAAAATGATGTCTGACTGTCATTGAAAATATGTAAATTTAACAGAACTCATCTTAATCTGATGTGCATTTTCGTGTGGCACAATTATTATTATAACAGATAGGATATTTAGTATGAATATTCGAATATTAAATGTTTTATGTAAATATACCTACTCATTTTTATTTGATGTATCCATCACTTGTAGTTCTTGCCTTAAAAATTATCTTACAGTAATCTAAATATTTTGTTATAATATAATTATTTGAGGTGAAGTAAAGTGAAAGAGAGAAGAAAAGCTAACTTTAATGTTTATATTATTTAATCTGTATTAAAAATAACGGCTATAAAGTCGGTCGAAATGAATTATAAACAATTCACTTGTTACAGCTTATATAGGGTAGGCTACGTTTAGGGAAAGGGGGGGGGAGGGAGTCAAGTACACCGAATAGGTTATTATAACAAGAACTTGCTTCAATTCTCTCTCTAATTATATACTTGTATGTCTTATTAGAAACATAATTTTGCGGTTCATTTAATTTAATCAAAACGTTAATTCGTCTTAATATATATTTCAAGACTATAGTTATTCTAGAAAATGTAATATGTTTTTTGATTAAAGTCTTCAGTTGTAAAGCGACTGCATGTTATCAACACTTAACATATTTGATAATCATTTATGCCAGACAATCTGACGCTCTGATAAGGACATCGTCACGGCTATTTTTATAATTTTCTAAGTCCCTACTATAATAAACACATAGGCAGGTTAGAAATTTGTCGTAACCAATATTAAAGAAAGTAAGATTAGAAAGTTATTATCTATGTGAATACGGTGTTTTAGAATATACCTATAATTTCTGGCCTTAGAATAGTTACTTGTAATGACTGGAGCATTTTTTTTTGTATTAGTTTAAGATAAAGCCGGATGTCCTGTGCTTAATGACTCCATTTTCCTAAAGCAGTAATCTACAAATCGTCAATTGTGTTTGTTTTAAATGAAGTATTCTTAAATAACCAAAGAAAGATAATTTTTATATATTAAAATGTAGTGATGATAATTTTATAAATTAATTATAATGTTTTTATTTGAAATTAAATAAAATATATTTTAATCTGATTTATATTGTCAGTTTTTTCATTTGATTCTATATTTAGTTTTAAATAATCGCATAAATATATACATTACACTCCAACAACAGGTAGTTGTTTCGGATTTCTTTTAAAAATAATCTTATCAAAGTAATTGACATTTATAATTATTGATATTGCTTTCATTTATTGCGTAATAATTTTAATACTTACCGACTTTTAGTTCATTCAACAGCTAAAAAATAAAACGGTACTTTTAATATAATATCAGAACCTTACTTGAGATGTTACTATATTTAGTGAACATCATCTTAAAGTATCAAGCATCATCAAGCAGTAAATCTAATAAATCATGAATTTCTATACATTTAGTTTAGACATATGTTAATATTTCTTGCATTTCAGTTCACCCGGCTTTGTCTTCCTTCCCTTTGGGCGTGTCGTACTCTATTGAGTTAGTCGCTGCATCAAAATGGCAGAACACGTCCCATATGTACAATGACATATAAATATTGTTTCATGCTACACGTTTTATTATATTTAACTTTATTTTATGGTTTTATGTATACAATATTACTTAACTGAGAAAAATATATTCAAATTATTTATTATTATAACTACATCTCTAGAATTTACTTAATAATAGCGAGGTTAAGTTTCCACTTCAACATATTATCGAACGAGTTATTTTGTAATTTTAATATATTTTATAAATTCAATTCTTTTAAAATATATACATAAGAAAGTAGAAATGTTGCGATTATATTATTTACCCGATAATGATAGTGATAAGAAAAAATTGATAAACAACGTATCAGTGACGTCACGACCTTGGTTCGTCAGGATTTAGGTTACTGACACCAGAAGGGCAACGTGACTTTTGTGTTTACGAATAAGTTTTACGATTGGATGTTTTTTACGTCACAGTTATTCATAGATTTTAGAGATGCTCCGGACGCAAGTGCATCGATTCCGGACATGGAAAATACCTGAAGTCAATAATCTTATGAAATGTGAGCGACCTCGGTGCAATGCAAACTTCTGCCAAATATTCAAAAACATATTTCTTATTGCGCAAATATATATATTTTTTGTTTATGCTAATATTTATTTATTATAAAATGTTATTTAAATTGAATGTTGTTTAAATAATCAGTGACTAATTAATATTATAATATTTAATATCATGATAATCGTTAACTTAGATCTTACATTAAATTTATAATTTAATGTTATTAATTTATATATTTGTTGATAAAGGCTAAATAATTCAATTAATAAACAAATAAAAATAAAAATCTAGATATGTCCGCAATGATGTAGGGAAAAGTGAAATTAAATTGAGGGGTAAAAATGAGAACGAAACAGGTGGAAAGTATATTTTTTTTGAAAATTTAGGTAAACCATAACGTATAAGGGGACACAATGAATTAACTCGGAGCTTATACTTATTACAGATATTTTATTGACTCAAGTAAAAAAGATATGTTTAAAAGTACTTCTCACCATGGGGTGGGATAAAATTTAAGTTTCTTGAAATTTTATTTTACCGATTAAAAAAAAACAAAATATTGTATGAGTTCATTTTGTGATGAGGATTAACAATTAAGAAAAAATCGGCATCTGAATAGAATCGTAGTAATTGTATTGTTCATTATAACTTCTTAAAGAAGAATTAAAATAAGCGATTCTTCTGTATAAACATCTAGGATATGTATCAATGAAAAAGCTGCAAAATAATTAATAAAAAAAAAGAAAAATCAATCCATACGATAATTTCATCTAGAATGACCAATTATCAATGTACAAAACATCTCATTCTGATAAAATTATTATTAAAAATATAAATATAATCGATTTTTGTATAATAGAAACCGACCTTCGTATAAATCATTTCAACAATGACCCTGTTACCGACGCCCTATTTGGCTGTAATTAAATATTTAAACATCGGAGCACACGAAGGGCGTATTAACCAGATCTGCAACACTGACTCACATTAGATAAAGTACAAGGTTCTTAACTTAGCAATATAGGGACTTAGCCAAAAAATATAATATAATAATAATAATAAATCGATATTGACTTAAAAGATAATTGAAATTAATTATGTCATATCGATTTTTTTTAATCGATCGTTTTGTTTTGTATAAATAGGGATTAAATAATTATATATACAATAAAAGTCTCTAGTTACAGTGTGTTTGTACACACGCGATGTTGAATCACACTGTACTTCCTACATAATTTATAATTTCATGGAGCGATCACCGTATCTGGGTTAATTGTTGTGATTCACGGCCGCATTTGTTTTTCGTTTTGTTTTGTTTTGTTTTGTTTTGTTTGAATTGTTCGTTGACAGACTTGTTTGCTTCGCAATTGTTTTTTTTTATTTTAGTTCGAGACTTTCAGTTCCTTGATTAATGGGTTTACACGATAAAATAAAATGTTGATAATGTCTGATAAAATAAAAATATTGTTTCATAATTTTTTTTTAAATATTTTATCGATACTTTTTGAATCACAAGGTCAATGAACTTTATCTATAATTTTATATTTAATACTTTCACTTACGAAATGTCGTTTAAAATTATTGTTCCTGTCAGTATTATTTAATGGACCTTAACTTTTGTAGCACCAGTAATAACAATATGAATTTTCTCTCACATCCTAATATTGTTAATAATAATGGAAGGGAAAATATTTTTAACAGGTGAGGGTCATTGAACTTTTATCATCAAACGCAATATCAGTGATAATCATGAGTTTATAGAGTTGAATGTTTCGGACGATTTGATAGAGGATTTGTTTTTAATCTTCAATCGCTTTGAAAGATACGAATATATCTCGGCGTGAATGAACTGAAGCTCTAGGAGTTGCTTGGTTGCTATTCGAAATATTCATAAATTATTAATTTGATTCTGTTTTTGGCAGATTTGCTTATTTTCCATACCTACCATCTCGAAATCAAATAATTTTTGCTAAGTATTTTAAACTTATTAACATTTTTGTTCAACCTTCATTGAAACCAATTGAAAGTTATTTTTTGGAACATTAAACAATTGTATATAATATAACATTCTAAGCTACTAGATCTTACATAGATCTCAAAACACCTTCCTCAAAGGAGTTGATTCCTCTAAAGCAAGAGACCGGGCCTGCTCATCATTTTTCAGATAAATTTAAACAAGATAGCACTTTATTCAAATGCATACAAAACATTACCTAAAATTGACAAATTTTATATTAATTATTGTGGTTTATCATATTATATTCACAATAGATAACATTGTACTAAAAATTACAAATACATCAAATTTACATACTGATAATTACACGTGTGGGTCAGAATGGTATCGGACACCGAGAAAGGTCAAAGATAAGGGCGCATTGACCCCAGGCTCTATTTTGTGTTATCGTTCACGTAAAATAGACTTTATTAGATGACATTATCGCGTTGTGATATTAAATCGGTTATTTACGTTTTTACTAAGGTCAATATGTCATAGGTGTATTGTACGACAAAAAATTGTGTCTATCTAAGTATTGTTTGTTTTGTGGCATTGACATTGTTATTCGAAAGTATTATGAGTTATATATTTAATAACCACCTAGCGCCATCTCGCGATTCTAAGAAGTTTTAATGTTCGTTCAAATTGTCTTATAACCATGTTGGTAATCAAGGAATAACTGTTGAATCATGTAGGAATACAGGTCCCGTTTCAAGAGAAGTAATAATTATTTTATTTTCATTATTTATTATAAATCTGTAATCAAATAAGTTATGGAAGTGGATGGATACCCAGGTAGAGGACGGCCGAAGAAAAGATGGATGGATTGCGTGAAAGACGATGGACAAGAAGGATGTAAGAAAAAAACATACTGCGCCGACCCCAAAATTGGGATAAGGTCAAGAAGACCTGTTTTAGTTTTAATAGTTACTTTTACTCATTATTGTTAATTCGTCCAGACAACCAAGCGTCTAACAAAATATAAGAATCATCTTACGAAGTATGACGTCTCTGGTGCTTAGCAGAATTATGTTTATTTGTGATATAGATTTCGTAGAATATTTGCAACGCTGCTACTAAACAGATATTTCCAGAGATTAACAATTTTCAGGTGAGATCGAGATTTTATAAATAATTTTTAGTTGCGTCAAACTTTTTTATAATTCCATTTCCACACGAAATTAGTTTGTCACCTGCACCTGATAGATTCAACACAATGTTATTATTTCAAATCAACAGTATTTTATTGACATTGTGTTTGCGAAATGTTTTTTTGTATTATGTACTACTATACAAAACTAAATTAAGTAGAATTAGTCAAGAGTGAGTTCTATCTTATTTTATTTTATTCTAAAACCCATTATCGATAAAGATATTTTTGGATTAAGAACAGTATTATAATACCATGATTGTATAATATATTAGTGAAATAAATTAATTGAACATATAAATATTAAGTATGTATGTAAGTGTATGTGTTTTTTGTATGGAACCACACTCGTACATTTATAATCATACAATGAACATGACAGAAGTCTATAATATTAATTTGATGGCAAACATAAGGTAAGAGAAAAGTTATTCCTTTCGTTCACGAAGCAACGGTGTCAGTTTGATTGACACAACTTATTTATTCATATGTAAGCCTTTGTAGGGTTGTGTGGTATCCCCTACTATCTGATAATTTATATGTAAATTATATATTTTATTATCATATATTTTATTGTCTTATTAAGATTAATAACAACTTTACCAAGACTAAAGTAAAGACAAAAACGCTTAAGATTTGTGCACAAGAAAATATTTAAAAGTGATCGATTTTATTAATTCAAATAATAAAAATTATTATTCCGTATCTGATACATATCAATATAATTTAGTACATAATATATTTTATGTTAATTACCGACCAAATAACCTCAAACATTGTTTTATCAGTCCACTAAACGAGGTAACGCGGTATTTAGGATTGTTTATATTAAAAACAACATTAATATTAATAGATTATTTGAATTTGTAATAATTTTAATTAATTTTACTCCCTTCAGCGGTATTTCTAGATCGGTGCGACATGGGTACCTTCAAAAAATGCGTTTACTCCCACCTCCTAGACGCAACGCGCTTGTAAACCCTCGGATATTGCTAGAGTGGCGGCGGTGGTGATCACAAATCATCTGTTAACCTTCAGCTCGTTTGCCCTCCTTTTACATAAAAAAAATAATGATGCTTTTCTTGGTACATCATGTAATAAATGTAAAGAGAGATAATTATTGCTAGCAATCGACTTGTTCCAATAGTAATGTAATTCTTAAAAGACCAGACCCTTTAACAAATAACGTTTTATTCTCTTGGTATTCAATGAATGAACATTCTAGAACCTACGTCTTTATTTATATTGTGTACTCTTGTCTGTCTGTCTGTTGTGCCTTGATGTAAAAATATTGAAAACCTGTTCTAGGTTTACTAAAAATTACCGCATATGTTGCATATAATGAGTAAAATCAGTGAAAAGTTTGATTAATTTCCAATCTAGCAGAGAGCTTAGTTGTAAAATTAGAAAATATTTTTCATTTCTCAATAAAAATCGTCCCAAATTATATTTGGCTCGGTTCGTGTATCCTTTGACAAGATCAGTCCTTATCATGTATAATTTATTGAGTAATCTCTGAATATATTTTGTAGGCGGATATTAAAAGCCGATATATAAAGTAATACAATAAAAGAGTAATCCTTAACCTCGCCTTTTGTAACTGGTGAATAAATTTTTTATAACCGTAAGCATTCATATGCAAAGATTGGAGTCATTGTGTCGACAGATAAAAGATTGCTCTCACCCTACTAACTAAATTATTTTGGTTCTGTATTACCTTTTATACGGTTTTGAAATTACATGTATAGTTTTTATTGTATTCGAATTGTAAAATACTATAATTTGAAATATTTTACTTTATTTTCGTCCTACAATAATTTATACCACCATTATTTTGTATCTCATTAGAATTACAATTGTTACAGCACAGTACAATTAGAACTGTGAGATTGTGTAAAAATCATAGAACTGTTCAATTATTACCATATATTGACTCATTTACATCGGCATCACAGAGGATATTTGTGTATAAGACACCTTATATATAATGTATGATACCTTATATGTTGTAATGACAATAATGGTAAATAACAGATGACATTATAAAAGAAAAATATATCGTAATACCTTAAAAACAAATACGCTTAATCAAAACCAACGGTATTAAGAAATAGAATAGAATAGAACTTAATAAAGGAGGTAAAAGTATAAACAAAATAAAAACTTAACTTTGGCACAAAGAATTTTTAAATTCCCAAACGGATCCCCAAAATAAAGGATCGTCAAAGCTACGATGTGATAATAAAATCCGTAACAATGAAAAGAAATTCGTAATAGCGTTTAATTAAAAACGTTTCAGTACAGGCTCGGCTGATTAACTTGGAAGTTTTTGGATGCGTCGTAAAACGGAATGATGGACGCTCAACGCTTAGGCGGGTTTCAGAAAGTTATTTTATTTTCACGAATGGTTTAATCACCCTTTAAGCGAATGGTGGGTCAATTGGATCAAATTCAATCCGTTTATCGATATTAATGAATTTATTTTATTTGAAACGCGCGTCACTATTCTTTCTCACATTTATTTCTCTTGAGCTTACTGAAATTTACTTGTAAGGAAAATGATGTGAAAAAATAAAACATTTTTTTTAATGATAATAGTTACTTACGTATTGATAATATTGATTAAAGATAAAAATCACTAGTGTGTGTTTGTTAATGCACTTGAAGTGATTATCATTTGTTGACTGCTCATATATTCTTTATTAATGTTATAATTATTTCATGTTATGTTAAAACCTCCGAAAAAATAAAATATTTTGTATTATTATTAAAATAAATTAGTAAATATATATTTAACGTCCTGAGTCCTGAGCTCAATATAATATCATGTGTCAAAACAATTTCCCGACTACTCTTTTACGAGACATCTCACAAAAATCTGCTTGTGGCTCCTCTGAGATGTATTTCAGCAAATATAGTCGAAAATTACTTGTTGGTAAGAAAATTTAATTTATTCCCTTAATATAATCCGACTTTATATCTACCGTAGAATATATTTTTCTTAGGTTCTTTATGTGACTTTATTGAAGACAAGAATACCTTTAAAAACTTTCGTACCGGAATAAAATTCTCGAGACTGTTATGTACAATATAAAAATGCAAATTTTTGAATAAAGCAACTTAGATGTTGAAAATACAAATTCAGGTTTTATGATTCCCATTCACTAACCTTCAGACTTATCGCCGGAGTTAAAAATAAAATCCTTACAAAATCTATTATTATGTTAAAGCCACCCACGGCCAGGACAGTGCAGTTTTTGTGCAATACCAGCCAGAATAAACATGTCGGGTGCGATGTACGAATATCGCACAGATTAAAAAATATAGACACCTTTCAGTTAGTCAACTTTATTATTATATACTATTGTATATAATAATAAAAAGAATTATCAGTCCCGGTTGCTATACATCAGTTTTTATCAAAATCTGATTACGATCTATATATTTATTTTTTGTACATATTTTTCTAATCATAATTGCTGATACCAATTTTATTGCTTTCGATATGAAACTATATCTAATACAAATAAAAATATTATTAAGTGTTCTTAGAAAAAATTGCTTAGTCATTTTATAATCTTTCGTAAAAATATATAATTATCAAAATCATGTGTGGTATGAACTTAAAACATTTATATATTATGTAGTCCAACTGATTTTCTTAGTCTGCATCCTGACGAAGCAGAGGGAATCTCTAGTTATAGCATCCGAGATAAAGTTAAAATATTATCGTGGAAGATCGAAAGTAGTAGCATCTCGCGCGAATAAATGCTCTAATACGTTTCGAAAACAACGCTTCAATTTTCCAAGCTACCCTTACAAAAGGGTTGTCTATGATAAATTTAAAATATTTCACCAAATACTTTTGAAATTTTTATATTGAGATATCATTTACAAATACATTGATATATATTATTGATTTTATTTAAGAAAAAACCACTAACAATTTACTCGTAACAATGAGTATTTCAGGGACGTTCTTATCAGCTGGTGCGTGTCAAACCGAGTTTATCTCTATACAAATTGAAATTCCCGCTCGACGTTCACCGCGAATTGGGCCTCGAGGATTCATTGTCTGAATAATTCACTTCATGACGAAAATTATTTCAATATGCCTTTTCTTTATCATTTCATTTCTCAGTGGCTATTTTATTTTGCAACAACCCTGTGTGAAGTATTTAACCGTTGCATACCGAGTTCCGAACAACGATATTAGAATGTCCGATCACTTGAGGTTTTACAGATCACTTGATACTGAACATGCACTACTTAGAGATTTTATTTTAACTTCATTTCAAAGTTGCATGTTTTTATTACTGAATTTCTTTTAAGAATAAACTATCCACATATAAGGAAACCTTAGTTCAAAAAATATATTTTCTGTATAACATTGCTTCTTAATTCGCTTACATATAATTCTAATCCATTTTCCTTTGCTCACATAACAGATTTACAGTCTTAGTGCCTAAGCTACATTTAGCTAAATCTACTCAGACATAGCTTTGACCGTCTGTCTGGATCGCATTAGGGGCTTATAACCAGGGTTCCAATCAAGATTAGTCCTTCTGTGTGACTGTTCTTTTGTTTTAGTTACTTAATTATTGGAACTAGTTGTTGAATAGTTTCGTGTTGCTACATGAAACAAAGAATCTATGTTATTTTTAACATTAATTAATTGGGCCAACATTGACCAATCCAGAAGATTTACCTTAAAAACATGGTTTTACTTTTTTAATGAATTAGTTATAAGAAATACTCGTTTCTAACAATCTGTTTCGAAAATATAAGAAAAGTCAATATTTTTATCACTCAAACTCATCAGAAATCTTTGTATTTTATCCAATTGCAGTATAAAAATGACAGCAGAAGACAGAAATTCTTTGAATTGTCAGCACAAAGTTTCATGGCGAAAAAATTCCACCCGTCGTAGTTATTTTCGGCATTTTCAATTATGTACAGACGACGTTTTTTACTTTCAACTATGTGGGTAGTTGAAATTCTTTGTTAATGTTTTATTTTACATTTTAAATGAAAAGTCGATATTCACACAAACTATTACAATACATGCACCTTTTACAAGATCGGTTACTTTGAATTTGTTTCGGTCTTCAAAACCTGGACTATTGCTATCATTAATAATTTATATAAGGAAAATTAAATTAAAAAAATAGCGTCTTTCTTTGAATAAGTTAATATAATTTTATAGTTTATAATTAAATTTATTTATCGCATCTAGAAAAAAGCGTTATTCTCAGAAGAGTTATATTTTTTGGTAATTGTTAATTTTATATTTTTTTAATAACCTTGTTGAGACAAGTACAATCATTAACAAAACTGAATTACAAGCAACCTATATTGGAAAATATTTTACGAATCTAGCGATAACAAAGTTATACATACAGTCAACAAACTAACAGATAAACTCCCGTAACTAAAACAAAATGTAAATAAAAAATAATAGACCTATCACTTAGAATTATAAATATTGAAATAATTTAATATTAAAACTTCTTACTTGAGAGGGAAACTTTGGAGTCAGTTACTAGCGACCCAATGTTAATAAAGCCTCTCGAGTCGAGAGCCGCCAGATTGAGAACTTGGCTGTTACTGTCGCCACTTTATTAAGTTACGCCAGATTCCAAATGAGAACTGAATAGGCATTTATTTAATTATTACTACAGAATGTATTTGTCAGTCCAATGTCTAAGGATGCAGGCATCTATATCGTTGATCCAATACAATATGTCTGATGGGGAATCTGTAATACATTTAGTTAGCTTTGGGCCTTAGAACATTGGAGTCTTGTAACAAATTTAATTTTATCGGGGCCAATTTCCTTAAAGGATAAAACGAGGAAAGATAACTACAAAATATATTTGAAATGTAAATAGAAAAACATCCCGCTTTGATAAACTTAATAAAGATAAAAAAAAATATCCAAACAATGTTCCGGGAAAGTTAAAACGGCTGAAACCGCAAAGAGAAAAATAGAAAATAAAGGCTTAATAACCCTCCAATAATTCCTTATTTTCGCGCCGTCATAACTTAAGCTACGAAATAAGGCGGGCCAAGTCTGTATTTTGAGAAACAATAATAAAAATAATAAATCCCCCTCAAAGCCGACTGACAGCCGAGAAACTATTCGCCGACGTTCACAATGTAACCATACTACATGAATGTAGAGGATAGTTTAACTAAAATAATTTGATCTATTAAAGGGGTCATATGTATGTCATATTACTGACATTGCTTTTTATTTGCTGTAAAAACATTTGTTTTAAAAATACGTACCGTATATACGATAATTACTGAAACTATAATTATTCTAATATTCTTCCTACATTTAAAATAAATTAAATTGTATACCAAAAATATTTATTAAAGTTAATAAACGCTATTAAGATAATTAAATTTAAATATTAATCACAAAACATTATATATAAACGTAGAATCCCTCAAATGAAGCCCCAGGTAATAAATCATTAACGTGGTAACCCTAACAAAATCCCGTCACCCCCAGCGACTCGGTGTGAATTCAAACGAAAATGCGGAAAAATTTTGTTTTACATGCGAAAATGGAAAATTTTCTTTACTCGATTCTTATAAGGCGAAGGCGGGGAACAATTGAAAGCGTTTCGGAGCGCTTGACAGAATGCCAATTGGACTGAACGGTATCGGCTCCCATGTCAGAAGTTCAGTTTATATATTTAAAAAGAAATTATTAAATTAATCACAGAGGTAATTTAATTATGACAATTCTAATTCATTTATAACAAGAATCAGCCTTAAAACCTCTGTATTTTATACGGTATATTATTTTTTTGTGTGTTAGTTAATAGATAGAAGATATCATGCTTCGGTTCATTGGCGCTTAAGAAAATGACATTGTTTTACATGTACTTCTATATATTATATTGTTTAAAACATGTTTAACCATGTTAAAATTATAAACGGTTTCCCAAAACGCAGGTTCGAGTCCTGGATATGTTAAGAGGACAATATATTGCTACATTTATTTTTAAATGCAGTAATCAACAATACAGAAGAGACAATGTTGTATATACCTTTACATACATATGCATACAAAGTTATAATGAATCAAGCTTTATGAATTAACAAAATTAAATTACTTTGATTTAGTTCCATTTTATTTTGTAAAGTGACTCCTCTTAATAAAATGTCAACATAAATAACATCCTTGCTATTTATATTAATATTAATAAATGAAGGTAAATTTTGTTAATTTGTAGATTCGTTTGTAAAATTTTTATTGTAAATAATTAGAATAAAAAAAAATCCTAAACTAATGTTCTGATATTCTTGAAACGATTATATAATAAAAAAAAATATATGTGTGTGACTTATAAATGACCATTCCGTAAATCTGAACTTTTAATGTGTTAAAAATTCATTTGCACTAACCAGATGTTTAGTGCAAATGAATTTTTAGTAGATAAATAATTAGTAGTATTTTTGTAGAGGACAACTAATAGGTAATATATTTTAAGGACGTCGGTGCATCGACGCACCATGATGAGGGTCCTGGGGTGTCATGGGGCGTTAAATATCAAATGACATTACCCAGGACGATGTCGTAAAGCAAAATTACGGAGTCGAGTGCCATTGAAATATTCCGGAACCTTTGGGACGGCGTTTGAGATCATTTCATTAGAATTTATTTTATGTTATTATACGGAATTAAAAATACCGACGGTCCTCGTAAAACACATTACGGGTCCCTAAATGGACGCGTGTTGTAAATTGAGAGGTACTGCGGAAATTAAGAGTGTATTTTTTTATTTATAACGTTTTTTTGTCCGTTTTGATTTGTTTTTTTTTTATTAATGTATATAATTTTTTCAAAAAAAGTTTATTAAGGGAAAGAATAGAACATAACCGACAATCAATTTTGAAAGTCAAAAAAATAAATTACTAAAATGAAACCTATTACAATTTTTACTACATTATAAATGTTAATATTTGTTGGTACAGCGTCTTTTGATTAATTATATATTCTTAAAACCCAGCCAGACGGCAAGTGAAATTACTTTTCATATACAGATATAATTTCAATAATCTCTTAACGCGGATTAAATGTTGCTAGCAATGGAAGCTCCATAAAATAATTGCGTTTAATAATAATTATGTATAAAATATAAATATCAAGGAAAACAATATTTAAAAATAAATTTTAAAAAATCAAGAATAAGTACAATAACAATGACTTGAAAATAAACTTTCCCTATGTCCTTCACGTTGAAGTTCATCGCACGATATCCGTGTTTGAGTGTCCCCAAGATGGAAGCTTAAGCGGGTAGCGTATATGCTTAACGTTGTTAGCAATAATAATTTGTAATGTTTTGGTAAAATTATTAAGTAAATAATGCATGCAGATTCTAATAAATATATCATATAAAATTTAAGGATGGTTTAGTGTGCACAATCTGCATAACTTTTGATACAATGGCTTTAAGATACATAAAAAATGACTAGAAGACGGTGTTTACAAATCGCTACGTCTCACATTTTGTACCAATCCCCAAGATAAGGAAAGAGATAGCGATATCACGATCAACTGTCAAGGTGCGAGCTTGCAGACTCGACGACGACGAACGCACGATAACACTGTTTGTTTTTATATAACACGTTACAAATGAACTAAAAGAGATTAAATTATATTGTTATTTTGAAGCAATCAAAACAATTATAGACTGACTTGATATTAACAATGATTATTCAAAACAAAAGTCAAAGTCAAAGTCAAAATTCATTAGTGAAAGTTATTTCTTTGGAAAATGTTACCTCATTGTCAAAGCTACCACAGTTATATCATAATTATATTATTATTTTGAATATCACTTATAAACTATTACAATTAATGTAAACTTAAAAACAGATAGTATTAGTTTGACAGACTGCATTCCTTGATTACAAAGCAGTCAAAAAAAATCAGTTCAAAATATGCAAGAAAACCTTAAAAAATAATCATCAAAAGACGAAAATCCATATCAGAAACAAAGAATTTAGTTTTTTTTATTAATAATTTTATTACATCCTGCCCTTATAATATTGAGTTTGAATTTTAAAATATAAATTATATTTGACTAAGACTGAATAAAGCCTGGTGCCAAAGAGGAAGTCTGGTTTTAGATTACTATGAATATATTTATTTAAGCACATTGCTTAGAGTGGAGTCTACTCATAACCAATCATAGTATATATATTCTTTAACTCGAATGAGGTCTTTCACATAACATTAACCCGCATTTGCAACTACATTCAAAGCAAGGAGGAGAACACTTGAAGAGTCCTCTTTTAAACTCCCTTCTCTCCAATTTCCTCCTTCAATCCATGCCATCTTTTCTTCTTCCTAAAAGCAGATTGACTTAATGCTAAAACAATAGAACAACGTATTAGTATAACACATTAATACAAATTGAAAACCTTAATTAACTTATAATACTTTAAAGTCAAAATTAACCGCATCCAAATGTTTAGTTACTATTAATAAAATAAAGACTAATTTACTAGCAGGTCGTTAAAATGCCATTCAAGCGCCTGCCTCAAAGTTGTTTTAGTTAATGAAAATTCAGTTACGTTTCAGAAATTCACACCGTACCTACTATATTATTATTAGAATAAAGTGACTACAGCCAAGGAAGATGTATTTAAGAACTCAACAATAATAGCTTAGAGGAAAGGCAAAATGACGTGATAACTTTAAAAATATATATATATATATATATATATATATATTTATAAAATAGTCATTATACGTTGCTACATACACAAATAATACGAAAACACAGATATATACTACCACTACTACTACTAGATTTTGAATATTATATAACATTAAAAACACTAGCATTATTGTAAAGATACAATAAAACAGTGAAGGATAAAAGTATACTATACGTAATCAAATATATTGTGTTATTGAGCGAAGCGAACGAAGTGAGCGGAGCGTTTTACTGGAGACTTTTTGCATTCTTTGTCACGAATTGGCTCAAAAACTACTTGACGGATAATTATGAAACCTTGCAAACAAAAAGACACACATTAGGTAATGGTTTAAAAAAAAAAAATTTGAAAGATATCAAAAAAAAAAAAAAAAATATTTTTTATATCATGTCAAAAAACTGATATCCATTGAAGTCAATGGAAAACGATGAGTAAATACAGTGGGCTCGCTTCGCTCAATATGCAAACGGCACCCGAGATTTCGCGAGCGCAGCGAGTAGAAATTGAGGGTTTGTTGGCGCCCCTAGTATTTTAAATAGTTATACTACTACTACTACTACTACTACTACTACTACTACTACTACTACTACTACTACTACTACTAGATTTTGAATGTTATATAAGATTAAAAACACTTGTATATTTGTAAAAATACAATAAAACAGTAAAAAAATAAAGAGTAATCTATACATAACCAAGTATATCGTGTTATATTTTATATAGTTATAGACTATTCGTTGTACATTTATTTATCATATAATTTAAATGTATGTTATTTGTTGAAAAGGTTGAAAGCTTTGCCATAATTCGATAAGTGGTGCTTTAATCGATTTAAAATATTTTGGTCTGGATTCAAAATGACTCATCTATATTGTGATATTGGTATAGTAAAAGAACAAAAACATTGTACCCTAAATGGTGTTGTTAGAGATACCAATAATTGTCTGTGGGCGGAGATGCAAGAATTAGTGTTATATATTTGAATTTAAGTAAAAAATGAGTATTTTTTACCTGCATTTTCTGGCTTCTAGCATTCAAGTTATGTATTTTATAAATATTGAATAAACGAATGAAAAGATAAGAAGCCGGTGTCTTTAAAATGTAATGTCGGCACTAGTTTGTAACGTTTTTATGAGAATTTTATAAGCTTCGATTAAAAATATGTTGTAAAATATTTCATTGCAGTAACATTAACATATTTAGATTCTTATGCCGTGTAAGAAATTATTAAATTTAATACATATTTGTGTTTTTGTTTAATACATTTTTAAATTTAAATATAATATACGAATAAAGATTTATTTAGAATTATCGAAAATCCAGATATTTTTTATTTTAGTATAAGTGCTTCCGTATAATTTACATTTAAAAAGCCCAAATTAAACATATTAATAAATTGTCAATCCCTCGTATTGTGTACATGAGCAAACAGACCACCTAACGAAAAGTGACAACCTTCGTTTTCTAAGCTTGCAACACACATGATTTACCACTCTTACGAAATAGGGAGGGATGAAAGAAAGTAACACAGAAAAGAAAGAGGGTGTTGTTCTTGCGGCCTACTCACTCATCAGATGAAAAGTAGCTAAAATAGTGAAAGAATAGCACATTTACTATCCACAACATCTACCACCAATGTGTTTTGACAAAAAAAATATAATATTTCTTTCCCGTTCAAAGAGAATCATGCCAACTATTTGTTATGTGGACATTTGTTCGATGGTCTACTTGAAGCTGATATGATGTCACTTTGATTGTTGCATTACTTTGGTCTTCCATCTGTTATCTGTTTCAAAATATTGCATTCAGTTTATTTGCTCAAGCTTTACTGAAGCCAAAAGATAAGAAACTTTTAAAAAGAATATTTAATATTTCTTGTTTTATAGGTAATTATAAAATCAAAAGATTCAGAGATGTTTTAAATGGTACATAAATTAAAATGTTTTTTTTTATTTAACAAATTATTTTCTTAATAAAAAACCTTAGTGTTATTTCAGCATAACCCGTTTTTGTTCTAGTGCAACATTGTAGCAACAAGCAAGTATTGAATGTCTGTAACAATATTATATAAATTATTTATTTAGTTTCAATTATTATGTTAAAACAATTAAAATTTTTTACGTTCTTCCAAAACCTTATAGACTGAATTTAAATTGGATCCTACTATATTTATTGTTTACTGTATTTTAATTGAAAACAAAATTCTAAATTCTTTAATCCCTTTAATCAACCAAAATTGTCAATTGATCTGAGTAGATCTGCCAAGATTGAAATAACAATCCTATCTGCATCAACGGATCGACTGTATGAATCACTTAATGATCGTGGATTGAGTTTGTATTAGATAGTCATCTAAGAAATATTTCAGTGTCAGGTTTATATCAACTGATAATTATGAACAAATATCGAGTCCAGAGGGTGAATGTGTGAACGTGTGTGAATGTGTAATGAGTTGATGATCCGCCCACGTTAGGTTAACTTTGCTTAACATGGACATAAGTGCGTTGAACTCCTTAAATTAACTGGATGTCATTGCGTAATGTCTAGACTGGTCATTATGGAAATACACTTATTAGATATATCATTAGGATAGGCGATGTTTTATATTAATTAATACATTAATACATATACACTGTGTTTATTTATTATAGCTATGTATTTTCAAACATCTATTATGTATTGAAAAAAAAAATTGTTTTCCCATCACCGCAGGTAGAGTCTAGTTGAGATTATGTATTAAAATAAACGGAATATCTTTAATCTACAATTGGATCTTAAATGTTATGGAAACTATAAAAAAAACTATTATGATTATTAATAAACTTTTTGAACTTTTTGAACGTGGAAATAAACCCACTACCCTTCGACGCAACGTCTGTCATGAACCGCGATACCAAGCAGTCGTGAATACTATAATTATGAAAGGTCCGAGACCAAAATAAAAGTTATATGTTCATAACAATCAATAAAGTCAACGCCATTTAAGACAAGGTACTTCTTAAAGGCAAATCTTATAATCACACTGCCAAGTGTTTATAAAGTCTTATAGTGATGTATTTAATATTCTGGTTATTCCTTAAATTGTCTCGTTTTAGAGATACAACGGCAACTACCTATTGTCTCCCAGGGAATTACAACTCGCCGTGCATAGCCTATTACTTCACTACGCCAGGAAAACCACTTTAAATTTATAGTGACAGAACTCAAATTCAAATGTAACGAATTTTAGCCACAATATGTAACATGTTAAACGAATTTGAACTTTATATTAATGGTTTAGAGTTTCCATTAGCATGTAAGGGAGTGAGAGTAATGTCTTTTAGTTGTTAATAAGTTATCGACATTGGATAAAGGGTCTGCCATTAATCGGACGATAATATCGGTTTGGTAATCATGGACTGCTAAACGATAGGCTAACGTACTCGCTGCGGTGTCGACGGCCCTTAGTACTGATAAGGAATTTTCAAAATTTTATCATATCATATTTAGTGCTTTTGTAATAAAAAAATTACATATATCATATATTGTTGCCTTGTGTACAAATAGGTAATTTATATGTATTAACTATTATAATCAATCCTATATTAAGGTACAATGTTAACTTACATCCCCTCTAGCAAATAACAATGTTTATATATGACTTTTTATACAACAATATAAGGTATATGTCGTATCATAACATATTATTAAGTAAAAAGTATACCCGTAGGGGCAGTTGTTATATTTCTTGCAGGACTTAATGACTTTGTAGCCCTGTAATTAATTAATAATGCTTCATTTTAAAGGCGAAACATTGTAATTTAATATACGTAAATATTTTAATAGATATTTATCAAAAGATTCATTGATTTATAACCAGTGTAATGACATGGCCGTAAAGGCTTTTTTTATTATTATTTGTAGCTTTTGCTTAATTATATATAATATTATAATCTAAAATTCTTAATTTAAGTAACTCATACTGTGATTGATGTAATATCGTGGATTTGCTTCACTATTATCATCGTCTAATCCTATAATAGTTTAAATTGCATTTAGTGTTGCATTAACAAAAATAACTTATAATATATGGTGTATTAAACTTAATTTTATCGTCCATTAACGACTTTACCTTAGCATGAGACAAAATTAACAGCTAATAAAGTACTCCTAAATCCTAGGTCAAATAAATATATATAGTCTTAAGAGAGATTTCTTTCCTATTTAATTCCTAGAAATGTATCAATTCATATTAATCCATTGAAAGGTAAAATGCTAACATCGAATTTAGACTCTACAACAGTTAAAATAAAGTCGATTTTGCCATAAAAAGGAGTGATATCGTAAATATTGTAACATATTTTATTTCGTTTTGTAAGCTTCTATGAAAACATTCTGAGCTTCGTTACGTTTCTACGAAATTACAAAAATAGTAGCGAATAAGTCGTTAGATATACGTTTTTTATCTAACATCATAGAGAACTAATCTTTTAGTGTACATTCTATGGAGAGTTATTTGATATTGTATAAATATAAAACTCGCTTTGATTAAATTGTGACTTCGTGAAAATATATATTATTCATAAATAGCTTTATTTACTCGTATATAAGCGATTTACCACTCACTGACTAATCACGAAATTTACGAAACTATCTGTCCGATTAATTTAAATATTTTACATAGTTACTTCTTTTGTGACGTAGACGTTCACTAAGAACGAATTTTACGGAATTCTTACCCCAAGAGATTTCAACTTTTTGCACTGTAGGAGCTATACACTTAACGCGGGGTAAGAGTTACTATAGCAACGGATACCATAGCAACGGTTACGATGACAACGGATAATATGACAAAGGTTACCACAGTAATCTAAGTTCAAATACAAATTAATAGTGGTCCTGATATATATATATATATATATATATATCAGGTATGTATATATATATACGAAGGTATGCTACATATTCTATATAGCAGTGTTATTCAGTGACTCAACTAAAATTTTAAAAGATAACTAATAACTTATAGTAATAAAAGGACCATAAAGTCAGATATATAGTGTATATATTTCAAAATAAAATTAGTACGTTCGAGCTTTTAACACACTTAACAGACCTCTGTGACAATTTGGTGATAATGGATGATACAACATCGAAGTAAGCCGGGGGCTTTTTAATTTTACCCTAAACTGTTATAAAAGAAACATAATATTTGGATGGAAGGATGGTGTGTGTCCTCTTGCCCTTATCCCAATTTTGGGGTCGGCGCATTATATTTTGTCCTTCCATACTTGCCTATTACTCGTCATCTCTGTACACACTCTCTTCTTCTCCACATCATCTTTCACACTATCCATCCATCTTTTCTTTGACCGTCCTCTACCTGTGCATCCCTCCACTACCATACCCAGCACTCTTTTGGTCACATGCCGTTCATCTCTCCTCATAACATGCCCATACCATGATAGATGGATGGAATATTAATTATTAAAGTAGTAACGAATTGAATTAAATATGACTTATGTTTCCGTAACCACCTTAATTGATATTTGAAAGAGACTTAAACTGGATGAAACTCTGTCAGTCTTAAGCCCCTTAAAAGTTTCAGAAACTTTGCAATCAAATTTCAGTATAAGCTAATTGAACTTTAGGCGAATGAAAAAGCTTCGAACATTTAAGCTTAGTTAATAAGTTTCAAACTTGCACTATTAATACCACGTGAGATATAAAGCTCTCTTTTGAAATGATGTTCTTTGATGGTAGAGAAGATTTTAAAATTTATTAAAATAAATAAATTAATACAAGTAGAGCATCATTTTAAGTAGTTAAAATTAATATTACGATGTTTTATTCAAATTTTAATAACACTTAGTATACCTTTTATGAATGCAACCTCAAAATAGGCACCTGCTATACAAGACGGTGCATTCATCATCACCTCACAAAAGCCTTTTGAAAGCCAGCTTTATCCAAATAATACCATTTCGGTCCGTGGGGTTTTAAGCAATATTTTTATTTTAAAATGTCCGAAATCTCAAGGCAGTTGTTTTTTCTTTTAATATACAGGTGGATCCGTTTCACACATCCCAATAATGCGATTTCAGTGTACGAACTAATTGAGCTCGAGACTCGTTTTTACTTCTAATAACGTTTATTTTTATATACAGGGTGTATTGGAAATAATAAAATATATATGAATATTACAAATAACGACATGACATCGTAGAGTAATATTAAAAATGAATACAGAAAAATATGTCAAATTTTATGATATAAAACAAGAAAATGATTTGGTTTATAAACTTACCGCAGAAATTACATATATATATATATATATATAATGATAATTTTAGTTCTTTATATATATAATAGAACATAAAAAATTTAATATGAAATATCACATAATTATTTCAAATCATCTCAAAGTGGCCCTGTGGTCTTAAGTAATTATACATCTAAATACATCCATTTATTTTATGTTTATAAAAAACTTAAAACAAAAATACACTCTGTATGTTTAATCTTTATGGATTCGCCACCTGTGACAATGGTCTCTAGAAAGAGAACCAAACAAAAACAATGCAGGTCGCAAAATAAACACTAGTTTTAAAAGAATCTACTCGTTCTAAGAAACTTTAACAAATAAACAAATTGTATTTACTGTGAAAAACAGCATTTTATATATATTCTGATGTAGTAAATACTTATTAACTTACTTTTAGTATTCGTTAAATTAAATAAGTTATACATAACTCTATAGGGTATTTATATTAACATATATATATATATATATATATATATATATATATATATATATATATATATAATATGGTAATAAAACGAAATCAAGGACTTATATATCTTTCTGTCTTTAAGTACACTTTATTTTGTATCTGAGAAAGGCAATAAAATATTTTTGTCATATTATTGATATACAATATATACACTATTTTAAAAATTTTAATTAGATGTTATATATTTGAATAAAGTTTTTCTTTGGAAATTTAATTCTAATATAACAACTTTACTTAAAGGATATATTTATTACTATAAGAGTATATAAAACGAAATAAAACATATAACTTTTCTTATGTTATGATTATATTTCAAAACACAGAATGCGCTTAAGAAAAACTGGAAATAAACTAGTTTATTATTTAACCTTAGCAAAGAACTCTTGAGTTGCAAAAATAATAAAAATGGAAACGTAACAGAGTGCGCGGGCGCAGGTCACGACGTGCCTGTGTCCACGAACTAGCCTCGGCTTGTTTAATGACTCCTTGGAACTTGGTTTATTTGTTTTTGTTTACAATGAATTAAATATATATATGACTTATACTATCTACATTTAAATATATGTATGGTATCTACATTTAAATATATATAAATATACATTACAACATAAATATGACGTACTAATAAACAAAAATGTTTGGTTTTTAACACCACTTTACAGTGGTATCAAACTGTAATCATTTCTAAAGATCTATTTATTTCTATTACCTAATAATGTTAAATAGTACAAATATATTAACATAAATTTGTAATTACAAAAAAAAAAATGTCAATAACATTTGAAGATCACCAGACAATCCTAAAACGGGTTAATAACTTACACGCGTATAAGGACCGACTGTTAAACTTTAATTTTTATTGCAAGATCAAACGATAAAAATACGGGAAGCGTGGAAAGGTAACTTGTAAAGTACAATACCAACTGTTATTTAAAGCAATAAAAATTATTAAAATTAGTGACGCGTAGCTTTTTTTTATATTTATTTATTGTTTTTAATAATAACAACTGAACAAAATCGTTTAATTTGAAAAACGGCTTTCAATCGCGTCTTTTGAATTACTTAGGTTATAGACGAATGAATAAATAGAAAATGCAATCTATATAACAGTTTAGTTAAAAATCAAGAACTCGTTTAACTTGGATAGACGGCGTAATAAAATTTGTGTATATTTTAATGAATAGAACTTTGTAAAGCATTTCCTTAATCTTGAATTTTATTTACATTCTAGAAAACATTACACTTTTCCAATCCAATCCAATCCAATCCAATCCGATCGCATAAGAAATATATGGCATTAGTATTTAACCTTTAAAGGATTCTAAGATAATCGCATTCATCCAATAAAACTTGTTTACGGCAATCCTATTTATGACGCAGAAGTAAGAAGCTAAGGATATGCTTAAGGATATTCTCATAAACTTCTTAGGGATACAGTGACTTACATTTATTTATATTATTTATAAAATATGTTATAAAACTAGAAGGTAATCGTAATTATAAATAGAGGACATATAGTTGGCATAACGAGTCATGGACACATCAGACTAAGTGACATCTTAAAGTCAGAATATTATCTTCCTAATCTACCATAGACAAACTGGTAATAATACGAGATAAAGGCTAACTTTCCATAGATAACATAATGGCTATCTTCAAACAAAATGTTGTGTACTTTAAATTATAATATAATGGTAAAGTCAGTAAATTAGAGTTTATCCAGGAAGTGGTGAATAAGCTAAAATCTTTTAGAAGGTAGCTACTTCATAAAGATTTATGGTATCAATATCTCCAAGGTGCAGGCTTTAAACTGGGAAATATGGGAGGATTAGTTATGATAAATATACTATGTAATTTTAAGGCACGGTAGTGTTTTGGAGATTTTTTTTTTACTAAAAAGGAATCTATATATTGACGTGGATTTCTTGCTTAATTAAGTTTCAATATTTATATATTATAATATTAAGGTAAGATTTTATACTTTGTTATAGTATATTTTAATAATATAATCTTTAATAATTATGGGTACATAATAGTTTAAAATATCACTGATTAAGTATCCGCTTACAGTGCCAAAGGTCCCGTGGTACCCATCTAGAAAATTACATATACAATTATATATTATGTTAATATATATATGTTAAAACGGTTAAACGAGAGTATCATATTACTTCGTTTATATCCGTAAGAGCTTATGCCATTGTAGGTAAAATAAATATATATTGTTTATTTCACAACGCTGCCGTGTGTATAAACTATCATATAAGGATATACTAAAGATTCAAACTAATGTATTTTTGTATCATTCAAGGCAAATAGAAAATAAGTTTACAAAAGCTACAATTTGATTTTTTTACTAATAAAAAGCAGTAATAAAAAAAGTTAACGATAAAGGTGTACACTATGGACAGAAGGTGGTACCACCTTCGTACAGATTAAGAAAACTACAGTTTGAAACAGAAAGCCAGAAGTATTTCTTACTAATAAAAGATTAGTAATAAAAAAGGGATTAACGACAAAGCTGTATAATAGACAGAAGGTGGTACCACCCTCTACAGATTAAGACAACTAGTACAGTTTCATACTTCGGTACTACGTACAGAACTGAGACTGTGTACTACTTCTGTATCAGGAGTCCAAGAATCGCTTCGCATTCAACCCCTTTTCTAATTCCCTTGTTTCTCGATTCCGCTCGGTCTCCTGATAAATCATGTAAAAGTTCAATACTTTACATATTGGGTTGGAACAATGTATCGACAGAACACAGAACAGTCCCAACTTGAATACAATTTGTAAGATAAAATAATGATGAAGGTTGCGAAACGTTGCGTCACGAACGACCACGGAGCATGATTAAACTTGCAAAAGCAAAATACAGCCGAGTAAAGGTTAGTCAGCAATGGGGGGGAAATACTTTATCGATACTTAATTATTGTCAAAATTGTGGTACAGAAGGATTTTTTTTTATATAACATTATATGTAAATAAAATTTTGATAAGTACATGAATAAACTTTGTGCGTTATTGAAATATTATTTTCATTTACTGACTGACTAACTTATATTTACTCAATGAGTTAAGATATAAGTTGATATTAATAACGTGTGTTTAGTTAATTTATTTATCGTTTAGAAATCTTTATATATCGATAATAATGTAAAACGGTTACATCACTAATATCGCTCTGTACCGATCATTGTCAATTGGATCGTGACCAAAATATACCTATCCGCTTATTATCTTAATAATTTTGTATAAATCTTGAGCGACTGAGTCATTTTTAGCATATTCAAGGTTCACTAACGATCCATTTAAAAAAAGCGAAGCACTTATCAATCAGCTACTTGTGACATTAATTAACCATATTTATTATATAGCGTTCACAAACTTTTGTAATTGAAATTTTATTAATTATAGTTTAAATAGAATTAACAATACCGATTAAAAGAAAAAGTATGCTTGTGGAAAGGTAATGTCTTATTAATTATGAGTTCTCAATATTTTCAAGATTACTTTGAAAAAACGTGAGTAATCATGAAATAATTATTTTTTTCTTTTATTTATGATCATAATTTATGTTCATAATTTTTCTAGCACATATTAAAACATACGTATGTTATTTATTGCTTTATATTATATATATATATATGTATAACGCAATATGTTGTAATCTAAAAATTACACAACCATTACTCAGAATAAACCAGGCGATGCTATCGTTGGATTATTTTTATATACTCATAGGCTATGACTATACATGTGTTTATAATAAATTAAAATTTTTATTTATATTAAATATATTAGTAAAATAAAACGGACACGAATGTTTGAATTAATTTTAATGTTAGTCACTGAAACCTGTCGCGACATGTCGATGCTGGAACGCACTTTAACATTTAATAAACAACACATTTACAAGCACTTATCATGTTATTTATAAGTAACAATAGCTGTGTTTATGTAAACATTAGGTATTAAATAATGTTTAAATTATTTACATATATAGAAATATTTTTATTTATAATACATAATTCATAATAAACTACATTAAAGTCAATATATCTATCAATAACTCAACTATTGTCTCACTAAGAAATACTTTAAATGCAATAAATTGGCAGCTTCATAATTATGCAACCATAACCACAATAAAAGAAACAAGACATCAAGTCAATGACCAAAACTGACTCATGGATGTCCGTTACCAGTGAGTAAGAATTAATTAAACCAAAAGAAAACGATAAAATTAATCGATAAGTCCTAATGTACCGTAACCCCTTAATAACAGAGTTGGAAATTAATCAACAAATAATTACCGTTAGGGATACCGGGACGTTTCGACGAAAATCGACGATTTAGGATTTGTTTTAGTTGATTACTGTTATTTGGAGTTATGGCGAGGACAGGCCAATAAAGATGTTCATTGCGCCCGAAGATTAAAGATTTCATCTTATATTTATAACCCGCTCTGAAAATAAACGTACGGCGAGAACTATATTCACATTTCGTAAAATAGTCATAGGAAAGAAATGCACCGATTAACACATGGGCATGCGGGCGACCTTGTTGATAAGATAACAACTGCACTCGCGGAAACGGAATAAAATAATAATACCACGATAAAACAAACAAATCGTAAAAAACAACGGTCTATTAATTATTGTGATGGTTTCAATTGAAGTTTATTTACGATAACGATATGTACAGGTGATGTCATAGCCAGGTTGTTGATAGACAGTCCAGCTTTTGAAGGGTACTTTTTGTAATGGTGAAGACGAAATCAAACAATTGTCCTGAAAAATTTAGCTTATAAGACATCTCGCAAAAAAAATCCATATCTATTAAGTAGATTATACAGGTTATTCTTTATTGAGGATCATTTCTGATGCCTATAAACAGATTAACTAGTTGGAATCACAATAAAATTAGAAATGTATTGGTTTTGATATATAACTATAGATATATTATTTATCGGTAGCTACAGGTATTTAAAAGAATCTTACAACAGAACCTAGACTAGGAGCGCCACCAAACCCTCAATTTCAACTCGCTGCGCTCGCGAAATCTCGAGTGCCGTTTGCATATTGAGCAAAGCGAGTCCAGTATATTGACTCATTGTTTCCCATGACTTCAATGGGATATCAGTTTTTTGACATATTAAAAAAAAATTTTTTTGAGGATATTTTTCATTTTTATTTTTCTTTAAGAACCATCACCTAATGTGTGTCTTTTTGAATGCAAAGTTTTATAATTTTCCGTCAAGTAGTTTTCGAGCCAATTCGTGACAAAGAATGTAAAAAGTCTCCAGTAAAACGCTCGTTCGTTCGCTTCGCTCAACAAATGGTTGAGTTTTTCGAATGTAATAAGCGTTTGGTTACAGGCCCTCGATTGTAAATAATATTAATTATACACCACTGGGTATATTTATTTACCGTGAACTAAATCGTTCGTTTGAGGCTCGCTGTGTTATTAGCTGACATAAGACAGAATCTAAGGTGCCCTTGGCATATAATTGAAGCACGCTTGCAAGGAAGAGTGTATGCTTCACACCAAGCCAACATAACTGTTATTATATAATATTATTACCATTATTAATACAAAAGATATACAATTAATTATCGTAATAAATGGCAATTGTTATTTAATTTAATGTGATAGTTGTGAAAATTATAATAAAGATTTTGATACTTCTACAAACAGTCAAGGTGTAAGCTAGGTTTGTGGTTGCATTAAGCTAGAATTACAGTACAAGTATTATAAAACTATTATAATATAATGTAATCAGTAATTTGCTACACCATATTGTGTGTAATTTTTAATATATTATGCTTATATGCATATTTATTGTAAATAATACAATCAAATATAACATTTGATTTTGTTTTGCTACCGACGCTGTTATACGGCAGCTAAACGTGGGTAACACAGAAGAAGAATGTAAGAAAGATGAATGCTGTGGAGATGCGATCTCTTCGCAGAATATGCGGAGTCAGTCTAGCTGATCGAATCCGCAATGAGGAGATCCACAGAATGGCAGGTACTAGCGAAGATGTCACGGTGAGAATGAAGAAGAACGTGCTCAGGTGGTTTGCGCACTTTGAACGAATGAGTGATGAAAGAATGGTAAAAAAGGTTTATATGGGAAAAGTGAGCGGTAAGAGAGACAGGGGGAGGCCTCGAGTGACCTTCGAAAACGCAGTAGCTACGATACTGGAGGAAGGTCACGTAAAAAGCATGAGGACCCCCCGGAGGGCATGTATGAAGAGGTTGATGTCTTTGGCCGAGGCGAAAGAGGTATGCAGAGACCGTAGCGTTTGGCGCTCCGTCGTCTCTGGCTACCCCGCAAGGGATATGGCGTGAAGGTAAATAAATAATAAATAAATAAATAAATATAACATGCAATAAATTGTTTTGAGTAAACTCAATTTCCAGTTTTCTGAATTATTGCTGAGGTTCTCAAAGTAAACTTGTGTATTCATAGCTCATTAAACAAACATTAAACATCATAAAATATTATTAAAACCAAATATCATAAAGCTATGCTAACCCATAAATACTCAAACCACTAAACCTATCGCTGTAAAACTTCCCAGACTTACTAAAGTCTATCATGATGTTGAACTTTGAACATCGAAGAGCGGACGAAACGTTGAAAGTGTGTACTTAATCCATGTAAGCATTAATACTTCAGATATTTCGTTTTAAGTCAACAAAAATGATGAAGAAACTTTAAATAAAGCAAAACGGAACAGCACAAAACATGTATGGACATGTAGGATGATTTTTTATTGAATATAAACAGGTCATAGTTCTATCTATGAAGATTACTAAACAGCTGTATAAATAAATATGTTATTATATCACAAATATATATATATATATATATATATATATATATATATATATATATATATATATATATATATATATATTCCGTACTTGTTATATGTCATATATATATATATATATATATGACATATAACAAGTACGGAAAACCACACATCCGACAAAACCATGTTATATATTCAAAATAATTCAACCTAACAATTAAGTCTAAATAAGATATCAATGAAGCTAATATTATTCGAACTAAATAAACATTCAATATTCAGTATCTATTTGGATATTTATATAAAATTGCCATAATCACCGAGGCGTGGCCATATTTATGATATTCTAAGCCACAATCTGTGGAACAATGCCCATGTAATTGGGTTGTAATTGTCTACAATATGCAGATAATACAAACCATTATATTTTATTGCACACTAGTTATTTTATGTTCTCTATCATCTAGTAAGTGGGGGGGGGATCGCTATTATTGTATTAGATGTACGATTAAAAAATATAATAATCTATATATCAATTATAGTTCGTTTCAATTTTCGTAACATAGATACAACGATGTAAAATCAAACAGAAAGAAATCTTTATAGTAGAAAAGTAAAAATTATAAATATATAATTATATTCATAGAATGGAGTGCTTATGATTCATCTCTCTCAAGGTCAATAACCTTTGTTTAATAAAACGAATATAAAGCCCAAAAAGTATCTAAAAATAATGGTATAAATTAAAATTCTCAGACTAATTCAATTAGATCCGCGTCCAAAGAAACCCCCACTTGATCTGCATATTAATTATAACCTTTTGTTACGATTTTTGATGTAGTCTTAAACTATGAAAGGATTGAACCAATATTTAATTTAATTCCTCTTTAATTATTAATAAGTTTTAAAATTAACTTTTCCTCAATTTTACTTTTAAAAAGGGAAATTAATGTTGGCATATACAGCGCTGTTTTGCTTTCTCGAATATCATGTATTATTGTATCGTTTAACAAGCAACTGAGCACACAAAAAGTTGATTTATTTTACAAGAAGGATACTTAAATATGCAAGAACTTGAAGAGTTTTAAAATTTTCTGTTTTAGTTTGAAAAGGACGCTTTTATTATATTAATTCGTATAAAAAACTTTTATTTTTATTTCCATATAAAAATATTGACACGCAATAATAGTTAAATATGAATAACAATTACAAACAATAGATATAATATTTGACACATAGTTCAATTATAATTATAAATTGAATAAATTATAATAGTCTTAATTGCTCCTATTAAAATAAACAATGAAAAATCTATATTTTTATGGCATAATAAAAGATAATACACATTTTTTTTTTTTACAAAAAACGCAAAGTTGCAGTTAATGTTGAATAAATTATCATATTTCATTTTATAAATAGATTTTATATAATCAGAAACACACGGGTCATTTTTTTAAACACACAACACACAAATATAAATGCAGTGAACCACATCGATGCACTCTTCATCCATGTAGTTCGACAACCTTCACCTCTCTAGAAGGTCATTACCGCTTCCTGGAGCTGTTATATTAAGATATATATACAATTCATTTCACTTTACGTATATGATATGATATGATATGATATTCTTTATTATACAAATACAAAATACAGAAAAAGGTATAAAAAAAGGGTATGTACACCATAGTTTTGAATTTTATCATATTTATATGAATGCTTAAATTTAATTTTAATTTTACAATCCAAATGAAATGAAATTTAAAAAATTAATTAATATGTTAAAATAAAAATAAAAAAGCCTTTCTTGCTGTTTTTCTTTTATTTGTGTGTGTGTGTGTGTGTGTGTGTGTTCGTGACTTATTCTATTCCCTAATTGGTTCTCCCATATTTGTCAGATATAGAGCAAACATGGTAATATAATATGTTTTATATATTTTCTTTTTAATGTCATAGGATTGTCGTATTTCATTACTACTTTGAGTGTCCAAAATTTTTTTAGCAATTCTTCTTTCTATTTCCTTTTGTACGCTTTGGTAGATAAACCTTTCTGCTTTTGAAAAGTTTGCAAATATATATTTTTTTCTTAATTAAATAAAAATATAATAAAATAAACAAAACAGCAAAAAATAAACAAACTTAATTATCTAATGCTTTACAAAGTTTTTTGTCATTTATTTTTAATGTGTTTTTAATAACGCTGACGGCAAATAAGATGACACGCAGAGATTAAATAAAAAAATAGTACACACAATTGTTATAGTCTGAGACCTGAGAGATTGATAATTAATAAATAAAATAGAAAAACACTTAATATGTTATATATAAACTAGCTTATTCTTCCCCGCTGGCACACTATTAATTTGGATGTAAACTTAAGTTGCTATGGTAACCTTAGTTTGTTGTCATATTATCCGTTGTCATCGTGACCGTTGCTATGGTAACCGTTGCTATAGTAACTCTTACCACCGCGTTAATTGTATATCTGCTACAGGTTTAAAACTTGGCGAAATGCAAAGAGTTGAAATCCATCGAGATAAGAAGTCTATAAAATTCGTCCTTAGTAAAGTAGTCTACGTCACTACAAAAGTAACTATTTAAAATTTTAAGTTAATCGGACAGATAGTTTCGGAGGTTTCGTGTTGAGTCAGTGAGTGGTAAATCGCTTATATATATATATATATATATATATATATAGATATAAAAAAAACATTATCAAAATCAGTTCTTTATTTTCAATATAAAACACAATATCTATAGAATAGATTTGATAAATGGCTCAGACAGTCCTATATTCTTGAGTCAGCAGTATCAGAGGTCGTTCAAACGTATGTCACTAACCTTACTCAATATTAAAATCAATAATTTCATTCTGACGTGACTGGCGACAATAACCACCCAACTGAGCCAACAGATAATAAAATAACTTGCCAATTTTTTTTATTACACTCTATTTGTGAAACGTACTTCATCTTGTTAAGACTGACTTTGATTTATTGAAGATCTTTGCATATAAATTTTACAAAAAAAAGATGGTTAAACAGTCTTAAGGACTTGGGACTTGTATATATATATTTTATAAGATTGTTACACAATAAATGTTTATTAATTGATAAATTACAATAGATTAAAAACCTATAATTGTAAAAGTTAACAGAGTTATGTAACATGTTTGGTTTAGTGTTCAAGCATTAGAAGGAGCGTGTCAGATTAAATTCATTATAAATATGATCTTTGGATTTATATAATAACATTTATTATATGTTATCTGTTATGTTATCTAAAATATAATGAAATAACAGATCAAAGTGTACTATTATAATAATTGTTATGATATGCAATTTTGTCTGTTATGTTTATAAATTAAATAAACTATTCAAATAATTTTGTTAACTGTGTGCTCAGACAACATTCCCAGCGGACTATATCGGTATATGATTGTACAAATAAATATAACGTAGAGATAACATTATTATTATATTAATATAACTTTCAAAGGATATTTTAACTCTAATAGCCCCGAGGGCATCGTTAGGTTATGAATATAATATTGGAAATAGGATACTTTATAATGATATGTTTAGACGTCATTGTTTTGATGCTTCATCATTAAAATCCGTCAATATAATAATCCTTGAGGTTGATAAACCAACAAACCAAGAAACGAAATAAAGAAATAATTACTTTATCTATGTAACTTTAGAAAATTATTAGAAATAATTTAAAAACGGGTACATTAACCAAGAAATAGTCGGAAATATTAAAAAAAATCTATAATAAGACGAAGGAATAGAATGTCTAGTAAAACTATAGATAATATTAGAATTTTCTTAAAAAGAAAAAAATGTTTTTGGCATCGGACTATTCTATTTAATCTTATTCTATCGTTATGTCAGATTTTCTAATGGGTCTGTTGGCACTTGGTAGTATTTGACACAGACTCGACTCCTGATAGGCCAAGTCACCTTCACCTTGGTGAGAAAGGTCAGTGACGCGGAGTACGGCCATTAGCACGGAAATAAAAAGATTTAATAAAGATGAGAAATGAATTGTAATTTTTTTTTTACTTTAACCATACTAAGGTGTGAAAATATTAATATTAATGATTAAATGTGTGTAAACATGTGTGTAAGTTGTATTATGATTATTTTAAAAAATATTGCTACTAAATATATTGAATTATATCTATATCTATATCTATAGCTCTGTCCTTGTAAATCTACTTCTATATAAATATTTATGTTGAAATCTCTTTCTTATCGGATTCAAAAGACAAGTTGTAAATTATGATAAATCACCAAAATTGTTTAGTGATTTGTGCACTAAAGACTATTTATAAGCTGACTAATTATGTAAATTGTCAATTTCACGCCGTTTCAGTGGCCACAAAATATGTATTGTGTTCTTGGAAGAATTATCAACATTTGAAACGGGTGCATTTTTGAGTGAAACCGCGAAGTAAAATGACAAATTGCTCCCGACGTCCTTTGTAACGCATCGCTCTTTGATGTTACAGTTTTCTTTAGAATGCTTTACTTATAATACATATAAACCATAAAAGCATTTAAGAATATTGAAATAAGGGTCAAAATCCGTAGCTTTCATTATTGAGGTGCTCTTGAATCTTTGCGGAAATTCCATGATTTTTCTTATTCCGCCTTCCACCGTTCTTGATCTTTGAAGTGGGAGTCCTTTTAGGATCAGGTTAACAATGATTGATTTTTGGTTGGAAAAATACACAGTGGATTCGATTACAATGAAGTGGTCCTTTTTACGAAGTACGGATTGTATGTAATTAGGCTATTGTAACTCGCATGACTGAACGAGGGTACAGTAAGGACGAGTGACGAGAATTGTGAAAGGCATAACATTTTCTTTGTGATAAAATTTTATATTGTATGTATGTATTCTTACAAGTCTCTTTATTTCATGTATATAACCATCTTTACAGTAATCTACGATTCAATTATATATATATATACATACATACATACATACATACATACATACATACATACATACATACATACATATACATACATTCGTGTTACATCATTAATGGACTGTTGGAAACCTGATTACTGAGATCGGACTGAATAATCCTATTGGCGGAAATTAATGGTGTGACTTAAAAGATATTAGCGAAAATAACTTTATAATATTTAATATTTCTGTTTGTTCTTAATATATATTTAAATATATTATTATATAAATGCTTTTTCTTATTTGTTGTTTAAGTGATATTGTTTTTTTGGCTCTTATCTATATGAGTGTTTTATTCATATATTTTCATTTTTTTTATATAATTGAAATGTATGTTTTAATAAGTCGCTAACGATTATGTCTTGTACTCACAATTAATAGTAATAAGCTATGTTAAAAGCTATTACTATATTGAATTCATATTTGTAAAATAATTTAATGGCCGCATTCGATATTATTATAAACGAATTAATGTTAAACATATTTATAAAATATTCACATATTATTTCAACAACAACAACATTTTTATATTAAATTTGAGTGGATTTTATTTGGATGGGAAAATATTAGTTATTCTCATTTTAATTCATATTATTATTTAAAACAGATTTTCTGATTGAAAAATTATTTTATAACAATATTTCTTTGATCTATCTCTTAAACGAGTTGGGAAACGACAATCCTTAATTTACTTAAAGGCTCAATTTAACCAGCGCTACCTACGTGTGTGATACAAGGGGTGTTGTGTAATTGACATGTATGTATGTATGTGTTAATTACCCAAATTCTGTAACGTCACGAACGTGCGAAACGTAGACTAACCACTTACAACGTATATAGCCTGTATTTAAGATATTTCTTTCACTATGAGTGTTTCAAGGGTTTTCTTCCAATATACGATTAAATTTTAGAGATAATATAAATAATAATAACATTTATAAAATATAATTGATTCTACCATTAAAATAATAAGTTACTAAGGCTTTAGATCACACAAAACAGAAATCAGACCATCCGTCCGTCTGGTTCGAGTTAAGGTCGGAGTTCATTGCACTAACCGTAGGCGGCAACGGTATTTACAAGTGAATAAACTGGATACTATTGAGATTTCCTTTTTTTTATCAACATATTAAAAAAAGTATACAAAAAGTTAAACCTTTTTCGGATTGGATCGTCCTTATCAAAATAAAAGATGATAAATCTTCAAATTATATTTTTTTATCTATTTGTTTTACTTTACACTGAATCTGTATGAGTATCTTGACTAATATAACAAGTTTTAAAAAAATTCATATTATATATATATATATATAAAATGACTTTTACAAGATGGAAAAAAATTTGGTTGTCATCAAAAACAATATTCATAATTTTAATAAATAAAATTTTTTGTTGAATTGTAATTGTTATAAGTTTTCAAAAGTCACATGTTTTTCATGTTACTACTATAAGTAAAATTGTAATGTTCACATTTACTACTCGTAGAGACGCTATTCCCTCCACAGGGAACCGATAGAAACTAATCTGCACAGTACCCAGATAACAACTAATACAGATCAGTCTCTGAAATATAACTTCAGTCATAGCTGAAATATAACTTTTAATCCATCATTATTAAGGTTCAATTTCAATTAACCACTCTTATTAAGGAAGGTTTCGTTTTTATATATTTTTTAAACCTGTCAAACGTTAGAGCTGTCAACACTAATATATATGAGTGTGTCAAAACTGGTTTACATATATAATAATGAACAGTTAATACATTTGTTTCTGTCATTTATTATAATTAGATAACATTACGAAGTCTATCTTGTGATCGTATCTGATACTTCCGACGACCGACCTCAAGGTCACGCTGGTTAATGCACCTTACAAAAAACGATATTAAAACATTCACCAAAAACTTAATGAATGTAGAAAAATTTTTACATATATTTTATTTCTCGGTAAGTGATGAATTCATTTAAATATTTATGAAGACAATATTTGAAGCGATTCCTCCGCAATTGCAGTGTTCCTCATACACAATTACATCTATATAAAACTCCTCAAATATTTACAACACTATATAGTAACGTATCTGTATATCGTAAATGCATTTGTTTATTTTATTTGCAAATGTTTATATTACGCTTGTATTTCATCCTTGGATCTCAAATGAATTCCTTTCCTTGTAACCTTCTAAATGATTTTAAAATTAATTATATGAAGGTACAGTAAAACGTAGTCCTGATACTTAAAATTTATTAAAATTAAAGATTTAATTTATCCTTTTTGTTTTTTTTTTTTTCGTTTTCAATTCTTAAATAAAATTTGACTCAGTAAATAATAAATTTAATCTGTAGTTAAGTTATATGAGAATAGAACAATAAGATCCTAGAAAAAAAATCTCAGAAGGTCGTTACCTCTTAAAATTAGAAAGTGGATCTGTCAGAAGATAAAAAAGTGTAACAATTGAAAATTCTAGCGACACTCAAAAATAATTACAGGCGGAGGGTTTCAATGTCGTTGACAAATCTATTTAGGCAATAGATCGATTTTTTTCTTTTACATTTATAAGGTACACATAATATTGGAACCTTGAGATATATATCTATTTCTAATGCTGCTTCTCTACAAATTTTCTCAGGTGCTATGATTTTTTTCACTCAAATGTCAACTGTGTCACATTTTAACGCCTTCAATGAAACACAATCTTCCTGCAAGGATGTCGGTGTCCGTCTGCTAATTATATTAGATTATTATATCTTCCAAGAGTTCAAAAAGACACATGGTTCTATGAAATATCTATAATATCGTCCAACTGAGATGCGTTCGACATAAAACAGTCATCTCATACAAGTATAGATAATCTAGCACATTAAACACCCATATATTTATTATAACCATAAATCGGTCTACATGCAGCGAGGTGCATCACTGAACCACGGGCAAAGTGCACTGCACTTATATCATGAATTGACAAGCCAATTTCAATCTTATCGTAAAACAGAAGAGTCCAAGTTTCTGTAACATCGAATAGGATTATAATTCTTTTTACTTTCATGTGGAGCTATAGTAATTTTGTTCGAGAATGTACCTTAACGCTTTAATGTAAATTTCATTTTCGAATGTTGATATCATATCCTGCTCAATTTTATGGCTTAGTGTGGTGCAGTGAAAAATATGCCCTATTTAAAAGATACAAAAGCTCACATTTGATTAAAGTTAAATATGTAGTTAAGACACTTTGAGCTTGGGAAGACTGAAAATTGACCTCAGCTGTGGCGTCCCCGTAAATATTTGCGTCGGACACGGTTCGCGCCAAGCACTAAAGGATTAGAGATGAAACGTCTGAATTTGGAAGATGCGCTGGATTCTATAGTGTTAAACTAAAATATAAGGGGTTTGTTAGGATTTGATTCCAACGTTAAAGGTTTTGAAGTCGGTCGAATGCTTCCGAATAGCCAAAGTTATAATTGAATAAAAATATGTTATTATACTGTATTTGGTTTGTGCAAGCTGCCCACACATACCCCGGCGGCTGGATAACTATCATTGTACTGCAGTTAATTTACATAAAAAACGTGGATATTATTCATAGATTCTTCGTGAATCACTCTATCCATTAGTCTAAGGATCAGACTTTAAGGAAATTTGTATAAATAATTAAGATTATTAGTAATTAGCATTTGGACCAACAGTCAAACGTGCCCGGGCTCGTATTTATTATTTTGAATGGACCATAACATAAAAAATCATGTTCACAAACTCCTAGTCACTTAACAAATTTGAATGTTTAATCACGCTACATCAATTTCAAAAGGAAGACCATTTTTTGAAGTTCATGAAAATAGCAAACATAATTCTGGTTAATGTAGTCAAAGATAACTGAAATCGAGCTAGGTTTACGACTGATTAATTTGCGGTTGAATCAATCGGTCGGATGATGGCTGGCCAGGCATGCGGTAAAATAGTGTAGTGCTTCAATGAGGGCTCAGATTTCAATACGTGCTTGTATTAAAATGAATTCCCTTTTTATGTACGAACGAGTTGTGTTCAATAGTTCATTAATATTCATATATTTTTTATTAAAAAAAAATATATGTAAGAGTATTAGTTTTATTTATATGTTATTTTATATTCTGAGTATTGACATCTGAAGTATAAACGGAACTGGTAAAGCTAATACTTGTGTTGTAAGATCGTCTCGGATTAACCAAATGTACCTTTAACAGAACACTATGCAGAAATGTTTGTTCAGGCGTAAATATATCTCAATTTCTGATCCGGTGTAAATATGCAATCTATATCTCTCGTGTACGTCAAATTCATAAGAGATTAATTATTCACGTGGCCTTTTCGTGTAGGACTCAAAATTCTTCCAAACTTAAAAGCATTGCGACGGTACGTCCACAAAAAATATTAATAATAGCATAAAATATGTATAACAAGAAATATCATATGATAATAACTAAAGTTAGTTTAATGCTATTACATTTGCATAACCATTATATTCTATTACGATTACGAATTAAAATGATAAACATATATTCAAAAACAATAATTGACAAACGATTTGGCTTCAAAAAAGACCTTGAAGTCTCGTGTCCATGCCAAGTAGTCAAACGTTTCCAGATTCTACGACTTCCTTAGCAAAACGCTATGTTTATTATTTCTATCATCATTCAGAGAGATTGCCGTGAACTTGGCTCGGTACCAACGCGCGAAGATTCTTTGTAATGATTAGTTTCCGCTTGGTAACGTTTTGGCATGTGTCATTTGTATTTAATTATTTAAAATTTGGGGTTAACCCGTCTGTCATACGATATATGTTCGTTCCGTTTCATAACTTACATGTATTTTTGTTTATTTTATGCAATATTTTTAGATTTCATCATGTATATCCCTGCAGCAGTGTGCAGATCAAAATTTGTTATTATAAAGTTAATTACTAAAATTATTGATTCTGAAAGACAGATGATATTTTTATTGATAGAGATAAATGGTTGTATGTGAATTATTATTTTAGATATTATAGGAAGTGTTGATTTGTAGACTTTATGAAACTTTTATATAATATATATTTAAAAAAAGGCTAATTCATATAATCTTATGCACGAGTCCTCTCTTGTTTTACCCCTTTTTTATTATTTTTAAAAAAGTTTTATTTAATCTTTTTAATTATATTTTTCCCAAAAATGTTTATATCAAATTCTTGATCTATTTACACCTTAGTAGCATAAATTAGCGCGTCAATTAAATATAATTAAGTTTAAACACTTTAATCGGGTGTCGAGGTCAACGCTCCGAATTACTCTCAAGAATAAACTTAAATTACATATTTATGTGAATGTTTAATATAAAATATTTTTCATTATTCCTTTAACTTTGGTTCTGAACCACCTCATCTTCACCTTCAACAGCTGTTAGGTCCAGTTATGTTAAATTCTATGTCATCTATGTTCATATCTATGTCATCTATACAACTATTATTATGATAGTCATATTTAAAAACACGTAACATACTTAACTTAAACCTTAGTTTAAATCTTAAAGTTTCAGCCTCAACATCTATAACTTATTAAAAATATAATGATTTTATTCTAAGAATTATTTTAATTACATCCTTCCTCAGAGTTAATGATAGACCTGAATTACCTAAACCAGGGTTCGCACTATCTATGTGCAGGAAGAGGAAACCGTCCATCCATCCGTTAAACGGGTATTATAATAATTATTAATTAAATACAATAATAAATTAATAGTGCGCATCACTAAGTACTCAAACGCTAATTTATCTGTGACGTCATGCGCAGGCGCCGATCCGGTCAGTGACCCCGACCTAGATTTATTTGTTATAACAAACATTAATATTCAAATTACATTCATCGCATCTCAAATAGGGTTAATACACACCATATACATATAACAATAAAAGTTTTATCTTAAACGGCTCACTGTTATTATTGTCTTAACATCAGTTAATGTAACTGTCAGTTGACAATCTAATAATGTAATTTGTTAGTTTTTATTCATTTATACATATATTTGTAAATAATTCCAAGCGATTCCGTAATCTAAATCGCATCTAGCAGATAATGATAGTGGTAATAAAAATAATATTATTCGTGATTTCAGCCATTAGTATACAATATCAACTAAAAATTATCCGGCCTACCGTGATTACTTCTCTTGCGCAACGAGAATACATGTATAATCGTGAGGAAAATTCTTTAATAATAATATAATATATATAATTGTTTACCACGATTCAATTGTATATAAACTATAGTTTAAGTTTTAATTATTTTAAAATAATACAGATAAATTATTAAAAATTTTGTTACATAATAATTTTATTATACAGTGTTGTTATTACAGGTACAGTCAATCAAAAAACAAAATACATTTTATAAATCCCACTAATGGACAATCGCTGAATATTACTCTAATAGCCCTCCTTCCATTATTCAACGATTACAATTTGTATGCGACTGTACCCGCAATATTATACATGTATTAAGTTTAATGTCATATATATATTGATTCGTGAATCGGACACTTAAGTAATTACCCAAATTATCCATTTGATGTAACTGGAGGTGTGAGGTTTGATTGCGTTACTTGATAAGAAATATAACTTTCTGTGTCTGAAAACTGGATTAGAAGGAAAATCCTTTTTACCTATTTCCCTCTACATTGTACTAGTATTAGTAAAATACTTACTCTGCCATATTCAGATTAGGTTGTTACCTGAGTTAACCGATCCACTAGGATAGGATCTGCATAATCTATCAAGTCTTGAGTATATGAAATGAAAGAACACTACAAGAAAAACGTTTACCTCGTCAAATATCATGTTCACCCATCACACTTGTCCACTGTGGGTATCAAGCATCAGTCCCACTATAGACATTCGAGCAGGTATCATTCAAAACAAATAATATATAATAGAAATAATTTTCTGCCTATCAATAGGCGAGGTTATTTATTTTATAAAAATGTTCACGTTCCGTTTGTTTATTGAATTAAAAGCGCTATTGCTTATAAATAGGACCTGTGTCGAATATTAAATTAAAGCTATTGTTTATATATTAGTACTATATATTCTTACTTGGGGTGGTATTCATTTTATTCACGTTTTATAGCTTTGACCGCAATCACTTGATTTGTAGACATGTTACCAATTAAATATTAAAATAATAAAAATATATACGTTTAAGTTTAAATAGTGACTTACAGAAATAACTAATCTAATCTATATTAAATAACTAATTTAGTTTTTGTTCATACGAGACTTAGATGGTAAAATTACGTTTATAATAAAATTTATTAAAGAAAATAGTGTTTATTTAGTGAAAGATACATACAATACAAAAATGTATATGTATAAATTATAATTGTCATAGTAACTGAACACGTTGTGATATAGCAATAATTTTTCCTCAACAGCCTTAAGCGTCATGTAAATCGGCTTGTTATCTTTATACTACTGCTATCATATCTTTATTTGATTAGATAGATGTCCAAATAAAGAAAAGAATCTAAAAACAGTACCTATTCAAAGAGTATTCCATTAATTGACGTCAGTTCGTGGAGATACGGAGGTCGGCATGTCTTTGATTCAATGAGCATAAAAAACATAAATGAAGCCTACGGAGAAAAGGTAGTTTAAAGTTTTGCAGGGTTACTTATAGATTCTGGAAAATACTACTTATAGTACTAATCTAGAAAGAACTACAACTAGAAAGCTTTTCACAGTAAGGTGATATTGTCAAAGTTGTTTTTAAGAAATTATTATGAAAATATTTTAAATATAAGGTATTAACCATACAACTGCTATTAATATTAATGTCAAACATTCAATGTTGTTTGTATGTTCGATATATTTGATAATGCTATAAACGACACACGAAATAAGGGAAAACTAAATATTTGCAAAAGAAACAATATTATTTTCGTGCAACATCGTCGGCAGTCGCAATTTGTAGTCGATATGGGTCCGTTTGACAAAGATTAGGCCTGCTATAATTATTTTTTACTTCACTTGAATATTCTTTTTATGCAGACATCTGATTAATGGACACAGATCAGTCAATAGTATTACCACAGTAGTGTAATGTGTAGTATAACTAGAAGAGGGTAGCAGTATTTATTCTTGTAAAATTGCATTATATCAAACCTCAGATTGCATTATATAAGTTTTCTCGTATTTAGGTATTAATACGTAATAGTCGGAGCATCTGTAGTGCAATCTTTGTCGGTCCGTCCATCAGTCCGGTCACGTAGGCCCACCGACCAACCGTAAGCTTGGTTTGAGCGATGCATAAAAACTTAGTTTTGCTTTGAGCTTTGAAATTCAAATGCGAAATATATCGATACAGCAGACCAATATGTCTGTGCTGACTAGAATATATTGACAGATATGAAAATATGAGTATTGTGTTATTTGTTCGCTCAGATTTCCTAAAGACGTTTCAAATTTAAACTAACTTTCAAAACATAATGGAAAACTCTGTATTTCTTGAACACGATTTTGGATAAATGTCGAAATTTTGTTTGCGATGAGACATGTTGAAAACGTTTTATTGAAATCTTGATTATTTAATACTGATGATATATATTTGTTTCATAAAAGCTTTTTTAGCATCCTTCTAAATGTAAATCAATATATGTAGGATAGATACAGGTAATTAATTTTTCAACACTTATAAACGACCCATTTTGGTTGAACGCCGTTCTGAATAATCCTGACAGTAATTGCGGGCAGATCTTGATTAATTACTATACTCTCATTCCGTGACCTTGGTTGACAAAAGCATTATTTTAAAATTTATTATAAAAACAATGACATTTATTTTAATTAATAGTCAAAACAACGTGCTTGTGACTGAAAATTTTATGAAACTGATTTTCGTGTACTATCAATTCTTTATTTATTTTTAAGAAGATAAGTTATTTCTTTTACTTCGTAGAATGTTACAGGCGTATAATTTTTTGGATTATGATGATGAAGTTATTTAACAATTTGAAGGTTGTTTCTTTTTGAATATAGGTATTTTTATCTAATAAACATAATTAATGATTCTGAATAACTTATTTCCTGATTTATAAGAAAATATAAACTAAAATATGTCAAAAATGTAATTACATTACTATCTTGAGGAAAAACATTATACATCTTACATATATGAAGAAAAATGTATTTTATCGTCGTTTTAATCTCAATTACGTATACATATACTAATCATACATTTACAAGGGCAGCTACGAAATAAGCTATTTTCTCGCTCTTTTTGTAATGTAATGAGAATTTACGAGGCGGCGTAAAAAGTTTCTTGTTCTGTATATTATTTTCCGGCTCGAATTTCTTTCAGACATCTATTATTAGTTCATAAAAACTTACTTTATTAGAAACCGAGTTCTTTTATTGCGGATATATACTTTGTTGATTAAAATAAAATACGTTTACATGGGAGAAAAATAGGATTTTTTTTCTATAAAGTAAAAAAAAAATGTCACAAAACATTTTTTCTTCGATCGTACAGAGTATTAATGAAGCCCGTCCCCGATAACTGTTGTCGCTAAAAAATTTAGACGCAAATTTGTGCCTTCGGGTAGCTATTTCATAAATACATATATTCCAACTGCATTCACTTAGTGCTACGGGAAAATGCACACTTGCTACCTTTCCATCGCAATTATCCGTGAAAATAGGTAGTTATTATATATATCATCCGAGCCAATCGATAATGGACTCTAATGTAAGGTAAATAGAGTGATTAGGAGTGAACATTTATATTGGTATATCCACGGAAGGAAACGTATGTTTCGCTACACTCCGTTTCGGTTACTATGGGGAATGTTATTAAATATTCAAACGCGAACCGATTGATTGGCTAACTTTCTTGGTGTACAATTTAAGTAACTGTAATTAGATTATAAGTTTGATTTATGTTGTTGCTTTGTTTTGTGAAAGTTTTGAAACTTTTCTTCTTTCGAAGTACCAATTTTTTTAATCAAATTCTCCCATTTCGCCTCACCTCCCTAATTGTATACGTAATATATAAACATGTACATTGCATAAAAACGAGTTAGACCTAAATGTGCAACTACTTAAAATCTTTCCTTAAATGAAAAAAAATTAAAAGAGTATGATATGAATATATAAGGTTAGTTAAAATAACTCTAATTTTAACAAACCAGATATCAAGATATACTAGATATTTTATGAAAATCATTAAAAGTAAAACTTAAATCTGGATTATCTTTCATTATTTTATCCAACTTAAAGTAATTACTTTTCGAGTAAGACGATTTAATTATTATACCTGAAATGTTAGATATATATCAATTTATTGAATTAAAGAATTGTCTAGATTTAACATCTTTTTTAAATTAAATATTTACTATCGTGTATTTTTGTTTAATAAGGGGGGAGAGGGGGGCTGTTAATGTAGAAAACTCAGATACGTTCTTATTAAAGTTCTTTGATTTTTAATGTACCTATTAATCTTAATATTTCCCTTATATACGATAAGACCTCCATTATCTTCTCGAGAAGCTAAGAACGTTTTTGGTATGGGTCAAAATATAAATAAATTTTCGGTTATAATGTTATTCTTACTCCTTACTTACTTAATGTTAATGAAATTATTATAAACCTATTTAAATATAATTTTATATACACACTGAAATGAATATTAAAATTTTTGTTCATTCTAAATATTTAACAGTTAGGTGAAAATGTATTTAGATTTGTTTTTATTTTATTTAGAATATGATAAAATACAGCCGATATATTGATTGCAAAGGATTTCAGGTAAATTAGCAAAGAATTTGGATGACATTGGATATCCAATTTGAAAAATATCATTTAGCAATGTTTTGTTAATTATAAGCAGCCATCAAAATAGTTATTTTATTTACTATTTCAGTTTCTTTTATTCGCTTTTTCTGTCAGCCAATTAAGAAGAAAATTCTGGCACCAAGCTTCTTGTTTGTCTTCATGGTTAAATAGGATTGACTGACAATAGTCATCATTAGTGAAGCAAGTAACATTATTGATTCATATCACAGCTACAGGCGAGGAAAGCTGGCTAATTAACTATAAAATTGCAAACATTTTGAACAAAATAATGTATTTTGCGATATTATAAACCCTTGCCCACTGAATATTTGACCAATTAATACAGGACATCCTATTAAGGACGCTTATATTAATGAATATAACTATTTAATAGTACTAAGGGTTGGGTGAAAGTTAAAGGAGAAAATTTTGGTTTTCTTCATTTCAATGGTTCTCCGTATGTTGCGGTTTACTTCCAATTAGGTAAAAAAGCCTTAAAAAAATTTAATTCCATCTCAAAGATTTTTCACTCAACAAATACAATCAGGTCCTTTTTCAAACTAGTTTTCATCCGGTATTGGATACATAGTCCATCATTGTTAATAAGTAGGTATCGCGTTCGATTACAGAGATTTAATTTCCACGGAGAGTCTTGAACAATTTGAAGCCTCATATTAGTAAAAGGCTATTTTTAAGACACAACTTTATTGAATATGCAACCGGATAAATTGTTAGTTAATATGAAAAACAAACTGTAGATATCTTTTGACTTGGACCACAGAAGTAGCGTGCTAATAAGAAGCATTACAGGTATGCGGAGTGCACTTATTTATTTATCGATTGTCTTCGATTACGAGTACAGGCCGATCTAATTGATGGATGAATTTAATCACCCATTCTCATTTCGACGATAGTGTAATTGTGTTTCAATGTTCCGCGGCCTCTTTGGATATTATACTTTGATTTGTTTTACATTTGACCAAACCAAAAAGGACTTCTACAAGCCAGAAGAACTTAACAATAAAAATAGACCGTGAAATATTTGTAAGAATTAAGTTCTTGGATGAAATTAATATCACGCATTCATCTCTGCCTTATAACAAAGTGGCACAAGGATTTTAATCGCTTGTCAAGGTCGCAGCCATTATAGCTCGATAATAAATAATATATATATGTACAAATCGCATCAATTATTCTTGTTTTTGTTTATTTTTTTTTATTTTATTATATTTTAGGTCACAGTTGTCCTTTATTTTTGTTTATTGTCGTAACCTGTCCGGTTGTTACTATATAAACAAAAAGTATGAACCAACATTTTAGCACCATTTCCCGAATGTGTATGTACACTATCACACCTAAGGAAACCGGAACGTGTTCAAATAAGGATATTTGTGAGAAAATGGCGATACTCTTAGTGGGCATTGGTGTGGCTCGAGATAGCTCTGACCAATATTAAATAGAACAATGTTTTTCCACAATGCCAATTTCCGTATGGATAGTTATTTATTAATAAAACTAAGATATGTTAGTTGTAGGTTCTTATCTCATCTGCTCTGATGAAGAACATTAAAGGCAAAAGGAATAAAAGATCTGTAGTTAGGACCTTTTTATATATATAGTTATTTTACCCAAAAATAAGTATTAACTATGATTTTCAATATGGTTTTGAATAAGGTAGTATTTTAATGGTTAAAGACCACATAGTATTTAATTACTACGTTAACACGTTTTAAAATGACGTTCACAATTTGCACGCTTATTATTATGTGCATAATTTACGTGACAGAAATCGTAAGTACAGCAATGCGCTATATGATTGCTTCGCAGTTATGTCTGTTTAATTATTAAAAGTATTGACAACCACTACGAAGTGGATATTATTGGGCTTAAAATTTGAGGCAAAATAAACCGACAAAACCTCATATAATTATTAAACAGTTGAAATCAGTTTGTTTTATGGTTAGCCTTACATTGAAAAGTCTCAAACGTATCTTAATTTTAGCATTAAAGGAATGGAGCATTGTAAGGCATTCAGATTTTTAAAATATTAATTTAATAATTCTATTTCCAAACACATACACGACATTCTTATTATTAGAGCTGGCATTGGAAGCGTTCAAAGTCATGCGGGCTGGAATTACGCGTGAGTTAGTAATGAAAAAATCCGGAAGACTTGGCTCTACATGTTTTATGTTAATTTTATAGACATACCAGAAAGCATTTCATTGTTTCATCCTGGTCGAGGTAATGACGACAAGTGGTTTTGAATACTTTACTTTATATAACGGAAGCTTACAACTTGAAGGAATACTAATTATTAATTGAGTTAATGGCTTTAACCGATACTGTAAACGATATTTGCAATTTACACATATATTATTTTGTAATGTTAAAAATTATTTCTTGTTATTTATCGAGCTGAACTCAAACTTGCTAAAAGCATGTCTATATTTCTTTTAAAGTGCATTGTAAATGCTTCTTCTTTACAGTCGTTTAATGAACGAAAATGAAACAGCACAATTGATAAACATCTCTGCGGATTCGGCCAACACCATTTGTAGGCCTTGGCAGCGTTTGCGATCCAAATTTAAATATGCACTTCCCGTGCGTGCGCGCATCTTGTACTTACTTATTCAGCTGATTTTTAGGATTATACTGTTTTTGGAGTTATGACACCTTTTTCATTTGTTACGTCAAATGACGGATTGAGGTCGAGGAGAAAGTGGGTTTTGTAAGAAAATATTACAAAATGCTTGTCACAATTCAAAAAAAAAACATATTGTGTCCTGTATTTTTGGTTGTAAATAATATAATTTTGCAAAAATTTTGCTTAACATGTTCAAAATTTGTTATTTATTGTAACAAAACAAAAAAAATCTCGTTTTAAAATAATGTTATACATAAATTCAAGAATGTGTTCATTAAATTTAATATTTTAGTTGTCCCTTGTATGAAATTTTAGGATTCAGGTCTTAGGATATTATAAAATTTAAAAAGCTTTGATAGTTTTTTGTTGGTAATATGACTAAAGGGTAATTTATATTACAGATGAGCAAATGACTACATACGTGGTGTAACACGTGCAGGTAAACCGCAAGATATATTTAGTGAAATTTGATCCGTCACGACTGAGACAGGGTCAGCACCCTTATCCAATAAAAAATGACTGTCTGTTTGTCCGTCTCGAGGCCGTTTCACTTGCAACAATTTACGCCGTAATGATAATATGTTGGAATCACATTTTAGAGATACTTGTGCAGTTTTCATGAAATTAAAAGATAACACAATATTATAATAAATTTATTAAATATATTTTTTATTATATTTATGAATTATTAACTCGTAATACCCGAAAAATGTGATAAACTTGTTCTATTATACATATAATTTTATTAGATCTCCACATTATTCACGTAAATTCAATGATAAGTGAAATTTTAGGAATACAAAGTTAATAAACCATCTACGGAACCTGAATACAGAGTAATAGTTTTTTTTTGTTTTCGTACTACGTCTGCAACACTTCCTGTGCACATCGATCAATTTACGCAGTAATCTACATAGATATAACGTTTATTGTCCGAACGTTCTTTTATATTTTAGATAACCTTTTTGACCGACTTGTCTATTGCATCGTCTGGTTCCTCATTGGTTACGGCTCCGTTAATCAAGGTTAAAGTGTTTTATACGCAAATACTACCTGGATTTCTTATACGCTATTCTTAGTTACGGCCTGTATATATTTATTTTGATGTTAAATAGACCAATGTTAAAACATAGGAACCAAACAAGATACATTACAAAAGCCAAATATTTGTCTAAACCATAAAACTGTGAACTGAGAATATTTGCGATGGAATCCATCCCACTGTGCGCTAATGCCACGAGTTCTTGCTAACGTTTTTGGCAAACTCTCAACTGTCACACGCATGGTACTCTCTGACTGTTTTGGGATTGTGTTCCAGAGTGGGATATTAGATTATCCTATTTATATTATTTTTTTATTTACAGAGAGAAGTCACTGAGAGACAGCGAAGGAACTGTTGTGATGTGTCAAGTTAGGTTTACTAGATATTTTGGTAACACGCACTCTAGAAACCTTAAATTTATCAATTTCAAATTCAGTTACACCAAACAATGGTTGCGAAAACTTTCTTAGCTTTATATATGTGGTTTTTATTTATCGGTGCTCTTTATAATTTTTACATTCTATTTCCACTTATAAGTTGCTTGGCCCTTATTAGGTACATAATTATAATCTCAAGATATTATATAGAATATATTATATCATGTACTGTGCCCTATCTTAAAGCGCGTGGCAAAGGAATTCGTATTCGCAGCGGCTCATATTAATCTCTTTTACATTTCCAAACATTGCCGCTGTTGTAGCTCGTACTGTTTAATGCTGTCTTTAATTAATGTTAAATATTTCTACTTTTTGTATAAAATATCATTTAAATTATTATAAAACTCAAATTATATTTTATCCTAATGTGAAAGATTATAAAATATTTTCATCTTTTTAAAATAATTTTGAGAAATGAGTGGTTACACTTATTCAATTTATTATTTTCTTCGGTGATGGACTCTCTAGAATTTGTTGAATTATATGATTCTCTTGCTGCGTTAAAATATATTTTAAATAGTTTCAGCTGGACCCTTCTGTAATTCGAATATCATACACTATAGAGGTCAATTAAAATGGTTTTTATTATAAGCACAGATTATCTGAACATTTTAAATTCACTACCAGGTATTTTGTTATTCATAAGGAACCAAGATGGTTGCAGCTTTAGGTTGAAGGAACTATATGTCGTCATTAAAACTCGATTGAAACTGTTTGAAACTTGCAGACTCTTTAAGAAAAAGAAAAAGTGTATATTATGTCCATAATCGTTGTTATTCTTTCATACAACATTTCCGGTTATTTAAATATATATATATATATTTAAATAACCTGAAACCTATAGGTTTATATATATATATAAACCTATCAGGTGGCTTTGTTATTAATAAAAGGTTTTGTTTCATAATTGTTACAAACTTTTAATTTTAGACGAGTAAATATTAAAAGTTAACTATATCTTTAAGTAAACATTATATTCTCGTTTTAAGCAGATACAATTTACTTTCACCTCGAAACATATTTAAAATAACATACACTTATGAAAAGAATGATTATAACAATGAATTTAAAAATAAGTTTTTGTTACATTTTTGACATCCTTTAAACTGAAAACAACTGAGCCAAAGGTCGTGGATTCGATTTCAAAAAAAACAATTCACAGAATAATACCGAATCCGGATATACTTTGTACATTATTAAATATTTATGATCGTGACACAGGTTAGGTCGGATTATTCTGTAACGGGAGTTATTTTAAAAAATACATATCAAAATACAAACTGACAATGGAGGTAACGTTCACCAAGTTCGGTACAAATTACGCTGCTATGAAAAGTATGTCATTTTCAATACCGTTGTTTGAATGAGTGTATTATTATTTTGCATCCTGCAAGCTATTGTGCTTGATGGCCAAATGATTGCGAGTTTTTTTTTTGCGTCAAACAAAAGATTCGCCCCAATGCGATTTCTGGGAAAGTTACGATTTTGAGTACTCGTTTTGTGTTATTAGATATTTATTTTTTAATCTTAACAATGTAATCATGCTAAATGTATACATATAAATGAAATGCAAAAAGTTTAAATCCGTTGGGATAGGAATTAAGTAAAATCCGTTCTTAGTGAACGTCTACGTCACAAAAGAAGTAACTATGTATAATTTTAAGTTAATCGGACCGACAGTTGGAGATTTCGTGATGAGTCAGTGAGTGGTAAATCACTTATATATATAGATTTTATGTCACCGAAACTTACATTCAGACAAAAGTGCCAGATTCGTGTCTTGGTTAACACAAAATCTTCGAATAATTGGATTAGATTGGATATTTGACTTCATAATTTATAGTAGAAACATATTACTCAGTTTTAATTATCGTAAAAATTGCTAGTTGGCAAGCCATTTACATGTTCCGCTTGGTTTTGACATCAAAGACCGACTCAATACATCCTGTGTTTAATTTATGATTAAACTACCGAATTGGATATTATTTTTTAAAAATATATCATAATATACGATGTTGTGTTTTATAATTAATGCGTTCCAACTTTGTTTTTATTTCGATATATTTTTTAATTTATTATTTTATATAAAGGAAAGTAAATTGAAAATTCACAAAATATGTATAATCTGTAGCTATTAAATTTTATGATGGTTGAATATTTTTTTTATTATTAAGAAAAAACACAATAAAAATAAACAGAACTTGAACCTCCTACCTCTATGCTGTGTATTCACACTATTTCTCAGTGAACATTACAACAATTTGAATTCAAAAGTGCGTAGATATTTTTCCCTAAATCCTTTGTACTTTGATTCTTAAAAGCATTCATAAATTGTAATAAATAAATGTAGTTCGTACGTCGTTATCTTTCTAAGTACTCATAAACAGTCCCAGCAGTACAGTATTATACCTAAATACAATATAATTATAACAGTAAAAACAAAACGAACTGCGCTGTAATGACTCAGTGTAGAGTGTCCATACTTGTGTTCTTGAAACACAATATTTTATGCAAATAATATATAAAATAATTTCATTATTAAAATGAAACTGCATATATGTTATTATTAAGTTAAATCCTCGGTGAATCCTATAAATATATGTATAAATGTCACCCTATAGTGTTTGTTTTTTGCCACACTTTGTCATTTACTGCGTAGTGAGTTACACGCGGCGACTGCTCTTATATTAGATAATTTGAGTTAATCTGCCGCAATAGGTGTTGGAGGTCATTGAACTTATTAATTGATTGTACCACTCCGGTCCTTATTACGCTTAATAGGCAAGGACTTTGTTTATTTGTGCACGTGCTGTAAAATTATTAATAGAATTCAAGCCGTTTTGAGAAGTATGAGTAATGAATTATGATTAATATAAAATATATTTTTTTACTTTAATAATTTTATTTAACAAATATTATAAAAAACATATATATTGGTTTAAATTGGAAGTTTAAATTAATTTTTGTTGTTTCTTATAAACTAGACACCCTTAAAATGTTAACAATATTTATAAACATATATATTTTAATGTTTTATTTAAATACATTTAATATAAATAAAATACCATTTCCCGAACATTTCCATTACATAGGTTTATAAAATATTGGTAATATTAAACAAACCGTACAATAATTCTAGTGAATTTGTTGATTTAATACTAGAAGTGTATTGGCAGAACAAACGTAATTTAACTATGTCAATAGAATTAAACATTATGTCTCCAATTACTATTATTTGTACGTGTAAATACAAACCCATAATGGTATCTGAATGATAAGATGTAGACGGGAGACGAGACATTCAGTTTTGTTATCACTTAGTTGAGCGAAGCGAGCATAGCGAGCGGAGCGTTCTTTGTCACGAATATTCTCGAAAACTACTTGACGTAGAATTATGAAATTTTGCAATCAAAGAGACACACAGTAGGAGATAATATAAAAAAAAAATGTCATGTCGTTGAGGAATGATCGTCAAAAAACTGATATCTCATTGAAGTCAATGGGAAACGATCAGTCATTACACTGGGCTGGCTCGCTTCGCTCAACGTGCAAACGGCACCCGAGATTTCGTGAGCGCAGCGAGTCGAAATTGAGGGTCTGATGACGCCCCTAGTTATTGTTCTTATATTAAACTTAAACTTTAACTGATTGGTATAGATGAAAATGGATATTGTGTTTTTTCAACACTAATCCACTATGGGTTGGTGTGTTAGTTTTGTTTTCAGTAATTTATATTCAAAATTGAAGCAAGTCTATGTTTATGTTTGTCTATAAGTATTAGTGGAATAGAATCAACGTGTAAGCGTATGTTGTCGCTAAGAGGAATACAATATTGACTCGATTTTATGTAAGATTTATATTGTTAAAAAATATAATTAATTAATTGTAATAGAGTTATGAAATTTATATTTATTGTTTATTAATATAGTTACATGATCTACGGATTCCTAATTTAAATAAAAATACGCCACTATAGATCTCAGAAATAGATTTTTCGATGTATCATGAACGTAATGTCAGAGCCCAGTCCAGGGTCTTCCTTTTCTGCTGACTTTTGCTACCTTTTCCAGAATCTGGAGTACACACAATATCATCCCACAATATATGTTATTGACATCATTACTTCGTATTAAAGTAAGTTTGGCATATATTTATATATATTCTGTTTATATCATAATGTGTTTAAGTCATAATGTCACTTATTGGATTGCACAATTTATAATGATTTGTTATTAATTAATTATTGCACAATATTATCATCATAATACAATAAATATATCAATAATATGAGTAATATATACGTATGTGGATATCGAGTGATAAATATATTATAATTTATATTAATATGATTAAATAAATCCTATACAATTAATTTAACCGCAGAAGTATTATTTTAGCGAAACACCACGGGTCATTAACTTTTTTAATGAGTTAGCACTACTTTTTGCAACATTCGTAATATAACTTCCGAGAATATTAGAAATTGTCGAATAATGTGTTTGAATCACAAAATATCACAAAAAAATGTTTTTTGAGTATATTTTTTTTTGGGTATTATAGGTGAAAGGTATTTGTTTCTAGGATATGTTTGAATGGAAAATTAGATTATACATAAAGTTGACGAGTTATTACCTACATGGTAATAATCAACAAATCCTTTACAGAGGTACCCTGCCAAGAAGATGATTACTGTGACGATTACATGGGACAACCTGGCAGCATTTTTAAGACTACCAACTAAAAACTAACGGTTATTCTCATTGCCGGAGTTTGACGCACTCTACCATGTCGAAACTAAAACAACCCTACTTTATAGAAGAGGATAAATGCAAAACCCCAGGTCTGTGGTTACGTTGTGAGGGTATGAGGATGATGAGAATAACTAACTATCAACCAGATCTGATATTTTCTTTAAAAACTATTAATTTAATGTCGAATTAAATTTACATATGAAATTTACGCTTCTTGGTTTCGTTATCTATTTTTATACTAATATTTTAAAATTTAATTTTTATCATAAAAAAATATTCTAGAATATTTTTAAAATACTTATAATAAACAATTTTGGAATATTAACCCACGTTATTGTAATAATATAAATATTATACAATTATACAAAATTATTTTAGAATGATATAACATTTTACTTATTAACTTTTTTAAAGGTATTTTAAAGTTAGGTATAGTACAAGCTTAACAATTTTGTAGAAATGACTATTGATAACTACCAAAAAACTTTATAATATCCATATATTTGTGTAAGTAACTTTGTCATCATCACCAGAATTAAATTACAAAAATACAGGAAGACGGACGATATAGTAACAGTTAGTTTTAAGATCTGGTCGGGAAAAGTTCGTTTGTTTTTTATATAAAGTAAGATTTTACCAAATTTCATCTATCTCACGATTCGGTTGATATAGAAATTAGGACTTCTGATTAATAAACCGCGACAAGTAATTCTGACAGTCTTCTCGTGATACAATAAACTACCTAAATAATTCCAAATAGACCGAAACAGATGGAAATCTGAGGGTGCAATGTCAGGGCTATGTGGTGAAAGTATTCAGACTTTCCCGACAAATTCTCTCAATTTTTGTTGAGAGGCGTTATCGTGATCAAAGAACCCATTTTTTGGTGATGAATCCTAGACGCCTTTTCTCAATTTTCATGCTTAAATCTCATTAGCTGTTGAAAGTAGAAATTCGAATCGATAATTTTGGCAGTAAAAGTTCATAATGAATGTTTCCCTTCCAATCCCAGCATATACTTAACATCACCTTATTGGGTGTCAATTCGGGTTTTGAGATAGGTTGTGCATTTTGACCGACCTTTGACCATGATCATGATCTTTTTCCAACATTCTGCTCATCAGTGGTCATTTTCTTCAAAAAAATGGTTCGATTTCATTACATTTTTAGAGTAGAGAGTAGAGAGTAGAGTAGAGTAGATGAACTTTTTTATCTAGCCTACCCATTTTAAATGGGTCAAAAGCGTTTTTTAGTGTTAAAGTTTTATTCTTTTGATAGAGTAAAACTTTAAGACTAAACCTACCGACAATTCTTGTATACCTGTTTCTACCGCACGCCATCAAATTGACGGGTAATTAAAAGTTATTTTATTATATAACGCATTTAATAATGGAAATAACTAAAAGTAAAAAGTGTAGAAAATATTTTATGCATATTCTAAGAATTGTCATGTAGTTTGATAACGATATTATAACGTTTGAAAATGTGTAATGTTTTACAAAAGTTTAAGAACGGTCAATTTGACCGGTACTTGGTAGGTTTAGTGTTAAACGGTACTCATTTTTTTGTAGGAGTCACCGATTTTGGAGAAAAGAAAAATAAATGAAAAGTCATGGGAAACAGATTTTTATTTTTTAATTTCCTTTTTTAAAATTTAATGGTATCAAAACCCACTTTGTTACAAAAAATACTACCAAACAGATGTTATTATAACTTTTTACAAGAAAATACGAATAGAGTTTTTACCCGACCTTTATAAAATAACTAAAGTGTCTTTTAGACAAATAACGTTACTGAAATGCGTATCTCTAAATAGTAAACAATATCAAAAAATACATACAAGCTCTTAATAATACTATCAGATACCAAACGGATACAATTTTTGGAAAAATAACAAACAAAAGAATAAAAAACAATAACCTAAAAATCTTTTTTTTATATATATACAAAATTTTTTTTAAACTCAAAATAAATTCTGTTTATCAAAAATATATCAATATCAGAATTTGAAATAATAAAACAAAAATCTCGTACTTCACAAGACGGGCCATAAACATTTTTAAATATAACAACCATTGAAGATTTGGCAAGTGACAGCACGTCCCGTAAAGATACTGGAATGGTGACTTATATTGTGTCCTGTGTTAGCCGTCCGATGTCTTATTGTGATCCTATATTTAGTTTACGAGGACCAGATTAATATTTCTTTCCCGAATTTTTGAATTGAGTTAACGATTTCGTTATACGACCACTTTTGTCTCTGTTACAGCTAATAATTTTCGCGCCACTTTATTTTTGTCAGATTTTGACATTTATTTCGAAAGATAAAACGAAGGTCTCAATAACGTTTCTTTGTTAAGTAAAGACAATAAATCTAATTATTAATACTTCAATATTAGTATATTCGAATACGGTATTGTAATACGAAAATATTAATTTGATCATATATATAGTGACAAAAAATACAGCGGAAACATATTTTTCTGATAACATACGAGTATGAAGCGAAAATGAAACAAAAACAATATTTACGAGAAGCGTACAATGTACACGTGTGGTACAGTGTCATTTACACTCTTACTCGTTTTACACTCTCGAAATAATCTATACACTGGATGCATCACTGCATGCATCTTGGAAATTGTTTTATGTTACATTTGTTAATTCCAAATTATAATATGTTACTTGGTCGAAAATGTATACAAAAGTCTGAACGAATATATGTAAGTAAATCATATTTATAAATGTTGCTCGAATTAAAAATGTTATGTCTTATGAAATGTAGTGTTGAAATGGCAGCAACATTACAAAGTATTCGATGTATTATATTTCACTGCCCTAAATTAATTTAATCAAGGGAATATTTAACGCAAAAAAAGTAAGGATGTGATACCGCAACGGAAATACCGGGGGCTCTTACATGTCCACGGAAGGAAGGCGTGGGAACGGCATTGTTCACAGCGCTCGTGCAAAACTGTGAATTTCTTGAAGCCAAAGTATTTGGACACTTATAAAGGCACATTTTGACAAATCTGAGAATTTTATTTAACGCTAAAGTTGTATGTTTGTTCTTAACAATATTTTCATTCATCAAGTATATCAAGGTTTATTAATAGCATTTTAGATAAACTGTTAGGTTGGTTATGAAAATGCATTTGAAAATCTTAGTTATGTTATAGTAAGTAATAAAAACGTTTATGTCACGTATAATGATAGTCATTTGAACCTCGCAATCGGTATTCGCGTATTACCACCACGGCATCAGAATTCATGTAAATTTTATGCTATTTGTGTGCATAGGAAATATTAGTGCCGCGGAATTGCTCATGTATACTTCCTACATTATCTATGGTATGGGTATTCATGAGACAATAGTTATACTAGAATTAAATATGCATTGATGACGATTATTTACTTGGCGTGTGGTTTTGTAACTTGTAACTGAGTGGAAACCTAAAATGATGGTTTTATTTGGTTTTGGTTTGAAGTATTAATGTGGTTGAGAAAGAAATGTATAATATAATTTAGAGATTTGTCTGTCGGCTTAATCTTAAAAACACAGGTTTGATACAAATTCTAGAGCAAACGTTCTAGTCATAAACTATATTCAAGCCACTAAAACAAGTTGTTATCATTCATCGATCTTTTTTCAATAATTCTTTCGGACATTTCAAAGAATAATAGTCAATGTGTGGCTACATTTATACGGGCATAAAAATTCCGCGGAACCGCCGCTTTCGGGTTAGGTTTTTTGAAGCGGCACTTTTGAACTTTGAAGTTTTTTTTGTTTTATTGCCCGTAAAAGCGGTGTGGACGTCGCAGTGCCGTTCCTTTTTGCTCCGTTTGATTTTAACCTTTTATACAATAGTTTTTCCAATACATATTTCTTTATTATTTTTTTTTATGTTTTTAAATTAAAAGAGGGAAAAAAAGAGGCAACGAGGAAATGGAAAAGCATTTACATATGTATGCATTTTTTAATATTTTTTTCTGTTAATGAACCGGTTCATTAAAGTCCGAAGAAAAATCAGGATTCACTTTAAATTATTATCTTGGGATCCAACATTTCAACATATTTTAGTAAATAAAAAAAAACAAAAACATTATCAAAAAAAAGCACAATATATATATTTTTTTCGCCGACTCTTTATTAGCTTGTATTAGCCAGTTAAATAAAAAATATATGTGAAATACATTTTCCAAATACTTAATTTGTATATAATTTTAATAATGCAATTTTATTAAATTATTATAAACACAGAATATATGTAAGTAGAATGAATCAACCGCAGAGTTATTAGGTCTCAGTTTATTTGTAATAAACAATTTTTGGCTTCTGCAGATGTATAATATGATAATAACTTTGATGTTTCTTTTAAACCAAGTTCAATGATCTTCAAGCAATTAAATAACATTTTTTACGCATTTCATTTAAAAGATTATGTGTTCTTATTTCCATATTATCTTAAATTTAAGATATAATCTTAATTTTGTGTACAAGAAAGTTTGTGATGATGTATGGATGTATGGATGTTTGTAAATCCTTTACGCGGAATCTAATAAACGAATATTACATTTTACAATAATATAGTTTATACTTCAGAATAACAAGCTGTAATTTTTAAGCTGAAACAAACTGCCATATGCGAGCTATTTTGGCGCGAGCTCTACCGTAAGAGTAGAGCGTTGATATAATGTATTGTAGAAACATTTCTCGTCGATACATCTACAAAAACAATCAAGGACAGAATATGTGTATATTTTGCGTGTAAACCATTATTACTAAAATATTGAATCATAAACACAATAAAATTTGATGTCTTGGTTCCAATCCAAATATTTCTTGAATAATTATAATCAATACAATAATATTGATTACGAGTTTGTTACGATACATAGTTTGGACATATTTAATAGTACGATGATAATAAAGTCAACGCAGACAGCTTAAATAGTATGGTTTAGCTGACGCAGGACAATCGGACGGTTAGCGAGTCAGGAAAGAAAAGATACACACGACTTCAAAGTCGCAGGTAACAGAGAACTTACCAAGTCAAAGTTAGCAGGAAACAGCTAGTATAAAATATAAAAAGTTATTTCTAAACATGTAAAATATATTGATAAGTATGAAATAAAAAAGTCATCAAGAACTTGCAATTTTCCGAATACTGTCCAGTGACTCTCCTAATTGAACTATCATATCGCATCTAACATTCTACATATAATATCTTTATTAGGATGGAAGCGAATGACGTCTACTAGAATGGGAGACACTGGGAGACGGTAACCATCCACCATCAGGTGGGCTGATTGATCTCCCAATAAATATAGATCTACCACCACCAGGTGAGCCGACCGTTCTCCCAATAAAAGACGAAAAATTATAAACTGATAAGTAAGAGTGACTTGTAACATTCAGAAAATGACAATGTTTTTCAGTAAATATTTATCCGGCCATTATATTAAATGATACTACAGTTTATCTCTGGTGTATCCCATGCACAAAACTGTACTGTAATGAGTGATAATGTAATATAGTTTTTAATATCAGACTACAATGGTGGACATTCGCTTAAAGTTAAAAATGTAAACATGATAGTGCATTTTGCTCGTAATTACAAAATTATAGAGCACACAATCAAAGTCAATGTGAATCACTGGACTTTCCGTTTTTTCAGTTAAAATTAACAGGAAAATCTAGATTTTTTACAATTCTGAGAAATTTATACATAACTTAACGTAATTATAGGAAAATCTGAATATGAAGGATTTGACACCAAATTTATATATACTTTGAAAATTATTCCTTAATTAAAGATGAGTATATTTATATATCCACTGATGAGATGATATCTGTCACGTCGACATTATAATTAAAGGAAATCCCAAGAATTAAACGTGGAAATACCATAAAAAGATGACAACCTTTCAATCATTATAAAATAAAAATGTATACAATATTATTACCTATTAATTATTTAAGTATATTTACATGGTTATTTGTTTAAATTAACATTTATATTATTATTAACAGATAAACAGATTACCAATATGTATTTGATTTTAAATTGTTATAATTTCTCGTACATTTATATATAATACAAATATTTCAATCTCCTTACATCTCTCTTGACTTGTCAAACAATATAATACATTATTTGAGCGTAATTTATTCAGTATAATAGATTTTTCTTCCGTTCCAATAAACTGTTTATTATTCTAAGTAAAGATACCGCGTCGGCGCGCTCAAAGCCGCTCATAGAGTAGGTGATAGGAAGAACCTTCGCATGAATTCAGTTATGATTATATTATGGACATGTCTATATGTGTATTCATATACATATCTAATAAGCTATTACCTTATCATAAACACCGTCTGATATCTGATGATGATGATGAGTTATTGGATGATGGACATCTTCAAATAATGAAAGTTTCTGTTACATTGGAGGACATATAAAGTGAAGGAGAGTAAAACAAAGATGTATTGAGATTAGATACAGAACTAATGTAGGTATCGGCTGCACGACTAGAAAGTCCTGTAGGCCATACCTACATTACAAATGGCGGTTATGATACCTATATTTTTCTAATTATATGTAACCGTTGGAATTACCTCACATAGGTTATACACATTACGCAATAGTAAATTATATTGATTTATTAATCACACTAACAATAACTATAAATAAAATATATTTAAACACTTAATCTATAAGGTTTCATAAATATATAAATAGGTACTGTAACTAGCCACTTAGTTCGATATTTTATTAATATTTTACTTCTGCGTTTAATTTGAAGCAATGACAAGTTACGATATAGTTTATTAGAACCAATTATATCCTCTTATAGATAAAACAACTATCAAAACGTGTAACAAGTTAAAAAAACATAGTTAAAATAGAAACAATATGCTATGAAATCATATAAAATCAAACTGATTTCATTACAAATGGTTCTTATGTTTGTTTTACTCAGTTCTAACAATGTTAATATTTTAATTATTACTAAAATGGCCGCTTGTGTGTTTAATGCTATGATATGAAATTGTAATATAAATGTATTATAATATTAAATGTTATAACAAGTTGATAAAATGAGCGCAGTTCTGTTATAATTAATCTGTGATGCACGCAGCTGCGGTCGGCGGTTGTCAGTTATTGATAAATAATTAAATTTTCAGTCACTTTTGTTTTCGCTATAACTCGATTATATCATTATTGTTACAGTGAATCATCGTTTGGAATATTCATCTAAAATGTATATCATAAATGCAATTTAAAGAATAAAAAATATATAAATTAAATAAAACTAGCCGTAGGGCTCGCTTCGCTCGCCGTTTTTTTTATTTTTTAATTTGGTGACCTTATTGACCTAACAGCGTCGCCAAAACATAACCCTGGCATCGTTAGACTATAAGCTTTCATTTGATACCCTGTTTATAAAAATCGGATAAGCGGTTTAGGAGGAGTAGTGCAAGAAAGATAAAAAGTAATCGATTTTATATGGTAAGATATATTCTACATAAAAAAACAGTAAATATTTTTATAACTAAGGAAGGGCATAACGCACTAAGTGTTCCTGACGTCATAATTATATCTAGTTGCCCGTAAGTGTTTTCCGCAATCCTCTAAATTATGTTATGATTCAAGCAGATGTGACTCAAATGTGAAACTCGTTTATTTTATTTCCTACTCGTTTAATTTTGTCTAATTACTAAATTTCAACATTTCACAGTAATTATTTTAATGTCCTTTGAATAGTTTATGAAGTAATTATGATGCACTTACTGCTGCCATATTTGAATAAAAAATAATGTACGCCATTAAAGAATATACATATATAATTTATAATAAATATAAAATATAATACAAATATAATATAAATATACTATAATATAAATACACGAATTCGTCTTGGTCTTGGAAAATGTTAATCTTCAAAATATTTTTTAATTCTTCTTTCAATAACTCATAATTTTTAATGTGATTTCTGTTATTGGTGACCCATTATATTTATATAAATATGCTTCTACAAAAGTGCCTTTATTATGATAATTTTGCATGTATAATTTGGTTTTCTTTATTTTTTTAAATGATTCGTCAACATAACGGTGCACTTTTGTCATTTTAATGTCAACGTGTTTTTTGTACGTTTTCAATGCTATATTTTTATTGTGAAAAAAATAAATCTGTAAGTTATACAATATCATAAAAAAATTAGCAATCACACAAAGATCTGTCATGGTCGGTAACGCCATGTTTCCAGTCGAAACTACTATCATTCTAATACGAGAATCGTCTTGAAGGAATTGGTAAATACCAAAACCCAAAGCTTTTTAATTTAAATTTACTGCATACACTGCAGTGATGAAAGTCAGACGATTATTATTTCTTTCATTTTCCGAATGTTTCTTCATGAAACTTCATGTAGAATAAAAAGTCTATTCTCATTTAAACACAATTAATCGCTATATTTTTTCACAAAAAACATAAAAAACTGTTGTCTCTCCACTAAGAGAAATTTATAAAGTAGAAATTTCAAAGTTAGTTTAGTTAGAATGTCACCCGTTCTCAATAGAATTGAATAGTTAAAATATAAATCTATTATCCATTTACGACGCTACAATATATGTAAGTGCAGATAATGAAACTCGGTCAGAGGCGAATTGCGAAGATTACTCATGCGCTTTACGATATGATTGTTACAAATGGGGCAAATCGAGAACGCTGCGATTAACATCACCAGTGCAGTTGGTCTTCGCTGGCTAAAATCATCTAGCTTCCAAAGGAGTACTTATGAATTAATAACACTACATGTATCGGTATTAGTTGAATCGAAAATGCATCTTTGACTGTCTTTTCCACCGGTGACGCTGTCATGGCAGAGACATTCACACAATAAATAACTTTGACTGCACACTCTACGAAAGAATCTATACTTCTTTACAACTATAGCCTTTGATTACGATTTCTAATAGAACAATATTTTGGTATTTTCAATGTCGAATCGAATGTCTTTCTTAATATACAATTTGAAGTGCAGAATCTTTGATTTCTACCTTCTATAATACATTATCAAAATTTATCAAGCCGTTTCAATTTTGTTATAAAATAAACTCTCTTAATTAATTAATGCAGTTTAATAAATTCCACACTAAAATTATTATATGCATTTTAATGGTAATTAATTATACCTAAACATTTATTTTTGTTATATTTTCCTGGATGGGTTGGAACTACAATTGCTCAGTTCATTATTCGTACCTAAAACATAATATGAGTAATATTATTTAAAATACAAGTCCGTATTAGTCTGCGGTCAGATAACAGATACCACAAACGAAGGTACAGACGGATGGCCGGCTTACTTCCGAGAACACTTTTATTAGTAATATACGCAGCAGACGACTACCTACATATTAATATAGAGAAATATTGATTTAGACTCAAAGTTAGTTACGTAATATAACCTGTCCAGAAACATGTATTTTTTTATGCCATACTCAATTAAAGATTTTCAAATACAGTTCTTAATTAATACATTCAGTTAATTCTAAGATTTATTTATCTTACATCGGAATTATCTGCGTTTCTTCGAACGGTGGGACAAAAAATGGGCTAGCCCGCCTGTCTCCAGATCGACCCGTCTCCAGTACAGCTATTATATGGTAACATTACTCGTGTTTTTATATACCTTTTTTTAAATGAATTATGCCTGAAGAAATATTATAGATAGAGGACTCTACTAGAATTATTATTATTCTATCGTTTAAGCCCTTCTATATATATAAATTTGTTAGTCATAATGACAAATTATTTAGTATAACTATTATCGGAGCTGATGTTGTAGGTGTTTCATCAAGTTCTCATAACGTGTAAGGGCACGCGAGTTTATTCTTCATTTCCGTCAAAACGCATTAACTGCGAGAAAGAGAGTAATGATCATAAAATCAAGGGAACGAGCGGGCAAAAGCCACTACGAATATAGTGCGCAGGAGTTGAACACTCGCAAATATTATTGTCTGTAAACACTTTGAGCGTGTGTGCGTGTCGCGTAATCGTGCGCGTCCAATATTATTGTGCTGATGCAAAAGATTATTCTTAATACTTAATATTGTTTGTTAAATAAACATTAAGCGTCTAAATGAGACTTTAATGTATCCAAAATTTCATTGATTTTAGCAAATGTTTTTTAAATGTTATTATATGATAGGTAATATCAAATTATACTTTTAAATTAAATTCAAAAATATTCAATTAATATTTTCAATTCAGACTATCCACAAGTATCAAATAGTACAAGTCGCACAATACCTACGCTGGTGTGGATGTAAACAAGAGCGTTGCATGTGTGGGTGACACACATGCGTGATGTGTTGTTCACATCGTAGCATTGAGCGAGGTCATGGCACTCGGCGCGTGCGCAGATTATATACGTTTGTAGGTTATAGATAGTGTTGGTGGTGATAAACCCGCTGCTGGAGGTGGAAAGTGGAGTATCATACCACGTAGATAAAATATTCACTACACTTAAAGATATGGTATATTTTGTTACGGTAGATTATGGTCTGAATTTATATAATTAGTTATGTTTTATATTAAATATTATTCACACATTTTAGTTATTCAACTGAGATATTCAGAGTCGAATAAGCTTCGCGTATTGGAAGTATTGTTACGCTAATAGAATTAGGGAACCGTCTAATCAATATCGAAAATGCATTAAACGATAGGTTATTAATTCTTAACCTGTAAAAAAGTATGAAACGTCAAAAATATAATTTAATATTAATAAAAAATACAAATGTCCTGTGTCCTATAATATTTAAAGGTGTGTCATTTATGTGACCTCACGGTTTCCGTATGCAAAATTTGTATCCGAGGTCTTCCGTCCTCATCGTTTAAGTACGCATCTCACAAGGTCCTGTCATTGTGGTTGGTTTATGAGCAATAAATAATCACAAGGGGTTCGCCTTTTTGGCTTACCTAAATAACTTTATAAATACCGGGATTTTCAGCCGGCAATTTATATAATGTTACAGATTTTATACACATTTACTATACAGAGGATGTCATTACAAAGAAAACGGATGAGTTATAGCTGTTTACATAAATATGTTATTTTTAATTATTATCTTAGTTTCAGATTAAATTGGGATACATTATTTAATGCCTTAAAGAAAAAAGGCGCTATAGAATTACCTGATTGACCAGTTATTATAAAAAAAATAATACACGTGCAAATACTTAATACTCTCCGAATAGATACGAGTATTATAGACATAATATGAATAGCCTTCTAAGAAATAGCACATTTATCGCCTCATTATCTTTTTTGCTAAACGGCGTTGGCATAGGAATCTCCACTTAAACATACTTTCTGTTTTCAACTATAGTATATACGAAAATTATCTATAAATCCTTGAGCTTGACATTGGGTACTCAAAAATAGAGTAATAAAACTAATTACACATAGATTAATTCTCCATGCCAAGGTTACAAAACTGGTTTAATTATATGGAAACTCGTTTTCGAGTCATAAAGATAATTTTGACGCTGACATTTCTGCATATGGAATGACAATGTAGTTTCCTTATATACATTAAATATTAAATTTATTTATTATTAAATGATCATCAGGAAACTATCTTATTTAATAGGGATTTAAAAGAACATAAATCGCAGAACACATAAGACTTCCTAAAAAGAACTTTCGTTAGTTAATGTTCCAGAGTTTCTTTTCAATTTTTCCACATACTTTATTTCACATTAGCGTCATCACTATATACTTAATTTAATTTATTAATTAGTTATTTTTATATAACATTTCATATTTCCTTCATAGCTCTCAAGTTCGTATTGTATGTGTGCACGTTCTTTTCCATTGTTTACGATCATTCGGAAGTCGAGTTTTTCCGGTTTGTTTTGTAATTATTTGTACCCGTGTTGAGGTTGTAAGGTCGGATGATTGCATTTCTATTATCTTCATTATTATTAGTTTTATGTGATTGACAAATGCTAAAATCAATTTTATCTCTCGGCGCTTAAGATTACTAAATATTGAACCAAAATTGTATGAAAATACTCACAGTGAGTACTAAAAACATCAAAATACCATATCAATTAAAATTGAGGAAGGATTAGTTAAAAAGACATTGTTGAATGACTATAGATAATATTACAAATAAGTAGTGTGTAAGAGCATCATTATAATGAAACATAAGTGTTTTATATTATAATGTAAATAAACTTGTTGTCTATATCCACAATCTTTAGGACCTTCACGTTACTTTCTTGTAGATATTTATTATCTTAACTTAAAAAAGATTAAGGTCTTGGGTTACTGAACTTTGCACGAATCTGTTGCACCACAGATTAATATACATCGCTGTAATGTTTGAGGATACTGTGTGCTTAGCGATTATAAGGTATGCAAAAATGTACACTACAACAAAAGTGCAATGACAATGTCTTGGATAAAAAACGACGGATATGCATTCATTGCTGTTGTTAAAAACACTTTATGACAATGCAATAAAGTACAAAATAGAATGTGAGGGATTGTAGGTTATATTGAAAAATCTTTACGTATATTGCAACATAATTCAGCGTTACTTAAATATTGATTTTCTGATTTAAGACTTAAGATTGATAACACATCTTTATTCTTAAAAACACGGTAGTTTGTCAGCGGCCATCTTGAAATCTTTTGATGTCGACACTTTTTTGCTGAACAAAGATATATACTATTAACTAATATATAATTGTGTCAGTGGTTTTGTAAGTTTTTATCATAGTAATGTTATTATAATTGCTTTCTGTCTTGACATTATAATTTTGAAATACAATTTGCTAAGATTATATACACACTTATAAAAAGGTATTTATCTTCTTATATTATACGTATATCAATTGCTGTATTTTAATTATAAATATAAGTATCATATATATATATATATATATATATATATATTAGTCTGTCTACAAAAAATTTGATGGCGACTTTCAGACTTATTAAATCATGAATCCAATCCAAATCCAACCTCAGATTAACAGATTAAAAATCCTTTTTAAGATTATCATTTTTAGATATAAGGAAACAAACGAATAGAGACATGAGGAAAAATTATTTGTATTGTGCAATATAGTAGGTACTTATCTCATAACAGTTCTTTGTAATGTAAATTGTTTCTAAGCAATTTGTAAATTGACTATTAAGGATATATAAAAATATGTCAATTTACAATAACTTCAATTGTGATCCACCAAATATAAAATGAACATAAGTTTTTGATACTTAAAAACTGATCAGCTGTATTCGTCTAGACATAAGATTAAAAACTAAAACTCACAGGACTTTCAGACTCAAATACATTTTGCAGAGAGATTAAAACAAAGACACAACGACAAACAATTTCATTTTTAACTAAGTGTATTGTTCTTTTATATTTCATTTCGGAAGTGTTAAAAAGTACCAACAGTCAGCTTGATTATGGGATTATGGGTATATCGTGGCAATACATAAATATATAGAGATTTTATAATCTTCCCCCTCCCCCCTTTTACAAATCATACAACTAATAATAGACAATGATATAATAATTATAAATCGCCATTCGTTTTCCATTTGGGACTTGTGTACTCGCTACCAATGTATCGCAGTGATTCAAGTAACAAGAAACATGGGTTAGAGTTCATTAGCTCTTCTTAGAATCACACAAATAACGGACAGAAAATGAACAGGAATAATTTGTCTTAATTTATATCTTCTCTTTGAATAATTTAAAATATTTATGTATTTATATACTAGTGAATATATGCTTTATGTTGTATGAAGATATAGTTAAAATAAAAGTTGGGTTGAGTCGTCTCATATTAAGGTAATTAAACATAGATAATTTACAACATCCCACTAAAGCTACCAAGTCCACACTATTAGTAATGAAACGTAATTAATTTAATAAATATTAATTTACCCGCTCCAAGCTCGCACGCGATTATAACACGCAAACTTTGAAAATATCCTCGATCAGGGTTTACATGTATGAACTATGGGTATATATATATATATAAGTAATATATATATATATGTATATGTATATATATATCGTATCGCCGCTTATTATATGTATATATATTTTTATTCCTTCTCCGTTAGAACATGTAAAAAAAATACCAAATACAAACTTTTTTTTTTATATTTTTAATAATGTTTATGTTTGTTGGATATTCGTAGGATTACTTTAAAAGAGTAATTCATGGCTCAAAGTATAAAGTTAAGTTGAATAACTTATAAAGAATAAAGGATATTTTATTATTTTATATACCATTGTAACCGCAACTTGTATTTATTAATTGCAAAATTTATAGAATACACAAAATAAGGATAACAATATTATAATTGTTATTAAAAACTAGTCGTAATTCCATAACTATAGCTTACCGTAGATGAGACAGAGGAAACCCGTAAGTCGGGGTATGACTACTCTCTCTCTTGTACCTATAAAGGTACGTCCCAAAATTAAAACCCCTACCTTCAAACTGTTTCCCACTTTTAACCCAACTCAAGGTTAATCAAACACTAACAGGTAGTCAAATCATTTGTTACCTACATAAAATATATAGTTGATTAAATATACAATATCTATTTTATAGCGACACTAAACCCTAAAAATCTTTTTTTTAGATTTTATAAAATATTGATGGAATTTGGAAGAAAATCTGAAAATTTCAAACCCAAACAAATAAAATGTAAACTTGTCTTTAATACACAAACGTTATCGGTAAACATCCGACCCATTTCTGTAAATAAAGTTTTTCTGAAAGTGTATGAAGTCGCTATGCACAAAAGACTGCTCTCGGCAGATTTCTCAAGGGAGGGTGACTGATGGCTTTGCCTCTAAAAATGTGGGGCGCGTGACTGATTGGGATCAGGTGATTAAAATGTTAGTTCAATTTTAGAAAAAAACATAGAATATTAAATGTTGTCTGTCAATAAAAAAAATACAAACGTTTATATAATTTATTTAAAGACAAATGATTTAAACATTTCAGCCAATTGTTTACCCACGATGATAATAGATGGCGTGGTACTATTTTGATGTTTGTAAATCACGCTGACATTTTTTTTGTGTTGCTTTTTAAAAATAAATTAACAGAAATTTTACATAATTAGCAGTAAATAGTAACCAAAAAAGTAAATACACTTGAAAGAAGGAATGCATTTTGAATTTTTAACCATTTTGAACTAATTCTAAAACAATTCTGTACATACTCGCATGGCTCCCCGGCACCACTTCCTTTCACAAGTTGTCTGTTACCATTTAAAGTTAAAACTTATAACAACAACACATTTATTTACATCTAAATTAGATTAATGGCTTGGTTAATTATAACATATTCTTCATATATATAAAATAACTGTAATTTATAATAATATTTGTTAAAGGAGTATTCTTACTTCTTGCTTGTTTCTTCATCCCTTGGAAACCAAACTAGAGAGTGACGTCCGATAAGTGTTACTCGTATATATGCATATTTTAATTGAAAATCCTAACTTTTGATCCAAGCCATATATAAGCCTTACTCATGACAATAGTAAATAACAGTACATTTTATATAAATGTACTAAAATCTAGTGATCATAATTGTCTCACATATCCCCATCAAGGGTATAATTTTCTATGTTCTATTATTTAAATATTATTAATATTATATTGTTAATATTAAAAATAAATTAATTTACCATTTCCTTTTTTTCGTTCCCTATAGGTAAAGATATTAAAGGTATACCAAGAAACTTGATATAAACTTTTAATTAATAAGCCAATATTGAATAAACTTCTATGAAAAGCCCACAACAACGCTTCGTGTTTTGAAACTATATCTAGACAGGCTTTTCAAAGTTTAACGATAAGCGCTCACTTCACTTCGAGCCCTTTTGAAAACATCAAAGGCTTTGCATCTTTTGCTATGCACTTCTCGTAACGCTGAGAGTATTTTCTTGATGACTTTCTCCATTACTATAGATGGAAAAGTTATTATTTATTTCTCAAATGTATATTTTTTTATAAATACCAGCTGTTACTCGTGAAGAACCAGGGTTACATGTTCGTTGGTGGAACGTGGCTGGGAAACGGTCCTGTGTTTTCCTATTTGCCATATATTTTTATTTTATTTCTCAATAAGTTTAACATTAAACATTTAATTAAGATTATATAATGAATACAAATATACTATCAAATCCAATTGTTAACTCAGTTTACTGAAGACAAAGAATATTTAAAAAAAAAAAAGAGAAAAAAAGAAACTCAACGTTATAATAAAATAAACATTATACTGGCGTTAATAAATTCAATTCTGTTTAACAAATAAATATTCTATTAACCGCAAATAACAACATTTAATATAACAATATATTTTATTTGATAACAAAGTTGATAGGTATTCCTCTTATATTTGCATTGTGTGTATGTGTGTGTATGTGTTTATTCCTGGTATATTTAACACATTGTTCGTACTGGGTGAAGTTAATCATTGGGAATCACAATCAATTAATCATTGTCGAAAGAGCTACAACAAAAAATCATAACCCAAATCTTATATTGTGTTTTGTATTATTGTATGTTATTTCATTATAAATGTAATCATTTATATCATTGTCTTATAATAACGTTAACTCAAATCATTCCTTATGATTCCCAATGATATATGAAACATTATAGATCAAGCCAATTCATTCTGATATTAACACTAAACCTACCGACAATTCTTGTATACCTGTTCCTACCGCACGCCGTCAAATTGATCGGTAATTAAAAATTATTTTATTATATAACGCAAGTAATAATGGAAATAACTAAAAGTAAAGAGTGAAGATAATATTATATGCATATTCTAAGAATTGTCATGTAGTTTGATAACGATATTATAACGTTTAAAAATGTGTAAGTTTTACAAAAGTTTAAGAACGGTCAATTTGACCGGTACTTGGTAGGTTTAGTGTTAAACTAAATACATTTTACATTAAATTAAGCTATAGAATAGCTATAAAATACTTATCTCCCAACAGTACAGCACGTATTAGCTCTAATACTTATAATTGTTTAGGTATAATAATCGTATATGACCGTACAATCTACGTGACTGCAGACATACAGACGCCCGATCAATATCGTGGAAATATTACGTGGTATATCTCATTATTGTTTATATAATTACATCATTGAACTTTGCCGTTTCTCTGTAACTAATTTTTTGTAGATGATAAAGTGAAGCGTCGTTGATTCATTTTCCTCATACATTTGTGTTACATAAATATGAGGAAAATCTTCTTGTTTGATCGACGTTATTTATATAGGTTAACGTGAATAATATGTTTATATAGTGTTTAATAAGAGGCCTATATCTAGGATGGAGAAGTCTTACGCCGGTGTCGAATACCAATTTGTCATGGATAAGAACATATTTACGGAGTATAAAAAGATTTTCAAGGAACATATTCTCAAATATTTTAAATATGAATATGACTGCCACATTTAACTACAGCTCATTTTTAAGAGAGATGATGATAAGATTTGATCCAAGCATCAGTCAATTTTTATATTCACTTTACTTATTATACATACAATATATAATTTTATACAAAGAACATCTATTTGATTTTCTCAGTTAGTGACTACATACATTTTTTCATTCAGATTTCGATACCTTCACAATTTTCGATAAACTCCAACATTACAGAAGTACTTAAAAGGAAGTTAAGTATAACGGAAATTAGTTAATCATTAGAATAAAAATGTTTTATGAACCTCTAAGAATAGTATAAGAACATTTTCAACTACCTCAACATACAACAAGCTATAGCTGATTGAAAATATAACATATACAATCGTAATATTTAACATCAAATCATACAAACTGTATTAAAGTGCAAGTTCAGTTATGAAGCCACAGAACATAATAAGCAGTACCGGCCACTACCACTCGACGCTAATTTGACAAGCGACGCGCAGCGCTTGCATCGCCGGATACCACAGAGTGCGCATACACAGAGATTAAATTGAAGTATTTCAATAGAGCTTTATTTATCTTTGAAGCCTATCATAAGTCAGACATTTTTACACTTAATTATTGTAATAATTATAAAATTTCGACAAACATAGATTAAGTTGTTGAAGTATTTCGTTTAGAGAAAAAAATTACATGGAAAACCTGGGCTTTAAATAGTGATTTACTTACTGTACTTAAGCCTCTAAGTCAGACACACATTTTTAAATTTAATAATTGTAATAATTATAAAATTTTAAATAATTCATAAATACTTTTTTCTAATCTATTCTATTCTATTGTATGTATAAAATATGTTTTTGGAATTTTGTTTAATTTTTTTTTTATCTTAAACCAAAAATACGAAATACCCTATATAATTAAATATATTAAAAAATGATCACAGAAATTAAATAAAATTTTAAAATAAACCGACGTGTCTGTGAATGTATTATCCTGTACATGGAACGATAGTGCGAGGAGTATTGTAATACCGCTAGTTCGGCGGTATCGAGACGGCTGCGTTGGCGTTTCCATTTTCATGTTAACATCTTTATAAAAACCAATGAACATATAAAATATAAAAATATTTAAAAAAGTTTTAACCCACTAAATAGCCTATTCGTTATAAAAAAATAATGATAATTTGAGAAATCATAGACCAAGACAAGCTTCTATCTATATATAAGATATACATTACGTAGATAATTTAAAACATTTCGGGAATTAAAAACACATCTCTAAACTCCATTATAAATAAAATAGGGCCGCCAACAAACCCTCAATTTCGACTCGCTGCGCTCATAAAATCTCGGGTGCCGTTTGCATATCGAGCAAAGCGAGCCTAGTGTAATGACATTGTTGTGGACAATGTCGGTAATGTAGGAGATTTCATTGTAAAGCAAATTTTTTGCGCATCTTTTTTAATTGACTTCAATGGTATATCAGTTTTTGACGATTATTCCTCAACACCATGACATTTTTCAAAAATTTATTTTTAAAACTATCACCTAATGTGTGTCTTTTTGATTGCAAAATTTCATAATTTACCGTCAAGTAGTTTTCGAACCTATTCGTGACAAAGAATGTGAAAAAGTCTCCAATAGAGCGCTCCGCTCGCTTCGCTCAACAAAGTAACAAAACATTTATATGAAACAAAATTTCATAAAGTTGTGCTATTAATTTCTGTAAATTATATTAAACTCTATTAAACAGTATTAAATACTAAAAAACTGCTAATAAAAATACTCAATAACACTAGATCCGTCAATACACACAACAAAGAAAACAATATCAATTGACAAACAAAAGGCACTGCAATGTTTTATCTTGGGCTGTCAATGGAGACAAAAAAAAACTCTTCTTATCAAACTACCCTATATATAAATAGTGCAAAAAAAAAAAACCTCTATCGTTTCATATTTTTATTAGTAAGCTGATTTTGCTACGAAATTAAATTTATGCCCCGAAGCGAATCCATTATGAATATGGCTAATAGCGAACTATATCAGGGTTCCGTTGTATTATTTAAGATTAAAATTATATGTTGTAATTATATGTTATATGACGAAATATACTTCTACAACCGGTGTAGTCTTGCAAAAGTTGCAATCCCTAACAGCCCAGGTTTATACATTTAATGCATAAAAAATATAAAATACTAAAGAACTCAGCTCGAAGACAATGGTTAAGATAAAAAATATTCTAGTTTTAAAAGAAATTAATTCTCGCAATCCATCTCTATATAGCGATCGAAGCTGATAAAGTTCTTAGCGAGTGCATAATAAAAACATAAAATGAGATCGGTTTGCTAATTGCAAACCTAGATCGTACTCTAGATTAAAATATTATAAACCATTCAGACTTAATAATAGAAATTGTTATTACAATATTAGTATTGTCATAACAATGTAAATATAATTAAAAGTGTTGAATGTAATGACAACTTTCTAGTCTATGAATATATGCAAAGTTGATATTTCGTGTAAAATGTTAGTAAGTATTGTCCCCAAGTGAACCGGAGGATAAGGCATGAAGTGAACAAGTCCTATCTTTCATTTTCAAGAGTTGTTTGTGCTGAAGCTCCCGGAGGAGTCGTAACGGACGTCTGTTTATCTGTCCTTTAAATTTTTGTTTCGCTCTAAAGGAAACTTGACAAAATATGTATATTGTTTGATGCTTACATTCTTTGAAGGAAATGTAACAGACGATGAACTTTGATTATATTTGAATTTTAAATTAGATAGAAGGTTGTTTTTTTTAATGCATGATATTCTTTAATAATAAGAGTAACTGATATCATAATATCCTTAAAAACAGAGAGAAATTATCCTCTTAAATATCTAATATATCATAACAAAAACGTAATCAAAAATGTAAGTTATACCATCTCGTCACTACCAACTACATAATGGAAGTACACTCGTTTTTAATCTCATATGAATTTTAGCACCAATAATTTTAATATCCCTAACATATTTTACGATCATCTGGTGTATCGCTATGCTTTCCTGCATATTGGCGTTACCAGGATTGGATCCCCAGACGTGATAAAATATTCCTATGATACAAGGATCTCATGAAAACAGATATCCTACTTGAATATATTCTAAATACCGACCGTTATAATTACAAAAAAAATACCGCTACCCGCTAGGTAGATTTTTTATAAACATCCTTTCAACTTAATGTCCCTTTCTCGGTGGACATTAATGGGCTTTGAATTTGCTTTAATCGTATAAATTAGCGGTTAAGTATCGCTTAATGAATACATTTATTTTTTTATAATCCTCATTGAATTGACGTATCCTGATATTTTAGTTTCGAATGACGTGTGATAAGATTTGACGACGGCTCCGTATTTAATTATACGTATTTATCACCTCTCGTGCTAATTAAATGTTTTTTTTACCCTTTGAGTCTTGTTTGCCTTTTTACGGTGAGCTTTTTTGATATTCGAGACGGGCAGATATAAAAAGTTGACCGTGATTCGAGTTTTTGTTATTGTTTTAAAATTTCTTAATTTATACATATTACGATATTCTATATCTTAAAATAATACATTAGGAGCTAGCGAGGAGTAAACAATTTGCGTACCCGCGTTGAGTTGCGTTGCGTTGCATGCATAATTTATTAACAAAAAAAATTATATACAATATTAATGGACCTAAACATGATAGCACTTGGTACTTTAATATAAAAAACATAAGCTTCCTGCACTTACCATTACTCATTATAATATTTAAATGAAGTGCATTTACACAAATACAGGCGATAAGCTAAATTGTTTCCATTTCCATATAATTACAAATGCAATTTTAGTGACTTAACTTTGCAATATAATTCTAATTTGACTAAGTCTAAATGGATTTTACATTAAGGTTTTTTTTTTTACATTATTTTAAAAGTCTTTATTTAAATACCCAACTAGTTAACGTTAGTAAGTTACTAACTTACTAACGTTCTATCTTACTAACTTACTAACGTCCTATCTTACTAACTTACTAATGTTTTATTTTCTATCTAAGAAGACCAGTTATAACTTACAACAACTGTTGTTGTCGTCGGCCAATTACTCGTAACTTTTTCGTTACTCAAGATGTCAAAACATTATAAATTTTCGGTAAATAGTTAAAAATGGACGCCTTACGCCAAATAAAGAACATATTCACAATTTATTATAACAAAGTATTATAATACACATCATTTCATTTTATATAAGTTCAACGATCGATATTTTATGATCTATAGCTTTGCTATACTCTAGTATATGAAGGAATATTTTAAAATAATTTCTATTAGCAATTCTTGAACTTGTCTTTAAGTGAGCATCTTGGTGTAAGTGATTGGTCGAAGATTTACTACGCACTTTACACAAATTTAAACAAATTTATTTACATTTCAATGAAATTATCATAAAAATTAGAAAAAACTAACAAAATTCCATATTAAATAAAAAAATATATAACGCAGTTAGTAGACCCCAATTTTTCCCAACTTACTTCAAGTAGAGTCAAAGCTGTATTACTTAAGCGAGGGTTAAGTTAGATATTTCATATTAGCATAAAGTTTGAAACTTTGGTAAACTCTTCAAGTTTCTTTGAAATTGATAGCTGCTCGATTTTAATGCGGCTTTTTCAGTGCACATTTTAGTTTAGTTTTATTATTATTATTATTAAAAAGTATTAAAAATATTTTTAGCACTTTTAAGTTGAATAAATGCAATCGTATTTTTGTAGGTGCTTCTACAAAGAAGTATAGAACTTTAAACTCTCTTCAAGTTGAAGGTAGGTTGTTTTTTCTTACAAAATTAGCAACAGAATAATAAAAATACTTTTATTTAACTAAGTGATGCCTGCGGCTTCATTCGGAGCATAAATCCTCTTTTTAAAAGACAGTTTATTAAAAAGTTTTATACTACAGTTTTCCTAGTAAGAATCAGATTTGAAAATAATCTTCGTACCGCACTCTGTCGTAGCTGGAGAATAATCTCATCAAGTTTCAAATCCAGCTTCAGTGATATGTGGCTCCATTTTGTCGACGATGGATGTATCACGGAAGCCTTTGCATATAAAGATTTAAAAATTGTATATTTATTCTGTTTAAAACTATGTATTTTTAAAATCAAAATTTGTAATAAAATTTTAAACGTAAACGAACACAAAAGAATAAGAACACAGTAAAATAAAATCATACAGCAAAGATAACAAAATGTTACCAGAAAAATTCCCAATTACAAAGGACCATAATAAAAATAACAAACGAAAAAATGGAAGTAGTCTCGGAAACGACTATTGTAGTAACAACGACCGTCATATTAAAGAAAATATGACGCCACTACGGTGGCCATTGGGCGGTGTGCACATTCATGTATTGTGCTTTTATTATATGGATTGGGGTGTTTTGTTATTGTGTTCTAGGTGAATAAACATATCTTTTTATGGAACTAACGCACGTTTATTAGAGTTATAATTATTATCTTTACCCAGGTGTTTAGATACTGTAAAGTATATCTTATTATTATAGAGTAAGCCGTAGAGAAGTGCAATGTGCAGGTGCAGTACAATTTGCGTATGCTAATGACGGCGCTTGTATCGTATTGATTTATTGACTCGATGTCGCGTCGCATTCGGTACTAACGTTTATTGATATTGATACCTTTATTATACCTGTACCATGATACTGTTAACATTTCTTCAGTTAACAGTTCTTAACATTTCTATGGGCTAATCACTTCTTGGACAAGTCTCCGGTAAATGTTTAAATCAGATGTATGAAGTATGAAGTATGAATTGCTGTATTAAGGTTGTAGCGATGTATTGTTTTATTTACGAGGTGCCACATTTCGTGGTTGATTAACTTTGTTTTAGCGTGCCACGATACCATTATCTGTTGTAAGTTTTCTGCCTGTACGTGAGTTCATATACATAATTTAGTTACACTCACCAAAATCTGAAGTTATAACTTTCAATGTATAAAGTAAAATAAGAACTTGTTTAAAAAAAACTTTAACTTCATATCTTTCCCAATTAAAAGGGTAGTTTCCGAGAATTTAGTCTCTAAAAGACTACTTAAAACTTTACAATGTCAGTCTAACTTTAAATTTTAAATTTCTAGTTCGTTATATATTTAATGTTTGTGTTTCATAACTTAAGCTTTTAGTGAAGTTTGAAAGTATAATGTCTACATTATTATTCTTGCATCGAAATCTCCTTAAAAAAACGTTCAATAAATTTACTTTTGTCAACAGGAATCAGGAGCAATCACTATAAAATCCTGAGATGGAACTTAGATAAGGACTTTGAATAAAGTAACTTACATCACTCGTAAAATCTTCACCGTGAATTTACATTAAAAAGTGCAAGCCAAACCCCGCTCTGCACACTTATAATAAATGTCAGAATTGTGTGCATTATTCTGATATATTGTAACGCGGGGTACTGTCGCTGCTGCTAAACTACTGGAGCGTTGGACTAAAAACCTAATAGAATTAGCATAGAAATTGATCCACTCCAGTCAGTTCTTCGGAATGCGCTATCATCGTTTAATCCATTTGCACTGGCCACATTCAACTTAACTTGGTGGTCGTAGATTAAATACGAATATTTTTTTGTTTCTATTTTTTTAAACTTAATAGACTATATAACTTTATTTGTTTGTGCTAAAAATCAATTATAATTCTAAAATATATTTTTGTTCGTCCTTTACTTATTATAAAACTGTAAAATACAAACTAGAATCTATAATAAATCTAAATTCCCTTAATATAACCAATATTCATACATTCACTATTTTATTCCTTGTCCCCGGGGAATTATGGGGCCTATCGATTTTTGACATCATGAAAAATGAAGTGACTGGAGAGACACCGTACTGTATCACACATTCAGACGCTATAAATAAAAATGTCTACTTTCGTTTTCCCTTTTCTTTATTTTTACTTTTGTTTTCATTTTATAGATTTGTTCATTATAGCACCTGGTGACCACCATGTTATTAATATTAAATTTCAAGCAAAGATCAGTGTATACACATTTTGTAGTGATCTAACTTTTATATTTTGATCAAACGTTTTACGAAATTTAAAAATGGTTTAGAAGGAATACGTAAATGTGCAAACAAACATACATGTAAGCATTACCATGCAGATGAAGTCCGCTTTATTTGCAGTCCGGTGCTAAAAGTGTAATATAATTTAATCTGGTTCCGTGTATTTAAATATATAAAAGAAACTTATTAACATAAGGTTACTGGGAATCAAGAATAAAGCCCTATTTTCATATACAACTATTCTGATACTTTTAGTATTCTAATTATCAATAATTTTGTAAATAATAACTCAATCCTTAGTAGTAATTCCACGATTTTTTTTTTAACCGTTCATACCATAAAACAAGCAAGAACTACCACAGCTCATATTGTGACATAAATCAAACCGTTTTCTAATTTCACCGCCGAACTGTGGATCCTATGCTTCTTCTTTTTCACAGACCATTTGGCACGGGCGGTCATTCGCTGTTTTTATTTTGGGCCAAACTTCCGCAATTTCATTGATTTCAATCGAATCCCTGGAACTATATTATTCTTTAAATTGTTTATTTTCCTTTATTTACTTTTACGAACTCGTCTCGAATAATACCGTCTTTGTGTGATGTAATTAAGATTGTATTATCTTTAATTAACATATAAGTTATTCTGTTTATCTTATACATTTCTGTCGGTTTAGTTTATTAGTCGTAAAAATATATTGAAATTTGGCGAATACCTACCTGCCTGCAGAGGATGGCTCCATCGATTTAATCGAAATAACATGATTTTAACCATTATTTTTTAATATGATAATAAACATATTAAGACTAGCTAATCCACCCGTACTTCCCCGGAATTTCTTATTGGAGTAAGTATTATTTTAATCCAAGATAATATTCTAAACTACAATGGCAATTTAAATAGCATCAATTAAAGTTATTACAGAAGTTATTATAATGTTTTAAGATATGTTATATAATATTACTTATATGTCAGTAAGATATTATATATATATATATATATATATATATATATTACAATTAATAATTACTAACTCCAACTCCAACTAAAAAGACGTCATACAACCATCTCCATTTTAACCCTTTGAGGTCTAGAAAATCTCTGTGTAAAGCAAACTAATAAATGTTCTATGTAATCATCTTTCTGTTAATTAGTCAAATATATACATAGGATTTGTTTTATGAATTCAATGTTATATAAAATTCATTTTCTACTGTTTATTTTAACCGAGTATCCGTTTCAAGAATTATTTAGTTATGAGTTTCATTAATTTTGTTTAAATTCGTTGCTTTAAGTAAATTGTAAACCTTTGTGGATCGTTCCGTGGATCAATAAAATCAAACATTTTCAATACTAGTTAAACATACATGTTTTCATTTCATAAATGATAATATTAATATGGATTTGATATATGAATATATTCGTATACAGATTTTTTATCAATGCTTGTTTTTGATTTTTATTAATGCAATTAAACAGGAAATCCTTAATCTTTTATCGTGTTAAGACGAGATTAGAGTATCGCAAATTATACCTTAGGTATAATTAAATGAGGTTCCATAATTTGTTATTTAAGGCACACTGTAATTCTTTACCCAGTAAACCGTAAAGGTATACTTAATTTTGCTAAATAACATATTTCAAATAACCCTTCTAATGTACACTGTGGGAATTTAAAATGTAAGCTGTATTGAAACTGTATAAATTAAATTTATGGATGTATTTGTCTGTGACTTACCTACTTATTTACTTTTTATATTGTTTGAATGTTTGTCTATTTAGCATAATCTTCGAAACAAATAATAAAAAATATATTTTTATACACAAAAAACAACATTTACTCACTAAGTACCCACGCATACAAAGCATGGATGTACAACTAGTTTTACAGCAAATAATGTTTACTGTATATTTCAATAATCATTAAAATTATATGATGTAAAAAGTAATATTTGCCGTAACTTTCATATTAATATCAAAACCGAGATTGTTACAATCTTCATATTACTTTCCAGACGTAAAATTCCCGTAGTCATGCAAAACTAAAAATTGTCGTTAAAAAATCTGTATTGGAATACAATTTAGAGGTTGCCATTGCCAAATCCGAGGTGGATCGTAAAAAATAATGGGACGATTTTAACTGCATTTGATGGTAAGCGAACGGCTCGGGTTTACTCATATCGCTTTTTCGATGGAAAAATTTTAATACCAAAAATGTCGAGGTAATCCTAGTTTGTTGTTAGATCAAAATGTTTTAAAGGTTTTTATTTAAAACGATTTGATATAATACTAGAGGCGCCAACATACTCTCAATTTCGACTCACTGCGCTCCCGAAACTCGGCTGCCGTTTGCATATTGAGCGAGCACAGTGTAATGACTCATCGTTTCCCATTGACTTCAATGGGATATCAGTTTTTTGACATGACATTTAAAAAACAAAAAAAAATTTAAACCATCACCTAATCTGTGTCTTTTTGATTGAAAAATTTTATAATATTTCCGTCAAATAGTTTTCGAGCCTATTCGTGACAAAGAATGTGAAAAAGTCTCCAGTAGAACGCTCCGCTCGCTACGCACGCTTCGCTCAATAAACCAATAAATATGTAGTAATTTGATATCTTAATAGCGTAAAGTCAGATCACATAACATGTGCATAATATTTGTACACAAATGCATTTATGCGATATAAACCATCAACTGTTCGCATCTAATGGAATATTGGCATATTTAGAGCAAAGACAGATGCACCTAAAGCGGTTTTCAGTTGGCTCTGTCTATTATACGTCAGCGTTTGGTAATGTTATCATCGGTGGAGTTTTAGAGATCTATAGCGAAATTGATAGTATAGAAAACTAAATTATATGAGCATATTAACAATAATTTTTGGGAATTATAAGAAAATTATAAAAAAATTATCGTAATTATCAACTATTGAAGTACAACTTTTTATATAATGTTGGACAAATATTTTTCGTAATTAAAATATATGACAATATTACAAATTTGTCATCAAATAATTCATTATTATACAATGTAATTATTTTAAATGACTTGTATTTATGACATTCTTGAATGAGGTTCAAAAGTTGTCTTTACTGAATACAAAAGTATGTACTTAAGAAAATTGTCTTAAGAGAGCACTGCTAACGACGACTTACTATTAAATATTAGTGATGGGATAGAAATATATCGATATAACAATAGACTAAAATAATTTTATTAATATATAAATTAGAATACTTTCAAAAACACCTTTAAAATATTATTAATATTTTTGCACAATATATTATTTTAAATATTGATGATAATTTGCACAAAAAATACCAAAGGATTTTATAGATCCGATAAAACTATTCGTATGATTTATTTATTATATTTTTATAAAAGAATATTAATTAAGAACATCTCAATGACAAATACGAAGTATCGATATGACTAACTCCCATCACTAGTCACGTTTCACCGAGTCTGGAACTTAACGCGTTACCCATTCACCTCCAGACGACTAACTTACGTTATTACACCTAACGTATATAATTACGCTTATAACTTAAGTTTTAATTTAACTTAACATGTAAGTGATTATATTTTATAGTTTAAGACTTATTTTATAACTTCAGATTTATTTAGTATCTATTTTCTAGTTTTCTATTACAAGCTACTATCTTTAAGACTTCAACTTAACTTTATGAGTAGAAATAAAAATTATGGTTTAGAAAACAGATATGTTAGATAATAATAATTTATATCGGATATTGAGTTTTTAATCATATCGAATTCCAATCCGAACACAAATTTATTTAATGGAGATATTAATTCGTGTGTATTGGCAATTATGCAGACAGGTCGGCTTGCAAAATACTTCATATACTGTGAATTCCTCCCACCTTCAACCTTAATAACAAGTTTATTATTTGGTATAATATTGTTTTAAATACGGAATATAAAACAGTAAATGCTATCGGTTGACCGAGCTTCACATTTAGACACGGCTACCTGTAACAATTAATATCGCATTATGGGTGAGACAGTCTGTTTAGATACGCGATCATGGCATACTGATACAAATGCAATAAGTATTTAGTGTTACTTTTATAATAAAAAAATATATAATGTTCAAAATAATATAAAGTCACACTGATAGGAAAGCGCAGGATAGGGTACCTATATAGATAAGTGCGCATACGATCCCGTGACGTCCCAATAAGGCGTTGAGGGTAACCGTTGGTTTTTTAGTGCCTTAAAAATGGCAGCGTCCTCTATGCGGGTAGTCCCACATAATCCACCGGTCACCACCTTCGGGTATCCGTAACGGATTATTACAACGTTAAAAAAAATAAAGAATAGGGTGTACCTATAAAAATATGATAAAATTTATTTCTTTCTAATATAAGCATAAAGTTATAAACAAAAAAATAATAAATTCCAACTTACACCGTTGTGGTTTCTGGTGTTAATGTTTAGGAAATTATCGCGTTACAGGCCCGTGAAGTTGAAGATAAGCATCTTTGTTGGCGCTAACGATAGGTTGTTCAAATTTTTTTATGGTTCTTTGTCAATAAAAAATTGCTTTATATCCTTTAAATGTAATAAATGATTATTTAAACACATGGCCTATGAATATTGAATGACCGCTAGTATTTTTGAACGTGGCGCTTTAAATCATAAGTTTAAATGCTAAATTGTTCTGTAGCTTTTACAATTCTTATTCAAAAACTTAAATTAAAATGAATCTAATCAAAAATTTTATTTGATTTAAAGATATTTGGCGATCTATTATTGAATATATTATATACATATGAAATAACTAGGTTACTCCCTCCCGCTTCGTTGGGAACACTATTAATTTGGATGTGAACTTAGGTTGCTATGGTAACCTTTGTCATATTATCGGTTGTCATCCTAACCGTTGCTATGGTAGCCGTTGTTATAGTAACTCTTACCCCCGCGTTTAGTGTATAGCTCCTACAAGTTCAAAACTTGTCGAAATGCAAAAAGTTGAAATCCGTTAGGATATGAATTCTGTAAAATCCGTTCTTAGTGGACGTCTACGTCACAAAAGAAGTAACTATGTAAAATTTTTAGTTAGTCGGACAGGTAGCTTCGGAGATTTCGTGATGAGTCAGTGAGTGGTAAATCGCTTATACATTATATATATATATATATATATATATATATATATATATATATATATATATATATATATATATATATATATATATATATATATATATATATATATATATATATATATATATATATAGAATATTATAAACGTTACGAATAGAAACAGATCCAGGAGCTATTCTAAAGTTCCCTATTACGTCATCGATAATTGACACTCATAATGTGATTTATAAAATATTTTCTCACACATAATGTCCTTTTACCGAGCGGTGTAACATCTCACGGTCGCCGAGCAGTCTATGGTGAGCGCCTTTTATAGATATACTATAAAAACAAGAGTTCCGCATTACTTTAGGGTTATCAAATAATATTAGATACAGGGTTGGCAGATGAAAATTATAGATTATGATTGTTTATAAGTTCGGTGAACAAAAATATTTGCAGACTATCTTTTTATGATGTAGGTGATGAATGAAATGGTGTTATTTTAGTTGGTATTAACAAGACATAAGTACAGGTAATTTTAAATCAAATGTTAATGGAATTTTAATTATTATTATGTAAAAACTTTATCTAAACAACGTATATTCTTAATATTATTATTTCTTCTCATCATAACTATAAAAAAAGTCGAAAAAAAAACCTAAGTACAATTTAATATTTTCGCCAAATTGAGCTTTCATTTTGTTTGTTAAAAATGATATTATTCCATTAATATTAACATCGTTAAACATATAAATGATTACGTTTAATGAAATGTCAAAGTGATTTGTAATTCAACAATTCCAATAATTTATTACAGCTGCTTATTAAAGTTACGGAAAGTTATTAATGTAAACAAACTCCATAATTCTTGGCAGTACCTGGACGTTTTCCGATACGGCAACCCAAGACCATATCCGTAATAATACATCTATAATTGACGTTGGATCGCTTACAATCTTGGTTTGAACCATATTTTGTATGTATCCATAAAAAAAATCAATTCAATTCACAAATATGTATCTTAAATTAATTTATTATGAAGAAAGACAAAATGAGTAAAAGATTTTAAAAATTTTATATAAAATGTGAGTAACTTGTAACATAATTAATTTAATCGTATCCCCATTTCGAGATAAACTCTTGATCCGTTAACAAGAAGTACATAACGCTTATATAATAACGTATATAATACAAATGTATATAAAAAGTATTTTAATAACATTAGCACTAAATAGGCTAAGTCGTTTTATCGCCAACTACGCAGCGCATTTATCGCGCTGACAGATAGATGAAAGGTTTTATGTAATATTGTAAATGTATATAATAAAAATTATAATATATGTCCTTGCCCCCTAAGATATTAACTTTGTGTATATTGGGATGCTAAAGAATTTAGGTCATGTAGGTTTAGGTTACAAAGATAGTATTAAGTATTATTTTAATAAAATAAACGTTATGAACTATTAATATTTTGATGAAATTTTCTCTTATTTTTGAAGCTCTATATAGTTCATCTTATAACTAAACCATGGATCGCAAGGATCTCTTTCTAGCATAATAATAAACACTACCAAAATGTAATTGTTCTGTTTTGCATAAAGTCATTAGCCAACGGCACGCACGCCTTATCGCAGTTTCACTTTTAATTATTATTATTTAAAACTAATTAATTATATTACATTTTGTTGTAAACATTTTCTTTAGTATTGTAGAAATGCATGGAGTAATTAATTTGATAAGAACAGCATAACAAGTGCTATTTAATATTTTATATAAAGAAAACTGCAAGCTGCAGGTCGGCTGTAAACTTTTGTTGTTCATATAGATTTATTTTCCAGAGTATGTGACACTAATAATACTTTCAAGACTTAAATTATCATGTTGTTATCTTAATAACAGTTTTGGAACATTCTTATTATTATGAAAAATTATTCCATTGTCCATAAAACATAAGCAGGGTCAAGCAATGTCAAGGAATACGACTAGTGCGTAGTATATATGTAATTAAACCAGCTGTAAAGTTTGCGTAAACGATTATAATCGACGTGAAATCAATCAATTTGATAACCCCGGGGTCGATGGCTCACGAGGTGGGGAGAGCGTCAGCAAAATACTTACATTATACAAATTATTTCTTTTACGGTTATAACAATTACATAAGAAAGGGGTTGGATTAAATAATAAATGTTTACTAGTTTAATAAAATTTTATTGATATCGAAAATCGAATATGGATTAATCATTAAATTAATTAATGGATTAATAAATTAATATCAAATAAATATGACACTTAGTACACCTTGATCTGATTACGGCAGCTCAGACATCTGCTGATAATAACTTATTAGTCTTTTAATAACTCAGATACATTGCAATTTATATGCAGCTGGGTGTCATAACACATAACACATAATAGTAATTATATAGTCTGATGGAGGTTAAGGGTTAGAACGAAACTAGCTCATTACATTTAACACTAAACCTACCAAGTACCGGTCAAATTGAACGTTCTTAAACTTTTGTAAAACTTACACATTCTTAAACGTTATAATATCGTTATCAAACTACATGATATTTCTTAGAATATGCATATAATATTTTCTACACTCTTTACTTTTAGTTATTTAAATTATTACCTGCGTTATATAATAAAGTAACTTTTAATTACCGGTCAATTTGACGGCGTGCGGTAGGAACAGGTATACAAGGATTGTCGGTAGGTTTATTGTTAAGGCATATATTTTAAATTTAACAATAATAACTCGAATGTTAAAGACATTTTACCGCTTAACAAAACCGATTTGGCCCAGCGATCTCATTCAAGTTTTTATTCGCCTGTTGATCCACATTATGGACCATTAGTATAACATTATTTTAATACCATCCACAGATGGTACATTTGTCAATTTTATGACTTTGTAATGGGGTGGAAATAAAGGCTTAAGTTCTAGATTTAAATCGTTCACGCGATTCAATTCTATGTTTGTTTGGCGAATTTTTTAAAACAAATTATACTAAATAAACAAAAGTAGGATAAATGATTTTTTTAAATTGTTTAAACTAAGCTGTATAATTTTTATTTATATATCATATTTTAATAAATTATTGAGCGAAGCGAACGAAATGAGCGGAGCGTTTTACTGGAGACTTTTTACATTCTATGTCACGAATTGGCTCGAAAACTACTTGACGGAAAATTATGAAACTTTGCAATCAAAAAGACACACATTAGGTGATGGTTTTAAAAAAAAATATGAAAAATGTCATCAAAAAAATATATATTTTTTTTAATATCATGTCAAAAAACTGATATCCCATTGAGGTCAATGGGAAACGATGGGTCAATACACTGGGCTCGCTTCGCTCAATATGCAAACGGCACCCGAGATTTTGGGAGCGCAGCTAGTCGAAATTGAGGGTTTGTTGGCGCCCCTAGTTTATTATTATTAAAAGGTAAGCAAGTTATGGACAACACTCTCGCTTGGTACATCTGTATATACATCTATCGGTGATTATTTTTAATGTTTTCTGATAACATCAGTTGGGTTAACATCTATAAATTTAAGTTAACATGATTAAAAAATCTCAAAATCAATTATAACAATTTTAACAGTTAAATATTCTTTTAAATGATTATGGAACCAAATATTTGTATTCTAATTTACTATTAAGCGGATAATTTACTTTTGACACCCTTTTAAACAACCTTTGCTTATGAAAATATTAAATAATAAATAAAAGTTAAGAAACTATTCAAATTTAATTTAAACAATAAAAAAACACGAATAAGTTCTTATATTCTTCAGTACTTTAAGGTAGGTAGTCGATACTAGGACCTTGTTACTTTTAAAGATAAAATTGTGAACATCATTTATATCTATAATAAACATTAAGTAATTATCACGTTTACTTATTTATTGACACTAATTATGTTTAATGCATAATAAGAAAACTCTAAGTTAATAAAAACAATTATCTTTTAGCGCCCCGACAGCGCGGCCATCCGGCTGTGAGCGCTCATAAAATAAATCAACCTCCTTTACTACCCAACTATACCATTAAAATATGTTAAACTCTAACAAATATAACAAATAAGAAAATTAAAAATTTAACCGGATCACGTTCACGGAAATGTTCGTAAAAATTTTCAACACATCTAGTTAATTTGCAAATTAATTTGCGTTGATGTTAAAGTTGATTTCGTAACGTACTTGTTTGTGGTTCCTGTGGGGAGTTGGAGTTTGTGCATGATATGAAACTACAGTACCCAGGGGATACCGGGACATACCTATATACATTTTGCACAATTTTTCCAAACATTCATAATTTATTACCCAGTACCTATTCGTTAACAACACTATATATATAAAAATCTGATTAATCCTTTAACATTCCGATCCCTTATCGTAACGAAATACGAATTTAAGCTAAAATAACATTTTGAAAAACAAATCCCTATCTGCGTTTCAAATTAGCACTCGAAAGAACATCGCATTTTAATTAAATGTTTCATTGGAATTCCATGGAATACTATCGCATTGTATGAAATGATTTAAAGCTGGAATTTTGAATTAAATTCGCAGGTACTAAACAACGCTTTGTAACCTTTGATGCGCTTTCATTTAAATTTTAGTACCGTTTTAGGAACTATTTCATTTGTTTTCGGAATCCTGTTGCTATTTCGGACGTCTATTGAAGACTGAGCTCAGGGGATATTGAGTTTTACTAAACACACGACGATTCCAACTAAGTTATTTTGTGTAATGACATTTTTGGAGTGGCACAGAAATAAAATAGTATTTTTGATCTGTTATTATTACGAAAAATATATAAAATTTTTATTATAATCTGGTGTAGAGAAGAATATTGTTATAAAAAAATAAAAACCTAATATATTATAGATATATATAGATATTGATAACTAGAAGGGCATTAGCGATGTTTGCTTATGAACTATAAATCAATAATAATTATCATTACAACACTTCTTATCAGACAATATTAAATAGTTTACATGTTCAATAATTGTTACATACAGCTAATAATAGTTAACTAATATATTATATTCTATTGACGGTATGATAAGAAATTTACGTTCATTATTTCGACTAGTAGGAAAAAGGGTACTTGCAAATTTTAAGGAATAAAATGATAATCAGGAGTTCAGGAGTTTGGAGGTAGTAAAGAAGATGGTTTATCTGATGATAGACAACCTCCATCAAAGGACACACATAAAAATTGACTTTAACCACTATTAACACTAAACCTACCAAGTACCGGTCAAATTGTCCGTTCTTAAACTTTTGTAAAACTTACACATTTTTAAAGGTTATAATATCGTTATCAAACTACATGACAATTCTTAGAATATGCATATAATATTTTCTTTACTCTTTACTTTTAGTTATTTTCATTATTACCTGCGTTATATAATAAAATAACTTTTAATTACCGGTCAATTTGACCACGTGCGGTAGGAACAGGTATACAAGAATTGTCGGTAGGTTTAGTGTTAAGGATATTAGGGAATGATTGATAAAGAATACAGATAGAGGCAGTATTTACTTAACTAAATATTAGTATTAGTTATTTGATGATTGTATTCATTTAGAATCATATGTCATCGAAATCAAAAGAACTTCCAATTAGAAAATACCTATCGGCGTATCTATAGTGTCAAAACTCAAATATAATTCACAATAAATTGGTAGCGAGTAACGCCACGATATATATAAACATCTTATGCCAAAAGAGCTTTTTTTTGTCAGTATAACAAATAATTGTTACATTTATGTTCCATGGCATTTTAATGTCCCCAGGGTTCTTTCAAGGAATAAGGTACGCTTAACCCAGTAAGTAGCTCCTGATTAAAGTAGTATGGACATAATAGAAATTCAGATTAGACAAGACCCTTAAATAAACCTTTGGAACCCTACTTTACCTATATTAATATTAAATCGTTATATTATTGAAATAAAAAAAAAATAAAAAAAAATATGTCAAGAAATATGGAATGGTATCCCTAAGATCACTTTTACATTACTTGTGTGTTGATGTATTTTTTAACTTAATTTGTATACAAATTAAATTTTTAATAGTTTATGTGTATTCCGAGAAACGCTACTAAATTATTTCTGCTAATTATCTAAACATGCTATCAAATTATAATCGGACATTTACGACTCCAGAGAAGAGACCGCCGCGTTTGTAATAGTTACTTCACTAATTGCCTGACACGGAACAGTTCAGAATTTGAAAATAAGAAATAATTAATTATATTTATATATATATGTATATATAAATATATATACTACCCTTACTAATATTACCTTTTAGGTCATTAATTCTCTTTAGTAAAGTATTATAGTTAAAGTCCGATTTCCCTAAACTTCGTCACAAAATACCCTAAATGTCTTTATAAATATTAACCGGGCCTTTGAAAAGCAAATCGCCCTTAAACGGGACGCTTACTCGAACACAAGTTCTGGCGAGTTCTCTACAAATTTACATACAGATCTGAAACGCTTTGAGACCCCCAAAACTGGGCTCCGGCTCGTTTTAAATATAATTCAACTTTAATTTACATTCATATAAACTGAACAGTTTACTGCCATTTGAATTTATATTTTGAGAGCAATTAAAATATTAAAAGAGACATAGCATTCAGAGCTGGACGTCAAATGAACTTTGCAAATAGATGTAAACTTCAGCGAAGTACGATTAATTAAGATAACGGATGTTCATGCCTTTTTAATATGAAAATATCATGTTTCAATTTAGTTTTATGTTTCAATTATTATTAAAAATTATAAAACTAAGTAAAATCAATTAGGCACATGTTTGACTATATAAAATATATAAATGTCTAAGAGTCTGATTGTCGTCACACTATGAAATAAAAAAAATACAAGAGGCGTTTTAGTTTTCTGAATAACTACTTAAAAATTTAATAATCTATTAATCTATTACTTATAGTATATTCTATAAGTTTAATAAGTAATTATTTAAGAACTCTAAATAAAATATCTTAATCGATTGGTATAAAAATTATAACACTTACTCGTAACTTCCATTGAAAATTTTCACAAAATTATTTAATTAAAATATCAGAACCGTCCCGAACTGTCAACTTTCATTTAAATCTCTCTTACTTTTTGGGACATCATTATCAACTTGATAAAGATACCGTAATTAACCAACTGACAGCACTTGGGTACACTTAGATTTTAAGTAAGATTGATATGATAATTTTATATTAAATTAATGTCTTTTAAAATATATATTAAAAGTCATCTATATTTATTATAAATTTAAGAATAGGGAGAAAATATTATAAATATGATAACAAGTTTAAAGAGAGCTGTAGTTTATGTCTATTTCTCTGTTTGTAAAACTACTTAACTATTAAATTCAGTTTTTTAGTTTACTAACTCATTTAGTATCTTCATGCTACTACTACCAATCATTGACTTGTCATATATCATAGTATGTTATTAAATCTTTCAAAAATCGAAAAATATATGTTTTAATAGAAGCAAGCGACAAAAGCGATATTTCATTTCATTTGAGTAGAATAAAAAAGACACTGGAGCAATAAGTAAATTATATTCTCAATTAAAACTTATTATGAAAGAACATAAGATTTTAAGTACAGATGAAAAGAATTAAAACAAAATATTAATCAAAGTTAAACTATCCACCAAATGAGAATGACAGACGGACAGAAGGACGACAATCGAACAAGTACGTATATTGTAGCAGAGGTCTATTCTTCTCTATTAAGCTCGAATGTAGAGCCGTAACTAGACAAAATGGTTTCCTTACGAGAACTACCCAAAGACATGTATACCTTGATCTTTGATTTAACAGTATAAGTAATACGAAACGATAAAAAAAAAACAAACAGAAACAGAAATGTAATAAATGCAATTGTTGGTACATTGCTTACTAAATATATTGACGTTTGTAAAACAGTGAAACATAAAAAACCCGGCAGAGTTTGTTGTGTTCTTCACAGACCAGAGTATTTGGAATCCTCATAGCCTTAATTTAGATTTAGAGTGTCTTTAAGGGAGGGCTTATTTAGATAAGTATCAAAATAGGCCCTGCCACTCCCATTTTACAAGCACAAATGATCACTGGTATCGATTTGTAGTGGGAAATATAAATAAATAAATACTATGTAGATATAAAAATAGTTGAGTCATCATAATTACCTTCAGGTGTAGATTTTCTGCCATTATGACAATAGTTTTATTATATTTCTCTAATAATATTTTTATATAATAAATGTTATATTAAAGTTCTCTGACGTCATTCATATAATGTATAATGTTTATATATTAATTATTTTCAAACTATGACCCGGATTCCGGACATTACTGTGAAAGGACTCGCTTATAACAACCAAGCTAAGATATTTTCTTTAGTATAACATTTAGTTTGTGCTTTATTAGATTTTATTTTAACTAGATTTTCCAAGATGTCGGATGTTGTAAAGATTTTATTTAAAACATTTCCTTGTTACGCTAATTGTCTTGTATCTCCGACATGACGATTTTTAATTACTTTTTCTAAATATTTGTTACATTTTCATTTTAATTCAGTATTTATACAGTCTTTGGTCATATGGTTGCCTCAATCCGATTCCTCGTCTAGTTAAGAAATAAGCAATTTTTATATATTTCTTAAATAGTTTCCATTCCTTTCATTCCTTTTAGAAAGCTATGAACGAGAAGGAACTGGATTATTAGTATTTTTAAATTACATCTTTTGTAAAATTGGTAAGATTTTTATTCCACTTCACTTTTACGGTATTATTATATTTCTTGTGTGTAATACTTTATATATATATATATTACCTACACTTATCACTTAGTTTCCCGTATCACATATATACATACATATATATATATATATATATATATACATAAGATTTAAAACAACACATTCAATTTATTTCAGTAAATAAGACAACATATTCTTTAACATTATATAATATATAACGAATTATGACATACCCGCTCTTTATAATTTATTGCTCGTAGTTTACCGTTTGTATGTAGTCGTATGTTTTTGTAATTATCCATTAGTGGGACATGAGATCTGCATACGAATGGGATTGAAAAAGTTAACGAGTGAACAGTCGGTCCCGTTGTTTGTATGTACGAATAGATTCGTTAGGTAAACACACAGTTGTTATATAATTGTTTTTCTATTCAATTAAATAACGGATTTGATTAATCCTTTTTTTTGTTTATACATACATTTTGTTAATCTAGTCGAAATGTAAATTATGGAATAATGAAATCGTATATGAGTAATTTGCGAGTGCATTGTGAATTCACATTGTTAATAAAGATTTCATTTTCAACTCGACCGGTGGAAGTAATTAGTTCGTAATGTGAATACTTGGATGCTTTTGACTGAACACTTAATTTTAAAATATAATTAATTATCTTTTAAATCTTTTTTTCCATAAAATAAAAATTATTTATTATTGAAATATTGAGAGATGAAAGGTGTTTTTTAATTTATATTTTAATATGAATCTTTCATATGTATTGGGATATTTTGACATTATCTACTTAAAATCTATTCATAGTAGAACAGTATCCTAGTAGATAAAATAATCTTTCTATATAATGCTTCATAGATTAAATCAATTCTCTTGACTAAATTTTTTACAGTTTTGTAACTCTAGATATACACGGAGCATATACTACCATTTATTATAGAAAAAACATACAAAATAAGTTGATAATAATAAATATTTGTTAAAAAAATATTATAAAAAATTCTAATTCCATATTACGGTTACATAAATAAATAATTATTCTTTGTCCCACTCCTCGTATTAAAGTTTAGCAATTTGCTTCGTAACGGACATTAATGATTAAAATAATTTATTAAAACAAAGACGATTCTCGTTTACAGTTATTATTGTTATTGTATTTAATACAATTAGCGTAATGCCTTTATCTTTATTGTTTTATTTAATTATTTCTTGTTACTTGTCAACATTTTTTTCATTGTCTCAGATATTTCAACGTTACTTTGACTAAGCTCTGTTAAATGAATATTTTTTAATGCAATCATGAATTTAGTGTTTCATGCTCATATGTATGTGTTGGAGGTAAATGATAAATTAACATGACTAACTGACAGACAACACTCGTACATCTCGTCTTCCCGTGAACATGACTGCTGAATTTGAAACATTTCAAAACTAAAATGTAAATTTATTCTATTCTAATTCCTACAAACAATTATTATTAATATAAACAGCTTTCTTTAAACTTAGATATATAGACAGGCAAACCCACGGCAAACTGGTATATGAGTAATAAAATACAAACAAACCGCACCGCAGTTCTGTAGTTATTTGGAGTAAGTTTCATGCATCTTATGTGGTTTCTTGAAAGCCAAACTCAAATTTCAATACCCGTTAAGTAATTAAATGGACCTCAATAGAAACCGATGCGATTGAGAAACTGTTTGCGTGTGTTTAAACACACACACACACACACATACACACACACATATATATATACGTAAATTATTTAGAATACTATGTATTAATTCCCGTATTCGATTCTCGTTATAATGATAATCTGATAATACAATAGATAAGTCGATTTACAGAATACAAGCCATTAACCGCCAAACCTATTAATGATAAACAAAAACAGCTACCCTAATTACGACAGAATATCCTAACATATTACCTATATATACCCTTACAAAGTTCAGAACTTCGTACAACTTGCATCTAATGTCCATGACCATCCTCTTGATTAATGAACCAAGTTGCCAGTTGGTGTATGTAGCCTTTATTAATGCGGTGAGAGGTCTTACTCTAAATGACTTCTACTTACGTAAACCCTAAATTAAAGAGGATTTTCTAAAAACGTTAACTAGTTAAGTTAAAGCAAATATATTTATAATAAAAAGGTACTTTGTAACATAAAATAATACTATCTACAGTTTTAAAAACAAAAATTTTTATGAAACTTTTTTGAGGATAATAAAATATATAGGTTCAAATAATATCGATAATATTTACTTATTGTTTGTAAAAGTGTTTAATGAAGAGTTGATATTAAAATTTATAAGTTTTCGGATCTTTTCTAATCTAATCAAAGTAAAAAAAAGCTAAAAGATTGTTCTTATTACTTGTTCTGAAAATTATAGAGCGAAGATTTGGTATTCCCAATAAAAAGCCATATTTGACAAAATAAAAACAATTATATCATTTTATATTTTATACGTAATTATAATCAGATAACAGAATAAAAAATATATACAAGAAATTTTCCAAGAAGTTAATAAATAATAGATTCAAAATGGCTCACAACATACATGAGGTCATACGAATGACGCATCCATCACTCGATGACGATCAGAGCTATTAAATATACTGTAATTATTATATAGGAAAAAAAATACCACATCCAGGTCATCACACTCTTATCAAGATCAAAATAATACGAATATCTGACATAAAGTGTAGGAATTATATCTTTAAAGCCTAATGAGTCCAAATTAGCTTTATTGCTATTAAAACGACAGGAGGTCAGTAAATATTTTAATTGGACATCAACATTATCAATAACCATGTGTTTGCATGGGTGTCGAGATGTGCTGAGATTACCGGGAATCCTGGTACAGTCGGTAACATTATATTATAGGAGGTATTGCAATTAAATTATATATATTATATAAGCATTTTTAATCATCGTATAACACGTAATAATTAGTATAAAATTAAGAACTTCTAAAATAATTTTTATCCTCCATTTTAAGGATAGAATTACAACCGCCAACAGTTTAGGCTTTGCATTGTTTATCGTCTTATATTGAATAATAACTTTGAGTCCATAAAAAGCCTTAATGTTGATTGCTGTCAAATACAATGCATTGTTACAGGAATTGTCTTAAATTGATAATAAAGAAATTTCAATATTACTTTGATAAAGATATATTTAATGATGTGTCCGTGACTGTACACGTAGAGAATATTATCAAATGTTTATTCCGTTACACGCGATAAACACGCGACAGAGCGTGCAGATTTTTGTACATCTTCAATTTGGGTACAGTTGTATACATAATGGTTTCAATTAATTTATTGTTTTCATATTAAAACATGGAGTAATTCGATACTGAGTACTGCTATCCTATTGTATGTTTAAAATTGTTTAATTTTTGTTTAATGTAAATATTACTAAAATACTATGGTATAATAATAATATACAATATTTATGGATAGCCCAATGGAATATATAGAACTACGACTGCTAGAAATGAATATTTTGTTAAAATATTAAATTCCATATTTGTAATACCATATAATATATTTGTAATAAAATAAAATATAAAAATTAATTAACAATACATTTTAAACGTACCTTTATAACAGCAACAGAACAATGCGAGGCAAAAAAATACTGCAATCTGTGTTCTGAAGCGTTACATACCCGGCCCTTGATGTAAATTATACTTCTAAAATGCATAACAACCTCACAGGGTCCCGCATCCTTTGATTGCTGGGAAATATATTGACTTATTTATTTGTTATATATAATAATGAATTTGTAAATTCAAATTCGGTTTCTTTTTATAAAGTTATCAATCAGAAAATATTCAGAATTTTAGATTTGAATCCTGTTCTGACTGTTTTTCTTTTTGCAATTTGTTTATTTATATGAATATAATTCCAAGAGCAGTAACTAAATTGCATAATTAAATACATTTAGAGGTATTAATGCAAGTTAAAACGTACGCCATGATCTGTAGAATTGTTTTATTATAGACACATACATATTTTATATATTTATGTTCAAAATACATTAAAGATCAGTAATTATAACATCTGGTGTTAACTCCTTTCAACGCTATAATTTTAATTAGCAATTCATTTGATTCAACTCGTTATGAGCCGAGTGCGGTTGAATAAACTTTAAATCTTCTCATAAAATTTTTTTTTTCGTTTTCTCTAAACATTATTTTTAGGTGATTGTAATATTTATTTGAAGATAATAATAGAATAATTATCTTTTAAAATGAATACAGCATAGTATTCGTATATATATTTACTTCCTTCGGTATTTTTGACTATTTGAACTTAGATGCAATGGTAACTGGTATAGTCATTAATGTATTTTACTTCTAAAACTGAATATAGCCTCAATTAATGCATAATATTTCATATCATTACTAAACAGGATATACAGCAGACGGACAGACGGTATTCCAGTGGGAAATGGGTAGATAATATAGCTCTTACCAAAACTTGCTTAAGGTAGACCGCACGGACCTTGGTCGGACAATAGGTGATAAGGGAAGCCTGCGGTCAGATGGGGAAACCAGTGTTTTTGCATACGAGACACGCATGTAAATGCAATGTAAGCTAAGAAAATATGATGTGGTATATTATACTTGATTTTTTAAGTTTTTTATGGGATTTAGTGGCAAAATATCAGTCGGTTTACGGAATAATAACAATTAGAGAAGTTACAAACACCTTGCTGATCTTGAAGAATAAGGAGGAATACAGAAAATTCTCCCGGAGGAAGAAAGAGAATTTGGAATCTTATTCCTTAAAACATTCCTCTGTTGCAATACTACCCCGGTCAAAGCACCACTTACACCAGTGGCAGTCAAAGCTATAATCTAAAACCATAAAAAAATGTAGTACTGGTCAAAAATTTTGACGCTAAAGCTAGACGAAAATAAAAAAATATAGTTTGAATTATTTATAACACTATTTAATTTTTTTTTTAAGTGATAGTTATAAAAACTGTGGATAACTCCGTCATTCTAACCTTTTTCTACTAGACGGACTCAGTAGAGTATATACAACTCTTCATACTTTCTTATATTGACTGTTTTTCCCTTTTCACTATTCATATTATATTACAATAAAACTTTGCAATAAATCAAAATAGTCTCAAAAGTAACATTGTAGTCCGTTGAAAAGATGTTTCCAAACAACTTTTATTCATCGAGGTCAGGTCTAAAAGTTCTATGATTTTCAAATATATCACAATACGTTAGTCTGAGTCATAGCGATTACAAACAGTAGTCAGTGAAAGGCCAGCCATGAATAAACAGGAACTGAATAATAATAAATAAATATTGCTATATTACCATTATTTTCAGATGAATGTCACGTCCAAAGAACGTAAATCAACGGTCATGAATATTCTTTGCTCATATGAAGCAACACTAATCATCAATAGTATGGCACCGGGCCAGAAAAAAAAATATATGATGAGCAGTTTGTATTCAGCATACAATTAATTCCATACGTGATATATTCAAAACATTGTATATTTTATTCCTTGAATTCAAATTGCCTGGATGTTCTATCCAGGCAATCGGTGTCGTAAAATTGGCAATTACTTTTTATTAATATCTTTTTTATACAACCTGATCGATGACAAAAAAAGTGTGCTAAAATTTGTATAATATTTTAGTATGTTAATTTTTTTATGTAATACAAATAAGATAAATTTAAAACACTATGACACACAAACAAAACTTCCCACATCATCTATAATTTCTTTCAAATAACTAATAAACTAAACAAGTAACCTCCTTGCTACAACCATACCAGCTGCGACAATTTTATGTGCTATTAAAGATGACTCATAAAAGTCGCTTTGAATTTTACTCAACAATATACATATCCAAAATATGAAAGGAAGGAAAGAGACGGAAGATTGATTTTAGATTCAAAAATGTCTATAAAAAATTATACATTTTAAATAGTCATTAACAAACATATGGTACGGATTCCCAGAACTAATACCATAAAGATCAAAAGCAAGGGTTAATGGTTACAGAATAAAATAAGATTAATATTTATGAAAACTAGGACTAATTATTATCTAACATATTAAAGGCAACTTAGCTCGTTTTGATCAAAGTTTTATCATTAAAGTTTCAGAGGAACGAGGGTTTGACAAGGGTGCGTACTCATAACGAGTGAGTTAATAGATCTTGATTTAACAGCATCCACAAATAATTAAATTTTAAAAGGTATTTAGTGAACGTATTTAGAGATGAAATAAGCAAGACATGCAGCAGGAAGCAACAAAATCTACAAGTTGAGACTTGTTTATAAATACGCATCTCACCTTCGCTTGTCCAAAATTATCACGTTACTGTCTGTGGCACAACGCATGAGCTGTAGCGGTTTAGGGTCTATATTAATAATTTTGTGTATTTTTTTTTTCATAACACAGTATAAAAACATAACGTGCACATGGGTCATCTTATAGTAATTGGTCACTGTCACTAAATGTTTTATAAATTCATAAGAAACAAAGTTTTCCGTCGTTTGAGAAAAAACAGATGTGCCTTTAAGGTTCACATATCTCAATTATTATATAAAATTTTGCTTATATTTTATATATGATATATGAAATAAAATTTTTATATAAAAATATATTAAAAAGGGTAATATTGACTTGTTTAACACAGTATAAATTCTACATTCCTTAATTTAAATTTAATCCTAATAACACAACTTTTTTACTATTCATTAACGATTAAAAACATAATACCAATATAATAAACAATAAAATCAAGGAATATACATAGTAGTTAATTTATAGGTTTTAGGAAATAAAACTAATATATATATCTTATTAATATGTTACATTCGTGTATTTACACGAATCTAATTGTTTTAATGAAGTATTTCACATGATAACTGATATAAGTTCGACGTCGTCTTAACATGAAAAATAGAAAATAAATTCCTATAACAAATCGCTCTCTCTTATAACTTAAGTCCAGAGTGCAACACACTGCGTTGCGTGGCCCTGACTGGGCTAAGGCCAGTCGCCTTAGGGCAAGCGCTTTGTCATAAAATTCGATGCAATTAATTTGGAAACACATTATTACTATTACTCATATGACTGGTAATGTGTGTGTTTATTTACGACTGTCGGTCTGTTAATATAATAGCTAATAAAAGAGAGTATTTTTATTGATTTATACATTTAAAAAAAAATCTACTGCATATTTTTAAATGAACTGGTGTCAATACAACATTGGCTAATAAGTATAATAAAATTACAGTATCTAGTTAGTACGTCTATAATCAAAACATTATTAATTAGTTCATAATAAAACAATTTGTAAAGAGATCAGAAGATTTTGATTAACAGTGTCATATAGATATCTTGACAGTTAAATTACTAAAATAATAAACACCACATGTCTGGAATAACAAACATGAAATCACTAATATGTGCTGAGACCTTGGGCGGTATCTGTAAATAAACGTGTCTGTGTGTCTTGTTCTGTGTGTGTGTGCAGTCAAGGGCGATTCTTGCACTTTTAGCGATAATACGTGATAATTGTAATATAACCAACCGTCTCTTTAGTATGCATAAAGTTATTTTCTGTATGCATTTAAATGATGTTTTTTTTTATGTCTAGAAAAACTATTGTATTATTAAGAAAAATATTTTCACTTCATGAGTAAAGTATTTTTTTATGATTTAATCTGTGCATTTTATATTTTTATTTATAAATTATTATTATATTTTGTTGCATCATCACATTTACGTTTTTAATTTAGGTTGACGTAAACTAAAACAGCAATCGAATTAATTAAAAAAAATAACAAATCAGTAAATTCGGACACATTGTATAAAACAAAAACAGAATATTTCGATAAATATAACAGCATTGAATTGAATATGAACGAAATTTAAAAAACTTTAAAAAACTAAAGCCACTAGAACGCTAGTCTTTTAATAAACTAGAGCATAAAAAGTCAATTGACGTTGAAAAGCGCGGAAACGGACGCGTTGCAAAAAGAAAATGGCGGACGGTCGTCCCGTGATACCGACTTAATTTCCTAGCCGTTAAGTTTAATTGGCCACATAAAGTTCCATTGTTTCTCACTCGCCATCCCGCTCCGTACCCGTTCCGTTGCAGTTACCACCTCATTTGACCTATTCAGACGAAAATGACATTTCCCCGATCCTCATAGCGCGCTTACTGTCTTAAAAAATGGTGAGTGTTTAGACAGTGTTACGTTGGAAATGAAACCATTAGCTTTTAGCGATATTTGCTGGATCGTTTGTATATTTTTGTAGGGATATTGCGCTTTCTTTGTGTAAAATGTTTGTTGTTATTAAATCGACTAGAAAAGAGATTTGAAGATTTTCATTAAAGTCATGAAAGAAAAGTGTCAGACATCAAATATTCATGTTATAGCTTCATAACATTGTTCCAAGTGTTATGTAGTTTCAGACACGTTGTTATAACTTTTTATTTGTTTATATTAAATATATAAATATACGTTATAATATACATAAACAAAGTTCTAACATCTTTCAGTCAAACATTAATTACGAATGCAATTTATATTTACAATATATTACTTGATGTCTTCTTACATAAAAGTTATAAAATCAATCTAATCTAATCTAATCTAATCTAATTTACAACTACATATAGAATAATAATAACAAGAATTTACACAACGGAAAAATTTTAATCATTCAAGACAACTATTTAGCCTAGAGACAAATTATCTGTCTGTAGTCCACGTGAACTTAAACTACAACGAAACTTGTGCTAAGTGCTACCAATACAAAATAAAGTAATAAACATGAATTCGCTTTATAAATCATGATGCAGGTGCAATAAAATTTGTAAATTATGAGCTACGCTAATGCGAGGGAACGCCCTCACAAATGGCACATCGTCCCACAGAGACCTGGTTAAAGAAATAAAAGAATTAAACACATATAAAATGTTTTATTAATTAATTGCTAGTTTTATCGTTGTAGTTGAAAAACGATCCACGATTACAGAATTCTCGCCCTTAAGGAAGATGTCAGTCAGAAGTCAGTCCTACAACTTGATATAAACTAAACATATTCTTTAAAATATTTTTCCTTTATGCTTTAAATCTAGACTACAATTACAGTACCAAACAATACACGAACCGACCTAAGCATTCAACTCAAGGTATATCTTGACATGTACGAAGGGAATTATAATAACCGTAAGCATGCACTCGTATAAGGTTCAAATGCCGTTTTTTCTCTCACAAATGCCCAAGCTTTCATGTGTTTGCATAGAAAAGGGTGGCATTATGGAGGGTGCAAAGATTAATATGTAGATATTTTATTCCCTATTTGTAATATTTTTTTTATATCCATAATTTTTTTTCGTTCATTTAAAATCATAATGTTGCTTTACAGTTTAAAAAAATCGATAAAATTATTTTTATTCTACTGTTTCTATTTTTCTGGTTTATGTTGACATATTTGTAAATTTGCTATTCTTTGCCCAGGAACATTTTATGCGCTCGCTAATCTATTATTTACAGACGGACCGACACGCGACCGCGATATTTCACTACTAAAATTATTTTACACGTTTTGTTATACAAAATACTCTTTTTTTATTGAACCACTAACAACCTTTCCGTGTTTTTGTATTGTATTCAAATGAAACGAATATGCTAATTACGGTGTTTCATACCAAAATTAATGGGATTAAAACATAAAAATTAAAAAGATCTACTTTGCAGACAAATTGCGTGTTGCTTAAAAATTCGTGTGTGTAAAAACAGTGTACAATATGTAAGCGATATTAACAGAGAATTGTCTAATTTATTGTTACATAAAATTAAAATTCACCTCTTTGTGAATTTTTAACCATTAAATTACTCTTTGTCGCGTTGCAATGTTATTAAATTATAAATGACCCACACTTGCAAATGAAATGCATTTTATTCTCTTTGTGTTGCCGTAATGAAAATATTTTGTAATATTAATAGAATTCGATTTACTTTTATTTAGTTTACTGACAACAAATTCGATGGAGAAATAAAAATATATTGCAGTTCATTTAATTTTATGCTGTTGAATACATTATGTATGAAAACAATGAAACAATAACACAATAAAATGAAAACAAAACAAATAAAAATAGTCTACAAAATATGAAGCTTTGAAAAGCTTGAAACATGTAAGCTAGTTGTCCAATAAGGTAAGTGATGCACATTTCAACCCTTTGAACCGACTGGTATTGTTCCCATATACATACATACATATACATACATACTTACATACATACATACGAGCATGTGATCCGTCGTCCGTGCGGCCTTACATTACGTGATTGACTTGTCACTTGGAGAGATTTCGAAAGCTTTTTGTGTCATTTTTAGATCGCAATGCTTTATGAATTTTGGTTTGATGTTGAATTATACTTAAGAAGGATGAGTGAAATAGTAAATATAGGAAATTAGAAGAGAGAAAGATCTATTAAAGTAATAGTAGTAATAGATTTCTCAGGAATAGTATTTTTAAAAATTATTTTTCTATTTTTCAGACACTTTACCATCGATATTCCGTTCCTTGCTATGATAATGAGCTGATCGCGTAAAGAACTGAATATTGAATTTTTTGATAGTGAAAAACATTTAAATTGTATATGTATAAATTGAAACATAAATAATGTCAATCTGTTTGCGCCGAGCTCACGCGAGGCCGATTGATTTCCGTAGCTGCGGTTCACATGAATTTGAACAAGGATTTTTGCGATTCATTTCATGTTTTGTTTTGTTGCACATTTTTCTCGTATTACAATATTCATCAAGTATTTTAATTGCGATGTTATTCAATTGTTGAGAATATTCACGTAGTGATATTAATATTTTAATATCAATATATATATATATATATATATATATATATTCTTGCTGTTTTGTCAAAGAATATTATGAAGTCCTTTAAATAATATTTAAGAAACAATGAGAATAGGTAAGGCTTATTTACCACTTAGCAAATTTAGTCTGGAAATATTCTTCGTAATTAACATGTCGGATTGATTATAACAATATTTTATACACATAAATTTCAATAATATTATTTAACCTTAATACCAAAACATATTTTTGACATTTAGTTCAACAACAATATATCTTTTACAGATTTACTCCAGTGTTATCAAAATAATAGGTTCCTCTCCTCTTCTTGATTTGGGCTTAATGATAAGATTTGTCTCGGGAGAAACAGTTCTCATCTCCATCCGTCTTAATACAAACATGTCAATTCATTGCAATATTTTACAACCTTCTATAATATCAATTTACAATATTTATATTCAGTTAATTTATTTTTTATTCAATCTACCATATTTTAATTTATTTCATCATTTCCATTTTCTAGACGACATAAACAAAAATTGAGTTAATCAATATTTTAAAGGATCGTATTTCATTGAGGTCAATATCCAATTCGAACTCGTACCAAGTGATCGCGAGTTACCCTTATACATATATAGATGACTAAAATATAAATGTTGGGTCACACTTCTGTATAATAAATGTTATTTAGGTTGGTTATTGTCAAAATGTTAGTCATCTTTATAATACACACACACACATAGAAAAAAACTCGTAAATAAATCTCCGAAACAGCGTACCGATTTAATGGCATAAAACTGAGAAAGATTATGATAACTTGAAGAAAAGAATTAAATGCTGGTATACTGTTAAATGTAAAGAAAAATTAATGAAACGAAGCTACAGATGTTATTAAATGTATTTATTACAAATATTAAACAAGTTATTTAGCAACTTTAGATATAAATTTGTCATCCTCGAGGGTTGTGCCGATATCGTATCTACCATCTAAAAAATAAGTAACAAGATAAGCTCCAACCCACCCATAAATACCAGGATTTAATGGACCCCACAAAAATTTAACTCTTTGCCAATGCCGGGCAAAAAAGCCAGAACGTATGAAAAATCAAGCACAGGGCAATCTGCTGTGATAAATCGGCACGGCTTATTATTTTTGCCCATTAAAATTTCGAATGCTCCTATTTTTTGTACGATGGAGATTTTTGGCAGAATGCCGATATTTGTGGCCGCATACCGATTTTATTTCGGCCCATGTCGTAAATCAATTTTTGCATTAAGTAATTGAATTTATGATCTGTTTATTGCTACGGGAAATTGTTGTTAAACGACTATTATTTCGTTCTGTTTGCATTTTTCATTTAGGATTAAATGAAATGCTACGGAATATTGTTTGTTTTAATGTTTATCGTTTCATCTAGGTATTGTTTATTTACTATTTGTTTTGCATTTTAAGTGCTTTCGATAATTTTATATCCCAATTTAATATGATTTTAGTAAAAAATTGTTATATTTTGATATTTCAATTACATTATCCAACTTATAAGTCTTGTTGTGTTGTACATATATTTTTAAACACTTTTATATTTATTGAATTATTTAATTAATATTTATAAGCAACGATAAACATAATAATATAAGAGCATTAAGTAGTTAGAAATTTAGGAATCTCGCGATTTTTCCCGCGAACTAGCCCTGGCTTCATATTTTTGTTAAATAGACCTGGACACATTCTTAGCTAACTAGACCTGGGCACATTTTTCGCTACTAAACCTGGACAAATATCCAAAGTACAATTGTCAAATCAAGATTGAAAATCAAATCCAACATATATTTATAATATGTTACTAAAATTGTAATGTAATTGTTTTAATAGCTCAAAAATCTCATCGACATTTGGAGAATTTTTACAATGTATTTGTATTCAAAATATATATATGTGTATATAAAATTAATAAGCTTTCAATAAACGTAATTAAATAATACAATGGAAAATATGAAAACTAAATGTTTACACGAAATATTTCGGAAACAATTTTATTTATTCATTTTAAAATGTTTCAATTTCAATAAAAATAAATATTCCCTGCAGTTTAATGATGATATTTTTGGCAAGAGTCGTTATATGTCATTTATTTTTGACGATCTCTTCCTAATCGGAGAACACATTGACTGATATTAATGAAGGTATTTTTAAGACTTCTTTGATGTTATTACCAGTGATTGCTGTTTTGGACTCACTTAAAGTTAGACTATATTCTGATCCAAAAAAAATTTGTCAAAACGTTATGATTTTCTAAATTTTTCTTAATGTTATGTCGGACTAAAAAATTTAATAGTGTATATTTCATTTCAGATCTTTTCTGATCTGTATTAGTCAAAGAGACAAAAAAAAATATTTGAATGTAGCCAAATTGACTTTTAAAAATCCGTTATCAATAAAGTACACATATTTTTTGTAACATATTTTTTTTAATAATACAATATTCGTTTGTAAACATACGGATGTGACACACCGTTTCGCGCCACTTACCGTCTCGAACCTTGTCGCAGGACTTTGACACAGATACGTTTTGTTCAAACTGCATTTTTCCACGAATAAAATGACAAAGGCGAAATGACCGTGCCTAATTAGTGGGGGACATACGGACTCTTATTACGAACGATTTCAAAACAATGAATTTAATTAAATATATATTGTTTTTCAATAGTATCGTTGGATTACTTGATTTTATTTTCAAATACCCAATACCCATGGAAAAAGTCTCAAATAGAAAAGAAGCGTCCATAAACATAATATACATACGTGTGTTTCTTTAACAAAAGTGATGCAAAATTCATAAGATGAGAATGCAATTTTAAGAATCGTGATGCGTCCGAGGGATCTGGGCTGTGAAATTGACATCAGCTATCAAAGGATTTTGTTCCTAATTGTCTTTAATGTCCCTTAGGTATCATTATCTGATATTTCCTGGTTTGTGTTAATCTTGGTTGTTATATTTAACATCATTTTTTTTGTAAGCCTTTGTGAATTATCCTTTTGTGTAAATGATCTCTTTTCCAAAACAATCAATATGTCAGTTGTTGTTTTTTTGTAGGTGAAGAAGAGCTTCTTTAAAAATATAATCTGTAAAATAAAATAAAAAGTACTTATATCTACGTAATTTCTTTCCAGTACATCCTAAGGGTTCGTAGATAATGCCTTTTTAGCATTGAGCCTGCCTTTTGTACATTTTTTTTGTTGTATTTTTTTGCAATATAGTATTAAAATAAATATTATAATTGCGAAAGTATGTGTAGGGAGGGAGTATACATGTTTGTTACACTTTCGCGCAAAAACGCCTGAACGTATTTAGATAATACTTTATAGTATACAGTTTATATATCAGAATAACACATGAGCTACAATTTAATAGATATTTTCCGACTTATTTGATAGAAGAACACAGAGATAATGTGCCGTAGGATAGTTTTTCTGATGTCTAAATAAAATCCAGTGAACGCATATACCTTATATATGGAAGCCACTAAATATGTCGTGCGAAGCCGCGGGTAAAAACTAGTTAATATTAAGGGTAAATCATAATGCGACGCAATGTCCACTTCAACACTTAGTAATAAGGTAAATTAGATCAAGGATTAAACCTTCAAAAACGTCCTTTAAAACATAATTCACTGGACCTCATGAGGTCCTAATTAAGTAAATCACTGGTTACCAATTTCAACATTTTGATTCTTCAAAAACCTTATTTGGAGCGCATCAAAGCCTATTTTCGCTGATACAATTCTTTATTATTTGATTTATTTAAACTAAAAGATTATGCGTAATACAATACAATAATAATTGTATTTTAAAATAGACGCCTGACCTATTTCATGTTATTGTTTTGTGATGCAATGTTTTTACCTTGGAATAATAATTAATCTATATAAATTATACATGCTTCCTTCATATCACGGATAATATAAAGAATAGTTATACAAAAAAATAATACTATTATACTTAATTATACATTCTAAAAACTAACATTATTAGTCATATGAACAACTTTATTAAATATTTACTTAGTAGAGTATTATGCGTTAATCTATGTGTTTGTTAGTTAAACTTTATTATTATATTAATAGTTTTTAACATTGATCTATTGATCAATATCGATTGAAACTCTTTTGTCGTCAGACAAAGACAGGCCTGATGCTAAATTATTTAACAAGACATACATAGTAATTTTGGATTTTAAGACCTTTAATAATTAATAATTGAATACTCTTAATATGACGAATCAATAACTGTTATTACAACGGTGTATATATTAATTGGGCTCAGATAAATACCGTTTTTATGACATCTCCATTTCAAGTAATTTAGTACTGACTGACAAAGAACTCGGAATACCAAAAGTACAGTAAACAAAATAATTGTCATGTCTTCTAAGAAAATTAACTTTGAAACAATTCCATTGTAAACAGAATGTAAAAATTGAATTATTCTTCATCGGCTTGTATAGCTTTCCAGAAAATTCATGGTATCCAGTCACCATTGTCATTAACAGATTGTGTTATGGGTGATGATATTCTATAAATATAGTAGTATCTTAAACATGTTAAAATTTACATATTTTTATACTTATATTGATATATTCATATATATTAATCAAATTGTTTCATTTCCCACAATTATTGTATTGTAGTTATTTAAGTTGTTAATTTTAATTTTAATTCGCCGTGTGGTGGCGGCGTAAGAATACCATTTCCACCACCCCTTCTCTTCTCGTGGGTGTCGTAAGAGGGGACAGAGAGAATATACCGGCTCAATTTCCGAGGGAGGAACGGGCAGCAGCGTTCCTTCTTATTTTATTACAGTCCATCTGTACTGCGCTCGCCAACCCGCCTGCCCAGCGTGGCGAGTACGGGCAATTCCCCTTAATGATACGACTACTAAAAGCCAGGCCCCTAGTCCCCGGCAGCCCTGCTATTCCTGGCTCCGGTAGCAGTCATGGTAACGGCGGGGCAGGGGGTGCTAAGAATCCCCGGAAGAGATTCGGCTACCACATCAAACGGAAACTGGCCCTGGTAACACACAACATCCGCACTTTGAGGACAGACGAGAAGCTTGTGGAGCTGGAGGAAGAACTGAGTAAGTTGAACTGGGACATAATTGGGTTATCGGAAGTCCGAAGAGAGGGTGAGGACACCGTGACCTTGAGTTCCGGCAACTTATTCTTCTACCGGGAGGGTGAACACCAATCTCAGGGTGGTGTCGGATTCATCGTCCATAAGTCCCTTGTAAAGAACATAGCGACCATCGGAAGTGTGTCGAGTAGGGTGGCATACCTGATACTCAGAATATCTGAAAGATATTCGTTGAAGGTCATCCAGGTATACGCACCGACCTCGTCACACACTGATGATGAAGTTGAGGTTATGTATGAGGACGTAAGTAGAGCCATACATACCTCCAAAACCACTTCACTGTTGTTATGGGGGACTTTAATGCAAAACTCGGCAATAGAAGCGATTCAGAGATGAGAGTGGGGCAATTTGGATATGGACAAAGGAACCCAAGGGGCCAGAGGCTGGCCGAATTTCTGGAAAAGGAGGGACTCTTTATGATGAACTCCTTTTTCAAGAAGCCGCCTCAGAGGAAGTGGACCTGGATGAGCCCCGACGGTGTGGTCAAAAATGAGATAGACTTCATCTTGACCAACAAGAGACACGTCTTCAATGATGTCTCCGTGATTCACAGGGTGAAAACCGGCAGTGATCACCGAATGGTAAGAGGCGTATTGAAGATCGACGTCAAGCTCGAAAGGGCTAAACTGATGAAGTCTACGCTCCGACCATCTAATGCTCATATCCAAAACCCCGAAAGCTTTCAACTCGAATTGCAGAATCGCTTCAGTTGCTTAGAAGATTGCGTTACAGTGGACGATGTAAACAACAGGTTTGTAGAAACTGTCCATGAAGTGGGGTTAAAGTTCTTTACAGTTCTTTCGTAAAGGTAGACCTCAAAAACTTTCCACCCATACTCTCGAACTCATGGCAGGTCGACGCTCAATGGTGTTGCAGTCATCCTATGACGCAGAGTCATATAGGCAGCTCAATAGAAAGATAAAAACTTCCTTGCGATACGACATCCGTGCTTTCAATACTAAATGTATTGAAGACACGATCGAGCGAAACCAAGGCTCCAAAGTATTCGCTAGGAAGTTTTCTATTGGGCAAAGCCGGCTGACAAAGCTGAAGACGGAGGATGGCAATATAGCGTTGACTAAGGCCGACGTTCTGAGGGAGGTGGAAAGTTTCTATGGACAGTTATACACATCAGCTACAAAACCTGTTGTTGCCTTGGAGAAAGAACCCAGAGCCAAGCTAACCCGACACTATACTGAAGACATCCCGGACATCAGCCTGTGCGAGATTGGGATGGCTCTAAAACAGCTAAAGAACAATAAGGCGCCGGGCGAGGACGGAATCACCTCGGAGCTTCTGAAAGCGGGTGGAAAACCAGTACTTAAAGCCCTTCAGAAGCTCTTCAACTCCGTCTTGCTCGAACAAGGGACCACGCCAGAAGCATGGAACAGGAGCATCGTCGTCTTGTTCTTCAAAAAGGGAGATAACACCCAATTGAAGAACTACAGACCGATATCGCTCCTGAACCATGTTTATAAGCTGTTTTCTAGAGTCATCACGAATCGTCTCACTCGCAGGTTCGATGACTTCCAGCCTCCCGAACAAGCCGGATTCCGAAAGGGCTTTTCTACCATAGACCACATTCATACGCTGCGGCAAGTTATACAGAAGACCGGTGAGTATAACTTGCCATTATGCTTAGCGTTTGTGGACTATGAAAAAGCCTTCGATTCGATCGAGACTTGGGCTGTGCTTCAGTCTCTCCAGCGGTGCCATATTGACTATCGGTACATCGAAGTGTTGAAGTGTTTGTACAAAAACGCTACTATGTCGGTCCGAGTACAAGAAGAGCATACCAAGGCTATTCCGTTACAGCGCGGGGTAAGACAGGGAGATGTCATATCTCCGAAACTGTTTACCACCGCGCTTGAAGACGCCTTCAAGCTTCTAGAATGGAAAGGATTCGGCATCAATATCAACGGCGAGTACATCACTCACCTTCGATTTGCCGATGATATCGTAGTCATGGCAGAATCGCTGGAGGACTTAGGCACTATGCTCGTAGGCCTCAACAGAGTATCCCAAGAGGTGGGCCTTAAAATGAATATGGACAAGACAAAGGTCATGTCGAATGTCCATATTGTGCCCACCCCCATAACCATTGGGAACTCTGTTCTCGAAGTTGTTGACGAATACGTATACCTAGGCCAAATGGTTCAACTAGGTAAGTCCAACTTTGAGAAAGAGGTCGATCGACGAATCCAACTCGGTTGGGCAGCGTTCGGGAAACTTCGTCACATCTTCTCGTCCAAAATACCTCAGTGCCTCAAGACCAAAGTCTTCAATAAATGTGTGTTGCCAGTGATGACTTACGGGACTGAGACGTGGTCTCTAACTATGGGCCTCATAAGAAGGCTCAGAGTCACGCAACGAGCTATGGAGAGGGCTATGTTAGGTGTTTCTCTACGCGATCGAATCAGAAATGAGGAGATCCGTAAAAGAACTAAAGTCACCGACATAGCCCAGCGGATTAGCAAATTGAAGTGGCAATGGGCAGGGCACATAGCTCGACGAACCTATGGCCGTTGGGGCCGTAAGGTTCTAGAGTGGAGACCACGTACGGGAAGGCGCAGCGTGGGTCGGCCCCCCACTCGGTGGACGGACGACCTTGTAAAGGTTGCAGGGCGCCGTTGGACGTCAAGTGCACAAGACCGTCCGTTTTGGAGATCGTTGGGGGAGGCTTATGTCCAGCAGTGGACGTCAATTGACTTATGATGATTACTATCGTTGTCATCATAATTCAATCGACATATATAGCCGTAATAATAAAAAAATAATAATAAAGTTGTTAATTTGCAATGCTTTTTTCAGAACACTAACATAACATAACAGCTACATAACATAGCATATATACATCCGATTGTTTGCATAACATAAAATATATGTTTTCAATAATTTTAAACATTATTTTCGCAATATCAAAATGTTCGATCACATCACTTAGTCTCAACCAGTCAAATCGGTCCCATTCATTCGTTCACTAAATTACGCATTCGTAAGTTCGCTTTGATCTTTTCACGGTGATTATCCTCTGAATTATTCAACCGGCCGCGATGTCACCCCGTAATAGGCAGATGTTTTATTTATCCCCTTCCGTTTATCGGTCTCCGTAAACAAAACCTGTGGACAATCACTCATTCATTCATTCATTCATAGCTTAAAGAAAATACGAAATGAAAACCTATTGGGATGTTTTCTTACATATATTTGTATGAGCCTAAAAAAATAAACAAATTGGAATAGAACCTGTGATTATTGAGCCGTGCTTGACGTTAAGTCATCGTGTCAGTCGGTCAGTACTCGTTTAGTCATTCGACTTTATCTACATTAAAGGTTCCTTTAAAGCTGATTTTTTTTGTGAAAAAAAATATTAAATATACATTTATCTCTATTCAGTGTGACGTTAATTTTGTTTTATAAAAATAACACCAAAAAGATCTCTTTCTAAATCGTAGATTAGATAAAATCTGTTTTAAATTTCAAAGCCCAGTCGAGGAAAGTGCGATTCGTCAAAATTGATAGTGAACGGAATTCTCTGATATCTCCTCGGAAATTTATTCCGAGATTCGAAAACGTAAACACGTTTTATCAAAACCCCTACGAAGATGTGATATTGTATGAGAATTGATCACGAAACTTTACAAATTCTGATACGTTGTTGCAAATTGTCTATTACATCTACTTATCCATAGACAGTCTTATTCAGCTTTTGGAAGAATTTAAATGATATTTCATTTTGTTTACACAAATGTAAACAAATATGTAAATACGTCACTGTTATAACATTACAAATTCGTTAAATCTTTACTTAAACTGATGTATTCTGACTAATTTGGATTAATTGTTTCTGTGGAGATTAAAATGATTTGCGCGTTTCACTCATTGCCTGTCATTCGTATACAGACAAAGAGTAATCAAGTTGTCGTGCACCTAAACGAACTGTTACAGGGAGATGCCTTTATAGTAATTGTTTTGTTCATAATAAAATTAGCCGTTCATTTCACACCTCGGTACACTCTAGTTTACAACCCTTTGTGATTATTACTAAACGATTTTCGACGTTACATACATAATATAAGATACAATTTCCTATGCATGTGTTTTGATGTAGAACCTAATTGGTATCTATTGTACGATTGGCATCTGACCGTATCGAAGGGTTGTTTCAAACAATTTGCTTTAATAATATAATTAATATTTATTAATATATAAGTGCTTTATCTGATCTTGGTTTAATTTAATATTCGAATAAATAGGGTTGACCTTTTATAATATGATAGTTTTTCTGATAAGATTTTAGGATAATGTTGTTTTCTAACCTTTAGTAAAAAACCCTAAAAAATATATATTTGTTACCGTTTACAGAAAACTATTCGTTTTTGTAAACCTAAAACCTATCAGTTGATCAGAATAAGTATATTTATAAAAGATGCAATAACATATCACGTTGAATGTTGTTTATTTGTACGTATAACAGTGTTATTCAGAGTAACATTACAAATATTGACTCCTCCTGTAACCATCTCCACGGTCAGCCTTGAGCTGCACGTGAATGCCGACTGCATTCGACTTTATACCACTCATAAAATTAAATGCTTCGGATATAAACTGCGCGGAAACGACACGTGTTAGTCTTTGTTGCGGTATCGAGTACTAACCAACTAATTGTATATGTTAATGCTATTGTTTGATAGCCCTTTAGAAGACATTGAAGCGAGCGCTCGCTTCGGTAACGTAATGTAAACACAGCACATATTTTTGGACATAATATTAATCCGTCTCGCAATAAACATCACAGAGCGTCTGTTTTCTATCTCCTTTTTATTTTTATTATTATTTTTACTCACAATATAGCGTTATGAATATCCTTTTGTCTCTAAACGATTGAAAAGATTGTGGTAAAAACAAAAAGTATGAACCCTCTTAGCCACCCCTTTGAGGGCTTCATTTTTGCAAAATCTGATATTTTTCGGGAGACCGTCAGCACAAATTAAGTCACCCTCTGTGTACTAAAATGCAATTACATAAGTCTGAGCTTATACCTAAATATATTTATCCAGCTCTCCCGACGCCAAGGGTCATGGTTTTATAATTATACCTTGAATGGGACCCTCCGATGAATTGTTCCTTATTATCCTGTAGCTCTAATATCACAGCACAAATTATTAAAATAGGAACCTATAGATGTAAATTCTTTAGCACCATCGATACCGCAGCTTCTCATATTTAATTATTTTTAAAAACAATAATAATAAATTGTCAAATTGTGTTTACAGAACTAATTAAATCTATTACATTTGTAAGTTACCAGAGATAAAGTTCAGTCATCAGACACCAATCCTAAAATCTGAACCACCATTGCAAATTAAACAAATATTCAAAGTATCAATTGTATAACTCTAGATTATCTAGGAAGCATTAACATAGACCGTTCCAGTAACTATTTATAGCGGAGACGTTCTTAATGGTGCCATTACATTTTATTATATTATTATTAAGGTCATAGTTGTGTTTTATTTGATAACATCATTGCAGTTATGTGCATATTTGCATATATTATACTATAATACTAATTTATATTACAAATATATAATTTTAAGTACACTATATGTAAAAACTATTTTGAATATTATAGTTTTTCGAGAACATAATTGAGCGAAGCGAGCGTAGCGAGCGGAGCGTTCTACTGGAGACTTTTTCACATTCTTTGTCACGAATTGGCTCGAAAACTACTTGACGGAAAATTATGAAATTTTGCAATGAAAAAGACACACATTAAGTGATGGTTTAAAAAAAAATTAAAAATGTAAAAATTTTTTTTTTGAAAAATGTCATATCTTGAAACTGATATCCCATTGAAGTCAATGGGAAACGATGAGTCACTGGGCTCGCTTCGCTCAATATGCAAACGGCACCCGAGATTTCGCGAGCGCAGCGAGTCGAAATTGAGGGTCTGTTGGCGTCCCTAGTATATTATTATGATAGTCAAAAACAGAATAGCCGATATCGATGTTGACATAATTGAAGTTACATTGCCGGCGGCGAAATCAATCATAATGCTCATTTTTTTTTCTTTTCTTTTTATCATATATGAAAAGATGGCTTGAATAGAACCTTAATGAAAATTGAAAGAATATGTCTTGCCATGTATGTATTATATAACACAATTTGTTAATATAATAAGTATTTATAGTAATTTAACACTTAAAATTAAAATGCTTTGAAGTTTTTCTTTCATAATATAAAAATTGTAGTCTATGTTAGCACATTTATTTGAAAAGTCTTCTACTAAGTTACGGACATAACTTTTTTGGAGCGTCTCACTTGGACAGCTGATTCAAGTTATAGTTTATAACTTTGTAATTCATATATTATAATATTTAACTAAGCAATGGACACACTAACGTTACATGTAATTTAGATCGATAGTAGAATGGTAATACCAAGAGACATATTGCCCCAGCAAGGTATCAAATCGGCTATCAAGATGTCTAAGTCCATCAAGAAACTGTCTAAAGCGAGTTCAAGTTTCAAGAACTTGTGAATTCATTTGTCTGTCTGGAAGTTTGGATAGCTATGTATCTAATATACACACAGCTGTTTAGAATAACTAACACAAATAATTAAAATAGATGACTAAAAGTTTAATTTAAACCAGTAAAATATATTCTATATAATTGTCTTCCTTATTTCATCATTTTCTTGGAAACTTATCATTTTCTTGGAAACTATATGAAATTAAATATATTACATTCTTATATAAATAAAAAAAAATGCTTGTACTAAAATTCGTCTAGCGAGCAATAATTCTAAGGTCATATAAATTGATAATTTTAATTTTCCTTATGAGCTGTGTGTCCGAGTAGACGGGTGTGATTGACCCGGCGGAGCCTATTCTACACTAGCCGTTCACCCCGGCGTCGGCCAGACGACCTGTTACACAGTTCACTTGTTTATGAACGCTCACACGTGACCATATTTGAGCTATCGGATATAGGATTCGGGAATCAGAATAAATACGAAATTGACTGAATTTATTGGTTGTCTTTCAGGACATTCTAACTTTATATTCTAAATTCTTTACATAGAAATGTATTTTTACACAATATAGAACAATTTAATATTATATTTATACTATATTTTAGCATACATAATTTAATAAATCTTTACAACTTTTGACTTAATTTACATGATATGAAAATAATATTCAACTTTTATATTACAAATATAATAAGCGATACAAAATTGCCACTCTCATACATACTCGTCTTTGAAACTGAAATTTAAGCTGCATATTTTGAAACAATCTTTTGACACACGACCTCATGAGCGGGGAGGGAGAGCTAAAAATCCCTCCTATTACACACATACTTAAAATAAAACTCTTTTGTTCTTATCTTCCGGGTGTTCGCAGTCTACCCTCATAAATTAAAAAGACAAGCCACAAAGAAACAAAGACGAAAGTGTTAGTCATCTTCGTATTAATTATACGGTGCAATTACGTTCTTATTATGTTCACAGACACGCGGACAGACAAAGTAGGGATCCCTTGGCAGGTGACTACATGTTACAATACAATAACAGGGACTCAAACCTGCACTATTGGAAACCGCTCGCGGTTAGTAGAGCTATAGTGTCAATTCTCACCTTGATATATTTCACTTATAATATATATACATTATCAACCTTTCCTCTATCTTAATATAAATAACTTTAAAAATATATTATTAATATAGGGAACCCGTTTTTACTTAATTGAACGTTACGGATGGCCAATTTGGATAACTGCGTAAATGCGTTAATATTGCCATTAAACTGACTCACTTATTTGTTATCATCATATAATATCCTTCTATAGAACAAAGACAAGTTGATACAACTTAAAGAATATATCAGACAATATTTATTTAATCTTACGAGTTATACTTTTACTTGTAGCATTTAAATTTGACATTTATTTAACATACATTTATAATGTGACATTGTGGGCAATTTATCTTTTAATTATAATAAAATTTGTAAATCGTTAGACCTTGAAGACAAATAATATTTTCATGTAACTGTCAGTAAGAGATTCCCGTCGGCAGTGGGGCGGGATCGCTGAACAAAAGACAAACACACAACACTCTTGTACACGAAGAAATAAAGAGAGATTAAAAGTACCAACTGCGAACAAACGCTAGGGGCGTCACAATTATTATATATATTATATAAATTGTAAATATTTTATAGTTTTAGTAGTTTTTTTTACTTTCTCTTTCCACTTGAATTTTGGTTATATTTTGTGATTATAAAATGAAATAAAAAAAATGCAAGTAAATTTAAAACAATAAAGAGAATGCTCGAAGTTAAATCTGATGTTCAATCTTATTCTTTAATAAAGATAGAATGAAATAGAGATTGATTAAAGATATAAAAACCAGTTAGGTTGGATTTATATACATTAAAAATTAAAATAATATAAAAATAATATTTTAAAAGTAAAAAGTGACAGCCCTATAAGAACAGAAGGCCGGAGCGTCTACATCTTGGTTATTGAGACGTATTTGTCACCGTCCAAGAACTAGTGGCCTTTTGAAATCACAATAACATTAATTCTTTTTTGAATTTCGTAACTTCAATGTATTGTATTGATTGAACTATGAATATTCGTAAGTCTTTTAATTAGTTTAAGATGATTTTCCCGACCACATTTTAAGTGTCAATCCAGGGCTGTCAACTTCACATTAAAGGTCAAACACACTAAGATGCCAAACGTAAATCCCTTTTAAGACGCAATAAGACATCGTAAATGTAAATTAAGGAAATGTAATCAATGTCATATTAAATAAATGTTAAAACAAGAAACAATATATAACAATAACAAAGTGAATAATTTATATGAAATGTAAAATACTGAAATAAAAAGCACTTTTCCGTTGTAGTCGTAAAAAAAAGTGACAAACTTTAAAGAGGGTTGATATTTGACACGCGAGCGGAGTCACGACTGGATACACCCTGGATTCTTTAAAAGTTGACATATATATATATATATATATATATATATATATATATATACACAATCATCATGAAATCTCCGAAACTATCTGTCCGATTAACTTAAAATTTTACATAGTTACTTCTTTTGTGACGTAGACGTCCACTAAGAACGGATTTTACGCAATTTATATCCCAACGGATTTTAACTTTTTAAATTTTTAGCATTTCACCAAGTTTTAAAGCTGTAGGAGCTATACACTAAATGCAGGGGCACTATAGCAACGGTTACCATAACAACGGTTACGATGACAACGGATAATATGACAAAGGTTACCATAGCAACCTAAGTTAACATCCAAATTGATAGTGTGCCCAGCGAAGCGGGAATAAGCTGGTATATAATAGAGATCGAATAATGTCAATTGATTTTACGACCGGAGATAGCTTAAATATTATTCATGACACTGAGCGTCTAATTAACATAATAGATGTAACCCAATATTACTATAAAAATAATAATTTACAGTTTATAATTCATTTAATATTGAGTTACTGAGTTATATAATCATCAAACCATAATAAGTAGATACCTCCTCACATTACAGTTGTCCGCTGTTAGAGCTCCACATAACTATTCAAATTTCAAAGCCTCTAATTCGAGTTACCTAACTTTGCCTCCAATGATTCTATGTGACTTCTGTTACCATTAGAAATAGGTAAAGGTAAATAGGTAATATTCTAATAGATTTGGTCGGAGAAGTTTGGTATTCTCCTAATGTCTATGGCAATTTCGTTTGCGTAGGGTAGTCTGCATTGAATTTGAATATGTTATATGAAAATAAACGTTACTGGACAAACATTTTGTTTGAATAGACTGATATTGAGCTTAGAATTGATAGTACTATTAAGGAAGTGATTAAAATAATATTCTCAATAGCTTATAGAAAGTGCAATTAAGTAGAACTTTGGTTGCTAAAATTTAATCTTACAAAATAAATCCGACAAGACCTTTTATCTTACCGAAATAGAAAAGATTTTTATTTATTTTAAACTAGTTAAAATTAAATTATCATAAAATAATTAAAAGGCGAATTAAACTTATTAATAATTATTATTTAAATTTCATTTAAATGATCTTATAAATCGTTAAATGATTTTCTCTGTATTATTCTCAATACTTAAGGACTAAGGTTAAGTGACAGTCCCTGTGAAAAGTTATTCTCTATTTTCAAGGTTTTAAAGAGTAGGTCCAGGAAGAAAAACAAACAATAAACTATACGGATGTGAATATTTATAAGATATATAAAGATGTAAAATATCAGCGAGTATACACTTCTAGATGGCGGGTCTTTTGAGTTATGAAAATGTAACGATCTTCCCACTGTCAAATATCATATTGTTTTTGACACAGGCTTCTTCACGATGTATACATCATTCATTCATTCATTCATTCATTCATTCATTCAAATACCATAAACGGAAATCGAATCTAGAGCCTGTTAATTCAGAAATAATCGGTAACATTTCATATGTATAACACATAATCTTTGAGATTTCTGATGAATTATCTCCACAAAACCGACACACTATCGGACACTCAATTTTCGAATCCACGTGTACAATCCGTTTTTGATACTAACATTTTGGCATGAAAATTTGCTTTAATGCTCCATTTGAATATTTTTATTCAATACAAGTATCCTCGAACGTAAACAACTCGAAGCCGAATCAATTGTTCATTCCATCGACCACACAATACAATACTCCAAACACTCAACAGACGTTCCATCAATACAGTAATCATATTTGTTATTGTTGGATCTATTGATCCACGAATAATAGGTTTGGGATGTTCTAAGTGAGATGGAAATTTGGATTGTGTTTATAATGTGTAATGACTTCGGTATGACCGATCGCTAATGACCTGTACGGTCAGCATTTTAACTTCTTAATTACTTATTTCAATAATTTGATTTATAATAACATTGTTGGATATTAACTGCCCGGGTAAACTTTGCCCAAACATCTATAGGTGAACAATAATGCCTATTTGGTTGTTTGTTTTAATAAAGTCACCTCAAGTGCTAATAAAATCAAAATATTTCGTACCTCTCGACTTATAGTTAATATATATGTATTGATAGTTCTTTAGTGTTTATAAATCTAAAATAAAAGAGGAAGCCGTGTGTAAAAGGTTAAATTATATAGTATATTTTTGTAGCAAAAAAACCTACACATTTAATTGAAATTATAAATTATCTATATATTTTATATATTACTTTTTGCATAATAAACTAAAGTGTACTGGAAGTTGTGTATTAATTAAGAGAAATATATTAAAATATAGCCTGCATTAATTTTTTATGAATACCGTATATACTGAAAGCATAATAATTATGGTTTATAATAGAGGGTTGGATTAATCGTCAAAGCACGCATCAATGATATTTGATGCGCTCCTGCTTTGATGTACCCCTTTCAGGATTATACCTCTACATATACATAGATACGGGATTTTAGCAGTTAATTATTAGTGGTTATAGAGTGTATTTTAGCGTATATTGATTATGTGATTACGTCGGTGCCGTTATTAAATTGTATCTCCCGTTATGATAATGTATAATTTATTAGTGAAGCACAAAATATGTTATAGCCGTCTGAAGGTTTTTTGTAAATTATATTATATTGTGATGCTTCAGTACCTACTTATACGATTAAAAACATTTCAAAACCGAGAAAGTCGTTAGGAAACAATACGGCGTAATTATACCGCGGGAACTCGTAAAAACTTATATGGCCTATCAAATATTTTGCACCTACGTAACGGGGGTAACTATAAAAAGTACCCTTAATGTACCATTACTAAAACCGAGTTCATTGAAGTGTAAGTTAGTATTCTCGAATGGTAAGCGATTGTGAAAACTCAATGGACATTTCTCAAATTATTAGTGATGTATGCATGCGAGTAAAGGGACCCATTTTATTACGGCACAATTTTATAGTTCCGTTGATGGTCTATGGAACGCTAGTAGCAAGTTTTAGGACGTCGGGCCATTAGAACAAGAAAAATACTATTATTAAAATTCTAACAGTTATTATACTGATTAAAAAAGTTATAACCTTATTCGAAACAGCACTAGGAGCATCCAAAACAGAATAATTATTCCATTAAAGTAAAAGAAACCTACAAATAATCTGAAAACGTGACGTATATCCAACAGAATCGCTGATTTACTGGCCATTTCTCTAAAAGTGTGTCCACCTCCTAATCCAAGTGTTTTACGACTCGCCTTTGCCGCCAGTCAATTCTTCTCCATTCATTTATAGCGAGCAATGTAACTTGTGAATGTTAACATGAATAGATATATAACGCTGTATACATTTTGTTACGCTCTTGATTTTATTACATTTCTGTACGCTTTTAGGAGCTTTCAGGTAGTTATTTATTCAGTATGTTTTTCCCATTATTTAATATAGAAGAACTCATTATAAATAACATTACCATAATTATTATAACTTTTGCATTTTTTTTCAGGAAGTAATTTAGTTTGCTTACCTGGTTGTGGCTTAGACTTCCAAAACAATTACTTGTGTCATAGAAAGATTAAATTTATTTGTTATTTGTGTTGGTAGATGTCAGCGGGATATGGAAATTGTATTCAGCATTAGTTTCTAAATAATAATATATATTTATGAGGCAGAGATTTATATTTCAATTTTCTCACATTGATAATAAATTGATTTGTCCTTTACGAGACAAAAATTCTTACCTTGTTTCCGTAGAATTCCATTATAACTTATCCATTGGGATTTATCCTTAAGAAATTATCTGTTAGCCCAAATTTCTCCCTTTCTTTTGAGTTTCCGGTCCATTCCATTTTCTTCTGACAATCAAACCGTTTGAGGCGTAAGTTGAAAACATTTCTCCCGAACCTCTGACCCTGCCATCAACTAATACGATTGTGACACAAGTGAGAAGCGTTTTAACTTAGAAGAAACAGTACAAGGAGTTGTTGAACTATGAATCGTCTGATCACCGTTTATCCGTTTGTATCCAGTTAAACGTCTTATCTTTCTTCAAAATTATTATCTAATATTAAGTTATCAGTAAAGAATAATGTAATTTACAACAAAATATTTTCCACAAACTAAATTTATTTTTCTCCATCCAATTCGTATATAATCAAAGTTTCAAATGTTAGTTTCTTAAACCTCATAGAGCACCCCCACCCTTGTAGGCATCCCTTACTCTAATGGCGCGGTGGAGTACTGTTTACTTTTATTGTCAAAATAAATCTGTCTTAACTGTCCCGATAATCGCTACTAACTGCTCGGGTGATGTATTACACTCGCCTGATTGAGATTAATAAATGTGTCGCTATTTTCCTGCCTAGATAACTTAATCTGTAACAGTTGTTTGTAAGGTCTTGTATTTTATTGTATAAATTATTTAATGAATATTAATATTGTTTAAACAAAGCGCTGTCGCATTTACGAGTATATTTAAGAAAACTAATTTCCTTTAGATAATTGTAAAAATATTTATTTCTTTCTTTCTTTTCCACTATGAATCAATACCACTTCACTTATGTATCAAATGGAAGTGACAGGAGGGCCTATTTTGATATCGTACATATCAAAATAAGTTCTTCTGTAAAGACATTCTCCAATTTAAAATAAAGCTACGAGGGTTCAAAACGCGCCCTGGTCTGAGAACCACACAACAAACACAACCGGGTTTTTTTATTGTTTCTTTTTATTATGATTATTACAGCCAGAAATCGACTGAAAATGACAATCAAATAAAAAAATCAGTACAAAAAAATCTAAAACAATAATTATTATATGTATATATTTTTATGGGTATAAATAAAATAAATATAAAATAATAAAAGTCAAACTATAGCCAACTGTACTTTGATTAACTAGTTAACTATGCTCACAAGTGCAACCGTTTTACGATGTAGGATATAACCCCTAACTTGTCGGTTAAATTTTAACTGTCCAACTTTAGTTTACGGCCTTCGCTGTTTAGGTGTGACGCGAATAAGGCTTGTTATACAATCATCTTATATTTTTAAATATCTCAAAGTCACTTTACATTTCATACGAATAAAATATACATATTGGCACAATAACTATTTCGAATGATAAAATTTTTATATATAGCTTTATATAATTTCATACATAGATATTTTCAAATAATATTAAACTGAAAAAAAATTTGATTTTTTTCATTCTATAATTTAAAAGAATATATATAATAATTCTATAATTGTATATATTAATTTTACTAATAAACCTTCATGTGTCCACAGCCTAAGTAATAAACTGTACTACATTTCGCGGATTTACGTGCAATTCAAATGTTACAAACGGGCGTACAAACTTTAATAACGTATTCCTTTATGTGTTCTCGTGTGATCAAAGCGTTAATAATTGTAAACTATCCAATCACATCCTACAAGTTGTTACCTATTATATTGGATAGATTGAATATATAGGTATATATATATGAGTTTATAATGTATAAATATACAGTAACATTTCGATATATAATAAGTTCACCTAAACAAAGTCAAAGTATTAGTAATGGCTTAAAAGAATATATGTGTGTGTGTGTGTGTGTGTGTGTGTGTGTGGGAATTGGGAAAGAGAACATGTAAATTAGCAATGTTTTTTATTTAATTCACACAAAGGTTACAAGAATCGTGATAGCTTGTTATGATCGAGTTTACTCTTTACCTTTCGACAGCTACATCATTTTATCTTTTTAAATTAATGTTGCCACAACAATTTTGTTAAATAACAAAAAAAAAACTTATAAAAGCTCTTAACTATTCCACATATATATATATATATATATATATATCCCTAATATCAGTAGTGTGTGAGTGCATTGACTAGTAGTATACTAATGCCGACGCTCTCCTAACGAAATCTAATAATATTTTCCCTGATAAACAAACACTAAGTAGAAGAAGAAAAAAGAACTTAAATAAAAGAAAAACTATTTATTCAGACTCGTCATATGTTATATTACAACTTGAATGAAAATATACATTTACACAAAATATGTATGATCATATCAGAGGCCATTTGTAATTAATACTAAGTCTGGAGGCGTTTCAACTCTTAAACCGCGATGCAGTAAATAAACCTGGTTGGTATTTGCTTTTAATTAGTTGCAACACACACATAATGGACGTACGAGGCGTCCTCGTCTCCACGGCACATACTATTAACACTAAACCTACCAAGTACCGGTCAAATTGACCGTTTTTAAACTTTTGTAAAACTTACACATTTTTAAACGTTATTATATCGTTATCAAACTACAGGACAATTCTTAGAATATGCACATAATATTTTCTACACTCTTTACTTTTAGTTATTTCCATTATTACCTGCGTTATATAATAAAATAACTTTTAATTACCGGTCAATTTGACCGCGTGCGGTAAGAACAGGAATACAAGAATTGTCGGTAGGTTTAGTGTTAAAATTAAGGTCACGTTGTTTTAAAGGATCTTTCTTGGGACCGAATATGTTAATGATATTCATTTTAGGTGGCATTTCATTTTTTAATGTTTTAATGAAAAGTTTTAACTGTTTTAAGAAAATTATTATATACATCCCAAATTCTGTATTATAAATTAACGCATTAAACATTTGTAATTAAGAATTTACATAAAAAAAAATATAATAACGTTTATGTGTAATGGAATCGCGCTGTTAGAGTTCTTTTACTTAACTCACAAATGTTTTTATGAAAGCGAATAGAAGTCACATTAATTAATGTTCTACGTGTTTTCTAATTATATTTTATGATTAGTGTTTATCAGTCTTAATATAACTGAATATTTTATATGAATAGACAGATGCTTCATTACTATTTTACAGGAAATCGACTGAATTACCAATTATAATTTCACTGTGAGGTAAAAAGACAAAAAAAACCCTGTTCTTGATCCTGCTTCTCTTTATCCTACCCGGTAAATATGATTCCCTTTCCCAATTCCCACTTTCCGTAAGACTCTCACCCCATTTAGTGTTGCAGAAATCAATAGACGACGGTTACCACTTACTATCAGATGGGTTAATTACATATTAATTAAAAATTTAAGTGCTATAAGAGTAGAGATAAAGATATGCTATATAAAAATAACAAATAAATAGAAGTGACAAGAAGCAATGCATAAATTTCATTGAGTTCCGTGAATGATCTTAGTTCAAACAACTCATTTCATAAAATATAAAGTCTTTAAATATTTTATTAATACTAAAAGTATATTAAATTATATTTCAGAACATATAAGCACCATACTCATATATTCGGAATTCATTTCCCTTAACCGATTCCGAGCCCTTTCATTTGATTACACCAACTCGCTATGCGAGTATGTCTTATATTATTAGATTTCCACAAAGGGCTCCATGAATTATTGGCCCACAACTAAAATCCTATTAAAACAAATTAACTGTAACCCGATCAAATTAAATTGAACAGTGAAACTTCGGAAGGGTCTGGAACTTTAAATGTATATATTAAATAATTGGTTAAGTAATTAGGGCGGTTAGGACTGATGATTAGAGAATTATAAGACTCAAAATGTCACAATAAGACATCTAAATATGTCACGGTTATAGACATTGGATACTAATGAAACAACTTCATTCAGAATTATAATATATAATATTATTAAAGATAAAGAAGTATAATAAAAAGCTGTACTAGTTAAAATACAAAATGAAAAGCAAATTAAATATTCCTTCTAAGTTCTATTGTCTAACGTTAAAGCTCTAGTTCGTTTAAATTATGCAAAATCTCGTTTCTCGAGACTTATTGCATCACGCTTAGTCGTTTTTATTCACTTTGCCGTTTTTCTTGAGGATTAGCGAAGTCAACATTTCCTTGCAACTAAACAAATTGTCCTTTCCATTTATACGACTCTCAAACTCTTTGTGCACGTGGATTTAATTCTTTTTAAGGGAATTTAATTCGTACTATTTGTATTATATACATTTTATATAATATTATTACTTGTCATATTCAATTCATTTATAACAATATCGTTATTTGGTTTGTCTTCATCAAAAATATGATCAAATTTTGGATTCTTTTTTTGCTTGGTGATGGGTGGGTACGTAAAATACATGTGCTTTAATTTAACAACGCGTTCGATCACGAACCAACAGATTACAAGCCGGGAAGGTTTATTAAACAATTTAGCCTCAGACTTCAGGCGGACTCAATATTATAATCCTCTTACGTCTACGATGTGCTCTTCATGTTCCTTTAGTCTCCTGCTGGATTGAAAGCGATGAATGCGATGTAATTATTAAGAGAGATTTGAAAGAAATAGCGACTGCTGCCGCAGTTAGTTCAGCACTCTGCTTAATTATTATTCGCCGCAGATCTATTTTCTTACATATTTAATTCATATCGTAGTAAGACATATTCATAAGAGTATTAAAAAGCGCAACCTTATTAAAACGTTAAATTTTTCTTATATATCGTATAGCTAACCAACTTAGATGTCATTTTAGTAGTCGCTACTCATATAATGTAATCAACTGTCATACAATCTATAATTATTTTCTTAGGTCTTACTATCTTCTTATTGCTCCACTTTCAAACTAATAAGTTTCTTTATTAGTTTCCCACATCTTCATGATAGGGCAGTTGTATAATATTTCATTGCTCACTACTTTTTCTAAAATTGTCTTACATTGGTAGAAGTAGATTTTTATAATGATGAAGATGAAAAAAGACAAGTTAATAGCTTGGACTGTAACAGCGGACTTACACGTTTAGTGTAGTTGTTACAAGACTCACACAATAATAAGCCCACTTCCAAAGACCAAAAGGCGCTTACTTCTGTCACCCTCGTCTCGTGTCTAGTACACGCATCTGTTTAGAACTATGCAGAGGGATTAATTAATTAATTTAAATTTTATTCAATATTCCTCAACTAACATTATCGCTTAGGCTATATACATGAAACATTTCCCACATATCCTTACTATATAATAATGAGCTAATTGACTCTGTATGCACGCGCATCACTTATCACCCACAAATCACACAATAATGTGTAATACATCAAAAAAAAGCTATTGAATCAGGCTACAAAATAGAGTGGGTGCCAACCTCATACGTGACCTTTGACCCTTCCCTTCCCTTGTTTTAATATTTTGGGTAAAAATATAAAATTATTTATAAAGATAAGTGCACATGGTTATAAAACCTTTATAATATATTATAATTGTGTACAGTTTTAACAATAAATTTTATGTATTTGACGCGTTCGCCAACAAACACATAAATTAGTAGCTGCACGTAAAAATGAATTTTTATGCAAATATACACAGCGGGTGAAATGAAAGGGATAGAGATTTAAAATAAATATATTACTAGTTATCGAATAAAAACATTTGTTACATGTTACTAGGCTATGTTACTTCGGTTATCTTACCGTGGTTTACTGGTAGTGATGGCCTTCCCTTAAATATACAAAAAATATTTTATATTAATTTCTACAGGCTTATATTTACGTCTAATAATATTAATATATAATTTGGTATCATATATAATAGTCACATATTTATTTATTTCGAAAATGCAATTACAGTAATACCCCGCTTTACGCGACCCCGTTATACGCGGTTTCACTATAACGCGGATGCAAATTTCGCGCTCAAATGCCTCGAATTACGCGAAAGAGTGTGTATAAATATAATGTAGTCATCAACAATAGATGTATTTTTCCGTAAAAAATAAGAGTATGTATTGCATAAAGTGTTCCTAGAATTAAAGTGATTGATTAAAATGATTTGTATTTTTTTGTAATAATTTTTGACTATGTTTAATTATAAACCTCGTTATACGCGAATTTCAGTTAAGGCGATTTTTTTTTGGAACGTATCCCTCGCGTAAAGCGGGGTATTACTGTACTATACTATAGGGTAATAAAAATGCACTCAAAAATATATACTCTCACTGTATTTTAGAACACCTAATAATTTAATGAATTTAAATGTAACACCTTAAAGGTAGCGTTTCTTAGTCACCATTGAATAGTTCATGAATTTTATACATTTCATAGTCAATTTATCTGGTCTCAAAATAATCCTGTATATTAATTAAAATGTGTAAGTCTTACAAGTATAGTTATTGAAGAGATTTGAAATGTTGTAACGGTCAGGGTGCAATTTTAATAGAGTCATAAAGAATAATAGCAGGCAACATTTTCTCTACATCTAGAGATCTAGATCTAGAGATCTATCTGTCTATCTATCTAGTTCCAATGATGCGATAAACCATCTTATCCACCCAGATCTTTTATGGAATACTTTTTATTAGTGTCTGAAAATTGAGTGATCGTTTCTAAGTATCTTTTATTGTAACTTAAAAGCAAAGTTCAAATCGATTTTATCATATATTGGAAACGGTTGGAATATTATAGGAAAATTGCTATTCTATTCATACTTTCTATAATATAAAAATATATACTAGGATCCGCCGATAGGGAGTTGAGCTGAGCCACCTCAGTTTTTTGACTATCATTTCTGAACGGAATGAGATATTTTAATTCTGTTTTTATTAAAACATTCCCATTTCTAAGCTCTATAGCTCTGCCAATTTTCATTCAAATAGGTTCAGTAGTTATTAAGTGATGTTGGTTCAAAAAGAAGTTTCCCAAACGGTGAGCTTACGCTTAGCTCAATAAAGTATTAATTAATGTATTTATTAAAAATGTGTATACTTTTTACATTCGTAAGTGTATTAAACATTTTCGTGTATACACTTATTTAATGTTCCACATTCCGTCCTGCGAGTATGAAACACCTCGCCAACTATACGTGAAAAATCTATGTCCTTGTGAAATTATAATACCCTTATTATGTATTTTTATTTGGTGTTGTAAATTTGACATTTACTAATTGTTATGATTCACAGAAAGATATGTAAATATTTTTTTTGTATTATTCATATTTGTCTTGATACTTAATAATAAAATTTAACAGTCATATAACATTATCTTTGAATCATAATAGTATAATTAACATCACCTTAATTTTATTAAATATATATATATATATATATATATGTACTGTCTGTCATATATATATATGTAGAAATTTTATTTAAATATTATCGTAGAATAATAAATTAGAACCATCTTTATCTCTTGTCTATTATAAAAGTTTTCAAATTATTTATTACTTAAATAAATGTAGTGAAATAAATGTAGTGAACTTTATTCACTACATTTCTTTAATAGAACCATTGAAAAATCCTTTCGTTAAATATTATAAAGGAAAATTAATTTTATATAAAGTTCATATGAAAGGTAAAAGATGAGATCTGTAAATATGGATAGTCTGAAATGCATTTCCTCTCGAGAGGATTGGATCGGATGCTGTAGACAAGATCAGAGTAGTGGAGATTTGGTACACAACACATGATATACAAACAGTCTCAAACAATCGAAAAATGTGTCAAGAAACAACAAAAACATTAAACATGTAACTGTAACGACCCATTTTGTAAGAAAAATAATATTTAATTTCTTACACGACATCAAGATTTCCTTGATAATAAATGAGTTGACTTCAGTTTGTAAATCAAAGGTAAAAAAAATTGTATTAAAATGTCCCTTTGATCTCAATATAGCGAGTTTATAAATTATGTTAGCATGACAGTTTGTACGTGAATTTATTTACTGAAATTTTAGTTAAGAACGACTTAAGAAAATAAAGCACAATCGTTATTTATACTTGAGCGGAGTTTGTAATTCATTAAAATAACGTCCGGTGAAATTTACTTCCATTTATGGTGTTTTTGCTCATCGATAAACCATAGTTGTAGTTTAATTTTGAATATTATAAAAAAAACATACAGTTATCCTTCCTGTAATGCGGTACCTTTATAACGTGTAAAACGCGTTATAAGAGTACCGCGTTATACAAGGGACTAAAATATGTGCTGTCTCGCATATAATGCGGGTATTTCAAACGTTATAACTCTTTACTATGAAATTTCTACTTTTTAGAGTTAATAATTAATTTCGCTTAAGAAAAATTAAGGAAAAAAATTAACCTTCAACTAAAAAAGTTAAACGTTAATTATTCGTACAACGCATTATACATTATACGGTCATATGAGCGCGTTATACAAGTATTCCTACAACGCGTTTTCCTATAACGCGACTGGTTTAATGTATATGTTTTTGGTATTTGCCACTCATGGAAGTTCCATGTCCTTTATAAACATAATACATATGTTATAATATTTTTAATTCCACACAATAATAAACCAAGTGGAACGCGATGTAGCTTTTGACCTGCGTAACTGATTTTTTCTGAGCTTATCCGAGTCAACTAACCGTGAAATTAAAGTACGATTTTCGAAGAAACAAATTAAAATGATCCCATTTTCTTTTCACGTTTAGTTTAGAAACTTAATTACAAAGATTGTTATTTATTTTTTTATTATAATTTGAAAACTTCTTTTTTATATTTGGTAAGACTAATAAAAAACAACGTTAATAATAAAAGTTTTTTTATTGTTTCAGATCACTTTACTAATGGATATATATTTGATTGGAAGCTTATATTTCTTTCATATTACTTATTAAATTATAACTGAGGTTTGGTTTCGACTCTATTTTATGATCACTTAATTTAACACTAAACCTACCAAGTACCGGTCAAATTGACCGTTTTTAAACTTTTGTAAAATTTACACATTTTTAAACGTTATAATATCGTTATTAAACTACATGACAATTCTTAGAATATGCACATAATATTTTCTACACTCTTTACTTTTAGTTATTTCCATTATTATCTGCGTTATATAATAAAATAACTTTTAATTACCGGTCCATTTGACCGCGTGCGGTAAGAACAGGTATACGAATATATATAAGAATTGTCGGTAGGTTTAGTGTTAAAGAAATAATTAAAATTGTTTTTTAACTCTCAAATTATAATAAAACACATATTTGTATATCAATTTACACACCCAGGTTCAAAACATATTGCTTACAAAGAAACATTATAAATTAAAAATAAGACAAAGAAAACATATTGTATTAATTTCTTCCTTCCTAACACACGACCCAATTGCAAAACAATGAGTATTGTCACTAATTGTAAACCTGTCTGGTTTTACGCTAAATTACAATGGATCTAACAACTGTGTAAATATTGGTGCTGCATCGCTTTGTTTTCTGCATACAGTTTGCTGAGGGCTTTTTGATACCGCTGCGTTTTCTGACTCACGTTTTGTGATAAGTTACAAGATGTAGCGTGTTAAACATATTTATTTATATATTTTTCACTTTGAATCCATACCAGTGATCACTTGTGTATCAAATAGTAGTGACAAGAGGGCCTATTTTGATATCGTTCGTTAAAATAAGCTTCTGTAAAGACACTCTCCAACTTAAAATAAGGCTACGAGGGTTCCAAACGCACTCTGAGAAGAACCACATAACAAACTCAGACGGGTTTTTTTTATATTTCATACAATCAAATAAAATAACAGATTCTATATATATTTTTTGTGTCATATTATTTTTAATGTAATGTAATTATTAAAATGATTAACAAACAATCATATAATTATAGTTTTAATGTTTTAATTTCATTTGTCAAATAGTTTTTGTTTTTTCGTCTATTAGAGAGAGACGGATACAGTAAAATATTTACTGTATCTGTCTCTCTCTGTCTGTAACGTTTACCCGCTGTCGCTTGTGATTTAAACCTACTTTTGTGTTTTAGTAATTAATGATGTGCGGTCAGCATAATAAGCATATTACTGTATTTAGTTATCGGTATTTTCGATATTTGTATATTTAATATTAATTCAATGTAAATTTTATTACACTTAATTACTGCGGATATATTATATTTCATATATTCAGGTAAATTAATAGAAATGAAATATTCGTTTGTAGGTAAATTTTAAATAATATTGTATAGTTTATGATATTACATATATTTGACTAATTAGAACTACAATTTAGATCGGTTTGAACTTTTCTTATACATCTAATCTAACAAATGATTACATACTTTATACGGAATAGAGAGGCCTTCATCTATATTATTTGTAACAATGTATTTTTGTGTCAACTGTACTTTACATAAAGAATGATCGATGGTGCTAACCCAGGTGGTAATGACTCATTACTGAATAAAGGTAAATGCATCACAATTATATATTGATAACAAAGAACACGAAGGGTAATAGACCTTAGTGATATTGTCACCAGTGTATAACGACCCACTTGCGATACACCACTTCCTATTACTCAAGTGTCAAGATAATCTGACACGTGAGTAATGTGTCAATGAAATGTGTTGCATTTTAAAAGATAAATGAAAATTATTAACAAATATACATTTCCATATCAGATCCGTTGTCAGATGCCAAAACATAGTTAAAAATAGAGTTCAAACAGTTAGTCACGCTTGAGTCAGAGATTAAAATTAATATAGTGTAATTCAGGGACATGTTTTGTGTTGTATGTATTTTGTTTGTTTGTTCATCACTAGTTTGAGTTTTTATATATAATTACTATTTCAATTATTGTTATAGTAATCACTATAAGTGGTAAGGAATTTTCTCCTACGCGTATTTCTGATAAAAAAGTGGTGAGGAATTTTCTCCTACGCGTATTTCTGATAAAATAATCAAGAACCAACTTTGAGAATACGAATACTATATGTTTAGTATTATGTTTGTAAACTCGTAGGACCAATTAATCCCTATTTTAATCAAAACTTCCACCGAACCATAAAACTTGAGTAGTTAAAGTAAGACATCCTTTGACCCGCCCTTTAACATACTTCTGATATTATATGCTATAAACACATTCTTGTACTAATATAATTTGTTGTTTTAAACTCTATAATCAAGAAGCGAGGTTTTATAATATAAATGAATCGTATTTTAAAACCCGAGACTTTTAGGATACCTTCTAACCAAGTTGGCGAGTGATGTGATTTGACGATATTAATCAATGTTTTTAAATATTTTATAAATTTTCTACTCAAAATATTAAATAATAATTGAATGCTAGCAATATATTTTGTAACTGAATCTTTTTTTAAAAAATCAAAGCTGCGATAGGTGCGAAAATGTCCGTTAAAAATTTCAAAATGGCGTTCTTTCAATATCGTCCCGTCAATTTGCAAAAATTGACATCTCCCACTAGCGAGGAATTCTACCACTTTACTGAATATTCGTGTATCGTCAATATCACACTGACGTGGAGTAACGGTTCGTTTTTTAACCAATTATACCACCAGCGGTGACTCAAGTTACTAAATTATTCAACATATTTTAACATGCCCCAAAGCTACCGTTAGCTTCATCTCGTGACCATATTAACGTCACACCAATTATACATCCTACATCTTAAAAAATAGAATAAATATACATCGTTTTAAATTTTATAGTTACTTCAAGTAATTTTAATTCAATAATGACTTCAGAAAAACAAATACTTAAACACTAGTTCGTTAAGTAGCTATGAATAATTTTAACAAAATCCGAATAAATTTAATAAATAAGGAAAGTTCATTTGCAATTTTGCATATAGATGGAAACCTTCCGCGACTTTCAAACTAACACACTGACGCGGTAACGCTAAATTGAATTCATATTTTGGATGAAATAAAAAGATTGCTTTTAGTACAGGTTTATTGAAATGTTTTTATGAATATCGAATTATGCTTACAAAATAATGTGTTGGATTTAAAATATTTTCTATCATTAAATGTTATTTTATTTATTATAAGTGTATCTTAATTTAATTTTAACGAACGAACTTTGTTCGTTCTGTATTATTTTCACTTTTCTCAGATGGATTGCTGGATGTATGGATGTCTCTAGACAGGAAAAATACTGAAAATTTGTAGGGAATTTTTCTTTTAGTTTATTTTCATATTTGATTATATTACTATTTTATATTATTATTAATCACACTTTTTTGTATTTTTTTTTTTTTGTAATTATAAACATGTGTTTAACACTCTTCATTCTTTTTTTCAATAAATAATAATCATTTTACTTAAAAATTTTTTTTATTAACATTTATAATTTCGTCAAAGTTCGTTCGGGGAATACCCTGGGTATTTGCATCTTCACTGGTTTTATATTCTTTATACGAAAACATCGATAGAGAAATAAAGAAATATTAAAGTTTATTTATCAACTAATTTATTGTATAAATTTTTGGAATTACTTTTTAAATTCGCTAGATTACATCTGAGTTCACAACTAGCGCCTCACCTTCCTCGAGTTGGTTCCATATATCAACTTAACTTCACCTCGTGAACACTAACGCGTGTGTGTTTATTGTATGCGACACGATTACGATATCAATTAATAGTAACAAAGTGTAGGATATCTGTAGCTGACAGTGCCCTATATGTCACTGCAGCTCGTATACGGGCTGGCTCGACCGGGTGGTGGACCTTCTCACAAATACTTTTACCACATTTGGCAAGATGAGTCAGTGATCCCCAAACATATTTTCTTAATCTATGTAATCTAATCAATAATTCCAATCACTTTTCTATATTTGAGACTTTATTAATAATTCAATCTATGGTATCATATATAAAATATACTTTTTCTAATCAGTTACATTATTTATATTTTAATCAGCAATCGTTAACACTAAATATCCTTAACTTCGTGGTGAACCACGTACCTAAGCCAGCCCCGCCCATCAATCTATGCTCTCCACAATGAATGGACAGCCTCCTTGCCTTGCCAACTTTTTTACTACCTACACTAGATAATTTGAACCTTACAGCCCTCTCAATAAGGGTCAATAATTCTGCCTACCAAACGTAGCTAAGGCGGATCGCAAGACGAAATTGATAGTGGAACTCTTATTGTGCTTAATGAGGGAATTGAAACAGATAGGAAAGCGAATGGACTTAAAACGCCAATAGATGGTTTGTGCGAAAGTCTGCCTGCGGGTTTATCGTGTGTTATCCATTTGTGGTTAAAGAATCAATCCATAACATTTTTATTTGTTAGCCATTTGGCAGACCGTTCCTTATATATTTAATGTATATATTCATTGTTTAATTAAACACTACTAACAAAGAATTACAAAACTTTACTTGAAAAATATCTTAGCAACTCAGATGCGTAATAGATACAACAAAATCTAGCAAATATACAATAAGGATATAATAAAACATAATGATTATAATCATATAGTATAATGAGGTAATAAAGAACTTGTTATTAACCGGTAGAACCTGTTACAACCTGTTACAACCTGTTACATTACAAGACAAATCGAAGGAATCAACCCGCTTAGTCTCGTCAGCAAAATCTTGGACGCCTGTCGCATCTTAATATAGAAGGAGACCCTTGTAGCGCTTGAAGCGCTGATAGATAACTTTGTTTGTTATATTAACTTATCTTATAAACAGTATCTATATGTAACACATCCTAACTTTGTTAATACTCGTGCATTTTATGGTAAAGTTTAATGTTAAATTGTATAAAATAACAAGTATAAACATAATAATTCATCAATTATTACATTTTGCACGTAAAGCGCTGAATTGCTGAAAAGTCAGAGCCATTTATTCGCATCACGCGCCAACAGTAAGAATGACAGGTGCAGTCTAAAAAAATGGAATTGATTTCTGTGAGGGCGCCATGACGATATTTCATTTAGGAGTGTTTGATGTTTGATTCCGTCTGAATTAGACCTCTTTATTAAAACTTTGTGTGTTTTATTCAACTTTAATTACTATCGTCTCGTGGGAGTTGATTACTAATTCAAGGACTGTCACTAATTATCACAATTTATGAACGCTTTTATAAATAAATTCATCAGAATTTAGTTAAATATTTTTTTTAATGTAACCGACTAGAATAAATGTAACTGCAAATGAATATTGTTTAAATTCTAAGAGTTTTTTTTTGTTTCTTTGTTACTAGCATATTTCTTATCTTCATCTTAAAACGAGATCTACTTTTATATCTACACTATTTGAGAAATAAGTAAAAAACTATTAATAAATAAAGTTAAACGAACATCAACAACAATCCCCATTCACTCGACTTTAGCTAAGAAAAACATAAAAAAAGAAAAAGTTGAAATGAAAATCCACAATCTGAAGTCCAACATCTTTTCAACCCTTCAATGATATAAAAACAGTAATTAGTCAGTTTTTAAAACAGCACTCGTTTGAATATTGTATACGCACAGACAGAATTTCATAGCTCTGTTTTGTATAAAGATGGCATTTAAAGAGATATGGGATGATAATGATTTAGAAGTTCGAAGATAAGGCACGGAACGGATGGTGCAATGTATTTTGTAGCAAGAGGTCGCGCGTGCGCTGGATTATTTGAATACATAATTTATTTATTTCTTTATATAAACGATTATGTTTATATTTTTTACCGTTCCTTTGTCGTTCGAGTAACTTCATCTTGTTTATAATTTGTTCAAACACTCATTATTATAACGCTAACATAAAAAGGTGACCTGCATGTCCCATATAAGTTACGCTGTCGGCTTAACGGCAACTGAAGCTAACAGCGGACCTTTGAGATCACGCCCTTGTTACGAGTACATTGCTGCATTTCTTTGGTACATAAGAATAAACTTCTTTAAGCAATATGCCCTTTATTTTAATTAACTTTTGTTACAATTTTTTTATTATTTTCCATATTATGGATTAGTATATAATATGTAATATATTAATAGTTTTGAATATTTACAATGATTTATCAACATTGTTAAATATCTTATTTAACTAGGGGCGCCAACAGACCCTCAATTTCGACTCGCCGCGCTCGCCAAATCTCGAGTACCGTTTGCATATTGAGCGAAGCGAGCTCAGTGTAATGACTCACCGTTTCCTATTGACTTCAATGGGATATCAGTTTTTTGACGATTTTTTCTCAAAATTTTTTCAAATTTTTTTTTTAACCCATGTGTGTCTTTTTGATTGCAAAATTTCATAATTTTTCGTCAAGTAGTTTTCGAGCCTATTCGTGACAAGGAATGTGAAAAAGTCTCCAGTAGAACGCTCCGCTCGCTACGCCCGCTTCGCTCAATAATATGCATAGCGCAATGTATGTAATCCAAATGAAAACGGGAGGTGAAAGCGGCGCGCGCGCAGACACGGTAATGATCGCCGGCGCCATCTCGCGGCTAACGGACCTTTGATTGGATAATTCATGTTTACACCTTCATTACACTGATACAGCGCCTCGGGCGATTATCTACTGTTTTTGTACCAATAACAGTGGCTTTATTGCTAATTTGGATTTCATTTGGGGTCACGAGGGGTTAATTAAATTAAAAATTACTAGGTGGAGATTTGTTTTTAGTTCCACCTAATGTATAGGAACGATTGGTTCTCTTTATTGAAGAACTTTGCTTTATCTGATACAATTTGATATAAACATTTATATTAAGATGTTATAATTCTGTTTATATATAAGCGTGTTATTGTTTCAAATAAATATGTAATGAAGTAAAAAAATTTGAGCAGGACTCTCTGTACGATCTCGTAATAGAAGAATATGAATATGAGAATGGCCAGAAGAAATGAGGGAGGGGGAAAATATTATGACAAAGAAGTAAACCTTCAAGGATGTACGGCTGAAGAGCCTTGAAGTATAACGCCAACCGGATGATATTCTACTGTAATAGAGGTGTAATAGAAACTGAAAATAATGTTTCTCTTGTAGTTTTGTGCGTCAAACAAGCCGATCCTTGTAACGTAGGTAGTGTTGTCGCCATGAATACGAGTAGCATTATCAGCACTAACAATAACGATCAGCTTCTTAGCAAGAGGTGTAGGACATAGAGATAGTGAGGGGTCAGAGAATCCGACTATCACATTCACCATATAAAACTTGTTTATAATAGCATTTTCACATTGATCTTCTGTAAGAAATTAGATTGGTTGGGGTTCCCTTTTACTTGCAGTTAGGTCCCATCATATAATAAAACCTTAATATAAATTACATAATTTAGTAATCTTTGAAAATTGTCTATTTATACAAGCTTTTATTGTTTCATATAGAAATAAATATCTAAACGAGAAAAACCCGAATTTGTCACCTCTTTGATGCTAGCTCGTCGCTTTACGTTTCGAGTTACCATGTCGTTACACCAATATAGTTTTCTATACATGTATAATCATTATTGGGAAAGTGGCGACATCTCTTCTCTCTTCAAAATTTCAAATAATTTCCTATTAAACATTTCAAAAGATGCAACCGAAATTAAAATCATCTCTAGAGTTGATTATGTAATTAAGTTTTCCTCCGTTAAATTTTCCTCTGATAGATGATTGTTAACACAATATATATTAACGTTTAAGATGAACATAAAATACAATAAACTATTTCGGTTCTGAATAATGTATTTTCTCATCGCATTTGATCGTATGGTATCGCTAATGAGAACACATGTGTCCGCGGACGGGTTTAATACTCATTGTTTAGTCACCCTTTATATTCACCTACATTTGTTGTTCGTATTTGAACATATATCACATATATATTTTTGGTTTCGAATTTGGTTGTATATACTAGTGATTTCACCTTGCTTTGGCTCTTATTATAAGCAAAAACGGTATTCCATAAGTATCCCTCCACATAAAGATGGTTCTTTAAATTAAGTAACGAATATAATATTTTTAAATCGTGATTTCCAAATTAACAAAAGTTATTTTATGATATCAATTAAATCTTCAATTCTTAACACAAAAATTAAGTAAATATATTTCTTATACGATACCTATATTTATTATACAGAATATTAATTCTAATTATTTATAAGAAGGTTCCTTGACATTAGACGTCGTTGATATTCCAAACCCCTTAGGTATCAAGTATCGTTAGAGGCACTATACCACTTTGTTATAGCTCAACCCGAATTAGTGAAAATTTATAATGTCATAGCAATTGCCAGGCGAAATACAATCGTAATTTGGATATAATAAAATTGATTTTTTAATGCACTACCCTTAATGAGCATTACGTATATTGATGTTAGAATCAGTATTTATTATAATAATATAATAAATATCTTTATATTAATAAAATAAACTTAAATATTTGTAGAAAATATTTGAAACGAAATAATGGTAACTGAAGTCTCTGAATGAGTAAGTATTGTGTTACCAATTTTCACATTTTCATTTTTATCTTTATTTTTTTGTTTTGATGTAGGTACTGACATTATTTTAACCCAATTATAACAAAATAATACATAATGTATAACAAAATCCAAAAATCCTAATAACCGTTTTATGGGATGCATAAAGCAAAGTGCACACGACAGAAGAGCATCAATATCTAATCCAAAGACCTTAAAAGGGAACGCAACTGTGAAATTAGTTGCCTATTCAATAGCCTGAGCCGTGATGAGGACGGTGTGCTCTACTCCGTACTTAATATATTTCTAGTAGGATTATCCTACTTAACTTTTCTATACTATAATTATACAAGGTTCACAATGTTACAATTATAAATTAATCTACAATTAATCGGAGAGGAAAAGAAATAAATATTTCTACAAATGTAAATCCAAAATATTAAATAAAAGTTACTTAATTTTTTAATAGGTTAAAATACTAATTAATCTAGCAATCAATTAACTAGGGGCGCGAACCAGACCTCAATTTTAGCTCGCTGCGCTCACAAAATCTCGGTAGAGTTCGGCGAATTGAGTGAAGCGAGTAACCCCTCTCAATTCAGCGTTCCGAGCTGAAACCGACAGCCAAAAAATATAGAATAATCAAATATTCAAATATCACATAGCGAATTTTTTTTACATTGACGTCTATAGGACTGTAATTTTTTGGTGACTATTCCTCAACGTCATGAGTTTTTTTTTCATTTTTTTTATAATCTATCTCAGTAACCATCGCTATAAATGTGCCAAATTTCATGAAGTTCGGTAACGCCGTTTTCATTCCAACCCCGAACACGGGATGCAAAAAGTCTGACATACAGCGCTCCGCTCAATTAAATTAAAAGTTATAATATAAAATCATCACAAGTGGAACAAACCATAGAGCTATATTCGAAGCTGACGCCGCGGGCTGTTATTCAAATTCGATCTAATAAACTCGGGATTATGGTTAAGGGTGCGTTCGTCTTATTGGCGAAATATCTGTATTCACACCGATGGGTATTCATTACACGCTTACTTTGTATGGGCATGTTTGTACGAGATTATTAAAGCCACTAGGATCCATGCGAGTCCTAAATATTGATTACACAAGCATGGTATACCACATGTTTGTTATCACTTATAATGGATAATGTTACATTAATTACATGTTTGTAAGAACAGAAATAAGTGTATGTAAAATGTTTCAAATAATAAAAATCTAAACTTTTTGTTTATTAAGCTTATTAAGTTATTAATTAAGGCTAAAGACTTGCTATACGGCGCCAGTTCGACCACACATGGATTGTTCTCTCTGATTGGATGGATCTTTGGTCTAGATCACCCTAATATCACATCCTACCCTTCGAAGTGCCCTTTTGTGTATTTAAAACACAGAGTGTTCTGATATTTGATCTGATGCCTACCCCCGAATTTCATCACTGCACAGCGCATCATCTCTTACTATACCATTCGTGACTGCACTTGAATGAATGGCGATCTTCTACTATACCGTTTTCAAAGACCTTTCTTCTAAGTACTTTCAAAGAAGACGTATACTCCCACCTCCAAGGAAAACGCTCTTGATTTCCCGGATGTTTTGAACCCTCGTCACCGTTGACCCATGCACGCATGCATGCTTGTTTGCCCTCCTCCTCCAAAAAAAAAGCTTGTAGTTACAACTTAACTTCCTTAAGTTACTAGATTTAAATTTTTTTTTATTTGTACTTTTTAAACTTGAGAGCTAATCTTTTTTGGTGATATTCCAAGTTAAAAGTCAAAAGTAAAAAAAAATAATGTTATACACTTAGGTAACATTCAAATAATATAAAACATACAAAATTAAATCACAAAATTTCATTAAAAAAGAAAAATAGACAAATATCTGAAATCATAAAATAAATACATAAAAACATCAATCTAATATCTTAGTGCTGTGAATGGGTACTTATTACATAATATGTATAATAAAAAAATAATTTACCTCAAACACGAAATATTATAAGTATTCCATGGTATGCTGTTATTAAGTATACCATGGTGGAAGAGTGAAAAATCAATGGGATTCGCGTGTGACTGCTGCACCCGCCATATGCCACTGATATTTATAACGGACTACAAACAGCTTATAGCAATTAAACATTTTTATACCGAGTCACCAACCCTTTCTTCCTTCCTGCTCAAGATGTCACCACTGTCAAGCCCTATATCTTATAGTTTATCCCTAAACACCCTACCTGTAGGTTCCTTTAAAAAGGTTGTATAATAAAATCTTATAAATAATTATAGACAATGCAATAAATGAAGTTTAAATATAAGCAATAATTCAAACTCACTTTACAGATCATCAAAATGAATAGATAGTAATCGTTTTTGATAACAAATACATAAATATCAAATCAATATAACAAAGTCGTTTAGTTCCACGGTCGTATAGTACATAGTGTAAAAATGGTTAGCGTGACAGAACCCGCATTAATAATAAAACCATCGGTCACCAACCGCTTTTGCTTTTAAAACAGTTCGTATTACACGACATTTACTGAGCTGAGCGTAAGCGAAGCTCTTAACCGTTTGGGAGATCTTTTGTGTTTAGTTGTCACCAGAATGCGACGAGATAATTAGCTAAAAATTTTCTCATGTATGTTTGAGCCGAATGCGAATGTTATAGCGAAAACAGATTAAAAAAATGTTTAGCCATTCAAAAGTTATCAAGAAAAGAAGAAAGGAGAGGGGCTCAGATCAACACCCGCCGGTTGGCCGATCCTAGTTTTAAATATATCTATACATATCCATAAGATTATAACCAGTATTGTCCTATAAATGCGTGGTTTAATTCAATATAAAATAAAGATATCTTATATGTATGATATGCGTGTTTGATGTCTGATTCCTCTTTGTCGGATGGTGTAAACGGGGGTGAATGCAAACTTGTAAATTGGCTTCAAATACCCCCGACTGCAGGCCAGCGAGTAAATAAAATATTTTTTAACAAACACGAGCTTTTATCAGGTTTTAATAAAACAAGTTAAAAACTGCAATCTATTTTTTATTTTAAATTAAAAATTTTTTTTTTGGTTGTTTTTGTTTTTGTGTGCGGAAAATCAAAAGTTCATGTTCACCTGCTACTCAATTTGCGGAAACATGCTACTGGAGGAATTATACATTTTCCGTTCTGTTTCTAATTGTATTTTATAAATCAAAATCACTTTAAGTATGTACAATTTAAATATTAAAGTTAAAAGAAGCCACCATTACATGACTAATATGAATAAATTCATGAAGTTACTCAATTTGTATAACTCAAAGCAAAATTCTCTGGCGAATAACATTTAATAAGGTTTTTTGAGTAAAAAAATTGGTACGTGAGTCACACCTATGCATCAATTAAGTAAATGCACGCCATTATAATAAAGTAAAGTGGACTTTATTACACTGTTTATACATTAAATATATTATATTTTAAATATTTAAAACACAACCAGACAATACAACTAATATTATATTAAATTATTTAAGCGCCTGATAAAAAGTTATAGCAATTACATTTTAACTACACTTTACTATTAATAAAATATATATTTTTAAAATAATACATATAGAATTCTTTTAACTTTAACTGTAATATATTTTGTTTATATATATATATCATCATATCTTTTACTAACGCTAAATATCAAAGCGGAAGGTATATTCCTGTATGCATGCAATGAAGAATAATAAAAAAATATAAGTCTCTGTGAACAAACATCGATTTGGAGTAAGAATAGTTCGGTAATTTAAAAACGTAACTTCTACCAATAGATTGCCGTAGTACAGTCAGCAAATACGTCTTGCCATCGGCTACTCTGCGTGGATTTGTCAGTGTAGTCGTGATCTGTGTAGCGTCAGCAGCATTTCATTTAAATAAAAAAAAATAACATATCATTTATTAGCTGTATGCAATTACGTCGTCGTTAACTGAAATTGATTAAACAATTTTTTCTTATAATAAAATTACAGACAAGTTTCTAACAAAAATTTAGATTTTCTATAAATTTGTAAAAAAAAACACATTAAAACATAATTACATTACATAATAATAGCAATTTCGTGAACAATGTTTTCTGCTGACGCTACTCAGAGGCCAGATCCCCTTTCGGGCAGGAAATTGAGTGAATGTTTTCCAATTTAATCGCATCTGTGCTGATACTTCACGGGCTGCGGGCACGAACGTGGCCAGAATCCACAGAACACTGCAACTTGGGCCTGCACTTGAATACAAACAATTGTTTAAAGAAATTGATATCAGAAAATTGGATTTCACTGCAATAGAACAGTGAATTAAATTACTTTAGAGGTATAATTATCGAAACAAAGGCATTGTATTATTAGTAAAGGCTTCTTTATAATCTATATTCTAACTGAAATAATAAAGTAACGTACATACAGCCTTTATTAATTCAAAGCCTTTCTAGCAGACCGTAAAAATAAAGTAATTAGCTGAAACTGTTTGCCCAAAAGTAAAATTCACCTTTTCATTTAAACCATAACTTTCATGAGCGCGGATTAATTAATTCCTAGAAAGGATTTCTAATTAACTTCAGTAAATTAGATTTATTTTAATGTTTAGTTCGTTTGTGATGACATTTTCATCATCATCATCAGAACTAACAACTGTTACAATTCTTTGTTAATATACGGAAATATTTAAATACTAATTGTATTGTATGTATGTGTGTGTGTGTTAGTGTGTGTATGTGTATGTGTGTGTGTGTGTGTGTGTGTATGTAATTCTGAATGCATGTAGTGGTTAATTAATAACATGTCACGTATATTTAATTTGATACAACTCGATCAATATAACTTTATTTGTTTTACGTAAAATAAAATAAAATGTGTATTTATTTTAAAGCTCGGCAAAATTTATAAAAAAAAATTAAAATTTATATATAAACATAGTTTACATGAATTCAGGAAACTAAATTTAAAATAAACGAATACAAGGAATATATATTAAAAATGTATTAGAAAAATGTTTAAATTTTTTATTTCTCGTATATTTTCAATACAGAATACAGAATGGTAGAGACAGCTGTTCAATACATTATAATGATATTATAATTAATATATTCAATTATTATTATAATTAAATTATAGAAAAATCTTGGGAAATTAAAGTAGAATACATTTTAAAACAACATACTTCAAATAAACTGTTTTTAATTTTAATATTCTTTGTTTTGATATCAAAACTTACCCTAATATTCATTTACACATATAATATTACTTCTCACAAACAGGACATTTAAAGCGAATTTATTTATAGAAACAAAGTTAAATATATCATAAAATATATTACTACATAAAGCCAAATTTCAAACTATATACAAAGATTATGTCAAGGCCTTACTCGTACAATAATCTTAAACAGTAATAAGTAAGTGACAAAATGTCTTAAATAGTCTCAGATAAACTAAGTCTTGTAAATAAAGACTAAAGATTATAGAATACTCAAATAAACTAAGTCTTGTAAATAAAGACTAAAGATTATAGAATACTCAAATAAACTAAGTCTTGTAGATTACTTTTATTTGAGGAAAACAATAATATTTAGTCACAAAGAAAGGAAGTCGACTAATAAATCGTGTCCGTACATGATTTAAACAGTGTTAGCACCTCGGTCTAACATTTTTATTTCTTCGCACATTATCTAGACTGTACAATCGGGGACGGAATTCTTTCAATATTTTTATTACTTACAGAAATGTGCATCTTGTATTAATACTTTTATAAAGACAAAGTTAACTATACCTACTTATACGCCAATAATTAGTATCTATTCTATTAAATTAAGGGCATGTATGAAGAGGTTGATGTCTGTGGCCGAGGCGAAAGAGGTATGCAGAGACCGTAGCGTTTGGCGCTCCGTCGTCTCTGGCTACCCTGCAAGGGATATGGCGTGAAGCTAAATAAATAATAAATATATTCTATTAAAAGCTTCATATTCCTTCCCACTTATACATACAAGTAAAAATTACTTAAGAATTTTTCAGTGTAACATTCAGTAATCATCATCTATAATAATAATAAAGTTATTATGAAAGTGCTTTCGCCCGCGACAGTACCGGTGCATATATTTCCCATATTTCGCGGTCCTCGGACATACATTACGGTCTCAACGTATAATATAACGATAACTAACGTCCGAACCATAATCTAAGATCAAATCTGAATAACTTGAGAGAAGAAATTCCGTATCCACCTTGATTTACGTTCACTACTGTTTTGTTTGTATTCAAAAAATATTATTATATGCTTCGATGAGAGTCTATATATAGATGTTACAATTATGGGACTTTTTATAGTTCTTAATCGCATATATAATAATACTAGTACTATTTGATATATAGTTAGTTATTGAGCGAAGCGAACGAAGTGAGCGGAGCGTTTTACTTGAGACTTTTTACATTCTTTGTCACGAATTGGCTCGAAAACTACTTGACGGAAAATTATGAAACTTTGCAATCAAAAAGACACACAACTAGAGATGGTTTTTAAAAGAAAAAAAATAAAAAAGGCCAACAAAAAAAACATTTTTTTATTTCATATCTAAAAACTGATATCCCATTAAAGTCAATGGGAAACGATGAGTCAATACACTGGGCTCGCTTCGCTCAATATGCAAATGGCACCCGTGATTTCGCGAGCGCAGCGAGTCGAAATTGAGGGTTTGTTGGCCCCCTAGTAACATACTTTATCCTATCTTTTAACTCATTTTAAGATATAAAATATCAAACTACCCTCATTGTTTATTTTTAAATTATACGTCACAGGAGTTACGAGTAAGTAAGATGTGTTAATTAACCGAAAACAAATCTTTGGGGTAATAAAGTTGATTTATTAAATAATTTTAATATGCACTAATTCATCCTTCTCTTTGACGTCAGAAATGTAGTCTAAATGTGGGTGGAAGCGTTTACAGAGTTGGCTGCTAATTATATTTTTTATTAAATATATTTGTATTTATTTTTGGTTTACAGTTATAACTTTACACAGATTCTTGACTCATAACTGGCTTTTGAAATAATTTAAACATTGTCTATAAAACAAACAAAAAAATTACAAAAAACTACCATATTTTTTGTGGAGTTACGACAGTTTTTGAGTTATTTAACTTTAACCCTTAATCTCTCTTTCTCCATCTCTCTCCTCTAATAACTTGGACATCGGAAATAGAGCTTTGTGTTACATCATTGGAATATTAATTTTTGCCTTTGGAAGCGTTTTGTGATGAATTTTATTATCAGCGTCGTTTCGCGCTGAATCCAAATTGAGTCATTAGTTTGAAATTGATAACACACTCGAATTTGGACGGTCTGGGCAGTTTTTGATGATTTACTCTTTGATTGTATCATAAAACGAATAACAGTTTTGAATATATTGCGAAATAATAATAATTATAGAACTAACGTAATATAAAAATAAAAATTAAATAAAAATTAACTTCTCGTTATTATAATTAGGGTTATCCAAAAATTTTTTTGTCTTTGTCGACAACGTTTATGGAATTGATAAAAATCTTTCTGTTTCTTTCTCTCACGTTCTTTATTTGATCGACCTTAGCTAAGTATAAGGCTTCAGTTCAGACAAAAATCTCCCCCCGCTGCCACTGTATGTTGATTTAGTTATAATATAGATAGTCCTTGTTTCTTTATCGCCTAAATATTCTGACAAAATTAATTAAGCTGAGCGGAAGCGAAGCTCCTAACCGTTTAGGAAACTTCTTTTTGAAGCAGCATCACATAAAAACTACTAAAGCGATTTGAATGAAAGTTGGCAGAGCTGTAGAGCTTGGGAATGGGCATATTTTCACAACAGAATCAAAATATCTCATTGCGTTCAGAAATGACGGTCAAAAAAATGAGGAGGCTCAGAGCATGGCGGAGGGTCCTAGTACTTTATAAGAGAGAATAGAATATTGTGAATAATGCAAAATAAATAATATTTGAATCTTTAAGCACTGATGATGTTCAATGTTCAAGTAATGTTATAACATTAAACGAGTATCTTCAGTAGTTCAAACTCGTATCCACTAAATGTACATAACATCACACAAGCGTAGTCGAATTCCAATTACTTGTTTAATAGCTCATAATTTAGGCAGATGCGCAACGATAATTGATATCTCTGTCCTTATGTTTGTGTCCTATAATCAATACTGGGTTCTAGTAGGTACATGTAGATGGTTGTGAAACTAAAATTGATGTATTAACTAGTTCTATACCCATACTTTACTTGAACAACTTGTTGAGGCTCATTATAAAATAGCTTTATCATAGCAAATGTAATCATTTGCATATGGCATGTCTCTACATTGGCAATAATACCAAAACAATGATTAATAGTAATGGTTATGTTAATAAATTCAAAACTCAATCCCTTACAGCGGCAATGGAATATTTCCGGGGCTTCGGGAAGTAAATAAATAATAGAAGTAGCTGAATGGGGTCGCCTTCGAACAGAAATGTCGCCTAAAAGTTATATATATATACTCTTGGTAAATTTACGTTTATTAACAAGTGTTCTCTAAAAGTAATGATACTTTAAAATTTTATATAAATAGATCAATTCGATTCAGCTTTAATGAAGTATTAATTAGATGAAAAAAAATATTTGTACTTGTTTCATAAAGACATAAATATTTATAATTTTTAACAAGATTTTGTTAATTTCGGTTGACGGATTTTGACGTATCAAGATGGCGGATTAATTTGAAACTTAGTCTACATACATACATTTACACACTTATAAACAATATTATGAAAAAATTTAAACTAAAATCAAAAAATAATAATTGTCAACAAAAAAAACTAAAAAACACGCTTTTCTAAAATACGAAATAAAAAAAATAAGAATACTGTAAATAGATCAATAGATCAATTAAATAGCATACCACAATCATATATTATTTAGAATACTTCGAATACAAACTTTTAATTTAATTACGAATGAATACAAGCACCCGAAACGACTTCAATTAAATTAAAGTCAAACAGGATTATCTTAAACCATTAATCAATAGCTACCGAACTAAACAAACAGAGGTATCATATACAAACGCACAGACGTACAAACATAATGCACAAAGCCAACTGTACAGTTCTAATGGCTGTGAATATCAAATGAACGTAATTGGTAGATCCTATCGCTAATAACTTTATCACTTTGTTATTGAAAACCTTGTATATACCAGTAATTACTGCAACTAAGTTATCACATTCAATGTATTAAATTATAGAATATATCTTAATATATAAAACACAAAGACACTCACTGACTCACTGACTCATTCATCACTCTACAGCCCAAACTGTAATACCTAGAAAGCTGTAATTTGGACACAAGACTCCTGACATATTGAATAGGAGCAATAAGAAAGGATTTTGCAAAGGTCCAAACCGTTCCAAAGTTACAGCTAAAAAACTGCAAAAAATATTATGCGCCACTTTGATACCTCCTAGGTGGTGTGGAAATTTAAACAAAATGTTTGATCACTTTCGCCGTCCGTCGCGAAGCACGGGTAACCTGCTAGTTTGTTTATAATATAAAACCCGTCATAGCAAATTAAACTCAAAAGCTTTTATAACCAAAAGAAGACATATATATATATATATACTGTAAAATTAATCTTATTAGATTAAACACTAATTGGAAGTGTATTGATTTAATAAAATAGTTAATGTAATACCAAAGCCCATTACATTGTAATGCATATATAATAGGTTATAATGATATTAATAGCTTCTTGGGCGCGTATTACCCCTTCATACTCATTAATTATGCTTCATTATGGTTACTGAATAACATACACGGTATATATATAGTATTCATAATATGTATATATATATATATATATATGTCTTTTTCGTTTTACACATTATAGAATATAAATATGAAAAGCATATATACATATATATATATATATATATATATATATATATATATATATATATATATATATTAATATATGTCTGTTTTAGCGGTGTAATTTTGTTTTTATGCTCACGTACTTTTTTTTAAATTTTTGTTTAACAAAACTAATAAATACTTCAAATTCCAAACAAAAATAATATTAAAATATATTTGCATTATTATAACAATTATTATCAATATATATATATATGTGATAGTTCGCCATTTTTAAGTGTGCCAGAAACTCAGACAATGAGACAGGGGAGTTACGAACTAACGAGCCAACTGCGAACTTGACAAAGAAAAGTTTGTCTAAACGAAACTGTCAAGGACAGGTATCGGGGAACTGTTTTGCGGTAGACGCTTAGATAGTAAATATATTTAAACTGTCCAATACTTAACTACATAGTGTTAAACATCTTTTTTGTATCCCCCTAAGTGAACGGGAAGCTGGGAAGTTATATCTTTGGTAATAAGTTCTCCCCACATTATTTATTTTACAAAAATGGCCGACTTAATGCTGGCATTGCTTACCACTCAATAAAGATAATGTGCAAATAATATCTATAAGAACGAACTCGTACATATTTTCTCATTAACTATAAAATAAACTACATACATAAGTAAAAATATACCAAACAAATTTTCTTTACGTTCTTTCATGAAGATATTCTTCACAAATGCGTTCCTTGAATATCTGTCTATTGGGAGCTCGTTGGATATCAAGAAAGCTGTTCCGTAGCTTTATAGCCTGTGAAGGAATTAGACTAAATACTAATGCTAATGTTTAGGGATAAATAAACTTAATTTGAATGATAAAAGATAAAAGTCAGGAGATATTCTCAATATTTTTTTTACTCCAAACTAAGAGGAAAGAATAAATCGCTTAGCACAGAAAATAACTGACACAGAATTCTTGAAACTCCTCTTTCTCTCTCTCTTAACACAAAGTTCGGAAATGTGATCAAATTTAGGTAAATTAAAAATAAAAGCGGATGCAAGTATCGTGCTGATCCAATTTATCTAGATTGGCTTCAGAGATATTAGTTACATCAGCGTAGTTTATACGTGGAAGAATAAGACTACACTAGCAGAGTTTTAGTCCAAGTTGAAGAAAACTTTTAGACTGATAAAAAACGTAACTTTTCTACAAATAATTATAAAATAACTAAATGCTGGAAAAAGTAAATTATGTAATTGTAATATATAGATAGAGATAACTTAACTATAGACAGTTCAGTTATCTCTTATATAACAATTTTGTAGACAAAATGGTCATTTAAACAATTCTCTCTCTCTCTCTCTCTCTCTCTCTCTCTCTCTCTCTCTCTCTCTCTCTCTCTCTCTCTCTCTCTCTCTCTCTCTGTCTTGTATAATAAATCAATTTCATAATATCAGTAACTCATAATTTCATTCTTAAAAAGGTTTTAATTATATATAAATACCTACACTTTCAAACCCCAAACTACCAACACTACTAGAAAGGATACTAACTCTCCTCTCTAAGTAGTCCGCTCTCCGCCGCGCTAAGCTCATTTTACCCGCTTCGGTTTTATAAAACTCACTAAACTCTTACATAGATACATTCATTATGTTACCTGGATATGGCATATATAGTATTTATTTTATATACAATATTATATACGCCAAAATTACATACATTTTACATACATTTATTAAATTATTTAATAATATGTTAGACATATTATGCTTAGAAATTTTTGGGACAACTAACAGTAAAGGTAACATAGAAACTGATACTACTACTACTGATACTACTAAATTGACAAATTAAAAAGCTACAACACATTTGTACCTCTTAATACCCAACCTCACAATAGGTAGTTATATAATTCGGTAGGTATGCAGGTACCACATCAAATTTTCGTACATCCAACCGCATCCCTCTCAGAGTCCGCAAGCTGAATGAAATTTCAGTAATTTGGTAAAGCGAATGCAAGGTATGTGTCCCAAGTGGGATTTTCTTACAATCCGCGCTTTGTTTTGAAGTCTATTTCAAGTGGAACGCCCAAATTATCTAGACCTCTCCCGCCTTACCACTCTTAATAATTTACTATGAGCGAAATCGCGACTCAAGGGTGCTTAGGGGTCATTACAACTGGCGGTATTGGCTTAATAACGTGCAGTTCATGTTTTCTTATTTCTTGGAAGATAAGATTGAGTTTGGCTCATTTTAACATTTTAATAAGTTAGCACTTAAATCCTTTTGAATATTATATCTGTTGGTGGAGATTAAGAAAATGCTATGGTATTTGATGTTTATTTTGTTTCTTAGTTGTCTTTATTTTATTGAAACTTCGTAAAAAGTATTGTATATATAATTATTAACAAATTTTTTTTATTTTTGCACAATAATTGAACACGACATGACCAACAACCATGTAATTTTATATGTGATAGTAAAAATAAATAAATATTTAAAATGTAGAACTGATTAATGAGTCAGTTGTATCAACAAAAGCACACTGTGAGTGACATCATGGTTTGATGTCCTTCACAAATACAAGGTCATATCGAAAGGGCAAAGAATATAAATAGAGGTGGCAATAGAACTACTAAACCACTTTAGAATGCAAAGAACAGAAGAGAATAGACAGAAAGTAAGTTAAGTATCATAGCTTAGGTAAGTTTTTATCCTGAAAAACAGTGTCTTGTCTAATATATCGATTTTGTTTTAGATATACCGGGATCTAAATAGCTTAAACTTTTTAGTGCAAGTAAATCCTTGTTTGAAAAGTTTGACGATGTTGACCCAACTTCTATTTTTATAGAGATCCATTTATTAATGGATAATGTCTCGCATCTATAACATTCTTACATTAATAGAAAACCATCAATGTAACGATTTTATATACATAAAATATTCCTTCAATATTTGGAAATGCTGACGAATGCAGGCGAATGCCGATTCTGAGTTTCTTACACAAAATTTCTATGATACTTTTTTCAGACACATTCTATCAATATACAAAAATGAAATATATCATTATATATTTATATGTGATAAATATATAATATTAAAAAAATATATACAACAACATCTGAAACTAAATAATCTTTGAATTATAAAATGAGCTTAGTGGGTATGTAAGTTGTATTAGTTGTGGTAACAGGGATCCTTTGAAGGCCAAGGCTTTCTGCGTCATAGTAAAAATCTAGGTTAATGCAATATTGTGAAAATTCTAAGACTTTATCAAAGTTTATTGTATAACTGTGCTTTTTAAAATTATATTACTTTAGTTTACAGTAGTCGATTCAATTTAAAAATATATTCTTACTAGCTTATTTAGTTTAGCACACTATTAATTTGGATGTGTACTTAGGTTGCTATGGTAACCTTTGTCATATTATCCGTTGTCATCGTAACCGTTGCTATGGTAACCGTTGCTATATTAACTCTTACCCCCACGTTATGTGTATAGCTCTTACAGATTTAAAACTAAGCGAAATGCAAAAAGTTGAAATCCGTTAGGATAGGAATTCAGTAAAATCGTAAATTGCTTATATATAAAATAATATAGATTGTCAATATTCAATAAAACGCCAAACCAAAATCCAATGGCGATAATGAAAAGAGGATAATTAAAAATTGGTAATACCTTACTCTTACTTACTTACGAGTACTTCTTTAGCTACCAATTAAAATAATCTAAAACCTACATAATATTTCAAGTGATCTCATATAATAGGTACGAGTGAAATGTGAACCGGTAATTGTTTTATGAAAACAAATTCGTGATACAACAAAAGAGTACCCACTGTCTGCCAAAAATAATCCCTGGATGTTTTGAATAAAAATCGAAAAAGAATCTCGCGTTCATTAGCGAAGGGTGTAACTTACATGGGGGACTCCCGTGAGGGTTTATTATAATATTGGACGACATGAATCGAAAACGAAATCTTAATATATTTTTTAAAGAATTATAGTTCTCCATAAAAACAAAACTATTTGTGTGAAGAGTATGTCATAAAAATAACTGTTAAATGTTTCTGGAACCAAATTAAAATATTTATAGTAGATAAAAATAAAGAACGAACTAATATTGACTTTGTTATATAAATAGAAATTGAATTATTCATTGCTTCGGTCATAATTGCAAAGAATTTAAAAAAATTGTTAAAAATATTTTGAATAAAGCTTCAAGATTAGATTTTAAAATTTTAGGTTATATCGCTCAGTTACAAAATAGTCCCCCTCGCCGTTTTTAATTTGTACTTGAAGTAAAAACCTGAGGGCACATGAGATGGAGGTTTCGCGCGAAAAAAAGAGAAAAAAAGACATTTGTTTTGACAGAGAGAGGGTCGAACGGTATTATTATGTGCCAAAAATATTCGTTAGCTAATGGATAGTAGCGTTTTAATGTTGACGAGAAAAGGCTTATATTGTGAGACTTTTTACGCCTCAAAGTGTGAGGTTACTTAACGGTAACTGCTTGGTAGTTTACAATACTCTAGTTAGGTGGGGACGAACCCCCCCCCCGCCCTCGAACATGGCACTGACAGTTAGAAATAATTTGAAAAACATTTCTTTTAAACTTTAACGACAAACCCTTTAAATGTAGTATAGGTTGACAAAAAAATATTTTACGAACCCCTAAGTAGTCAATATTTTTATGTCATTATTAAAAACTGACAAACAAAAATAATATTCAAATTTCACTATAAAAAATAACCGTCGAAAACAAACAGATTTATAGCACTACTTTATGAGATCATAAAACCATGAACCCCAAAAGAAAACCAACAAAGGTATAAAAGGGAATTACCATTGATTTACTTATATTTTCGTTAATCGACTGAAGTCTACAAAAGAAAGATAAAGATTTTGTTTAGTCTTAAATTATACATATATATATATAATGTGCATTAAAAAAAAGTTGTACTAAGATCTGCAGATCTCATTTTAAATATAAAAACATTGATAATATAAATAAGGGAGAAATCCAGATTTATTTTATATATAAAATTTAATTTCAAAATTATATATGATCATAAATATAAATAAACTCACAGAAGGTAATATTTTTATAATATTGAATCCAATTTATTAGTTCTAGGATCATAAATATAGTAATAAGTAGTTGTTGAAGTCGTAAACTCATTTCCGTTGCCGTTTGTATTCAATAATTCTAGAAATTAGAATACCTAGTATTCTCAGTAATTCCAGGTCGTGACTCGAGCTAAGTGCTTAATAGAAAAGCTTAAGAACTTAAGTTTACATTGCTTAGACACGCGAATTACAAAGGTATTACAATATGGAATATACAACGTATTTTTTAAATTTATGGTGTTAAAATTTACATTTTTTAATTATTTTTACTGAATCATAAAATTGTTCTTCTGTATAAATCATATATAATCTTTGTGGTACATTTCTAGGTTTATTCCTTTAATCCGAATAAAGCGTCCCAATTGAAATGAAATAAACATAAAGGAAGACATAAATCGTAAGAATTAGGCAAGAAAATCCCTGAAGATTCATGCCTAGACGCGGCATATCGCTTAGAGCCCGTTGGTTAATTAACCAGATTGCATTTATATGGATTCCACATAAATCAAGACCTACTGCGATGTAGAGGGCGCGAAGTTCCTCCAAACCTGGGGCCATTACATCAGCGTATTATGAGATTATAATAACATATGTAAAGTATTTTATTTAGATATTACAATTAAAGATTTTTGTAAATTTATAATAACAATTTAGTCAGTTCCTTGTTCACCGTTACCTCTTTACGAAATTTCAAATTGAGTAAAATGTGATCTCAAATGTGTTCCGCAAAAATGATGTCAACAAATGTCATTATTTCTAAAAATACCATATAAAAAACTGTCTGAAATATAAAATTGATTTTAAAGTTTTATATGAATAATATTAGCATTTTTTCACATCAGAAACATACTTTAATGAGCAATAAAAACCGTACGTACATACAGTTATGTATGTATGTAATTTTTCTATTGTAACTTTGAGCTGAACATAAACGCAGCTCTTAACCGTTTGGGAGACCTTTCTTTTGTGTCTAGTTGTCTCCAGATTGCTACGAGATAATTAGTTAAAATTTTTCTCATGTATGTTTGAGCCGAACTCGGATGAACTCGAAAACAGATTGAAAAATGTTTAGCCATTCAAAAGTTATCAAGAAAAGAAGAAAGGAGAAGGGCTTAGCTCAACACCCGCCGCGCTCGGTTGGCGGATCCTAGTTCTTATATAAAATTAAGTTAATAAAATAAACAACTGTTTAAATAGCTATACTCGTGGCCACACGAAGTGACTGTGACATGTCTTTGCGTGATTTAGTTCTATAGTTATGTAATTAACGCGTTTCCTTTCCTGCGTCTTGGGGTTTCAAAGAAATAAATTATTCAACCTGCTTTATAAAGGTATAGAATAGAAATGTCTGCAACAATAAGATAATCAAATGGATTGTAATAAAAGAATGTACCGTGAAATATATTAATTCATTCCATACACGCAAACATACAAAGTCATTTTCAATTTTATTTATATTACTTATCTTGAAAGAGGCTGACAAATATATAAACGATCTATCTGTATGTAAATGTAGTGGTGGTGCCAAGGTACATCAAATAAAAATATTTAAAAATGCGTTCGTTATCTCTCAAGAGAAAAAAAAAGAGATACTAGGAGATACAGAGAGAACGAGAGATATAGGTGTAGAAAGTAGATTACTAATACCGTACCACATATATTTATACCGGGTAATTAATATAAATCTTCTGGTAAAGAATGGTACCCACGTCAACCCGAACAGAGTAGTCCATACAGCTATACGGTACTTACAATAACAAGAGTAGAATATGAAAACACATTACATTAGATATGATTCACTATTCATATGAAAATCCATTTTAGATACAACGTAATGTGAGTGGCTCTTGATACATTAGAGGAGAGAAATAATAAGCTTTTTAATAATGAAATAGATTTAATATTGTTATCAACTTCAAACATGGATATAATAATACTACCTGATTCGATGGGTACACTATTAATTTGGATGTGAACTTATGTTGCTATGGTAACCTTTGTCATATTATCCGTTGTCATCGTAACCGTTGCTATAGTAACCGTTGCTATAGTAACCGTTGCTATAGTAACTCTTACTTCCATCTATGTAGCTCCTACATGTTTAATACTGAAAAAAAATGCAAAAAGTTGAAATCCGTTGGGATAAGAATTTCGTAAAATCCGTTCTTAGTGGAGGTCTACGTCACAAGAGAAGTAACTATGTCAAATTTTAAGTTAATCGGACAGATGGTCGAGGATTTCGTGATGAGTCAGTGAGTGATAAATCGCTTATATATACATATATATATATATATATATATATATATATATATATATATATATATGTATATATATATATACATATATATATACATATATATATATTAATAATTGCTATCGTCAGTAATATAAAGACGTGTAAATAAATATAAAACGGTAAACAAAATGTCGTTTAGTCACTAATTGGTGTCACTTGAGGTCGTTATTGGTTTGAGTAGTTCCGAAGTGTTCGCGGGAAGTTTATAGAAAAGTTATAGGGTTTTATTGAACAGGTTATTATTATTACAATTTAAAACTTTTAATTAAAGGTTACTTGAGGGTGGAAAAATACGTTTTGTTTAAAAGCTTTCACTGATTTTTTTATTTTATTTTTCTCAAATGAGGTGATACGATAGTGCTATACTAATGCAAATATATTTATATTGTAAATATCAAATAAAATTACATTATTAAGGTTATTTGAATTTACATTTTATTAGCAAAGTATTAAAAGGGTACATTTATTAAAGGGTAAACAAAATAAAATCTCTGTAAACGTTAACGCAAAACGTGTGGTTTTCAAAATAATTAGCCCATTTGAAAATTTATTTCAGCTTAGAAATAGGGCAATTAACTCGCACGGCTCTTTAAGGGCATAATTAAGGACCTCGGCTAAAGGGCGGTTGAGAGGGACAGACACACATCCTCCCATCGGGTTGGAGGGAGATAGAAAATTATACTGATATAAATTTTTATTTTTTAATGAACTGCTTCTTAATTAATTTAGTGATTTCGCAATTGCTAATTTTAACGATTTTAATTTCTGTAAGACGCTCAAAGTTTATTTGATGAACGCGTAATTGGGTTTTTTGATACGAATTTTAATGTAAAACATGAATTAATATTTATAAATGTATTTTTATATTATGTTTATGGAACGTGGGATTCCATTTAAATTCTAAAAGCGCAAAACGATATTAAGATCTAAACAAACTATAGTCTATAGAGAAATGTACAATATACGTCAAATTAATAACAAATATCTTAGGTAATAGTATCATATACATGCAGTACCCATTACAACATATATATACATATATATATGTATATATTACAGTCTTGCCAAGTGTACCGCGTAATGAGATTCAAGAAACATTATAGCGGAGATCTCACAATAAAATGGCTGCTACATTATAATAAATATCATACGACCTTACATATTATGCGTTTATGTGAATATAACATCCAAATATTTCTATAATATCAAAATAACAAATCGAATAACGAATTTTAAATTTTTATTTGTATCTTCTTTCAAGATAAATAAATTTTAATTAAATATAGTGAGTAAAAAAAACGAACCTGCGACCTTAATGAAGTTCTCCCGTCGCTCTGAACTGTGTACCGTGTCGCTAAGCCTCAAAGTATATATTATAGCCGGCGAGAAAGTGTTATTTCAAACTTATATTTGTTATATGAGAGGTATATTTATATGTAGGTATGTTATATGTTAGGTGTCTTTATTTTCTCATACACTTAGGCACCAACGCCGACGTAGACCCCAGACTGGGGTTAAAACAATGCCACAGAGCGACCCCTACGACCTGAGGGCTAGGTGACGCGTTAATTAGTTAACATGAATGCTCTTTGCAAATTTTACTTCATCCATATTATTATTTAAAAACACGTTTTCCACCGACGATGTATTACGACTAATGAGCTTTTACCAAACGTACTTTGAAGTAAATGTGTTTAATATAAAATACGATATTTATAAGAAGGACGAATGAAATTAAAGAATATATTTCAAATTTCATTTCATTTCAAACATCTTCTAATACTTGATTTGGGTAAATCTTAACTATTTAGAACATACATATATAACAATTATAACATTAAATAGAAATGTGTCACCGACCTACGTCTCAATTATCAAAGTATTATCGTATAATTTGTCTATAAATTAGTATGAAAGTAATAAACGTTGAAGTTTGTTAATACGTGGTATTAGTCTTGGGGTCAACGTCCTCATACCAGGTGACAATATAATCCCATCATTTCCTAGTAATTAATAACAGTAATGACTACATGAGATACAATCTGTTGCTGTATTCACTTAGGCACCGGACACAAATCTTGATTAGGATAGGTAATGTATTCACGGTAGTGTAATAAGATAACCACATAAACTAGACACGCTCACATAATGATACAAACTCGTTCATTTTAAGCTAACGCTGAAACCTAAAGTTAGACTGTCGCCAAGTTTCGCTATCGTGATAGCGAAATTTTAAGGCAACTATAAAAATAATAATTGCATTAACTTTAAAGACTTGACTAGAAATAAATTTTCTCTGAATGCACTTGAATAAGTTTTAAAGCGTCACCTCAGAACTTGTTTTGAATAGAAAAGAGTTGGAGCGATGATTTCGACGCGTTTAAAATATTACTGCCGGCTTCCGTTTGATTTAAGTTAGGAACTTTTATATAAATTAGTATTATCTACAATTATTTTACATAAAAATCGACTAAACTGAGTTGAACTCCAATTAATATAACATAATTAAACAGCAAAAGAAATATTATAACAATCAATATGTCTTTATTACTTTTGCCGATAATTCACTGAAGTTCATTTTATACTTTCAGATATTTATCTTCAGACATTGATGCTTTTTACCAAAATATATTATGTGTACCCGCTGATTATGTCCCGAAATAAGCTCCTGTCTTACGTCATCGACTCACTGGATCTCGGGGGAAATCTTTTCAACGAGGGCGGATTAACTTACTATAATACGTCAATTCTAAACCCGACCGTGCATTCTATATGAGTTGCGTGAATTCGAAAATTTGCACTTATCCGATGATAGGTATTGGTTATTACTAATGTTGCATCACCAGCATTTGGTTTGGTGTTGTTTATCTAATAATTAATTATTTTATTTGAATTATACAGTACAATGGCAGTTTTGAATCATTTGTAATATTAATAGAAGCAGTGTTACGAGTTATTAGAGCTTTAAGTAACAAAATAAATTCAAGTTTGTGTCTCTTCTATTATTTGTTGTTCTATAGTTTTTTTTTACTTATTTTATGTATGTTTTTATAGACATTTCATAACTGTATATTGTTTGTATTATGACATGATACGATATAATCATAATTAAATGACATCGATAAAAAAGTTCCGAAACCATTATATTTTATAGCTCAAATTAAATCAACCCTTATTAAATTAGTCTCCAAAAAGTACCACCGCGGCATCGTTAACCCCTCTCAGACGGTAAAAAACAACCAACAAATAAACGCCAAGTCTCGGCTCGAGTAATGGGTTGTACATGATATTTTGGTTATGTAGAGTCACCGGAAAAGGAATTTAACTGGGATTACATACATTTAAAGATAATTATATATTTTATGTTAATAATACTTTAAGAATTGAATACAAGTTCAAAGTTTTCTCATTAAAGATAATTGAAACTAAAACAAAATAAGTAAATTGATATAATAAAAGTTCAATTCTCAATCCAACGATTGAAAGTAATCCCGACATATAAGAAAGCATTGAGAGAAAAAGTACAAATGTTTTCATTAACCCGTCTCTACGGACGAAACGTTAATGGACGAAATGGACGAAACTTCACAACAAAATCAGTATACGGATACTCGAATGCAGTAACAGCTCTCCAGTCGTGTATGATGAAACTTTGTGTTTGAAAGACCCCCTTCCCCTCTCGGGACGCTACTATTTATATCGTTTGCTTTGCTAATTTAGATAATTTTTTTATTCAATGTTTTTGCAATTATTTAAAAAAGTTCTTCTAACAATTCTAATAATTCTAATATTTATTCTTTATAATATTCTAGTAATTCTGTATATTTGAGATATATCAAAAAATAGCATAGATTTATTATAAAAAGCTTTAGATTAGATATTTATATATTTTAATTACCTTATTCTATCTATACGTATCATCGAGCATCACTCAAAAACTATTCAACTAATTAAGATTTTATTTTGATAATTGAAAAGCTATAAAAGGTATTACGTGTAAATCCAACAAAATATTAATTTTCTAAATTTTTTGATTGCATCGAATTGCATTGCATTGTTATTACAAAAAAATTACGAAGGTATTAATTAAATAAAATAATAGAATGCTATTATTATCCTAAAAATATTCTGCCTTACAACTAAAATAAAAATTCAATATCCGTGCTTATGACATTCATCCTAAATGTCGAAACATAAATCAATTTCAGTCTACGTAATTTTAGCGAGATTTTATTATTAAAAATGCTAAACAATAACTAGATTATAATAAGATTAATATTCGTTTTATCGTTCCATACTTTAAATGAAATTAAATTTGTCATCACATTCATATAACAACAATAATTAAAATTGCGTTCTTCAATAATGAAATTACAGTCATCGCCGAGGTCCAAGAGGTTAGTAACTGGCGCAAAACAAAAAAAAAGTTGAAAATGCACTCTCATTTCATTCCCACATATGCAACAGTTACAGTAAGACGGAGGGCACTTGCCAAGGGCTCGAAACCTGCTTGCAGTCCTCGTGTTAAGAGCTCGCTTTGAAAGGGATAGCTTAGGACTCCTACATACGTACGAGGTTCGAGGTAATGGCACTTGTGCTATAATTAATATCATATTTTATTAAATATTATAAGTAGTGTATATAAAGAGGTGCGTATATATATATAATTTTAGCAATAATATTAGATAATAATTCGAAATATTAAATTAAGTGATTGTGTATCCGCTACGAAGTTGCTACGCCTAACTAGCCTACGACATTAATAAGACAAAGCTGCGTTGATTAATTGGAGTATTCCATAATCTGTCTTATGTCTGCAGAGACCCTTTAGATGGTTATTATGCAACTTGTAACCGGTATTTTATATGGACTAGAGCGACCCTCTTACGCCAGCGGGGTATCGTTTTTATAATTATGACGTTTGTGAGTTGCGGATGTGATACGAGCTTTTCTTTCTATTTTAATGTTTGATTCATCTGCAAATGTAACTAGCATTTATAGAATAGTGAAGTATTTTTTGTTAATACAGTTAATTAAATTTAAGGTCATAAATAAGAAGTGACTTATAGAAGCCGATAGGTATGATATTGGATTGTTTTTAAACAATATTTTACAAAGCAATTCACAATATTCCAGTTATCAATCACAGAGCAATCTGTCTTGATGAAAGAATGCAACAGAACGTAAGTTATGTTAACAAAAACATGCGCTGGAAGACGACCTTAATCGAATTTTGTATTTACCAAAACATATACCGCCATTCACTATTAGACAAGACTAGAATAATATTGATAAAATTAAATCAACATCAAAGATTCTTTATATTATGACAAATATATCCACTTAGAGTAATAATATCTCAAATAGATGTGTGTGTGTAATGTAATGTGTGTGTATGTGTGTGTGTGTATAAAAATATTAGTAGCATGAACAGCATCACTAAATGCATTCTGATTAATCGTGCAGACGGATTCGTATCAGTGTTTCGTTTTGGACTCAACAATGATTGATACAGCGCACAGTCCACTAGTTAACTCGAACGGATAAGTCGTTTGTCACCACTCCCAGCGAGGTACACTGTCATTAAGTTTTGGGTAAATTATTGCGAGTCGAGTTGGACACGAAAAATCACTTTTGTTTTGTTATCCTGATAAGTGAATTTGTTTGTGACGTTATGTTGTGTACGGGAAAATAAGTGGCTTTATAGAAATAAGTTTTTGTTAATGGGTAACATAAATATTTCTAATTTTATATATTTATATATAGAATATGAGTTATTAACGTTAATAATAATGGTTTTCTCATTATTTTTTGACATTAATTATTTTCTATTGATATAAAATTATAATTAAAGTAAAAATATAATACAAAGAAGAATCTGCTGATTTTATTATTAATAATTTTCAATAAACCATTCTTATTTAATTAGACTGAACTGATTATTTGGACTAAATGATAATCACAATACATATACCTACTGAAGTATATATATTCACGTATTGAATAATTATATATATTCTAAGTACTATGATATCATATATTTAGTTCTATGGCTGCTGCTTCAAGGATAACATAATAACATTTAATATAGTTAGTGTTAGAACAAAGGACCTCTATAACTATTGTTTATATACTGGATTATAATATAAGCATTATATTATACTAGCTAATTGTGAACTATGAATAGTATTTTTTTAAATCTTGTCTTAAAAATTTAGTTCTTATACCATCCTCTTGTCATTTCAGAACTTTGTCACAGAATTGTTTACGTAAGATGTTAAATTAGCATTCAAGATATTTAATATCCCTTCCAAATTTCGGACTTTTATAACAACTACAAACAAAATATTTTCTCTATCAAAAATAGCACAGGGTAATGACCCATAAGCTGAATTCGAAACCTATCGTTGCGACGTGTTAAATAATGTATCGCCTATGTCCACTCTCCACAGCTGGAACGCTGAAATGCATCGATAAATTACATATAAGTTCGGGCACAAAGGTGCAAGTAGAGATGGGAGTACGAAGAGAAAAAGAGAGAAGAGAGGGATCTCCGCTTAACTCTCTCTAGCAGTGAAAAGCCGGATTTACACTTTATACCGCAGCGGGTATGTCCCGATAAATCACGTCATGATTTAAGCGCCTTCACACCACTCGCCTATTTTTATCCTTTATCTATGTTTGGTCCATTTTTTTATGCCGAATTTACTGTCGGTTATATTGTTTTCATTTTTATATCCGCAAACATATTTTTAAAACTATTATTTAGATCTTATTTATAAATTGTTTAATAATTTATTTTCACGTTCCTTTTTTTATATTTTTCGTAAATAATATATAAGATATAAGGAATAATTCAGCAATAACTTTGCGAAAATGTCAACTGGGCATACAACATAATAGCCCGAGGTAAGGTTAAATTATGTTCGTCTGTATCCTTTATTCCAGCGACATTGCTGTGTTTAAGATAAAAATACTTATTTGTAACTTAGTATACGATAACATTGTGCCGAACATTTATAAAGATCTTTTGAGGCATCATTATAGATCCTTTGGAATAAATATTGTATATAATTATTAAGAATAACATATATAAGAAAAAACTTCACAATATGATGATGACAGAAACTCAGCGGGCTTGTCTTGTAAAAAAAACATACTTAAGACCTAAATTACATTTATAATAAATCTTGTAGTACCCTGGCAGAGAGCGCTTCATAAGCAGGGCGCAACATGTTCTAGATATTTAAAATAATACTATTATAACAGTTAGCAGATAAACGATTCTTAGCAAGTTTTTGAAATTTATTAGAGTAAAATTTTTACGTTTACTGGAAGCTGGTGAAAAAGTGTATACAATGTCCTATAAAATAATTACTCATTCTTTTCAGTTAAGTAACAAGCGGAGCAATCTTGTGTTTGTTCCTCGTATTTATATAATGTTTATCATTCATTCATTCACCTTCACGCCATATCCCTTGCGGGGTAGCCAGAGACGACGGAGCGCCAAACGCTACGGTCTCTGCATACCTCTTTCGCCTCGGCCACAGACATCAACTTCTTCATACATGCCCTCCGGGGGGTCCTCATGCTTTTTACGTGACCTTCCTCCAGTATCGTAGCTACTGTATTTTCGAAGGTCACTCGAGGCCTCCCCCTGTCTCTCTTACCGCTCACTTTTCCCATATAAATCTTTTTTACCACTCTTTCATCACTCATTCTTTCAACGTGCCCAAACCACCTGAGCACGTTCTTCTTCATTCTCACCGTGACATCTTCGCTAGTACCTGCCATTCTGTGGATCTCTTCATTGCGGATTCGATCAGCTAGACTGACTCCGCATATTCTGCGAAGAGATCGCATCTCCACAGCATTCATCTTTCTTACATTCTTCTTCTGTGTTACCCACGTTTGGCTGCCGTATAACAGTGTCGGTAGCAAAACTGCATTGTGTACAGCCAAACGTGCAGCTATACTGACGTTTTGCCGTCTCAACAATGCAGTCAAAGCACCATTGACTCTGTTACCAGCAGCAATACGCCTTTCCACATCCATTTCGTATCTTCCGTCTCTTCTAAACATACTTCCCAAATATACCACTTCATTCACTTGTTCTATTATCTTATCATTCACGTTGATCTTACATTCTGTTCTTTCTTCATTTCTTTCAAATATCAGAACCTTCGTCTTATCTACATTCAGGTTAAGACCATTAATTTCACACCCATCTTTCAGAGTGGTGACCAATGCCTGCAAATTGCATTCTGATGATGCAATGAGCACTGCATCATCTGCATATAGTAAGCAATTGACCTTAAGGTCACCTACTTTCACTCCCATGTCACTATCTTTCACTCCTTGGAGACAACTATCCAAATACAAATTGAACAACCAAGCTGACATAGCGCAACCTTGCTTAACACCCGATTGGATGTCAAACCAGGGCGACATGCCAGCTCCTACTCGCACACAGGCTGAGTGATCTCGGTAAAGAGACCTTACAGCCTGTAGCAAGGGTCCGTTCACATTGTATCGGGGCAGTATCTCCCATAACTTCTTTCTCACAACCCTGTCAAACGCCTTTTCCAAATCCACAAAAGCACAGAAAACCTTTTGGTTTAGGGCCAAAAACTTTTCCGTGATCATGCGGAGGGAAAAGATCTGATCTATACACCCTCTTCCAGGTCTAAAACCTCCTTGTGCCTCCCACAACAGCCTTTCAGATCTCTCTTGCATTCTTCTCGCTAAAATTTTAGCATAAACTTTACCGCCCAAGCTAATCAAACTGATGGCCCTATAGCTTGCACAGTCTATCTGTGAACCTTTGCCTTTATACAAAGGTACGATGACTGCACTTCGCCAATCGTCTGGGACCTCCCCAGATTTCCAGCATAAATTGCATAAAAACCAGAAAAAGTCCCAGACGCGTGGCCCACCATATTTGATCATCTCGGCAGTAACTTCATCTGCTCCCGCAGCCTTACCACATTTCAGACTTCGAATCACGTTCTCTACTTCTTCTAAACTGATTTCACCATCGGCTACATCTTGACTCAGCATTACGCTGGTAGTCAAGACCGAGGTGTCCTCACGTTCATACATCTCCTTATAGAATTCCGCCCACCGCTGCAAAACGTGTGCTTGCTCAGTTAAAATTTCACCGCTTTTCGAAAGCACCCCTTTCATTCTACAGGTTACCGAACAACCCCGGGAACCACTAACTTCTCGCCAGAAAAGCTTCGTGTATTCCCGGAAGTTGTTCGTCAACCTTTCATCCCTTTCTCTCTCAGAATTTTCACGCTTCATCTTTATAAGTGCTTTCGTTTTGTGCTTTTGCAGCTTGTACGCTCTTTTTCTTATCTCTCTCATACTTTTATCCTTACCAGAGGCTTTATAATCCAGCCATGCTTTCTTCTTTAACTCTACAGCGTCTTTCACTTCATCATCCCACCATTCATCGCGCTTTTTACTAAAACCTCTTTTCCTTTTACCACATACTTCTGTCGCTACTTTCACCATACCATTCCTAAGGTTCTGCCAGCATAGTTCAACACTTTCATTTCCAGAATCATAGCTTTCAAGCTTCTTGGAAACCCTCTCTTGATATTCCTCTCTGATCGGTGGATCCTGAAGCTTCCAGCTTCTTATGCGATAATTCGACGCCAAGCTTGGACACGTCGTGCGGCTGCGCCAACCTGCGAACAAACCTCTTATTCTAGCAACGACTAGATAGTGGTCCGTTCCCAGATCAGCACCTCTGAACACTCGCGTGTCCATAACTTGACTTCGAATACGCTGGTCCACTAGGAATAAATCAATCATACTTCTTTCTTCCGCTCGCTCCCATGTGTACATGTGAATTTGTTTGTGATCAAACATCGTGTTTGCCACAAACAAATTTTTCTCCTTACAAAATTCCAAAATAAGCTTTCCAGCCTCATTTACCCTCTTATCACCATATTTGCCTAGCACGCTTTCGTAACCGCTTCGCGCGGTTCCAACCCATCCATTCATATCTCCACATACTATCAACTTTTCATTATCTCTGACACTACTTAGAACATCCCTGACATTCTCCCAAAACTCCTCGAGCTCGCTCATTTGAGCTGAGGATACTGGCGCATACATGGCTAACAAGAATACTCTTGTTATCCCCAGCTTAAAGCGAACCCAAAGAAGCCTCGGGTTAATCGCCTTGTATTCTACCATTGCATTAACCATTCGAGAGGACAATAATACGCCTACACCTTGGCAACCTCGCTCACCCTCTGGAACCCCAGCCCAGAAAGCGACCCGGTTGCCAGGCAAATCGGTCGTATCATTGCCTTTTCGCTTGGTCTCAGACACACAAATAACATCCAGATCTTTGTCATCCATCACATCTAATAATTCATTCATCTTCTGTTCCATTCCTCCTCTTACATTCCACGTAGCTATTTGTAGCTCCGTCCTCCACCTTCCGCCGTTCGGAACATGGCGTGTTGGTTGGCGGTTCCCAACGCCGCATTTGTTCATATTATATTACATATTATAAATATACATTTTATTTCAACATACAATTATAGTTTTAAATCTAAATACAAAATACAAAAATATTAATATTTTAAATTATTTACATAAATATATATATATAATAAAGTAAAGTAATAAAGTACTTTTTAAATTACAATAACTAAGTTTATAATATTTTACACATGAACATTTCGGTTTTTATTCTGCAGTTATCATAAAGCTTATCTTCTTGTAACATTCACAATATGAAAAAACGTTATAAGAAAGTTGTTTTTTACAGTTTATAATTTTATTCATATCAACAAGTACTGATACTAATAACTTCGGTTAGTGATAAACATATCAGTAATAAAATATTCAGTTTGATCATCATAATCATAATATATATTCTTTTCTTTCTTGTCCAAGGTTTCTTTTTTTTTTTGTCCAAGGAAGGCCCTTAGACAAAATATTCAATTTCACTATTTACACTTTAACAACACAATTCAACGTCTCACGGATCACGTCCGGCCCGCGATAGGTATTATGTGGAATGACCTATATATAAATAGGTTATAGGTTGGCAAGCTCGCGTGTACCAGGTGGTGTCGTCCCCAGTATCATCGCCTGCAAACTTGCTAAAATCAGTCGTCGCGTGGTCGATACCAGGAATGCAATGAAGTTCGGGAGTTCACATGTACGACGCTCCAGATATATTAATTTTTTTTTTTTTATTTATTTTTTCCATTGATTAATTTAAATAATTTAGAAATATTTGACAAAAAAACACGTAAAATATTGTAAATTAAAAATATTAACAAATTTTTTTATTTGACACTTGTCAAATTTCAAATATTATAATGTTTATCGCTGTCTTAATAAAATTATTCTTATTCCTATGTACACATTTAGGAATTTCAGTAAGTATATTGCATTGCTAAAACTTATCTCGTAAGGAATCCCTAGGGCCCAGATTGTAAATTGCACGAATAACTCTCTTTTGTAAAACAAAAATTATATTTATATCAGCAGCGTTACCTCAAAGAAGATATTTTACTATGAAAATAACTACAATAAACCTTGGCAGTATTCTCGTTAGTAAGGGATCTTATTTTTTAATAGCATACGTGGCAGAACTAAATTTATTAGCCAATCCAGCTACATGTGGGCCCATTTATAAATTAGCATCCACAATGATAGCAAGAAAAACTATGGATTCAACTACAACCATCGCTCCTTCATTTAATAGTATACTAGATTACACCTATTTCAATATTAAGAGTTGTAAATCTGAGAAGTTTATTCTTTTTATTGTTGCAGGTTGTTAACGGTAAACAATACACAATTTTAGAATGAGCCTTACTTACATAGTTATACAGTACCTGATGACGTTTTACTTTAAATATCAAATAAGTACCATCAACAAACAATACTATCTCATCATGTTTGTCTACAAAACTTGGCAGATCACATATATAAATAAGGAAGAGAAATGAACCTAAGATTGAACCTTGTGAAACTCCTAATCAAATAGAGGTAGAAAAATATCTAAATAAATAATATTAATCTCACCATATAGAATAATGTTTTTATTTGAAGCAGATAAATATTTAATAGTTTTAATAAATATTCTCGAAGATAAATTCAAAATAATAAATATACTCAATGATTGAAATCATCTGAGCTGTCACCGCCATCAACTCGACCACTATTTAGTTTTTTATATAAAATATGACTTACGTAAAAAGAAGAACAACAAATGAAGCTAAATATATTGTAGATTGATTATATATCATATATTTATTTAATCACAAAAAACTTTAAATCGTTCTTAAACTTATTTCTTTACAATGTATGACTTTCAAAGAGTTGTTTTTTTTATATTTCGTTGCAGTATTCTCATGTAAAGAACGAACAAGTAAAGAAATGCACGTTTGCTTACAAACAGTTCGCTCGAAGTACATATTCCTTTTAATCTATACATAGTCGTATCTGATTCACAAAGAGCAGTAGATTTTCAAAGGACGCAGCGTCAATTAATTGAAGGTTTTTATATCAAAGAGCGTCGATAAAATCCAAATAAATAAAAAAAAAATTGCAGTGGATTTTTAAAACAGAAGGCGCGAGAACATGAGTGTACAATGTCCCCTACCATGTTTTTCAATTGATGAAAAATATTTTATACATTTTATTTATTATTTGCTATTTTTTAAAGTGACAACTGTGTATTCAACTTATAGTCTAAATAGTGCTTTTTTGAGTTTCATATTTAAACAATGTTATATTTGACCGAAAATTTATTGAGACTGATTAATTTGTATGACGTGTACCTAATTCTAATCTCTATCACCTAAAAGCCAAATAAAGATCAATTACTTAAATGTGTCGAAACTAATTACAATAATATTCTAAAACAATATACAACGTATATTGTATGTAATTTTAGAACACAAAAATATTTTCTTAACCACAAAACTCCAGTAATCCAATCAGTTGCCATCATCTGAAACACATGGTACATATTTCTTGCATGACGATATTGGTATCGTAATTCGTACATAAATATTCAAATGCATTAAATTTGTTCAAGCAATTGTCAGTCCTTTGAACATGTATTTGAGTATTATGGAGGCATCATAAATTTAAAATTAAACTGACACTCGACAGTAATAACGTATGAAATGGAAACATTGCCACGATAAATGATATTTACGTAAATATCTTGTATGTCTGGCTTAATGGTTGTTAGCTTTTATTTCATTTTGCAATTCAATATTCATTATAGCTGTTATAATTATGAGTAGATGGCGGCTTTGTGTTGAAAAGGATTGACCAATGGCCGATGGGCTTTATAAACCAATAGCAAGCGAGCATCCGACGACACGAGGTAAGAAGATTATGTTTCAAACAATGGAAAGCTCTAGTTACGGGGACAGTGAAGTGATCAGATTGAAACTGTTTTATTTATTAAAAATACTGTCTCACAATGTCTTCTTCTGCTTCATCCCTTTCTATACGAAATAACAAAAAATAATGTCTTGTTATTGGAATCAAAGATTAATTATTATTTATATCAAGGTTTAAGAAAATCTATCTATAAAAATCTTCTGTCATACAAGCTTTCATCTTCATTTTCTATTTCTAGTTAGTTTATATCTGTTGCAAATAGGATTATACAAGTAAAATAAACTACTTTATCTGCCCCTACAAACTTTTATCAAAATCTATTTAGCAGATTATCCGTTAATTTCTTAATAATAATTAATTTCTGTAATAATCTTAATAAATTCCAGACTTATATTGTATAAATATAATAAAATCCCAAGATACCGTAGGAAGTATGCAAACCGCGAAGATCCTCGAAATCACGACTGGATTTATTTAAACAATCTTGTCTGAGATCTGAAGCATCGCCTTAATTGCAAACGGTAATTAAGTCATAAATAGTATCCAACCCTTGATGTTAACGTCTCCCCATGTTCTTAAGTTGTGGTAATAGGCGCTGTAATTCTTTATATATGTGAAATTATAAATTATAAACTTCGGATGAGGATCATGTAGGCTTTCTCATATAACCTATCGACATTTATAAGATTAATAGTAAAAAATCATTTGAAAATAATAATGAATTAATTAAAAGGTAGTATAGTCTGACGTGAGCTGGATAGTATCATCCTATCACAGAAGATGTTAACATGTTAACATTTGAGCCCGGCTAATTTTATTTTTCGGCTAACACACAAAACAACTTTCACAAACGAACTATTGCGCAGTGTACACGTTAAATTTTGTCTCCCGTAACAAAAATAGTTATCACATATAAAGTTTTGTTTTTCTTAGTGATTTTGTGAAATAGCATCGAGTTATATCATAAGTGAACTTAAGTGAATTTAAATTGCAAAGAAGTCAATAAACTTGAACTCAGTTGCTTTATGTGCGGGGAGTCGTGTCGTTTGATCATTTTGTTTATTTGTTTTCTACCGTCTTCATAAAATATGGAATGTAAACATTGTTCGACAACTTTGAATATGGAAGATTTATTAAAATGCTCTGTATGTCAGGGGATTTATCATTATTTATGTGTCGGCATGAATGAATCCGAATTTAAAAAAATTCTTCCAATGAATAAATGTAAGTGGAAATGCCCGACATGTAAACCGTCAAAAAGACCTAATATCAGCCCAAAATTAACATCGGGCTCAGGTAAAATACATGATGACCCAAGCCAACCTCAGTCACTGTTTCAAACTGATGCTAAATCATTGATTTCATACTTTGATGACCGTTTGAATGGTTTAGAATGTTCAATAAATTCATTTAAATCCCTTATTACTGACGAATTTAAGAAACTTTCTGATGCCGTCAGCATGTGGTCAACAAGGATAATTGCAGTGGAATCTTCTATGGTTTCTGTGACTGAGAGGTTAATTGAATTGGATAAAGAGATCAAAGGGGTTGATGACATCAAATTAGAACTCGAGGAATATAAATCAAAGGTCAGGGAATTTACGGAGTATAAGGATAGGAATGACCAGTGGGTGCGTCGTTCGAATATTCAAATTAATGGAATTCCACAGAAGAACGGTGAAAATTTAAATCAAATAATAAAAAATATTGCAACTAAATGTGGGTATGCTTTGAATATTGATTCCGATGTTGATTTTGTTACAAGAGTTGCGGTCAAAAATGATACTTCTGATAATAAAATAAGACCTATTATCGTTAAAATGCAGTCAAGATACAAAAAAGATGATTTCTTAACACTATTGCGCAAGCTTAAGAGTTGTACGGCAAAGGATATCGGTTTTACCGGTATTCAAGGCAATAATAGAATTTATTTTAATGATCATCTATCTACGAAAAATAAATTTCTACTCAAAAGAACGAAACAGATTGCAAAGGAAAAAAAGTATACTTTCTGCTGGGTCCGGAACTGTACAATAATGGTACGACGCAACGAACAGTCACCTATTATTCACGTAATATCAGAGGAATCTTTAAACAAGATTATATAGGTGATAAGCGAAAATTGTTGTTCTTATGTTTTATTACTTGTCTTTATTTCTTTGAGTTGATGTGTATTGCGGGCTGCTTGATTTACAATTTGGAATGTATGTTGGTTCTATTTAAATCTACTCATAATTATTTATACGAATTTAAAAATTATATTCTTAATTTAACTTTTGTTTCACGGAGTTATATTAATTCTACGTTTCTTATTTTCGGGCTAGAATCTCGGTACAATATTTTTATAAAAATTGTCACGGTAGTTTGTAATCAGCGTTTAATTATTGATTTCTATAATAATGGTACTTAACATTTTTTATCAAAATGTACGCGGGTTAAGGTCAAAAACTAAAACATTTTATAGTAATGTGTTACACGTGGATTATGATATAATTTGCTTAACTGAAACCTGGCTATTGCCAGGAATCTTTGATGGGGAACTGTTTGACTCGCGATACATTGTTTACCGAACAGATCGTAATTATGAACAAATAAATATTACGAGGGGGGGTGGTGTCCTCATAGCTGTCCGTCGTGGCCTGGCAGTGAGTATGTTGAGATTAATACCTTTACCTCTTTTATACGATGCCGACGTAACTTGTGTACACATTGTATTCAAACAAATATCACGAACATATTTGTTGAGACTATATTGTTGTTACTTCCCACAAACACACAGTCAGGGGCCAGCACAGCTTTCGTTATACGAACATATTTCAAATTTAAAATTAAATTATCCTAATGATAAGTTTATGGTTATTGGTGATTTTAATATGCGATTTGCTGAATGGTGTTCTGGGCCGGCTATTTCTTCTACTTTAACTAACTCGTTGCTATTAGTAAATGCCCATGAAGATAGTTTAATTTCACAGCTGTATGATTTTATGTGTTTTAATGGTTTTGCTCAATTTAATTCTGTGAAAAATATCAATAATAGGCAACTTGATTTAATAATATCTGACATTTCATGTTCGGTATATCGTGTTAGTCCTTTATCATTACCAGAGGACGCTCATCATCCTTCTTTATGTATCGATGTTACTACCCAACTTGATCTACGGTGCCTACGGCCAGCAACGCGTTTGATACGTTGTTTTGGAGCTGCTGATTATACCGGAATTAATGATATGATGGCCAGAATCGACTGGGAAGAGCGTTTAGCTTCAGAGGACGTTGAATCAGCAGTGAGTACTTTTTATGATATTACCAATGAAATAATTGAGCTTAATATAACTGGGTTTATTTCTAGAAATGATAGGTATCCAACTTGGTTCAATAAAAAATTAATAAAAATTATAAACAAAAAAATTAAAAAGCATAAAAAATGGAAAATGTATAGTAGAATTAAGGATTATTTTGAGTATTCGGTTTTACGAAGTCAAGCAAAAGAACTTGAAAAAACCTGCTATAAATCTTTTATTGATCGAAGTGAGAAAAATATATCATTAAATTCTAAAAATTTTTGGACATATAATAAATCTATACGTAATTCCAATGAAATACCCGATGAACTTTACTTAGGTAACACTCATGTTACGCACGGTCAGAATATTGCCGACCTTTTTAACTCATTCTTTTTTTCGGTATTTGAACCAAGTCTCAATAATAATGTACTCACTGAAAATATTAAAAACAATAAGGATTGTATCATTGATAGAATAATTATAAATGAAATAATTGTTGAGAGGTATCTCAAATCAATTAAAACGAATAAGGGAGCGGGGCCAGACGGGATTCATCCTATCTTTTTAAAGCAGTGTAGCAAGACATTGGCTAAACCACTTTCTGTTTTATTTAATCTCTCTCTGAAGACTGGTACGGTGCCTATAATGTGGAAAAAATCTATTATTGTCCCTATTTTTAAAAGTGGCGATAAACACAACATAGCCAACTATCGTGGTATTTCAAAACTTTCAGTCATACCGAAACTTTTTGAAAAAATTGTTTATGATTCATTATTCCCTGCAATTAGACCATTTATCACTGGCAATCAGCACGGATTTGTAAGCGGCCGTTCCACAGAGTCGAACTTATGTGAATTTTTAGATTTTGTTTTGAACGCTATGGATGGAGGTCAACAGGTGGACGCCGTATATACTGATTTTTCAAAGGCTTTTGATAAAATTAATCATGGTTTACTTGTAAAGAAACTAGAAAACATTGGTATACACGGCGATCTTCTGAGGTGGATGAAATCTTATTTACGTGATAGATCACAGGCAGTGGCAGTTAAAGGTTATACGTCGAGCTTTATACCCATAACTTCTGGAGTCCCCCAGGGATCCCACCTCGGTCCATTGCTCTTTAATATTTTTATTAATTCTATAACAGATTGTTTTAAAAATTCGAAAATAATTCTTTATGCAGATGACACCAAAATTTTTTCTTTAATAAAATCTTTCGAGGATTGCAAATTATTTCAAAACGATCTAAATAGGCTTCATTGTTATTGTTTGAATAATGGTTTAAAATTAAATATTGACAAATGTTTTTCTATGACATTTTCTCGTAAAGTCAATAAAATAAAATTTAATTATAGATTAAACAATACGAGTCTTAAGATAACGACTGAGGTGAGAGACTTAGGGGTAATTCTAGATAGTGGGCTTTCTTTCTCGTCTCACATTACCGCAATCAAAGCAAAAGCATACCGAATGTTAGGGTTTGTTTTTCGACAGTGTAGAGATTTTAAGAATGTAAAAACATATTTTATCTTATATAATTCGTATGTAAGACCTATTTTGGAATACGCATCTACAATTTGGAATCCAATATACTGTGTCTATAAGAATCAAATAGAAGCTATTCAGAACAAATTCCTTCGGAGGATAAACTATATTTTTGGCAGTGAGGTTATATCAGGTCCTACTCGTATGTCATTAGAGCTACGTCGTGAACATAAAGACCAAATTTTTCTATATAAATTAATTAACAATATTATAGATTCTCCTTATCTTCTTACACGTATTTATTTTAATTGTCCGAGATTGAGTGCTCGCACTAAATTAGTATTTCATATTCCAATTTGCAGAACCAAATACGCCCGTAATCGTTTCGTGACAAGAGCTTGTAATGCACACAACGAACATTATTATGATATTGATATATTTTGTTCTAAATTGACTATGTATGTATCTTTGGTTAGAAAAGTTGTTCACAATTAAGTTTTTTTTTTATGTTTTTATGTAAAAATTAGTTCCGATTATTATCGATTAAGTTTTTTATTGTTTGTGTATTAATATTTTAATGTTTTTTTTCTATCTTATTAATTTGTTGTATTTTTTTTTTCCATCCTTTTTGTAAACATGCTTTTAGTAAACATTTTTAATGGACACTCGCTATGTATAAATTAGTAGTGAAAACTTTTTGGCTTGTGTATATTTAAAAAAAAAAAATGTTATAAATGAAATATTGTAAGCTGTATGTTTTCCAAAATAAATAAATAAATAAATAAATAAAATACCCAATATTGAAACAAAAAAAAAAAAAAAAAAAAAAAAAAAAAAAAAAAAATGATTAAATTGTGGAGCTGGTTGCTGCAAACTTGACAATAGAAGGGGAGGATAAAAAGTATAAAATTTATTTGCGGCAACCAGGTATAGACTTTGAAATGACGTGAATTCACGTCAGCGACAACCAGGAATAGAATTTAAAATGACGTGAATTCACGTCAACGACGGCGAATGTGTTAAGATTAAAAGTACGTTTCCTTATAGTAACACGTTTGGGTAAAAAATTGTAAATGTACTTGTCGTCAAGATAATAATATAAATAAATTTATTTATCAAACTTATTCCATTCCATTTTCACCTCTATTATTAAAACTCTAAAATTATAATTGACAGTGCCTTGGATTTATTACCCCACACTAGAAGGCATTGGGAGCAGCTTGTATCTGAAGTTGAAGATTTATATAAGAGTGGAAAATAGAAAATACTGTTATCTTACTGAAATATATATTAAATGGAAATTATTATATTATGATAAGGAAAATACAGACTTTGTTTATTAATTTTATTAATAGAATCTTGTTATTATGAACAAGAAATTTATTGAAGAAAGATAAATCACAAATTGAAGATTTAATAATATTGATTTAGATACGATGTCTAATTACATGATAATATATTTAAGTTTTATTTAGTTAACGATTATTTTTTAATATCTCGTTAAGTTTAAATATATCGAAATTATTTCTGAAAATTCTAAATAAATCGTCTAAAAAACTAATCATAACTTTCGTAACATTTCATTTTATTTAATAAATTTATTATTCATTTTAAAGGACAGTACGGAAACTTTATTTATACAAACCAAAACATTTAAACGCTGAAGCCGTATAGAACTTTACAGAATAAACTCACAAACATTATAGCAATAAGCCGTTGTATGCAGAATCCAAACAATGCAACTTCGAATCAAAGGCAGGGAATATATGCGAAATGTTCCAAAACACTTGTACCAGCCCTCGGGTATGGTGTAATAGGTATAACTGTTCTTTATTCAGGTATAACCCTAATTAATTAAGCCTTGTGTTTTAGTTTGTATGTTAATGTTATGTAGTTTTACTTTTGAGTCTAAATAAAAAAATCGTGCACGTATTTTCCTTTGTGAGTTTGTTCTGTTTGGATGGATTTTTAATTTTATTTTCTTTTAAATCAAAATATATTCAACTATTGCATTGTAATGGTCTTATATACTAAGATTTATTTTGTTTATATAATTTATATATATCTCTCACATAAATCTTTGTTGTTGTCATAATATAATACATTTAATATTCAAATAGGCTTCAATTTATAATTCGATAAAATATTTTTATATAATAAAATATTTATATATATAAAGAAATTTCGCCCGAGGTGTGAGACGCTAGACAATATTGTATTCAAGATATCACCGCTCTTCTTTCTGGTTGTCAACTTATCTTATATATTATATAACCTTTTAAGGTTTTTTAACGTCTTTTCTGACTGTTCATGACAAACTGTCAACGTTTTCAATATGTACGTTTAATACCAAAGTAATATTAACACTAAACCTACCAAGTACCGGTCAAATTGACCGTTCTTAAACTTTTGTAAAACTTACACATTTTTAAACGTTATAATATCGTTATCAAACTACATGACAATTCTTAGAATATGCATATAATATTGTCTTCACTCTTTACTTTTAGTTATTTCCATTATTACCGGCGTTATATAATAAAATAATTTTTAATTACCGGTCAATTTGACGGCGGGCGGTAGGAACAGGTATACAAGAATTGTCGGTAGGTTTAGTGTTAATTGTAGGAAATAAATCAGAAACAAAATTTAAACTACCCTGACTCCAATAAGATGCTAACTACAGAGTAAGTAATCGCTACGTCATAATACCAACTACACTGACATTAATTTTCATCTAAAAGTGGCATCTTTAAATGTCTTCATAACAATACGAACCTCTCCAGCCTGTAAAATACCTTTAAACACTGTTCTATTGTCTTGAGTCCATTAAAAACCAAGACTAATGCACTACTAAGGGGCAATTTAACATACAATACATTGTGATGCATCAGAGAAATTAATTGCTTTTAAATAATTTTGTATTTACTTTTACGTATATACACGTAAACTGTGTGAAATTTAAAACGATTTAAAAAGAATTTATTTACTTAAACACACACACAAACGTAAAAGATATTCAATTGTAACATAAAGAAATAAATAATTTAAAATGCTCGAATGTATCGAATTTCAGGAACGTAAACAATAAAAAGTCGACCGAGTGATATAACGTAGTTTGCCAATGAAAGGTACAGTCGCGTTCAAAAGGACAAAGAAAGCCAGGACAGGTCCGGGCACGTTGACAAATAGCGTCGTTGCCTCTAGGGATTTACGAAACAAACTCCATTCAGCTTTACTCTTTCACTTTTCTTGCGGACTGTACACGTTAGTTTTTTGAACCTGGATAGAAAGATTGATTTCCTCCTAAGTTAAGCTTTTAAGTCAACTTTTCGACACTTTTATTTGGTCAATCTTTGATAAGAGCTTTAAGAGCATCGGGAAATCTGTTGGGAGTTATAGAATGGAAAAGCTTATTGAAGTTTCGGTATCTTAAGCTTTGATTGTTACTAAGGGAGCAGTCAGATATTATTTGTTTTGAAGGTTTAAAGTATCTCAGCCGGGATCTTGTTTACGTTTATGGCTCGCTTTTTCCCGGGAGCGAATTTTATTTATTTAAAAGATGATGAGAATTAATAAGATATTTTTGTTATGCTTAAAATATATTGAGATAATGGAAATAGACTTCATGTTTAAAAAGATTCTTTAAACAAATATTCATTACTCTGTAGATATATTCCAAATAATAGACTACTAATACTTTTGTTAAATCTATAATATGATATTGAATAAAAACTCGCATGATTATTTGGAACTGAAATGACTAACATATTCTGTTAGTTGCAGTTTAATAATCTGTTAATCATGACTCCTAAATGACTTTTCCGTTTGAACTCGCATCAATACAATCATCAAACAGAAAATTAATAGTCATTTCCCCAAACACGGAAATAGAAATAGTAAAAATAACCTTGTCCCTGTACTATCCTTTAAAGTGTAAACATACTCCGAGGCGGTTACAACGTAACAACGGCGTCTAGTTACAAGTCATCGGATAGACACCCTATTACCAAATTATACCTGTTAATACGAATATCCAAATATGCTTTTATCTATCAAATAGCTGCCAACTGTAGCAACCGTCTATTACCATAATTTCCCAAGCGAATTGATCTTCAGACAAACTTACTCTTGCGATATGTTTGGTATTTATTGTGTTGTAATAAGGATGAAATTCCTGAAACAGTGATGAATTTAATTTTGCTTTTCTAATAAAACTAAAACAAACCTTATCCTAAGGATTTAAGATTGAATATTATTTATCTTAAAACTTGTCTTTAAGACCTTGTGAGTGTAATATTATTTCGGTTAAGACAAAACTTGTAATGCGATACTCGTTACATTCAGTTTTCAGTATTAGAAATATCGATTTCATATTGAATTGTTTAATGTCACTTTAAGATATTAGCATTAGATCTTAACACATAATTTTAATGTATATAACATATATATTATATATACTAGCTTATTCCTTCCCTCTTCGCTGGGCACACTATTAATTTGGATGTGAACTGAGGTTGCTACGTAACCTTTGTCATATTATCCGTTGTCATCGTAACCGTTGCTATGGTAACCGTTACTATAGTAACTCTTACCCCGCTATAAGTATATAGCTCCTACAGGCTTAAAACTTAGCGAAATACAAAAAGTTGAAATCCGTTGGGATAGGAATTCCATAAAATCCGTTCTTAGTGGACGTCTACGTCACAAAAGAAGTAACTATGTAAAATTGTAAGTTAATCGGACAGATCGTTTCGGAGATTTCGTGATAAGTCAGTGAGTGGTAAATCGCTTATATATATATATATAGCTTATATATATAAACTATATACTTTACTATACTGATATCACAGAAAGAATTAGAAAACATAATTAATTTCTAACCAGAAAATCTAATTGCATGGTGTTGTTACTTCAAGAATGCTGCCCCATAAAAACTTACGAGCCAAATTTAACCCCTTTAGGGTGACATTTCTTAAAATTACTTCTCATATAGCGTGTACGTAGAAGCTGGTAAAGTGTATACACATGTTAACCATATTATATATTTCTTTAATAAATATAATATAAGAAAAACACCAAGACAGGCAGGACTCAAACCTCTGAGATACTTTATAGTTTAAGATATTTCCTAATAAACCTTTTTCCAGTTCAGTCCAGTTAAAAATTTCTTAAGGTCAAATAGAAAAACTATAAAACGTATTCATTATGTTATCAAATCATAAGTAGTCTTTTATTATACATTTGTATATCAAAGCAAAATATTTTATTAAATGTTTTTCCAAGAAACATTTAATTTCAAAATCGCAAAACAACGTTAAATAATTATTATAGAAATAATTTCATTATTACTTATAATAAGTTATTAAATTTATAATTTAATATTAATTGTACACAATTTTTAATCGAATTTGTAAATTCAGTATTTAGTTTCACTAGTTTGCGTCAAACAGGGCAATGTAAGTGTAGTTTGAAATTTTAATGAGCCCGGAGGCATGCGGCGAGTAAGGTATGTGCATAGAACACTTAGGTACAATTCACACAGCTAAAGACATCAATAACATAGCCACATACACCAATACTGAATCGTGTCCAAATATTTTAGGTATAACTTTTAGGTTTTAAAAGATCAAAGAGTAGACAGATATTCAAATATTAGAAACTCGTTATAATCGCTTGACAACATTCTTTATCTTAATATATAAAACACAAAGACACTCACTGACTCACTCTCTCATTCATCGCTCTACAGCCCCAACCGTAATACCTAGAAAGCTAAAATTTGGACACAAGACTCCTGACATATTGAATAGGTGCAATAAGAAACGATTTTGCAAAGATCCAAACCGTTCCAAAGTGACAGCTAAAAAACTGCAAAAAATATAACGCGCCTGTTTGATACCTAATAAGTGGTGTAGAAATTCAAACAAAATGTTTGATCACTTTCGCCTTCCGTTGCGAAGCATGGGTAACTAGTTTTGTATATGTTCAGATTCTTTATTTTGTATATGTTCAGAGTTATCTATAATTATATATATATCCATGCAAACGTACCCGGGAGGCATAGCTATATTTATAATAAAAACCTTCTATATCCTTAACATCTGTATTCTTTCACAGTGTTATTAAGTATCTCAATCATAATTAAGAACGGATGCTGTGTGCAATCAATAACAATAACTTAGCTGCAGATGAGATGTTGACCTATTTTACTTTTTTTGTCTGTTTTGATTCATATATATAATTTAAGTTGAATTAAATCGCCATTTTAAATAAAGGTGGTGTTGATCTTTGTTTTAAAGTCAATGTTTTTAAGTATTATTATCGATATGATTCCATAAACACAATAAGACCACCATTATAAAAAAATCCAATTAAAAATCATAAAATATGTGCAAAAGGAATCCGTTTATTATTTCGTTGTTGGTTCATTAAACCGACCCGTCTATGCTCACAATTATTTACTCCATCGATACTGGCTCTGATGAAAATGTTTTTCATTACCGGATCGGTTTTAATTGAGATTTTCATTTTAATAACCCTCTCAGTGTGTTCTGTGTCTGCATTCAATAATCAACTATATTTTATGTGTGGTAGAGTCGGTTTTGTGTACCCTTTGTATTGAGGCTTAATATTAGTATTTTTTTTGTATATTTGATGTTTATATTTATTAGTTTCGAGTAATGTATATCGGTGGGCAGCCGCATATTATATTCATAACTTATATGTTTATTCAATAGCAAGTGGAATACTAATTATAGTGAATATTTTTTTTATAATATATTTATTTTTAAATTGAAGCCTTTGAATTGAATGAAAAGATTTTTTCATGAAAAGCATACATTATGTTAGTTTAAAATATCTAAATATGAAATGAGAAATATCCGTTACGTCAATAAAAAACACAAAGACACGTTTTAGTCATAAAATATTATATCACATAGAATAGGAAAGTTATTTTAATTTAGTCATAACAAAAAAGTAACCCCACTTCAATAAAAAACCAATACTGTAATGATAAAAACAATATATTTAACAAACAATTACTTTAAAAGTGATAGAACATTTAAATTATTAAATAGGTGCCATCACCATAATTACGGAGCATGCCTCAATAATTATTGGGGGACATGTATACACATGACAACGTGACAACTGCCAGGCGAGGCCCCCGGCGCGTGAGAAATGGCTGCCTCCGACACGAAAAATACTATTCATGATCCATAACACTTAGCGGGGAGTATTATGTAATAATGTTATGGTTATGGAGACCTTATCTTTTGTATTATGAAATACTTTTACTATTTCGATATAAAAATAAATACAATATATGTATAAGAAATCACTATTTTTATTTATATTTAATAATGTTAGCAATCACGGTCCCAAAGTGTCCTATTCATTTTATTGCTATACAAAATTAGGAACATTTTATTTGTCAATTTCATTACTTCCAAAGCGTTGACAATAGGAGGAAATAACAAACAAACGTGCTAAACGAGCTAAGAGCTAAGTCATTGAGGACATAATAATTCAATTCCGAAATCATGGGAATAGCACAATTTTCCTTTAACGCGCCGTTGCTTTCAGTTTCAATACAATCCGGTTCAAGAAATGTGGAACAACAAATGTCTTATAATAACAATAGAAATATTCTTTTTTTATCTATATTTATAAAAAAATAAATATTGATATTTAAGAAAATGTGAACTCGTTTAATATACATATATTATTTATATATTTTGAAAAAAAGATACAAATACAACGTTATTTTACATACATTATTTTATCATCTATATAATATATATAAACGATTTACCACTCACTGATTCATCACGAAATCTCCGAAACTATTTGTCCGGTTAACTTAAAGTTTTACATATTTACTTCTTTTGTGACGTAGTCGTCTAATAAGAACGGATTTTAAGGATATCCTAACCCAACGGATTTCAAATTTTGCATTTCCCTTTGCCAAGTTTTAAACCTGTATTAGGAGCTAAACACTTAACGCGAGGGTAAGAGTTAGTAACGGTTACCATAGCAACGGTTACGATGACAACGGATAATATAACAAAGGTTACCATAGCAACCTAAGTTCACATCCAAACTAATAGTATGCCCAGCGAAGCGGGAAGAAATAACCTAGTATAAATATATAATATAATGAACCCACCTCTATATAGTAATAATAAGTTATCAAACGTGTATAACATTAAAATACTTTTATTAAAACCGCAGCCCTCGCCACGGATCCCAAGCCGCGTAATCCATAATAGAAAAAACCACAAAAGGTCTTTTATCGTCACATTTATGCGGACAGCCGTCCCAACAATGTATGAAACTTATTTATTCACTACACTGGCCTCGTCAATCTGATTGTAAGTAAAGCTATTCACGATATGAATAACCCAATATAATAATAGAGATATACTCCGCCATCTTGAATGTGGTTTTTGCAACTTTATATCCTGTATTCGAGTATTCGTATTATTGAGAGGAAAACTCGTTTGTTAGTTGTATGCTTTAAAGATGTAGCGGAATTTAGTTAAAGCAAAGTTATATGTAAGTTGTGGGTTAGATTTAATATTTAATAAGTTGTCTGTCATTCTTATGAATAGTACTAGTACAAATATTAGTAGCAAGATACTCAAAGTACATAATAAATTAATAAGTACCAAGAATAATAACCTAAACAAATATTGTAACAAAAAATTGGTGAATGAATGGATCCTACATGCTTGCGAGGTCTTCCCTTATTATTAGTAATCGTTACTACTGCCTCAGTCGTGTTGGGGTGAGAATTAACGACTCAAACCGGTACCTTGAAGCAATAAGGGAGTAGTGAGTACATAGTAGTCGGTAGTGTAGTGTCGTCTAGTCTAAGCGTCATAAACATCAAGGCTTAATGAGTGCACCCATCAGCAGTCTCAAAACTTACCAACACCAATATTTGGTTACTTCGCGCATGTTAACAAAGGTGGCATATTATATTAACCCAAACTGAACTGGGAAATTTATTACAAAAGCTGCAAGAAAACCTTTACCACATATCAGAGAGAAATTGTTAATCAATTACAATTTAATAACCATCGCCGATTATGTACGGAACTAAAATTGGATTTTCAGACGCAAGCGGCAATGTATGTCGTAATAGTCGTTGCGATGGGGTGCGGGTGGTTTAAAATATGTTTTAAGTACATGCTAAGTATGAAGGGTTCCAAGTTTGGACAGCTCCGTCGGCGCCAAGACATGCACGCAAATGCAGGGAGCCGTGATGACACGTTGTATGAGACAAAAGATTGAGTTATGCTTCGCCTATGCATTATTTAATATAAAACTTGGTAACGTACGGTCTTGTCTTCAGAGAAATATTACTTGTCTAATATTAGCTGCAATTTCAAGTTGCGGGAGATATATTTAAGTTTGTTTCCTATAATGTCGCGAAGTTAAGATTTAATTTAAGTGTTAATATTCGTGTTCGTTTTTTTTTTTCTTTATTACTTATTATTATAGGAAGTTTTATCATTATATGTTTAGTTATAAATATTTTCACATTATTAAAGTTTGTAAGAACCTAATACATTCGGTACGAAGTTGTTAAGCTAAATGTGGAAAAATGAACGTTCTTAATCATATTCTTACTTTGAGTCAGGTAAAAACACATTTCGTACTTTACCCAACCGCTGCCTGAGACCATAATTATTACAACTTACATAGAATTACTGCAATGCAGGTAAAACGTACACTTACATCTAATGAGGTTTTTGAGACTAAATGAGGGAAGCAATAAAAAAATAATTCCCAACGTCATGACAATTTTAAAAGAACGTAAGCGCATGTATTTAAAATACAGCATTTTTAAAACGGCACCAGAGATTTTACAAAACATAAGAAAAGACTTGCTTTGTTGCTACACTCAGACGACCGGCTGTTTACTAATTAATGTCGCCCGCATGTTAAAGTGTAGGTGACCACATCTCCTAATTAATTTACAGGACTTTTATCTAACTATTAAAAAAAATATTACAATTGTTTCTACCATCTAACCTTATTATGAAGTATTGCAATATCAATATTCATCTATATTTTTATTAGGAAATTCATATATCTGTTTCAACAATATGTTTCCTTGTATCTATTTATAAAAGTCCATAACTGGTGATTAAATACAGACACATGGTCACCCTACAGCTTTCCCGCACTCTTCGCCCGCTGTTTGAACTTTTTATTTGTAATTACTTGATGTGTTTCGGATTGGAATTAAATCTCGCCATACTGAGCCCCATTAGGGGTGTGAATGGTATTGTCGGTAGCGAGTCCTCGGTGATTTCAAGATTTACATACACAATAACATACCGAGCGTATGAGAATATATGATATAGTTATATGACGATAAAGTAATATTATTTACATATACATAGTTAGATATAGTTAGATATTAAAACTATTAAAGTAATAGAGTAGATTATTAGAGTTCTAGTGCAACAACCTTAAAAGCTAGCTCAGCACTGCGGTTTTCAATATTGTAAAACTGTTATTATTATTGCCTTAACTGTTAAGATGCAGTTACAATTATATTTTCCAATACTTTTTATTAAAAAACAAAAGGACTCGTAATACATTTTATTTGGAGCTTACATAATATATATAATTTATGTCTAATTTTATTAAACAGAGGATATTAACTTATTAAAATAAAAAAAACAATTAGCAAGGGAATTATATCTGGATTAGACTCTATAGCTTGGAAGGATTATTATGTATTACCAAAAGCTCCTAGAATATAATGTATAACCTAGCCTTAACCACGAGGGAATACAGCGAAGTGACTTGGCAGGAGTTTGGGTTAATTCGACGATTTGCTTAAAATACAATCTTTTATTTGATCGCTGTCTTCACATTACTACCACATTACATATTATACTATTGAATTATTTATAAACTATATCAAATTAATTAGAGTTAGTTAGTTAGTTAGTGATAGATATAGACATCAAAATATATGTAAAGATTTCTAGCAAAAATAAATTACTAATATAAGATTACTGTTTGAGTTAAAGTATTACTACGTAATGTCTGTCTGTGCACATGCTGACTTGTATATATATAGATTGTTAAGAATCACTCATTAATATAAGAAATTGTGTTATATTTTTGTATACAAGACAAGTTATACTGTAAACTGCGCTTCCTTTCCCACAGTCCTCCATGTAAACAAAACTCAACATTCAATAGCTATTCACAACATATTTATTTACTTTTCTATTTTTATATACATATTTTAATTATTATTTTGAATAAAGTTATTTAAGAATAGTTGTTTATTTTAATAGTTATCCAAAATTATTCATCAAGAAGTAACATTAAAATATATATATATATATATATAACTAAATATTAATTGATTTATATTAGAACATATATAAAATATATAAATTTATATATAACAACCATTACTATTGCCATAACGATAAAAAAATCGATTATAAACAAAAAAATGAATTAGATAAAATATTGATAACCCAGTTTATGTATCATAAATTTCAATCTTGTTTCTGTGAGAGCGAACTTAAAATTTACGTTTATACCCGGTACTATCAGCTCTAATAAATCAACATTGTCCATTGAAAGCGATTCCACTCGATTTCCTCCCAAAATTTATCGATATTACAATCTTTTCTGTTATCTGTGCAAAAATGTAAAGGTAAAAAAAAATGGCAGAATAATTTTGTATTCCCTAATTGAGTCCAAAGTCAATTATGATAAGAATAAGAAGGGTTTGGAAGAGTTTTAATGGCAATTCTTATCAATTAAAATATAATTTATAATATAAACTGTAATCAAAAGAAAATTTCGACTTTTCAATGTTAGTAATAATAATTTCCTCTCATTTATTGTGTATTGGACTTCTATCTTTAACAATAATTTCACATCCAGGCAAAATTAAGTTATCATGCATGCATGTATGTATGTATGTATGTATGTATGTATGTATAATCTCATCGGGCGATCCCACATTGAATAACATTCCGACTTTCATCAGTTATAACGAGGATATAACTCGATTTTCCCATAATCTACCCCCCGCTGGGGAGGGTCCAAATTGCATATAAATTGGATCTCTCCGAGGACTGTTTCTAACCCAAAACGAATGCACTCAAAATTAATATATGTGGTTTTGTTTTAGGAATATATATTACCTGTTTAAGGTCTGGTGCGGTTGTTCAAATGTTTGCTGTAGTGTCCCAGGTTCGATATTATAGTATTTAAATAAATAATTAATTAATAACACATATATAATACTATTATTTATTAAAATTGTAAAATTAAAAAGCTTATATTATATTATTATTATTAATTTTATTAATAATCTTGGTATATTATAATAATATTTTTATATAATAAAGTAATTGCAAAAGAGAGTCAGTATTTATTTATATCAAGGGATCGAAAAAGCGTGATTTCATTGCACTTTCGCCTTGCTCCCCTAAGGACGTATATAGGTCACCTAAATACATGACCCTAGGGTTAGGGTGCGTGAGGCAATTGTTGACCACACACAATATTCTATATATATTGTCTTAATATACTCTAATCTATAAAATCTGTATGTTATAATGTTTGGGCAATTGTTATTATATTTTTCCATATCGTAAATGTACAATTAGAAGACTCCTCTCTCACATTATTTCCATTTTCATATCGTATCGCTTCATTGAACTGTATTTTTTTCAAAGAATTCGCATATTACTTTTGTGATGTTCATTCATATTATATTTGGTTGGCTGCAGAGTAACTTTTTTGAAAATATTTTTTACTTAATTGATAAAAGCTGAATGAAAGAATTTAACATTGTTTTTTGTATCTAGTTTGTTTTTTTTTAATGTATTTTAAAATTGACTTAAAAGTATTAATAAAATTTCTTTTAAAGTATTATAATAGGTACATTTACCCTAAAACCATACACATATATCTTAACCGAGGGTCTTCAAAACTGCGCAATTGCAGCCTCCACGTGGGTCTACAGTTCATTAACCTTACCTTCATAATGAGATACACGCAATTCGCAACCCTATCTTATATATAATAGGACTATTTTTAACGCAAATATATGTTGGCCAAGTTATGATATACAAAATCATAATATTATTAAAATATTTAAAGTATGCCTTATTCTCTACACGATAAGAACCAAAACAGATGTATTTTAAATTTGTTGTATATCAGTGCGTTCAAATAACGCTTGAGTAATGTATATCATATGTCGTAGCGTTAAAAGCTACGTGAAATCAACTTAAGAAACGCAGGGGGAGGTTTAAACATTATATACATGGTGCAATGATATCCCCCTAATCTGTAAATGTTTGTGTATTCCCCATTCACTCTGGAACAGCTGAACAAATTTAGTATTAAATGGGTCATGTCCCAAATTAATTCAGAGTTCCATTAATTCTAAAACATTATTAGTGGTGTGCTGGTTTACTTTACTAAAAATCTCATTAAAATTTTTAACAAACATATTTTGGGTCTTTGATATCTCTACCTTATTAAAGTCTGAATTTTAGAGAGAATTATATAAGTATGAATTAAAAATTTTCAGTTTTTAATAATATATATTGAAATACTAATATATAAGACACACAAAACGATCAGAACGCTTAAGTTGAAATTCATATATACATTAACTTACTATACACTAGTGGATAAAACGATCAATGGGGTCAAGCAATCTGACCTCAGACGTATCAACGAGCCCTCAAGGGAATTCGACGTTCATAAAGTTATTGGTAGGCGGTTTGCGACTTCCGGCCCTTCATTTTTAAAAAAATACTCCAAACAGAACGTCTTTATTCCATTTATAACGCGATACGATAGTACCACTAATAAATCCTGGTTCCAGTATCCATCCATAACTTATCTTGTCTTAAGGTTTGTTTAATGAAGATGGTACCAGCCTGTCGCATGCAGCATTCAGCTGCGATGATTGCCTTTATTTTTAAATGCCTCCCTTTATTTTTTTTATACCATTTTGGTTAATACTTGACTATATATTTCACCTGAAGGAAAGTGGAAATGTAGACATAGGTGGTAAGGCGCATTAGCCTAGCAACCTATTCACTCTTTCACCAACACTCATATCCCCACCACCACTTTCATAACCACACGTGATGATGACTTATCGATACTTTTGAAGCAATCACTGGATGATATCAAATAATTTAACAAAAAACACATCTTCCGCACAAGAGCTAAGAGCAATATTGGCACAGCCATCGAGCTGTTTGTTGCTTCAGATTGAACTGATATGTTGTCTGTTAAATCTTATTTCTGTAGGCATTATGTGAATGTACTTGAATTTGTAAATAGAATTAGCGAGGCTCTGTTATATTCATCTGTTTTAACCACAGAGGTTTTGCATAAAGTTATTCTAAACCAAAATATTGTGTAACTATAATTATTCTTGTTATACCTTTAATCCTAATAAACTAGATACATTTATACATAGAACATCTAGGAATAAATTGCAACTGAACTACCATTTACTGACTCGAAAGTACGATAAAAATATTCAAATTGAATATTTCACAAGTGAAAAAGACACGTGAAAATGTCGTTTAAATTTATTCAGAACTATATACAGGTTTTGAAGCACGAAGTATAAAGACTACAGAACTACTACCATTTTGTTTTAGATCTGATAGTACATGACAATTTCTTACATTGTTCCGTACACGGCCGTAGACAAGGATTTGGGAATGTATTCCACTTAAAGCTGAGCTTAATTTTCGTCTGTTTTATCATATCATAAATTCGAAAGTACATAATTAAGTAACAGTTTATCATTTTAAATATAATACCTCAGAATTAAAGATATTATAACAAAAAAGTATCGCTTAGCGTACACTAGAGGTACAAGTTAAATTTTATCGCAACACCAAATATTATTTATGTGAGCTTAGCACGGAAAGGCCGGGACAAATTTGCTGTAGCGTACTTAGACACGATAGGCTTTAGCTGTGAGACTGGTCGAGCGTGAGTCACTTATATTATAGTAATGTTCTTTTTAAATACAATATCATTAACTTTAAAATTCTAGTTATAATAATTACCGATGGTTAAGTTATTGTTAAGTTAAGTTATTGGTTAAGTTATTGGTAATAGATGGTTAATTATTAATTCAAACAGATTGAATGACACAAAGTATTATATTAACATAAACATGTAAACTAAAACCCGACAGATTTATGCTCTGCTACAGCGCAGCATCTCCACATACTGACAATAAATTTATCTCCTTACATGTGCACTAGCAGTAGTGAAAACATGTCTCTGTAAATATATCGAGGTATGTATCTCTTATATCCAGTTTAAAATCTAACTCAAGATTCATATTTATAACATTTAGTGATAAAATAAAGTAAAGAATTTTGTTATAATAATGTTACAACAATATTTAGTTAAGTGCCACTTTGTTGAGTTTGTAATATATGTAATTTTGAAATCATTGTTATGACATTTGACATATACATATCGTGTCTAAAGAGGTATACAAAATGGCGTCGGAGTGAATGCGATGAGATACAAAGACCTTCCAAGTTGCGATGACAACGCCTTCCGCTCCTCCAAACGTCTTTTATATAAGTTTCTATGACTTACCCTCGGTATTTCTGGTTATGGTTTATTGTGTGCTACAATTTCGGTATATAAAATCATTTTATTCTCGTCCTTTCACCATACGTCTTGTGCATTTAGAATAAAAAAAACTGATTATATTCACACATAAATTTAAGTTTACAACGAGACACTAAAACGAGGCTACGTGGGACTACGACGGAATTTCGTAGCACTATTTACTACGAAACGTAGCACTTCTACGTATTGCTTGTGAAATAAATTTATGCGATTTTATCCTTAGTGTTTTTATTGTCAAATAAAATATATTTGAGACTTTCATATTCTTTTTCAAATCATTCTTAAGGCTTAACCGTTTAAAAGCCGTCTTAGATCACATAGCGTGAGTAAAAAGATGTGTCATACAAAAGCCTACGAATGATTTTTGAAGCGTTATAGAAATAAGTTCCATGCTTTTTTGATGGATTTGAGTATGTTGTGAGGAAAATGAGTAAACCCTTCAATTTTATTTTAGTTATAAAAATATATTTATTTTTTTGTTTCCTCAATCTCGATTCGTCAGGGTATTAATTGGATATAACCTACCACTCTATAAATCTTGATAGTCTTAGCATTCCAGCAACCTTGCTATTCTATAAACCTTTCCAGTAAATGCCATTTCAGTATATTATAGAGTATATTATGTTAGGTAGTATTTAGTTTTATAGCTCTCGTAAAATATTTTATGAAGTCGCCCGGAGACAGGCAAAGCGCGTGCGGACTCCAGAATAAGGTTTCAGCGGTAAATTTATAACTTTAAGCGAATTTACACTTAATAGTTGAACCTTAAAGGCTATAGTTGCATGGATGTGCACATCACCAATAATGGTGGCAAAGCTATAGCCCATAAAACTATAATGAAAGGGATTTGAAATGAATTCACTTAATATCAAATTATAATAGTGAGTAACGTACCAAGGTAGGTAATGAAGGTTGAGGACATCAGAACCATACCGGTGATTTGGCATATGTTTAAAAAGTTTTGGCCAAAGTAATAGATTAATAAAATATATTATTGGGACATTCTTATATTGTAAAACTTTACTAAACCTAAACCTAAAATCTATACTATATTTGAAAGAAAACTGTTCTATTTATTCTATTCTTTAGAAGGTAATTTTTCTTTCACAATCCAGTGTACAAAGTCGCGATATAAAGCTATGTCACCAAGAAAACCATTTACCAATATTAATAAATAAAAAACAGAGAGAGAGCGATCTCGTTTGAAACACTTGAAAAGCATTTTCATGAAAGCTTTTAAAAATAGTTTATGACTTTCATTATTTTAGTTTATTTTTCATCATTACATTCTATAGGGTGGAATATTAAATCAAAAATGCGTATTAGGTTTATTAAAGAGCTCTCCGACTACAACAAACATTTGCACATGGAACATTTTGGTATATTTATTTTGGAATACATATTGTTTGATATATTAAAGTATTCAGTGCACGCGTCTGACCAAAACGACCGTTTGAAATTCCGCACCAATGGTCCCGCAACTGATTTATTTCAAATGTTTAATGTTTTCACTAGCTTTTAACTTATTTATCTGTAAATTCACCAGCAACCCTAATGTTGATAAAACTGTCCGGTATTGTTAAATATTTTTAGATTTATTTGCTTTAAAAATAGATTGTATCCTTTTTGGGGATCCTGGATCAATTATTCAAGATAACATTCGGGATCACTCCGGTCAGTGATGTTTCTGAAAGATAAAAAAAAAATATCAAACTGAATTATATTTGAAATGAAATTTAATGATAACTGACTGAATAGATTCTTTAGTAATATTATATACTAATGATATGAATAATAATAAAATCGGGTGTGGTCCGTGAAGATAAGGTAATGATAGATTCTCTATCCACAAAATCCGAATATCGCAGTGTATTTTTAATCATACAATGGGACAAAATGCCTAAAACTTATTCAACAATGTTTATTATTGTTAAATGATAAACAGAAAAGGAATTAACGAAATTAATTGGTTAAATCACCTGTAAAGCAATTTTTATTTTATTAATTTTTTTATTATCAATTATTATTACTTATTATTAATTATTACGACGGCTTATCGAATTGATTGCGATGGTTCTTGTTGTTCGTACATTGCTCACTAAATATATTGACGTTTGTTAAACAGTGATTACATTTTAAAAAACTCTCGTAACCTTATTGTAAATTGGAAAGTGTCTTTACAGAAGGGCTTATTTTGATACATACGATATCAATGCTCTCCTGTCACTGCCATTTGATACACAAGCGATCACTGGTATGGATTCAAATTTGAAAATATATAAATAAATAAAATAAATATTAATTAAACTATAAAATATATATTATATAATATGACATAGTATTTAACATATTATAATGTTCATGTTCTCGATAAAGTTAAGTGAAAACCAATATAACATTAACAATTCCCTTAATCCAAACCCGAGTTAAACTTCACTTGCTTACAATAGCTTACAACTACCAGCATATTAAAAAGCTGGATGAGCTTAACACATACCATGATAAAATTATAATATATAATTTTCTTACGAAATACAAAATGTATGTATGTTTTGCTCATCTATTTTTCAATATAATCAAAAGGTATTAAGTATTATTGAAGCCTATTCTTATAGAACTATAACAAATCAATATATATATTTATTCCGGTAAAAGCGAATACATATATAAGTATTTTTATATAAATCTCTACATATAATGATTAGGACTTCCAGTGGCTTTAAAGCGATCCAGTTAAAATCCGTAGCCGTCAAAGCAAACTGAGCGAAAATATTCTCACAGGGAGTTAAGCGCTTAAATCGCATGGAGGTGATGAGTTTTTAATCTAAATTCAATACACGATTTCTTAGTCTTTCTTTTATCAAAACTATCCACGGTGTTCAGTTCCATAGGTTGTTGTTGTTTTTACGTTAAACATGATTGATGTTGTATTTTTCTATCTGTATTTTATAATCAAACGGAAAACGGTATTATCTTGTTCTTGTTATATTATATCTGTGCTTATTTATAATAACTAAAAATGCCAAAAGTTCCAGTATCCATTTTGAAATATCCAATTCTGTTAATTTCTTTTGCAATTAAGCATTATATAATATAACTAATTTTTAAACCAAAAAATAATCATTACGAAATGAAAATATAATTCAAATTGACGTCATAATATATAAATATATTATATGTATAATATATACATCAAATATACGTTTTATATTCCAGGGTTGTGAGACGAGGTTAGTGGATAGTAGTTAGTAGTTAGACTAGTTAGGCTACTCTAGGGATGTTATCAGATAAAAACATTATACTAATAGAAAATAATAATAAAATTTAAATTTCTATTTATAAAGATTTGATGCTGTAAACGATTCCACTTCGCTGATTTGAAATTGTATCTGACCGGGTTTATTTTTCTTTTCTAAACTAGAATATATATATAAAATTAAGTCCATTCATAATTTTTTTCTGTTTATTTAAATTGAAATAAATAATAGGCACTTTAAAGTTAATATTATTTAAAGAAACAATAAAATATATTTACTTTTAAATAAGACGGTTGTGTTTTTTTTTTTTTTATTTCAATGAAGCATTTGACAGCAAAAGCCACAATCGCCCGGAGATACGAAAAAGATTTTAAATTGTTGTATTCCGTTTTTATATTGGTTCTGTATATTTATAAATAAATGTATGTACAGGAAATGAAAGAAATTTATAAATTTTTAAGCGTGTCATATTATTATTTCGATATATAACATAAAAGACATTATTCCAAAAAAAAAAGAAGAACTGGCAGTTTAAAATATCGAGAGATTTGAATTAAAAATAAAAAAATAATAAATATATATATTCCCTTACTTAACCTTACAATGTTTTTCACTGGGTAATTGACTTATAAATAATTATATTGTAATTGTATTATAAATAATTAAGATGTTCTCCAAGGAACCCTAAACAAGGAACCCCGCTGTCACCGGCTCAGCCAATAAAAAGCCACCCTTTACAAACTGACGCCAAAAGCTACATTCTTTACGTGTATATAATGTTTTTGTTTAACTAATTTATATTACAATTAGTTCAATATTAGTTTTTAGTTTATAATAATTATATTGTAGTGTCAATGAACTCGTTTCAACGCTGTTATTCAAAGAAGAGGAGTGAACTATGAATTTTATTTTATAATTATTAACAAAATACACATTTTTACTATAACAGTCCGTTATTGTATTAAATTAAATTAATTTTATCACCTTATTTTAAAACTACGTAATAAAATCTTAAAACATATTATACCAATGACAAGAAAGAAAATGAAATAATCATAAAAGTAAAAAAGTTGAAGATAAAATGAAAAAAATATTAAATCAATTTAATAAAGGTTTTAATTTATTTAGTAACGGACAAACAACAAATTTTATTATTTCATATATATAGTTTTGTAGTAATTAAACGATTTACATTTTAAGAAAAAAAAAATACATACATATATATATATATATATAAGCTGAGTAAATATTACAGAAAATATATATTTTTATATTAATAGAACCTCATTATAGTAATATAACTATATTATACGGTATAAACATATATATATATATATAAATGTATTCCACAAACAAACATCCCTATTAATCCAGACCGCGTAAGTTGGACAGTTAAAGTAAATAAAGAGGAACGTCACTCATCAACCGCTATTACGATACATTAACTTTTATATGTGGTTCATAATATTTTTTATGTACATGTTGGTCTGTTAGGTGCGTCACATACAGTTATCCCTCCTATAACACGGATTATATGCGTTATAGGAAACCGCGTTGCAGGAGTATTCTTATATAACGCGCTCATATTGACTGTTGTGTACAAATAATTCAGGTAAGCGAAATTCATTTTGAACTGTAAAAAAATAATTATAAATTTCATAGTATAAAAATGTAACGTGCTAAATACCCGCGTTATACGAGGGACTGAACACGCGTTATATGAAAACGCGTTATAAGAGTACCGTGTTATAGGGTAAGAGTAATGTATATTTTCATTATATTATATTTTTATAATGGCAAACATGTTTATTGATAATTTTAATAAGGAATATCTATTAATAAAATTAAATAATAAAATATATTTGGTGATACGTGTGTGAGGGGCTTAAATAAAGTTTTTCTTGGACCCCAAACACACACCTAATGTAGCGAACAAACGATAGTAATGACTTATTACGATAATGCCTCGCCGCGTTACTTGTTATATGTTATCTGTGAACTTATTTTATCTACACAAATAAAATCAAATTATTTTTCATGTGAATAAAGTTTTTAAGTTTACATCGTACAAACATTTAATTTAACCGGTTATAAAACAATTAGCAAGGGTACGAATGGAAATGAATCACTCGTTTCCGGTTAAACACAAACAGTGTAGCTTCCGCTTTATGTCAATAATATAGTTTACTTTCGATTGAATCTTATTGTTTATTTGAGTTTGTTATTTGATGTATACGGATAGATGGAATATTTGTTTGCCGATTAAAAGGCCGTATACACATGGACGGAATGTATTTTTTTTATACAACAAAAGAATTGTGTAGAAGGTATGGTAAAAAAAATAATTCTAAAATCAAGATCATAATGTTGTACCATTTATTAATTTTCGCCGATTTTCAATAATCTAAAATTCCTGTGTTCCTGTGTTTTACGATACAAAAATATATTAAACCTTATTCGAAAAGTTAACAAAGCGAAAAGACTTTTGATGAGGCAATTTAGTTCAGCATCAAAGACTCCGTGGTGGAGTGACAAATAAAAGCTTGAGTGATCCGTATTCCAGACCTGTAACAGCCTTATTCATACAGCATCCGTTACTATTAATTATAAATAAATCTCAGCAAGTGCAGTCACCGCAGTATGTGCTTAAACATGGTGTCAAGTGCTTAATCATTAAGTCCTGGTCCTGATGCAATTTAGAAGCTTTCCAAAAGACTTACAGCAGAGTGAAAAATTTTAGTTTCGATATAATTATAATTATATATATATATAATATATTAATTTCTTCTTTTTTTTTTACTAATCATAATATTATTGTTTTTTTTTTTTGTATTATTGTTTAATTATAATTTATGTTAATTTTAATTTAGTATTATATTTTTTTAATATGTTGTAATTATGTAATAACCAATTTTTAATGATTTTATTATAGAATGAACGAATGCGGCGTTGGGAACCGCCAACCAACACGCCATGTTCCGAACGGCGGAAGGTGGAGGACGGAGCTACAAATAGCTACGTGGAATGTAAGAGGAGGAATGGAACAGAAGATGAATGAATTATTAGATGTGATGGATGACAAAGATCTGGATGTTATTTGTGTGTCTGAGACCAAGCGAAAAGGCAATGATACGACCGATTTACCTGGCAACCGGGTCGCTTTCTGGGCTGGGGTTCCAGAGGGTGAGCGAGGTTGCCAAGGTGTAAGCGTATTATTGTCCTCTCGAATGGTTAATGCAATGGTAGAATACAAGGTGTTTAACCCGAGGCTACTTTGGGTTCGCTTTAAGCTGGGGATAACAAGAATATTCTTGTTAGCCATGTATGCGCCAGTATCCTCAGCTGAAATGAGCGAGCTCGAGGAGTTTTGGGAGAATGTCAGGGATGTTCTAAGTAGTGTCAGAGATAATGAAAAGTATGTGGAGATATGGATGGATGGGTTGGAACCGCGCGAAGCGGTACGAAAGCGTGCTAGGCAAATATGGTGATAAGAGGGTAAATGAGGCTGGAAAGCTTATTTTGGAATTTTGTAAGGAGAAAAATTTGTTTGTGGCAAACACGATGTTTGATCACAAACAAATTCACATGTACACATGGGAGCGAGCGGAAGAAAGAAGTATGATTGATTTATTCCTAGTGGACCAGCGTATTCGAAGTCAAGTTATGGACACGCGAGTATTCCGAGGTGCTGATCTGGGAACGGACCACTATCTAGTCGTTGCTAGAATAAGAGATTTGTTCGCAGATTGGCGCAGCCGCACGACGTGTCCAAACTTGGCGTCGAATTATCGCATAAGAAGCTGGAAGCTTCAAGACCCACCGATCAGAGAGGAATATCAAGAGAGGGTTTCCAAGAAGCTTGAAAGCTGTGATTCTGGAAATGAAAGTGTTGAAGTATGCTGGCAGAACCTTAGGAATGGTATGGTGAAAGTAGCGACAGAAGTATGTGGTAAAAGGAAAAGAGGTTTTAGTAAAAAGCGCGATGAATGGTGGGATGATGAAGTGAAAGACGCTGTAGAGTTAAAGAAGAAAGCATGGCTGGATTATAAAGCCTCTGGTAAGGATAAAAGTATGAGAGAGATAAGAAGCGTACAAGCTGCAAAAGCACAAAACGAAAGCACTTATAAGGATGAAGCGTGAAAATTCTGAGAGAGAAAGGGATGAAAGGCTGACGAACAACTTCCGGGAAAACACGAAGCTTTTCTGGCGAGAAGTTAGTGGTTCCTGAAGCTGTTCGGTAACCTGTAGAATGAAAGGGGTGCTTTCGAATAGCGGTGAAATTTTAACTGAGCAAGCACACGTTTTGCAGCGGTGGGCGGAATTCTATAAGGAGATGTATGGACGTGAGGACGCCTCGGTCTTGACTACCAGCGTAATGCTGAGTCAAGATGTAGCCGATGGTGAAATCAGTTTGGAAGAAGTAGAGAACGTGATTCGAAGTCTGAAATGTGGTAAGGCTGCGGGAGCAGATGAAGTTACTGCCGAGATGATCAAATATGGTGGGCCACGCGTCTGGGACTTTTTCTGGTTTTTGTGCAATTTATGCTGGAAATCTGGGGAGGTCCCAGACGATTGGCGAAGTGCAGTCATCGTACCTTTGTATAAAGGCAAAGGTTCACAGATAGACTGTGCAAGCTATAGGGCCATCAGTTTGATTAGCTTGGGCGGTAAAGTTTATGCTAAAATTTTAGCGAGAAGAATGCAAGACAGATCTGAAAGGCTGTTGTGGGAGGCACAAGGAGGTTTTAGACCTGGAAGAGGGTGTATAGATCAGATCTTTTCCCTCCGCATGATCACGGAAAAGTTTTTGACCCTAAACCAAAAGGTTTTCTGTGCTTTTGTGGATTTGGAAAAGGCGTTTGACAGGGTTGTGAGAAAGAAATTATGGGAGATACTGCCCCGATACAATGTGAACGGACCCTTGCTACAGGCTATAAGGTCTCTTTACCGAGATCACTCAGCCTGTGTGCGAGTAGGAGCTGGCATGTCGCCCTGGTTTGACATCCAATCGGGTGTTAAGCAAGGTTACGCTATGTCAGCTTGGTTGTTCAATTTGTATTTGGATAGTTGTCTCCAAGGTGTGAAAGATAGTGACATCGGAGTGAAAGTAGGTGACCTTAAGGTCAATTGCTTGCTATATGCAGATGATGCAGTGCTCATTGCATCATCAGAATGCAATTTGCAGGCATTGGTCACTACTCTGAAAGATGGGTGTGAAATTAATGGTCTTAACCTGAATGTAGATAAGACGAAGGTTCTGATATTTGAAAGAAATGAAGAAAGAACAGAATGTAAGATCAACGTGAATGATAAGATAATAGAACAAGTGAATGAAGTGGTATATTTGGGAAGTATGTTTAGCAGAGACGGAAGATACGAAATGGATGTGGAAAGGCGTATTGCTGCCGGTAACAAAGTCAATGGTGCTTTGACTGCATTGTTGAGACGGCAAAACGTCAGTATAGCTGCACGTTTGGCTGTACACAATGCAGTTTTGCTACCGACGCTGTTATACGGCAGTCAAACGTGGGTAACACAGAAGAAGAATGTAAGAAAGATGAATGCTGTGGAGATGCGATCTTTTAGCTGAATATGCGGAGTCAGTCTAGCTGATCGAATCCGCAATGAAGAGATCCACAGAATGGCAGGTACTAGCGAAGATGTCACGGTGAGAATGAAGAAGAACGTGCTCAGGTGGTTTGGGCACGTTGAACGAATGAGTGATGAAAGAATGGTAAAAAAGATTTATATAGGAAAAGTGAGCGGTAAGAGAGACAGGGGGAGGCCTCGAGTGACCTTCGAAAACACAGTAGCTACGATACTGGAGGAAGGTCACGTAAAAATCATGAGGAGCCCCCGGAGGGCATGTATGAAGAGGTTGATGTCTGTGGCCGAGGCGAAAGAGGTATGCAGAGACCGTAGCGTTTGGCGCTCCGTCGTCTCTGGCTACCCCGCAAGGGATATGGCGTGAAGGTAAATAAATAAATAAATAATAAAAAAATAACAATAATTTTACATTTAAGTTATTTTGATTTTTTTTTAAATTTTTCTTTTACTTTGAAAAAATATGCTATTTTTCAAATTTTTTGTGCGCATTAATTTGTTTTGAATTTTTTTTTTTGACTTTGGAAAAATACGCTGTTTTTCAATTTTTTGTTCACATTAATTTGTTTTGAATTCTTTTTTTTTTCTTTACTTTGCAAAAATACGCTATTTTTCAAATTTTTTTTGCACATTAATTTGTTTTGAATTTTCTTTTACGCTATTTTTAAAATTTTTTGTGTACATTAATTTGTTTTGAATTTTTTTATTTAATTGTTTTTTTTAATGGGGAAAAACGCTATTTTTCAAATTTTAGGTGCACATTAATTTGTTTTGAATTTTTTTTTAACTACTCTTACTAACCTACTATTATCATACATTTTGTTTTCTGGTATTAATATTCGCAAAACGTGCACATTTAGGGAATGCGTACATGTAAAAACAGACGAATATTCGCGAAGCGAATCCGAACATTCATTCTTCACTATAAGTATGTATTCTAATTCACGCAACACATAATATATTTTAGTATTTTCATATCATTGTTACGAAAATAACATAATAAATAATATTATAATACATTACTGAGACAATAAAGAATATAGACATAGGAACTTTTTTAATCAATCGCCCAAAATCAGTAATCAAAGTATATTACTAGAATGATCAAGTAATTGGGATGTAGGTAATAAAAACTTTTATATATCCCGTGTAAAATTGGGATTGCTTTTGCAACTTTGTCATTGTTGTTGAGATTGTAATCTATAGATACACTATACACTATAGAGTAACGAATCACATACAGCACATAATTCAGTCTAGTGGGAAAATTTATAAGGGGGGAGGGGGGGTATATTTTTATACTAATAATTTATATATTAGTATACTGTAATAAAACCGCTACAATTATACGATTACAATTATTCTGACGATTAAAAAATATGGAGGTTATAATCAATACTTGAATTAGGGGAGCGATACACGATGCATCCTGCAAAGCCTGATATATTATGGAACGATTTATTATGATTTTAACTATTATTTCATTTAAAATCTTGTACTTATTTTATCATTATCATAACAATAGCTAATATGTAATTATCAAATACATTTCAGGTTGAATTAAACACGTTTTATCAAAGTGTTCAAAAGTTGAACAATAAATCGCCGTGCGCCCGTTCACGCTGCTCACGTGACCGCCCCTTCCCGTCACGTTCCCGTCACGCACGTGTGGAATCACCTTGCGACTATTTAAAATAAAGTCCTGTGAAACGTCTCATTTGTATTAAGAAAATTGTATAACACTAGCTTCTGTTGCCGACTTTGTCCGTTTTATTAAATAATTTATGCTATTTTCGAGTACTCTCTCTTCTCTTATCTGTTAGAATTTAAATTGAAAAAAAATAATGATACCGATTCTTATACTAAGTACCCACGATTATTATTTATTATATTTATTTTTTTATTATTATAATATTTTTTTTATTACATTTTGAATACTATTCCATGCTTTATTATATAAAATTTCCTACATATGTATGATAACTAACAAATTATATCCATATATCTGTGGATAATAAATAGCACAAAATGACCCTCCAAAATATAATAATAATTTTTTTTTATGAAATTTCTTTAGATATGATTAGAAATTCGATGTAACGAAAAGAGCATCACGATAAGGAAACAAACATATAATTATATAGAACAGAATAAGATAGAAGATATTGCCCACTGTTATTGAGCCATCTATTGCTCATGAAAATAAAGTGAGGCATATGATGAAGTTGTTTAAATTTACGATAGATGGCATTGCTACTTCTGTTAAATTGTTAGATGAGGTAAGTTTTTCAATTTAATATAAGCTTAATATAAAAATACATAAGTATGGAATAGCTTATTAGTTTGGTACACTATATCCATCTCAATCTCTCGTAGGCTTTTCAGGTCCACCTCTGATGTGAATTGCATAGACATTTTTTTATTTACGTATTTATATAATATTGTCATATTGACTAATGATTAAATCCGGGAATTGTCTTTTAAAAGACATTGAAACTTCTATCATATACAAAAATAAATACAATTGATTAAAAATAATAAAGAAATTATAATTTATCTTGTCTAATTATATAAATAGAGTATAAATATAATAATATTATTGTAAAAAAAAATACTCATCAAATGTCTTATAAATATCTATAAAATAATACACAAAATATAGTCACATAACATAAAAGTGGGTGAACGTTGCTTCAATCTTTAAAAGAGAGATCAAGTTCAGAAGAGATCTAACTCCATAATACTTTTACCATAAAGGAATCTGATCAAAATGGTGTATGGAGAAACGGGGTTTGTTAATAGGTTTTATAGTTATGCGCCAGGTTAACTGGCAGGTAGCTTAACAGCTTTAAGCTGAAGCAAAATTATGTAAGATTTTAAAGAAATCTTGATAAAAATATATTTCAGCGAAGATGAATCAGGACCCAATTAATTTGACGTCGAATCAGACATATGGTTGAATTTACGCAAACCAATAGATGCACAAATTCTGAAGATGATATAATTAGTCTAATACGTAGCATTTAAATAATCAGCATAAAGAAGAGGTAGCAGTAACTGAGTTTCTGAACTTTCTGCATTCCTGTCTAGAAGTAAGAGAATACAAACCTTTACTCATTCTCTAAATAATAAAATCGAGGTTATCTCTCCGAAAGTGAAATTTATAACATAGTGTTGGTCAATGAAATTATTTTTTGGCTAACTAAATCCAAATGTAACTAGAATCCTCCGCCATGCTCTGAACCCCCTCAGTTTTTTGACTATCATTTCTGAACGGAATGAGATATTTTTTTTTTTTTAACATGCCCATTCCTAAGTTCTACAGCTCTGCCAATTTTCATTTACATCGGTTGAGTAGTTTTTATGTGATGTTGTTTCAAAAAGTCAATATAGCTTGCTTCTGCATCAATTACCTAAATGTCACAAAAACTTTATAAACATTTATCAACAAAAATGTTACTTCCTAATGGTAACAAATAAAAAATGACCTACAAAAACTTAGGTGATTAAAAACTTAAAAATCAAGGTGATATTAAATTTATTTTGTATAAATAATTGCCATGTTTTCGTTCCAACAAACTTGTAAAGTAACATTAATTTTGTTCGATAAAAAAAACATGACATTAACTGATTATTTGCATCACTGACCGACCGCGTAAAAAATGTGAAGCAAAAAACTAATTACGGAGCAATTAAAAGTTGCTAAAGTATTTTACTTTTGAGGGATTACAGATATAACTAGATCATTAATCGATCGGTCTGGTGTTGAGGGTTCCGGAGTCATCTTTTTACTATACTAAGACAATGCTATAAGTAAATTTTCATGGTCTTACAGTTAAGTACGGGAACTTAAAGAAAAATAATTTTAGTTATATTTGTCCGATAAAGTGACATAGCTATATTTGTTATTATTATTTTTAAACTAGCTTATTCCATTCGCTTCGCTGGACGCATTATTAATTTGGATGTGAACTTAACGCGTTAAGGTAGCTCCTACAGGTTTAAAACTTGGAGAAATGCAAAAAGTTGAAATCCGTTGGGATAGGAATTCCGTAAAATCCGTTCTTAGTGAACGTCTACGTCATAAAAGAAGTAACTATGTAAAATTTCAAGTTAATCGGACCGATAGATTCGGAGATTTCGTGATGAGCTTATGATTAAGCGTTTGATTTTTTATTTTAGTCATAAATAGTTCAATACTATGGTGGAGAATGCAAATAGGCATTAACTCCATTATATCCATGTGTTTTAGGTATATTTGTTAGTATAAATAAATAATACCTGTCGCTCAAGTTATATGACGAAGGTCAGAAGGTTATACATCAGACCTTTAGACTAGTACTCTTGCAATTAGCAAATTAATCGACCGGTAACCCATCCACAATAACGACCGCATCTACGGTCCGAAGTTATGACCGCTAATTAGTACTTCAACTGAAAAACTCAATACTAACTCTTATGTGCACAACTCAAGCGACATAATCGCTTGACATCAACTATTAAGACCGCAAAAACCACTATTGTTATTGCATTATAGGACACATTTGTAAATATATTCGAAGTGTTATAATGAACTCTATTGTAAATGCAATAAGGGTGACTGTGGATGTAAATGGATATGTAAGTATGGTTTATGACAACAACAGTACGTAGATACAATGTTTAGGGGACAGTTTAAGAGGCTGTTACACGCGTCCGTAGGTTTTATTGTCAAAAGTCAATTAAGGTTTGTCTTAGACGAGAATGCATTTATTGATAGTTATACCTCTCGGTATGGGTTCAATTAAACCGCCATTAATCTAAGCATCGCCATTAACTTTAGCAAATTCTCTCGTAGCAATACAGTAATTAAAATTATCAAAATGAACTGGTAGCGCCCTACCAAAGAATAGTGGCAGATCTTTTATCTTAATACTGATGGAATCGTAAATACTTTTACTATAAAAGCCTTAAATGCAATATTAACGAAAAATCTATTCAATAGAACCTCCTGGGGTATAGACAACACAAACATACATACATCCCCCTGCCTTCATACAGTGAACTATTACGGAAGTCAATTTGACTATACTTAGGCTTACCCACCATCTTTTATGTTTGACAAACCTTCAACCTTGTGCCTTAATTTATGACCTTGTGCCTTAGCTAATCTAATATAATCCTTAAGTAATTTTGTTGTAAATAGGTAAGTCCTAAAACCTTTTCTGAATAAACCTTATTATTATTATTATTATATTAAAATTAAACATTTATCATAGTATACGAGTATGGGTTAATGTGAAGGCGGGGAGCGATCAGCTCGTCTTAGACCAGACTTGTTGAGTCAACACGCCTTTTTAATGTGCCAGCTTGTCTAGGGTTGTCGCGGTTTACTTATTTTAATATAATTTTATTCATCTTATTATATCCTTTATAATGAGGAGATTCCTTTGATTGCGTAAAATTTATAACTCGTCACTATTAAACGATAAACAAGAAAAATATAAGAAAAAGATCGTAAGATAATTAAAGATAAAAAGAATTCTATTTTCTCTTCGAACAGCTGATATTTTTTCATATATTGAAATGTTTTATTTATATATTATTAAAACAAACAGTTTTATAAAAAACATTTTTTTAATAAAAAAAATTGTAACCAAAACATGATTAAAATTATATTTATATATATATATATTAGTATTTTAAGTAGATGTATATATAGTTTCTAGTATTAGTTAATTTCATATCAACACTTATAGAATTAGAAGATTATATGTGATGGTAAAATTGGTGCGAATCGTGACCAAGATTCCTTGCGTGATAAATATTATAGAATACTGCCTTCACAGATCAAATATGAATACTTACTAGGATCCGCCAGCCGTGCGCGGCAGGTGTTGAGCTGAGTCCCTCTCCTTTCTTCTTTTCTTGATAACTTTTAAATCGCTAAACATTTTTTCAAGCTGTTTACACTATAACATCCGCGTTCGACTCAAACATACATGAGAAAATTTTTAGCTAATTATCTCGTCGCATTCTGGAGACAACTTAACACAAAAAAGGTCTCCCAAACGGTTAAGAGCTACGCTTACGCTCAGCTCAATAAAATACTTTATAAAATAAGTATAAATATAGTATAAAATAAAGAAGTGTCAACCCTACGGTATAAGAGATTATCGCTGAGCTTCAACCGAACCTGAGACGGGTGTATCAGGACATGTCTTAAACCCACTGAACCCCTACCACCCCTACCACATTGCATTATTATATTATAGATACTATTTAATTGAATTGCAGAGTTTTTAAACCAATTAACTGATTGAAATATAAATAAATACTGAAATATTAAATATTAGAACTTAGTACTATCTGGTGCTTTTTTAATTACTTTTTATTTAATTTCAATTATTAATTCAATTATAATTCATTGTAGGAAAATACTCATCTTTATATAACATTATAAATAATGTATTTATTTCCGTAATTAAAATATTTAAATAATACAACCATACTCGTTAAATAATATAAAAAAGTAAAACGACTCTATAGAAATAATTGCAAAAAGTTCCCCAACTCGCAAGCAACTCGAATGTGGAAGCAATTTCGCTGCGATCGGAAGCCTTTGAGTGTAAGATCCGATGCACTCAAGCTCGTTAGCACTCTTTATACTACCACCTGTTTATTTTTGGCTCTGGACTTTTGAAAATCATTTAACAACGATAACTGAGTTCCAATTACTCGATCTTAAAAATAACCCTTTACTTTTCAAAAGGAAAGGAAGGAAATATTATTAAAATTAATTTGGAACAATTCGCAATTTATATTTATGTCAGACTTTTGGGGTACCGAAAAATCTTTATCCGTGGTTTATGGTGCACCAAAAAGGGCCAAAACTACTGAAGGCTTTTAGCGTTAAAGGTTCCGTACCTCATTATCACCGAACTGAGTCCACTTTAGGCGTTTTTCTAAGGAATTCCTGATTTTTAAATGCGCCAACCGTTCTTAGTTTTATGGGATGGCTTGAATTTGTTTTATATTATAATATTCAAACAGTATTACTATTATATATGGCGACAATTATAAATGTCTACTTAATTTTATATTTTTTATTTATATAAAATTTCAAAAGCTTTTTTCATAAAAAAAAATACCAAATAATTAAGATATGGCAATGTAACTACAGTTACATCATGACTTTGCTTAATATTTTGAAATATTGTAAGCAGGAAAAATACGAGTGCCTTTTCTTTCTCGAAGACTTCCTTCAGCTTTGCCAATTTGATTGTTAATACACTATTTGTCAATAATATGTGTAACAAGATAGTTTTACGTCATTTTTATGTACATTTTATGACCGTCAATTAAATAAATCCTATTTCTCCGATAGGTTCTTTATCGGTACAGTTACGAGTACTGTTTTATCAGCATTACAACGTGATCAGATTACAGACAGGCTTTGGGCAAACAATTTTACGACAGCATTTATGACTTACCATGCCCCCCCCCCCTCACCCCCTTCCTCAAAAGATAAAGTATATATTATCTTATATTTCCTTATCCAATACGTAAACAGTATTATGTAAAACTTTTTTGTTTTCATGGTACAAATTATAAACGTTATTACACTGGTTCTTATGTAGTAATGTTTTATTTGCATTAATCATTGTCTTAATATAAACGATTGATTAAATAAGGGTATAAATACCCTCGCTTATCCGTCCTCTAAGCCCGAAGCCATAAATTATAATCGAAAAAGGCAACCTCCAGAATCACCCAAAACGTTGAAATTATAGCTCTCCGCGCGGTGTCAGTGTTGCCGCGTTATATTTTATTTATATCATTTACGAGTGTTGCCAGCCATAAAAAAGTTTTAGTGGGTGTTGTAAAAGTTCCATTTTTGTTGTTAACAGCTGATAGGTTTTGTGCATGAAATATTATATTAGGAAAGTTATTGTCAGCGAAAACAAAGTTCCAATATTAATAATATGCATATTAGGATCAAGATATCCAATATATTTTATATTAAATACATAAAAAAACCTAAAGCCGAATATTCATTATTTAATTGAAATACTACATTGTTTAAATATACGATAAACAAACAAACAGAAACGATACATCTAAATAACATTAATGTCTCTGATTGAAATGTAAATTATCAATATCGTGATTGTTTGCTAAAGTTATTGCGTCCGGACCTCGGTATGACCCAAATGTGACAATCGCAGTTAGCGTTAATTAAACTGTCAGTGTGACATACGATACAAAAATTCAGAAATTTGATCGCTTTGACCCTAATGCCTCTTCGGATTACTTTTTTTTTATTATAATCAAATAATATATGAATTGGTTTTAATTTAAAGTATAAAGAAATTAATTATTATTTCTTATTATTAATTATTATTTCTTATTATTAATTATCATTAGGACGGCTTATCGATTTGATTGCGATGGTTCTAATTGTTCGTAAATTGCTCACTAAATACGTGTGTGAATCAGTGATCACAAAAAAAAACCCGGCTGAGTTTGTTGTGTGGTTCTTCTCAGACCAGGGCGAGTTTGGAACCCTCGTAACCTTATTTTAATCGTGAATTTCTTTACATAAGGGCTTAATTTGATACGTACGATATCAAAATAGTCCCTCCTGTCACTTCCATTTGACGTACACAAGTGATAACTGGCATGGATTCAAATATATAAATAAAAAATAATAATACAATCATAATAGTTAAAAGGATTCCACAAAAGCGTTTGAAAGAACAGATTGCAATTCAAAATACAATTATCAAAACGAGATGTGTCCTTTTTAATTCGGCACCACGTAATGACCGAGGGTCCGAGGGAGGGAATATGAGTTTCAGATGTACAAAACACCTATGAATAAGCCTGATTTACGAGGTTATAAATTTCAAAGCGGGAGTTTGAACGGAATGCTCCTCCCGCCATATTTCAAAGTAATGTCCCGTGTTTAGGCTTCTGAATGTTGACTTGGAATCGTATTGAACATTATAATTATATATAGAATTTAATATGATGATATTAAATTATTTGTAAGATATATTTAGATGTAGAAAACACTCAAATATTAAGCGACTGCAGCGACATTGATAGCCAAATGCGGGCAGTGTAGTTTACAGTACACTGGTACTAGTACACTACCTGGTGTAGTTGCAATATCCGCTTCCATCTCATTTCCGCTCGCTTCATGTCTTAACCGCTTGTCACCAGTCAGGAGAGATTCGATTTAAACCATTGAGAATATTCAGAATATAGTTACTTATTATTTATACAAACTTGTATTCATGAATTTGTATTTTATAACGTCAATTTTAAGTAATGAGTAATTAACAATTATGAATAATAAATATATAATCCATAAATTGTTTTAATCGCGCCTGCTTTATAAAATCTTGCAATACCAATAGTTTATTGTAAAAGCGAGTATTGTTATTTTGTGGTTAGTTTTACATTTATTGATGTAAATGTTGATATAACCGCTGTCTCTTAGAACTTGTGATCAAAGATAGTTATATTAAACCAGTAGGCAGTGAAATGTATTCCCAACGAAACTTCAACCTGAAAGGAGTTTGGTTAACCGTTCGTCACTTTTTATATGTTATTTTATGTATTTGTTAGATCTTTTACATCAAAGAGTTATTCATAAGACAAGGAAAATAATTTCTTTATACAAAGATTGAAATATTAAAGATATAAGACTAATGGTTACAAAAAAAAATGAATCTGTCAAAAAGTATGAATCTTTGCTTATTACAAGTATCAAATCTTCAAAGTAAATTGAAATAGTTATATTTTTCAGTTCTCTTGCAATTTTACCTTCAACACTCACTTCCTTTAGACAATGAACAAGTAATTTATTACATTTTCTGTTACATAATTATAATTTAGAGTAATATAAAAAAATGTGAAGGCGGGAAAAACGGCACAGGTTGTTTATAGCGTCAGTTTGCGGTTCGCCGTGAGACGCCTCGGGGGAAATTAGAGAAGACGCCGCGATGCGCCAACAGACACTACAAAACACCCAATTTTGAAGTTTTAAACTGTCAAGTGTCTACGAATGGCTGGGCGGTGTGTGGTTTCTTTTTAATGGTCGAATAAAAGTCTATGGAATACATTTATCTTATTTTGACAGCAGCAGACTGTAAAGTAAGCAAAGTAATAAAAATATACTAAAAATGTCTGTCTGTCATGTAATTTTTCATTACATTTCCTTTTAATTTCGTACGCCATATTTTTTTGTTTAGCAAAATGTTACTAGAAATATTTAATGCTAAAAGACATTCCGCAAACATAAACATGATTCATTTGAAGACAGAAACAGAAATTTGTTTATATTTTTACTTATTTACATGCTGCAACTGGTTTATCTGTTGAAATATGCAACCAAAGGAATATTTATCAACATTAATATTTGTTCAGCAAAATATGACATGTTTTAAAAAAAGGAAAATTAATAAAAGAAACATTATATTATATATATTATTTATTTAATAATTTTTGTATGAATCAAAATATGATCGTTGGTTTTTTTTTTAATTAATGAACTTTTTGGTATTAAAAAAAATTAAACCAGTTATAAAATATGAAATTAATTATACATTCGCTCAAATGAGGTATGAAATATGAAAAAATATAAAATATATAAAACAATATAATGTTATTTATTTTAACATACAAATAAGTGGATGAAACCTTCAACAAAGTGAATAAGTTTTTTTTTTTTTTATGAATGATTATGAATTGACCACCTCTCAACACACTTGTAGCGAGATATTAATAAATTATATGCACTCCATATTTATATCTTTAGATACTTGTCTTTAAATTTGTAGATTAAAGAATAGATTACTCTCTTTAGTTTTCAGCATTATCTTAACTTTGATAGTATTATCTTTTTATTTTATTTACTAAATACAACTATTACAACCATATGTGGGCGTATCCGAGTATATTTCTGGGATTTGGAAAAAAATAGTTTTAAATTCTTAGTTTTTAAGGATAAAGTATGTGTTATGATACGAATTTCATAATTTTAAAAAATTGTTTCATTTCAAAACTTCTAATCACATATTAGGTTCTTACATGTGAAATTTGCGTTTTCGTGTATCACAAATTTCTCCTCTTTGGTAAGGAATTCCAAATTCAAATTTATACAGCTAGTAACACGTGTATTTATGTTTCGTTAACCGTCACTCATTTGTATTTTTCTTCTGTTTTTTTTGTTTGCGTCACTCAATTTACAAAATGGAAAACTTGAAATATCGGGTTATTTACGAGTACGATTTCCACCGTGGCACCCATGCTGCGGAAACGGCTTGAAGGGTTAATGATGTATATGGCGGTCATGTCGCAAAAGAAAACAGTGCGTTTTTGGTTCCAACGTTTTCGTTCTGGAAATTTTGAGCTGCAAAGCAAACCCGGTGGACGGCCGGAGATCCAACTTGATAATGAAGAAATGAAGGCTATTTTAAAAGTGGATCCATCACAAAACATATCCCGGTTAGTTGCAGGTTAGGTGTTAGTGATAAAACTGTTTTAATCTGCTTGAAGCAAATTAGACAGATTAAAAAAGCTGGAAAGGATGATACCTCACGAATTGTGTATAATAAACTGGCAAACGTGCGTCGACTACGAGGGCCAAACTGAAAGTTTTTAGAACTGGCCACTTAAAAGCATTATATTAAAAAAATAGTTTAAATTTTGAAAATAGAACTTTTTACCAATATTATTGAGTGTACATTTCATTCATTTGTCATTTGTTTTACGATTTGGCGGCAAATTGAAAATTGTCTCTGCACGTCAGAATGAATTTAAGCCGAGAAAATTTTCGTGCAATGATTTTTTATGACTTTCGATGTCATTTAAGTCAACAAGAAAGTTATGATAGACTTCGATTGGCTTTTCACGATGAAGCCCCATCTCGTGCCACAGTTTACAACTGGTTTAATGAATTCAAACGTGGTCGAACTAATCTCACCGATGATTTGTGTGAGGGACGGCCTTCTACAGCGACGACTGAAGATAACATCAGTGTTGTGCGGCGTATGATAGAGACTGACAAAAGAGTGACCTATCAGCAGATTCGGACAAGTCTAGGCATAGGTATGAGTCAAGTGCACAAAATCCTCCATGAACATTTAGCGGTCAGGAAGCTTTGTGCCCGCTGGATACCGCATAATTTGACCGAGGCTCAAAAACTCCGCCGTGTTGATTGGTGCCGAGAAATGATCCAAAAATTTAACGGAGATGGCTCAAATGCTGTGTTCGACATACTAACGGGTGACGAAAGCTGGATTTACTGTTATGATCCGGAAACCAAAAGACAGTCTGCTCAGTGGGTGTTTCCTTCCGAAGAGTTGTCAACTAAAGTGAAGAGAGGTCGAAGTGTTGGAAAAAAGATGGTGGCCTCGTTCTTCGGAAAGACAGGTCATTACGCGACAGTAGTCTTAGAGGATCAGAAAACGGTTAATGCAGAGTGGTATACTAACAATTGTTTGCCACTTGTCTTGGAAAAAGTTCGAGAGAAACGACCTCGCAGCAGGATCCTCCTTCATCACGACAATCGACGACGACGACGACGACGACATCGTCGCACACCGCCAGGCAAACGATCGACTATTTGGTGACCTCGGACGTGGAATTACTGGGTCACCCGCCGTATAGCCCCGACCTCGCACCCTGCGATTTTTATTTATTTCCGAAAATATAAGAAAAACTTCGAGGAAAACGTTTTATAGACGCCGAAGAAGCAGTGGCTGCGTTTCAAAACGCCGTCGAAGAGACCCCTAAGGCCGAGTGGGCAAGGTGCTTTTCTCAATGGTTCCATCGAATGCAGCGATGTATTGATGTAAATGGACGCTATTTTGAAAAGTTACAATAAAACTAATAACTTGCTAGAATGCTTAGTTTTTGATTTTCTAAGAACTTTCAGTTTGACCCTCGTACTGCGTTACATTACATAACCGGCACAATAATAAAGGGTTTTTAAATCGAATCATTACCGGTTTTAAAAAGTGGATTCTCTACGGTAATTGGATTCGCTGATCGCATTGGCTGGACCTTGACAAGCCAGCCAACTCCTACCCCAAGCCAAAAGTGACCCAAAAAAAGGTACTTGTATGTTTGGTGAACTAGTGCCGGTGTCATCAGCTCATTACTGTTCATTACAGTTATCTCAAATCTGACGGCAATTACGGCAGATGATTACGGCATACGTCTATTATCAGCAATTGCATACCATGTTGGAGAAGCTATGCTAAATAACCGAGGCTGGTCAATCGCTCTACGCCACAACTGTTTCACGCTAGACCACACTCTGCAGTCGACATGATGAAGTCAATCTCGTTTTTCGTCACACCGTCCGGGATCTGCCAGATCCACCTCCTGTGCATGCGTTACTTGAAGGAAAGTTCATCACAAAGAGACCCTCCTTGTCCAAGAATCCAACCACTAGATGACCCCGGTGATTCTGTTGTCCAACACCGAATTATACCACTCGCAGCTCGTCACCGCATCGTATGCCCAACCTTACGTCGAAGTGTTCATGACAAAGGTATAGTAAGTTTTGGAGCTATGTATGGCTCTATAAAAGTCCTTATAAATTGCCTCCACCCCATCATCGGAATATGTCGAGTTAGGGACGTACACCTATATAACCTTCAACCATCTTCGACACTTGACAACGTTGTTGACAAAGAACTTGTGGACAAGAAACCGCCTATCTTACAGCACAAGAAGAAGAAGAATAACTGTTGCTTGATCGTTGCGAAGTTACAAGATGCTTGTAATTCTTAAGAATAGTTACAAAGTAATAATTTTTTATACAAAATTTTTATTTAATATCCACATTAGCATAATTTCTTTTACACCTATAGACATATATTCTGATAACAAAATTAAATATAAACTAATAAATCAACTTCTAATATCTTCCAAACATACACACTTAATTTAATTTAATAAATTTATATTTTTACTAACACTTTCGGTAAAATTATCTTTTTTTGTACCGTTAATAACTGTTTCACGATGCCTGCGGCACTCGAAATTAATTTCAATTCAGTACAAAATAATAATTATTTTTCATCCCACCTACTGTCCCGCTCGTTAGTTAATGAGGGATGATTTTGACATTATATTAAAACTATCACAATATTAATTATATTTGAATATTATATAATAATCTTGTATTAATTTAGTTTATTTTATATTATCAATATATAAAACTTAATTTAGAAAACAGATTGTAATATTAATATTTTTTTATGTGTTAGCTACGCAGAATGGAAAATTTTATTTATAAATATATTGTAATATAAAATTTGGAGCTAGATATTTCTTAAAGAGAATTTTTATCTAGAACAGGCTTTTATTAACTGCTCATAAATATTTAATGATTTTATAACCATATCCAAAATGGCGCCTCTGCAATGGAAGTTTATTTGGGCGTTCTAATCTTATTACATTCTTATAAGAAAAAGGATGTGTACCTAATATGTTAAGTAAAATTTATTTTATTGTAAAACTTAGTTATATTTATATGTATATTTTAAATAAATTGTTTCTGAACATGTCTCTTACTTATTGTTAAACTAGTCAAGTTTCACGATATATGACCTTTAATAAATATGTTTATATATTTAATAAAATATTGATTTTAATTATAAAAGAACTAATCACTTAAGCTACGTCAAACAGACGATCTTAATATTAATACAATGTCTTAATGACTAGTGAGTCGGTCAAAAGGGTATTGTTCCTTAGAATATGAGCGTGCGAACGTTGCTAGATGCCGACTCAGCGGTCTACACAGGTGTGACTGACGACTCAGCTGTTTGGACTGACGTAACTAAAGTAATACAGTAATCCCCTCTATACACGGTACTCTTATAACGCGTTTCATATAACGCGATTTCAGTCTCGTATAACACGTGTTTTCCCCCATATAACGTGGGGACTTCGCACGATATATTTTTATACTAAGAAATTTATAATTATTTTTATAGTCATAATTAATTTCGCTTACCTCTGCACATTGTGTTTAATATAAAATTAAATAAAAATTTAATTTAATTTAATTAACTTTCTTAATATTCCATTTAAACCCCCTTTAACGAGAAAAGTTAAACGTGAATTATTAGTACATAACGCGTTATACGGTCATATGAGCGTGTTATACAAGAATATTCCTACAACGCGTTCTCCTATAACGAAGAACGAATCTACCGTGTTATAGGGGGGATTACTGTATAGAATAAAAAAATCACAAACTCAAATATTAAGTTCAAAGACATTTTGTTATCAAGCAAAAAATAATTTGATAACAGTATTAGGTGATTTTTTAAACATTGCTATACGTGGATTGAAGTTATTACTGTCTCTTACACTATAAGACAAAGTAAATAAAACTACTCGGTATAATATCTAACAACCATATCCAATAACCCTATCGCATCTAAAAGATACAACCCGATGGTTTTTGATTGAAAAAAATACTAAACGAGACATATTCGGAATAGCAATTTGATATTTTTGCCTGTTTCAAGTATATACTTTTGTACGTTCGAGCGATTCGATAAAAATTCTATTTTCTCTTTGATATCATATTTACCAAGTGAGCTTTACTCATGTTATTTATTTTTATCCGATACATATTTTTTCATACTTTAAATAAACCAACACTGTTAAATTGAATATACCTTTTGAAGTTATTTTTATCGATACTTTAATATTATACAATGTTGTCGGTATTTCGTAATCATTTAATAACAATGGTGTCTTTTAATTAATAATAATATTAATAATGCATTATAATTCCATCAAACACAATATATTGGCACGAAAAAAAAAACACAATGAAAAATGACTTAAAAATGACAGATTCCAAATTCAAAAATAATATTTTATTTTTTTTAACAATATTTACGGCCAGGCTAAATATAGAACTATTTACTTATTATATGTCTTTTGCGTCTGATATTATTGAACTGAACGTAAGCGAAGAAACTACTTTTTAAAGCAACATCACATAAAAACTAATGAACCGATTTGATTTAAAATTGTCAGAGCTATAGAGCTTGGGAATGGACATGTCCTTAAAAAAAATAGAATTAAAATATCTCATTCCGTTCAGAAATGATGGTCAAAAAACTGTTTCTCCCATAGACTTAACGTTATCAGAACCTCCGAGCGCTTGCTCATCATCAACCTAGAAATACGCTTATAAGCAACATCAGATAAAAACAAACAAAATACAAAATATAATAATATATACATATACATTATATATATTATTATTATTATATTTAATTTAAAAGGGGAGGGGCTCAGCTCAACTCCCGCAGCGTACGCCGGCGGATCCTAGTAATATTTTTACCAACATTCGTATTTTCATTAAAATATCATTATTGAAATAATCCGGTGAAATTTCGTTAAATAACAAAAATGTTTTTAAAAAAACGTTTAACGATTTTTAACGTTTTTATTACACAACTACAGATTTTTGCGTTATTAAATATATGAGGTTTAAATACTTAAATATATGAAATTGAGGTTTGCTTAACCGATGTTAGTTTAAACATTATAATATAACTAATTGATATAATTTCATGAATGTTAAGGACTATACTCAAGTCAAATTCCTTTGCGCATTTTTTTACAAATTTATGAGTAATAATAGCAAGAAGCAACTTAGGGTACTTCGATAAGAGTTAAGATTAGTTGTTAGTAATAACTTTGAAGATTTAATACATTTTTCTTACATACAGTTTTATCTATGAGATATTGCAGCTCATTTTTATTTGCTGGATAAGTTGGATCTCAACACACACACACACACACACACACACACACACACACACACACACACACACACACACACACACACACACACACACACACGCACACACACATACACACAACCTTATTCAATACGCGAGTAAGAAACCGTCTTAGGTGTTTAATGTATACATATAACAGTATTATTAGTATTTTGACAGATTAACAATTGACATGTGTAGTGATGTCCTTAAGATTCTCGAATGCGATACCATTCCGATTATAGTACTATCATTAATCGATTTACGTACCTACCTACGTAAACGTAATAACAGATTTAAAAAAATTACATTTTGTTTTAATGTTGTCTTAGTTTTTTTTTAATAAATGTAAACCCGTGTGATTGTGTCTGTATTTATAATAATCATACCGTGATATTGCATTTGATAATATATGTACAGAAGTACATAAATTACTGAATGTCATATGTACTTTATGGTCCCGGGTCGAGGTGGCCCTTTAAGTACTAATCAGCAAAAAATTTAGTTTTGTTTGTAATCATTTTTAGAATTGTTGTTGATCTTTACAAATAAAAAAAAAAATTTTTTTGATATGACAAGAAAAACAACAAAGAAAACCAATATGTCATATAATTTATATAAAAATATCGTGGAGCTCATAGGAATATCTTAAGAGGGTTTCTTATAATGGAGTAAACGAACCCCAAGGAGCGGACTAATTGATCGTAAGGGATTCCCGAAACGATTAACCTTGTGGTGGATGACTTGATCACTAAAAAATAATTCAATGCAAGATCCCGTGGGTTTCATATTAACAACAATGCAGAACAAGATCTGTTTTTAGGAGTCAAAATATTTTGCATTTCATATAAAACTTTATTCGACCATTAAAAGGAAACCATACACCAGCAAGCGATTCGTTGGCAGTTTAAAACTTCAAAATTGGGTGTTTTGTAGTGTCTGTTGGCGCATCGCGGCGTCTTCTCTAATTTCCCCCGAGGCGTCTCACGGCGAACGCAAACTGACGCTATAAAAAACCCAGAATCAACAACAATTAATTGGCCAATATTATTTACTGCTACACTTTTTACGCAGAATTATACCAGAGCTTTACCTTCCCTTTTAAAATATGTGTAAGATAGTTACATAGTAATGTGTTATTTTGCTCGCATTTCCGCTACAGAGGGAAATATTTTAATTTCTTTAATTTAGACGCTTAAAACACTAGCGAGAAAAAGATAATAAACAAGTCTTGCTCTTAATTAAAAGTCAAGGGAACATGGAACCAGTAATTATAGCCGCTAAAATAAGTTTAAATTTTTTTAGCTTTTATAGGTAGTTGTACTAAGAATAACGATAAGAAGATAATTTTATTATAAAAATTTTTTGGTTAAAATAATTAAATTGTTAAATTTTTTAACGAAGTTCCTTAACGCGGCTTATGAGCAGTGCGATGTAGTAGAAAACGTCACGTAACTAAATGCTGTATGTGTGTGTGTCTTTTTATCATAATATAACCTCAACACAGGGTAGTCCAGACAGTTGGAAATTTGGAAACGAATATGTTATTTGTGTTAGATTATTGTTTTATTATTATACTTAAGTTTTGAAAAATGGAAACTGCGTCAAAAATGTTTAATACAGACTTAGAAAAGTTGATAAAAGTGTTGTATAAGCTGATATGTGTAAATAATTTCTATGATAAAACATAATGAAATGTGTTTTTATCTTCGTATAATCTATAATTTACTATTTTTTATATAATTTTTATAAAATAATATTTTTTTTCTGAAATATGAAATAAAACTTCCAGGTTTAATTTGTTCCTTTAGGTTATTTGCCTTAAAAATATAATATTTTAAAAAAAATGTACAGATTTCATTTCGAATTACATTCAGACTTGAAAAAAAAGTAAAGAACTTCGTTCCTGATGATAGTGCCCCGACCACACAGTTACTTAGTTTTTATTACAATAATAATTAAACCTAACTAATTTTAAACTATAAGTATAATAACTTAACGGAGACACTATAAGTAAATAGATCTCAACACTATACTATATACGTATTGCATGAAAGCATTAGTCTTTTGGCCACAAGAATTACAGATAATCTTTTGTTTCGATAATCGCCCCCGGAGGCCAAATGAAACTGACCGCGCCATAAATTATAGAGAACGGTAATAATAGCGGCAATAAAAAGCAATCTTAGCGAGCTTGCCCACTTTTTCACTATTTTTCCCGCTGAAAGATTTAATTTATTACAGAAATCTATGTCCTTCCATATAGGTATGTAGTAAACAAAATTAATGAGCATTTAGTAGATGTATTTTGATATGCATAGAAGTGAATAGATAAGTATAAAGTTCGAGCAACAAACGTACCGTCTACTCACCAGAGAGCGTGTTAACACGGCCGAGCCAAATTGCAGTTGATTACCCATCCCATGTATAATTATATCCGACACTGGCTACCGCTAATTTATGAGAAAACTTTGCTTGTTGTTGGATTAACATGATTTTTATTAATTGAATTTGTAATATGAATACCAACCAATTACATGAGAATCCACTTTTCATACATAAACGGACCAAACAAAATAAAACACTTATTTAAAAACATTTTTGAGTTTACTTTTTCTGTTTCTTAATAATATCGTTAACAATTAATTATAGAATTTTTATATAGAATTTTTATATAGAAGCACGATGTCATAGTGTGTAAAAATTTGGCAGCTGCGTCCACAGACTACAGAGTACTTTTATTTGACACTTACTAAAACTACTTAAAGCGGTACAATGGTATGTTGAGAAGTCTTATTAGAGCCTAGATTCCTTAGAGCCAATTATTATTGATATTTTTATGATTTCGAATTGGAAAAAATATTTGCGAAGGTTTATATTTTTAAATGTGTTAATATAACTTAAACTCCGTATTTACTTACAATATAATATAAAATCTAGTTTGTATCTAACATATTACGACAATGTTATATATATTTAAAACAAAGACAAAAGTGGCATTCTTTGTTTGCCATACACCATCATCTTAGGAAAAACTTAAAATATAATACTTAACCAATAATAATAACGGATTAAATATTGAATCCTCCTCCACGCCGGTTCAAATTAAACTGTATACAATGCTTCACATTATATACTTTATTCAAATGAAAATTCATGAAGACATTAAAAATATATTTATAAAAATACTCCATTTAACTGCATTTTATTGATGAATAAAATAATTAAGATTTTTTAATTATATTCATTATTACATTCAATTCATTAAAAACTATTTTTTTAAATCAAAATGAACATATTTATAATGCTTAAGGGAAGATATATGATAAAAAAAAACATTATTGAGAAAATTAAATTTAATTAACAGACATTATTACAAGTGTGGTTTTAATTAATTTTAATTAACGTTAAAAATATGTGTGTGGTTGTTACCCTGCAGGTGGTATCTGAAACAATACATTATAAATTGTTATATTTCTTTTGAAAAGAGCAACTATTGAGTTTCTGGCCGGCTCAACAGAGCAGCATACCGAGCGGCTTACTTACAAACTGACTACACTGACCTTTTTTTGTATTGTAATAATTGACGATTCAAAAGTGCGTGTAAATGCCTACTTGATTAAAGATATTTTGAATTTGAATTTCAAAATATAAATAAATACTTTCAAACAAATTCAAACCATGATACAGAATATTAAGCTGAGGCAATTTGAAATACAGTAATTGTTATTACTGTATTTGTAATTACTGTATTTCAACTCCTAGAGGTGTAATTGTAGTTCAGTTGCCAGAGGAGCATAGACAGACTTCATCTCCTGTTCTTGTTTTTTATTCTATTATTATTGAACAATTGAAACTATGATGTTTCTAATTTGCTACAGTTTAGTTAAAGTTTCTAGAATATGTTTCACAAAACATTATACACTATTTCAAAACAAACTGTGAATTTTGCTTTCATCTTCACAAAGAACAACTTTAATAAACCAGTTTTTATGTCTTGGCAAAATAAATATAATTATTCTATGGTTAAAGCTACTACGTTAATTCAGTATCATAATCTAGATTATGAATATTGTTTAAACTACTTTCAAGAGTACTCTTAGAAAGAGAGTACTCTTGAAAGTAGTTTAAACAATATTCATAATCTAGATTATGATACTGAATTAACGTAGTAGCTTTAACCATAGAATAATTATATTTATTTTGCCAAGACATAAAAACTGGTTTATTAAAGTTGTTCTTTGTGAAGATGAAAGCAAGTTAGCCCCAAAAGCTGATCAAACTACCAAAATTGCTTAACACTGTACCAGACTAAATCACTAAACTAGATAAATACAAAAAGCCTAAACACTTTAGGATCCAAAAATGTATTTCTCTGATAGAGGCCTCTGAAGCTGACTGCACAGAAACACTGCTTTTGCATTTGCTTTTGCAATTGCTTTGAAAAATATTAATCTCAAACACAGATTAACCCTTTTTGTTATTTTAATATATCATGTAAAAAAACAAACATTATATAAAAAATAAACATTTTTAAAACATCCTAACCTGTTTCATCTTATTAAACCAGCCAAGTATGTGTAGCGTTCCATTGTTGACCACAATAGATGGATAGACGTATTTCTTTACTACACTTACTATGTACATATTTTTAAAATATTTGTATATTGAGCTCAAATTCACATTTCTATAATCTTTATCTTTATATACATTTAGCCAGCATTTGTAATGTAAAAGCACAAAATATGTATTTTAAATTCAAGTTTCTAAGCAATAGTAGGCTTAGGAAATTGTAAAAACTAATTATGATAGTTCTATTATATTTGTTACATGTTAGTTACATTATGGAGGTGTAAAAAATTTTGAATCATAGTCTATTGTAATTTTTTGTTACACCGCCAAAATCAACTTTTAGTTGTCAAGGGAGGGGGGCGGAGGCACTAGAATCTATAAAAAATTGCAAAAAAGCTTAATGTTTCACAAATGAATTAAACAAAATTAAAGAATACTGTATATTTTTAGGACCTCTCTGCCCTTATTGTAGAGAACTTGAGAGATAGAAAAAGTAACTACCATAAAAAGTAATATAAAAAAAATGTTGTTCTACCACTTTGTTAGTGTGGCTAATATGTATTATATATATTCATGCTGAATTACAGCTTTCTAATACTACAAGTCTCTGAGCTAGGCTGAAGACAGACCAGTGGACAAACATAATGGGGCTCTAACGGTATCTAGACTAGTGGATCCTAAAAAAGATAAGTATATTTATAAATATATAAAGGAGAACAACAGGAATTACTTGATGATAGAGTTGTAATTCTAACTACAGTGGCAAATTATTATTATTGTGTTTGAGCACAGCCGAGACATTAACAATAAGATTTATATTTAAAGTAAATTTTATTTAGGTTACAGGTAAACATAAGAATGTGAAAAATAATTCTACACGCTAGACAGATATAAATAATATCTGAATACAAAAAATACTTAATTGACAGAAGTTTAAGAAATGTTACACATAAGAACTTACTAAAAGTACATTTCAGACTATAAGCCATGATTTGGGTTCCAAAGTAAAACCTTCTTTGTAATGCTAAAAACAGTACAGAAATACAGATACAGAAGTCTCACCTCATTATTTTGAACTGTTGGCACTAATATAATGGTACAGTATAACTAATAAAAATATTGATACTCCTAGAATGTTTGAGAACACTGCCAGTTGAATGTCTGTAATCATTTTTCTGCTTTACAGCCGAGCGTCTGAAATTAATAAAAAAGTCTCCATTAAACGAGATTAAACTACCGGTGGGCAAACACAATATAACCTATGCTACGTCGAAGTAATTAGGATAAGTTCATGATATAACATATGTATATTCTTATTAGTAAATAGTCATTATATAAACAATATATATTTAGAAAAGCTAATTTAATATACTTACTGAAAATAAATATTAATGCAGATACTAAGGACACGTCACAACTTCGGAAACAATAACAATTTGACACTTCAATCTACAAAGTCTTTGTGTAATGTCAAGTTAAGTAATGGACAAAAAATACTTTGCATGCCGTAAGATCTTCAAGCGGATAAACTATCCAGCGATTATTTTTAGTATTGTATATTCTATATGTTCGGTATCCTTATTCAAAGATATCCTCAAATATGATTATAATCTTCGTTTATATTTTATATATTACTAGACGTATTTTTATACAAATCTGCTAAGAGGAGTTGTCCTCTACAATAAATACATAATACATAAATTGCTACTGAAAATTTTGTAAATACATAAAAACCAAAATTATAATGTGTAATTATACTATGTGATCTCATTCCATGCTAATATTATAAGAACAAAACCCATTCAGAACCAGCGAAAGTACGGTACATCAGACGTACCACTGTTTCTCCACAACTTGAAAGCAAAAAACCTAAGCACCGTACAGTCTCTGAAACATCGTTTTCAATAAAATTTCACTTCATATTTTTTTTATTATTCAATTAATGCAAAAAATATTTTGAACTTTTGTCGCACACATTTTAATATTATACAAATAATCTTAACATCGACGATAAAATAAATTAAGAATTATTTCGAGGAGTCTTTACTTCTAATTTCAACAATTGGTCACATTTCGATCCTAATTAACCCTCCACCCACAAGGCCCTTTTTCTGGGCATGAATTGCAAGGCCGTGTCGTATACGACACAGTACCATGATTGCTTCCCGTATGTAATTTTTGGACGTTGTTGGGGGAATAATGAGTAGGAACACGTTCTCTGAACCACTTGAAGTTTATTGGTTCTATAAATCATCAAAATGAGTGCAGTAAGCATGAACAATTACAAAATATATTGGGAAAAGTATCATTGAACCTGCGTATATGACATCTGCAATAGTTTACTAGGTAGTTACACAAATCAGGCTCATAACTTTTATACTAGCATCACATTAGTTCCTTCTAATATTTCAGACTTTGACAATTGACAAGATATGACTTAGACTTTGACAAAAAATATCGAGAGAACATGAAAAATAAATAACTCTTAAAATTCGTTTGGTTACTCAAAAACGTTTGGAGTTACACAAAAACGTCAGGCACACAAGTTCCTCTCCGACTTAGAACTGCTATAACTACTCATAACATATATAGGTAATTCAATATTAGTGTAACTTTGAAATAAATTCTAAATAATAATAAAACATTTGATAAAATTTTAAAACCAAACACATTTTTCATCCCATCTTTGAAAACGTGGAGCCCCTTCTTTGAAAACGTGGAGCATGCATAAAGAAAATCTTCAGGATGTAAACAGAATTATTTACATGTATGACTAGTTAGTCATCACATCACATCATTCATCACTTGAACTTCCTCCTTCGAGACAAATTTGGCATATAACATGCTTGTGTTCGCCGCAGACACTCCTCTTGCATTTCTCACAGAAGTGATATCCCCTTCTATTCTTTTTCCAATCACCAAAATTGCACTTTCCAGGTCTTCCAGAAAATTCTGGGTTTGATGGTTGCGGTGTTGCGAGGGAAGCTGGATCTTCCCCCAGAGCATAGCTGATAGTGTTTCGAAGCTGTTTGGAAATATGTGTATTGTTCATCCTTTGACGCATGTGTGGTTCGGTCAAGTCGTGTGCAAGAGATTTTAGGAACGTAGAGTGGTAAAATGGATTTATCATATCATCATTCAATTTATGTATTATAAATGCATTCAGAGCACTGGCGTCTAGCACACCATAAAAGTACCTCATGGGCAACCGCTGGCCCATGAGGTACTTGTTTGCTTGTTCTTTTTGTGGAGCTTGCATGACACAATTTATCGAACACGTCTACACCTCCTTTAGTAACATTATAAAATTCCACAATCTCTGGTTTAGAGGATTCAGGGTTGACTATCCCTGCAGAATGTATTGAAGATAAGAGGAGGACGATTTTGTTTTTCTTTGTTTGTATGAAACAATCATCTTGTCTGGATCGTATACAAATGTTGATGAGTTTTCAGGAAGTCCATTTGTAACCATAGAAGGAGGAATCTCTTTCTTATTTTTCCTCATTGTCCCAACCAATGTCAGTTTATTTTTTATTAACTCGTCCGCCAATTCAAAGGATGAAAACCAGTTGTCTGTAGTTATATTTCTGTTCGATCCTTTCAGGGGTTCAGTTAGAGTCAAAACATACTGTGTTGGTAGTAAGAAGCTGTTCCTTGCTCTCACCTCCTTGCCAATGTATGGTAGTCCCCCCAAAAAATAGAATGTGCGGGCATCACATATAGAAATTATTTTCATCCCATATCTATCAGGCTTTTGGGGGATATACATCCTAAACGGACAGCGTCCTCTGAAACTGAGTAAGGTTTCATCAACTGTTACGTACTCTGATGGACTGTAGTAGCGTCTACAGTTCTGCTCAAACATGGTCCAAATTTCGAAACGCAGCAAATTTGTCAACACTTCGGTTCTCATCTCTAGTCGTTTTAGAATCAAAACGGAGTGGACCCAGAAGAAATTCGAATCTGTTCTTAGTCATAGTACTTCGGAAGATTGGAGGACCATAAAGAGGTGAGAACATGTCATTGATGTTGGGCCCCGAATTTTTCAAAACTCCCGACATTATCATGAGGCCAAAAAGAGCTTTCATTTCCATGACATTTGTTTTATGAATATACCACTGTCGCGATTGATACTTCGCTGCTTTTCTTTCAATTTCTTCTTTGGTGTATAGTACGATAAGCTCAATCATTTCATTGCTCATGAATAACAAAAATATTTCAAGTTCCTTCTTCAATCTTCGCGCAGCTCCTGTTGGTCCTGCTAGGTGGGAAATTATATTTCTTTTTTGAGTTCTTGAAAAGTTACTGGAAAAAGGCTGGTCACTCCAAATTGTCTCATCTTTCCCCAACACAAAATTGCGATCATCCATCCCACTAGAATGTTCTGAAAAATCCCTCACTAAGTTGTTCCCACCGACTTGATTGCTCTGAAAATCATCCACATCAGAATCATCATATGGGGCGTCGTCAGCAACGCGGTCTTCATCAGATAAAATTTCATCATCACGTTCACTACACGAACCATCAACACCCTCCAGTTCTGTGTCTTCACTATTCTGGCGCTCCAATTCGTAAAGAATTTCCTCATCAGTGATGAATCTCGATGGGTTGGCCATCATGGATGAAGCCAGAATACAAAGGAAGCAGGATACTGAAAGAAACAAAAATTTACCTTGTGTAAAATGCTCACAGAAAATTGAACATGCATCACAAGGCGGTGTCGATAACGACACACCCTCCCTTTGAAGGAACTCAGGTAAAGACAAGGAAGACTGAGCGATGACTTACCTCGCCAACATGTGCAGTACAACTGGCTGGTAGGGTAGTATGTCTCCCATCCCCTCCCCGCACTGATGCGCGCATACCCGTCTTCATGCCAGGTAGAAAGTGTTGTATGCGACACGGCCTTGTGGGAGGAAGGTTAATAAAGCCATTATAATTAAATTATTCTGTTATGGAAATCTTACATGATTGAAGTATTTGATATGCTAATTGATAACGTGATAAACTGTGTCAATGTGCATTTTAAGCTTTAGTCGGTTGAAAATAAATCTTTATTAATTTATTAATATTAATAGAGATTTATGTCTTTGATATGGTAATACTAACAATCAATGGTCAATTGAAGGATTTTTCGGCGGGAAGTAGAACTGAGCGGCAGTTTTTAAATATCTCAGATTTTCAAATTGAAATATTTGTTGTTATTAATATAAAATAAATATAGTGTTAGTAATGACGCGGAGGGAACTATGGTGAAAGAAAGAGAACCGAGGGAAGTAATCAGGAACCGTAACGAAGACAAATATAAATTATTTAGAAAACCACAATGGTGACCGAGTGGTTTATGGGCAGCCCACTGAATAGGAAAAAGTTCAAGCTCCCCATACCCTGACCAATTTATTTAAAAATATTAAGGTTATAATTGGCGTCCACAGAGTAAATGCATTGAAAATCAGCGTTACATTTAGGAAACTCCTGCCAACAAATAGTTTCCTGAAAATGGAAGACTGAGAAAATATAAACTAACCCTTTATTCCAGCTTACATGACTGAAAAAAATAGGTATAAAATAAAGACATTAAATGAAGATATATGGAAAAACATTTTCATTCATGCAGATCAGATTCATGAGAAAAGTTGACGGAAAATTATCACCACTGTGTACAGTGGCAGTAACATTTGCTTCAACTACTCTACTACAATATGCTTTTATAAGGCTGTTCAGATATTCTATACACACTTAAATACCACCTTTACTAAAATGCTATTGTTGTCTAAACCTAACCCCTCGGCCCAGACTTGCAGAGGTCAACAGATGTATTCACAATGTACTGGTCAATCCTACAAGGAATGTGATGTTGATGGCATCATATGTATAAACTGTGGCGGCCCTCAACTCGAGCGACTGCCCTATCAGGATTCAGAAAATGTCAGAGAAACAGTAAATACCTGAACCAATCATACACCACTGTTGTGAGTAATTTGTATCAAATTAAAAAGATATTCCATAAAAAAAAACTAACAAAAAATTATAATAGTTCACAAAACTGATCATAAAGCACAACTTAATTATTAAGCAAATAATAAATAATGAAATCATAATTAATGCCGCAGTCAAAACATTAATAGTTCTAGGTAATAGTAACAAAGTTTCTCGGTGGTAGACCATAACATCAGGTCGCCGGCAAGGTTACCACCCATCGGACAAAGTCGTGTCGCAAAGCGACCTAGTCGTGTTCCGGCACGTTGTTCGAAGAAGCCGTCTATATGGGAAATGGGTCTGAACAGTTGCGTTGCGTTGGCGAACCGGTTTGGCGTTGAGTTGGTGCTTATTGTGTCGGGTGTCTAGTCGAGGAGGGTAGCGGGATCCGAAGCGACGGCTTTCCGCTGGCCGCCCGCAGATAGTTGGGGGCCCAATTAGTGGGTCAGCCACCCACGAAAGGCTGCCCCGCCAGCTGCGAAAAATCCCAGGGTGGCTCCATCGTGCTGGTTGGCGACCAGATGAGGAGGCCCGGTGGCGATCCCTGGGGGGGTTCGGGCGTCCCCGCAGTCTCCAGACTAGCCTCCCAGTGGCATGATATCACCAATTTTGACGTCGGGTTCGATACGTACCGCCTCGTTCAACTGCCATTTCTCATCCTATTAAGGCCGGCAACGCTCCTGTAAATCCTCGGATGTTGCAAGAGTTCATGGGCGGCGGTGATCACAAATCATCTGTGACCCGCCAGCTCGTTTGCCCTCCTATTCCATAAAAAAATAAAATAAAAAAAAAAATAAAAAAAAAATAGTAACAAAGATATCCCATTAACCAACAAGAGAATCAAAAAGATGTTATTAACTAATGTAATTTAATGAATACCTTTTTACATATAGTTCAATTTAACATTCAAAGCTTACAGAATAAGAAATACTTGCTACAAGTTTCTTATTGAAAAAAAACTTGGAGTTTGCTTATTAAATGAAACAAAGCTTAAAAGTAATAGTGAAATCCCTAATTTTCCATCAAACGGTTTAATTTTTAAAAATTCTTGAAATAAACATAAAAACACAAAAATCTATGAGTCCATTTAAAATATTGGTAATTCAGTTGAGAATTTTTCAGGAGAACTTAGTATTTTATGCGTTTATGGTCCTCTACATAGTAATCGATTTGGCATCAGGAAAATTAAAAAAAACTTTAACAAAATGTTCCTTAACCTTAATATGGAAAAAATATGGCCTTAATGCCTATCACATATATATTTTGGGTTGTCATACAACTAATAATGGAGGAAATAATTTATATAATCTCATTGATGATTTTAATCTATGTATTTTAAATAATGGTAGTCCAACCTACAGTACAATATCCAAACAGACATGCATCTGCAATAGATTTGACTTTAGTGAGTTCTATAATAGCTTCTTTCTGTTAATGGTTGGTTCATGATCATCCAATGGGCAGTTATCATTTTTCAACTCTGGGGACAGTAAATGTTGTGCCATCCATCTATTAGCAACATTCTGTAAAAGAAAAGTATATCTATAGAAAAGCAGATAGGTATAAATATCATTGTCTTTGATAATAGTTGCCTATTTGGTTATGATAAATACAGAACCACTTGTTATATATAATAATTTTGGTGAGGCCAGCTCCATGGAGGAGTCAAAAGCGATGATGCTGTTGAGAAATCTAAAGAAGCTTTCAGTACATAAAGACTGTTTCGTACAATTCTACATTTCATTGAATATAAGAAGTTGGATATCAAAAAGAAAGGATTTTAAATGACTAAAGAAAAACTCACTCTCATGAATTTTGTAGTGGTTTCAAAAGAATGACACCTCTTTATAATATATAGGAGTCTATAACAAATTTTAAAGAATAGGCAGATCACAGAATGGGAATTTTAATGATAAATGGGTTCTTCCTGGAAAAGTTAATAAACTCAACACAAACTGATGAAGAAAGATTAAGTAATATCTTAGATAAGTCTTGAAACTGAAGCTAATTCATTTCTCAATAGGCCTTTTACATTGGAAGAGATGCATAGATGCATTCTCTTAAGAGTAGGAAGGACATGCTGCAGGGATGGATAACATACTATATATGCTAATTTAATAATTACACCTGAATTCTCATTGCATAAATGCACAAATATTATTGGATATTTATAAAAACAAATTGGATTACACAATGTATTTGTTATTCCTACTTTAAAGCCTAATAAGCCTGCAGATAGTGTGTCTTCTTAAAGGCCTATATCATTCTTGGTTTTGTAAAGTTTTTTGAGGACTTTGTAAAGTTATGGTTGCACTATAATGGTGAAAGTCATTGGAAATAAATTGACAGACATTTTGGATTTTGGAAAGGTTTAAGTTGCTGTGAATGCCTGAGTGTGTGCCTCTATAACTGACAGAAATCTTTTATATCTAACATCAAAAAAATAAAATTTAATCACTCTAATGTGAAGTGTTTTTTGGATATTAAGGATGCCTTTGATAATGTAAATATTGAATGCCTAGGTGATCTGTAGCACCCATTCGAAATGCACAGGAAAACTTTACAATGGCTCTAATTTCCTCACTAAAAGGGCAATATTTGTTAAATTTAACAATAATTTACTTGGGCTTGGATTTGCAAATAAAAGAACAATGCAGAGTGCATATTATCCTTATTATATAACTTATATACCTCCCAAATTATGTAAATACATCACATGTAAAGATTTTAGTTTGTTGATGTCTTGCTCTTATATAGTATGAATCAAAACTTTGACATGACTGTGAGTAAAATTAACACTGCTTTTAGCCAATTAATAATTAATATAAAACAATATTATAAGATAAGAATTAAACTCTGAAAAAAAACTCAGTTTTGCATTATAATAAAGTTCCATTTGCAAATTCCAGTGCAAAAATATTTTAAATAATGAAAATATTAAAAATAAACAAATTTCAACATTGTAAATTTTTAAGTGTTATAAAAAAATTTGCAAAGAAGGCAAAGATTAGTATAATTTTTTTTTACTGGCACTTTTTGGGGCTCTACCCCTAAAATACTAAACTTGTATAAGGGCATTGTTGTCATTTTGACTATAGTTGTCTAGCATATATGAATGCACCTACAACATTGCTGGAAAAGCCTGATATAATACAGAAAATGGGTTTGAGAGTTATTAGTGGAGCTGGTCTACTCCTATAATTTCAATGGAAATTGAAAACTGCATACCTCCATTCTCCTTAAGATTACAACTGGCTGAGAGATTTTGTCTTAAGGAGCTATCCTCGAACAAACAAATTGTTCTGAATACGATTCCATGTTCTGTAAAGATGTCTCAATCAATCCAGAACTTCAGTTTCATCAAATAGTCTCATTTTAGGGTCTGACTGAAATTAGAACCACAATGGCATATGTACAATAAATAACATTAATATAAATAATAAGTGTCGTCTGCATAGATATCCATATAACACATTAATTTATAGTTCACATCTAAACTGTTATTTTGAGTACATAAAAAATAAATTTGACTTGACCTTTACACTATTCATACAAATAGTTCTAAATATAATTTTTTTTAAAAGTTTATCACCATCATCATGCGCTTGCGGTTGGGATACAGCTGTCCCTTTTGTTCAAGATCAAAAGCAGATATCAAACATTTTATTTTTGAATGTTCTGAATTTGAATAAACAGTTACTTGACAGTCAATAAAGCGACATTGCGCAAGAAAACGCATTAAGTGTACCCCACCGTATACAAGACTTGTTAAATGAAAGAATTAATTTTTATCCATTATTTAAGTTTCATATAAGTAGCTTAAGAAAAATTCTATTTTTTAATTTATTTACTGTATGTAGAACTTTTTTGATTTTCTCCACACTGTTTATTTCGATTGAAGAACTTCTATCCATGGTCAAGATTAAATTATTAAAAAAAAAAAGGTCAATGGAAAATGTCAAATGTCAGTTATCAATTTGTAAATTACTGTTGCCAAAGCCCAAAATTTTAACGTTAGTTTGCAAATAATTGTTATTTTATTGTTATGTATAATGTGAAATTTAGAAACAAAAGAGGAAATCTATTAAATAAATTTTTAATCAAATTAATTTTATTGGATGGTAGTACGTACATAACTTAAAATGTATTTATCTTCCATTAGTTCACGGTTATTACTTTACGATACCAATAATTGGGAATTGAAAAAAACCTATGGCTGTTACGATGGAGTGCTGAGGGATGTTTCCTGGAGCGATGATAGTAAATATATTTTACAGGTAAATATTCAAGTAGTTATGTCATTAAATACTAATAAGTTTAAGTGTTCATACAGACAATTTTAAAAATAAAAACAAAGGGCAATTTACCAATACGGTGTGCCAAAATATTGTACATTGTTCTTATGCAGTCATGCGCTAATATCGCATTCATAATGTGATTTGGAAATATTGTAGAAGCTTTTTGCCCATTGTCCTCTGCCTTCTATCTTATAAACATTAATTTATAGAAACAAGCATAGGATTCTAGTCTAGTCTAGTATAGTCTTATTTGTTTGATAATCTTTATTGAATATCAATAATCTGTATAATCAAAGCATATTTTGTTTTTACTTTCAGGTAAATTCTGCAGGACTCATTGAAATTCTAAGTGCAGTAGACCATGATGTCAGAAGCCTACAGCACATTCCGTTAAAGGGAACCTGGTCGGGCAGCTTTCACAGAGATGGTCATAGAAACATTGCAGTTGGTACTACAAGTGGCAATGTGAAGATTTGGGACACAAAAAACAAAACAATAACTAAAACATTCCCAGCCCCTACTCACCCGTCATGTGTACACTTGTTAAGTTACAATGCCAAAAACACAAGTCTTGCCGCAACTATGGTCAATGGGGATACAGTCATTTATGGCCTAGTCTCAAATATTCCAGTACTTACTGTGAAATTGAATTGCTCCAAAAGTGTATCAGCTATGAAGTTTCATCATGAGTCCAGATCAATGCTTGGATTAGCTACAGATGAAGGTCACGTGATTCTTAGAGATATAACAACTAATAAAGATAGAGCATTCTTTGAAAACATTCATGCATCACCAGTCAGTGACTTTGCATTTTCTCTAATCAATAAGGATGTCCTACTCTCAAGTGGATATGACAAAATTTTACATGTGTATGACATAAGATTACAAAATGTTGTCTCAACTGTCAGGACTTCTCACACATTGACCTCTTTAGCAATAAACATTGAAAATCAAGTAGCACTTGGAACAAAGACTGGAAATATACTTGTCTATGACCTTAGAGATCTAACAAGTCCATTCAAAGTTCTTAAAGGACATGAAGAAGAGGTTACAAGAGTGGCTTTCCAGCCCACAAGAAAGAAGTCATTCTCAACTGATCTTAGTCTGAGAGAAGAAGTTGAAATTACTTCACCCCTTAAAGTACAATCCCCTGTTCGAACAAGAACATCTGATATGTTTTTTGTCAATGACACACCTCCTAAGCATAACTCAGATGCTTCTCCATATGGTGGTGATAATAAAGCAGACTCTTTTCTTGTCATGTTAGGTCTTGACAAGTCTAACTTGGAACTTGATGACGACCCAAATAAGTCTTTAGAGAATGAAAGAAAAAGTGACAAACATGAGTTACGTTATCGTCAATTAGATGCTGAAAAAAATATAAGTAAGATCTCAACACCTTTAACTAGTAGAGCTGCAGATTTAGGATTTCCATCACCACTCTATATCCCAAATGGATTGGAAGATAAGAGAGGTTCAACTAATAATCTTACCAACATCAAGCAGTGCAATGGCAATTCATCTAATGCCGGACCACTAGATACCAAAACTGTTGATGAACTAAAAGATTTCATCAAACTCTCTTTGTCAGATGTAGCAGATGATAATAGAAATTATTTCCTGCATATTATGATGGCTCTGACCAAACAAAAACTATATCTAGAGAAACAGTTAGCTACAATGACACAGCAAGTACAGAATTTGGTCCAGAACCAAAATGCTTTAGTTGAAGCCAATAGAAAATTAGCTTTACAAATAGATCAAATGAAGATGCAGCAAAATTATTGAGCACTCCAAGTCAATTGAATCTCATGTGCTATGAAGTATGCCCCAATTAATATTGTTTAAGTTTTAAAATGATATTGCCTATTATGATAAAAACTCTTCCTCATATTACACTATTATATTTATCTCAACTATTAGAATTCAATTGTTAAGAAAATTGTTAGTATTATAATTATTTGTGCCATGTTAACAGTTCAAATAGGTACATATTAGATGTTTCTTTTGAGACAATAATTTGCTCTTTAACTTAATCTTGTTAATTACATGTGCATTTAATTGTTATTTTATTAATATGCATATTATAATAACAATAAATATTTATGCTACTTAAAATATGATTTTATTCCATTCCAAATAAAAACGGCCAATTCTTAAAGTAAATTGTTTTAGTGCCACAGTATGTAAATGCTCATGATTATTAAAAAAAAGGTATTTATAATTTAAATAATTTTTTCAAATTTGCTTGATTTATAAACCATTTAAGGGAGAGTATTAAAAATGTGTTTAATGAAAAAAAAGACTCAGTATTATACAGACGTTATTTGTTTATCTTTTAAGTTGTAACAAACTTCAACTCGTGGGACGTCGCTTAAAAGTTAAATGTCACTGTCAGAATTCAGAGGCTTTAAGTTGTCAATTATAGTTATAAATTTCCAAAATAACGTTCTTCGTGTCTTAATATCACATCAAGATGGGTGAATTGGGAGGTTGTAATTTATTTGAATCACAAACAATAGTAGCTGATCACAAAGACTTGATTCACGATGTGGCTTACGACTTCTACGGCGAAAGAATGGCTACTTGTTCAAGTGACCAGTATGTTAAGGTAGGTTATGTTGTTGTTTTGGTGACTGAAATGGAAAACATTGAACGCTAGTAAATTTATTTTGTAACAATTTATTATAATAAAAATATATACATTTTAGGGCTATATATTTTATTAGAGAGCAGTCAAACAAGAATAGTAAATAACTCATTCTTTCGTTAACTTTTCACGAGCCAGGCTTTTAATCAAGAATTTGTAAAATTTAACATTTTACTCCATGAAATAATTTATTTCACAGTTATTTGCAATTGATTTGAATACTTATATTTTCTCAATATAATTTTTTTGGGGGAAATATTAAAAAAGTTGATCATTAACATTCAAACAGTAGCGACTTATGTTTGTTGATGTCTACCATTCATTTCATATGACATGTACATCTCATGACATTCTTGCATTAACAAGAGTAATTTAAAAGTGATAAAAAATATTTTTACACAAACTACTGTGAGATTAAATTAAGTTTTATTTTATTAGACAATAAAACCAACATTGTCTTTATCAGATGTCATTATGAGAAACACAAATGTCTATATATTATGTATATAATTTATTGTTTTACTCTTTGATTGCTTATCTTTATACACTTTGTCTCATTTTAAAGTGCACTAGTAATATGTCAGTTAGGTAACATATAAAATACCAGAAAAATACAATGTTTTCACTAAAAACATTTTCTTGTGTTAATATATAATCTAAGAATATGGGCACAATAAAGTAAACCCACTTTTTTAACAGACCTCGTAAAATAAAAGGTTATGTAATCATAGGTGTGGGATTCCGATGGTCAAGGGGGCTGGCGACTGACTGCCAGTTGGAAAGCACACCATGGCTCTGTATGGAAGGTCACATGGGCTCATCCTGAATTTGGACAGGTTTTAGCTACATGTTCATTTGATCGAACCGCTGCTATATGGGAGGAAGTTGGTGAGTACAACTTAGAAAAACTTTAAGCGAGTCCTATTTGTAATTAAAATACATCTTTTATTTTTTACAGGTGACACCGCAGCTTCTGGTACAGAGAAAGGTCTTCGGACCTGGGTTAAAAGGTCCAACTTAGTGGATTCCAGAACATCAGTCACAGATGTCAAATTTGGTCCAAAACATTTAGGATTGCTATTAGTGACTTGTTCCGCTGATGGTATTATAAGGTGTGTTGTATAATAAATTGTTTATGTAATATCAGGAATTAAAAGCATGAGGACCCCCCGGAGGGCATGTATAAAGAGGTTAATGTCTGTGGCCGAGGCAACAGAGGTATGCAGGGATCATAGCATTTGGCACTCCGTCGTCTCTGGCTACCCCGCAAGGGATATGGCGTGAAGCTAAGTAACTAAGGAATTAAATTTACATGTCCTTTTTTTTTTAGAATATATGAAGCACCAGATGTAATGAACCTAGCACAATGGACGCTTCAACACGAGATACCAACAAAGGTTTCCATCAGCTGTATATCATGGAATCCATCTTTATCCAGGTATTTTATAACTTCTATATCTTAATTTATTTAGATTACATATAATTTAATTTGAAATTTGTATTGGACATCAAATACTAACAAATGGTCAATTCAACCTTAACTCATCCAGAAGCAGCAGTAACCCTCCAATGCTGGCGGTGGGTAGCGACGAGCCCAGCGCCACCGACAAGGCTAACTCCGAGAGAGTCTTTATATATGAGTGAGTGAAAGATTTCGAGTTTTTTGGTTTTTATTTTATTTAATGTGTAATAACCTTATCATAAAAATAATTTTCGCCGTTTCCTTGACTAATTAATTTACTGATTTATATACTTGTGTATATTAGGTACAGTGAATCTTCAAGGCGCTGGACGAGGACGGAATGCTTATCGTCCGTGGTGGAGCCGGTCAATGATTTGGCATTCGCACCAAACTTGGGTCGCTCCTTCCACCTTCTCGCCGTTGCAACCAAAGATGTGAGGATTATCAAAATCGAACCGATGCCGTAAGTGTCATATATAAAATTAATAACAAAAATCACTGTATTTTGTAATATTTTTTGAGTCTAGCTGTTAAAATTATGGCAGCTTGTATATACGTTGAATCAATTTAGGTAGTATTGCCATTATTCATAAAGTATTTGGGTCAGCCAGATGCCTAAAACCTTTGCCCTTCTCTCCATTTCTCCTGGGCCTCCTTTATCGCTACTTTTGTACCATTTCCGTCTCGTTTGAACGCTTTACCGCCGACGCCTTACAGATTACATCGTTATCTGTCACTCGAGTGTCACGAGTGTCGATCATGCTTTATGCTGTACCCAGGACAGACTAAACTATCAACAGCTTCGAACATACTTCTAATCCTAGACCGAATGACGGTGTTGATGTTTGAACTATGTTACGACTCCATCTTTCCAGCGAGTCCGCCAGCACATCTAACGGCTGCGTGCGCTTCAAGTCGGAGGTGCTGGCCGCCTTCGACGACCACAACTCGTGCGTGTGGCGCGTCGCATGGAACGTCACCGGCACGCTGCTCGCCTCCTCCGGGGACGACTGCTGCGTGCGGCTGTGGAAGAGTCGGTACCAACACCATCTATTATAGTGGTCGTTTTGGCATGTCACTAATGTGCGATACCATTCCAGTGCAATACATGAACCAGTGGAAGGGGGTCGGCGTCTTCAAGAGCGACGCTTCGGGCGGTGAGACGAGTGCGCCGGCGCGCGCCTACACGACCTACACGCGCCTGGCGCCCATGGCAAACCCCGCACACATGCCGTACCACTGACCACGGTGAGTCGTATATCTACACGCATGCCCACACAACCTACACGCGCCTGGCGCCCATGGCAAACCCAGCACACATGCCGTACCACTGACCACGGTGAGTCGTATATCTACACGCATGCCCACCCAACCTCCACGCCTGGCGCCCATAGCAAGCCCCACACACACGTTCATATACGCGTTCCCTCCACATCCTATTATAATACTATTGTAAACGTATTAAACGTACTCTATTAACAGAATCCATAGCAATATTCAAAAAGAGACAATCAGATATAATAAAAGAAATAAAATTTGTATTTGCTTAAAATTACAAATGGACAAGACTCAAAGAATTTAAGTAAAATCTTAAAAAATAAGTTTATCGAAAATACAATATTCTTGGTGAGCTATTTCATATTAACAGTTCTCCTCAGTCTCTGTAAGTGTGTCTCTTTGCCGTTTCTCGTCGAATACCAACTCACCTGGAACGTAATTTATATTAAAATATTCTGAAAATTAATTAACTAAGGTAGATAATTGATAAAGCGGTATCTCACAGCCATTGCTCTTTCGCTCTTGCAGTGACTATTCGATGAAGAATGCGGGCTTACTATGTTTCTGCAAAGAAATATTATTATTATTTATTTATTTAACTTCACGCCATATCCGTTGCGGGGTAGCCAGAGTCGGCGCCAAACGATACGGTCCCTGCATACCTCTTTCGCCTCGGCCACAGACATCAACCTCTTCATACATGCCCTCCGGGGGGTCCTCTTGCTTTTTACGTATATTTTACGTTCCTCCAGTATCATAGATACTGTTTTCGAATTTCAATCGAGGCCTCCCCCTTTCTCTCTCATCTCTCACTTTTCCTATATAAATCTTTTTTACCATTCTTTCATCACTCATTCGTTCAACGTGCCCAAACCACCTGAGCACGTTCTTCTTCATTCTCACCGTAACATCTTCGCTAGTACCTGCCATTCTGTGGATCTCTTCATTGCGAATTCGATCAGCTAAACTGCCTCCGCATATTCTGCGAAGAGATCGCATCTCCATAGCATTCATCTTTATTACATTCTTCTTCTGTGTTACCCACGTTTATAAAAATTATAACATATAATCGATTATTAGAACTGTTATTATTTAAAAGTTGACGTTAAACTTACCCTAATGACGCACGCTTGATTGTGGTAGCATTACTTTGTAAGAGCATTCTCGCCGATGAAGTCGAAGAACCAACGCCTCGCCAACTATTTCAACGTTAAAGAATAAATTATCGAAAGAAATTTTATATTTCACTACAGTGCTACTTTTATGATGTTCAAGATATCAACCTTTGCAGTCCATCTCCAGCTTTCCTATTGAAGTCTGTTCGTTTGATATCAGTTGCTCTATTGGGATAGCTGTTGAGTCTGACGGGCTCGTCCAAGTTTGCTTTCCTCACAAATTGCGTTTTGTTCCGACGCTGTACCTTCTTACCGTCGGTTAAGTCGGCATTGGAATGTTCGTCGATACTCGGCAATCTCGGATCGAAGCCGTCTCCATTATCGTACACTTTAAAAACGGGTTTTTTTAACCCATAGGATAAGGGTTTACTGAACCGCAAATTATCTTCGTTCTGATTTCTATCTTCAACCTTTGATGCTTGGGTGACTACATCATTCTTTTGCGCTTTCGCAACGGTGGTGATAACTTTTCCCATTTTTGGTATCAAAGGTTTCCCTTCAGATTTTACATCTAATTTGCGGAAATGTGCCGGAAAGTTGAAACTCGGTATGGACGACATTTGGGACACCGAAATTCGGCTGCCACAAGGGGCTTGATCGTCATATTTTACACGATATTCGGGCGGCGACACCGGTCGGGGTTCCTCCGTGTTGGCGGACCACAGCAGGTCACTCCCAGGGTTACCTTGCATTTGTTGCAAGTGTACCTTAATGTTATACATGCCGGCAATCGCTCCGAACGGATCCGCCTTTATATGAGCGACCACGTCTAACATCGTCTCTCCGCTCAGTTCGGTTATTTGCCTGTAAATCTAAACATACATTTATTAAGCCACTAAAACCAACAACTTCTTCTGGTACATCACTTGGTACCTCTCTATTCGCCCGAGCATCGGCTCCCGGCAGTGGATGCGTCTTCATTCTCATACCAGGTCGCTTGATCCATCGATGGCGCGCCGCCTCCTCGATCTTCATCCTCAGTTCCACCTTCGGCTCCAGCAGCTGCTGGATGAATGTCTTACATTCTGTTGATTACGTTATAGAAGTAAATCAATTATACAACGCTCAACTTTGCACTGTAAGTGATTTGTATATGTTCCATTATTAATATATATTTTATTTTCAGATAAACAAAGAGCTTAAATCTTCTGAAGTGAAATTAAATGAAGTGAACAAGAGCAAATTGCGTTCAAGTTCTATTTAAACGTGACACTGACATGGACATTCGAAATATCATATACTTCAAAGAGGCATTTTTGGTTTCTATTAAATAAAAAAATGGATTGCTGGCTTAAAAAAATATTTTCATATTGTTGATAATAAACATCATTGTGTTCATCATCTGTTATTAAATAATTTTATAATATTAACTCTTAAGGTATTAAATGTTAAATCTGAAATCACAGTTTTATTGATATAATACATAATATTACATTATTAGATCAAAAAATTGTGTACACACACAATATATATATATATATATGTATACCTGCGGACACGCAGACTAGCGCCGCTCGCTGCTTTCGCGTGTAGCCGCGAGTGATGGCGGCGCGCAACTGCGGGCGTGAGCTGCCCTCACCTGCGCCCGCCGCCCCTCCCCCTGCCCCGCAGCCAGCCCCACCGCCACTCCCAGCGAACGGCAGGCCCCCCGTCACCATGCCGAACACTATGACGCCTCTTGAAATAACATTTTGATAAATTAAAAAAAGAAAAGTTTACTTAACACTTAGTCGACCAAACAGGGAGATTTCTCGGTATGGTCGTGCACCAATCATGATATAAAGTATGTTTTGCTAACAAAAAAAAACTGATCATACATGATACGTTTGCGAAAATAGTAATGTGCCACTGCATAGGCAGGAAAGTTTTCAACAATTCCATACTTTAAAAAAATTTGCGAAAAATGAGCGATGATGGACAGCGAAGTTTGAGTCGCCCGAGCTCGGTGGAAATCGTGCAGTTCATTATAACGGCCCGTTCGACTAAATGTTAATTTCTCTGATATTATAAAACATTCTTTTAAAATTTTTGTTTCAAAATGTATTCGTCTATCGGTCCGCCTACATGTACTCACATACTCCAAAGGTCAACTTCTGGTCCGTACTTTCGTCCGTCCACGAACAGCTCCGGTGCCGCGTACTCCAGGGAGCCGCACGGCGTGCGCAGCGCCCCGCCCGCGCTCCACACGTTAGACAAGCCGAAGTCTGCGCACGTTTGCTTTGCTTTATATTATTCATTTATAGGTTTTTGCGAGGTGGGGTCGAGGAAAGTTGCAGGGAAAAAGGAGCATCAACCATACAAAAACATTTAGTAGAACATGGCTAATTGAAATCGACCGCAGATAATGTATCGGTCGAGTCGACGGAATTGGTAGTACCCTCACACAAAAAACATCCGTCTACAGGATAAATGAGAACGAAATAATCAAACCATCTTATTCCAAAGTCCTATTCTCCTTCATACCTATGGCGTAAGAGTAATTAACCATCTGCAACTTTGCAACGTTAAAACAAAATTAATTTTGAATAAACAAAACTGTAAAAATGTAAGTATCACGCGAAGATTTATTTTGTAATCCATAAGTGTCGACTCTGCAGTTAATAGCATACAAGCAGACCGTAATTGTTGTGCCAGAAGAAAGCAAAATACGCTCAAGAATCAGCTAATGGATAAGAATGATCATCTGAATTGTTCAAGCATTACTGCTCTTTGTTATTACGATTTAATTGATTATATTTATTTCACGTGCAGATGATTTTAACGTTGTTCATGATTCTTGCATATATAGTTATATATATTTTTTAATTTAAGCAATGTTAACTCACCCACAATCTTGATGAACTGTTTCGTGCTGTCTAACATTATATTTTCCATCTTCAAATCACTGCAAAATATAAGATATTTTTAACAAAGAGAATAATTGAGTATGTACATATAAATTTTGAAAACAATGCATCGCATCGCACTAATATATAACTATAACTGTAACATAATGTACACTAGGCTAAAGCCATTGTGACCTATTTCCACTATTATTAAAATAATAAATTTTTATTACAGTTTAAATAGTTTTTAGTTAAGTTTTTTTTTTTATATTATCCATTGCGAACATTTTAATCAGTAGACAATTGTAACTAACGACCGGCTGGCCGTCAATGTTCTCGCTGGACGCGGGAGCACAGCTGTCGACCGGCTGGCCGTCTATTGTCGCTGGTCTCCCCACCCGCTACGGTTCCTCTGCGAGCTCCTACGGAGCGTCAGTCGGGATCGATGCGCCCAGTTTTCAACTCATATTCTTATGTATTGGCGTGGCTACGTTTACTAATTAGCATATATCTCATCTACCTGTTTTTATTGTTCGTCCGCTCACTCCTTCTATACTTTAATTCTAGTAATTGCAATTTTTGTGTGCTTGTGCAAAATCAACAAAATCCGTAGAAATAACTGTTTCGCTGGACTATTCTTATCTACCTCAAAACCTAAGGTAGGGCAACACACCACAACAACTACAACAAGTACATTGGAGACCCACTACACTACATGGATGACCCACTACAACTGCAATACACTATCACCGACCGATGCACGACCCACCGCGCATGCATATTTCAATTTAGGAAACAACGCGTCGCACAGCACGAATAAGTGTCACGTAATATACACTAGGCTAAAGCCATTCACCGATGCACGACTCCTCGCGCATGCATGTGTCGCACGGCGGATACCAGCTGGGCGGCGAGGGCGCGCGCTCGCGGCTCGGGCAGACCCCGGGCGGCCCCGCGCGCAGCCAGCACGTGCCCGCACAGGTCGCCGCCGCCCGCCGCCTCCATCACCACGTACAAACGCGGCCCATGCTGTCACACCAACACTTTCATTTTTAGTTAGACCTAATATGCTTCACTTTTTAATCTAAATAATATATATAATACATTCATTTGATATGAAAATATAGGAATGGCGGGATAGGATGGATAGGAATGGAAATTATGTTTTTAATTAATAATTTTCTTTAATAACTGCCTGTATTAATAAAATTGAAAAAATAAAGTCCTACAAAGTCAATATCTTCTTCCACTTATTTTCTTACCATCATCGTCTCGTATAAAGCAGCTATGCAAGGGTGTCGAAGTTTGGCCATAACTCTCGGTTCTCGATGCAAATTACGGCGAGCGTAATCTTCTTTGATGCACGTAAGGTCTATTATTTTAATAGCCACCTGAAATATTTCAAATCTGTGACTCAAGTCCAACTTAATTTCTTTTTACACAACATTAAGTATGCTTGTTACGTCTATTTGAACTAAAGCTTCGTATAACTTACATATAATAAATTATTGTATAAGTATAATTTTAACGAACCTTTTTTCCTATTATTCGATGAGTGGCTTCTTCGACCCTGGCAAAGTGACCCTTCCCTAAGACTTTACCGGTCATCAAGTAATTTCCAACACTATATACCTGCCCCTTGCTCCGCGTTATGTTGGCCATTGTTACGTTATTTTCACCACTAATTTCGAAGCATATTGCATTTAAAAATCACGTGGCGCGATTATACAAATTATAATATATAAAAGGGACGCGTTTCAAACGTCACTTCGGTTCGTTTGTTTGGTCTTCGAAAATTGGAACGATTAGTGACATTTGATGCGACTATTTTTAACTGATAACCACCAGCACGATAGGAATGCGTTTACCATTTAAACTAATTAGATACCATTTTCAAATTCAGAAGTCAAGTAACCTGTTAAATACGCTGAGCTGATTATTAAAAAAAATACAGTGCCTCTAAAGAAGTAAAGCCACATAGCACCTCTTCCATATAATCGCATTAAAATAAATGTAATGTATTTACATTAAATATTGAGGTGGAACAAGCTCGATCAAAAACAAGGTGTAGCAAATCATCCCATAGTTAGACTTTCTCGGTATGTAAATGGAACAGTGCTAAAAACATTGTTCTAATGAAGTCAAATATACCACTTAAATAAAATAAGGGAAATAATCTATGGCTTTATTTTATAAATTGCTGGGTACTCCATCATACACACAATTATATACTTAAATATTTACATTAGTTAAACATCAAGTATGACGGTTTTTTTTCAAATTCAAAATATCTCTATTCACGTTAGCGTTAATTATTACAATAAACTAATATACAATTTTAAATTCTGTTAATACGAACTTTGTGTATAGAACTTAGAACAAAATCCAACAACAACAACAACCTAATATCTCTTTCAGTATGATTCTAGCAATTCTAGGAGAATTGTTTTATTTGTGGTAAATTTTATATGGAAACATTTGGATGTATTTAAGCACTTATTACTGTTACTGCATCATTCATAGAGTTTACCGATATCATTTGTATCAGTTTTTCATCTGAATATATATAAATAATTAATCATTTCGAGTTCATTGGTAAAAAAAGTCATTTTACAATACATACAACCACTTTAATACAAATTAGATATTGTAATCAAAATAGAACGGATATGCTTTTTCAACAAAACATAACGTTCATTCTGACTCTCGGTATGAAGTATTAAACTAGCTATAGGTATTCGACTGTATAGTATCAATTTTATTTTTTTTTATATTTATAATATTGCCGGAATATTGACCTTAGTTTATCGATTGTAACTTTTGTTCAACAAAATAAAGAGGCATCACTAATATATAACGAATCAATTTTCAGTTATGACATATGAATTCTGACATCTTAAATACATAAGTTCTTAATGACGGAATATTGACTTTCGTTAGTTTATCGATGATTGTAGATTTTATTCGACAAAATCAAGAAGCATCACTAATATATAATGAATCGGTTATCAGTTATGACATATGAACTCTGACATTTTTAATATATAAGTTCTAAATAATCTCATCAAAAGACAAAAATCTTTTATGTCAAACGCTAAGGGCGTTTTTATTTTTGTTAATACTGGAATCTTTTATATTCTTTATAAACTAGTTTTTTTTCTCTACGGTATGTATATTTTAACTAAATATGTGTGTATAGGATTGATGTTTCATAAAAAGTTATTATTTAATGAAATGGCTATTAAAAATATGTACTGTACATTAAATACACTTGTTACACAATTGTTAATTTAAAGTTCATTTGGCAAAAATTTCTATGGATAATAATACAATTTCTATTAAATAATTTAATATATTGTATTATAAATTGTTTGTAAAACTTATTTACTTATCAGTACCATAATTTTTCATGACAATTATAAGTTCCTGTTAAAATTGTGGTTATTATTATTTTGAATAATTAAGCAAATAAAAGTCTAGTGATATTTAATAAAAAACAGTTTTTAATAATTATTAAATGGTTTTAAAATTGTTAAAACAATTTTTATTTGCAAGTAAATATAGAAATGTCTATAATCAAAATGTATGTATATATAATGAGAAATTTTGCAGACAATGGCAACAACAGATATTATATTTGATGTAAAATCTGTTGATACACAGCTGGCAGAAGTAAGTTCAAAAGTTCTCGGGTTTGTCGCCCAATCTGTGCTGTGGTTGTGTTTATAAAAAAATATATATTACAGTCATAAGACGTCTCGCAGGTCTTCTACTCGGTCATAGAAGTACACCTTAGTACGCGGACTGTCCAGTCCGGGGAATTCGGAACAATCGAAACGTTAAAGAAGTCGTGGATCCGGCGCGGTTCGGACGAGCGGGAAATGACATTGAAGCGGCATTACAAGAATTTTATTGAAATGGTTGATAAGTACGATTTTCAGGACAGTTTTGTTCATGTGAGCGATGACTGCGTCGTGACGGGTACGATGACGCCGGCTCGCACCTGTCAAGTGGACTTCGCTAGCACCTCGACCGACATGTCCGTGATCACCTTTCTGATAAAGGGGGGAGGGATCCTGGTGAAATCTCTTGATGCCAAACTAGAACTTGTGTTCCAGAATATTTTAGAAATTGAAAACGTTCCGGTAGTATATGAAAGAAATAATAAAACCCACAATACGTCATCAAAAGTTCTTTGGAGACCTTGTTACCAACACAAAGTTATCTGGACCAATTACGGCACGACGTTCGCAAACTAAGTTTAACATGACTGTTTTATATGAAATCTCATTTTATATCGAATAATAGCTTTATTAATGTAAAAAATATACTGTAGTATATAATATAAATACATAATACTATTGAAACGATAAGAAATAATATTCCCAGCAGTCTTGAAAAACTCTTAATTAATAAATAAGATTTAAAAACTTATCGGTTTTAATATATTTATACATCAATTATTAATAAAAATGCTGTTATACTGAAGAATTATTATTTTATTTGTTAAAATGCAAAATGTGTGCGACTAAAAGACATATCATCTCAAAATCGAATGATGATACTATAACATCTCTCCCAAAAGATGAAATTGCCACAGAATTGGAGTCACGACTTCAATTCCATAAACAATTTATGATACGAGGGGAGGTCCAAAAGTTCGTGGAATGAAAGGGGTCTAAATAAAATAAAACAACAAAACTATTTTTCCTTTTCAATATTATCACCCTTAAGCTCAATACATTTATTAGACCTATGAATAAATTTTTCTAAACCACTATAAAAATATGTTTTATCTTTTCTGTCAAAATGAGCCGAAATTGCCTCCCTTACCTCATTGTTGTCGGAAAATTTCCTTCGCCTTAAGTATTTTTTAAAATTGGGGAATAAAAAAAAGTCACTTGGGGCCAGGTCTTGACTGTAGGGTGGGTGAACTAGGGATTCAAACCCATGCGTGTACAGAGCAGCCATTGCAATTCTGTTCTTGTGAACGGGCGCGTTGTCTTGCAAGAGCAACACACCCTTTGTCAATTTTCCTCGCCGCTTTTCCTTGATGGCATCCTTTAATTTTTCTAATATCGTTGCGTAGTAATCTCCGGTTATGGTCCTTCCCTTTTCTTTGTAATCAATCAAGATTATCCCCTCACACTCCCAAAGAACAGTAGCCATCATCTTTCCAGCCGACTCCGTCACCTTGAATTTCTTTGGCGGTTGTGTCCCCTTTTTATGCCATTGCATGGACTCTTGTTTGGACCCATGTTTCATCTCCTGTAACAATTCGGTCCAAAATCTGTGCAGGTTTATCTCCACACAACTCCAAAAAATGCTTTGACGCATCGACGCGCTGCTCTTTCTGAAACTGCATGAGCATTCTCGGTACCCATCTTGCACTGACTTTTGTCATACCCAGGTGATCATGTAGGATTCGCAAAATGGTGGTATCTGATACTCCAACTAATGCCGATAATTGTTTTTTCTTCAAACGGGCATCCTCTAGTACAATTTTCTCCACTTTTTCGACGATGTCCGATGTGGTAGCCTTAACTGGCCTTCCTGAGCAGGGGTCGTCTTTAATTGACTCTCGACCATGTTTATAAAGACCATGCCACTTGTAATTCATTGATTTACTAGGGAGCTGTTCCCTATTAACGACTCCCATTTCATTCAAAATGATTTGAGCGGCCTTTCCTTGCTTAGTAAGGAATTTTATCACAGCGGGTTGCTCAATTTTCTCCATAGTTTCAGTTTTCTTCCGGATTGACTTGTTCAGCAGGCGACTGTTCGTAAACGAATGACGCAATCAGGTTGAAACTCAGTATTTATACTAATGATGAGTCTCCGATTCGTATGACACCAAACGAGCGCCCCTACCCCCGCTCCATCCTCTCCATTCCACGAACTTTTGGACCTCCCCTCGTAGGTGCTCAAACAAATAAAGCAGGGCTAGGATCAAGTAGGAAAGAACAAGACATAGAAATAATAAAATCCTTTATTCGGCAAGATGAAAATGATAATTACATTATAATTACATATTGCACGCGATGAGCCTAGAATTGCAAAACGAATGGGTGACCATAGGAGATTTTTGTATTCCACTAGCTTTAATATGGTGCACCCTGCTTCATGATTGGTCCCCAGCATTATTAAAATTTTATCTCAATGCATTCCAAATGACTCACGCCGATCATAGTAACTCGTCGTGGTGAGTGCGCAAGCGATCCCGTGGCGTCCCATTAAGGCGTTGAGGGCAACCGTTGGTTTTTTTTAGTGGGTAACCTTTAAAATGGCAGCGTCCTCTATGCTGCCGGGTAGTCCCACATAACCCTCCGGCCATCACCTTCTTGGTCGGCGGGTATCCGTAACGGATTTGTCCAACGACATAAAAAAAGAAAAAAAGATCAAAGTAACTTAGTAAGATGGGGAAAAACCATCAAAAAATCTTACAACGTCTGTGGGGAGGCAGTAGGAATCGCGAAACACTTGCTAGTAGGTTATAGGGTTCTTTTAAATAGAGGTAACTATTCGCGTCGCTACGATAAAGTATTAGAAATCGTACGAGAAGCGGTTAGTCTCTCTGTAGCAAGAGCGCAGAAGAGTATAACAACCACCAAAATATCAGTAGAGTTCGTAAAGGCAGGTTCGTCCAAGAAATCTAAACTTAAACCTTATTCCATCTTGGACGTGTCTCCTGATTGGAGTCTCATGGTGGTATGAAAGGCAATATAAAATACCCGGGGATGTTTGTGTTTCGTCATCTAGGCCGGAAGTATTCCTGTACTCAAAACAACTAAAGCGCTTTGCACCTGTTTAGCTTACTGTACCTGGTACCTGGGAAACTGACATACCAAACCATATAAAAGATCATACATTTAAGCTTAACAAGTATTACGAACTATGTAACGCACTAATCAGGAATATATCAATCAGGATTATAGTTAATTTATACGCTGTAGAAGTACAACTTATTTAAGGATGTCGGCCTTTCAAGAACAATCATCAGTTCATTTCTAAAACGTATTTCAAAGGCGGCTTTAGTAGGTTCTTACGATATTTGGTTAGGTAGGGAGAAGAGCGCGAACAGTGAAGGTGAGCATGTATGCGCATAGTAAAGGGGCCCCTTAAACCTACACCTGGGTCGCAAGTCCGAGGCATTATTTGCGCTCCTCTTGAACCCGCACGGTGAATCCATGGAATGCTAAGAAGCTTCGTCTCATATAAATTACTTATATAGATAATTGGTATAGTAGGGGTAATTTTGGGTTTTTACGTCGATTATAACTTTATTTCTACCAACTTGTGGCTGCTTCTATCCTTTATGCTCTTTGGCGAACGGAATGTTAGTAATTCTAAGGTCTAAGGCTGTTCTAAAGTCTTGAAAATGACCCACGACTCCCTGCTTACTTGTGCACTAAAGGTTTTATTTAACACACAAAAATATAGGTAAAAAATCTTGAATACAAACAATATTATAGTAACATGCAATTTATTTATTATGCTTTTTTCCTCTTACGTGAATAAAGATAGACAAATAAAAACACCACCATCCGTAATTAAAATAATTTTAGCAATTTCATTAATCTATTATATACAAAGGTCTTCACATCTTTTGCAAACAGATAATCTAGATGATTGAAATGATCAAATGGAACTTTGTACATATCTATATTATTTCCGAGCTCCTCGGATAGCCTCTGCACGTCGATAGGATGAGCTAACCAGTCGGCAATGCTATAGAATAATGACACCGGGGCACTTATCCTGTTGAGTTGATACTTAGGTGGAGTATTCTGTCCATATCGTTTAATATTTTCATATACCCCATAATCATATTGCCTGAAATCACCAGAGCTCACACTCTGAGTATAATGCATTAACTGTTTAGCTGATGAGCCGGACGGGGTGTGACCGAACACCACGGGAAGATTGGTAAAGTTGAGCTGTTCCAAGTCAAAGCCGACTATCATAAATAAAGCGTTGTTGCAAAGAATTTCGGACAATTCGCCGATACCGCACGTCAAACTTTTCATTGTCCTCATAAATTTATCGTCTGGTAGAAACTCGTAACCTGCACCTTTGGTTATGCTATTCATAATCGGACTTCCCGCAGCTAAAAGTCTTACGATTGGTGATTTAACATGTGCCATAAACGCAATTGGAGAAAGAGCCACCATTAAACTAATCTTTTCATTATATTCAGGTTTCTCCGATGCCATTACAAAGAAGGATGTGGTTCCTTGCGAATGACCTATATATTTGATTTTATTAGAACCACTCGTTTTTAGAACATAATCGATCATGGCAGGTAGGTCATAAAATCCTATTTCGTGCCATGAAAAGTCCCAGAATTTTGTTTGCGATGGGCTCATGTATATATGACTATGTGAGTGTTTATTTCCCCGAGCATTTCCCATCCACACATCATAGCCTTCTCTGGCCAATAGATATGCTAAACCACTCTCCGGTCCCGTTACAACAAAATCATCAGCACTTTCGAGTATTCCATGCATGAGAAACACAACGGAACCATTGCCGGGTATCCTAAACATACGCAAAACATATCCATCCGCAGTGACTACGTCGTGTTCTTCTACCGTATATCCGTATTTCATTATGAGATCGGTAATTTTCAATTTAGTGTCTTCGTTGCTGGAGCCTAAATTAAATTCCGTAACAAATTTTTCAGTCGAATTCATTGTATTTGTATCCGTTTTAAGATCAGGAAAGATATCTGACGTTTCTAAAGCACTATCGACTGGTATAGGAAGCTGTTTTACTAAACCCAAAGTATCAGCAACAAGTTTTGCCGACGCCCGAGGTACTATTTGTATTATTGGATTTTTTGTTATCGAATTTTCTAATAACTTTTGTAAAGGCAAAGAGCCTTCTAACTGGCCTTTGCATGATATAAGTAAAAATGTATATATAACACCGGACGCGATCATGTTTCACAAACAACTAACGCTTTTAAGTAATAAACTATGAATATATATAGTATTCTCCTCTAACGAGATTTAACCTTGATGCAGATAAATAGTTTTTTTATGTAGTCTTAAATGACAGTAATTACCCGATGTACGTGCCTCTATGCATAAGTTTATATAATAGTTATCTTAGTACTTTGTGTTCCGTGGTCATAAAGTGTGATAAAATTAAATATTAGAAACGCAATTCATATTTATAATTATATTCCATCGTTGTGTTTACAATTTAGTGTTTCTTTTGTTTAAAACAATAAAAACTATTACCAATTTAAAAAAAATGCAACCTACTGTCTTTATCGGTACATACGAGATAGAACAGGGTTAAAAACATTATTCTAATGAAGTCAAAAATACCTCTTAAATAAATAAAGGGAAATAATTTATGGCTTTCATTTATAAATTGCTGGTCATCATACACACCATTAAATACTTAAACATTTACATTAGTTTAACATCAAATATGACGGTTTATTTTCAAATTCAAATTCAAAATATCTTTATTCAAGTTAGCGTTAATTATTACAATAAAATAAAATAAATAAAAGTTTGATTCTAGCAATTTTAGAAGAATTGTTTTATTTCTGGTAAATTTTGTGTGGAAACATTTGGATGTATTTAAGCACTTGTCACTGTTATTGCACCATTCATAGAGTTTATCGATATCATTTGTATCAGCTTTTCATCTGAATATATATAAACGATTTATAGTTTTGAGTTCATTTGTAAAAAAAATCATTGCACAATACATAAAAAGATTGTCCCCAGAATATGACCCGAAGAATCCCCGAAGATGTAGAAAAAAGGTGCAACTAGCGACTTAATCTTGAAATCTAGTGTAACCGATTTATGATGTAAGATGAGTTAATACAAGTAAAGAAATAAGCAATTATATAATCATAATTCTCATTAATATTTTCCCAATCACTCACCTCAATACAAATTATAAGTTGTAAACAAAATAGAACATTATCATCATCAACATATATGCATTTTCAACAAAACCTAACGTTCATTCCGACTCACGACCTGAAGGTATAAAACAAATTCAACAAAATCAAGAGGCATCACTAATATATAATTAATCAGTTATTAATTATGACATATGAACTCTGACATCTTAAATACAGAAGTTCTTATTGCTGGAATATTGACTGTTCTTAGTTTATCGATTGTAGATTTTATTCGACAAAATCAAGAGGCATCACTAATACATAATGAATCGGTTATCAGTTATGACATATGAACTCTGACATTTTTAATATATAAGTTCTAAATAATCTCATCAAAAGACTGACATCTTTTATGTCAAACGCTCTTAATTATTTTTGTTAAAACTAGAATCTTTAAAATTCTTTTTAAACTAGAATTTCTTTTCTACGGTATGTATATTTTAAATAAACATGTATGTATAGGATTGATGTCTCATAAAAAGTTATTATTTAATTAAAGGGCTATTAAAAATATGTACTGTACATTAAATAAATTATTGTTAAATAAAAATTCCCTTGGCAAGTCTTTCTATGAATACTGATACAAATTCTATTATACAATGTAATATATTGTATTATAAATTGTTTGTAAAAATAATTTACTTATTAGTACCATTATTTTTATGACAACAATAAGTTTCTGTTAAAAATTCGACATGTGGTTATTAAAATAAAATAAAAGTCTAGTGATATTTAATAAAAACCAGTTTTTAATAATTATTAAATAGTTTTAAACTTGTTAAGAACAATTTTTATTTGCAAGTAAATATAGAAATGTCTATAATCAAAATGTATGTACATATAATGAGATATTTTGCAGACAATGGCAACAACAGATATTATATTTGATGTAAAATCTGTTGATACACAGCTGGCAGAAGTAAGTTTATTTTTTGTTTATTTAAGTGAGAGCTAGCTACCTATGTTTAAAAGGTTAAACAATTCAAATATTAATAATTGCATTTGCTATCTATTAACAAGAAACATCAGTCTCCATCTCTCAATTCCTGTTTGTGTCAACAATTTTATAGGAGGATTTTGTTGATATATTATTTATTATGACCTTATAAATAATCCATCAATTTTGGGTAATATGAACTATTAAAAGTTTGGTTTCTTTAAGGATTTAATATATTTTATTATTATTTATTTAATCCAAATCCCTCTTAAGAATTTTATTTATTTTAACCAGCCAATAACAATGCCATTATAATTTATCCTCACATTTTGTTCTTCATCTTCATGTCTATATTATGATTTGGTCCTTCTTAATGAAAAACAATATAAACCAATATCACAAACAATATTATATTCTTATTTAAATACTAAATTTTTATTAATCAATGTATGTTTTACAGACATATATAAAATCTAGAACAGAGCTCCATTGTATTGGGTTTATTGAAAATTCATGTTATGAAAATGACAAGTTTAATAATAAAGTATATACTGCCAACATTGACGAGGAACCCATGGCCATTGAAGGTTCTTTATCACACTCAGATAGACTGGATAAGCTGTATGGTTTGGCAAAGATCATTGAGAAGAATGCTGATTTATTCTGTCAGCTAGAGTACCTGGTTCGAGGGATACCTGTGGGTGATGTAAAAAAATATGACTTGAAATTAATTATGGACAATTTACTTTACTGTTATAAAGCAAAGAGAAATGAAGAAGTTTATAATAGTACTTACTGTAAGTATAATATTTTGTTCTAAAATAAATGTTATAATTATTTATATATAATAATTAGTTTTTTTTACTTCAGGTGACAGAATAGCGTTCCTAGCTGACACACCCCTTGCTGCTCTCGGTTTTGTCGCCCAATCACTGTGCTGTGGTTGTGTTAATAAAAAAAATTATATTACAATCATAAGTAATAAAGATACTGCTGTGATTGGTTCTCTCTTTGTAGAGCTGTGCCATCAAGTGGGGTAAATTATATTTATGACTTCATAATTATTACATTTCATTTAGTTTTCTGAGTTCTTTGTATATTTAATAATAATTGAACGATTTATTCATATTTTTTATAATATGAGATCATCACAATTATACAATTAAGTTACCTTTATTAACTAGATCATTGTTTCAGTCTCAACGAGGTGTTTTTACAACTGGTATCAAAAAATACCGATTGCTCAAAGTACAATATACTGGAAATAGAAGGTTATTTATTAATAAATATCTATAGTAATATTTTTAAGTGCTGTTATACCCAAAATAATTATATTTTATCTTCTGGCGGTGTTCTCATGGTTTCTTGTCTCATCAGAGATGTTAACTGGTTGCGTTGGAGTCTTGACAGAGAACGGCGATCTGGACTCCGCCGTCGACGTGTTCATATCATCTTCCGTTTCGGTATTCCATAAGATTATTATCAAATTTATTTACATTTTAATGAGTCAATTAATAGCTTTTTAATGTCCTTGGAGAGTAAAAAGGAGAGTAGAGCTGGGTAAACTTATATAGTAATATTTAAATTCCTCATAACTTGTTTTGCTTTCTTGATCATGAACTATGTAGAATATTTTTACACCGCTTTTTAATTATTATCATTATTTTTTATTTTGTATATACATTTCCAGTATCCATGGGCAGTGAGAAAGATTTTCGTGCAAGAATCTGTGTTTGAGCGGTTCAAGAGAGCGTTGGCGTGGAAGGCGGAGAAGGAGGGGAGTGGAGGGGAGAGTGCAGAGTCGTCGGGCTCGTTCAAATGTGGGGACAAGGTGTTCGCGGAGGTGGCGGGCAAGGGCGCCTCTCGCGTCTCGGTGGAGGCCTACAGGACCGTGCGGGAGCTGCTGGCACTGCTGCACGCGCTGCGGCCAATTGCCGCCTCGCTCTGGAGCGCCGATGTGGCGGAGAGCCTCGAACTCGCCCACAACCTGGGGGCCACCCTCGTCTGGGTCAACGACCTCGCAGACTTTCGGGGTCCCCCCCGCGTCTCGCAGGCCTTCTACTCGGTCATAGATGTACACCTTAGTATGCGGACTGTCCAGTCCGGGGAATTCGGTACGATCGAAACGTTAAAGAAGTCGTGGATCCGGCGCGGTACGGACGAGCGGGAAATGACTTTGAAGCGGCATTACAAGAACAACCCGCTTTTTATTGAAATGGTTGATAAATACGATTTTCAGGACAGTTTTGTTGATGTGAGCGATGACTGCGTCGTGACGGGTATGATGACGCCGGCTCACACCTGGCAAGTGGACTTCGCTAGCACCTCGACCGACATGTCCGTGATCACCTTTCTGATAAAGGGGGGAGGGATCCTGGTGAAATCTCTTGATGCCAAACCAGAACTTGTGTTCCAGGGTATTTTAGAAGATGCACACGTTCCGGTAGTGTATGAAAGAAATAATAAAACCCACAATACGTCATCAAAAGTTCTTTGGAGACCTTGTTACCAACACAGAGTTATCTGGACCAATTACGGCACGACGTTCGCAAACTGAGTTTAACATGACTGTTTTATGTAAAATCTCTTTTTATATCGAATTATAGCTTTATTAATGTAAAAAAATATATTATATAATATAACTACCTAATACTATTGAAACAATAAAAAATAACAATAGTCACAGCTGTCTTGAAAAACTTAATTAATAAATAAGATTTGAAAAACTTATCGGTTACACACGTAATAATTGTTTTATACATTTTTATAAATTGTTTGAATAAAAATACTTTTATACCGAAATTTTATTATTTTATTCGTCAAAATGTAAAATCTGTTATAATATAAATTACTTATTTAGATAATCACCAGTTGGTCAATGACCGGCAATATGGCTCTCGCCATGGTCGATCGGCTGGTGATCTTCTGTTATATCTTACACACCGTTGGGCAGCTGTTATTGGAAGCAAGGGAGAGGATCTGGCAGTTAGTCTGGATATGGAATGGATGGAAAGCCTTCGATCGTGTATGACACAAGGGGCTTCTTTCGAAGCTACCTTCCTATGGGCCTCCCCAGAGTTTATGCCAGTGGATCACCAGCTTTCTCATTGGGCGGAGGATACAGGTCGTTCTCGACAGTTTTTGCTCGGATCCTAAGCCCGTGAACGCTGGTGTACCCCAAGGCTGCGTGCTATCCCCAACTCTGTTCCTCCTTCCCTACATACGGGAAAATGTTGAACAGTGCCGAAAGAAACTTATGTCTTCTATAGAGACCTCCTTGGGGATGGTCTCTGAGTGGGGTGAACTGAACCACCTTCAGTTCACCCCGCTACCCACCCCACACTACCCTAAAGACACTGCTCAGCGCGTTTACCACTAAGAAAACCCCATTTGTAGTATCACCGCTCTTCGAGAGCACTCCTCTCATTGCTTCGCCGAGTATGAGAATAATGGGTCTTGACATTTCGAGCGATTATCAATTTAGTGGTCATGTAGTGAGCAAGGCCAAGTTGGCCTCGATGAAATTGGGAGTGATAAATAAAGCGAGGCAGTATTTCAAGCCTGGCCAAAGACTTCAGACAAAGACAAAGAAGTCCGGCCACACATGGAGGACTGTTCTCATCTCTGGTCCGGATCACCCCAATATCAGCTTTTTCCATTTGACCGCGTAAAACGGAGAGTGCCACTCGAATGTGGAACAAACTCCCTTTGGCGGTATTTCCAGATCGATACGACATGGGTACCTTCAAAAAAGGCGTTTACTCCTACCTCCTAGGCGGGCAAAGCTCTTGTAAATCCTCGGATGTTGCTAGAGTTCATGGGCGGCGGTGATCATAAATCATCTGTGACTCGCCAGCACGTTTGCCCTCTTCCTACATAAAAAAAGAGGGGTAATTTTGGGTTTTTACGCCGATTATAAATTTATTTCTACCAGCTTGTGGACGTTTCAATCCTTTATGCTTTTTAGAGAACGGAATGTTAGTAGTTGTAAGGTCTAAGGCCTTAAGGTCTAAGGTCTAAGGTCTTAAAAAAGACGCACGACTCCCTGCTTGTGCTCTAAAGGAAATGACTGCAATTTAGTTATCTTTAACACCCTTTCCAATACTAAATAATGATCATTAGAAGAAATATGACATGGCTTCATTCGGCGCATAAGTTTCATCTGTAATAATATTTTTGGTTGTATATACTATATAATACTTAAGAATCATAAATCTGTGTTGTTATATGTATTAATATTATCATTAATTAAAGAACAGCAGTAATATAGGTAAAAAATCTTGAATACAAACAATATTATGGTAATATGGTATTTATTTATGCTTTTTTCCTCTTATGTGAATAAAGATGCTTTGCGTCTTTATTTACTTTTTTATTTGTAAAAATATCACAATCCGTAATTAAAATAATTTTAGCAATTTCATTAATCTATTATACACAAGGGTCTTCACATCTTTTGCAATCAGATAATCTGCATGATTGAAATGTTCAAATGGAATTTTGTACATATCTATATTATTTCCGAGCTCCTCGGATAGCCTCTGCACGTCGATAGGATGAGCTAACCAGTCGGCACTGCTATAGAATAATGACACCGGGGAACTTATCCTGTTGAGTTGGTACTTGGGTGGTGTATTTTGTCCATATCGTTTAATATTTTCAAATACCCCATAATCATATTGCCTGAAATCACCAGAGATCACACTCTGACTATAATGCACAAACTGTTTAGCTGATGCGCCGGACGGCGTATGACCGAACACCACGGGAAGATTGGTAAAGTTGAGCTGTTCCAAGTCAAAACCGAATATCATAAATAAAGCGTTGTTGCAAAGAATTTCGGACAATTCGCCAACACCGCACGTCAAACTTTTCAGTGTCCTAATAACTTTATTGTCTGGAAGAAATTCGTTTATACCTACACTTTTGGTTATGCTATACATAAGCGGACTTCCAGGAGCTAAAAGTCTTACAATTGGTGATTTAACATGTGTCATAAACGCAACTGGAGAAAGAGCCACTATTAAACTAATCTTTTCATTATATTCAGGTTTCTCCGATGCCATTACAAAGAAGGCTGTGGTTCCTTGCGAATGACCTATATATTTAATTTTATTAGAACCACTCGTTTTTAGAACATAATCTATCATGGCAGGTAGGTCATAAAATCCTATTTCGTGCCATGAAAAGTCCCAAAAATTCGATTGCGATGGGCTCAAGTATATATGACTACGTGAGTGTTTATTTCCCCGAGCATTTCCCATCCAGACATCATAGCCTTCTCTGGCTAACAGATATGCTAAACCACTCTCCGGTCCTGCCACAACGAAATCATCAGCACTTCCGAGTATTCCATGCATGAGAAACACAATGGAACCATTGCCGGGTATCCTAAACATACGCAAAACAAATCCATCCGCTGTGACTACGTCGTGTTCTTCTACCGAATATCCGTATTTTATTATGAGATCAGTAATTTTCAATGTGGCGTCTTCGTTTCTGGAGCCTAAATTAAATTCCGTAACAAATTTGTCAGTCAAATCCACTATATTTGTATCCGTTTTAAGAGCAGGAATGCTATCTGACGATCCAAAAGCTCTAGCGACATGCATAGGAAGCTGGTTTACTAAACCCACAGTATCAGCTACAAGTTCTGCCGACGCCCGAGTTACTATTTGTATTATTGGATTATTTGTTATCGAATTTTCTAATAACTTTGGCAAAGGCAAAAAGCCTTCTAACTGGCCTTTGCATGATATAAGTAAAAATGTATATATGAAACCGGACGCGATCATGGTTCACAAACAACTAACGCCATTTACTAGTAATCTCCGCTAACGAGATTTAACCTTGATGCAGGTAAATAGTTTTTTTATGTAGTCTTAAATGACACTAATTATCCGATGTACGTATCACTGCATAAGTTTACATAATAGATATCCATCTACTTTGCGGTCTTCCGTGGTCCGTGGTGGTGGTAAAGTATAACATAAAATATTAGAAATGCAATCAATATTTATTATTATATTCCATTGTTATGCTTATGTTGATATCTATAAAAATGTCAACCCCGAAAACTGTGCTAACAAAATAGACTAAGTGACTTGTAATATACATGTATAGATAGTGCCGGCGTTAGGGGGACGCGCGATGGGGTGACGGCCCGGGGCGCCAAATTTGGGGGGCGCTGAGGTCTGGGGCTTCGGCCTTCTGCCTTCCGCGCTGTGTACCCTCAATACTGTGCTCTATGTGCCGTATTCACAACTATGTTCAGCTGTCAGATGGTTTGGTTCAGCAAAAAAATAAATACTCGATATTGATTTCCTTAAGTGGGCGCCTAAATATTTTTGCCCGGGGTGTCGTAGCCCTAACGCCGCTGCTGCGTATAGATAAAGGATGAGACATAGGAGCAGGGGATTGGGATTCTTTATATATACATATAATAAATCTGTGTGAAAGAAATTTGAAAGAAATCTGGACCTACTTCTCCGATTTGAATGCGGTTTTTACGGATATATTATATTTATTACTGACAATATAGTGTTTATTTTGTTTAAAACAATAAAAAGTATTACCAAATTAAATAAATTCTACTTACTGTCTTTGTTTTACGTTTGATAAAAATATTATTAAGAAACTGTTTCGCTGAATAGGAATTATATTTTGGCAATTCTATGAATGGCTTGATGAAAGTGAATTCCGAGCAAAGTAGTGGGTATTGCTAGTGTACAAAAAAGTGTATTTAAATAATAAGCGTAGTTTTCTGATCTTTTTATGGGTGTTTAAAATAATATTTGTAAAAAATAAAGCGTGTCAAGATTCAAGTGGATGATGTAATTATCCACTGTGCCTTAGAGACAATGGCTAAAAAAACTGTTGTTAGGACTTCTTAGAAACATTCATATATAAAAACGAATAACTTTGGAATATCTTTAATTCATTGATGAAATAAAATAACAGATTTATTTTTGAAATTAAAGAATTTCAGGCTTATTTTATTATATTCTTATAAACAAAAATTGCTAGTTGGCGAATATAGTACCGTAGTTAGTCCAAATAACTTTGGTCCTATGTATCGGATTCCTTATAATCGGAATATTACCGAAGTTATAGTCTTTCTTTGTAAATAGTACGGGGGCCCCCGAGGTGCGCAAGTTTTCATAAAACATATAAAAAGCGCGTCTTGTTTTAACGGCCATTAAATGTTCTGGAATATGCAGGAGTACTGCACCTCCTCTTATAATATAACTAACTATCGATAACTCCAAAGTATTGTCGTAAAACGAACTGGGTAGCATTATTTCTGGGAGTACTTCGACTCCTGTAGCGACCATGTCTTTAGTAACATATACGAAGCTATCCATTTCGAACGTTATAGTCTCAATAGCTTCCAATATTTTCCTTGCTTCCTTATTATCAATTTTATTTAAAGCGTTTCGTACAAAATCTTTTCTTTCGTCGACACTAACTCGGAGCCAAGATTCCCTGAACTTAGTGATTTCATCAAATTCTGGCATATATTCCATCATTTGCGTACTGAAATACGAATCTATGACTGAATAGAAGGCCCCCGAGACCCTAGGGGGGCCTCGGAAGTCGGCGAAGTCGTTGACCCAGACGAGGGTGGCTCCCATGCCGTGGGCAAGCTCGAGGCTCTCCGCCACGCCGGCGCTCCAGAGCGAGACGGCGAGCGGCCTCAGCGCTTGCAGCAACTCCAGCAGCTCCCGCACAGTCCTGTACGCCTCCATCGAGATGTGAGACGCGCTCTCGCACGCCGCCTCCGCGAACACCTTGTCTCCGTACCTATAGGAGCCCGACGACTTCACGCTCTCCCCTCCACTTCCCGCCTTCTCCGCCTTCCACGCCAACGCTCTTTTGAACCGCTCAAATACAGATTCTTGCACGAAAATCTTTTTCAGTGCCCACGGGTACTGAAAATGTATATACAAAATAAAAAAAAATTATATTAATTAAGAAGAAATGTAAAGAAAAATCTGTATAAGTTCATGTTAAAAATAGCAGAACAAGCAAGAATTTAAATATTGCTATATATTTTTAACAGGCTCTACTCATGATAACATCGGAATTTCGGAATTAGTTTAGAACACGTTGGAGATCGGGAGACCACGTCCTGAACTGTTCACTGTATTCAAACTAGCCGGCAAAATTGCGATGGCATCAACTAGAATAGAATCTGTTAAATATAAGAAACAATGATAAATATGTATTACAAAGATTATAGATAAAGTTTAATCACAAGCTTCTTTTTTTATTATAATAAAAAAAAATATCATACTCTAGAAGACGCAGCTAAAAAAGTATCGACAGCCGAGTCCACGTCACTTTTCCCGCTCACGATTCCAACGCCGCCCGCCGTAAAATCTAAAATATATTCGATCAATTTACAAAATGGCTATTTTCTTATTTTAGGAGATTTGAGTACCTGTGATTTGATTGAAATCCACGGTCACTCTAAACAGATTATCGTCTATACTTTGTGGCAAAATAGCCAGAAGCACCTTTTCCTTTAATCTGTAATAATGAATGTTTCACATAAAATATTAAAAAACATTTAGAAATTAAGAAACAGATTAAAAATATTCTTAAAAATCATCTTATGAACGATCAAACGTGATCAGATGACAGAAAAAATTCGATGAAAGGATGCCCTAATTCCTAAAGCTATAAGGAATTGTACATCCACCTTCTCTCAAGGATTTGAGGAAGAATTACCCGACTTCATGGCAGAGGTCTGTGAAGAGTGAACACACTGGTGCAGTCTCCTTGGTACACTCGATCACAACCTGCGGCATGCGAGCTGTCAGCACCTGCGCCACGCAACCAAGAGCCAACAGCGGGGTGTCCTTGCTTACAATGATCTGACGAGCTGCAACCAATATAACCCTCAAAGATACTAACACTATCTTCGAAAGATTGTTACATATAACTTTGTCCACTCGGGACATATTTTATATCAGGTTTAACGCTTTTAATAAAGAATATAAATGTCATATAATGTCGCGTAATGGTGCGTTGTATTATCCAAGTCAATATACAAATATAACTCTCTTGCGAAATCACCAAAAAGGTTGGGATTATAACCACAATAAGACAAAAAGTATAGATAATTTTAACGTGATGATTGAGAGATGAAGCAGACGAAGTAGCGGGCGACAGCTAGTTATTAATTTGCAATAACTGGGAGTCACTAAATTAACACATGACTTTATTTATGTTAATGGAAATAGTATTTTATTGAGCGAAGCGAACGAAGTGAGCGGAGCGTTTTACTGGAGACTTTTTGCATTCTTTGTCACGAATTGGCTCAAAAACTACTTGACGTAAAATTATGAAACTTTGTAATCAAAAAGACACACATTAGGTGATGGTTTTAAAAAAATAAAATTTGAAAAATTTCCTCAACAAAAAAAATTTTTTTTTAATATCATGTCAAAAAACTGACATCCCATTGAAGTTAATGGGAAATGATGAGTCAATACACTGGACTCGCTTCGCTCAATATGCAAACGGCACCCGAGATTTCGCGAGAGCAGCGAGTCTAAATTGAGGGTTTGTTGGCGCCCCTAGTTTACCTGTAGTCTTGTTAACTTCAGGACGTTTAGGAGAACTGTAATATAATAAATTCTGTGTGATCAACTTTAAATCAATATTTCTCGTGTCATTATGTGGAATCTTCCGAATCAATAGTTCCAGTTGGCAGAAGAGATCGACATTTTCCTCAATTTTCTTAGCCAAATTGTATAATTTTTTCGGTACTTCATTTATATCGTTACATAATATCACAGATCCTGACGTTCTAGTGTAGTTACTATAGCGTATGGTGTTATTGTAACCGTTTGAAGCGGATTCATCGCTATCATTATATCCCTTGGATTGGAATGTTTTGTTTTTTAAATATTCCTGAAAATAATAGATAAAATCAATCCCATCTAGCACCAAATCAAGACGTCTTACACAGTTTTTATTAACACTAAACCTACCGACAATTCTTGTGTACCTGTTCCTACAGCACTCGGTCAGATTGACCGGTAATTAAAAGTCATTTTATTATATAATGCAGGTAATAATGAAAATAACTAAAAGTAAAGAGTGAAGAAAATATTATATGTATCTTCTTAGAATTGTCATGTAGTTTGATAACGATATCATAATGTTTAAAAATGTGTAAGTTTTACAAAAGTTTAAGAACGGTCAATTTGACCGGTACTTGGTAGGGTTAGTGTTAAACTTACCTCCGCCAAACTCGTATTCACAGTCGTTTGATCAAACTTTAATTTATCCATGGTCCTAAATGTACAAAGAAATACAGATTAAACAGATATGTTTACTTTGTATTCATGTTTACTTTTGATTTTATGTCTATTGCAGTTGTTTACTTCTTTACATTTGCAAAATATAAAACAAGTAAACATATTTGCTAAGTAATATTAGAATTATTTAAGAATATATTATAAATAGTACTATCGAATTAATAGTAAATAGAACTGAATTTATTAGTAAAATTGTTCTTAAATCTAAAACTAATTTTAAAAACAGCGCCATCTATCGGATCCTGCAGGTTACAAAACATTGGTGATTATAATCTCACACATATAACTTAAAAGTGAAAAATTTAGACGAAAGGGAGTAATATGTTGTATAATAAATTATTAAGTAGGTTAACCCCGTAACCAAACCCCGTAACCCCGTAATATTAATAAAATATAATATAATATAATATCGTCAAACAGTATGTACTCACCGCACAATGAATAATGATAATCTGTTACTAGGACGATATTTTAATTTGTTATCGAATCATTATCGCTTATAAAAATAGATAAAAAAAATATATTATCTATATTCTTATTTGTGTAATTAACGTTCAGACTGTATAATCAGAAATAATCTATACATATAAATAAAATTGAAGTATTTTGTAATTAAAAATTGATAGCATTTCAATAAATGCATATGATTGTAATGCATAAAAAATGTATTTGTTTTTTCTATGTCTGTCTATATGTTTGTTTCAGCTAATCTCTAAAAAGTCTGACCGATTCTGAGAGTACCTTGGCTAGTTTTATTAAAAAAAAACAATGTATTACTAGTTATATAATACGAAGTATTAGTGTCAATATGTGTAAAATAAAAGGTAGAAGTGAATACGAGTACCACTATCCTGCTTGCGGTAAGCGCTTTAACACTAAACCTACCGACAATTCTTGTATACCTGTTCCTACCGCACGCGGTCAAATTGAACGGTAATTAAAAGTTATTTTATTATATAACGCAGGTAATAATGGAAATAACTAAAAGTATAGAGTGAAGAAAATATTATATGCATATTCTAAGAATTGTCATGTAGTTTGATAACGATATTATAACGTTTAAAAATGTGTAAGTTATACAAAAGTTTAAGAACGGTCAATTTGATCGGTACTTGGTAGGTTTGTTAAAACGCTGCAGCTGCTGCAGCGACACGTAAACTAACTAGATCGTCTAATGAACATTAGAGTTTTATTTGCTAGATTTACAATAATGATTGTATCTTATTTATGTAAAAAATACTTAATAATATATTTTGTATTATAATTAACTTATTTTTTTTCGTCAATTCATTCATCATTCAATGTTCAGTGGTAAAATAATTTTTAATAAAATATATATTATTTTATTAATTTAGCAATAGTTTGACAACCGCTGCACCATATAGTAAATATCCTTACAGTTTACGGCAATACAAAGATTTTTTCAGTATTTTTCACTATTATTTTTAATTATGTTTTATTGTATTTAATAATTAATGTATTCTTACAATTATTAAAATTAAAAACTTTGAGAAACAGTGTTAATAATTTTCAAGTTTTGAAATATGTTACTGCTATATAAAAAATGCAAACAAACTCGGTAACCAATATCAGTATGTTTGAAACATATATTATTATCTAAAGATCATTTATTTTGTACTTTACCTTTTACTCTTTTTGTGTTAAAAATAATGTATGTAATTGTAATATATAAACTATTTTTTTTATATATTTATATATATTAACAAATATGATTGATTTTTAAATTGTTTTTATTTTATATTTTTTTAAATATACATAATCTTCCTGCCCTTATTCCACTTTTGGGGTCGCAATGTTTTTTCCTTCAACACTCTCCTGTTACTCATCTCTGTACACTTCTTTCTCCATATCGTCTTTCACGCCATCTTTTTTTCAGCCGTCCTCTACCTGTCCATCCCTCCACCACCATAAATATTTTTAAAATATACGGGTTTACATGATATTTTACAATCTATACATATAAATATATATAATGTCTGTTTGTATTTCCAAATTAACACCTTTAATTAAAGTATATACGTTACTTACATAAAACATCAATTAAAAAAGTCTCTGTCTATCTGTTCGTTACAGCTAATATCTGAAACGTTTAGACCAATTTTACCAAAACTTTGAAGGATAGCTGAAGTTAAAAACAGTAACTTAGCCTATCTTTATTAACACTAAACCTACCGACAATTCATGTGTACCTGTTCCTACCGCACGCAGTCAAATTGACCGGTAATTAAAAGTTATTTTATTATATAACGCAGGTAATAATGGAAATAACTAAAAGTAAAGAGTAAAGAAAATATTATATGCATATTCTAAGAATTGTCATGTAGTTTGATAACGATATTATAACGTTTAAAAATGTGTAAGTTTTACAAATGTTTAAGAACGGACAATTTGACCGGTACTTGGTAGGTTTAGTGTTAAAAAAGAAATTATTCCGTGCGAAGTCGTGAGCACAGCTAGTATTGAATATATATATAATTAAAATAAAATTAATATAGTAAGAAATTAGAAATATGTACATATATTTCTCGTAATTTATATATAAGGTTTGTGTGTTGTGCAACTGATATTGATGATAAGCCATCACCGTACATCTGAATTTTGAGAGGAATAATCCAGAAATTAAGGTTTTCATATAAAAAGGGAATGCCGCTGATCAATTCTTACCCAAATAACTCTGACCACGTAGATAAAACTATATATATCCATGTATCTATTTATCTACGTATCTATGTATCTATATGTATTTATAGACCAAATTATATACTTTTGTTTTTTTTAATTAGCTTTACAGACTACTCCGGTATTGAAAGTATAACGAAAAAGTATCTGGTTACAATCATAAATATAAATCCACACTAAATTTCATTAGAATCGGTATAGTAGTTTTTGTGTAATACACGAACAAAACAACCAAACACACATACGAAATAAAAATAAAAGTTATTTATTTATTTAGATACCTTTATTGAATACAGTAAAGAAATAATATATTTAAAAATTAAAACCATCAGGGGGGGACCTTATCACTAAAGTGATTTCTTCCAGGAAACCCACACTTACTGACTTAACTATATATATGTATATATACAAATAACAAATAAACTTACAAACATACATATATATATATAACACATAACATATACATACATACATAATATATAACTCCTAACAATTTAAAAGTTATATGTCACGTGATAACACAAAACAATAACTTTTTAAATAATTATTTATTGCTAAGATTTAGTGAAACTATCCTTTTTTTAAATATAATAACAATACCATATATATTTTTAGACTAACATGGATGGACATGGTATATTTCTTCACTATTGGATTGCTAAATACGAAAAATGAGGATAAAAATAACTAATTAATAAGCGAAGCGAGCGAAGCGCTCTATGTGAGAGTTTTTGCATCCCATGTCCGGGTTGGCATGAAAACGGCTTTACCGATCTTCATGAAATGTTGCACATTTATAGCGATGGTTTATAAAAAAAAGGGAAAAAAACTCATATTGTTGAGGAATAATCACCAAAAAATTACATTCAATGTAAAAAATGTAAAAAAAATAGCTATTTTGCCTGACGGTTTCAGCTTTGAATACTGAATTGAAGATGGGTTACTCGCTTCGCTTAATTCGCCGAACTCTTTCAACATTTTGCGAGCGAGCGAGTCAAAATCGAGGTCCGGTTCGCGCCCCTAGTATACTAATAAAGTATTGACGAAGTCTGAAATGTATTTATCATATTATTAACAAGAAAAATGTAAAACAATATATTTGACATAGGAATAACTTATTATTATGTGGTATATACTCGAACAGAGACGGATAAAAACATTATAGTAGCATAAACAGTAGCCTCATATTACTATATTAATATATACATATAAAATAGTATTTGCTGTCTTTGCGTTCCTTTGACCGATCACTACCTCACTATTACGAAACAGACATTTCGCAATTAACAAATACACTTATTATGCAAACGCATTGATAATTGCAATATTTCATTAATTAACAAAAAAATATTTAACTATTCTGACAGATATATTATCATATTAACATAAAATATTTAAAACTTTTTACGTCACGGTAAATGAGTTCTAAGCTAATTAATATATATGAGCGATTTAACACTCACTAACTCATCACGAAATCTCCGAAACTATCTGTACGATTAACTTAAAATATTACATAGTTACTTCTTTTGTTACGTAGACGTCCACTGAGAACAGATTTTACGAAATTCCTATCCCAACAGATTTTAACTATTTACATTTCGCCAAGTTTTAAACCTGTAGGTGCTATACACTTAACGGGGGGGTAAGAATTACTATAGCAACGGTTACCATAGCAATAGTTACGATGACAACGGATAATATGACAAAGGTTACCATAGCAACCTAAGTTCACATCCAAATTAATAGTGTCCAGGGAAGCGGGAGGGAGTAAGCTAGCAATTGTATACAAGAAACATCATAAATTGTGGGATGTACATTAAATATTGAATGATAATAGATATAATATAAAATAAAAACATTGTTAGTATTAATTTTCACACAACACAATTTAATTACCAACAATTATTTCATTTCAACATCTCAATCTAAATAAACAAGTATCACCCTATAAGTTTTTAATGACATGTCATCATTCTACATTCATATATTGATTTTAAGTTTCATGTTAAACTTGTATTAATATAGGATTTAAGTATTATAAGCCTTCATTATTCTTTAAAACTTACCCCATTGGAGTTAGGTAATAGTTTTAATTTTGTGTTGTTGGTGAGGCATCGAGCAATACACACAGGAAGACACAGTCTCCTTATGAATCTAGGACAGAGGCATGAAGAGTCATAAATACCGGAAAGGGAAAGGGAAGAAAGAATATATCTGTTTCCCGGTGTAAACATATTTCAATACGCAACAGATACTATCATATTGGTCATAAATTCATGCTAAAAAGGTTTTTCAACTTGTTTAAACTCATCTTGAAAATATGTACATAGTGTTAAATAAATAGATTGAAGAGTAGACAATGTTATACATATATATATTTAACAATTCACACATAAACGAAATTTAGCTGTCAATCATACTAATATTATAAAGAGGAAACATTTGTGTTTTTGTATATATGTTTGTAATGTTTTCACACAAAAACTACTGGACCGATTTCAACCATACTTTAACCATTAGAAAACTGCATCTTCACTGAGTGACACAGGCTATGTTACATTTTCTAAATAAATAGGGGTCCCTAATAAAAAGGCAATATTGTGAAAATTGGTTATAAAAAATCCGTCATGGCGTGCGCTATGCGTATTGATGATAGAACAAAAAATGTTTTACAGTATTATAGAACGTATTAATCTCTATAAGAAAGTCTTCGATACCATGTAGCCAACTACTGTTATTATGCCATTATAACAACTTTTTACATGTTAAAGTTGATAAAAGTGCCGACTATAATCAAACCATACTATTCATATCTCTGCACAAATTTTTATCCCATTAAGTTATATTTTATTAAAGACCGCTTTAACATCTATAAAATGCTTTTTAAATTATTAAAATTGGACATTCCTCAAAAGTCCACTACTACAAGATCGGTATCTATGCGTGTGAAACCGCGGGGTAATGCTATTATAAATATCTACTTAGAAGATATTATTGCGATAATACAATGCTTTTTATTAAAATATCAACATATTTTGTAATTAAAATTACAAATGGTTAGAATTGTGTTAAATAATTAATTAATGTATCCCCTTTCTCCCTCAATAACCAAAAATCATCAGTCGACATAAACGCAAAAAACAACAGATTTTTTATGAATTCATGTTTGTTTTAATAAAATAATCATAACTACTGCCTACTATGTATTTTTAATTATTTTTTATTTGTGCAATTTAAACAGTAATCATTTTTATGTTGCAGTCAATAGACACGATCAGACATGACATTTAATTTCTTGTTATTTACCATTATTGTATAGAACTTTATTGTCTTATAGATAGCTTACTAGTTGTCTTAGTTTAACACATGATTCTTTTCCAAACACAACATATATTATTAATAATTATTATTAATAAAACTGATGACTGAAATGTTTAGTTAACATTTAGATATTATCAATGTTTAAGCAGAAATCGAAACTGAAGTATTATTTTAATTCTAGGCAATATACAAAACGCAAAATTTTTGTGCATTGTTGCAACATTCACAATAATATGTAACACTAAATTCATTATTATAAATAGTTGCCTGTATGTCTGTGAAAACATTATATTGTTAAAATATATTCTATGTTTTAAATTTAAGAAAAACTTATACAAACCTCTAAGATATATCTACTTAATAAGAGACAGAAACAAACAAAAACATTTTTGAAATAATGTTATGATTAAAATTTTTAAGTTGTATAAAATAAATTAAATAAATTCTGGAAATAATACTAGTATTTGTTTTACGTAATTTGTAAAATAGCAATTTGACATTTGCGATTCGTTCGTCAATGCTGTGTAAGCAAAATTTTGTGTATAAATAGGGAGTTTGGAATTCAAATGGCATCAAACACAAGTCGGCAATATGAGGGCTATCTACCTGCTCCTCTGTGTCTGCCTGGCCCGCGACTCCAGCGCCAGCATCTTCAGACGGCAGTACCACCCCGACTTGGACAGCCTAATCGTATCACCGCTAGACTACTACGACCAATATCAACCACAATACAAACATCCGAAGACCAAACACCACAAGGAATCCTCATCTGAAGAGACAAAAGAACATTATACCTATGACGACACAAGGGACCAGCCGTCATCGCACCGTGCAGACAAGAATTGGAACTCACCCCTATTTTCCACAGTCATCAACCAAGGGAACCAGATACCCTATGGCGATGTCATAGCGTGGCAAGGAGTCCAAATCGCCACCGGACCTAAGTCTCCAGTGACTAATAAGAAAGACATTGAACGTATCTTCATTGACGCTTACAAAACAATGCAACATGTTACTGAAGAAGATAAAATTCAGTACCACGAAGCATTCGTCAAGCAAACGAGAAGAGAGGACCTGAACACTAACGCTACCGACCTAATCAAGAGACATAATTACAGAGTAGAAGAGCACATTGTCAAGACCGATGATGGTTACTACCTAACCTTGTTTAGGATCCAACCAAGGGAAGTGAATGTGGAAATTAAAGAGCGTCCAGTAGTATTTCTCATGCACGGTCTCCTGGGAAGCGCTGATGACTGGCTCTTGATGGGCCCCGGGAAGTCGCTCGCTTACCTTCTTACCGATGCCGGATATGATGTATGGTTGGGTAACATCCGTGGTAACAAGTACTCTCGTCACCACGCCAGCAAACACGTATCTAACCCAGATTTCTGGAAGTTCAGCATCGATGAAATTGCCCTTCATGATTTGCCTGCTATGATCGACTATGCACTGCAAACCTCGGGAAAAAGCAAGTTATTCTATGTAGGACACTCTCAGGGCACTACTGCTTTCTTCGCTTTAGCTGCTACTCGTCCAGAATACAGAGAAAAAATTGTTATGATGCATGCTCTATCCCCGATGGTCTACATGGAACATGTACGAAGCCCTCTTCTGCGCATGATATCCCCAATCAGTTCCTTTTACGAAATTTTACATGATCAGATCGGACATGGAGAATTTAAACCTAGCAAGGAGGTCGTAAACACGGTTGGCGGCAACATGTGCAAGAAGGAAGTAGGATGCGAATATGTTTGCTCTAACGTAAACTTCGTTGTATCTGGAGTAGATACCTCTGGTATGGAGTATGATTTGGTGCCTGTTATCGCTCGACACCTACCCGCTGGGGCATCCACGAGACAGATTAAGCAATACGGACAGGCAGTGGCCTCTCGCGACTTCAGAAAGTATGACTACGGCACTGAAACCAACCAAATGATATACGATCACAACCAACCTCCTAAATACAACATGACCGAAGTTAAGGTGCCTGTAGCTCTATACTGCAGTGAAGAAGACTGGTTGGCACACCCCAAAGATGTAGAGAAGTTACACAAAGAGTTACCTGACGTCAGAGACTTCTACAAGATACCAACAGAACACTTCAGCCACATGGACTTCCAGTTCTCTAAGCACGCCCCAGAGGTGGTCTACAAGAGGCTCATCGAATCCATCAATACCTACCAATACTAGATATTAATAATTAAGATAAAATATTCGTATTAGTATAATTTATCTGTATAACGTGTCGTATTCTATAATTCATGATTGCAAAATTGCATAGTAAATCCGTCCTTAAATAAAATGTTTTTTATTATCTAAGCACATTCCTTTTCAACAACAAATCAAAGTTCAAATTGCCGAGCATAAAAAAAATCTTAAATAGTATTATCTTCGTATAATAATTACTAAAATAATAGATATTATTTTATCATATAATAAATATATTATAAAAAATATATTCAGTAATCCCCCCTATAACACTGTACTCTTATAACGCGATTTCAGTGCCTCGTATAACACGTGTTTTCCCTCATATAACGCGGGTAATTCACACGTTATATTTCTATACCATGTAATTTATAATTATTTTTTACAGTTCATAATTAATTTCGTTTACCATTACACATTGTGTTGTTGTAAAATTAAATAAAATTAAGTAAAAATTAAATTTAATCAAGTTATTTCTTAATATTCCATTTAAATAGCATTAAACGAGAAAAGTTAAACGTGTTTTTTTTTTATATAACGCGTATTTACGATCATATGACAATTCCCTAGAACTTGTTAAATAAATTAGAATCTACATATATAACAAATATAATCTACTTAATAACTATATAACAAATTGATCCAAGGCAAAATTTAAACATTTAATATTTTTATAAACGTATCTACTTAACATTAGCATTAATGTATATTATACAATTATATTTTATTCTAAGTACACATATATATATAAATTTGCAAATCCCACAAAAAACTACTAAAAGAATTTTGGTAAAACTTTTCTCAATTACAACATATTATTACGGAATATGGAATAAATAAAAACTGATTTTTTATGGTTTTTTATTGTTTAATATGTAGAGTTTTCGTTGGTCGTATTAGGTAATACGATCGTATAATTATATCTTCTCCCCACCCCCCCCTATAACAGGACATCATTTAAAGTAAATATATTACTATTTAGTTTCATTGTCATATTTTGATGGTTTTGAAATCTGTATCATGGTCAGTAATTTTATGTAAACATAATGTTCTTACATCTCTACAAAAAAACCTATTAATAAGTATACAGTAACTTCTGAATACAGATTTTGTCTCGTTACAATTTTTTAGTCTATTTTATGATGTTTTGTTATATTCGACAACAGACAATATACATTTTTCAAAGCTTTTTAATGCATTGCTCTGAATACATGGTTTAAAAGGTTGAATCGTACGTGGAATCTCTTTTAATCTATACTAATATATATTTTTTCTAATATTGACTGACTAACAAGTCAGTCATAATTGATTCGTAAAAAAAATACAGGTTGGTGTTTATTATTAGTGACATCTGTTATTTAAAATAAAAAACTTTATATAAGTAGTTTATGAACATGTCCTAGTTACAACGTTAGTTACTTAAAAATAAAACAGATGGCACGTCTATATTTGTTAGAGTTGACATTTAAATAATATGCCTTACCAAGCCCACGCTTTGTTTTGACAGTACTAACATTCTGTCATCAAAGCGTTGTAGGTAAGAAAGAGACAAAAATATACATTAAGCACGTAAAAGAGGAGGTTAGCTGCGCGACGGCGCTGTAGCGTATCTTCCCGCCGTCCCCCCAAACGATCCACAGTCGCGCTTTAGTTCGGATAGCTGTGCGTAGTTCGCTTGTGTTTTAATATTATAATTATTGTTTACATATTGACAGTGGTTTCAGATTTTGTTCGAGGATATTTATATTATTAGTGAGTCGGTGAATTCATATTTTTCACATGGATTGAGTGACGATGTTACCACCTACGGCCGGTATAGCACAAGAACGTGACCGGACCGACATGGCGTACCAGCAACGACGCGACGTGCGAGAAATAACAAGAGATATTATCAGAGAAGCTCGAGTTACAAACAGAAAACAATCTATGTCGCCTGGAGGTAAGCAAGCCGGCCAAAACGACGCCACGTTTCCGCCATTCTTGTCAGATTGACGTAATATGTCAAGGTGACATTTATATAAAAACAAGATTTATTCGATAGAAAAATACACAAAAAATATAAACTTTAAGTACCGCATCCTTTGGGAAGCAATTGTAATGAAAACTAGGTCTGTTACGTCATCAAGGTACATGGTCTTGCGAAAGTAAAATGGCGCCAATGCGCCACTTCTGAAGTAATTGAGCATCTCGTATCTTATTAATCATAATTAACTGCATTTTATACACAGCATTAAGACTTACTTATAGCCAAATACTGTTTATAAACTACGAATTAATAGAATAGACGGAAAAACAGATATGTATAGGCACGTGCACAAGTTATTTTTAGACAGCTCGTACGTAATGTAATGCAATATCGTTGACCGTTGGGCATCGTTTTTTCTATATATCGAAAATGTCACAATTGTAGCTGGTGTTACGACATGAAAAGATGGATTTTTACAATTGATTTCTGTTTATTTTGTATTGAAATTTTGACTTTTCTGTCGCATTGACACTAAAATGACAGTAGACAGTGGTCATGATAACAAGATGGCCGACGTTGCATTCTCTTATCACGCGGCGTTGAAGGTGGCGCCACTGTTTGTTGATGTTTTATAGTTTCTCCTTATACGAAGATTTATTATTTCAATATGAATTCGATAGATACATTAATGTTTAAGAAAAAAGTGGTTATAATGATTCCCTTACGAATATGAAGGATATATTCTTTAAAAGCATAGGTTTAAATTTTTTACACATGATTTATTATTTATTTCTTCTATTTAATAATTATTCTAAATAGTTAAAATTTCAACGTCTTATATTACTTCTATATACTTATTCCTGACTTCCGGACTTATTCCTGTACTCAAAACAACTAAGGCGCTTTATACTTGTGGAGCTTACTGTACCCTGGGAAACAAATATACCCAAAGATCATACATTTAAGCTTCACAAGTATTACGAACTATGTAACAAACTGATCAAGAATAAATTTATAGTTAATTTGTACGCTGTAGAAGTAGGAGCGAGGGGTATAATAGCAAAATCTCTCTACCACTTGATTAAGGATCTTGGCCTTTCTAGAACAATCATCAGTTCATTTCTGGAACGCATTTCAAAGGTTGCTTTAGTAGGTGCTTACTATATTTGATTAGGTAGGGAGAGGAGCGTGAACAGTGAAGGTGAGCGTGTATGTGCATAGTAAAGGGGCCCCTTAAACCTACACCTGGGTTGCAAGCAGGCATTGTTTGTGCTCCTCTTCTTGCAACGCGATGGGCCCGGCACCCGCACGGTGAATCCATGGAATGCTAAGAAGCTTTGTCTCATAATAATTTCTTATTTAAATTAACCAACATGTGAATATTAATGTAAAGGTAATGTAATTATTGCATTTTAAATAAAATTAATATTGCTGTATCTGTATTTATTCATGGATATGAAATATTATATTTTATATTATATACTACCAAGAAATATTACAATAATATTACATTTATATAAATATGAGCAAAGATAATATTAAACTATTATAAAAACACACTACAGAAAACTGAAAGGCATGTGACCAAAAGAGTACTGGGTATGGTAGTAGAGGACGGCCGAAGAAAAGATGGATGGATTGCGTTAAAGATGGTATGAAGAAGAAGGGAGTGTGTAAAGAAATGACGAGTAACAGGAGAGTATAGAAGGAAAAAACATACCGTGCCGATCCCAAAATGGGATAAGGGCAGGAGGATGCTAACTACAGAAAAATCCTTATTCTTAAAATTATATTATATTAATTACTTTTTTATTATTAAAATCTATATTTAATACAGTTGTTGAATAGAAAAGTAAGACATCTTCACGAGGAACTTGTAAGAGTTACTTATATACACAAGTGCAATATATAAACTAACATAATTATATAAATAGGTACCAGAATGAGCCAACTTATTTGTTTGAAATAAATATAACTAAACAAACAAAATGAAGACATGAGAAAACTAAACATAAATTATAGTAATAGAACACAACACACTATTATTGTATATTCAACTTTACTGTTATTGATTTTGCTTCATTATAATTGCAAATGCTACCAGTAACTTTTAATATATATATATATATATATATATATATATATTAAAAGTATATATAAATATATATGTATATAAATAAAATTTGTGTCTGTTTGTAATTCCAAATTACTAGCTTATCTCTAAATGCGTATCAAAGTATATGGGGTACTTAAATAAAAATATCAATTTTAAACCTTTTTTCTGTGTGTCTGTCTGTTTGTTCCGACTAATCTCTGAAATGACTGGACTGATTTTATTATGACTGTCACTGGCAGATTGCTCATGACGGAAGGAATAACAGCTACTTTTAGTTTTAATAATATTTCCCGCACAAAAGATGTTCATAGCTAATATAGATTTTTACCACATGTATTTAAAAAAAAGTTGTAACAATAATAATAAACTTTAATATGAATATAAGTATAAAAAGTCAATCAAATTGTTTGATTAAATAATAAAAGATTTGAATACAATTGATACATATTCCGACTTTGCCATACCTTTCTCATAATATTAATATTATATATTTAATTGTTAGTTACTTAGTTGGTCATGGAAATAATGGTGAATAATATACTATGGCTAATGTTGATGTCGGACTTACTTAAACGCCAGTTATTAAATAAAATGACTTACATTTATTATCTATAATTTTTTTTTTTTAATATTTAATATAGATAACACATACTCTAATACAGGCCGTATGGCTAGAAGTACTTTATAGCTATTTAAGTATAATGATTTCGCGTAGATTTAGACACTAGAATAGGGTCACACAAACAACCGAATGTTTGGCCTTGGCTCCGTTGCGTCATAGCCGGTCATTCAACTCGATCGATAGCGCACCCCGCGCCCCCCGCTCCCCTTACGCTTTGTTGTGACGGCCATCTTACTTTTGTTACTTCCGTATTGTTTAAACGTCTTTATGTTATAAGAAAATTTATTACGTATCAAAAATAAATATAAATATTGTATATAACGCATGTCTTAAACAGGTGTATATGTTATATTCATATGAAATTGAAATAAAATTTTATATATATATATAGAGTTAAAGCAGTATCTATCTGACTAATTCTCATAATTCCCAACTCACGTGTTCGTTACAATTCATTTCCCGACCCTTTCCGCTGCCGCTTTCGGCATATTTGTTTTCATTGACAAAAAATCCTATCATTTCTCGATATTTTAGATGTTTATCATATTTTTAATATATTTATGAAGTAATTTCCCTTTTTTTTATCAAATTTTACACGCATTACATTAAGTCGTAACAAGCCAAGAATTATATTATAATTTAAAGATAGTCTCGTTTTCTGTGACAGCGCGGGACCGGTTCCCGTCGACGTCGTCCACCGACGACAACGAGTCGGGGACTGACGGGGAGGTCGACCGCCGTCGCATCAGCCACGGAACCCACATCGTACAACCACCGGTAATTACCTGATCACATTGGCGGTATTCGCATTGATGTATATTGTATTCTATACATGTAATATTCGTTCCAGGGAGGCATTATAGTCCGCAAGCGTCGCGGCAACTTGCCCAAACACTCTGTGAAGATCCTGAAGCGGTGGTTATATGAACATAGATACAATGCTTATCCAAGCGATGCAGAGAAACTCACACTCAGTCAGGAGGCCAACCTCACAGTACTACAGGTATGTTATAGATTTATTTGAGATATATATCTATATAAAATAGATGTGTTAGTTAAAGAGACAGAAGTAAAAATTTTTTTTTTTTTTAATAAATAGTTAAATAATATATATATATATATATATATATATATATATATATATATATATATATATATATTATCTGTATATATTATATTAAATTTAATCTATTAGCAATTTTTTTTTTTGGGTTATTAATTATATCCACCGTCTCGTCCTCTCTGATTCAAAAATAAATAAATGAACATCCTACTATTACATAACATAATCATATAACTATAACTATTCTGATCGTTTGTACAGGTGTGCAATTGGTTCATAAACGCGCGGCGCCGCATCCTGCCCGAGATGATCCGTCGCGAGGGTCACGACCCGCTGCACTACACCATCTCCCGCCGCGGCCGCAAGCAGCTCGGGGGCGCCGGCTCCAGCTCGGGCGCCGCCGCGGCCGCCTGGGACGGAGAGGGGGAACCCGAGGGAGAGGTCCGTCTAGTAGAATAGTAGAATACTCGTAAAAATGCATATTCATGTCGTTTATTTGGTAATATTTTTTGGTTTAAAAGTTTTTAAAACTATTTCGAAAAATATAAATCCAGGGCATTCCAAATTATTAATTTTCAATTTTCGTCAAGAATTTAATTCTCTAAATCGACCGACTCGACCTTTAACCGAGCGTGTTGACACAGGTGGAGGGAGAGCGAGGCCGAGACCACGACTACGGAGACGGCCTGCTGGTGTACCGGAGCGACGGTGACGACATCGCCGACGCGGAGGAGGGGTACTCGTCGGGGGCCGTCAGCGAGGAGGAGGTCAAGTACGACCCCTCGGTGTGGCAGAGCGTCATACGGTACGGGCCTGAAGATAGGGACCTGCATCCCGCCGCCAGAGGGTGTGTATATCCGTGCGTGTGTATACAAATTAGGGGGGAGTTTACATCCGATGCGCGTGTGTGTGCAGGTTCATCAGGTTATATAGAACGCTATCGCGTGCGAATGTGAGTGTAACGTGTCGGTGTGTGCAGGTCCGCGGCGGTCGTGACGGTTCGCACGGCGGAGGAGGGCGGGGCTGAGGAGGGAGCGGGAGGGGGTGAGGGGGGCGGCTGGCACCCCCAGTTGGCGCACCTGCCGCAGCTGCCGCACCCCCTGCGCCGCAAGCCCGACGAGCGGGACAAGTTCAAGTGCCTGTACCTGCTGGTGGAGACGGCAGTGGCGGTGCGTCAGAGGGAGCAGGAGCAGGAGGAGGTGCCCGTCTAGCCGATACGGTGAGATACGTACAATAACTCATGTAGCACTGTTCATTGTAGGGGTTAATTAATAATAAAAATTATAATAAATTCCTGGTATTTGTTTGAAATCACAATCGCCGAATTATGTAAATCTAGAGTCGACGTAGAGTGTACTCTCTTTAAATAATTCGTACGTTACGTTCCAGGTGACGGTTGCTTACGGTCTCCGGGTCGCGGCAGAGCGTTGTGCGTTACGGATATCACGTTAACGTATCTTCCATAACGTAGTCGCGCGAGGACGCGGAAGAGTAGTCATTGAAGTTTTATTTTATTCTTTTCTCTATGGATGGGATTTGGTTTTATTGTGTAAAGATGATTTGTGTAGAGTATGTCTTTATTTTTTTTTAATTATAACTTTGCCTCTAAGGTCGGTATTAATAGATATTTTTTAAGTTATAAATAGATAATTTGATTTGCAAGTTAATAATTTAATTGTACATTATACGTTTGATACCCATCCATAGATAAAATACTAATTACACACTACCCACGTAATACCTACCATATATTGAATAGCTTTTCATATATATATATTTATATATAACGTTAAAGTAACAAAAAAAAATCTCTAAACCTATTATAACTAGTGGCGCAAAACGGGACCTCGATTTTGACTCGCTGCGCTCGCAAAATCTCGGTAGGGTTTGGCGAATTGAGCGAAGCGAGTAACCCATCTTCAATTCAGCGTACAAAGGTGAAACCGACAGGCAAAAATATAGAATAATCATAGCGAATTTTTTTTACATTGAAGTTTATGTGACTGTAATTTTTGGTGGTTATTCCTAAACGACGTGAGTTTATTTTTTATTTTCTTTTATAAAACATCGCTATAAATGTGCAAAATTTCATGAAGAAAGGTTTCGATAAAGCCGTTTCCATGCCAACCCCTGACATGGGATGCAAAAAGTCTCAAATAGAGCGCTCCGCTCGTTTCGCTCAATTAATGTCACCTGAACTTGAAGTTTTTTTTTTATTTTAAAGTTTAACTAAAAATACTGCCCCTATGTATTCTACAAGACACTGATACTGTAGTCTGTATAATCGTATGCTATCCCGATGTAGACTGTATTACATCGCAATAGGGTCTACATTCGTACATATATCAGTAGACGTAGTAAAGAGATCCGTCCGTACTGCCATTGTTACATAAACCATGGCGTTACAGGCGGACCGTGGGCGTAGAGACTAGTATAACAATAAAATAGCGCAAAAACTCATCTTTTATTTTTTAAAACTTAATTTCTACTTAAGCAACATGATTTCATAAAATTAAATTAATTATTTTCTCCGTTATTTGTGTAACAAAATAATTTTAAGTTTATTTAGTTTTGTATTATAAAAAGTTGCATTTGTTTTAGAGTTGGTAATATTTTTGCGCTGCCTTTACATATATTTTAGTGTATGAAATAATCATATATATTATATATAAAGAAGACGTATTTTTAATATTAACTTGATATTGTGTTCTGAAAAACTAAATATACAATAATTTAATATAATTGTATAATATAATATAATTGAAATTTTGTGTTGCAGTTGTAATGAGTAATAACTCTTCAGAATCTGCTATTTTTTTTATATAAATAAAAAATAAAATGATCTCTAAATATCTATAGAGATTAATTTATATAAATATCATCAGCCGATTCTAAAAAGGTATTATATATATATTTTTTTTTTTATATTCAAATACATTTTTTTTAAATAATATGTATAATGATTATAAAAAGGTTTAGGTTTTATCGAGTGCTTCTAATATAAGTTAAAAAATTCATAAAGTGTATAAAAACAAAAAGCTTTAAATAACGCAATAATTAACTATGTGACTTCGGAATTATCACATCTGGATCATTGTAATTATTCCAGTTAATAAACTATCGTATGGCGTACGTGTTCATACTAGAGACGCGAACCGGACCTCGATTTTGACTCGCTACGTTCGTAAAATCTCAGTAGAGTTCAGCGAATTGTGCGAAGCGAGTAACCCATCTTTAATTTAGCGTTCAAAGCTAAAACCAACAGGCAAAAAATATAGAATAATCAAATATCACATAGCGATTTTTTTTACATTGAAATCTATGGGACTGTGATTTTATGGTGACTATTCCTCAACGACATGAGTTTTTTTTTCACTTTTTCTTATAAGCCATCGCAATAAATGGTCAAAATTTCATGAAGATCGGTAAAGCCGTTTTTAAGCCAACCCTGGCTATGGGATGCAAAAAGTCTGACAGAACGCTCCGCTCGCTTCGCTCAACAATTCTTTAATAGTTATTAAACTACAACATATTAACTGATTGTTCAAGGGGAATGAGTAAAACAATGTAATCAATTGTAACAATATTTAAAATTAGATTTAGGATTGCAAAATGGAGTCATTTTAAGTTAACGCAATGTTCCTACAGTAAAAAAATGTAATTTTATTTTTTTCATCTGGCAACGTTAATTATACAAATTGGTAACTGGTAATTTTACTAATTTTAGCCGCTGTATGAGTGCCGACAGACGCAAGTTAAGTAATTTTGTAGATCATAATTTTGTAAGGTAATGTTTCGTTTATGTACTACTATGTAAGTTTCATCTACTCGGAGTACAATAACCTGTGGTTAGTTGTAGTGCTGTATATACATATGTGTAAGGTCGTAACTTGTTAGTGATTTTAAATAAATATGATTTCGGAAATGCTGTTTCATTTTATTATTTAATGTTTTTTTTTTTATTAAATCCTTTTTTTTTTATCAGACTGACATTTCTCAACTTTTTTTTTTAACAGATCGACATTTCTCAACTTTTTTTTTTTAACAGACTGACATTTCTCAACTTTTTTTTTACCAGACTGACATTTCTCAACTTTTTTTTTAACAGACTGACATTTCTCAACTTTTTTTTTACCAGACTGACATTTCTCAACTTTTTTTTTTTAACAGACTGACATTTCTCAACTTTTTTTTTAACAGACTGACATTTCTCAACTCTTTTTTTGTACAGACTGACATTTCTCAACTTTTTTTTTTTTTAACAGACTGACATTTCTCAACTCTTTTTGTACAGACTGACATTTCTCAACTTTTTTTTTTTTAACAGACTGACATTTCTCAACATTTTATTTATAAGGATACGTTTCATTCGCTTAAAGTAATTTTGAAGGTCCATGTGCATTCGTGATTTATCAGTTTGGTTTGCTTTTCACACTTCTCGCGTCCCCCGAGTTTGGGGACTTTCTCTTTCCCAGCGCCGCGTTAGACTCCGTCATATTTTCTGGAGTCAATATATCTGCCATCAAAAGCTCCACACTTCCGTTACAACTTATCTCTTGTTTATCATCTGCGGTAAGAAAATTAATTGTAGCATTCATTTCAAGTGACGGGAAAAACATAAGTCTTAAAGAAAACATACTAGCTACTATTTCATACTATATTTATTGATATTGATTGATAAAGGCACATCGATTCATAAGAACTAAAGGTGCCTCCACACTTAAGTTCATGGTACAGCGATACGTGTAGCAGCGCCTTAATCTGGACAGCTAAAGCGGCAAAGTTCAAGGTAGTGTACCTTGTTCCATCTGCTTCCGTAGAAACTCTTCTTTGGCTTGTCTCTGGCGCCGCTTGCGCTCCTCCCGCGCCGCAGCCTGGTCTTCCGTCTCCTGTTTAATTATATTCTATTATATACCAGATAATTATATCACGGAAATAATATTTATAAGACTTGAGATCTGAGTATAAATCCACGTTATAATAAATAAAGGTTTATAGTTGTCGCATTAAAAAGTGGTTAAAATAATTCATATATATATACGAAAAAATTATATAATGCAATCTCAATTAAGATAATTGTTTTAAAGTAATTAAATTTACAACTCACTAAATACATTGAAAGAAAAAATTAAATTTATAGAAATTTTATTAGTTAAAAATACCAAACCCTAAAAAATAAAGTTCGCAGCGCTTACTAAATGTAGAATATAAAAAAAATGGTACAAATAAAATATAAACCTAATAATTAAAAGTTGGATATTTTCAATATTTTTATTTTAATGAAAACATTTACTGCATTCCGACAGCCCTTATATTAATAATTTACAATCTTCACTTCATTACTTATATATTGAGACAAAGAACATCTATCTATTGTAACATTGAACAATACTTTTAAAGTATATAATGTTATATAAAATGGTAATTTTCGTAATAAAAAATTACAACTCCAGTACTGCCAACCTTAAAACTTCACAAATGAACAAATCTTCATACAATCTGTATAAAACTAAATGTAATAATAAAAAAAATATATAATATACCACATTTGAGATTTAAAATACTACTCCGATACTTATCATCCTAAACTAACTAACTAACAATGAATTTTTCATGGCCTATATCATATTGTTTTAGTCTAATAAACTTTAGAGGTTGTAGACTATATATATATATATATATATATATAGGGGCGCCAACAAACCCTCAATTTCGACTCGCTGCGCTCGCGAAATCTCGGGTGCCGTTTGCATATTGAGCGAAGCGAGCCTAGTGTATTGACTCATCGTTTCCCATTGACTTCAATGGCATATCAGTTTTTTTACAAGACAAAAAAAAAATTTTTTTTTGAGGATATTTCTCAAATTTCTTTTTATAAAAACCATCATCTAATGTGTCTTTTTGATTGCAAAGTTTCATAATTTTCCGTCAAGTAGTTTTCGAGCCAATTCGTGACAAAGAATGTAAAGTCTCCAGTAAAACGCTCCGCTCACTTCGTTCGCTTCGCTCAAAAATCATCGTCTGTCTGTTATTGAGTGCCTTTGAACAAATGGACCAGTTGAGATCTTGTTAACATTATAATGCGATAAATCTATATTTACTGACACATATTTGTTTAGTACCAAGAATAAAATCTCAACCTAATATAACTAGGATCCTCCTTTCTTCTTTTCTTGATAACTTTTGAATGGCTAAACATTTTTTCAACCTTTTTTCTCTATAACATCCGCGTTCGGCTCAAACATACATGAGAACATTTTTAGCTAATTATCTCGTCGCATTCTGGAGACACCTAACACAAAAAAACGTCTCCCAAATGGTTAAGATTTATCCTACACATAAATGTAAAACTTATGGAAATTCCCAAACGTCTGTCATGAAATTTAGAGAATTAATAATTACCAGTTATATACAATGTATGAATCTTTGGCAATTATTTAGCTATTCATATTTCCTACCAACAGCAAGATAAAGATAAAAGTATTTCAACAAATATAGTATCGATATTGGGAGATTCATGAATGTATGCTTATTTTATTTACTAACACCAAAGTGCGGCACTAACGGCACTCGGTCGCGTCACTTGGGGGCGGAGTCTGCGGGCGCGGCCGTCTTGTCATCCGGGAACTGCTTTTCGACCTGCTCCGCGACCCACTTCCTGACCTTCTGCTCAGTCCAGAAGCCGTCGTAAAAGATGGTGGGCTTGATCCAGCAGCCCTGCTGCGGCTGGAAGTCCTCGCGCTTGCAGTCGCGCCCCAGCAGCAAGTTCCGCGACGGCAGGTTTAGATTGTGTGGGTCGTAGAAGTGCCAAGGGCTCAGCTCGTAGTAGTTGGGGAAGTGGGGCGGTGGCAAGCGCGGCGGGCCGTACACCGGCGGCATCATCACGAAACTTACGTTAGAGTTGGGGCGCACGTGGGCGGGGAGGGCGGTCGGTGCACCGGCGTAGGGCGGGCGGGGCGCGTTGGCGGCGGGAGGCAGGTTGGCCGCCGGGTTGGTGGGCGGATTGGTAGGCGGGTTGGCCGGCATCGGGTGCGCCTTGGCCACGGGGGGATTCAGGGTATTCTTGGGACCCTTCTGCGGGTATACTAGAGGTATGTTGACGACATTCACGTCGTTTTCCCTTCTTATATTTGGTTTTGCCAAGTTCTTTGGTTCTGTTTTGTTAAGTGGATTTTGATTGCTTTCCTGAACTACCTCCGGTGGCATGATTTGGTTTGTCAAATCATTTTTATTACTTTCCAGAAGTTCCACTAGTTCTGTTGAAATATTGCCACCAAAACTCATAAGTGTTTCACGAAGGGCATTTGTCACGGCACACTGAAAAAGAAATCTCAATTAATAATGTGGGCAGACACTAATTTATTATTTATAGAGTAAATAAACATACTTTTCTGGCTCTGTGTATTGCGAGACCCTTATTAGAAGCGATTGATGTTGCATAACCAATATTATCACGATGGATATCCAGACTTTTCACTTTAATTGATACATAACATGCTACACCAGCCGTATATTTTCCATTAAGAGGTTCTGCAAAATCTGCAGAAAATATTATTTTCATTAAACAAATCAAAAGTTTAATTAATAAAAATATATGTGCACCCAGATAGCATAATGGTATAACTCACCCAAGTCCTGTGAGGTGACAGACCAACTCCAGTTGTTAAAACCCCACTGTGAGTGTCCAAAGTTAATGAGCTGCAGACGACGCTGCTGTGGTTCCTCCTCATCACAGAGCCCTTCCTGTTGTAAATCAGATTAGGAATAGAGAAAGCCTTACATTATAAACTAATAAATATTTTGATCACTTCAATAATATAATTAAAACAATTATTATATGGTTATTGGAAACAGTAAAATCTTTTCTAATAAAACCTGAAAATTTAAAAATTTTTATAACCATGGTTGATTTTCCAACATTAATTTAAATGATTGGACAAACTTTGTAATAGAAAATGGTCTAAATACATATTAAGTATCTTTTTAACTGCCAATACAATGATTTTAACTTAATAAATTACTGTTACTATTAACACATCTTATAAGGGAGTATTGATAATGTGATTATCAGTTATTGACTCAGTACAACAGAACTAACATAATATAGTTTTTTATTTTTTTATTAACATATATATACATATAGTTATTGGATTAATAAGTTCTGTCATAATAAATATAATAAAACACCAAGAATGTTTTATACAGCAAAATACGATACACATACCCTGGTTACATCCAGCCCAATTCCCATCTCCATTTTCATACTATTAGCAACAGGGTATCCTGGTTTTCTTTGCATGTTAGTAGATGTTATGTTTTATTAAAATCCAAAATACATTTAAATTCATTAGAGATTACTTTTTACGAATAGATGTCTTGAAAGAATTCCAATAAATGTGAAATCCCTTAAATTAAAGCCTTAAAATTAAGGTAATCGGCTTTCTCCGTAATATGAAGTCGCAAACAATACAAAAATCTTTAATATTTATATATTAAAGTACTAAAACTTTGTCACAAAATCACAAATTACAAAACAAATGATACAGATGAGTAATAAAATGTATTGATACTTGACAGCAGACAACTAAGTAGACTTTAAGTACTATATAATATAATCTGTATTGTACTAGTCTGTACTTATTAGTTATTACTATACTTTGTCCATTATATTATTAGTCTTTTGACAGCTCGACGATTGACATGTGTAGTAATGTCCTTAAGATTCTCGAATGCGATACCATTCCGATTATAGTACTATCATTAATCGATTTACGTAAACGTAGTAACAGAATAATGGCGCCAATGCGCCACTTATAAAGTAATTGAGCATCTCGTATCTTATTAACCATAGTCAACTGCATTTTATACGCAGTATTAATACTTACTAATAGCCAAATAGTGTTTATAAACTACGAATTAATAGAATAGACAGAAAAACAAATATGTATAGACACGTGCACAAGTTATTTTTAGAGTTTTTTGAAATTAAATGTAAACCCGTGTGATTGCGTCCGTATTTATTAAATGGTGGCGGGTGTTGAGCTGGGCCCCTCTAATTTCTTCTTTTCTTGATAACTTTTAAATGGCTAAACATTTGTTCAATCTGTTTACGTTATAACATCCGCTTTCGGCTCAAACAAACATGAGAAATTATTTAGCTAATTTTCTCGACGCATTCTGGAAACAACTAAACACAAAAAAAGGTCTCCCAAACGGTTAAGACTCAAACAATTATTCTGACGACTCGCTATAATAAATTAAATTTAATTAATTAAGTGAATTGTTTTATTTGTATGCCATAAACTAAGAAGTAAATAAAACTTTATATAAAGTTATTATATAAAGTTTACATGTCTTTATATTTAAATAACATATCAATTGCATCTTATTTAACATTATAGAAGAGTTTTTCTTTAGCAGATATAATACTCGTTGCATTGTTTTTACGATTATTAGTAATCGGTAGCATAATCGTAGTAATCATTTTGTGTGGCAAGCAGTTAGTTCAAACGAACAGTGACCCGGGATTTTTAAATACATATATAGATTTCACAATTTTTTTATAAATGACGTTTGCCGATCCGTATCCGTAGATATACTGTGAAATTCAGAAATCGGAATTCAGTCGGACTTATTATTTATTACACGAAAGTTTAATCTAAATAACTGTGTTACAATAATGGTTTGTGTGTTTATTAATTATAAAATGGATGATATTTAATGGTTATTGGAATTTCTAACAATATTTATATTTAATATATTTAAGGTAAGTGTGTTATTTCATACATTTTATTATATTTTAGAAATTCTATCCGTTCTAAATTTTATGATAAGGCATAAGAATGCTCCTCCTCAGCCTAGAAACAACGAAGTGTAAATTAGAAAAACGGAATCTTGGATTGGATGGATGAGGATCCAAAATATTAATTTACCTAGAATTGATCTATTGACTTGACAATCCTTTTTTCTATTCTTTCTTTTGTTGTGTAAACGTTTCTAGATGGTATTTTGAAAAACTGAAGGCCTTAAGCCATACTCAAAAGAACTCAGAGGCACCTTAACCATACATGTTTCCCTGGAAGTTGTTGATAGATTCTGCAGATACTTCAAAATACTAACTGACTGTGGTATAAAAATAAAATTTAAATAAATTATATTTATAAACATAATTTATGTTAGTAACATGAACCAGCACATGGGGACTCACCTGCAGGAGTCTGGTAATCATTAGGCACCTGTCTTTTGAACCTGAGTTCCTACAAAGACTGTGACTCAGAAAGTCTTTGAGTGATTGAATTTTGAAACTGTTGTGAATAGTAGTAATAGTAGTAACTTTTGTTTGTCTGCATTCTTTTATTTGTTCAGTTGTTTTTCTGATTAATGTATTTAAGCATGTTTCTAGGCACTTTTATAAAATGTATAGATTCACTGCCTATTTAGAGTGTAATACTTTTCTATAAGTTATTTATTCTATGAGTATATATCATGATTCTAATAGAAAACTTCAGAATTTGAATATCAGTAATATTAATTACTTATTTACATAATAATAATAATATATAATAATATGCGAAAAAATCACAACTTGATGTTTAACCTTATATTATATGAGAATTTAATAAATTAAATTTCACTATTTCCTTCCGTGGAGTCATAAAAGGTGACTGAGGGATAGATTTTGCAGAGGTTGTACAGCGGCATTCTGTGTATACCATATTACCACACTGAGATCTTTCACCCACCTGTCAAGCATGGCAATTATGGAGTATACCCTAATGGAAGCTGAAGGAGACAAATGGGCCCCTAGTCTCTGGTGGCCCTGCTGTTCCTGGTTATGATAGCGGCCAGTGCAATAACTTTGGGGCAAGAGGTTTTAACAATCCCTGGCAGAGGTTCGCCTACCATTACCACTGACAATTGGCCTTGGCAACATAGAATTGTGCGAAGTGCGTAGAGAGGGAGAGGTCACTAGAAGTGTTATGTCAGGTATTATTCTCTACTTCCGGGAAAGCGACCAACTGCCCAAAGGAGGCGTCGGTTATCTTGTCCACAACTTCTTTGTCAACAACGTTGTTAAGATCGAGAGATTGTCGACTAGGGTTGCATACTTGATACTCAGGATAACCAAACGTTATTCGTTGAAGGTTATAAGAGTAAACGCACTGACCTCGACACATTCCGATGTAGCAGAGCCATACGTGCCTCCAAAACTCACAACACAGTTGTCATGGGGACTTTAACGCAAGGCTGGACATGCGTTGCGATGACGAACTGCAATTCGGTGTTGGACAACGGAATTACCGGGATCACCTACTGGCTGAATTCTTGGAGAATAAGGGTCTATTCATGATGAACTCCTCCAAGAAACGCGTGTAAGAGGTGGACCTGGCTGAGCCCCGACGGCTTGACAAGAAACGAAATTGATTTCGTCATATCGGCGAGAAAGCAGTTATTAAACGATGTCTGCGTGATCAACGTGGTTAAAATCGGAAGTGATCACCGAATTGTACGAGGCTCGTTAAAACAAAATGTTAAACTGTGAAGGTCGTGGCTGCTGATATCAACGCTTTGTCCAACACCTGTACATATTCATAACCCTGAAAACTTTCAGCTCGAACTTCAAAATCGGTTCGAATGCCTGAAACTAATGAAGGATAGGATTCACTCTACTTATGACCGTTCAAGGAATATAGAGTAAAAATCCGTACTATAAGTACGGATTTTGAAGCTCTGGCAGTGCAGGAGAGTTGGAGGCAAATAAATTGCCGAATCATCAGCATTCTCATAGTCCCTATGTGACGCTCTCCAAGCGGCAGAAAGAACGGCAGAAAGTTGCCGAGATCAGCTTTGGATATTGCTAAGAACTTATACGGATACTACACAAGCAGTTTGAGGATACTGAGGACCTGCTCGATGACGGCTTGAACTCTGCTTTGCTTTGTCGTTCAAACCACATCAAATAATCACTAACATGGTATCTTCTCCATATTGCATGACATTGGCGAAATATTTTTTATCCTCTTGGTGCTATCAAATGCCGTCTACCTTGGTATTGGAATAACCATAATAAAATCTCTTTTTCAGAATCACATTGAAAAATGCTTGACATACAGGAAATAGATGGAAGTGTACTTGAAGGGGTAAATATAATATATTTAAATATTATATTATTATTGAATAACTTTAATAAATGTTATAAAAATATATTACAGGGGGGGCAAATATTACGGATGTCCATATCACTATCCGCAGTACTTAATATTCCTGTGAGGGTAAAAAACATTCGAGCTGGACGTGAAAAACCTGGTTTAGCTGCACAGCATTTGAAGGGTAGGTTGTGTTAATATACTCTTATACATTTAGTTTCCAGAGATTTGTGAAACAGTGATCGCAATAAAGAAATACGTCTGAGTTTGTTGTGTGGTTCATCTCAGAGCAGGGCGTGTTTGGGACCCTTGTAGACCCTTGGACCATCTAATTTTAAGTTAGAGAGTGTCTTTACAGAATGAGGCTTATTTCTATAAGTATGGTATCAAAATTGCCTTCCTGATATTTTAATTTGACCCACAGGATTTTGATTCAAGTAAAGATATAAAAATATAGCTTGAGCTAGATATATAGATATATATATATATATCGGATTTGAACCGCTGATTATATTTCTAAAAAGGCCAGTTCTAATGACCTCATCAGGGCCATTAGTACTGGCATTGGATTTTTCCATGATAATAAATAATCAATAAATTAAATAAAAATAGAAAATAATTCTTTATAATTTAATTAGTATTTATTAATACTAGGTTACACCAGAAATACAATCTAAACAAAAATAAGAACTAAAATGTGGTACCAACGTTATTTCATGCAATAATCATGACAGACTTACCGAGTCACCGCTGGAGTCCGAGTGTGTCTAAGTCTCGGCTCCACCGGTTTATATACACGCCTCAGCCGGGTGGGGCGTGTAAGAAAGTAACGTCTACCCACATTTTAGTTTTAACAATTATAAATCATAATATCATCTATTTACAACGATAATAAATGTTTAGTTAAGGCGACAATTCTAAACTTATTTTTAACAATTAAATACTTAAAATTAACAATAACTTCTTAGATCGATACATCATAACACAACAAAATAATACATCAGATGATTCATTTCTTATAACGTCAATAACATAATTTCTAAAAGTAATCAAAATTACTTTTAGTCGTTTTACTACAGTGATATAAGATAATAAGCCGTAACATTATTTTATTTATTTCTAAAAATAATAATAAATAAGCTTGCGGCGACATATATATTGAAATATAAAGTACAAAGAGTGTTTAGGAATTATTTTAATATGGAGTATATTTAACATATATAAGATATCTATAAAAGCAATATACATAATATTTTTTTTTATTTTGGTCACCACGTTTAAAAAAGAATAATAAAAAAATTACTGCACGAAATGGTATGCAATTTTTTTTGTATCAATTAAAGCTTTGAGAATGATGTTTCATTTATGGCTTCGAACAAAAGTTCTCTAATAATGTTCCGCATATAACGCTGTAACAGTTGGTGTCTTAACAAAAGCAAGTTAAATATAAAATCAATACATACTATTAAACAAAGTCCTTAAAAGCTATCTGTCTGTGTATAGTTGATTTTCTCCAATACTACTGCATTGATATTTATACGATTTTTATTAAAACACAGTGCAATTCTTGGGGAAGGTTTAAGTAAATAGTACATTACGTTTGTATGTAAATTGACTCCAATATAACGATTATTTTTAAAGAGGTCTCGCCGTCAGATCAGAGTTATCCTTTACACTATATGACTCAAATAAACTATCGAAGATATTATAGCATTAAAATTATACGCCACCAAAAACATATTGGTCACGCGATCCAGCACTCTTTTAGTGACATGTCGGGATCACATCAGATAAAAGGATCACACTTACACAACGTAAGCGAAGCCGCAGGTAAAAGCTAGTAATATATAAGTTAAACAATAGAATTATCTCATGTACATTTCTGGGTGTGTGCTTTTTTAACACGAGAAAAGAATCCGGAGTAGGTCTTGAGAAATATTTAGTTTTGGAGATTCAACTATATATGCGATGCATAATATGGTCTTACTATGGTCTTCTTATAGCAATAAAATCATGCACAGTGAACAATATGGTTTTACCATAGATAAATTAACAACAGATGCGGGTGCCAGAAGTCGCAGAATGCGGTCGGGGTGTTTTGCGATTTATCCCAGACCTTTGATTGCGTGGACTATCAAACATTAATATGCAAACTTGACCACTATGGTGTACGTAGCGCTGCGCTTGGTCTTATTGCCTCTTATTTAAAACAAAGAGTCCAGACGGTTGATGTAAATAATTCTAAATTGGCTAGATTTCACCTAACGATGGGTGTTTCACAGGGATCTATTCTTAGCCTCTTTTTATTTTTACTTTATAGTAATAACTTTTTATACTTTCTAATAACATCTCGCTTATTTATTAGGTCTACAACTTTGTTTCCGCCGTTTTTTTTTTAATTTTAAAAATTATAATATATAAAAATGATATCTTATTTATGTTTCAAAGTATTGTCCGTCACTTTCCACTACTTTGGCCCATCTTTCAGGCAACAAACGAACCCCGCGTCGGAAAAATTCTTCATCCTTTGATAAGATCCAAGAATCGATCCATTCTTTCATGTTTTCAAAAGAATCGAAGCACTGGCCCGCCAGGCCGTGTGCCATCGACCTAAATAAATGGTAATCAGATGGAGCAACATCTGGAGAGTATGGCGAGTGAGGTAGAATTTCCCATTTCAGTGTTTCGAGGTACGTCTTGACTACTTTCGCCACGTGAGGTCGAGCATTGTCGTGTTGCAAAATTACTTTTTCGTGTCTATCAGCGTATTGCGGCCGTTTTGCTTTTAAAGCCCGACTCAAACGCATTAATTGCGTTCGATAAAGTGCACCAGTAATTTTTTCAAAAGGTTTTAGCAGCTCATAATAAATTACGCCAAGCTGATCCCACCAAATACACAACATGACCTTGGATCCGTAAATATTCTGTCGAGGTGTCGCCGTAGGAGTGTGGCCGGGCAATCCCCATGATGTGCGTCGCTTAGGGTTGTCGTAGTGCATCCATTTTTCGTCCCCAGTAACAATACGATGAAGAAATCCTTTTCGTTTTTGTCTTTCAAGCAGCTGTTCACAAGCAAATAATCGTCGCTCAACATCTCTTGGTTTCAACTGATACGGTACCCAGTATCCTTGTTTTTGGATCATCCCCAGCTGTTCCAGGCGTTTTGATACTGCTTGCTGAGTTACTCCCAATGATTTTGCTAGCTGTTCTTGAGTTTGGCACGAGTCTTCATTAAGTAAAGCCTCCAGTTCATTATCTTCAAAAGTTTTTTCTCTGCCACCGCTATGCCGATCTTCAACAACAAAATCACCGCTTTTAAAGCGCTGGAACCACTCGCGACACCTTCTTTCACTAATAGTATCATCACCATAAGTACTTGAAATAACCCGATGAACCTCAGCCGCCGATTTTTTCATGTTGAAATAAAAAGGTAAAATCTCCCGCAAATGACGTGAATTCGGTTTATAAATTGACATATTTAATTAAGTATAACTATATGACGCAAACAAAAATTAACTAATATCGATGTAAGGTTATATTTATAGATGTCAAAACTGATGAAAAACAACTGTGATTTATTTATTTGAACTATTACTGGCTACTAGCGCCATCTTTTGGAAAACGGCGGGAGCGAAGTTGTAGACCTAACATAAATTAAAAGCTTGGTATTCTCTGAGAGATTTGTTGTTTTCAGGAATTCAACTGGTAGCAGAAATGTGTCAAGCTCAGCTCAAAGGAGCGTACATCGGGTCAACGGAAATAGAGTTCATACCCGGCAGAATAAGAGGAGGACATTATACCGCCGACACAAGGACTGCCGGGTCAGTTAGTTTACATAAATTACACAAAAAATACGGATTATCGCCTTTATTACTAGTCAATTAATATATATGTCGAAGAAATTCTATCGTGATGATGATGATGATGTTAAATTTCCATCACCAGGTCGATAAGTCTGCTGCTCCAGGTGTCCCTCCCGTGCGCGTTGTTCGCGGATGGACCCGTGGTGCTGGACCTCAAGGGCGGCACCAACGCAGACATGGCCCCTCAAATAGATTATATGGAGATGGTGTTTAGGAGGAATCTTAATAAATTTGGCGCCGACTTCAATATGCAGATTCTGAAACGCGGGTACTTAATTTTTTCATATATATATATATATATATATATATATATATATATAAATTTTAAGTGTGTCTGTGATTTCAAATTAAAAGATTTAAACTAAATACATATAAAAGTATATAGGTTAATTTTTATTTTTTAAATTTATGTCTGTCTTTTCGTTTGGTCCGGGTAATCTCTTAACGGCTGGACCGATTTTAACTGGAAAAGTTGTATTAAAATCGGTCCACCCGTGAATGCACTACCGAATACCTAATGTTATAAGGGGTACCGTAGGCTGCTTTAGAAGTCGTGGGCACAGCTAGTTGTATTTATAAATATGTATATGACAGATCGTGACTTGAATGATTTAAATATATATTTTTTTGTATTTTCGTACGGAATTTTGGACGAAAGAAAAAGTTGGGTCTACCAGAATAACGGTGTTTTAGGAAGAAATACTAGAAAAAACTCGTTTTCTTTAAAAAAAAAAACCATTTTATTCAACAGTAAATTGCACTCGTACCAAGCCAGGGCGGATCGGTAGTATTATATTGTTTAATTCAGATAAATTACTATTCTGTTAAAATATGAGCATCCAAAAAAAAAAAGGTTTATGGTGAAGAAAAGTTTACTTCTTTAACATCTGATACTCCAAGACAATAAAATAAAAAAATCTATCTAATCGATAGGGTATTAATAAAAGAACTCCAACAGCATGCTTGAAAAAATTTCAAGTGTCTGAACCTGAAAGTGTTTTTTTAAACCATCACCTAATGTGTCTTTTTGATTGAAAAATTTCATAATTTCCTTCAAGTAGTTTTCGAGCCTATTTGTGACAAAGAATGTGAAAAAGTCTCCAGTAGAACGCTCCGCAAGCTTCGCTCAAATATTTTTATATTCTATATTTCCAGGTACTTCCCTCGTGGAGGGGGTCACGTGCGGGTGGAGGTGACCCCGGTGTCCTCACTGCGGGGTGCCACTCTGCTGGAGAGGGGAGAGCTCCAGGACATTAGCGGTATCAGCTTCGTATCAGGAAACTTGCCTCTTGAGGTAGATTCGTGGAACTTAGTGGATTATAAACTAAGATACATTTAGATTTTTCACCTGTTTCAATTATCTGTACAATGTAATCAGGTGGCATATGAAATGGCAGATGGCGCGAAAACTAATTTGACATCGAGGTATAGAACTAACATTCGCAGTTACAAAGAAGATAAATCCATGTCCCAAGACAAGTTTAATGGAATTGTGTGAGTATTATTATAGTATATTTAGTTTTAATATGTAATTTGATACAAAACGAAACCTGACGTTTTGACTCCTACTAAAAAAATGGCATATATTATAATAGGGCAGTAAGGGAATTATAATGATTAAGACAGTCTCCAAAGATAAGAAAAGTCTGCCTTAATTTTTCTTTACTTATAATCTTTCGCTAACATTTGCTCCACAAAAGAAGAAAGCCTTTCGTCCCACCGACAGACTCTTTCCATCCCTATTCCCGCTCCCAGACAAAAACCTTTCATCTAGCTTTCTATCTCCAACAATATGATATACCTGAACCGACCGCAAGTAGGCAATCGAGAAGAGGAGACGGCTGCACACCCCATTCAGACAGATTGGTTGTAATGACCGTAAACCCTCTTTGATATTATTTGCATCCAACGATACAACACTACGATAAAGCACTATGGACTATAAAGACACTGGCGAAACTCACAAATACCAGATGGCACGTCACAAAAAAAAATTATGGAACCATCACTGAAGAAAATGTTTGTTTCATTTTTATTCATATAAAACCTCAAACTCCCTTACTCCTCTCTTTATTTCGCGTACAATGAATTATACGGATATTTTATCGTCTGTAACGTGTATGACCAGTTTGTGGTGTTCGTGGTCGTCCGGGTGTGTGATGGGTGCGAGTGCGCTGGGAAGTCGCAAGGTGCGGGCGGGAGAAGAAGTGGGGAGGAAGGCTGGTGAGGAGATGTTGGACATCCTGAGCTGCGAGGCCTGTCTCGACCAGCACACACAGGTACGGATTAAATCAAGGTCATGTTATAAAAAAAAACCAACAGCTGCTTTTGTTATGTGATTAGATCAGAGCAGGGCGCGTTTGTAAACCTCGTAGACTTATATTAAGTTGGAGAATATCAAAATAGAACCTCTTGCCACTCCCATTTGAGGTACACAAGTGATCACTGCTAATGATTCAAAGTCACAAAGATATGAATAGATAAATGACACAGGTATATTTGTATATATATTCTACATCTTACTCGGTTAGTGGAAGTAAGTTCTTTTATAACAACGCTGTTGAAGGAGGCCAAGTTACAAACGGTAGTATGCATTAGCAACGGTGACAGAAAAGAACTCTTCGGAACAATTCCCGGTGATAAATGAATTACAAAAAAGGCGATGTTCACACGCAAGGCCAATTTCTAAACCTGGGCTTTATACGTAGCCAAACTTAAGACCAAAATGAAATACTGCATCGCTCTATTAATGAATTCCATCAAGATTTTTTTACCCTTGTTCTTCAGGTGACCACTAGATGACCAAACAAAATGATCGCTAAAAATATCGAGGCACATTTTTTGTGAAAGGTGTTATTTAAGAAAATCATTATTTTAAATCGTTATCTTATGGATTAATACTATTAAATTCAATTAAAATTTGTCAACGATATGAATAAACACTTGTTGTTTTATATCTTACTAGCAGGTTACCCGTGCTTCGCAACGGACGGCGAAAGTTATCAAACATTTTGTTTGAATTTCCATACCACCTAATCATATCAAACAGGCGCGTTATATTTTTTGCAGTTTTTTAGCTGTCACTTTGGAACGGTTTCGACCTTTGCAAAATCCTTTCTTATTGCACCTATTCAATATGTCAGGAGTCTTGTGTCTAAATTTCAGCTTACGCAGCTAGGTATTACGGTTTGGGCTGTAGAGCGATGAATGAGTCAGTGTCTTTGTGCTTTATATTTATCTATTTATATATATCTTATATTTATTTATATATATCTTATATACACTTAAAAAATAATAAATAACTGAATAATATGCAGGATCAGTTGATAGTGTACATGTGTCTTGCGGAGTGTTCGCGCGTGCTGGTCGGCCCTCCGACGCTGCACACGCGCACCGCCATACATGTGGCGGAAGCACTCGCCGGGGTTTGTAACTTGTTACTTATGACTTAGACACACTATTGTAACTTACTAAGTGTGTCCTAAGTCATAAGGCTTAAGACACATTAAGTAAGCAAGTCATTAATATCAACAAATTTTACTAGTTTTTTTTTATCCTAAAACTCAATTAACCATTTTATTTATTAAATTCTTTAAATGATGTTTTCAAAATTTTCTAAATGACATAAAAGCAAATTATATATTTTTCTTATTTTTAATTAAATCATTAATGCTATGAAAATTTGTCAAGATTTGTTTTGAGTTTAAATGTTTTAAAAAAAATAAAACAAAGACCGTTAATTGAAATGAAAACCAATGAATTAAATTAATGTAATAAATGTAAAAGTGGAAATTAATGACAATAATGTACCTATTTAGTATCTGTGCAATAAACAACTCGAATTAAAAAACATTCATTTAATAATACAATTTACTTTATAGGTTAAATTCGAGATAACGCCCCAGGGTCGAGAAAATATCATCGAATGCAACGGCCTGAAATTCGTAAATAAATCTATGCAGAAAGAATAGTGTGAATTATACATAATATTATTTATAGGTTATACTTGTCATCGATAACATTTTATACTTCTATATCGTATTTATTGTCTGTATTTATTTACGACAAAAAAAAAACAATTGTCAAAAATATCGGATGTATTGTCTGTATCTATTTATTACAAAAAAAAATTGTCTGTTTTTATTTACGACAAAAAAAAACAATTGTCAAAAATATGGAATTTGTCTGTATCTATTTATGCAAAAAAAAATCTATCTGTAAAATAAACTGTCAAAAAATCAATAAAGCTTGAAATGTATCCTACCGGGTAGCTAAGTTTAAGATATTAACCTTGTTACAAGTGAAATAATACACGTATCTTTCCATATCTTTATTTAATTTCTTCCGTCTCTTACATTAGCGTCTTGATTGACGAGTATAAAATCGATTTTGTAATTTCATAGAACATTGACGACAACATTTCATAGCAAAATATTACAAGTACATACATTATTAGACAATTTAGACTAAAGATTACATTAATAAGAATTGTTATCCAATTTGTAGAAAATAAAGTATAATTAACTCATAATTTAATACTAAGAAATAGATTGTTGATTTAAAAAAAAAATCTTTTACCATATATAAATTTGTCATGATATTAAATATTTATTTTGCCCCTTGAACAGATACTCTTCATAATATATTATGGAATGGAAGTCGAAATATGATTACAGAATAAAATAAAAAATTTCTACTACAACTGTTTCCGACATGTGCGGTAACAAAAAATATAATTCATACTTTAGTAACAAAAATAAACTTACCTAATCTTCACAATCGGTTAAAAACAAATTTTTATTTACAACGATTATTTAACACAACCTAAAAAAAAAATTAATTGTACTGCGGGAAAATTAAAAATCCCAACACCAAACCCGAAACACCAAATATAATTTTCTCACACAACACAAATGGGATTATAACACTATATATATATATATTTAAGTATCAGTATATTTAAGTCATATATTATCATCAGGTTATATAACTTATTTGTATTTGAAATCTTTCCGGAAGGTTCATAACATACACAATGTGGATTAAGACAATCCAAATAATTGTTTGGAAGTTTATCAATGGAAGTTAATTAAATCACACCCTCAAATGTTCTGAAATCATTTGAATGTATGAAGTTGTGAATTTTAATTCAACTCCTACGAGATGGTCGTATATAAAAGTTAAAGATGGTTTACAATAATGTATCTAGTCCAATGTGTTTGTGCGTTACAAGTTTTATTCAAACTATTCTGTCTTCTTAGCTTTAGTGTCGGTTGCGGAATCTTTTATCGCGGGTTGATCTTCATAGCTGAAAACAATATGGATTATATGAGTTATTTCACCTTATTCACATACATTAAGAAACATACAAATACTACTCACTTGAACAAAGCATTGATATCTCCTCTAAGTAGAGCTAATGTCAAAGGAGTGCCGAGGCATGCAGGTACTAAGTACAGCAATGCAGGCTGAGCGTGTTTAAACATGTGCATCACTAGTATAGTGGCCAATAATCCAAGGATATATGCAGAGAAGGTAGCCCGGAAATAAAATTCGGATCCTCGCTTCAAACTTTTGTCAAATCTGAGTAATAGGGCAATGAAAATGCCGGGTACTACTATATCTCCGAGTCCCAGCATTGCAAAGTTACTAGCGTTCAGCCCATTCACTAACAGGTCTTGGGGGAAAACCACTGGAAAAAAATATATATTAAGTGAATCAATATTTCTTTATCACTGGATTTTACCCTAAAATATACATATTTACACTAAATGATAACACAAGATAATAAAGATGTAAAATATTTGTAGATATGTTTTTATAACAAGGAATGCACAAACTATTTGTAGAAAAAAATATGTAACAAGAGTAGAATGTGCTACTTATATAATTCTCTTTAAAGACTTGGGTTACATTTAATAAATGCAAAAAAATAATAGCTTCTAACTTACATTTGATCGGAGCTTCAAAAGACTTGGCAACGGTAACCATGACGTTAGTACCAAAAACCCAGAAGATGTCATACAAAAACAATCCACATAGCAAGATACAGCCTGTCACTACATTGTTCAGATGTAGTAATTCTACGCCATTGATGGCGAATGCAATACCAAATAAGTTGTTAGCAATCCAATGCTGAAATAAAATAGAAAAATATATTTTAATACTAGTATTGTACAGCTATTCAAGTAGAATGTGAAACTTGAAAAAAATAGTTTTAACAATTAACCTTGAGTACCTTAACAGTATGTAAATTAGAAAAATTATTAAAATTTAATTTGAATAAATATATTTCCTCATACAATAAAAAAACTGTTATGTATTCAAAGCACTCTAGCAATAACACACTTAGTTGTTTAATTAAACACAGTAAAATTATGAATAAAAATGGTTCATAATAATTAATTTTTAATATTAAACAATATATTACTGACCTTTTTCAGTAGATACCACGCTCCAAGAATGAGAGAAATAATAAGACAAATGACGTCATATGATGTAAACTTGTAATTAATAATATCCGAGTGTCCCTCTTGTTCACCACGAGTAAACAAAATATGGTATGGCGTGTTAGGCACAGATGCTGGTACAATTAGTGCTATTATTGGACTGCAAAAAAAATATTTTTTTTACACTATACTTAAAATTAAAAAAAAAATAGTTTTATAAGATTAATTAGTTTTCTATAAATACGGCAGATAGTATGTTAATAATACCTTAACAGATGGCTCAGTGCAAGAACACCGAGGAAGAAGAAATAGCCAGTGAGGAGTAAATTGATGTACTCTTTGGAGAAAAATTGAAAGAATATGTACAGTGCAAACAGAGCACAAGATGCAATCACGGGAAACATTAATGCATCCTTGTTTGACATTGTTTCGGGTCTTTCACCAGATTCCTGTAACAAATGTTTGTATATCTAGTGTATGTAGTGAATGTAACGACCTTATATTTAGATACCAGTATTTTGTTAACATCTTTAAGTTCAATAAAACATATAATTTTCGGCAATTATAGAGCTATATTAAAAGATATAAGATGTTATTGATATTATCTTTAGTAGAAGTAAGAGGCAAAACATGCCACGATGACATTACGTGCACATTTCCGATTGGATGCTTTCTGTACACGTAAAATAAAATATACATTATATTACCATAGAAAATACTTGTTATACATACCTTTTGCTCCTTTAAATATTTTACAGACCGAAAAGATCCAAAAAATATAGGCAATATAGCCATTATCACTAAACTTAAGTAGGCAATAGCGACTCCCTCAATAGTAGACGGTGGCTTATCGGTAACATTTTGTACAGCCTCCCTTACAGTCTCCTCTATATTTATCGGCAATTCTGTTACGGACTCAGCCATTTTTAGAATTTACTGTTTAAAATAATTCAGAAAACTTTAATGTTCTCCCCCGCGACAAACCTATAGCCTACTTTTGACAAGAAAATGACAAGTGTACAGTTTGGATTTGTAAATTGTAGGTTGGCAGAAATGCGCAGATAAAAAAGTTTGTGATAGCTAGAAAACACTTGTTACATGTTCCTAGTTCTACGAGCTCGTCGCACATTTTTTATTCCTGACCATTTATGTGTCCAAATGGTCTAGATGACCTCTTTATTTACAAATTATATGTTTAATTATAGGATATATATTGCACTGACCGTGATTGCGTTTTTTTAACAGCTTTTCATTTATTATTTTATTGTCAAAAAGTTAGAAAAGTTTTCAAAAAATGCTTCGATCTTAACTCTTTTAAGTAGAGATTATATAATATTTAATATTTTACTAACTTAATTTTTATTCAGAGAGGTTTGTTTTGTGATTAAATGTATCTTTGTAGTTTCAAATAAGCAAGATTGATGTAGATCTTCGACCATCCTCATACTACAGATGTCACTAAATACAGTAGTATCATCTGTATATCGTGTATCGGGAATTAGAAAATATAGTAGTCGATCTTGAGAAGAAAAATTTAGCTACCGGTGAAGTATCTGAACTCCTTATGGTAATAGTCTAATATTTTTTAAATAGATATGTAAAAATTTTGTTTGAGTGAATGCGTTAAATAATTAATTTTACCTTCGATCCTATTATTGAAGTGTATATTGTTTTTTTAATGACTATAGAACGAAATATAAACAGCCTAGCTTCTGACTTATTTGTACTAAAGCTTTTTATGCATTTGAAATGGAATCAAAAAAATAAATTAACAAACTTATTTTATATTGATATTCCATTTTCAATTTCTTAGACTATAGAAGATTTACCATTAACTATATTGTCTGACATTCCGCTATTTTGACTTTAACTCTGACGTCACGTTCAGGCTAAACACAAAATCAATGTTGGTTTCATAGGTAATTACGTTGAATGCACGCGATGCCGTCTCTAGCTTGTGTATGTTCCAAGAGAATAGAGACACTGATTACTTCACTGACTATTGACATTTGATTGCTAAATGCCAAAGCCAAAATGACAATTCTCAATTGGTATTTGGTGCACAGAGTACTATAAAAATTGGTATTTTAAAATGTCTTAAGTGGAGTAAATAGACATTAGACATAATTTTACACATACTACAATAAACCTATATACAGAAATTTTAGATTCGGAGTGTGGAACTTTAGCATTAAGACTGCGGGCATTCAAATTATATTAGCAAATTATTATGAAGTCATGATTATACCTTTAATGACCTACCTTACTATTTTCATAATCTTAAGCGCATAAACGATATGGAAGTTACAAGTGGAGCTGAAGAAGGTTTTGTTAGAGAATGGACCCCGTGTTCTCATATATTGAATTTGATTCCTGCTCGTATTCAGAATGGTTTATTTTCCAACGAACTCTGCCTGACTTGTGTCGACGCTGTGAGTGAGTACATCGCGCTCGGTACCAACGTCGGCCTAGTTTATTGGTACGATCGAAAGAAGGGAAACATACAGCGTTTGAGATGCGAGGTAAGTTTTTAACCATATGTTAAATATCTCTAACCTTGTAACAAATTTCGTAAGAAACTACTTGTATATAACAGTTCTTAAATTTGCGTTAACTTATGTAAAAACAAATTAAATTGTTAACTAATATTTAAACTTATATGCATATTATTTATATTTCAATTTGCATTCTGCAATAACAATGAACAATGTTCAATTTATCTTATAAGTACCAGTCTTATATTGTAAATTCAAATAATATTTGTAATGCTAATACTTAATTGTTCTTTCATCAAACATTACATTCTAAAGACCCTTACAATTGAATTACTAATAAGGAAACTATAAATAAAATTATCAGGGCATATTTACATATAAGAAAAATGATAATAATTTGAGAATTCAAAAGATATTACATCATAAAGAATGTAAATATATATTTCAGGCTTCAACAACTCCAATTACCTATGTAAAAATAGTGAACACCGTGGATTATATGGTAGGTGCCGGGAATGCTGCAGGCCAGGTCACAGTGTTCCAAATACCTAAGGAGCATCCAGAGAACCTGCCGGATAATTTCAAACCAAAGGTTGAGCGTAAAGTGGAAAGGTTGGTTTTACTAAGTTATAAAAGATATTCTATCTTTTCCTCTAAGACTTATTTAATGCTAGGATTATTTAACAAAAAGTTATCCAGATTCATTAAAAAAGATGTAAATTGTTGAAAATACTGGATTATATAAGTTTTATCCGAGTATTTGTTAATACATTATCTATTAATAATGAGTTAGGTTGTTTGACTCCTTAAATAGATTGTTTATATTAACTAAATCACTAATAATTATCCTTATAGCATTGGAATTTGTTGTTAGTCTAGAATATGAAATGTAGATGAGAAATACATCTAATATAATTAACTATTTCTGTGACTGCACTATTAATTTCATTTGCCCTAATTGACTATGAGTCCTCTCTATATTAATAAAATACAAATATGTATTCAGATCAAAAACTCCAATTAAAATGTATTTATAACAGCCGAGCTTGGCATTAATGATTGTATATTCATATGATGAATTTATTTAGATACACTATAGGCGATCTACACAAGACTAAAATAACAGCAATAGAATGGTCAAAAAATGGAATGAGACTGTTCTCGGGGGACAAAAACGGTGTTATTATCATGACAGAGATTGACTTTTATATGGTAAGTGAAGTAATATTATTGATTAATGCTAAATAAAGAGCTAAGAGGTGTGGTTAAAGGATTTTAGTTGGCTCTTTAACACTAAACCTACCAAGTACCGGTCAAATTAACCGTTCTTAAACTTTTGTAAAACTTACACATCTTTTAACGTTATAATAGCGTTATCAAACTACATTATAATTATTAGAATATGCATATAATATTTTCTACACTCTTTACTCTTAGTTATTTCCATTATTACTTGCGTTATATAATAAAATAACTTTTAATTACCGCTCAATTTGATGGCGTGCGATAGGAACAGGTATACAAGAATTGTCGGTAGGTTTAGTGTTAAGGAAAAAATATTATATATTCTATGACAACAGTAATAGGTGTTTTTGTTACATATTATCTTTGTTTATTCTAGAGTGTAATACCCTCTGGCTTATCATTTTTCCGCCTGCAATTAATGCGAATAATTAATTTATATGATAAGATTAAATAATGTAGTATAACTTTTGTATTTAGTAGTTTTTATTTTATTAATCAATTAATTATAATTAAATTTTTCTCTCTCTCTCTCTCCATTAATGTAATTGTAATGTAGGTTCATTTCCAATTGTATTCCACGAGTTATTAGTATTATAGTATAAATAAATTGCAGAGATCTTTGTAGATGTTTTTTACATTGAATTTACCAATTTTCACTTTAGCATCTCTGCAAATCTATGGAGATAGTGAATGAGGAGCACGAGATAGTACAGATGAGCTACTACCAGAACGCGCTGCTAGTGTCCAGCGTGTACCGCAGCATCGTGTGCGAGAGACGGGACGCGAGGTGGAGCGTCACCCAGCTGGGGAAGAAGGAGCGCAAGACGTACGTACTCTTTAGATTATTGATATTTTATCACACCATGTGTGTTCTCATGTAACACCTTGTTTGTTCCCATGGTCACACCATGTATGTTCCCATGGTCACACCATGTATGTTCCCATGGTCACACCATGTGTGTTCCTATGATCACACGTGTTCCCATGATCACATGTGCGTTTCCATGATCACATGTGCGTTTCCATGATCACACCGTGTGTTGTCAGGTTGTGCGGGCTGGGCGCGGTGTGGCAGCACTCGTACGCGCGCGGCGGGGGCGCGGCTGCGTACTGCGCGCGCCGCGGTCTCAGGGTGTGGCGTGCTAACACCGACGGGAATGTAACACACACGCTGCTCTTCAAGGTTTATATCTTTTATTTTTTATAACGCTTCATAACTTTTTTAAATAGTTTAATCGGAAAATTTTGTAAGTGATATCATTATTTCCATCTATATAGACCGTTGTTGCCATCGTTTTGTTAATATTATATTCTATACTAGTTAAGTATCAAGCAACGTGTGGATTTTAGGTAATATATTTTGATTTTATTGCGTATACTAGTAGGGTTGGGAACAGAAATGAAACCACAACTGTAAGCCTACCTGTAGCTGTCCAAGTATAGCACAGGGCTAAGACCTGAAACTTTCCTGGAGCATCCTCTTTATTTGAAAACTACTTAAAATGTGTTTTGTAATCGATACCGTGATCTATAGTACTACTAACGACATCTAATACGACAAAAATATAACTTTTGTCGTCGTTGACAATATTGTTATTTTTTCTAGGAGGCGATATCTAACCCCCTGACAGTAGCCGAGCTCCTGAACCCCTCTCAAAAGAAACACTCTCACGCCGACCAGGAGTACAACTTCGGTCCGCTGTACGTGTTCCGGGAACACTTCCTGGTGTCCCACAACGAGCACATCCTGTACATACTGGACCCGAGGTCGTTGACCGCCGTCGCCGTCGTCGACGATCTGAGGAGGTGATAGTTGCTGTTACATAATTCTCGCTCCATACAATTTATGAGTAAAAAGAAAGGAATTCTTCCTTGTTATTATGATATTGAATAAATAGCGATAGAAATAATCTTACCTATATGTCTGTCGATGTCATTTTTAAAAAAATAACAAATTATAAATTAAATATGATATAAAATATTATTATTATACCAAGAATTATGCTCTGGTATACAGTTCCCAACTAAGTTACTGTATCGGTATTCGTCTTTATTTTAAACTCGATACGTTTTCGATTCTTTGAACGTTAACCCACTCCTGTGCTGTATTTTAACTAAACCTATCCCCGTGTCAGGATCCTGTCGTTGTCGGTGAGCGGTTCGGAGTTGTTTGTGCTGGAGGGACCGCGGTCGCTGCTGCGACTCGCGCACGCCCCCGACACGCACACACACGGTGCGCTATGACACACACACACACATACACACGGTGTGCCATGACACACACAAAAACACGATGCACGGTGACACACACACAAACACACAATGCAAGATGATACACACACCAAAACACGATGCACGGGAACACACACACGCAGACTCGCGCACAACACACACACTAACACCCACACACACACACACACCCACACACACACCCACACACACACTCACACACACACGATGATGACACACACACACACACACCCACACACACACACACACACACACACACACACACACACGATGATGACACACATTCACACACATGGTGCGCGATGACGCACACAAACACACACACACAACATTCTCCCCACATTGCACGCATACACATGTTATACAATTATATAGACAAACCTGTGACTTTCATACACAGATTTTTATTATTTTTTCGTATTGACATCATACTGTTAGTGGTTATTGTTATTATTATTGTCCCGTAACACGTAGTATTACCATGTACTTATACCAATTAATAATATATTAGTTGCCAAATATATATAATATGTAGATTATACGCTGTTGTTACCTTCTATGTCTTATTTCATAGTACTTACTAACATAGTATATAAGGTGACAATATTGTTATATTAACTTGATTTAACACTAAACCTACCAAGTACCGTTCAAATTGACCGTTCTTAAACGTTTGTACAACTTACACAAAATTTTAAACGTTATAATATTGTTATCAAACTACATGACAATTCTTAGAATATGCATGTAATATTTTCTTCACTCTTTACTTTTGGTTATATCCATTATTACCTGCGTTATATAATAAAATAACTTTTAATTACCGGTCAATTTGACCGCGTGCGGTAGGAACAGGTATACAAGAATTGTCGGTAGGTTTAGTGTTAATGTATGACTTAATATATGTAGATAATTATAAATTAACAATAAATGGTGTTATTATTCGCTTATATATACAAATGTTAGCGATAGTAGTGTATTCTTATTATATTGTACTTATATTTTTAGTTTATTCTATTGCGTATGTAAAGGTACCATAGTGAGAGTACATAGTACGTGTACGTTTGGTGCTATTTGGTATAGTACGTGTACGTTTGGTGCTATTTGGTTACATGTACTTAGATTAACATTAGTTTATAGTCTCATAGTCTCGATGTTAGTGAATGTAAATCATTAAATTATAACTGGCCTTATATTAAATATAAACACATGTGTACACAGCCTAACAGTTAAGGGTCATTTACTATTTAGACTACTTTGTAAAAGTAAAATTTAGTTAGACTGTATCATGTGTCCGTACCACAGTCTAACCACATACAGTCAGATCACCATATAGATTATAGATGTTAAAGTTTTATTTTTCTAATTTAGTTACATTGTCTTACTGTATTTTTTAGACTGTGAAAAGATCCTGGTTGTGTACAAGTATTATCTTTTTTACGGATACATATCTTTATATATATATATATATATATATATATATATATATATATATATATATATATATATATATATATATATATGTTTTTTTCATGTGATATATTTCCTTCCAATTATGATTATTATACATATTGTGTATGAAGTAACAACGAATTTGTAGATTTAATATTAAAAGTTCACTACATATGAAATAAGTTGATAAAAGACGTTGAATTTGATGATTCAAAAAATATATTTTTTTTTTTAAAAGACTGAGATTTACATTCCAAAATGTATTTTAATACGTTTTTGAAGATGCACAATTATTGTAAAATAATAATTGTATTAAAATTATTGTAAAATAATTATTTTACAATAAAAATTGTATTGGAATAAAATAATGAAAATATAATGTCAAAAATATTTTTCTGCTGGGAGCAGAAAAATATTTTTGACAACAAAAAAAAAATCATTTGCTACTTTTTACAGTTAATAATTGTGTCAAAAAAAATCGTTTTCGCTCCGAATACATTTTACGCCATCTTGAATCGATGTCAGCACGGCCATTGTACTTTTTGAATATATATATATTTTTTATTATTTTGTTTTTTTTATTTTTATTCATTTCTCTTCCTTCACCTGTAACGGTTAATTAATTTTATTATTTATTTTTTTTGCCTACTTTCATAATGGCTCTGTAGATATCGTTTCATTTTTGTTATTATTTAATAGTTTTAATATTGATATTAAATTTTTATGTATAGTTCCGTAATAATAGAGTGCAATATGGAGCCGTTACATTTTTTTACAACTTGTGACAAAAAAATACTAAAAGATTTATCTTTTCTTTCTTACGATTTCAAAATGTCAACTTATAATCCTTTCTCCAACAGACGAGCCCGTGAACTTGATGAGCAAGTCTCTATCCTCGTCGCTGCAGCAGGCTGTCAGCGCGGTCCGGGACTTCGCCCTCGCGGAGCCCTACATCGCCGGGGTGCTCCGCCAGCGGGTGCAAGACGGCGAGGAGTGCTTCGAGCTGCCGCCCGTGAGGCTCTTGAAGGGGGACCTCTCGCACGACGTGCTGGAGTCCATCATCAACGAGTTCAAGGACGTCCCCGGCGAGGAGGCAAACAACGAGCTGCAGAGGAGCATGACGATGTACAGCGTCGAGAGGAAGTACGGCGACCAGCTCGTACACAGTCGAAGGAGTCGCAGGAGGGAGGGCGGAGGGGCCACGCGGGGCACTCCCACCAGGGTCAGGGATGGGGGAGGGGACACGCCGCTGGGCACGCCCACCAAGGGAAGGGAGGGGGACGTGTACACCAGCCCCTGCGTCATGGAGGTCAGCGTGTACGGGTGAGTGTGCGTTAATATGTTCTATCTGTCTGTGTCGTACGCGGTGTGATATGTTTTTTGATTTGTAGAAATATGCCGCAACAGAACGACGAACTTCTAGAACAGCAAATCGAAGAGAAGGAGAAAATTTTAGCGAAGATGCTCAATCTGGAGTCGCTGAGTATAAAGAGTTGCGTAGAAAAACCTAAAGAAGATTTAGAAGAAAATTACCCAGTCAGATACGAAGCGGAGAGAGACGGGACGTACGTCCAGGAGACGGCTGTAGAACCTATTAAAATAAAAGAAGTCGAAAAAATCGTCAAGCCGATACCAAAGAAGACAGACTCGGGGGACCTCGTACCGAAGGTAATCAAATTACCCAACACCTGGAACTTGGAGAATATAGAATTAAAATTGGACATAAAAAATGGTGTCGCAGATGCTACAAACATATTGTCTCCAGATGAAAATTTGGACAGCGAGTGGGAGGTTATATGATATTTTAAATATTAATATTAATTTTAAGGGAATATCCCGAAGCTATTATATAATAATGAGACGGCATTATCACAGAACGTGGTGTTCCCTTCAATTGCATTTAGTCGGTATGAAATATCACAACCAAGTAAACAATTTCCAAAGGTTCCGCTACGAACAAAACACAGACGGTAATTAACGTTAATACGTAATTATAACTAAATTGGTGAAAGTATTTTATTTATTTTATGACTTTTAACTAAAAAATGTTAAAACTAAAATGAACATCGGAATTGACTTCACGAAATATTTCGTATTTCACAAATATCATTCCCGTAATTTGCGCGTATCTTAAATCTTATGAATATGTCCGTTATAATAATTATTATATTAATGTATTCTTTAAACCATCAAACAAACCAACCATCCAACCAACCAACCACCCAACCAACCAACCAACCAACCAACCAACCAACCACCCAACCAACCAAAAACCTACCAACCAACGAACCAATCATCCAACCATACAACCATCCAACCAACCATCCAACCATCCATCCATCCATCCATCCATCCATCCATCCAACCAACCAACGAACCAACCATCCATCCATCCATCCAACAAACCAACCAACCAACCAACCATCCATCCAACTAACTTTGAAATTTGAACAATAATTTCGTATAAAGTTCCTCGAATAATACTAATAATAATAATACTTCATCTTAATACTATTAAGTGTTTAGTTCACACTAGTTATTCATAATAAAGCTTAGAGGCACTATTTCGGTTCACTGTTTTTATTTATTGAGCGAAGCGAGCGGAGAGTTCTGCTGGAGACTTTTTCCACATTCTTTGTCACGAATAGTCTCGAAAACTATTTGACGAAAAATTATAAAATTTTGCAATCAACAAGACAGACGATTAATTAGGTGACAGTTTAAAAATTTTTGAAAAATGTCATGTCCTTGATAAATAATCGTCAAAAAACTGATATCCCATTGAAGTCAATGGGAAACGATGATTGCACTAGGCTCGCTTCGCTCAATATGCAAACGGCACCTGAGATTTCACGGGCGCAGCGAGTCGAAATTGAGGGTCTATTGGCGCCCCTAAATTAGTTATACTTATATATATATATATATATATATGTTTTTGTATTTTAATTTGATGTAATTAAATTTAAAAAATCCAATAAAAGTATTAAAAATAATAAAAACAGGACTTATTAAACGCGACCTGAAAATAAAATATTTGTGATATTATTAATGTGCCGCCATTAAAGTATTTTTATTTCTTTTATTTTATGCTGTTCTGAGGCTTATTATTGCAGATATACATATGTATCTAATAGAATAAATTTGTAATTCCTAAAGACACTGCAAGAAAATGTATATACAATTATAAAATTATTGTAATGTGATTATGATTTTCCTTATTGTATTATTTAATATAAGATTTAAAGAGTGTATTTTTTTTTATTATTTATAAAGCGACACTATTGCACGGGAAAGGGCAGCCTCCGCACCATTATTGCTTAAATATAAAATGTCTAAGCTTTTGTATATTTTTTTTAATAAAACATTCCATAGTTTTTATAATTCTAAGATTCATTTCTTAAAAATACACCTAAAGCATGGGATTATCTTATTTTTTTCTATTGACTTAAATCAAGGAACTCTTAGGTGGGGGAAGGGGGGCAACTGCAACCTCTTTTTTGTATTATATACTAAACTAATTTAAATATAACCATTCTTATATTTATGAAAATGTCTAGAAAGCTACCACCATATAACCACTACTCAACGAACGTAAGGTAACAAAATGCTTATTCTTAATTCCAGTCACTCCAATTAAAACATCTGTAACTTCTGTTTTTCTCGAGATTTATTCCAATACATATCATATCTAGAGGTTTTTAAGCACTTAACCTGCCTATTCTAATATAAAACACATTAGTGGTGTAACGAATGTATTTTTTCTTATTCGCAGCTGCGAATGTTCAGATCTTTTCAAATTTTGGGACACATTGTCTATGGTTTGGTGGCAGTCTAATACAAACGAGGTGTGTTAAATACATCTCGCTACGATCTTGACATACTTCTTTCGTTTCTTCTAATCTCATAAGTCTCTTCACGCACGCTCGTCGGTTCCGGGAACCTTTGATCTTCAAAACATCCTCAATCTGATCGAGAAATGTTCGTTTAGGTCTTCCGTTTCCAATATCCACATTTACCTTATATATCCGACTTCTTAATCTCGTTTCGTTCATCCTCTCTACACGACCAAAGCATCTAAGCAATCCTTTCTCAATCCCAGTCAATACATCTTCTTTCACATTACAACACTCTTATTCCACTATTCTCTATCTTATCTTTCATCTTTTTTCTGCTATACTCAAATGTCACTTCCATACATCAATGTTGGAATCAACGACCCCCCATGTACAGTCAAACGAGCCTTTTTGATTATTCATAAAGCATTGCTATGCTGCATTTTCCATATCACTTGCATTCACTCTCTTTTGAACTGTGCTAAAATCTTCCATCTCTTGTAAATACTAAATAAGAGAGGACTATGAAGTTGCTTCGCTGTGTTCAATAAATAATATCAAATGACAGTAAACACTGATAATGTGATTACGAGGTTAAGTTACTTTTATTGTATTAAATAACGTAACAAAATAATGAATTTTGATTTTATTTAACCTATTATTATCTTAGAAAAAGGTATAAACTCAAATTACTTTGACACGAACACTTTCTTTGTATGTTCATTGCTTAACATACATGTCAAACAAACCGATTCCTTGGAAAAACAAGGCCAAGTACCTAGGAGTGACGCTGGACAAACAGCTAATATTCACCTCACATATCGAGGACGTTCGCAATAGAGCGGCCTTTATCCTAGGGCGACTTTATCCCCTGTTAGGCAAGCTGAGTAAAATGTCCCTTAGAAATAAGGTCACACTTTACAAAGCCTGCATACGCTCCGTCATGTCCTATGCAACCGTTGCCTTCGCTCACGCGAACCTGAAGCCCCTTCAGGTGCTTCTGAACAAATTCATGCGGCTCGCCACTGGGCACCGTAGTTTATGCGTAATATCGACTTGCACAGAGACTTAGACCTACCGACGATCGCACAGTATTTCAAGGGGCTCTCCAAAAGCTACTTTGACAATGCTGTGGGACACCCAAACCCGCTGGTGGTTAAGGCCACAGGATACACGGCCCGTAAGACTCCTAAAATCAGAAAGAGAAGACCCAAGTCGGTACTTTTCGATCCGGACGACGCGATTACGTTAGGGAACGCTACGTAAAAGCGGCAAAGCGTACATAAATACTACACATACACACACACACAGCGTCTTCGCCGGCGAAGACGAGGTCCCCATCCAAGCACGTTGCTCCGGCGTTCTGCCGTCTGAGGACGTTAGTGTCAAATCCTAACCCACATCCAAGCCTTGCTTCCCACCTAACGGCGTCCTGAGCCGTGGTCCGAGCCTCACAGGAGGCACCCTCAGGACGCGCGTTCCCCTGGGGCCCTTCAGGCCCCCCTTTTTCAAGGGCGGGTCTCTGCCCCCGCCCATCCACCGGTGACGCTGTCATGGCCAGTAGGGCTAACAGCAGAGACACACAAAAACAAAAATACATGTCAAAAAATCATCTTCCTGTCCTTATCCCATTTTGGGGTTGGCACAGTATGTTTTTTCCTTCCATACTCTCCTGTTACTCGTCATCTCTGTACACACTCCCTCCTTCTCCATATCGTCTTTCACGTAATCCATCCATCTTTTCTTCGGCCGTCCTCTACCTGTCCATCCCTCCACTACCATACCTAGCACTCTTTTGGTCACGTGCCTTTTATCCCTCCTCATAACATGCCCCATGCCATGACAGACGGCTACCTCTAACTTTTTTCTGTCACTGGCGCTACTCCTAAGCTTCCTCTAATATACTAATTTCTTATTCTATCCCTTTTTGTCACCCCACACATCCATCATAACATTCGCATCTCCGTTACATGCAAACGCTTTTCATCCATCACCTTGATCGCCCAGCACTCAGATCCATACATAACGAAAGGTCTAATGATGTTTTTATAATTTATAAAAACATCATCTCTTTAGTTTAAGGGGAATTCGGGCATCACATGTCGCCATTTCATCTATCCCGTGTTGATTCTGTGCTTTACGTCCCGGTCCTTATTGCCATCGCTTTGTATTAGAGAACCAAGATAGCGAAACTCCGAGCAGACTGGTAACGGTACTCGGTCGAACAAAATAGGAACAAAACCGGAGACACCGCCGAAATCACAGAACATGTTTTTTTTTTTATGGAAGAGGAGGGCAAACGAGCTGGCGGGTCACAGATGACTTGTGATCACCGCCGCCCATGAACTCTTGCAACATCCGAGGATTTACAAGAGTGTTGCCGGCCTTGTAGGTAGAAGTAGACGCCTTTTTTGAAGGTACCCATGTCGTACCGATCTGGAAATACCGCCGAAGGGAGTTCGTTCCACAAGCGAGTGGAACGTGGAAAAAAGGTTCTTGAGAACCGCACAGTGGAGGATCGCCACGCATCCAGGTTGTAGGGATGGTAAAGAAGTCGATGGCGCGCTGTGCGGTGATGAAATTCGGCGGCAGGCATCAGTTCGAAAAGTTCTTCGGAACACTCCCCGTTGTAAATGAGGTAGAAGACGCACAAAGAAGTTACGTCTCTACGCAATGCCAAAGAGTCCAACCGTTCGCAGAGCACCGGGTCCCCGACAATCCGAGCGGCTCTCCGTTGTACGCGGTCAAATGGTAGAAGCTGATATTGGGGTGATCCGGACCAGTGATGAGAACAGTACTCCATGTGTGGCCGGACCTGCGCCTTATAGAGCGCAAGTCTTTGGCCAGGTTTGAAATACTGCCTCGTTCTATTAATCACTCCCAATTTCTTCGAGGCCAACTTGGCTTTGCTCTCCAGATGACCACGAAATTGACAATCGCTCGAAATGTCGAGACCCAGTATTCTGATACTTGGTGAGGCAATGAGGGGGGTGCTCTCGAAGAGCGGTGATACGACAAATGGGGTTTTCTTAGTGGTAAACGCGCAAACTTGTGTCTTTAGGGGATTGAACTGAACGTGGTTCAGTTCACCCCACTCAGAGACCATCCCCAAGGAAGTCTCTATAGAAGACACAAGTTTCTTTCGGCACTCGTCGACGTTTTCCCGAGAGAGACCTGCACGGCCGGAATATACCGCATCCCCAGTGCTGTCATCCGCATAACAATGTAAGTTGGAGATATCCAACATATCATTGATGTGCAGGAGGAACAGAGTTGGGGATAGCACGCAGCCTTGGGGTACACCAGCATTCACGGGCTTGGGGTCCGAGCAAAAACCGTCGAGAACGACCTGTATGCTCCGCCCAGTGAGGAAGCTGGTGATCCACTTGCATTAACTCTCGGGAAGCCCACAGGAAGGTAGCTTCGAAAGAAGCCCCTTGTGCCATACACGATCGAAGGCTTTCGCCATATCCAGACTAACTGCCAGACCCTCTCCCTTGCTTTCAATAACAGCTGCCCAACGGTGTGTAAGATATAACAGAAGATCACCAGCCGATCGACCATGGCGAAAGCCATATTGCCGGTCATTGACCAACTGGTGATCCTCGAGGTAGGTTAGGAGCTGTTTATTGATAATGCTCTCCATTACTTTGGAGAGCAGAGAGGTAATGGCGATAGGTCTGTAGTTAGCTGGTTCCGAGCTATCACCTTTTTTAGGGATCGGATGGACAAGGGCACGCTTCCATGTGACCGGGACTACGCCTTTAAGGTAGGAGTACCGAAATAGACGCTTTAGCACTGGAGTCAACTCAGGGGCACACGTTCGTAGCACCAATGCAGAAATGCCATCCGGCCCACTCGACTTGTGAACGTCTAAGGAAAATAGAGACTGCCTAATAGTTTTCTGCCGAAAAACTATTTCCGGCATTGAGCTCTGACACCGCGGGATGAAAGGCGGTGTCTTCCTCTGGTCGTCCAAAGTCGAGTTGGAGGCGAAAAGAGTGCCCAAGAGATCGGCTTTCTCTTTTGCTGTGTGGGCCAGAGAGTCATTCCCCATGTGCAACGGCGGTAGGGACGGCTGGCTAAAGTTTCCCAGAGTGGCTTTTGAAAGCGCCCAGAATTTGCGCGTGCCAGGCGGGTACTTTGCCAGCTGATCCACAATTCTGACGACATGCTTGAACTTTGCTCTAGCGATTTGCCGTTTGAAGAATCTGGAGGCACGATTATATTTCCTCTTCAGAACTCTAGAGTTCGGATCCTTAGTGCCTAACGCATTGACCCAAGCTTGATAAGCCTGCCGTTTGCCAGCTGCTGCAGCCCTAACAGACGCATCAAACCAAGGCCGCGATCTGCCACCAAGTGGTACCACAGAGCTTGGTACAAATAGTTCCATGCCCTGTAGTATCACATCAGCTACAGCCGCAGCGCAGTTACTAGGATCATCGGAAGGGAAACAAATCGGCCCCCATGGCTAGGATGCAAAAAAGGACCGCATTCCATCCCAATCCGCTGACTTGTAGTGCCAAACGCGTCGAGTCGCAGGTGTTGTTTGAGCCGACCGTTGAATGGGCACTACACTCCGTACCAGACAGTGATCAGAGGAACCTAAGGGAGCCTCGACAGTGATCTGGTACTTTTCTGGATGTGTAGTCAGCAGAAGATCCAACAAAGAGGGCGTGTGGCTGTCCACGTCCGGTAGACGAGTGTGCGTCTTTACCAGCTGGGACAGACCATTTGCCAGAGCAAAGTCAAACACAGATCTCCCCGCGCAGTCGGTGGCACGTGACCCTAGCCAATCGGCATGGTGCGCATTAAAGTCCCCTAGGACTACGACTTCGGCGGAGGGAGTCTGTGAAAGCAGATCGTCAATCTTCGCCTGAACATGGCCCAAGAGTTGATCCGTTTCTGCATTACCACTATGGGACCTGTAGAGGCACGCGTAGACTCTGACATGGTCGTCCATGTCCACGCGTAACCAGAGTATAGACAGGTCCCGACCTTCAAAAATCTGAAGGCGACGGTAGCAGATATCCTCCCTTACGAACACAGATACCCCGGCGTGTGGTATAAAATAGTGTTCTAGTTTATACCCAGGGTATGACAGGTACGCTGTGTCGCTAGGTTGAGATATTTGCGTTTCCGTCAGAAACAACAAGGCCGGCTGCGCCGTCTCTAGATGATAATGGACGGCGTTCAAGTTGGAATGAAGTCCCCGGATGTTGCAAAAGTCCACATTTAGAGTGGGTCGGGGTGCCGCTGCGTTGACTCGTCGTTTGCGCTCATAAAACACAAAAGTTTGCCCGCCCCAGATAGAACGGGCAGCCCGAGCAAAATCCGAGAATCATTTCCCCGATTTTGCTCGGGGAGGGGGTCCCCGGCTTCATCAAAGCCGGTAGCCTGGGATATTTTTCTTCTAGGCATCGCTTTCATGTTTGGCGCGGGGGGGAGGTTGGGCTTCCGGATTCTCTCACTCACGGACGGAACATAACTAAATGAATTTGGTTACTACACGTCGGTCTTCTGTGAGAGGGTGGTCCAATACGAGCTGCAGTCAGATAACAACTAGGCTTGGTTCTCCTCACTTTCAGGCCGACACTCTCCAGCTTTTGTTGCCATTTTACCAGTCTACTCTGTAGCTCAATTCCATCCTCGCCGATAAGAACAATATCATCAGCAAATAGCATGCACCAGGGTGCCTCTTCCTGTATGTCCAATGTCAGAGCATCCATTATCAATAAGAGGGACTCAGAGTCGACCCTTGATGCAAACCTACTGCCACATTGAATTTGTCGGTGTTTCCAGCGACCGACCGGACTTGTGTACTAGATCGACTGTACATTGCACGAACCAACTCTACATACTTCCCACGTATATATACCCTTCTCTTTCAAAGCCCGCCATATCACATTACGGGGAACCCGGTCGTATGCCTTCTCGAGATCAACGAACACCATGTGCAGGTTCTTGTGGGCTCGTCTGTATTTCTCACACAACTGACGAAGAGCGAATACAGCATCCGTCGTACCCCGACCAGGCATAAAACCGAACTGGTTCTCCGAAACATCACTCTCGTCTCGTATCCTTTTCTCTATCACTTTCTTAGTATGCAACATGAGCTTTATACCCCGATAACTGTTGCAGTCTTTTATTTGTATAAATGGGCACTAGGTCACTATTGAACCATTCATCGGGGATCATTTCTTCATGCAACAACTTATTGAAAAATAAAGCCAGTCTCTTAACCCATATTCATTTAAAACCTTACATACCTCGACTGGTATCGCATCCGGCCTTACACCTTTTCCATTCTTCATACTTTGCACAGCCGCTTTCACTTCATCATCGATCACTTCTTTCACTAATCCTTTATTTACCGGCTGTTTTTTTTTAGATACATACATGTCAGAAAAAAACATATTTTAGGATGTTGTAAATAATAGTCAAGATTCACATACAAACTTTATTCGATAACACCATGTCGTAAAGACGGGTCATAAGAAATAAATAGAGAACTAATGCGTATAGCGATGCAATTCAATAAGTCAGTCAGTCAATTGAAATCGCATATACATTACCGAAGGAGTACACATTTGGACGTCAGTATCGATGGACAATTTTGATAAACTTTCTTCATACTTACTTTTAATTCACCTAAAACGTACCCCACGGCATATTTATTAAACTACTGAAAATTCTATATCACACAATCGATTAATATTGATAACTGTTTAAGGATACACGTGAAAGCGTACACAAAGCAGCGATGAAACCTTCCTCTTTCCAATCCAATCCAATCCAATTTCAAATAACAAAAAATGTATCATTCGCTACAATAAATATTTTAAGAAAAAACTAAAGAGATCGTTTTATTCGAGTCAATAAAACATTAAGTACCTACAACCTATCCAACAGTATTAAGATCGCGCAGTGTGAAACAATCCGTAGAAAACTACAAAATGGCTACCAATTAATCTATCCTCCCCTTTACGTTAAACAAACAAAACATCAATTTATTCCAAATATCTTTGCCATACTAAATCAACAAGCGCCGCTAAGCTCATAACAATTACCTAATTAGAATATCACAACACGTCAGCGCAAAGTAAGCCGTATACAATCATAATAATAAAGCCGATTTTCGATTAATATTAAATTCGTTTACTTCACTCCTAAATAATGTTTAATTAGTTTTTTTTAAATTCTAAACATTTGCTACAAAGGTCTTGGTGACAACTAAAAAAAAAATTACTTCTATTTAAACAAAAAAAAAAGTAGATATTTGAATTTAGAAATTGACATCTGTGAAAAAAAAATTCCATCTTAATACAAACAAAATTGAGATTCATTCGCTTCTCAAATCTCAATAATTTTACAAGTAGTATTGTACTTTGGTCGTGATTAGTTATTTTTTTTATATTTTTATATATATTAATTATAAAATATGTATCAGTCGATTAGGTCGCTTACACAATTACGATAAGGCGGATAAGGGTTTCGTAAAGCAAGCCTTATTTCTATTTCCTTTAGAATAATTTACTATACTTTGAGATGTGCACATTGTAAGGATAAAACGACCTATGTCCTGACCCTTAGGGAGGTCACTCCGCCCTGTATATCTTTAATTCTAATTAACACAGCCCATATAAAATAATTACTTGATATTTCAATTAACGCACACCTCACTTTAATTTCAAAACCAAATCAAAATGAATAAGCTATTTCCATACAAAAAATATATTTTTTTACACAATAAGTGTCTATTGTATAATAAAATTGACCAATACCATCCATTATGTCATTTTCTATCTTATCTATAGATATGTAACTAAAAATCACTGTTAAAATATATTTTAACTGCGATCTTTGAACCCTCGTTATTTTAATCTTGCCATTTAATTGATTTTACCTAAAATTAATAACTAATTTCTGTTACAATTTTTTTTTTCCAAATTTGTGTATATTTTAGTGACAGAAATACTGTTAGAGAAAATAACATAATGAATATTTGTGAACACAATATCAGAGATTCAATCTAGACCATAGATTCTAGATGGTTTTATAATAGACTAATGTTCATAAAATAGTTCACACTTAGTTTATTAAGTGCATACAGTCAATGCTTGTAAGCCGAGTCCTTGAGATGCTTTATCGGCCATGTCAATAGAAATACTTCGAGGTGACTAGCTCAGGCGAGGTTGGTCCGGGGAGACATTACCATATAATGGTGCTCCATCGGCGCCGGTACTATGGGCACTATGGGCACTATAGGCACTATCGGAGACATGGGAACATAATCACTCTCACACTGACTGTCTTTTAACCGCACTTTAAGATCTGGGCCGCGAAGAATTAACTCTACTATCTCCTGCGGCAGCGCCAGGGCTTCGTCTCTGACTTCCAGGGACAGGTTCCCGTCGTACTCGTCCAGAAACTCGTAGGTGTCTTCCAAACACTCCACGGACTTTGAACATCTGTTGGCGGTCACGTGCTGAGTTTCGTCCAGAAACTCGCAGCTCTTAGTCTCCCCCTTGGACAGGCCTCCGGACGTTATTTTTAGGTTCTTCATTTTGCGACTCACTTTGAAACTTTTAAATATATCCCGCGTAGGAGTGAAGTCGAACTTCTTTTTTTTGGTCTCGACGTCTTTGTCCTTCGTCGTCTCCGATTTGGGAGATGTCGCCACTCGTGAATCACTTTTCAGTCTTTTTCTGAAATCATAACTAAATATAATAAATATTTATTCATAAATAAATTTACAAGCCCGCTAGGCATTGTTATATAGAGGAGTGAATAAAATACATATATAAATAATATACATCCATAAATATAAAGAAGCCGTATTACCTGAAGACACTGAATGGTTTGTGGTGTCTCTGCTTGTGTGTGAGCGAGCCCAGCGACGAGTGGCGCGTCACGCCCTCCGCCTCCCGCCACACCGCGCCGCGCTGCAGCGTGCTGACACACACGATTACACAGTTACACACACATAGATTCAATGTAATGATAGGTACGACACCACATATACACACAGATCAAATATAATAACAGATATAGTAGCGCACACACACACACACACACACACAGATCAAGGATATAAATAGACACGGCAGTGTTGGTGACTGACCAGTACGGCTGTCGCGGCGGCAGGGGCGGAGGGTGTCGCTTGGGGCGCCGAGCGGTCGCGTAGAGCCCCACCGCCTCGTACGTGTGCTCCTCCTCCTCTATCTCCTCGTAGACGCCCGACGACACAGACACCAGCGACGACAGCGACGCGAGGGATCGGGAACTCACTCTGTAGTCACGGTCATATGGACGATTAGTATACTATTCATATACGCATAAGAGACATATTTATAAAATACCAAACACTTATTATTTGATTTGGAATTGTGTATTGTATACTCACGCGAGGCGCGGGGCGGTGGCGGAGTCCTGGGGGGCGCGGGGTGCGAGGGGAGCGAGGTCCCCGGCGCCGCTGCAGCGGGACAGTGGACCCGAAGGGATGTGACCGGCTTCCTTCAAGCAGATCAATAATAATGTTAATTAGTTATTAATTAGCATAGTACATAAAAATAAGTAGTAAATAATAAAAATTGTGATTCACACAAAATTTATACTAGAAGTAAAAATAAACTTGCTATGCCCATCAGTAGGCTTCACAAATTAGGTATGGCCTGGAATTGTGTATTTGAGATTAACTACGCAATTTTTTCAGACGCTGTTTGTTATTATTTTTCGATCTACTGACTGCATCACGTATGTAGCGGTGGGGGCAGAGTTGCCCCCTCCCCTCAAGTATGGGGAAGAGGGGTGATGGCTGATTTCTTTTTTTTTTCTTTTTATTATTAATTAATCATTGGGTTGGCTTATCTAATTGTTTGCTATGGTTCTAGTTGTTCGTACATTTGTGAAAAAGTGATCATAATAAATAAATATCCGGCCAAGTTTGTTGTGTGGTCCTTCTCAGAGAAGGGTGGGTGTGTTTGGAACACTCGTAGACTTAATTTCAAGTTAGAGAATGTCTTCACAAAAGGCCCTTTTGTGAAGACATTCTCTAACTTGAAATTATTTCACTAGTAAATAAATAACTTCTCACCTTGGACATGATAAGGTCTGTGTCGTCTAGCGATATTTCTGATGGTCCGCTGTACCAACTGCTGCGTCTGAGTTCTCCTGTAAAATGTATAATATTATGTTTAGTTTTAAAAATAAGAGAAATCGTGACATAGGTGATAGATTATTACGTAGTATATATATAACTCACCTGTGTTAAAAGAAGCCGACGCCAACTCGGGCTGGCTGCGACTGAGTCGCGCGCGGGCGCGGTCGCGCAGTGCGCCGCGCAGCGCCGCCGCCAGCTCACCCGCCGACGAGCCGCGCATGCGCAGTGACCCTCCCCCGTGCATGTCACTGAATATTGACATAATAATTTGATTGTTCTCATGGGATTCATAATGTGTAAATGTTTATGGACATGCTGTATAAGTTTTTATATTAATCACACCAAATAATACTAAATAAAAACTTTATTAACCTTTGTCAATACTAAATGAAACCTCAATTGCCCGTGATAGCGTATAAAGCGTCAATGCGGGTGTCTTAAGCGGTGCACAATGGATGATTTAATGAGTGACTAAGGTCTGTCATGAAGTTGTGAGAAGAATTTATATGATGAAGTAAAATTATGAATAAGTGTAAAAGAATTATAAGTAAATAATGACAGCGTTATTACGTGTAATTTAATTAAAAAGAATGTAATTTTTATAAAGTTATATAATTTTGAATTACATGAAATATGTGTAAATGACAGGAGAACAACAATTTTATTTTCAAATAGTCACTTATGAACTTAAAATTTAACATTGATATAACGAAACAAAATTTTGTCAGCAATGGTGTGTCGTGAAATTTTTAAAACATACTTAGATTAAATAGTAATAAAGATATTAGAGTATATATATGTGGCATGGTTTAATATAATCATTGCGTGCTAATAACCCATTATTATTATATTAATATACTATAAATACTGGCATATAAATAATTTATTCTACCTACTCCAAAACCCATACTCACCCGTCATCAAAGTATGAGGTGCAATCACAAGCCAATAACAAACAAAAACAAACCTATGGACACTGAGCACACACGTCTTATTCTTATCTCCATTTTCTCTTGTATTCAGAACATCGGTTATGTTCTGCCAATTTATGATAGTAGTTGTTGATGAGTGACTCAGCTGTAGTCCGTTAGGGGAGAGTGTAACATTGCACTCATTCGTTATACCACACTTATCGGAAAACGCAGTCGGTACAATAGTCACGGTATAGGAATCTTTTAACAATGTCTCTGTGCCTGGAAATGGTATGATGAAGCATGATGTGAGCTGATTTAACGTAATTATATTGCTCAGTAATACCAGCATGAAATGGTAATGTCAATGATTGGAATTATACCAAATGATGATCAAATCGAAAATAATATATTTCGGCAATTCTTACATCATTTATTAGGAAAGCATAAGAATTAGACACAAAAGCAACATAACCCTCTAAACTAGATTGAAGTAATAGTTTAATCTATTCATATCTATAGTTACGTATGCTTATGAGAAATGCACAAAAATAGTCTGTTGCAGAGATGCCAAACTAATTCTTATACAACAATGTTTTTTTATTTGAAAATTTAATGACAAACAAACATACTATTAAATTGTTTAAAAGGTATTATAATAATTTGTATGTGCCACAGGTAAGTGCTTATTTAAAACAATAAAATGTGTAGTCTTCAATATATGTATGGTTATGGTTTCAGAGATTTGCATTGAATGCTATGACAACTATTGAGTTATTTAATTAGGCCATGGCTATATTCATTATAAATTTATATTGTGATTGTAAGTATATAGATATATGTGATTCATATCCATATTGAATAATAGCTAAAGTTGTCCGACATAATATTGGGTGCAATTTAATAAATAAATAATTCCAAAGTTGTATCTTTTAGTTGGTTGAGAGGTATAATTGTGAAGGTACTTTTTATGACCAAGTAGATGATTTAATGTTTATGTAAGACAAGAATGTTACATAATTTTGGATAATTATATCATAAAACATCAATTATGATTTCTTTTAAACAATTGAAATTATTTTAAAAACCTATACATACAATGTTATACAAAAAGATGTAGATCTATATTAATTTCACAAATGATTCTCAAACAAATAAAAAATATAACAAAATTGAAGGTAGAACTCACCTAAAAGTTTCTCTCCATTTAATAAGTCGCGAATTTTATCCATCCACTGCTGAGCTTCCTGAAGAGTTTGCGCCGCCAGCAGGATGCGTGGTTTACAGGGTTCTCCAACAGAAAACACTGCGAAAGCGTGTGGCCTTGTGCGGGACTTCGCACGTTTTACTGTACACCCTGCGCGTAATTCCACAGTGCCTGCGGCGGCCCCAGCCTCGCTACAGTACACGGCTAGAGAACCACCAGCACACGTCGGGCTCGGCCTCAGTATACACCACTGTCGCTTCCACGACTGCCGATAATAAATTATCAATACCCAATATTGTTGATTGGACAGATTGTTCAAGAATTGAAACTCACCTTGAAAGGATTCAAACCGAGGTTTGATCTGAAAGGATATTTTACTTCCAAGTAACCAGACATTTTTGCAAATTATTACGTTTTAATACTTCTTCATGTTGCAACTAACACTTAAATTAAGTAGTTTATATGACCGAGGTGCACATGTATTCAAACAAATTGTTTAATGTTTACAAAGTTTTCACAGATAGCATAATTCACTATGGTTGTAGTAGTGACTAGTGACTATTCAATAGTGAAACGAATCGATAACTTCACCGTTTTTAAATATTTTTTTTCTCAAAAGAAAAAGAGAAAAAATAAAGTTAAACAGAAATAATATTTATCAATTTAGGATCAAAAAATATTTCCGCAATAATAATTAGGTTTTGTTTCTCAAATTGAAAATGATTTTATTTTTTTAAATGTTGCTTTACAGATATATTGTACATTTTTGAGTTATACATTATTATTGTAATTTTAGCAATGGAATTAACTTTTATTTAAAAAAATAATAATTATTAATACTCTATGTCCTGGTGACCTGTGAAACTGGTTTATCCTAAAATGGCACCAGCCTCCCACAAATTATTTTATCTTGTACTAATTCATTTGTGGTGAGTGAAAAAAAAAATATAATGATATATCATAATTGTTTATAAACATAGACACGTTTAGCTTAACCACTTTTAAAATGAATAAATGCCTTTAGAAATGGGACAGTATCCCAAAAGTCGTAGCTTTTAGATCAGAGGTTCGCATATTTATTTCGTCTAATGCTCACTTTTAAAATCAGATATTATGTAGGACACTTTTTTTTCACCTTGTGAAACTTGAAACGTGAAAAAAGGGTCAGGGGTAACGTATGAGGTTGGCACCCACTCTATTTTATAGCCTGATTCAATAGCTTTTTTTGATGTATTACACATTGATGTGTGATTTGTGGGTGATAAGTGATGCCCGTGCATACAGAGTCAATTAGCTCGTTATTATATAGTAAGGATAATTAATTTTTATTACAGAAGTAAATTTTAGTTTTTATCTTAGTATATTTAAATAGTTTTTAGAAGTTAAAATTTTATTATTATCCACGTTTTTATTAGTAGACCACTGGAACTTACGACCGGCTGGCCGTCTATTGTTCTGACTGGAGGAAGGCGCACAGGTGTCAACCAGCTGGCCGTCTATTGTTTACGCTGAACGCGGGCGCACATCTGTCGACCGGCTGGCCGTCTATTGTGTCACCGGTCTCTCCACTCGCTACGGTTCTCCCGTGAGTTCCTTAGGTTCGTCAATCAGGATCGATGCGCCCAGCTTTCAACTCGTATTCTCATGAATACGCGTAGCTATGTTCACTAATTAGTTTTATATCTATCTCATCTACTGGTTTCCATTGTTCTTCCGCTCACTCCATCTATGTTTTAATTGTAATAATTGTAATTTTTCTGTGTTTGTGCAAAATAAAAAACTTCTGTAGAAATAACTGTGTTTCGCTGGACTAATAATTCCTACCTATCTCAAAATCCAAGGTAGGCCACAACACAACAACTACAACCACAGTTATGACCCGCTACACTATAACCTTAAAAACCTCAATAACATATTAGTCTCGAATGGATTTTATTTAAATCAATATTTTAAATGACATTTTTCTTACCAGTACCTGTCTTTTATTCAAAATCTACAATAATCACCATCACATCATCTCCCCCAATCTTTTCTGGGCCCTTTGCCGCCCCCCTCTAGGCCTCCAGCGCCCACAAGGGGGCGTTATCACCCACTTTGGCAAAGAATGTTATAGACGTGTTGATGTTTTTAAACGCTGATTTTTTTTTTATTTTAAAAATTTATCACATCAGCTTCTAACTTTTTGAAGTTGATTTATAATTCTTAAACATTGAGATATATAACAATAAAAAAATTATGGTAATATTAATGAAGAAAGAAACACATCGTTTTGCGTTATAATTTATTTCCGTGTATATAAATAAACAACACTTGATTTCATATGACACAATATCCCGGTCCAGAGGGCGGCTGCGCCTCGATACCGCGTCGTATCATGCGACAGACGTGCTCCTCGATGCGGTTGTAAGCTTCTCGCGGTACGGAGGGGAGCTGGTCCGACGGCGGACCTTTACTCCACAACCGCTCAGCAACGGCACTGGCGCGTGGCCACACTCTGTATATACACACGAACTCACTAGTAGCGACTACTATATCACTAGCACTGGCTTATGTAGTAGTGATGAATAATGTACAGTGCTTCGAATAAACAAGCGATATTATCACCTCTCCCATTCATATTTTATTTATTTATTTATTTATTAAAACTTCATTGCACAAAAAAATGGTACAATTGGCGGACTTAATGCAATCTAGGCATTATCTACCAGTCAACCAACAATGTTAGCAGAAAAAATAAAAACAATGAGGGTATCTCTATCTATGTATGTGTCAAAAAGATATTTAGAGAGTTTGGTAACAGATACTTTTCAATGAATGAAAAACTATTTTTTCTTATTTACCTATTAATAATATTCCTATCATCCACCATCTCTCCCCACATGCAGGCCTCGCCACCAACGATACCCTCAACTAAGCTGCTGTTATTAGTCAATATGATCACCATCTGTCGAGGATCCTCTATGTATAGGTCCGGACACTCCGACTTCAGTGAGTCCAAGTACCAAGCCGCAGAGAACAGCACGCGGTATCCCGATAACAATATCTAACACACATCATCTAAATAATATGTTGACAAATACTTTCATATATTTATTTATTTAGCTTCACGCCATATCCCTTACGGGGTAACCAGAGACGACGGAGCGCTAAACCACTTACTTCTTACCACTTACTTTTCCTGTATAAATCTTTTTTACCATTCTTTCATCACTCATTCGTTCAACGTGCCCAAACCACCTGAGCACGTTCTTCTTCATTCTCACTGTAACATCTTCACTCGTACCTGCCATTCTGTGGATCTCTTCATTGCGGATTCAGTCAGCTAGGCTGACTCCGCATATTCTGCGAAGAGATCGCATCTCCACAGCATTCATCTTTCTTATATTCTTCTTCTGTGTTACTCACGTTTGGCTGCTGTATAACAGCGTCGGTAGCAAAACCGCATTGTGTACATTCAAACGTGCAGCTATGCTGTCGTTTCGTCGTCTCAACAATGCAGTCAGAGCACCGTTGACTCTGTTACCGGCAGCAATACGCCTTTCCACATCCATTTCGTATCTTCCGTCTCTGCTAAACATACTTCCCAAATATACCACTGCATTCACTTGTTCTATTATCTTACCATTCACGTTGATCTTACATTCTGTTCTTTCTTCATTTCTTTCAAATATCAGGACCTTCGTCATTCAGGTTTAGACCATTATTTTCACACCCATCTTTCAGAGTGGTGACTAATGCCTGCAGATCGCATTCTGATGATGCAATGAGCACTGCATCATCTGCGTATAACAAGCAATTGACTTTAACCCTAGATAACTAAACTGTTTTCATTGTTACATTATTACTACACCTTCGTCCAACGGACTACGGAATAAAACAATGAAATATAATAAAAAAAAAATAGTTAAGACAGGAACTTGTTTCATCGCACAAAAGTAAGGATTATAATGAACAAATTAAGTACTAATTAATATTACAATATCAATCTACACAGTTACCACACATACCAACATTATGTGGACCACAAACAGCCTTTCTACATTTGATGCAACGGTGATTGGTCATTCTCCGGTCTTTTGATGGACACAGGTAGCAAATTTTACGCGTGTTTTACGTAGAAGGAACAGGAGCTTCTATTGTTGAAGACTCGCCAAGAATATTCTCAATCAGGACCCTTATATTACGCCTCAAACTCACGGTCTGTTATAGTTGCCGAAGCTAGGGTTCCATTAGCTGATCTCCTAACTTCATTACAAAATCGCGCCGACTCATTGGTTTTTTCTTATTTCTTATGTTGTCATAGACATGAATAGCGTAAGAATTAATAGAACATATATTGTGAATGTTATAAAAGATACACATCGGCCATCTCTTGGTTTTCCGGTTAGAGCTTATATTTGCACACATTTGATCAACAGTATCCACTGCACCTTTTGTGCTATTATAAATAATGTATTATTTCTAGTTTTCATGTCATTTCTTTAATAGTAGGTTGATCATGAATAGTTGACAATAAAAATACAACTTTGTTGGATTTGGCTTTAAATGAAACTAATATCTTTCTCTAAAATGTCTTCCGTTTCCGATATTGAGTTATCAGATCTCTCGTCCAGTTTGCTTTCCGATGCTGACTCCAGCCAATAACGAATCTGATCCTCTTGATTCATCAAATTCATCTAAAATAAATATAAAAAAGTGAAACATCTCTACATCTCTCCGTACCGTGTATCTAAACCGAACCAAAAATTTACTTACTACTAAATTTTGCATTAAACTTTCTATTTAAATCAATCCAATAAATTAAATTAGAAATTTAATAAATACTATTCTACATTTATCGATAAAAAGCAGATCTACAATATATAAAACAATAAATATTAGAATTTATTAATGTACGTACCGTAACAATAAAGTTGTTGTTATTACTAAACCTTCGTCCAGCGGACGACGAAAAGGTCACAGAGTACGTCCTATGATGCGCGTGGACCCAATAGCAGCACGGGCTGCACTGTTTACTCAAATTATTAAGGTAATGAAAGAGTCAAGGTCAGGGGACGGTGCGAAGTAGGTGATTTCGAATTTCGTCAAGTGGCACGTCGTCGCCTCGACGAGTGATTAGTTATACAGGGTTAAGGTCACCTACTTTCACTCCCATGTCACTGTCTTTCACGCCTTGGAGACAACTATCCAAATACAAATTGAACAACCAAGCTGACATAGCGCAACCTTGCTTAACATCCGATTGGATGTCAAACCAGGGCGACATGTCAGCTCCTATTCGCACACGGGCTGAGTGATCTCTGTAAAGAGACTTTACGGCCCGTAGCAAAGGTCCGTTCACGTTGTATCGGAGCAGTATCTCTCATAACTTCTTTCTCACAACCCTGTCAAACGCCTTTTCCAAATCCACAAAAGCACAGAAAACCTTTTGGTTTAGGGCCAAAAACTTTTCCGTGATCATGCGGAGGGAAAAGATCTGATCTATACACCCTCTTCCAGGTCTAAAACCTCCTTGGGCCTCCCACAACAGCCTTTCAGATCTCTCTTGCATTCTTCTCGCTAATATTTTTGCATAAGCTTTACCGCCCAAGCTAATCAAACTGATAGCCCTATAGCTTGCACAGTCTATCTGTGAACCTTTGCCTTTATACAAAGGTACGATGACTGCATCTGGCCAATCGTCTGGGACCTCTCCTGATTTCCAGCATAAATTGCACAAAAGCCAAGTCCAACACGCGTGGCCCACCATATTTGATCATCTCGGCAGTAACTTCATCTGCTCTCGCAGCCTTACCACATTTCAGACTTCGAATCGCGCTCTCCACTTCTTCCAAACTGATTTCACCATCGGCTACATCGGGACTCAGCATTCCGCTGATACTCGAGGCCGAGGCGTCCTCACATTCATACCTCCCCTTGTAGAATTCCGCCCACCGCTGCAAAACGTGTGCTTGCTCTGTTAAGATTTCACCGTTCTTCGAAAGCACCCCTTTCATTCTACAGGTTACCGAACAACCCCGGATATCACTAACATCTCGCCAGAAAAGCTTCGTGTTTTCCCGGAAGTTGTTAGTCAACCTTTCATCCCTTTCTTTCTCAGAATTTTCACGCTTCATCCTTATACGTATTTTCGTTTTGTGCTGCTGCAGCTTGTACTCTCTTTTTCTTATCTCTCTCATACTTTTACTCTTACCCGAGGCTTTATAATCCAACCATGCTTTCTTCTTTAACTCCACAGCGTCTTTCACTTCATCATCCCACCATTCATCGCTCTTCTTACTAAAACTTCTTTTCCTTTTACCACATACCTCTGTCGCTACTTTCACCATACCATTCCTAAGGTTCTGCCAGCATACTTCAGCACTTTCATTTCCAGAGTCACAGCTTTCAAGCTTCTTGGAAACCTATTCTTGATATTCCTCTCTGATCGGTGGATCTTGAAGCTTCCAGCTTCTTATGCGATAATTCGTCTCCAAGCTAGGGCACGTCGTGCGGCTGCGCCAACCTGCAAACAGACCTCTTATTCTAGCAACGACTAGATCATGGTCCGTTCCCAGATCAGCACCCCTAAACACTCTCGTGTCCATAACTTGGCTTCGAATACGCTGATCCACTAGGAATAAATCAATTATACTTCTTTCTTCCTCTCGCTCCCATGTGTACATGTGAATTCGTTTGTGATCAAACATCGTGTTTGCCACAAACAGATTTCTCTCCTTACAAAATTCCAAAATAAGCTTCCCAGCCCCCTTTACTATCTTATCACCGTACTTGCCTAGCACGCTTTCGTAACCACTTCGCGCGGTTCCAACCCATCCATTCATATCTCCACATACTATCAACTTTTCATTATTTATTTATTTATTTATTTAATTCTTCATTGCACAATACATAAAATAATGCACAAAAGGCGGGCTTAATGCCACAAAGACATTCTCTACCAGCCAACCTCAGGATGTACATGAGAGAACATTGGTAGGCGTGCAAAAAAAAAACACAAAAAACTAAAAATTATTTTAAAAAAATCCAGAAATATAACTACAATCATATAATATAATAACAAATACAATACATTAAAATAATACTAATAATACCTACATATATTAATTATTATATAATATATATATATATATATATATATATAATACATAATTTATACATACATACATACATGCATAACATACACATTATAAATTATTCATTGAAATAAAGTTGTTTAATTTGGCGTTTGAAGGAGTCACGAGACGGCGCTTTTCGTATAATTTCCGGTAACTCGTTCCAAAGTCTGATGGCAGTTAGAGCAAATGAGTTGGCTAAGAAACCAGTCCGATGAAGAGGAGTGTGGAGCAGTAAATTGCTAGAAGAACGAAGTAATCTGTCATGTACATCTGCTAAGAAGGAAAAATTGCATTTTAAATATGTAGGAGTAGAAGGATTGAACAAAATCGAGTAAAGGAGACACAAAATTCGTACATTTCGTCGTTTACGAATTGGCAACCACTTAAGTTTTGATCTATAGTCGGAGACATGGTCAAACTTACGAAGGCCGAAAATGAAGCGGATACTCGTATTAAGGAGGCGATCTAATTTATTTAGGAGTATTTCATTGGCATCGACATAGCACACATCAGCATAGTCAAGGATTGGTAGTAGGAGCATGTTAACCACCTGTATTTTCGCTCTATAGGATAGAAAGTTTTTTAGCCTTAATAATGGGTGAAATGTTTTATAAAATTTACGAGACAGTTCTTTAACCTGATAATGCCAACTAAGAGAACTGTCCATAAAGATTCCTAAATTTTTTACTTCGGAAGAGAATGGTTACGTTAATTGTTAATAATTACGTTATTGTTATAAATCACATTCGGTAAAGGGTAAAGGTATCTCTGACATTACTTAGAACATCCCAGACACTCTCCCAAAACTCCTCGATCTCGCTCGCTGGAGCTGAGGATACTGGCGCATAAATGGCCAACAAGAATACTCTTGTTATCCCCAGCTTAAAGCGAACCCAAAGAAGCCTCGAGTTGATAGCCTTGTATTCTACCATTGCATTAACCATTCAAGAGGACAACAACACGCCTACACCTTGGCAACCTCGCTCACCCTCTGGAACCCCAGCCCAAAAAGCGAACCGGTTGCCAGGCAAATCGGTCGCATCATTGCCTTTTCGCTTGGTCTCAGACACACAAATAACATCCAGATTTTTGTCATCCATCACATCTAATAATTCATTAATCTTCTGTTCCATTCCTCCTCTTACATTCCACGTAGCTATTTGTAGCTCCGTCCTCCATCTCCCGCCGTTAGGAACATGGCGTGTTGGTTGGCGGTCCCCAACTCCGCAATATATCAAATGTTAATAAAAACGATCTGTCTTACTTTTATCGTTTCAAGGTACCAATAATGCTTCCACACTTGTACTAGCGTATCTTTTGGTAGCGGTACTCCGTCGTCAAAAACTTCCTATAAATATTGAGCAAAATGTTCTAGTAAAAAAGTACATATCCAAAAATTAAACAAAAAAACTATATGATTAGGAAATTAGTTACAGAGCATAGCAAATTATTGACTAATTATCCATGGTACTAGTGTCTTTACGGTTATTATTTGTTATAAAAGTTGATTAGCTATTTGAAATGTCTATGGATATTAAGATTACCTGCCATACGATTGGTTTCGTCTTGTTAGCGAGAAGCGGCAGAACATTTCTCATAAACAACGAATGCAGATCCGTCACGGTCAAGTTATTAGACTTCATGTACTCTTGTAATTGTGGATTTGATCTCCTAATAAGTAGATCTGATAAGAATATTGTATCCTCGCAAATAGGTCTATTTAAAAAGTATCACATCGTAGTAGAAGCTTTCCTTGAGTAACTATTAAGTAAACCATTATTAAGACTAATCACCAGCATTCTAATTCCACTTCATCACCTCCAACATGGAAGTATCTGTCGGGGAACCAATTCTGAACTTCCTGGAACAGACCTGCCAACAGCTTGTAAGTTATATTCTTGGTGGGGTTCATGGGACCCAACCCCACCATCTGGTCCACCTCGTAGCACTGCGTCAGAACCTCGGGATAGGCTAAGCCCCAAGATGCGGTGTGTCCTTGAAATTAGCCATTTGATTACAGCCATATAATTGTCATTCTGAATAAGAAATATTTAAAATGGTTAAGCTGACAATTAAACATAATACGTTTATAAAGTTGCGTTGTGACAAAAACGGTAACTCAATCCCCTCTCTGAAACCTTTAGTTAATAGTTATGTTCACCAGACAGTTAATAGTTACCAGGAACATCGAATTCTGGTATAACTCGTATACCGCGGTACCTCGCGTGGTCAATGATCATCTGAATATCCTCTTTGGTGTAAATCATTGACGTGTCATAAGCACCTTGAGAACTACAAAATAATTTTATAGTGTTTTATATATGGTGTTTTACATATATTTCATATATTTTTTTGTGTAATATTTACCTTAATTCTGGGAATTTTTCACTCTGATAAGGAAAACTTGGATCATCAACTATATGCCAATGAAACACATTCATCTTGTTCATTGCCATAGCGTCTAACAATTTTAAAATTGTAGATGTATTAGCGTAGTGTCGGGAAGTATCTAACATTAGCCCCCGATGTTGATGTCGAGGAAAATCGTTTATTACAGTTTTATTAACACGAAGTTTCTGTAATAATAAGTAAAAAACCGTAACATTTTTTTTATCTGTCACATCACTGATGTTTTTAACGAAATTGAATTTCGAATATTTAAAGTGAAGTTTTGAATAACTTTCAACTTAACGCTCAATGTGGTCTAATAATAGATATGAATGTATTAATTGTTGTTTTAATGAAACCCTTACATTTCGATCATTCGACAGATAAAATAGTTGTACATAAGTCTCAAGTCCTCGTAACATGCCCCATATTGACGTACTTGTGATCTGTGACGTGCTCGAAACGGTTATATTATCTGGAATTGGAATAAAGTAAATATAGAAAAACGACAGCAGAAGCGTATATACTAATATATACATAGTTTTTGAGTCACAATCTCGATTACACTTATTGAACAAATTAAACAACAAAGGGCATTATCACTTCTGGGTTATCTTAAATTTCACTTGAAGTGTTATTTCATTATACTTTCATAATAGATAAAGGATTTCTATAAAGCATTGTTTATCGCTGTTTATTTCTAACAATTTTAGTTACTGTACATGATACAATGAAAACCTCGTTTAATGTAGTGCGTAATAAGTATTTCGCGTGATGCATTTACAAATTTATACACATTATTACTTTCCCTTCTAGCATTAACATTAATAATCTCCACAGTTTGTAGACATTTAGAATGTACAGACAAACAATTGAATTGTTAGTCTAGCTATCGTGTATTTTTGTTCGTAATATATCTAAAAGAATATAGTTATCTATAACTCACAGCTCTCATCCATATCAAAGGATGGATACTCCTCGCAAGAAGATGTCAACGATAACACCAGTTGGTTTAACTTCCCCTTGTAAAGCTCGTCCTCTGTTTGTTTGTGATCAGAGTGGATCCGTCGCTCTCGTGCGTGGAGACCAGTTTTATATTTTAAAATATGTATATATCTTTCGGTAGCACTTGTAAGTAGGTCACAGGTCTCGTTCTCTATCTGTTTATTTTAAGTTTTATTTTAATGGCTTAACATATTTTAAGAGTATTTTGAATAATATTCTAATTTCTTTAATTTTTCACAAAATGATTGGTATATCTTGCCTCTTGAGCTAATATTTATTTCCATACGAAGTACTTAATAAAAATATTAGATGTCGCATAGTAGGTATACCCTAATTGACTAATTTGGTTTAGATTGGATTTCACAACTTTTTTACGGTTTTGCGGGACTTGGGCATAATTTGACATGTTTTGTTTTTGATTGGATCTAATTATAGCCCAGCCGTTAGAAGTTATTTATACAGTCGCTATAACTCTAATTATAAATAATTGTATTTTATTTATTATTTCACATAACTGTTATACAAATGCAGCTGCAGAAAAAAAGACAAATATACTTAACATTGTTTACTTTTGGCATTGCTTCAAGCATTTATTGGAAAATCGATATTTCATCAAAGAAAATTACGTACCTTAACTTTAAAATGCGCTGGATCAAATGTATAGTAAAGGGCTTCCTTTTTTTCATACTGTGGTTTTGGCCACACTTCTCCCTTAGTTGGTGGATATAGTGGACCAGGTTTTATTATCATCATACAATTCCCCAAAACCGCGCCAAAATATAAGAAGGAGATAACATGTCGTAACATCGCGCTATTAATCTCGAATGAAAATGTTTGATCGACAGAAGTACGCGTACCGAAAGCCCGTGATGAACTAACAAACAACGCTTTAATAACGTTTGAACCAAGTTTATTAAATGGTGATAAGGAAATATATATCCATGTTCCGCATATCAATGTCACATTTTTGACAAATTTATATTTCAAAACTATAATAAACAGTAAAATTATATTCTAATACACATATAAAACAAAAAGAAGTAATCTGTTGGCTGTTGCTTTCGAGAAAATTGTGAAGAACGAAACTCTTCCCGTCATAAACGTGATAGAAAACGCATAAAGAAGTCACGTCTACGTCTACGTACCAAATGCCAAAGAGTCCCCGACAACCCGAACAATCCGTAGAAGCTGTGATCCGAACTAGAGATTAGAACAGTAGTCGCCTTATCGCAAGTCTATATCGGGGTTTAAAATTCTGTCTCGCTTTATTGATCACTCCCAATTTCGAGGTTAAATTGGCCCTGCTCTTCAGGAGATCACGAAACTGACGATTGCTCGAAATGTCGAGACCACTGGGTCTGATTCTGATACTTGGCGAGGCGTTGCAGGGAGTGTTCTTACAGGTCGGCGAGACGTGAGTGAATGGTGTTTTTTTTTGGTGGTAAACGAGCAAATTTATATCTTTCGGGAATTAAACTGAACGAGGTTCAGTTCACTCCACTTTGAGACCATCTCTAGGGAGGTCTCTATAGAAAACACAAGTTTCTTATAGCACTTGTTGACGTTTTTTCGACAGAGCCCTGTTCGGAAAATACCGCATCCCCAGTTCTGTCATCTACATAACAATGTATGTCGGAAATTTATTAACATATCATTGGTGTGTAAGAGGAATAGGGTTATGGATAGCACGCAGCCTTGGAGTACACCAATATTCGCGGGCTTAGGATCCGAGCAAAAACCGTCGAGTATGACCTGTATGCTGCGCCCAGTGACAAAACTGTTAAACCACTTGCATAAACTCTCGGGAAGCCCATAGAAAGGCAGTTCCTAAAGAATTTCCTTGTGCTAAACATGTTTAAAGGCTATCGCCATATCTAAATTAACGGCCACACCCTCTTCCTTACTTTCAAAAACGGTTCCAACTGTGGGTGAGATATGACAGAAGATCATCAGTCAATCTATCATAGCGAAAGCCATATTGGCGCTCATTTTAGAGACCGGGATAACGCCTTTCACGTAGGAGTACCGAAATAGACGCGTTATAACTGGAATCAACTTAAGGGGACATGGTTATCGTACCATTGGGGAAAAATCATCCGGGCCACCCGACTTATGAACGTTCAAAATCACGTTGTAGGCGTTGTTTTCCCTTAGTCGTTCAAGGTCGACTTTGAGGCAAAGAAAAGAGCCCAAGTGATTGGCCAGAGTGACATTTTCCGTGTCCAATGGCAGTACGAATGGCTGGCAAAAGATTCCAAAAATGACTTTGAAAGCGCTCACATATTGCTCATGCCAGGCGGGTGGTACCTTGCCAACTAATGCCCAACTTTGCCGTTTCAGGCATCTGGAAGCACAGTTATATATATATCTTCTTCAGAAAAAAGTTCGGACCCTAGTGACTAACGCATTCGCCCAAGCTTGATATGTCTGCTGTTTGCCAGCTGCATTGCTGGACAAACACATCAAACCAAGGCTGTAAATCTGCCATCAAGTGATACCACAGAATTTGGTACAAATAGTTACATGCTTTGTAGTATAACATAACACAAGGGTAGGAAACCGCCCTTATGGGAAGGATGCAAAAAAGGACCATCCATCCACCAAGGTCATTCCATCCCAATTCGCTGACTTGTAGTGACATAAGCGTCGCGTCGTATGTCTTGTGCGAACCGGACAATGAATGGGCACTACACTTCATACCAGTAATGAGCGAAGGATCCTAGAAACCACATTGACCTGACACTTTCCAGGATGTGTAGTCAGCAGAAGATTCAACGAAGAGGGCATGTGGCTATCCACTTCCGGTAGAAAATTACCTCCGGACTCTCATTCATCGACGGAACATAACCAAATAAATTTGACAACTACACGTCACTCTTCTGTGGGAGAGTGGTTCTTCCCCGGTCGAGTAAGCCCGATACGAGCTGCAGGCAGATAACTACAGATAGGCTTTACCATTTGCCTATAGGCCTAATATTTAGGTAATAAAAATATCTACAATATAATATTTATTATTTAATTCTACTTTACAAACATAATTCATATGATAATTAGTTAAAGCATGGTAGATAGGTTAAGCTTTTTTAATAAAAAACGTCTCTAGGAAAGCCACGATATCCCAAAAGTCAGAGGTTATTTGTGTTGATGTTTTTTACCCTGATTTAATTTAAGGTTTTAATCTTTTATCACATCAGCCTTAAGTTAAGTCTTAAACAATATATCAATAAAATATTAATGGTGATATAAATAAAACATGAGACACATCGTCACACATTGCGTTATAGTTTATTTCAGTACATACAAATAAACAACACTTTGACTTCACACGACACAATATCCCGGTCCGGAGGGCGGCTGCGCCTGGATGCCGCGTCGTAGCATACGACAGACGTGTTCCTCGATGCGGTTGTAGGCTTCTCGCGGTACGGAGAGGAGCTGGTCCGGCGGCGGACCTTTACTCCACAACCGCTCAGCAACGGCACTGGCGCGCGGCCACACCCTGTATATTCACAACAACACTACTATGGCACACGGTAGCACTGACTTATGTAGTAGTGATAAATAATGTACAGTGCTTCGAATAACCGAGCGCTATTATTATCACCTCTCCCATTCATATTATGTATGTGTCAAAAGATGTTTGGAGGTTTGGTAACAGATACTTTTCAATGAATGAAAAAATATTTTTTCTGATTTACCTATTAATAATATTCCTATCATCCACCATCTCTCCCCACATGCAGGCCTCGCCACCCACGATACCCTCAGCTAAGCTGCTGTTATTAGTCAATATGGTCACCATCTGTCGAGGATCCTCTACGTATAGGTCCGGCCACTCCGAGTTCAGTGAGCTCAGGTACCAAGCCGCGGAGAACAGCACGCGATATCCCGATGATAATATCTAACACACATCGTCGAAGTAATATGAAAAATACTTTCATATGTCATATATTATTAAATACGATATGACTTACTTTTATCATTTCAAGGTTCCAATAATTCTTCCACACCTGTACTAGCGTGTCTTTTGATAGCGGTACTCCTTCGTCAAAAACTTCCTATAAATATTATTAAGCAACAAGTAAATATTAAGCAACAAGTTCTAGTAAAAAAAGTACATATCCTAAAACTAAAAAAACAAAATATATGACTGGGAAATTAGTTACAGAGCATAGCAAATTATTGACTAATTATCCATGGTACTAGTGTCTTTACGGTTATTATTTGTTATAAAAGTTGATTAGCTGTTTGAAATGTCTATGGATATTAAGATTACCTGCCATACTATTGGTTTCGTTTTGTTAGCGAGAAGCGGCAGAACATTTCTCATAAACAAGGAATGCAGATCCGTCACGGTCAAGTTATTAGACTTCATGTACTCTTGTAATTGTGGATTTGATCTCCTAATAAGAGGAACTTATAAGAATATTGTTCCTTAATATTCCAAATAGGTCTTTTCAAAAAGTATTACATCGTAGTAAAAGCTTTCCTTAAGTAAATATTAAGTAAACCAATATTAAAACTCTAATCACCAGCATTATAATTCCACTTCATCGCCTCCAACATGGAAGTATCTATCGGGGAACCAATTTTGAACTTCCTGGAACAGATCTGCCAACAGCTTGTAAGTTATATTCTTGGTGGGGTTCATGGGACCCAACCCCACCATCTGGTAGCACTGCGTCAGAACCTCGGGATAGGCTAATCCCCAAGATGCAGTGTGTCCTTGAAATTAGCCATTTTATTACAGCCATATAATTGTCATTCTGAATAAGAAATATTTAAAACGGTTAAGATGAGAATTAAACATAATTTATATACGTTTATAAAGTTGCATTATGGCAAAAACAATGACTCCCCTCTTTGAAAACTTTAGTTAATAGTTATGTTCGCCAGACAGTTAATAGTTACCAGGAACATCGAATTCTGGTATAACTCTTATACCGCGATACCTCGCGTGGTCAATGATCATCTGAATATCCTCTTTGGTGTAAATCATTGACGTGTCATAAGCACCTTGAGAACTACAAAATAATTTTATAGTGTTTTATATATATAGCCTTATTTTAAAGTTTCTACCTTTAATTTTTTTTTTGTGTAATATTTACCTTAATTTTGGGAATTTTTCACTCTGATAAGGAAAACTCTGATCATCAACTATATGCCAATGAAAAACATTCATTTTATTCATTGCCATAGCATCTAGCAATTTTAAAATTGTAGATGGTTTAGCGTAGTGTCGGGAAGTATCTAACATTAGCCCCCGATGTTGATGTCGAGGAAAATCGTTTATTACAGTTTTATTAACACGAAGTTCCTGTAATAATAAGTAAAAAAACCGTAACTTTTTTTATCTGTCACATCACTGATGTTTTAACGAAATTGAATTTCGAATTATTAGAGTGAAGTTTTGAATAACTTTCAACTTAATGCTCAATGTGGTCTAATAATAGATATAGATGTATTAATTTGTTATGTTTTAATGAAACCCTTACATTTCGATCATTCGAAAGATAAAATAGTTGTACATAAGTCTCAAGTCCTCGTAACATGCCCCATATTGACGTACTTGTAATCTGTGACGTGCTCGAAACGGTTATATTATCTGGAATTGGAATAAGGTAAATATAGAAAAACGACAGCGGAATCGTATATAGTCATACTCGTATATACTTAGTTCTTGAGTCACAATCTCGAATACACTTATTGAACAAAACAGCAAAGGACATTAACATTTCTGGGTTATCTTAAACTTCACTTGAAGTGTTATTTGATTACAGTTTCATAATAGATAAAGGATTTCTATAAAGCATTGTTTATCGCTGTTTATTTCTAACAATTTTAGTTACTGTACATGATACAATGAAACCCTCGTTTTATGTAGTGCGTAATAAGTATGTAGCGTGATGTATTTCCAAACTTATACACATTATTACTTTCCCTTATATCATTAACATGAATAATCTCCGCAGTTTGTAGATATTTAGAATGTACAGACAAACAATTGAATTGTTAGTTTACGTAAAGTGTATTTTTGTTCGTAATATCTCTAAAAGAATATAGTTATCTATTACTCACAGCTCTCAACCATGTCCAAGGTTGGATACTCCTCGCAAGTCATGTGAACGATAACACCAGTTGGTTTAACTTCTCCTTGTAAAGCTCGTCGTCTGTTTGTTTGTGATGAGAGTGGATCCGTCGCTCTCGTCCGTCGAGCCCATTTTTATATTTTAAAATATGTATATATCTTTCGGTAGCACTTGTAAGTAGTTCGCAGGTCTCGTTCTCTACCTGTTTAAATTAAATTTTATGTAAATTCAAATTTAAAATATATTTAATCAAGTAGGCATTTACACGCACTTTTGAATCGTCAATTATTACAACAAAAAAAAGGTCAGTCTAGTTAGTCCGTAAGTAAGCTACCACCGGCTCGAAATGCTGCTTTGTTGAGAAGAGCCGGCCAGAAATTTAGCAGTTGCTCTTTTTAAAAGGAATGTAACAATCTTAGATGATGTACCTTATAATATAAATCCTGCAAATGAATCAGCAACTTAAGTTCCATTTATTTCGACCCACAAAAACTCTTGAACGTTAAGATTTATTTAATAATAAACTTTTGATTTTAGATTTAAAACTAAGAACAGGAAGGTCTTAGATATCATATTATACTCAAACCCATGAAGGATTCAATAACTTTTTGAAGACGAAATTTTGGCGTTACGAGTTTGTTTTTATTTCTCGTATTTATCGCATGTCTGTCACTGTTTTTATATAACTATTTAAATTTTGCCGTATATGTTATTAAATATCTATTGCGAAGCGACTGTCAGAATACCTATTTCTTAAGAAACATCTCTCAGTGCTTTTATATTGTAAATACTGTGCGGGACAGCTTTCTTGTAAAATAAATACAGAAATAATTTCGGCAGCACTGCCCCATAATAAAATACCGTAAGATGAAATACTATGAAAACAACTAAAATAAACTAGTCGAGCCGTATTTAACGTCCGGAAATTGTCTAACTTTTCTAATTGCAAAGGCGGCGGTGCTGAGTTTGACTGCGAGTGTTTAAAGATGGGTGTTCCACTGAAGCTTTTTGTCTAAAGTATATCTAGTCCTAAGAAATTTGTTGAGTCAATCAGTTCTAACACTTCATTGTTAAGGAGCAAGTTAAAATTTTTACTTTTTACATTAGGAAGTGTAAACTCGATGCATTTAGTTTTCTTAGCATTTAAGACTAAACTATTAATTTCGAACCAATGAAGAACTCGTGACAAAGTACTGTTTACTTCGTCATAATTAATCCTATCACGCTCAACTTTAAAAATAAGCAAGGTGTCATCAGCAAAAAGTAAAATGTCACACAGACCCTCAACAAAAAAGGGCAAATCATTAATGTAAAGTAAAAACAAAAAGGGGCCTACAATAGATCCTTGTGGAAAATCCATCTTTAGGTGAGAACCAGACATAAAAAAAAATATTAAATGTCGCATAGTAGGTATACAGAATTGACCGACTTGGTTAACATTGGATTTCACAACTTTTTTTACGATTTTGCGAGACTTGGGCATTATTTGCCATTTTATGTTTTTAATGGGATCTATTTATAGCCCAGCCGTTAGAAGTAATTTATACAGTCGCTATAACTCTAATTATAAATAATTGTATATTATTTATTATTTCACTTAACTGTTATACAACTGCAACTGCAGAAAAAAAGACAAATATACTTAACATTGTTTACTTTCGGCATTGCTTCAAGCATTTATTGGAGAATCGATATTTCATCAAAGAAAATTAGGTACCTTAACTTTGAAATGCGCTGGATCAAATGTATAGTAAAGGGCTTCCTTTTTTTCATACTGTGGTTTTGGCCACACTTCTCCCTTAGTTAGTGGATATAGTGAACCAGGTTTTATTATCATCATACAATTCCCTAAAATCGCGGCAAAATATAAGAAAAAGATAACATGTCGTAATATCGCGCTATTAATCTCGAATGAAAATGTTTGGTCGACAGAAGTACGCGTACCGAAAGCCTGTGATGAACTAACAAACAACGCTTTAATAACGCTTGAATCAATTATATTAAATGGTGATAAGGAAATATATATCCATGTTCCGCATATCAATGTCACGTTTTTGACAAATTTATATTTCAAAACTATAATAAACAATAAAATTATATTCTAATACATATATCAAACAAAAGAAGTAACCTGTTGGATGTTGCGTTCGTGAAAATTGTGAAGAACGAAACTCTTCCCGTCATAAACGTGATAGAAGACGCTCAAAGAAATCACGTCTCTACCCAATGCCAAAGAGTCCCCGACAACCCGAACAATCCGTAGAAGCTGTGATCCGAACTAGAGATTAGAACAGTAGTCGCCTTATCGCAAGTCTATATCGGGGTTTAAAATTCTGTCTCGCTTTATTGATCACTCCCAATTCCGACGAGGTTAAATTGGCCCTGCTCTTCAGGAGATCACGAAACTGACGATTGCTCGAAATGTCGAGACCACTGGGTCTGATTCTGATACTTGGCGAGGCGTTGCAGGGAATGTTCTTACAGGTCGGCGAGACGTGAGTGAATGGTGTTTTTTTTGGTGGTAAACGCGCAAATTTCTATCTTTCGAGAATTAAACTGAACGAGGTTCAGTTCACTCCACTTTGAGACCATCTCTAGGGAGGTCTCTATAGAAAACACAAGTTTTTTATAGCACTTGTTGACGTTTTTTCGACAGAGCCCTGTTCGGAAAATACCGCATCCCCAGTTCTGTCATCTACATAACAATGTATGTCGGAAATTTTTTAACATATCATTGGTGTGCAAGAGGAATAGGGTTATGGATAGCACGCAGCCTTGGAGTACACCAATATTCGCGGGCTTAGGATCCGAGCAAAAACCGTCGAGTATGACCTGTATGCTGCGCCCAGTGACAAAACGGTTAAACCACTTGCATAAACTCTCGGGAAGCCCATAGAAAGGCAGTTTCGAAAGAATTCCCTTGTGCTAAACATGTTTGAAGGCTTTCGCCATATCCAAATTGACGGCCACACCCTCTTCTTTACTTTCAAAAACGGTTCCAACGGTGGGTGAGATATGACAGAAGAACATCAGGCAATCTACCATGGCGAAAGCCATATTGGCGCTCATTTTAGAGATCGGATGGATCTTTTCTCGAGATCAGAAGGACAAAGGCATACTTCCGTGAGACCGGGATAACGCCTTTCATGTAGGAGTACCGAAATAGACGGGTTATAACTGGAGTCATCTGAAGGGGACATTGTTATCGTACCATTGGGGAAAAATCATCCGGCCCACTCGACTTATGAACGTTCAAAATCACATTGTAGGCGTTGTTTTCCCTTAGTTGTTCAAGGTCGACTTTGAGGCAAAGAAAACAGCCCAAGTGATTAGCCAGAGAGACATGTTCCTTGTCCAATGGCAGTACGAACGGATGGCAAAAGATTCCCAAAATGACTTTGAAAGCGCTCACAAATTGCGCATGCCAGGCGGGTGGTACCTTGCCAACTAATGTCCAACTTTACCGTTTCAGGCATCTGGAAGCACAGTTGTATATATATATATCTTCTTCAGAAAAAGTTCGGAACCTAGTGACTAACGCATTCACCCAAGCTTGAAATGTCTGCTGTTTGCCAGCTGCATTGCTGGACAAACACATCAAACAAAGGCTGTAAATCTGCCATCAAGTGATACCACAGAATTAGAACATAACACAAGGGTAGGAAACCGCCCTTATGGGAAGAATGCAAAAAAGGACCGCATTCCATCCCAATCCGCTGACTTGTAGTGACATAAGCGTCACGTCGTATGTTTTGTGCGAACCGGACAATAAATGGGCACTACACTTCATACTAGGTAATGGGCGAAGGATCCTAGAAACGCCTCCACATTGACCTGGTACTTTCCAGGATGTGTAGTCAGCAGAAGATTCAACGAAGAGGGGATGTGGCTATCCACTTCCGGTAGAAAATTACTTCCGGACTCTCATTCACCGACAGAATAAAACCAAATAAATTTGATTACTACACGTCACTCTTCTGTGGGAGAGTATTCCTTCCCCGGTCGAGTAAGCCCGATACGAGCTGCAGGCAGATAACTACAGATAGGCTTTACCATTTACCTATAGGTCTAATATATAGGTAATAAAAATATCTGCAATATAATATTTAATATTTAATCCTTCTTTGCAAACATAACTCATATCATTATTATTAATAAGCCTGTTAGGTAGGTTAAGCTTTTTAATAAATAATCGTCTCTAGGAAAGCGACGATATCCCAAAAGTCAGAGGTTATTTTTGTTGATGTTTTTTACCCTGATTTTATTTAAGGTTTTAATCTTTTGTCACATCAGCCTTAAGTTAAGTCTTAAACAATATATCAATAAAATATTAATGGTGATATAAATGAAACATGAGACACATCATCACACATTGCGTTATAGTTTATTTTAGTACATATAAATAAACAACACTTTGACTTCACACGACACAATATCCCGGTCCAGAGGGCGGCTGCGCCTGGATGCCGCGTCGTAGCATGCGACAGACGTGTTCCTCGATGCGGTGGTAGGCTTCTCGCGGTACGGAGAGGAGCTGGTCCGGCGGCGGACCTTTACTCCACAGCCGCTCAGCAACGGCACTGGCTCGCGGCCACACCCTGTATATTCACAACAACACTACTATGGCACACGGTAGCACTGGCTTATGTAGTAGTGATAAATAATGTACAGTGCTTCGAATAACCGAGCGCTATTATCACCTCTCCCATTCATATCTATGTATGTGTCTATAAGATGTTTGGAGAGTTTGGTAACAGATACTTTTCAAATGAATGAAAAAATATTTTTTCTGATTTACCTATTAATAATATTCCTATCATCCACCATCTCTCCCCACATGCAGGCCTCGCCACCCACGATACCCTCAGCTAAGCTGCTGTTATTAGTCAATATGGTCACCATCTGTCGAGGATCCTCTACGTATAGGTCCGGCCACTCTGAGTTCAGTGAGCTCAGGTACCAAGCCGCGGAGAACAGCACGCGATATCCCGATGATAATATCTAATAAAAATCGTCTAAGTAATATGTTGACAAATACTTTCATATGTCATATGTTATTAAATACCATATGACTTACTTTTATCATTTCAAGGTTCCAATAATTCTTCCACACCTGTACTAGCGTGTCTTTTGATAGCGGTACTCCTTCGTCAAAAACTTCCTATAAATATTAAGCAACAAGTTCTAGTAAAAAAAGTACATATCTTAAAATTAAAAAAACAAAATATATGACTGGGAAATTAGTTACAGAACATAGCAAATGATGTCTTCACGGTTATTATTTGTTATAAAAGTTGATTAACTGTTTGAAATGTCTATGGATATTAAGATTACCTGCCATACGATTGGTTTCGTCTTGTTAGCGAGAAGCGGCAGAACATTTCTCATAAACAATGAATGCAGATCCGTCACGGTCAAGTTATTAGACTTCATGTACTCTTGTAATTGTGGATTTGATCTCCTAATAAGAGGAACTTATAAGAATATTGTTTCTTCGCAAATAGGCCTTTTCAAAAAGTATTACATCGTAGTAAAAGCTTTCCTTGAGTAAACCATTATTAAAACTCTAATCACCAGCATTCTAATTCCACTTCATCGCCTCCAACATGGAAGTATCTATCGGGGAACCAATTTTGAACTTCCTGGAACACATCTGCCAACAGCTTGTAAGTTATATTCTTGGTGGGGTTCATGGGACCCAACCCCACCATCTGGTCCCCCTCGTAGCACTGCGTCAGAACCTCGGGATAGGCTAATCCCCAAGATGCGGTGTGTCCTTGAAATTAGCCATTTTATTACAGCCATAAAATTGTCATTCTGAATAGGAAATATTTAAAACGGTTAAGCTGACAATTAAACAGAATACGTTTATAAAGTTGCGTTGTGACCAAAACGGTGACTCAATCCCCTCTCTGAAACCTTTAGTTAATAGTTATGTTCACCAGACAGTTAATAGTTACCAGGAACATCGAATTCTGGTATAACTCGTATACCGCGGTACCTCGCGTGGTCAATGATCATCTGAATATCCTCTTTGGTGTAAATCATTGACGTGTCATAAGCACCTTGAGAACTATAAAATAATTTTATAGTATTTTATATATAGCCTTATTTTTAAGTTTCTACCGTTAATCTTATTTTTGTGTAATATTTACCTTAATTCTGGGAATTTTTCACTCTGATAAGGAAAACTCTGATCATCAACTATATGCCAATGAAACACATTCATTTTATTCATTGCCATAGCATCTAACAATTTTAAAATTGTATATGGTTTAGCGTAGTGTCGGGAAGTATCTAACATTAGCCCCCGATGTTGATGTCGAGGAAAATCGTTTATTACAGTTTTATTAACACGAAGTTCCTGTAATAATAAGTAAAAAAACCGTAACTTTTTTTATCTGTCACATCACTGATGTTTTAACGAAATTGAATTTCGAATTATTAGAGTGAAGTTTTGAATAACTTTCAACTTAATGCTCAATGTGGTCTAATAATAGATATGGATGTATTAATTTGTTATGTTTTAATGAAACCCTTACATTTCGATCATTCGACAGATAAAATAGTTGTACATAAGTCTCAAGTCCTCGTAGCATGCCCCATATTGACGTACTTGTGATCTGTGACGTGCTCGAAACGGTTATATTATCTGGAATTGGAATAAGGTAAATATAGAAAAACGACAGCAGAAGCGTATGTACTAATATATACATAGTTCTTGAGTCACAATCTCGATTACACTTATTGAACAAATCAAACAACAAAGGGCATTATCATTTCTGGGTTATCTTAAATTTCACTTGAAGTGTTATTTCATTATACTTTCATAATAGATAAAGGATTTCTATAAAGCATTGTTTATCGCTGTTTATTTCTAACAATTTTAGTTACTGTACATGATACAATGAAAACCTCGTTTAATGTAGTGCGTAATAAGTATTTACCGTGATGCATTTCCAAACTTATAGACATTATTACTTTCCCTTCTATCATTAACATTAATAATCACCGCATAGTTTGTAGATATTAAAATGTACAGACAGACAACTGAACTGATTGTTTACGTATTTTTGGTCTTGATATCTCTAGAAGAATATAGTTATCTATTACTCACAGCTCTCAACCATGTCAAAGGATGGATACTCCTCGCAAGAAGATGTCAACGATAACACCAGTTGGTTTAACTTCCCATCGTAAAGCTCGTCATCTGTTTGTTTGTGATGAGAGTGGATCCGTCGCTCTCGTGCGTGGACACCAGTTTTATATTTTAAAATATATACATATCTTTCGGTAGCACTTGTAAGTAGTTCGCACGTCTCGTTCTCTACCTGTTTAGATTAAATTTTATGTAAATGGCTTCTTAAATATATTTTAAGAGTATTTTGAATAATATTCTAATTTCTTTAATTTTTCACAAAATGATTTGTATTTCCGGTTTCTTGAGCTAATATCTATATCCATACGAAGTTTTTAATAATAATATTAGATGTCGCATAGCATTGACCCTATTGGCTAATTTGGTTTAGATTGGATTTCACAATTTTTTTACGGTTTTGCGGGATTTGGGCATTATTTGACATGACATGACATCAAAAACTTAAGTTTTTGATGGGATCGAATTATAGCCCAGACGTTAGAAGTAATTGATATAATCGCAATAACTCTAATCATAAATAATTGTCTTTATTATTTCACATGAGTGTTATACAATTGAAACTGTGGATAAAAAGACAAATATACTTAACAATGTTTACGTTCGGCATTGCTTCAACCATTAAGTAGAAAATAGATATTTCATCAAAGAAAATTACGTACCTTAACTTTAAAATGAGCTGGATCGAATGTATAGTAAAATGCTTCCTTTTTTTCATACTGTGGTTTTGGCCACACTTCTCCCTTAGTTGGTGGATACAGTGGACCAGGTTTTATTATCGTCATACAATTTCCCAAAACCGCACCAAAATATAAGAAGGAGATAACATGTCGTAACATCGCGCTATTAATCTCGTATGAGAATGATTGGTCGAGAGAAGTACTCGTATCGTCAGCCCGTGATACACTAACAAACCACGCTTTATTAACGTTTGAATCAATTATGTTAAATGGTGATAAGATAATATGTCCATGTTCCGCATATCAATATCACGTTTTAGGCCAGATCGACATTCTCCGTGTCCAATGGCAGTACGAATGGCTGGCCAAAGATTCCCAAAACGATTTTTGAACGATTTCAAATTGCATTTGGTCGGTGTACCTTGCCCTGTGTGTACCCTTATTTCCAACAAATGTATTGAAACTGGTATATTCCAAGATTTGATGAAACACAGTTAAGTAGTCCCTATAGTTAAAAGTGACGATAGACTTGAACCCGAAAATTATAAGCCTATCTCGTTTTTACCAACCTTAAGTAAGATCTTCGAGAAAATTATTTTAAACCAGGTGACTGAGTTAATAGCAGTGGGGTCATGCATAGTGAACAATATGGTTTCACCAAAGGCAAATCAACGACTGATGCGGGTACCGCGCTTCTTAGTACATTTACTATGCATGAAAGAAGTCGCAGTGTTTTGCGATTTGTCCAAAGCCTTTGATTGCGTTTGTCATCAGACGTTGCTATGCAAACTTAACCACTATGGTGTACATAACGCTGCGATCGATCTTATTGCCTCTTACCTGAATCAAAGAGTCTAGACTGTTTACGTAAATAATTCTAAATCGTCTGGTTCTCACCGAAAAATAGGTGTTTCACAAGGATCTATTCTTGGCCCCTTTTTATTTTTACTTTATATTAATGACTTACCCTTTTTCGTTAAAGGTCCGTGTGACATTGTACTATTTTCTGAGAACATGTCGCTTATTTTTTAAGTTGAGCGTGATAGGAATAATTATGATGAAATAAACAGTATTTTGTCACGTTTCCTTCATCGGTTCGAAATGAATAATTTAGTCTTAAATGCTAAGAAATTTAAATGCATAGAGTTTACTCTTTCTTAAGTACAAAATAAAAATTTTAACTTGCTCCTTAACAATGAAGCATTAGAACTGATTAACTCAACAAATATCTTAGGTATAACTTTGTTTAATAAATTACTGTTAATTTATGGTAAATAATATCGATTAAATAAGTTTAGTTCCTACTATCCCTCAATAGATGTCGCTCACCGAAGTTAGAACACGCTAGTAGCATTTTCTGACCGATTATATATAACCAAATTGGCAACTTAGCATATTTAACAGTGTTTAATGCTAGTGAGTTAGTAATAAATAAATACTGAAAAGTGTTGTGAGTGTTTCATTATCCAACTTTAGATTAAAAAAAGAACGTACCGTATGTACATGCGAAGTAGATACAAGAGGAGAATAGAAAAACTATGTTTTCAATGTATATGAATTTGAAATAGGGTCTGAACATCATCTGCGTTATATTGACGAACTGGCTTGGCGTCGAGTTGGCGTTTATTGTGTCGGTTGCTTAGTCGAGGAGGGTAGCGGGATCCGAAGCGACGGCTTTCCGTTCGCCGCTTGCAGATAGTTGGAGGCAACCTTTCGTGAGTCAGCCACCCACGAAAGGTTGCCCTGCTAGCTGCGAAAAATCCCAGGGTGGCTTCTTCGTGCTGGTTGGTGACCAGATGAGAAGGCCCGATGGTGATCCCTGGGGGGATTCTGGCGCCCCCGCAGTCTCCAGACTGGGCTCCCACTAGCAAGACATTTTCGACGTCGGGTTCGATACGTACCGCTTCGTTCAACTGCCATTTCTCATCCTATTCACTCTTCTATTTTTTTTATGAACAAGTCCAAACAGAAAGAACAAGTTTTTACAGCGATTGCACTTCGCCTCATTCAAGGAGCACCTCACTAATATCAGGGGCTTGCAGTGTAATATCTGTCCATTACCACCTGGAAACAGAGCAACCGCACTTGCTCTTTTTGACGGAGACGTAGATACAATGTCCTTTGAGCACTGCGTACCTGGATCATCACGGTTACTCGTTAGAGTATAACTTTCGCTCAAGTGCCGGGGTCTGTGTGTACGCGCGGAACGACCTCTGTATCCCGCGTCTCCCCACTTTTTCTTCCTTAAGGGTTTTAGTAGACACAGGAAACGAAAAAATCCTGTATTCCTGTGTCTATCGTTCGCACAGCGGTGACCAGGAGACAACATTATTTGAGAATCTTGGTGAGACTGCTGATACGGTTGTGCATAAGTATCCTTCAGCGCAGCTCGTCCTTCTAGGGGACATTAATGCCTGTCATCAGCACTGCCCGTACCAGAAGACCGACCATGCTGGAAGAGAAGCGTGAAACTTTGCGTCGTCCTTCGACCTCTTTCAGCTGGTCAGGCAAGCGACAAGGGTATCGGATGTAGTAGGCCATATAGCCAATTGCCTGGACCTTCTGCTGACAACTGATCAGGAGGTAACGTCCCCTTGGGAACCTACGATCACTGTCTGGTGAAATCTGTGTCTACATATTCCCCACCAGCTTTCGAACCACATGGTGTAAGCCGAGTGTGGAAGTACAAGTCAGCAGATTGGGATGAGATGCGCCACTTTTTTGCGTCTTATCCTTGGCGGCAGGTCTGCTTCTCTTCTTTGGATCCGTGTATTGAACTCGCGCCTTCTAGCGTACCTTGAAGGTAACCGACTCCTCAATGACCGACAGTACGGGTTTCGCCGAAAATAGGTCCACTGGGGACCTTCTAGTGTACGCTACGCACATTTTAGGCAAAGCTATCGAAAAAAAAACGGAGAAGTGGCCGCCGTCTCTCTGGACGTCTCAAAGTCATTTCACAGGGTCTGGTATGCGTGCCTTACAAGCAAGCTTTCAGCGCACGATATATCTCCTGGTCTGATTGGCTGGATAACGGACTTTCTGAACCAGAGATCTCTCCGAGTAGTTGTCGACGGATATTCCTCGGAACCCTTGACAATAAATGCCGGAGTGCCTCAGGGGTCCGTCCTTTCTGCAACTCTTTTTCTGCTGCACTTTAACGATCTGCTGAAGCCTGGTATCTATGGGTATGTAGACGGCAGCACACCTAAGTTCACATCCAAATTAATAGTGTGCCCAGCGAAACAGACGGGAATCAGCTAGTGATATTATAAAAGCGGTATACTTTTATACAGAAAAGCAGATTATAATCATTTTTAAGTTTCCAATTATTTTTATAGATATCTATAATTCCTAAAATCCAAAATACCCTTATACCTCCATATCCTTTCATTGCAATTGACGAGAAGTCGTTCTTGTACATGAAGACCGAATATCAGAAACTTAAAAACTGGTACCTCTGTGAAATGGAAGTAAATCAACACATTAAAACAGAACCTGACTCCGTGCAACAACTTATCATTCATCAAGTTGAATGAATACTGCCAGTATAATACAGTAACTTTATCAAAAGAAGCAATGGAAAAATTTTATGATCAAAATTATTTATTTTCGTTTCTTCGTGTCATTAAAGTTTAAGAAAAAAAAGAGTTTACATCACTCCAGGGTAATTTTTTAATTACTATCCCTGTAAATTGCAACATAAAAACTGCCGAATTTACTATTGTGAATGATAACGATGAAACAAAAGGTCAGCCCTAAAATTAATGCAAATACCATTAAGCACTTCTGTGCTTCTTCATCTCGAGGTTCCTACTCATCTCAACCTCCATTCACTAAATCTACAAGCATTCTACGGTGTTCAAGATAAAGTAATAAAAGAAACTCCTTTACAACTGGAAAAGTCAAATCTATAGACACTATATTATACTACAATACCCTTCTACATCTTGTTGTAATGTAGATTATTATTGTACTTAGTTATCATCGCTACAAATCACAAAAAAGCAAAGAACCCAACAAAATTACTATTTCACTTCAATTCACTTGCTTTACCCACATCAATGGATAACATCGATGAACAATTGGAAGAAAAAGGAACTTCAGCACCCCGCAGGAAAATGCCAGTAACATTTTATCTCAACGTTCTGAAACAGTTGCTAATCTGAGGATGGAAGAGTTACGCACATGTACTTAAGAAAGACAACAGAATGTATATTGTGTCATCGCTACGGAATTCATGGTTGCATTTTTATTATTATATAAGGTTTAAATAATATTTTAATCAATAATTGTTTAGTTAATAAGTTTATAATTGTAATTCTTTTTAATTAAAGTTAGTTTAAAGTAGTTTTGGTTTTTTTTCGACTCTACGTCTATAGCTAACGTAATTCGTATCCCAGAGAGTCAAGAGGTTATTTGTGTTGATATTTTTTAACCTGATTTTATTTAAGGTTTTAATCTATTATCATCAGCCTTAATTCTTAAAAAATATATCAATAAAATATTGATGGTAATGTAAATGAAAAATGAAACATATCGATTGCATTATAATTTATTTCTGTACCTATACATATATAAATAACACTTTGACTTCACACGACACAAAATCCCGGTCCGGAGGGCGGCTGTACCTCGATGCTGCGTCGTATCATACGACAGGCGTGCTCCTCGATGCGGTTGTAGGCTTCCCTCGGTACGGATGTAAACCTGTCCGGAGCCGGACCTGCGCTCCACAACCGCTCAGCCACGGCACTCGCGCGCGGCCACACCCTATATATAACATTAATCAATATGAAGTAACTAAAACAACTATTTAATAACATGAGCAACTATGTGTGACACCAAAAAATCTAAAATGTTATAATAAGATTTATTTAATAAACCACTTTTGATTTCAGACTAAGAAAAGGACTGTCTAAAATATCTCGTGGAACATTATTATACGTGCGTACACTCAAGCCCATGATGGATTTGTTAACTTTTTGAAGACGAAATTTAGGCGTTACGAGTTTGTTTTTATTTCTTATATTTATCGTTTGTCTGTCCCTGATTTTTATAAGAGTAAAATATTTGGCGTATATGTATTAAGAAGTGACTGTCAGAATATCAATTTCTTTAAAAACATCCCTCAGGGAATCCCTCATCCCTCTAGGTTTTAAGTTATAAATAACCCGCAATGCTCTTTTTTGTAAAATATATGTAGTATCAATTTCGGTAGCACTGTCCCATAATAAAATACCGTAAGACAAAATACTATGAAATACAAGTCGAGCCGTTTTAATTGTCTAACTTTTCTAACTGCAAAGACGGCCGGGCTCTGTTTCCTTACGAAAACTAAGAGATGGGGGTTCCATTGGAGCTTTTTATCTAAAGTTATACCTAAGAAATTGTTAAGTCAGACTTTTATGTATATGTTCCATGCATTTTTTTAGCACTTAGACTAAATAATTAATTTTGAACTAATAAAGAACTCGTTAGAGAGCACTGTTTAATTCGTCATTAATAGTCCTGTCACGCTCAACTTTAAAAATAAGCGAGGTATTATCAGTAATAAGTACAATGTCACGTAGATCTGTTAGGAAAAAGGCCAATTCATTAATATAAAGTAAAAATAAAAAGGGCCCAAGAATAAATCACTGTGGAACACCCGTCCTTAGATGAGAACCAGCCGATTTAAAATTATTTACGTAAACCGTTTGGAGTCTTTGATTTAGGTATGAGGCCATTCAAGTACGTTTCAAAAAGCTGTTTGGATGAATTTGATAGCAGATACTTTTCAACAAAAATACTCTTCTTTTGATTTACCTGCTAATAATATTCCTATCATCCACCATTTCCCCCCACATACAGGCCTCGCCGCCCACGATACCCTCAGCCAGGGTCATGTTACCGGTCGTTTCGACCACCATCTGCCGAGGATCCTGCCTGTACAGATCATACCACTTCGTGTTCATCGAGTCCAAGTACCAAGCCGCGGAGAACAGCACGCGGTGTCCCGATGACAATATCTGACATGTACCATCAAAATACATACATACGTTGAACAATACTTTAATATTTCAAATGTTAATGACGATCGGTCTTACCGTTATCATTTCAGAGATCCAACCGTACTTCCACACCTGTACTAGTGTATCTTGTGACAGCGGTACTCCTTCGTCAAAAACTTCCTATAAATATTAACAAGTTCCGGTCAGAAAAATACATTATTAAATATATGATTAGGAAATTAATTGTAAATTATTGACTAAGACAAATTATAATGGTATTTTTTAACAATTATACATGATATTTATTAGTGTTTTTGTCTTTGGATATAAAGATTACCTGCCATACGATTGGTTTCGTCTTGTTAGCGAGAAGCGGCAGAACATTTCTCATAAACAACGAATGCAGATCCGTCACGGTCAAGTTATTAGACTTCATGTACTCTTGTAATTGTGGATTTGATCTCCTAATAAGAGGAACTTATAAGAATATTGTTTCTTCGCAAATAGGTCTTTTCAAAAAGTATAACATCGTAGTAAAAGCTTTCCTTAAGTAATTATTAAGTAAACCATTATTAAGACTTTAATCACCAGCATTCTAATTCCACTTCATCACCTCCAACATGGAAGTATTTATCCGGGAACCAATCCTGAACTTCCTGGAACAGATCTCCCAACAGCTTGTAAGTTATGTTCTTGGTAGGGTTCATGGGACCTAACCCGACCATCTCTTCTCCCCTGTAGCACTGCGTCAGAACCCCGGGATAGGCTAATCCCCAAGATGCGGTGTGTCCTTGAAATTAGCCATTTTATTGCAATTTGTGATTACTATTCTTAATAAAGGATATTTGAGTCGGTTAATCTGAGAATTAAACATAATATGTTTATAAAGTTGAACTGTGACAAAAACGGTGACTCAATCCTCTCTGTGAAACCTTTAGTTAATAGTTATGTTCACCAGACAATTAATAGTTACCAGGAACATCGAATTCTGGTATAACTCGTATACCGCGGTACCTCGCGTGGTCAATGATCATCTGAATATCTTCTTTGGTGTAAATCATTGACGTGTCATAAGCACCTTGAGAACTGTAACATAATTTTATAGTCTTATTTTTAAGTTTATATCAATTATTTTCCCGTCTTCGCCCTTAATAGTTTTGTACAATTTTTATGAAATATTTACCTTATTTCTGGGAATTTTTCACTCTGATAAGGAAAACTTTGATCATCAACTATATGCCAATGGAACACGTTCATTTTATTCATTGCCATTGCATCTAGCGTTTTTAAAATTGTTGAAGTGGTAGCGAAGTGTCGGGAAGTATCTAATAATAGCCCACGATGTTGATATCGAGGAAAGTCGTTAATTACAGTTTTATTCACACGAAGTTCCTGTAATAAATAGTAAAAAAAACCGTTATATTTTTATTTAATGTGTCACATCTAAGACTAGTACTATGGTTTCAGAGAAGGTTCATAGGGAGAAGGGAGTAAAACCGACAAAAAAACATCGCGTGTTTTTTTACTTACAATTTTAAATCACAATAATTATTATGTAAGCATTATTTATAATTGAAATAAAACGTACCGTACGTACATGCGTGAAGTAGATATAAAAGAAGACCAGAAAAACTGTATTTTCAATGTATAGGAATTTGGAATTATGAAGTAAAGTTCTGCAGATTTTACTTTCAACTTAACGCTCAATGTGGTCTGATAGAAGATATGGATGTAATAATTGTTATATTTTAATTAAACCCTTACATTTCGATCATTCGAAAGATAAAAAAGTTGTGCAAAAGTCTCAAGTCCTCGTAACATGCCCCATATTGACGTACTCGTGATCTGTGACGTGCTCGAAACGGTTATGTTATCTGGAATTTGAATAAACTTTATAAATAAATAAATAAAGAATCAATTAATTCTCATCAAGATTACTCTTTAGTCTTAGGTAAATATTTGACGGGGATGAAATGGACAAAAAACAGGTACAAATAATAACAAGGTCGACAGGGTGATGGGTGCGGGTGCACTCATCACCCTGTCGACAGCCTCGTGGCGGAAGGTAGCCAAGTGTTCCGGGACTTTCTCTCCTACCCTTCACCCCGAGGAGGGCGCGCGGCCAAAGAGCGGCGGGTGATCCACGGCGGGGCAGTGAATGAGTCATACATTCTCACTGCCTCGCCAAAAAGTGGACGCGGTGGAACACCATGGGATTTTAGTGGGTATGCTGCCATTCTAGCGGAGAATCCCACATAACCATCGGCCTCCCCCCTTGTGGCTAATGGTATGCGTAACGTATTTCCCCAAGAAAAAAAAAAAAAAAGAAAAAAGGGGGAAGATATTATTTATAAAAAATTGATGAGAAAATGTCAATTACATAAAATTATAAATTGAAATTAATACAAAGAGTAATGGATATCCAGCGGCAAGTACAAGTAGCGCACTGAGGCACGGCAGAACCAAGACTGCCTGTCCAACGGCCATGTCGCCCTTTTTACAGTCGTTGACAAACAAGTCGAACGGTGAAATAAGGCGATTGATGACGTCCTTGACAATGGGGTGATCGGTCCACATGCCGTATAGAGCCATCTTAAAGGTTCTGGAGGTTAGCTGTAGTCATCTGAATGCAGCACGTATTGGGCTGGCTCTAGCGAAGAAAAACCACCCTCTCACAGAAGGTCGGCGTGTAGTAATCAAATTATTTTTTTATGTTCCGTCGGTAAGTGAGAGAATCAGGAAAATGAAAATGAAATTCCAAACATGAAAATCATGCCTCTAAAAAATATATAGATGGGTATTGGCTTTTATGTAGCCGGATCACCCTTCCCGAGCAAAATCGTGACAAGATTCTCAAATGGGCTACCTGTCATGTCTGTGGCGGGCAAAGTGTCGCTTTTTGTGTTTTCAGTGGGGAAACGACGAGTCAACACAACGCCACCCCACTCCAATCTAAATGTGGACTTTTTCAACATCCGGAGACTTCATCCATCCTATCCACTATCACCTGGAGACGGCGCAGCAAGCGTTGTTATTTTGGTGGTGACACAGAATCTCAAACTAGCGACACTGTTTACCTATCACACCCCAGGTTTAAACTTTTTGTATCCTAAGACGGGGTATCTGTGTTCCTAAGGGAGGATATCTGCTACCATCGCCTTCAGAATTTCCTCTCAGTACTTTGGCCACGTGAGGACATGGACTATAATGTCAGAGTCTACGCGTTTCTCTACATAGTGGTAATGCAGAAACGAATTAACTCTTGGGCCATGTCCAAGCGAAGATTGACGTCCTGCTCTCACAGAGTCCATCCGCTGAAGTCGTAATCCTGGGGCACTTTAACCCCTTAAATTCGAGCGCGCTGAATTGTTGTCTGGCCAGATTGTTGACTGGCCTTGTACTTCATGCTGATATAATTTTAAACCTTTAAATATTTATTTATTATTTATTTAGCTTCACACCATATCCCTTGGGGGGTAGCCAGAGACGACGGAGCGCCAAACGCTACGGTCCCTGCATACCTCTTTCGCCTCGGCCACAGACATCAACCTCTTCATACATGCCCTCCGGGGGGTCCTCGTGCTTTTTACGTGACCTTCCTCCAGTATCATAGATACTGTGTTTTCGAAGGTCACTCGAGGCCTCCCCCTGTCTCTCTTACCGCTCACTTTTCCTATATAAATCTTTTTTACCATTCTTTCATCACTCATTCGTTCGACGTGCCCAAACCACCTGAGCACGTTCTTCTTCATTCTCACCGTGACATCTTCGCTAGTACCTGCCATTATGTGGATCTCTTCATTGCGGATTCGATCAGCTAGACTGACTCCGCATATTCTGCGAAGAGATCGCATCTCCACAGCATTCATCTTTCTTACATTCTTCTTCTGTGTTACCCACGTTTGGCTGCCGTATAACAGCGTCGGTAGCAAAACTGCATTGTGTACAGCCAAACGTGCAGCTATACTGACGTTTTTCCGTCTCAACAATGCAGTCAAAGCACCGTTGACTCTGTTACTGGCAGCTATACGCCTTTCCACATCCATTTCGTATCTTCCGTCTCTGCAAAACATACTTCCCAAATATACCACTTCATTCACTTGTTCTATTATCTTATCATTCACGTTGATCTTACATTCTGTTCTTTCTTCATTTCTTTCAAATATCAGAACCTTCGTCTTATCTACATTAAACCTTTAAATGCAATCAAGAATTGAAAATAATAATAAAAAACGATAGTTTTTTTTATATTTATCATTTACATTGAATTGTAAGCTATAGCACGTACTTATTCAGGTATAAAATATATCGTTTTTATACTTTTTAATTACTACTTATCCCTTCCTAGTGAGCCGCTTTTCGACAACATATTCATATTCTGATTCACTCATTTATAAATATATATTATTAACTAAAATCAATATATTTTTATAAAATATACGTAAAATATATATTTTATAATAACATAAAAAATATAACAGTAATAATAACAATAGTAATATTTAAGCTATGTGCTGCACATAGTTTCGAAGTATATCACGCAAAAGAAAATATTTTTAAAATATTTTTAAAATTACATATAAATATTTTGACTGATAAAAATGTATTTTCTGAAATGGGAATTTTAAAAGAAAGATAAAACACTCGATGGCGCGTAATATTAAAATATTCGAATATTTTCTGCAACGTGGTTCAAAATTCAAAATGGCAAAAAAATATAGATTTTTTTAAATATTTTCGTAATTTACATGCCTAACTTGGCGTCCTAAATTGGTTTTACTACATTAAAAAAATATATTTTTTTGGCCGGTATTTTTCAAAAACATTGTGCATAAAGGGGTTAACGCGCACAATGCTTATTGGCTAGGGTCACGTGCCACCGACTACACGGAGAGATCTGCTTAACTTTGCTTTGGCAAATGGTCTGTGCAAGTTGGTTAAGACGCACACTCGTCTACAAGACATGCTATCTTTATTGGATCTTCTACTGACTACACATTCCGCAAACTACCAGGTCACTGTCGAGGCGCCCCTAGATTCTTGTGATCATTGCCTGGTTCGGAGTGTAGTGCCCGTTTAACGTCCGACTCGCATATGACCTATATCCAGTCGCGTTAAGATTAGGAGATTGGGATTGAGACGCGTTGGGATGGAATGCGGTCTTTTTTTTCCAGTCTCCAGTGACTGCGCTGCGGCTGCTGCTGATGTAATACTACATGGCATGGAGTTATTTGTACCAAGCTCTGTGGTAGTTCTTGGTGACAGGTCGCAGCCTTGGTTTGATGCGTCTGTTAGGGCTGCAGCAGTCGTTAAAGACAAGCTTCATCAGGCTTGGGCTAAAGCGTTAGTTACTAAAAATCCAAACTCTAGAGTTCTAAAGAAATATAACCGTGCCTCTAGATTCTTAAGCAAAACGGTATATCGATAGACCAAAGTTCAAGCATATCGTCAAAATTGGGAATCAGCTGGCAAGGTAACCGGGTAGCACGCGCATTTTCTGGACGCTTTCCAAAGCCACTTTGGGTTACTTTTTCTAGTCGTCCCTACGGCCACTGCACACGGGGAATGATTCTTTGAACCATACTGCAGATCTCTCCGTGCAGTCGGTGGCACGTAACTCTAGCTATTCAGTATTTTGCACATTGAAGTCCCCGAGGACTACAACTTCGGTGGAGGGAGTCTGTGAAAGCAGATCTTAATCAACAGTGGACATAACAGTGGACAGTCCACATTACCACTATGGGACCAGTAGAGGCACGCGTAGACTCAGACATTGTCGTCTATGTCCACGTGCAACCAAAGTACAGATAGGTACCGACCTTCAAAAACCTGAAGGCGACGGTACGGCAGATATCCTCCCTTCCGAATACAGATACCCCAGCGTGTGGTATAAAATGATATTCAAGTTTATACCCGGGGTATGATAGGTACCCTGCATCTCCGTCAAAAACTACAAGGTCGACTGCACCGTCTCTAGACGATAATGAAAGGCGTTTAAATTGGAATGATCTCCCCGGATGTTACAAAAGTCCATATTTAGAGTGGGGAGGGTTGCCGCCTTGTTGACTCGTGATTTTGCCCTCAGTAAACACAAAATGCTACTACACTTTGCCTGCCCCAGATACACTAGGCAGCCCGACCAAAATCCGAGAGTCATTCCCCCGATTTTGCTCAGGGAGGGGCTTTGTGAAAGCCGCTCGTCAAAGTCGATCTTCCCTAAGAGGGTGGTCCTACTTCGGTCGAACCAGCCCAATACGAGCTGCAGTCAAATAACTACAGCTAGGTTCTGCCATCATTAAAATATATGTCATATATTTATCAATATTTTATAATTACAAAAATTATCTACATATTTCTTGAAACACAATCTCGATGAATACACTTATTGTACAAAGCAAACAGCAAAGGTCAAGAAATAATTATCATTTCGGGGTTATCTTAAACTTCACTTGTACTGTTATTTCATTATACTTTTTTAGATAAAATAATTATATAAAGCATTGTTTATCGCTGTTTATTTCTAAGAATTTTAGTTATTGTACATGATACAATGAAAACCTCGTTTAATGTAGTGCGTAATAAGTATTTCGCGTGATGCTTAATTACTTTCCTTGCTATCATTAACATTAATACTCTCCACAGTTTTGTAGATATTTAGAATGTATAGACAGACAATTGAATTGTTTGTATTTAGATTATATGTTTATCTAAAAGAATATAGTTATCTAGAACTCACAGCTCTCAACCATATCAAAGGATGGATACTCCTCGCAGGAAGATGTCAACGATAACACCAGTTGGTTTAACTTCCCCTTGTAAAGCTCGTCCTCTGTTTGTTTGTGATGAGTATGGATCCGTCGCTCTCGTGCGTGGACACCATTTTTATTTTTAAATACATAAATATATCGTTCGACAGCACTTGTAAGTAGGTCGCAGGTCCAATTCTCTACCTGTTTAGATTAAATTTATTACTACATGTCCTTTTCATCTATTAAATATTTATGGCTTCTTAAAAATAATTTAAGTGTATTTTCGTCATACAATTTTGGGCTAACAAAATTCGCTTTTAAATATATTTTAACCACTGAGGTGGTTTATCAAAAAAAGTAAAGGAAAGATTTTTTCTATAATTTTCAGTTTTCTTGAATCTAAAGAAAGCATTTAAAAATTTATTATTTCGACATTTATGTGTGTAAAACGAAAACTTATATTAAAACAAGTACCTCAATATATACAAAATTAACTAAAAAAAACTGCATGAATAATATTTCCTGTTTCTTGAGTTAATATTTATATTCATACTATATATATTATTTAAAAAAAATATTACATATCGTAAAGTATAGATATAAATACGTTGAAATCTAATTATAGCCGAGCCGTTAGCATTTTATACTGTATTAATAACCCTATATATAATTAAATGTATTTTCCATAACTATTTTATAATTGCAACTGCAAAAACAGTTATACTTAACATTGTTTATTTCGGCATGCGAGCATTGAGTAGAAAATCAATATTTTCATCAAAGATAATTACGTACCTTAACTTTAAAATGTGCTGGATCGAATGTATAGTAAATGACTTCCTTTTTTTCATACTGTGGTTTTGGCCACACTTCTCCCTTAGTTGGTGGATATAGTGGACCAGGTTTTATTATCGTCATACAATTCCCCAAAACCGCGCCAAAATATAAGAAGGAGATAACATGTCGTAACATCGCGCTATTAATCTTGAATAAGAATGTTTGGTTAAGAGAAGTGCGCGTACTGACAGCCCGTGATGAACTAACAAACAAGTAACAACGCTTTACTTACATCTGAACCAATTATATTAAATGGTGATAAGAAAATATATGTTCGTGTACCGAATATTCATACCACACATTTTTAAAAGTTTATATACCTAAAAGTAAAATAATAAGTTAAATTATATTATAATACATATATAAAAAGGTTACATTCTTAAAAAATATACTACGTTACAATAAAGATTCGTACATCTCTCATTGGAATATCTGATTTCTGGTAAATATATATTTTTAATAACGTAAAGTGAATCTGTTTATTAAAGTCTCAAGTCCATAAATTAAACTATAAGCTATCGTTTATTAATAACGAAGGCTTAAAATGTTCTATAATATGTACAATGATACATTTTTTAAATAAAATAATTAATATAAATAATTAAATTGAAAAATATGAAATACGAAGCTGATTTAATAAGTCACTACGATGACGCTAGTTTGTCACTATTATATGAAGTTATCTATCATACGTATACAATGTAAATAAAACAACAATTTTACACTTATTGAACCTTAAAAGCCTATAAAAAGTTATTTATTAACTCGTATTATTACAAAAATATTTTTTATTTATTAACAATTTACTTTTGCTTTACTTCATGTATTTATTTTATTGCTGAATTAATAGCAGCAGCAATATACTCCTTTTCTGAAATATATTAATACTCCACATCACTAAACTCCATAGACTTATCTCAACACTTTAGACAATAATTGACAATTCTTGTCAACTGTAATTGTCATGTCGTCTGGTGACAAGGCTTCCGATTTCACAGATTACCAGAGACTAGAATCAAGTGCGATTTAGAATTCCTTTATAATTAATTTTGATTCTCGTAGGATTTTGACTTGTGATTTAAATTAAATCTTCGAAGCAAGTTATTTATTCTTATTAATATCAAAATTTCTTACTTTAAATACCAATCTTTCGAACAGTTTAAGTGAATAGTGTTATAATGTTGCGTCTATCTATTGCGATCGCCATTATTTTGGGTATTATTTGTAATGCTTTCTGCGTAGTGAATTCACAATCTATTGAAGATGAAGGTGGAAGTGGAAGATACGTGATTGAGGGACGAGTATTTCCACCAGATGAATACCAATCTACATGGCAAGTGGACACTCGAATTCACGTCAATGGTGGCGAATATATCGGCTTTATAAAAGAAGATGGCTCTTTCACAATACATAATGTTCCTACAGGATCATATGTTGTTGAAATTGTGAACCCTGATTATATGTATGAGCCTGTTAGAGTAGAAATTAACTCTAAAGGGAAATACAGAGCCCGTAAGGTAAATTATATACAGACCTCTCAGGTCATACAGGTCCCATACCCGCTAAGGATGAAGGCTTTTACCAAGTTCAGATACTTCCAAGTTCGTGAGCAATGGAGGCTTACTGATTTCCTATTTAACCCAATGATAATAATGATGGTATTGCCTCTTCTCTTGATTATGATTCTACCTAAAATGATGAATGATCCAGAAACAAAGGAAGATTTAAAGAACTTTAGCAACATGGCTAAAATGTCAGAGTTACCAGAAATGTCTGAAATGTTCACTAACTTGTTCAGTGGAGGAGCATCTGCTAAGGCTAATACCAAAACAAAGCAAATAAAGAAGAGACAGTAGTAGACAAATTCTTAGTTAATGGTTATAAGTATTTATCTATGTAACCTTGTAAATAGAGATAATATTATTGTCAATAAAGTTATTCAGAATATCTTCTTTTATTTCCATTTATTTATATTTTGTCGCTCAATTTAACTTATCAGAGTCACAGACAGAAATCTTAATTAAATGTTTACCAATTAATGAAACTTGTTTAATATACATATATTTGGGTATAAAAATTTCTTCAAAATATAAATTATTTGTAGCAACTTGTTAAATAACTTATAAACAAATAAGGCTGTAGTTTTAAGATATTTGAAATAAAATTGGTTGCAAAAAAATAAATACTCATCAATCAACCACTAATAGTTAAAAAAAATTAAGAATGCACCTAATATTTTAATATCTAATTGCAAAATGTTTTAATACATAGTTTATTTCCTTTATTATTGTTTATTTCTTTGCACTTTGCAGATAGACATTTAATCTTTTGTACATCGTAAGAGAGATAAATATATTTTTTCTGTATATAATTGGGATAAGGGTCTTGTAGTTTTTTTAAGTTTTGCGACATCTTGAATTCTGCGTACACAATATACATAAACAATAACATTTATTTTCCGAAATTTTGAAAGTTTTATAGTGAATACAAACATCAGACACAAAGAAAAACAAACAAAAGAAGAAGTTCATTGATTCCCATAACGAGAGTTTTTATAAGCCAGTGTCAACTTTTATTCATTTAATATGTACTTTTATTTAAAAAATATATATATCTTGAATGTAATTACAATATTATATATGTAAGGAACTGTTTATCCACTATTATTACTATATCATCACTCCTTAAGTTAGGTTTACTTTTGTTTTTTTTCCAGTAAATTGGTTAAGAAAAAGATTAGCCAAATATAAAAATTATAAAGATAAATAGGAAAATTATAAAGATAAATACCGAGATTTTAACTCGCTGCGCTCGTAAAATCTCGGTAGAGTTCAGCGAATTGAGCGAAGCGAATAACCCGACACGCAAAAAATATAGAATAATAAAATAATTTTTTTCACTTTTTTTTTTTATAAACTATCGCAATAACCATCGCTATAAATGTGCAAAATTTCATAAAGATTGGTAAAGCCGTTTTCATGCCAACCCCGGACGTAGGATGCCAAAAGTCTCACATAAAGCGCTCCGCTCACTCCGCTCGGTTCGCTCAATAATAATTGAAGAAAGGTAAACGGTTTTGGACATAAAATGGTATGAGACATTTCTTTCACTAATATTTTTCACTTATAAACATAATAAAATCACCCAGGATTATTGTATGTATTTTATTTTGAAATAAATCTATGAAGAGTCAATAAATGCTCACTTCACTACACTAACCGCAATCACTTGTGTTATAACTTACACAATATTACACACAAATACATATAAAATTAAAAAAATCAGTCATTGGTAATTTTGGACGGACACTAATTAAGTAACTTAACTTATTAAGTATACAGAGATTCTTTATATTCTTTCATATTCATTTTACTATGTTTTGGACGGTAGTTAATACTTGTACATTTTATAGACCAATCTTAAATATATTTTCCATTATAAACTTTTCTCCGATATGTCAATATGATATAAATTTCCCATAAACTATAAAAAATTTCCATACATGTATTATTTCATCCATCTCGTGTATACATTAAATATAATAATAATATCTTATATTGTCTTCGACTTTCAAGGCATTCTGATTGACATATTTCAATAAAATAAAATATTATTTTGATTAATTCACATTATTTTATGCTAAATTACAGAAGCTATATTCAAAGTTATTATTAATCTAGATATTATTTACATACATTGCATTTCACCTCTGCAAAAATACTAAGTTTACACAGGGCAAGGACGCATTTCATGCAACTCAAGTATTGTGTTCTCTTGTCAAATATATAATAAAATTTCTTCAATTGTAGTGTTTCAGATAAATTAGATAATAAAATACAAGACAATCATGAGATTCATATCGTTAGTCACAACTTTCAATTGTAAAATATATTAAAGTAAAAGAATGGCTCAAAACAATAAAATAAAATAAAAAATATAAGCACATGATTATCCTACACAGTATATACAATACTTGTTCTTATAAATCGATATTATTTTGTAATCTGTGATTGAATTCAAAGGAGACAATGGCGATACTGTTACATCTATACAAATGACAATAACCTAAGTGAACACTCCAAACACTACGCTAGATTGGAATGGATAAAAAATGCTAAGTTATATTAATTTGTACAGATTGATTTTAATTTACTACATCTGACATTTTTGGTAATTATAAAAAGTTATATAAAGAGAAAATGGTTCCTTAAGAAGAAAACAAATCTATAATGTGCACGGTGGCTTATCTTAAATATATATTTTTTTGTTGATATAAAAAAAAGTTCTTAACAAAATGTGTAAATTTGGACGCATATTGGATAATATTACAATTTAGTTGAAGTTATGTATTTGGTATTAACTTCAAATTATTCAAAGACTACAAGTGTAATACATATAGAAGATCAGTAAGCTACCTAGATAGTAACCGTTACGTTGGTAGGTTCCTAAGTAACACAACGACAGCGAGCAGCACGAGGAGGACCGGGGCGCAGAGCGAGGCCGCCGCGTTGTAGATGGCGCAGTACGGGCACTGGGACGACCCGCACACCTCGCAGATGTTCAGCAAATACGTGGGTAGCGCGTCGAATATCGTCTCGTTGAAGCGTTCTACGATCATTAATATCAATATAAGTATTAGTTTTTAAGATTGGTTTGAGTTATATATAGTACTTATGTTTATTAAAACCCAGAATTAACATCATCTTATATTGAACTTGGTAACACGTAACAGACAATAATAATCTTATTAAAATAAGAAAATGTAAAAATCAGTCACGTTATAAACACAACGGTACAATTTTTTTATTTTCGATAACTTTACAAATTAACATGTTCATATTTTTTTCGATAACTTGAATTTATGTTCATATATTCACGTGTATCATGCGGTATGTTTGTTCGTATACTGACCCGGTGCATAGTAGTCGTACACTCGTATCGGCAGGTAGCGCGACATGTTGGCGACCGGGTACCATCGCTCTATCGTGAAATTCACGCACGTCAGCTCATGGTCCAGCTATAATGATAGTGTTATCAATATCAAAATACACGAATTCCGAAATACAGAAAGTATTTCGGAATTCGTGTCAAGATTATTATTTAAATCCTAAAAATATAAAATATATAATAATCTAGAGATAACTCAAGAATATAAAAAAAATATATATTTTTTAGTTCAAGATCATTTACACGCCTTTTTGAATTCTCAATTATTAGATTACATTAAAAAAAGGTCAGTGTAGTCAGAATCCACTAAAAGTTCTTGAATGCTAACATAAGATTTATTTAAAGTATACTTTAAATTTAAGACTTTAAACTAATAAAAGGAAGGTCTAAGATAGCTTGTGAAACTTTATTATACATGCACTCAAGTCCACGAAAGATTTTTCGACTTTTCGAAGACAAAATAGGCGTTACGAAATAAAAATTCAAAGTTTACCAAATTACACAACAATATAGCATAAAATACTTACATAATCGAAATAGAACAGCAGCTTGCCGGGCTGGTAACGTGCGCGCTGCAGCTTGGGAACGGTGCGGCTCAGCACGTAGGCGTCCAAGCGCTGTTGCTGTATCATATACCCCGTGGGCAGCGCCGCCTCCAGCACCGCCATACCCGACACAGGACTCTCCGACAGGTGTGTCCAACTACGCAAAAGTATATATTACTATTTGAGTACACCGAGTTACATAAATTCAAAATATCTTTATTCAAGTAGGCATTCACACGCAATTATAACATAAAGGTCAGTGTAGTCAGTCCGTGAGTTAGCTACCGGCTCGGAATGCTGCCTAAGATGAGCCGGCTAGAGACTCAACAGTTGCTCTTACAATAATGTTAGGTATATAGATTATACAATGTTAGGTATATCCTACAGGTGTTAGTCGTATTTTAGTTTAATTATTACGTTGGTTGAGGTAATATATTTACCGGAGTCTATTTGATATTTAACAACTTGAAATTAAAATTATTCTTGGAGAAGAAACTGAGCTAAAAATATTTTATCGTTTTTTAAGTAGGTAAAAAGGTGGCTATGTATAAAGTATTATAAGTAGTGACCTGGCGCACGTCTGGTAGTGTATGTGCGACTGATTCCGCCCGTAGTAGTGCGCGTGCGCGAGCAGCTGGAAGGCGCGCCTCGGCGGCTCAGTCTGGAAGCGAGGCGTGTCCACGTTGTACTGCACGGATAGCTGCAGCACGGCGTACCCGGCGCCGCGGGCCGTCACCTTCACCGTGCCCCACGCCGCCGGGATCTGGGGGATACACGAACACATTATGTATTGTCTTTGCCATGACAGCATCACCGGTGGAGTGGAGTATTATGTAAAAACTATTTAATATATCGACGTTAAAAACGTCCCTGTGCCTAGTGCGAGTTTTATACCAACTCGATCGCATTGAAATAAATTTCGATTTGTATGAAATGAGAACAGTTTTACTTTCGTTACGCTAAATGGCGTTGCTCTTATTTCGTACAAATCGAAGTTGTTCCTATTTCGTAAAAAAACTCGCACTTGGCGCACCGGTCGTGTGGTACTCACGTCGATGCTCTGCAGGGTGGCGAGGTCCTGGTTGCGCACGTGCAGGCGGCGCGCGGGCCCGCTCAGCGCCACGGCCTCCACGCTCACAGTTAGGGCGGACACGTCGCGGAGTCGCTTACGGTTCGTGTACTCGATCAGGGCGCGAAGTGCTATGAAGGTGTCCTGAGAGGGGACGTTTAGTGTTAGTATGGTATGTACGTCGCTGTTGGAAAGTCGCCGACACATATTAACTGACCTGCGTGGACGCCCAGCCGCCGTCCTTGAGACGCTGGGAATTAAGCCACATGACGATCGGTTCGTTGTTGTCCTGTACGAAATATAACATAAATTATATATTATTTAAACATTCTTTTAGATTATAGGATTTCTTACAATTAAATACAAAAATGTCTGCAAATATTATTATAATACATATCCAAAGATCAGTTGTACCTGGTGATCCATACACGCGAGCAGAGCGTACGCCGTGGCGGCGATGTTGTTGGAGTCGTAGTTGTAGGGGAGGCGCGGCAGAAGGAAGGGCTTCTGGTTCTCCATTTTGTAAGGCGGCGGTGGGACCGGCTCCTTGCCCCAGTACACCAGACCACCTTACATATATTACAGATCATATTACTTTCGATTTAATTTATATGTTTCTTTTACAGCTTTTGATTGTATTAAGTTTCAGATGCTTGAGAGTTTATTTTACTAATGAAAAGACGTGTGGTTTCTTTGATGTCTTATTTCTAACTAAACTGACGTTCCTCATCCACCTATATTCAATAATAAAAAGAAAGACTTCGCTTACTTCATCAATACGAGCGAGGCTCAAATTTGCCTCCAAGAGTTCGTAACGACAAATTTTTGTGCAATTTTTTTTTAGAATCTCTCACCTTCGGAGCGCTGGTGTCTCTTGAGAAGACGGAAGGCGTGCTCGGCGGAGGGCGCCTTAGCGGCGGTGAGTGCGTAGGCCAGCAGCGCCAGCTGCAGGGGGTCTCCGAAGTCGTGGACCAGCTGCAGGTTGTGCTCCAGCCACGTCACGCCGAGCTGCTGGGCGGTAGCCACGCGAGCGCTCAGACCCTGGACGCACATGGACTCGTTAACATCGCATCTACCACGCACTTTGACTGTTTGCTTCGAATTCTAACTAAGTTCTAATAAAATGTACCTGTCCCTTATTTTAAAGATAAGTTCTTGATATTAATGACAATACCTCTCGAATGCCGATATCCTTTAGATTTTTGACTGATTCCAATGTTATAACCACCTGAGCGGTCAGTGTTATGTTGCGCTGCAGAATTATTGAGTTGTTGACCTGCAACGAAAAATTACAATTAAGATATTGTTTATTGTTTATTCAAGGGAAATCACTTTACTTCTAGAGTTCACTGATAATGCCCTAGGTTTGGAAGACGCCCACCTTTAGCCCCTGCTGCTTGGAGAGGGCATCTCCGTACAGCGCCGAGGACTGCGGCACCACAATGCTGCTGTTGGCGTTGCGGTCGGCCGCCCACGACACCTCCATGAACGCGCCCTTCGGGTGCTGACGATCGAGCACCCACGACACCGCCATCGATATCACCTGGAAATTATGTCAAATAATATAACCTAATAAGGTGGTCCTTCCTAACAAAAGCATATATCATCAAACATTTTAGTTTTTAACGCATAGCTCAAACAAGTATTTGTATTTTTCCGTGACAATGATATATATGTACGACATTGAGTTAATCGTCAAATTTAAACGAATGTAAATAGGCGAAAATTTTAAAACTATTTTTAAGGATTTGTGTTAAGTACATGACAAAAAGCAACCACTGTGAATAAATATTGAAGAAACAGCTTCAGCTTATTATTATTTTAATCTATTGAGAACAGTTACTGTTACTTACATCTGGATCAATGTATATGTAGTTTTCCCATTCATTGAATGAGGCATCTTGAAATATTTTTGCACAAAACGACGTCAACCAGACACTAGATGTTGACTGATTCCTAAAACATAATAAAATATTAACTAGGATATATTATAATATATAATATATTATAATATATAAACAAACTCCCACTCACCAGTCGCTCCTGAAGTGTCCGAAGGAGCCGTCTGGCTTCATGAAGGACAGCTGTCGTTGGTAGAGGATGTTCATGTGGTAGAAGGCCTCCTTCTCCAGGGTGCGGTTCCGTTGATTGATGAGACGCATGTACAGCGTCAGGTACATGTTCGCTGCGAAACTGAACATATTCTGTTCTGCCGAGTCCTGAAACATTTTATAAGTTTAAAACGCATACCAAAATTATTTTTTTTAAACCAATATACTTGGTACATTTTTATCTGTACATATTTATTAAATTATTATTTGACTTATTTCAAAAATTCTTAACACTATATACACGGTATTACATATACTAGGGGCGCCAACAGACCCTCAATTTCGACTCGCTGCACTCGCGAAATCTCGGGTGTCGTTTGCATATTGAGCGAAGCGAGCCCAGTGTAATGGCTCATCGTTTCCCATTGACTTCAATGGGATAACAGTTTTGTGACATGATATGAAATATTTTTTTTTTTTTTGAGGACCTTTTTCAAATTTTTTTTTTTAAACCATCACCTAATCTGTATCTCTTTGATTGCAAAGTTTCATAATTTTCCGTCAAGGAGTCTTCAAGCCAATTCATGACAAAGAATGTAAAAAGTCTCCAGTAAAACGCTCCGCTCGCTTCGTTTGCTTCGCTCAATAAACATATCGTAAACGACTACAAAGGTATAAAATGTGTCGCCGCCGTTTACTCCCACTCTTGGACTCGATGTTGTTTCTATTATCATATAAATATATATGTATATATTTTTTATACAAAGTACCATAGGCAAGTCCAGTAGGCTGGTGGCGTTGACGGGCATGGTGGGGAAGAGCGGCCCAACGACGTCCCCTACTATGGATATTCTCGCCCTGTTCGACCCGAACACGTAGTAGCGGTCCACCTCGTACGGTATGATGGGCGTCTCCGTCACGTTCACGTGCATGTACTGGAACACGTAGGCGCGGTTCGATAGATCCAGAAGCACCGACTGATGACGGTACTGGGGTATGCCGTCCGCCTGGAAATGGTTAATAGTAAGGTATATATTATTATGTTTATACAATACAAAAATATATTTAGACATGAAGAATGGCAAAAAAAAGGAAGAATAAAGCACAATTATGAACACGGAACAACATACTATCCATAACTATTCAGTAACTGATTACATTGATTGATTTGAATTTTTACATTAGAGCCAAGAATTACATTTCATTATTTAAGTTATATTATTCTTAATGCTCCTTAGTGACCATATCCCTTAAGGTTAGATTTCATGCATTTATTAATAGAAACTGCTTTGCTTGTGTGTACATGGATGTATGTGTAATCTAACCTCGTTAAGAAAACTTTGAATATAATTATATGATTTTCTAAGTACAGATATATTCTGTATCATTTTACTTGTCCCCTAAACACTACTAATTACGTAGGGTCTGATAGTACTTTTAATAACAGTAAATGAGTTCATCTACTGTTAATAAAATTATTGTTGAATAATTTAAACATCATTGAGTAGTTAATCGATAAGATTTTCAATGCATCATCCGCCTCCAAAGAAAGAGTCTGTGTGTGAGTGTGTGAGAGAGAGAGTCTGTTTGTGTTTGTGTGAGAGAGACAGAGAGAGTCCCGTGTTACCTCAACGGTGATATGTTTGTAGGCGCGGTGCTGTCCCTGCAGCGTGGAGGCGAGCAAGTCAACGCGGATTTCCCCGAGGCGCACGGGCACCACGGGCACGTGCACCACGGCCGCGTCTCCCGACGGGATGTACACAAAGAACTGGTGCTCGCCGAACGAAGTGCGCGGGTTGTATGACCGCACCTGACATAACATTAAAAAAATATATTATATTCATATTTAAATATATTATATTATATTTCATTATATTCCCCTTTTTACCCTTGTCACTTTTAAGTTTATTGTTTTAATAATTATTCCTTAAAAAATATTGTTTAACATCGATACTGACAATGCCATTTTCCTCGACGTGGACGAACTTGTAGTCGGGCGAGCTGGCCAGCACCACGACGGCCTCTATATCTTGCGGCTGGTAGTTGAACACGGCCACTCGGAGGCCGAGCTGCTCGCCCTGCTTGCAACGATCGGGACCCTCCACTTTGATGAAGAACGGCAATATGCCTATATACTGGTAATAGAACGACCGTTATTACATAAAAGTGCTATAAGATATATTCATAATTTGTTCACTGTATGTAAAATGAGAAATAAGTATGACGTTGGACGATTGTGAGTACTTACGTGCAATGGGCGGGCCAACATGCCGAGGCCGGCAGAGGGGGACATGGCGAAGGCGGAGAGCGTCCAGTGCGCGGGCGCAGCGGGCACGTCCGCCGTGAACACGTAGCGCCCGTGCGGGCCGATGTTCACGTCGCGCCACAGCCACGCGTTGTCGTACTGCCGCTGGATGCGGTTGAACCGGAACTTGCGGAAGTGGGCCAGCTCGAACGAGTCGTCGTACTTGCCTGGGATTAAACGATACACAATATCGGTTATGACAATGAAATCCTCGATATAATGTAAACGCAATTAAGTTTAGCCGATACCAATCATAGATATGATTTCCTTGTTCGAATTAACTCAGTTGTGAGCATACTAAATTTATTAACTCGCGCGCCACATTCCAACACGATCATACAAATACGAACTACAAATAGCGAAGGTGTCTCACAGTTGGCCTCGTCGGAACGGTCTGCGCAGTCGATCATGTGGTCGCAGCGTTTGTCCCTGGGGTAGCAGGTTCCGTCCAGACACTCGGCCAGCCCCAGCGACGCGTTGCACATCGCTGGTCGCCGCCACACCGCCACGTCGCTCAGCACCACCAGGCCAGCATATCTATAATATAAATATACTTAGAAAACGAACTTTTATACACGCAACTTACTACATATAGTACGTTCAGTATACTGACTCGAAAGTCCGATTAGCGTCAATGCCGAAGCTTGAGGACGGGAAGTACACGAGCTCGTCGGCGTCTCCAAAGTGCGAGCGCCACGTGTAAGAAAACGTGCCGTTCGTGGACTCGTCGAAGTGGGACATCTTTGATAGCACCTGCAAATAATCATTTATTACATGTGTTTATTTGTTTCAAAAAATTTTAATATTTTTTTTTATAGTATTTACTATGTTTTTATACTTTTAGATTAAAAGACAATTTCGGATTATAATACAATTCGTAACGACGATTGGTATGCACTAATATCAATATTCTGCTGCCTGTATTTGTAAAGCTATGAACAGCGCACCTTGGCGTACGTGAGCTCGTTGCCGGCCTGCATGGTGTAGAAGGCGTGGTCGATGGCGGAGAGCCCCACGTAGGCGCCGGGCTCCCCATAGATGGCGACCTCCACGCGCTCGCCCGTGCGCTGCTTGCGGTTGTTGATGTGCACTGTGAACTGCGGACGGACATTATATGTTTTAATATGTACAGTTTAATTAACTCTTTAATGCATAATTTTTGGACAGATACCGACCGGCAAAAAAACTTTTTTTTTTTAATGAAAAAAATACAATTTAGAACGTTGTCTTCGCAAGAAAATGGATTTAAGAGTTAACTCAAGCGTGCACGTTACGATTTCAATTCTCTTCCATAAACAATAGAATGAGCGGGACTCACGTTGTTGGTGGAGATGCCGTTAACGGGGAAGGTGATCGAGTCGGCCAGCACGTGGGCGCGGCGACGGTGCGCCCACACCAGCAGCGTGCCCACGGGCGCCATCTCCGCGCTCACGCCCACGCTGAACGTACGCACGCCCTCCTGTAGATACACGCATACATACACAATTAAACTACAGGGCTTATATCCTGGACGCAACACGCGGACATAAATAAGCTTATCACCGTAGTTTTCCCCGTATATAAATTATATTATATATTACCGCTGACTAAATGTAAATAATCTTAACCCTTTGCACTCGAGATCATTTCCGCGCGGACTAAACGGCAACTCGAAGTGAACTGTTAAAATGTTACACAGCTCTCCATTTAGGCGGATGCTTTCGGAACAAGATCAAATATAAATAAATATAAGAAAATAGAAATAGTGCAAAGGGTTAATATATATAAGGAACGTTTTCATCAACTTTATTAAAATTACCTGCATAATTTCTTGCCCACTGGTCAGAATGATACCCTTAGACATAACCACGTAGTTGAACGATTCCATGTAGAAATTACTTTGAACGTGGAAGATTATATACTCGCCCACCTAAAACACACGGACGACTTATTATAATAATTATGTTACAAATGTAGCTGTAAATAATAATAACAATATCAAACGTCAAATGTCAAGTCCAGTGACAGGAGTGCCTATTTTGATACCATACGTATCAAAATAAGCCCTTCTGTAAAGACACTCTCCAACTTAAAATTAGGCTTGAGTGTTCCAAACACGGCCTGCTCTGAGAAGAACCACCCAACAAACTCAGCCAGGTTTTTTTTTATTGTGATCACTGTTTCACCAACGTCAATATATTTAGTGATATTCTACCTCCAGTATGCATCTGGTGAGAGATTGTATGAAGGTTATATCTGAAGCTACATGTATAAAGTGTACCCGTGCGTCGGTGGTGGATGTGGAGACGCGGAGGTGGTGGTGGTTGGGGCTCTGGTGGGCCACGAAGTGGGCATCGGCCGAAGCGCGGCCGCCCAGCGCGTCCGCCAGCGTGGCCGTGAGCCGCAGACCCGTGATGCCGTTCAGCACTTCGCGGTAGTTAGGGTCGTTGTCCAACTCTATCGAAAGATATTACATTTAATTTCATTTCATTATTACGAATAATTCGAGGTATCCATATTCTGCAAGTCGATTTATAATCGTAGGACGTTTACCAATCGCATGTTTAAGAACATACTATTTTTATAACCCAAGAAGGAAGCCCAAGTCCAAAGAAGGACACGCCACAAAACTGTCTCACTTATATTTGAATAAAATCTTTTGTGTATGTAGTGCAGAGGTCCCCGCTTGCATGTACCAGTGGAACACGCGTAGTGAATATATATATTATGTCTTACTGAGCAGCTTGTAGAGGTCCAGCTTGAGATGCCAGACGGCGAGATGTCCAGGCGCGAGGGCGGGGCGCGGCACCTCCAGTGCTCCGCCGCGACCCTCCAGCGACGCCGCCAAGGACAGGGAGACGCCTGCCGCCTGCCACTGCGGCAGGCGGGACCCGTCGTGGAACGATACAGCCATCTGGGGATACACGTTCAGGTTAGGGTACCCTGGGCCTAGTCATTTAAAGCGTTGAAGGACAACGTTTGGCTTGTACACTGGGCCTACGCGTAGCGGCAAATAGTGGACGGACGACTATTCTTTTTTTGACTTACTATATTGTTGACTAAATATATAGTTATTGTTGTTAATAAAGTAACCGTGCACGACACTAAGTCTATTAAAAAGGCGAGTTAATACATATAAATAAAACATTTACTCAAAGCGTCATTTTTTTAATTTTAAATCTGTCGCGTTACCGACATATTTATAGACTGTGGTTGTCGATAGCTGTCGTCTGTACGCTAACTTGCAGAGAGACAAAAATGTAAGATAACAATTTGAATAATATAATAAAAATCCTTTTTTTAATCTCCTCAAAATTCAAATAATCACTTTACCTAATTTATAATAAAAAAAACCACTTACATAAACATCAAAAGGCATATGCGGCTTGAACACCTGCACCTCCCCTCCTAGGAAGGACACGGCCAGAGAGGAATTGAAGATCCTCGCGATGCTGTACCCCTCGATGACGTCATCCAGGAAGGGATCCCCCACTGAGGCGGTTATGATGAGCTCCACTCCGTCCAGAGACGGCACCAGCTGCGACAGCTCAGACATCGGGTACTTGAAGTCGTAAGTGCCGTTGAACTGCGAATTACAAATCGTATTACCAGGATGTCACTGTTAATATGAGATTAGTATTTTAATATATATATATAGATATGTGGTTTCTAAAAGGTTGATATTTTAGGTGGTAGAGGCAACTGGGCAAAGTGTGGGGTGAGACTTATGCACAGCCGTTATTCGGCAACTGAGCAAAGTGTGGGATGAGCCTTATGCAGATCTGTTATTCGACAACTGAACAAAGTGTGGGGTGAGACTTATGCAGAGCTGTTATTCGGCAACTGAGCAAAGTTTGGGATGAGCCTTATGCAGAGCTGTTATTCGGCAACTGGGCAAGTGTGGGGCGAAACTTATACAGAGCTGTTATTCGGCAACTGAGCAAAGTGTGGGATGAGCCTTATGCCGAGCCGTTATTCGGCTTCTGAGCGAAGTATGGGATAATCTTTATGAATAATTACAGGCCTGTGGTAGCAGTGAGGTAAATGCAGCAAAGCGGTAATTCTCATTTCTCTACTTACAAATCTTAAGTACGGCAACTTGTCGTTGTATGGGTTGTTGTAATAGCTGTTGTAGGACGCCGTCGTGGTGTAGGTGTTGTAGTTAGGGTTCATATTGTTCATGTTGTTCATATTCATATTGATGTTCGCGATCTCGACGGGGTCCGGTTTCGGCATCCAGAACGGGAACTTTTCATCCTGTTTTTTTTATTGTTATTAGTTATTAGATAATTTATTTCCTAAAACTTAAATTATTAAAAAAAAACTTACAAAATTAAATATTCTCGTGTAGACTTTTTGAGGATCGTACCACCAGTCGGGGTGGTCCAGTTGGTTGGGCTGCCCGGGGCGATGGTTGAGCTGCCACTGGTGCTCCTCCTGCCCCGGCTCGTATTGTTCAGTCTCGTTGTACAAGTAAGGGTTGTAGTTAGGCCGATCTGTGCAGACATATATCATTTTAAACATTAATCAGCGATAGTTTTAATCACAAAAATTTTATGACCATATTTTAGACCATGACCAGTATTTTAATCTCCGTCCCTTCGTCTTTTAGACCTCATTGTCACATGTCCCTATATGTCTAAATTTTCCACCTACTATAAGGAAAGTTGATCTTTTGATGTTTTATTATATTTAGGACGACCAATTTCAGGAATTTTAATTGTTACTCTTTATTTAGATATAATTATTTTCTGTTCCTTTCATATACTGTAACTTATGTTATCATTAAATTGACAAAAAAGTAGGAAGATATTATATATAGATATTTGATTAACAAGAAAATTTAAGTCACAGTAATTGATAGATTATAACTATTTAAAGAATCCGTTTTTGTATTTAACAAAAATAATCATGCTGAAATACTGCTCTAGGAGGGCATGTATTAGTGGAGTGTACGTCACACGCAAGGCGTGCGCGTGCGAGCGTGCAGGTCAATGTGCGGACACGGGTCGCAATGACACGCGGAGGACATGTGTTGTTATGTTTCTAGAATAGTGCGGGTCTGACGCAAGGTGTGCGCGTGCGTGCGTGCGAGTCGGTGTGCGGGCACAGGTGGCAGCGTGGCACAGAAGACATGTGTTGTGTGTCTAGAATAGTGCGTGTATCACGCGAGGCGTGCATGCGTGCGTGTCAGGGTGTGGCCACGGGTCGCAGCGTGGCGCGGAGGATGTGTTGTATATCTAGTACAATTCGTGTCTCACGGGTGGCGTGCGCGTGCGTGCGTGCGGGTCGGTACGTGGGCACGGGTCGCAGCGTGGCGCGGAGGGTGAGGTTGCCCCTCACGGGTGCGCCCGACGTGTAGTTGGCCATCACGCGCCCGTGGATGAAGCCGTCCGTGTTGAAGAAGAACGCCGGCATAGTCACGTTCACCTGTGTTTATTACATGTAAATTTTTTAAGGGTTTTTAGGATAGCTCATTACAATAGCTCATTGAAAGAACTTTACGTCCAACTTCCATCCGTCCAGATATTTATTATGTTATTCCCATTGTTGCAAAAAATTTACAAACAAGAATATTTCAATTGAATAAATAGAATTATTATTATTATACCTCAAAGCGCGTCTGGTAGTACTCCTCGACGAGGAATGTGGCCTCCTCTCGCTGTCCGAGCGCCTCCACCCGCACGCTCCACTCCCCGAACACGGGCTGGTCCGACAGAGGGTACTGCAGGCTCACCGTACCAAAGTTGCTCTGTAGATGTATTACATTTCATAAAATTACCCTTAATTTTAATTTGACAGGGTAATTGAGCCATCAAAACATCGTATATCACGACTGTTGACAGTTTCCATTATTATAGTCTTCGATAACATCTCTGATTAACACAATGGATAATCCGAGGTTCATGTTTCATAGCTTTGTTGTTTTATGAAAGGAAATTCTTATAACTTACAACAGAAACAACTAATTTCATATGTGTGACAATCTGACATGAATATACAGTAATCCCCCCTATAACACGATATTCGTTCCGCGTTATAGGAAAACGCGTTGTAGGAATATTCTTGTATAACGCGCTCATATAACCGTACAACTGGTTATCTACAAATAATTAACGTTTAACTTTTCTCGTAAAGGCTGTTTAAATGGAATATTAAGAAAGAACTAAATTATATTCAATTTTATAACAACACAATGTGCAAAGGTAAACGAAATTAATTATAAACTGTTAAAATCGCGTTATATGAAAACGCGTTATAGGAGTATAGTAGAGTGTTATAGGGGGGATTACTATATATATATTTTATATATTGGTATATTAACTACCTGTCTGGACAGCCATCTCTTCATGATGCGCTTGTTGGGATCTAGTATGAATACATCGATGGCTCTGCCGAATGCCTTTAGCTCCGTATTGATAGGTATAACTCGGAACCGCACTGGGAAAAATTACTTTATATATATGTGGTATTAAATAATATGTACATCCTTATAAATATTATCCTAATGCTAAATTCCTTATTATTGAGCGAAGCGAGCGTTGCAAGCGGAGTGTTCTAGTGGAGACTTTTTCACATTCTTTGTCACGAATAGGCTCGCAAACTACTTGACGGAAAATTATGAAATTTTGCAATAAAAAAGACACACATTAGGTGATGGTTTTCAAAAATATATATTGAAAAATGTCATTTTTGAAATCTCCTACATTACCGACATTGTCCACAACGATTAGTCATTACACTGGGCTCGCTTCGCTCAATATGCAAACGGCACTCGAAATTTCGCGAGCGCAGCGAGTTGAAATTGAGGGTCTGTTGGCACCACTAGTGTATATTTATTACACGCTTTGCCAAAATTCAACATTCATTTGTGGGTTTGGGTACGCTTCTATAACAAACTACCAAGTGAAATTGTGAAATTACATTTGATACTATTTAAACGAAAAGCATTTCCTTATAAATGGAGCTTATTATAATAACGATTAATGATAAAAACATTTGGATATAAAACAATTTTAAAGTTAGTTTATTAGATGAGAGATGAGAGAGAGAGAGGAGAGATGAGATGAGAGATGTAGATTTTATTTGTGACACACTTAAAGAATTGATATACAATAAAACAATTTTAATTCAAACCCAACGTTATACAAATATAACCGGCACTTGGCACTTAACTCTATTCAGTGCAGGTCATGAACTCAGTTAGGGTTGTCACCCGTATTTTATAATAAAGTATTGAACGTTATTTTGACTAATTGCACTTTAACACTAAACCTACCGACAATTCTTGTATACCTGTTCCTACCGCACGCGGTCAAATTGACCGATAATTAAAAATTATTTTATTATATAACGCAGGTAATAATGGGAATACCTAAAAGTAAAGAGTGTAGAAAATATATGCATATTCTAAGAATTGTCATGTAGTTTGATAACGATATTATAACGTTTAAAAATGTGTTAGTTTTACAAAAGTTTAAGAACGCTCAATTTGACCGGTACTTGGTAGGTTTAGTGTCAATTTAATTTCTCTGAGGTTTAAAAATATCCTGCAAGCGTTTTACAAGAAAAAATATCTATTGTGACCCAATTACATTTCTAAATTTTTTTTTTAAAGTTAAAAAAATTATTTTTTTTTAACTTTAAAAAAAATATATTAAACTTCACTTGTAAGTACAAAGCTTTGATTTAAATTTAGACTGTAAAGATACTGCAATTTACAAAAAGAAATAAAAAAGTTATTTCTTAAACATAATAAAAAAATACTTTTCTTTGGCACAAAGTACTTAATCTTTTTTCTCCTTTAATAACAAATGTACTTTAATTACAAGAACAAAATGTGGCAACCCTAAACTCAGTAGGCTATTTACAAACAGCAATTAGATTAAAAGAGCATTAAGTGTTCATACAATTGGTTATAGATAACTAACTATATATAAATTTAGTTTTTAATCTGTAACTATATAGTTATATATTTAAACTAACGCTTTAAAATAATTTGGTAATAAAAAAAAATTAAAAAGAAACAATAATCAAACCAAACCTGAATGTCATTGATAGTCAAGTTTTTTAATTGAGTGAAGCGAGCAGAGCGCTCTATGTGAGACTTTTTGCATGCCATCCAGAGTTGGCATGAAAATGGATTTACCGATCTTCATGAAATTTTGCACATTCATTGAGATGGTTTATAAAAAAAGTTAAAAAAAGCTCACGTCGTTGAAGAATAATCACCAAAAAATTACAGTCCCTTAGACTTCAATGTAATAAAAATTCGATATATGATATTTGATTATTCTATATTTTTTGACTATCAGTTTCAGCTTTGAACACTGAATTGAAGATGGTTTACTCGCTTTGCTCAATTTGCCGAACTCTACTGAGATTTTATGAGCGCAGCAAGTTAAAACCGAGGTCCAGTTCGCGCCCCTACTTTGAAATTACACCAAACAGGTCTTACCAATTCTGTATAATTACAATTAACTAGCAATCTCACCCATCTGTGACTGCATGTACACAGGTTTATCCATTTGTATGAAAATTGTCATAAATCTCTGCGAGAATGTTAGCTTTGTTTCATTACTAAAGGCCCTCCCTCCAAAAGGATCATCCAGATATAAACCCTCCACTCGCAGCTTGTAGTCACCGGGCACTGATGTTGCCGGCACCTATTATAAAGATATAAAATTAGTTATACTAATTATATTTATATTCAATTACTTTTTAAATCCAACTTTTATATAATATAGAGATTTTAGAGGCACTAACCCTCATGTTCAATACTTCGGGCACCCCTTCCTTGACTCTCTCACTAACATCGGCTATTTCAACTCCATTACGGGAGATTGATGCCCTGATTGTCATTTGCAGGCGAGCTCTCAGTATATTTGCAGATATTTTGTATATTTGCCCTGGTCGGATCATTCGTGATGCTACTATAAAATAAGTGCTGAAATAATAAATTATTAAATACAGAATAATAATATAATATTATTGTATGTGTCAATTAATACCTATTTATAACTAGTAAGTTTAAAAACTTTGATCAGGTGAATTTTTATTTTGGTTTAATATGTTATAGCCCAATAGAAATGCTTTATACAAAGTAAATTTTAACTTACGCCTCATTTATTATAACACTGTCATGTTCCAATTCAGCTCCTGTATAAGAAGTACTATAAATTCTGCTAGTGTCATACGCTGGTCTCCCAATATTATCTGTGTTGTATGGGTTCTGGTTGTACCCAGGATCATTACGGTTCTCATACTGGTTGAATCTTTGATCATTGTTGTATGAATTTTGATTCTGATTTAAATCATACTGATTCCTATTTGAGAATCTCCTGTTTTGGTCGTATGGATTGTCATATTTTGGATCATTAATATTCAGATAGTTATTGGTTGGATTCACTGAATTCTCCGGGTTGTAGGTTGGTGTGTAATCTTGAGCCCATGATAATTTTAGTGTTATAAGTAATAGTATTGGTAATCCTATGAGATTCATAGCTCAGTCTTATAATTTTAATGGCCTGAAATAACAAAACATTTAGTGCATTTTACTGTCCAGCCCAATTCCAGACATAGTCATTACAATCTATATCTAAATTGACTATATTTCATTAAACTAGTGACTAATATTTTCCACTACTTAAATGTATTAAGGCATTGTAGATTTCATTTAGTGTTTATTTATAAGAATATAACAAACTGAGTACAACTCATACAATTCACAAGTTATGTGTAAGTATCAACAACTTATAAGAATATTATAAAAAAGTTCAATATGAGATTAACCCTATTTTTAATTTAATAATAATATACACTTACCTTACTTGAAGTTAACGCCCATGGAAACGCCTAGCTTTATTTTTTTATAACAAAAATTAAAAACAATAACACTAACTTTTATATTTAACTTATTGTTTATAAGTAGTAGCTGTATTCATTGAAATAAAATAGATTTAATGAAATAAACAAGTTCGTTACACTTCACAATTCACATTTCATATAAAAGTATCCAACCAAAGCCAAAACTCGCTCCGCGCAGCCGCACTGGTTACCACGCCCGTGACAATTTGAATTGACAGCTTTTGTATAAACTGAAATTTGCCGGTGTGGTTCGCGCGTCGGGTAAAGTTTTATATTCAAAAACTAATTAAATCACAAATAGAAGTATTATCATTGATTATGACACTACTTAAGGTATTCGTGCAATAGATATCTATTTTTTATACATGCCATATTATATTATATGGAGATATATTAAAAAATATAACATACAAAACAGAAATGTTTTCTTGAAAATAATAAATAAATAACAGATTAACTTTATATATTTTATTTGAATTCTTTATTACATAAATGTGCCAAGGATCGGCATGGCAACTAATATATTTTCTGTCAGCCATTCCAAAGCGTGAAAGAAACGTGTGAGGACGAAGTGAAAAAAAACTAGGATCTAAGAAAAAAACATAGAATTCAAAACAAGTATGTTTCTAAATATCGATATAGATACATCCATAAACGTACAGAAATACTTAAATAAATACATTTATATATGTACGTATATATAGGTAAATTTTAATTTATCGCAGCTGCTTAGGTAGGCACGGTAGGCACTTTTTCACCTGTCTTGAATTTCATGATGGTGATTTTCGAATAGTTTCAGGTTGTTGGTTCCACAGTTAACAACAGAGAAGTAATCAGACATGAAACCAGTGTGGTGTGTAGGAACGGTCGACATTTGGTTTTCACTGGAGCGTAATGGTATTTCATAAGCATGAGAACGAAGTAGGAATTTATTTAAAAGATATGTTGGATAAGATGGTAGAATACAGGATGCAAAGGTTTCTCTTATTAAGCAAATCCTCATCATCATCCTCGAATTGACGTAGCAAACATCACCATAATCGATTATCAGCAACAGTAGAGTACATGCAGTCTGTATTTTAGATTTAATGGGGGAAAATGTTAAACGCCCATTAGGGAATAGAAGCATGTATAAAATTTCCGAGAAATTTCCTTAATTTGACAGTTCCAGGCAAGATAATGATCCATCGTTACGGCAAGATTTTTATCGTGGTTAGAAAAAGGTATTGGGCGAACATTCGTTAACTTTGGCTACTTGCTGGAGGATGCCAATTATGTGAAGGTGGTGACGAAGGTGGTGAGGAAGGTGAAGACAGTGGCAGTAAGTAGGGCAGTAAGAATTTATCGAAATGCCAAACCAATCGTTATGAAATAATTGTTTCTCCGATATTTTCAATAATAGTAGGTATGTTGATAAAGCTGCATGTCGTCGGCATGAAGGTGGTAGTGTGTATAAATAAGAAAAGTTGATAAATATCGAAAACAATGAGATGAAATTGCTTGTGGAACCCCAGTATCGATTTTACATCAGCCAGATTGCTGTTGTACAATGCGTACAGCCTGCTTGCCTGCTTTTATAACATAGGAAGAAAACCACTGTAAGAGATATTAATTCGGGAGAGAAGAGCAATGAGAAGATCATGATCAAAGCATAAAACGCAATACTAATTGAGAAATTGCAGTTACTTACGTCATCAATGGCTTCACGTATGTTCTCGATGACTTTAAGCAAGCTGTAGTTATGAACAGCTCAACTCTGATTAAAATGTATTAAGTAAATCATGATTACTGAAATGAGAGATAATTAATATATACAGTATCTTTAGAAAGGAAAGGAACTATAAAAATAGGGCATAAATGAGATGGCAAGTTAGAGCTTGTTATTTTGTGGAGTGGAAGGATAAATGCCTTATGTCGGAAAATGTTTTGAGGAAAAAAAATTATATGAGTAATTACGTCTAAAATTTAAAGCAAAGAAAATTAGAACGTCTTATTTCGACATTTCCAATGGTTTTGGAGGAAACAGAAAGTATTCTCCTTACCTCAGACCGACTTACAGGTGAAATGCCAATGTTTTTAAAGCAAGAATCTGCAAAATATTCATATTGGACATGGTTTGCGATTTAATCGAGGGGTGATATTGTAAAAAATATCTTTTAAAGAATTTATGTCCATGTCGTGATTATATTCATTTCTTTTTCACAACCCTAACGATTTTAGAGAGTTTTGTTGCCGCTTAGTAACTACTGCTGCAACATCAGAGGAATTATGAAAGCGCTACCGGCATTTCAGGATCAAGTCGACGCCTTTTTAAACATCTATGTCGTATCGACCTGGCAAAGAACTTCGCGGTAAAATCTCCATATATTGATTCGTGAAAAACAGTTTTTTAAAAAGCGCACTGTTTAAAAAGTCCAGATATTAGGGATGTTCCTGGAACCAGCTGGTGCAGTGTAATAATGGAAAAAGGCGGCAGAAATCGATTCAAAGAGACAAACACATGATAAATGCCATAAATAACGAACAAGATCGTTAGATTATAGGAAAAAAAGTTTTTTTTTTTGCTAACGTATTTTATTCGTATACTGTGTAAGTAAACCAATAATTTTACCCAACTAATTTATCGGTACTGTTAACCACATAAAAATGAGAATATTGTTTAATAAAGAATTTGGTTATGAAATATAATTTTAAACTTATTATCTTTTTATTGTGTTGCCAACACTAAACAGATTTAAATTATTTTTTTATAACTTGTAATATACTAATTGTAATTATTAGTTTATGATATATTTATAAATTATTATCGTCACCTACACCCTTTGGTATAATTTTACAGATTAACAATTTGTAACATAAAGAACAATGGCAATTTTTTACCTGAACCTTTTATGAAGCGTCTAAAAACAAGACAAAAGCGAAACTTAATTGTATTATTTAGTCGTATTTTACACGCTCTTAGATTTACGTGGGAAAGCCACGAAAAAAACTTTTATTTAATAAGCTGTTTTTTGTGTATTTCCGGTTTAATACAATTAAAAAATAGAAAACTATTTAAAATTATAAAAAGCAATATTAATTTTTCTTTGTTGTAATTGCTACATAATAAAGAAACTCAATAATTGCGTTTGTTGTATGTATTTAACTATAAGATTAATCAAATATATTATTACAGGGCAATTAAAATGACTGACAACTGACTAATAGTTTGACTGACTTTGCCACTATTGACAGCCATTTTAACTAGCTTTCCGTGGTCTATTTACTTTACGCTGTCATCGCGACTTCTGTGCAACTATTCATTCTTGGATGCCTTAATGGATTTCGAATGTGTCTTTCTGTTCTGAGTGTTCTTTTATCATGGATAGCAAGCACATATTGTGCGTGAATTGTAATATTTGCGTGAATACTCTTCGCCGATATCGGATTTTAGAACAAAACACAAGTGTGTACGATGCTCTGCAACTGGATTTATCCACAAATCGTAAGTTCTTAAAAATGCTATTGCCCGTGTTTATTCCTAAATTATATTAAATTAACTCGTTATTTATACTTTGAAACATAGCTTAGTAGTATTTATGCGTTAACACTTATTACAAATTACTTTCAGATAACTGATGAGGATTATGTTTGTGAAGCATGTTGGAAACTTTTAATAGATGCAATAAATCAGAATCTGCAACAGAATACTGGTAATGAACCACAAGCTGGACCGACACCAAGTCAGCGTGGTCATACAAATGTTTGTATTTTATGCGTATGTTCCCTCATACAAAGGCAAATTGAGAAAATATTAAGAGATAATCCCTCTGAACTACAACAGCAGGTGATAGAAATAATTAAATGCCATAAGGAACCACAACAGGTGTGTACATTTTAGTTTAAGTTCTGTTTTATGCTATTATTTTTATGTATTCTATACACATTGAACTTATAGGTTTTATTCTTTTAAAATGTTTGTTTGATTTTATTTATTTTAATATCTAATCTTTTTACAATTATTTAGATTGTGAAACTTACATAAATACATTTATATTATAAGTTTAATTTACCCTGAATAACATTAATCCTAGATATATGTGTTTTATATGCTAAAATCAGAAAGATTTCTTATATTTCTGCCAGGTAACAACTTCAGACAATGTATGCTATGCCTATTGGTTGCGAACCAAAAGAGAGGTCCTATATATGAATTGCCTTAATGAATTAAGAGTTGAAGAAGCCATTCAACATGGGGATGATGATGCCTCACATACTGAGCCACCTAACGAGCCTACTGTTGTGGAGTATATCTCAATGCCAAAGTTGGTATATCTTTGGAGGACCACCAATGTCGTGAAGATCCGCATGAGCAAGATATTGTCATTCCATTAGGCATCCAGAGTACAGAGAATGGCAACTATAGCATTTCCAGATTACAGGAGCGCCGCCAATATTTATAACCATTGCCTTTTTCCTGGCTGCAATAATATTGATATGCAGTGTTTAAAATATTATGTAATTAAAATACCATCTTGTTTTATTTTTACTATAAATAACTATATTCATTTTTTATTTTTCTTTATTTATAGACCTTTATACATATGTCTGCCCTATATTATCCTTATCTAAATAAATGTACAGCTACATTTTTCTAAACAAAATATTTTTTTTTTCACCTGTATACTATACTATATGATCGCTATAGAATAGCGGTGCGCTTGTCGATTGGCGCTGCCTACACGATGGTGTTCGCGGGTTCGATAGTAAGTAATTTGCTAGCATGCATTGGACCATCGGCTGATTAAGCTGCGATTCTTTACCTATCTGGTGAAAGAGGCCTATGCCAAGTATTGGAATGTTAGAGGTTGAAGCTTAGTAAATAGAGATAGTTATCTGACACATTTGCAAAGAAGAAAGATCGGTTTTCTTATATTTAGACAAATATTATTCATTGCGAATATATATTCGCGTTAATAAACGCGATAAAATAAGTTCAAGACTTATTCTAACCCCTTACTAAACCAATAACTAATATTAAAAACATCATTAGAGAAATCTCTTACGCATTTTTTAATATTTGTATAGATTGTACCTGCAATCAGTGACAACTAGTATTGACAGGTAACCTCAAATTATTGTTAAACAAAAACTGAAATATCTTTTTTTTGTGGCTTTCTAAAAAAATATTTGTTTCTGATTAAGCTTATGCAATGTTACCCCTATCGTTTAAATATTTTTTTATATTTAGACGCTTCCAAAAAATGTCAGGTAAAATGATGTATGGAAAGCTGCCATTGTTCTTTTATCAATACCTTTTTGTTTTAATTTTTATGGACAAGCCAAAAAGTGGCATTACAAAAAGAAAAGAACAATTTATTGACACAATGCCAATCACTTGCATTTTCAACACTCGCAGCCAAACTCAGCTCGGTCGTCTGTAGAATAAAAAAAACCAAGACAATTAACGGATGTTAATACGGTTCGACTCTTTATCTATAACTTGAAAGCTGGAGATTACCTGAGAGATGTTTAAAAAATATATATATTTTTAGTCGCTTCTCAAAACATATTTAATAACATATTATTTATATGCCAAAATTTAAACACTTACATCCAAAAATAATGATAGACGCGCGATAAACACAAGAAATAAAAGTAAACTCGTAAATCCTAAAGAACAATGGCAGCTTTCCATACATCATTTTACCTGACATTTTTTGGAAGCGTCTAAATATAAAAAAATATTTAAACGATAGGGGTAACATTGCATAAGCTTAATCAGAAACAAATATTTTTTTAGAAAGCCACAAAAAAAAGATATTTCAGTTTTTGTTTAACAATAATTTGAGGTTACCTGTCAATACTAGTTGTCACTGATTGTAATTATAGTCTATACAAACATAAAAAAAATACGTAAAAGATTTCCTAAATGATGTTTTTAATATTAGTTATTAGTTTAGTAAAGGGTTAGAATATGTCTTAAACGGATTTTATCGCGTTTATTAACGCGAATATATATTTGCAATGAATAATATTTGTCTAAATATAAGAAAACCGATCTTTCTTCTTTGCAACTATGTCAGATAGCTATTTCTATTTACTAGGCTTCAACCTCTAACATTCCAATACTGGGCATAGGCCTCTTTCACCAGATAGGAAAAGAATCGCAGCTTAATAGCCGATGGTCCAATGCGTGCTAGCGAATTGCCTACTATCGAACCCGCGAACACCATCGTATACGCAGCGCCAATCGACAAGAGCACCGCTATTCTATAGCGATCATATAGTATAGTATACAGGTGAAAAAAAATATATTTTGTTTAGAAAAATGTAGTTATACATTTATTTAGATAAGGATAATATAGGACAGACATATGTAAGTCTACAAACAAAGAAAAAAAAAAATTAATATAGGTATTTATAGTCAAAATAAAACAAGATGGTATTTTAATTACATAATATATTAAACACTGCATATCATTATTATTGCAGCCAGGAAAGAGGCAATGGTTACAAGTATTGGCGGCTCTCCTGGTAATGTTATAGTTCCATTCTCTGTATTCCGAATGCCTGATGGCCTGACAATATCTTGCTCATGTGGATCTTCATGAGATTGGTTGTCCTTCAAAGATATGCCAACATTGGCATTGAGATATACTCCACAACAGTAGGCTCATTAGGTGGCTCAGTATGCGAGGCATCATCATCCCCATGTTAAATGGCTTCTTCAACTCTTAATTCTTTAAGGCAATTCATATATAGGAATAGGACCTCTCTTTTGGTTCGCAACCAACAGGAATAGCATACATTGTCTGAAGTTGTTACCTGGCAGAAATATAAGAAATCTGTCTGATTTTAGCATATAAAACATATATCTAGGATTAATGTTATTCAGGGTAAATTAAACTTATAATATAAATGTATTTATGTAACTTTCACAATCTAAATAATTGTAAGAAGATTAGATATTAAAATAAATAAAATCAAACAAACATTTTGAAAGAATAAAACTTATAAGTTCAATGTGTATAGAATACATAAAAATAATAGCATAAAACAGAACTTAAACTAAGATGTACACACCTGATGTGGTTCCTTACTGCATTTAATTATTTCTATCGTCTGCCGTTGAATTTCAGAGGGATTATCTCTTAATATTTTTTCATTTTGCCTTTGTATGAGGGAACATACACATAAAATACAAACATTGGTATGACCACGCTGACTTGGTGTCAGTCCAGCTTGTGGTTCATTACCAGTATTCTGTTGAAGATTCCGATTTACTGCATCTATTAAAAGTTTCTAACATGTTTCGCAAACATAATCCTCATCAGTTATCTGAAAGTAATTTGTAATAAGTGTTAACGCATTATAACAAATTATGTTTGAAAGTATAAATAACGAGTTAATTTAATATAATTTAGGGATAAACACGGGCAATAGCATTTTTAAAAACTTACGATTTGTGGATAAATCGAGTTGCAGAGCATCGTACACACTTGTGTTTTGTTCTAAAATGTATATGTAATATGTGCTTGCGCTTGCTATCCATGATAAAAAAACACTCAGAACAGAAAGACAATCGAAATCCGTTAAGGCGTCCGAGAATGAATAGTTGCACAGAAGTCGCGATGACAGCGTAAAAGTAAATAGACCACGCAAAGCTAGTTAAAATGGCTTCCAGTACTGTCAAAGTCAGTCAAACTATTAGTCAGTTATCAGTCATTTAAATTGACCTGTAATAATATATTTGATTAATCTTATAGTTAAATACATACAACAAACGCAATTATTTAGTTTCTTTATTATGTAGTAATTACAACAAAGAAAAATTAATATTGCTATTTATCATTTTAAATAGTTTTATATTTTTTTATTGTATTAAACCGGATATGCACAAAAAACCGAAATTAAAAGCTTATTAAATAAAAGTTTTTTTCGTGGCTTTCCCACGTAAATCTAAGACCGTGTAAAAAACGACTAAATGACACAATTAAGTTTCGCTTTGGTCTTGTTTTTAGACGCTTCATAAAAGGTTCAGGTAAAAAATTGCCATTGTTCTTTCGTCTTCCAAAAAGTCAGCAAATTCTTCATGAGTGTGCACAAATACGCGCATGTAAAAGTTCTAAATCTAAAATCAATAGTATGTTATTAAAATAATGTTATTATAACATTTAAGAGTTTTTAGTTGAACGAAATGTGTGGAACTTAGGTTTTTGATTAATATTCAGGGTTGATATAATGATGCACACATCAAACATTGGTAAATTTCATATAGAAAGAGCAACTGTCGAGTTTCTCGCCAGTTCTTCTCACTAGAGCAGCATTCTCACCTGCTTGTAGCTTAGTCATGGACTGCCTACAATGACCTTTTTAATGTAATGATGGACGATTTAAAAGTACCTCTTTATGCCTACTTGAATAGATGTTTTAATTTATGTCACTTCAAAAAATTATCCACTTTCATCAAATCTGATTATGGGTAGCTTAATTTTATGTAGGCATTTTATAAAAATATATATTTCTTAAATGTTATTTTAGATTTCTTTTACATATGTAAAATATCACAATAAAGTGGGATGTTTTAGTAAATTAAATCGTTTTATTTCACAATGTTTTTTTATGAGATTTATTTCATTGTTATGATTCTTTTAATAAAAATATCATGTATAAAGTAGCAAATAAACGGATTTAGAAGTATTCAAATGTCACTACGTCTCAATCAGACCGAATCCTGTTTGTATATTGCCTATTTACGATAAAAAGGGAAAAATATACATATTTTTTTTAATTAAAACGATTTAATATATTTTTTTATAAATAATAATGTTAGACGTTTGTTTTCTGACTGTTTTTATACCTTAGCAGCAACTCTGGTTCTTTTTCTTCTACTCACTAGAAGTTTTGACCTCAAAATTCCTAACGACCTTTTGTTTTGTCACGTTTTGCTCACAAATAATGATGAACTAAGTTTTTCAATCTAAAAAGACTTCGCTCTTGAAAAATTAAAAAAATCCTATTTAAATTATTAAATGATTCAATTTTAATTGTTATGTTGTACAAAATATTCTAAACTTTGATATTCTATAAGTATATTAAGGATAAACCTAAATTGACAAATAATTAGGTATATATTTTTTTCAATATTCTTCAACCAATTCAATTTTCTTGTGACAAATTCCTAATATTAAAAATCACCTTGCTTCTACTTTATCTTGTATAACTGTGGGTATGCATTATGTTCATAAATCTTTTATAGTCTATGTCTATGGAGTCCACGAACAATTCCATAAAAAAATATGTTATAGATTATAATTTTTTAATGGAAACAGTTTTGGTATAGTAATTTTAAGGGAAGTTTCCAAGATATTACAGTAATATTGTTAACAAGCGATTTATATACTGTACCTTATAACAGATTAATTATTATTAAATATCAAGGGACTAGAGGTATTTCCCTAAATTGAAGGAGTTTGAAAACGGTGTTGTGTGATTCTCCTATATTCATTATCTTTTTGCTTACCTTTATTACTTTACTTTAATAGAATGGTTGTTTCAGTTATACTTACTTATTCCACTGCCTGTGTCCTGATGCCCTCTTTGTAGACGCGAACACTTCTAATCATTATGATCTTAATTTACTTTTCTATACAAAAATAGTATATTGTGTATTAACGCCCAAATAATTGTTGAGCAACAAATTTTGCTTTCCCCCCCCCACCCTCCTTTAACTAATAATCCACTTGCACAAAATGCAGTCTGTACATAGATTTAGGTTAAAATGCGAATCAGTTCCTAGTCTGTTAGTATGAATAGTTTTCCTTAGAAATATGCTTCAGGATAACTAACTGCTAAATTGATTTTAAGACAATCTGTCCAATAATTTTTGTTATTATTGAATATATATAATATATATAAGCAATATGTAGTTAAGCGAGGTCAACTAACAAAAAACGTATCCGTTTTTTTTGTGTATGTCAAAAGTGTAGTATTTAACTGTGTGTCCGACCGAATATTCGGCGTAACATAATATGTCGTTAAGCTAGAAAGAGAATCGCTAATATATATATTAAGTTAACAATAAAAATGTAACAATTTTTACAACAATATGTTTTTTGACCGCAAATCGATTCGGTCGGACACTATCTGCCACGCCACAGGAAAGGTATCGCCCTCTTGTTCTGTCGGAAACGACTGCTTTATTTCTTGGGAGATTCAAAATGATCCGTAAAGTGTGGTTAAAACTAATGATATAAAATAAAGCTTAAAAACAAAAAGGGCGTCATGGAAACGTATATGAAAATAAGGCAAGATGTTTATTATCTCCCACTGCAAGCTGATACGTTACATTAAGTGTACAGGCACATTGTCAGGGATAACAAAATAAAAAATATAGTGATTGATGAAATTCTAATTAACCACTGAATTCTCCACAAGTCAGCAGGACTTCATAAACAAAGGAATTGATAGAAAAAAAAAAACAAATTATCACAATAGTGTCAGGTATGGTTTGAGACCGGCGAGAGCGACATCTACTGTTCACTGATCAACAACAACACGAACAAGAGAGTCCGGCAAGGGGTCGGTAGCTCCGGGGCCTCCATCTCCTCATTGAAAACTCATCTTACGCCAGCATCCAATTTATCTTTTGACAAATAAATCTGTACAAAATATATTAAATATATACTCTGTAATGCTAAAAACTGTAACGCTACCTCATCAATAGTTCAATCACGATTATTTAAATGATTTAAAACACAACTCGTTCACGTGCAAGAACAAACATTAACCCGCCGCGAGCGCCGCCGCGCGGCGGAGACTATATACAAGTCAACATTTAAAATCATACTCCTCAGTCTCTCGCGAGAACACCGTCGCTGCGTCTACTCTGTCTTATAATTCCGTTGCATTAATTTCATACATCCTGCGGTCTTACAATCTAATGTCGCGTATCGCGTCCTTTGCTTACGGTCCGTGCGTGGCATCATAATATACATAGTGATCTGTCGGCGGGCGGTTAGTTCCGCTCGGACTCGTCGCAGTCGCGCGAGATGTGGCCCGGCTTGCCGCACACGTAGCAGGTCTTGGTGCCGTCGGGGCAGTTGCGCGAGATGTGGCCGGTCTTGTTGCAGTTGTAGCACGTCTGGTTGGAGTTGTCGCGCCCGCCCTCGGGGCAGTTCCGCGCGATGTGCCCCGTCTTGTTGCAGTTGTAGCAGGACGGCTCGTCGGGACTCTGCGCGCACTCGCGCGCTATGTGCCCCGTGCCGTTACATCTGCTCGACAAATATATACATTATGATTATTAATTCGACGAGGTCAAGGCTGCCGCCGCGCTTAAACGTCGATATTGGTCACGACCTTGATACCAATTTAATATTCTTATACCTATTTTAAGTGACTGAGTTTGAAGCCGTATATATTATCACTTCTAAGAACGTGCGATGGCATTACAATTAGCTATTGTAGTACTACTGGTAGGGGCTGGAGCTGTGAGTCCGGTTGCACGACGTGTAAGAGGAACCTGTTCCGCACATCACCGGATGCCAATTATCCGCTTCATGCTAATTTGAATCAGTATGACGTTGTGCATTTATCATATAGTTCATTGCATCTTCGGCATTCTAACTTTGTATTAACATCATAAAACAAACAGTATTCAGAATTTTAAAATATTATGTAAGCAACACCTAAGATAAAAACCGTCAAATGACGATTTAGAACTTAAAAAATATATTTTACGACAAAGTGTAAATCACCTGTAGCAGCGGTCGGCTTCTTCCTTGCAATCCCTCGCAAAGTGTCCGGTGCGGTTGCACTTGAAGCACTTCTCCCGCTGGCGGTTGAAGCCGGCGTCGCGCGCGCCCACGCCGCCCTGCGTGCACTCGCGGGCGAAGTGCCCCGTCCTGTTGCACTTGTAGCATACGCTTGAACTCATCTCTGTAACAAGTACACACACATATACATTGATTTAGTGTAACCGATAAAATGAATGCCTTAGAAGAACATTACAACATTTAAAGGTTATTGGTCTCACATCGGTTGTCTTTTACGATCACCTCGAATTGTGCACGAATTCGGATTTCGTACAGTGACGCGAGTGACCCTGGCCGATAAGATGCATAATTGCCAAGATCATGGCAACTTGCGTGACGTATAACTAAATGGGACGATAACTCCTAACTATGTCGGATTTTATCATAAAATTTAAAGAAACAACGAATATTTTAATTGCATTTCTTCGAAAAAATAGATAAATATAAGATATCATCAATTATAATCACGTATCGTTATAATAAGTTGATTAATCTGTAGGTCAATTGTTAAATAACGGTCGAGTGATTGTTACTCCTTCATTGTCGTCCGCTGTGTGTCGATCAATTGATAACATCAAAGTATCGATAACGATTTATAGATTCAAAAACGATGTTATCTATTTACATGGAAAATTAATTTTCGATGTAAGTTTAAAAAGATAAAAAAAAAATACAATATTACCGAATAAAGTTGTAACAAAGAAATCATTTTATGTATGCTCAAACAAAATATTTAGTAATAATATTAAAAATATCAATACTTTTATCGAATGCTGTAAAAAAAATTACATACGAGTTAAATCAATATAAATTAAAAGCATGAGGACCCCCCGGAGGGCATGTATGAAGAGGTTGATGTCTGTGGCCGAGACAAATTAAGTATGCAGAGACCGTAGTATTTGGGACACATCGTCTCTGGCTACCCCGCAAGGGACATGGTGTGAAGTTAAAATAAAATAAATAAATAATTACATATAAAACAAAAAAATAATAGGTCATAGTAACTATTTCTAAACAGTTGTAGTAATGTAACAAAAAAAACACTACGACAATGACATCAAATAAAATGGTAATAAAATTATTGCTTTATTAAATCTTACCGCTTATTTGAATTATTCTATTAGAAATATATATGTATATAAAAAAATTTAACAACAGTACAAATGAAACAATGGTGTTATAAAATTATTTATTATATCTAGATGGCTATTTTCCTTCAAACTTTCTAAAATGCAATACGACCAAACTATGTCAGTGGACCGTCCGTATTGAAAGTTAGGTTAATATAAAATGAAAGCGTAGTATTTTTTATTTATTATAATAACCACAAACTAAACACTTGTTATCTTCAATGAAAATGTCACAACATGGAATAAAGGTGAATTTTAAGTTCAATCATTGCTAGTAAATTGTTGTATCGGTGGATAGCAGACAAGAATCACCAGGTCGTCAAACAGTTTGGATTCCTGTTCCCAATTGTTATTAGAGAAAAAACAAAAAAGGAATTATTTTTTTTAAAGTTGCTTAAAACACATGACAATTATATTATACAACTAAAATGATGTAAAACCTTTTAAAAATCATTATTATATATTTTTTTTTTATACACAAGATTTAATATAATTATTGTTTCTGTAATTCAAATTGCATTTCTTTCAACAAGATTCAAAAGTTCATAACCTTCATTTTCAGTTTTAATTTTTCATATCATAAGGAAAAGACTTAATTGTAAACATTTTATACACATATAATAATATTTAATTTAATATAATAATATTTTAATATATAATATATTAAAATACAGAAATAGCAATTATTAATAGTATATATTATTCAATAATATACTAGTAGTGTTGAAAAGTAATAAGATTATATATAAGATACATAACTGTACTGTAAATAGAAATCTATAAATTCTTATTTGAATTATTTTAAAACTATACCACATAAAATAATTCCGAGTTTGTCTGTATGTAGTAGTATAGTCTTGTATAAGATACTGCAAATCCGATTGTATTAAAGTTGTAAAAAAGCAAGGTTATGAGGGTATACAGGGTATATCACACTGGTAATCGAACTTATACGTATCGATATTGTGTGTGCGCTCATTATATGGTAATTAAAAGTACTTTCTCACGCAGCGTTTATGACACTCGGAATGCGTCATGTGAATAAAGAAAACTTGACTACATGGCAGTCGCAGTGTCACGTACAAAACAAATAACTAGAAAGCGTCAAATTATTTTAGTAAAAACATTTAAAATGTTTTATTAGTAAGTATAAGGCGTTATAAAGAATATCTTTCCTCATTTTAAAAAGAGATAAGTGTGTCGATGTAGCTGCTGTCAGTACCACCACGTTCATCAAACAACCTTAACATATGAGAATGACTTAAAAACTACTAAAACTCACATAGAAATGTTATAGAAGTTGATCTGCTTACTATATTTTATTTCCCAGGTGCAAAAACACTTAACGAATTAATGTACGCGGTATAATACTTAAACCACGTGTAGGGCACCGGTAGCGCGCGTTTTATGGCACTTTGTGCAACTTTACACTCACCTTTGTGTTGTGGAACTTCTTAATCACTTATTTCACTATTATTTTGATCGTTTATCGATCAAATATTTATGAAATTTAACAAATATGTAGAAATTTATGACGCTATGTATGCAAGGAAGCCAGCCACCATCACTACGAATTCGTAAAAGACATTCTGAGCATAGACTCAACAATAAAAAGTTTGAATACATTTTTAAAATGTTACCATAACAAAATTGTATCACAAAGGGTCAATCAAAAACTTTTTTATTGAGTATCTCTTTAACAATTAACGGATAAAAACCATTAAAGATAACTATTAATTTATAATTGATTTATGGGAATTATTAAGTTATTAAAAACTTCTAGTTTTTTTTCTAACGATACCAGTATTATTTCAGGACAGTTTTAGTTTTCTTATGTTGGTGGCCGAACAAATATTCCTAGAATCTGTCAAAGACATCCAAGAATTATGAAATACTTATCTCCAATGTCTTTACATAATCATTATGACCATTGACCAACTTTTGAGACTATTTTTAACTTATGATAATATTCCACATATTAAGATAAATACTAAAGTCTAAGGAATTAAAAAAGCAAAGATGGCTTTATGCCGTTTCTAGAGTAGTTTCTTTTTCGCCTTCATTTAGAACGTTTCAGGAATAAACTAAAACGTTTTTTTGCAATTTAAATCAATTATTTACTACATTATTTGCTCTATATTATTTACCTTTTATTTTCTGATTATATATTTTATTTTCCGATTTCGTAAGGAGATTCAGTTGTGATTGACATGTATTTACAACCTGTCGAAAATACTTTTCTCTATCTTGATAATACGCAGAAACTTTAGAAGCAAAATTGAAGTCTCTGTGTTATACAACTTTATATGGTCCTAAAGCGTTAGCCTTGAAAAAAAAAACAATTCCAACTAAACCTGTCAAAATATTTTACCGGGTTTTACATATTTCTGAAATAAATCTAATGTCAAACATTATGTATTCTTTTAATATTATTCAAAATAAATGTAATTAAACCGAATTTACTAAATATATTCATGTTACTTTTAAAAAAGACGATAAGTATTTTATATCATTAAAATTTTCTTCATTTGTCAATTAAGAAACAAACATTAAAATACTCGATGTTAAACTGTTTTACATGGTGATGTATTAACGAAAAAATAATGTCAGAAGAGAGACCTAGCACTCCCAAAGAAGATGCTGACGATGGCGAGGGTTGGATAGGACCTTTGCCCTCTGAGGCAGCACAACCTAAGACTAAAAAACGTAAAGGTAATGTACGTTTAACTGCTACTTATTATCCTACTGGACACTAATAAGTGCTCCCTTGTAAGTAACCCCCTGCACTTAATTATGATTTTGTATTAAACTTAATGCAATTTATTCAAAAACTATTTGTAAATCAGTAGTATGGTGTTTAAGTTTCATGGCATGACATGGCATTTTGAAATGACTGTAGTGATATAATGTATGTCAGCAATCCTAGTAATTAAAAACTGTGATAATCGATTATATCTAAAATTTACCAAATCATTTATAACTTAATAATAAAGTGTTTTATAATGAATATATATTTGAACATATCTTTTATGTATACACTGAGATTAATATATATCAGACAAATATTAGAAGTCACATTATCTTTATTTTTATTAAATTTATATAAATTGCTAGTATTAAATATTCTTTTTTTTTATAGTTCTCGAATTTGAATCCTTATACCTTGAGAATCTTCCTTCATCTGAGACATATGAACGGAGTTACATGCACAGAGATGTTGTGACTCATGTAGTGGTAACAAAAACAGATTTCTTGATAACAGCTAGTCAGGATGGTCATTTGAAGTTTTGGAAAAAACAGGTACCAACATGAGGTTTTTAAGTAGTATATTCATTTCTTTGTAAAAAAAATGTGATTTCAAGTGAAGTCTTTATAAGTGTACTTGTAAATTTAGTGTCAAAAAAGTACATATAATAAAGAAAAATCTAAAATTTTCTAGGAAGAGGGTATTGAGTTTGTAAAGCACTTCCGCTGCCATCTTGCCCCAATCAGCCATGTAGCAACCAACACCACGGGCACTCTACTGTGCACTGCATCCACTGAAAAGACAGTCAAAGTTTTTGATGTTGTTAATTTTGGTAAGCATTGTAGTTATATATATATATATTTAACACTAAACCCACCAAGTACCGCTCAAATTGACTGTTCTTAAACTTTTGTAAAACTTACACATTTTTAAAAGTTATAATATCGTTGTCAAATTACATGATGATTCTTAGAATATGCCTATAATATTTTCTATACTCTTTACTTTTAGTTATTTCCATTATTACCTGGGTTATATCATAAAATAACTTTTAATTACCGGTCAATTTGACGGCATGCGGTAGGAACAGGTATACAAGAATTGTCGGTAGGTTTAGTGATATATATATATATATATAAACCTTTAACCTTAATTTATTTTCAACACATCCTCTTTGGTCTCTTACATATTTAGTAGTCTATCATAATTTGTACTATTTTGGATATTCTTTGTAACCCTTTTTTTATATTGCATTGACAGTAACAATAACCTCTTATATTATTAAGTGTGGTTATAAAATATGAATTTTTCAGACATGATTAACATGATATCAATAGACTTTGAGCCGTACTGTACTGAATGGGTGCACTCGGCCGGGGACCCCATATCTGCACTGGCAGTGTAAGTACTTACATTACTTTATATTTATGTAAGTATGTTTTCTTTAAAGTTTATCATATATGAATCATAGAATAAGTTATTAAAATATTTCTTTCATAGTAAATGGTGTTTCAAAGAATTAATACAGTAATCCCCCCTATAACACGGTACTCTTATAACGCGCAGTACCCGTAAAACACGTGTTACCCACGGTGTTACCCACACGGTATTTTAGTCGTAAAACACGTGTTTTCCCCATATTTCCCCATATACTATAAAAGTTATAATTATTTTTTATAATTCATATTAATTTCGCTTAGCTTTGCACATTTTTTTGTTATAAAATTAAGTAAAAGTTTAATTTATATAGTTCTTTCTTAATATGTCATTTAAACCGCCTTTAAAGAGAAAAATTAAACGTGAATTATCTGTACATAACGTGTTATATTATCATATGAGCGCGTTATACAAGAATATTCCTACAACGCGTTTTCCTATAACGCGGAACGAATCTACCGTGTTAAAGGGGGGATAACTGTATTTATTATTTATAATTGTTGTGTATATAGCGTGACTGCTTTTCAGATCTTAATTTAATATGTTTGGCCAAGCAGAGAGTATATTCATACATATTCAGTACTGTCATTACTTGCTACTGACCTCAATATAAGATGATGTTAATTCTGAGTTTTATTGTACATAATAATACTTACTTACTTACTTATCTTCACGCCATATCCCTTGCGGGGTAGCCAGAGACGACGGAGCGCCAAGCGCTACGGTCCCTGCATACCTCTTTCGCCTCGACCACAGACATCAACCTCTTCATACATGCCCTCCGGGGGGTCCTCATGTTTTTTACGTGACATGCGCGTACATGATAATAATGATTAATATAGATTAATTAAGTTACAAGAAATAATAGTTACCCTATGTCTTTACAGATCAGAGAAAGGCAGTAATAAAATCCACATATTCGACGGGACCCAGGCGTCGGGGACTCCTCTGCACACGTACGAGACCCACCAGAGGGAAGTGGCCACTATAAAGTACAACCCGGTGTTCGAGGTGGCCGTGTCGGTGGACAAGGCCGGTATCGTGGAGTACTGGACCGGTCCCAAACATGAATACGAATATCCAAGGAATGTCAAGTTCACCTCCAAGTTGGATACTGATTTATTTGATTTTGTCAAAAATAAGACTTACCCCACTGCGTTAGATTTTTCTCCGGATGGTAAGAAAATAGCTGCAATAAGTTTAGACAGAAAGGTGAGATTATGTTTTAGTTACATGATTTTGGTAGTATATAATATAATATATGGTATATAATATAAACCAGGCTGGGGTGCTCTCATATTCACCTTATTCTGAGTCTGGTCTGGTTCCAGTACGTAACCTTGAACTCCACACCTTCACTATTTATCTCATATTAAAAACCGTTTTTATATAATACATATACTCCTGGTATAATGGTTCCTATGTATTATTGTATAGGTCAGAGTGTTCCACTTCTTGACCGGCAAGTTACACAAGGTGCTGGATGAAAGTCTGCAGCGCTTCCAGGAGCTGCAGCATCAGACACAGCAACTTCCCAATATGGAGTTTGGCAGAAGGTAAATATCATTATAAATGTTTGTTCATTGTACTACAGCTCTATGTGTATATATATTTTTTGGTGAGAAAACTTAGAAAAACACTGTTACTTTTATCTTATAATCTGTTATTTATTTGGTAGTTTTGTTCATTCTTTTTATTAATATTTTAATTAAGGAGTATTATGATAACAGGTTACTGTTAATTAATTGTCATTAAAGGATGGCTACGGAACGCGACCTGGACAAGTCGGAGTACGCGCAGCTCGCAAACATAGTGTTCGACGCGAGCGGTCACTTCGTGGCGTACGCGACCATGCTCGGAGTGAAGATCGTTAACCTCGCCACCAACCGCTGCGTGTCCATGCTGGCCAAGCCGGAGAACCTGCGACCTCTGCATCTGGCGCTGTTCCAGGTAATAATACCTGCTTGCTCCAAGGATATCAAAAATATGTCCTTAATAATAATAATTAGTATCATATGTTGTTGGTTATGCTAACAATATACTCAATAATTATGAAATACCAAACTTAACGTCAGGGTCGTACAAACCAACCGAAAGTGGCGGCAACCCTGGAAATGGAGGGATCCGAGAACCCCACTCTGCTCAGCTTGAAGACAGACCCGACTCTCTTCTGCACCGGCTACAAGAAGAACAGGTTCTACATGTTCTCGAGGAGGGGACCCGATGACGTGCAGACGGAGGCCGACCGCGACGTCTTCAACGAGAAGCCCTCCAAGGAGGATATCATATCTGCTACCGAGGGACAAGGTTCTCGTATTGTTTGTCCTTATGAAGTCTTTATCTTACATATACTTTTATTTATGTATCCAAATTATTGAGCGAAGCGAGCGGAGCGTTCTACTGGAGACTTTTTCACATTCTATGTCACGAATGGGCTCGAAAACTACTTGACGGAAAATTATGAAATTTTGCAATCAAAAAGAAACACATTAGGTGATGGTTTTAAAAAAAATATTTCTAAAAAATATCATGTCGTTGAGGAATAATCGTCGAAAAACTGATATGTGCAGCGAGTCGAAATTGAGGGTCTGTTGGCGCCCCTAGTATAAATTATCTATTACTATTTATTTATATTTCTTTAACTTGTTTTCGTCAAATGGGAGTGTCAGGATTATTTTAATATCATACGTTCGATACGTAATAAGTAATAATAAGTCTCTAATATTAAGTATACGATTATTCTAAACGCGCTCTGATCAAACTCAAACTTAGCCGAGTATTTATTTATTGTTATCACTGTTTCAAAGTCAAATTTAGTGAGCAGCTTAACGCACCTAGTAACTGAACTCTGATTATTCATATATTTTTATTTAATTGTTTTTTTAATTTATTCTATCAACACTGTACAATGTCAGTCATACAAATTCTCACTCTATTTTAGCATCTTAAAGGTGATATTTTGTAAAATCATGTACTAGTCAGAAGCTAACATTTATATGGAACCATATACAAAAGAGGCAAAAACTGACTTAATATATATTAACACTAATCCTACCAAGTACCGGTCAAATTGACCGTTGTTAAACTTTTGTTAAACTTACACATTTTTAAATGTTATAATATCGTTATCAAACTACATGACAATTCTTAGAATATGCATATAATATTTTCTACACTCTTTGCTTTTAGTTATTTCCATCATTATCTGCGTTATATAATAAAATAACTTTTAAATATCGGTTAATTTAACCGTGTGCGGTAGGAACAGGTATACAAGAATTGTCGGTAGGTTTAGTGTTAAAGATCTTCTTTAGATAAATAGATAAACGTCTAACAATATATTTCAACAGGAGTACAAAGGCTGTACGAGCAGGCGATCCTGCACACGTCGCTGGGAGACATACACATACGACTGTTCGGGAAGGACGTGCCGAAGACCGTGGAGAACTTCTGCGGGCACGCGCGGAACGGGTACTTCAACGGACACATCTTCCACCGGGTCATCAAGGGGTTCATGGTGCAGACCGGGGATCCCACCGGTACGGGTTTAGATCGATCTGCATTATATTATAATACAAAATGGATAATATTTAATAAAAAACGTACCTGAAGTTCTCCATCTTGTTTATTATAAACATAAAAAATAATAATGACAGGTTATATTTTTTTGATTTACTAAACGTATTCTAGAAATTGTTACAAAAAAATATATACGCATTTCAATATCGCGCTACATCGGACGTCATGTGTCAATAGTATCACAAATTCCGGAGTTAGTATAAGTTTCTCCGACAGGCACCGGCACGGGGGGAGAGAGCATTTGGGGGGGAGAGTTCCCGGACGAGTTCCGGCCGCAGCTGAAGCATGACCGCCCGTACACCGTCAGCATGGCCAACGCCGGACCACACACCAACGGCAGCCAGTTCTTCATCACGCTCACACCCACCGTACGACCCCAACTATTTCTAATATTACACTTAGTATTCAGTTAAGACTTCTATATAATTTATTTACTATATAAGTTATATGGTGTATTTAAACCCCCTCTCTCCCCTCAGCCGTGGTTGGACAATAAGCACACGGTGTTCGGTCGCGTGGTGCGCGGTATGGAGGTGGTGCAGAACATCGGGTACGTCAAGACCAACCCCAAGACGGACAAGCCCTACGACGACGTCAGGGTCATCTCCGTCACCGTCAAATAATTAATTTTAAGGATTAAAATATTTTTACACATGGTTATTGGTTTTATTGATGATAGTGAATAGTTATATTTTAATACATGTTAAGACCCGACCGTTCGTGAACTCCACATACTGAATCTTTCTCTTTAGGGCCACTTATGAGGTACTGTAACAAATATGGCATCTGAGGTTCAACTGTATATTCCTGAACTGATTTCGGATGACCTTGCTTTCGTCACACGATCGTTTTCTCGTTGTTTTGTAATACTTTCTTTCTTTCTTTCCTCGTAGTTGTTGCGGTTTGAGACATTATTCACGTTTTTCAAAATATGTTCAAAAATGTGTTGTCAATTCGTCCATCTCCTTTAACTTTCATACATCTCTGAATAACTTTTATATTTTAATGGTAATCTTGGTCAACTTCTTTCTTGCTTCATTCATACTATTTTCTCTCACCGTATCTCCATACTACACCAATATGTTGTTCCCGTTCATTCATTCTCCACATTCATCAATCTTTGAAAGTTACCCTTTTCTCTCTTTTTCTGCATTTAGGACTAACTAATCTGTTATACAACTTATGTGCACTAGCTTTGGAGATATGTGTCTCTCCTTTAGTAACTATCCTATTTCATTCCATTTCTTTTTCTCTTAGTCATAGTTTTTTTCATAGTCAGTATTTTGCTATGATTGTATTTTTAAGCACAGTATGGTTCTAATATACAGTTACCGATGCACTACTCGTACATACAACCTTTTTTAAACCCAGTCGCGTTCTGTATATCTGTGATTATGTACCATTTGATTTTGACAAGGTTCTATCGAGGCAGTCAACGTTAAAGCCTTAATTTCCAAATAGACATTTAATTTCAATTCGATAAAACATCAGATTCTAATTGCACATTTAAAAGAAGAACCAGCCAGAAAGTACATGGTAACTTATCTTTGTACTTTAAGCTTTACTTCCAGGTCTACTTTGCAATTTTGGACAGTTTTCTTCTTTTAGTAGCATCTAATCATCATTGTCTTGTTTATAGCAATCGAAACCAGAGCTGAAATTTCACGTGGTTTTGCCCAGGGATGAAAATATCCCTATTCTGGGTCAAGACACATGCGGGGGTTGGGAGCATCAATTTACATTGAATATTGTTACCTATAAGATAAGAAAAATGGCATAACCAAATAGTATATGTTGAAATAGAAAATAAAAATGTAGCAATATTTATTAGAATGGAATGAATGTGTAAATAATTGACAGACATCCAAGAAATGAATGAGAGAGAATTGATGAATGGATGAGCGAAAAAAAATGAGAATAGCAATTGAATTGTTAACCCCAAAAACCAATAACAGACAAACAAGGAAAATTAAGTATAAGTTAATAATAAAATAATGTTATCAGGCTTTGACCGCGTTAAAAGTGTTGGTATATATATATATTAAAAAATAGTAGTCTTGTGATAACGACTCTTATAGATATTAGGGTTTTCTTATTCCCCACCTCCATGTACTACCTAATATTTTTTATTTATTCCTCCCACATGTTAATTTCCACTTTCTTGAATTTCTAAAGCATTGAACTCTTCCCAAAACCTCATTGGAATGTAGTGCATACACACTGACTAGATTAGATATGGGACCTTAAGAAATATTTTATTACTTGCTCTAGAGAGACTGCAGAATATTATTAAGTTTTCAAATTTAACAAGTTACAGCGTCACCTAGTAACCAGAGTAATCCTACTTATTTTATAACAGCGCTATCTAGCGGTCAGTAGCTAATACTTTGTCTTACTGCACTTAAGATGTCTCATGAAATACATTTTACTCAATACAAAATACGAAGTTTAAAATTTGAAAAGTGAAAAGATCTACAATGTTTAATGTAAAATACAGTAGTTTTAGCTTGTGATATCACATCGTTCCGTAATAATATGAAAACTACTCTTATAAATTACAAAATATTTTATATTAATTTAAAGAAGCTTATTTAGCTAAAAGTGACAAATAATTAATGTTTTCTATTCTAGCTGCCAAATAAATGTATTATTTATATAATATATAATATTTATAAATATATTTTTCCTTCATAAACAGTTGGATTTTGGCCGCTTTGTTATTGAAAAAGCAATATTATGCTATCTCCTTCACACTCGTAGAGTTTATCATAAACCCTCCCTCGCGCACACATATATTTTCTTGAGGTGCGGTTGCCCCGCCCTACCTCGTCCCTACTTTATACATTTCCATTACAATACGTTAAAAACACATGAGGAAAGAACAAATTTGTATTGTACTCTAAAAAAAAATATTTAATGATATTTTTTTGTCTGTCTGCAGGCTTAAAAATACAAGTTAGGATATACCAGTATTTTTTTTTATTAAAATCATTTTTTTTTTAATCTTAGACTGATAATAGTCTAATTTATATTCTTTATTGATAATGATTGATGAATTACTAATAACAGTATTCACTATGGTTATTAAAAAGTTTTCTTTCCTTTGTTACTGAAAACCAGATAAGGATAAGCTATATGAACTGTAGAAGATTAGATAATTAATTGTAGTGTAAAACATTACATAATTTCGTTCTTAAAAATTTAAGTCTTTGACTTGAGTATTTAACGTTATCGCCTTTACAATGGAAATAGATTCTTCGATTCTCGGTAATCGCACGAAGTCGTAAACAGCCCGCTGCGGCCTCGCGTTTCATTACAATCACATCGACCAATAGCGAACGTATATCGCGTCATATCACGTCATTTTCGACCAATGAGCGGTCGAGATTATCACGCAACATCTAAAAATAGCTTATCTGAGTCATGGAATAAAAGCAGTGGTTGTTTCTTAACAATGTTTAGAAACAAGTGGAACGTTGTCGTCGATGGTTGTGCGTTGCCGTGTGACAAAAGTTTTCTTCGTGAAGTGAGTTCAGTGATACCGAAGAGTTCGGTGCTAACACATGGTTCGCCAATCCGGCCACGGGATGGAGACCACTTTTTATGACGAGCAATATCCCGTCAGCGGCCCCGTGGATAATTTGAAGCGGTCTTTGACATTAGATTTGGATTTCGGGAGAGGCGGGAAGAGGCTACGAGGAGGTGCACCCGTACTTTCCTCTCCTGACCTACAACTTCTAAAGTTGGGTTCACCAGAATTAGAGAAGCTCATCATGCAAAACGGCATGATAACAACAGCAACGCCAACGCCTGGAGGAGCGGTGCTGTTCCCCGCAGTGGCTCCGACGGAGGAACAGGAAATGTATGCGCGTCCATTCGTCGAGGCATTGGACAAGCTGCACCATAACCATAACGAACCACCAACGCCACACGCGCGACGTATTTACGCAGACCTAGATCGTCCGCTAGACAGGTACCCCACGCCCGTCGTGAAAGACGAACCTCAAACCGTACCCAGCGCGTCCAGCTCGCCGCCGCTGTCACCCATAGACATGGACTCGCAGGAGAGGATAAAATTGGAACGCAAACGACAGAGGAATCGAGTGGCCGCTTCAAAATGCAGACGGCGAAAACTCGAGCGTATTTCCAAGTTGGAAGATAAGGTGAAATTACTAAAGGGCGAGAATGTGGAGCTGGCGCAGATGGTAGTCAAGCTAAAGGACCATGTGTCCCGGCTGAAGCAGCAGGTGCTGGAGCACGCCAACAGCGGCTGCCACATCGACACGCACTTCTGATCGCGCTGCCGCTGCTGCCGCTCCCCACATTCCATGCTAGTCGCGCCCGCTCGGACGCAGCATACAAAGCGATTTGTGATCTTAATTTTATCGTGTAATATATAGTTAACTCTAGTGTTTAGTGAGGTGAAGCTACGATAAGGATGCTGTGTTAAGTTTGAGAGGTTGAGAGTGAAAACAAATCTCCGCTCGAGTGACGATACTCAGTTAGTTGGCTTTAAGCGAAGGATGTACTTAGAGGGAGTCACAAGTTAGCGTACATTATAAATCGCAGAGATATGATTTTCCTTGTATCAGTATTGCGTTGTCTCATTTAGCATAGTATAGAAACTAGAAAGGATAATCGTGCAACGTCATTCGACTGCAGACTGTGCGAGGTTGAAGCGACGTTGCCAGTTCGGAGGCAAATTTCCCGTTCCAGCGACGTTGCCGTATTTGGCTTTATTTGTGTTTGCATTGTTCATTTGCAGTGTAATTCCTTAAAAAGGTTAAATTGAGTATGTATATTTTTCATAGTATTCGTATGTACTAAAGTTGTAACCTGAGAAAAGTATAGTTTTTAAAAGTGAGTGCGAAAGGGAAACAAAATTATAAATTGAGCTGGCAACGGCGCATCACACAAGTCACGAGCGGATGTTCTGTTAATTAAAATTCCGCCTGCGCCGCCCTCGCGGAATGGCGGCCATGTGTTCGGCGGTCGGACGTTCCGAATCACGTTTTGTTACACAAGGTTAACTTTTTTCATAACCGGCGCCTCGATGCCTAACATATTGATTGAGATATGTCGAACGACAACACATTGCTTGTGTGAAAGACTGATAGCTGAGAGAGTTCGCGACAGTGCCTTGAGTGAATGAAAATTGAGATGCATCTTGTAGTCTCTGAACTGACCCGGTGCTCTTTTAAGGTCTTGTAACGCGAGGCCGTCCGATTGAATGTGACGAACGAATGGTAGCGGGTTTCGTAAGAATCATAACCGAAAGATGAATGTGAGGTGTATTTATTTGTGAGAATGTTTAAATATTAGGATGAAGTAGCAATCTCGAGTGCCTACGCTTTGTAAACAAAAGCCTATATCTACGTTTTTATTGTTTTTTGTTACCATTAAATGTGCTACAGTAAAATTCTGTACCATTGTCTTCTATAGGTTATTGTAAGAAATATTATACCATTAACAAGTTAAATTGTTATAGATTATGAGGGGTCTTGCCGTCGGAGTGCGACGAGTATGGATTTATGTAACTGTTAAATTATATTAAGAGTTTGATAACGGCAAGTCCACCTTTTTGTATTATTTTTATACAAAATGAATTTCTTCAGAATGTTAACAATAATTTGTAAGTTTATAAAGAATAAAAAAAACAGTTATACTAAAATAATATATTTTTATGAATTTAACAAAGAATATTGTTTTATACAAAATACGTATTGTATAATAAAAAATGAATGGAAAGAAAATAAATTATGAAGATTATTATACCATTATACAGTTTTTAATTTATAAATAATTAAATCCACCATTTTGATTTCCTTACCATATCATCCTTGAACAACGCTACAAAATCATAACATTGATGACGAATGATAGAAACTGGATCGTCACGATTATGATGTGATAACGTATTACGTATAACACGTAATGTTACGTATGATACGTAATATTACGTATAGTCAAAAAAGAATTGTTGAATCCTAGATATTCGATTTATTGCTAAACGGAAAATATTATTTTTAAATTTTATTGATTTATATTTAATCGATTTTTTTTTTATATTATCGACAAGCACTAATGAAAAAAGTCCCAGATATACAAGGATCACATAAAAAAATATTTTAAAATACAGAGAATATATTCCATATATTTATTTCATTAGCAATCATGTTTATCTAACGGGGTAAATCATTTGTATTTTTATTAAATTATGAATTAAAACTAAAATTAATACCATGAAAATTTTGCAGTAATGGTATAATGAGTTAGTTCTACAACTAGTATTTCAGAATAGACGCAAGGTCTAGACTATTCCAGTGAGAACTTGGTCTCAGTGAGTACTCTTGGTCTCGGTGAGAACTCTTGGTCTCGGTGAAAACTTTTGGTCTCGGTGAGAACTCTTGGTCTCAGCGAGAACTTGGTGTCAGTTAGAACTTGGTCTAGTAAATGTATTTGATAATATCGTTAAAATATCGGTCACCGCGGTGTAATGGCCGACCTACGCATTGTTCATACGTTATTTACAAACAAACTGTGTTGATAGTTTATCCATTTCTCTGTTAGTAAAACATATTCGTGTAACAAAACATTGGAACAATCTAGAATAAAATATATCATCCATATTTGGTTTTTCCTTTAATGACGTTAGATAATAATTGTAAAAACCTATCTGTATGTCAATTGTAGTAATCAAAGGTTTTTGGTAATAAATTATTATATATATATAATATTTTACTCAATGTGCCGTCTTAATTAGAGATTATGATTAATATTTCTAAGAAATTATATCGTACGACCATTTTGCCGTTTAAATTCGGTGGATTTAATACAATATCTTGTTTACAAGAAAAAATGTACTGCACTTTAGAGAAATAAAATTAAAGGTAACAAAAAAAACAAAAGACGAATAAATCATTTAATTCAAAGGTATACAGTATTGTAAATATATTTTTATATTGTTAGTGTGTTGGATAAGTTCCAGAGTTGCGTGCGGTCGTCCTAGTCATGAGTCATGGCGGTGAAAAAATCCTGCCACAGAATAAAAAGTAATGAGCGGCCGTTGAAAGAAGCGTTATTGTCCGACTTTCCTAGAAAATATTAAAAATAATACTTTTTAACTAACTTAGCAACGGTAAGGTAATTTTTATTTAGATATACATACGATATCTACTAAGATATTAATTTTTATTGTTCTTAAATTTAATTAGTCTGGTAGAATTTTTTTTAAAAATTAAAGTATATTATTCTATATTTCCTTGTTATTTTTTAATCCGATCGTTCCTTCCAAGAAAATTTTTGTCCACTGACATCTGAATCTTGTTGATAAAGTTTGAAGTTTCTTTAATATATGTATTATTTCTAAATTGATACAGTAATTCTAGTTTTAATAATAATTACATTCACGTCATTGTACTAATACTACGTCATATTGATATTTACCGTACTAAAATCAATGGCCGTCATCCAATAACGCACATGTCGGTCGCCATGTGCCCATTACTAGATATAAATACATTATGTAATACGATGATTAGTTAATAGTTGAATTCAGAAACTATTATAAAATAATGCTAACTAATCACTTGGAAAATACGCTCTCAAGTACCAAGAAATATATTATGATTGAGCAATTGCTTTACTAAGTACCAATGTATTGTATAAGGGCGTTAACCTGTAATATATTAGGGAGATATTCTATTCATATCAAGGGTAACCTATTATTAATGAAAAAAACAATATTTAATTCCACTAAAATTAATAATTGCTGACCATAAACAATAAACAAGGATAGAGTAAACCCATTACATAAGACGCTGACAGGTTTCCAAAAAAAAAAAAAAAATCAATATATTTCAAACAAACAAACCTCTTTGGTTTTTGTAAACAGTTATCGCTTTCTATAGATTTCACAATGCCGCCGCGGAAGGCCGGTCCTGTCTGACACACTTTCTTCCATTGTTTACATGCTTTTAGAGTCGTTATCATGTTTGTATTGGACAGATAGTGGTGAAGTATTGTAATCCTTGCGCGGTAAATTCCGCCTGTTTATTTTATAATAAAAATAATAATATGTCTATACTCTATGGTTTCTTATTTTTCTATATCAACTAATTATTTATAAAAGAACAATGTATGTCTATGATTTATTTTTTCTTTTCTGTTTCAACTACTTATTTTTTTGCATAAAAATATATAAAAGACCACTTCTATAATGATTATAATTTTCCTAATGATCAATTAATATTTTACATTAGTAACTTCAATAAATTAATAAATAAAGAAACAAAGAGGTTTTTTAATGATTTGTTTTAAATAAATATTAAACGAGTGTTGAATATAAACATTTTTTTCTTTTATAAACTGTTTTATGAACTCCGTATCAGAGGCGAATTGTTCTTTGTTCAAACTTCCAAGACAAAGAAATGTGTACGTGTACGCATGTGTGAGTGTGAAGTAGTGTGTGTGCGTATATCATCAATTCATTACAAAAATGCAATTACGGAGAATCGGATCCAAATTTTAAATTTAAATAACTTTTAAAAAATCATGTTATTGATAATGATAATGAATGAATGTTTATGTTTTCGTCACAGCTATGCAGCTTATCGCAAATGTCCGATAATATTTCTTAAACAAAGTTCGCTTACATATCAATTTGATATTACATTCTACACATTCTACATATTTTGTAAGAACAAATCATAAATATTATTAATGTTAAATGATAAATTAATAACCAAAATGTAAAGTGACAATACTCCAGAACCCACAATGGAGTTTAACTGAACCGTCGACCCTGGAGTCAATGACACTTACCAAAAATATTCTAACAAAAAGAATGGGACACATCGCTCATTGTCAGGCCCGCGCCATAAGCGTCCTTAATATACACTTACTGGCTTACGTGACGTATGTGTACGTGTGTGTGTGTGTGTGTGTGTGTGTGTGTGTGTGTGTGTGTGTGTGTGTGTGTGTGTGTGTGTGTATTAGAGTTTATTTTTTTTACTTCCTAATTATCGTTTCTTTGACAATAAAGATTGAATGCTTTAATTATTTATTTATTTTTATCTAAAATATTTATATAAGTTTTTAAACTAATTATAATAATAAATTATGTCAATAAAAGATGTATGTTTATATCAAACTAAGAAACAAAAATAAAAAAAAAACAATATTAAAAATTATATATATTGATATTATCTGTGTTGTCCGCTTATCATGAAACAAACAATAACTTTGACGTATCTATATGTTAATAAACCTTTAATATAATAATAATAAAATTATTAAATAAACATTTCTTTTAGAACTATATAAATAATATATTAAATAGTCGGTAATACAAAGTATCGTCAAGGTCGCATCACATTATGGGGAAATGTTTTATCTGTTGCGAAAGCGTCCTTTTGTCGGCCATCTTGGAATATCCATAAAAGATACCAAAACAAAAAGTAACCTACAATGCTTGTATTTATTTATTTCTTTATTACACAGTACAATAATGTATGTATGACTTGTATGTATCAAGTTTTGTGACCTTTCTGTTACGTTTAATTTATGTAATATAATTGTTTTATCGGATTATGATATTGTTGTTTTTATAGTGTTGCTAGCTGATTGAAATATATGATTGATTATATTATTAAATAGGGAGGGGGGGGGGGGGAGGTTTGAATTTGTGAAACCTTGTTTTATATATGAATAAAATGCAATATTACAAAAAGATTAATTTTTGTCATCAAAAATAAGGTTTTATATTTCATTAAATAAATTTTTTGAGACAAAAGGAGTTAAAAAAAGTTAAAAAAAAATGACACTAAGTGATAATTTAAAATCTAACAGACAACGTAAAAAACATTTTTGGAATTAAAAAAATAAACCTATTTTTTGTTGAACATTATTTTAGAAAAAAACACGAATCATACAAATTGGAATTAACATAAAAGATATATAATACTGTAGTTTTTGTTGTTTTTGTTGTTTTTATTTTTAATACTAGTTGTGATGACGACTTCGCTCACGTATCTTAGAATAAAGTAACCTAAGTTACTTATAATATCAACAGTAAAAGGCTTGTTAAAATCGGTCCAGCCTGATCAGAGGTTAGCCGGAACAAACATTCTTATGTACATATTACCTTTCATATGCATTTAGTGAAATACAATTAATTTGGAATTACAAACAGACTGTAGCTTCTGTTTTATATGTAAAGATTTTATCTACATCTAAAGATTTATTAGCAATTGTTAAAAATTTTGAAAATTTATTTTGACTTCAATACCACTTTGCATACAATGAACAATACATACATACATACATACATACTTCATTGAATAAATAAACTTATATTACCGATGAGAATCTTATTTTATTTAAAACATATACAATAATATTATTTTATGTTCAAATAGAGATTGAAGTTTACCTAATAATTGTTATATTTTCCTCATATAATTGTTATCTAAGTGACAATAACTCTTATCATTAAATATTTGACTGTAAAAGTAAATTGTGGTTATAAGTAATAATCATAAAGTATTAATAATTTGTGTGTCCCATAATCGGAGTGATGACCGAGGTCGTTCACCCCGACTGAACCAACGATACAATACCCCAAACTTAACACGATCTCTTAAAGAAACAAAGGATTACTGACATGTGTTAATTGGATAAATTCAAATTTAGAACAATATTTTTTCTCGTCTCGTCGTAGTGCAAGGAGTATCAGAGTATAGAAAAAAAGTAATAACCAAATAATATCAATTGTAGAAGCCGTGTGCTTTTTTTTTCAAGATTTTATATAAAGACTTTTTTAGGCATAAAAGTACCTTATGTTTTTTCCAAATTAATCTGTCTGTAAAATTCCATATACCTATATTGAGAACTTGATGAACGGACGGACCTTGATTGACAAATCTATAAAATTATAACCTTTTCCATGTTAATGAATAATAATAATTGGAATCACAATATGATAAGGTCTACGTCATCCATATTTTGTGTCGTGTGATCTGATAGTACGGACAGTAATCGCACCAACCTATAATATTATCGTTTAAATCCGTAAATGTTTCCTTTAAGGTGTCTTATCACGATCCTTATCTCTGTACGTGCCTAAGACACATTTTGGCATTGAATACACTAGAAATTTTACACTATCAGTGTAAAAATATTTAACATTACATTTAGCTAACACTAGAATGTCATTTATATTTTATTATATAAAGTTTTATTTTTATTTATAAAGCTGAATACAGATGAATATTTTGTCCAAAATTTATATAAAAAGGTTTCAACCATTTCAAGACTATTCAAAGTAAACATTAGTCTTACAAAAAAAAAACAATTTGTCAACGCAAGCAAAAATAGAACGAGGTAAAAGTTTGAAATTTGTAACCTCAAATATTTACCAATAAATAAGAACATTGCCTTGTAACATCATTTCATTTTATTTCAATTTAGTTATAAAGTTTTAAAAATTTCCAACCACATTTACAAGATCCGAGTACCGTTGTATAAATTGTTAATAACCAACGCGGACTCGTCTGCCGAAGTAAGTTTCCTTACGGGGCGCGCGTGGGCGACCAACCTCCGCTTTCTCTGTTGCGAATTTGGTTGTGATGTACCTGTCAGACCTTTAAGGAGTTTTTATTTTAATAAGTTTTCGAACAGACTTCTTGTGGTATAACTTTGTTTTCTCTTTAATTTCATTGAACATTAAATCACTTTGTTTAAATTTATTATAATGAGAAATATTGTCCAAAGCTGGGTTTACTTGAGGTCAAAAAATGACATGTATTATAATGACATTACGATTTACTTGTTACGATAACAAAAGAAAATAAAATAATCGTTTTATATTCAGTTTCTGGATAACTTAGATTCAATTTGGAGTCAGAAGGGGGCGCTGCAAACAGGTGATAATAATTTTTAAGCCACTGAAAAGATTTCTAGATTTTTTCTTCTTCATCGAGCATCAAATTATTTATCTCAAGCAATTTTAAATTATATACAAATAATTCATTTTAAAATTCAAATTGAAATGTAAATCCTTGCTTAATAATTAAATACGCTCCAATTAGTTATGGTCATCTCTAACACTATTACAATTCAATACAATAAATTGCTTAAAAATTGCTGCATCACTCTGACTTGAGGAAAGTTATTATTATTACGATCAAATACTTGTCATATTTCAAAGTAATTCAAATAATACAAAATCCTTATTTCCGCGAACGTTCTTATCAGATATATTGTTACTTGTAACAAAGTTATCATACAGACAAAGTTAGTGATAAAATTAAACCTTTTTCCTTTAAAATATTATTTCATTTGTTACATTAATATTAACTTATCTTTAACAAATATATTCTGGAACAATCAACAGTAAAATGTTTAAAATAGTATTTATTGCAAGATGTATAAACTTTTTAATGAAACCTTTTTTTTCTTTTTATTTATTTTATTACTTTATTTTAATCTGTCATCGACAATAATTCAACCAATAAGCCGCCTGTAAAGCAATTACATGTAATCCAAGTACCGGTATCTATAATCTAGACAATAACAAAAGTAGGACGGCCATTTTGTCTCGCGGCGGTCGGAAGTGACCCCATTTTGTAACTTATTGCACAAGCTCTTATTCTCCATATAGGTGTAATAATAAGGAAAAAATATTGCTGAAAAACCCGTATATTCATTATGAAATTAAGGATAAAATTGCAAATAATATTTAGTACAAATAATAAATAATATTTACCGCGTATTCAAAGTTATAAAGAAATTACTGTTCATTTTAATACGAATGCTAGTTATTATTTTGTTTCGTATTTAGTTTTTACCCGCCATTGACCAGTTTATGGAGAATATAAAATGTAACATAGTTACTTCTTTAGTGACGTAGACGTGCTTTAAGAACGGATTTTACGGAATTCCTTTCCCAACTTATTGCATTTCACCAAGTTATAAACCTGTAGGAGCTAACGCGGGATAAAGAGTTACTATAGCAACGGTTACGATGACAACGGATAACATGACAGAGGTTACCATAGCAACATAAGTTTACATCCAAATAATAGTGTGCCCAGCGAAGCGGGGGGAATAAGCTAGTATAATTATATTACCAGTGCATAATTCAATCCCTGTAAAATATTATCTGTTTCTAAACAACAGATAACTTGTAACATTAACTTATCATTTCTGTGAACTACTCTTTAAACTTATCTATTGAAAAGAATTTTAAGTTAAAATGAGAATTGCATAAATCTTTTGTACAAAAAGGCTTCTCATAATGTAGATTAAGAGTATTGTCCTAGATTAATTTTAATGTTGAAAAAGATTAGGAAAATTTACATAATAAAATTAATATTAACTATAAGTTAACAATAATATTATTATAATGAAAGTCATGTTTGAATAATAGTAGGAAAATTGCAAAATATGAAAATATTAAGTATTCAATACACACAATACTGTAAAGTGTAATGTATTGTTATGACAAACAAACATAAGAACATTATATATATATGTGTGTGTATATATATATATATATATATATATATATATATATATATATATACAATAATAAAAGTTGTTGTCAACATATAAGATTTCTATATTCATTAGTATATTAAATTATAAACATTTTAAATACTATAACTATAAATTAAACACAGTACAGACACACCTAATAAGTGATAATGTCCTGTGTCATAAGTGGGTCATGGAAAGGTCAGGCTGGTTACAATTACCTAATAAAAATATTTAATTATCATACATTTTAAAACATTATTAAATTATAAAACATTTCTGATCTAAATTATTATAACCTGACCAGTAATTCAGAGGATTTAGTTTATTCTAGAGTTTAATTAAATTAAAATAATGTCTTATTATTAATAAAATGAATTATTAATTTATTTAACACTAATAATTAAGTTTCTAAAAATATAAATGATTTATTAAAATTATCAAGACATTTTACAAATTATAAGGTTCTTGTTAATTATTTTTATGGGTTTGGGTTTGGGATGCATCTGATGGTGAGTGGGATAATTATTTTTGTATTAACATGTAAACGATGCTTCACTGTAATCCATTACATATTTATTATGAATTTGAGTGTTTAAAATAATAATTCACTTGTAAATGAGAATTAGTAGTGAATTTTGATACTCCCTTAACAATATTCTAGATTGTTCTTATATATTTCTACATAGTCCTACCGCCTAGGTAGTGTTGGTACCTTAGATTTAGTAATTAGGGCGTCGAAGAAGCTAAAAATCGGGCTAGATGGAGCACGAGTTACCAAGAAAGTAGTTGCTATAAAAAAGGTTGAATAATAATAACATGAATTATTTATTATTTAATTTGAATCACAATTAAAAAAATAAAACTGAATTGGAAGAAATATTTAACCAATTTAATAGGTACCAAAAAAAAAAAAATTAACAGTCTGCACACCGAAAACTTCAGCAAGTTTAACGATATTCAATACAGATTTGTTTTCTTACCAAAATGAAAAGCAGTTTCCGGACTAAATTGTTAAAAAACGAGCTCACCTACAAAGATTTAACCTCAAAAGGGTTAAGCACTATGCCTAGAGCTACATGAAATTTTGTGATGACATTTTCAGTATGATTCATATTCAAGGAAAATAAACAATTACTTATTCTATTAATAATAATGTTATAATAAAACCAATCTTAATACAAAGAGACAAAGTACATTATTGTGGATCTAAAAATATCGAGTTGCATAAATTATAATTTGTACCGGTTGACCCATTTGGTCATATTTATAAAATTACAAATAAATGACATTTATAAAGGACAAAAGTTTATTTATTAAAAATATTACATCTTACAAGGAATAGATTTCAAAATGGCGGAAGATTATATTTTTTTCTAAATCGTGAGCACAAAGCAACATGGCTTCCTGCATACAATAATTAATCACAGCAAGGATGGCGCAGTTTGTGTTTACATCTATCAAGGTCACTGCTACTGTTAGCATAAAAAATAATAAATATTTAGACTACAATAGTGTTGTTTATTAGTGGGATATTATGTTTTATAATAATAACACTTAATAATGTTAATATTAATCCTTAAAAGTAATTTTGTTTCCGCTATGTATCAAAATGTTTTTATTGTAAATGTTTTCGCTGACGCTCCTACTTGTTTGCTGTGACCTTGTCTAAAATATCTATTTTAATCTCACAGTAAGCACATCATGGTAATGTCCGTCATAGAATATTTATAGTTTTAATAAATAAATTATCTACAATGTTTGTAGAATGTTTCATTTTGCAATACATTATTATCTTCTAAGTATAATAAAAAATATAAACAGAGAGGAATTTCTTTTGAGAAATAATACACAACACTGAATATTAAATTCGTAAGCGTTGCTATCTTTAGTATAAAAGTGTGTGTGTGTGTGTGTGTGTGTGTGTGTGTTTGTATGTGTGTGTTTTTATAATATTACAATCCAGTTTAATTGCTTGAGGTCATAGAGTTAAAGTAAACAAATCTTACTTTCTAAAACATAGTTTCGTTTTAAAATTATCGACGCTGTTTTTTCAGTTATTAGTGTGTTAGTGTTCCTATTATTCACTAATTGTTATTAGTATTTCGAGGTCAGCCATAATGAAAAATGGTGGCTCAACAAAGTTGCTAACTTTATAAACCGCTCGAACAAAAATACTACTAAACTTAATACTTACTACTACTAACTACTAAAAGTAGTAGTAGTATAAAATAAATATACAAATTATAAAAAATATAATTTCAAAACTTGTATCTACATGCACCGACTTGTTCCAGAATCTATCGAGTTAAATAAAATGCTACAAAATAGCAACGTATCTTCAGTCCATTGTTTCTTTGTATCATTTCAGAAAACATGTCATTATATTTAAACATTTTCGCACATTTAAAGCACATCCATTGTAAATATTGCATAAATTATTCTTATTTTAGCATGTTATAGCGTTCTCTGTTAGTCGGTTCGGTAAAAAGTACGCTAATTTATTTAACAGCGTTCGTTTCGAACAAATAACTTTTACACAGCGTTGTATTTGATGGAAGAGGTAGACTGTTTAGAGTTCAGTTTATTAAAAACTATTTAATATTTGTAGAAATTTGAGGCAATTGTGTGACTTTACTGTTTATTGGAGTGAAGTTTTTCCATAGGTATTTGTTAGGTATTGGTAAATAGATGAAGTTAAGTTTTCTATAGGTATCGGTATCTACCTAAGTATCTACGTGAAGTGAAGATTTCGATAGGTATTGGTAACTTATTAGAAGATACATGAAGTGAAGTTTTCCGTAGTTATTGGTAAAGTATTGGAAGATAAATGAAGTTTTCAGTGGAAATCCAACGTTTAAGTGCTCCATGCAATTAAAAAATATTTTTGACATTGACAGATTGACATTTTAAACTTGATTCTTTGACAAAACAAAATTGCTCATTATGAAAGAAGTATAGAACATGGATATATAGGATTTATTGACTATAAGTGGCGTTAAATTGTTATGTTTTATTAATATATGTTAATATTAAGTCACTTCCAGTATGTAATCCTCAACATCCGGCACACGAGTGTAACGCGCTAATGGGTCTCACAAATTCGAGGCGAGCTGCAACCATTTTTATTGCCGCTACAAATTGGCGAAAACGTATTTTGGTTGTTGAACTTAATGTCTAAGAGTTTTTACGGTTTTAAACATTTTTAATGGTTTCTAGAATGCTAGGTTAAAAAAGTTTACCATAATTTATATTTATGTATATATTTATTTTGATGTAAACATTAAAACGAGCATTAAAGTATTTATAAAGTTAGATATTGTTTCGTAAATTCGTACAAACGATAATATATTGAAACCAACATAAACCACGTTTGTGACGTTACAGTCAGGTAAATGTCAGTAAATGGTAGATTATGTATACAAAAATATGAATTGATAAGTTTTACGTTTTATTTTGTATAACAATTTTGGAAATACATTGCATTTATCAAGTAAAAAGCATGAGGACCCCCCGGAGGACATGTATGAAGGAAGAGGTTGATGTCTGTGGCCTCTCGATCGCACAGTATTTCAAGGGGCTCTCCAAAAGCTACTTTGACAATGCTGTGGGACACCCAAACCCGCTGGTGGTTAAGGCCACAGGATACACGGCCCGTAAGACTCCTAAAGTCAGAAAGAGAAGACCCAAGTCGGTACTTTTCGATTCGGACGACGCGATTACGTTAGGGAACGCTACGTAAAAGCGGCAAAGCGTACATAAATACTACACATACACACACACACAGCGTCTTCGCCGGCGAAGACGAGGCCCCCATCCAAGCACGTTGCTCCGGCGTTCTGCCGTCGGAGGACGTTAGTGTCAAATCCTAACCCACATCCAACCCTCGCTTCCCACCTAACGGCGTCCTGAGCCGTGGTCCGAGCCTCACAGGAGGCGCCCTCAGGACGCGCATTCCCCTGGGGCCCTTCAGGCCCCCCTTTTTCAAGGGCGGGTCTCTGCACCCGTCCATTCCACCGGTGACGCTGTCATGGCCAGTAGGGCTAACAGCAGAGACACAAAAAAAAAAAAAAAAAAGTCTGGCCGAGGCGAAAGAGGTATACAGGGACCGTAGCGTTTGGCGCTCCGTCGTCTCTGGCTACCCCGCAAGGGATATGGCGTGAATCGAAGTAAGTAAGTAAGTAAGTTCCTTAACGCTGCTTATCGGTACTTCATACTGGATATTGTTTTATTATTGTAATTGATTGAAAAATTAAAACAAATTTGCGTAATACAGGTTAAGAAAAGTAAGCAAGTTCTTACTGTTTTTTTTAATCGTTTATTGTACATGTGCTTTAAGTTAACTATTTAAATTATAGGGAGACAATAGTGAAGTCATGCCTTCAGATTATTTGCCTTGAACAAATAATATAAAATAAAAATTTACACATTACATTCGGATTTAAGAATGTTATATTAAATTTAACAGCACAAATTTTTTATCGTAGTATTTTATATAATGTTTTTCCTCTTCCTACAATCTTGCAATTTCAATCATCAATATTAATTGTTACAGTTATTAATAGATATTACTCTCAATTATATCGGAAATGAAAGGCATGTGACCAAAAGGGTGCTGGGTATGGTAGTGGAGGATTACACAGGTAAAAGATGGATGGATTGCGTGAAAGATGATATGAAGAAGAAGGGAGGGTGTACAGAGATGTCGAGTAACAGGAGAGTATGAAGAAACATACTGTGCCGACCCCAAAATGAGATAAGATAAGAGGGATAAGAGGGCAGGAAGAAGATGAATTATACCGGATTCAATTTTTTATACATGGTTTGTTCCTGAAAATACGTAAACAATTTACACAATACATTTTGTGCATTCTTATATTTCAAGCAAGATTTTACGATAAAAATAAAAATATAAATAACATTGACCACAGAGTAAACCATATTATCTAATTGAGCGAGGCGAACGAAGTGAGCGGCGCGTTCTACTGGAGACTTTTTCACATTCTTTGTCACGAATTGGCTCGAAAACTTCTTGACGGAAAATTATGAAATTTTGCAATCAAAAAGACACACAAAACTTGAAGGTTTATTTTTTTTTTGTAAAATGTCATGTCGTTGAAAAACAATCGTCATAAAACTGATATCCCATTGAAGTCAATGGGAAACAAAATTCGCGCGTAAAATTTGCTTTACAATGAAATCTCCTACATTACCGACATTGTCCACAACGATGAGTCATTACACTAGGTTCGCTTCGCTCAATATGCAGACGGCAACCGAGATTTTGCGAGTGCAGCGAGTCGAAATTGAAGGTCTGTGGGTCTTTAATAGTCTTTAATATAATATAAAAGATATAAGGGAAATATTTTCAATAGGTCTAGCCAAAGAGATATTCTAATCAGTATAACGATTGCAAATAACATTTTAAAACGAAAAAATATGTCGACAAACTTGAATATATGGTTTAAGTTATCTTCTAAAACTGTCCGAGACCCTTTTAAAGGTCTTAGAGACCTCGTAAACAGAAACGATAAACACATTCCTCCTAATTACAGATTATTTTAAGAAAACTTACAAGGGTTGAGGTAAATTGCTATATAAGTGTTTATAAAGTATCCGCCATCTTGAATATATTGACAAAATGTCGGATGAACTGTGTAAACCCATACATTTTCGGGGTCACACGTCAAACTTTTACTTCTTACATCATTTCATACAATCAAAACGTTTATTCTGCTTCCTAACATACGATATTTATTAAACAAGCTAATTTAAACTCATTCACAATGTAATAGGATACATTTTTATATGTAGCAGCGTTTCGTTATACAAAAAAACCAGCCGTGAATGTGAGTCATTTTCTTAGAATCCTCAAGAATTTACTATCTATCCTCATCCGGTTAACGTAGTGAGGTCGATGTCCAAAAACTATTTCAAACATTAAATTGATTGAAAACATTTAACCTTTCAGTTCACTTTTAATTTCTTTTAGCTAAATACAATAAGTATTTACATTTAAGAGTTAAACAATGTAAGTTTTATTATTAATTCTATAATAACAAACGGATAACTCAATTATTTACCACTTCCTCACGATTTTCCGTTCACTTGATCATAAATAACTATATAAATGATTTTGATTCTTATTAAATTCTAATAAAATTGTATTTTATATGAATTATATTAATGATTTAGAGGTTAAGTCCTTAAGGTAGTGAATTATTATTGAAATTATTGTCCGTAGCGTACGTGAGACGGAGCACGGCTCGCTGTATACACATATATATAATATATATGTGTGTGTGTGTAATACATTGTATATATTATTTAATTTAAATAAATTAATACATGTAGATACATTTGAATGTATTATTGTAATGTATATTTATTGTTATTTTACTGTCTGACACGTAGCGGTACTAGAGATAAATTGGCATTATAATATAATAATTGCAATAGTTTAGAGTTTAATCTACATATAAATGAAAAAGGAAAGATATTATATATATAATATATTACATATTTTGAGGTTTATTTTTAATAAATACTAGGATCCGCCAACCGTGCGCGGCGGGTGTTGAGCTGAGCCCCTCTCCTTTCTTCTTTTCTTGATAACTTTTGAATGGCTAAACATTTTTTCAATCTGTTTTCGCAATAACATCCGCGTTCGGCTCTAACATATATCAAAAAATTTTTAGCTAATTATCTCGTCGCGTTTTGGAGACAACAAAACACAGAAAAAGGTCTCCCAAACGGTTAAGAGCTTCGCTTACGCTCAGCTCAATAAATATGTTTCTTGTTCAATCAACAATTATTTTAGATAATAATGAAAACATGGCCACAGTTAACATTGTGTAATAGAAAACACTAGAAATTATTTATATGTAATATTAAAGGAATTATATTAAAAAGATTCGTTATTAATTAAAAAACGCACACCCATCAACTAAAAAATATAATATTTATAATAGTATTAAACGTAATACGACATGCAATAATTGCAATTTATTGTGCAATTGTTCATTAGAAATTTAAAACGCAATTACAATAATATAGTCAATGAATACTGATGAATTAATAACATAAGAAATATATATACATATATATATAAATACTGTTTTGTAATTATTAATACGAATTGATTTAGTTTATTTTTCACTAGCTTTGCCCATGACTTTCCGTGCATTTGTTTGTTGTTTTTAAATAAACGCCTTATAACATCAGCTATACGCCAGTGAAAGTTATTTTAAAATCGGTCAAGCCGTTTCAGAGATTAGCCGGACCAAAGATACATACAGGCAGACAGATTTTTTTATTTATGTAAGTATCGTATATACTTATACGTATTTAGTGAAAAGCTGTTTGGAATTACAAACAAACTAAAATTTACTTATATGTATTATTTAATTTTTGCTTTGAGAGTAATATTTTTATAAGAGGTATAATTATTAGTTCAAGTTCCTTCTATAAAATGACGATTAATGTAAAAGAGGTACACAAAATATAAGTATTTTTTTAAAGACAAGTATCTTTTATGAAGTCATAAAAAAGTAAAATATGTCGGTATAACAATAATTCAGTTACCAATGTCGAATACTATCAAATAAACAAATAATCAACCAAATTGATCGCACAAAGATAAACTAGGGGTGCGAACCGGACCTCGATTTTGAATGCGCTCCCAAAATCTCGGTATAGTTCCGCGAATTGAGCGAAGCGAGTAACCCATCTTCAATTCAGCGTTCAAAGTTGAAACCGACAGGCTAAAAATATAGAATAATCAAATATCACATAGCGATTTTTTTTTACATTGAAGTCTATGGGACTCATATTTTTTGGTGATTATTCCTCAATGACATGAGTATTTTTCGCAATAACCATCGCTATAAATGTGCAAAATTACATGAAGATAGGTAAAGTTTTCATGCCAACTCCCGACATGGGATGCAAAAAGTCTCACATAGAGCGCTCCGCTCGTTCCGCTCAATTATTCATATTATTCAACATTTATTTATTAAATAATAATATATTTATTGAATATATCATTAAACGAAGGTTACAACAGCACTTCAACAATTTGGTGTTAAAACCTTGGCCACCCACGTCCAGTAACGAATTTTAAAATCATTACAGTATTTTGATCTTAATGCCATTGTAATAAAGAATATAATTGCGTACTTGTGTACATTGAAGGAATGCCGGCAGTACCTTATCGTGTGAGGAGTCCAATTGATAAACAATCCAAGGTTCTTATAAGATTCTATTTTACCTGGTAACAGATAAACGTTAAAATCTATATATTATATTAGTATTATCAATTTTTAAATGATAAAATTAGTTTGAATAGGTAGTAACAATAAAATGGCGGCCTTGGTTCATTGACACATTGTCTAAACTTAAGTGTTTTAATGACAGACTTAATGACTATAGACGTCAAAAAAAAAACATTCTGCCTTAATAAGTAATCGCTTCATATAAAATTTTACCGCGATATAATTCTTTTAAATGCTATAATAAATATTGTATTTTTTTAAATAAATAAACAAAATGTCATAAAAACCTGTACCATTTTTCTTACTTTACATACTTCCAGTCAGTCATTTATTATATATATTATTTGAGGGAACTGAAGTGTTTAAAATGTAATAATTTTATGACTGTTTAAATATAAACTATGGAGATGTCTCATTAACATCGAGAGAATCAAATTATTTAACGAGAAATGTATAAATTTGTATGAACTGGCTGTATGTAATAGCATTCTAGCTTATCCTTTATCACATAATACGAAAATGTTAAACAGCCTTTAAAAAAAGTATATAGTGTTGTATTTGTGTTAAGAAGGGTGGCATTATCATGTCTGATCAAACCATTTTTCTAAATAAGATTAAAAAATAAAAAATGACATTCACTTTTGGCGGCAAATCTGACAGATACAGATTTTGTACTTCCCAACAAACACTCAATATGAATATAAATGCGAGAATAATGTTAAATTATATTTATATTAATACTAATAATGTCCTCAATAAATATAATCAGAAAACAACACGATGTGTCACCATGTTATGATTTAAATTATTAATTCTATGAAATTATTTGTTTTTTACGTATATATTTCTCAAATACATTCATAGAATTGACATAAATGCCGTTAATTCGTTTAGAAATTTAAAAAAATATATTAATAATAAGTTTATGAAAATTATTCTATACAAGCTTTAAATTTAACTTTTAAAGAGAAGGAAGCTTGCGTGATTCTCATATATTTTAAAACAACACGGTAGCTGTAGATGTAAAAATATTTGATAAAATTGTTTGATATCGATAAAAAGAATCATCACATACTACCAGACGGTACAAATTAAACAAAAAATGTAAACTTTCATCAAACATGCTTAACATACATAATAATTTACTAACCCGTCTAAACAACTTGGTTTGATTATCAAAATAATTTGATTTAAACTAAAATATGCGTTTGAATATATTTGAACGTCTCTAACACACACACACACACACATACACGCACACACACACTCACGCACACACACACACACACGTTAAATGCATGTAGTGGAATATTAAATATACTATATTATATATATATATATGTTTCCGTTGTCCGTGTGTAGGCGTTTAAAAATCCGTTCACAAGTGCACCTGGGTATTTTATAAACCAAGATAAATCCTTCTGTGGTGTATATATTGTTGTTGCCATATTGGAAGTAAATTAATATTTTATAATACATTGACTCATAAAGAACAGTTAGAAGGATATTTTATATATATAATAAAATAATAAAGCAACATCTGTACGTTGAATAGTTTTAAAAAAATGAGAAAGTTTCAATAATATTATTTAAGATTTTGTGCATTTGTCTTCTTTTTTGCGATTTCATGTAAAAATTACTGCACAGATTTCGATGAAATTTTGTATGTTCATACATTATGAAACCTATCATAATATAGATTATATTTTACTTTACAATTTATTTATTTTTTAAAGAAAAACTAATCAGTAAAACGACTATTAACAGCGAAACAGTAAATCAAGTAAACAGATTTTAACAGAATATGTTATATGGGTTTATTATAATATTAATGTAAATATAACTTAATTTTATCTACCGATTCAAAAATTTGGTACAATATGGAGACGAAGCTTCTTAGAATTCCATGGATTCAGGTGCGGGTGCCGGGCCCATGTGTTGCAAGAGGAGCGCAAACAATGCCTGGACTTGCACCGCCAAAACTTTTGACAGCCAACGATCGTTACAACAGGACACAAGAATTAGTTCAGAAATCAGAAATAATTAAATTTATATTCGATTTAAAGTAAAAATATAAGTTATAACTAGGAACGGCCACCGTGCACTGCGGGATTTGAGCTGAGCTGCCTCAGTTTTTTGACCATCATTTGACTAAACGGAATGAGATATTTTAATTCTTCAATCAATTCAATCTTTACAGTTCTGCCTATTTTCATTCAAATCGGTTTAGTAGTATATGTGATGTTGCTTCAAAAAGACGTTTTCCGAACGGTGTATAGCTTCGCTTACGTTCAGCTCAATGAAGTATATTTTCAATAATTATAAAACAAGTAATTCTCACACGTGTATTGTAAACGACCACCTGCTTATTCCATTCATCCGTATCAAGTTACCTTGTGTGGATAACACCTAAACGGTACTGCAAATTAATATTATCGTATTATGGTCATAATTGATCTCATTTCCGCGTCTGTACATGCTTAATGTTTAATAAACACGTGCGTTCTATATGTTATATTATATATGTATATTTATATTTATTTATTTACCTTCACGCCATATCCCTTGCGGGTTAGCCAGAGACGACGGAGCGCCAAACGCTACGGTCCCTGCATACCTCTTTCGCCTCGGCCACAGACAACAACCTCTTCATACATGCCCTCCGAGGGTTCCTCATGCTTTTTACGTGACCTTCCTCCAGTATCATAGATACTGTGTTTTCGAAGGTCACTCGAGGTCTCCCCCTGGCTCTCTTACCATTCACTTTTCCTATATAAATCTTTTTTACCATTCTTTCATCACTCATTCGTTTGACGTGCCCAAACCACCTGAGCACGTTCTTCTTCATTCTCACCGTGACATCTTCAATTATATTATATATGTATGTGAGGATGTATGTACATTTAAAACTACAGGACATTTTATAACCTCACTATGAAAAGGGTGAACGAAGTCGCGTTTAAAGTTAGTATTTAATATCAAAACACTCCTTTAAAGCGTATAACGTATAACAATAAAAAAATCCTTGAATTTTGTTAACTCGAATAACAAATGATTCAACTTCCGTATTCGATTATTAGAAATGTTTACATTGCACAAACAAAACGTTCAAAAATATAGATATATTTACAAATATACTTAGTGTATCAAAAAAACTAAAATTAAATAAAATAAGATGTCCATTTATATACAAATATAAAATATAATACACAATAAATAAATTCCAAAATGGTATTGCTATTTAAACATAATAGTTAATAAATAATATTTTTTAAAGAGAATGTCAATTCATGTACGGATTATGTTCGACTAGATAACATTTGTTTCCTCTATTACGTTAAAAAAAAGATAAATGTACTGTTAACAAATAATTTTATAATAAAAAAAAATAAACATAATTTTAGCATTTTTAATTTAATGAGACGAAAGATTATAGAAAGCCTTAAAACTGAATTAATTAATACTTTTTTAGTCAAAGTTAGTATTATTGAGCTGAGCGTAAGCGAAGCTCTTAACCGTTTGGGAGACGTTTTGTGTTTAGTTGTCTCCAGAATGCGACGAGACAATTAGCTAAAAATTGTCTCATGTATGTTTGAGCCGAACGCAGATGTTATAACGAAAACAGATTGAAAAAATGTTTAGCCATTCAAAAGTTATCAAGAAAAGAAGAAAGGAGAGGGGCTCAGCTCAACACCTATTTATATATTGGTTTTTAATTGCAGTTTGATCTGAAATAACATTTTAGATAAATTAGAAAGCTTATGTAATCATAATCAATAATGCAATGGGTCCGTTGAATCCTACAAAACTTTATTTTCATGCTCAGTTATGATGGCATAATGGCATTGAGCGCGAGGTCGGTGCGTTGAGCGTACAGATAAAAAACACCGAGCCATATGTCAATGTCAAGTGTGGATCGGACGTTCAGAATATTACATCTGAAGATTTATTGTGATTCTAATTATAATAAATCATGGTTGTTTATTAGTAAATTGCATCCCACATTCATATGAAACCATTACAAAATAAATGTCATAAATAATTTTAAATAACCTTAAGAAGGGGCGTCCTTTTGTAATGTTTGTGTCAGGACAGAGAGAGCATAGATAACTTATTTTTAATCTTTAAAACAACGTTTAAAAACACAAGTTTACAATTTACAAATTTGCCGCTAAAAAGCTTTTTTGTTTTAGTACTGTAATAAAAAAGTAAATAAAAAATACTCTTAGATATTTCGAAATTTCTTTAAAAAACATTTTATTGTTTTTTATATTGTTTTTAAAAATAAACTATCTATGAAACAGTTAAGACATTCATTATTCTCTTTATTGTGAGATTTGAATTACAATTGTAAGTCATTTTTTTCTGTAGTGTTTCACATTAATAATAATAATAATAATAATTGTCTGAACAATGTGTAATTCTCGGTTACATAAGTGCTGAGTCTTGGAAGGTCGGAGAATTCAAGGTGAGAAGCGTGGGAGCTTCCGATTATCAACTGACTATTTATGTTTCATTATATTTGTATGTATGTGTGTGTGTATGTATGTATGTATGTATGTATGTATGTATGTATTCATGTAAGAAGAGATTTTTATTTTAAAATGTTTTTTTTTATGGTTTTACATTTATAACCAGCTGTTGCCCCCGACTTTGAATACAATATTATATATTTGAATATTAATTAATAATTATTGACAGGCTACCTTCATTATTTTTTCGTGTTAAAAAATTATTTGATTTTTAGTCAAACTTTGAGGAAATATTTGAGATACGTCGTTTTTAAACGAATATTTGAAACTTTATTTGACAGTTAATAGGATGTTTTTTTTTTATTTATTTATTACCACGGGTACAAAGAACTTCAGTCAGTTAACTATAAATTTATATACTATAATTTATATTACGTGTTTGTTTTGTAATATTTTGTATAATTGATAAAGTTAGACTATTATTACGTTAACATATGCAGACCCACTTAAGGATAATACTCACGGCCACTACCTAGCGATAAGCGAAATGTGTTTAATATTATTTACCTTGTTATTGTTATTTCAATATATCTTATATCCAATTACGTATTGCGATTTTGTCATTACGTTTTATTACGATAGCATTATCCATTGATTTTGTGACCATGTAGGTTTTATGTCAATATATAAAAACTTCATGGTGTTTTTTTTTAATATTCCAATATTTTTCCTCTCTTAAATCGTATTATATTTTTTGTCTCGTGATCTGACACTGATGCATACCAAGGCTTTGTTAAATTCCTGACCCTAAAAAACGAAGGTCGCCCAAAAAGTTCATTATATTTTCGAGGGACCCAAAAAAAGAATGGAATCCGAGAACTGAATTTGAATACAAATTTCAATTTATCTTTGAGTTTTAATATTCTTGACCAAAAATTTATTTTATTTCTGTTTTCGTTTCAAAGTTGTTTTTTATATATATTATTATAATCGTAATATTAACTGAACACTACAATGCGTATAAATCTCCATTTTTTATTATAATAATACTTAAATTTATTTTTGTTTTTTAATATCAAAGTATATATAAATATAGACAAAACCACGTTTTAACAATATCTTGGTATTTTGTGTTTGTTATTTCATTATATACCTGTGCCCTAGTGGGCACGAACTAAACGAACGAAACGAAACGAAACGAAACGAAAAATATGTTTTTAAAAAAGGATAACCTAAGTTACTCTTTATAAAATCGGTCGTAAAAATCGGTCCAGCCGTTTCAGAGATAAACCGGATCAAATAGACAGACAGATAGAAAAATTCTAAAACTTGATTTTTTATGTAATTAATACACTTTCATATGAATTAAGTGACCAGCTGTTAATTTGGAACCAAACAGACATTTTTATTTATATGTATATAAAATATTTATAGCACAATTTAAATAATTATTTTCTTGATAAAGGTTTATTTTGTCTTAAATGTTGTCTTAAGGTTGTAGCGGTAGGTCAAGGAGAGCCTCCTGGCAGCACTAACTTACATGTGTTTGTCTTATATGTATATAATGTGTATGTGTGTGTGATAATTCAATTACATTGTTAATAATAGGGTTTCTTTAATGTGTGAGTGTATTTTTTTTTTCGGCCATGTGTAGAATAATTTCAATTACATTTTTAAAATAACGATCAAAATCGGGAAACGGTGTGTAGCAAACTACTATTACAATTAACTAGGGGCGCGAACCGGACCTCAATTTTGAATCGCAGCGCTCGCAAAATCTCGGTAGAGTTCGGCGCTTTGAGCAAAGCGAGTAACCCATCTTCAATTCAACGTTCAAAGCTGAAACCGACAGGCAAAAAATATAGAATAATCAAATATCACATATCGACTGTCGTTTCCTGGTGATTATTCCTCAACATGAGTTTTTTTTCTCTTTTTTTTATAAACCATCGCAATAACTATCGCCATAAATATGCAAAATTTCATGACGATCGGTAAAGCCGTTTTCATGCCACCCCGGACATGAGATGCAAAAAATCTCACATAGAGCGCTCCGCTCGCTTGGCTCAATAATGTTTAAAATTAACGGAGAAAAGTAAGGAAGAAAAGCAATAATTAAATCCATTAACTTTCCTCCAAATCACACACAGTTGGTTCAGGATTACTTTTATATTTATTTGCTATTTATAATCTATATACATACAAATTGATACATAATCTATAATCACACATGTATACACATCCTTATAATTCTACAAATGACTGTACACTGTGTACTCTAAGGTTAATAAAATACTGTTACATACAGGAAAATATTTATTTGAATGTAAGTATTAGTGACAAACAAACAGTTAAGTAACAATTAAAAGTCATGAAATTTTGTTATTAAATAAATCGCTTATTCCCCCGCTTCGCTGGGCACACTATTAATTTGGATGTGAACTTAGGTTGCTATGGTAACCGTTGTCATAGTATCCGTTGTCATCGTAACCGCGTTAAGTGTGTAGTTCCTACAGGTTTAAAACTTGGCGAAATGCAAAATGTTAAAATCCGTTGGGATAGGAATTCCGTAAAATCCGTTCTTAGTGGACGTCTACGTCACAAAAGAAGTAAATATGTAAAAATGTAAGTTAATCGGAGATAGTTTCGGAGATTTCGTGATAATGCAAATAGTAAAAAACCATCGAATAATAAAAAAAAAGCTCAAATAAATTAGTTAAAACTAAATTATCTTTAATTTTATTTTCAGTAACAACTTATATTAATAATATTATATGAATTGTTCTAGAAACAGGGTAAAAAGTGTTTGAGCCAGTCAGAATCGTTTATAAGTTAAATTAAACCATAAAACAATGGGTTATGGTTTAATTTAGTTTGCAAGTCACTAACGTAATATCGCACGTATAATTTTACGACTATGGAGGGTACTCTGATAGATTTATCTTTATTGCTTAGGACGACCATTATATAGTTATAAATGTTTTATATTTTTATAATAAATATTATTGAGCGAAGCGAACGAAGTGAGCGGAGCGTTTTACTGGAGACTTTTTACATTCTTTGTCACGAATTGTCTAGAAAACTACTTGACGGAAAATTATGAAACTTTGCAATCAAAAAGACACATATTAGGTGATGGTTTAAAAAAAAGTTGAAAAATGTCCTCAAAAAAAAAATATATTTTTAAATATCATGTTAAAAAACTGATATCCCATTGAAGTCAATCGGAAACGATGATTCCATACACTGGGCTCGCTTCGCTCAATATGCAAAACGGCACCCGAGATTTCGCGAGCGCAGCGAGTAGAAATTGAGGGTTTGTTGGCGCCCCTAGTAAAATAAAATCAAGTTGTAATCTGTAGTACATTCAGGGCCGGATTTGAAGGAGGTCCCTATTAATAAATATTTTTAAAAGATTTTTTTTATAATAAATATAAACTTGCAAGTTTTCTGATATATAATAATATTATGTTTGTGCAAATATTCTTAGTAAAATAATTGGATATATTTTTATTTTGTGGAGACCCTCCCCTAAATGGCCCTGGTTACCGCCATTTTATTTATCTACTTCAGACAGATAATGTTATAACCATCAAAAAGACCACATATAATTAAATATTTAAAATCATGTAATCAGAGAAACAACAAAAATATAAAAAAAGAAACGTTCCTTTATTTATATAAATAATGGTCATACATACATAACATTAATATAAAATCAGCGCACGGATCCGTACGTGACGGACACACACACTACAATATATATATATATATATAATTATTACATCCACGTGCAGTCACACCTGTGCATTCGTTGTTTACGAACACCTGACACTGGACAGACGACAAACGAAATTATTTTATATATATCTTATTAATATAAATAGTTCGTTTAAAATATATATTTAAAAGCTAGTTTATATACTGGAAAAAGCGATTTAAAATACTCATATAATATTGACAAAAGAAAGATGGCGCTCAATAATTGAGCTGAGCGTAAACGAAACTCTTAACCGTTTGGGAGACTTTTTTTGTGTTTAGTTGTCTCCAGAATGCGACGAGACGATTAGTTACAAATTTTCTCATGTATGTTTGAGGCGAACGCGGATGTTATAGCGAAAACAGATTGAAAAAATGTTTAGCCATTCAAAAGTTATCAAGAAAAGAAGAAAAGAGAGGAGCTCAGCTCAACGGATCCTAGTTCTATGAATTGCAATATTAATTTGTATATTTGCAAAAAGAATACTGTTTATAATAAGTGTAACTTTATTTAAAATGCAAATGAGTCTTTTTCATTATTCGAATATTATATTTCATTGTGGAATGGAATATAGAAAATATAGAAAAATCTTCTCAATATAAGTGTAACGATAATCTTACAACTACTGTATCGATTTTAATGATGTTTCAACTGATTGTTTGTCCGATCATTGTCCGAAGCTTACAGACAAATCAGAAATGACTTAGGCTACAATTTAATTACAAATGTCAAGTAAATTAAAAAACTAATGCCACTTAAGAGATGCCACGGATGTTATACAAATCATTCCCCTTTTTCCTTGATTCCCCTATAATAGGGATGAAAATTGTATTACTTTATTGTACAGAAATTATAATTAGTTTAGAAAATCGAAAAAATGCTCCTTAAAATCTAGTCTGATATTATTTGACCTAAATGTGTCAGCCGTGAAAGTGGAAGAAAATAACTCATACATATTTATATATATTAATTTTATTCTTATAAATTTTTAGTAAATTTATATAACAACTAATTTTAATACAAATAAAAATAACTTTACGTTTATGTGTATTTATATTTTGGAATGAAACAGAATTTTCAATAACAATAAAGTTCACAAGCAAATTATTCACGACAAGAAGTATTTTGTTCGTATTTATGTATATTGTAAACTTGAAAGATGGCGTCCATTTTGATATTGTATGTTCGCGTTTTGTAATTAATTTAGTAAGTACATTTACGACTTACATGAAAACAATCACATATATATTATGTTTTATATTAAATTTATTTAAAAAATATACAATAAAAACAGCTGTACAAAAAAGATTCCATAGACAATAGACTATTGTGTCATTATCCGCCATTAAAACCTATAATTATCTATGATTACAATTTTAAAATTATAAGGATAAATATCAAAATACTTTACATTTATCTATTAATAAAAGAAATTTAACGTTCAGTTGACGTTGTTAATTTTCAAATCGTATCAAACTCCTTTGATTCAGCCGCCACTTTATCACGCCTGTTTACAATAACCTACATTTATAATTGAAACACTCGTGCCATTTCAAAGTAATGTAAAATTATTATACATTATATTTTAGAATACATTTATTACAGACAATAATACGGAAGACAATAAATCTCAAATTGTATTGAAAAATATAATTCGAGAATCCATTTATTACTCAATTAGAGTTAATGAGAGTTCCTAATGTTTATATTGTACATAAGGTGTCAAGCACATAGACGGGAAAGCCGGCGCCGGGCTGAGCGTCGCGACGTCTCGGCGCCAGTGCCAGTCCCGGCCAGGGGTGCTTTGCTATGGGACTGCTTATTATAATTTTAACTAGCTCTTACCCGCTACTTCGTGGTTAATTCTACCCTATTTAATTTAGATGTCCATTTATGAATTACATTTGTAATTATATGGTTCGTTCGATTATTCAAAACCATTTTTTTATATTTTAAGATTGGTTCGCTAGTTCTTAGTACCTACTGTTTAGGTTTATTTTGTTTTATTTCTTAGTAAACAAGCTTAATTTAATCGCGTATATTCCACTCTGTTGGAGTATCGTGGTAATTGATACTTGATAACATAGCTTCTGAAGATTTTAAAATTTAACAACCGTTTTTTCACCAGTAAAAAATATATATACATATTATTATAAATTAACATTCACACAGACAACATTAATACAAATTTTCATTAGTAGATTAGCTTCACCTGGACTAACATGAAATAGGTTAAAAAAATTACGCAGCCCTTACCAATATAATTCTCTTACGCGTTATATTAACTTTAAAACTAAGTTTTTTTCTTTAAGTTAAGTTTATATACTTAAAACATATACTTTTGAGTGACATAACTTCTTTTTGAAGCAACATCACATAAAAACTACTGAATGGATTTGAATGAAAATTGGAAAAGATGTAGAGCTTAGGAATGGGCATGTTTTTAAAAAAACGTAATAAAAATATGTCAATCCGTTCAGAAATGATGGTCAAAAAACTGAAGGTGTTACTTCAACTCCCGCAACACGGCGACGGATCCTAGTAATAAGTTGTTTTAGTAATATATTATTCGATGTTATTACCATTTCTTATTTATTATATGCAAATATTTATTTAGTCTAATTTCTGTACTGTCACGTTTGTATCAATTTATATACAATCAATGTATTTTATTTAGTTTTAATAATTTATTAATTGTAAATTTATTTCAGGTAACTGTAACTTATAATAAATAATATTTCAGACTGTCACTTGTCAATTTACGGCTAAGCGTGTGTGCGTCTGAGTGTGTGTGTGTGTGTGTGTGTGTGTGTGTGTGTGTGTGTGTCTTTAAGATTATAATAAATGTTGTGGTATCTTAATAAATATATTTTTATAACACTTATAGCTAACTCATAATAATAATGTGACGATTCTCTTCATGTAAGTAAAATTAAAATAGTAAAATTTCAGTTTGAATATTTAAATATATATATATATATATCTATTTGTTCTTTTGTCTGCATGCATCACTCGAAAAGTCCTACATTGACATAAAACTGTCTTTAAAAAAAACAAAAGTAATTTTATAACTTTAATTATTATTAATTTACATGATTTTATTACTTTATTAAATATTCATATTATAAATGTGTTTAATGTCTTGTGATATTAAATTAACTTTGAATATTACGTCTATAAAATTATACATACGCGTTAAAATATAATTATTATTGCGTAATTATTGATGTAGGTAAAACAAATCAAGGACAAATATGTATTGTTATTGGTAATTAAATAAACTAATTATAATAATTACAAGTTATAAATAAATAATGTTTATTCTATGACCAGTTTCAAAGAATTAGTTCGTTATTATTTTACTAGATGGCGCTGTACCATAAAAACTTTAATTATGGATTTGTTCATTTTATTAGTTTATTGTTTGATAGAAAGAGTTTGATCAATGTTAATAATAACTAGTACTCAGGGGCGTCGCTGCGCTCCCTGAGACGGCCAAGAGCATCTGCTTGAACCATCATGGCAGGCCTATGGGGCGCCAGGGTTTCATTGCACACGGGCGCTACAGAGCTAGAGCCACCTCTGCTAGTACTATAACTAATATAATTGTATTTTACCTGTAGCTTTAAAATTATTTACGAATTATTACTTTAATACAAATAAACACCATTGTTTAGAACATCTAAATAAATGTACCGAATGTTTGCTTCTAACATTTAAATTTTCTGAACGAAAAAATGTGATCACATTTTATATATATACATTTATTCGTGTTAAGTCCGTCTGTTATAATAATTAACACATGTATCGTAAACATAACTCTGTTAGTCATCCCTCTCTTAGTTACAATACATTCGTTACAATTTTTTAATAGCCTGAATTAGCTGAAAAAAGTCCCACATGCGCCGGCGCAGCGTGACTCACGCGACCGTGGCGCCATCTGATTTATTGTGGACATTTCACAAACTACCCATTTGGTATAAAGGCGATTTATTTTTAAATTCGTTTATGAAGATATTTAACATCGCTGTAGTCTTTCGATTTCTTTTAAACGCTTTTTCCTTAATGATTATTTTCAGTAAATATAACAATAATATAGTAAATTAGATTACAGAAGGAAGAATATATCTTACAAATAAGTTATTTTATAACTGCAATGCCATGTACATCAAATTTTAACTTATTTTTAACCTTGAAGATATAATGAATAATTCGCTAAAGGGAGAGCGAGTAGCGAAACAATTGACCTCAAACATGACGATAACATTGAATAATAATTCTTTTAATGTTCATGCAATAATCGAATTCCACATATAAGTTATCAAATAACCCTCTGTATCCAAGGGCAAAGCGTGCAGGGTTCACGTGAATTTTCGATTCAATTTCCAAGAATATTTTCCCCCTTTCACTCACCAGAATACCGTCTACTTAATTAAGCACATGATAAAAGAAACCCTATTGTACCTATAATCAAAAAAACTTTAGTTCTTCTAGTTTTTGTATTAAGGTTATTATTAGTCTAATGCCCACCCTTCTTTAACACTAAACCTACCAAGTACCGGTTAAATTGACCGTTCTTAAACTTTTGTAAAACTTACACATTCTTAAACGTTATAATATCGTTATCAAACCGCATGACAATTCTTAGAATATGCATATAATATTGTCTACACTCTTTACTTTTAGTTTTTCCCATTATTACCTGCGTTATATTATAAAATAACTTTTAATTACCGGTCAATTTGATCGCGTGCGGTAGGAACAGGTGTACAAGAATTGTCGGTAGGTTTAGTGTTAAGACATATTATCTGTATTGTACATGTAGTGACCGTGCGTACTCACTGTATAAATAAAATACAAAACAAACAAAAATATATTAGCTGCAAGCGTATAATCGTGCGGAGAATCATCCACAACTTAACGTTTTTTACTTTTTGTATTCTCTTGACTCTTCGCCGTTTGACGTGTAAGCGAGAGCCCTTTTTATTAGCTGTCATTAGTCTTAATAAAAACAAGGAATGGGAGAAAGGTCCACACTTATTCAGCCAGTATATGGTTTAAATTTTGATACATTTCATCTTTTCCTTTAATATTATATGTCTAGAAGGTGTGATAAATAATAAAAAAATGTTCAAAACCACAACGATGTGTGTTACTTTCTCTTTACATTTATTTAATTTAAAAATATATCTAATGTATAAAAAAAGAGGTCGCGCTACTTACTGTTTTATGTTCAACGTTAAATGTATGTTTATACATTTTTATTAATGTTTTAAAAGTTATAAATTAGTGATCGTATTGTGTACTTTGCTGTATTCTGTACTTCAGTTAGTTAAAGTACCAAAAAGATTTAATAAAACAACAGATGTGCCCACTACACTATAGTATAGTGGGCACATGTGTTGTGTTGTTGTCGTTGAATATTATATCAACGACAATATTACATCTTATTGTGTACTTTGCTGTATTCTGTACTTCAGTTAGTTAAAGTACAAAAAAGATTTAATAAAACAACAGATGTGCCCACTACACTATAGTATAGTGGGTGTTGTGTTGTTGTCGTTGAATAGAAAGAAAGTCGTTGTTAGATGAATAGAAAGAAAGAAGTTTCTTTCTATTCAACGACAACAACACAACAGATGTGCCCACTATACTATAGTATAGTGGGCACATCTGTTGTTTCTTTCTCTTTTTCAAAGTATACTTTGTGAGCAAATAATAAAACCTTATTCTGTTTATATATTTATTGGAATAATACAATAAATTATTGCTTATACATAATTGGGAATTTTAAAATAAAATATATTGTAAGTTCTGTATTGCATCATCTGTATTTATTAACTGTATTTTCACCATTCACTAAGTCCTGGCAAGTATCCACTGCTTGCGTAGATTATTTTAAATATGGAAGCTGTTATGTAAGCTTTCCCTTGGTAATAAGATGTAAATTTATTTAACACAGTTTTCCAGAAAATTTACTAGAAACTTCTGGATTGATATTTAAAAACTTATTAACCCTAAACTATATAATATATTTAATAGAAATGACACTAGAGTCAAACTCCTTCCAAGATGGCGACCTGTGTTGGTAATTTTATAACATTTAATGTTTAATAAATATATTCTTAATAGTGACAGTCATTTTGTAAAGATCTGCTCACGTGTGATATGCTGGGAGATCTGGATTTTAGCCAACAGGATGACACACCGTAGGAAACTAATGCGGCACTTCCGCGAATTTACAGACGTCACAGGAAAAACACTACTACCATAGATATATATATATATATTAATATAAAAAAAAAAAAAAAAAAAAATTATAATATATTTAAGAAAAATGTCGTGTTCTTTATAATTATTTTAGTTATAAAAATTATTAAATTAATTTATTTAAACAGAATGATAATTAATTTAAAAAAAGCTTTGCCGATAAAGCAACAGATAATATATATAATATAATAAAAATAGTATTTAAAGTACATAGTTTCCATTCATAATATCTTGTACTGACATACTATATATATATATATATATATATATATATATATATATATATATATATATATATATATATATATATATATATATATATATATATATATATATATATATATATATATATATATATATATATATATATATATATATATATATATATATATAGTTGTTGTTTTAAGAAGTGATTCATATTATCTTATTGGCACATGATTTCGTTCTGCCGCACTCCGAAGGTCGAATGTCGGACATCCGGATTGTAAAAGTAATACGAATTTTTATTTATATAAATGAAACTTTTAAGAATCTATAGATTATGTGAATTAGGTTTTTTTATTGTTATTGTTTCCACTTCCCCCCCCCCCCCCTAATGAGGCAAGTGGAGTTATTTCATTTACAAGCTCTAAGCTTCTCAGAAGAAAGTATATATATATATATATATATATATATATATATACTAAATAATTTGTCCTCTTATACCAAACGCACAGACAATAGACAAGTTCAGAAAGCTGAAGTTTACACTAGGTTTATTTTATAAAGTAATCATTTAGTAAAAAAACGTTTTTCTTAGTATGAAATGTGTACTTGAGTTAATTTCGAGTCGCAGAAATTTCAACGGACGAAGTTGTAGCGCATCACATAGTTCATTTCAATTATTATTAAAACCTATTTCAATTAGCTACACGTAACACTTCTGCGTCGCATCTTTGTGCGTTTTCCACCACATTTACCACGGGAAATGCTTTCTAAAGGTAGTTTCTGGTACGTACCTAGATGTGAATCTCTTTCAACGGTATTTCCAGAACAATATGTAGGATATCTTCAAACTTCCAGGAGTGGTCAATACTAAATGTTTTGGGGACGTCATGTCAAAAAAAGCAAAGTTTATAGCAAAAAAAAAAGACCTTGGGAGGGTTCTCATAATGCTTATCTCTCTCTTCTCCACCTCTCCATCCATCCGAATCTTCTTCAACCTTCAACGCTCTCGGACATCCTTGCCCATTGATGATAATATTTTACTATTTAATATTAATATTATAAACTCGTTTCAATATATATATATTAGAAAACCGGTATTTTATCTTGATTTTACATATATTTATTTAAAACATCATTAAAATAACGAAAAGATATAAATAGACAATATTTAAAAAAGGTTGTAATGATATTGAAACTTGTTCTTTTTTTTTTTTAATAATAGCATTAAAAATTTACAAATTTAAAATAATATCAATTTCTAGAAGTGGTGAGTACAACTGTTGTGAATTTTGCCCTTCCATCCGATACTTTACGTGTTTCTAGCTTCAACATCTGTTAATATAAAAAATATATTTAATTAACTTGCTCACCTTGTAATCAATTCTATTAAATGGTCGACGATCCCGGTTATATGAAAAATTTTAAATTACATGAAAGTTGCTAAATATTAACACTAAACCTACCGACAATTCTCGTATACCTGGTCCTACCGCACGCCGACAAATTGACCGGTAATTAAAAAATATTTTATTATATAACGCAGGTTATAATGGAAATAACTAAAAGTAAAGAGTGTAGAAAATTTTATGTACATATTCTAAGAATTGTCATGTAGTTTGATAACGATATTATAACGTTTAAAAATGTGTTAGTTTTACAAAAGTTTAAGAACGGTCAATTTGACCGGTACTTGGTAGGTTTAGTGTTAAATAAAGTTCGTAAACACGATACGTAGGCACAGAGTGAACACATCGCAGAGGGAGCGATTGTATCAGATATTGTTGATTTCTGTATTCATAAGGATACACAATATGGTATTAAATATTCATGGCGCGAAACGAAAGACAACCAAAAACAAGTTTTTTTTTTATTTCTCTTCAGTTTATCGTTTTGACCTAAAGTTATTCTGCCATCATGTCCGTTGCAACATTTTAGCGATTTAATAAAAAAGAAATAAATGGCAAAAAAGAATATTAATTTTATATACTTTATGTAATAATTTGATTAAATAAAGAAACAAAATATTAGTAATGACTGTTTGTATTAATCTTTTTACTTTTTTATAGTTTTTTATTACTGTCACATTGTTGACAATTATCTATGCATTAGCGATGTTATTGCATAGATAAGCCCTAATTTGCTTGCTATGCAATTTGTTATCAGATGACCTTCAAAGTCCCTCTCAATGGGGCGCTCTAGGGCTGTAAATGTTTAAAAAAATATTTTAAAATAAATAAAGTTACCTTCGCACTTGACAAATGTTTTATAATAGTGATTATTCCATACATAATTTGTTAGGCAATATAAATTTAAAAAGTATTTATTTTAATCCTATTAAATATTGTAAACATTGAAAATGATTTCTGATGACCCTATTCACCCTCGCAATCAGCCTAACCCATAAGTCACAACCCCAACCCCCAAAACACGCGATGGCCCCTCCACGCGTTCGTTTACCAATTATGCCGTGCAATTTACTTTCCTCAAAATATCGATTGCACTTCACTTTCAAGAATAAAAAAAACACTTTGGACATTTTTTTTATAAATAACACAAAATCTACTCAATAAACACAAACTGTTAAAGTTATAAACTAAAACTAGGGAAATAAATAGTATAATAAAGAAAAGCATAAACCGCCGTATTTGAATATGTCAGACACAAAATATCTTTGACCGTTCCTGAGGGAGATAATTCCACATACAACTTTATCCCAATTATTTGGGGTGTTATCCCATTTATAAGTCGATCTCCCCACACACTAGTTTTATATTCAAGGTCTTATAGCTTAGTTATAATCGTATAATGTAAGTAGTAGTATGATAAATGTTACTTATACTTTACATAAGTGTTATAATCTTCAATAAAAACAACTTTTATCAATAAATCAAATAAACAATGTACGACAGGAATAGCTTATATATATGAGTAATAAATGAATATTTAATATTATGTAGGTATCTCGTAATCGGTCGCTGTGGACTGGACCGGCGACTGTCTGTCTGTAACTTTTATATAATGACCTTCACAACAAGGTTTTAGTTTAATATCTTTTAATTTATACCTTTTTATACAACATTTTAGAATGTATATATTTATAAATAAACAAAATAGAATATATATATGACATAAAATATCCTAATGAAGTCAGAATCTTTTACTTACTTACTTTACTTTTAATATGGTTTTGTAATATATTTTACGGTTGAAATAGTTCCGTTGAGTCGTCTAGAACCTTCTACATTTAATATTTTAATTATATATCTTAAAATAATATATACCTAGCGTGTTATGAATCACTGCAGCCTACTGCCAAGCCTCCCCGCTGCGAGCACTCTTAATAATAGAACTGATCTAATGTTTATCTTAAAACTATATTACAATATACTAATGAGGTCAACATTTATTTGTTTTTATCTGCTGTTTCTCGTACATCCCAAACAATCTATTATCAGTCAGCTATTTGCATATAAAAATCAAGTAATAATAATAAAATGTTGTAGTGAAAGCTCTTTTAATTACGAATAATACTTATTCCTGACATAACTGGTATGAGCATCAAATACAAACAAACGAATACAGATTTTAAATGTTGTAAATGTAATTGTGGGACATAATGTAAACGAAACCGCGTGTAATGCATGTATTTAATAATATAACATTCAGACCGACCTCTGAATTATCACGTTTTCTGTTATAATATTTTCGCTGGTTTCCTGCAGTCGATAATTATTTTTATTTGAATTGAACATTCAAGGTTAAGTGTATTAGTTTTACAAAAATAGTCAATTTATGTGAGTTTTTACTACTTGTGATATAACAAACAATTTCATTTGGTCACTAATTTAATATATAAGTAAGAATTGTGTATAACATTATCAGATAGTAAACAGATAAAAAACAACACAATGAAATATTAACTACGCACGCCATTTCAATAATTCCCACTCGATACACACTTTAAAATTACAGCTATATAATAATAATAATATTACAAACAACAATAAAAGTAGTGAAATCATTTTATTATGCAAAGAAACGAATTGGGTCAAGTTAGCAGTTCAGGGGCTGCCAAACCTATTAGTTTTGGTCGCGCGATGCGTCGGTTCTCGGAAACGGTGACGATCGCCTCAGCGACATACAAATAAACGGAATATACATTTATTTTATTGACTTTAGCATTGGATTTTATTATATTTATCGTATAAAATGATTACTTTAGTACATTTTTAACATATTTTTAACATATTTTGCTGTAGCTTTGTTATTATATAAATTATTTATAACATTTTTAGTGGACTTTAATAAGTTTTAAAATATTTTAATGTTTATTGTATTTAAAAACTTTTTTTGATATATAAGTATACAGATTTAAAATAAAGATAAAAAGTATTCTTATTCCTTCAATGTCAAGTTCATCAAGTTGTGGCTTTAGTTTTTTTATCGTTTAAAACAATCAAAGATATTATATAGTGCCACCTATCGTCGAATAATTAAAACATTGAATTTCTAAGTTTTAACACGCCATCTTGCGGATAGTAGCAAAAAAAGTCATCATTTGACTTGATAAAACTATATATATAATCCAAGATAAGGAAGAAGATATTTAGAGTACAAAATTATATAAATATTGGCACTAGTGGATCTAATCGTAAAAATATTTGTATCAAATATTTATATAGATGATTTAATTTAACATAATTCATAAATTTTATCCACAAATATTTAGTCTACAGAGCACGATCCATTAGAAATCATAAAAAAAAATTTAAGTAATGGTTGGAGTTTTTTGTACTTATTGTGTCAATACTTTGTTAATAACTGTTAAATTATACTAGAGCTTCATTATATACTACCTCCATAGTGGCACCTTCTTGCATTTCTATTTGATACTTCATGATTTAAACTTCTGAATTTATACCCCACATCAAGTGGTATTCCTTACCACTACTCTATATAGCGAAAACATTTAATTGATTAGGAATTTAGACAAGCGGCTACAATAAATAATGTCATAGGTTTTTCACCGTTTAATCTGACAACATATATATTGCTTAATATGTTATTTATTATTGAGCGAAGCGAACGAAGTTAGCGGAGCGTTTTACTGGAGGCTTTTTACATTCTTTGTCACGAATTGGCTCGAAAACTACTTAACGGAAAATTATGAAACTTTGCAATCAAAAAGACACACATTAGGTGATGGTTTAAAAAAAATGTCGAAAAAATAATATCCCATTGAAGTCAATGGGAAACGATGAGTTAATACACTGGGCTCGCTTTGCTCAATATTCACTTTCTTGCCGCCCCTATAGTAACAATATATGTTATAAGACAAAAATCTGTTGTTAAAAACAAGTTTTATAAAACTGGGTTGTTAGTAATTTTTTAAAGTCAATCTAAAAACAATTGTTAACAAAATGAAAAAAATATTTTTTGCTGTTTATAAACAAAAGTATTTAGTTTTTATAATTCTTTTCTTATTTATTACAAAAGGTTATATAGCAACCCACTAACCAGCTACTCCTCATCCATTTTTTCATTTTTTCTTGTCTAAAATCTCAACAGTAGACTACGATAAGAAGAAAATAACAAGAACAGGTATTAAATTTATAGATATAAAAGTTGTACTCTCATAATTCCAAATAATCAAAGAAAAAACAAATTTTCTTAATACTAGTCATGTTTAGTTTTCTTTTTGCTTAATTGAAATTAATTTGTAGCTGGCTGTATACTGTGTACAAACTATTGGTTGTCTATGGTTTAAACGTAGTTTGACGGCTGGCAGGTACATCCGGCCCTCGAACTTGTAAAAGGTCCTTTTTAACGCGTACGCCATTGCTGGCGTATGGTGGTGTATTTTATTGAAAGGAAAATCATAAACCATCCAATATGGTAAGCTTTTAAATTAATAAATGTGTTATTTATAGTGTTTCGGGATACCCGTGCTACCGTTTACAACTAATATTTTTGCGATTAAATCTTAATAAGTAAAATAAATCCAAGTTAAATCCCAACAGTATATGATGGGATGACGTTTTCGTAGTGATAGTGAGAATTACCAAGTGTTGTGAAATAATATGGAAGTTAAATTCTCTTTAATTTAAAAACCATACTTATATAGTCAACTTTCGGAAATGAAACGTGCGTTTGACGTAAAGTTTTATCGTGTCTACCAGACTCCGAATGTTTGCAAGATGTTGAGTGATCTTTTCGTTTGTCCAGGTGAATTTTACTGTAGACGAAATCCGTGGCATGATGGACAAGAAGCGGAATATCCGCAACATGTCTGTCATTGCCCACGTCGACCACGGCAAGTCAACGCTCACAGACTCACTGGTATCCAAAGCCGGTATCATTGCCGGTGCCAGAGCCGGAGAGACGAGATTTACAGACACCCGGAAAGACGAACAGGACAGATGTATCACCATCAAATCCACGTGAGTTAAAACTTTTGTGCATAATTGCTGTAGTGACCTTTCAATATGGCTGCACATCGATGCATCTCTGCACTCTTCAAAATCGATAATCTGTTATTTGAAGTAAAACAGCTGATTTACTAGTTGTCTAGTTTTATTTATACGTATATTTGTCTTAAAGATCAATCACCTCTGTACACGTGTAAAATATCGAGACAGCGGCAGTTTTTTGTTTTACGTGATGAATGTTCTTACCATTAAAAACTGAATTTCTCTGAGGATTCTTAGAACGGCCATCTGATGTATTGTTTTTTTTTAACTAATTCGTAATTGTTGATGGAACAAAAATAACGTTTTTTTTGTATTCCCAGTGCCATATCTATGTTCTTCGAGTTGGAGGAGAAAGATTTGGTATTCATCACCAACCCCGACCAACGTGAGAAAGCTGAAAAGGGTTTCTTGATCAACTTGATTGATTCACCCGGGCACGTTGACTTCTCCTCGGAGGTGACTGCTGCCCTCCGTGTCACTGATGGAGCCCTTGTGGTTGTGGACTGTGTGTCCGGTAAGTAAAAAGATTATAATTAAAAGTATTTCATTTGTTTATAGTAAATTTCCAAGTAATCTGTTCTGAATTTGAAAGGTGAAAGTGGAACATCTATTGTGGGCAATTTTCTTATGAGTGTAATTTTGTAAAACCGTTCCTCAATGTAGGTGTGTGTGTACAAACCGAGACTGTATTGCGTCAAGCTATTGCTGAGCGCATCAAGCCCATCCTTTTCATGAACAAGATGGACCGTGCCCTACTGGAGTTGCAACTGGAGTCTGAGGAACTGTACCAGACATTCCAGCGTATTGTTGAAAACGTGAATGTTATTATTGCCACGTATAATGATGACGGTGGTCCCATGGGTGAGTAACGTTATGCAATGTTATACATAACTTTTCATAATTGTTGTGAAATATTAACAATGTTGTATACATACAACTGCAACTGTAAAAAAGTGGATTATTTATTTCCAATAGACAATTCTTAATATTATATTGTAATGTTTGTTAAAATCTTTGTGGCAGAGACAGTTCTAAGTGTCTAATATTTCAATCCTATATTTTCACAAGCCTATTACATCATTACACACATTTTCCTTTTTCATACAAAAATAAAACATTTATTTAACTATAATCTAATTTCGCTATCATTAAACTGCCATCTATAATCTATATAGATATATATATATCTTGTTAAGTAGATTGATAGTAGTCAAGGTTGCAAATTATCAATAAAAATATATATATATAATTTGTGCAAAATAATACAGGATGTAAAAAGCGTTTTTTGATAAACTTCTAATAAAAACTAAAACTAAACTAAATAAAATTATATCTAAATTGTATCTTTTGAGATGTATGATTAATATAAGTGAAATGTTTATTTATAAAAACATAGTCCTAAGTGTTACCAGTCAATTTTTTTATAATTTCCATGGAGTCAAAGTGGACATACAATATTTTTTATCGAGTCTGAAATGCAAGTCTCTATGATTGCATAAGTTACTTTGATGAAGACAATAATATTTTTCTTAATTTAAATATTATTTTTTACTGCAAATTTTATAGTTAAATTTAATCCTATCTTTTAATTTTCTTTGTCAGGTGAGGTACGTGTGGATCCAAGCAAAGGCTCTGTAGGTTTTGGCTCCGGTCTTCACGGTTGGGCTTTCACCCTCAAGCAGTTTGCTGAGATGTACGCTGACAAGTTCAAGATCGACCTAGTTAAGCTTATGAACAGGTGAATTTTCAGACACTAATAAAGTACATTTTGAAATATAAGTTTAAAATAAAATTTACTCCCAAGTTTTTACCTTTCTAAGTCGTCCCATTGATACTGGGTAAAGTTATTAATGCTATACACCAGCGGCAGACAAGGACGAGAAAGGAATTTCTCAGTATGATTTCGTGAGGCATATTTGGTAATGGATGCTTCACAACTTATACTGGGATACAGTTTTATTATCAACGTTATTCTATGTTGGCTTTTTGTTTTAAATTACTTTAAAATAACTAGATTTATCTTTTAAGGCTTTGGGGTGAAAACTTCTTCAACGCTAAGACAAAGAAATGGGCTAAACAAAAGGATGAAGAAAACAAGCGTTCCTTCTGCATGTATGTGTTGGATCCTATTTACAAGGTTTTCTCTGCAATCATGAACTTCCGCAAAGAAGAAACCGAGAGCCTGTTAAAGAAGATTGGTGTCACCATCAAGCATGAAGATTCTGACAAAGACGGCAAAGCTTTACTTAAGGTAAGATATTTAATTATAGATAGAGAAGTATTATTTAGTCCCAAGTGTTGCCGGTTGCTTATATAATCAGCATCTGGGTGTCAAAGAGGACTGACAGTATAAGTCTTTCCGGAATTGGTTGTATGTCTAGTGACTTATAACCCCATAAATGATAGAGACATTTATATTTTAAAAATTACCTGTCTAGATTTATTTATATACATTTTATTTACTAAACATGTTATATAATAGGTAGTAATGCGCTCCTGGTTGCCGGCCGGTGAGGCTTTACTTCAAATGATAGCCATCCACTTGCCGTCGCCAGTAGTGGCGCAGAAGTACCGTATGGAGATGTTGTATGAGGGACCTCACGATGACGAGGCCGCTATGGGTATCAAGGTAGTTTTTTTAACAAATTATGTAATATTATCCTTTGACCTTTATATATTATATCAAACAAATTCTGTGGTAAATTAACAAATTTATTAAAATACAGAACTGTGACCCAGAAGCACCCCTTATGATGTACGTCAGCAAGATGGTGCCGACCTCCGACAAAGGTCGTTTCTATGCTTTCGGACGTGTATTCTCTGGAAAAGTAATCACTGGACAGAAGGCCCGCATCATGGGCCCCAACTTCCAGCCTGGCAAGAAAGAGGTAAATAATTAATTACCACTATATGCTTAGTGACTTAATGGTACGAAATAGTTAAAGTAAAAAAAAGAAAGGAAAGTAAAAAAAGCGTCCGCACACCGTGCCGCATCTTAGCGTGCGGCCCTGTCTGTGACGCGGCCGTGCGCCGTGAGGAGGCGGCGAGTGCGGACGCAGAGCACGACCGCGAGAGTCTAAACGCTGCATAGGACCGCTATCCTTATGTCCAGGGACTGCAAGCTACGGCTCATGCGATACACTTGTACTTTACAAATGACTATAATTTTGAAATATAAGATGTATTAATGTGAATGGTTGAGACACATTACAAAATAATTTAATTGTTGCAGGATCTGTACGAGAAGACCATCCAACGTACAATCCTTATGATGGGTCGTTATGTAGAAGCTATTGAGGATGTTCCTTCTGGTAACATCTGTGGTCTGGTTGGTGTTGATCAGTTCCTTGTCAAGACTGGTACCATCACCACCTTCAAAAACGCCCACAACATGAAGGTAATTTATGTTTTAATACCTTTGGTGAAAACAACTAGAAGTATCTTAAAAGAATCTATCAAAGTTTTATATGAATAAGACTGATAATAAATCATTGTTACACATCCCAGGTCATGAAGTTCAGTGTGTCTCCCGTCGTGCGTGTCGCCGTGGAGCCCAAGAATCCTGCAGATTTGCCCAAGCTGGTAGAGGGTCTGAAGCGTCTCGCTAAATCCGACCCTATGGTGCAATGCATCAATGAGGAATCTGGTGAACACATTGTCGCTGGTGCAGGAGAACTGCATCTTGAAATCTGTCTTAAGGTAATTTCACAGATTTTCTCTCAACTTAAGATTTGCAGAATATATCAAATTAATTGCAAAAGTAAATAACATTTTACATTCTACAGGACTTAGAAGAAGACCACGCTTGCATTCCAATTAAGAAATCTGACCCCGTAGTGTCGTACCGTGAGACTGTAAATGAAGAGTCTAACGTGATGTGTCTGTCCAAGTCTCCCAACAAACACAACCGTCTGTTTATGAGGGCCACGCCCATGCCTGAGGGTCTCCCTGAGGATATCGACGACGTAAGTTAATTGTAAAGCACATACAATTTTTTTTTTTTCAAGTTGCATAGTGTTATTATCATTTTTCTGATGTTAGGGAAAAGTAAACCCACGCGACGACTTCAAGACCCGCGCGCGTTACTTGGGAGAAAAGTACGAGTACGATGTCACCGAAGCCCGTAAGATCTGGTGTTTTGGTCCCGAGAGTACCGGACCCAACATCCTTGTGGACTGTTCCAAGGGAGTGCAGTATCTCAATGAAATCAAGGACTCAGTTGTAGCCGGTTTCCAATGGGCTTCCAAGGAGGGAGTCATGGCTGAAGAGAACCTGAGAGGAGTGCGGTTCAACATTTACGACGTTACATTACACACTGACGCTATCCACAGGTTTGTTTGTGACTTTTTTATATAATATTCTGATAATTTATATTAAAAATAAATCTAATTTCTATTTTGTTGTTTGTATTAAACAGAGGTGGCGGTCAGATCATCCCGACGACCCGTCGTTGTCTATACGCCTGTCTGCTGACGGCGTCACCTCGCCTTATGGAGCCTGTATACTTGTGCGAAATTCAGGTACAATAATTAGAGATTTTTCCACTATTTCACATATTATTTTATTAAATTTGATATAGCAAAACAAAAACATGACGAAATTGTATACATAAATGCATGCAAATTGGTACAATTATTTTTATCTTTCTGTTTGAAATTGAAGTGTATATTTAAATGCTGAACAGTTGTTTAATAATTTCCGTACCTGGCGTGTATACCCACGTGACATCCTAAGCGGGCTGGCGTATCAACCAGACCGCTATTCCGAAACGTGGCAGATGAACTGTTCTTTGTTTCGGCATTGATACCCAAAACATACTCCTTGCCTGAATAGGGGAACTAACAATGTTATACGAAATTTTAACATACCTGCAATTGGCAAATCCAAATCATGATAAATGAAACGTCAAATGGAATATAATTTAAATGATTAGAGATTGATTTAACCGTTAACCTCAGTGTCCGGAAGTCGCCGTTGGAGGTATCTACGGAGTGTTGAACAGACGGCGCGGTCACGTGTTCGAGGAGTCGCAAGTGGCTGGTACCCCCATGTTCGTGGTGAAGGCCTACTTGCCCGTCAACGAGTCGTTCGGCTTCACTGCCGACCTCCGCTCCAACACCGGCGGCCAGGCCTTCCCGCAGTGCGTCTTCGACCACTGGCAGATCCTGCCCGGAGACCCCTGCGAGGCCGGTACCAAGCCTTACGCCGTCGTACAGGTACTTATTTTTTTTTTGGTTATAACCCTCTACATCCAAGGATTGCACGCTACGGCCATTGCGATACACATATTTATTTTATCATATTAAAAATAAACATCTGACATTTTTTTTTACAGGAAACGAGAAAACGGAAAGGATTGAAGGAAGGTCTCCCGGATGTAACCCAGTACTTGGACAAGTTGTAAACGTCTTAGCTAATGCAATCAATACTGTAATATATTTTAACAACAATGAGCGCCTCACGCAACAACATACGATTTGTGTTTTTTAGTTCGAGTACACCTTGTTTTGCCTCAATTTGTAAGAACAGCAGCAGATGCTAAATGAGAACTTTCAATAAAATATTTATATGAGACGCATTGTTAATATTAATTATACCAATTGTGATACTCGGCTGTATCATATGAATTATATATATATATATCACGATATATCCCACATCACGTCACGCGACACTTGTTATCAGTTATTTAGTTGGGAAGCAGGACATCTTTAATTATACTGTAATTAATTTTTAAATTATAATTTTTCTATTGTAAATGTAGTTTAATTTTAAACTTGGAATAACAAGATATTAATGGGACAGGTGAGTTTCTGCTTTTATAAATTTGTTTATAATTTAATTGATTACAATATTAATTTTTTTATTTCTTTTCAGGGTGATATGACTTCATTTACATAAACTCTAGGTGGGTCTAGATAATATCTATTATAATTTATAATTAAATTTATAAACAAAGTGGTGTTTTAATGATGAGTATACCACAGACCTGTTCTGATGTTATGAGGACACTACAATTAAACAATTATCTGAATAAATAATTCACATACTGACATAACTGATGCATACATTTATTTGCAATCATTAATTTATAATTTTTTTTATAGGTTTGGATTTACAAGAGAATTCAATGCCGGAAGCTGCAGGTTACAAGGTAATTATAAAAATATTTATTATAAATAAACTGACGCATTACGCTTGTAATTGCTTAGTAATTTGCAATAATTCTTATATTTATGTCAAAATAAAGTTCATAAAAGTGAAAATTAAATAGTTTATGATGACAAAAACAGTACCAGATTGAAGACTGATGGTTTACAAGCTCAACAGGCCTGATTTAATCATTTATTTTATAGAAAAAATATATAGAGATATGAGAAAATTAATAATTCTTATTTTTACAGATAAGTAGACAGAAGAAAGAAGACAATTGGCAGAATAACGCAAATCGTAAGTAATAAAAACAATTAATTCTTTACATGAAACAAGAAAGTAATTTACATGAAACAATTATGCAATTGTGGTCCATTGTTAGTTTGTTTTAAAATTTTGGATTAATGATGATACAATGTTATCCCGATCATAGTGAGGGTTGTAACAAGCTCAACAGGCCTGATGCAATCCATTGTTAGTAATCACATACTCATTGTGCCCTGTGGTTTTATATGATTTTATTGATTTACAGATATACTTAACGGAGAACAAATAAGCAACAGGTGTTTTTATGGTAAGAATAGCATTTTTATTATTATTAATATTGAAATGTTATATGATGAATATCACAGACCTGTTCTGAATTTTTTTTGAGGTCACTCTTACTGTTTCTGATGGTTCATGAAATATGTATCATTGTTTACTTTAATACAAAATAATTGATTTATTTTTTTCTGCACAGGTATTTCACGAGATCTGCGCGTGAAGATTAACTACATTTTATTATTTTAAATTATTTATTAATAAATATTAATAAACTTATTTGTCTTATTATTTTACTACTATTATCTATAAGCCTTGGTGGTTATATAAAGTGCCTTTTTATATAATCTAAATATTAAATAAATAATAAGTTCAACCATAATTTATACTTTTTCAATACTGACAAATTTTAGAAGTGAAAGGCGAAATAATAAATGACAATTTAGAATGGATGCAAATTAATTGGCCTGCATAGCTTTATTTTATAAAGTCATAAAATTAAATTTAATTACTTGTGAAAGTTATGAGAAAGCATTTTTTACTGATTCTGATTTTTATACTGATTATATTATCTCATATTTTGACCACCATCGCCACGCCATAAGTGAATACGTGGTAAGCAAAAATGTGCCCTGTAGTATAGGTATAATATGTAACCTAAAAAATGGCAAAATGTTCAGTAATTATTATACCCTAGAAAAAAATGGGCGAGAAGGCTAATCATCACAGGATTGAATTTGAAAGTATATAATAATATTAGGTTGGAATCTTAATGAAACGGAAATATGACTGGCACATATTTTCTACTTCCAGGATCCTTAGGCCCATAAAAATAATTGTTCCCTGTATTTTTTTTAATAACCATTTTAAAAATGTAACTTATTAAAAACAGCGTGTTTTTATATTATAATAAAATAAAAAGGTAATATTGTTTATTAAATGCAACGCTACTTAATCATTTAAACGCTTTTTGGGTTAATGAATACGAATCTAAGATTCCTAACCTAATAAAGTTTCATGATTTCGTACTAAAACTTCGATACTTCGAATTCGAGTTTACTGTTTGAATAAATAAACCACACCCAAAGTGTAGCCCTCAAATATTTTTATATTTATTTGATTACTGTAAAGAATAATTAATTATTCCACAAACAGATTTCATTGGCTATAGCGGCCATAGTTGAATTCAGTCTTATTGGTTTTAAATATCTTCTACGTGCTAAGATAAAATCCTATAATTAATTAAAGGTCTATTACTTACAATACATACTATTTACATTAATAATTGTCGAAGTTAATTCGAAAGTTAAAACCACAGAGGTAATATAGACGGTCGCTTATGTAATATTACAACGTAGAAATTAAGCGTAAACATACATTTTTATAACATTTTTTTCTTACTTTCGATTTTTCAGTGCAATAAATGTTTTTTAATGCAAATAAAACAAGTAACAATAATTAAAAATAGGTTTTAACTTGTTATTGTATTCCTGTTGTTGTTGTTGAATGTGGTGATGGCAAGTTTAACAGTTCGCAACACTGCGTATTATTATTTTCTGTGGTCTCTACGTCAAAAATCGAAATCGACTTTTGCCAAACACTAATCTGCAGTGCTTGGTGGCGTGTTCAAGGTTGCAACTGTGCGCATGTGTTTTGATATTTTAAACAATTTTTTTTAAGCATTTTAATAATATTCATCTTACAATTTCATGTGGTATACGTTTATCCATAGATTGAATAGTTATTTTAATAAAATGGTACCTGAAGTAGTTTTTGTGTTGGGAGCTCCAGGTGCCGGTAAGGGGACGCAATGTCATTTTATCTCTAAAGCTTTTGATTTTGTTCACCTGTCGGCGGGCGATTTATTACGCGAAGAGCGTCAGAGACCGGGGTCCGAATATGGTGAAATGATAGAAGAGAAAATTCGAAACGGACAAATTGTTCCAGTTGAAGTTACATGTTCGCTAATTGATAAAGCGATGCAAAAGTCTGGTAAATCTCGATTTCTGGTTGACGGTTTTCCACGAAATAAGGATAATTTGGATGGCTGGGAGCGTATTATGACGGAGAAGACAAAATTGTTGTTTGTATTATTTTTTGAATGCTCGCGCGATATATGCACAGAAAGGTGCTTGGGCCGCGGAGCTGCAGGAAGCGGCCGCTCAGACGACAACCTTACGAGCCTCGAGAAGAGGTTTAATACTTACTTAAATGACACTATGCCTATTATAAACCATTATGACAAACAAGGTTTGGTGAGAAGAATTAATGCTGAAGTTGGCCCTAAAGAGGTTTTTGAAGATGTTAAAAAAGTATTTAATGATGTAGGTTTCCAATAGAATAGACAGTTTAAAGACCCTCAAGTAGATCAATGTATAAGTATACTTAAAAAATATCTTTTTGTATAAACTTGGGTTTTTTAGAAGGCAAAAACAGATCTTAGTTTTTTGATTATGGGTAATTACTAAAAAAAATATTTATTCAATTTAAAGTAAGCAGACAGTGCTATATGCAATTAATTTTAATAGTTCCATTGAAACACCACAAGGTTATGTCAGTCATTTTCTACAAGGCCTTTATTAATTATTTTATGTAAAGTGTTCATTTTTATTATAGCTTTATAAATTTGCCAGTCACCGTTACTTAGTGCTTTTAAAATAATGTTCCTGAACTATGGAATTTCATATTAGTCATTATTTGATAATCTTATTATTTATATCTTGATGTAGTTATACTTGTGTATCTAATCAAACTGAATTAATGTGTATAATGTTGTGAAACCCTGGATCACAAAATGCATTTTCATTGATTTAGGTTGTTAAGAGTTTCAGTGGTTAATAGAACTGTGGTAGGAATTATGGGGATATGTATATGATGTAAATAAAAACCAAAGGCTAAAAAACTGAAATGTGTTTTACTGTTACTTAATGCTTAATTTATACAAAAAACTGGTTCACAAGAAACATCTTTATTAAAACTCACACAACTTATTAAATATAGATACTACTAAATAATATATAAATAATGCATTACTCTTAGTTTTCAATCAATTCACAAATCAGTTTAATTGCATGTGATTTGTATGTTAATATTAATTTTTTGCTTAAATCAAAATAAATAAGTCGCTTGGAATAATTACAAATGTGAATAATTCTTTTCTAATGATAAAACTGCTTATCTTATCTGGATCCACTTATTAGATAGTTTGTGTTCAGCATTTTGTGAAGATATCATATATAATATTCTTCGGAATAGCTATAAAAGATAAAAATAGAAATAATAGATAGAAAAATAGCAACTGTCACATTAGAATGCAGGAAAGATGTCTCCAAGAGTTAAAGATTCTGTGTAGCTCTTCTGGGATGTTGAGTTTAACTGTTGCGTCCCTTCTGGGGGTGCATAACCCGAGAATTTGTGCAGGACCATAAATTGGGGAAGTGGAACAGCCTATAAAGGCCACACTTTCAATCTTAATGTTGATTTTAAAAGGGCAAAAGTATCCCTACAATTGCAATCTCTACTTTCATGACCAGACCGTGGAATACTTGGAGATATATATACAAATACATACATCTTGGAGATCAAATTGAACCAGATTTCATTTACCAAATCAAAAATGCCATGAATATAGTATTTTTTCCTTGCTGTAAGTTATTTTTTACGTGCAATGCGTTTTAACTACTGACAGAAGCTGTGCAGAGCTTAAATAAAAACTGAGAAATCTCACGAAAATAATAGTATTTAAGTTCTCTATAGTTATTCTAAGTGCTCATAACTAGGATTAGAATAAATACGTTAGCAGAATAGGTTAGAATAAAGCAATACTAAAATATATTTTGTTTTTCATGTAGTATAATTTCATTAAAAGTCATATAAAATTATAATATAATTTATTACAATCAAAGCATTAAATTACAGTCTTATTGATTACAAACATTGATAAATAAGTACTACAATCAAATTATTGATAACATTACAATAGTCAGTGCAAAATAAACATTTATTACATTCGAGTGTTGACATTAATTTAAAATAATTATTTAATATATGTGGTGCATGGATTAATATAATTAAAAACAAAATATTGATTTTTTGGGCAGTACTTTTTTGTAATAGTGTTTATAAATAAATTATCATTGACATAAAAAATCTTCACATTTTCTAACACAAAAATGAAATATTCCATAAACTTAAATAGATGTGGAATAAAATTATTTAATAAACATACTTGATAATACTACGTATTTATAATTTTATATTATTAATAAAACAAATATGATTTTCATATATAAATATATATTATTTCAAATATTTTGTACTCCACAGAGGATACAATTATTTAGTTATACATATATAATACAAGCATGTATAATAAATACAAGCTTTCTCAAAAATGCGAGGCACTGCTTATTATATGAGTACTATTTTTATTAAAAGATGAAATTTGAATCTGTTTTTAGTTAATAAAGTTACTTCAGTAACTGGATCAGACATAATCAACATATAGGTCTTGTATATATTAAATTAATTCATGTATATTAATATTTAAACAAAATAAGGGAATGTAGTGAAATTATACTATAAGTAAATCACAAAACATAAAAGATTTTGGTAATTAAAACATATCAACACGATGGGACTCAAACCTGCGACCAACTTGTGTCCGTCCACGTCACTGCAAAATGAACTACTCCGTATTGTACAGGACTTATATCGGTATAAATTTATATATAACTTCAATTTATTCTTAATATCACTCAAAATATAATAAATGAAAAAGCTAAATTAAAAAAATAATAATATAACCATTTAAATTTGCACATAAAGACGAAGTTTCAAATATATATATAGAGTCAGAAATTATTATAGTAATAAATCAATTTTTGGGATAAAATTTAAAAGCCAAATTTGAATAACCTAAAGTTCCCAACTTAGTGAAAAGTTATAAAAATAATGGTAACTATACATGTGTTAGAAGATACAATATTTATAAAAATATTTATTTTGTATTTCATGTACAAAAATATATTATTTTGAAGCCTACATTTGTTATTTTTTTTGACAGTGGACAGATAACATAATAGGATAATTATTTAATATTGTCCTTGGGTTAAAAATACATTAGCTTTTAAGCGTTCTTATCGACTAGTATAAAGCCATAGCATCAAAAATTTTACACATATTTTATTAGTACTAGGGGCAATTACTTTACATGAATAATTTGTTCTAAATATTAAATATATATATAATATTTATAAATATTTAATTATTATTAGCTGCTTTGGTGAGTTTAACAAATGGGTTTGAAGTAATACTTTATATTTTACAAATTGTTTCGACGGTTTAGACATTAGTTTTTTAATTTTTTCAAAACCATAGTTTTGTTAGGATTTTTAAAGTATTTAAAAAATTATACATAAAATAAATTTAATATGTTTGTGATCATGATTGTCATGAGATCATTTTAATACTTTTATTAAAATATAAATAAAATAAAATAAACTGTGACTGAGATCTTCGGCTTACTAAAATCGGTACATATAAGACTACTTCCGGTAAAAAAATACAGATAACAAACCGGATCCAGATATAAAATTACAAACTATTACATTATTTTCTGACATCAAGTAATCATAGTGTTTGAATCACAATTATAACAATTTTGCAATTCAAATTACAGATACAGTAATCCCTCATAATGCGTGCTGCGTTATAGGAAAACGCGTTGTAGGAATTCTAATGTGACCGTATAACGCGTTATGTACAATTGACTCACGTTCATAACAACGTAATTGACGCAGCGTCCAAATGTAAGAAATATAACGTTATACGAGGGCCTAAAATCACGTAATAAGAGAAGGTGTTATAAGAGTACCGTGTTATGGGATTACTGTAAACATAATAAAGTCAGCCTAAATAATGTAAAGCCTATGTATCTATATTCTGTTCCTAGACCGCGGTGTCTCTCTCCTTGGCCAGGGTAAGGAACACCTCCTCGAGGGTCGTCTCCGTGATGTCGTAGTCCTCAATCAGGGAAGGGAAGCTCTTCTTGAGGCGCTCCAGGGTAGAGAACAGCTCGCTGTACCGTATCGTGTCGTTGATGTGGTAGTGCAGCATCGTCTGAGGATTGAGATGGATGTTTCAGTTTTCTATTTTTTTTACATTAATTGTATATTTATATTTTTGTCTATTTTGATACATTGTTAAAAAAAAAGAAGATATCCAACCTTGTGCTCGTCTCGCAACGTACAGTCGAATTTGTCGTGTAGGAACAGCTTGAGGCGGACTAGCTCGGATTGAGCAGCATCAGTCTCTGAAAGAATAATGTTTTAGTGTTTAAATAGACGGCGTGATGGCGGGGAGGGCATGATAGCGAGAATGCTGAAGTGTTATCGTCGTGGGCGTGTTGGGCGACGAAGGCATGATAGTGAGAATAATGAAGTGCTACCGTCGTGGGCGTGATGGGCGACGAAGGCATGATAGTGAGAATGCTGAAGTGTTACCGTCGTGGGCGTGATGGGCGACGAAGGCATGATAGTGAGAATGCTGAAGTGTTACCGTCGTGGGCGTGATGGGCGACGAAGGCATAATAGTGAGAATGCTGAAGTGTTACCGTCGTGGGCGTGATGGGCGACGAAGGCATGATAGTGAGAATGCTGAAGTGTTACCGTCGTGGGCGTGATGGGCGACGAAGGCACGATAGTGAAAATAATGAAGTGTTACCGTCGTCGGCGTGATGGACGGCGTGCTTCAGCTTGAGCCTGACGGCGTGTCCTGCGGCGTGCTGCGCACGCAGAGCGGCCGCCGAGCCCAGCGCGCGCAGCACTCCGCCCGACATTATGCCGATGCGGCTGCACAGCGCCTCCATCTCGTCCATGCTGCGGGAAAGAGCGAACCGTTATTTATTTCCAATCACTAATTCCTGGCACTATTGGTTCAATTATGATTATTTTATTTGGTACAAAAGATACATCAGGAAATAGAGCTACTCGTTTCTGAAATTTGATGGGAACGGATTCGCGAGCGATAGGAACAGATTCTAAAGTGGAACTATGGAAACTTCAGAAAATACAGCATGTCCTATATTGAATGGAGCACTGAGTAGTCCATCTCACCTGTGCGAGGTGATGATGACGGCCCGCGTGGGCTGCGCCCGTCGCAGCGCGGCCCACACGCGGCGCCTCGCGGCGACGTCGACGCCGGCCGTGGGCTCGTCCAGCAGCGACACGCGGGCGCCGCAGCACAGCGCAGCCGCCGCCGCCAGCCGCCGCGCCATGCCGCCCGAGTACCCGGACACAATGCGGGACGCGCAGCTCTCTAGTCCTGGGGATAGGAATCCTTTCTTCAAACTGCACGGTACTAATGGTATGAGAATATGTATAGTAAGTGTTAACTTACCAACGATACGTATCCACGTGTCCGTTTCCCTGGCGACGTCGTCCGAGGAGAGTCCCCGCAGCGTCAGCAGCAGTCCGAGGTTGTCGCGTCCGGAGAGGAACGCGTCCAGACCCAGGAATTGGGGACAGTAACCGAGAGATTGCAGGTACTGGAGGGGAAGTTTTAACGTGAAAATGTGCCTGTAAGTATGGTAGTGTGCGTGTGTGTGTGTGTGTGTGCATGGAGGCGTGGCTTACGAAGCGTGCCTGTTAGTGTGCGTAACTGTATGGTTCTGTGCGTGTGTGGGTGTATACTGGCATGGAGGCGCGGCTCACGAAGTGTGCCTGTTAGTGTGCGTAACTGTATGGTAGTGTGCGTGTGTGGGTGTATACCGGCATGGAGGCGCGGCTTACGAAGTGTGCCTGTTAGTGTCCGTAATTGTATGGTAGTGTGCGTGTGTGTGTGTGTACCGGCATGGAGGCGCGGCTCATGAAGTGTCCGTTGGCGAGCACGGATCCCCGCGTGGTGCACTCCAGCGCCGCCAGCATCTTGAAGGTGCTCGTCTTACCCGCTCCGTTTACACCCAGCAGACCGAAGCACTCGCCTGACACACATTACATATGACAAATTCTTCTAGCTACAATAAAATTGAATATGTTTTAATATGAGGAAATCCGTTACTAAAGTAAAAGGGAGCGCGTAACTCCTATAACAATGGAAACAATACCCTTCTCACTAATATATATAATATTAAGTAATTCTAATAAATCTAGTTCCCAAAAACCTTTTTTAACAGAGAAGCTGACTCCCCTGACGGCGGCGCACGGCTTGCCGGTCAGTCTGAAGTACCGCTTGTGTACGTCGTGCACCAACAGCGCGTCCGGAACGTCACGACGCGCTACATACACACATACATTTTGACTTATAATATATTAGGTTTATTAAAAAAATGTACAATTTTAATGGTTGCAGATTTAAATAAATCTCTTATAATTATCCTAGATATTGACTTCAACCAGGTTATCAAACAATAATTTTAACATCGAAATGTTTGGAACTTAAGTTGACTCATTTATACATAACATTAAAAATAACAAATGTTGAATTTCTTCTCGGTAGAAGCATTCCTTGTTAGCTTACTCACGGACTGACTACACTGACCTTTTTGATGTTATAATTGACGATTGAAAATGGCTACTTGGATAAAGATATTTACAATATGTAGTTGAACAAACAAATATCATAAAATCAAAGTTTTAAGCCGAAATACAGTAATCACCCTATAACACGGTAGATTCGATCCGCGTTATAGGAAAACGCGTTGTAGGAATATTCTTGTATAACGCGATCATATGACAATATAACGCGTTATGTACAAATAATTCACTTTAAACTTTGCAAGGCCGTTTAAATGAAATATTAAGAAAACTTAATTATTATTTTTTTTATTAAATTTAATTTTATAATAACACAATGTACAAAAGTAATTATGAAATGTAAAAAATAATTATAAATTTCATAGTATAGAAATATAACGTGGGAAATCTTCACGTTATATGGGGGAAAACACGTGTTATACGAGGGATTGAAATCGCGTAATGGGGGGGATTACTGTATAACATTTAGAAATTACTTAAAAAATATTTTCTATATAAGTTAAATATTAATTCTTACAAATTTTATAACAGGTTGAGTTATATTTCTATTTTGAATTTATACAATAATTACTTGTATACGTCAGGAGGGCCTGCTTTGATACTATACTTCAAGTAGTATTCACGAATAACGCAAAAAGGGAATTAAATATTTATTTTATTATTCATTATTTATTTATTCACCTTTATTCACAATTAAACGAACCAATCCCTCATATAATTACCGTAGTTTATATTTTGTAAACAACCACCATTTTTCCTTTATCACAATTCACCGCTCGTGTTGCCATATACAATAAATAACTTTAACACTAAACCTACCGACAATTCTTGTATACCTGTTCCTACCGCACGCCGACAAATTGACCGGTAATTAAAAGTTATTTTATTAAATAACGCAGGTAATAATGGAAATAACTAAAAGTAAAGAGTGAAGACAATATTATATGCATATTCTAAGAATTGTCATGTAGTTTGAAAACGATATTATAACGTTTAAAAATGTGTAAGTTTTACAGAAGTTTATAAACGGTCAATTTGACCGGTACTTGGTAGGTTTAGTGTTAAGGATTATATCAAAGTATTATAATAATAAAATATTTAAAATTATAAAACATAAAACATATAACTATATAACCAATGATTAGATATAAGATACTCACGCAACTGAATAGCTTTGTCGACGTACTGCTTCTCCGCAGCGAGCGTGTCCCCGGCCGCGTCGGCCGCGTCGGGGGCGGAGGCCGGCTTGTAGTTGGAGTTGTACACGCGGTCCAACAGCACGTTGAACACGCCTATCTCCGTCAGGTACACCAGCACCTGAGGCAGTGCACCATATATCGAAACTATACTTCATCCTTCAAGTAGTGGTCAGTTTGAGGCCTATCTCCGTCAAGTACATCAGCACCTGAGGCAGTGCACCATATATCGAAACTATACTTCATCCCTCAAGTAGGTGTCAGTTTGAGGCCTATCTCCGTCAAGTACACCAGCACCTGAGGCAGTGCACCATATATCGAAACTATACTTCATCCTTCAAGTAGTGGTCAGTTTGAGGCCTATCTCCGTCAAGTACATCAGCACCTGAGGCAGTGCACCATATATCGAAACTATACTTCATCCTTCAAGTAGTGGTCAGTTTGAGGCCTATCTCCGTCAAGTACACCAGCACCTGAGGCAGTGCACCATATATCGAAACTATACTTCATCCTTCAAGTAGTGGTCAGTTTGAGGCCTATCTCCGTCAAGTACACCAGCACCTGAGGCAGTGCACTATATATCGAAACTATACTTCATCCTTCAAGTAGTGGTCAGTTTGAGGCCTATCTCCGTCAAGTACATCAGCACCTGAGGCAGTGCACCATATATCGAAACTATACTTCATCCCTCAAGTAGGTGTCAGTTTGAGGCCTATCTCCGTCAAGTACACCAGCACCTGAGGCAGTGCACCATATATCGAAACTATACTTCATCCTTCAAGTAGTGGTCAGTTTGAGGCCTATCTCCGTCAAGTACATCAGCACCTGAGGCAGTGCACCATATATCGAAACTATACTTCATCCTTCAAGTAGTGGTCAGTTTGAGGCCTATCTCCGTCAAGTACACCAGCACCTGAGGCAGTGCACCATATATCGAAACTATACTTCATCCTTCAAGTAGTGGTCAGTTTGAGGCCTATCTCCGTCAAGTACACCAGCACCTGAGGCAGTGCACCATATATCGAAACTATACTTCATCCTTCAAGTAGTGGTCAGTTTGAGGCCTATCTCCGTCAAGTACATCAGCACCTGAGGCAGTGCACCATATATCGAAACTATACTTCATCCTTCAAGTAGTGGTCAGTTTGAGGCCTATCTCCGTCAAGTACATCAGCACCTGAGGCAGTGCACCATATATCGAAACTATACTTCATCCCTCAAGTAGGTGTCAGTTTGAGGCCTATCTCCGTCAAGTACACCAGCACCTGAGGCAGTGCACCATATATCGAAACTATACTTCATCCTTCAAGTAGTGGTCAGTTTGAGGCCTATCTCCGTCAAGTACATCAGCACCTGAGGCAGTGCACCATATATCGAAACTATACTTCATCCTTCAAGTAGTGGTCAGTTTGAGGCCTATCTCCGTCAAGTACACCAGCACCTGAGGCAGTGCACCATATATCGAAACTATACTTCATCCTTCAAGTAGTGGTCAGTTTGAGGCCTATCTCCGTCAAGTACACCAGCACCTGAGGCAGTGCACCATATATCGAAACTATACTTCATCCTTCAAGTAGTGGTCAGTTTGAGGCCTATCTCCGTCAAGTACATCAGCACCTGAGGCAGTGCACCATATATCGAAACTATACTTCATCCTTCAAGTAGTGGTCAGTTTGAGGCCTATCTCCGTCAAGTACATCAGCACCTGAGGCAGTGCACCATATATCGAAACTATACTTCATCCCTCAAGTAGGTGTCAGTTTGAGGCCTATCTCCGTCAAGTACACCAGCACCTGAGGCAGTGCACCATATATCGAAACTATACTTCATCCTTCAAGTAGTGGTCAGTTTGAGGCCTATCTCCGTCAAGTACATCAGCACCTGAGGCAGTGCACCATATATCGAAACTATACTTCATCCTTCAAGTAGTGGTCAGTTTGAGGCCTATCTCCGTCAAGTACACCAGCACCTGAGGCAGTGCACCATATATCGAAACTATACTTCATCCTTCAAGTAGTGGTCAGTTTGAGGCCTATCTCCGTCAAGTACACCAGCACCTGAGGCAGTGCACCATATATCGAAACTATACTTCATCCTTCAAGTAGTGGTCAGTTTGAGGCCTATCTCCGTCAAGTACATCAGCACCTGAGGCAGTGCACCATATATCGAAACTATACTTCATCCTTCAAGTAGTGGTCAGTTTGAGGCCTATCTCCGTCAAGTACACCAGCACCTGAGGCAGTGCACCATATATCGAAACTATACTTCATCCCTCAAGTAGGTGTCAGTTTGAGGCCTATCTCCGTCAAGTACACCAGCACCTGAGGCAGTGCACCATATATCGAAACTATACTTCATCCTTCAAGTAGTGGTCAGTTTGAGGCCTATCTCCGTCAAGTACACCAGCACCTGAGGCAGTGCACCATATATCGAAACTATACTTCATCCTTCAAGTAGTGGTCAGTTTGAGGCCTATCTCCGTCAAGTACACCAGCACCTGAGGCAGTGCACCATATATCGAAACTATACTTCATCCTTCAAGTAGTGGTCAGTTTGAGGCCTATCTCCGTCAAGTACATCAGCACCTGAGGCAGTGCACCATATATCGAAACTATACTTCATCCTTCAAGTAGTGGTCAGTTTGAGGCCTATCTCCGTCAAGTACACCAGCGCCTGAGGCAGTGCACTATATATACTTCATACTTTAAGTAATGGTCAGTTTTAATAATTTACTTAAGGTATTAATTTATTTGATGCAAGTTAAAACACAGAACTAGAGTTTCAAACAGTATTGATTGGCAACTTCGACTTTGTGAACGTGAAGGACGGATCGCAGATAACACACATTAGATTCAGATATAAAATGCAATTGTTTTAGATTATGTATGTATGTAATCTCACCATGTATACAACGAACTGGACGAGCAGAATCATTATTTCTTCCATAGGAGAATACTTATCAAAGCAGAAGTAGCACCGAGGGTTGACACGTTGAACTGGAATGGGGTTTTAATTAAATTAATAGAAAAAATATCAACACCGTGAATGTACGAAGATATTAATTAGGTAACCTAAAAGGTATTGAAGCCATTTTTTTTTATTGTATTGGACTCTCACCGCAGCATTTATTGACGTCCATCCCGTCCAAGTGGGGGGGCACGTCGCATTTTCCCCCTCGGTTGAGGGAGCACATCGCGTTGACGTACGCGCAGTGTGACACCTTGATTCCCCCCCGCACGGCGGCGTGGGGGGGCATGGTGTAGCTCGCCGCCAACAGCAGGAAGTCCCAAAAGCTCTCCAGGTTGTCCACGTACGTCTCCGTCGCAGTTTTGAGCGTGGGTGTGAAGAATCCTTCGAGGTACGTTTTGATTGTAAGTAAATTTAGAAATAAAGGAAGTTTTAATTAATTTATACGATGTCATTATATGTGTAACTATTACAAGAGTAGTTTGGTGTAGTAATACAAGGTGCAGACCGAACAGTATGAGGAAGGCCACAAGCACGGTGCTGGATCCCTGCTCCCCGAATGAGAAGCTCACGAGGTAAGAGAACGCCAGGAACGCCAGCACCATCGCCACCAGCAACACGAACATTACGCCTGGGACGAGGTACATTTATTGTATATCTTTTCTAAAACTTTTCTATATGTCTAATTATTATGTAGATTAGGTTCGTTCCGAACCGTCCCACTCTCGCTTCGATGGGCTACAAGTAGTGTTGTAATAAAAATATTTTATTATAAGCGTTTTACATTTAGAGGTCTCTTCTGGTCACAAAAGACAATTAAAATCGGGCCGTCCTAAGACATCGACAGGTCGGCTCGGTCGCGAGTAGTCCTTCCGGTGACGTACCCAGGAAGTCTAGCTTGTCGATGGTGCTGTCCGCCTCGAGCGTCAGCGTCAGCAGCAGCGTCGGCACCACCAGTCCCAGTACGCAGGGCACCATGTGCGCCACCAGCGTGGCCGCCCACTGCAGCGCGGCTGGCGCGCCCGCCAGCGACAGTGCGTGCCGGGTGCCCGACAAGCGCTCCACGCACGGCAGCGACACGTAGTTTATCACAGTCGACATTACCACTTGAGGAGGGGGGGAAATACAATTAGTATTGTTTAATGCATTCTGTGTCACCGAATAAAATGTATTGTAGTCGTGATTTCTGAAGCGAGCAAGCGTTGCACGTCTCTCCTTTTCTCTAACTCACCGAAGCTCACCCCGATGGCCCAGAGCATACAGGACACGGAGCTCTTGGGCTCCCTCCAGGTGACGCCGGGATCGCCCCTCAGCGGGTGCAGGCTCGCTGTCACTGTGCGGCCGTCCGCCGCCGGGAGCTCACGCGCCGCCAGCGCGTTGGACAGCAGGCCCACCGACACCGGCGCCGCGTGACGGACCAGCGTCGTGTACAGCGCCTGGGGGGGGGGGAGTGATTATAGGAAACACCCCTTTAATAACTGGCGACTTTTAAACTTCGGGTTACTAATTTATCAGAGAAAAAATACTAACAGAAATATCTTTTATAATATCATTTTTTTATGTTAGTCGGTCGTCTCTCAAACTTCTCTCTTTATTTTAATTCGTATAAAGTTCGTATAAAGTACTATAAAGTCCTATGAAGTTCGTATAAAGTACTATAAAGTCCTATAAAGTTTGTACAAAGTCCATCCTTACGTTGGCGTGCGTGTCGTTGATCTCGATGCCGACTACGTATTTGTTGTATTCGAATATATCCTTTTTACCGGCTCGGAGTATCGCTGAAAATAATCATTACTATAACAAAAACAATTTCACTAATTATAACTTGAATCCGTTCTTAAGTTATATTTTATATAAAATTTTAACCAACACTTTTTTTTAAACAATTTGTTTCAAATACCAAGCGTTAAAGTAATTTATTGTATGTATTAGTAAAAGATATACTTAGCAAAAAAAATAAAATAAATAAATAGTCACTTGGAAGAAATAGTGGACTCATAAAGAAACTTTTAAACCGCGACTAACTTTGCACGCCTCTGAAAATAGCTATAGATACGCCCATTGTCCCATGTAATCTACGGGAATCAAATATGGACGTCAAAACTAAAAACAAATTCCAGATCACTAAAAGAAGAACAAAGTAGCATGGGTCTAAATTTAAAAGAAATTATGTTATTAACATTCTCTTTAAAGGGAATGGAAGTGGGCGGGTCACGTATCAGATGGGCGGATCGAATAGTGATGATAGCTGGACCAGGTTGGCTAAATATGTTAAAGATAGAGATAGATGGCTTTCACCAGAACAGAGTCCATACAAGAATAATTTCTGTTTATAATGTAAAATACACTTTTTTTAAATGTAATTTTGTCTGTTGTATGTTAAGGAATTATAAAACTTTTATTTATTGCATAGCATTCAATAAAGATTTATTATTATTATTATTTATTATTAGCCCAATGCATATGATATATTCCTCCTAATTAATGGTGAATGTATGAAGTATGTATGAATCATTCAATAAGCTCACACTCTACCGGTGACGCTGTCATGGATAACAGCAAATACAAAAAAAGGGAATTAACGTCACCTTCTGTGACATCCCCGGTGACCTCAAAGTCCACATCCGGAAAGGAGTCCCTGGTCCTGGTTTCAATCCCGGGCTCCACGTGCAGCATCACCCGGCGCTGGGCCTGCGGTCTGTAGAGGTCGAGGTCCAAGTCTATCAGCTTATTGGGAGTCCCGACCCCGTAGCCCGCGTTCGACATCAGGATAAACATGCACAGCATTGATATTGGTATCATAATGTTCTGGAAAAATGTTTATATTCATTGAGCGAAGCGAGCGGAGCGCTCTACTGGAGACTTTTTCACATTCTTTGTCACGAGTAGGCTCGAAAAGTACTGGACGGAAAATTATGAAATTTTGCAATAAAAAAAACACACATTAGGTGTCAAAGGTTTAAAAATTTTGAAAAATGTCATGTCGTTGAGGAATAATCGTTAAAAAATTGATATCCCATTGAAATCAATGGGAAACGATGAGGCATTACACTGGGCTAGCTTCGCTCAATATAAAAACGGCACCCGAGATTTCGCGAGCGCAGCGAGTCGAAATTGAGGGTGTGATGGCGCCTCTAGTAATCATAACGTCCCGTATCCATGTTAGAACGTCATATGGATGGCAATGCTGCATCACTATCAGATACAAAGAGGATGATCGTTCTAGTTCAAGTCAGTTCCATACCTCGGTACGAGTTGGTCGTATTTCAAATCGTCTCTATATACATTTCTTAAAACACTTTTCTATTTTAATTTTACTATTTCAAAAGTATATGTTCTTTAATTGAGCGAAGCGAAAGAAGTGAGTGGAGCGTTTTACTGGAGACTTTTTACATTCTTTGTCACGAATTGGCTCGAAAACTACTTGACGGAAAATTATGAAACTTTGCAATAACAAAGACACATATTAGGTGAAGGTTTAAAAAAAAAATGCAAAAATATCTTAAATTTTTTTTTTTAAATATCGTGTCAAAAAACTAGTATCCCATTGAAGTCAATGGGAAACGATGAGTTAATAAACTGGGCTCGCTTCGCTCAATATTCAAACGGCACCCGAAATTTCGCAAGCGTAGCGAGTCGAAATTGAGGGTTTGTTGGCGCCCCTAGTATTAATATAATTCTATTTAGCATTGACTAAAGTTTTTAAAAACCTCCCAGGGGACTCTTGTGTAACATTTTCTCACCATCAACATAAAATAAGTCTTCTTGGAGTAAAAGTACTGCATTTGCCGGTAGAACAGCGCCGCGAACTGACGGGCGTACAGCGCCACCCCGCTGTAGTGTTTGAAGGTCGGCTCTGGAAAGTAACTTTTAGTACTTAGTGTTATAACAAACATGGCGGTATTTAACACTAAACCTACCGACAATTCTTGTATACCTGTTCTTACCGCACGCGGTCAAATTAACCGGTAATTAAAAGTTATTTTATTATATAACGCAGGTAATAATGGAAATAACTAAAAGTAAAGAGTGAAGAAAATATTATATGTATATTCTAAGAATTGTCATGTAGTTTGATAACGATATTATAACGTTTAAAGATGTGTTAGTTTTACAAATGTTTAAGAACGGTCAATTTGACCGGTACTTGGTACTTGGTTTGGTGTTAAACCACTCAAGTGACTGAACTCAAAGTAATAATTAAAGCAGACTGCGAATGGTTGCCGAGTATTCGTTTCATATCTGAAGATTTCGTTCGAATTTTGTCTGTGCTAAAAATCAAAAACAACTCCGTTTATATGTTGAGGACAGACAAAGAAATAGGATTATAACTATCTTACCGACAGTACCGCCGTCTATCTCGTCTTCTGAGAACGTAGTTGTAATGTCGCTGCACAGTCTGAAATAAAAATGTCGTTAAAATATATACAATGAAACTACTTTGAATATTTTTGATAACTCACTTTAAAAACACTTCCTCCAGTGTGGAGATGCCGACACCGATCGAATCGATACCGAGCTCTGATCTCTTGGACTCCAGGAGGTTGAAGAGTTTGGGGAACTTTGAAGTGGCGGTGGCTGGAAGGTTGTAGGAGAGGGAGTTGAGAGACTCCTCCTTGATCGTGGCGTCCGGGACCTGGGATGTGATGACTGTTGTGATGGCCGCCTCATTGGGCCGACCCACCGTGGTGAGGGATAGCCGGTAGCCGGTGCCTGTAGTGTTAAAATGGTATAGAACGAAGTTGTCGATCGCGATCCAAAATTTATTTATTTGCTATAATATTTGTTTCACACGAAGTAAGTAGTTACAAAAAAAAACAAAAAAATAGATTGGGAACATACAAAAGGCGATCTTATCGCCGAACGGCTATTTGTTCCGGACAACCTTAGGGTTAGAAGAAATGTAGACAAAATCGGATGAATTAGGTAGTTGCAAAAATTATAACAATAGACATACACATAACTACACTATAATACGTAAAAATAAATATAAAATGAATAATAAATATGTAAAGTACCGATGGCCCGCTTGAGGTGCATGGTGGTGGCGTGGCAGACGAGGCGGCCGGCGTGCAGCGCGGCCACGCGGTCGCCGAGCGCGTCCGCCTCCTCCATGAAGTGCGTGCTGAGCAGCACCGTGCGGGAGCCCCGCAGGCTGAGCAGCAGGTCCCACAGCTCGCGGCGCGTCTCTACGTCGAGACCGGAGGTGGGTTCGTCCAGCAGCAGCACCCGCGCGTCGCCGGCCAGCGCGCAGCCCAGCTGCAGGCGGCGTCGCATGCCCCCCGACAGCTCCGAGCTGCGCTGCGAGCTGCGATCGGTCAGACCCAGCCGCTCTATCAGCTCCGAGGACGATGACGCCGCCGAGTTGTACGAGCCGCCTTTCAGCTGGGGGACAATCGACGTTTTATATACCGTATCTCTTGTGGTGTCGGAGTGTAAGGAGCCCAAAAACTTGTGATTTTCTTTTACTTAAAACTTAATGGACATTTATATGATGTCAACTAATTTATATCGCACCTAGGTCCGAGCACTTTTGTATACTTATTCATGATGCGAGCTACCTTCCATTATAAAATGTGTCTAATAAGATGCATAATTTCTGACAATTTTCCCGATAACGTTACAACAGATTTAGGCTTTTTAGGCACCGATTTTTCTACTCTTTTATTGCTCTGCACCTCTTAAGCATTACGAAACCAAACCCATCACGTGTTAGTGTCCATCTATCAGTGTGGTCCGCCTGAAAAATCTATTTAATGTGGTCACATCTGAAATCTGAATAATGAAATCACTCTCAAACGACTCACCAGTGTGAAAAACATGACATGTTCCATTACTGTGAGGTCGGGAAAGAACAGGTTGTGTTGCGGACACAGCCCCAGCAGCTTCCGCATCTCGACCTTCTCGGTGGCGGTGTCGTAACCCTCCACCAGCACTTGGCCCTCCGAGGCGTTCAACATACCTGGAACACACACAAAGACACACGCTATAAGAAACTGGAGTTAATTGGAAGGAATTTTTATTATTAATAACACTAGTACTAGGTCACTAAATAAGTTTTGCAATAGAGCCATATTTATTAAGGTCTTTCAAAATAATTTCCATTGTAGTCATAGGTAAAAAACAGTTGTTAAAAAATTAATTCCATTTTTCTTCTGGGAGTTCTGAACATGCGTGGTCTCAAGCTTCCTGCCTTTGAGCTGATCCTTCAGAATTGGACACAAAGCAGTCACAGGGAGTAAGATCTGGACTGCAAGTTCCCAAGGACTCAAGGACAAATCAAGACGAGGAGTCGCAAGGTCTCAAGCACTTTCACACTTCATTCTCTTTTTTTATCTTTCTTCTTTCAAGCACGTTCTTCAAAGATTCAACTGTCGCATGAGTGCAAGACGCAGGAGCGTTGTTGTGGTGAAAATACCCACTGTCCATTTTGATTTGGACGAATTTCTTCGAGTTTCTGTACAACTTTATCAAACATTCATTGATATACCAAGAGGCCGTGACTGTGCGCTATCTAAAACAACTCGTTGCAATATATGTACAAATACAGCTATTATTTTCTTCTTCACTGATCTCGATTTAGGGACTTGAGTTTGCGTTTCCTCATTTTCGAACAATCATATATTTTTTTAATTTTTTAACGTTACATCTACATAGTAAATAGTAAGCCATAGTAAGCGACATCCTATTTCGTAAATCTTTAACAATTTTAAACCAATTTACTGACTTTTTTGTTCTGGCTTAAGGTCGAAGGGTACAAACAGTGTACAAACTATTCTTACTCCAAGGATATCATATAAAATTCTATGAACACTTGGTGCACTAATCTGTAAGACCCCCTCTACAGTTTGCCTGTATCAATGACTAGACTTTACCAACGTTTTTCATAGCAGTTACTTCTACAAGACAACCTGATCTTGGAGCAAGTGTGACACTGAAGTTACCGCATTCAAATTCACGATATCACCGGTAAACTGTTGTGCGATGAGGACACTTTTCTTGGAGTACAGCCACGCAGAAAAATGTAGCGAATACCGTTCAGTCATTTTTCACTCTTCAAAAACGTATAACTTTGTGATGCAATGATACACAATGATTTATTATATGGCTACCTACTAGATGAGTTGCCATTTATAAAAAATATATATATGCACGTACCGACTGTTTATAGAAACCCTGTATTGCAGAACTTAGTGACCTACGTATAAATGAATTTGTTTAAATTTCTTATATATTGTCCTTAAAAATAGTTTAAATCAAGGCATTAGGAGAATATGTATACAAATACCATAATTGACGCTTTGTTTATATGAGTGCATCTGGGTAAGTAACGGAAGGATTTGATAATATTTTAAAGATTTAACAAGTAAATTACTAAAGACGGCATGCATATTCTATGACACATTCTGATAACAACTATGTGTATTAAATATTGAAATTACAATCCTTTTGTTTTTGAGTCATTAGTGCCGATGAGCGAGTCTTAGATTCAGTTTGTAGGAAGCCATTTTATATTTTTGATATTCAATATCTGAAGTGTCTTTTATTAATATAAAATAAATGCCAGGCACAGAGGTCGGGTGTGTGTTACCGGTTATGATGGACATGAGCGTGGTCTTCCCGGCGCCGTTGTGACCCAGCAGCACCGTGATCTCCCCGCGATATACGTCCAGGGACACGTCGGTCAGCGCACGGTACGAACCGAACACCTACGGACATCAACGGTACATTTATTAACAACAACAATCCACTTGCAATATCGTGCAATGAAACTCAAAACATTAGTTATTGTAATGCATTCTGCTAGAAGTGGGCCAAATTTATTACCGATATTGGAGTGGATTCTGAGTATGTATATATTGAGTCTATTCGTTAGGGGGAAATGTGCCTTGCCATAGCAATTTAGGGACCTGCAAAATAATTTGGCTTCGCATAGATAGGGACGATGGTGTTGTTGTTTACGCGTGTCTAAGGATCCCTTAATGGCAATGCGGTGATGGATCGTCTCAGGCCATATTCAAATGACCATTGACGACATACTCTCACAAATTCCCTCCCCTAAAACCAAAGATTCGGTCACCGTGCTACCATGCTAGAAAATTTATAATCTACTTTGCACAGACGAATGGTCTATCCTAATTGGTCGAGACGTAAAATCACTTGGGATGTAAAGTCAGCAAGAGATCCTACAAAGAGGATTCCACATTTGAAACAAGAGACGTCGATTCTTCAAACGGCAAATAAAAGTAATAATGTTTAATGGGTGTAAGTAGCCAGAAATTACTTGAACATAAATAAAGAAAACCCCAATCTTTCCCAAAAAGGAAGAAAGACAAAATGAATGAAAGAAGAGAATAAGTGTCAATCTTTTCAAGGGTCTGCCCTTATCAGTCCGATCCCTAAATCGATGGCTGACAACCGGCCAACTATAAGACTATTGCTATACTTCCTTTCTCTCCAAAATAATGGAAATATTATAAAAAAATATATAAATATATGAATCGTGTCAATAAGCTATTGCTATTGCTATAAGCTATTTCTCGGTAAAACATCGACAAGTACCAAAAGAAACCAGTCTTTTAACGAGACCTCCCTAAGGAATGAATCAGAATGGATTAAACTGTATCTTTTTATCCGTGATGGCCGTTTGAATTGACGAGCTCCTGCGTGAAAATTGCGTAGGAATATCGAATGCATCTTCTGTCATATGACGGAGTGTTCGATAGGGTTTTTTGATCTCATCACCACACTATGCCAGGTAAAGGACGAGAAGATGTCATTTTCTTTATGAGACAAGTATTTTTTTTTTTCTTATCCTAATACTTTGTTGTCGGGTGAATTTATGGAACATTGTGATATACAATTTGTTGAATATTACCTTGGATACGTTTAGGACTCTGATGCCGGCGTGCATATCTTTGGGAGGTGCCTCGAAATACTGCGGATCCTGGAATTCGGTTAACTCCTCTGCCTCATCCTCGGGCTCCACTTGCGTTTTTTTCCAGTAGCTTTTCTGAAATTTCTTATTTGTTAAAAAATAAAGAATGAAAAATTGATTTCTTTAGAAAGAATAACAGGAAACTTACGGAGCACAGGAAGTTCCAGGGTTGTGCCTGTGCGTAGGGTCCGGGATTGATCTGCGAGAGGTACCAGCCCAGCGAGAGGAACAGCAGCGTCTGCAGCACGAGCAGTGCGTAGGACATCAGGATGGGGCCGCTGTTGGCCTCGTGCATGGTCAATATTGACCCAAAACCGGCACCCTTGCCTAAAATTCAACCGCATATTCGTAAACAAAGGGCTTTTTAGCATTTAAACACTGATAAGGATAGTAGAGCGGGTGTTCTCACCGTAGGCCTCCAGCTCCCCCACCTCGTTCCAGAACCAGTGTACGGGCATGAAGGGCAGGATCCCTAGCAGCAGGTACCACTGTTCGAAGCGCTCCTCCAGCAGTCGCACCGGCAGCCACAGCGCTATGTACGACAGAGTGGCCATCGACACCGCGTACTGGGCTGACAATGTTGTTATCATTAATGATGTCTCTTTATTCTGAATTCATTATGATCGGTGCTCCAAAATTCTGGCTGACGTGTTCATATAAGAAGATGCATTTAGATTGATTTTGTTTGTGGGGAAAAATATGTGTATTCTCTACGAATCTTAGCCTCATGGAGTAAAAGATTTCTAAGTTGCTATGAATTTTGATATTATACAGATAATAATATGATAATTTTAAACATAATTTTATCACATTTTAACACACAGATAATCAACATTCGTTACAATCAAATCTGGGCACGAAAGAGTGTTGAGTTATTGTGTGTGTTGTGTGTGCGTGTGTGTTGAGACTAAGAGAACGAACATTTCAGAATTCAAATATGATTTGACTCACTGGATTTAATCAAGTAGCTGCACGCGTAGGCCATAGACAGAACAGTGATGAAATGCAACGCCAGAAGAATGACGATGAGGATTGGATTGCTCAACGGTATCACCGGATTGGAGGACACTTTGAGAAGGAGCGTCCCTCCTATACAATACACCAAACCAACCGGCACCATGTTCAGGAAATGACATAGATTTAACGTTGTATTTGACACTCCCACCATTTTGATCAGCTCCTGTTAATAAAATAATATACTTCTGGAACCGCAGCATTAAATATTTCATTTCCAGAAGTATGCACCTGGATGCCGGTAATCCTCTCCTCGAGTAGTTTGGACATGACGAAAATAAAAGTTATCATGAGCGAGATGGTGGTTACGAAGTGCATGATGGCGCACACCACTTTAATGATCGGCCGCTCCTTGGAACGGACGTAAGGGAACTCCTGGATCATCACTTGCTGGAATATTGTTAGAATGGAAATTAGTAGTTAATTACCCCAATATCTATGCTTGTAATATGAAATTCTTTCTGTCTTTACCGTCTCAGTCCATATTTACCTGTTTAATTTCATTGCCGGTTATTAATTGTATGAAGTTTGAATCGATAGCCCACTGCAGTCTGATGAACGGCTCGTATATAGCACCTGCGGTTGACAGTGTAATATAATGTAATATGGTATATTCTTTTAAGTTTTAATACAGATATCTTACCAAATCTCTCGTGGGGCCCAATGGAGCCGTCATCGGCGTTCACCTTCTCCGTCTGAAAGTCTCCTAGCATACGAATTGTGTAGTTCAAGTGCGAAGGCCAGCTACCGTTCATGTTCTGTTAATAATAAAAAAAATAGTTATGTCAGTTATCCCCCCTATAACACAGTAGATTCGTTACGCGTTATAGGAATATTCTCGTATAACGCGTTCATATGACAATATAACGCGTTATGTACATGTAATTAACGTTTAACTTTCCTCGTTAAAGGCGGTTTAAATGAAATATTAAGAAAGTACTTAATTTAATTTTACTTTACTTTATTTATTTTTATAACAACGCAATATTTAAGGGAAGCTAAATTAATTATGAACTGTAAAAAAAAAAGTATAAATTTAATTGAGCTGAGCGTAAGCGAAGTTAAGTTAAGTTAAGTTAAGTTTGTGTTTAGTTGTCTCCAGAATGCGACGAGATAATTAGCTAAAAATTTTCTCATGCTTGTCTGAACCGAACGCGGATGTTATAGAGAAAACAGATTGAAAGAAATGTTTAGCCACTCAAAAGTTATCACTAAAAGAAGAAAGGAAAGGGGTTCAGCTTAACACCCGCCGCGCACGGTTGGCGGATCCTAGTAGTATAGACATATAACGCCTTTGAGCATTGTGTTGTTATAAAATTAAATAAAGTAAAGTAAAAATTAAATTAAATTCTTTCTTTATATTTCATTTAAACCGTTCGAGATATCGTTAGTATGGAGTAATTCGAAGCGACAGGATGTTTTAAACTACACTCATTATAAAGATAAAAATTTTTGAAAGCGTTTTAAATGTGATTCCGTAAGGTCGAAGGTCAGTTTATTCATTATTGTACCAAGCGTATCGGATTGCGAGTCGTATGACGACATAGTAATGGGCGAATCTTTATACTTCAGAGAACTAACTAGTACTATATATATACTACTATAGATAAAAATAAGTGAGAAAGTTATCCGTTAAGAGATAGATATCCGTTTCTTTAAGTATGTTGTTTTTTTTTTCATTAAAAGCATAAATAAAAGATAAAAGACGGCCTTATCTTTGAAACCTGGTTTTTTAACACTAAACCTACCAAGTACCAGTCAAATTGACCGTTCTTAAACTTTTGTAAAAATTACACATTTTTAAACGTTATAATATCGTTATCAAACTACATTACAATTCTTAGAATATGCATATATTTTCTTCATTCTGTACTCGTAGTTATTTCCATTATTACCTGCGTTATATAATTAAATAACTTTTAATTACCGGTCAATTTGAGGGCGTGCGGTAGGAACAGGTATACAAGAATTGTCGGTAGGTTTAGTGTTAAAAGAAAAAAAAGTACTTAAAAATTTTGTAGAAAAGAAATTTCTTTGTCATTGTTTTGTTAAATAAAAGTTGAATATTGATTCATTTTTGAACGAGACTTAATAAAAAATGTAATTATAAATAATTAATAGCTACGGGGAACCTTGAAACCTTGTTATATCAACATTATAACATACATAATGTGTTTGTGAATGTGTGTGTGTGTGTGTGTGTGTGTAACGTTAGAATTACAATTACATTGATGTATTTCCAAGTATGTGATATAATATGTATGAAACAGACAGGCACGTTTGTTTACAAAACAATTAATGAATCATAAAACAGAATTTGCTTTGTGTTATAGTATTGGGGAATGCACTAGATTTAAATTTATTAACAGTGAGTAATTTTAATATTCGGACAGTGTGAGGTTTCTGATTTTTTTCGCCATAACTTTTTAACATTTTTAACAAATGTAACAGAAAATTAATCGAATATTATATATATATTTACCGAATTACCACTCACTGACTCATCACGTAAACTATCTGTCCGATTAACTTAAAATTTTACATAGTTACTTCTTTTGTGACGTTCACTAAGAACGGATTATACGGAATTTCTATCCCAACGCATTTCAATTTTATACATTTCGACAAGTTTTAAACCTGTAGGCTCTATACACTTAACGCTAAGAGTTACTATAGCAACGGTTACGATGACAGCGGATAATATGACAAAGGTTACCATAGCAACCTAAGTTCACATCCAAATTAATAGTGCCCAGTGAAGCGGATGGGAATAATCTAGTAATAACATATGTACCTACAAAACAATAGCAATTATTTAACTAACATAAAACATACGAATACTATGGTTTAAATGAAAACGCGTCTTAACGTTACTTTAATATCCGGCCACTTTCAGCCATTTTATATTTCTGAGCTGGTATTTTTAATTGTATGAGTTTTATAATTTTTTCGGGTAACCACTCCGTTTAATCTCTTCTTGCACACTCATATTTTATTAGTTAAACATTTTTTTGGACGGTATTGGTGTTTTTTCTCTCTCCGCTCCAGTTTATCCATGTTTTCAATAGGTAATTTTGGAACTGAGCTAGGCTTTTTCTAATTAATCTTCTTTTGTAACGTCCTCCTAACTTTTTAGTTGGCCATTTTGCGGTATATAATCTTAACGATCCTCATAATTAAACCTTTGGGTTATACTACTAATTTTTAGCATTGCAGTATTTCTATTAGATTTACCTTTAGCATTATGAAAAATGACAAATTGCCTGATTTCAAAACTGGTAATGTGTGATTATCAACAAAAAACTGCTGAAGCTTAAATTTATCCCATTGAAATATCGACAATGTTTACAATCAAACATTTATTTATATATTTTCCACTTTGAATCCATACCAGTGATCACTTGTGTATCAAATGGAAGTGACGGGAGGGCCTATTTTGATATCGTATGTATTAAAATAAGCCATTCTGTAAGGACATTCTCTAACTTAAAATGAGTCTACAAGGGCTCCAAACGCGCCCTGCTTTGAGAAGAAGCACACAACAAACTCAGCCGGGTTTTTTTTAATTCTAACTCGGCTCAAACATTGAATCAAAGCAGTACATCGTCCACATATTAAAGTAACATCCAAATTTGAAGCTTTTTCATTTAAACCATAGTATTTGTAAGCTCTTTTAAGTTAGGTAAATAAAATTTATGCTATTGTTTTCAGGCACATATTATAATATTCAATTAACTTTTTGTTACATTTATAAAAAAACTAAATCAGGAACCTCACACTGTCCAAATATTTAATTAACACACTACATCCATACTAATCTTTTAGTTTTATCTTTCTATTAATCACACATTAAAAGTATTATGTTCAGTAAAACACAGTATTAACTTCATTGAATGTATTGTGTTTGGTAGCAAAAAGATGACAGACACACTGAATATATATTATTTATATACCCTCTGCTTAGCCAATCTTATTAGTAATAAAATGTGAAAAGCAGTCATGTCATATACATAACAAAAAGAAACCTATCCAGTAATGTATCCATTGTTATATCTTGATGCAAACACACAAATGTTTGGTATAATAATATTAGTGACGGTTAAAGTATAGATATGTATCAATATGCACTCATGATCTCACCTGAAATATCACGATTGCGTCGGTATCACTAAATTTTCTATCGCTTTTTAGAAGCTCGGCAACATTTGTAATGGGCATGTAATTCATCTTCATTTCACCTAAAAAAAGACATAACTCCATAAAATTTTATAAGTTTCGTGATTGTAACTATAGATTTAAATATCCATACAAAAGTAATCTTTACTTTTCCGGATATATGAGCCATGTTTTCAACAGTTGTAGTTACATAATTAATTTAATAACTACCTGAGCTATGAGTTATATTTTATTGTACCTGTAGAATACTTTTTTCGGTTGAGTTTCAAACTCTCTCCAACATGGTCCATAAGTAGACCAGTGAGGTCCGTATCTGGAGTGTAGAAGATTGTTGTGGGTCCCGGCAATGACACAATATCTATTGGCTCCTGTTTGTCAATTAGTAAAGTATAAGATAATTTTCACAGTCCAAGTGATATATGGAATGTTTTATTTGATAATAATTTACTATAAATACTTAAAACATGTACTAGTTAATATTGATTTTGGCTCACTGCCAAGACAAAGACATAATAGTCCAATTGTATAAAATGAAATTCTTACCGTTTCTTGAACAGAAAAGGCTTCGGCTATTGAAAATTTATGCACAGGGTTAATGTACCCTTTGAAAAAAAACATTATGAAGAAAAATGCTAGAGGAGATATTAAGTCGATAGATGTGTGAATGAACCGCCTCTTCCTCACCACCATATGTTTCCACATAAGAACAAGTACTGTATGCATTATGATTTTATTACTTTTTCTCCTTTTCGTTAATCAAACACTATCAACACACGAAACTTTCACAAACACCAATCCCAACTGATATACCATTGTCAGATCGTTTATGAAAGCATTTACAACTTTAATGAAGTATGTGTAGTGATATTAATTTCATAATTTTAAATTATTTGGTGATTGTTTAAAATGTTATGAATACTTATTTTCCCAATACAGTTGACTAATTTTTTACAAGTATGTATAAATTATCGACACAACATAATTTAGCTACCAAGAGTAATCTCGAAAGTAAAAAATTCAAACTACATCCACTTGTGAATCAGAAAAATTTAAAAATGCTAATTCAGATTCACCGAATTTTGTTGAATTATTGAATGACAACAAATGTCAAACGACAATTGATAGAATTATATGTCACTCAGAAAATATACATCGCGACGCTTCATATCACGCAATGTTATTATTAATTTAATGTGATTAATTTGATGGAGTTCCGTGCTGTTATAATGTTCCTTACCAAACAGAAACAAAGTGTTCAAACCATATTGGAAGAGATGTAATTTGTTTATGGGGACTCCAGGAAAAAACATTGTATAATATTATTTCATCCTTGGTATTCCATTCTACAACATAAAACCGCAGCCTCATAGGTATATATAATTTTGGTTGTACGTTGGTGCATTTAAAATTATTTTTCTAAAGTTGAATTATTGATGCAGTACGTTGGTATATTCGATCTATAAACTATTGATTTTTCCTTTCAATCAACATTAGAATAATCAATTATTAATCGTTTGATTGATTAGAATCGCTACTCCAATAATTAAAATAACACCTTAGTTAATTCGCATTTATTAATTACTTTTTGAAGTGTTGATTGACTTGACTCGTGATTCTGAGTTCGATTTTATTTGTCAATATACAGAGAAGGTTCTAATATATTTACAATTATTAATCTCTGATTATTTTGAATAAAATTGCTTAAATGTTTAGTTCTTTTTTTACTTATAATTTTATTTTTTATTATTATATGCTTATGTATGTTATCTATTGTGACTGCACCCTTAAGATTTAAGGATCAATAGATTTTTATTTTATTAATAATTTCAGATGTGGGTGTATTTATTATTGTTTTGTTTTCCTTATACCTTGGGATGTAGAGGAGCTCAAGAAATTGAAGAGTTGCCAATAAAGAAAAATAAATCTCCCAAATATTTTTCGAGTGCAGCATGGGGAGGGTGGACTCCAACAGACAACAGTTGGAAGGACTGGATAGAAATATGGGGCAACGAAAACTCGTCAGTGGCTTTCGACAGCACTGAAGTTGGTCGAGACCCTGAGTCCGGATGGCCGAGATATTGGAAGGGTCAGTATTTGAATAAAATAGCTCAGTTACTCTATTTCTTATATCTGTTTGTTTAAGGTATGGGCAAAGGTAACCCCGGTGTTCCTCCACCACCGTGGGCGTACGTACCAAACAATTACGGCAGACCGAAATTTTGTTACTTGCAACCCGCGAAGGGCCCTTGCAAGGAGCTTTTAAACAGGTATTTAAGAATTAGGACAATTATATATTAATATCTAATTGATATTATAAATATTACGTTATATAGATGGGGTTTCAATCCGACAACCAACGATTGTCAGAGCTTTTTATACAGCGGCTGCGGTGCAAATGAAAATAACTTCATGAACAAACAGGAGTGCGAGAGTTCGTGCGGGAGCGTTCCCGATACGGACTGCGAGTGGGAGAAAGTCGACTTTAGGGATTACTTATGGGAAGAAAAATAATAAAATGGAATCATAATCTATACTTTTATTTTACTTGTAAAAAAAACGAAAAATATTAAAATGTAAAAAAATAATTTATTATCATTACAGAGTATAAATAGATAGTTTTAATCCACCATTTTGTAAAAATATATCCAAATAATATTTTAATATTATATTTTAGATCTGTACGGCAGCAGCCTCCACTGTGATTGGATCATTTCTTTCTTGTTCTCGAGTTCGGAGAGTTTTGTTTGATCTGAAACAATTATTTCATGGGTTTTAGGTGTTATACTCCTCTATTTCTTAGAATATGGTACACAGTTATTTAATATGTGTTTTCTGGGCTTGAGAAATACGACAAATATCAAAAACATGGTATACGTTGCTTGCTTGCTGCATTTAACACCTACTTGTTCGTCCGGTGTGGTACCACCGTTCATAGAAGATGTAACTGAAATATCTATTGTTACGGAATTTCGTATGATGAGGGAAGACTCTCCTCTCCCTGTTACTCGAGGGTTATCTTTCTCCAGTAAGAAGTGTCGGACTTAATTGAAATATTTAATATAGCTAAATTTCGTATGGTGAGTGAGAGGGACGATTCTCCTCTCCCTGTTACTCGGGGGTTACCTTTCTCCAGTATGAAGTGCCGGACTTAGCTGAAATATTTATTCTACCTGAACTTAGTATGGTGAGTGAGAGAGAAGACTCTCCTCTCCTTGTTCCTCAAGGATAAAATTACCTTTCTCCAGTATGAAGTGCTGCACGAGCCGTATGAATGCGGTGGTCGGCACGGCCATGTTGATGAAGGGGTAGCTGGCGCCCGTCTCCGTCTTGGCGTTGGACACGATGGTGGCCAGCACCTCCACCTTGAGGTCCTTTGTTATACGGAATATCGGACCTCCACTGCGACATTTTGTATAATTTATATATAATACACTGATATGTAGTAACTACTGGTTAAGACAAATAAATATATTTATATGATGATTACATTTAAATTGGCGTAAATGAGGGATTTCATTTAATTCATCAAAAAAATATTATAACCTCCAAATATTAGGTTAAAGTTACTTAGTTGCTTTCATATATGATTTATATGTGATTTGTATGAATGTATGTATGTATATAAGGATGTGTGTATGTATGTACCTGAACCCGGACTGTACGCAGCACGACGTCTGTATGAGCGAGGGCGAGACGTTGTTGATGTGTCCGCTCGTCACCATGGGCTTCAGGTCCTCCAGGTTGGTCTCATTGAAGTACGGGTATCCCACCGCCAGCACAGACTCTCCTGAAAAGAAGACTACTAATGACAGCACTTAAAACAATTATATAATAAATAATATATATTCCTTCTACGTACCCTTTCGCGCTGGTTCGTCTGCGAACACTGCGGGTAGGAGGTGTCCCCAGTGGGACGGAGTCACGAAGAGCAGCGCCAGGTCGTAGGCCTTGTCGTCCTTGGTCTTGTACCGGACCACGGCCGTCTCCTTCACGTTCTGGCAGTACACCGACACCTTGTGGGATGCGTGCTGCACGTGCAAAAATATTAACACATGCAGTGTGAGAAGAATATTATTTTAACCCTTCGCACTCGAGATGTGACAATCGTTTTAATAGAGCTAATCAATTTTTTAAAAAATTTCGATGTAAAATTATTTTCTATTTTCTTATCGTCTGATAAATATTTATGTTTCATCTTTTTTCCAAAGCGAATTATTTCAGTGAATTCTACATCGATATCTATCTCGTATTATGCGCTCCTCTGTACTCACGTGCTTGACGACGTGCGCGCAGGTGAGCACGTGTCCCTGCCCGAGGTACACGCCGGCGCCCCACGCGGGCCCGCACCGCACCAGCAGCGTCGTGCCATCCACCACCTCTGGAACACACATATATACACTACACTGTATGTCCCGAAAGTTGTAACTGGATAAGCGGATGTGTATGCGTGTTTGTGTGTGTGTGTGTGTGTGTGTGTGTGTGTGTGTGTGTGTGTGTTTGTTTATATGTGTCTGCGTGTGTGTGAGTGCGTATGTGTGTGTACGTGCATCTGTGTATGCGCGTATGTGTGTCTTTGGTCGTTTACGTGTGTGTGTCTATGCTTATGTATTTGTGCGTGCGTGTGCGTATGTGTGTGTGCGTGTGTGTATGTGTGCATGTTCCTGTGTAGCATACTCACTTACCCAGTATCTTCTGGTAAAGTGGTGTGGGTGGGGCACGCGGCGGGTGCGCGTGTGTATGTGTGACACGTAGTTTAGCTGCCAGCACGGAGCGGAGCGGTGCCACCAGCGTCAGCCCCACCCACTCGCCGCGCCACCACGACACGGAGCACACCACCGCGCCCACCAACTCATTCCTACCACATAAGTTACTATAAAAATAAACTCATAAAGCCTAAATTTCTGAACGTCTTCAAAAAGTTAACAAATCCTTCATGTGCTTGAGTATACGCATATATAATAAAGTTCCACAAGATATCTTAGACCTTCCTTTTATTAGTTTTAAATCTAAAATTAAAAGTGTATTATTAAATAAATCGTATTATAATATTCAAGAGTTTTTATTGGATCGAAATGTGTGGAACTTAAGTTGACTCATTTGCAGGTTGATAGTATAATGTATGCATCTAACATTGTTAAATTTCTTTTAAAAAGAGCAACCGTTGAGTTTCTGGGCGACTCTCAGCAGAGCGGCATTCCATGTTTGTAGCTTACTCACTGCCTACACTGACCTTTATGTAATAAATGACGATTCAAAATTGTAAATGCCTACTTGAATAAAGATATTTTGAATATGATTTTATCTACCCCTTTGAGAGAAAATGTATCGAGCAAATATTATAATATATATCTCACGTGGGTCCCTCAGTGAAGACCGGCCCCCCCTCTGACCCTAGGGCCGTGGCGGCATCCGTCAAGAAGAGGGAGGGGCGTTTACCCACCACGCCGCACACGGAGCCGCGGGTCACTGCGTTTAGGAACACCTAAATGACATAGCAACTATATTAATACCCGTAGAACATGGCGGTATAAGAAATCTTCAAATATTCACCTCACAACCAAAAGGCGTCGAGTGTATGTCTATGGCCGTACCGCGTTCTGGCGGCGGCCGGCACATATCCAGCAATTCAGAGAGCGGTCTTAGAGTTTTGAAACCTAAAAAAGGAAAATCTTATACATATAGCAATAGTACGTTTTTTTATATTTTGTTCTTCATTTGATGATGAAGGTCCGAAAATTTAATGTGGTGACCTTAACCATTATGAAAGTCAATCAATTTAATTGTTATAAAAATTATTATTTAAATAATCAGTTCAACAAAAGCATTAAATGTACGGGGAGTTAATAACAAAGTGTAGATAGCCATATAAAATACTCCGACAAATATATATATATATATATATATATATATATATATATCATAATCATTATTTAATCAATGCATTGTAGGTTAATATAAAAGTGGAATATTTATACATTAATTTATATACAACATACATACATACAACATACAGCAACTTACATACAACATAGTAGCATTATTTCCAGATGTAATTTTACCTCGATTATCGCTCTCCAGGTCAACCAGCACGAAGACCGAGAGCAGCGCTTTGCCGAGCTGCGTCTGCTTCTCCATATCCCCGTCCCTGTGTCCGATCGTCCAGCTGTACAGGATGTCGTCCACGCAGCGATCCAGAACAGGACACTGCCATACGTGGCATATCCTGGAATATAATCATTAGATCGGTTTATCCGGTTTAATTGATTGCGATGGTTCTAGTTGTTCGTACATTGCTCACTAAATATATTGACGTTTGTGAAACAGTGATCACAAAAAAAAATGCGGCTGAGTTTGTTCTGTGGTTCTTCTCAGAGCAGGGCGCGTTTGGAACCCTCGTAACTTTATTTTAAGTTGGAAAGTGTCTTTACAGAAGGGCTTACTTTGATATGTATGGTATCAAAATAGGCACTCCTGTCACTCCCATTTGAAGTATACAATTCTACATTGGTATGGATTCAAAGTGGAAAATATAAATGAATAAGAAAATAAATATAGGTTGTTTTATTTATTCCACACCCGATTAACCACATTGTTAACTACCGATGTACTTTGTAAATATCTAGGCAACGGTACCTCTAGCCATCAAGTCTACTCAGCCAAGGTGTTATCATGTTTAAAACAAAATCATATAAATATATTACAATTGAATTTGACAAACAAAAAGACATGTAGTAGAAATGTTTTATAAAAAGTAAGGCGTTGATACCTTCCTGTGAGCACCCGGACTTGATAGCTGCTGTGTTCAAAGTCTGCTTCGTTATCCAGCGATCTCTCTCTGCTCAACTTCTCGAGGTTTTCATACACATTGGGATTCTTCGACTTAACCTTCTCACAGGTTACATATATTTCTGGAAGGTGGTCGTAGAACTCCTCGTTTAAAATTGGTTTTCCTCTTGCGTTCTTTATAACGTTGGCCTGTTTGAGTGGGGACAGAATAGACCCGTGGGTGAGAACCCATCGCTTGGAGAATTTGATTCCTGATGCGGAGACTGTCAGGATATTAGCCAGCTCAGCGTCGTCAGAGTAGTTGTAGGATACCATTACACCCTCCACACCCATTTTGTTTTCTGGAAAACATTTTTAATAACCTAAGAAGTATATAACTCAAATTTTGAGTAATTAAAAAAATATATATATTGTTATTAAGAACAAGAAAACAAATGAAAAACGCCATATTTAATCCTAAGTAACATATGTTATCTATTTAAAAAAATATATGAAAATAGAACCAAATACTACACATATTCTAAAAATTACTTTCATCTTCAGTATAATAAGATATAACATTATTTGCATTAGGATGTAGATGATAAAAATTATGTGTATAAAATACATTGACGGTGGTCAAGGATATTGAGATTAAAATTGAAGACGGAACGAGCAATGAAATGGGAATAGAAATTTGTGTCACAACTAATAATATACGAAGTAGTGATAGTATGAAAATTGAGTGCGATGCCAATTACATATTTGCGCCCCATAAACACACCCTGTAATGAAGTTCATTCAGCGGGTGGTCAATGCGAGTGTAATTTGTTCAAGTATAAAAGATGACTTCGTGATACGTTGGGAAGCTCTTCCTCAGCGCCATCGCAGTAAGCGCTCGACTCTCAAGAAATTTTCTATTTCAAATATAATATTTTTCACTGTGTATTATAAGTGCATCTGAAAAGGTGAGTTTGTTTCGATGTAGTTCAATTTATACTGTTATTAAATTATAGATATATATTTATATATTATAATCTTAAGCAGAAAACGTAGTTCTGAAATTCGTCATAATGTTTCAAGTTTCCGTAGTGTAGCGGTTATCACGTGTGCTTCACACGCACAAGGTCCCCGGTTCGATCCCGGGCGGAAACAGCTTTTTGTTTGAGCATACAAAAATTTTAAGTTTTATTTATAATAAAACCACTACATTCCGTTATTTTTTATTAAAAATTGTCGTGTTATAAGTAATAAAAAAAATATATATTGTTTTTCTTTAAACCGCGAAGTAAAAATTCCTTCGAGCCGGATTTGAACCAGCGACCTATGGATAACTAAGCATTCCTCTACAGTCCACCGCTCTACCAACTGAGCTATCGAAGGTTATTTTTTTGACACAAAATTAAGAATTTGCTTCAAATATAATAATTTAAAATTAAATTATGAATTAATTATTTTAATCGATTTTAAGAAATACAAACTTTCAACAATTCTAAAAATATACAAAAAATATATTTGCAAACGAAAACTTAGCAAAATATCACATTCATACCAGGGAATAGGGGACAGAATACCAAAGGTCAGAGGTTGAAAATTGGATTTGGACAATTTTATTGTTTCCTAAAATCAATTTATACATATTTTACTTTAAATTAAAAAATTGAATTAAAATATCGCGGAGCGACAAAAAAATATATAAAAATTGCATTTCGTATAAAATAAATAAACAACACTATTTAGTTGAAAACTTAATAATACATAAAAAAACACTAGACTAAATAAATATTATCCGAAGCCAAAACAAATAAAATATTTATCATTTTAATTTGTTTGCAATAAAATATAATAATTTCACTAACACTTTATATCTATATTAATAACAATAATATATATTGTATTAATGAACTCAATACGTGAATAATATTTAATTATAAATATATATTGTTGGAAAGAGATAGCAATATATATTTCAGTTATGAGAAGAGAGATAGAATCATCCTGGATGTGCATGTGGGCCAAGGTGATACTATTGTATTCTCATCAAATCAAGGCGACGGCCATTGAAATACTATCTAGATTATACTGATTAGAGCCAGGTTTATATTTCAATATTGATATATTAATAATTAAAGCACGCGTCATTGCATAAGACTCTGACCTAACCCTGATGAACTTGGTCAGTCATGAAACAATGTAGTCTATTTGGTTTAAACCGGTTTTATCTGGTTTCAGATATGATTTGGGGTGATTGATTGTAGATATTATCTTAAATATATATATATATATTATTTATTGAGCGGATTGTAAGCGAAGTTCTTAACCGTTTGGGAAACGTCTTTGAGAAGCAACATCACATAAAAACTACTGAAGCGATTTGAATGGAAATTAGCAGAGCTGTAGAGCTTAGGAATGGACATGTTTTTAAAAAAACAAAATTAAAATATCTCATTCCGTTCAGAAATTATGTTCAAAAAACTGAGGGGACTCAGATCAACTCCAGCAGCGCACGGCGGCTGATCCTAGTATTATTTTAATCCTAAAAGGATAAGAGTTATTCAAACTAACCGATATAAATGTATGAAATAACAATGAGTACTATATAAATACTATTGATCTATTGAAATAAAGAAGGAACCGTCAATCTATAGTAAATAAAACTGTTGTAAGATACCGTTGTATGTTTCTGACTCTTTATACTGATATATCACAAAAATATATATAATAGCAATGTTAGAGAGTCCGTCCGGTAATAGTAACATGCATTCCAAAAGGTTCCTGTGTGAAACGGAAATGACCAGCTTCTGAGCTTCACTAGTACTTAATACCCAATTGAACAAACTGGCGTGAGTAACGGATCCGATCCCGTGACTTTAGTACTCCCTTCGTTGTCTTTTCGTCTTTTGTACACAACATGCACATACATATATAATATATATATATATATATATATGTATATGTTTTAAGACAAAATACGCTTATCTAAACGCATTAACATTTTTGGGGTCTTCCCGATAACTTGATTAGTTAATTACTTCTAACAGACAACGTGTCTAAGGAATACGTATATAACTTCGTGTATGATTATAATTTTTTCCCATATTATTTGTAGTTAGTTTATCTCTTCCAGCGATATAAGACACAGGCGTTACGATAAGCCCACGACAATAATAATGGAGGGTCTTTTGCCTAATGGAGCGCATCCTGCGCGACTCGACGCGCTCAGTCAATGCTAAGAGTCCGTTTCTCTCACTCCTCGACTTACGCCATTACACACGTTTCTTTAGAGACAAAAAAACCCCGTTTAGCTTGTTTCCGTGATCGTGTTCAATCATGTCCCTCTTTATTGTCCACATCCTCACGTGGGCGTGAACCTCGCGGAGGTCTCATGTATTCGAGTGGACGGCGACGGCTATAACGCGACATCTTGTTTAACAGTCCCATTCCCTGTTGTGTTGAGGATGCAGTGTTGAAGAGTGTATGTTTAAACAAAATATACTGTTTATATTGCAACGGATATGCCTGCGTTTCGACGTCTGGCATCGAGTGTAAAGAAAAAAAAGTTACATTCCGATCTAAAAGTTAAGTTCACGAGACAGTTGCACGGTTCCGTTTATTTGATGAGATAACGCTTTAGGTAAGTGCATTTTAGAGTAATTAGTGCGAAGTGGGGTTTGGTTTAGTTAATGGGCATTCCGGTTGCGGTGCACAGGTGTTATTTGGACCTCCAAGAAACCGCTCCTTGGTGTTTTTAGAATCTAGAACGTTCATTTCATACCGAGGTAAGATGTATTTTTAAATATTCTATTAATCTATACTAATATATACGGGAAGATTCGTTTCTTTGTTGATGCAGCTGAAACTATTAAAATACTTCTTAATCATGAATTGTTTATGGTATCACTGATAAAATTAGATACCTAATAAAATTATTTTAAATGGTGTTATCAATCCCAAATCTCGATAATAATCAAATAACGCAGCTTATTTGAGTGCGCACCAAACTTGTGCAAACTTAAAAAAATGTTTAGAAATATAAATAAAATAAATTTAACCAACCTCTAGCATTTAAATCGAGAGATTATATTAATATTCATTATTAAGGAAAAGTCAATAATACTATATATTAGCATGTTTTGGTTTAGAACATTTGTTTTATTATATATAAAGATAAACAATTGCGTTACAATTCGTTATGCAATATGTCTATAATATAAATCAATTTCTAATTAAATATTCATTTAGTTTTTTTGTCATGGTCTTTGTAGTCGAAAATTAATATAAAAAACATATTTATATAAAATATGTTTTATAATCAAAGTTTCAGTTAATTATTCTGTTGTTTCCCCATTCGTATTTTAAGTTTAAACTAAATCTGTAAATCCCTTATGTTATAAAATATTACATTTAATTGAAGGATATACGTCAATATTTTAAAAGAAATAACAATTTACAGTTTTACTTACCTTTGCTTAGTGTTTGTTTACAATTTGAGGTTAGCTTGACAAATGCACTTATCACTGTACCTTTAAACAAGTATAATACTCACTGATCTGTTGTTAGGACTAAAATGAGGGATAAAATTACAATTGTTTACTACATTTTATAATATTTTTAGAATAAATAATATGTAATCAATAAATCGTTCATAATTCGACCTAACGCTATCAGCTGTTGAACTTTGATGCAGTCGAGAACTGTTGACAGTTCTTCATACCGTTTATTAATCTTTCCATTCATATCACACGACACGTAGTTTATAAGATATTCGCTAGATGTCGCTGTTATAAATATGAAACTTTTACTACATATTAGATATTTGTATCTTTATTGTAGTATATCAGATTGCGATTGTTTGAGATTTTATGATGGCACTAGATGGTTTGTTTAAAACAAGATTACGAGCGAGCTGAAGTTATTTTATTATCAAAATATTCAGTCCTATATACTTAATTAATGTCACCGTCTAGTTGAAGGTTTAAAAAGCTATTGAGAAGCTTTGACAGAAAACTTCAGGGATACCACCATCTTTAAATATTGTCAAACATTATTTGTCAATTTCAATAGATTAGTTATTAAGTTTTTAAGATTTCGGATTTTATTAAACCTTGTTTTAATTCCACTCAAAGTCCGTGTATTAATTTTTTTTTGGAAATCTAAGAAGGAACTACATATTACAAAAATATATTGTTCATCTTAGGAACGTTAGAAATAAAAGTAAAATAAGAAATAAAAAATAATAGAATACGCCATTTTTCTTTTTACTTATATAGTTATAATAATTGTAAAAATATACAAACCTTGTATAGGTATAGAAATATTTAATTAAATTATAGCCCGAAATCAATTATCAATCCGAGGTATTCAATCCATCCAAGAAGGTAACTTAATAAACAAAAATTGATTCAGAGTTAATTAATAATCTGTAATCATACTGTTTTACTTTTTAAAATAAAAATAATATGCACAGAAATTTTAACGTATAAGCAATTAAACTAACCCGCATTTTAAACCAGAAATTATGACGACGCATAAAATATAATCATAAATAATAAATTAAAACTAACGACACATTAATAATTTAATAGTTAATAATATTTTTTTATCCTTAAACGAAATCATAGCGCCATAATCCAATCGAATGTGATAAAATGACGCACGCAATTAATATTTGCAATCAATTTCCGTATAACACCGGAATATAACTGATTTTTAACACTAAACCTACCGACAATTCTTGTATACCTGTTCCTACCGCACGCCGTCAAATTGACCGGTAAATAAAAGTTATTTTCTTATATGACGCAGGTAACAATGGAAATAACTAAAAGTAAAGAGTGTAGAAAATATTATATGCATATTCTAAGGATTGTCATGTAGTTTGATAACGATATTATAACGTTTAAAAATGTGTAAGTTTTACAAAAGTTTAAGAACGGTCAATTTGACCGGTACTTGGTAGGTTTAGTGTTAATTATAAACTAAATAAATAATAATAAAAAACTATTTATTGTATGTATTTTTCATTGTAAATAACCCCAAGGCAATGGAAAAAGGCGTAAATATTTTTACGTCGACAAAGAGGCTAGACTATATTAATTATAGGAGATTTATGTTTCCATTGTAACGGAAGGTGGTACGGAAAAAACCTCCACTTTGTACTGTGACCATTCTTTATTTATATACTAAGATTTTAATTGTTTAACAACTTTATCGATTTAGATACAGGCAATCGTTTCCCTTTATAACTAATGTTTCTGGAATAGAATACTCCTACTGTATTCCCTGACTCTTATAACATAAATATCTTTGAAGTAAAAAGGTTACTTATGGGAATGTCTGTCCCATGGGAGACTGTGCCAGATTTTTCTAAGGAACGATATGAGTTAAATGCTTCTGTCAAAAAGAGTTCGTAAAAAAATAATAAAATAGAAGAAGAAAATTAAAATCCTCTGACAATTTATTTATTAATTTCACATAGCATGTTCTACTAGCTTTTGACGTGACTCCGTCCGCGTTGTCATAAATACTCGTAAGGATAATTTTTTAAATTGACTTCCAAGAATAATAATTATAAAAGGATGATATTGTGTTTTCTTTTACATCCTCGGATTTTATTCCCGTAGATCCCAACTTACTCACAGATTTAGCTTAGCTTGAATGTTTTTTAAATCGTCTCAATAGTTTTCGATATTACTCACACAAACGAACATACAATTTTCACTTCATTATATTAGATTTCGTAATATCACCTAATTTATATCAGAATATAATTTTAGTATTATTAGAAATGACAAGCTTCCGCTAATCATAATAATATACACTGTATTTGAAGGATATATTGATATTGGAGTTGAATCAAAATATTAACATAAAATACATATATCCTTCAAATAATATCCTTCATTCAATATTACAATTATATATATAGTTATCTCTTTCAAATATATAGCTATCTCTTTCAAATCATTGTCACCATCATAATTACATCCCCCTATTCTTCCAAGAAGTGTCTGATGCTGATTCCATTTAAAATGATTCAGATCCAATCTATATCTATAACTCTAAATTTGGTACATACCTATCATATTGGTCATGTTTATCAGAATTCATTTGTTATCTAAATAAAGGAACGATTCCTTAGAACTAGTACTAAAGCGCCAACAGACCCTCAATTTCGACTCGCTGCGCTCGCGAAATCTGGGATACCGTTTGCATATTGAGCGGAGCGAGTCCAATGTAATGACTTATCGTTTTTTTAACATTATTCCTCAACGACGTCACATTTTGCAATTTGTTTTAAACCATCACCTAATGTGTGTCTTTTTGATTGCAAAGTTTCATAATTTTCCGTCAAGTAGTTTTCGAGCCTATTCGTGACAAAGAATGTGAAAAAGTATCCAGTAGAGCGCTCTGCTCACTACTCTCGAATAAAGATAAAAATAAAAAATATGATTTTTCCTATTTGTTGTATTAGTCACGTATCTTACAATTAAATGACATAATTTGTCATTTTATGTATTAATAGAAGTCATTTGATGACTAAAGCAATAAATAATGATCTTTCCAGAACTATGTATGTATTTATGAGTTATTTTAAGTAATTTCTTACATTTAATACACGGATATTCATTTAGAAAAAAATATGCTTTAATATTTTATTAATAATATTATTACTTAATAACATATTTAACTTTTTATATTAAATATTCTTTAGAGTCCATGGTGCTTTTGTAATTTATAAAGATAACCAAAGATAAATTAACTTTATAAAAATAACTAAAGACAACTTTTTCATGTTGGTCGTAAGTCACCTCGTGTACAGGTCTAAATTATCTAATGTTTGATCAATATTATTCAACTGATCATTAAAGATGGAAGAAACAAAAATATCTGTCAGTAAGTTTCTAAAAGATAAAAGAGAAGATACAAGACAAATAAATAAAAGATAAGATCAAAGAAAAGATAAAAAATAAATGATAAAAGAAAAAGATAAGAGTAAGTGTGATAATTTACTAACTTATAAAAGCATTAACAAACTTTATAGCCTAATATCGTTTCTAGGACTTGTAGAGTGAGTTTGATTCTCATTTTAAGAGAACAGTGAAAGTGTTATTAACAGGCTTATCTTTTATCTTTTTTTTCTTTTTTTTGTAATGTCTCTGCTATTAGCTCTATTGACCATGACAATGTCACCGGTAGAAGTCTACCAATCTATACCATGTTATATAATTTGAACATACAAGTTACTATGAAGATAAGTAACGCAAAATATATATTTTTTTCTTTCTTTATTAATTAATCATTGGGTCGGTTTATCGAATTGATTGCGATGGTTCTATTTGTTCGTAAATTACTTACCAAATATTGTCGTTTGTGAAACAGTGATCACAATAAATAAATACGACTGAGTTTGTTGTTGTCTTCTCAGAGCAGGACGTTTCGAACCTTCGTAGCCTTAATTTTAACACTAAACCTACCGACAATTCTTGTATTCCTACCGCACGCGGTCAAATTAACCGCTATTTAAAAGTTATTTTATTATAAAACGCATTTAATAATGGAAATAACTAAAAGTAAAGAGTGTAGAAAATATTATATGCATATTCTAAGAATTATCATGTAGTTTGATAACGATATTATAACGTTTAAAAATGTGTAAGTTTTACAAATGTTTAAGAACGGTCAATTTGACCGGTACTTGGTAGGTTTAGTGTTAAGTTGGAGTGTATTCACAGAAGGGCTTATTTCAATAAGTATGATATAGTCCTGCCATTTAATACAGGTGATCAGTATTGTTTCAAAGTGGAAAATATATAAATAAATATTTTTTTTCTACTTACACAATATATATAATAATCTATGTTATAGTTTTTATACAAAGTGTACACGTACCGTGGGAAGAGTAGAAAGCTATGGATACTTTTTATATAATATCAAATTCCGCACGGACGGACCGACACTTCAATCATAGTTTTTGCACCGTTATATCGGACTTTGATCTTATAACATTAATACAAATAACAAATTAATTATTTAATTATACAAAAAAAATAGAGAAAAAAATAACAAATTAAATATTTGATTATACAAAAAAAAAGAGAGGAAAATTTAACTTTTATATAACATAAAATTTTGTTAAAACGTGATATTTCGATAAAGCCATCCAAATCAAAAGATTCAATTAATTTAAAATACAAATAATAGGTCAAAGAAACGACAAAATAATTCAATTAACTGGTTTCAGGAATTTTAACAAATTTATTTTTGATAATAAATTGTAGGCTGGACAATAAATATCACGTACAATCAAACCTAAGTTACGTAAAGTAAATTTCTGTATATAGATATAATTATGTATAATACATGTACTTGTATTTCCGGATGTATATTATTTAAGCGTCATTGAGTTATCCTAAGAGTACCTACGATGTTTATATATATCTTCAAATCTCGTTTACTTTATTGTTTGTATATCTTTATAATATTTTGTTAAATGTTGAGATAAAGAATCATCATATCTGTAAGATGCGAGGATATCTATTGTATTTTATATATATGGACATTTGAAAAATAAAGTGGGTTTAGTTTTTTTAAAGGGATAGGAGCAATATGTTCGGGAGACCAAAGTACCTGCAAGTTGACTTAATATATTTAAAATTTGATAGTCATAGTCATATATAGTCATAGTCATAGATACGAAAAGGATGTAATAACTTAGCTTTTGCCGGCGGATTCGCTCCATAGATAAGGAATAGAGAGCTGACGATTACTTAATTATTTACATAGTAAAGTCGACGTGTCGAAATTGACGGTAACGCATTTTTACAAGGATGCTTTCTTGTAAACATGCGTTTTTTCGGGATAAAAATTGTTATTGTGGGAAATTCGTAAAGTATCTGATAGAAACATACAATGATAAACATATTTCGGTAAGTTATGTACTGTACAAAAAGAAGTGACTCGAGTTGAAGGTCGTCTATCTCACCGGCGCCAACTTTTTGTTAGTCTATTATAACAGATAAATATTAATAAAAATATTTTTTGTTCTGTTTTTGCTTCTTTGACGTTATATATAAAATTTAATATATATTATCATTGGTTTAGTAACATAAGTAAGGGTCATTACGGGTTAAGAATTATGAATGCTAAAACAGGAACTGTACATATATAAACTATATATATATATAAACTTCATTGTACAAAACCTAAAATTTTGGATCTAATGCTAAACAACTCTAACTTAGCTTTAAAAAACATTGAGGTGAAAGAACTCAATAGATATAAAAAATCTTATAATATAAAAGGCTATAATAATATAAAAATAACTATGGGCGCCAACAGACCCTCAATTTCTACTCGCTGCGCTCGCGAAATCTCGGGTGCCGTTTGTATATTGAGCGAAGCGAGCCCAATGTAATGACTCATCGTTTCCCATTGACTTCAATGGGATATCAGTTTTTTGACGATTATTCCTTACATGACATTTTTCAAAATTTTTTTCAAAGCTTTTCCCTAATATGTCTTTTGATTGCAAAATTTCATAATTTTCCGTCAAGTAGTTTTCGAGCCTATTCGTGAAAAAGAATGTGAAAAGTCTCCAGTAGAACGCTCCGCTCGCTACGCTCGCTTTGCTCAATAAATACATACTATAACTAACTATAAAATAAATTAAACTAGAAATACAACATAAAAATATTCATTAGGTTTTTTCGTGAAGATTTTTTAAATTCCTTAAACTGATAGGGAGTTAGTTCATTTCATGGCGTTTACTATCAAGGAATTATACTAAGTGGGGGGAATAAACTTAATTTGGATGAGATGAGTCATGAGCTATTATCAATATAAGATTATCTATTAGAAAACAACTGACAGCGTTCCTAAGTTTATTCTTATTGGATGGCAGCCATTTTAGGATAAAGAAATGAGATCAAATTAACTAATTTTACAAGGAAAGATTTCATTTTAAATCTCTAGTTTATTTTGTTTCTCTTTCTTTATATATATATCTCTCTCTTTCTATACGTACATTTATGATTGTAGATTTATTGCACAATATTATATTGTACTTATATGTGCATTATTTGCAATAACATAACTGGTTTGTGATGTAGGTATCCATGGTATTATATGGAGTTTGTGAACCTTGGCACTCTATCTCAGTAAAGGTCGTATGAATTATGATTGATAATCACTATTGCATTGTGTACTTGTAACTAGATGTATAATCTAACATATTGTGTTTTATATTCCTCCATTTTTGTTCAGGGCACGGGATATTGGTGTAAAAATTGAGACTTAACTACCTGTTATTGTTAAGATTTTGGTCTTTTGCTGCGGATCTCTAAGACATTTTTATGGAGGTGCATACTTGCTGAGCTATAAACCATCTATTTCTATTCCGCACGTCAAAGCATGCAGAAACAATCAAAACAAAATTTTATGTGAAATTCTTGAATGTGTTTCAAACTATTCGCGGATATTCAGCAAACTTTGTTATCTTATTACATCCGGTTTTATATATTTATATATAGTTTAACAAACGATAGTTTTACGGATTACTTACGAAAGACTTACGAAACTGATTTAATCAGTTTAAATATAACAAAAAGAGTCAGAAAGAACCTTATTGAGACGGTTCAGTCGGCGTTAATTGTTAAAATTAAACTGTCAAAGTCCTATTTCCCATATTTATTTGTTCAGATAAAAATTGTTAATTTTAAACAGTAACTCTTTATATCCTAGCCAAGTTATCCAACATTAGTTCGATTTAAAGAAAGACTGCTGGTTTTCTATTCTCAGAGCTCTGGTAATATTGTTCCACTTATTTGTTTAAAAAGTGCAAACAGCCTTTGTCCAATGTTGGTCCCGGTGCCACTAGGTTGCGGTGTTTACCCTTCGCTTATCGGAATCTCAGTGGTTTGCGTATTGCTACCGTATGACACATTCCAGTCGCTGGCGTTCCATTGACTTTCTTATATAGCGCTATTGATCTAATATAAAGTTTAAACGAGAAATGGAGTGATAACAAGTGAAATATACGGCGAAATTCGTAGAATGCGCGTAAAGAGTCGCAGACAGCGCGTCTCGTGACGCCCCCGCAGCTCATTGCGCTATTTTGACCCTTATCATGATTAATTAAGGATTAAAATCTTTTAAAAATGTGTTCTGTAAATAGTTTGTCACATTGTTTGTTCCGGACGCTATTTGCTTTGAAGTTCCATGTAAACGTGTGGGGCTGTCCATTAATTACACAATTTCAAAGAAAAGGTCCATTCAAATCACACGTCACGGATACGATTTCGCGATACGACATCACATGTACAAATATTACTAACTTTAATACTCTGAAAATATAAGTTTAAATTCCCCACAAGGGTATTTCAACGGTATTTTTATTAGATTACAAGTAATTTTTAAAGTCGTCAACGTCACTAAGTATAAACGTACCTTTTGTAATTGACATTGCACCCTCAGTGTAACACGTAATAGTGGGTGATAATGACTGCGTCATTTCACGATTTTACTTGTCACAGTGAGTAACAATTCTTTTAATATACTATTTACCGCCATTGGAACATCTTTGAAAACATTCTGATATGCCCGTTGCGATCAATTTAATATAAATTCCACTGAACAGAATAAATAAAACAAATTAATTTATTATAAATTATAACTTCGTGTAAACTGTAAAATATGCTACAGCTATCATTCATTTCTTTGGGTGTCATTTTTTATTATTTTTAAGATCGCGGAGGCGCGAGCGCAGACGGTGACGTAGTCTTACCGAGGATCTCAAAAAAAATATTAAAAAATCATTTTGACTGATCACTCACATTAATTAATTGAATATAAACCTAAATTTTACCTTATACATTGGGGATAAGGTACATTTTTGTTTAACAGCCACCATTGTGATAGACTCCATTCTTACGCAATTCTTTTTCGTACACCACACGTAGCAGTACCGAGAACACATGATACTTTTGTTTTATTTTATGACGTATTGGTGATGTACTAAATTATGTATTTAAAGCTCGAGACAATACAATATAAAAACGATTTTAACAACTTATTCCTTATATTTAAGTATTGAGAGTTATTTACTATTTAAAATACTAATCCGACCTTTTTTTGTTACTATAATATTATTTAAGTAATATCAAAACATGACCATGTTAAAACATTTAACATGTCTTCAGACTATTTCGATTAATCATGAATATCAGACTTATCCCTTTCTCCTTTAATTTCTTTACTATATTTCTCCTGTTTTTGTCTATTTTATTAAAATTAAGTTAACACTACTATTTCTCGTTTCCAATCAATTACATAAATGTTGTTGTAGTTAAGTCTCTTTTTCTTATAGTTTACTTTTAATTTAATACATAAAATTATCATAATTGATGAAACATGTCATAATTTTCTTAAATATTTATAAATTAAGTTAATTTGATATCAACATGCAATATTAATTTACATATATGTGTAAATAGTTTGCAATTTTACAAAATTTTTACATCAATCTAATGAGTTATTTCAAAACAAACATTTCAAAGATTTTACGCCACCAATTCATTTCTTTTCGTAGATACTTTTATAACATAACCTAACCCATATCATAAGTTTAACTTAAAACCAGTAAGTTACAAGTTATCTTACATCAGTTAAGCTGACCTTAATAAAACTCTCTCACCTGCGCCCGCGCAGTGACGTTGGGAACTATAACATTGCATCATACTCATAGTACTGTACAATATTGTTGTTTGTGATATTTTAGTTCCATTACATATTACGTCAGCACATTCATTGTATCCAATAATAACATTGTATATACGAGATCATTTTAACCCATTATTTGTATGGAATCAGAGGGAATACTTTTTATATTTTCAGAAGCTTACCTGGATTAATTCATTCCTGGATAGAAAGGAATAGAATGATGTTCTAATTTTATATATTTATTGAAGCTGATATACGTCCTAATAAATAATAATAAAGATTTATTATTCTAATAATAATTCCTGTATAATAATCTAATAATAATTTTACTCATTCGTTTGGTAAGAGGTATGAGGTACTCGTACTACTATAACTATTTTGACTCGCCTTACCCACCTTTATTGGTTTAATATTTCATTCGCATCACCAGAAACATACACAGTGACAGTTACTAATAATAATAATATCAATAAAACCTCAGTACCAATAATTCATAACTTTTCAGAACGTATCACTGACGCCAAGAACATTAACTCGTATCGGACGTCATGAACGTAATTTAGCGAATCCAATCTAAAGTACATATCATATAGAAACATCTGGAAGTTATTAAATGAGACCTTCACAACTATACAATAGAGCTCGTTGTATTTAAACCCATTAGTGATTCACTGGGACTCCCATATAACTAAGCAAAATAAAACATAACACAAGTTATTAATAGAAAGGAAAACTTTAATTAAATTGTTTAATTCCAAAATACAGGAAAAATTCCATCAATATATATTTTTACTGACAGTTATTTGTAGGACATTTTAAAGGGAAGTTTTACTTAAAATATATATATATATATATATATATATATATATATATATATATATATATATATATGATGTGATGATGTACACACGTAATTGTATACTTTAATTTATTATATGATTGTCTTTGACGCTTAAATTATGAGATAATATATAAAAACTCTTTAGGATTTATAATAATAATAAGTATGTAAAGAAAACAATTTAAAGATTAAACGCACTCAAGCCGCTGCGACCTTAAACCAGGAAGGCTAAATTGGTTTGGGAAAACTTGTCTTTTTTTCGATCTCCTGTTGGATCTTGTGAAATGGGTGGATGTTCCTACCAGTGTCTTTGAAATTTCAAAATAATTGTATGGTAAGGTGACATGAGGAAATTTTTTTTTCGCGTACAATTCTGTGGGTATGAATAAAAGTTACTGTTAGCTTGATCTGTGTTATCATTAACTATTTGATCTGATATCTGTCCTTAATTTTCACTGTCAGCGTTACCATCCGAACCACCTGAATGCATGGCGATCTCCTACTGAGCGGTTTATAAGGAACTTTCTTCCATGTACCTAAGATGTGGAATGGACTTCCTTCGAGGGTTTTTCCGGATCGATACGACATGAGTACTTTCAAATAGGCATGTACTGGCTTCGCAAAAACTGGCAACAGCTTTGCGATTGCCCGGATATTATAAGTAATTCATGGGCGGTTGGGATCATACCATTGGGTCACAGATGATGTGATCCCAACTGCCCATGAATTTCCACGCTCGTTTGCCCTCTAACATTAAAAGCTTAGGATTTTACATTTCTGATGGTTGGTCCGAAGCATTAGTTACAGCAATTATATTTGCGTGTTTTTGTTTCAATAACTCTCGAGTTACACTAAAACCATGGAGTAGTAATGTTGTTGAATTCAAATTATTATTTGTCACGTCTTATCTAGAAAAAAAAATTCGTTATAGAAAGAATTAATTCATACCATATGACATAAGCGGACCGCCCTTCCTCATGACTATCAAATATGACACACATTATTAATAACATATATGTCTCATCATAATGAAATAAAATTTCAGTAAAATACAGTTATACAATACTAGCAGACCCGACCACGCTTTGCTGTGACTATGGTTTTTGTTATATATTATATATTGTTATATATTACATTGTTATAAACTATTTAAGGGGTAACGGTAAGAGAACGTTATCCATGAGAATAATAAACAAATAATTTGCAATAAAATAATATAACGACTATGAATTGAGATGAAAATTATTCTTTCTTTTAAGTGTTTACAAACTGCACGTGGTGTGAAAATTTTATTAAAATCGGTTAAGTAGTTTAGGAGTCCATCGCGGACAAACAAAGTGACACGTAATTTATATATATTGAGAAGAATAAATCCAGAAAGAAGTTGACTAATGTTATGACAAATTAATTATTGACATGAAGTACGTACCACGTGATCTTGACGTAAAAGTCATATGACATCTCGTAAGTCAAAATGGCCGCCGCATTTATAATTTTAATTTGTTTTGGTAAACATTAATTAAGGCTTAGTTTTAAATGGTAAGTATTTTTTATTTGTTTTTTTTTTATTACTTTATATAAGAATTTAAGAATAAATGTGTATGATAAAAAATACCGTCGCCATTTCTTTAATTTAGCATTCAATTGAAAATTAATAAATAAATGTTTATCAAATATATATTTAAGGTAATAAAATACACATTCTAATTATAAATATATTAAAATTTATTAAAATTATTACCTATATATTAATATATGTAATGCAAGTGCAAAATATGTTTTTTTGTATGTCACGAGTGAGTTCAAAGCGTTATTAATGAAATTGTTTCTCAAATACACTATGCAAATATAAATTAATACTTTTGATAATGTGATAAGAGTTTGAGTGTATGTATATATATATACATGTATAGGTATATAAATATATATAGAGTACGTATTAAGGGTTTTTTTACCTCAAGTTATAAACAATTTCAAGGAATTCGTTGTAAATTGTTGTAAAAAAAAAGTACCTATAAATCAAATACTTAGAAAATCATTGACGTGGTGCTGGTACTTATTATTATATCGTTAAGTTTAGTTCCTTGTTCATTTTTGCATTGACCTAGATATAAAAACTTTTTTATATAATAAAAATATATTTAATGTTACTAATTATAAATAAAAGACAATGACGATAAAGCGTTTTTTATCCATGTTAATCATCAGAATTTTATTTTAGTTTATGTTTCTTTAGGGCAATATGATGGCAAAGTACCTACTTGCTTGTCATCATATTCCAATTCAATATCGAGGCGCCAGTATGCAACCTATAATTAAGGCTATGTACGTCTTAGTCTCAGTATTTGTCGCCAGTTCTTAAAACATTTTTCCTCATATAGTAAAAAACAATTAATCAATATATCCCGTTTGATAGAGGTACCTGAACCACATGATCGTTTACAATCGGACCAACTGCGACTTATTAACTCCGACTAACACTATATAACAAAAAGTTACAAATATTTTTTATTTTATATGTAAAAAAATTAACTAGTATAGAATTTCATATAATACATGAGTGGAATGAAACTCACGGCACGTTTCCTTCCTATGATCCTGGATCTTTTAAGCGGAGCGTGAAAAAGCATAAAGCATATTGGAGACCACCTTTCTTTATTCTGTTTCGCTTGAATGAGAATGGTAGTCACCATTTTTGGACTGACTGACTGACACATCACGCAGAGTAAACATTTTCGTAGGCAAAAAAAAAAAATTAATATTCTGCATTTCTTTTTTTTTTATTGTCTTCTGACGTTTGTCCATAGGACTTTCCCGGGTGTAAACAAATTTCGGTGTCATTAAACCTCTTGTGGTTTTCTTTAATCAGCGTTACATGTCATCTAAACTTTAATTGAATAAATTATCGAAGGACTCAATTAATATATGGGTATATAAAAGCGTTTGTAGATTGTTACATTCTGAACGATATAACAATGTTTTACGCCTGGAAATTTTATCAAATATTTCTAAAAACTCCAAGCATTTGTCATTGTTAAATTTTTTATTACTTTAATAAAATTTGTATTCTTACTGTCGCTTTTTAATACATATTTAATAACGTATTAAGTAATTTAAATATATAATATTATCAGTCAATTTATATATATAACTAAAAACAAACTCGTAACGCCTAAATTTCGTCTTCAAAAAGTTAATAAATCCTTCATGGGCTTGAGTGTACGCGCATATAATAAAGTTCCACAAGATATCTTAGACCTTCCTTTTCATAGTTTAAAATCTAAAATTATAAGTGTATTATTAAATAAATCTTATTATAACATTCAAGAGTTTTTCGTTGACTCCGAGTTCAGCTGTTAGCTCAAGGACTGACTACACCGACATTTTAAATGTAATAATCGACAATTAAAATTTAATTTTCGGTTAATCTTAATCTAGGGTCGCCCTTGACTCCACTTTCTTTAGAACGCGGTCAGTTTTAAATACAACAGTTCATAGATCGCAAGAGCACGTGTGGGTTGCGTCAGCGTCAGCTCTCACACATGCAGTGTGCTCTACTTTATGTTACTAACACAAATATATACATACACAAAAAAAATAGGATATTAATTAACATAATAAAAATAACTAAAACCTCTGTTTTTTCTTTCTAATACTATACATACACGGAGTTACTCGTGCCTCGATTTGCGGTGCAAATATAGTTAATGATTCAGTTAGTATTTTGTAAACTTCAATGAACAAACAAATCATAAAACACAAGTGTGTGTGTGTGTGTGTGTGTGTGTGTTTATAATAGATTATGAGTGGGATGAAAACTAATATCACGGTTTAAATCGAAATTATCATAATTTAAATGTATGATAGTATAATACAGATAAATATCTAGAAGAAATTCTACCTTACTTATCTTTGGAACATACCTGTATCTGTGATATCCGGTACCGGTCAAATGCGTCACCCTAACTGATTTGTTTAGAGGGTTCCACAACCCTCCCAACGATAATATGATTTACCCCAATTTACAAAATTTTACCATTTAATTTTATAGTATTTTTAATAATCTCCTTTGGGTTAAGATAATTAATAATATAATTATAATGTGATGACGCAAAGGATTTTACTACGTCACTGACAAAACAACACATAATATGGGAAAAATACAAACGAGGCAACACTGAAAGTATTATTTACACGTAATAGAGCAATATACGTCATAACCTCTTAAAATTTGTAAATAAAAGGGAAAAATAAATAATCTATGGCTTATCTTTTTTTTTTACTTTACACATTTTCCTTTTTAAGTTTCCCTAAGACCAGGTATCTTACATAATAAAAAGATTTACATTACATCAAGTCGGCTTATTGTTAGAATATTTAACGTCATACATACGTTTAAGAATTGAATGATATTTATTTGAACATAATATTACATAAATTCCGTATTTATATATATATATATGAAAAAAATACACTTTTTTGTCTATGGAACTTTTTTACTAGTTGCTTTTGAATTGTAATTTTTATTTTAACTATTCGGTCAATTACATTTATAATGCAAGTATGACGTGATGGAGATCACATAATCTCATATCTGATACTGATAAGTGTAGATAACATTCATTCGTTTATTTGTTTAACACAAATATTTTGAATTTTGTCCGCATCTAACATATCAGTGTACAACTTTGACAGTTCTAATTAGTATACATGTAGTAGTAGTAGTCATGTAACCTTCGTCCACAAACCTCAAAAAAAAGTAAGTAGAACGCACATGGCGACATGGAGACGAATCCAGCGTTGAGCGTAAACTTACAAGGCACTGCGGCGCTAATCTCATAAGACAGCGGACGTCAAACAAAATTGTTTAATTTACAAATAACATTCAGTAACAGTTAAGTTTTAGCAAAACTAACGGTAATTAAACGACAAACAGAACTAGACTAACCAACGGTGGATGTTACAAAAAGCATTTTGTGTATTATGTTGTTGTATGCGCGATCGCAACTTTAAGAGCAAAAAAAAACTCAGGCTTTCCACTCAGTGACGTATAGTGAGTCAGACAGGCGCGCCGCAGCTCGACCAATCACGGCGCCCGTCCTCCCATATAACACTTGACTCGGACCGGTCGCGTTCAAAGTTGCTACGCACGCGGTAACGGACGCACGCTCCGCTGTATAACCAATCGGTACTATCGTGCGAAAGTGTTTGTGTTTTTGGATATAACAGTGAGTATTTGTTTTTATTATTCGATTAATGTCAAATTCGAATGACACTTGTCATTGTGATTTGTTTTTTTTTTTTTTTTTTTTAAATCGAAAGGCATAGGTCACTCGTGAACTGAATGATGGCGTGCGTTTCATAGTAATTACGGCTATGTTTGTGAAGGTTTATTTACCTTTATTGATTACATGATAAGAGTTAAAGTCAGTTCTACAAAATAGGGTGTATTTAGTGGTTGTAAGTTAAGGGATATCATTTTATATATATATATATATATATATATATACATCAAAACATATATAAAGATATACGTAGTCTTGACTCCGCGGTCTCTTACACTACTAACAAGTATTATAATTACATCAACATATCTTTATTATCTTAAAGGATATCTCACTTGAGATCAATTTTATCTTTATCATATATATATATCTCATCTGTCAATCAATATAATAATCATTTTTTATCTTAAATTCTTTTAATATAAGATAAAATAATTAATTTCAAAGCATTAGCCGCTATCAAGGTAATGATATATAATTATTACTTAAGATTTCTAAGTATTTAGCACGTTGTCTCCGCCATTTAAGGGAGAACGAGGTATAAAGAAATATAACGAATAAATAAATAATTGATTGAAATAAGAAATAAAAGAATTCAATCGAACAGTTCCTTGTATATACAATACCTATCGTATTAAAGATTAACTTGTATGTATGTATGCAACAGATTAACTGTATCTACTGAACTTATATTAATAATTTTATTATAGATAGCCACACTTTTATTAATATATTTTTATGTTAAAAAATTAGTAATGGCGGTTTTTAGTCGGTTTGTCAACAAATACTTATTTGTAAAAAAAATAGAAAATTTATTTATTTATATATTTTCAACTTTGAATCACCAGTGATCACTTGTGTATCAAATGGAAGTGACAGGAGGGCCTATTTTGATATCGTACATATCAAAATAAGCCCTTCTGTAAAGACACTCCAACTTAAAATAAAGCTACGAGGGTTCCAAACGCCCTGCTCTGAGAACCACACAACAAACTCAGACATATTTCTTTATTGTGATCACTGTTTCACAAACGTCAATATTTATAACATAATATTAACACTACAATAATTTAATCACGGACAGAGTCTGTATCAAAAGCTAGTCTTATATATAAATGTATTTTATGTAACAATGGCGCCTGTTATCTTGACAGACACTTATACTTGCAGAATAATATGATAACTAAAGACATAATATATATATATATATATAAGTGGGATTTGAACTTGCTACTATTAGGATGGACTGTGCAAACTGAGCTGTCGTGTCCTAGTGATTATTGACATTTTTATTTAAAAAAAATGTTATAAAATTATAAAATATTGTCAATAGTTGTAACTTTCTCAATTCAATCCCGAAATAATGTCAAAGTTTAGTTTTAAAACAATATCGTGACAACGATAAGATTGTTAAAGATAAGATTGCTAAAGATAAAGATTGCTAAAGATAAGATAAGTGACATTCCAATCATCTCACGGAAATAATATTTCCAAGAAATATATATGTTATGAAATATAATGGAATATAAATGACTTAAGAACCTTATTAGTTTACCCTAAATATATTACATTTTTATTGTATTTAATAATTAGTCTGTCAGCCATTTATAAATAAAATAATAATAAAGAAATACCGAAAAAATTGAAAAATATACATGTAAATGTCAGTTTTTTGACATTTCAACCAAATTCAAAACCTCTTAGTCTTATTCATAAAAGGCTTTAATTATGATACAAGTAACAAACGTACATACTTCATACATTTTATATTTTCCTTATCTAATGATAAGATATAAAGAAAATATTAAGAAAAGTCAAAAATATTTTTCCGTTCCGTGTAAAAGACATCAACGCGACCCCAAGTTTATAAAAAAATATTAATATATATATAATATATATAAATAATTGAAGTGTCCGTCTGTGATTCTAATTTAACAGCTTTTACTAAAATTTTAATGTACATACGGTTCTTACATAAATAAAGACAACAAAAAATCTCTGTCTGTTCGTTTGTTCTAATAATCTCTGAAACTGCTGGACCGATTTTAATATAACTTTCAAGTGATAGCTGTTATAAAGGATAACTTGGTTATTTATTATTATAAAAGACGTCCAAAAATCCAATATTAATAATAATATTAAAATATAAAATAAATTAATTTTACCGAAAAAAAAAACATGTAAATCAATATCTATTATAAATCAAATAAAAAGCCGCTACACACAGAATACACAAATATTAATATAAAATTTGAATATCGAAGCACACCTGTTAACAACCACAGACTATAAATAACATTAAATCGCTCTTAAATTTAACGACCGTAGACTATTTATTAATGTTTATATTATTATAAACTACAACCTCTCGGATATATTAATTATCATTTAAATGTGAAATTAATTATATTAATACATATTCAATTATATATAATATATTAATATGTATAAATGTATGTTTGTATGTAATTATGAGTAAAAGTATAAGATGTAAATCAACACTGAACCACTACCGGGAATTGACACCCGACCTACCTCACTAATTTCTATGTGTGTGTCGCATAACGCACACACACACACACATACGTCTATATATATAAATATATATATATATATATATATAATTATATTAAGTACTTTCAATTAGTACAGAGTTGTGAGAGGCAGTGATGCTGCAGGAAGAGATTAATACTTTTAAGTCATACATACATACATACATACATACATACACACATGCATACACACATACATTCTTAGAATTCGACCTTTAAAGATGATTCTGCTATTTACCCTTCATTGTCTTTTTACATTAGGCATACCAGTTAATATGTAGAAAATTGTGGAAAACGAAAAAAAGTCAAAAGAATCGAAAACGTCAAAAAATCATTAAATAATTATAAACTTAGGAGAATAAGTAACATCTGATTTGACTTACTTAACTGTGAGTTCTAAAATCATCGTTAAAGTTAGAGTTTAATATTGATACTTGCTTTATACATACTTATATAAAATATAATTACATTATTTTAATAATAATATTTGATAATTTTCCCTTCTAGATTTTAATTTAATAACACATTTTAATAGCATACATAAATATCTAAATAAACAAAATAAGATACAGAAAAATATATCATATGTCTATAAAAATAAGGTTCCTTTCAAACGCAGTAACACTTTGCAATAGTTAGTTATATTAAATATAAAATTTTGTTCCGCAAATCGAAGAGGAGGGAGAGTCGCAGCGTGAAGTGTAGCAAAATTAATTGCGAGGAAACCCGGTATAGATTTAATTAAGATACCTTTCACTGGTCACGACAGACGGACTTATTCTGAATTTGACTATACATACATACAAGCTCTGCACGTGTCTCCATTCACTACACTATTAACTAAATATGAATATCTCTAATTTTGATATTGATAAATAAATGTCACTTAAAAAACTATTTTGTATATTATGTATATATATATATATAAATATAATATTGTATAGATAAATAACTATTAAAGGTGACATAAATACTAAGTATAGGAAGGGCGGAAGAAATGACTGCATCACAACTTCCTTGTAATATTTTTATTGTACGACATTTCAATATATATGTATCTGTAATAATCATGTGTACCTGTGTGGGTTAACACACACACACACACACACACACACATAGTGTTATTATATATGTTAAGTCTACAATATTGTGTTAGCGATTTAAGACATCTGTTCTGAACGATTATAGACTGACATTTTGTTGAAAATACTAACACGGAATCTGTCCGTCAAATATATATATATATATATATATTAATAATTTAGGACTTCACTTAAGATATATGCAAAATAATTTCTTTAAACATTCTCAAAAAGTTAATCTGTATTCATTTTAAAGTTCAAAGCAATCAAGTTGTGGTGTACATGTATGTATGTATGTATGTATGTATGTATGTATGTATGTATGTATGTATAGTAAGGCATTACTGCACAGGCGTCGTGTTGTCTTCTTTGATACACACACAACTTTAATAAAGAAAGGCTGCGATTATAATGTATATTGTTATCTTTTGTATCAAATTATTAAGACAATCATAAAAACGTTGTAATTTGATAAAATATAGATAAATTCGGTTATCAAAGTGCACCTGAATCAAGTTGAATATTAAAACGAGGCTAGAGAACCAACAAATCCGGGACAACCGGCGCATTCACTAACATACTGCACATACCGGCGGTCCATTAACTTTAATCCCACTCATCCAAACGTGACCGCCATTAAAACAATTATATGAATTAAAAACTAGACGCGGTATGTTAGAGGTCTTTACACCGTAATGGGGAGGTAATAGGCCATTACGTGCTATTAATAAGTAATAAAAAAACGTTTAAACACTACCTACAATCTAAACGAGCCCTAGCGCGGTGCGTTGCCAAGAAGTCTGCCGCGTCGCACGCACACACACGCATTTGAAACTCGATACACACAAACACACGCACACCCAGCGGGGAAATCAGCCGACCTGCGCGTACGCAACCCGACTTAATAACGCTATATGCGTTTTATTTAATACATTCGCTTTACAATTTTGTATGAGATCCTTAATATACAAAACTAACATTGCATTCCACAATAGTTTATAGTATATAAGTAGGTCAGTCCAGTTGGAGGCAGGATAACAAAGGCATGATAGATGGTTCCGCGTGATAAATGATTAGGACTCGGCCATTAGTCATTGCACTGATGACTGTACTTGAGATTGAAATTAGATATCACAATGCAAATACAACCTTTAATGGTTAAAGAAACAAAACGATTCGTTAAATTTGAGACAGAAACGTGTATCAAAGAAAAATATTTAAAAAACTATATTAATTTTTGGAGGTTAATTAGGGTTTACAATTCAGGGAATTTTATTTATATATAAATAGCGTCTGGAATAAGAGACGATGTGATAAAATGTGATGTGTATTTATGGTGCCCTGGACGGTTCCCGTGGGACATGACATCCGAGAATCTAAAAATAACTCCATCGTCCCATATATTATTAACTAGTTGACATTAAAATATCATCTGATATGATATTAAAATGTTTTATAAATAGTCACCTATAGATATTGAATTTCTCCAAACACCTGTTTAAAAAGAAATAAAAGTTTATAAAAGTTTCCACAACGATGTATATTATAATATATAAATTTAAAACCACAAGCGAACTTAATCTTCAAAATATACCACACAACACAAGTTTTCATTCAATCAGCCGATATCACCAAACTATATATTATTGAGCTGAGCGTAAACGAAGCTCTTAACCGTTTGGGAGACCTTTTTTTGTGTTGTTTCCTCCAGAATGCGACGAGATGATTAGCTAAAAATTTTCTCATGTATGTCTGAGCCGAACGCGGATGTTATAGCGAAAACAGATTGAAAAAATGTTTAGCCATTCAAAAGTTATCAAGAAAAGAAGAAAGGAGAGGGGCTCAGCTCGACACCCGCCATATAGTATATATATATACATATATATATATATATATATATATATATATATATATATATATATATATATATATATATATATATATATATATATATATATATATATATATATATATATATAGTGAGTACGTAGTGTTATATAAAATATATGTACAAAACATTTGCATGTACGCGATGTTACACTCAAGGCAGCATTAATAGTTCGTTGACTCGGACAGGACAATAGAAAACTAAACTTAACCGCAAAACGTAACTATATAAATGTATTTTAATCATTTATAATATAAATAAATTGACTTTAATAAAATCTATTAATATTGCCAAAATATTCGTTTATGGTATAAAGCTTAGTGGTGGGCTGTACACCCTGCGGTCGAACGCAGCCTTGGATATTTTATTAACACTTCATATAATTAAAGGATTTTGTGTATTATGTATTATTCTCGACATACAGACAGAATAGAACAGCTCTATCAATATAATAATAATTTCATAATCAGCTTGAAAATAAACGCAAAATAATTTTTGGCTAAACTTATGAAAAAAAACGTTTAAAATAGCAGAAACAGTTCAACGGAAGCATTGAACAATTTAATTTGACAGATCCAAAGAGATTTGGCGCCATTTTAATAATACCAATAGCAAGCAATAAATAAACGTTGACACATTTTGTAATAAAAACGAGCTCATAACGTTAATCGCTTTGTTTTTTTTTAAGACGCCATAAAAAATGGCGGCAAATTATGTAACAACCTTTTTGCTCCTTCGTAATTTATTTATTGTTTTGTATTGACTTAAATGTGTTTACCATAACTGGATTATTTGAATAAATATAACAATTAATATTATAAATTTTTGTGAATGGTAACCCACGCGTGAGGCGCGTGAATGAAAATATTAGTTAAGTCTGTAATACATTTGGAGTGTTGCCAGTGAATTCAGGGTTCGTTTGGCGATAAATAAAAAGATAATGTTAGTGCCCAGACGACGCTGACACGTTTACATCGAGATTAAATAAAATTAAATCCAAAATAAATACATCTGAGCGTTGTTAGAAAAAAATAATTTAATTAAATTAAATAATAAATTAGTTACATCTATGTATAGTTGGGTGTGAATTGATAATAATGTTAATGACCTTACATGCCTCGTCTATTATGGCCTTGTTGTAATTAAAAAAAAAACGACCCTAGGTCATTGACCCGTCGTTTTCAATATCGCGTATAAGGACTTTAGTTAGACCACTTAAGATGATACATATATTTAAAAGCTCCAGACTTCAAAGCTTATAATTAAAATAAAGTTGGCACACACTCAAACGTATCACACGAATATTGTCATCAAAGCTTAGCTTTATTTTTTTATATTTGTCTTTTACAAGCGTCCAAATTATGTTTTAAAATATTACGTTGATTGAGCAAAGCGAGCGGAGCGCTCTACTGGAGATTTCAAATTCTTTGTCACGAATAGGCTCGAAAACTACTTGACGGAAAATTATGAACTTTTGCAATCAAAAAGACACACATTCGGTGATGGGTTTAAAAAAAATAATTTAAAAATGTCATGTCGTTGAGGAAAAATCGTCAAAAAAATGATATCCCATTGAAGTCAATGGGAAACGATGAGTCATTATATTTGGCTCGCTTCGCTCAATATGCAAACGGCACCCGAAATTTCGCGAGCGCAGCAAGTCGAAATTGAGGGTCTGTTGGCGCCCCTAGTATTCTAGTTAAAATTGCTTAGAATATGTTAATTTAAATGTGGTTTCTAGTTTATTATATACTTAAATCGAAATTACATATATAGTAAGGACAAAATGTTTATTTTCGTTCGTTTAAAACAATAACATCTGAATCACGTTATTATTTCTCGATTATTAAAGTTTACGTCAAACGAGTGACTTAACTGACAGTTGTTTTTACCGTATCCTCAATGGCGTTCAAATTCATTCATAAATATTTTTGTGGCGAAAGTTGTTATGTTTGTAGAAAAAGAATTTATTTATTTATTTCTTCAATAGTTTTTTATTAAAAGAAGAAAATATTATTGCTTATTCCAACATTATCATACAAATCATGTAAGTGCTTCATATTCATTACAAATATGGCGGAAATTTTGACAATAATTTAACAAAGATGGCGTTCAAATTCATTCATAAATATCTTTGTGGCGAAAGTTATATTTTACAGTACGCTAAGAATAGTTTTTTTAATTTATAAGGAGAAAATATTTTATATATAATTTTTATTATGATACAAATTTTATTCATATTAACACACAACAAATATGGCGGCAATTTTGACAATCAATAAACAAAGATGGAAGCTATAACCTAATATTATTAAATTTATATTTTTAATGTTTTTATGTCATTTACAGACCGCTAAGAGTAGTTTTTGAATTTATAAAGAGAAAATATAATATAACATTTTTATTATCATACAAATTTTATTCATATTCACACACAACAAATATGGCGGCAATTTGACAATCAATAAACAAAGATGGAAGCTATATTTTTAATGTTTTAATATTAACAAACTCTCGGTTTCAAGTGAAGCAGTCAATCAAAGTACAAAGTACGTATTTTTATCTATAACGACCACCTGCGGTTCAACGGCACCGACCTGTTGGGCTGGTTGTATTAAACTTACTTATCTATCATATTATAGGATTATAAACCTTAAATTGATATATTCATATACAAAGTCGATGAGAAACTTCTTTTTTACGCACTGGACTCTCATTGGACCCAAATATGCATTCTATCTTATATCTTATATAATAATAATAATTTTAATTTATTTACTAATTAATTAAGTTCATTTTTTTGTGGCTGGATCTCTCACTAATTAATTAAGTTCGTTATTTTGTGGCTGTATCTCGTCAATCATTACCAAAATATATATATACTATGTAACAAACAAAATTTATAATCTGTGCACAAATTACTATAATGTTAAAATTATTTGATTTCACAACCGTTAAGGACCTTTTAAATTAATATTGCGAAAGGCCAACCCATTAACCGCCGAAGGCTGTCGTAATGTGGACGTTACGTTCGTTTTATGTAAACGAAAGGTGTTCTAGAAGTTTCCGAGCTTTCCTGCCGTTTGAGGTGTTCGCTACAATTTTCCAATGAGTTTTTACAGCCTCTGCTACTTGATAACTACTTCTATATATAAATCATACAAATAAAACGATAAGATACAAGTTAAAACACACTGTGTCCTCTTCCTTATTTAAATTAATATGTAATGTATCCACAAATTCCTAAGGAGCTAGTCACAGTAATGGCAACAATGCCACAGATGCAAATTTACACACACTTACAATCACAATACAACGTACTAACAGAATCCCTTCATATTATTTATTTAAAGGCAATTACTACTTTAAATTATGTACGGACAGACAATAGGTGATTTGCCAAATGAGTAATTTTATATATGTAATTGTATGTTGATGATTGTGTAATATATATAAAAAAACATGGAGGAGAACGTCTAATATATATATGTGTGTGTGTGTGTGTGTGCGTGCGTGCGTGTGCGTGCGGGTCTCAGACTGCAGGGCGCTGTGAGCGATCGCCAGCGGAGTGCCAACTGCATGCCAGAGACAACATTTAAATATTGCAAATGTTATAAGGCGTGCCGTCTCATACTAATCTCAATATATAATCGAGAATTTTCTAGAAACTTATTACTACTCGTACTACTACTACATAATCAGTACATTGATTTCTTTTTGACATTTTAATAGATTATTCGATTGTCAATTAATTTTACGTTTTATATCATTGTTTGTGTGTGTGATGGAAATAAAAAAAAAATAGTTATTAAAGTCAAAGCATTATCAGCTATTACGGGCTGTGGTGGAACAAGTTATAACTACGAACCGGCTCCTATAAAGATCTTAAAGATGTTGACGTACTCGAGCTATAAATATCTGCGTACCATTTCAATGAAGTGCATAAACACGATACGATATTTTGCTGTGTACTAACTACTAACTAACAAATAAAATGAATTCCAAATTCAAAATTAACAAATTAATTCGAAATTCAAAAATATGTCTTACTATTATGATATTTTATTTCAAATTGAATTTGCTGTGTACTACTAACTAACAAATAAAATGAATACCAAATTCAAATTAACAAATTAATTCGAAATTCAAATATATGTACGACAAAAATATAATATTTTATTCCAAATTAAAAATACCATATTGACATTTAAATTTGGCCGTATTGTACAATAAAATTTTAAAAAATACATTTCAATTCAGCCGTATAATACATCTAACTGTATATTTTAGTAACATTAAACACAACAGTTGCAATAACATCATCGCTTGATCATTTTAATTAGAGGACATTCGTCTTCAATTACGACTAATTATAATGCACTCTTATAAAGAACGTTCTATATTTGTACACGAGATTAACTAGTGTTCCAAGTTTAAATTTTTAACAAGATGGCGCTTTTGAGTTATGTCAAAATGGAATATTTACCGCCATAATTGTTTTTAGAAATCCTATCACTGGTCGGGTTTATGCAGAAATAAAGTATTCATAATAATTAATATGTGAATTGCATAGTATAGAATTGCATCATTGCATAACAATTTCTAAGAAATCTGATTCCATTTTTAAATACGTAAATTGAATTAGAACGAAAGTGTTAAATGATGGTCGGAGTTGGAGTTTATTTCGTATTTTTCCTTACATTTAATATATTAAATACAATAATAAATTTTGTTTTTTATGTGTTACAATAAAGTTCTTCAACCTTAAAAGTATATCAGAACGTCCGGCATTTTTGAGATACGCCGAAGTCTCGAGGTGAGCGACGCGGACGGACAGACGGTGGTAGTGGTACGATAATGATTTAATAACAACCAACCTTATAAACATAAACGATTTCCTTATATACTAGGGGCGCCAACAAACCCTCAATTTCGATTTCACGAGTGCGCTGCACTCGTGAAATCGAGGGTGCAGTTTGCATATTGAGCGAAGCGAGCCCAGTGTATTCACTCATTGTTTCCCATTGACTTCAATGGGATATCAATTTTTTGACATGATAAAATTGTTTTTTTGGACATTTTTCAATTTAAAAAAAAAAAAAAAACATCACCTAATGTGTGTCTTTTTGTTTGCAAAGTTTCATAATTTTCCGTCAAGTAGTTTTCGAGTCAATTCGTGACAAAGAATGCAAAGAGTCTCCAGTAAAACGCTCCGCTCACTTCGTTCGCTTCGTTCAAAAAAACTAAGAGAAAAATCTGATAATGTAAAATGTATCAACTTTATATACATATATGTATGTATGTATGTAAGTGTGTGTGTTGTGTAGTTAATTTCGCGACAGTGTGCCACAGCTCTAATTCCTCTGACCCACTTGCAGACACGTGTCTAATTGCCGACCATTGGCCCTCCAACGGTCTCTCGATATTACCAAAGTGTACCACTTTATTATAAAACATAACAAAAATAATCTTTCAATATATATCCTTTGTTCAATTATTATTATTTAATATAAAATAACTTCATTAATATAGTCTATATGTATAGAATTGTTTAATTTAAAAACAAAATATATTATAGTCTGTCGCACGCGCAGTTCGTGTTAAGTTCCAATTTTAAATCTACTGATACATAAAATGTATGCTAGCTTTTGCTGTCTTTAAATATATAAATAAATATATTAAATGTTGGTTATATTTTGCATAATAACTTTTATCATGTTGAGTATAGTTTTACGGAAAAATAGGGGTGTGACATAATTTTTTTAAAGATATATTTAATTTAATATATCAATTAATAATGGTCTATGATACAAGTGGGTCAAGGCACCATTATATCTTGATACCTATGGTCATGCTGGTATATATAAAACATTTTCTCTTAATACAAACTAAAATGACAGTTCCATTATCATTAATATGTAAAATAAGTGGAAAATTTTCAAGTAATATACATATATAATAGTCAATCCAGCGGGTGCCGGTTTGTCTGTAACGATAACCAGTTACCGGGATACCGGGGAGCGTTTAATTGCTTGAAGAGGGAGGTCAAGTTATACTGGATAGGGATACTTAAGTTTGTGAGAAACTTCTGGAAGTTTTTTAACTAAAATAAGTTATAAAGACAATTTTAATGGCAATTTTTTAAATTTTATTGATATATCAATAATAGGTAATACATTACAGTCTGTCCGTGTTTGAGATGAGCGCAGCTGCTACAATTATAGACCGCATTCTTTAAAAAAAACACATACATACATTATTTTTATAAAAGGCTGGAACATACATGTTTAGGGCTGTCTACACATAGTGGAAATAAAAGATTTTTATTATCAATATTAATTTTTTAAATTATAATATTATTTATGTAAATAAAACAAGTAAACACGTTAAAAATATATAAAATACAAAAAAAAAATATTCATCCGTATATTTTGATTATAAAATAATTAAAAAGTGACAACCCTAAACCTATCTTGGGTGGTAGACCAACAGTCTAGCGTTCACATCTACATACACACGGACAAACTACATCAAATATATATACACGTTGTATAAATCAATAGAAGCCCGTAATGTTATCGTATACAATTACTGATATAATGGACGCCATTTTGTTTTTTGTCGCTTATAAAAACAACAATAAATGAAACGCCATTTTGTCATCAGAAAAACATATAATAATAATAATGTGTAATAATCAATAGTTTATTATATTAATAATTGTTATAAGTTAGTTTGAAGTGAATGCACATGTTCTGTTGGTCTGTCGGTCTGTTCTCACGCGAAACGAGCGAAACGAGATCGTCAGTAATAACTTTATTACACCGCCATGAATCACTCGCCTCGGGACATACATTCACTAGCTCTACACGCGACTTCGGTTACGTTTTTTAAATTACTCCTTATAACATTAACTATTAATAATATTAAAATCGATTAGATTCATAGAGCCTCACCAAATAAACTGATAAATTTTATAATAATTTTTTTATATAAATACTTTATAATAACTTTATTTATATACATTTTAATACAATTAATCCAGGTACGTGTGTGTCGGACTGTACGTTAGTTAGTACCAACAAACAAACCAAAAGAACATCGATTTAATCTGACCGCCCGCTCGGAACTTACAACATGTGTTCCGTATTAACATGTGATGCCAATTTAAATAAATATAATATATATATATAATATTTTAAACCGACTTATAGTGTGACTATGGATTAAAGAATAAATGGTTTTAAAAACAGTCGAGGGATCTCCAAAACAGGTTCAAAAATCAGGAAACCATCCCATCCCACACACGTTGCATTGTTTATTGCAAATAGGTGAATTATGTTAAGGCGGTTAAACCAGATTGTATATTAATTCAAAGCCGGTGGTCTCTGATCTCTGATCGTTTACACTTTACGGACTTGGACAGAGTGGCTTGGACTCGTTTCATATTAAATACATTTCTGATCGTCTTGTTATATGCGAAATTATTGAGCGAAGCGAACGAAGTGAGCGTAGCGTTTTACTGGAGACTTTTTACATTATTTGTCACGAATTGGCTCGAAAACTACTTGACGGAAAATTGTGAAACTTTGCAATCAAAAAGAAACACATTAGGGGATGGTTTAAAAAAATATATTTAAAAAATGTTCTCAAAAAAAAATAATTATTTTTTTTATATCTTGTCCAAAACTGATATCCCATTGAAGTGAATGGGAAACGATGAGTCAATACACTGGCTTCGCTTCGCTCAATATGCAAACGGCACCTGAGATTTCGCGAGCGCAACGAGTCGAAATTGAGGGTTCGTTGGCGCCCCTAGTTATAATATTATTCATAATATATAAAGGTAGAAGATATATTAGGTTAAAAATGACTGTTCTTGTTTTGACTCCGCCCTCTTGGTTATTAATTATATTATATATAAATAAATACAATACAAAATGGTTTTGTAAAATATATATAATATTTGTATCGTAAATGAAAGCGGTATTTGATACTCGATTTCTTTAAATAATATGGTGTCAAATGAAACGTTTATAAGAGTTCATTGCAGAATAAATTTTTAAGTCATATTCGCAATTGTTTCGGTAATTATTTTAACACTAAACCTACTGACAATTCTTGTATACCTGTTCCTACCGCACGCCCTCAAATTGACCGGTAATTAAAAGTTATTTTATTATATAACGCAGGTAATAATGGAAATAACTAAAAGTAAAGAGTGAAGACAATATTATATGCATATTCTAAGAATTGTCATGCAGTTTGATAACGATATTATAACGTTTAAAAATGTGTAAGTTTTACAAAAGTTTAAGAACGGTCAATTTGACCGGTACTTGGTAGGTTTAGTGTTAATATTGTTGTCAAGTCATCATCATTTCCATCACCACAATTAAGACTTCACTATTATTATTGACAAATGTTATATTTATAAGTTATAATAAATTTACACTTATAATTATTGTATTTGGCATTTTTGTCGTAAGAATGACAACTTTTTTTAAATATTAATTGAAGTTTTACCGTCAAAATTAGTTTAAAATTTTAAATACCTTTCACAATTGTTATTGTGATATTAATTTTAATTTTTAACCGTTAAAAGAAACGGTTAACACATAAAAATTTATGTCCGCACTTCCAAGGCAATAAAGATTTGTACAAATGTTACAACACTAACGAGACTTTCTTTACATTATTAAAATGATACTCTGTTGTTAGATTTGACGTTATGGTTCCGTTTAACGCGATGTCAAAACATACATGAGTATTTATAGTTGTTGTCATCATGTTACAGATGCATCTAAGCTCAGTGCAATTGTTCGCGTTCTCGCTGGCGCTGGCGGCGGCCGCGCCCCCCTCCGCCCCGCACCACGTCGCGCGCCGCTCCTTCTTCAACTTGCAGTGCAAGGGCGTGTACGACGCCGCCATCTTTGCCCGCCTCGACCGCATCTGCGACGACTGCTACAACCTCTTCAGAGAACCTACGCTGTTCACTCTCTGCAGGTCGGTACAGATTATACATTGACAGCTTGTGACGTTTTTCAGCCAGTAACAATTTTTTTTTATTATACAGTAAGTTGAGACTGTAAATATTGTTTTTTTTTTTAATTTGTCAACTTGTGACGTTTTTCAGCCAGTGAGAAATTATTAATTTTTTATTATTTTGTCACTATATATATTTTTTTAATTTGTCAACTTGTGACGTTTTACAGCCAGAGTCTTTTTTTTTAAACATTTAATGTGTATAAATAAATGTATTCGTTATTGGGACAGGCAAGACTGTTTCACAACAGATTACTTCAAGGGCTGCGTGGAAGTACTGCAGGAGACCGACCAGTTAGAACTCTTCAAGACGTATATAAAACAATTACACGGGGCGGATCCAGGGATTTAGGTACCCTAAGAGTTTTTTTTTCCTTCGGCTTGGGTTCTTCACTTCTATCAGCTTTGGGCGAAACTCGCAGTATTTTCTTCTTTTATCTCTAATTTATTTTTTTATTGTTAAACGATATCTAACTGTTACAATCATATTTGATAGTTAAGTGAAAGTGTGAAAGAAATATCATGTCCATGAATAAATGTGTCATTATTATCAACGGATGTCGCAAGATAACTTTAGGTATCAACCACTTCAAATTTTATTCATAACACACGGTTCCTTTGCCTCGAGAAGTATAAAGTCATTGTCGCTATTTAAAAAAAATTACTGCGATTTTCAAACGTCAGTTACTGCATCTTATACGAGTTATAAAAGCTCCTCAACCTCACATACTTTCTAACTCCGAACACGCTTTCTTCAAGACGTGCACGAATTTCAAAACAGATAAGCTTGGGTCACTAACTGCATGCACTATTGCACATTTTTATATATTATTGCACTGTATTGTAAAATAACTATTCAGTATAAAATTATTTATAATAAATAACATATAAGTTATTCGACTTATTTTTTAACAATTTTTGGAATTCTAACGTTTTAGTTAATTTCTTAATAAAGTGACTCTGTGACAATTATTATATACTTTTAATTTCGTCAAATCGAGTCTTAATTCCTTAATGTGCATGTTATTCTTATATTAATCTGTTTGATCGTAACTTTAACTGCTAGTAATCTTCTCTCAGTACAGTTACAAGTGTTGATAATAAACATCGCATTGCAGGTCGAAATGCTTCACTTCACCCTACTTCAAGGGTTGCATGGAGTCTTTGTACCTCTACGACGAGGAGGAACAGTTAGATCAAATGATCGACTTCATCGGCAAACGCTAACACTCTACAACCATCTTGTAACCCAACAGAGTAACCGTACAACGTAATGGTAAAGGATCCACCTCTGCCGGCAAAGCAGATGATATTGTCAAGTTCCTCCAGATGGACGTCTGCTTTCTATCCTCAACGTATTCTAGTCTTTAAGCGACATATTTATTTATGTTTGCAACTAATTATAATGTTATCATAATTATTAGATAATGTGTATACATTGTATTGTGCTAAGTGTTAAGCTTCGCGAGTTAGGGGAGTGTATATTGTATTAAAGATTTGTTATATTGGTTACGTATCGCCTCCTAGTTATATATCGTACGAGACAGACTCTCCCGGTCCGATGCTGGTCATCCCAATGTCTTTTGGTATCCGACTGATGTCTTATTAATTTTTGACGCATTCCAAACAGTATTTAATTTAATTACTTACGCTTCTTATCTAAATTTATTAAATCAAACGGTATTATATAGGTTGTCTAACGCGAACCTCTGTATATAGTTATATTTTTTTTTTGTATCCTGATTTAAGTATAGTTTATTGGACGCAAGGTTTAATGCACACTATTCTTGATAAAATATTACGGTAGAGCGATAATTATTGCAATGGCAACCCCAATTTAGATGTCAATATTTAAAATGGTATAATCAAAACTTAATCTGTTAGAATTTCAGGGTAAATAATTTAATTCGCTCTAACCTATCAAAATGTTCAAAATTCACACAACTTAGTTGATAGTTATTTATAAAGAATTTTTTTATATACTTCCGAACTATTTATTTGTTACAATATAATTTATTTATTATAAGGGTATTCCTTAAAGTGCGGTGATTACCAGTGATTATTTATGGGGAATAGCTAAATAACGGTCTGCAGATTGCGGTTTATACTTACTTGACTCTATTTAGGTAACTGAAGTTCTTCTCTGTTTGAATCTCGACTTTTATAATTTCTTTTAGCGTTTCTTATATGACCTTCATAGTTAATTTACCTCCTTGTCCTATGAAATGGTGCCAATAACTGTCCCGATAGATATAACAATGTATAGGACCTGTGAAATTATTAAATGATATTGAATTATTAAAATATAAATCTATTTGTATAAATTTTATATAAAACAGCTAAGAAACGCTACGGGTTCATGAAATATATTTCAATTTGAAAAATGATTTGACTCTTTTCATTTCTACCCTCAAAACTCGAAGTAAATGAATGACACTAGCGGGCTTTGAATCTGAGATTTCGTGTCACAACTACGCCATATCCCTGTGTTGGTGCTAATTATTTCTAAAAAAAATCTTGATCAACAAAAAAAAGGAAAGTAAAATATTTATTTCATAATATAATAACTTTATTTAATATAATAACAATTACTAAATAGGTATTAAAGTTAATAGAACTGAAAAAATCGATAACACTGAAGAAATTAAAATTAAATATATCACTATGAAGCACTACATTAGATTGGAACAACCAGTCTTAACAGTCGCACAGTTTCATACGTTATTACAAAATAAACAAAGCAAAATACTTACTTACTTTACAACTAACTCTGCTACATAATATGGCCAATGAAGTTCATAACAGAGTTTCTGCAAAGAATAACACGTTTAATAGAGAATGAATGAGTTTCCGCTATCCTTTAAGGGATCTTCCTCGCCATCTTCTTCTACAACACCAGCTTCTGTATTTATCACCTTTAAGACTTACATTTTGTAAGCGATTCAGACATTGCAGAGTTAAGTGGATTTTGGTGAAAAGAAATAGACAAACAGGAGATGAGAAGAAGATGGAAGATGATCCTCCTAGATGGAGTGCCTGAAGATATAGCATGGGTGATCAATACTGTTAGGGCTCATATCAGATTTGTAACCATCTCAACGACAATATCAGAGCGATGGAACCGTTTCCCAGAGGTTGAAGGTTCGAATGCGGGCCGCATGGATAAATTTCATTGTATATATCTTTAAAACTATTAATAAGTTTCACATGGCTAAGCAGTTCAAAGACATTTTCAATTAATCTCTTCATTTCGGATGGCCTGGAGACAAACCACTTAAGTAGATTAGTTTTTGAATGTGACTATCAAAGACAATTTTGTTTTTTCAAAACCATTTGGTTTGTCAAAATCAAAAAGAGAGGGTGAAAGCTAACCCAAACTGAACTTTAACGAGGCAACATGGTATATTTGGAAGACAGACAACGCTTTGGCATAAATAAATGCTGAACTCCCAACGACTTTTTCCACATATTTGCTCCGATTGGATTTTCATAAAGTGGAGTTGTTATCTGATCTCAATACTATGCGCTGAAACCATTCATGAACTCTTCTTTTAGCAACAACAAATAACAAATTTCTATAACGTCTGATACTTATTAACTGTGATTATGTCATCCACCTGAACTATTTTTATTCTTATATTTTGTTTATCTCAGAGGTTTTTTATTATTTTTAATATTTGCATTGTATTATATATTTTTTTTATATATGTTTGTTTTTTTCCTTATTATATTATTTTATTGTTATATTTGTTTTATATTGTAACTTTTATTGAAGTTGTTACATACAAATTATTTCTATTTCAGACGTTAGTGATAGGTTTTCCTTTTCCTTTTATGACTATTCCAATGATGCCAGTTACCACAGAACAATTTATTTGCTATTCTTGGTAAGACTGGTAAACTTTTGCTTAGAATACTTGCGTCGATTCAGACAAGGATACAAGCTATCCTCGACTCAGAATCTTACCTAAAATGTTGCTTGTTGTTGTTGTTGTTGCTTCTTATTCACCGCCTGGATATCGAGTTATTCAATTACTCCATTTAGTGATGCGTTTTTCTTCTCCTTAAGGAGGTTGTCCTTAGCTGATACGGCAGAACATTTGATTTTATTTGATTTTACCTTTGTCCCTTATAATCTTGTGTGTTTTAAGCCCAACTCTACATGTAGAATACTTTTCCTCTTTATTAAAAGACCTTTCTCCACTATACGACCATTCTATTATTGGTGACGTTAACACAGGTTGGCTTAAGCGCGGTAAGTGGGCTAATAAAATTTGTATTATTTCTCTTTTCAGTCTTATGATTGTATCATCTCCTGGATTTGTTTCAAGTTCTGGTCAATATGCTCCCCAAGCTCAAATGAAACTTCTACAGCGTAACTTTAGAGGAATGGACCTTAGCAACATTTGCTTGGTATTTAGACTCTAAAGTGAATGTATTTAATACTCTTTAAATTCAGCTGTAACATACATGCATCAAATAAGTATTACAGATGATTTACAATTATTATTGATGAAGAAATGCAAAGTAAAAATGGACTATATGGTAAAAGATCGAACACGAAACGTCTTAAGAATAAAAAAATAAGGAATCATTGCAATCCATTGTCTAGGGCAACCATGCCATATCCATAATTCTATCGATAACAGCGGCGTATATAGTAGTTTCTTCAAGGGTTAGGAATCGGAAAAAAGCCAAATAAATCCACCTCTAACAACATTGATCTTGAAAGTTTGAATATTTCATTCTGTACATCTGATAATAGTTTGGATAGTACAATAAAGATAACTTTAAATTATATCTTAAATATTACGATTAATAATTGCTGACCGATCACTTTAAATGAATTAAATAAGAGAACAAGTCGGAAAATAAACAATGAAAAAGTTAAATCTTAGAGACATGACTTTAAATTAAATATAAACAATAAATATGTTAATGCTGAGGTTTGAAACGTTACTGATATTTCAGTTATAACAACTAAATCTTTAAATCCTGCTACCACTACCGCTCTGATAGTATTTGCGGACAATTTAAAGCAATGTTGTAGTAATTATAATTCTAAAAAGTTACTGCAAACAATAATAATAAGTTGTTGAAAAGCAGACAAGAGACCTACGGGGACTATCCGATAACATACTTAGGTCACTAATAGATATTGTTGCGCCAATATTAGCACTAACTTTATAAATTGTAGTATATTTTCTGTATAATGAAATCGTAAAATAACACTATTATATGAGTCCGGCATTATATTAACTTCGAACCAATAAAGACACGTGATGGAGCACCGTTACCTTCGTTATAAGCGAGGTGTAATCAGCGAAAAGTAAAATGTTACATAGACCTTTAACGAAAAAGGGTAAGTCATTAATATAAAGTAAAAATAAAAAGGGTCCAAGAATAGATCCTTGTGGAACACCCATCTTTAGTTGAGAACCAGCCGATTTAGGATTATTTATGTAAACCGTCTGAACTCTTAGAATCAGGTAAGAGGCAATGATATCAAGCGCAGTGCTACGTACAACATAATGGTTAAGTTTGCATAGTAATGTTTGATGGTGCAATCAAAGGCTTTGAACAAATCACAAAACACCCTGATGGCATTCTGCGACTTCTCAAATGCGTACTAAATGTGCTTAAAAAGCGTGGCAACCGCAACAGTTTATTATCATTATTCACTATGCATGATTTTATTGCTATACCTACACAAATTCTGTCACTTGGTTTAGAATATTTTTTGCGAAGGTCATACTTAACGTCGGTAAAACAGAGATAGGCTTATAATTTCACCGTTCAAGTCTATCGCCACTTTTAAACAAAGGAACTAACCTATTTTACTGTTTTTCATAAAATCTGGGGATATACCGGTTTCAATACATTTGTTGAAAATTAAGGATAATTGTGAGGAAATATCATTTATAATAGTGTTAAGTAATTTAACTGACATACCCCAAAGATCTTTGAATTTAAGGTTCTAAATGTTAACAATTTCATCTGATGAACAGGTTTAAAAGCACAACATTTGTTACTGACCTAATTTTTTTATTTAATTCGGCGATTGCATCAGAAGGTGAAGAGTTTAAATTACGCGTGACTGTTATTAGAATTTCTGTAAAAAAGATCTCAAAACTAGCCACCACATTTGTATCTTTATTTATTTCAATATTATCAATTTTAAAATTTATGGGTCGATTGGCCGCCCTAGCTTTCCCAGTACCACTAGATAAAACATCTCAAGTTGTCTTTATTGTATCTTCTGAATTTAAGTTTTTATTTCCAATATAAATCGACTTAACTTGTATGCACACGTTCTTAAATGTTTTAGAGAAATTCCTTACTTTATTCAAGAACATCATCATGATTCAACCTCTCACCATATAAATCATAGAATTTTTCTTTGCTTCTATATATTCCTACGGTAACCTTACCACGAAATTTAGGTTTTAAACATTTTGTTTTGTAATCGATCTGCAAGTAAATTTTTGATGCCTGTCATTAAACCATCCTCAAATCAAAATTATATAATCAATTTATTTATGAAAATTTAATTTGTACACATAAAAATATTAACAAATTCAGTAAATATTGTGATATACACCAAATTAATACTAAAAATAAAAATAAACTTATATGCACATCACTAGACTCCAAGACTAGGTAATTCCTTAAGAGCTAATTGTATACGTTTTTTACATTTAATTCCAGCGTAGTCTCAAATTTGTTGTTAAATAAATTTAAACTAGGCATTAAAACGAATTTGATAAAAAAAGTTGTTATAATGTAAACAATTACATTAACGACGGTGTGGACTGGGAATGAATTGTATTTTTGCGATTAACTAGTAACCTACGCAATTTTTTAACTTTGTTTGTTGCTCTTTTTGATCAACTGGCATCACACCGCTCGCTTAGAAGTCATTACTTGCGGGTGCGGTGGGGGCTGGGTTGCTCTCTTCCCTCAAATGTGGAGGAAGGGTGATGGCTGACTCTTGCTTTATGCTCTTGAACAAGGGCTGCTTGCGGTCACTGGTCGTCACGATAGCCAAGGATCCCTCTTTTTATTATTAACTTATCGGGCGGGTTATGGAATTGATTGCAATGGTTCTAATTGTTCATAAACTGCTCTTTAAATATTCCCGTTTGGAAAACAGCGAGCGTTTTCTTGTGCGGTTCTTCTCAGACCAGGGAGCTTTTGGAACACTCGTAGTCTTAATTTGAAGTTGGAGAGTGTATTTACAGAATTCATTATTTCTATATTTATGTTGTCTCTTGACACTCCCGTTTGGTGAACACAAGTGATCACTAGTATTGATTCAATTTCGTATTTCATAATGCAGCAAATGCTTTGACGTTAAAGATGATCTGATGTACCTCAGAATATCAACTACCTATTAAACTTGACGTTGTCACTCTTTACACCAAAGTAAAAATCCTGATATCAGATGGTTGCAGCGATAGGATCTTTGCTAGAATTACGTACCTTCCTTTCAATTTTTACCACAGTTGTATTTAAAGTCAATCTCTTCTTTTATCTCCACCGATTATCGTCATCCATAAATTTACTTTCTTGGCTTATAATTCACACCTATCGTGACTGCTTTGTTTATATTTATTTATTTTACTTGCTTTTATATATTTATTACTTATATCTTTTATAAGCTAACCGTGTGTATATATATTACTGTATATTTTGTTATATATACAGCTATGCCACGTCTCTGTAATATTTATACATTATTATAAACGGTTGCTTGATCAGATCGCTCTTTAGCGTAAATATATTTATTGCTAAATTCATATATATTTTATAATTGTAAACGGTATATCAATATTCTGGAGGTCTAATACGACTAATAAGGATTTGTCGCGAAATAAACGCTGAGTCAATCATATTCCTCCTTACTCCTTACTAACTAGCCTAAGCCTTTCGCCTCGCCTCAAGTCTGCAAGTCGGTTAATTTCCATTCGATCAGGAGAAAATCGATATTGTATCGACTATCGCAGTAATGCGATATAATCAATCATTTCAAATAATCAATTTATTCAAATTCAATATAAAAACATTCAAAGTATTTTCACGAAGAAATTACTTATTATTATGATTTAATCAATTTTTATTCGTCGTTGTAAAAAGTAACGGTTTCTATACATAAATATACATACATATATGTGTCTACACCTCCAGAGGGCAATAAACAATTGTTGAAATGGTAATATTGACGAAACTTTTTCTTTAAATTATCAAAACTATACTCTTTAAACAGATAATATTATTAGAGAAATAATATTATAGTTAGTCAATTAATTATGACTTTCTTATGACCTCAATTTGACATTATTATTAAAAAAAATCGTAATTGCTGCAATCATTCTTTAGACAATTTTTTTATTATAGTTATAATTTTTTTTCATATAAGCAGTTACATATAAGCTCGGTGCACTTTTTCGCGGTGTTGACGCTGGCTAAGGCGGCTGGCGCGCTCCCCTCCGGCCCGCTCCAAAGCAGGCGTCGCGGCACCTTCCTGACTGTAGGGTGCCAGGGTAACTACGACGCTGCCATGTTTGCTCGTCTCGACCGTCTCTGCGATGACTGCTACAACTTATACCGTGCCATGACTATGTATAATCTGTGCACGTGGGTATATATTATAAATAATTAGACAACTTTTTATGTTTTGCAGCGAGTGACTACTTACATTTTCTTTACTATTGATACTATTCAGTAAATTGTCACTGTAAAAGTTGTTAAAGACATTATAATGTGTATATCCAATACATTATTCTTATTTGGGTACAGGCAAGATTGTTTCACATCACAGGAGTTCAAGGGCTGCGTGGACGTACTACAAGAGAGTGGTAACGTAAATCTCTTCCAGACGTATATAAAACAATTACACGGGGCAGATATTTCCGCTCTAGTGGGACCATGGAACACAAGCACAGTGGGCATAGTCAGCACAGGAACAGTGAGCACTGATAGTACAGGCACAGTGGGCACAGGGACAGTGGGCACAGGGACAGTGGGCACAGGCACAATGCGCACAGGCACAATGCGCACAGGCACAATGGGCACAGGCACAATGCGCACAGACACAATGGGCACAGGCACAATGGGCACAGGCACAATGGGCACAAGCACAATGGGCACAGGCACAATGGGCACAGGGACAGTGGGCATAGGCACAATGGGCACAAGCACTATGGGCACAGGCACAACGGGCGCAGTGGCCACAGGCACAGTGCGTTCGAGCCAAGTGCCCCGCAATCAAACGGGGTCTACTAGTGGATCTCTATTCAGTTCTATATTTTCGCCCGAACTTCAGGCTTCCTGATTGTAAAATGTTTAATAAATTTCAATATATGTATATATTATATATTCAAATTTAACTGTTTTAGAGAAAATCATCAGTGAGTTATTTTTACTTCGAGTCTGATCAAAAGTGACGCGACTGAAGTAGTAAATAACGTAGTACTTACTATACTATAAAAAAAATGCTTTAAAATCAGAATCGACAATAACTTCAATAATTAAATAATTGTATATATTTTGCACACCTACACACACTGTCGCTAATACTTCCTAAGGTTGGTTGGTAGAGAATGCCTTTTAGCATTAAATCCGCCTTTGTACATTTATTGTAAAAACCTTTAACAATGCAGTTTTTATGCAGATTCATTTCTTGATTTTATTTCCTCTTACCTAAATCAAAGCGTCCAGACGGTTAACGTAAATAATTCTAAATCGGCTGGTTTTCACCCAAAGATGGTGTTCCACAAGGATCTATTCTTGGCCTCTTTTTATGTTTGCTTTATGTCAATGACTTGCTATATTTCGTGAAAGGTCTAAGTGACATTCTACTCTTTGCTGATGACACTTCATATTCAAAGTATTTGTCTTGCTTTATTTCATCATGGCGCTGGGGTGCCGATATAAATTCTATATTTATTATATTTTACAATAAAGAGCTATGCGGGTTATTTATGACTTAAAAATTAGAAATACTCTGAAATGTTTTGAAAGAAATTTACAGTCTTTTCTCAATACATATTATAACCTAACATTTATACACCAAAATATTAATAGTTATATAAAAATCAGTAACAGAATGGGATAACAGTTTTTTGAACGATACTAAAAAAAAAATTTTTTTTGAGGACATTTTCCAATTTTTTTTTTAAAACCATCACCTAATGTGTGTATTTTTGATTGCAAAGTTTCATAGTTTTCCGTCAAGTAGTTTTCGAGTCAATTCGTGACAAAGAATGTAAAAAGTCTCCAGTAAAACGCTCCGCTCACTTCGTTCGCTTCGCTCAATAATTAATATTATTAAATTTTCCTACTTTTAATTCATTATAAAATATACAATTGTTTTGTAAAGCGTGCAATGTACATATAAAAATACGTATCTATTTTGAACTATTAAATAGAGGTAAATACTCGCGTCGCCACGATAAAGTATTAGAAATCATACGAGAAGCCGTTAGTCTTTCTGTAGCAAGAGCGCTGAGGGGTAGGGGAGACCGGGGATGGTTGACTATAGGGGCAGGTAGACTAATTGTCAAAAACGCGAGCTAGGCAAACTTTTTGCATCGACCGACTAGGTGAGCGTATCCATTATTGCCCTGCGCACAATCATCAGAAAAACCGCGGAGCAGACGCACACCGTTTGTAAGCTAGAGCCTATTGTTCAAAAACAATACACTTAAGTAACTATTTTTTTCCTAATTCTATTTGTTATAACTCTTTTCATTTTGGTTTGATTGCTTGTCAAACTGTTTATTACGAATGTTTGATTTCCGAACTTTGTATGCTTCCTTATTATTTTTAATTACGACACCATTTTAAGGTTTAGGCACGTAGTTAAAAATTTCTAGGTTGTTTGGGGCTGGTTGACTCATTTAAAAAGGGGTTGATTGACTATCTAGTCAACCTGCCCCATACAATTTTGGATGTACTAGACATAAATTGGTATAAAAATTATTGTTCTTAACCTAATATTTCCAGTTTAGAACGATGCGAATCTATAAACGAAAGTCAAATCGACGTAAAGACATACTGGAGAGAGTATGTCGACAAGTTATTTTCGCCGAAAAAAGTATCAATTCAAAGAATTTGCTATACCATATAAAATATCGCCATGTAGTAAATATGAAAAAAAAAAGAATGCAATCCCGGACTGTCTAGATCTCAATTGACCTTGGAAAGCGTTGGCTACATGAAAAACAGACAAATATTCAGTGACGAGGAAGAGCTTGCATCAGAAGATTGCCCATAAGGGAGCTGCTGATGTTTATTATGGATTAACGCCTTACGAGTCCCGAAAATTTGCAAATGTTTTTGCGAAAAAAAATAATAAATCTATTCCTGAATCATGGGATAAAAACAGATTGCTGATGAAGATTGGGTAGGGAGTTTGCTTAAACGTCATCCTATTCTCTCTATTCGATCTCCTCAAGCTACGAGTTTATTTCGAGCCACTTTTTTCAACAAAAACAACGAGCAGTTGTTCTTTGATTACCTAATAACCGTTTACCTACGTTTAAATTTAAGCCCTAGGTATATTTGGAATGTAGATGAAACAGGACTGACAACGGTTCACATTCCTGATAGAGACATAGCTCATCTTGGCACCAAAAAACTGGGAAAGATGACGTCTGCTGACCGAGGTTCGCTGGTGACAGTCGCAGTTGCTATCTCGACATTGGCAATATGGTCCTTCCGTTCTTCGTTTTCTGACTATAAATACTATTTTGACTATTTTAGACTAAAGGACTATTAAAGACTATTTTAGACTGGAGGTGGACCGATAGGTTCTTAACGATGTTTAATGTTGTTGAAGATCTTCTTAAAAATGATGATTGCATTTACTTTAGTATTCTAATCTTGTTCCTTCGTAGCCTTGGTACTCATTACTTCTTAGGTCAACTTACCCCTAGTGACAAGTCAACCTGCCCCAGGCACGGGGTAGGTTGACTCGTTTTTCCCGTTCTATAAAATCGAGGCTATATACTATGTTTTGATTGATATCGAGCTTATTGTAATTTCTTTCTACAGCTGAATAGCATCACTATCAATGGAATTGCTTTTCACAAAAATAATCATTAAAGCAATAAAAATATTAACTTTTAAACTGAAAATTGGTCAACCATCCCCGGTCTCCCCTATAACAACCACCAAAAAATCAGTAGAGTTCGTAAAGGCAGGTTCGTCCAAAAAATCTAAATTAAAACCTTATTCCATCTTGGACGCGTCTCCTGATTGGACTCTCATGATGGACACGTATGAAAGGCAATACAAAATCCCCGGGGATGTTTGTGTTTCGTCATCTAGGCCGGACTTATTCCTGTATTCAAAACAACTAAGGCGCGTTATACTTGTGGAGCTTACTGTACCCTGGGAAACAAACATACCCAAAGATCATACATTTAAGCTTAACAAGTATTACGAACTATGTAACGAACTGATCAGGAATAAATTTATAGTTAATTTGTACGCTGTAGAAGTAGGAGCGAGAGGTATAACAGCAAAATCTCTCTACAATTTATTTAAGGACCTCGGCCTTTCTAGAACGATCATCAGTTCATTTCTGGAACGTATTTCAAAGGCAGCTTTAGTAGGTACTTACGATATTTGGTTAGGTAGGGAGAGGAGCGTGAACAGTGAAGGTGAGCGTGTATGCGCATACTAAAGGGGCCCCTTAAACCTACACCTGGGTCGCAAGTCCCAGGCATTGTTTGCGCTCCTTTTCCTGCAACGCGATGGGCCCGGCACCCGCACGGTGAATCCATGGTATGCTAAGAAGCTTCGTCTCATCTGTTAGATCGCCCCAGCTTGTATCGGCCCTTCTATGACCTCTCACCTTTAATCCTGTGGTTCCTTAAAGCCCAAGGACAAATTTGTAATAGTGCCTTCTTAAAATATAAGTTTAAATTTATACAAATAAGTGAAAACTCTAAAAATTAATAATTATTTCTTTTCAATAATAAAATAATTGTGATCGCATTTTTTTTATATATATTATTGAAAACACAATTATATTAAGATTCATTGACTGCTTCTGGATTCTGAGATATAAATCCTACGGCACTCTACTAAAAATACCATAAGTGAGAGACCTACGTAGAAAGAAAAAAATTGCATCCACTTAAGGCCGTCTTTTTCAGAAGCCCTGGGCACATTAAAACCCCCCTCCCCCTCTACGATCATCATAAAGCACTAAAGAACTATAAGGTTAAAATAGACAAACGTACAAACGCGAAGAGTTAGAGGAGATTATATTATCGCCTTTTCAAGTCCAGCAATTTATAAGTGTAAGCGAAATAATAAACCAAAACTTAGACTAAAGTTCTGAAGGCTCAGGATTTCAATTGAAGATATAAAAAGTTATTTATCTACCTCGAATCTTTCCTTTGCATTCAGTTTCACTGATGGCGCAGTCGTTAAAAAAAGTCTAGCGTGAGCAGACAACTCTGGTTCTTTGATTCCTTTGGCGTCCAGTTTTCTCTTTGGTTAGTAATCATCGAGTGCAGAAAATAAATTAGTTACAAAGTGCAGTGTATTTCTTTCAGAAAATTTATTGTTTTGTTTATTCTTTCTAATTTAATGCTTAAAATTACTGTTAAATTTTAGTTTTCCAATTCTCTTGACAGGTCAAGGCCTTTTCGCTAGTTTCTTGTGTCTGTTCTGTATTTTTTGCGATGGACATTTGATGAATTAACCATCTTTTTTGTGAGAAAGTTCAAAATTGTTTTTATTAATTAAATATATTAACATATAAAGATACCAGACCAAAAATAGAGTTTCCGAATCATTCCAAAGAACTGTGACACCCTTGACACACACCCAGCAGTGATAAACACCTACCAAGTTTATAATTTTATAAAGTAAAGAATTTGCTAGCAGTCAAGACCTCTCAGAGCATAGATTTAGATGGGAAATATTAAATAAGCACTAGAAACAAAATACTCATTCATTTACATTTTGAAATTCATGGAGATGGTTGCGTTTTAATACTATTATTTCAATGGCGGCAGCTAGTGCGCGTTGTAGGTTGGTGTTTGTTAACAAAAATGAACTATCTACTAAATGATCGTAATATTGGACTCCATTTTAATCACAATTTAGTTTATAAGTTGTTTTAAACAAATTAATGAAGTAATTATGTTCTGTATAAATACCATTAAAATGCCCATCTCTTTTTGTTTATTTCTTGTTGCTTCGGCATTATTCTGCAACATCTTTCTCGGTCACACATTAGTTCAATGTTTTTTTCGTCATCTCTCTTCTAAGTAACAGTAACGACAAAAATAATTTATTTTTAATTTTACGCTTCATATTTCCTATTAATTTCAAGTTTCTCGTGGTAATTTAGTCGTTGTTCAGTTATTTTGTTAGCTTATTTTGTTAGGTTTGTTTAGGGTTTAGTTACATTATTATTTCTTCTACAAGTTGTGTTGCTTATATTTGGTTTCGTTGTTATTCTACTTGATAATAAAAAAGTCTCTTTAAACATAATCGACAATAAGACCAATAATTATAATATTATATGGACAATAACATTTCTGTGTGTTTCGGGAAATTTCAGAAAGCCTGTTTTCAGGATATTCACGACTTCACGGACAAACATTACTACATTATTTAGTACTTTAGTCCCGTCACTTTTGTTCCAAGACTTAGACATCTGATGAATATAAGACTTCAAAACCCGAACCACACTGTTCATCCAAGACATACAGGCTTAATCAGGACGAAAGGCAGATAGTACATTCTAAAGTTAAGGAATTACTTGAAGCTAATATTATTCGTGCTAGTTATTTCCATTTGCGAGTCTTATCTAATTTGTCAGAAGTGTGACCATTCTGATCCTGTTTAAATAACCTATTCCTGATAGGTTTCAGGCCTTTAACATCTGATCAACTGGCCATCGATGAGTGATTAAAAAGGTATTCTTAGCCGTAGAAACATCTGATAAGTCTTGGCAGGAAGCGTTAAACGTAAAATTAGCTCTAAACTCCTCCGTCCATCCCGTAACAGGCGCAAGCGTACTGGAACTTCTGATTGAACGTGCAGGTAGGCCATTAAATTTTACTTTAAATGATACCCAACCAGAAGTAGACATTAACAAAACAAGAGAGCAAGAGGTAAGGAATATCGAAATTTGCTAGTTACGAAAAAGTTAGTACGTAGTTAGTTACTAAATTCGATGTTGGTAATTTAGTAGCTGTTACTGATGACATTGTAAAAGTACTTGCTGAGCAACACGTTCTTTTGTATAATGAAAGACCCTGTGAATTGTGTTTGTTGCTATCAGAGGCGGGATGGAGGTTGTCTTGATTGCAGCTATCAGACGCCATATAAAGAATTTCTAGAGCTAAAGTGTGTAACGCTACATACACAGACACAGTAGGATATTATCTTAGAGTATTTTTTAACACTATAGATGTCGGATGGAGGCTTTCTTCAGTCTATTAGTTATCTAGATAACTAACTAGAGGAACCTCACGTAAGTAATGTTCGAGATCAAAATGTGTTGCTTGACCGGTCATAGTGTAATATTTTGCGTCAAATAACAAACTGATAATTCATGATAATTTATTTATTTATTTATTAATCTTCACGCCATATCCCTTGCGGGGGGGGGGGGGGTAGCCAGAGACGACGGAGCGCCAAACACTACGGTCCCTGCATGCCTCTTTTGTCTCGGCCACAGACATCAACCTCTGCAGACATGCCCTCCGGGAGGTCCTCATGCTTTTTACGTCACCTTCCTCCAGTATCAGAGATACTGTGTTTTCGAAGGTCACTCGAGTCCTCCCCCCCTCTCTTACCGCTCACTAATCTTTTGATATTATTATGTTATTTAATAGCTGTTGATTAATTTTATAGAAATTATTGTTTTTTATTTTAGAAGGTCAGGGAGACGAACGAGTGAGACTTTACTTTTCATTGTCTTTAATTAATTCAAATTAAAACCTCAAGTGATATACTTGGGGTAAGTTTGTTTAAAATTCTAATTTTGGTGCCTTTTGGAACTTACATCATTTTCAGTGTTGACATTTTTATAATCTGTCCATCTTAGTAATTGGTAGTAATTTTACTTGAAACAAACGTAAATACACCTGATGATGCAAGCCGGATTATTATATACATATGTATAGACAAATAAAACATTTATTTGATAATAATAACTTTATTTAATATAATAACAATTACTAAATAGGTATTAAAGTTAACAGAACTGAAAGAGTATCGATAACACTCAAGAAATTAAGATTAAATATATCACTATGAAGCACTACACTAGATAGGAACACCCAGTCTTAACAATCGCACAGTTATCATTACAAAATAAACAGATGGACAGATTTTGACACACTTGTTAAATGTTTCATCAAAATTAGTACAGCCGTTTCAAAATAAACAAAGCAAGACAAAAAACCTCAAACATATGGATAGATTTTGATTTTCTTGTTAAAGGTTCCATCAAAATCAGTACAGCCGTTTCAAAATAAACAAAGCAAGGCATAAAACCCCAAACCGATGGATAGATTTTGACACATTTCTTGACAAAGATTTCATCAAAATCTGTGCAGCCGTGTCAATATAAACAAAGCAAGGCATAAAACCTCAAACATATGGGCAGATTTTGATTTTCTTGTTGAAGGTTTCATCAAAATCAGTGCAATCAAGATCAATATCAACTATTTAGTTTGATAGATACATATAAATAAATGTAATTTAAAAAAAAAAAACAAAAAATAAAAATTTGGAAAAAAAAAACTAATATTTCAACTCTAAGTTTACAGAAATATAAAAATATTTTAAAAGCAAAACCAAAGAAAATATTATAAGATTTCTTTAAAACTCAATATTAGATTTTTTTTTATCTGATTCATGTTTAGAAATATTTATTTATTTTCATTCTATTTATTGCTCTAAATCTTCGATGGTTTAAATTATTTTGAATATTTATAATTAATTCAAAAACTGTTCATCAATGTTCTGGAAGTAATCAGGATTTGATTTGATACAGTCACATTCGTCCTTACTAACTGCCCCCCACTTAATTTCTACCCGATCAGGTGAAAATACATTAATTTGCACCCGGTCAGGTGAAAATCGTCTAATTTCCACCGGATCAGGTCAAAATACATTAACTCTCACCTGATTAGGTGAAAATCGATTAATTACCACCCGAGCAGGTGAAAATGAGACTTATTCCCACCAGATCAGGTGAAAATCGACTAACTCCCACCCGATCAGGTGAAAATCGACTAATTCCCACTTAAACAGGTTAATCGATAACCGATTAATCGATATTGTATCGATTATTACAGTAATACGATTTAACAAATTATCTATTCAAATTCAATATAAAAACATACATACATTTCCATTTTAACATATTTTTTATTGACATATTTACCTCATTCATCTTTATTTTAATATTTTAAAATAAACTTCACACTAACAAAAAAAAAACTGCCAAAGAAAAGAAACATCGCCGCGAGGAACATAAATAATTTAATTGATACAACCGACGGACATCCCTTACATTATTTTATTATATAATTATCATATAATGTGCGTCACATACATACAACTAATAAACATATAAACGGACAAACATTTTATATATTATATATTACAATATTTTTAATACTAAAATATTAATATGGAATGGCACTATGTGTGTGTGTCGGCCATCTTTTAAATTACTATCTATAGATGGTACTTTTAATCTATAATTACACCTCATAGATATATAGATGAGATAATTTTATCACATTATTTATAATAAATTTTAAATCAGACAGCGCCATCTGGCTATAGTAAGGGAAGTTGTTGGAACTAAAGTACTCAATTAAACTCAACTCAAACTCAACTCAAAGTATATATATATGTTCCAACACGGGAATCAAACGTACGACCACCTATAGATAAGGGACGACAATGTAAACGAGAAAATTAATAACTGATGACGTCATGATGATGACGTAACGAATCGTTATATATAACTTAATAATATGAATTTCCTTAGCACATATCTTTATGAAGAAACAACATTACGATAATAATAATATATTTTATAAATAATATTTTATATCACAACAGGACTAATGGTATTATTATATATATATATATATATATATATATATATATATATATATATATATATATATATACTAGGTAACAATACTCGTATACGCGCACACGCTCGGACTAGGACGACGTGCAAAATTTTGGACCAATCACAGTGAATCACTAATACTATTGTCCAATCAGATACCTTGATGACGTGACATTTTTTCGTCCAATCACAGGTCGTCATACAAAAATGGTGAGTAAAATCGGCGAATAGGGAATCAGGAATATTAGAAGTCGTCCAAGCAGTACTCGAAGTGTTCCTCCATGGCCGCGTACTGGTCGCTCGAGAAGGTCATGCACTTCGGGCAAGTGTAACCCTGGGAATATTAATATAATATTAGAGAGAGATAGATAGATAGATAGAGAGAGAGGGAGAGAGATAATTATATAACAAAACGACAAACGGCTTCAGCTCAGCGACACTCGTTAGGTTAGAGCTCTTATGGTACATCTGCTATCTCGCTCACACACATGCGGTTGAAACGGGACAAAACATCGTAGGTTAATTTAAACAGACCAATTATTCATACAGACATGCCGTTAATTTTTTTTTACATTAATAACATAAAAACATTTAAAAAATATATAAAAAAAAAAAACAATTTTAACACTAGATCTTACCTATATTTAAATATAAGGGGGTGTTTATACATATAAAAAAAAATGTATTAACAAAACAATATTAAAATAAATAAAATTTTAATAAAAAGTGAATATTATTAAATATAAAAAACTTAAATGAAAATATAAACAAAAACATTTTTTTTCATTAATATATTAAAATTACATTATTTTCGTAAAAAAACAAAAAAAAAAAAACAAAATAAATGCATTATTTCACTTGACATATATATTTTTTAAACATACTTTAATTCCACACTCCGTCTCTAAGAGTCTCACATATCTTTTGTAGTTTTGTAGATTTTTATATATTAATATTGACTACAGTAGGAGTTATTCGCAAAATTGAACATTAAATACAATAATTCATATAGACCTTGAAAAATTTATAAAAATACTAAAAAAAATACTTATAGATTATAACATTATTGTAAAATAAGCAAATCAATCGCTACAGTTAGTCAGACGATGGTCTATAGTATGCAGTCTTCGACGTGTCTCTGCAGCAGCTGCAGCGTCTTAAAGCGCTTGTCGCAGGCGGGGCAGTCGTACCGCGCTGGGGGGGGACTCGTCTCGCGTTCATTCACCTCCACCTTCTTCTTTTTGGGACCCTTCTATTATATATTCAATTACTTAACAATCTCACTAGCTGTAGCCCGCGACTCGGTCCGCGCGAGATATATATTTTTTTCAGTACTTATAACATCGACTATCCGTCAGTGAGAGTACAATTAGAATTGGTCCAGACGTTTCAGAGATTAGCCGAAACAGAGCTCTTAATATGGTGTTACAAACGGACACTTTTTATTTATATGTAGATTGAAACAGACAGAGCCGTGTTCTTTTTGAAGTATAGAGTATAGAGATCAAGATGGCGGTGACTGTTTAAAGAATTATATTATTACTTTTTTGTCTTTGAATTTTAACCGAAATATATATAGTATAGAGGAAATATTTTTTACAATTATCTATTAATTGATCACTAAAACATAATAAAATCAATAAAAAACTGCAATTTTTAAACTAATTAACTTAATATCCTATTCTACCCCCACCATGGGTTATATAACCAAACTCACCGCGGTGGGCGTGGCGACGGGTGCGGCGGTGGGGGCGGGGCGCGGGGAGGGGCGCGGCCTCATAGTCGTGATGCTCCTGTGTAGACTGGGACTGAGCACTCGGAGCTCTTCCAACTGTTGAACATTTTAAACATTACAATTATGATTTATATAAAAGCGATCTGAACAACGCCATCTAGCGTGACGAATGTAAGACTTATCTAACTTCAAGCAAATCCCAAGTTTACTTTGACGAGATCGAGTTGGTAAAAAAAACTCCCACTAGGCACACTGACAACTAAGCCATCGCGTCAATGATATCAGCTGAGGATGTGAAGTACCTGTGTGGTGAGTTCCTGTGTCTTCTTCTGAGCGACCCTGAGGTCGGCGAGGAGATTCTCCTTCTCGCTCGCCATCTTCTCCCGGGACTCTCTCTCCGCCTCGAAATCACTCCTGAAATCGGAACACCAAGTAAAGTATTTATTTACCACTCACGGAAGCTGTATACGTAACGTATCTATTTTACTCGAATAGATACTTTTGTGGTCAAAAAGCAAGAAAAAAATCTTAGAACATAGAGATCTCAACAACATTAATTGGTTATGTATGTTCCAACACCAAGTAAAACATTATTTCTATCGTTGCGCAGTTCCCTGGCTATGGGCAGCTCCTCCTGCAGCGCTGTCAGCTGCTGGCCGTGCGCACGAACCCTGCACTCAGCTGCTGCAGGAAGGTAGGTATGGTTGGTGTACGTACTTGTACAGTTCCACCTCCGCCCGCAGCACATCTCTGTCGTCGCGCAGTTCCCTGGCTATGGTCAGCTCCTCCTGCAGCGCTGTCAGCTGCTAGCCGTGCGCACGAGCCCTGCACTCAGCTGCTGCAGTAGGTAGGTATGGTTGGTGTACGTACTTGTACAGTTCCACCTGCGCCCGCAGCACATCTCTATCGTCGCGCAGTTCCCTAGCTATGGGCAGCTCCTCCTGCAGCGCTGTCAGCTGCTGGCCTCGCGCAACGAGCGCTGCACTCAGCTGCTACACTAGGTATGTATAGTTGTGTGTACGTACTTGTAGAGTTCCACTTGCGCCCGCAGCACATCTCTATCGTCGCGCAGTTCCCTGGCTATGGGCAGCTCCTCCTGCAGCGCTGTCAGCTGCTGGCCTCGCGCAACGAGCGCTGCACTCAGCTGCTGGCCTCGCGCAACGAGCGCTGCACTCAGCTGCTGCACTAGGTATGTATAGTTGTGTGTACGTACTTGTAGAGTTCCACTTGCGCCCGCAGCACATCTCTATCGTCGCGCAGTTCCCTGGCTATAGTCAGCTCCTCCTGCAGCGCTGTCAGCTGCTGGCCTCGCGCAACGAGCGCTGCACTCAGCTGCTGCACGCTCGGAGACGCCTGAAAGATATTAGGTATGCTTATATAGAAGGACATAATAACTGTAAAGATATATAAACGAGTGAGGGATCAAATGACGAATAATAGAAGACGTTGAAACTAGTACTTACGGATGAGAATGAGAAAGACATATATTTTGAAATGTCTTCTTAATTATTATCTTTTCTACAAACAATACGTAACCCCGTTGAAAAAGGAAAAAAAATATATATATATTACTAGACTTGTTAGTGTGAGTGCATAAGTACAAGATTGCGACACAATAAAAATATATCTATCTCTTTCTAACGTGCACACGTTTATGAGCATAACAGGGAACTCTATAGTTCGTCATATATCTAACACTATGAAATATATCGTGTTTCTATAAGGTTGACTTTTATTATACAAAAGGTTAATTTTCGTTAAGTTAATGTTAACTGAGCTTATTGTTCTTCCAAGTTTTAATAGAAATATCTCTTATAACATCTGGAACTACTAAGTTGGGAACTACTAAATTTGGAACTACTAAATCTGGAATTACTAAGTTTGGAACTACTAAATCTGGAATAACTAAGTTTGGAACTACTAAATCTATAATTACTAAATCTTGAACTACTAAGTTTGGAACTACTAAATCAGGAATTACTAAATTTGGAACCACAAAATCTGAAACTACTAATGTAATGGTAAGTTTAATTTGAAGTCGCCCAATATAAATAATAGATATTATCTTTACAAACAGTGCAATTCGTTTAAATATTAAAACTAGAATTATAAGATACAATAATAAAATGGACAAATTTATATAATTAACAAATGACTAACCGTCTCCGTCTTGGTGAGAGTCTTCTTTAACAGTTCGTTGTGATCCTTGAAGATGCCTTCAAATATAGACAATGTCCCTCGTATCTGTCCGCTGCAGACAAAAAAACATATTTAAATAATATTATTAAAAATAATATACAATAAAAAAAACATGGGTATGTATATATATACATTCCCATAATAATGTGTGTGTATATATATATATATATATATATATATATATACACATCCAAGTGTATATATACGTACATGTTAGACACAACAGTGGTGTGTTGCGTCTGTATGTTGTTCCTGAGTTCCCCGAGTCCAGTCCTCAGTGTGTCGGTGTTCCCGCGGTCGTACTTCACCTCCTGCAGGCTGGACACCACCGCTAGGGTTTGAGCCAGGCTGTCTGATAACCTGGTGTGGAAAGATTTTGGATTAGTGTGAGGATTATGGAAACTTTTAGGATTTATATTGGGATTACGGAAACATTTTGGATTAATGTTAAGATTGTGGAAAGATTTTGGATTAACGTTAGGATTGTGGTGAGGTTAGGTGTGGTTAGGTTTTGGATTAATATTAGGATTATAGAAAGATTTAGGATTATGGAAAGATTTTGGATTATGAAAAAATACTAAAATATTGTCCGACTTAAAAACAGCTTCTGGAGCAGAAAATATAAAGACATACTTAGAAAATACTATGAAATTTCAGATATTATTAAAGACATTTCATCCAAAACTATTCAAACATAAGAATAATATTATAGTTATAATCAGATTTGGTAATCTCACCCATTGGTCAGTCCGTTGAGGAAGTCTGCGAGGTGTTTGAGTGTCCTGTCGTATAACTTTACATTGGACATGTAGCTCGAGAACTCAGAGGATGAGTTCTCAGACGACACCGATATACGAACCGGCTGGAACACCTGGAATTAAATACTAATATTACAGAAGTGTTGGTTTGTTTGACACATTAATATTCCGGACTTTTATAGATGTTATAATGTTATAAAATCAAAGCGGGCGTCAGCTAGCTCCGAGTGACGAAAGCACCCATAGTGCTGAAAGTCTAACTCGGGTATATATACGCGAATATCGAAATTTTTATACAGGAGACCTTCTGGTATGAGTGTGGTATTTTTAGAAAGCCCTTGGCCCATAGAACCAGAAAATGCATTTACACTTAGCCATATACCCACCGCCTCCACCTCTACGGCCGTTTGAAAAATGAGACTAAAATTTAGTTTTTGCCTCCACACCAGTACAAAATCACTTATTTCCACCTTGAAAAATGCCTTGATCAATCTAATAAAATAAAAATAAAAATGCAATTTGTGCAACGTTCCGAACACATTCACATTTTTTGTGTTTGTTTACGTTTGTGAATAAAAATGTTCGTGGTTATTTTCGTCGCAAAATTCATATCAGGAGTTTTGTCAGTGGATTCGCTTTCGTCACTCGGTATTTACTTCGTTGAGAAGTTTTTGTTTTGATATAACATACCGTGGATTGCACTTCCTTTATCCTATTGTTTAGTTCCTGTATCTGTTCCTTGTACATCCTCACCGTATCTGACACTCCCGACTTGTGCTGACTGAACTCCAACTATAGATAATTAATAATAATTAATAAAAATTAATATATAATAATAACATCAGTGTCTAAAAATATATGCTATAAGATGTTAAGTGTTTTTTAATACTAGCGATGTTTCCCGGCCTCGCATGTACATTTAATTTTTGACAATTTATTTTATTGTAATTTATTGTGATAGTGTAGCATTCAAATGAAAGAATTTTTTAAACCCGTCCTATAGTAGTTTTTGAGCCAACTAAAACATACACACATACAAAAAATACAAATCCCTTTATAATATTGATATAGATTTACAATTATGACTTCTTAGTACATACATACAATAATTTAAATGAACCATTCTTAACTTTTTGTTATAGTATAAATAATTTAAACACATTAACAGTAACATAATGTATATACCTTAATATTCTCAAGGTCAAGTATTTTAATCTGTGCCTTCTTTAATTCGTTCTGCAGAGACGCCATCTTGCCCTCCAGTTGCTGTATGTACGCGTCACGTTTGGTAACGTCTTCAACGCTCTGCAACATAACTTATTAACATTATATTACTTATATTTTTAACACTAAACCTACCGACAATTCTTGTATACCTGTTCCTACCGCCCGCCGTCGAATTGAACGGTAATTAAAAGTTATTTTATTATATAACGCAGGTAATAATGGAAATAACTAAAAGTAAAGAGTGTAGAAAATTATAAATGCATATTCTAAGAATTGTCATGTAGTTTGATAACGATATTATAACGTTTAAAAATGTGTAAGTTTTACAAAAGTTTAAGAACGGTCAATTTGACCGGTACTTGGTAGGTTTAGTGTTAATACTAAATAATTGAATACTCACTGATATTTGCATTTTTATTTTATTCTGTAGGTCACTTATAATTGTGTGTAAATTTTTTACATTCTCGCTGTTATCGCTTTCTTTTATTGAAAGTTGGAGCTGAAAATAATTTTGATATTATATAAAAATATAAAGAAATAAATATATAAACAAGCATGTGACCGTAACTACAACTAACAAAAAAATATGTTCCATAGTAACACGAGGTATCCCATCCCATCTCATTCCTTCCCATCTCCTTCCATCCCTTCCAATCCTTTCCAATGTTAGTATAACGTACCTCAACATTCTGTAATTTGAGCTTGGCGTCATCCCTCTCCTTGGACATTGCATCCACAATGTGCTCCAGCGACTCCTTCTGCCAAGTCAGCTTCTCATTGTCCACTAGCACCTACGACAAGTATTATTATTACTTATTTAATAAAAATAAAAATATTTTAATATCCTACAGAAAGTACTTATTAGATAATATTATTTCTAGACCAAAGGCTATATGAAACAGCAATCTGTGGAACAAAGTATTATCCCATGTGAGAATAAAATCCACAAACTTTTATTAGTCAGTTCAGATCAACTATTAGACTAATAGGCAATGACATATACATATATACTAGCTTATTCCCTCCCGCTTCGCAGGGCACGCTAATAATTTGGATGTGAACTTAGGTTGCTATGGTAACCTTTGTCACATTATCCGTTGTCATCGTAACCGTTGCTATGGTAACCGTAGCTATAGTAACTCTTACCCCCGCGTTAAGTTTATAGCTCCTACAGGTTTAAAACTTGTCGAAATGCAAGTTGAAATCCGTTGGGATAGGAATTCCGTAAAATCCGTTCTCAGTGGACGTCTACTTCACAAAAGAAGTAACTATGTAAAATTTTAAGTTAATCGGACAAATAGTTTCGGAGATTTCGTGAGTCAGTGAGTGGTAAATTGCTTATATATATATAGATAATTTAACATTTATATGTTAATTGTATATATTATATTTAATATACTTCATCCTCTCATTATGACTGCTCACTGCTTACATGAACTGTTATACAACCATCATTACTCTGGTAAGTAATTTAAAACATGTGTGAACATTTTAGCCATCTTGAGTTTGTTTAATGATAGGTATGGAAGAGATTTTCATATTGCTCCGACAACAAATTGGGATCATGAGTATAAAATGAGGGTAGTATAATGACTACATAATTCAATAGCAACCAATCAGGTTATAGGCTATCCCGTATTTAGGATGTTCTTAGTTATGACTAAAATTATACTAAACCTGTCGCCTTTGTTTCTCTACAAGTTCCAGTTGCTGAGTTAGCTTTTCAAGTGTATCTTCCTCGGGGGAGGTCACCAGTTCGAAGCCGGAGGTCTTTTTGTGTTCAACATTGTGATCACCTTCGGCTAGACGAGATATATCTAACTTGAGCTGCCTATTTTCTTGACGTAGCTGTCGGTTGAAGGAAGATTTTTTTATATTAACAGCTTACTTTAAATGGTTCTATGCTCATCAATAACGACCTTATCATAACACTCACCCTCTCAACAAGTTCCCTGGTCTCATCAAATTTCTCCTTATGCAAGTGATGAGTCTTCAGCATATCCTCTTGACAGGACGCTATCAACATGAATTGCTCCTTCATGGAGTCGTTATTCTGCTTCAATGTTTCCTTTAAAACCACATTCTCATCTATGAGATCACCGAATCGTTTCTGCAACTCCTCTGTACTTCTGTCCTCGGTGATGATTGTGCTCGCTACCATCATACTTGCCGGAGATGGCTGAAAATAAAACGATATCATTATTTTATTATATATATCTTTCTTTACTATATATTAATAATTTTAAATAATATTCTACTTCTATAGGACAATCAAGGAAAGCAGTGCATATAATGTTCTGTGGACACAATAAGATGTTTTACGATAAAAAATGTCAACACAACCACACTTATCTATAAACATCCTATAACAAACCAAACTGAATGGCATTCAAATTTATACCCAATCCAACTACATTAAGAGCCATAATTGTTCTCATGATGTGACCATTAAAGGTAAAATCCCTGGTCACGGTCAGCTATAATGACTAATGTTCAACTATTCCATAGTTATTGCAAATAAATTATATTATATAAATTAAACTGTTTAAAACAATCTATAAAGAATACATTTCTTTCTTCTTATTTATTCTTTATATTTATTTTATTCATTTTTTAAATAAAAAAATAAATAAAATAAATATAAAGAATACATTTCTATTATTAGTTTAAATAAATTGTATTATAATGATTTAAATAATACTAGCAACTAATGATATAGTTTTAAAATTAATTTAATATATATATTTGATAGCAAATAACTTTTAGGAATATGTACATTGGCAAAGATCAAATAGAATCGAAATGTATTTTTGTTTTTTTACTGTATTATATGTAAAATATATCTTTCAATTTTCTTTTTTTTTACAATATTTTAATAAGGCCAGTTTTAATATTTATCTATTTAAGTCTGAACTCCTTGTCTGCCCTTACTGCTCTATTAAAAAAAAACAATATGGATTTTTTTTTAATAATACAGCTTTGCAATAACACAATAGGAGAAAACTTTAAAAGTCTATTTATTATATAAATAAATAAAACTGTAAGGATAGCAGAAAAAATATAAAATATAACTGCATATTTTTGTGTTACGTACTGTTCATATGTTAATATCCTAAGTAAATATCTTGTTTACTTTAAGTGAACTAGTTTACTTTATCTCTTGTACACTTACACTATCTCCCAAATTAAATTGAGCTTTGAACGCCATATTTGCCTCATTGGATAGTTCCTTCATTGCATCTTCTATTTGTGACTTATCTAGTTCACCATTAGCAATACCATTACATTTCCCATCATCCATACTGGCGCCGGGGGAAGTACCAAGGATTATAATTAAAGAATCGTCGTCATTGTCGGTCACGGATGCCATTTTTTAACACAGCAGCTGTAAATTGTTTACGAAAGATGTAAGGATTTGAAGATAAACAATAATAAATAACATTTTTTTTGCATTATATTGTAATAAATTATAATTGATTTACTTTATTCAATAATAATAAAATTGAGCGATGAATGAGAACTTTTATCAGAAAAAATAGGTAAATAAAAACAATTTTAGCTTACCACAATTTATAGAAACAGTATCGGTAATAGCAATTAGATACTATTTAAATGTAAATGTAGATTCTTACGTCACTATAACGATTGAGGGTAAGCTTCAAAATTAGTTAGATAATAACACAATTTCTCCAAATATTTTTTGCCAATTTAGCAATATGCTATGACAGAGAGATAAAATTGAAGTATTATTGAGATTTTAGTATCTTAGTGTGCACTATGGTAGATATAAGGAGTACCAATTTAAATGTGGAACTAACTGACGAAGTGGCATATTATATCTACTAAAAATAGCTTAGTTAGTCGCAATAATGGCGCTAGTGTCCTAAAATTTTTATTAATGAAGTTATCAATTAGTTAAAGTGAAGCATGCTTCGGGAAATAATAGTCATACTAGTATTATAAAAGCGATTGTTTTTTTTATGAAGGCAATACTTTCTTACATAGTACAAGTTAATGAAACAAAACTTCTTAAATTAAAAAACTATTTTTAGAAATTGTTATAAACCTTAAGTAGCACACAAAATCTTCCTAAACTGTCTACAAAAGCTGTCTGTCTGCATGTAACTGATTTTGAACTCATAAGCTAATGAACAGATTTTTATACAGTTTTTACAAAAAACATAGTGAAATTCTTAGGAATGGTTTAGGAGCATGGTACATTATAATATTACGAAAATTGCCTGAAATATGAGTATTGTGAAATAGACGCAAGGTCGTAAAAAATCTCACTCGTTGGGAGATTTACTCGCGTGCCCCGTGTACACCAATAGAGAAACACTAAAGTAATGTACTAGAGAATTGTAGATATCTAAAAATACTACAAAAAAGTTCCGGATAGCATGTATCTATATCTTATGCTTAACTCACAATATTCTAATTTCAATTAAAATCACTGTGTTTTCTTCGAGGCTGTTTTCTTCTATTCAGTATTAATCCTTATCTAAACAAATGCGTTTGCTAGCTTCAAGAAGCCCACGCTTAAAAGCTAAATACAAATACAAAAGCTAAATACAATTACAAATTATATAGGTGCTTCCACTGACACTGAATTAGTAATATTGCTGAACTCATGAAGAAAAACTCATAATAGCTTTAAAGACAAAAGTTGAATTACAACAATTAATTAACACATGTTTTGTTTTTACATACTCTCAGAGTACTTCTTTTGCTCAAAAATGTTGTTTCATCATGCCATAAGCTTTATGATCATTATGGTGATTTATTATTTTTTTTGGTTTATCCTTTTAATACGTTAGTAGTCCTTACCTCTACTAACCATTCCCTGTTATCTGTCATGGTTATCTAAGATAATTGTCAGTGTTTGGTGACAACATAAAGACATTTCACGTCAGTGACGTTGATATTAGTCTTGGGCGTAATAGTTCGCAACTAAGATCGAACGACCTAGTTCGCCTTTTTTAAATGAACTAGTTCGCTCTTCTAGTTCGTTAGTTCGCGTTTAGTTCTGAGCTCTTTGCTCTTCGTAGCAGGATCAGTTTTAGAAAGAGCAAACGATTTTTCTTGTATTGAATTATTTTAAGGTAGTTCGTTCGGTCGTTTTGATACTGCGACAAGATTATTGAAAAAAATTTACTTTTACTTAAAATATTTAGACACTAAAAGTGGGACAAAACTATGAATTAATAAAATATATATTTTTATTATAAATAAATAGGTTTATTGTTTATGTTGTAAATTTTTCGTCTTTATATATTAATTTAGTTTTGAGATTTATAAATACTTTATATATATTATACATATTCTATACAATAAGAAATAACATTATTAACAATCGCAATTTGAATAGGCAACCATTTTATTCATTACCGCATACTAAAAATGTCATCGTAAATTTGTTTGGTTTATTTTAAAGTCGCTAATACTATACCAATATGGATCAAAATAGTTTACATTGCTCACGGTAAGCAATATGAGCGAGAGGCAGATAGCGTTTCGTGCGATTGCGAGCGAGACGTCAGTAGTTCCTATGACACTTGATGTCTCCTTAACTCATCTGTCACGAACTAGTGAACTACGAAGCGAAAAATTTGGGATCCAGTTCGCGTAGTTCAGTTGTGGGAGCGATCTTTCGAACTAGTTCGTTCGCGAACTACACAAGACTAGTTGATATCCAGCTGCCAGTCGTCAGAAGTCTATAGTCAATAGATGACGTTTTGAAGAGTTGAAGACAATAAAGTCAATAGATAGTGTATAATTTTTACGTGTTTTTGTTGTATACTGAACGAAATGTCCAATGAAAACACTTTGAATTTGCAATATGTACATGAAAGCTTCCAAAGAGGCTTAGCAGAAGAAGATGATGTGATAATTGATGCATATATAGACGGTTACAATGAACTAGTAAAGTAAGAACTACATTGCAGTTATAATTATTTTCCTTCCATATGGTGACTGATGTTATACATTAAAATTTCTATAGGTTTTTGAATCTCATTGGCACGGTTTTCTCATTTGTGAGCAGCGATGTAAGAAGTAAAATAAAAATTATGGAGAAACATCGAGAGGGTGAAGATTCTCTTTATTATGAATCTTTTAAGAAAATGATGAAGTATGAAAAAGAGACGAGCTTGCACGAAAAGAATGGTTTTGTCTCGGGATCGAGGACAATGCTTCGACTACATAGAGGTTTAGGTATGTAGTTAGAAATATTTTCTTACTGTATAATACAAGAATTATAGGTTATTCGTAAGTAGAACCTAATTAGGTTTTCCATGTCGATCTCATTCTAATAAATACTAAGTAAATTACTATAAAATATAAGTATTTTGCTTTTTATATTGCATTTAATTAAAAATATACATTACACTTAATTTCTAAAATAGTATATTTTTTATCACTATTTAGACTTTATCCGTCTATTCCTAAAAAGACTAAGTGCAGCTGAGGAAAACATGAACACCTGCACAACTTGCCAGGGTTCCTACAATGAAACTCTAGCCGAGTTTCACCCGTGGTATATTAGAAAGGCAGCTACTCTTGCTATGCATGCGCTGCCATCAAGACCAGATTTATTGAAAAAGGTATGATTATTTTATAATTAATTCGATTTTAAAGGTTATTTCCTGGAGTGCATGATGTAATACATATTAGGTGAGCTTCAATAGAGACCTTTAAGGGTTTTCTAAAACATCACAAGGGGAGGTGTAATGAGATGTCACATGTAATTGTTATATTCACTACAAACATTATTACTTTAAAGTATCAAAATTAAAATAGATACCTAAATTTAAAAACAATATACATATGAGTAGGAGGGAAGGTAGAGGTAAATTAAAAGCCCATCAACTATTACGGCGGGGGAAGGGAGGATAAGCGTTATCTTTATTATAAAATACTACCCTTTCTACAATTATATCACTAGACATATTTACCTGATACTAATACAATTGTTGAATTATCTAACGGCTAAGTATTTTTGTTATAATTGGTGTAGTATCTACAGTGCGAGGAGTGTACTACCACATGTTTATTACACTAAAGCCTCTACAACTTGTACATTATCTTAATATATAAAGCACAAAGACACTCACTCACTGACTCATTCATCGCTCTACAGCCCAAACCGTAATACCTACAAAGCTGAAATTTGGACACAAGACTCCTGACATATTGAATAGGTGCAATAAGAAAGGATTTTGCAAAGGTCCAAACCGCTCTAAAAACTGCAAAAAATATAACGCGCCTGTTTAATACCTCCTAGGTGGTGTGGAAATTCAAACAAAATGTTTGATCACTTTCGCCGTCCGTCGCGAAGCACGGGTAACCTGCTAGTACTTTATAAATTAAAGAGCATAGTTAAGCTTCACCAATTTAGACTCGTCATACTATATAGTTATGACTGCAAGTGTGTGTTTTCTAAGCAGCCTAATACGTATATATTACATATAAAGAAATATAATAATAAAGATTACGTATTTATGTGTAACATTTGATATCTATATGAGCACTTAAGAGATTATGGTGACTTATCACAAAACAAAGTTTATGAATTAAATTTGAAGATAATTAAATATTGCTGCTGCTCGTTTTAATGAGGTCACATTTAAGAATTAATGACATCATTATTAATAAGGAATGAACGTCAATGGTATTGATTCAGAATATTGTTTTTGCGCAAATTTTCCTTATCTTCAGTTATTACGAACAGGTAAAAACAATTAAACTTTATTTGTTATGAATGATTCAATATTACATTCATATAAATTAATTTTTCAAATAATGTTTTTAATTTTTTTTTTTTGGGTAATTACAACATAAACTTGGTTAAAAGTAATTTAAATATATTAAAATATACGTCAAACAAATTGTCATCGTAAAATAACCTAAAAGCAATTGAACAAATTAATTAATGGCGTCTACGCGTACTTTAAATGTAACGTCACTCTAGTTTCATTCTAAATAAAATTCATCAAATACATTCATATAGAACATTTTTTTTTCAATATTCGTTTTAAAATTTTTATTTTGTATTAAAACTTCAATAGCTACTAATTCATCCTTAAAAAGTAGTTGTAGATATAGTAATATTAACAATAGCAGAAATAAACATATAGTAATGCAATAGTTTTTCTATAATAATAGTTTAAAACTATTTCTTGGTGTATCAATTGAAGAAAATAAATTGTGCCCTTGAATTACTCGGAGTTACGCTAATTGGAAGTGTTTGACGCATTATTTAAAGAGTATCGATTGGTGTTTATTATAACTCGGAACAATAGACGTAATTTTGTGTTGTTTTATACCAATTATTATCATTATCTAAATGTCTTTATGATAAAGTAATTTATACTCCGTGTATTTATTTTGTGATATAGATAATTTTTTTTCTTTATTTTTAATTTAAATATATATTTGTATACTTTTTTTCAGATATTTGGAACTGAAGATAAGCTGACGGAGGCTTTAAGCTTTTTGCCACAGACGTTACAATCTTGTGATGAAGTTTACAATCGGGTTGAAAAATTGTATTCGGAATTCGACTTCCATGGCTTACCATAAACAAGACAGTTGGTATACTATTTCCATTACTTTAAGCTCTCGGTGTCAGCTCCACGTGAAAACTTGAACGATTCCCTTTTTTAAATTATGTGTTTATTTTATAAAAACATGACGTTTATACACGAACAAGGTTATACCGTAGTTGATGAAACTGATAGGGATGGAGCCATATCGATAAACAACACGATAACAGAACCGATTTTATTAATAAAATGTAAGATACTAAACTACTGCTACTTTGGTTACTTTTGTACAAATTTATTAACTAATATTATTATTTTCATAACAAGATGTTGTACACGTATTAATTTTTAATTGATAATGCCAACTTCTTTAAAATTTTCGAAGCCGTAGTAAAATAAGTAGGTATAGGTAGGTACTCGACAATGAAACGAAATAATTATAACGACAGGTAATCTTTATTTATTTATTTTAATCATAATCTGATTAATCGTCACTGTAATTAATATAAGCGATCGATATCATTACTTATTTGGTCACAACACTACAACAATCAAATTATAACTTTCATCGAGACCTTAAAGAAATGAAGATAGTAATATCAAAAATGGATTCAGTGATTTGCCAAAAATTTTAAAACAACGCCATCTCTTGTCGGCTCGGTGTACTATTGTGATAATAATCAAACCATGTGATATAATAACATTCACATACGACAAATATTGCTATTAATATGTGCAGCTTTAGTTTTTTTTTATTATCTTTACTATTATTCTTATCAATAACACTGCTTTTGCATTCATCGTCACTTTATAAAGTAATTTACTGATATCAAAAAGATTTAGATATTGAAGACATAATCAATTAATCTACACGTGATTATTAAAATTATGTATTATATATACGATTATAATGTTTCTATACACATTGCAACCTTTAACACTAAACCTACCGACAATTCTTGTATACCGCATGCGGACAAATTGACCGGTAATTAAAAGTTATTTTATTATATAACGCAGGTAATAATGGAAATAACTAAAAGTAAAGAGTGAAGAAAATAATATATGCATAGTCTAAAAATTGTCATGTAGTTTGATAACGATATTATAACGTTTAAGAATGTGTAAATTTTACAAAAGTTTAAGAACGGTCAATTTGACCGGTACTTGGTAGGTTTAGTGTTAAGGAATATACTAGTCAATAAAAACAACTGTTGCGGTAATATAAAAATGAAATTATATAAGCATAATCCGATTTTGATAAGATTGTTATTTATATGTTATGTTGAGTGCTTAGTTATTGTATAAATAGGTGAATAAGTGATCTCAGACAAACTAAAACTTTAACCAAATGAGCTTAGGTTTAATATGCAATTTAATTATTAGTTTTATTTTGTGCAACTTAGCGGATTGATAAATTGATAATATTGACTTGGAATATATAATAAATCTTAAAAATTCAGCTCAATTGTAACTTGCTCAGTACTTATACAAGTAAAATTGTAGTTTTGGGAACATTTAAAAATTATCTGTTGATTTCACATAAAAATTTCAATTCTGCTAAATCTAATACTTTTAAAGCTCAAAATATTTTACGATTCATTTTCCTATTTAAAATGAGGCCTAAGTAAGTTTTGTATTAATCGCCTAAGAGAATTAGTTTTAAAATATTGCAAAAATATCATTTAGTTTAAAATTATAATACATTCCTGCAAAATATTAACAGTAATAAGAAAAACATTATTTTTTAATTGTAATAAATGTTTTGCTACAAACAAAAAGTTTTATTTTTCTCCTATTAAATAAGTGAAATTCAGTGTTTAATTTTAATTTTAAATAAAAACAAGGTTTAGGCCATATATACTCTAAATAAATAAACTTATTCTATGAATAATGTTTTATGTTTTTAAAAATGGCGGCAAATACCTCCATATTAATAAGAAAATGACATTTAAGTAATTGTTAGAATTGTGTAAGTGATACAGGTTTTGTCTTCATTATTTCTGTGTATGTGTAAATATGTAAAAGTGGTATTAATTGAGCGAATCGATCACAAAGAATGTGAAAAAGTCTAATGAGAACTTTTTCACATTCTTTGTCATTACACTGGGCTCGCTTCTCTCAATATGTAAACGGCAACCGACATTTCGCCAGCGCAGCGAGTCGAAATTGAGGATCTGTTGGCACCCTTAGTATTAAATTGAGCGAAGCGAGCAGAGCGTTCTACTGAAAACTTTTACATTCTTTGTCACGTATAGGCTCGAAAAATACTTGAGGGAAAATTATGAAATTTTGCAATCATAAAGACACATTAGGTAAGGGGTTTAAAGAAAAATGTTTAATGTTGAGGAATAATCGTCAAAACACTGATATCCTATTGAAGTCAATGGGAAACGATGAGTCATTACATATATTGAAAGTATTTTAAAGAAACACATTGATAGGTAATGCTTTAAATACTTTGTAGCTGACGTGCTCACAGAAATGTGCTCTTATTTGTATAAAATTAAAACAATATAACTTATTTTGAGATTTGTAGAGGTGCATGTCGAAATTACTGGACAGATAACGATATATAGTTTGCTAGTGTGGTTATAATTTAATCTGTCAACATTTAACGAAGTAATTATTGAAAGCCAAAGTGAAGTAATTAATTATTTAATAAAACAAATTATACATTTAATTATTTAATCACAAATATACTATATCGAGAAATAAAAGATGAGAACAACAGATTGGTTTATTATTTTTACAGTATAAGCTAATATTAAATTAAAAAATGTATTTTAACACTAAACCTACCGACAATTCTTGTATACCTGTTCCTAACGCACGCGGTCAAATTGACCGGTAATTAAAAGTTATTTTATTATATAACGTAGTTAATAATGGAAATAACTAAAAGTAAAGAGTGAAGACAATATTATATGCATATTCTAAGAATTGTCGTGTAGTTTGATAACGATATTATAACGTTTAAAAATGTGTAAGTTTTACAAAAATTTAAGAACGGTCAATTTGACCGGTAATTGGTAGGTTTAGTGTTAATACACACATACGGCGGATTTGCTGGCAGTTTACAACTAGACAAACGGACTTGTTTTAATGTTAAATTACAAATATTATTAATAATGAATAGTTTGGACATCGAAACCAATGAGCAGATCCTTAATTAATATTACATTATACTTAATTTAAAAACTTAATTATTTACATTATATTAAACTTTACAGAGATTTAATTCCTAAAATCAATATCGGCAAAGCAATGTATGTTAAATATTAATAACTTATACACATATACGTATAATATATAACTAAATATATAATTCACATGAAATTATATCACATTTATAATATATATATTTCACTAAATTCTACAGAATATTAACAATATCATTGTACTAACACTTTATTGCATATTTTGCATATTTTTAATAATTAATTATAAATGGTAACAAATCTTTTATTTCATTATATACACGCCATATTTCAGTGTTGTGCTTTTTGACAATATTATGTACAGATATTGTAGTACAAGTACACAAAAATATCATATTTAGTGCAAAGTAATTTTAACATTAAACTATTATTTGGTTTGAGCGTTAATATATGACCCCTGTCTAGTGTAGCATAGTGTATTATAGTGTAGCATAGTTTAGTTTAGTGTATCATAGTGTAGATTAGTGCAGTTCAGTGTAGCATAGTGTAGTGTAGTGCAGTTTAGTGTAACACAGTGTAGTTTAGTGTTGTCACTATGGTTAGTGTCAGGCCTGCGGTGGTTCGTCGAGGGGGCTGGCGCGCGGCAGGTCGTGTGCGTCGAGTGCGTCGTGTGCGTCGTGCGCGTCGTGATCGTCGTGTGCGTCGTGAGCGTCTGTGGCATCCTGCGTCGTATCGTGTGCGTCGTGTGCCTCGTCTCGGCTGGAGCTGGACCCGCTGCGGCTGGACGACGCCGTGCTCGACTCGCACTGCTCGGACGGCCCGGAGTCTCTGGTTAAAGTAATCTCTTTACACCAACAGCTATATATATATTTTAATATACTGTTGTTTTTACTTTTCAGTTTATTATTATTATTAATTAATTAGTTTCATATTCGTTATTACCAGTTTTAATGCAACGTTTTTACAGACAAAGGAATACTTGAATCTGTTAATTTATAATCTATAAAGAACGAACTTATATAAGAATAATTTAAATAAAAATCTGTTCCGGGATATATCAATATTATTGTAATAATTTTATATATTATTATTCTAATAAATATATAAAATTTGATTATATATTTTTTTTTAATATTTTTACATAATACAAATCTTAGACACTTGAGAATTTTATTCTCTCTGTAGAATTTTTAGCACTTATTATCTTTTACCTCTCATATACAAAATTATAATAGTTATATGATATATTGTTAGTTACTTGTGGAAGCCGTTCGTTTGACACGTGTTGTATCCACCGCAGTGCTGGCACTTCAGCCCTACCACGTGGAACTTCACTGTGGACAGCTGAAACAGTGTATACGTAAATAATCCCATTACATATAATGTAGGTAATATATTGTAACTTAAACTGTGTCACTTTGGGTATCAGTTATAGTTATGCAAAATGTTAATTAAACTAATACTAAAGACACTACTGTGTCTACCACTGTAGTAGTTCTTGGGATTAAAGTGAATATGAACATGAACTTCCATTGGATTACGGTTACCTTTTTTTGTTAATTGAGCGAAGCGAGTGGAGCGCTCTACTGGAGAGTTTTTCACATTCTTTGTCACGAATAGGCTCGAAAACTACTTGACGTTAAATTATAAAATTTTGCAATCAAAAAGACACACATTAGGTGATGGGTGAAAAAAAAAATGTCATGTCGTTGAGGAATAATCGTCAAAAACCTGATATCCAATTGAAGTCAATGGGAAACGATGAGTCATTACACTGGGCTCGCTTCGCTCAATATACAAACGGCACCCGAGATTTCGCGAGCGCAGCAAATCGAAATTGAGGATCTGTTAGCACTCCTTTACTATTTTATTTTACTTTACTTATAATATTTACCTTATGACAATCTTTGCACAGTATTGTAGTCTTGTAGTTGGCGTACTCCGGCGGCATGGGCGTGGCGGCGACCTCAGAGTCCAAGTAGTTCCACAGCTGAAAATATTTACACACATTTGATTATAGGAGTTGGTTATACAGGAAGTTACTTGTACAAACAATTATTTATTTATATTTGTCTAAAAAATATTAACATTTTCAAGGTCAAATATATTACTCCGTCACTGTGAAATAGATTACAAATTTTCATATTTAGTGATAACTAAAACAAAATTTAAGTTTTAGTATTAATTTAATTAAAGTATTATATATATTTGATTGAATTCAGAAGATTAATGTTTAACTCACATTGGTCATATCAATCATGCTGGTCTGGCAGGTGGGGCAGGCATAGTGTCCTGATCGTAACATCTGCTCAAAGCACGGTCTGTGCAATAAGTGCCCACAATCCGGGATGTGACAAGGAATCCGGGATGTGTGGATATCTTCCAGACAAACGGGACAGTTTGCACGGGACACATTCTCGACACACTGAAATTTAAAACATTGTTAATAATAGAAATCATTTATTGTTCTCTACACTCTGAAATTTAAACCATTGGTTATAATTGTAATAATTTTATGATAGTGATAGTATTGAAACTTACTCTGTGACCGACTTGTTGTAACTGCACCGGCAAGCACATGTTGCATCGCTCGCAGTGAAAGAATCTATCCCGACCACCCACTCGGCAAATACCACAACCATCACAGTGATACTGCTTTTTGTCCTCATCGTCAAAGAGGTTACAGATGAGACATGTATACTGAAAACATAATTATTGCCGCTTAAGAAATTAACACATTTTATTATTTAATACTGAATTATATAGTACCTATGTTATGTTGTCGTCACCCTTAACACTAAACCTACCGACAATTCTTGTATACCTGTTCCTACCGCAAGCCGTCAAATTGACTGGTAATTAAAAGTTATTTTATTATATAATGCAGGTAATAATGGAACTAACTAAAAGTAAAGAGTGAAGACAATATTATATGCATATTCTAAGAAATGTCATGTAGTTTGATAACGATATTACAACGTTTAAAAATGTGTTAGTTTTACAAAAATTTAAGAACGGTCAATTTGACCGGTACTTGGTAGGTTTAGTGTTAATAATATGTACAAACATTGTAATAGTATTATTGACATTGTTTTATGTTTAATTTGTGGCTTATATTTATAACATACATCATATACAAATATTTTTATTACTGAGTAGTGATTATCAGTATATTATAATATAGGAAAATCCTTGTTCAGAAAAAAATTATAAAAATAATCAGAGTTTGTAAAGAGGTATATCAAATTCGTAGTATTATAATGTGATTCTTTATTGAGCGAAGCAAACAAAGTGAGCGGAGCATTCTATTAGACTTTTTCATATTCTTTGTCACGAATTGGGTCGAAAACTACATGACGGAATATTATGAAATTTTGCAATCATAAAGACACATTAGGTGATGGTTTTAAAAAAATATATTTGAAAATGTCGTCAAAAAACATTTCAAAATGAAGACAATGGAAAACGATGAGCCATTACACTGGGCTAGCTTCGCTCAATATGCAAACGGCACCCGAGATTTCACGAGCGCAGCGAGTCGAAATTGAGGGTCTGTTGGTGCCCCTAGTTTATATATATAACATAACTAACTTTGAAGTGTTTGCTAATTCCATGACTAGAATTAAGAACTATAAGTTATTATATTGTCTTTAGTCTATACTACAACATTAATTTGTCATACTGAAGGCTATTCTACTATATTAGATAAAATTACCTTGCCAAAAGTCACTCCACATTTGATACAATTTGATTGCACTTTCTGTCGTGTGTCACATTCAGTGCATATGAGTTCTGTGACGGACTTTCTGTTGAAATAGTGCTCCTCTTTCTCATCATGGCAGTACCGACACATGTATAGCTTGTTGCAGCATGGTGTCTGTAAAAATTGTAAAGAACAAAGAAATAATAGTCATAATAATAATGTTAACAACTAATAATAATGATAAGAAATGTAACAACGAATACAAAACTTTAATTATACTTATAAATTTGACAATTCTTTTTATAAAGTATAAGAATTGCAACAAAGATGAAAATTCATTGTCTTTCACTTGATTTCCTAAATTTTGTTTATCATAACGAATTTCGAGGTTTTTGCGTCGATGGATTTATATATAGACACTGAGTGTTTTGAACCCAGTCCCAAACTGATAGTAACAAAATATTAAATGAAATTGTCCTAAAATAGACTCTCCACTGTAATACGTAGTCTACTTACCACAAACTTAGCTCTACGCTTATAATGTGCACAGCCAACACGTTTTTCACTTATCTGTTCGGTTACTATGGAAGATTCACCATTTTCCTTTTCAGGGTTTTCTGTCGACATTTTTATAAATTTTCATTAACAGCACTTTTAAAATTACGTATACCTAGTTTGCAGGCTCAAAAGTAATAAAAATATAGATGGACTTCAATTAATATACATTAAGAATTGGACGATAATTAACTATTTGTTAAACGTGAGTGACAATTTACAATACATTACTTGACATTTTGAGCTTTGGCAATCGTAAAATGTAAACGTTTCGATTTTCATGTTTCAATTTGATGAATTACAGTAAATTTTGACATTACAATAAGGGATTTCAATTACATATTATCTTAATAAATAACTGTGATTTAAATAATATTTATTATCACTTCAAAATAAATAACTTCATACTTTCAAAACGAAACATATTTGGAAAGATTTAAGGAAAGAGAAATTTAAATAAATACGTAAAATCTGGCAACACCAATTTATTATTATTTCATTTGGCACAAAAATTCAAATTGCTATAGTTTGGTATTCATATAAATTTTTGTAGTAATATTCAGTAACAAAATGAAATTAATAATTTTACTGTCAGTACTCTTTTACATGTGCAATCATATCCAAGGTATATTACCTCCAAAATTTCAATGGAAAACTATAGATTTCGCTTGGGAAGCTAATAGACGAGAAGCAGCTTTAGCTTCAGGGGACTATATTCCTGAGAACAATATGCCTGCAGGAGTAGCTAGATGGAAAAATAAAATTTTCATAACTATACCGAGATGGAAAAAGGGTTAGATATTTAATACATTTCTTTCTTATCCTCCTTTGATAAATATTGAAATTATTTATCTAAATCATGTTAATGCAGGGGTACCATCATCGTTAAACTATATATACGCGAACGGAACTCAAACGCAGCCTTTACATCCTTTCCCAAGCTGGGAAGCAGGGTTCGTATCGGACAAGTCTCATGCCATTAATATGAATACCACAGTGGTGTCAACCTTCCGGGTGCATGTCGACAAATGTGACCGACTGTGGGTTGTCGATAATGGTGTCGCTGATATGTCGAGTAATAAAGTTATTTATTTATAATAAAGTTATTTATATGTAGTAAAGTTACTTATTTATAGTAAAGTTATTTATTTATAGTAAAGTTATTTATTTATAATAAAGTTATTTATATATAGTAAAGTTATTTATATATATATAAAGACAGATTGACTGATTAATAATCGTATGCTCGCGGGTTATCCTTTCTAGGAGAGTTGCGACAAATAACGGAGCCAGCCATATTAGTTTATAATTTAAATAAAAACACTTTAATACGTCGATATATTATCAAAGATGAAGTACTAAGAGATTCGACGGTGTTAACTAGTATTGTAAGTAAACACTTAAAAATAAAATGTAAATTGTAATCTTATATTAGCATTATTGTTTAGTTTTACGTTGTTCAGTTCAAACTTTAGAATATTTATTATTTTGATATCCATTTAAAACGGTATTACACTCTATAGTATAAGAAAAGTATATTGTATACTTTAAAATAATGATGAATCATAACATATGAAGGAATATGTTATTTGTTTGAAGGTGGTAGACGTAGTAGGTAAAGGCTGTGATGATTCATACGCGTATATCCCGGACATGGGTTCCAATGGCCTGCTCGTGTACAGCCTGAAGAAGGATGACGTTTGGAGGGTGGAAAACCACTACTTTCACTTTGACCCACATGAGGGTGTTTACAAAGTGGGGGGGGTGGAATTTTACTGGAGCGATGGAATCTCATCCGCGGTTTTGATGCCATCGAAGAAGAACTCTGGGTATGGTTGATATTTTTTGGTTATTGCAGTATACATTTTTTCGTCATCATTTTAGTACTAACATTACATGGTGATAAAGATTCTATGTGTCACAACTGTTTTGAAGATACCGCGACCTGTACTTCCACCCGACTTCGAGCAGGAAACAGTTTCGGATGTCCACTAAGCTGCTGCGGGACAAAAATATACCACAGGAGAATATATTCTCTGGTGTCGAAGTACGTCAAGTGGTCAATATATATTACTTATATATAAAATAAGTTTAGAGTACGGCGTATTGCGTACATAGTTTTCAACAAATAAATTTAAGCTATATTTAAATAATTTATCTATTTAAATACAGTGGCAACACCTTTTTAAAAAAAAATTGTTGATAGTAATTATTTATATGTAGTTTAAAAGATTGTATTCTGTTCCTAAAAAGGAGTATATTTGGTCATAAGCTTAATATTTTTTACGTGTGTTTAAATACTACTATAGGAGGTTTGTCAATATGTCTTGTTTGTTGGTACGTGTTGATTGCAGGTACTTGGTGATAGGGGCGAGAAGTCTCAAGCAACTGCAACTGATTTTGATCATAACAACAACGTAATATTCTATACTCAGGTAAATTGAAAAGAATGAAACTTTTTCTTTCAGCGAAAATAACAATAGTTCTTATATTAACGGATTATGGAATGTTTATACTAATCAGCTTTCCAGAAATGGATTTAGCATACGGAATTTTATAACGACAAATATTTATTATATCATAACAAATATATTTATAATTTGCTATAGCGTTTGATGGTTTTAGGTGTTTATAAATATCGTAATCCCAAAAAATATATATATTGATTTTTTGAAACAAACATCCAGTGAAAAATATTTCGGTTATTAAACGCTATTACATATTTGTCAGTGTTCAGTTACAGTACTGACATTGACATTGACAATCCAGCGGTAGATATTTAAAGTGTTGCCACCTTAGCCCTTTTGGAGCTAGATCTGTCACTTTATACTGTAGGTGAACTCGTTTTTTAATGATTTCGTCCGGAAAGAGCTTTTAATTTTCTTAAAAAAAAACAAATCTGTACCTATCGTCAAACTTGCTGAAGTTTTCAGTGTGCAGCCTGGTAACTAAATAATAATTTAATTTTTTTTACGTATTCAATTGCTTCTATTTTGGTTCTAATTCAGTTTAATTTTAAAAATAGTTATTGTGGTTTAAACTATATAATAAATATATAAATGAAAGTGTTTTTAAAACCATTACCATAAAACCATAAAACCATTACTAAAATTAAGGTAGCAACATTATTATACCTTAGCCACTTTTATTATAGATTAATCCCAAATTTCTTGATAATATTGGAAGGCGGCAAATCTGTTTTTTATGTCACTTTATTAATGATAAAATTATATTAAGCCTAAAGCAGTACGTAAATGTGATATAAATTACAATTATCAGTTAAGTAAGAACGGCGTGAGTTGTTGGAACACAGAGAGACCTCTGACTCCTGAGAACGTTCCTCTCATCATCAGCGACTGCACCGTGCTGGAGTTTCCTAATGATATTAAGGTATACTGCACTTAATAAATTCATGTTAATTTACTATATTCATATAAATAATATACAGAGATTATTATATATTTTGTTAGATCATAACTACTAATTCGTACTAATTGTTTAAGGTGGATCATGAAGGTAATCTATGGATACTGAGCAATAGACAATCTCGGTTCCTCTACGAGTCTATGGATTTCAATCAAGTCAACTTCAGAGTACTGACGGCTCCTGTCAACACAGTGATACAGGGCACGCCGTGCGAAAAATTATCAACCATTGGGAAAGCGTTGAGCTTTATAAAGAATAAAAGCACAAAAATGTGAAACAAAAAATAAAAATGAAACGATAAATAATAATTAATATTTTATTTTAAATATACAACATTATCTGTGATCGGATATCGTGTTGCACGTCTTTATTTGTTCGCATGTCAGTCTTTTAGCGTTTCCGCGAACCATCACTTCATAATTTTATCCAGAACGGTGACCCCCTGGGCAGTGTAAGATTGCCGATTAACAATTTAAAAATAAAACATATTTATTTATACAATAAAATTGATTTTGATATTTAAAAATTTCATTTTATTTATGATATTTCCGCTTCTAGTTCATCTAAAGGCATATTTACATTATCTAAGCGTATAAACATCTCAAAACTAATAATAAGACATAGTTCATACAAGCGATGTTCTAAAATAAGGATTATTACACACTGTAAAGTTTATTTATAGATAGAAAACTAATTTCGTTTGTGATATTTCTTTAATAAGCACCACAATTAATTTAAATTCGTTAAAAGAAACATATTTTATTAGCATTCACAAAATTAAAGACATAGACGGAAACAGTCCCGGCCTCATATATTTTGTAAGTAATTTATATGTTTTAAAAAATCTTCAGGTATCCAAATCCAAATAATTATAGACCTTTACCTCAATTACCCCCCATTAACCCCCCCCAAATCGTCTGTTTCCGTCTTATTCAAAAACATTCAAGCAGAAGAGAAATATTTACAATTATTGCTCGTTATGTAATAGGCCATATTTGAATTATTCGATTTGAAGATTTAAATTTAAACTACTGTTGCTAACGACACGACACCAAGACGACTTTCAACTTTAAAGTTAATATCTACGACGACAATCGTGTCGTATCGGTGTCGCGTCGTCGGGTATAAACGATCTCATCTATTATAATCTAAAAAGCTGTCGCTCTCTCTTCCCGTACTATCATAAGAACTCTTTAACAGTAGCGATTTTTTTTTTAAATTTAACAATTAATAATAATTTTCTATAAATATTACAATACATCTATCTCTACACCGGGGTGTACACGTCTATGATACAAATAATTATAATAGAACAAACATTTCTGTAAAGTATTGTCGAAAATTTGAAATAAATTTAAACATAAAAAAATGTTAATAAAATCCACCGGGTTCCGTTAATCAAATAAATAATTGGTCCGAAACTCTCGCTCCACGCACGGTACGTGTAATAAATATTTATAGTATCAATATCTCACAGTCACTTATGGAAAATGCATATATTCGGTCTACCCCCAGCAGGGCGCCCGCCGCCGCAATATGTACCTATCTTCGCGGTAATAGAGTCCATTATCTCGTGTCGGTGTCCGATTTCTTGGAGGGGGACTTTGGCGTCCCCAGGCGTCTGCTGAGAGGGGTGACGTACTCCCAGCCCTCCTCGCCCTTGGGCCTGAACAGCTGGAACGAGATATACGGATATGTAGAATTGAAATTGTAAATGCTCTTGAAAGTGATTGAATAATTGCCCCTCCCCCTCAAATACTGATACGTAGTACTAAATCTGAAAATGCTCCTCTGTACACGCGATTAAATAATTGCCCTTCCCCCAACCCTCAAATACGATCAAGTAGCACTGCAGCTGAAATGCTCTTTAGTACATGCGATTAAATGATCCCCCCCACCTGGGTCTCCCACTTCTCGTGCAGGTCGGCTCTCCTCTTGGCGGCGTCCCGCTGCGCCTGCTCCAGTCTCCTCTTAGCGGCGGTGGCGTGGTCGGTGTCGGCGGCCCGCAGCGCGGCCGTCACGTGTCTCCACACTCGGCGCGACTCCCCCGCACTCTGACGCGACACCGGCGCCACGCGCTTACGCTTCGGCCTCATGTTGCACACGTCGAATAGCACCTCGCTTCGCTGGGAGTCAAAAATATGACTTTAATTATACACAATAAATCTTATTCGCTATCAAACTAGTTGAAGTAATATTCAAATTCAAAATATCTTTATTCGAGTAGGCATTTACACGCACTTTTGAATCCTTAATTATAAAACATAAAGGTCAGTGTAGTCAGTGAGTAAGCTACAAACTTGGAATACCGCTCTGCTGAGAGCCGGCCAGATACTCAAAAGTTGCTCTTTTTAAAAGAAATTTAACAATGTTAGATGTATACATTATACTCTCAACCAGCAAATGAGTCAACTTAAGTTACACATACTTCGATCCACTAAAAACTCTTGAATATTATAATACGATTTATTTAATAATACACTTTTATTTTTAGATTTAAAACTAATAAAAGGAAGGTCTAAGATATCTTGTGGAACTTTATTATGTATGCGTACACTCAAGCCCATGAAGGAAGGGTTTGTTATTTTTTTATTGTTTGTATATTTCTTATTGTAGTGTATATACACTCACCCCGGTCTCAGTCCATCGTCCCTCCATCCTTGTGTTCCACTCCCCCTGCGCGGTGTAGTACGGCTTCTTCTCCGTTCCGGCGTAGACTTCACACGTGACTCTATGCTTCTTGCCGCCGTAGAACGGCTTGGTTAGGAACTCTATGTTCGCTTTGTGACCCGTCTGTATGCACTCTATAACCACGGATCCTCCGAGTTCTATCCAGGGGACTGTCAGTATTGACCTAAAAGTAAGGTAACAAAAATATTATTTTTTAATAAATATTTTTCTGCTTGGAACGAGTCATTTAAGTCGTTTAACACTAAACCTACCAAGTACCGGTCAAATTGACCGTTCTTAAACTTTTGTAAATCTTACACATTTTCAAACGTTATAATATCGTTATCAAACTACATGACAATTCTTAGAATATGCATATAATATTTTATCCATTATTACCTGCGTTATATAATAAAATAACTTTTAATTACCGGTCAATTTGACGGCGTGCGGAAGGAACAGGTATACAAGAATTGTCGGTAGGTTTAGTGTTAATTAAGAAAAAGAAATAAAGGCGTAAAAAAGTTGTAGATTACGTATCATATTGTCAGTTCAAATTAAAAAAGCATCTAAAAACATCAATCACCTTCCATATCCGTTGGGGAATGTAAGGGAATACTCCTCCCCAAGATCCAGTAACGTCACAAGTCCCTGCCCAATGTTGTGAACACCGATGGATAGACCCAGGAACTTGCTCTTGGTCCAGACCCAGGCCTCGAACTGTATCCGCTTGTTGACGTGCTCAGAGTAGAAGGCGGATATGGGTGGGTGGTGGGAGACCTGCTCCGCCACGAACGAGAGCTGGTCGGGAGAGCACCAGGGGACTGGACCCTCGCCTACCTCTTGCTAGGAGGAAACATTACGTTTAGAATTATATCAGTATAACGAATAAAGTCGTAGTATTTTAATTCTTGGTCGATGATGAATGATGCTTTATTTCAGTTAGGTATCTATCCTTTTCCCTCCATATTTTATAAAAAAACCCCTTGAAGTATGTACCATGTAAGTAAGTACAATGTGAAGGGCAATTAGGACAATACATATATAGTACCTTTCAAAAGCTTTTGATCAAACAGATAATAAATTGTGACTATAGAAGCTTTGAGTTAGTAATTGAAAATTATACAAAGGATATTTTTGTAATTAAAATTACAAAATCATTCCAAATGGTAAAAAATTGTATTTTTATCTTTTGATATTTGTTGTTAATTTTGGTGTGTCGCAAGGATCCAACTTGGCTCCTCTGTTACTTTTAATATGTATTAACGAACTTTTTACAATGCAAAATAAATTGACAACATAAAACTAATTGTTTAGATTTACTTTGTTCAAAAATATCTCTAAAGTTATCTTCAAGATTTTTTTTTTATGTAAGAGGAGGGCAAACGAGCTGGAGGGTCACAGATGGTACGTGATCACCGCCGCCCATGAACTCCTGCAACATCCGAGGATTCACAGGAGTGTTGCCGGCCTTGAAGATAGGAGTAAACGCCTTTTTTGAAGGTACCCATGTCGTACCGATCTGGAAATACCGCCGAAGGGAGTTCGTTCTACAAGCGAGTGGAACGTGGAAAAAAGGTCCTTGAGAACCGCACAGTGGAGGATCGCCATGCATCCAGGTGGTAGGGATGGTAAAGTAAAAATGGAATAAAACTGCATAAAACAGCACTTTACAAAGACATACATTATCGTTATGTTGGTTTAGTTCGTGATTTAGGCGTTAATTTCGATAACTTTTTTAATGGAATAACATCTTAATACTAATAAACACGTTTTTTTTTTGTAGTAAACTTTCATTTTAAAGATAGATTAATATCAAGTATTTGATAGTCAAATATTTGTAAAAAAATTATAATATAAAGAAATTCTACAATTTTGTCTTTCTTTCATTATTATTATTATTCACCTATACAATCATTTATTATTTTATCATATATATATACATATAATATATGATAAAATAATAAACAATAAAAAGTATTAAATTATAAATAATATATATACAACCTAATATATATATATTTTATTATTTATTATTTTATCATATATTATATGTATATATATATATATATATATATATATATATATATATATATTAGGTTGTATGTCCATTTATAATTTTAAAGTTCTGTTTATTTAATAAATATAAGTATTAAGTGAATTAGATTAGTTTGTTAGCACATTTTAATTGATTATTCGTAACAATCGATAAAGTTATTATATATAAACTAATAATAATTTTATATAATGTAAGTACATATATATTATTAATGTTTAATAAATAATATGTGAATATAGTTGGATTTAAGTGAAGTAATATGATTACAATATAATGAGTTAGTACAATTACTGCGTTGTAAGACTTCTTTGATAATTGAAAATGAATTGTTAAATAGTTCATAGAATACTCTATAATAAAGGGAGAGATTCTTAGATTACCTATTCATTAGCCTCTCCCGCCCCCGGTTCAGAGAACATTCCAGAATATTCTAGAATATTCTACAATAAAGAGAGAGTATTACCTTTCCATTAGCCTCCCCCTCCCCATCGATATCCCAGTGGCACCGGAACACCTCCCCCAGTATGGGGTTGTATGGCTTCTTGGCGACCTGCGACTTCCTCCCCGCGTGATACGAGCTCAGGTACCACCTCACAACCTGCACCAGCCGCTCCCGGGGGGTAGGCTGCTCCGCTATCCTGGTGTCAAGCACGTTTATATAAGGACGTGTAGGGATGGGTCCTGTTGTCTGGCATTTTGTGTACTCTTCGATTTACTTCACATATAATTACTTTCGAGTTATTACAGTTTAATCTAACCGTTTTCTTTTCTTTTTTTCTTTCTCTAATAGTGGATGGCGCTTAACCCAACAAACTATCAAATCCTTACCAAGTAAATATGTAGTTTAATATTTTTTATAAGGCTCATATTAATTGACAGTCTGATTGCGTTGCGTTACTGACAACCAACCAACTCAATGATAATATATATATACTAGCTTTTACCCGCGGCTTCGCTCGCATTTGAGTCGTTAAATAAGTATTAGAGATATGACAAACGATTGTTTTTATCTTTTTATTTATTTTTAAACTAACGCAAAAAATATATTTTTTTATAAAAGTATCCTATGTTACTTCTAAAACTTCAAAAAGTATCTGTACAAAGTATCATAACGATCGATTGAGTAGTTTTCGCGTGAAAGCGTAACAAACAAACTTACATTCGCATTTACAATATTAGCAGGAAAGTAGGGGTTATCTTTGAGTATAATATACCATACATATAATCTTTTTTTTTGTATATATTTATGTATATATAATGTACGTACTTGACGAACTGGTCGGGATGAGCGAAGGAGTCCGCGTACATCTCCAGCAGCGACCGCCTCTCCAGGATGAACGTGGGCAGCACCACCTGCGTTACAACACTTTATATACTAGGGGCGCCAACAAACCCTCTATTTCGACTCGCTGCGCTTGCGAAATCTCGGGTGCCGTTTGCATATTGAGCGAAGCGAGTGCAGTGTATTGACTCATCGTTTTCCATTGACTTCAATGGGATACCATTTTTTTTTGAGGATATTTTACAATTTTTTTTTAAAACAATCACCTAATGTGTGGTTTTTGATTGCAAAGTTTCATAGTTTTCCGTCAAGTCGTGGCTCGAAAACTCGAGCCAATTCGTGACAAAGAATGTAAAAAGTCTCCAGTAAAACGCATCGCTCAATTAAAATTAAACCAATATAAACCTTATTTCAATACCCATTGAGGTGATTTTTAAATGTATCATAGTATTTATAATTGATAAAAAACTAAATTTAAAATATAATCACTAACGCAATATGAATTAGGGTGCTTTCTGTGTGTATACCTTTGTAAGATCCATCCCGATCTTGACCTGTGACAGCAGGTGTGTGACCACTGAGCCGTGGTTCTCCATTGACCCCAGGTCGCTGTCAGAATCATCTTCGTAAAGTGCTGGAACAAAAAATACATACAGTTTCGTTTAAATAAACTATACGCGTAAGGATGACATTTCAAATGCTATCAATAATAGTGGCCATGAAATAATGTGTTGTTAGGTTTATAATATTTACTTTTTTAATTTTATAACAGTTACTATTCGAATACAAACATCGAAACAGTAAGTTTATATGAAAAAAGTTTTATAAATAACACTTATTTAGTATCAGTTGTAACATTATTATGTATCAAATAAAAATCCTGATAAAAAAAATATCCAATACTTGTATGATGCAAAATTCTTAGACCTATAGGGATTCGTTTATTCCCGTCACGCGTTCTTGTAGTATGCGCGTGAGTCAGTAATATGACGAATCGGTATTGTTTTATGTGTGTATTGCTTTGTGTGAGTGTTGCTTTATGTGTGTATTGCTTTGTGTGTGTATTGCTTTATGTGTATTGCTTTGTGTGTGTATTGCTTTATGTGTATTGCTTTGTGTGTGTATTGCTTTATGTGTGTATTGCTTTATGTGAGTATTGCTTTATGTGTGTATTGCTTTATGTGTGTATTGCTTTATGTGTGTATAGCTTTGTGTGTGTATTGCTTTATGTGTGTATAGCTTTGTGTGTGTATTGCTTTGTGTGTGTATTGCTTTGTGTGTGTATTGCTTTGTGTGTGCTGCTTTGTGTGTGTATTACTTTATGTGTGTATTGCTTTGACTGTGTATTGCTTTGTGTGAGTATTGCTTTGTGTGTGTATTGCTTTATGTTTATTGCTCTATGTGTGTATTGCTTTGTGTGTATTGCTTTATGTGTGTTTTGTTTTATGCATGTATTGCTTTATAATATTCTTAGTTGGTCGTTGAATTAAATTTTTTTCCATAATTTATTCTATATATGGAATTAATTTTGATCAAAATTACGAGAAAGACAATTTCTTAACTTAATTTTCGTATTTGCTTATTTTATACAATTGATATAAATTATACGAAGACTAAAGCGATATGTTATTATGAACTTCCATTAGCACTGCAATTAAACGTACACGCAATGGAAAGCCAGATAAAAGAAAATATTTTACAACCTATTAGTAATGTTATTGGGTACAAGTATACTTTATGAGGTAATTATAATGAATTATCCAATGATTAATAAAATCGTCCACCTGATGTTAACTGATTATTGCTATAATGTGAATTGGTAATATTTATTTTGATACTATTGAGCGATAGAGAAGAATAAAGCGAAATACTTTGTAGTAGGGTTAGCTTTAGGCTTTAAATTCAGAGAAAGAGAGCGAGAGAGAGTATTAGAGATTGAGAGAGAGTGTGTATTAGAAAGTGAGTTACAGAGAGAGAGTATTACGCGGTCGAGCCAGCCCGTATATTGTTGCTGTTTTTGACTACATGACAAGACTCTATTGAGTTTTTTTAAAAACGGAAAGGGTAAGGACTTGTTTACACATGTGAACTTACCGTCATAGTCGATCTCTCCATCCCTGGTCCTGGGGAGGTCGACTGCTGGGGGTCCCGCCTCCTGCTCAGCTATACCTTCAGTACCGCACGTACGGGACGCACTGGAACAAAGTATAAGTAACTAATGAAGATCGAAGAAATAAAAAATATCTCCACTATCTCATTATCTACACTCATTCGTTCAAATAGTAATCTAGTTAATACTAGAAGCGGTATGTTAATTATAAGTAATTAGACCTCAGCGTCACTGGCGTTAATCACGCGAGCGTGATCTGGACAGGACGAGGTTTGAGAGACAAATTGTGATGATCAAAGTTTATAGAATACGAAACAGTGTTCTTTTAATCCTTAATTTAATGAATTTTGTTTTTAAAGCCAATTAATCATCTTTGAATAAGGTGTTAGCCCTGTAACAAGAGCAAAATAATTAAAAAATATATAAATTTATTCATGAAAATAATATATTTTCTGTAAAGTTTTGGGTTGGTGGAAATTTACATCATTATGTGGTAAGAAGTAAGATAAACTAGTGGCGCCAACAGACCCTCAATTTCGACTCGCTACGCTCCCGAAATCTCGGGTGCTGTTTACATATTGAGCGAAGCGAGCCCAGTGTCAATGACTCATCCTTGTGGACAATGTCGGTAATGTAGGAGATTTCAGTTTTTTGACGATTAATCCTCAACGACATGACATTTTTCAATTTTTTTTAAACCATAACCTAATGTGTGTCTTTTTTATTGAAAAATTTCATAGTTTTTCGTCAAGCAGTTTCCAAGTCCATTCGTGACAAAGAATGTGAAAAGTCTCCAGTAGAACGCTCCGCTCGCTTCGCTCAATAAAAATTCTGTGAAAATTAAAAAGTGACCATAAATGCGGTTGATGAAAATTTCCATCATGGTGCTTTTAAGGGTTAATGGAATCTGAAGCTACAAAATGTCAAGGACACACATTAAAATGAGTGGAACATGACTTCCCGGTCACGACAGAACTTGAATTATTATAAGATAAAATTACAAATGCCTATAAATGTATGGTCTCATTGAAACAAAGGGACTAAGACGAAGGAAATAATTAGTATATATTTCAAACGATCCCCTAAAGCCTAACTTGTTTGAGTTCCAACAGTAATATGCCTAAGGGTCCTATATACGTACTTACTAAGTTTAAATCACAAAATATTAATATTATATTAACGGTTAGACGAAATTATATTTTGATTTCGTCTAATGAACGATCGAAATCGAAATGAAACATCGAAATGAACAAACACAATGTACATTATGTATTTATATTATGTACGCTGACGCAATCCTATTTCGGCGGTTCCATTATCCATACAGATTGAAAATATACCACAGATCTAATAAACAAATTTATAATTATTGAGCGAAGCGAGGGGAGCGTTCTACTGGAGACTTTTTCACATTCTAAACAAAGAAGGTTTAGGTTTGAAAATTATTTGACGAAAAATTATGAAATTTTCATGCAGTCAAAAAGACACCCATTAGGTGATGGTTTAAATATTTTTTTTTAATGTCATGTCGTTGAGGAATAATCTTCAAAAAACTGATATCCCATTAAAGTCAATAGGAAACGATGAGTCATTACACTGGGCTCGCTTCGCTCAATATGCAAACGTCAAACTTCTGTTGGCGGTTCTAGTTTATTTTATATTATAAAATTATTAGATATAGATTATTATTAAGAATTATCTTTCATTTATCCGTATGTCATAATGTTAAAGTCTGTGTTTGAACCACTATATATATATATATATATATATATATATATATATATATATATATATATAACAAACTGTGACAATGCAATATTTCAAAGGAACTTTTACAATGAATATAAAGGGCACACGTGTTGTCTTCCGAGTGTCATTAAGGTCGAGGGTCGAAGGGCCAATGTCAGGGCTGCGCTCGGGATCGATGGCTGTAGGTCGGATCCTTTGTCTCCGGGATATATGGATCACACGGACATTAGGAATTTATTTTTTGACCTTAACAATACAATTTTATAGTTTTGTGTTATTATTTACTTTGGAATATATTTTTACTTAATATAAATTTTATCACTTTTAATGACTTTTCATGCGTTTCTCACCCATTTTAGCTTTTAACCCTTCTTTGCATAGTGATAGAAATGTCTATCATAACATTGAGAATAAAAAATTACCCAAAACCTCGGTTTTCTGTTACTTGGTTGTTGTTGACAACATTTTATACGATCATAGCATAAATAAAACGTAATTATCAAAAAAAAAACAAACGCCACTGTCTTTTATCAGGTCTTGTACCTATCATTCAGGTTTTTTTTGTGGTTGGAAATTCCAAAAAACCACGCAAAGAAGGGTTAAGCAGAAAGTTTTTTTAATATCGCTCTTATCATCTTATCAAATTAACGTAAATAATTAATTCAGTGCGTCAAGGACGACGTCAGGGTCTGGTTTAATATATTACAAATATAAGGTCAATATTAAACACGTAATGTAATGGAAGGTATAAATGTGAAGGAGGTTTTATTAAAGTCGCTCCATACAATTCTCCGTTTTCCAATTTCCGTCTCGTAATGATAAGAACGATCCGCTATTGTTTGAGAACTGACAGACGACAGAGTTACCAGATAGATTGATGATTTATTAAACATAATTTTCATATCAAATTAAAGCAAATACAGCATAATGTTGCCATAAAGAAATATTTTCACTTTTAAAACTTAAAAAAAAAATAATTTGTATTTTACTTAAATAACAAAAAAAATATTTAGGTAGAATTATTTTTCAAAATCTTAGGGACAAAATCGACAAAATTTATAGAAAAAAAAAACGATACACGAACAACTGACCACGTTATACGTAATACAGTAGTATCACTCGACTTTACACGCGATCGTAATTTAAGATTACAAATTAACACTAAACCTACCGATAATTCTTGTATAGCTGCACCTACCGCACGCCGTCAAATTGACCGTTAATTAAAAGTTATTTTATTACATAACGCAGGTAATAATGGAAATAACTAAAAGTAAAGAGTGTAGAAAATATTATATGCATATTATAACGTTTAAAAATGTGTAAGTTTTACAAAAGTTTAAGAACAGTCAATTTGACCGGTACTTGGTAGGTTTAGTGTTAAATGTATATCTCCATTTACCGTACATTGTATCTTTCTCTCGCTGGCCGCCGATGTGACTGCGTATCGGGATGTATGTTACTTTGTATGTGGTATTACTGTTTTATTTATAAAATTACTATTTATATATATATATATATATATATATATATATATATATATTTGCTTTGGTCTCTGTTCTATTATAAAAAAGGGGAATTCTTACCACGCTCCTCCTTTGACGGAATAAATTTATTTTCGTTATTTTATTTAACCGACTGCACCCGAAAAAATATAGGTATTTACAAACAAATTAAATAATATAATATATAATATAAAACTGTGAATTCATTTCACCATCTTAATTAATGTAAAAGTTATTCTACATTCAAGAATTATTAAAAAAAAATACCCTATTCAAGTAAGTTTTTTAAAGTTAATTCTACCCTAAAACATTGCATTGAATACAATTCTGGTAACACCAATTGCCAAACGGTCCAAGGTCGAAGTAGTTCGGTAAGCACCAGTCCAGTGCACCGCCTAATAGAAATACCGATACGATAACTGTTTACAATGTCCGATAAATTTATATTTAATCAATTCAACGTCGAAAGTTCATGAGATTGTTTAACGAGAACAAACATTTACACACTAATTATTCTTGGTGAGGAAGACACAAAAGATAAAAGGAAAAAATATCTATAAAGGAAGTGTATAAGATAATTATATTAATATGTACGTAAATATAGGAAGGAAGCTTGGGAGTAGCGCCAGTGACAGAAAGAAATTGAGGTAGCCGTCTGTCATGGTATGGGCATGTTATGAGGAGGGATGAAAGGTATGAGATCAAAAGAGTGCTGGGTATGGTGGTGGAGGGATAAACAGATGGATGGATTGCGTGAAAGAAGATATGGAGAAGAAGGGACTGTGTACAGATGAAGAGTAACAGGAGAGTATGGAAGGAAAAAACATACTGCGTCGACCACAAAACTGTGATAAGAGCAAGAAGATAATATAGTAGGTATTTTTTTTATTTCATCGTTGCCACAATTATTATTTAGACTTAACAGTACCGATATAACAACAACACAGTAAAAATCCCCAAAAAACAATAGCAAACATGTCAGTTCGCAAGCAATACATTTGTTAAAGGTTTTCGATCAATGACTGTAATTAATGTCACTTGATCTAAATCGTATCGTGTTCTTGTCGTATCGTATCGTGCACGTGTCGTATCGTATCGTAAACGTGTCGTAAGGTCTCAATGGTCGCGTTGGAGTGTATCGTGCACCGCTCAATAACGTTAAATTCATAACAGCTAATGGATGGGAACGATTACAACTAAAATGTATTAAACTAGCTCTGCACACGGCTTTGTTCGTTCGGAATTATTTTTAAAAGAAAAGTACTCAATATAATACTATTCGCCATTGAAAGTCCTTTTAAAATTGGTACAGCCGTTTCAGATATTAGCATTAAAATTGTTTTTTTATGTTAAGACAGTATACACTTTCATATATTTATTGCATTTAGCGAAAACCTGTTATTTTGGGATTACAAACGGACACTACAATATAGATATATCTATATAATAAAAAAAAACTGTTTGATTTATTGTCGAACTCTATCGCTGTGGCCGGAAAGAAAGTGTTTAAAATGTTTAAAGTATGTTGCTTGTTTGTATGTTAGTTCAACGTTTAAAACAAGTAAAAATGTCATTATACGATTCGTACACTGAGCAAAACCGAGAGCGGAAGCTAGTTTATGTATAAAATGTAAAATTAACACACACAACGAACAAAATAGAGATTTAAATATACATACATATATTTACATGTATACTTGAGGCATTCACCATTTCTACCATTACGTGTTCCTTTTCTTTCCTTTTATATCTTTTTTAAAAAGATAGCTCTAAAAGATTGAACTAATCATTTAAATTTCTGTTTTATTTTATATAATATGGTTTACTCGTCCCTTTATACCTTCATTCACCCTCAAGTTCAACGCCCTTAACCCCAAGATATCTCATTTAATAAGGGCAGAAGCCATACATTAGGTCTTTAGTATCAGACTAGTTGGTTATCTAAATAGTATATACGATACGACGAAAAACCTTACATTTCTATATATATATATATATAAGATTACAATTTTCCAGACGAGATATAAAATTTCCAAAAAAAAACCCACGTAAAAAGCGAGGTTCATTAAAGGTTGATGTTATAAAAAGAAATGTCAAATTAAAAACCAACAAACCCACGGGTTTAGGTCAAAGGTCACGGGGTCTTAGTGAATATCTTCTGATGGAAATAAATATTATATCACTCGGTGTTGCTATATTAGCTTTAAGTGTCATTACTGCTGTGAAGTTTAAAGCGAATGGAGTTAGCGAATTACGGTAATTAGGAGGGGGGGGGGAGGATGGGGGGGGGACGTTTAATTATTTACGGTGCGCTTTGATCTTACATCTGGAGATGTTTGTTTAAAACGGATGTAATTACAAACATTAACTGTAGCATGTAGAATAGATTTTTTTTAATTAGTAGGTAGTTGTAATAACCGAGAGAGATGGAAAGATTTGATATAGTCTTACCTCTCACTCTCCCTCCTGATCGACCACCTTCGAGATGTCAACGCCCTTATCATTGTTCACAATCTGTTCGATACCATCACAACTGTCCACTAACTAAACACTATATATACACTCACACATCACCACATTATATATACATATATGTATATTTTTAGGATAACATTTCAACAAACAACTCTCGAATGACTTACAAAATTTCAGGATCTAAACGAAAATTACTCTTAGCACTTACACTCTAATATTAATTATTATTATTAATATTTAAATATAATAAATATAACATAATAAAATATATTGTATTATTGGTTATCTGTTTTCGAGTTCAAAACCTGGCATGTGACGTCACTGCGGTAACCATTCATCACTTACGCGTAAGCGGTTAGGTTTAAATAAACAACGAACATAACAGGAATATTGTAATACAATTATTATTTAAGACTGCCCAAGTACATACATATTGGTATAAGAATGAGACATTACCCTCATCTTACAACGTGGATAATTCAAAGATAATATTTGTTTAGCTCAAAAGTCAAGCGAAAGTTTCCTTTATTTCTGCTTAAGTTTAAAAAGCTTAGCTTATATTAGCTTTGTGTGGACGTGACGTGTGTTATGTTTAGCGAAATATTACATTCGGGTAAGAATGGGTATGATAACATAATGTTTGAGAATCGTTTATATATATATATATATATATATATGTATATATATATATCCATGTGGAATAACTCCAGGTGGGCACCCAAGGGGGTGGTCTTAAAGGTCACGAGCCCTCCAAAATCGCACAAAGGTCATTTTAATTATAGAAATAACGAAAATGTAATAAAATTATTAACTGTATCTTCAACCATCCACACCGCACCATACTATACTATATGATATAACTATCAATTGCAAGTTTCTTTAAAGTTTTTTTTATGAGGGGGGGCGGGGTATTAAAATCTATAGCAATATTTTAACATGACCACCCCCCACTCCCGCAAAAACCTTTTACTGCGACCGCGCCTGAATAAATTACTTTATTAGAATAGAAATAATAATGTATTTTTTTTATTCTAAAAATAAATTTTATTAAAAACAATCTCAACTTTCTAATATTAAGTATCGTTTGCTATAGTTATACCAATTCACCGCAACATAGATATACGAGTACGAAGTGATAGAATAGAGCGATGTCCAAATAGATTACTATAAAGAGATTTAAAAAAATATTCGGTTCGATTCGTTGTTGGTGCGAAGAGAGAAAATTTTATAAAAAAAAGAGTTTAATGTTATACAAAAATATATAGATATTCATTTAATTGTAATAACATAATAAATAAATAAATTTTATTATAACGTTCAATAGTTTTTAGTGGATCGAAATATGTGAAACTTAAGTTGTTGAATCATTTGCAGGATTTATACATATAATGTACAGCATCTGAGATTGTTAAATTTGTTTTAAAAAGAGTAACTGTTGAGTTTCTGACCGGTTCTTCTCAACAGAGCAGCATTCAGAGTTGATAGCTTACTTACTTACGGACCGACTGCACTGACCTTTTTTATTGTAATAATTGACAATTCAAAAGTGCGTGTGAATGCCTACTTGAATAAAGATAATTTGAATTTGAATTGATAATTATAATAATTATTGTAATTAAAAGTGTCTTGTGTGTACATAACTAAAGTATATTCGACTTAATTAATTAGCATTAACTTTAGTAATCATTGAGCTGAGCGTAAGCGAAGCTCTTAACCGTTTGGGAGACCTTTCTTTGTGTTTAGTTGTCTCCAAGAATGCGACGAGATAATTAGCTAAAAATTTTCTCATGTATGTCGGAGTCGAACGCGGATGTTATTGCGAAAACAGATTGAAAAAATGTTCAGCCAATCAAAAGTTATCAAGAAAAGAAGAAAGGAGAGGGGCTCAGCTCAAAACCCGCGCACGGTTGGCGGATCCTAGTTAACAAGGGTTTTAGTTTATTAAATGACTGACACTAAAAGATGATTCTAAAGAATATATTTAAACATTTGGGTCATTCTTCATAAAGGTCATCTAAATTAACTTCTATGAGAGGTCATCTATATTAGCTTTATCGCTTTAAAATTTAATAATCGCTGATAATAAATAGTTTTCTTGACTTTGTTTGGTAATAATATGTTAGTACCTGAGGAGAGAGTGGTAATATAAAGATATATATACACAGTATATAGCGTAATAGAACCTCCGTGATGTAAAGTAAACCATTAAACAAGTTACATCAACCAATCTAACATAACAGCTCTCCCTCTCCACCCAGCATCCCGATTCATTGAACAGTCCGAGATAACGATCGTGGCACGTGCGTACCCTGGTAACCCCAAAGGTTCAAATCAACCAGCAAAATGAAAGTATCAGGTTCCGTTCCGGGATTAAATAGATTTAGTTGTTTATAGTTTTTTTTATTAATCGTGTGTGAATAGTCTTTTTCATTGTATCTTATTTTATCTTATTGGCATATAAATGCCAAAAAAAAAATTTAATATCAAATTTCTGTGAAGGATACAAAATATATATATACATATATATTTTTATTATATGTTTATATTCGGATTAAAACATAGTTTAAAAATGGTTAGAATTAAAATTATGTTATATTCTAACATGTAAAATAATACCAAAATTTTCTAAAATTTTTTAACATTATAACATTTTTTTTATTATTATAACATTTTAACATTATAACATTTTTTAGTTTTAACATATTATATAACACAAATGTGGTATATTACGAACTCTGATAAAAAAAAGTTTTAAAACGATATGAAAACATTTTAATTAGGGCAAAAAAACTTTTTTGCTAATTAGGCAATTACATATATATCCTGGGTCGAAGTGTAAAAGTATGTATAGAATTTGAGAATTAATAAACTTTAGGGGACATATAATAAAAAAATTATAAAAAAACTGCATTATTGAATTTAGACGCAATATCGATTGCAAAGCTCACTCGAGCGTTCTTATCTAAAAATTACAGAATCCAAACAAATATGTATCTTAAATAAAATGAATAAGGTTCAAATTGTAAAAAATAATTATAATTTCAATATGGAAGTGAAGAATTAAGTATATATATATATTGAAAGTGATGTAATAAAAATTTATTATTCCGTCCGTGTGTATGTAGTTGCTGTACCACGTGCATTTTCCACTGCAACGTTTGAAAGAGGAGACTTCAGAATAGGATGGAAGCTATGTTGAAACTAACGTAGAGAAACGAACTATTATAATACTAGACAGATAATGGCTTCATACATTTTTTTAATCACCAAACTGACACACTAAAAACACACAAAAAACTTCATATCCAACCCAAATGGGATGTAATATATCAATTTTATGACATCAATTTAACCCCCACAAATCAAACGGTAAACAGTGACGTCACGTGTTAGTAGAACACTGCACATCCAGTGAGTGATATTAATATTATTATACTAGAATAAATAAAATCACATCACAAAAACCACGTAAATATACATTTAAGAGGAAACAATCACGCCTCGGGGCATTGCGGCAAACAAAAACAAATGTGACCGGGGCGGGCGTGCGTTCCAAATTTGAATTTAAAATACCTAAGATAGGCATGTACGTAACGGACACGGTATCTGTACGTAATTTCGTCCTTGGTAAGTGTCGGGATGGTCAGAATGTCTCGGTCCGTATCGACCGGTCGCAGCGGAGCCGCACGTGCGTCCCTCTGCGACAACCGCCGCGTACTGAAGCAGTTCGGGATTCCAGAGATGAGATTAATACAGATGTTGCATTAATTCCATAAAAACTTTTTAATAAAACTTAATTATCTCTCTATTAATGAGTTAAACGTAAATTATCAATTACTTATTATTATTTTTTTAATTTAATAACACGTATATAATATATACAATTAAACATATAAATTAAAATAACAGTCTATAAAGACCATAGAGGTTTTAATACAATATATTATCCTGTTAACAAAATCCAACAATACGGGTCGGATTGCATCTGTTGGTTTATGGTCTGTGCGCAACGCGTCGAGGCGCATAGGAGCTGCGCTCGGACGCTGAGCGGCGCAGTGTTTATAAATAAAACCCATCACATGGATGTTAATTTAAATCATCCGTAAGTAGTGTGTATTCGGGGGTTCTGCCTCATTGGTATTGGGGGATGTTCTGGCTCAGCGGGGGTCTCGCTCAAGTTTGGGTCTGATTCAGACTAAAAAAAAAAAAAAAAAAAAAAAAAAAAAAAAAAAAAAAAAAAAAAAAAGGTTTTGCTATCATCTAAATCGTTTGCTGCTATCCCCGTTGCGCTAGCTCTTACGGTTACAGAGATAGCTTTTTGAATTCGACTACCTGGCCGAAGGCTGATAAGACCATTCATTCCCTACTCAACTCGCCCGGCGTTATCGCCGCAGGCCGATAAGGCCCACCGACACTAATTACTACAGTATTTGTTTATATACATGTTTGTTTTATGCAATAATACCACAAATTAAAATTTATATTTTATTTAAAATCATACTTGATTAAATTATCAATTATTACATCCTAACCAAATAATCTATTTTATATAGATTTTTGTTTTATGCAATAATTATTACATCATTGTACAGGGTTTCATCTTCATCGAATGTCCTAAACATAATCTATACAACCTAACATAACCTAACCAAATATAATCTATACAACCTAACATAACCTAACCAAATAATCTATTTTATATAGATTTTTGTTTTATGAAATAATACCACAAATTAAAATTTTACATTGTATTTAAAATAATACTTGATTAAATTATCAATTATTACATCATTGCACAGGGTTTCATCTTCATCGAATACCCTAAACATAATCTATACAACCTAACATAACCTAACCAAATATAATTAAAATTTTACATTTTATTTAAAATAACACTTGAATAAATTATCAACTATTATATCATTGCACAGGGTTTCATCTTCATCGAATATCCTCACGAAGTTCTGCATGCTCTGACCGTAGAACATATGATGTAGGTATACCAAGCAGTATTCACCACACACCGAAGTCCACTCGTTTTGTATTTTCTTACTATTAAAATACCATATTTTACAGTTTCTATTAAGAAATGCTTTATGGAAGCCTTTCGGTGCTCGGCCAAATGAATCAAAATATTGGCCGATTTTGTTTTTGTCTACATGTATGGCTACCCAGTGAGAACCTGGCTGAGTATCATAATCTAGATTGCTTACTAAAAATGTAGGGGCTTCAATATGTATCGGCAATCTGTTTGCAGGAAATACATTCATTTGTAACAATGGATTAATCCTATTTAAGCATTCCTGAATTTGTAGGGTATTCATATTTTAGAATAGATATGTGTACACGTGCTCTATCATGCATAGACATGTAGTGAATAGTTAGGCATCTTAAAACATGTCTTTATAGTAAGGAGATTATGTACAGCAAGCAATGCATACGCTAAATCGTTGGAATTTATAAACTAGTGACTAACGTTGAAATACCAAAGAAATAGTTTTAAAGAATTTTGAATAGACAAACCATTACTTATCAGGTTTTACTCATAAGTCAACAATGTAAATGTTTCGTTTAGAGTTATCGTTTTACGATAATAGTAAGCACTTACTATCGCTATATAAGTCCAAAACGCAAGAGGACCACCACATAACAATATTCGTCTACGTGCAGTACAGTGTATCCAAGTTACAAGTTATTGTGTGGTTACATTAAATTTCTTTGGGGTCACCATGGAGGTAAGCTAACTATTTTTAAATATTTATTCGTGTTTTATTTCTTTCAATATGTCTTACATGGATCTAATCACTTTTAATGTAGTGCGTGTGCTATGTTTGTGCTTAAAATGAATGTTATTGTTACAGAATACATTTGAAAAAAATACCTTCAAAGATTATTATTACAAAAACCAATCGGATGATAGCAACGATAGTCTTATGATTGCCAGAGATTCGTCAAAACTTAAAGCGAAACGTGGAGAAGAAGACCGGCTTGACGACTTGTTCAAGTTAGCTACTAACAAAAGGAAAAAGCAGTGCTCGTCTGTATCGCGAGCGCAAGCAAATGGAGGCGTAGCATTCATATCAACAAACAGAGAAGATGCGGCCTCATCATCTCACTTGATAAAAATAGAAGTGTATGATATGAAGAAACTTGCCAACGTGCCACAAGAACAACATTGGAAGAATGCAAATATTAGATTGAAATATTTTACCAACGATACTAACCAACACATGGAATCTATCAATAAGATAATTTACAGTATAACGAAAGAAATAACACAGTCAGATATTGAGAGGTATGTACTTAGTGAAATCAGTGACTAATCGGTTTAGTAGTGTAAATAATGTATTTTGGTGTATTAAAAGTAATCAATATAGTTCATCCACAGTCAGCCACCATTATTACTATGTCAGACGGGTTGTGGAGCAAAAAAATTAATGGATGACTCCGGACAAAGCAGCAGTCAAGACAAGAGACCACGACACCAGGAACCGTCAACTTCAACCGAAGATGGGAATAAGGTACTCTGTGAAACTTGTAACACTTACGTTAATAGAAGATATTTCGTAAATCATACCAAGAGTAATTTACACAAAAATAATGTTTTAAAATCACACTGCTCCCTTGCCAATGTGTCTGTTGTAGGTTCCGCTTTTGGACAGCGCATAATATCTTTTAAAATTGAAAGTAAAAAAGAATCTGACATAACATTCCAAACACCAGAATTATTTTTGCAATCTATCAAAAGTGATATTATTTTTTTAATCAATGAAGTCATCAAACAACATAGATCTTTAAAGATTAACTTTGTTCTACATGCTGATTTTGTGCATGAAACAAAACAAATAAATAACTCCTTTGATTTTCAAACAAGTAATTTTATAATAACTGAAGCTGACGATTTAAACATTTTTATGATATCGTTGAAAGATATGCTGTCAAATAAAATTAGTTCTTTTGAAAGAAAAGATAGTGGTTGGAGTTTAAAACATATAAATTACATAGAATTAAATATAAACAAATTTACCCCATTTCGTAGTGGTTCTTACATTGACTTACCAAAAGATATAAAACTTAAAAAAGCTGTTATAAATGTTAAAAACTCAGATCAGTTATGCTTAAAGTGGTCTATACTTTCGGCTTTATACCCCGTGAACAAAAATTCCGATCGACCATCATCTTACACTTTAAATTCTCATAGAATTAAACTTAATGGGATATCCTTCCCGGTCAAATTGAATGATATACCTAAAGTAGAAAAACAAAATAATATTAGTATAAATGTCTTTGGTTTAGAATGGGATATCAAGACGAAAAAGCATTCCGTAGTTGGACCACTTTATTTTAGTAAATGTCGTAAAACTAATCATATTAATTTATTACTCTTGCAAAATGGTAGTAATTATCACTACTGTTATATTAAAAACTTATCTCGTTTAGTAAGCGCACAATTAATAAAGAAAAAAGTAGCTGTACATATATGTGATGGGTGTTTAGTACATTTTACTACCAAAGAAAAATTATGTAACCACCAACTTCACGATTGCTCTCATGTCACTGCTAATTTACCTAGCAGTGATAAGTTAACTAAAAATTGGTTCGGAAAGTTTGTACCTAGTGATTATTTAGAATTTGATAAATTTCACAAGAAAATTAAAGTCCCGTTCGTAGTTTATGCTGATTTTGAAGCATTCTTATACCCAATACAAACATGTGCTAATGATCCATCAAAACCATTTACAAATAACATACAAAAACATGAACCTTACAGTTTTGGTTATTATATAAAATGTTCCTTTGATAATACTTTGAGTAAATATGAGTCATACAGTGGTCCAAATTGTTCAGAAGTGTTTATGAAACGATTATACGATGATGTAAAATTAATATATGAAAAGAATAATTTTCGACGTTCTCCAAAACCATTGTCAGAAGTAGATAATTATAAAATAAGTAACGCCAAACTTTGTCACATTTGTGAAACAGATTTGAATAACAAAAACTTCTTAGATTTTGACTGGCAAACTGGTGATTTTAAAGGTGTTGTACATGAAATCTGTATAAATAAATGTCATGTCCCGCGATACATCCCTATTTTTTTACATAATTTGAGCAATTACGATGCTCATTTCATTGTTCATGCTCTTAATTTTGTAGAAGGTGGAATAGACTTAATACCACAAAATAAAGAAAAATATATTTCATTTTCTAAAAGCATTTGCATTAACAATCAAAAAGTTAGTTTGAGATTTGTGGATTCGTTTAGATTTTTGTCATGTAGTCTTGATAAATTAGCTCAAAATTTAAAAGATGAAGAATTTCATGATCTTAAAAAAAACTTTCCAAAGATAGAAGATTTCAATCGCCTACGAAAGAAAGGAGTCTATCCTTATGAGTTCATGAAATCATTTGACTTATTAAACTGTACACAATTACCAAGTAAAGATGAATTTTATGACTCATTGAATGATACAAACATAACGGCAGACGATTACCATCGAGCTCAAGACGTTTGGCAACATTTTGGTTGTCGCAATATGTTAGACTATTCAAACTTATATTTAAAGACAGATGTTTTATTGTTAGTCGATATATTTGAAAATTTCAGAAATCTTTGTCTCAAAACGTATGATTTAGATGCTGCTCACTATTATACAGCACCAGGACTTAGTTGGGATGCGATGTTAAAATTAACAAAAGTTAGATTAGAGTTATTGACGGACATAGATCAAATATCATTCATTAAATCAGGGATTCGAGGAGGTGTATCTCAATGTAGTAATCGTCATGCAAAAGCTAATAATAAGTACTTAAACGATTTTAATAAAAACGAACCCTCATCTTACATAACTTACTTTGATGCTAATAACCTTTATGGATGGGCTATGTCACAATACCTTCCTCTGGATAAATTTGAGTGGACTAGTCCAGAGACCAATTTTGAAGTTGAAGACACATCTGAGTTTGGTTTCATTTTAGAAGTTGATTTGGAATATCCTGAACACCTTCATGATTTGCATTCAGATTTACCATTATGTCCAGAAAATATATCCATAGGTAGATCGGAGGACAAAAAACTCATCCCAAATTTAAACAACAAAGAAAAATATAAAATTCACTATAGAAATTTAAAACAATATTTAAAATTAGGTCTTAAATTAACAAAAGTACATAGAGTTTTAAAATTTAGACAGAGTCCATGGCTAAAAAAATATATTGATTTAAATACAGATTTAAGGAAAAAAGCAGAATCTAACTTCGAAAAAGATTTCTTTAAATTAATGAATAATTCTGTATTCGGTAAAACCATGGAAAATGTTGAAAAAAGAGTAAATGTTAAGTTAATAACTCATTGGGAAAATGTAGGAAAAAGTCTAGGTGTCCAAGATTTAATAGCTAAACCTGAATTTAAAACTTTATCGATATTTTCAGAAAATTTAGTAGCTGTTCAGTTACAAAAGACTAAAATCAGTTATGATAAACCAATATACTTAGGATTTTCCATTTTAGATATGTCGAAAACCCTCATGTACGAATTTCATTATGATTACATGTTTCCAAAATTTGAAAACAAAACTAAATTATTATATACCGATACTGATAGCTAACTGATATATTATATCAAATTTTTACTGAGGATTTTTATGATGATATAAAACCTGATCTTGCTTTGCGATTTGATACATCCGATTATCCCTTAAATAATTTATTTGATTATCCGCTAATAAATAAAAAACAGTTAGGATTTTTTAAAGATGAAAACAACGGAAATATTGTTAAGGAATTCGTTGGTTTAAGATCAAAAATGTATGCAATAGAAACGAATACAAAATTAACAACTAAAGCAAAAGGTGTTAACAAAAGCGTTACAAAAAGAATGACGATGGAGAGTTATAAATCTTGTCTTTATAATAAAAATATTAAATATGATAAAATGTTAAGATTCAGATCAATTAAACACGCCATTTTTACACAGCAAGTTAATAAAGTATGTTTATCCTATAATGATACGAAAAGGCACATTTTACCAAATAACGTGGACACATTGGCTTGGGGTCACTATAAATTGAAATAGCGATGTTTATGTAAGCGAAGCTTTAATATTTTTTATTGATTGTCAATTATTATCATTGTTATTCAGACATGTATTATCTTTAAATTGTAAGGTTGTTAATATTAAGATATAAAAAATGTTATGTTCTAGACTAAATGTAATAAAATAAAATTATTATATGTATAGTATGTTAAGTTCTTTATGAAATAAAATAAAATGGTTGTTATCCAATAAAAGTCTTCACTTCTAATTTACTCTTTTAATAATTCACACGTGTTACAAAATGTTTCATTTTGTACATCCATTCACTGCAATAGTAGCGGGGCCAAGTGGCTGTGGAAAATCGAATTTTGTAAAAAACTTTTTAAAGTCTACAAATGATATTTGTAATACTTCATTTGCTCAGATAATGTGGTGTTTTGATGAAATGCAACCTTTGTACAATAATTTACAGAATGTAAATTTTTATCAGGGCATTCCAGATCTAAATATGTTTGATGGTAAAAAACCAAATCTTATCATAATTGATGATCTCATGAGGGAATCCGATGGTCGAATTGTCGATATATTCACTAAGGGTAGTCATCATAGAAACTTAAGCGTATTTTACATAACACAAAATCTCTTTCATCAAGGGAAGGGACAAAGAGATATTTCTTTAAACTCTAGTTATATGATTTATTTCAAAAATCCTCGAGACAAAACTCAAATCCGACATTTGGCACGACAAATATTACCAGAAAATACAAAATTCCTTGAAGATGCTTACAGAGATGCAACAAAAGAAGCTCATGGATACTTAATGATCGATTTAAAGCAAGGTACAAGCGATATATGTCGTATAAAAACAAATATTTTTCCTTCGGATGGTTACTGTCAAGTATACGTACCTACAAAGGGTTTTAAATACGCTGATAACCAACAAATTCCAATCATTTATAAATAATGTCCCGAAGTGTCAACACGCATAAAGACTTATTGTTAGCATTGCATAAGCTCAAACCAAAATATAGAGCAGCTTTGTTAAAATCTTGTGATGAAGATGAGATAAACTGTATTTGTGAGTGTATTCATAACGTTTTGCAAGGGAAAGTACCCCTCGAAGATAAACATAAGAAAAAGTTACAAAAATATAAATCTGTTCTACGCAAGTTAGTCAAAAAAGGCGCAAATAAATTAAGGAAGAGGATAATTATTCAAAAAGGTGGTGCATTTTTACCAATAATATTAGGTTCAATTTTGAGTGTAATTGTTCAATCGCTTCTGTAAACTAAAAGATTGTAAAATGCAACATGCTAAGAAAATGATACTAATTGAACCAAGTGTTATTGAAAAGTTAAATAACCATAATAATGATGATAATCCAACATCTAGATTAGATGGTGAGATGAAAACTATTTTAAATAGCAATATGGATGACAGAAAGAAATGTATTCTTTACTTACAAATTTTACACAGATATTTACATTTCAATGAAGAAAATCGACGACCTATTGAATTACCAATAATGGCTAATAATGAAATAAACATGGAAACGAATATAAATGATGGAATTGATACTAAAGATTCAGTCTCGAACCAAGCATTGAAGGATGAAAAGCTTGAATTTAAACCAGCATCGGAAATTGATCCTCTTTATTCAACAAATCAAATACTGAGTCATATACCAAAAACGTATGTGAAAAAAGGTGAAACTCTGTTACGTTTAATATCTTTAAGTAAAAATAAAATTCGTTGGAATGAGAATGGTACGATTATCATAGATAACAAGAGTATTCCGGGAAGCAATATTGTAGACTTGGTTAATGATTTACTAAGACCACTTAAAAGAGATGATCCAATAGGTTGGGAACACTTTGCAAAGGCGTTACATGAAATAAAAATCCCACTCACATACTTAGGCAATCCAAAGAGAGTTGAATTTATAAACAAATTGAAATTAAGACACCTTGGCGATCTCTCACCGGATGAAGAATATTCTACTCCTTCAAACAAACTTGTGAATAAAAAAATCCATAAAAAACTTGACTGGGAAAAATGGACTCCCTACTAGATAATGATAGAATCAATCCACTACAACGGATTAACGAAATTTATTATAATCCATCGCACCCTGCTAGTTATAGTAGCATTGAAAAATTAACTAAAGCTATGAATAAATATATGAATAAAAATGAAGTAAGAAATTGGTTGCAGTCTCAAGAAACATATACGCTCCATAGACCTGTTAATAGAAAATTTCCTAGAAATAAGTATGTTTTATCAAATTTTAACGAACTCTGGCAAGTTGATTTAAGTGATATGAGAACTTATGTGAAATATAATGACAACTATAATTACATACTTTGTGTTATTGATGTTTTTTCTAAGTATGCTTATGCTAGACCAATAAAAAATAAAAATTCTCAAACTATAAAAAAATCTTTTGAAAGTATATTTGAAGAAGCGAACAGTACCCCTACTCATATACAGTCCGACAAAGGTACGGAGTTCGTTTCCAAAGATTTACAACGTTACTTTAAAACCAAGAATATTAATTATTATACTACAAACAACCCTGACATTAAGGCTAGTGTTGTTGAGAGATTTCAAAGGACTTTAAAAATGAAAATGTGGCGATATTTTACTCACAGGAACACTTACAGGTACATAGATGTTTTACAAGATTTAATGTATGCATATAATCATAGTCGTCACTCTAGTATAAAAATGAGTCCTAGCGATGTTAGCTCAGGGAATATAATGACAGTTTGGAGAAATTTATATGATAGGAAAACAAAAGATACAAAAACTTCATACCTTTCACAGCCAAAATTTAATGTAGGAGATTATGTCAGAATAACTAAATTTAAACATATGTTTCAAAAGGGATATGAATCTAATTGGAGTGATGAAATATTCATTATTTCATCAATTGTAGATCGTTCTCCATGGGTGGTCTACACACTGACAGATTTAGTAAAAGAGCCGATAGTAGGAACGTTTTATGAAAGAGAATTACAAAAGGTAACATATGACACCACTTTAAATTATAAAATAGATAAAATAATTCGTTCACGCTTCTCTGGAAACAGAAAGGAAGTGTTAGTCAAGTGGAAAGGTTATCCAGATAAATTTAACAGTTGGGTTTTAGCCTCAAATTTAAAACAAATATGACGAAAATAAGTTTTTATTTAACTTTACTCAGTAACAGTTCAATGGAGTACTTTCCTAACAATACGACAACACGCTTTTCAACAAAGTTACCGAAACCAATAGTACTTGAAGGAACGTGGGATGTTGGTATCGTTGAGTTTCAATATCCGTGTACAATGTTTACTGTGCAAGAACAAGAAAGTATGGTATATGTGACTAAAACAATGGAAATGCCCAATGAAATAGGTACTTCAACCGTTTACTACAAAAAACATATTCCAGCAACAAACTATGATAATATTAACCATATATTGATGGCCTTAAACAATATAAATGAACAAGTAAAATTTCGATATGATGAATTATCAAAGTATGTTCATGTTGTCGTAATGGACAAAAATATAAAATCATTATCCTTATCAACTCAGCTATCGCTTCAACTTGGGTTCGAACCAAATAAGAATCTAGTAGAAAAAGGACTAGGAAAATGTCCAGCTAATCTTCATTTGGGGTTGCCACCACAGTTGTTTATTTACTGCGATATTATTGAACCACAAATAGTTGGAGATGTTATGACACCCTTATTAAGAATAGTACCATTAGACCCATCTAAGTATATTTACGGAGCCAACAAAATGCATGTATTTTCACCACCTCACTACTTGCCAGTAATGCGAAGAGAGTTTGATACAATTGAGATAGATATAAGAACAAGCACCGGTCAAAAAATACCATTTCAGTTTGGAACAGTGTGTATTAAACTCCATTTTAGAAAATTATAATCATGTATTCTCACAGTAATAAAATTATTTGTCCTTATGAACATTATTATTCTCACCAAGCCGGATCTGGTATTGGAGTTATTTATAAGGGAGTCCCGTATCAACGAGGTCACGGAATTGGTAGCTTTTTAGGAGGGTTGTTTCGATGTGTTTTTCCATTGCTGTCTAGTGGTGCTCGAGCTATCGGTAAAGAAGCTTTAAACGCTGGTGTAGGACTTTTATCTGATATGGTGGCCTCTAGATCTATGGAAGAAGCTGTTAAATCACGGTTAAAGGAAGCAGGCTCCAATTTGAAAAGAAAGGCAGATGCTAAAATCGACCGCATTAATATGTCCGGTTCAGGATATATAACGAAGAGAAAACGTCTGACTTCATTCAGTTCATCGCCTACCGCCAACGGGAAAGTTAATAAGAGCAAGAAATTTACTAAAAAAGTAACTAAAGACATTTTTTCTTAAATAATAAAATGTCATTTTTACATAACCATTCCTGTGAATGTATTAAGTCCGAATTAGATTTGTTTGCCTTGCCCTCTACTCAAACTAGTATAGAAAATGGGTCATGGATACATTACAAACCAATTTCTTCACTTGCTGATGATGGACCTATAGAGTTCCAAGTACCGGGAGCTGGTGATGATTACATGGATTTATCTCACACGCTGATACACATAAAAGCAAAAGTTATAAATCAAGACTCTACAAAACTTAATTCATCAGCAGTTGTGGCTCCAGTTAATAATTGGTTGCATTCACTTTTCAGTCAGCTTGATATCTATTTAAATCAAAAACTTATTTCACCTCCTAATAACACATATGCTTACCGTTCATATATAGAGACATTACTTAATTATGCCCCGGCCGCTAAAACGTCTCACCTGACTTGCGGTCTCTGGTATGAAGATACTTCTGAAAAGATGGAATCAACCGACGAAGCCAACAAAGGATTTACAAAACGTCAAGAGCTTATAGCCGAAAGCAAAGAAGTTGAAATGATTGGACATTTACATGGTGATTTATTCAATCAAGAAAAATTTTTGATAAATGGGGTTGATATGTCTGTTAAATTAGTAAGATCTAGAGAAACCTTTAATTTGATGGCATCTTCAAGTGATTTAAAGTTAAAAGTATGTATTTCGGATGCTACTCTCATAATTCGTAGAGCCAGAATTAATCCAAGTGTATTACTTGCACATCAAAAAGTTTTAGCCTCTACAACAGCAAAGTATCCTATTACCCGTGCTGAAGTTAAAGTTTTAACTATACCTTCAGGTGTTCAAGGAAAAACTCTGGATAATATCTTTCTTGGCCAAATTCCAAAAAGATGTATTGTTGGATTTATCAATAATGCAGCGTTCAATGGTACTCTTGTTAAAAATCCTTTTAATTTCAAGAACTATCAGATGAGTTCATTTTGTTTATACGTTGACGGTCAGCAAATACCTTCTAAAGCATTGCAGCCATCATTTGAAAGTAACATGTTCACTTCAGCTTACCATTCGTTATTCTCTGGAACAGGAATACATTTTTTAAATGAGGGCAATGGAATATCTAGAGAACAATATGCGAATGGTTATTGTCTTTTAGCTTTTGACTTAACACCTGATTTATCAGCTAACTCCTCAAGTCATTGGAATTTGATAAGGAATGGTAGTGTAAGATTAGAAGTTCGTTTTGAATCTTCTCTAACGCAAACTATAAACTGTATTGTTTATGCTGAATTCGATAATGTTATTGAAATAGATAAGAATCGCAATGTAATCGTAGATTATAGTAGTTAAGATTTTCTATTGTATTTTAGGTTAAGTTGTCCCTATTGTTTATAAATAAAATGATAAAATGAATTTAAAGCCTTTATTTTTTATAATACCTTATTACATTGAAACAGTATATTCAAGTAACAGTTTTTGTGTTGTAAAAAAATCTAAACATTCATATCGTTAATTGTTATTATTGAAACACATTTTTTTACAATTATCTATTTGTGTTATTTCTTTCGTTATACTGTAAATTATCTTATTGATAGATTCCATGTGTTGGTTAGTATCGTTGGTAAAATATTTCAATCTAATATTTGCATTCTTCCAATGTTGTTCTTGTGGCACGTTGGCAAGTTTCTTCATATCATACACTTCTATTTTTATCAAGTGAGATGATGAGGCCGCATCTTCTCTGTTTGTTGATATGAATGCTACGCCTCCATTTGCTTGCGCTCGCGATACAGACGAGCACTGCTTTTTCCTTTTGTTAGTAGCTAACTTGAACAAGTCGTCAAGCCGGTCTTCTTCTCCACGTTTCGCTTTAAGTTTTGACGAATCTCTGGCAATCATAAGACTATCGTTGCTATCATCCGATTGGTTTTTGTAATAATAATCTTTGAAGGTATTTTTTTCAAATGTATTCTGTAACAATAACATTCATTTTAAGCACAAACATAGCACACGCACTACATTAAAAGTGATTAGATCCATGTAAGACATATTGAAAGAAATAAAACACGAATAAATATTTAAAAATAGTTAGCTTACCTCCATGGTGACCCCAAAGAAATTTAATGTAACCACACAATAACTTGTAACTTGGATACACTGTACTGCACGTAGACGAATATTGTTATGTGGTGGTCCTCTTGCGTTTTGGACTTATATAGCGATAGTAAGTGCTTACAATTATCGTAAAACGATAACTCTAAACGAAACATTTACATTGTTGACTTATGAGTAAAACCTGATAAGTAATGGTTTGTCTATTCAAAATTCTTTAAAACTATTTCTTTGGTATTTCAACGTTAGTCACTAGTTTATAAATTCCAACGATTTAGCGTATGCATTGCTTGCTGTACATAATCTCCTTACTATAAAGACATGTTTTAAGATGCCTAACTATTCACTACATGTCTATGCATGATAGAGCACGTGTACACATATCTATTCTAAAATATGAATACCCTACAAATTCAGGAATGCTTAAATAGGATTAATCCATTGTTACAAATGAATGTATTTCCTGCAAACAGATTGCCGATACATATTGAAGCCCCTACATTTTTAGTAAGCAATCTAGATTATGATACTCAGCCAGGTTCTCACTGGGTAGCCATACATGTAGACAAAAACAAAATCGGCCAATATTTTGATTCATTTTGCCGAGCACCGAAAGGCTTCCATAAAGCATTTCTTAATAGAAACTGTAAAATATGGTATTTTAATAGTAAGAAAATACAAAACGAGTGGACTTCGGTGTGTGGTGAATACTGCTTGGTATACCTACATCATATGTTCTACGGTCAGAGCATGCAGAACTTCGTGAGGATATTCGATGAAGATGAAACCCTGTGCAATGATATAATAGTTGATAATTTATTCAAGTGTTATTTTAAATAAAATGTAAAATTTTAATTATATTTGGTTAGGTTATGTTAGGTTGTATAGATTATGTTTAGGGTATTCGATGAAGATGAAACCCTGTGCAATGATGTAATAATTGATAATTTAATCAAGTATTATTTTAAATACAATGTAAAATTTTAATTTGTGGTATTATTTAATAAAACAAAAATCTATATAAAATAGATTATTTGGTTAGGTTATGTTAGGTTGTATAGATTATATTTGGTTAGGTTATGTTAGGTTGTATAGATTATGTTTAGGACATTCGATGAAGATGAAACCCTGTACAATGATGTAATAATTATTGCATAAAACAAAAATCTATATAAAATAGATTATTTGGTTAGGATGTAATAATTGATAATTTAATCAAGTATGATTTTAAATAAAATATAAATTTTAATTTGTGGTATTATTGCATAAAACAAACATGTATATAAACAAATACTGTAGTAATTAGTGTCGGTGGGCCTTATCGGCCTGCGGCGATAACGCCGGGCGAGTTGAGTAGGGAATGAATGGTCTTATCAGCCTTCGGCCAGGTAGTCGAATTCAAAAAGCTATCTCTGTAACCGTAAGAGCTAGCGCAACGGGGATAGCAGCAAACGATTTAGATGATAGCAAAACCTTTTTTTTTTTTTTTTTTTTTTTTTTTTTTTTTTTTTTTTTTTTTTAGTCTGAATCAGACCCAAACTTGAGCGAGACCCCCGCTGAGCCAGAACATCCCCCAATACCAATGAGGCAGAACCCCCGAATACACACTACTTCCGTATCATCCGTATTGTATTGTTGCTATACGTGGATATAACTTTATAACATCAGAATACAGTAATACCCCGCTTTACGCGAGGGATATGTTCCAAAAAAAATCGCGTTAACTGAAATTCGCGTATAACGAGGTTTATGATTAAACATAGTCATTAGTTATTCGATGCATTTAAGCGCGAAATTTGCATCCGCGTTATAGTGAAACCGCGTATAACGGGGTCGCGTAAAGCGGGGTATTACTGTAATATATGATACAGATATCTGCTTCGTTTCTTGCTTAGGATATTACGACCTGTTGAGATGTGAGTTTTTTATAACATAAATATTGATACTAAACGTAGCTTCATTGACTTGATAATATTTAATACTTTCGAACGTAAAGTCAGAGATTTTTGTTATAAGGAAATATAAATAAATTTCGTAGTTTTTTTTTTATTATTCTTTTAAGTTTCTTATATTTTTTAATTATTGTTTAATTAAAAATACAACTAACGTTGGCGAAGCTCTGAAACGTTTCTAGATCTTGCGCGGTTCTTGTTCGGTTCTACAAGAACAGGCCATTAGACTAGATAATTAAAATTAAGTAAACTTGGACTTCTTGTATTGACAAAGTGTTTAATTTCTATTTTATATTAAGTGTAATTTTAATTAGAGAAATATTATGGTATACAAGTCGGTGAATATGAATGGTGAATATGAGGTACTGTGTATTGGGATGCGTTCCCGTTATGTAATGTGGCGGGATCCCCGGTAGACCTACGTCACGAAAAAATTGCCAGCATATAACTAAAGACGTATATTTTTTTAATAATATTTATTTATTTTTTCAAATATATCAAATTCAATTTCATAATCAATTACATTTTTACGTCCTTGATCTTTTGTTTATGACAATTTTTAATTTTCAAACTTCAACATTTTGCAACCCCTCCCCAACCTCATTTAAAGTCTGGTTGCCATGGTAAACGTTGCTATGGTAACCGTTGTCAAAGTATTGTATAGCTCCTATAGGTTTAAAACTTGGCGAAATGCAAAAAGTTGAAATCCGTTGGGATAGGAATTCCGTAAAATCCGTTCTTAGTGGATGACTACGTCACAAAAGAAATAACTATGTAAAATGTTAAATTAATTGGACAGATAGTTTCGGAGATTTCGTGATTGGTCAGCGAGTGTTAAATTGCTTATATATATTATATATCTTTTCAGAAACTGTCCTTAACAATATAAAGGCACAAATTATAACAAATATCTTTGAGTGAAGGCTACGTCAAGGTGTTACAGGGTAGGAATACAGCTAGCTTATTGAGCTGGTGACCTTGAACCGGCACCCCCTGTAATAAATTATAATCAAACCCGCCAAAGGTCAAAGTTTTGCATATTTTATTACTCTATTATATTATTTTTTTGTGGGGGTCATTATAGTTTGATTGTAATCGTATATAATATTTACCAGAGGGTTGGAAATGAAAGGGTTTTGAGGATAGCAGTTTATTAAATCCTGCCTGTTAAATGCGTTTTTTGAGCTGAGCGTAAGCGAAGCTCTTAACCGTATGGGAGAACTTTTTTATGTTTAGTTGTCTCCAGAATGCGAAGAGATAATTAGCTAAAATTTTTCTCATGTATGTTTGAGCCGAACGCGGATGTTATAGCGAAAACAGATTGAAAAAATGTTTAGCCATTCAAAAGTTATCGAGAAAAGAAGAAAGGAGAGGGACTCAGCTCAACACCCGCCGCGCACGTTTGGCGGATCCTAGTATATGTATTATAATTAGGATTTACAAGAGTGTTGCCGGCCTTGTAGGTAGGTTTTAACGCCTTTTTTGAAGGTACCCATGTCGTATCGATCTGGAAATACCGCCGAAGGGAGTTTGTTCCACATGGGTGTGGGAACGTGGAAAAAATGTCCTTGAGAACCGCACAGTGATGAAATTCGGCGGCAGGCATCAGATCGAATAGTTCTTCGGAACACTCCCCGTTGTAAATGCGGTAGAAGACGCACAAAGAAGCCACGTCTCTACGCAATGCCAAAGAGTCCAGCCGTTCGCAGAGCACCGGGTCCCCGACAATTCGAACGGCTCTCCGTTGTACGCGGTTAAATGGTAGAAGCTGATATTGGGGTGATCCGGACCAGAGATGAGAACAGTACTCAATGTGTTGTATTTTAATATAAAAAGATATAAATATTTCCATATGTCTGTTATAAGTTAGAGAACTGTAAACTAAAAAGTCGTCAATTTTTATAAACTGCTGAACCGATTACATTAAAATTTACACATAAAATATCGTCTAAGGATACAAAACGATACGATAAAAAATCGTCCAATTATAATTATAAAGAATTATAGAACAAAATAATAGATACATAAATAACTCTTCAAACTTTAAAATATTCTTTACTTGATATTAATATTATGTGATGCTAAATTTTAGGTGTCGCTTTTCGTAAACTAAGTCTTTTGTCTCTTTTCTTTACAAATAATTTAACGATTTATTATATTAAATACATTTCTGATTCTAAGTTATGTTTGTTCAATATTATAATTTAACACTACAAAGTAAAAAACTAACCAGGGGCGCCAACAGACCCTCAGTTTCGACTGCGCTCGCGAAATCTCGGGTGCCGTTTGCATATTGAGCGAAGCGAGCCCAGTGTAATGACTCATCGTTTCCCATTGACTTCAATGGGATATCAGTTTTTTGACGATTATTCCTCAACGACATGACATTTTTCATATTTTTTAAAACCATCGCCTAATGTGTGTCTTTTTGATTGCAAAATTTCATAATTTTTCGTCAAGTAGTTTTCGAGCCTATTCGTGACAAGGAATGTGAAAAAGTGTCCAATAGAACGATCCGCTCGCTACCCTCGCTTCGCTCAATTAAATATAAAAGAAATATATATAAAAGTCCTGAATACATCAAACCGGAAACCACCCACCGTATTGTAAAGGTCAAATTTTAAAAGTACAATAAACAAATAGTGAAGTATCGCACGAAATAACAATTGAAAAATAATATAAAAAGTTATTGTATATATTTTTTTATATATATTCGAAGATTTTTATGAAATTCATACCTCTTCAGCTTTTTATATTTTACAATCGTTTTAATGGAGTATTATTTAAGTAAATAATAATATTAATATGTGTGGAGATTCGCCTACCGCCGAATTTCATCTACCACCCATTACTATTTATCACTACCACCCGTACCACCTGGATGCGTGGCGATCCTCCACTGTGCGGTTCTCAAGTACATTTTTTCCACGTACCACTCGAATGTGGAACGAACTCCCTTCGGCGGTATTTCCAGATCAGTACGACATGGGTATCTTCAAAAAGGGCGTTTACTCCTACCTCCTAGGCCGAAAATGCTCTTGTGAACCCTCGGATGTTGCTAGAGTTCATGGGCGGCGGTGATCACAAATCATCTTTGACTTGCTAGCCCGTTTGCCCTCGTCTTACACAAAAATATAAATAAATAAAAAAGATATCTATTTCAGGTTGGGAAAAAGTGTTTCCTAAACGTAAGACAAAAATATAATTCTGAAGTTTGTAACGTCCAAACTTATCATAAATCCTTGTCAGAACGCATTTATTTTATCTAAATATTTTTTTTAAGTGATATAATGAAATGAAAAGGAAAATTTTCTTGTATCACAAATCGGGAGGTCTGCATCGCTTAGACACTAGTGTGGTTTGTATTATATGTATTTATGTGTGTGTGTGTGTGTGTGTGTGTATGTGTGTGTGTGTGTGTGTGTGTGTGTGTTTGTGTGAGTACGTGTGTATGGTATATGTGATACCAATCGAACACAAATAGGGAGGAGAATAGAACAGCACGGTATTGTCAAACAAATAATCTGAAAACAAAATTCATTGGCAGCCATCTTGGGAGGTCAATATATCATTGTTCCGTTTGTAAGCAGGTCGAGTGTAGGGAACCGAAATAGGTTAGGTTTAGCATCGATTCGTTGTCAGTCTTGATACAGATTTGATAACAGCTACTAACATTATAGGGGTCAATGTACTTTGGTTATCAATTTGACAATGCAAAAATATTTTCATTCGTTTCTTAACATTTGTTCAAGTCTTATCTTATTAATGAGACGGTAGTTCGAAAATAATTGATCATAACCGTTACAGAGCATAACGGCCATTTTTTTTGGATAAAACCATCAAAATAATTTGACATCTCTTTTAAGAGCTGTGATTGGCTGTTAATTCTACCGTGAACCAATCAGAAACGCAGGATTAAAAAGCAAATTTCATTGGCAGAAATATAATCACGTTTATAAAAAAAAAATAAAAAATGTAATTTGAATAAAATCACACGGAAACATTTCGTATGCTGAAATATTTTATTGGAAAGAGGAAAACCCTTACAAATCCACCCAAACGTCGCATCGTCCTGCAATAACATTTTATTGTCGGTCGTTGACCTCTATCCGTCGTAGATTAAAAAAAAATGTATTTTCATTTGTGGTATTAAATATAGTATATAAAGTAATTTGATTTTCTTTTGTTGTAAATATAAAATATGTTAGTGCGTTTTAGATAAATTAAATAAATATTGTTGTTGGTACAAGAAACTTTTTTTTTTCATGTATGGTATGCATTTCATACTATTTTTCATACACTCAATTTTTTCTAATGACATTCTGCGACGTTTATTATCGGGAGAGAGAGAGAGAGAGAGAGAGAGGAGAGAGAGAGAACGAGAGAGGGGGAGGGAGAGTATGATATTTTCTTTCATGTAATCCGTATACGAGTAATCTTATAGTTTATTAATTAACCAAAAATATATAATTTATACTATATAAATTTCACAATATATGTATACTGTATAGAATTATTGATTAATAAATTTTTTATAACCGTTACTGCACGCAAATAGAGAAGAAAATAGTAATGGGTGATTCACACATTACATGTAAGGTATTATTTTATATTATATTTTCTTTAAACATTTTCTTACACAAGTATAGTAGAAAAAGAAAAGATATATACATTTATACCACACACAAGGAAATAAATATAAATATATATATTTATTTCCTCGTCAATTAAGTAAAATAATAATAAGTTTAAACGTTTTCATTTATTTACTTTTTTATAAACAGGTATGTTTACATGTATTGGGTAATTTCAAATATTCCCACAGGATCGGAAAATACGCGAGTGAGATCGGAGTTTGTGAAAAAACGCACCATAAAATAAATATCATCATCATCTTCCTGCCTTTATCCCAATTTTAGTTTCCTTCTTGTTGTTTTTTCCTTCCTTCTTGTCATCTCTTTACACACTCCTTTCTTCTCCATATAGTCTATCACGCAAAGCATCCCTCGTTTTTTTTTTGGCTGTCACCTATGCTTTCATATCACCACTCTTTTGATTTTTGCCTTTCATCCCTCCTAAAATGCCCACGTCATTATGGATTTCTACCTCTATTTTTTTCTATCACTGGCGCACTTGGGAGTACCCAAGCTTCTCCTAATACTCATTTTCTATCCCATCCTTTCTTGTCATCCCACACATCAATCTTAGCATTCGTACCCCCGTTACATGCGAATGCTTTTCATCCATCGACTAGCACTCAGATGCATACATCCATACAGGCATTATGACGGTTTACTAGACTTTTCTTTTAATTTAAGGGGGATTCCCCATGATCTCTCGTCACTTCATCCATTCCATATTGGTTCTGTGCTTCACGTCCCGGTCAATATTGCCATAGCTCTGTATGAGGGAATGTTGGTAGCATAATTCGGAGCAAACTGGTAACGATACTCCATACAATTAAATAGAGACAAAACTGGAGATACCGCCGAAATCGCAGAACAAGGGCTCTATTTTGCTTCCACTTATCTTTAGGCTAACATTCTCCAGTTGTTGTTGCCATTTTCCAAGTTTGTACCACAAGTCAATCTTCACTGACAAGAACAATGTCAACAGGGAACAACATGCACCAGGGTGCCTCTTCCTGTATGTCCGATGTCAGAGCATCTTTTATCAACAGGAAGAGGTAGGTACTAAGAGATGATATTTGCAACCCCACTGCCACATCGTAATTGTCGGTGTTTCTAGCGTCCGTGCCCGGGGGAGTGTACTAGATCGACTGTACATTGCACGAACCAACTCTACATACTTCACAGGCATACCTTTCATTTCAAAGCCCAACAAACCACATCGATCTACGAACACCATACGCAGGCTCCTACACTGCACTATAACATCGTCATGATGTTTAATACACTTGTCAAGAAACGAAAAATACCATACATTTACCATAATTTTAAAAAGTTTTACTCGAGATATAGAATGTAAGTTTCTTAACGACATATTAAGACTGTTGTTTACCGAAACATAACGGGCTATGCAGCTGGCACAACCTAATAATATGTTGAAAATATTGAACAATAATACTTACTAAATCGGTCATCGACTTAAACTATAATAGGATCAGACAGACAGAAACTTTACGAGTTGCAATGAGTGGGAATTCAAATAATCAGTTATTAATAAAAAAAAAATAGCGCTATAAAATTCAATGAAGATACCAATCGTATCTTTATCTTTCGGCATCTTCCAACGTGGGCTTTGAAAATGTGATTTCTTAGTTATAAGGAGGAAAGTGTTTCGTAGCTAGGTTGGAGATTGAAATAATAAAATTTCTTGTATTTCCTATAGTTATATCCGCTTATTATTTCCTCAACAGAAAGCAGTTATACTTATAAAGATAATTAAAGGTTGTATAACATAAATATTTAAGGCTAGCTTTTGGCTAAAACAAAAATACATTTCGTGAATAGTACATAGCATGTTAAGTGTAAAAATAATATTAATTATCATCCTCATATATAACATTAGTTATATTGTCCTACCTTGGTCCGGGAGTGTCGTCGGGAGGTCCGTCGTCTGCGTCGTAGAAGTCGTCCTCTCCCTCCGACGATGAGTACGAGGTGTCTGGCACCAGCAGAGACATCGCCTGCACTACTGAGACACACGGGGCACATTAACAGGGTATACATGGCCTGCACATTTCAGACACACGGGGCACATTAACAGTGTATACATGGCCTGCGCTACTGAGACACACGGGACACATTAACAGTGTATACATGGCCTGCGCTACTGAGACACACGGGACACATTAACAGTGTATACATGGCCTGCGCTACTGGGACACACGGGACACATTAACAGTGTATACATGGCCTTCGCTACTGAGACACACGGGACACATTAAAAGTGTATACATGGCCTGCACTACTGAGACACACGGGACACATTAAAAGTGTATACATGGCCTGCACTACTGGGACACACGGGACACATTAACAGTGTATACATGGCCTTCGCTACTGAGACACACGGGACACATTAACAGTGTATACATGGCCTGCGCTACTGAGACACACGGGACACATTAAAAGTGTATACATGGCCTGCACTACTGAGACACACGGGACACATTAACAGTGTATACATGGCCTGCGCTACTGAGACACACGGGACACATTAACAGTGTATACATGGCCTGCGCTACTGAGACACACGGGACACATTAACAGTGTATACATGGCCTGCGCTACTGGGACACACGGGACACATTAACAGTGTATACACGGCCTGCGCTACTGGGACACACTGATATAAATTAATATATACGTCGGGGCTCATATATATACATATATAATAAATAGTTACGCGGTGCGTCCATGTGGTCGAGCGGGATGGGACGCGCGGGCGCCGACAGCTCGCGACACTCCGCACCCAGCTCAACCAGCGGAGACGAAGCTGACGCACACACATACACACACGTTAAAAAAATATACAATATGATGTTATATGTTTTTGGTTAATAAATAAAGTAACTTGCATATATTTTTATGACTTTGTCGCCAACCCTCTAAGGGTTGGTGACAAAGTCTTATGGGATTTGTAATTGTCTCAGTACTTTAGATTTACTTTATAGTGTATAAATACATTAGCACATCGTTCAATGAGTCCCGGGACTAGCGTAGAGATGGCGCTAATAATGCCATTTATATACCAAGGTTCAGAGGTACTAACCTTCAGATAAGATGTGTCAAAATTTGATGTAATTCGAAACATAACCAAGAAAGCTATAGTGGTTAAAGTGACGCTACCTTTGCAATCGTGAAAAAATGGACCAAAAAGAGTTTCGTGTGTTGATAAAACATTGTTTTCTAATGGGAAAAAACACTGTTCAAGCTCAGCAATGGCTTGAAAAACGTTATCCGAACTCTGCTCGGTCGAAAACAACCCTTGTGTGGTGGTCGTGCTGATACAAATGATGGAGAACGTTCGGGTCGGTCAAATGAGGCAGTAATTCCCGAAAACACCAAGCAAGTATTGAAAATCGCTATGGGTGACCGCAAAATGAGATAGCTAAGATGGTGAACATATCAACTGGTAGTGCATTTTCTATTTTGCACCAAAAATTGTCTATGAAAAAGGTTTTTTCCAAATGGGTGCAGCGTTTGCTCACAATGGAACAAAAGCAACAATGTATCAATGATTCGGAGAGCTGTTTGGCACTGTTTGCTCGCAATAACAGGATTTTTTGCGTCAATATATGACGGTGGACGAAACATGGATTCACCATTTCGCTCCGGAGTCAAGTCGGCAGTGAGCTGAATGGCGTACGACCGGTGAAAGCCGCCCGAAGCGTCCAAAAACACAACAGTCGGCCGGCAAAGTAAGTGCGTCCGTATTCTGGGATGCGAATGGTAAAATTTTCATTGACTACGTCGAAAAAGGAAAAACCATCAATAGCGACTACTACATGGTGTTAGTGGATCGTTTGAAGGCCGAAATAGCGAAAAAACGCCCACACATGAAGAAGAAGAAAGTCATCTTTCATCAAGACAACGCACCATGTCAAAAGTCAATCGAAACGATGACCAAATTCAATGAATTAGGCTTCCAACTGCTTCCTCATCCTCCAAACTCGCCGGATCTGGCCCCCAGCGAATACTGGCTCTTTGCGGATCTTAAAAAGATGCTCCAGGGAAAAAGATTTGACTCGAATGAGGAGGTGATCGCTGCTACTGAGGCCTATTTGAGTCAAAAGACAAATCGTTCTACAAACATGGCATTCAAAAGTTAGAGAAACGTTGGAACGATTGTATTACACTTGAAGGAGATTATTTTGATGAATAATAAAGAATTTTGTTTTCATAGTTAGTCCCGGGACATATTGAACGATGGATATGTATTCAAGTAGTGAAGGAGATATTTTATACAAAAATAACATCAAATTATCTTCTTAAAACGCAATCGTGACAAATTTTATTATTCGAAGTAAAATTTCCTAATAATTATTAAAGAAAACGGTTCACCTTCTTTGATATGTGACTGTGAGAGGTTGGTAGGTCCTTGGTACACACCGTTCACGGGATTCACTGTGTTCTGAACAAAATTATACATTATAATATATTTATATAACAATCAACCTTATAAAAATATAATAACAAGAATAGTTTTGGAGATTCTATTGTATAAATATACATATAATTTATTTTAGATGTACTGTTCGTATATAAACTTACCTTGGCTATCTGGAGGAGTACTATGGAATGTTTTATGTTATCCAACATTGCCTGCAAAAATAACAAAAGTAACAAAAATAACATACAGTATAAAAAAATGCATCGAGAATAATTAGAATACTAAAATAATATTAATGTTACTTTGTTACCGATATGTCAGTTTCGAGATGGACAGATTATTTAAAATACATAATACTCTTACAATACACTGCTTTATTAGAATACTTTGTATTATTAGTTAAAAATCAAATAGTGTTATACAACTTACGTTGGAATGGTCTAGTATCACTTGTCCTTTAGATTTTTCTTGAGGTTCGGCGAGGTCTGACACCCTTGTGTTCATTTTCTATGAAAATATTCATAATTATATTATATATATATATATATATATATATGATTGTTATTTCTAAATAGGTTATTAGGCTTATATTAGACAAAACTAATAATAAAGTACAAAGGTAGTGATGCCATTACAGTTAAAGGCTACAATGTATGACGCGGGAGCATGCATCATTTAAATAAGTCTGCCAGGCCTTCCAACCTTTATATGACAACCAGATCTTCCTGTATACTCCTGTTCATTTACTGGTATATGGTTACTATCATGGACTAACTTCTACTAATAATTAAATTATTATTCTTGAAGGATAGAGTGAAGGAGAATTGTATGGAAAGACAGCACTTCTTGAATTTTTCTTCCAGCTCTTTTATAGATAGTACAAATATAACATCGATCTTTTGCAAGATGGTGGTAAAACCATTACTACTACTACTACTATTACTCGTCAGATCGAAATGGCCAGTTTTTTTAAGGTTATAAAAGGGGACTTGAACATACAAGTCCCTTCCAATCATATCTTGCAACAATAGATTTTTATGCAAGCTTTATAGGAGAGTGAAATGGATACTTAGTTATACAATAGTATATGTATACCGTGACGAGGTCAATCATGATCTGCAGGTAGGCGTCTGCCTCCGCCACCCTCCGCTCGAGGTCCCCGCGACGTGCGGGCGCGGGCACGCAGCGCGACCAGCGCTCGCGCCGCCCGTGACGAGCGATCGTGTCCTCCAAGGAACGGACCCACCGCTCGCGCTCCATACCATCGCGGGCCTACAACCAATCAATTACTTGGAGTTTTTTATTTACTCCTATACAAATATGTATGTAACTTACTTGAAGTTAGAAACGAAAGTAATAATTTTATGTGCACAATTTATCGTAGTAGTACCTACGTTTGTCTTAAATATTATTTGTATTATATAACAAATACTAATACTATTTATAGAGTCCCGGTCGGTGAAGAAAATTATTATTATAAAGTTTAAAATAGGCCCCCTTTAATGGAACCCTCTATTAATGGAAAGAGGGGTGTGTGTAACAAAAATAGCCGTTACACTGGCAATAATATACTTTATATATTTTATTTTTAATAATATATAATATTTTTATTATAATTTTAATAAATAATAGTTAATAATATATAATATTATTGGATTAAGACGTATGTTATATTTAAAATGCTATTTTTTCAAAGCGACACGGTACCTTAGTTCGTAGAGCGACGGGGATGGTACGCTAAAGATCGCAGGTTCAAATCCTATTCGTATTTAAATCGAATCTAACCATCATTATAAATATTTGTTAAAATACAATCGTAGGCTGAACGTAATGTTGTATGTTTATTGATTTTTCCTCAAAGTAGCGACTAAAATATTTGCCATTGAAATATTTCCCCTCCTCACCTATTGTACGGAGTCCATTAGTTAAATTAGAACTTTATGTCTTTTCTATTTCATTATAACAATATTATATGATTAAACACATAGTTTTTAAGCAATTAGTAATGAAAATATATATATATATATACATATATTTTTTATTTAAAAATTGTATATAATATTATGAGTAGATAATTTATAAATAGTTATGTATAATATGAACATTACTTTAGTTTTTATTATTAGTTTGGAACATTAGTTTTATGCATGTGTGTGTGTGTGTGTATGTATTGGTTTGTGTAAGTTTACTATTATATTATTACTAGCTTATTCCCTCCCACTTAAACTTTGGTTGCTATGGTAACCTTTGTCATATTATCTGTTGTCATCGTAGCCGTTGCTATGGTTACCTCATTATGTGTATAGCTAGCTCCTACAGGTTTAAAACTTGGCGAAATGCAAAAAGTTGAAATCCGTTGGGATAGGAATTCCGTGAAATCTGTTCTTAGTGGACGTCTACGTCACAAAAGAAATAACTATGTAAACTTTCTTATATTTGTCGTTTGGATACCGGTGTGAAATAAAGTGTATAAATAAAAATTAAAATACCCAATAAAACGTTCGCAGCACGTAAAATACAAATCGAGTGGATGGATCTCTTAAAATTAGTATTCGGAACGCGAATTGGAAATGTATTTGTTAACGGAAATGCGAGAGAAAGGCTGAGGATTCTGGGTGAATCATCCCGAAAGTGAGGCGAGGTCTCGGATGTAGTTCCGTGAGTTCGGCATTCCTTCGTTCATAATTGAGGCGATTACTCACAGCTTCCGATCTAAATCCGGAAAAATATCGTACCGATTGATTCGGATGAGCCGGTAAGCACTTGTACGTTTTAACTGGATATTGTAATCCTTATCACAGGTCGGATGCGGTGTCTGTGTTTCCCTGAGAATGTTTTAGAAAGAGGCAAGAGTATATTTTAAAAATATATCATGGTTTTACGATACATGTAACGCTTAGCCAGTCATTTAGGACTTAACAATTTTTGGTTTAATTCATCACCGACATATATTACGCTACCTTGTTTAACACTAAACCTACCAACAATTCTTGTATACCTGTTCCTACCGCACGCCGTCAAATTGACCGGTAATTAAAAGTTATTTTATTATATAACGCAGGTAATAATGGAAATATCTAAAAGTAAAGAGTGTAAGAAAATATTATATGCATATTCTAAAAATTGTCATGTAGTTTGTTAACGATATTATAACGTTTAAAAAAAATGTGTTAGTTTTACAAAAGTTCGGTCAATTTGACCGGTACTTGGTAGGTTTAGTGTTAAAGACGATATTTAAGATCATTCTAATTAGTTTATATTTGTCCATTTGATGTCTGTATATCTCTTGTGTGAACTTAGTACTAAGAATTACCCACAAGGGATCTCATCTAACATTTGAAGATAAGTTAGAAAGTTTTGATTCCTTGGTGGCACCAACTATTATAATAATATATATATATAGGTATTATAGTTACTTCAAGGTCTGGGTCCGTCTGGGGCATCTAGAAAATTTGGTAATTCAATTCTAAATAAAACTTTCTGTTGAGACATTGTCAGACAACCTATATATCTACTAAGAAATTTTATACAACTAAGATATGACTTAATGAATGCATAAATCTATAATAAATGCTGGATTAATAACACAGGCACACAAAAAAAAAAAAACGTCATGAACCAGAGGGGAGACCCCATTATTCCTAGGTTTTTGGGATCGCTGAAACCGAATATGACAATAAAAACTAATTTTAAATGCCAGTTTTCCCGCTAGCACCCCCTTACTACCTCTTAAGGGGTGAAAATTGAAATTTTTGTAAAAAATCAAGATAGATGTGTCTTTCTACGTTTTTTGGGATGCTGAAACCGAAAATGACAACTAAAAATAAATTCATGACCACTATCACCCCCTACCATCCCTTACAGGGGGTGAAAATTTCATTTTTTTCTATAAAATCAAGACAGATGTGTATTTCTACGTTTCTTGGGATGCTGAAACCGAAAATGATAACTAAAAATAAATTTATGACCACTATCACCCCCTAATACCCCTTACAGGGGGTGAAAATTTCAATTTTTCTATAAAATCAAGATAGATGTATATTTCTACGTTTTTTGGGATGCTGGAACCGAAAATGATAACTAAAAATAAATTCATGACCTCTATCACCCCCTTACTACCCCTTAAAGGGGGTGAAAATTTCAATTTTTCTATAAAATCAAGATAGATGTGTATTTCTACGTTTTTTAGGATGCTGGAACCGAAAATATGTGAATTTCTATGTTTTTCAAGATGCTGAGAGAAAAAATGATTATAAAGTATATGGTAACCTCATTGTATGCATATATTTGTTATTATGATACTAAGACTGAATCATGATTTTTGTCCTATTCTTAACAAGTTGTTTCATTTTTTGTTTTTTTTTTGCTTTCTATTTAATTCTGTTTATACTGTTATCCATCCGGCAGTCTTGTAAAACGCTTAAAAGATGCTGAACCTAATTCTATGCCTCCGAAATAGAAAGGTTACTATTTTTCGGCCAATTTAGGAGACTATAGTGAGGAGCAAGGTGAAAGGTTCCATCAGACAGGATCTTAAGACAATGGAACAGCGCTATCAGGGTAAATGGGATGTCAATATGTTAGCAGACTACTGTTGGAATTTAAAAAGAGATTTGCCAGAACAGAAAAGAACCAATAAAAGACAACCACTTAGAAGAACTTTTGACAACAAGAGAGTTCGTTATCGTAGAAACAAGTAGACGCTGAATAGTGAGAGGCAAGGGGACTCACTTTAATTCAGCACCCCGGATAGTGAGAGGCAAGGGGACTCACTTTAAACCAGCACTCCAAAAGGGAACAGAAATCTACTACGTCCACGCCGTTGTTCCTGGGTTACGCTAAGAATAGAATTAAATCATGAATATATATCAGATACTTCTGATCGATAAAGCATTTCAATTTCTAATATAAGAGCTAAGAGTAACTTCAAACTAGTTTGATAAACATGTCATTTACTGTAAATCGTCAAAATTTCTTCATACATCTTGATTTTATACAAAATTGAAACTACCCCCACCCCCTCCCCCCCGTTAGGGGTAGTTAGGGGGTGGTATTGAGTAAAAGAGGTATCAAATTCACTTTTGGTTGTCATTTTCGGTTTCATTATACCAAAAAACTTAGAAATACACATCTGTCTTGATTTTATAGAAAAAAATGAAATTTTCACCCCCTGTAAGGGATGGTAGGGGGTGATAGTGGTCATGAATTTATTTTTAGTTGTCATTTTCGGTTTCAGCATCCCAAAAAACGTAGAAAGACACATCTATCTTGATTTTTTACAAAAATTTCAATTTTCACCCCTTAAGAGGTAGTAAGGGGGTGCTAGCGGGAAAAGTGGCATTTAAAATTAGTTTTTATTGTCATATTCGGTTTCAGCGATCCCAAAAACCTAGGAATAATGGGGTCTCCCCTCTGGTTCATGACGTTTTTTTTTTTTTGTGTGCCTGTGTAATTGAGCTGAGCGCAAGCGAAGCTCTTAACCGTTTGGGAGACCTTTTTTGTGTTTAGTTGTATCCAGAATGCGACGAGATAATTAGCTAAAATATTTTCTCATGAATGTTTGAGCCGAACATGGACGTTTAAACGAAAACAGATTGAGAATGTTTAGTCATTCAAAAGTTATCAAGAAAAGAAGAAAGGAGAGGGACTCAGCTCGATACCCGCCGCTCCCGGTTGGCTGATCCTAGTTAATTCTTCAACGTGATCAGAACTCGGGCATGCGACATAAGAAATATCTTCTTCAACAAAATAACGTTTTTTACTTATACAGGGCAATATTTAATAATTGAACATTTAAATGCTGATGTCATTTTATACTTGATGATGATGATCCTTTCTTACCTGGAAGTGGAAGGTCTTATGGTCGACGGTGATGGTGAAGGTGGAGTCATCCTCATCATCGATCCCGATAACGGCAGCTCGGAGTCGCACGCAGCCGCGACGTACACCGCGTGTCATCTTTTCTTTAGACTGAAATTTAACACAGACAGATTGGATTGGATTGGATACGTTGATTTAAAAATAATTTTCTAAAAACATATATCAGATTAAGAGGAGTAGCAACGAGTACTCGTAGCCTAATTGGTAGAGCGATGGAACAGTTTCCCTGGGGTCGCGGCTTCGAGTCTCGCCCGTGTCGATAAATTTTTCATTCTATATATATTTAAAATTTAAAAGAAAGATAAGCTTCGGTTCTGATATTAAACAGTGCGGAGATTACAATGAGTTGGTATTTGCATTGGGTGCAGTGTTCTATGGACATTATTTGCTATATAAGTGACCTGGGCGGGGTTAACGACCTCGTGATAATGTATGGAATGTATAAAACAACCTTATTAAAATAATATATATCAAGTTACATTTTGAATATATTATTATAAGTTTCCTTGCATTTTTTTTAATTACTTATTTTAAGTCTCTACATTTTATCATAATCTATACATATAAATAAAATTTAAGTGTCTGTTTGAAATTTCAAATGCATATTAAACATAAAAATTATATAAAAAAAAACAATTTTCAAACTTCTGTCTCTCTGTCTATTTGGTCAGGCAAATCTCTGAAACGACAGGACCGATTATAACAGGACTTCCACTGTCAGATAGCTGTTATTATAAGGAGTAACTTAAGCTTTTATTATAATTAAAAACATATACCGAACGGAGTCGGAGGCGGGTAGTTGTATATATAATAGACAATAAAATAAACACCCCGTATATAGCAAATCATAAGCAGCCGATAGTATGGAATCATTTTCATTTTCATGTATAGTGTTGTGTCGTCATAATGGACGTTATAGTGAGGGCTTACAATACAGTGTTTTACGAGAGAGCAGGTAAATTAAATAACATATTATCACTGAATGTTATGTTACGTAACTTTGAAAAGGTCCCCGACGAAACTGGGTGTAACTTTTTATATAGACTTTTTGGGGGGAGGGGGTGTAAAGTTTAGGTGTTATTGTGATGAAAGTTATTGTATAGCATTTTTTTAATTTTCACGAACGAACTTTGTTCGTTCTGTATTGTTTTCACTTTTCTCGGATAGATGTATGGATGTCTGTGGACAGGAAAAATTTTCATTACTGTCGAGAGATGGCGCTGTTTATAATTTACTGATTTAGTTTATTTACATATTTAATTATATTACTATTTTGTATTATTATTAATCACACGTTTTTGTAATTTTTTTGTAATTATAAATAAACATGTATTTAACATTTTCTTTTCTTCAACAAATAAAAAATCAATTGTTTTTTTTATTAACATTTATAATTTCGTCAAAGTTCGTTCGGGAAATACGCTGGATATTTGCATCTTCACTGATTTATATTTAGGTCAGCGGAAAAGTCCCCGACGAAACTGGGTGCAACTTTTTATATAGACTTTTGGGGGGGTGCAAAGTTTAGGTATTTATGTGATAACAATTGTTGTATCGCATTTTTTATCTCTTTATATATAATTATCGTCATTTTTATAACATTGCGTAAATAGTTACTGCATTCAATAATGTTACTTAACATAAAGTCACCAAAAGGTCAAACAGGTGTTAAACGTCGAAGGATATTGCGAATTTAGTAAAAGTTGCATTCTTTGTTTTATAGTTATATTTATATATATATATACATATATATATAAATGATGACGTCATTACCCGTATCGTGATTCAGTACTCATTAAAGCTAAAGATCAACATAACTAGAACCATCATAAATAGATACTTAATTTTAGATGAGCCGTTCGTGATTGAGGGTTGCCACCCTCGAAATAAAAGCGTTCTTCGTGCAATTTATTTGCAATAACAATAACATATCACTAAAATGATTGTAAAAAAGTAATAAACAGTGGAAATATATTCGATTAATGAAAGTCGGTAACCCTAATCGCGAGCTGTACTCACGATGTGAAAACCATTACAGACCGATCGTGATAAAACGAGATAGCAATCTGATGTCCACAGCTATGCCTTACCGAATAAACGCTTCGTTTGGCAATTTATTTATTTATTTATATATTTTCAACTTTTAATCCATACCAGTAATCACTTGTGTACGTCAAATGGGAGTGACAGGAGGGCCTGTTTTGATATCGTACGTATCAAAATAAGCCCTTTGGTAAAGACACTCTCCAACTTAAATACTTAAATTAATTCTACGAGTGTTCCAAACGCGTCCTGCTCTGGAAAGAACCACACAACAAACTCAGCCAAGTTTTTTTTTTTTCAGTGTCATCATTCTTTCACAAACGTCAATATATCTAGTGAGCAATTTACGAACAACTAGAACCATCGCAATCAATTCGATAAGCCGGTCTAATGATAATTAATAAGTAATTTTAGTTTAGCATCATATAATTTAAGACCTTTTTAAACAGTATATTAATCGACACAATAATTGATGACATCTATTCACCCAAAAAACTTTTGATTACTTTTGGATTAATACAGAATTACTGTTAGTTTCTCAAAATTTTTACTTCATTTGAATCCTTGATTGAGCGAAGCGAGCGGAGCGTTCTACTGGAGACTTTTTCACATTTTTTGACAAAATTATGAAATTTTGCAATCAAAAAGACACACATTAGATGATGGTTTTAAAAAAAATCTAAAAAGTCATGTCGTTGAGGAATAATCGTCAAAAACCTGATATCCCATTGAAGTCAATGGGAAACGATGAGTCATTACACTGGGCTCGCTTCGCTCAATATGCAAACGGCACCCGAGATTTCGCGAGCGCAGTGAGTCGAAATCGAGGGTCTGTTGGCGCCTCTAGTTATATTAATTTATCAAACGTAATCCACATTTCATCGTATCTGATAACCATCTTGCAAGTCATCATGAAACATCGCAACATCGGCGGTAACCCGAGGCCTAGTTGGGCAATCTAGATTGAATTTCACGATGTAAAACTATATGCTCCATGATGCACATGAGATTAGTTCTGTAAATCTGATATTAACCCTTAGCTCTCGATAGGTGACTCACTTCAATTTAATATAACAACCAGATTTTCAAGGAAGTTATATGATCGGTGATGATTAAGAGGCGAAACCGCGTAACTAAATGTAAAGCTGCATTTTAACAGTACATGACGAAACGACCCCGAGGGTAAAGGGTTAAAATCGAAAAGCCATCGGCATTGTGATAATTGTATGTATATTCCTTTACAGATCCCCGTGTAAGCGACTGGCTGTTTATGACGTCACCATTGCCACTGGTGGCTACTATTATTACATATCTGGCAACCATCAAGCTTATTCTACCAGCCTTCATGAAAGATAGGAATCCTATGGAATTACGATCCGTGATAAAGTGGTACAACATCCTACAGATTATATTAAATGCGGTCGTTACTTGGGGGGTAAGTTTTAGGAGTTGTCTTAAAATTTTCCACAGACGCAATATGTTCATTCTTCATTGTTTAAAATTTGGAAAAGATGAACAAAATAACAGATGCTTTAAAGTAATATCCAGTTACTTTACTCCATCATGAATTATTGATATAAATTGAGTCTATTATGCATTGAGAGAAACCATGTTTTCTAGAACAGAATCGACTAATAGTAAACTAACTTTATCCTCACGACGCTGACCTATTTACATACCATACATTCACTCACAACTCAAAGTGACAAAATTTCAATAGACCGTAAGATTCGCGGATACTCGCAATAGGTTACAATTGTTACATAATCTTTTAACATTTACTGACCTACGTTCTATATCTAATTACGATAAGTGTATCGAGTGGTTTAGATAACATTATTGTGAGGTACGATCGGAAAGTAATTATAGTTTCACTATGAACTAGTTGTTGCTCGCGACTTTTTCGATTATCATCAAATAAAATATACAAATCCATAAAGCTTTTAAATTTAAATTTTATTAATATTCGGACTTGTTCTTGGTATAGTAATTATAGAAAAAAAAAAGTTGTTTATAGTGATGTTGACCTCGGCAGTAATCATATCAAATTTCATCAAAATCCGTTCAGTAGTTTTCCGCAAAGCTCAAACAAACCAAAGCGGACTAAGAGACAAATATAAAGAAAGTAAATTTTGAGTTCTGTTTTTTCATAAATATTTCATGCGCTTTTTGCATGGTCACTTATTATTATAAGAATAGATAATATTTACTTCAAACATTTAAGATTATGACATCAGGCTGGACAACCACCTACCACTTCGGTTGCATGCTGCCTGACTATTCCATGAATCCAGAGGCATTGAGAATGCTTCACTTCCTGTGGTGGACGATAATTCTAAAACTTTTGGAACTCTTTGAGACAGTGTTTTTCTTGTTGAGAAAAAAGGAACGCCAGGCTTCATTTCTACACGTTTACCATCACGTCAGCACTTTGGTGATCATATGGTCCGCTGTGAAATATGTCGGAGGTAGGTTGGATTTTTGGTGACCTGGTCGATCTCCATATAAAACATATATCTCATGATAATAATTACTGAGAAAGGATATTCTTATAAGAAAAATATAACATTATATATTGTATTTATGAAGTCAAAATATTGAGGACCACTGCATACACAAGTTATTTTAAAATAACACTTTGTTACATAACATGTTATAGTAAAACAAAAAACAAATAAAGGCGCCGTATACTCGAATAGCGTGCAGAGTCATTATAGTTCGAAGGCAAAATTTTCGCCCACGCGATATCAAGATCGAATTGTAAAGCTTATTTTCGTTCATGTAATAGTGTTATGGAAAGGATAATTTAGAACTGTTACACAATAACATTTAAATAAAACTCAATAGGTTACGAAGTATATCGATACAGTAATCCCTTCCAGTATGAATACAGTCACGTTCTGATCAGGCAGCAAAGACTTGACCCAATCAGTTCGATCATCGATCGATGTAATGTTATTGCATCATTTATACTGATCTAATTCTTACATTTCTAAAATCGATTTCATATTTCATTTTGTTTGGTTGTATGTACAATTTAATACTGGTCTATCATATATATATATATAAACGATTTACCACTCACTATGCGTCCTATTAACTTAAATTTTTATATAGTTACTTCTTTTGTGACATAGACGTCCACTTAGCACGGTTTTTATGACATTCACATCCCAACGGATTTCAACATTTTGCATTTAGCCAAGCTTTAAACCTGAAGGAGCTATACACTTAACGCGGGGGTAAGAGTTACTATAGCATCGGTTACCATAGCAACGGCTACAATGACAACGGATATTATGACAAAGGTTACCATAGCAACCTAAGTTCACATCCAAATTAATAGTGCCCAGTAAAGCGGAGGGAATAAACTAGTAACTTAATATTAACCAGTATTCAATTATCAAACTTCAAATCAAATTGTTATACAGACATCTGGATGCAGCAATAAACCTTCCTTACGTTTTTTGGTTAGAAATACAATGCAGTATTCACAGAGGTATTCCATTGTATATTTACCTCCCAGTGTTTAGTGTTTGCTGAAGAATATAATCTAAATAAGAATGTTTGTTTATATCAAACATATATCAACAAACATTTGATTTTTCAATACGAGTTATTGTAAAGAACGAACGATGTTCGAATCGCTGTAAAAAAAACGTTAACTAACCATAAAATCTGCACGTTAGTTACTTTATTACCGATAAAAAAATTACTTTCATTGTGCAATCAATTTACATCATATCCAACTTCCATTAAACGTAAAAAAAAATATCATTACTTCCTATTATTACTTTCATTTCAATCATTATTTTGACATTGAATAAAAATAATTAAATTATCATTAAATTTTTTATTGTCATCTTATTCTTTTAATATATATATATATATATATATATCCGGTTTTCGTAAGGTTAGCTTCAAGGTAAGCTGTTCGGTTTATGTATCTGCTCTAAAATTAAAATTCTAATTAGAGAACGCAAAAGTGTATACAGAAACATTTTCGCATTTGCTTTTCAGAGCTTCTGTAAACATTAAAAAAACGAGGTGGTGCTTTGAAGATAAATTTATATGGAACATTAAAAAAATATTATAAATTCATTTATTATATTCTTATCAATTAAACTTTTAGGGAGAATTAATTTAACCTTACTATCTATTAAACCCGTCGTTACTTGGAAATATAGCAGATGCGTTTTGAAATCAAATAAATCCGGGTTAAAAAGCACTGTTCCGATTTTCATTTGCGTTTTTCCATAACACCATCGATCTTTTTGACAACAAAATTATTGACAAACACTTATAAAATTAGTATTAAATATAAACTAGAATCATTTAATATTGTATGTAAATAGAATTTTCCTTTAACCCTTTCGCTACCAGCGTCACATATATGTGACGATCCGATTTTCTTACCAGAGCCCGGCGTCACAAATATGTGACGGGCGTTCATTACCAGTTTATGACAATAGTTTGTCCCAGATCGTACCGTACATAGATGAGTTATGTTATAAAACTATAAAATAGATACAGGATGTTAGTGGTGTAAAATTGCTAATTCCACTTAGAACGTTATAAATACATTCCACAAAAATTAATGACAATTGATATATTATTAAAATATTAAAACGTCTGGGCTGTGGTGGCCATTTGTCCCCTGAGGCCCTGGTAGCGAAAGGGTTAAACAAATTCTAACGTAATGACGTATCAATTTAAAAGAAATCCCAAGATAACCATTACCAAAAAATATCCCTAGATTGAATATATAAAAAATAATCTAGTTCTTTTAAATATAAAAATCGTAATAAATTGTAAAAAAAAAATCTTCATAGTCAAAAGCATTAAGAGACCGTTTATGAAAGAAAATATATTTACAATTTTATACGAATGTAAAGAAGTATATTAATTTTCCGTAACACTTAAACATTCAACGTTAACAATTAGTTCTTCATACTTATTTTAACCTAGTTGTTACATGTCGTCTGTGAACAGGCAAATATCATAATAAGTAATTTAATTGAGCTGAGCGTAAAAGAAGCTCTTAACCGTTTGGGAGACCTTTTTTGTGTTTAGTTGTCTCCAGAATGCGAAGAGATAATTAGCTAAAAATTTTCTCATGTATGTTTGAGCCGAACGCGGATGTTATAGCGAAAACAGATTGAAAAAATGTTTAGCCATTCAAAAGTTATCGTGAAAAGAAGAAAGGAGAGGGGCTCAGCTCAACACCCGCCGCGCACGGTTGGCGAATCCTAGAATTAAAAACTTTTGACTCACAAAGGAACAAACATATACATATCTATATCGTATAAATTTAAAATTAATTTCTATAATACAATATTATATGCACAATAATATTAACTAGCTGTGCCCACGGCTATGTCCGCGCAAAAAAAGTTTTTCTTAATAGTATTAGCCTAAGTAACTCCTTATAAAATGAGCTATCCGCCAGTACACATCCTATTAAAATTGGTCCAGACGTTAAGGAATTTAACCGAAACGAACAGACAGAGAAGAAACATAAAAATTGTTTTATTTATGCGAGTACCATATATACTTTTATATGTATTACATAAGTATGCAAACAGACACATCAATTTCATTTATATGTATATATAAAGAAAAGTACATACTCTAGAAAATAACTCGTATTATATTTTATGTAGATATAGTAAATAAAATAATATAGTCAAAATAATAATATATGTTATAGTTTTTATATCGGCAGTTGTGTTTAAACCTTTTCATGTTAGTTAGTGGCGCGAATAACGTGTGTGCGCAAGAAATTACTTCCTCTCTAATAAACTTTTAATATCATATATTGATATAGTATAAAATATAGCAAACAATTAAACTTTAAATAGATATGGTACAAATATTTATAAACACCTACGATCTTTACTCTGTGGCTGTAAACTCGATGAATGATGATGATGAATGAGCGAAGCGAGCGGAGCGCTCTACTGGAGACTTTTTCACATTCTTTGTCACTAATAGGCTCGAAAATTACTAGATGGAAAATTATGAAATTTTGCAATCAAAAAGACACATTAGGTGATGGTTTAAAAAAATTGTAAAAAAATGTCGTTGAGGAATAATTGTCAAAAAACAACACACACACACACACGATGAGTCATTACACAGGGCTCGCTTCGCTCAATATGCAAACGGTATCAATTTCGACTCTCTGCGCTCGCGAAATCTAGGGTCTGTTGGCGCCCCCAGTATTTATTTAATTCGATCTATGATCAACTATATTATTTTAATAATAATTTATATATATTTTTAGGTGGCATCACTTCATTCTCTCCAATGATAAACAACACAGTGCACGTTATAATGTACAGCTACTACCTGTTATCTTCGGAGGGAAACCATAAAGTTAAATCCTCTCTTATTAAATATAAAAAATGGCTGACTGTCCTGCAAATGGTATGTGTATTGGAAGTGACATTAATTATTATAATATTTAGAATATTAAACTCTAAATTGTCAATTTTTGTATAAAATATTGAATATTTAATACTGATTTTTTGAAGAGCAAAGTCATATGACATTACTTAACACTAAACCTACCGACAATTCTTGTACACCTGTTCCTACCGCACGCGGTCAAATTGACCGGTCATTAAAAGTTATTTTATTATATAACGCAGGTAAACATGGAAATAACTAAAAGTAAAGAGTGAAGAAAATATTATATGAATATTCTAAGAATTGTGATGTAGTTTGATAACGATATTATAACGTGTAAAAATGTGTACCTCTTAGATTAACAATGATTTAGTTATATATACAGAACTATTGTTATCATTGTCTTTATGAATTGAATAACATTTACAAATGGACATGCATTCCAAGTTCTTAATTCATATGAACACGGCCTTGAGACTAGATTTATATGTTATAAAGAAAAGGTTAGTTAATTTTAATTGTTAGCTAAATAATGATAGATTTAAGAGCAGACATACATATGTTTTGTTCGTACTTTGCTCACTAAATAAATTTATGTTTGTGAACTGTCACCGCAGAAAGTAAAAAAACTGGTTTAGTTTGTTGTGTGGTTCTTCTCAGAGTGCATGTTTGGAAATCTTGTAGCTTTAGTACAGTTGGAGAACTTCTTTACCAAAGGGCTTATTTTGATATACACAATATCAAAGTATGCCCTCCTAGCACTCCCATTTGTCATACACAAGTGGTCACTGGTATTGATAAAGTGGAAAATAAATATATATACATATGTATATATAGTTTGCGAGTAGACATTACATATTCACATCATATAAGTCTTTTTGCTTAAATAATATTATATTTCAGGTACAATTCACAATAATGATAATCTACAGTGTTCAAGTATTCTTCCCGAGCTGTCCGGCGCCTCTTGGAATAACTATATTATACTTTCCTAATGTAATATTTGTTTACTATATGTTTTATAAGTTCTTTAAACAAAATTATAATAAAAGAAACAATTTGAATTCCAATGGCACACAAACAGTTGTTGAATCTAAAGACATATAATATATTCAACATAAAATGTTAATTTCATTGTGATTATATTAATTGTTGACAAAAATAGGAATATATTTCATAAAAATCACAGGATAAATGAATAAAGAGTAACATAAAGGGTTATATTATATACTATGTAAAATATATTGATCCATTATAGCACCTTTACACTTTATTTTTTTTTTACCTAATTTTTAAAAGCAGCCCTTTGTAGTTACAACATTTTCGAGTACATATGATATGTATTTTTAATATTGAAATGTATGTTATGTTACTGTTCTGTTCAGTGATGTATTTTAATGCCAACTGTCTGTTTAGTACAACGCTATTTAATGTTAAACCCTGCTTCATCAGACTGTTTATTTTTAAATTAAAACTTTAATAAAGTTTTTAAGTTTTATTTGACTATATTTATTTATATATATTTACAGAGTATTATATTTCATGATCCAGAATAATATTTTTAAAAGCTGTATAAACATTTTTATAGATTAATCTTATATTCTTTTATGAGTTATTTACGTGTAAGCAAATAAAATATTTGTGATACACGGTGCAAAACGTCACTTACCGTGTAATAAGACAGCAGGCCAGCATTTTCGTCCAACACAAACCAGCGGTATTGCCAACCTTTCATAACATTGGTCCATTTACTTAGTGACCCTTCCATCATGATTAAACTTGAAAACAACTAAACCTCATGAAAAAAAGACGGAGAATTTTACACTGCGACAGACCGCAAACCCTACTTAAACTTCAACAATAATCCATATGTTTGACACAGGCAAGTATGTCTTGCCAGATGCCAATTTTAATACGAAAAGTATTGTGTTGCCATAATATATTTATATCTCAAAAAAATACCAAATCTTCCGATCCTAATTTTAAGGAAATATTAAATTTTAAAATTTATGACACTTAACTATAATTTTTTAAAGATTCTTGTGTTTAATATTTGAAACTAATATTAACAATGTTTGTAAATGAAATACTGATAGTATAGAATAATCTACAATTACGAGATCTCTAATAAATCATAGAAACGATAATAATTATCTATTTAAATATGTAATTCAATTATAACTTCTTAATTTTGGTTTAATAACACTCTGATTTCGATAAAGGATAAGATTAAAAATACAATTATTTTTATGATAAGTCTTTATATTTTTACAACCTGATCATCGCTTTCGCAATAATAAGGACTAATTTACACTCAACACCAAGTTGGCTTTAATTTAGTAATACTATAACTATACTATTTACAAAGTTAACCGCCATCTAGCAATTTGTACATTAATGTCTTCTTATAACTCTGCCTTTTTTTGTTTTACTATAACCGGACGAAATCAATACTTTGTTACTATTTTTATCATTCAATTTGGCTCCGGATAAATCTACAAATAATGGCACATTTTCAGATCCTTCCGCAAGAGCTTTATCGTCGTTTTCCTTGTCGAAATTTTCTGGAGTGCCTTCTCCTTCAATAGCTAATTTTTCGATGTCTTTACTCAAGGAATTATTTTCAGCAGCTTCCACAAAGGCGTTTGATAAGTCCCCGCTTAATTTATTTACATTACCTGAAGTAATGTCGTACATGAAAATTTCACGGCCCTCAGATGGTTCCTCGTTTCTGTAAAGAGAGTTATTTTTAATGAAACATTTTTTATCTTTACGGAGAATATTGGTGAAATTAAAAAATGATATTAATATGAAAATAGATCAAAAATACATTAAAATAATTTCGATAGTACGTAGCAGAGCTATTCCCTTGAGGTATATCTAATAATATAATGAACATTTTCAAACTTCGACTCAATATAAAGAAGAAAAAAGAAAAGGTGAATAACGTCCATAATGTACGAAATCTTGTATGATGATAAAAATAACTTACCCTGTTACGAGAAGAACGACGGACTGTTGATCTGTTGCAGTTTTCTTTTCAGTTTCCAGCCATTTCTTAAAATTTTCTTCCGTGGGTTTTTTCAATAAATTTTGTAAACTATCACCAGCTACAAATTTTATGCCTCTTAAATTTTCGGTAGCTGACCGTTCAGATCTAAGATGTTCGTTGCCTAATGTCTCAGTTTCAACGGGGGCTAATACAACGACAGAAGTAATTTTTCTCCCTTTTAATACATCTGGCAATGGAAATTTATTTCCACTTACTTTTAATGGCAAATACCTATTGTATTTTTTATCATTGAGTGCAACAGGGTCAAGTTGAGTAGCGTCTTCCTTAACAAGCTCACTGGCAATTTTTTGACCTTCAGAAGTTTTTGGATCGAAGTGTACAACTTTCATTTCTACGGCTTGCTTTTGTGTTGGTGCAACATAGCTAGGCACATTTTCAGAAGCTGCAATTTCTTGATCATCGTCAATACTTTCGTCCATCCTGGATTCTAACCTGTCACCATTTGGTTTGACAACGATGGGCCTATGTTCACTCGAAGCAATTTGTTGACCACCTCCTGCACCGAAGAAATTTGCTAACTGATCGGGGGGCAACGATTCTAGAGGAGTTTCACCTACTTTATCATAATCGAGAACACTTATGTCGGCATTATCTAAAATACCAGAAGAAAGTAATTGCTGACGTAAATCATCCGGAACTTCGTCTGGTAATTCAATTGCTGGCCTTTTCTTATTTTCAGTTTTCTGAGGTGCTGGTGTGCTACTTACAGTAGTTTCAGTAGAAGACACATGTTTTTGCGTTGTTGGCTTAATTTCAACAGTTCTAGAAGTCGATTGATAATACAGAGGGGAAGAAGAGCTTGTTACATAATTAGGCTGTAAACGTGACCTCTCTTCTATGTATTGTGGATTTGTTGTACTTTGTTGAAATTGTTGTTGATTATATTGATTGTAGTTTTGTTGATGTTGTTGTTGTTGTTGTTGTTGATGATACTGTAGCTGTTGTTGTTGTTGTTGTAACTGTTGCTGTTGCAGCTGTTGCTGTTGCTGTTGCTGCTGTTGTTGTTGCTGCGGTTGATGTTGATGATGCTGTTGTTGATGTTGCTGTTGAGCTAACTGTAATTGAGTTTGTAGCCTTTGAATTTCTTCTTGTTGTTTTCGGACATTATGAGCCAGTTGTGCTCTAACTTGTTCTTGTTCCGCTTCATATTGTGACTGTGCCTGCTGTTCTTGAAGTTTTTGTTGACTATCTATTTGGCTAACTGTTGGTGTTGGTTGATTAGAATTGATTAGACCATTAAAATTTGATTGTCCATTAGCTTCATTAACGGTGAAATGTTGTTCATATTTAGGTATAGCTGCTACTAATTCGCTACCTTTTGGAGCAAACTGATTAATGTTTTGTTGATGTTCAAAGTTGGGGCTTGGTTGGAAATTATTAAATTGATTTGGTCTTTCAGATATTACAGAATGTTGGTTAATATTTTGAAATTGATTTGGATTTGGAGATGGTTGTTGGGGAAAATCAAATGTTGGAGTTGGAGATGGTTGTGGAAGAAATTGGTTTTGAGGAACTAAAGCTGGTGAAGGAGAAGGAGATATAATATTTGAGAATGAGTTTTGAGTATGACTGTTTTCTTGATGGCTTATTTGTACTGTCGGCCTTGGCTGGGATATTGGGCCTTGGTGATAATTATTATGTTGTTGAGATAAATGAGGAGTTGGCTGACGCTGGAAAGGTGTGCGATTTTCTTCAATATAAGGTGGTGATGGCTTCAAATTAAAGAACGGAGATCTGCTTGGCGTTACTGCGAAAGGGGTTTTGTTCTTATTGAAATCAAAAACTTGAGGTGGCCTTTGCTGCGGCAATTGTTGATTATAGGGTATAAGTTGTTGAGGTCGATTTTGATGATCGGGGAAATATACTAAAGGAGGATTTGATGTAGGCTTCGGATTTGAATTGAAGTTTTGTGTCTGCCTGTTTGGCAATGACTGCGATTTTGATGAATCTATTTGATCCGTTGTTATTGTGTGATAATTTTCTTGTAAATATTTTGCTTCATTGAAGAAGGGCTGATGTTGTTGTTGGTGTAATGGTCTCTGAGGTCCTGAATGGAAACTAGCTCTTGGTGGACCATTAGTATGTTGTCTTGTTCCAAAAGCGGGGACATTATTCGGTCGGCCGTGGAATTGAGGTTGATTGCTTGGTCTTGCAAATGGAATAACAGGTCCCGGAACTGTTGGGGCGACGTTAACAAAATGATTACTAGGACTCGGTGAAGCGCTTGCAAAAAAAGGGTGTGGACTCTGTGATGGAGAGGGTCCGAAAGGATTTTGACGAGGTATTTGTGCTCTAAAAGGAACGGCTGAGGGCCCTTGTCTAGGTAATTGGGGTTCATGGTTAATATGGGGTTGTTGGAATTGTATGCGGTTCTGTGCATGCTGCCCAGATGAATAAATTTGTTGACCAGGTTGATTAATTTGTTTCGCTTCATGTTCATATTGGGGTCTTGGTGACGCAGATCGTCCTAATGGTATTACATTTTGTTGTGGATTAGGCAATGCGATTGATGGTCTTGGAGCAGTTTCCTCACGATCTTCCCCTTGTGGGTTTTCCGCTCTTCTGTTACCATGATGGTGATGTTCGTTCCCAAAGGTTATCTTTACATTGCTGTTACTATGGTATATTTCAGATTCTGGTTTGATAATAGCTCTAAGAGTAGTTGTTTGTGTAGGTATGTAAAGAGGCTCTGGGGTAACCGTAACATAGTCTTGATGATGATCTTCCTCATCATTAGATGATGGCGTTATTGCAGGAATTGGCTGTTCATAGATCACTTTGTCTTTAGAATGAGGATCCTTGCTATATTTGACGTAAAATACTTGTACTGGCTCCTTTTTCTTTTTCTGTATAGGAGGAGACGGTTGGGGGGGAAGAGTTTCATTTGATTCCTTTATGATAATTTCTATTATTGGCTCCGGTCCATCATAGTAATGTGGCTGGTAGTCTTCGCTATATAGAGGAGCAGTAGGTAAAGCACCATAAGGAGATCCAAATGAACCTTCGGGTTCTTGATCATGGACATTAAGAATTTTTGGTTGAGCGAATATTTCATTTTTGTTTACTCCCGCATTTGCTGAATGATCGTGAGTAGGATCATATAATGGATCTTTTTGGGAATATTGTACGACTGGTTCCATTTGGACTGCGTATGGAGGAAGTCTTCCTGTTCGTGGAGAAACATTTGAGATTCTTCTATTGTTAGGTAATGCTCGAAAATGAGCGACTCTCGAATGTGGGAGAACCAAGGAGTATTGGAGATTTTGGGGCGTTCTTATATTTTCCAGCTGTCGTTTCGGTTTCGTTTTTGCTGTCGTGTTCTTGGCGCATGTTATGTTGAGCACAGCAAGTGCTGTGACCTGAAACAAATAATTATTTACATTATTTATGTGCCACATAAAGATTAATCTAAAAATATTGTTTGGGATATTTAAATGAATGAATTTGTTTTTATTTTAAACTATTTTTATGATCTTGATTCAAGATAACTGTGAATCGAAAGTAGTAGAATCGGATATGATAACTAAGGTTACGTTATGTCTTAAATTTAAACCGGTTGATCTGCATTCCAAGAAGAATAAAAGTAAATCTTTCTTCGTGACTGCACTGTGTTGTGATGCCTTCGGTCACAGTAAATGGTGATTTATTTAAAAAAGTAGTTTCAATTCAATACGTAAAATCTTTAAAATAACAATGAAATATTATGTATTATATTTTAAATATTTTGTAGTTAAATATCTTTATTTTGCTTAAGCGAATGTAAGTTTGTTTGGTTACGCTTTCTCGCCTTAACTGCTTAACCGATCATCATTAATTTTTGTACGTCCGTACATTCTGATTACGTATCAGGATAAACTATCATTCGATCCTGAAAATAGTATTGGTCCTGAGGGATACATAAATAATGTTATGATGGCCGTCCGACAAAACTATTTCTTATTCCTTAATAACTAAAAGTCTTTCTGCTCATTTTTCAAGTCTATATTAGATTAGTGTTAAAATTAAATATATATTATTCTTACATTTTTTACTAGCGAGTTCATTTGACATTGATCGTTATTTTATATGATGATTGTAAAATACTTCTCCTTACATCGCGGTATATTTCACATATTACTTATCATAGTGTTTTGTAATATAATAAAATTGGCGAAAGTAAAAGTATGAGTATAAACCTTGACCATTATGCAAAACAGATGACCCGGAATATTAAATGTAATGTAATATTTTTGTTTAAAAACTGGTTTTGCCCACGACTTTGTGCGAGGAATATGTTTTTGAAATAGTAACCTAAAAAGGAACCTAAGTCACTCCTTATGAATGTTAAAATCCAGCCGTTTCAGAGATTACACGGACCAAACGGACAGATAGACTTTTTATTCATTTATTTATTTATTTACCTTCACGCCATATCCCTTACGGGGTAGCCATAGACGACGGAGCGCCAAACGGTCCCTGCATACCTTTTTCGCCTCGGCCACAGACATTAACCTCTTCATACATGCTTTTTTAAGTTATACCGTATATACTTTCATATACATTTAGTGAAAGCTGTTAATTTGGAATTACAAACAGACACATCTTTATATGTGTAAATATTTCAAATTAGAACATTATTTACAGAAGAAAGACAAAATCTCCTTCAATAACTAGACGTTTTAAATATAACTATCTTATCTTAAAAACACATTTTCACTCATTGTTCAAACAAAGTTATTAAATCTCACAGTATTTTTGCATACGTTCTACAATAGTTAATAATTACATATTAATAGTTCACGCTAAATTATTCGCTATGACATCTGTATAAATGCTAAATTTACTTGCGGTTTTTAATATGATGTTTTACAACATGTTGATATTAAGGCATATTAGATCTTTCTATAATAATAATAGAATTCAAAATCAAATGTACATATGCATATGTGGATTGTATGCGTCTTTGTCTTCTCACGATGTAAGATAGCGAATAGTTGCGATTGTGAATTTGATAATGTAAATGAAATCACATCACTCTCACTGTTATCTTAGTAATAGGTGTATTGTGCAATTCGTATCATTGTTTTTATATATTTTTTATTACAACAACAAGATTGGAACCTGGGACTTTAGGAAATTTCTTCCATTGCTCAATTTTGGAAATATTTACTCTAATAATCAAATGAATATACCAATGAAGAAAACTAACACTTAAAAAAATATAAACGTATTTATTACTATTATTGCATTTATTATTTTATTTTAATTGTTAGTCGAACACTAACCCGATAGCTTAGTTGGCAGAAAGAAGGAAATCTAAAAGTCACAGGTTCGGTTACGATATGACACCCATCAAGTTAATAATTCCTATCAATAGTCTTCACTTTGAAGTTCCACTTATAATTTATATCATAATTATAATCCATCATTTTAACAATTTAAACATAACTTGTCTAAGCTGTATAAACTAGGCTGTGGAATGTGCTCTGCAATTTTCAGTTTCCTCTCGTCTCTCCCACGTTGTATGTACAATTTACCTATTTATTCCTGCTATTACTATAACTGTACACACTGGTAACACTGCTTGTTATGAAGAGTTCATAATAGTAAATAAAATTAAAGATGCTATAGATTTGATTCATTTAGGTTGAGGTTTCTTTGTTAAATATTGGATAACTTTCAGATATTTGAAAGATATGTTTTTATTTTTCTATAGAAAATATTTTATTGAATCAAACTTAAACCTAACAAATGTTGCGTGATCAAATTAGGCTTTACAGTACAATGTTACCAAAGTTATAAAAATGTTATATCATAGAAATTATTCAACATATCTTCCTAAATTATAAAACAATAAATAAGTGAATGAAGAAATAAAACATACAATAAGGAGAATCATTTTCGTGACTATTGTGTAATACAGACAGTTGCTACTTAGAATGTTGGGATGGACAGCCAAAGCTGAGTTACAACATGTCCGTTCACTTACAACTCGCCTTTCGCCTAACTTTATATAAAAAAAGATGTGGCTGTATTTTTACATTATATTCATTATCTGTGCCAAGTGTCGACGCCATTAAAAAAAATATGTCACATGACAGATGTTAAATTTCGATATCAAAAAAATTGCAATGATTTCAAAACAAGAATAGAAAAGCGAACCATAATAATATATTTAAAACGGCACCTCTCAAAGGAAAATTGCATATAAACAATTATCTATGTTAATCTATAAATAATGTTGCGTTTTTGTATATTGTGCAAATATTACAAATAAGGTTCATGAAAGTAGGTTGGTAATGCCGTATACATCTGAGTAATTGCGTAAAATAGCAGTGGAATAATCATTTGACACATCTCATCGGACGTAATAGATGCCACATTATGTAAATGTCGGTCATTTATAAGAAGAGGAAATGAAGATTATTTTTCGTTTTTCCGTTCACATAAGTGACAAAGGTTTACGTAACATCGAAATACGATTATGTCATGAGTATGAAGTAAATTTGATCCATTTGCAAATGTAGAATTCATGATAATATAAACTATTGTAATACGGGTCATTGACCTGACAATATACCTATAGAGACGTCATCCAACATCCACTTTAATTTGGAATTCTGGTAAAAAAAACAATCTCGCATGCATATTTGAGAATAACAAAACATTGAATAATAAACTTGACATCTGACATAATACGATCAATACCATACGTTCACTTGTAAACAATTAAACTGTCAATCCGTCAATCAATCAATCATCATCGTTCAATTATCCCTACAGGATACAAATGAAACCTTCGACAAAGTGAAGGTAATAGCTTATGCAATTCATTTTAATGTATCCAATAATGTATAATTTTATAATAACGATAATGTTCTCATCAGATGTTTCACATAAAATGTATTGCTGCTGTGGCAAATTCATATTATTTGAAGGTTACAATTTATATTATAGTTTAAATGTTTTGCTCTTAAATAAATCACTTTACTCCCAATCTCTAGAAACATTTTTAAGAGAATTGAATGCGATTATAGCATTCTACTATTTAAAAGCATTATTGAGCTGAGGGTAAGCGAAGCTCTTAACCGTTTGGGAGACCTTTTTTGTGTTTTATTGTCTCCAGAATGCGACGAGATAATTAGGTAAAAATTTTCTCATGTTAGTTTGAGCCGAACGCGGATGTTATAGCGAAAACAGATTGAAAAAATGTTTAGCCATTCAAAAGTTATCAAGAAAAGAAGAAAGGAGAGGGGCTCAGCTCAGCACCCGCCGCGCACGGTTGGCGGATCCTAGTAATGTTATTGACCAAGATATCAGTGTTAAAGATACGACTTATTATACTAAGAACACGATCTCTAATTAAAACTAGACAAACTAGATCGCAAGCTAATCTTATAATAATTAAGGAGGGTGAAGCTAAAATGAAAGTTACGAGGATTACGAGTCAAAGCACCGATCCAGTGTTCTCAATCATGATACAAAACACGATACGCGATACACGATACGAGTATAACGACACACACACACGCATCGAACAGATTGCATGGAAATATGATTGATGTAATATTATATAACTTACACAAATAGTTACAATTGACCGTGTCTGAATATTATGATACTTTTATTTGGATTACGAGATAAATTATTGTAAATATGCATTGTGAAACTTCTTTTTAAAGCAACATCACATTAAAACTACTGAACCGATTAGAATGAAAATAAGCAGAACTGTTGAGCTGATGGGGTTTAAAAAAAATGGAATAAAATATCTCATTCCGTTCAGAAATGATGGTCAAAAAACTGAGGGGGTTCAGCTCAACTTATAGTACCTTATAGAATTATAATTGATGTATATCGTAAAGTATCAATGTGTGTTAGGTTCTTAATATGAACATGTAATGAAAAGCTTCACACAGCAGTCAGTCGTATTTCTACGTTTGGCTTATGAATTATGCTTTTTGTTTCAGTTGTGATATCCTTTTATTCTGTTGTCCTCTTGTTCTGTTATTTAGATATTTATTGTTAGTAATGTATAAAATGAACTTTCAACTGGGTTTAGTGGAATATATCACAGAATTTCTTCCAAAAAAACACACTTTCTCCACTATTTTCCATTACTGACTGTGACGAATATTAATATTTGATAATGAATTTAATTATGTTAATATTTTTTCTGGTCGCCCATTCAATGACCAGCTTTGACACTTTATTAAACCTAGTAGTAGTAGTCACAGTGCTACATTTTAATCTTTACCAAGTAACTTCATCTTTACATTTTAGTACATTTCTCGTAAAATATATCACCATATCGGAAGCAAAAATTAAATGCGTATTATATACATTGTTGAAAACTCCTGAGTTGATTTTCTTCATCTAACTTCTGAATGCCGCAGTGATTGCTGTAATTAGAGATGAGATAACTGAATAACTCATGCCTTTGTCTATAATATCTATTTAAAAACCTTCCGTGTTTGACAGAGTACAGCTTAAATATAAATATGTATGTCCTGTCACAGATAAAAAATACAGTAATATTTCCTAAAAAAGGTTTGTCCTATAAAACTGTTAGATAAGATAGTTCATAAAAAAATCGACCATAGAAACCAGACACTCAAACAAATAAAAAATTAGGATAAGTTGAAAAGGGCTTACCTAAAAAAATACCTATGTATTGTAAATCTGTCAATTTTGTTTATTTATATATAATATTAAACAAATATATTATGAATGCTGATTATAAATTATCCATGCTTTCTCCTAATCTATAAATTATAAATGTATGTTAATAATATCCGTATTTTTTTATGATTAGGAATTTTCACACGATCATTTATTTTTTCTTGTTTTGTATTGTTCTGATACAGTTTGTATGATGGCATTCACTTTTCAGTGACATTATAATGAAAATAACCAATTATACTTTTTTTGCTCCTTACAGCGAAAGTCTTAATAAGTTGGATATATTTTCCGTGATTTAAATCAATAATCAATCAAAATATGATAAGCTGTAGTGTATAATAAATATGTCAATTTGGTGAGAGTTATACAGCGTGGAAGGGGAAGGGAAAGGGGAGGTCATGGGTGTTATCGTTGGTTGGATCAAATCACACTGATCAAATGACTATCTGAGCTTCAAAATATTAGTATTGAATATATATTTTTAACGATTATTAAAGTTTTTCCTAAGCAAAACAAAAATGCCGCCCTCAATAGTCATGTATATTTTATTTTAACTATAAATATAAATAAAATATAATACAACTATATTCAAAGAAGGCCATTTTGTATAATATACAAGGGTATAATATGATCATATACATGTATAATGTATAATGTATAATGTAAGCTCAAGTTCGTCGACACTACACTTTCACCACACAATGGCTCAATACATAATAATTAGCTCCTATATATTCTACCGGCTTCCGACATTGGCATTTTGTGACACCATAGAGAAAACCATAGAAACTACCAAACCCATTATTTGCTTATTTAATATGCAAAGAGGTCGTATACGCTAAAAACATATTGGCAATGTTAACCTCCTTTTAACTTAATAATAAGAAAACAGTATTCATGTAAACTATATATGTACTTAAAAATATCAGATATTTGAGTTCTTTTATTTTTTAATTATTTCTATTTGAAAAGAAAGTCTTTGAATATGAACGCTTATCAAGAAGGGAAATAGCAAAATTGAATTTTGATTAGTGAAAAGAAATTAAAAATTAATTAAAATATATAAAAAATATATGAATTATGGTCAAAATTTAAAAGTATAATCAATATCTGAGAAGATAAAAAAAGTAAACATAAAAAAACCTACGGAATTTTCAAATAAACTTGTTTAAAACATCATCCTATTAATAATTAACATATATTAATAATAATACAATAAATTAAAAGTAACCATTGATCCAACAACCGGAAAAACGATAAGAAAGAAGTCAATATTATCTTTATATTCGTTTCTGTTTAAATATTACAGGTACATTTTAAAAATATTTTGATATTGTTCTCTTATTATACAAACTACGTTTATAGAGATTAAATACTGTTTTTTATTTCGCAAATATAATAAGGTCGAAATATATTTATCCTTTGACCTCCATCAATCAAACATCCAAGGTTCTCTTTATAATATAAATTATCGATACACGTTTTTTCAGCTTTAAATTAAGACAGATTAGAATGGCAATAGTTTTGAAATCATAAAACTACATCATGATTTGATATTTCCTTCAATTAGTACAAGATATAGGAATTTATTGATAACAAGAAATAAGTTGTGGTCTAATAAAAAACGTAATTTCTCCATTGAATAAAGTTTATTTAAAAACTGCGATGTCCCGCCTCTTCATTTCGATTCGAGCTTTCTACAACATTCCGGGCGGACCAGTCCGACGCCGGCGTCCATTTTGGAGTGAGAGTGAAACGGCGGATTACGCACAGGTTGGTCACAGAATCAAAAATTATTTATTTTTAATACACACTCTTTAATGTGGTTATATTGTATTTTGTAACATTCCAGTAATTACGTTAATCGAAAATTTGTGAGGATTATATGAAATGTTTTAAATTATAATTAATTTTTATTACATCTGTTTGTAAACTACAAGGCCTTAAAAGGAAAGTTAAAATTAGTCCGATATTTAAGATTGCATTGATTGTCTTGAAACAAATTTACACACACACACGGACACAGACTCACACACATGCACACACGTATATATAATATATATATATATATATATATATATATATGTAAATAACAGTATTACTCAATACTCTTAATGCTTAAGGGTTAATGATTTTAACATCGTTTGTATTACGAATTCATTTGACTAAAAACTAAAACTATTAATTACAAAATATCATTAAAGCTTTAAATTGAAAAGAAAAGGTTTACTAACAATTTACTCAATATTTATTTATTAATGTGGGGACATATTCGAAGTTTTTGTATGAACTCAAGCCTAAATAAATAGTAATTTTGGGAAAACCTAAATACATACAACGTGAAAGTATAAAATCAATTAATGAATTGATGTTGAAATGACACTCACAAAAACCGAAGCTACAGAAACAAATTTAAAATTAAAAAATCAATATGTCAAGTACTTTGAGGCGGGAAGTTTTGGCGGTGGCTGACTTGCTTAATATAATTAGTTCATTACAAGCAAAAAATTATTGTACGTTTAGTATAACTATATTTAAAGCCTTAATAAGTAACCTTGATGAATACGGATCCATCATCAACATGCTATTTACATACCCCATACTCTTTGACACAGGAAAGAAAGTTTAAATATGGCTCCTTGAGAACTGCACACTTTATGACAGCAATTTCTGTGTTTTTCTCAACCATTATAGTTGTTTTTAATGCATCTTTATTTAAGAGTTAGTTTAAAAATAAATTGTAGTTTTAGAAAATTTTGAACCAATACTTATTTTTTAAATATTTAAAAAATTCTTACACTAAACGCTGTTTCACAGTGGGTTTTTAATTATTTTTAAATAAAAATGTCTTTTTGTTTTTATGTATTTGTTGTATTAACAATGTTTTCAAAGCTTTTATTACTATTACATATTGCAACCCGTTCCCTGCCTTCCTTGAAGGAAGCCCTTTTTCGATTGAGCTGAGCGTAAGCGAAGCTCTTAACCGTTTAGGAAACTTCTTTTCAAACAAATTCACATAAAAAGTACTGAACTGATTGGAATGAAAATTTTCAGAGCTTGGGAATGGGCATATTTTAAAAAACAGAATTAAAATTTCTCATTTCGTTCAGAAATGACGATCACAAAACTTGTTCTCCCATAGACTTAACGTTATCAGAACCTCCGTGCGCTTGCCGATCGACAACCTAGAAATACGCTTACACGCAACATCACTTAAAACTACTAAATAATATAATATTATATTTTATTTAAAAGGTTATATTTTATTTAAAAGCTCAGCTCAATTACCGCGGCGGATCCTAGTTAAGAGAGATCTGTCAAAACTAACAATAAAAACGAGTTTATTGTCTATATCCTATCGCTTCCGGTCATAAAATAACCACGTCTTACACAACTATTATAACACAACCTTCACCAATGTACGAGTACTATGAAAGCGATGTTTGCGATGGCACTTAGTAAAAAAAAGTAAAAGTACGCCAAACCCATGACACGTATTACCTGTGTGATAAGGTGTTAAATCGAATGTTTTTTTAAATTTCCAATTATCTGATATGAATGAACTTTCATTGAAGATATTAAAGTTAGATAACGTACTGATAATAATTGTTAAGATATAATAATCAAAAATAATATATTTTCTAAACAATCTTTGTTTGTGAGCATGTCAATCTAAATCACGCAAAAAGTATCAAACAAATTTCGATGAAACTTTACAAAAAAACATAGAAACATACCATCCAATCTAAAATATAGGGCTAGTGAAGCCGCGGACAAAAGCCAGTAATATATACAATATATAAACAAACATAATGTTTCTTATTTAATATTTTAAATTTAAATAATGTCCGTGAAGACCAAGAGCGAGTTTGAATTGTAATTTGGTCATTTACATAAGTATAACTAAACTTTTCATTATATATTTACATTTCTCTTCACCTCTTGAATATTTAGTGTTTTTCGTATAGCATTCACTTTGACTGTAAAAGGCTACAAGGGATAACCTTTACAAATGATTAAAGATTTAAAGAATCATAGACTCATCCAAATTATGAGCTCAAAGTCATATTATGTTCTATCAAAACAAATGAGAAAGAATTTGATTTAACACTAAACTTACCGACAATTCTTGTATACCTGTTCCTACCGCACGCCGTCAAATTGACCGGTAATTAAAAATTATTTTATTATTTACCGCAAGTAATAATGGAAATAACTAAGAGTAAAGAGTGTAGAAAATAATATATGCATATTCTAAGAATTATCATGTAGTTTGATAACGATATTATAACGTTTAAAAATGTGTAAGTTTTACAAAAGTTTAAGAACGGTCAATTTGACCGGTACTTGGTAGGTTTAGTTTTAAAGATATAAATTCATAAAAGGTTAGCCAAGTCTAGGTTCAATTCCCGGTATTTATATAATATTTATGCTATAAATATATATATTATTATTAAAATAGACAGACAGTTTATAAATATAACAACATAATATTTATTTGTGACAAACGTTTATTCAATGTTAGTAGGTCGGAATCAAAGTACCGTTAAATTGGCGTTACGTGCGATCGGATACGTATTTACTAGTTCAGTGTCGAGGCCATTAATGTTAAGCGTTTAGACATTAAGCCTGGTTAAGCTTGGTTAATCTCGATTAAGCTGGTTGATCGTGTCACTGTTTATTGTTCTATTGTTATAAATACCATTTTAATCTTATTAAATTGTATGTTACATTATTTTTTTGTGTTTATATTTTAGGATATTTTTATATAGAATATTTTACTTTCGAATTATTTATGATCAAAATAAAAGGAAGTATAAGTGACTAGACAAATATCCCACATTATACAGATCATAATGATCAAGCAGAAACCGCAACTAGTTTAAGCGAGGTTTCTTTGTAACTTCACCGCACACACCTGCTCGCCACGCCACAAAAAACAAACGCGTCCCACCTGCCACAGCCACGCCACAAACACGGGATTGACGGGAAGTTTGTTCTACGTATTAGTGGATTCTAACATTGCCACAAAAATTATTATTATTATTTTATGTCAATAAAATTTTATTGTTCTAAGCTGAACGTTCACTTTACGATCGTGATTACATAACAACATATCTCCGTAATTAGTGAACAAATTAATTACATGTAATATTAATTTAATATGTAAATACATACAGTAAGTTATTAATTTCACCATCAAATTAATACGTAAAATATTATTAACGTTTAAGATTTATCAATTTGATTATTATTAATATTATTATAAATTTATCGAAGTTTTTATCATTAGAAAGTGTTTTTAAATATTAGAGGTGTGTCTTTTTGGTTTAAAGTTTTTAAGCGAAAAAGTAATTTTTCGCTTAAAAATTTAAAAAAAGCAAAAAGTATTTTTTTGTTGTAGATTTTGAAATAGAAAATAAATTTCTTTAGAAATGTATTTTTATATATACCGAGCAAACAAGAGAAAACTGAACTTGGTCTTCACTTAGCAGGTTGTGTTAAGACGAGACGCTACCGCCCGCTGTACTTTCAAGACCAAAATAAGATAAAGATAAATTGGATCAGTATTTTAATAAAATATATAAATTAAATTAAATTAAATAATAATTTATTATTATCTGTCAAATATATCGCTTAGCATCGCAATATCTTGTTAGTGGGACATCCGAATTATTAAGTTCCGTTCGCGAATTCCGCTCGGTGTCTGACACACTTCCTCAACTTTAAGGCTTTTACGCAACGTAGAAAGGATGTCCAAGTTGAGTAACATTCAACGATAATTGACTTGGTAAATATTATATTTTTCATATAACATTTAAACAAAAAATATTTTTTAAAAATTTTTTTTTAGACGCTTTTTTATAATTATGTTTACATTATATATAAAAATGTTATTATATAAAAAAATATATATTGTCATATTTTTCTGAATCAGTATTCAACATGTTACATATAAAAAAAATATTTTAAAAAAACAACGTACCCAAAAAATGAGCCTCATGGTATCCGTAAGTAAGATGCAAAAAAAGTTCAAACTGTCACCTGTCACCTATCACCTGTCACCTGTCACCACACGGGCGCGTGCGGGCGCGCGTCCAACACAACTGGCGGAGGCGCAGTGCACAGCCTCCCCCCCGAAGAAAGCCAACCTTCACATTCGGATTATGTAAATGGAGAGGCAAGTGTGAGTAACGAGAATGTCCATCGAGAGGGAAATTGGGATAAGGTCGTTTGGGAGACTGTTTGGATGTTTTTCCATTATTTTTATGGGTTGGGTAGTTTATTTTTATTGAGTTTTGATTAGTTTTATTGATAGTCCAAAAATATTAAAAATGTTTAGAATTTGAATATTTTGTCATCAGTAAAAAAAATACAGTAAATATCAGTAAGAAACAGGTTTTAAATTTTACTTATTTATATATATTATTTAGTAGTAACTGTTATACTATAAGATAATATATAATATACAAGAATATTACATAATAATTAATTTAAATTAAGGTAGCGAAGTAAACTTATGACATATAAATTAACGTCTATTCCCATACAAAAGACTTCAACGCACTAAAAACTTTACTGGATCGTGACTTGTAGAATATTTGAAAGACAACAAGAAATAAATTAATAAAAAATAACATAAGATACAATATAATATAGTTCAATTACTATATTAAAGGACTCATTCACTAACAGTATTTATTAGAACAGGACTAAATACATATAAAACTCCATCGTTGAGGCCGTCATGTAGGGCTGGCAGCAGAGAAAAAAAAAATAAAAAAAAAGTAAAAAAAGAATATATGCAATTAAATATTACAAGTTCTGTAACAAATGTTATATCACAGACCGCGGACACGTAACGAATTAGTTTCAAAGTGCACTTACGTTCTAATTGAGGGTTGCTCGCTGTTATAATAATTTTTCTGTTTAGAACCTTTCTATTTAGATCATCATAGCAAATTAATATAATCAATAGATCTTTCTCATCATATACTCTATTTTAAGACGTTTAAAATTACGTAAAATTATTATTATTAGTGTTTTGATGTTAAAAAAAAAACTTAACTCAAAAGCGCTGTTGAAAGAAAAGTTCATATTTTATGAAATACAACATATATATATAAAATATGTCTCTTGTCTGTTATTAGGCAACAGACAAACGGACAGAATATTACATAGAGTGCATCATTTATGTAACTGCATTTACAAATGAGTTGAGCAACTCCGAGGCCAGAGAACGTACTAATAACTAACATATTAAAGAAATCAAAATTAATTTTTAAAAGAACCTTCGATATATTTTATTACAATCATTGAAATATAATACGGCCTTTGTAACAGTAATGACAGATTTTTGGGTTACGAGATAGTTATTTACTTGAATTTGTTTGATGTATATTATTACACTAGAATATTCCCTCCCGCTTCGCTGGGCACACTATTAATTTGGATGTAAACTTAGGTTGCTATGGTAACCTTTGTCATATTATCCGTTGTCATAGTAACCGTTGCTATAGTAACTCTTACCTCCGCGTTAAATGTATAGCTCCTACAGGTTTAAAACTTGACGAAATGAAAAAAGATGAAATCCGTTGGGATAGGAATTCCGTAAAATCCAAAAGAAGTAACTATGTAAAATTTTAATTTAATCGGACAGATAGTTTCGGAGATTTCGTAATGAGTCAGTGAGTGGTAAATCGCTTAAATTCTTCAAAAGTAGGAAAAATAAGTACATATTTAATTGATTTAATTAGTTTCTCAGTACTAAATAATAATAAAAATCATTGCAATATTGATTTTAAATTACAATGAAAGGTATGGACGAATGTCTGTGGATATTAATTTATCATTAAAAAAAACATTTTGATTACATTTGAGTTTACTTTTACTATGTCAATGACCTGAGAGTAACGTGATGATGTTTTAGTCAGATAGTTTTGATTTAACACCGAAGTTCTATTAAAATATCAAAACAATTAAATCTTATCTGAGAGATGAGAAAATATATTAATTTTTCATATTAATTAATTGTAACACTATTTTTAATCAAAAATAAATTTACACAATCAGTCAATCAATCAGTCATGGACAAAGATTTTGAAAGTGGCAGAGTGGAGGCAGAACTCTTTTTTTACTAAGACGGGCAATGAAGAAATTAGTTGTACTGTAATAGGTAAGCCCTGTTCATATAAATGTCAGAGTTAATTGACCTCCAAGTGGATCAACGAAGGGTTTACTTTACTGTAAGTAATCCAAATGTATATATTCTCGATCGTTTCTACATTTCAAAGTAATTGAAAGGTTTAAACACTTAAGGTTTAATTTTGTAAGATTAATGAAAATTTCACTGACCTGATTGATTGTTCTTTTTCTAAACACATTTTCTGTACAAAGTATAATATTTTCTCTGTTTTATCTTAAATCAGTTATTAATTATATAAAGTATAAAGATTTAAAAGAACCAATTAAAAATACCTTTTTTGACTAACTAATGATGAAGAAATAAATAGTTTTGCAATATGTGTTTACAAAACGCAACCCAAATTGCTTTAAAGATACATCATTATAATGAATAATGATGATATGACAGACAAGTGTTACCAATTATAATATATATTTTAATAATTTCATTTTCAATATTTCGCAATATGTATGTAAAAGAGTAAAATGACATATATATTCATGGAATAAAAGTCCTAGAAGAGTTAAATAAGGGTTTACAGTATAGAATTTAAGTTTATTGTTATAGTAACAAGGAACTCAACAGTATTTTAGTCAAATGTTTGTCTCAAATTAAACATATAAAATAATCTTTATATATTAATAGATTAGCACGAAAATATACATTATAGCTCTACATTATAGCAATTTGAAATGTATGTATATATATATATATATATATATATATATATATATATATGTCTGATTCACGTTCACTATTTGATGAAACATAGTATTATGTAGATCTGTACAATCTCAGACTTCAACCTTGATCGTTTGATCTGTTTTCGGTCGTTAAATTGAGATGAGCACTATCTCTTAATATTGGTCATTATCTTTTTTGAGGCCTTGTATGAATGAATTTATTATTATTATTTTAAAGATTGTTTATGCTTATTAAATATTATATAATAAGATGCAAGATATCTTTATTTAAGTTGGCATTTACACACACTTTTGAATCATCAATTATTACATAAAGGACAGTGTACACAGTCCGTGAGTAAGCTATCAAGTGGAAATGCTGCTCTGCTGAAGAGTCGGCCAGAAAGTCAACAATTGCTCTTTTTAAAAGAAATTTAACAATGTTAGATGCATACATTATAATATCAACCTGCAAATGAGTCAGCTTAAGTTACACATACTTCGATCCTCTAAAAGCTCTTGAACGTTACAACAGATTTGATCAATAACAATATTTGATTTTAGATTTATAACTAAGAAAAGGAAGTTCTAAATATCTTGTGAAACTATACTATATATGCGACTGTATATTAAAATTACAAAACAAAGTTCTCAAAAGCTGTCCGACAATAAAAATCAAACATGAAATCTCGATGTAAAAGAAACTTACACAAAGCAAGCGCAGTCGCAGGGAAAAACTAGTCATAAAGAAATAATTTTTTACATCCAGAACAACAACATCTATTGTGTGTCATTACATTAACGATTCGTCTTTCATTATCAGTCGAGATAAATCTGAGGTACTTTATCATTGGCTTCTTAACACTAAACCTACCAAATTGACCGTTCTTAAACTTTTGTAAAACTTACACATTTTTAAACGTTATAATATCGTTATCAAACTACATGATAATTCTTAGAATATGCATATAATATTTTATCCACTCTTTACTTTCAGTTATTTCCATTATTACCTGCGTCATATAATAACATAACTTTCAATTACCGGTCAATTTGACGGCGTGCGGTAGGATCAGGTACACAAGAATTGTCGGTAGGTTTAGTGTTAAAGTATCTTTTCATATGTAGCTACTAACATGGTATCAACCATCATTAATACTAGAATGACGTACAAATTGCCAGACAATTATGATATATTGTTAATATTACGTAAACAATACACGGTTAAACCGGCTGGGTAGTGAGTTAGGTAACATCACTTTTACCGTCTGGATTAGAGTTCAGAGGCCGATTACGTTATGGTTATTATTAAAATAATCTTCAAATAAACCTCACAATTATGGATGCTAATTAACAATAAACGATTTACGAAATCAACATCTATATATATCTATAAGCGATTTACCACTCACTAACTCATCACGAAATCTCCGAAACTATTTGTCCGATTAACTTAAAATTTTACATAGTTACTCCTTTTGTGACGTAGACGTCCGCTAAGAACGGATTTTATAGAATTCCTATCCGTTGGGATTTCAACTTTTTGCATTTCGTCAAGTTTTAAACCTGTAGGAGCTATACACTTAACACGGGGGTAAGAGTTACTATAGCAACGGAAAATATGGCAAAGGTTACCATAGCAACCTAAGTTGACATCCAAATTAATAGTGTGCCCAGCGAAGCGGGAGTATATAAATTAATATCTTTATATAACACAACTAATTACAGATGCATTGTCATTAGGAAATGGGAAGATTAAAGGAAGGTAACAGCTTCGGTTTCTGTGCCAAATACAGCGATTATAGAATTTTTGCAACGAATTTACGTTACAGGGCTATAACCCAATCAACCCAGTATTTACAAGCTTTAAGACTACGGGTTACAACTAGGCTTAGAAGTATTATATTTTTTTTTATATTACATTTCAATTAACTATAGATTGACGACCTCTTAATGTTGAGAGAATCTTACTGGTATATGTTGTGGATTCCCCAGTTTATTTTACTCGACGGTTATCCCATACAAAAATAAATATAAGTTATTTATTTTTTATATCTGTACAGCCTGAATGTTAGTGTCAGGGTCCATGATTGGGCAACTTTGATTTATAATAATCTTAATCTTTTTAAGTGCTATTTTATTGCAGCTTAAGTATTTATTATACTTAATAACAGCTAAGTAAAGGTATCAAGGTTTAACATAATTCTGATGTCTATCATTTATTATTACCTTAGTCCACTTACGTTTTACGGAGATTTTAGGTGGATTAAACAAAAAGTTTTAAAATAAAAGTTTCGGTTATCGTAGAATAGAATGATATCGTATCGTGTCGTGTCGTGTCGTGTCTTTGTCGTGTCTTTGTCGTGTCTTTGTCGTGTCTTTGTCGTGTCTTTGTCGTGTCGTGTCGTGTCGTGTCGTGTCGGTTCGTGTCGTGTCTTGTCGTGTCGCATCGTGTCACGTCGTATCGTATCGTACCGTATTGCATCGTGTCGCATCGCATCGGTATCATACATTCGTTATTACGTCAGTAATCATTATGTTTCAATTATAATAAAAGCCGACTATATAATTAAGTTCGAAGTTCCATCTTTTCTCATTATATATTACGATCTTCGTATAATTATATATTATGTATATTAAAAAAAAACAGCTCTTTTTGACTTGACACAACAATAAAATAACAAAAACATATTATTACAAATGAAAGTTAATAACCAAAAATTATACTTTATAATACTTAAATCAAATAAATGCAAAATAATTTTAATCCTTCCCCAACATTTGGTCCTAATTTTTAATTCAACAAACTGGACAGTACAAATACCTGGACTTAAAGGTATATTGAACACGTGCTGATGTGCTATGAATAGAAAGGCGGTGAAAGTAGACTGTCCTTGTAAAATTACATTTCCTGGTGTCTCGAGTCGTGTGGGTGTGGATCACATTTTGGGCATATCTATCTCCAATATAACCATTTTTATCTATAATAGTGATAAAATTTTGTTTTTCTAGTGTGCGAGTTTCAAAACTGTGATTTACAGTCAATATTCGTTTAGGTTGAGGATCTCTGATGCTAGCACTCATATAATTTTACTTACACTTATTATATTTGTGTTATTCATTACAAATTTAAGACTTATTTTAATAAACCAATTAACCTGAATTATCAAAGTCAATAAACATAAGTTATCAATCGAATATTCGTTATTGTCTCTCTCTTTCTATGACTATATCTCTCTCTTTTCTTTAAGTGGTCGCCACACCTCCAGTGATGTTATGCCAGTATAGATTAAAAACAAAACGTTCAAAATATTTTAAAAGACGTTAAAGTCCATTTACATAAATCTTTTATTAAACACAGATCCCATGTTGTAGATTCTAATTTTATCGGTGAAAATTAATAACTACTTCATTAATATTGAATATACATATGGAAATTTAAAAAAGAAAGTGTTATTCTATTTTGATATAACGTATTAATCTAAAAATTAAAAAAACGTGTTTAATTTATGTTTTATAGAAAGTGTTAATTACGATAATCGGATATTTAGGTTATTTAGACTCAAAAGAAAACTGTCGGTTTTTTCTATACCTTATGATAACTTACTTCTAACATTTCTAATTAAATTGTATGATAATTGAGAGAAGCGAGCGTAGCGAGCGGAGCGTTCTACTGGAGACTTTTTCACATTCTTTGTTACGAATAGGCTCGAAAACTACTTGACGGAAAATAATGAAATTTTTCAATCAAAAAGACACACATTAGGTGATGGTTTGATTAAAAATTTCAAAACTGTCATGTCGTTGCGGAATAATCGTCAAAAAACTGATATCCCATTGAAGTCAATGGGAAACGATGAGTCATTACACTAGGCTCGCTTCGCTCAATATGCAAACGGCAACCGAGATTTCGCGAGCGCAGCGAGACGAAATTGAGGGTCTTTTGGCGCCCATAGTTTATAACTAACTATAAAGTTCAACTTAGTTTTAATATATATTCTTCAAAGACATCTCTGAGACCTTAATATGAAGGTTCAAATGATGCAATGGAACCGCAGAAATTGTTAATTTCCAACCGTGAAATCCTTTTAGAGCATTGCAAAATGAATCATTAAGTCTCTTTGAAATTTTATATCCTATTGTTGGCCAATTAGTTAATAGGCGTGCATAACATTCATATACGAAACAAGATCAGATATTTTTAAGTTTATTTGTATGTTTGTGTAATAAGAAGGCTCAATAAACACTTTAAAATTTAAAAGCTTTTGGAGCTAAATTACAATAACACTGTAATTTGGGGATGGGGGAAGCGAATGAAGTTGCTAGTAACAGGTAGTAAGTAATATGAAGAGGCGGTATCGACTGAAAAGTTTCTAAGTTTATTGTCAGCTTTCTGATCGAACAAAATACAAGTAAGAAACTTTGAAAGATTTAAAAGAAAATTTAGTTCAATATAAGTTACTGGCACTTTAATAAATAAAAGGTTGTATTTGTAATGATTCAGTATTTATATAATGACTTCATTATTATATGATGATTGTATTACATCATTAAAATCGCTGATAAAAAAGAATTTTAACAATGTATTTTTAAAGTTATCGTAATGTCATTGTTTATTATATGCATTGGTTTCGTAAATTATAAAGATGAGTTATAAAATTATCTCTTGAGTAATCTATTGTGGCTTCAGTGTGAATCCATACAGCAACAAAGAGGAGTTCTTTTAATTAATAATTAGTTAAAAATCATAAAATAATTAATATTCTTATTTAAAATGTATAAGAAAACCTTTGAACATTCAATATTCTTTACACAATTTACAGTGTGTTGTACTAAATTTTTATTATCAAATTATTAATGTTATTAATTAAAGCGACAACTATATAACTAGTTGTTGTTAGCGACTTCATCTGCTATTCTTTAAGTAATATGAAAATAGGTACTAAAATGTCTAGTGTTATAGCAATCAAGTGGTCTGTATAGTTTGAAATTACCCGTGAGAGATTATATTCTTAGGGGATTAAGATAATTAAAGCTGACTTCACAAAAGAATAAACTCGTTACTATTAATATTAATACATAATGATAGAAATCTTTTAATAAAAGAGTGGCAGCTAATTAAATTCCATCTGTATGGAGCTTAAAAGATTAGGAAACGATCATATATCATGTCCATCTTGACAATAGGATAAAACAATAAAAATAATATACTCTTTGGCAATGTATTGTGATATATTCACAGGATATTTCATTCATCTAGTCTTCACTTGCAAAGCAATTGAGATTAAGTCATGGGAATAAAAATACATTTAATTAGCTTCCCATAAGAAACAGAATGACTTTCAGTTTAGACGAAAATATCTTGTGATTTAATCTCTATATAATTTAGATTGTAGAACGCTTGTTATGTTTTTTACATCGAAATAATATATTTTATATTACTATAAATATAGTTTAACTTATTGAATAAGAGTGTAGGCTTCCTTTTACTTACAAGGAAGCAAATATAACGATGTTATACAAATACAGTTATGTAACGGTCGCCAGTCGCCATTGTTTGAAACTTCCGGACCACATTATTAATTGGACGATCAAATTGTTATGAACTGTGTCACAAATTAGTGTGAAAAGTATTATATATTAAAGCCTTTATCTGATTTGTTCTATTAAAGTTTATATAAATTTATATAATTTAGTATTTAGCCAGAAGTAGTCATACGTTTTAGTGAATGCCAAAATTTACCTGTCTTTATAACAATTTTCTTTTTCTATCTGTTTAATGAGAGAGAAAGAGATAGAAAGAAAGAGAGAGAGAGAGAGAATATGACAACAAAATACAATAAACAGGTAGATTTCATAAGATGCGGTAGTTGTTAGTTACAGTATTTTGGACATCGGGTCAATATTATTCAGTTCTCCGACACGAGCTTGACCTGAGACAGCAGTGACCGACTTGCTAACAAATGTTGTCATTTTAATATTATTTATATAAACATCGAGATATATGTAAATATGTTATAATATATATATATATATATATATATATATATATATGTAAAGCGGCCATTTTAATTAATGTAAATCATCTCATTTGTAACGAAAAAGTTATTTATGATAAATAATTTTAATAATTAAAATACTATTGTTTGTATTTTATTTTATTCACATGTATATATATATGATTTATTTATTAACAAATCCTTCATGGGGTTGAGTATATGCATTTATAATAAAGTTCGACAAGATATCTTAGACTTTCCTTTTCTTAGTTATAAATCTAAAATCAAAAGTGTATTATTAAATAAATTTTATTATAACGTTCAAAAGTTTTTAGACGATCGACATGTGAGGAACTTAAGTTGTTGAATCATTTGCAAGGTTGATATCAAAATGTATATCTCCTAAGATTGTTAAATTTGTTTTAAAAAGAGCAACTGTTGAGTTTCTGGCCGGCTCGAAATGCTGCTGTTGATAAGAATCAACAGCAGCATTTCGAGCCGGTGATAGCTTACTCACGGACTGACTACACTGGTTTTTTATTGTAATAATTGACAATTCGAAAGTGCGTGTAAATGCATACTTGAATAAAGATATTTTGAATTTAAATTTAACTCATCTTATCCTATTTGGAAGGAGTTATGGGTGGATGGATGGTTGTGCCCACCGGTGACACTGTTATGGCCAGTGGGGCTAACGGAGACATTAAAAAAAATTAAAAAAAATGGATGGATGTAGGGACGGATTGACTGATGGATGGATGGATGGATGTATGGATGAATGGATGTTATTCTTTCATGCATAAACATGACAGTAATATATCTTACCTTTCAAAATCATAAGTTGTATGATTTATAAAGATATGTTATAATAAAGTATTTTTGTAATTAAAACCAGAAAAGTGAGAGCCGGACTCACTATTCCTGATTATTTCCAAAAGCTACATCTTAAATAAAATTATAAAACATATTTAAATAAAATTATAAAATCGTTTCATATTAGTTAACTTGAACTGATACCTTCAATTTTACATTTAGACCTTCCAAAAGAGTATATTTTTTATAACTTAATTATAAATCTATACATAGCTTTTATGTTTTCATTTAAATTTGTATATAACACGATGTTACTTGCCGAATTTTATATTCCTCATGAAGTATCCCATCAATATACATTCAATCAATATTCTTTGAGTGACGAAATATATTTTTATGCTATAGACGGTGGTATTTTTTAAAAGTTAATTTGAAAGTGTTTTTTCTGATTTAAAGGGCTGTAGAATATGTGGGTTTGATTTCAACTCGATATCTCCGTTCCCGAAACTAAGGGTCTTGACAGATGGATAGCAAAGTGATCCTATAAGGGGTCCGTTTTTTCCTCTTACGGTATCAGACCTTAAAAAAGTTAAGTATAAATTAAGTCAAGTAGTGATAGTAAAAAATTGCCTATTCACTTGATATCAATCTACGGAGTGTTATTTGAATTATGAAGTACATTTATTTAAAAAAATTGAGTACATATTTTATTTATATATTATGTTAGGAATACTTCTAAACCCAACTTTTAAATCTTTTTCAAGTTAGTTAGTTTATACATATAAATAATTGAAGTGTCTGTTTGTAATTATAAATTAACAGCTTTTCACTATATGCATATGAAATTATAAGCTTTTCTTACATACATAACATTTTTTTTTAATTTTCTCTGTCTGTTCGTACAATTTCTGAAAAGGCTGGACCATTTCTATCAAGAATTTCACTAGCAAATAGCTGAAATTAAGAGTAACTTAGATTATTAATATTAAAAATATATTCCACGCGAACGGAGTCGCTAGCACAGCTAATTTGAATATAAAATTTTACTTAATTTTACCACTCAATGACTCATCACGAAATCTCAGAATCTATGTCCGATTGATTAACTTAAAATTTTACATAGTTACTTCTTTTGTGACGTAGACTTCCATTAAGAACGGATTTATAGATAGATAGATGTAGATATAATGTAGTTGGGATAGTTAATTTATATATAGGAAATGTTTTAATGATGTATCCTATAACTTCTTTTATCGTAGTTAAACTAACCTAGTATTATATGCTGTTTCAAATATTGTCTCTGTGTTTACCATTCAATTTATATACATGTGAATATGAGGTTTATTTTGAAATATGGCGAGGTAATGTTTACATCAAAACTATCAAATTAAGGTCACTGCGGTTAAATCAATATTAAATGTTGTGGGCGGAATTAAGAAATTCAAGGTTTAAATAATAAACTTAGTTGTAAGATAACTCCCACTCAGACAAATATTGCATGTGAATACATAGTTATACATTTTCAGGACGAACCTTCAGGGGAAAAAAAATAGTTCTTAGAAAATGTAATATCTTCAGTATTTGAGACTAGTTTTTTCGCAAATTATATATATACATATATATATTTATATAAATATATAGCCCTCAAAGGTGGGAATACTTTATACACCCACTTTAAGTTCCTAACAATGCTTATCGATTTTTAAGTTGTTACCCGATATTTAAAAAATTCAGCTGTAAAGTCCTCAATAATATATATATTTAATTATACTTCAGACAAACATTTTACAGCATTTTCAAAATTACACAAAACATTAGATATACTTAATATTTTTATCTCTAAAACATAAACTAAAAGGGTAAAGGGGTAAGACGAAATAAAAAAACATCACATTAAAAAATTTATTATCTATATAACATAACATCGAACCAACCGACAGTATATTACAAAATAAAAAGAGTACAATCCGTACGAGACGTCGGTTACACTAGTTTAAACCGGCTCGAACCGGTTATGTCTGGAAAAGACCGGTTATAGTGGAAGTTTTTCGTATTTACAAAAACACCGTTGGAAGATATCAGTTATTAAATATAATGTGCTGAAAAATTAAAAAAAAATACGTGGAAAATATATATCGTATTTCGAGTGACCTGTACAGACACGAGATGGTGATATATATATATGTATATACATATATATATATTGTAGTTCGTTATACAAATGTAAACAAAAACCAACGTACAAAGAAAGGGACTTATTTACAATATTTTCGAGTAAAATCCATTCCAGATAGATTTCTATGGGGTGTGTGACAGTGTGTGTGTGTGTGTGTATATGTGTGTGTATGGGTGTGTGTGTGTGGGTGTGTGTGTGTGGGTGTATGGGTGTGTGTATGTGTTGTGTATGTTTGTGTATGTGTGTTTGTGATATCATTACATGAAGTCGTCGTAGTCGTCGTCGAAGGTGCCGTAAGCTTCGTATTGATTCAAATGTGCCTGGAATTATAAAAACAAATAAACATTATTTTAATGACACAAATTGAAAATGTTTTTCTGGAAAATTTTCTATTCTTTTCTATAACAGTTTTACTAAATACGATTAGCTTAATTGTTAAATCGACGGGACGGTTTCCCGGAGGTAGCAGGTTCGAATCCTGCCCGTTTAGATAAATTTTACATTATATATTATTTGATATAAAATTGTATAAGTCAAATACTCATCCAACACTTACACTTTCCCCCTCCACTTTTAACTTGGCTTTCCCCTTGCCCTTGGTGGGCTTTTTCCCTTTTTCGTTTTTCTCAGCCTTCTGTTTTTCAATGTAGAGATTGTCAACTGTCATTTTTATCCTCTTGATGTCGGCCGATGCCACTGAAATTTAAATAAAAAAATAATTGAATAACAATAGTACTAGGATCCGCAACCCCCTCAGTTTTTTTACCATCATTTCCGAACGGAATGAGATATTTTAATTGTTTTTTAAAAACATGCCCATTCTCAATCTCTACAACTCTGCCAACTTTCATTCGAATCGGTTCAGTAGTTTTTATGTTACATTGCTTCAAAGAGAAGTTTCCCAAACAATTAAGAGCTTCTCTTACGCTCAGTTCAATTACCATATCTCTCACTCTCTCTCTCTATACATATCTCTTTCTCTCTGTCTAGTCTGAATCCATTCAAAATTATAATAATAGTTTAAATATAAAAATGATCAGATTGGCATCACAACAGATGAACAGACGTACAAATATGCTTGTATAAGTGGAGTACAAATTTATAAATAAAATATAATAACTAATACAGTAAAATATGTATTAAATATAAAACCTTACTTTGTACAACTATATTCTTGACCAACTCGTCTACAAATGCTGGAAATTCTTCCTTCGTCTTGTAAATGTTAATCTTTTTACACAGAAGCTCCGCAAATTCGTTGAACTCCTGCTTGTTTGTTGGATGAAAGCTATCTAGTTTACCGGCTCCCTCAGTCACACCTGAAATTAATATAGTATTAAAAAATTTAATAAATACTATCCTAATTAACAATATTTATTCAAATTCAAGTAGGCATTTACACGCACTTTTGAAATGTCAATTATTACAATACAAAAAAAAGGTCAGTGTAGTCAGTCCGTGAGTAAGCTACCACCGGCTCGGAATGCTGCTCTGTTGAGAAGAGTTGGTCAGAAACTCAACAGTTGCTGTTTTTAAAAGATTAATATTAAGCATTATATTTCTATTTAGAAATAAAATTATTTTAATATATTTATATTAAAATAATTTAATTAATTAATAAATATTTTAGTGGTCGATCAAAAGTTTGGTTTCAGTTGAGTTTGATTAAAACAAATTTCGGTTAAGTTTCTGAGTTTGGGAAGAAACTGGTTTCGGGAGATCTTAGTCTTTTTTTTATTATTTAAATATTACCGACTCACATAATAATACATAATTATGTTATTTAGAGATAAAAAAATAAAGACCAAGTGATTATAATGTTTCTTTCCTTATTTTTCCCTCAAAACATGATCCTTGTAAGAAAGTTTTAGTTTCAGTAGAACATTCAACGACAATATTTAATTAAATATATTTAATAACTACCAAATGTCTCCAAGGCCAGTAGCAGATCAGATTCCTCTTGTAACTTTTGTTGACGTAACTTTTCTGCAGCCTTCTCTTCTGGAGTCAAGTCTTCTTTTTCTGTTAACTGCACAGACTTTTCACGTTCTAAACGCTGTCAATGTGCACAGATTAAAATTAGTTATTAATAACAATTTGATATATAAAATAATTATTGAATTATTTTATACCAGCTCTATATGGGACTAGAGTTTAATTTTATGGAGTAAGAATTGACTGAATATTCATATATTTTTTATATACAAAATCAAAAATAACTGAGTTAGGTGAAAAACCTAAAATTACTTCATTATAATAAGCATTTTGATAATATTTTTGTATCATTTAGACACTTAGCAACACAATATTTATTAATTAGGACCATTAGAAGTAGCATTTATCGCTTGGCTATTGATATTAATTATATGAAATTATGTAAATCACCATTCCTAATAACAATTAAAAAGCCATTTAGATGTTATCTTGCTTAGTCAGGCAACATGGAATATGCATTCTTAAATAAGACAGTAAAGAGTATAAAAATTAAAAATTCATCTTAGTTTATTTACAGAAATTACTATAAGGCCTTTCAGATATTTATGATTGTAGGAAAACCACATTAGAAATTTAAGCAAAATTTTCATTAATTTGCCATTTATCGAAAGTAATTTAATTTATTTTATGTAACTGTATATTGTTCACAAGATACAAGATTCTTAACGAGGTATTGATAAGAATAACAATACAAAGGCAATTATTAGATAAAGTTCTTAGAATCTGTTTGGGGATTCCTATATATATATAACTATTAGTTTTGCTATTGTTTGTAGATAAAATTCGTTTACTTTCCCTAATGTCGAATTTATGAATGATATTAAATAGAAAATTGTTATCTAGTAACATATATTGCATGAATTTGATGTCACAATGTATATATTTATGAAATGTTAATATCGAAAATTAATTTTCCCAATAATATCATGAACTTTGATAAGCTCAATTGTGACATTGGTATTTTATATAGAAATATAAATTAATTACCAACCTCTTTTTCTGCAATTTTATCAAAAATTTTCTTTTTAGGTTTAGGTGGAGGAGCCGCTGTTTCTTTTTTCTCCTCATCCCTTTTCTCCTCTTCTTCATCCTCCCAGCTGTCCTGTAAAAGAGCTGACGTCAACACTCACGAATTGGAGGTTATGACATATTAGGTCACTGTCGACTATAATAATCGAATATTGCTCGGTATGTATAGCTTAACTTGGCAGCTGCACTCATTACCTTGACGGCTTCTTCCTCGTCCTCGCCCTCCCATTTGTTGGAAGTCAACGTGGTCGGAAGTTTTGGTTCGAAATTATCCGCATCTGCAAATCACATATGGTATAGATAACAAAAACTAACAATCAATAGTATTAATAAAATCAAATTCGTTTAAATTGTAACACACCCCACGACACATCCATGATTGCAGATGTTAAGCAAAGATCAGATTTTGCGGACTTTTCACGTGAAAGACAAAATCGGACAAGCACAACAACTTGGTAACTTTTTCAACACAAGATGTCTCCCGAATCGACTATTTATCTAACAATAACAATTCTCAGGCAAATTTCGTCAAACGATAGAGATTTTTCTGCATTGACCACGAACGGATTGAGAAAACATGAACAAATGACATAATTTCAATAAACTTTCAACGGAGCTACAATCGGAATTTATTACGTAAAAATATGACTCCATCGCAAACGATAATTCTCGATTCACTAAAAATTTCAATATGGCGGATTGACATTACCAATTTTGTTACAATATATAAAAAAATAAAATAGGTATTTTTCTATACGTAATTAAAAAAAAAAGAAAAACATTAAAACATATGTTTATAATATATTATATTTTTAATAATTTCCTTCAGATATTAGGAAAAAATTCGAGACGATTGTTTTAAATTAAGGCATTTGAAAAGATTTTTTAAGGTTTCAATGCTAGCATTGGGTTTCGGAAAATAAGTCCTAACTAGAGGGACGAGTATAAATATGTATTTTGAACAACAAATTACAGAATTAAATTATGGAACATTTTGTAAATAAAAAGTATTTATAGTGCCATCTAGGCAACATTTGACTAAACCACCAACACTTGTAGTGTTTTAAATTAGAGATGAAACTTGTCAATTATTTATACTTTGTTGGAATAGATGTCACTAATTTAACTAATTTAACATATTATAGGATAGATAATTCCCTTAAAAATAATCTTATTTTGTAAATATATATGTATATACGTGTGTGTGTGTGTGTTTATATATATACATAATATTATAATGATAGAAGTTAATTGACTATAATATCATATCCAGGTAAATATTATTTGATGTGTCTAAACCATTTGATTTTAATTTCCCATACGAATACAGACCGAAAAGTAAGCCTATAATTGCTAATACATAGTTTATTTATTTTTTTATAATGACATATATTTTTTAAATTATTGAATATTGTATTACACATAATAAATTTTAGGCAAAAAAAACAGTGTTTAGTTGGAGTCTTTTAACTTACGAAATGTATGGCATATTTTTGTTTACTGTTAGTCTAAGCACGGTTAAAAATATAGTTCAAATTTAAAGTAACATTTATTGAGCTGAGCATAAGCGAAGCTCTTAACCGTTCATTTTGCTATTTTACGACATCGGAAATTTTCAAATCTATAGATGTATTTTTTTAGAATTTGGCACATGGCTAGATCTTTTACTAAAGATGGTTCTGCAAAAAACAGAACATTAAAATTCAGTCTAGAAAAAGAGTTAAAAAAAATTGAGATTCATTTAAAAGACAGATATATATATGGCTATAATTTTATTGATGATGAATTGATTTTCTTTTCAATTGAGATTGGCAACCAATAGTTGCTGAGCCGTTTTTAGAGCAATATTTTATGCTAAGTTTGTTAGCATTAAAGAAGGGGAGGGCGGTCAGCTCAACTCCCGCAGCGCACGACGGCGGATCCGAGTAGTATTTACTTCATGAACAATAAAAATATACATAAAGGTTGTGTTAATCATAGCCCACGAGATCAATGTAGCAAAATAATTCACCACATCGCAATGGCTAAAAAGAAAATACAATTATTCATTGATATTGACAATGAAAAGGAATTTGATAATATAATTTCAATTAATTCATCCACATTAATATGTAAGTAAGTTATTATAGGCTTTGTATAATGGTAAGCTTATTTATTCTTTTTAGGTGCAGACTTGTATAATTCGTACGCTGGCCCGTGTGTTGTGCTCGACCACCTCTTTGTGAGGATCAAGTTGGACTGGAGTGATAATAAAATTGTGCTTTTGAGGGTATGTCGACCAGATCAGCCTGATCTATGATATGATATAAATTATTGATTGATTTATAAATGTATTTATTCGGTATATTTTTATATTTTTTTTAGGTTCTTGTGGATGATATATCATCGTTACGGCGATTTAAAAATCATTGTGAACCTGTCTTTATATTTATTTTGGTATGTAAAATATGATTTTTTAATTACTAATGATTTATATGTATGTATGTATGTATGTATGTATGTATTTATGTATCATGTTCAAAGTAGAGAATTTAGTAACAAGATACGATACGGGAATAAAGCCGAGTGTACATATTTTATGTAATAAAAACTATTAATTACAGAATAAGCGAATAACAAAAGTATTTCGTGGTGTAGATAATATAAGATTTGGAGACGTAGCTAAAAAAGAAATTGAATATTTTAGAAGAGAACTTAATGGATTGAAGGATGATAGACAAACTTATGACCTTAACGAAGCATCCCCAGAAGAACAGGTAAATAAAAAAATATATATTTAATTTTTAATATACTTCAGAACTTATTTATGTGTGAGTGGTCGTGTGAGTGGTCGAGGCGAAAGAGGTATGCAGGGACCGTAGCGTTTGGCGCTCCGTCGTCTCTGGCTACCCCGCAAGGGATATGGCGTGAAGATAAGTAAGTAAGTAAGTACTTATTTATTTAAAAGGAGTGGCTTGACAAGTTTACATTAGAGAAAACACAAGCGGAAGCAATTATAACAAATAAGAGGATACAACGACAGTCAGCCCGAAAACGTCACAGAGCTGAGCTGATGGTGCCCCATCTTGAGCATCTGAACTTCGTGCTGTACTGGCCCCATGCAGTGCACGCTCACCCTGAACTTTACGAGCGGTGGGATATGAACAGTTGAGATACCCTTCACTTATTATATTAATTTATTTAATATTCATAACGTTTTTAGAATATTTCAATCGATAATCAATTAATTCAGAACCAATTTCATTTCAATTATTGTAAATTATCGTATACGGGACAAAAATAGTAGAATGTAGGTGTTAATTTGGAACTTCATCAATATAAAATATTTTTAATTGAATAAAACGCCATAATTGTATTGCAGATATAATAATGGTCGGTCGTGAAGAAATCCAGCTGACCAAGGAAGTGGCAGAGGACGTGTTATACGGAGGAGACGCTCCTACCAACGAGGCATCCTTCCACGTACTGCTGTCCGGACCAGCTCTAGCCATATGCTTCAGACTTCTCGACACAGACAAACATTTCGTTTGTTAGCATTCAAATATCATTATATCAATAAGTTTATATGTTTATTTATGTAAGATGTTTTTTAAGCTCTTGTCCGCAAAATACTTTATGAAGATATAACACCATTGGACGAGAAACAACAACAACAGCTTGACCAATTCTCTCAGAGGACTGCCTTCGATTTGTATAAAATGTACAGTCCATCGAAGGAACAGGTATTGAATGAGCGTCGTGAACAAAGATTAATGAGGAAGGTGTGTATAACTTAATAATTTATAGTGAAGCAAAAACACACAACAATTTCAATATAAATACTTACAAATAGTGTCGTTCGTTGCAAATGGCTTGAATAAAAAAAATATTTTAGCAGTGGTAATTATTGGATCATACTTGTTTGAATTTTGATTAGGACTAAGATGGTCGCCTTAATATATAATTTTGACAAAAAATAAGATTACAAGCCTAAACTCATTCACAAGTTATTTATAATATATTTCGAAAATAATTAGTGTGAAAAATTATAAATTTGAAGACTAAAATCCATGGAGAAGAACCGTCAGTAAATTGCAGGAATACATTTTGAATAATTCATTATTAGGAAGAGGAAAAAGAAAAACGAGCAAGAAGACTGTCAGAGATGCAGCGGCTGGCAAGAGAAGCGATCGAGAACGCCATCGAAATGAAAAGAGCTGATAAAGAAAAACGAAAATTAGAACTGCTTAAAGCTGGGGTTAGTTATTTATTTTGAGTTTAAAGAATTTTACCCTTTATGTATAAGCTTTACCTACAAGTTCATTCGGGTTTATGTAAGTTATGGGAAAGTAAGTTTACGTTAAATAAAAGTAGCGTATGTTACTTCTTATAACATTTATCTGACCGTGAAAATCCTTTAAAATCGATCCAGCCATTTCCTATATTACCCAATCAAACAGACAGACAGACAGATAAAAAATGTAAATAGTTTTTTTTTTAAATAATGTGTACACACTTTAATTTTATTTATATGTATAGATAAATATTATTATTTTTATTTTCAGAATTTATCGGCTTTAGAAGCTTTGAAACAAGAGACTGTTGACGACGATGTGGATATCGTGATACCGGAGGTCTGTTTATAAATTAACTTTATACTTTTTATTTGTCTTATAGTTACTATTAAAATTTATTACCAATTCAATGGATTTTTAGGAACTGCCCGAGGAATATGAAGAAAGTTCAGAGGAAGAAGACGAAAACGAATATTTCCCACCACCTGGTCTTCTCATACCAGGATTTTATTCTCCACCAAATGATATATCTAAAGTGAACGGCCTGGCTGTACTTTTTCCGAAAGTATGAGAAAGTCTTATTAATTGTTAACTTTTTTATCTTACTGAGAAAGAAACATTAATGATAGACACAATAATCTGTGTGGAGCTCATAGTTGCATCAAAAAAATATTTATTGGTTATTTTAACGTACTTATATTTCTTTCAAAAGTCTTTACTTCTAAAACAAAAGTTTCAGTATGGAACGACTTTATGAAGTACTTTTTATATATACATATACGAGTATATATACGAGTATAGTGTAGTAGAATTACTTCCTACTTAAGAATTTTTCAGTTCCTCTAACTTATAAAAAAGCACCAGGTTTTTTACAATTCATAGAACCGGTTTTTACAATTGTTTAACTCTGGAACTCCTGGCCTGTTATAAATATTTAATCAAAATATATCCAAAGTATAAATGTGATATGCTTATATGTTATCATATAAGTGCCGTTTATTATAGAAGTGGTATAACTCACTTTGTTTTTAAGTAGATATATTTAAAGGTTTGCGTTTGAGAAAGAGGTTGTTAACTTTTAAGAAAATTTACTTGTATGTCAGATAATGATATTATTCGTAGTATCAATAATTTCGTATAAAAATAAAAAAATAGACACGTCTCATTAAAGTAAAGTGACTGATGCCACTTTTACTGTAAACGCCTTATATGTACATACATATATTACAACTTACTTACTTACTTATCATCACGCCATATCCCTTGCGGGGTAGCCAGAGTCGACGGAGCGCCAAACGCTACGGTCCCTGCATACCTCTTTCGCCTCGGCCACAGACATCAACCTCTTCATACATGCTCTCCGGGGGTCCTCCTGCTTTTTACGTGACCTTCCTCCAGTATCATAGATACTGTTTTTTCGAAGGTCACTCGAGGCCTCCCCCTGTGTCTCTCTCTATATTACAACAACAATGCAAATACAAGAATATACATATATATATATATATATATATATATATATATATATATATATATAGAGAGAGATTGTTATCAACTCTAAGGCCAAAGGCCAAAGGCCAGTTCGCAAATTGTTACAAGCACGTCCCTTCCCTCACTGGAAAAACTCACTGGAAAAACTCACTGGAATTCATTTTCCTACACTTGATAATTACATAAGAGGATGTTATACTTTTCTTTAAAGAACAGTAGGGCTTGCACTACATTAAAAATCATATATATTTAATTGAATATTTTAGTTGGTTCAAGAAAGTGTCACCCCTGAACTCGAGTATCTTCCCCCTCACGTATTGGTTATGCTTGATATAACAAAACGGTACAAGGCTGTCGAGGCAATTAGCAAATATAGAAGTGAAATAATACATGTGAGTATTATTTACACTAGTTTTAACCGACTTTATCTGCGACGTGTGTATGGCAAATTCATCAGATGCCCCTCCCCCCCTTTTTTTTCTCGTTGCTTAATCATTTATGGATACCGCCCAGCCCAGGGGAGAGCGGGGACGGTTTTGTGGGACTGGCTGGCGTAGCCTGGCGCCAGGATACTCACTAAAACCCAACGGTTACACTTATCGCCATTATGAAGCGTCACGGGATCGCTTGCGCCTGCTACCGTGACGCCATGGATGCCCCTCCCCCCTTACATAAATAACCAATAATCGTTTTTTTATCGTATCTTATCTTAATACATTTTTTTATCTTGCAACTAAGTAGATAATTTAAACAAATTAAAGACAAAATTACTTTTTTTTACTCAATGTGTAATGATATTAGGAGTTGGAATTCTCCCCTGACTGTGAGCCCTTTCCGGATGGGGGTCAGTGGCATTTTCCCGACTTGCTACCCAGTAGTTACGTCACTGCTTGTAAATGAGAAAATCTAAAGTTAAAAGTATTTTTTTAACTTAGTAAAAGAAATTTCACTTAAAATTTCCATCGAATTAAATTCGATAGATTTAAGACAAACAAACACATAAATTCATTTTTGTTTAGAATTTGACATAACTATTAACAATTTAATGTAATTTTTTAACACTGCTTACGAACAGACAAAACAGCCTACAATAAAATGATTGTATGTCTTACATTAGAGGTAAAAAACATTACGAGTGCATTCCAGTATTTATAAGCTTTCATTGCTAAAGGGATAAATAAACTCTTGAAGCTTTTATAAACAGTATTGTTTTCAAAATAGTGCAATGTTAAGATACATATACACCTAGTATATATATAACAGATAAGGCTTAACTAGAAATAATGTGAAGCTACCGTTTCTTATCCAATCTACCAACTAGATCAATTAGCACACTAAATAGTGATTGGTAGACACCATCCAACTTTATATTCGGGGTCAAATAGTGTGCTTAACACTAAACCTACCAAGTACCGGTCAAATTGACCGTTCTTAAACTTTTGTAAAACTTACACATTTTTAAACGTTATAATATCGTTATCAAACTACATGACAATTCTTAGAATATGCATATAATATTTTCTACACTCTTTACTTTTAGTTATTTCCATTATTACCTGCGTTATTTAATAAAATAACTTTTAATTACCGGTCAATTTTGACGGCGGGCTGTAGGAACAGGTATACAAGAATTGTCGGTAGGTTTAGTGTTAAAATTGGATAAAGAAATGAACCCATGATTATCCATTATTAACTATCACATCACAGGATGTTATTTAACTTGTGGGCGTAAACATTGTTGGTTGTGTATTGATTAAGCAACAATGTTGCAATCAAACTACCTAAGTTAATTGTACATAACAACAATAATTTATACTAATTATATACATATTTTAATTAATATATAAATAAAAATCATATATAAATATATTAATATTGTTTAGATGGGAATTTTCAAAGCTACGAATCCGTATGACGGAGTTCACGTCGCGTACAGTGTGAAACAATTTGATAAAATTATCCCAAAATTTGGATTGTAAGTTTGAATACTATATACATACTAGGGGCGCGAACCGGACCTCGATTTTGTCTTGCTGCGTTCGCAAAATCTTGGTAGAGTTCAGCGAATCGAGCGAAGCGAGTAACCCATCTTCAATTCAGCCTTCAAAGCTGAAACCGACAGGCAAAAAATATAGAATAATCAAATATTACAAAGCGATTTTTTTCATTTTTTCTTACAAGCCATAGCAATAAATGGTCAAAATTTCATGAAGATCGGTAAAGCCGTTTTCATGCCAACCCCGGATATGGGATGCAAAAAGTCTCACATAGAGCGCTCCGCTCGCTTCGCTCAATAATGACATGTGAGTTTCATAGTAAGTTTTAATAAATATGTATAACTAATGTGTTTTCCAAACAAATTCCAGGGATACTCTAAGATTGGTTTTCATGGTGTCAATTATCAGTGATCTAGCACTCTTGTGTCTGGTCGATCTTGGACCGCTGCACGTCAGCGCTGATCAAGTGTGCGGAGAAGACGAGAGCGCCGCCATGTTTGATGTTGATTACGCCGACAGTTATAACGAATTTGAGGATTTCAGTATTTAATTATTTGTATTTTTAATAATTGAAAAAGTTATATTAAAAATATGCAATTATAATTATTGTTTTCACTTATTAAATTCTATGAATTTACGGAGTTGTATGACAGCGTGAGTGGTCAGCAAAAATATTATTTTCTGAGTGTCAGTATAGTATTAAGTTTCATCTACTAATATTTACAAACAAACCGGTTTATATAGTTATATCATAATCTGAATGAACGAATTATGGTTACTTAATATATTCCAGTATTTTTACAATAGTTAACATATAATAAAAGTCATATAATAAAAAATATCAATTTATTCACTACACATAAAACATCACATGATATTTAGAAATAAAAAGGTATTAATAGAGAAACTTAAACTAGTTTTATAATATAAAAAAATGGGTTTTAATTATAGGTTCTTATTTGATTCTTTTCAATTGACATCGCCTTTTTCTCTCCGTCCAGGAGAATTGAACGCCAAACGTATTTCTTAAAATATAATGTCTGATTCTGGATTTCTTCAAGAATTTTTTGTGTAATCTTTAACAGTCTTTCATCCATCAAAACTGTTTTTGAAGCCGCCATTAAGTTCTGTACTTCTTGCTTACACGGGATCCCTTGTATAGAATGATCACCGATGACTGGCTCGAGTACCACTGGGTACAGTTTAGAGTAACCATTATTATAATTTTTCAAAACCTTAGCCAACCAATCGCATGAGAGGTTATTACCATCTATGTATAACATCAAGTCTTGCTGATGATGTACCCAGCTGTCATCTATCAGTACATTCATATTATTGTAACGCAAAGAAAGTATACCCAGATTATTGAGATCCATAAATAGCTTTGAGTCCAATTGTCCGATTTGATTGTACGAGAGATCCAAATTAAAAAGTGTGGCTAAACCGTTAAAGGAACCGTAATCCAAACTTTGTAGGCGGTTATGTGAAAGTCTCAAAGTATTTAAATAAGGCACACGATGAAATGAAGATGGTCCTATACTTTGAATGTCATTAAAACTTAAGTCTAAATGTCTCAATGTCTTCGGTAACTGTAAAGAAATCTCGTTCAATTCAAGTATATAGTTGTTGCTCATGTCTAGTTTTATCAAATTGGGAGCGTTCTGTAGTTGTATTAAGTATGGATCACTTATATTATTTGATTTTAGAATCAGTTCAGTTAATCCGACCGCTTCGTTATCAGGAATATTTAAAAATGATAAGGTGTTGTTGGAAAAATCCAGTACACCACCCGCCGGATGAAAAGTTATGCGCAAGTTGTGCACATCCTCGATATCGTTTTGTGTTACATTAACGTATTTTAGCTCGTGGTTATTTATTAGAGATTGATCTGGGAAATAATTTAATAAATTATAAGACAAGTCCAAATTTTCCAAATTGCGCATTAAAGAAAAACTTCTGTATTGTAAAGTTTTAAAGAAATTGCAGCTAAGGTTTAAATATTTTACGCTACTCAAATTGTCGGGGTTCACGTAAAATGTGTTTAGCTTATTATCTGACAGATCTAACGACGTTAGGTGTTCGATCGATTGGAAGGCATCGTAATTGATATCAGTTATTAAATTGCCTGATAATACAAGTTCAGTTGATATTCTTAGTTTGGGAAATAATTTCTGGGGTATATCTGATGTCCTAGCATTTGGTATTTGGGTTATTTGATTTTTGGAAACAATAATTCTGCAAACAAATTGATCATTGTAATGCTCCCAGTGTCGAAAAAACATAATGTCATTTAACTTTTCCAGTTCATTCATAGATATATCAAAGGTCTCCAAATGGTGAATAGTTTTTAAAGAACCCATATCTATATTTTTTATCCGATTGTGGGATAAGTATAAATGTTTCAAATTGAATAATTGGTTCATAGCACCATTTAAATAATTGATTTGATTATGGTTTAATTTAAGTACCTCTAAATTTGTTAAATTATTGAATGGTTTATCGTTTAGGTTCTCAATTAAATTATGGGATAGGTCTAGTTCGATCAAACTTATTAAATCTTCAAACGTGTATCCAGGGACTTCTTCGATTTCATTGTGTGCCAGTGATATTTTGCGTAATTTTAATGGACGTTTTCCAAATATAAATAGATCTCCTATATTTTTTAATCTATTACGCGAAAAATTAATACTTTCGAGATTGAAGTTATTATTTAGGGGGCTGTCTTCGACTTTTTGTAAATTACTGTTAACGACATTTAAAATTCTTAATGTATACATATTTTCCAAAAATGATAGTCTTGTTTGAGAAAAGTTTCCATATAGGGTTAGGGCAGTGATTGTTTGGAGAAAGTTCTTATCGTTTTCGGCATAAAACGGCTCAGAGGCGTTTAGAATTGTCAAATCAATGAAAACATCGTAGTTACTGGATCCTTGGCATTCGTTGGAGAGACCGACGGGTTTCATGGTGTTGATGCATTGTATGCGGTACGTACAGCGTCCTCTGATGGGAATCTTCACCACGGAACAGCACTTAACTGCGGTTGCGGCAATTAAAATGAGAAGTGAAACTGCGACTGAAATGAAGAAAGAAGTAATTAAAATATATTTTATTTTATACAATGAATGCAATTTAGATTTTTTTTAGAAATGTTTGAAAAATATATTAAATAGTAGTTATCTTGGACAGTTCTTAGTTAAAAATGATAGAAAATAGTACCTTTTCCCATCTTCACCTCCCTGTTAGATGCAAAATCTGAAATACAATATGAATATGATATAGTGTAAAAAATATATCTACATCTAACGATTGTTTAGATGACAAACAGTATTATCACTAAGATACAACAATACATGATACAATTCAAAAGATATCTTAATAGTTTTGACAATATATTTAAATTAAATTTATAACCTCTGCGACATGAACATGCCTCGTAATTATATTATTTAAAACAAATTTAAAACGTAAATATAATAAAGTAAAGATTTATGAAATAGAGTGAGATAATGCTCTTCAAATAAACTCACCTGATATTATCATAGCGTGTTCATTTGTTGCTGATCACTTAACTACAAAGTCCAAACCATATCCCACGTTACAATTCGACACAAATGCTGATTCTCAAAATAAGAGTAAAGGTTGCCATAGATTATAATAATGTGAATTGTTTATGTCTTTTATAATCCCAATGTAATTCTTCTGCTCGATCGATTTTGCAGAAATTATTTTTTTTTTGTCTTACAACTTTACTAGATCATACTTTTTTGTCATTTCTGTTAAGACGAAATTTATGTTTAGACGTTTAGACTTTTCTATATATCTTGCGTAGAACAGTTAAAATACATCAGCTATGTTCAGACGACATTTTTATATTTCTTGGGTAAGATAGTTAAAATACAAAATTTCCGCTTTAATTTTTTCGTCACAAATTATAAATGTTAGATATAAGTCAGTATATTTTTATAAAGATTATTAGTTTAAAATTAACTGGAACAAGAAGTCTATTTACCAGTATATATTGGAGTCATTGAAGACTGTGTTAATTAGTGTGTTTAATAATTACAAATGGAACATTGAACTTTGACGGAGAGATAACTTGCTATGTGTGCGTCTAACCTCTAAGTTAACTTCTAAGATAAGTTCTAAAATGTTTAACAGTTTTTAAACTAATAACAAAATTAGTACTCTTATTAGGGTACCCTTGTAGCGCGCTTTCAGTCCCTCATATTGCGTTAAGCGTTATATTTCTATATTATGAAATTTATAATATTTTTTTACGATTCATAACTAATTTGACTTACCTTTGCAAGTTGTGTTGTTATAAAATTAAGTGAATATAAAATGTAATTATATTAAACGTGAATTTTTGTACATAACGCATCACATGTTAATATGAGCGCGTTATAAAAGAATATTCCTACAAAGCGTTTTCTTATAACGCGGAGCGAATCTACCGTGTTATGGGGGGATTACAGTCAAACTTATTAAATACACTTTTTCTCTATTATAGATAAATATTAATTTTATTTGACTGTCATATCTAATGTATATTCTTTGTTGTGTCTATGTATGTATGTGTGTGTGTGTGTGTGTGTGTGTGTGTGTGTGTGTGTGTGTGTGTTTACCGTTTATTCAGACTTAGCAGTTAATATGAGCTTCTTGTAATATTGTGTTTACATTTAATCTAACTAGCTATAGACAAATTGTATGTTGTGGATCCGTTTAAATATTTGAATTATTTTTATTGTATTAACATTATTAATGCAACAGAATACGAATAGATTTTAATAGATTTTTTTAAATCTATCAAATATAAAAATACATTTTGTTATAGAGTGGCTTCTATATTTAATTTAATATAATATTTAATGATTATTTGTTATTCTATACATATAGATAAAATTGTAGTGTGTTTGTAATTTCAAATTAACAGCTTTCAACTAAATTTATATGAAAGTATGTAGATACGGTTCTTACATAAAAATATACCTGTCCGTTTGTTCCAACTAATCTCTAAAACGACTGGACCGATTTTAACAGGACTTTCATTGGCGGATGGCTGATATTATATGGATTAACTTATTTAAAAAATATATTCCGTGCAAAGTCGTGGGCAGAGCTAGTCTAATTATAAAGTTAATATTAGTTCTTTAAAACTATCATGATACAATTAGAAAATACTTCAAATTAGGATTCTGTGTGTATATGATAAGAGTTATAATTGCGTAAATAATTGTCAGTTATTTGCTCAACAAAGCATCCTGTCAGCGTTTGCGATAATGAAGACAAGATAAAATATACTTTTTCTAATTGGTTCTTTATATATTATAAATTTATAAATAGTTGATTTGGGTTGTCGGGGAATAAAAAAAGAGTGAGAGTGAGAGAGACATAGGAGAGAATTTCCCTTTCTTTCACTCATCTCTACATTCTGGTATTAATAGGTATGTAATACTATATATTTTTACAGAAGAAATATTTATTTTTAGGCTACACCTTACAATATTCCTATAGAACCGTTTTTAATAATTTCCTTCTGTTATAGTCAATAGATTTTTTAATTAACAATTATTTCTTTATTGAACTCTAATGTGTATATATATATATATATAAATTAGGTATGTTCATAAATTTGACGTAATTTAGAACAGTTGTATCTCGCACTCTGAAGTGTACACTTTAATTTTATTATTATAATAAAATCATGTTTAAAGTATATATTAATATTAAAAATAGTAAACAATAAAGTAAGTATATAAACTTTTTAATAAGTTGATACTCAATATTCACTGTATTCTAGTATTCCTGTATTGTAGTATACTGTATAATGTATTCTAGTATTCCTGTATTGTAGTATACTGTATACTGTATTATTGTAATACTCCTAATGTATGCTTAAAGTCATATAAATACAAATAAATTAGATCTAAGCATTAACTTATATTATATATATATATTTTTTGTTAACAGGAAGTCGTCAAAATGAAGAATGTATTGCTTACATTGCGTAAGTTAAAAATATATATTAATTAATATATTTTTTATTATTATGAATAAATCAAAAACAGTTTTCGTGATTGATGTTTTAATAAAAGATTAAATAAAATACTGTATAACTCAAATATCTTTTGGACGCGATGTACATCGTCATATAACACTTTCAAATTTAACTTTTACTTCCAGATACTGCATTCCTATATACGCTCCTTCATTTTGGATGTTGCGAGAATTACGTTTATAAAAGAACTAATAATTGTGGTATATGGAACATCACTTGTATGTATGAAGTTACGTGTATAAACTATGTTGATGTATCTTCTGACATTTTTATAAATAGAGACCGATGTGAAAATGATATATATTATAGTGATAATAATTATCATCCAGTCAATTTGATTTATAAATATAACAGTGATGATGAAGAATCGATTCCGTATTTACATAATTACGATATAATAATGGAAATAACAACAGTTCTAGATATTAGTGAAAATCAATTATACAATCAGCCTAACATCAAAGAAATGTTAAACTTAGAAAAAATTAACCTATCTCACAACAATTTGCCAGAAGCACGTTTTTATAATTTTAATTATGAACTTAGATCTCTTAAAGCGATTGATTTTTCATACAACGTTATAACAACTTTGGATGTAGATGAAAATGAATATATATTTGAAGGACTTAAAGAAATAAATTTATCTCATAATCATATACATAAAATATCCGACCTTAAATTTAAAAAATTTAACAATCTGCAATATTTGGATTTGTCTAATAATCAAATTTCTGATATTATATCCAATACATTTGAAGGTATTTCTGGATTAAAATATTTAAATCTCTCCTTTAACAATATTATTGATATTAACACGTCTTTGTTTAGGTTTCAAAATCTTATAGAACTTAACCTTAGTAACAACGAAATGGGAAATCTAGTTAAAAGTAATTTTAATAATTTACACGAACTAAAGGTGCTTGATCTGAATCATAATTCTGTTTCATCTGTAGATAACGATGTTTTTGATGATTTGCCTCGTTTAGAAACACTCGATTTGAGTACTAATAATTTGCACATGCTTGGGAGCAAGCTGTTCAGTGAAACAAATCGATTAAATAATATTAATCTGTCTTATAACAATATCACTCGCATACCTAAAAATATGTTTCTGAGGAAAAATATCTCCATGTTTTCTATAAAGGGTAACAACATAACGGGGTCTCTCGAGCGAGGTTTATTCGAAGGTTTAGATTCTATTACTGATTTAGATATAAGCCATCAAAGTGTCACGTCTATTGGAAATTATTCGTTTTTCGGTTTAATTAAAATAACAAAATTGTTACTAAATGATAACTTTATAAATTTTTTGTCAACCGAGTCATTTATTACTCTTAACAGCTTAAGGATTTTAGATTTGTCTTCTAATCGAATTAAAAATATAGATTTTGTAAAGTCTGATCTAGTAAATCTCAATTCTCTGGTATTATCGAATAATTTGATTGAGAAAATAAATGCGGATCAGTTGTTTTATTTGCATCGTTTGCATTATTTAGATTTGTCTCAGAACAAAATTACGCATCTTCAACCGAAATCATTTCAATCTCTCTCTTCATTGGATAGCTTTTTTATATCTAAAAATCCACTAACGGGTACCTTGGAAGAAAACACATTCGATGGATTATTTGGTGTTCCACTTTTAGATCTGTCTGGTACTTCATTGAATTCAATTAAAAATAGTTCATTTGATGGCATGATGCATCTCTACGATCTCAACATTTCTCACTGTAAGATCTCTGAAATACAGTACAATTCGTTTTCGAATACAGAAAACATTGAAATTATTGACTTATCGTATAATAACCTCGATAATTTTGCAATTAATACCAGTCATGTAAAATCTCTTAAGAATTTGCGATTAAACAATAACATTATAAAAACTCTTTCTCAGAATTTTGTAAAAGGATTGTCGCTTTTAAATAATCTTGTTTTATCTCACAATAGTCTGCTAACGCTACACAGTGATACATTCCAGGACCAGAAAATGTTAAATTATTTGGATTTATCATTCAATTTGAATTTTAATTTTGATTTCTCACTACTAAAGTATACGAGTAACTTGGACACTCTGATACTATCGGGTACTTTAAGTAATATGACGTTTAAAGGAATGAAAGAAATGCCTCTTACTCAATTAGATATTTCAAATTCTAATATACACAATATTACTTTCTTAAGTTTACAAAAAGTTAAAAATATTCAAATATTATCGTTGGCTAATAACAATATTACCCAGATTGAGTTCGGAGCATTTTCGAATCTTGATTCTATTACAGAAATCGATGTGAGTTATAATGGTATAAAAAGTATAGAACCAGGTGTATTTAAGGATTGTCACCACTTACGCGCTCTTAACATTTCACATAACAATCTGTCAGTAATAAGATATGGAATATTTAAGGGTTCGGCGCATTTAAATGTTTTGGATATATCATACAATTATATTAGCAATTTAGAAATAGCGATTTTTAATGATTTACCATACTTATCTGAGCTTTTAGTAGACCACAACAGAATTAATGAAGTATCTGCAGAAGATTTACGTGGAACGGAAATAAAAAAAATAAGTATTGGTGACAATCCACTACCATGCCAGTCACTAATAGACTTAATAAGATACAGTCCAAAGTTACGTGTTACCTCTATACGGAATATTGAATCAGAAGACAACCACCATGGCATAGGTTGTAATTACTACAAACATATCCCCAAACAAAGAATACTTAAAACAGAAATAATTAAAAATAATGAGACTATAAGTGAAAACTTATTAATAGATATACGTGATATTCTATTCAATATGAGTGATAAGAATATTCAAAGCGATGATAAAAGTATAATAAATGACAAATATGATTTCCAAAAATCTGTCCAATCACTGACAGATAATATGAAACTGTTAAATAACATTTCTATTAACATAGAAAAAGAAAATAAAAACACGAACCAATATCTAGAGAGACTGTTAAAACTGATCGCAGCAACGAATTCCTTTAGACCGGAAATATCAAAATTACCCGGAAATATGAAAAACGATATCAACAAAAATGAAGTCGATAAACTAAAAGTTGAAATCGATAATAATATTATCATAGAAAAAGAAAAGATTTTGGCTGAAGTAGGCGATAAATTGTCAATAATTAATCAACGTATAGATTCTCTAATACATTCCACGACACTACCTCCCGTCAATGAACATCGAACACTTACGAAAGAAAGAGAAGCGAGCTCTTCTGCTCTTATAGAAATTTGTGTAGTTTTGATCCTTATTATTTTAGTATGTTTCGTTTTGTATAAAGTTTATAAATCTAAGTGTTATATAGTAAATCGCTTGTCAGCCAGTACTCGTCATATATCTGAAATGGAAAATTCAAATTTGTAAACTTCTTTTAATTTAATAATGTTTATAATTGTATAGAATCGATTAATAAATTACTATAAAATTATAATATATATACCTATGAAGAGAAGTGTTTGATTTCTTCTCTTATTTGATAGTAACCTTAAAATTCATTAATAATTATATAATAATTAAACCAATACCAAAATAAATAATTAATTATATTATACACATATTAATCTGAAGATTATATTTAAAAATATTTGTTTTCTTCTCACAATTCTTGTACTATTTTGCATCAAAATATAGCGGGATATTTAAATAAACAAAACTTATTCGAAATATATTTAAATCAATTAAATGATGGTAGAGTGAGCGTGGATGTTGTCTGTTTGTCTGAGACTTTTATAAAAACTGGTTCTAAAGCTAATGCCAAACTTCATAACTTCAATTTAGCAGCTAATTTTTCAAGACGTGTAAAACGTGGCGGTGTGTATATTTTCACAGGGCAAATTTAAAAACTTAAGAAATAAATACAAGACATAAAAAAATTAACTCAAGTCTATACGTTTGAGTGCTGTGCTGTTGAAATAATTGAACTGCGTTACATCGTCCTATGTGTGTATCGTATTCCGAACTCGGACGTAAAAATATTATTTGAAAAATTAGACTTAACACTGAATGCATTCAAAAATACGAAAAAAAGTGTTATTATCGGTGACTTGAATATTGACCTACTATCTGACAATAATGTGACAAAAAAAATAATAATGTTATTAGATAATTATAATATTAAATTATCTAATAACATTATTATTGCCAAATTGCCACATTAACAAACCCACTAGACGTAACAAATGTATTGACCATGTAGCTAGTAGATGAAGATGAAGATGAATGAAGATGATAGATGAAGTTACAGCTGCTGTGTTTCAATCAGAGTTGTCTGACCATAATACTTGTCAAACAATAATTTTTAATGTCAAATCGAAGCCACAACTTCTTATGTATTATTTTATTAGTGTAAGAGGTTACAGTAAGGATAACATAAAAAAAAATAAGGACTGCATGAAAGCTATCACATGGAAACAAATAACTGATATTACCGATCATGCTGATACTGACGCTGTAAAACAAATTTACAATAATATCTTCAACATATTTTAAAATGAACTTTTGTTATTCTATGAACTCTGTTTTCCTAAAATACAGATTAAAATTACAAATCAACCCAAAATTATAAAATGGATAACAAGTGGATTAAAAAAATCAGCAAAAATAAAAAGAAAATTGCGATATAAGAGCTACAAAATGAAAAAAATAGAAGATAAGATAATTATTTGAAGTTCACTAAAATATTAAAATCTTGTATTAATCAAGCCTAAAAAAGTCAAACAGAAAATACATTGCTGCGTCAGTTAACAAATGCAAAGCTGCTTGGACTGTTATTAAAGGATGCGATCATAATAACTTCAATCAACCTAAAGATCTGAAAGAAATAGTGATCGATAGTATAAGTATTAAAAATCCTGTTGATATTGCAAATAAGTTCCGACGACCTCTTTGTGGACAAATAAAATAAGTGTAACTTAATGAATCACAATAAAATGACCATGACAGTAGTAATGCGTCGGACAGGATCGTATAAGTACTACGGTGCTAAAAGTAGCTGTTGAAGAGTTGTCACCAATATTATGCTATCTGATTAATTTGTCTTTTATCTGTAGCACTTTTCCGTCAAATTTAAAAACTTCCATTGTAAAGCCAGTTCATAAAAAGGGTAATTTTACCCCAGTTATTTCTAAATTCTTTGAAAGAATTATGCACAAACGTATTATTACCTTCCTTACAAAATGCAAGACAATTAAAAATGAGCAAAAGGGATTTCAAAAAGAGCTATCAACGATATTGGCACTTTTTATGTTACTTAAAAACGTTATATCGTGTATTGACAGCGGAAGTCCAGCCTGTGTTATTTTCTGCGACATTGCAAAGGCTTTTGTTTATTATTATGTGTCGCAAGATTTATTAATGAAAAAATACGAATGCTATGGGCGTATGCAATAAATGGTTAGAAAGCTATCTTAAAAACAGAAAACAGTTTGTTCAAATTTAGAAATTGAACGAGAAAAAGATATTAACAAATTTTAACTCGTCTTTAGAAATAAATGCTTTTGGTGTACCCCAGGGCAGTGTTATTGGACCACTATGGTTTTTAATATATATTAATGATCTTTCTAATTGCACAAAACACAAATGTATTTTGTTTGCAGACGTTGAATCAATCATCGTACCTTGTAAAAAAAATATAAATAATGGTATAGATATAAACAACACTTTAAAAGACGTGCACGAATAGCTAAAAAGGAACAATTTGTGTATAAACCTCAAAAAAAACAAATATATGATACTTAGGAATCGGAAAATGTCTATTAAAGGTAACGTAATAACATGTGCCTATGAACGAATAGAACAAGTTACAGAAATAAGGTTAGGTAAGGTTAGGTAAGGTTAGGTAGGTTGCTCGGGGCACCCTCGCACGGGGGGTAACCGCCGGGGCGGCACGGTGAGTGCTAACGCGATCCCGTGTCGTCCCATTAAGGCGTTGAGGGCAACCGTTGGTTTTTTAGTGGGTCCGCCGGGTAGTCCCACATAACCCTCCGGCCATCACCTTCCTGGTCGGCGGGTATCCGTAACGGATTTTTCCAACGCAAAAAAAAAAAAAAAAAAAAAAAAAAAGGTTAGGTAGGTTACGTGTACGTTTAGACGAATTTTGTTCCTGGGGTCCTCATATAGCAGTCTTATGTCAAACAATTAATAAATTTGTCTATGCATTAAGAAAAATTTCAAGGATTGCTGATCAGAGCACAGCGCTTTTGGCATATCATGGTTACATTGAATCAAATCTTTGTTATGGGATTTAGGTTTGGGGAAATGGCTCAGACTTTAGTAAAGTTCTTCTTATACAAAAAAAGTACATAAGGCAATCTGTGATATGGATCCGATGCAATCATGTAAACCATAATTTAGGCACCTTAGAATTCTTACGAACTTGGGTGTTTTATGAAGAGATTTGGCCATGACTACTACTGCTATAGAATTTAATACTAGGGATAAGAGTAAAATCTATTACCCTCAAATTAGGACTACTCTTGGTTCTAAAAACTGCAATCACATGATGATAGTCATCTATAAATTGGAAGTCATCTATAAATTGGAAATTTGCCATACTTTGGATTTAAGGTGAAACTTCGTGACTGGTTGGTTGACAAATGTTTTTACTCAGTAAAAGAATTTCGTAATGAGTGATTTTGGTGTAAAAATATATATAAATAAATAAAAAAAAAAGATTGCTTATCTGAAATCCTTCTTAATCTGTCTCAATTGCAGTTAATATTAATATACAAGACAATAATTTTTTAACTTGACAATATAATTATTTAACTTAATTTAATCTGTTACTTATATTAATTAAATTAATCTTTTTTTATTCTTCTTTAATTAATTTATTTTATTCTATTTAGTTAATTAAATGTTATTTTATATAATACAATTTAATTTGTTAATTTTTTTTAATGTAAGTTTTAATGAATTTAAAATAGTTTGTTATGAATTTTTGCATGTCACGCTGTTGACTAAACATGTATATATATATATCAACAATATTGTATAATGTATGTCATGTTTTATGCAAATAAAAGATTATTATTATTATTATTAAAGGATATTTTAAGGTTTTAAAAGTGCAATAAAACTAAAAGGGTATAACTAAATGATATTACAATGTTTACGATAATATAATTTACATTATATTAATTTAATTTATTTGTCAATAATTTCACGTTGCAAGTAACGTCATATAATAAAAAGGTTCTGAAATTGCAAAATTGTATGTCTATCTATATAATAAAATAACTTGAGGCTTACGTTATAGCTTTCTTCTTCAATAGTTTTATATATATATATATATATAAAATAATTTACAATACTTTTTAAGGAATGTGTTTTGAATTTATTTAATTTAGTATAAAGAAAACTAAATTCTTATTTTCCTTATTTAATACATATTTTTTATATTTCATTCGTTCTCAAAATGTTTCAAGTACAAGGTAACATAGAAAGGTTTATATTTTATTTAAATTAAATACGATAAACCTGTTCATATATCAATTATGATAGTTGAAGTGGTACTTTAAAATGATCTTGAAAAATCATAAGGACTAAGATAATATAAATCTTGTGCTATGTGCCTAGTGCGAGTTTTTTTACCAACTCCATCACTTTAAGTTACCTTCGATTTGTATGAAATAAGAATTTTACGAGTACATTATTTAGATTGTGTTGTTGAACGTGTGAAATATAAAATGTATTTAAAAATAAATATCCAGGTATAAAAAAAAACAGATAAATTCTCTAATTGCTGCACTCAACAACATATTTTAATAGAATGAAATATAGAAAATATATTAAAACAGCCTTGTTCATTATCAAGTGATTACTATGACACCTATTCTTGTGCAATACCAACATCCGCTGATAAAGCATTATAGACATACTTTGTAAAGAAAAATAAAAAGTGGGGAATTACCGTTAAAGTATTGCTCTAAAATATAACGCATAAATAAAAAGGGTTGCCTGATTATTAAAAATAATATTTTAGTTTTTTTTTCTATTTGTTAACTGATGGATGGACTGAATTATTTAAAAATATTTTTTTTATTAAATAATTATTTTTTGATGATAAATAACCTTTAATGAAATGTTTGATTGTTATAGTTATATATTATTATTATTGAATCAAATTACAGCATTTCAAGGCTCTCGTATTTTTTTATCTGGTAGTTTACTGGCCATATAAGTTTTATTTAATGGTCAAAGTAAAATATAGTAACGATGTTCTATTCTTCTCTACTTTTATTATCGATCTATTAAGTATCAATATCAGGATACTACAAAGCGGTAATCACATTAGACAGTATCACAATACTTGTATAGAACCAGATATAACTAGATGTAACCATTTTTTTTTAACGTCTGGAACTCATCATGAGTACACACCGCATTCCGGGGGAGGAAGGTGGTGGTTATGTGAGACTCCTACTCACTAAACCAGACGGTTGCCGTCGCCGGCATAATGGGACACCGCGGGAACGCTTGCACATACAACCGCGGCGCCCCGACGGACACCACGTAGAGGGCACCCCGCAACGAGAGGCGCCCTCCATAGTTGGAAGGCTTGTTAGATCGCAGGAGAGCCCCCTCCCCCCACCCAAGCCCTCCTTAAGAAGGGGGCCGGAGCCCTCTTCTAGCCAGGCCCGGTCCGGAACCCAAACGTTCGGGGGAGTCTAGGCTCAACCCCAAAACGCCTGAGAACCGCGTCCAGGCCCAACGCCCTCGGCGATGATCTTCCCGAAGGAAGACCACCGTTCGGACCCCACATGAGCGGACAGCCAAGCACGAACCGGCTGGTTGGCAGGGAGGACTACCAACGCACCACTGCCGCGCAAGACCACCACTTAAAAAGGGGGCCCGACCTCGAATCCGACAGGCCTCTACCGCCGAACATGGTTGTCAACCGAGTCCAGCAAGAAAGGGGCATAAGTCGGAAACCCACCAAGCCGGGACTAACGATCGCCGAGCAAGACCGTGGTGTCACGCTCCACGAAGGTTAATCCGGGCACCGTCTGTTGCTTGGAGAAACTACCTCCCAAACCGCTCCTTAGAGAGCGACTCGACAGGAAGAACCGCAAACCCTAATTGCTCCCAAAAACCCCGCAACCACGAGGCCACCCAAAGAAGTACCCGGAATGACCGCGCGGCTTTCCCCCGAAAAAGAGGGCCTGTGCCCCCCACCGAATTGCCCAGACCCGCTTTCCAACGGCTGAGGGCGAAGGAAAGGAGCTCCAGCACGCCGCCGCAGACGGGCCACCTCTGAGGGCAGACCGCCGCGTACATCCCCCTTGTCAACCATGAGCCAGACTCGAGCACCTCATGGCTAACAACCCCGCGCTGGACATTAGCAGACGGCTAACGCGATCCCGAAAGACCAAATTAACCTTCCCCCAGGGAGCACCGGACCGTACCGCTTCCAATCCCACCGGACAATTCCGAGTGACATTGATAACGGACGGGCACACGAGGAGGTTTCCAGCATGGCCCCCCAACCAGATGTAACCAGATGTAACCAGAGGTAACCAGATGTAACCAGATATAATCAGAAATAACTAGATGTAATAAGATGTAACCAGGAGAAACCAGTTGTAACCAGAGGTTTTCAAATATCTCATAATTTTTAAGTCATTAAAAAAAAATATTTTATGTACTTAAATTTTATATTCTCTTTCCTTTCTAATCTTAGACCTTAGTGGATAGGTTTATTCATAATATACATTTATAAATATATATAAAATATAATTATGATAAATTGTTACAAAATAATTATTTTTTATTATTCTTACTTTGTTTACTAGTTACATTACATATCGGAGTGTTATTCCTAATGTCGCAAATAATAATTAAGATAATTCTCAGTCCAAGTTTGTGTAAAGACTTTGTTTAAATATTCACATACCAAGTATTTTAGTTACAAAATAAGAAAAATTGATAGCATGACTTATATAATAACATAAAGGTGGTGTAATATATACCTTTTAGATGGTGGACAAGTTAACGACTGATTGTAATCTAAATATTGATATATTTTTTTTTAATATCAACACCATTTTCAAATCATTGATATAACTAACCGGGTGGGTTGAGTTTGTAGGAAGCAATCGTAGATTGATTATTAATTTGGTTACTAACTCAGATCAAAGTAACCCTTATACTCGGAGTAGACTCGCCAAGTATCAGAATACTGGGTCTCGACATTTCAAGCGACTGTCAGTTTCGTGGTCATCTGGAAAGCAAGGCCAAGTTGGCCTCGATGAAATTGGGAGTGATCAATAGAGCGAGGCAGTATTTCAAACCTGGCCAAAGACTTGCGGTCGATAAGGCGCAGGTCCAGCCACACATGGAGTACTGTTCTCATCACTGGTCCGGATCACCCCAATATCAGCTACTACCATTTGACCGAGTACAACGGAGAGCCGTTCGGATTGTCGGTTACCCAGTGCTCTACGAACGGCTGGACTCTTTGGCATTGCGTAGAGACGTGGCTTCTTTGTGCGTCTTCTACCGCATTTACAACGGGTAGTGTTCCGAAGAACTATTCGATCTGATGCCTACCGCCGAATTTCATCACCGCACAGCTCGGCATCGCCTCCTTTACCATCCATACCACCTGGATGCGTGGCGATCTTCAACTGTGCGGTTTTCAAGGACTTTCTTTCCATGTACCATTCAAATGTGAAACGAACTTCCTTTGTCGGTATTTCCAGATCGATACGATATGGTTACCTTAAAAAAAGGCATATATTCCTTTCTCCAAGGCCAGCAACGCTCTTGTGAATCCTCGGATGTTGCAAGAGTTCATGGGCGGCGGTGATCACATATTAACGGTGACCCGCAAGCTCGTTTGCCCTCCTATAACATAAAAAAAAAGACTACAGAACAGTAGTTGGATACCGGTAAAATCGCTAAAAAATGTAAATGTGTGTTAAAATTAGCCAGTAATCATCCTGAGGAAACCAGGCAAAGAGGACTATAACAGCGCCAAGTCCTATAGACCCGTCGGACTGTTATCTTGGGAAAGGTGCTTGACAAGTTGCTGATCCAGCGCCTAAGATTGTATCTTCTCCTTAAACTAAATCACCGACTATAGGCATTCGTGTCGGTGGACACCTTCTAAGATCTAATAAATTATATTAAGGCTAGAAGGAGAGTTAATTTGGAGAAATCGTAGTACTAGTATCATTGAATATTATATATGTGGGCGTCTTGGACAGCGCATAGTGGCCGGCCATCAAGTACCAACTAGCCTGAAAAAAATGGCCCGGTAATCTATATAGGTTAGTAGGAAGCTACCTAGAAGACAGTACGGTGCAGGTGGATAAGTCGTTAGGAAGACCACAAACGGATGTGTGCAGGGATCGATGGGAGGCCCTTTATTCTTTTACTAGACCCGCTGCTGAATACTGAAAGTGGAGGGGAGGCACTGTTGTACGTGGTATTACGTAGTAATTTCATTTCTGTAGTAATTTAAATATTTAGTCACACATCCTAATTTTTATTATGTTTGTCTGATATTAGGTTGATTAATTATCTGTTTGCTGGTCATTCAAAATACTTTAATATTCTTTAATAGTCTGTGACATTTCGAACTATCTTAGAACTTAGATGTTGCCAGCTTTGCGTTCCTTGAAATTTAATACTATTTCATTATTTACTTTCAGTTTTTTTCTTATATATAAATTATATAGATTCTTAGCATACTTCTGTATATTATTTAAAATTAGCTGTCATTCATTTCAGATATTTAGATGCTGCCTGCGTTATCATATTGATATATTTAGAATATATTACAATGTTGTAATTTTTTTAAATTAAATTATCGCTGTGAAATGATGTTTTGTGTGGGCTGTTATGCGCGTTTTAATTTTATTGATAAATAGAATTAACATTATCTTGTTGTTACTCATATTTAACGGTTGTCCCTATTGTTATAGTGTTTGTTGTTGATTATTGTGAAGTGCTGATTTGGAAAGAAGCTTGTAGCTAATTTTAGTAAGTATTTTATAAGTAATACAAACATATTCGCTATAAGCATTAAAATTAAGGACGAAAAGTTTAATAAAAACTACATAAATATAGAGTTAAGCTGTAAATTATAATGTTTTTAGAATAAAGAGAATGCTGTAAATCAGATAATAAATTTTGTAATTTCCGATTTTCAGGAACAATGATTAAGGACATTATAATAATAACATTGGCAGTCTTGACTAGTATAAAAAGTGATTGTGATCTAGTAAGTTTACCCAGACTGGAACAATGTAGAGGTACAATCAAATGTAATGGGGTCCTCACGGACCAGTCATCGGCTTTACGGTCCTGGGAATGCATACGACACAGAAGAACATACTATAGGAGCTATAATAATGACCAATACGATTACGATTCTTATTATGAGTTACACATCGAATTGTATAATGTCGATATAAATAAGTTCGAGAATCCCTTATTAGGCCTAAACAATTTACAGAGTACGAACGTTAATTATTTGACTTTGGAGGAAGGGAACCTGGTTTCAGTTTTACCAAAAATTTACGAATTAAGTAGTGTGAGAATACTTGTTATAGTCAAAAATATGATTGAAAAAATTGATCTCACAAAACTATCGTATATGTCATCACTTGAGACAGTAAACGTATCAAAGAATGCAATTTCAATTATCGATGACGTTGAAGGACCAAAAGAAGGCAGCAGCAAAGTTCACACAATCGATCTGAGTTACAATGAACTAGAATTAATACCTGATAACAGCTTCACTAGATTTATACGCTTATTGTATTTGGATTTGTCTTACAACTTGATAAAAAAAATTGATATACTTACATTCGAAGGGATCAGCCAAGTGGAAACCCTTTTACTTTCTCATAATCAATTGACAGAAATCGGTTTGAATTTTGTAAGATTTACACATTTGAAACAGCTGAAATTGAATCACAATTGCCTAAGAGCGTTGTACGAAATAAATTTTAAAACTTTAATAAATTTAGAAGATTTGGACGTAAGCTTTAATCAACTGAAAACAATCGAACAGAACACTTTTGGAACATTGATAAATTTGCAAGAATTGAACCTGGAAGATAATAACATACATACGATAAGTCAAACATTTATCAAAAATAATACAAATTTACAAAAATTATTTATTTCAAACAACTATATTGATAACATAGAACAGGGTGTTTTTGAAGGTAAAAACATATCGGATTTTTCTATAAAAGGCAACCACCTTTCTGGAACTATAGAATACAATACGTTTCTTGGTATTCATGTGGAAGAATTAGATATTTCTGGTGGTAGAATAACAACTATCGGTGATAAATCATTTAGCGACATGGGAAACGATTTGCGGTATTTAAACTTAAGTCAAAATAGCATAGAAAATATGTCCAGAATATGTTTTAATAATTTAACAATACTGTCAAAATTAGATTTGTCTTACAATAATTTGATTGAAATTAATTTCGAAAGCAAAGATCTAAAAGAATTAAGAGAGTTGTACTTGCAAAATAATAATATTAAAAAAATAAGTGCAGACATGCTTAATAAATTGAAATCATTGGTCATTTTAGACATTTCTCAAAATGCTCTTAAAGAAATGGAATTTAATTCCTTTGCTGAACTTAATAATTTGGAGACCCTTCTTCTGAACAATAATGATTTAAATTCCTTGGGACCAAATATATTTAGGGGCTTGCATAAACTAAGTAAACTGCAAATAATTGGAACAAAGATGATGACTTTACAAAAGGATTTATTTAACGGTTTGATTTCTTTAGACATGTTAAACATGTCGCGGGGTCAGTTAGAAACGATTGATTATGAAACTTTCAAAGGTACCGGTAAAATTAAAATACTTGATATTTCTTTTAATATGTTATTCATATTTTCTGTTAATACTACAAGTTTTTCACAACTTAAAGAATTGTACCTGAACCACAACCAAATAGAAAACATAACAGAATTAACTTTTCATAAAATGACGTCCTTAGAAAAATTAAACTTGTCTGAGAATAATATTGTATATTTTGATCCTAAGGCTTTACAAACATTGAGCCATTTAGATTTCTTACACCTTTCGTCAAATGTACATTTAAAACTTGACGGCGATACGTTTAATAATCTCCGCCTCTCTGAAGTGTCATTATCAAATATCTATAGTTCATTTAACTTTACTAGTGCTAAAAATGCCTCCATTACTACTTTAGTACTATCAGATTGCAACATTTCCAATATAGATTTAGTATCTGTTTACAATATTGAAAATCTATCTAAATTAACTCTCCGTTCAAATCGTTTAACAGCAATCGATAAGGAATCATTTAAAAGAATGCCTCTTCTAAATTCGCTCGACCTGAGTCAAAATATGTTATCATTTATACAACCGGGAACATTTCTTTTCACCGATATGATTAATACGTTGAAACTAAATGACAACAAATTGAAAACATTGCAATTTGGATCGCTCGACGGTTTAACAAACGTTCGCATTTTGAATTTATCAAGTAATGCAATACGCGAATTTAATCCGAACCTTTTACATAGTACACCTCATTTATCAGAAATATATCTGGATAATAATGATATCGTAGAAATTAGTTTTGAAGAATTCGCAGAAACGAGTGTAACGACGCTATATATCGGACAGAATCCGATAGCATGTGAACAACTCACCAGCTTTAAAAAGAAAAAAGCAAAAAATATGAATATCTCGGCTAATAACTTTGATTTTAATATTGAGAATATTGCAGGAATACCTTGTAAAACAAATTCTATTCTAGAAAAAGTTGTAGATACTCACAACGATGGCATAAGCGAACTAAGTGAATTAAAAATGACTCTGGGTGACCTTAAGAATATATTCAATGAAAATTTAAATGAAACGATCCTCATTTCACAAACTGTAAGGGATATACTAGCCAATTTATCAACACATCAAAATCAGTTTAGAACAGAGTTAAATGAATCTCAAAATTCTCTTGAAAAACATTTTCTAGATCTACTGACAAAACATGACAACTTAAGATCACAATTGATAAACTCAAATAATAATATTACGGATGCGGTAAAAGCAGTTGAGGTTTTATTAGAAATGAATAATAACTTATCTTATACGAGCAATAATCTTTCTAAAGAACAGTATGAGATGATTAAAAGGTTCTATAATAATGATAAACCGATGTTATCTTCACCTAAAGGACTCCAACTGCGTAAAAGTGTTACTGAGCAGGATAACATTAAAGTAATTTTATTAATTATTGTCGTATGTCAAGTTATTCTGTGTTTATGTGTTATTTCTTTTATTATCTATAAGCATTTTATAAAAAATAAACAGTTAAGTCAAACAAATGTAAATTTAAATGTAAGCAATCAACCTTTAAATATTATGGAAATGGAATAATATTTTCATATGAAAACATTTTAATGTCTAATTGTATAATTGTATAATTCGAATTAAACTGTACTCCAATTAAAATTATGTATTTATTTACTTTTTACTTTAATAGAAAATGAGGTATACACTTTCTTTTCCATACTTCAAAATTGCTTTAAAAAAGTAGTAGAGGTTATAATATATATATATATATTGGTTGTTTTACCTAAATTTAATGTCGAAAGCTTAGACCATCTCCTTGGTTATAAGTAAAAGAAGTAGGAAAATTTTTCAATCATTAATACATCTGCTAACAGAAATTGCGGTAAGATCAGGCAATGCAAAAGATGTATAACGAAGAAATACAGAAGATGAATATACACAAAAGATTCATTGGACTTACAAATGAAAAAAAAAAATTGTTTATTGATTTGTCATTATTAATAATTAATAAATGATTTGTAAAAAGTAAGAGCTTAGAGTATCTAATATTAATTCATGTAATTTAAGCATTCAATGTTTAAATGCCATATGATAGTATATATTGAATATTTATTAATATATAATGTCAACATACGAGTTGCATTGGTCTCTAAATTTACATTGGCCTTACATTGACAAAGTCACTGTACATCCGTTGATAAAGCATGCTATTTTAGAAAACATCTGTATTTTATTAAACATTTAAATCATTATCCAACATTGGGTACAGTCAGTATATAGCCGTCAGCATACTTGTTACTTGTAACAACATAATAAAGTATTGTGTCGTTTAATACATATTAACATGCCTTGTTCCGAAGCACTTACAATCATTTTTGTGTTATGTATACATTCATTATTGATATCATTATTGTTTATATTTAAACAACGAATTGAGATCCAGTGTTAATAAAGCTGTTAAATAGCTTTAGCTTAGTTTAGCAAGGAAGGCCCTGACAAAATATAAACCTGATAATGGCGTGCTGAAGAATTATACACCCATCTTACTTCTGAGCCATATGTTAGATACATACATGTTGTTCTCGAGGGTTATTACGATTCGTCTGTATTTATCTAGTGAAATACGTTCGTTAAAGTTATATTGTTAATTTGGAGGTTTTGTTTTGTTCATATTTACAACAGGTTTTTGTGTTACTTGGATAGCGCGTTTGTTTAACAGTTGACAGATAAATAATTATATAGAGAAATTAAAACCAGTTGATTTGTATTTAATGCTAAACTTGTTGCGGTTGCGCTATTGAAATTTATTGTTATACAATTTTGGACTGGATTGGTTTTAAGAAAATATTCATTGTTCAATATAACTAAGCCTTTCCAATACATAGCCAAGACAGTTAGAACGACAGACAATCAAAAAAGTATTATAGTTATAGTTACGAATAAAATAATAATGAATGAATGAATGAAATAATAATGCTTAAATGTTATTTTATCTCAATAACTATGAAAAGTTTTTGTGTTAAATTAAAGTCTCGCTAAATAATGTTTATGGAAAAAAAACGTATCATAGACTTGCAAGTAATTTACATATTTTGCCGACCCCAAATATTTGGGATAAGGACAGGTGTAATATAATAACAAATGAACTCAATTTGACGAATTTTTCTAAAAACAAAAGTAATCTGATGACAAGAAATTTACAGACGTGTAGTATGTTCTAACAATATACGATTTTCAAACATAAAATACAAAATAAAGCCCCGGGTGCCATTTAGTTGCGACATTTTGTAAATATATCGCGTTTTCCACACAAATCATTGAAAACAATCGAGCTGCGTGGAGTGCTTTGAAGCGAAATAAACAGAAAAAAACGAATAAAAAATTTCAAGCAACGCAACGTTTCAATTGTTTTTTGTTTAGTAAATTCATACTAACATTACACACATGAATGCTTCAGGGTAAAATACAAATCTTGTCGTGGCTGTTGGTTATCTTCTTTTGTATTATATTTTGATGAGATAGAGATTAAAAACTAAAATTAGATACGATCGACGATACGAAGTACTAGCCACGATCATTAGAAATGAATTATTTAAAAATGTATATTTACATGTATATATATATATATTGTTTATACAACAAAAGTAAAACATTAATCATATATCATCAATATTGCACGAATTAGTAGTGCATGTGACGACCTCAGTTTGTGGTTAACTAATTCATAGTAATAGATGGATAAACAACGAATTACTGTTGAGTGCGTCAGTCAGGCTATCTGATAAAGAGCCACAATCTATATGATTGTATTTTGTAATTAAAAAATAAAAATATTTTTAATTAATAAAAATATTTTTCAGTATAATTTTAATTTTCAAAGCAAATTTAAACTTCATAAACAAGTATCCTGAGCCGAGAGTTTGCCAAAAGAAGAAAGTTACTCGACGCCTTTCAATTTGATACATGTGTTATGTAAATAAGACTTGACGAAGAAATTAAATTCGCCGTAATTCGTACAAGGAGTATTGATATTTCAACAAATTATATGTTTCCAGCAATCTGTTTGTTTCCTTTAATACATAATTAACTTCTGAAACAATACACAACTGACATATTTGTGTAAGAAGATTATGTAATGTGATATTATATCAGTATATCATAAAGAAGAAGATTGCAGAAATATTAAAAAATGATAAAAAATCCGTGCCCGCAGGGGGACACGCGTGGGTAGACCTCGTGTGTAACTCGTTTAAAATATATCTCACTACCTAAGAATAATACATGATGCCGTTGTTTACATCAAACATTTTCAAGCAAAAAGCGGTTTTAATTTTTTTTCTCGGAAAAGGTATCTTTTTTGGAAATACTTTTGGTACTTAAATTTAGAGTAAAAAATAACCTTTCTATTAAAAATATTTGAGACGAGGGAATGTTACCAGAAAAAAGTTGACGTGATTTTACCTACCTTAAATTTTCAAGCTAAAAGTGGTTTTTATTTTTTTTCTCGGAAACGGTACCTTTTACGGGAAAAACTACTAATACTTAAATTTAAAGTAAAAAATAACCTTTCTATTAAAAATACTTGTGATGTGAGAATGTTTACCAGAAAAAAGTTATGAATTTTTTTCCAAAAATTTTCGGTTTTTTTACCCTCACCCCTAAGTTATTGAAGTTAGGTTTTCGGTTTATCTACATTAGTTATAGGTATTCATCAAAGACATCATATAATATGAACCCGATTGATCTTCTTTGTATAGGGAAAAAGTTATGGTCGAAAAAATGAAATCAGAAAAAGTGAGGCTCTAGCGCTCCCTGTATCCGGATTTCTCTGGTTAACGAACTTGACCTTCATTTTTGGATGGTTGATTTTTGTGCAAAGTTTGAAAGCGATCCGAGCGAAACTGCGGCCGCTATCGTGCTGACAAAAGTCGAATCTGGACGCACGCACGCATATATATATATATATATATATATATATATATATAAACTTTTTGACCAATGGTCATTTCGGACTCAGGGGGTCATAAGAAGACCTCCTGTGAAGAAATTTTTCCAAAATTCGAAAGTAGGGGACAAATGAATGGGCAGACCGAATTCTTCGAGGTCTACCCAAAATTCTGATATACACATACATTTATTATTATTTATTACTATTTATTGCTGGATTCATTACAAACAAAGTTTTGCCTTGTTTTTTTAACACGTATATTTTCACGCTTTTATGTAATTGGAAATTAAATAACAATCAAGGAGATTGTGTTCTAAAGCAACAAAGACAAAAGTTATATAAAAGTTTATTAAACAGTCGTTTAACAAAGAGCGTTAATAATTTGCTTTCGACAGTTTTCATAAACGAACTTTCATAATTTATACAAAAGAAAGTCTGCAATATTTTGATTATTTTTTATAGACCTCTTTGGAAATATGATGTTTTGTTTTGTTAAAAGTATACTTTGAGCGAAAAAGGGACTAATGGTATAAATTTCAAAATATTATTATCTGGTGTATATAATCGAACTTTAAACAGTTACTTTTATTAAATTAAGGAATAAATAGTACAAAAAATGCAAAAAGTACTGGAGTATAATATTTATATATGTATAATACGTATAGTTATGAGAAAGCGTTTTATTTAACTACAGTTATGGCAACACGCCTTATAGTTAGACGTAAAAAGTCAGTCCATGACCTCTTTATCAATTGTTACATTTCTACCTTAAAAAATATGTTAGTTTTAGTCAATTGTCAATTTAAAGCTGCTCAACAACCCAGCTTTATTATCTTAATTAATCATTTTATCCTCTTATGTAATATAAGCACTATAAAACGAACAGTAAATCATAAATCCACGGCCTTATATGGAAAATAAAATGCATTTTTGTAAAGTTTAAGGAAGTATCAATCAGTAGACTAACCCTCATAATGGTACTTTATACGAATATAATAATTAAAACAAGTACCGTTTTCTATCTTTACAATAATAAAATAAATCTTTTATTCTTTTGATGATCAAATCTAATAATTATTTTCGAACAATATTATTATAAATGCAATTACATTATATCAATGTAGTGATAACAAAATAAATATTTTTATTATCTTTACGTTAATAAATAATATTTATTTATTAAAGATATTGTGATTTTAGAAAATATTCAATCCTACGGTCTGGTCGTGTCATGTAACAAAATAACATATAATAACATAATAAAAATAACAAACTACCGAACATAACACAGACAATAACACCTTTACCGAACTAATTCCTTTAAAATAATCCTCGTGTGTTCAAAATTTAAGATGGCATAAATTAGTGTATATAGAAAATATAAAAGCAAGAGAGTACAAGAACGTGAATAATTTATTATCATAATAATAAAATTATTATATTCGTCACTACACATACGTGGTAAGGTATATATCGTGTTTTTAGTTGTTAGTATATTATCTTATAGTATATTATTTGAGACCAAAATATCTTTAAATTTTTTGTTGTATATAATAAAATTATAATTCAGTAAATTGAATTTATTTTCTGTCTTATAATTGTCGCAGTTTGTAGAAAAAAAAAACGAATGTTCCGAATATAACCTCAATTCTTTAGGTACTAATTTTTAAGTGCAATGTTTAAATTTTAATGGATAATTTTTTTTTAAATATATTATTAGTGAATCTTCAGTGTTGACGCAAACATATATAAACAAAACATCAATATTGACTCAGCTTTTTAACGGCATTTCAGTGACCAACATCTATAGAAGATTTATACATATAAAAAATAACTAAAATAAATTTTAAAACAAGTAATTAATTGGTTTAAACTTGATTCTTGATTTCTTTCCCTTCAGAATACGTAGTAGTTTAACGATCCACCTGTACAAATGAACCGCTTTGGTCTGTGTCTTGGGAATTACAAGAGAAACGTGGAATTGCTCATTTACTATCGGAATCGATTCAAATAGATAATTTAGAACTATATTGTATACAGAGCGATAAATTCCCATTTGATGCTAAGTAAGAGCAATCAATTATTCACTGGATTACAAGTTTTAAATTCAGTTTAAAAAAAATTATAACAATGGTATCTTATTCAAGTATTAGCCTACCCGTGTGTCATCTGTGTCTAAATGGACAATAACTAAGGTTAAACAAACAAATTTAATGTTTTTGTCATACAGTCAATAGTGATAATCACAAGAGTATTGGGAGAAAATACAGCGCTTTGGTGGTAAATGTAATACGCTGGCAAGCAGGTTAATATGATGAATAACAGTAGTAATGCTGTTTAAATAATTTTCTTTTAGAGTCGATGTAAATGAGGCTGTAAAGGATTATACAGAAACATGTACTATAGCGCATTGTATTCATGTTTGAATGAATTTAATATTTTTTATTATTACTATTATTATAAAATCATTTACTTCGTGCTCAGGTGGTTTGGGCACGTTGAACGAATGAGTGATGAAAGAATGGTAAAAAAGATTTATATAGGAAAAGTGAGTGGTAAGAGAGACAGGGGGAGGCCTCGAGTGACCTTCGAAAACACAGTAGCTACGATACTGGAGGAAAGTCACGTAAAAAGCATGAGGACCCCCCGGAGGGCATGTATGAAGAAGTTGATCTCTGTGGCCGAGGCGAAAGAGGTATGCAGAGGCCGTAGCGTTTGGCGCTCCGTCGTCTCTGGCTACCCCACAAGGGATATGGCGTGAAGGTAAATAAATAAATAAATACTTCCTAAAGACATCAAATTCAATTCAATTCAATTCAATCATTAATTGAAGTCACTTGAGATACTAAGATTGATAATACTTAATCTTTTAAAATTATAATTGTCTACGTACTTCAGTTTGTATAATAATTAGGCAATGTTTAATTATGATGCCTTTTTCGATTGATATATAAATAATAATTTTATTTCTACATTTTACTGGTTACACATATTTCTAAAAGTGTATGTCTAAGTCTATGTCTAACTATGGTGTAGTATTCATGTCGCTGTGGTCCTGCGCTAGTAATAGTGTTTTGTAGATTAACTAATTAAATCGTTAAAGTACTTATTGAATGACCGTTAGTTTAAGTTATTATCAGTTTCTTATTAATTATATTAAACAATTTAAGGGTATGAAGAACGTTTCGTTGCATTACAGTACTTAATGAATGACCATTAGTTACCTAAACTACCATTACCAGTTTCTTATCAATTATATTAAACAATTTAAGAGAATGATGAACGTTTCGTTGCATTGCAAGAGTTTCGTTGGTAACACAGTTTTAGAAAATTAATCCCAATATCAAAAGCATAACTTACTGTTTACTTACTCACTCTTTTGATCTATTAGATAGCAAGTGCTAAAAAGCTACCTGAAACTGATTAGTTAGTACCTGCAGTATATAGACAGGAATTTTCAAGTCTGAGAAACTCTTGTTCTTCGATATATAAATGACATATATATGAAACTATAAACAAAGGTACCGACGCTAATTAAAATTTTAGTATCAATTTTTCAATTAACTCTTAATTTTAAACTTTGTCAATTAAGCCTCGTAACTCGTTTGACTTTCAAAAAGTCTTATTTCATGATTCTTCATATTATTTTCTTCCTGAGAACAAAAATGATTTAATAAGAGTTGTCTTTTTGATACTTCACTGAAAAATAAATATCAAATTATGTTTTTTCTATCACTATTTTAGAATAAACTTAATATTGTATTGAATTTGAAGAGTTAAAAATACTTGTGTAATGAATCACGCTTTATTACCAGTTATCATTTGTTCGTGTTTTTCAAAATGATTCAGATAGAAACAATACAAAATATAAATTGCAGTTAAATGTCGGAGTATATTGTTCCTTTTATGTGGTTTGTATTTTATTTATTATATATTTTTTAGATATTTATGAGAGCAATCATATTCCTTATATTAATATTACTTAGCTATTTAACTAAATTAACCTATAAAATTAATATTATATATATTACATTAAAAAGTAAATAGAAATAAGTCACTTTACGTCCATTGTGTTTAAAACTAGTCTTAAAGATACCAAATAGTGATCTTTTAAAGAGTGAATCTCAATAAGTTATTAATATATAATGATATTCATTTATTGTTGTTTAAAATTAAATTATTACATTTACTTCTGAGTTTCGTTTGATGATATTATTTGGGTAATTAGATATTTATAAGTTTCATAGTATTACAATGTTTAAAGATTATAATACTAGGGACGAGATTTTGACTAGCTGCGCTCGCAAAATCTAGGTAGAATTCGGCGGATTGAGCGAAGCGAGTAACCCATCTTCAAATCAGTGTTCAAAGGTGAAACCGACAGGTATAAAATATAGAATAATCAAATATCACATAGCGAATTTTTTTTTACATTGAAGTCTATGCGATTGTTATTTTTTAGTGATTATTCCTTAACGACATGAGTTTTTTTCAACCTTTTTTTTTATAAACTATCGCAATAACCATCGCTATAAATGTGCAAAATTTCACGAGGTTCGGTAAAGCCGTTTTCATGTTAACCCCGGTGATGGGATGCAAAAAGTCTCACTAGAGCGTTCCGCTCACTCCTCCCGCTTCGCTCAATAAAAAAAAAATATGATATTTAAGAGCAACTTTATATTATTTATCTTACCCTAAAAAATCTTCACTTCATCGATTGAGAAGAGTAACAAAAACTAAAAACTAAAATAACAAAGAAGTTTCACCTTTTTCGAAATCTGAATATGATAATAATTAATTACTTCCATAATAAACACACGGGTTTGTAGTTATTAATAAAAATGTAGGATAATATACTGAGATTGTAAAAACTGAAAATTATCAAAGTAAAATATTGAGAGTGAATTTACTTAAGTTGATTATATTTTACATTTTTTTATCATCCTTCATAATCCAATATTAACAATTATTGTTATTTAAATTGATTTAAATCAGATTTTCAGTTCAGTCATATAATTAAGATAGGACACTTCAGAAATGCCTGAGGGATGAAGCCAAAAACTTTACACTGAAACTTCTAAGAATCGTAATGGATATATGGCGGTATTAAAGTAAATTATTCAGAATTTACACCAGTAAAAGCTAATGCTTAACTTTTTAAACTTTAAATCAATCTCAGTAGCTGAGTTTTAAGTGTTTTTGGTGTAATTTGGTATATTTTGTAAATAAATAATTAGCCTTATTATATTTCTTAAACATAATGTCATGTTTATAAAATATATATCATAATTCATTACGCATTAATGTAGCTTGCATATATATGCATTTATGCACGTATGTATGTTTGTATGTATGTTACGATCTTCAAATATCAAGAGTTAGTGGCAATAATTCTAGACATCAAATAATATTGCGACACCATAGTGCAGGTTGTAACTGACCTAAATTTACTATTGCTATGAAGCTAAATAATGTTTAAACTAGACATGGTAACAGTAAAAAGGTTAGGTTTACTATAACTATTATACTTACTAGTAAAAAATATTATATTATATAGATTCTATTACCATTTTTATACACATAAATATATATATATATATATATATATCATAGAAATGAAATTTCATAATTAAAATATTTTGTCATGTCAATAATCAACCAACCCAAATACGTTCTGAAATTCAAAATACTTTCCTTTCGTAATGTCATAATAGTTTATACTTTTGGAACGTCTGTTTATTTTTTCCATTTTTTTTAATTTTCAATGTTTTACATTTGAGAACATAATATACAAAAAAATAATTTTATATGATTATGAAACTTTATTGTGGCATAAGTAATAGGAGATGATATAGAAATATTTATTTAATATATTACATTCTATTTATCTTCTACATGCTTCATCTTCCTGCCCTTATCCCATTTTGGGGTCGGCACAGTTAGTTTTTTTCTTCCATACTCTCCTGTTACTTGTCATCTCTGTACACACTCCCTTCTTCTCCATATCGTCTTTCACGCAATCCATCCATCTTTTCTCCGGCCGTCCTCTACCTGTCCATCCCTCCACTACCATACCTAGCACTTTTTTGGTCACGTGCCTTTCATCCCTCCTCATAACATGCCCATACCATGACAGACAGACATCTATTTATCTTCTACACTAACATTATCTTATTACAGCGAGAGCCTGATATCGAAAAGTCTTAACAGTTAGCAAAAGGAAATTATAGAAAACTAATGCAAGATAAATAAACTTTATTTATTATAGATACAAAAGAAAGGTCTTAAATAAAAGATCGATTATTTACCTTTAATTTATATTATTATTAATTAGATTTTTTTTCATATTATTACATTTTTTATAATGACTCACCTTTATTAACTATACTAAAAAAATTAAAAGACCAAGTATTTTTATTAGAAAAAAATAAAAGTAATACTTTTTTAAATCTAAACGCTATACAACAAAGTGTTTATTTTTCGTTCAATATTTTTCAATAAACGTCCAAACTTTCACAATTAAGCCGTACCTCGTTCGACTTTTGAGAGGATTTATTAAAACGCTGTTCATATGATTTTGTGTATATTTTTCAAAGCAAACTTATCCAGAGAATAATACCGTGTTTAATTATTTTTGTGTTGCTAACGCTTTTGTACTATGTATTGCGAAATAAACTTTCAGGGAAGATTCACGAAATGTGGAACAGGAAATATAATAATATTAAATATCGTCTTAGATATTGTATATTTGTCAACTATAACATTTTAATAAAATGTATAATATATAGATATAATATGTATTCCAAAATTAATTACAAAGTAATACATAAAAGTAATTTAATATATAATTGGAAAGAAAATTTTAACTAATAATGAAAAAAAAAATAATAAAAATAAGCCTCTTAGTAGTCACATCTTAGGCTCATTCTCTTCCTATTTATCTTTAATAACTAGTATTACAGTGAGACTTGTAAAACTTAGTACACAAACAATTATAATGAGGCGTTTGCACATTAAACAAGTGACTGTTGTGTGTAATATACTATCATAATAGGTATAAGAACATTCAAGCTTGTTATTCAAACGGTGATTTAATGAAGTAGTTTGATCAAAGTTTTGATGGTTACTTGTCGAAAGTTGCCAGTCGATATAAAAAGTATTGGAGAAAGTGAGAATATTTTGGTTCTATGCATTAAGTAGCTTATGTACAATGTTCTTTTTAAATTTTATATTTTATGAGACAATACGCACTTGAGGACTTAATATTAAGTTTATTTTTATAGTGTAACCGTTAATCTGTATAAGAAGGATTCTTCTGAAAATTATTCTCGGCCATTTTTTAAATGTTTATTTTCTTATTGGAATAGAATACAAAAACTACTGAAATGGTGAAAAATCAATTTTTTTCAATGCCCAAGCAATCAACTAAAACTTTGTATAATAATTAAATTATTATTGAATTATTAACACCACAGAAGTAAATGAAGCTACTTTTATAAACATCAGTTTCCGTAGTACAGTTAAAACATTGAACCGAATTAGTAGTACATATGACGACCTCGGTTTTGTAGTTAACTAATTCACAGTGACATATGGATAAACAATATTGCAACATTATTTATAATTAAATGAGATAAATACAAACATGTTCTATCGTACTTAATGTAACACTATACTAATTGAGAGCGCACACTTCAGATAGGATCAGTATAACATTACTAAAACTGATTGAGTTTGTTGATAGTGTGATAGAAGATAATGACAATTATATTTTACTAAAGAAAATATATTTTCTTAAAAAGCGGTGGTAATTTTATTGTGAATATAAACGACTAGCTTAAACCCTCTCGCTTCGCTGGGCACACTATTAATTGGGATGTGAACTTAGGTTGCTATGGTAAACTTTGTCATATTATCCGTTGTCATCGTAACCGTTACTATAGTAACTCTTACCTCCGCGTTAAATGTATAGCTTCTACAGGTTTGAAACTTGGCGAAATGCAAAAAGTTGCAGTGCCTTTGTACGAATCTTTTAAATAACTCTGTTTTTTATATATTCTGTGTGCACATAAATTTTAAATAAATAAATAAGTTGAAATCCGTTGGGATAGGAACTCCGTAAAATCCGTTTTTTGTGGACGTTTACGTCACAAAAGTAGCAACTTTGTAAAATTTTAAGTTAATCGGACAGATAGTTTTGAAGATTTCGTGATGAGTCAGTGAGTGGTAAATCGCTTATATATAATAGATATAGAGTAAAACGGTCATTTAAGTGAATAGTAGAGCAGTGATAGAAGTAATTTAGTTTAATTTTGAGTTTCATTGGCGCAATCATACTCGATGAACTAAGATGTATATACTCGTACGAGGTATATAAATGTCGTGTAGGTATATGTCAGTTAGTCTTGTCAATTTGTCATCTGACATTTATTTATTATTAGAAAAATATTGATATTATCATGCAACAACACTACGAGGCATGAGGTTAAAAAAAAGCTTAAGTTAATTTTAACATCACAGAGTACCACATTTTAAGATATAAATTAGATATCTCTGTTCCAGGTGTTTATAATTATTTACAGTACCTTAAGCGAATGATCATGTGGTGATAAATATTATAATAATCCTGTAATGCAGCTGTCGCCAGCTTTGGAGAAGGGTGGACGAAGGTATTAATAAGGTAGTTCGTATAAGAATGTTCCCTGAGACTTTTACTACATAAACAACCACGTAGGGAAGTGGTTCGTGTTGAGGTTGTAATTGTCTTTTTTAGTAAATCTTACAGAAATCATTATAATTATTCATTACAGTTGTTTTGGTCTCAAATATTTAATAACAATTGCCTATTTAGCTATTATTTCCATCATGAAATCATTCCTTTATTGCTTAATACATATGTTTTAATTTATTTCGGTCGTTACTAAAGAAATTGCAAATTCAGAAGTTGAATATTAATAGTGACGAAAACTATAAAGGCGATTATATTTTGAATTATCTGTTGTTTATATTCACACATTCAGTAATATTGAATCACGTTATTAAAATTGTTTTAAATCAGATCTCTACGAGTTAAAACATAAAATTAAGATGACACACTTCAGAAATGAAGGGAAATTTCTAAGACTCGTAATGGACATATGACAGATGTCGGATTTAATAAGATTACTTTAAAGTTAAAGATTATTTCAAAGTAAATTATATTTTCAGAATGGTAGTACAAGAAAATTTCAATGTGGTATTTTACATTTAGCATAATGTACATGGACTGTAATTGTACACATCCAGCTCATACTTATATTTAGAGAAATATTGTAAGCCTAGGTATATGTGGTATGACAGGAAATATATTAATTATTAATATAAAATGAACTTGTTTTTTTGTTTAAAATTAATTTCAGGATATATTATTAATTATAATTACCAAAAAAGCAAATTAACAGTATTCATCAATTTTCTTTCCTGAAATCAAATTATGAATACTATGAAATCTTAATACAGAATAAATCAAATTTGATAAAATGTTGACAAATTAATTGATTTGTAGAAAGATCAAAGTATATAAACGAATAAAGTATAGAATAACTGTAATACTTCTCAACAATTATTATAAAGGAATCACTTTAAGAAACAGTTAACTGTTTCTTTAAACGAAAAGTTTAGAATCCCGTGAGTATACTAGCTAGCTAGAGATACAACAAGGCATACAAAGAGCTTAGTTTTTAAACTTCGCTGAACAGAAGATTTCACTCACGGAAATTATGAATACTGGTCTAATGGAAGAGTCAAACTAAATGGCTGCGCTTTTTGAAGGACGTGAAAAGTCATGTTTAAAAATATTTTATCCTAAAGAGAAATATCTTTCTCTACTATGAAGGGAGTTAGTTAACTTAAACTGTAGTAATATTAAGCAACACTTAACTTTAAACATTGGATGTTAAAATATAAATTGTAAAATTGGATGTTGTTGATAAAGAGATAATCATTTTCCATCATTTTGTATGAAGAGGTTGATGTCTGTGGCCGAGGCGAAAGAGGTATGCAGGAACCGTAGCGTTTGGCGCTCCGTCGTCTCTGGCTACCCCGCAAGGGATATGGCATGAAGAGAAATAATTAAATAAATAAATAGTTATTTTCTGTTTATCAAACATTTGATCAAGTAAATGAAAAGTTTAAATGTTGCGATCGCTTGTACTGAATTAATATACTGAAAAAGTAACGTCCTTTTGTAATCCACTCGTTTGCAGGGAAGTTATTATTAAAACCCGCTTGTTAAAACTTTACAATATTAAAAAAAACATATATTTTTATATTTTTTATTTTATTCATACATTTTGAATCTTAATTTCACGTTAATTAAAATAAGAAATACTTGTATGTTCTTTTTATATTCGAAGTAGATTATTACGAAAATAAATTAATTTTATTGAAAATGGAATGGAATGTAAATTATTAAACAAAATTCTTAAATATACTTTAATAAAATGTGTTATATAAAACATTTCGGCGTTTTCGAGGCTTCATTAAAAAGGACGCTTGCAGCAGATAACGAACACAGCATCCAGTAACAATGTTCTTTGTTTATTTGTTACAATATTCCACTGATCCTAGAAGTATTATTTCGTGACGTCAGGAATCTCAACCTAACATGACTTACTTTTTCAAAACAGACTTAATTTAAATTTGAATATTATTTACATTTTTATGTATTTTTTTCTGTTTACGTTAATTAAAATTAATTAATAATAATAATTATTATTATTAAATATGACGTTAGTTATATTTGGTAAATCCTATCTATATAGTTCAACAGAAACACCCGCTTTCAATTAATGTGAATGCAAAAATATTTTTAATTATAGCGTAACTGTGATAGTATTTAACTATTTTAAGTTAAACTGTACATATAGTCACTGTCCATACATGTCCCAAATCTTCACTTACAATTTGTTTTCTACATCTGTAAATGTTAGTAACACAAAACTAATTAAACACGCTGTTGTTCTCTAGAGGATTTAAAAATATACACAAAATATAGCGGACAGCGTTTTAATAAATCCCCTTAAAAGTGGGACGAGGTACTCTTAATTGAGGAAGTTTATATGTTTATTGAAAAATATTGAACGAAAATTATAAACACTTCCCTGTGTCGAGCTGCTTTTATATAAAAAGAAAAGATTTTTTTTTTCTGAACAAGAAGTATTACTTTTCTTTAGAAAAAGTATTTATTTATCTCTTTAAAATTTTTAAATTATCAAAATATTTTTTTTGTAACCAATTATTAGTAGTATTATAGTAAATAATAGTGAAATCCATTAATGATAGAAGAATGTTTAACGCAAGTAAATTTCTTGGACAACTTTTTCCTTATTGATAAAGTTTTCTTTGTGTTGTGTATGTATCTGTTACTAATATATCATATTTAACCTATAGTAATTTGGTTTAAATAATTTTCCCTTACTTATACTAGCCTTTTTGTTATATCTGGATGTCGTTGTCTGTAAGTTAAGTGTACATTTCGTATGCAATCGACGTAGCCGTGACTAGCAGGTGACCGTTATATGAACTTTATTAATATTGGCCAATTTATAATCACTTTAGAGCTTTTAATAAAATGTATGAAATATTTAAAATATTCAAAGCAAAAATTGAAATGATTTGAACTTTTCTCATATAATATTGCGAATGATAGGAATGTGTAGGAAAGTATTCCAGTGCAAGCGTGTAAAATTTTGTACACAAACTATTCTAATGAGGTATTTTATATGCAGATGACAGCTGATGCCTGCGACTTATACTCGTATGCTCATCATATCAGCTCTAGAATATTGCAGAATTTAACTATATTTATAATATAATTTGATATATCATTATGGCACAATGGACACCGTCGAATAATTATTTAGTATTTTTTTTGTATATGGTATTTTCAGAAAAGTAAAATGACGAAAAAACAAATCATTTGGTAGTTACGAACTAAAGAAAAATTTGGTGATTTCCTGCAGAAAATAATCGGTGTCCCAGCTAATTACCGCTATCAATACTACTAAAACTTGGAACAAATATACTATTCGATATATTCATACGATCGACGATACGAAGAACTAACCACTATCATTAGAAATGATCTATTTAAAAATGTATATTTACATATAATATAAAGTAAAACATTAATCATATATCATCAATATTGTGGGTAACTAATTCATAGTAACAGATGGATAAACAACGAATTACTGTTGAGTGAGTCTGTTTGGCTATTTGTTCAAAAGCCCCAATATATTGCGAATTTACAGTATATATATACAAGATTGGAACAATTGTACTTCTTAAATGTGAGGTTTATACGTGGCGTATTTGTGTATGTCAATTATTTAGGTTCATTTGTCATCTGCATCCTATTGTTTCCTAGTCTGCGAGTGATGTGTAGGACACGCATAGAGAGCATGTGAATCCAGTCTGAACACACCGTGAGACCTTCACGTTGAAAGCTTAGATTTATATTGACCATCAAATAATACGAGTGAAAATAGAGATTTAGTTATATTATATATCGTCATAAAATATAGAAGTAACTAGTTTGAAAATTGTGTTGTCTCTAAAATTCTGTTATCTACTTAGCTTATGCTCTCGAATAATGTAACAAAACTTTATTGTGTAGCAAGAGATTTGGTTTAAAATACATGTAAACAAAATTGTCTTAATTTTACTGCGTAAAATATAGGATTCATAATATTATTATTTCAGATACTCTTATGTTGAACAATCATGAATTATGTTTTGATGACTTTTATATGCATCTTCGTTTCCTTTTATAAAATTTTTTTTGTTTGTGAAATTTTAATGACAATATAATGTGTAATTTATCAAGTACTTATTGGACTTTACCAAACAATGTAATAAAAATATACCGAAGTATATCGTGTTTTAAAGGATAAAATATTTAACTTTACAGTGCATTCAGATAAAGTCAAACGTGAAGCCAACTTGGGTCAAGTAATGCAATAAGCGTAAGCTTTTCCTAAAATTATAAATTTTTTTATATTCATAGAATTAAAAAATATTTATATAATTTACAAAAAATATACTTTTTGTATCCGTATTTTTATTATAAACTTAATTTTATAAATATTTGGCTTTTTAATGTATAAATTTATAATATTATTAATTTACAAACATTATCAAAATCATCAAATAGTTTCAAACAATTTAAGTGCGATATCGGAGCGTGTCGAGAACTCCCAAGTTTAATTATTCACCCTCTCTAATTGAATGTAGGCAGGTGTTGATAGCTGCAATTTATTAATCTTATATTGAATGAATTTAATGTCATATATAAATAAGATTAAATTGATGATATATCTCATAGATTACTGGTATTAAATATTTAATAGTTACTTATATATATGTGTAATATTTAAACTCGAACTTTTAACTTTGAAAAAAGGAAGAAAATCCAAGGCTTTCAAATTAGCTTAGTAAATTGATAAGAAAACTTAGTACATAGATTTTTTTAACTAAATTATTAACAACTTATACCCTCTTAAATAAATTCCTTAATGTCCTCTGAATCATTTCTTGTGCTAGTCATATACCTCTGCTTTACTTAAAGCTATAATATAAAAATGTAGCAGTCCATTAAGACAAAACTTTATCATCGACTAACCACTTAAATAGAGTTAGCAGGAAATCATTTGAAGTTATATTATTAGTTGAGATGCTAATTAAGTCGGTTGTCAAATTATCAAATAGGAAAGTAAACACTGTCATGTTTTGTGTATCTGTAATTATTATTTTACGATATCAGTAATTTTAAAAACTATAGGTGTATTTTTTTAGAATTTGGCACATGGCTAGATCTTTTAAAGATGGTCCTGCAAAATCCAGAACAAAAAAATTCAGTCTAGAAAAATAGTTTTAAAAAGTTGAGATTCATTTAAAAGACAGATATGGCTATAATTTTATTGATGATGAACTGATTTTCTTTTCAATTGAGATTGTAAACCAATAGTTGCTGAGCATGTCATAGAGCAATATTATATGCTAAGTTTGTTAGCATTAGAGAAGGGGAGGGCGCTCAGCTCAATTTCCGCAGCGCACGACGGCGAATACTAGTTATAAAACATAATTTATTATTTTTGGTCCTTATTTAAACTATAGTCATGACAAGTCACAACAAAATGCTCACAACAGTTAATATAGTTATGATAAGCTGCAGTAAGAATTTTTGTCATGGGATTAAGGTATCTTCACATTCATATTTTAAATAGAATTCTTTAACTTATAAAATGATAAATATAAACTGATTATTTGTATAAAAATAAAATAAAGATAGTTGTAGAGGTCATAGAAATAAGTTTTTTATAACTTACATTACATATTTGTATTGTATAAATTTGTATGTAATGTTTCACTTAGCTCCTCAAGCAGAATATACCTTTAGATAAATGTCTTGAAAACTTATATTTTATTGCCAATAAATAATATAATTATGTTATCAAGTCGCAATAATGTATTATGCAATTCCTTTTATTTGCAAAAGTCAAAACAGAGTTTTATTCAACGTATAGTAATAATAAAACAATATAACGTAGAATTACAACGAGTGAAGAGGACAATTTTATTCGCCGAGACTCATATTTTAAGTATAATATAGCTTTCACAAACAACTCTGCACTGGTTCACCCGAAAGAGTTTCTTTGAGTTTGAGGCTTTTATTTGTTTGTTTTATAACTTTTAATTATATTGTGTAATAATATTAGGGTCAAGTAAAACTACTGCAGGCATTTGATTTATATCATTAAATATATTCAACACTTTAACACTTGGTAAGCGTTTTCAAGAAACATTAATTGTATTTGTTTAAGTGATTACAGCAAAATCACATCTTCTAAACGCAATGAAAAGGTTTTGATAGGAAGACAAGTAATTAAAATAAGAGATCGTAAACAATGACGATGTAAATGTTATATCTCCGACTTTTCTTTAGAACGTGGATATACTTATTTGTAACTGATTATTATTAACATATTTATGGAGATTATAATTCGAATAATTTGAGTTTAAGCTATTCAAATATATAATATCTTACTTCATTAAATCGAAGTTAAGTAGCAGTGTCAAATTATGAAGGTTACGTTGATAATATAAGCGGATACTGATTTGAGTATTTACTCGTATATATTAGCGGTCTTAATTGTTAGTTACAGTCGACAACTTTTTTATGTTATAGTAACACTTAAGAGATATTTGGAGGCATAACTTTTTTCTTTTCTAATATTCCCGCCAGTAAACAGGTGACGTCATTGTGACGTCATTCTTCCAGATCAATACGACTTGGGTACCTTCAAAAAAGGCATATACCTAGGCCGGCAACGCTCCTTTGTGAATCCTCGGATGTTGCAAGAGTTCATGGGCGGCAGTGATCACCTACCAACCTTGACCCTCAAGCTTGTTTGCCCTCCTCTTACATAAAAAAACTTAATAGAAAACAGATTTTGTTTTATTTTAACTACTTTAATTTTTTGTTGTTACGCTTACAACAAATATTATACGAAATATCCTTTGTGTAGAAAATACTTTGAACATATACAATTATGTACAGAGTACAACACATAAGTACAAAAATGTTAAATTGAAGTAATTATGATGATTCACTGACCGTAATTATCAAAGTAATGACCTCGTTAAGCACTCACAAACATCACATAATGTTATGTTGTGTATGTTCTTGTGTTTTAGAATGTCTTAATTTCGTATGATTATAAATTTTGTGATTTAATGTGTATTCTTGGAATATGTGTTCAGCACTTTACATTGTGTGAATACCACTTATGTAAAAAAAATATTACTTTTTTATCAATATCATTTATTTGGCATTATTTTAAAACTCAACTTAAGCAAAATGTTTCACATTTATTATTTCATTTTTAATAAACAGGTATATCCATTTTTATAATCAATCAACTCGATGTTGATATTTTTTTAGAATTGTATAAACGGTTAACATACAAGTTATACAAAGTATTTATTTCTGAGGTTTTGATTTTTTCCCTCGTATAATTTATTGTTTAGATATTACGCAGTGAGTAAATCACCGTGTTCGACTACTAGAAGTATTAAAAATAATACAGAGAAAATACTGAAACCACAATTGGATATTCGATCCTATTTGACACCTTATACAAATATTACCATATTGATTTAATATATCGGAATAAGTTTCAGATTTTTTAAATAATAAATTAAAAAAATATAATTTTACAAACATGTTACGCAAGCATAGCCAAGGGCAATTGTTATAGTAAGAACCAACTTGGTTTCACACGATTAAATGCTGACACCACGCTTCGAGTATCCTGAAGACGACACCATACGGCTTGCGTTCTCACCATCGATGGGAATCGAGGATAAAATATATTCATTCTTGGGTCAATCGCTGACCTGGAATCACCTTTTTTTAGTATTAATTAATTATAAGTTTTAATTGTAACTCTTTAATATAATTTTATAAAATAATTGTTTTTCTTTGCATCCTTCGCTGCCACCAAACTTAATTGGCGCAGTCGGTAGGATATTCGAGATATATTCGGTACGCGTCGCGTCAAGATTTCCCCTAATATCGGTGCGAGATCCCGCGTGACTAACCGATTTCGAGTATCCGAATCTACATACATCGTGGAGGCCAGCAGAGGTGAATCCGAAAATCGATTCGGCAAAGAAAATCATGTTCATGTAAGTACTCTGAATCTTTCAAGTCCTTACCTATCCTAATTTTTAACGTTATTCTTATCCTTTCAATTTATTTTATTATTCCATTAGATTGTCCAAGTAATTTAATATATAAATACTATTATATATAATTTTTAGAGTGTTAGATTAGTGTTCAAAATTTTTCATCCGAGAGAAAACAGTAGCCGTAGTTTGTGTAAGGGTAGATCTAGCAGGCTCGATACTATAGACGAATTTAGACAGTTAAAAAAAATTGTTATACTTAATATTAAAATGTCTCAAGATCAAATGGGTGAGATATACAAGTCACTTAGAGTTTTGCCTGATTTTGACGGTAACCCCATGTATTAACAAGATTTATAAATTTATGTGATCAATTAGTACTTGCATATTTTAAAACAGAACCGGGTTATGAGTTAACCAATTTGGCCCTTATTAATGGTATATTAAATAAGATTACAGGCTCTGCAGCTCGATTGATAAATTCCAACGGTATTCCTGAAAATTGGTTCGGTATTCGTAGTGCACTTATTAATAATTTTGCTGACCATCGAGACGAGACCGCTTTATTTAACGATTTATCATTACAAACCCAGGGGTCTTCAACCCCACAGGAATTTTACGAACGTGTTCAAAATTTATTCAGCACTATCATGACATACGTTGCATTACGTTGCATGAAACCGTGGCTACTACAGTTGAAGCTAAACGTAATCTTTATAAGAAATTAACTCTACAGTGTTACTTGCGTGGTCTTAAGGACCCCTTAGGCTCTAGGATACGTTGCATGCGTCCCGAAACGATAGAAAAGGCTTTAGAATTCGTACAAGAAGAGCTTAATACATTATATATGCAGCAGCGTGCTGAGGGTTTACCTAATAAAAAGGATAATTTGAATAATCAACAGTCACTAAAATCTCATTTTAATTTGCCTTTAAATAATTTTATGCAATATACAGGTAATGCATTCAATGGTAGTTCTTTTAAACAACCATATAATATGTCAGGCCCCTCGCGTCCTCATCAATTTAACCATCAACAAAATCAAGGTTGGCGATCTAATATGCCTCCAACGCAACAATTTCGTGGTCCCACAAGGACTCAACAAATATTCCGTGCTCCACCTCCAAATTATAATGCGAGCAGTAACGTTTTTAGGATTCCAAATAGACCATTCATGCAACCGAATAATAATTCTAATAATGTACCTCGTCCTATGAGTGGTGTTAGTCACTTCGTGCCTAAACCCTTACCATTGTCTGGGCACGACTGGCGTAGAAGTGGCAACCCGCCCCCAAATAATTACTTTAAAACTCGAGAAATTAACAATTATGAATGTGACTATGAACCCTATTACGACTATGACTATACTGATTACTACCAAAACTGTGAGTAAGAGTCACAGGAAAATGGAGATTACTTTCCAAATTATGAGCAATGTGAATCTCCAGTAGTAGAGGAGCTTAACTCAAACACTGATGAGATAAAAGATCAAAATTTTTTCGAAACTACGAAGTCAGAAAAGCCAAAATAGAAGTAAATTTTAATATTCAAAGACAACTCGGATATATACAAATTCAAAACCCACCTTTAAAATTTCTTATAGACACGGGAGCCAATCAGTCGTTTATATCCCCTCAAGTAGTTGAAAAATACTTTTCTCATTTACCCCTTAATTATACTCCATTTGAAGTTACGAATAATCATAATGTGTATAGACAAGACTATTCTATTACTTTACCTAGTTTCTCGGAATTTAAAGAAAATGATGACGTAACCTTTTTTATTCTTAATTTTCATAATTATTTTGATGGCATTATTGGTTTTGATTTGTTAGATTCGTGGGACACTAACATTGATTTTAGACGCAAGAAATTAATTACTAAAAATACCGAATTGCCTATTATTATGTATGACGCTCGAAATAAAAATCTTTATGAAGAAATAATACCAGCTCAGTCATCCAAATTAGTGAAATTGCCAATAAACTCCAATGACGGAGATGTATTTGTTCCTGATCAGATAATAAGTAATTGTTTAATTTCTGATTGCTTTACAAATGTGAAAAACAGTCGAGGTTTAGTACAAATTTCAAATAATTCAAAGAATGATGTAATCTTTTCAATGGATCGGCCTATTACAGCTGAGGTATTCAATATTGAATATAGGCAATTAAAACAATTATCCGATCGTACAAAAGAAGTTCTATCGCGTCTCCGTACAGATCATTTGAACCCAGAGGAAATAGCTAATTTAAAAACCTTATGTGCACGTTATTCGGATGTGTTTTACCTTGACGGAGAACCCTTAACATTTACGAACAAAATTAAGCATAAAATTAAAACAAATGATGAGATCCCAGTTCATGTTAAAAGCTATAGGTATCCTTATGTCCATAAACAAGAGGTTAGAAGTCAAATCAATAAAATGCTTGAACAAAATATAATTAGACCTTCGGATTCCGCGTGGAGCTCTCCTATTTGGGTGGTCCCTAAAAAGGCAGATGCTTCGGGTAAAACCAAATGGCGTTTAGTAATAGATTTCCGAAAGGTAAATGAAAAGACAATTAGTGATAAGTATCCAATACCCAATATTTCGGACATATTAGACAAATTAGAGAAATGCCAATATTTCACCACTCTTGACCTTGCTAGCGGATTTTATCAAGTAGAATTAGACCCTACTGACATACATAAAACTGCTTTTAATGTTGAAAACGGCCATTATGAATTTTTAAGAATGCCTATGGGTTTAAAAAACTCTCCCGCAACATTTCAAAGGGTAATGGACAACATTCTTAAAGATTTACAAGATATCTGTTTAGTTTATCTAGATGACGTCATCATTTTTAGTACGTCATTACAGGAACACATGGTTAATTTTGAAAAAGTTCTAAAACGTTTGCGCGAATCTAACTTCAAGATCCAGATGGATAAGTCTGAGTTCTTAAAGTTAGAGATGGAATTTTTAGGACATGTCGTGTGTAGGGATGGAGTTAAGCCCAATCCTAATAAAATAAGTATTATACAAAGTTATCCGCTACCTAAAACTACTACAGAAATTAAACGGTTTCTTGGCCTTTTGGGATATTACCGAAAATTTATTCCGGATTTTGCACGGATAACAAAACCTTTAACCCAGTGTTTAAAAAAAGGATCTAAGATAGTTTGTGATCAGAATTATATTAATTGTTTCGAGCATTGTAAGACTTTATTGACAAATGACCCTATTTTACAGTACCCCGACTTTAATAAAGAGTTTTTACTGACAACTGTCGCATCGAACGTTGCAATAGGCGCCGTATTATCCCAGGGTTGTATTGGTTCAGACAAACCTATTGCATTCGCTTCTAGAACCCTAAATTCAAGCGAGCTTAATTACAGCACTATAGAAAAAGAACTACTAGCAATTGTGTGGGCTTGTAAATATTTCAGACCATACTTATTTGGCAGAACATTTAAAATTATAACCGACCATAAACCCTTACAATGGGTCATGAGTCTTAAAGAACCAAATTCGAGACTTACAAGATGGCGATTAAAATTATCCGAATACGATTTCTCAGTCATTTATAAGCCAGGTAAATATAATACAAATGCTGATGCCTTATCCCGTTTAGTAATTCATAACGAAGAATTAAGTTCAATAGCAGTAAATGCATCTGAAAATGACTCTAGCACTATTACAGCTTCAGAAGCTGATAGAGATAATTCTAATACCCTAACAGTTCATACCGACAATGAAAATCCTATTTTGGAAATCCCGATTTCTGACGAACCCCTAAATAAATTCACGAAACAGCTAGTTTTAACAATTGTAAGCAATATTAAAGGAAGACCAATAGTTTCAAAACCTTTTGAAACACACACACGTACCACTGTTCAAATGTCAGAAAATAATCTCGAAGAAGATATCATTAATGTTATCAAAGAATATGTTCATCCCAAAATTAAAACAGGGTTACTCATAAATCCCCCATTCGCAATGTACTCGGTTATTCCCATAATACAAAAAGCTTTTAAAAGTTCAGCTATGAATTTAATACTAGTTAAAAAGGAATTGGAAAACATAAAAGAATACTTAAAACAACAAGAAATAATAAGCAAATACCACGTAGGTAAAACTAATCATAGGGGTGTTAATGAATGTCATCTTGCCCTATCTCATAGGTATTATTGGCCAAAAATGCTAGAGCATATAACCAAGTTCATTAACGAATGTATAATTTGTGGTCAAGCGAAATATGATCGCAACCCTATTAGACAACAATTTCGTACTGTCCCTCCACCGTGTAAGCCTTTCGAAGTTGTTCACCTAGATTTATTATCTATACAGAGTGAAAAGTTTTTGACTATCATTGATGCGTTTTCAAAGTATGCGCAAGCATATTCTTTAAGGGATGGAACAGCAGTAAGTGTTGTGCAGGCGTTATTAAAATTTAGTACTCATCATGGTATACCATATACTCTAGTTACAGATAATGGCCCTGAGTTCACTAATCAATTATTTGCTGAATTTGTAAGAGTACACAAAATTCAACACCATAGAATAGCACCCTATACTCCCAATGAGAATGGAATCGTTCAACGATTTTAGAACAATTTTAGAACATCTACGCATATTAAAACTTGAACTTAAGAATGAATCTGTTATTAATTTAATAAATTATGCCCTATTAGCATATAATAGTTCGATACACAGTTTTACAAAATGCCGACCAATTGACATTATTACTGGACATTTTGATCCGCGAGATCCATTAGACATAGACTTAACCACCCATTTACTCCAACAATATATGGTAGAACATAAAAATAAAATGACCAAAGCTTTTAATTTAATTCATGAGTCTAGTTTAAGTTACAGAAATGAATTAACAAATACTCATAATAAGTCTAGAGAGCCCGAAAAGCAATTCTCTCCCGATCAACAAATATTTATTAGAAACCCTTTTGCTGTTCGTCAAAAGATAGCGCCGCGTTACACACATGATACAGTTATAGCTGATCTCCCGATACATATATATACGCGCAAAAAAGGCGGGCCAATTGCTAAGTCTAGATTAAAGAGAGTTCCTAAAAGCGTTTAATTGTTGCAGGACTCTCCTATTACTCCAACTGCTCCTGCATCCGGTTCTAATGCAGGAAATAAAACTTGAAAATCTAGATGATGGTCCCGGCATTTTACCTTTTAAACTAGGTCCTTGTCACATAGTGTCTCATTATCACTCATTCTTGAAGTATATCGATATCCACGAATTGCAAGACAAAGTAAATACGGTTCATATCCAATTAAGCAATATAATCTCTAATCTTAATAATAAAACTTTTTCTTTGTTTGAGCCCCATACTAACTATTTGAAAGAAAAGCTTCAAGTCGTTATAGAACAATTGCAGTCATTTGAAATTAGCCGCTCTAAAAGAGGTCTCGTTGATGGTCTCGGGTCCGTAATAAAAAGTATTACCGGTAATCTTGATTATACAGATGCGTTACAGTTTAATAACGCAATAAGATCACTGCAAGAAAACGATAATAAATTAGTTACGGAATTTAACAGTCATGTAAGCCTGACCAAAGATTGGATAACTCAGCACTCTAAAATAATAGATAAAATAATAGATAATCAGAACAAATTAGCAGAACTAGTAAAAAACATTAGTCTAAGTTTGGAAAAAGGTATCTATGAATCCAATCAATATGCTCATTTAGGACAAACTATTCTCATAGTCGATGATAATGTTGACAAGTTGTCACAAGAGATAACTAAGTTACAGAATGTGCTAGCATTTATAAGGACATCCACGGCTCATCATGATGTCATTAGTTTAAGTTCTATTAGAAATATAATTAGAAAGCTACGTAGTATGTATGGTAGTAATAAAGTACTAGATATAGAGGCCCGAGAGTATTATGACGTAATACAATTAGGTTCATATTATGTAGGAAATGAAATAGTTATAGTATATAAATTCCCAATTATAAAATCCCAAATATATAATTTATATAAGATATCCATAATCCCTAACAAAAATCATGAAATTCTTGTTCCCCAACACCAATTCCTTGCAATCCATTTGAAAGATTTCAAGTACATAGAGGCTGAATGCCCGAAGTTCACTAAAGGGTATCTATGTGAAGAGATACACAACATACATAGTCGTACATCGCCGGATTGTGTAACAGCCCTCGTTACTACGCAGCAAAAACTCCCCGAATGTAAACCAGTCACCTTATCCCTACTTACGTCAGCCTACGAGAAACTCGACGATCGACACTACACCATCAGCTTTCCAACTCTTACTAAAGTGCGCTTGTCCTGCGATCAAGATATCTACAAGATGTTGCAAGGAAGTTATCTCGCTATAATTCCATATGATTGTTTCATTCAAACAACAGAATTCATCATCTCGAACCTCAACGATCGACTAAAAGGTCAAGCCTTGAAGATGTCCCTAATGAAAATACACTCAGTTCAGCAGCACATCTGATATTCAAATTAAACTCCATTAATTTGACTAACCTTCACGCTACCAATAGAGAGGTTATTCTACAGTCACCAGTAAACTTAAGCAAGTATAAGCGATATAAGCGTCTACCATACAACAATACCTTTATATACGTTACTATTCGGTGCATGTGTACTAATTAGCGGCCTTGCATACCGGAAATACCGACTTAAACATACGAAACACACCATCCAAAAAACTCAAAGGGATGAATCAGAACTTCCAGCGCAATTTACAACGAAGGTCTTCAATAGTCGCTGTTCTACGGGGGGAGGTGTTACGCAAGCATAGCCAAGGGCAATTGTTATAGTAAGAACCAACTTGGTTTCACACGATTAAATGCTGACACCACGCTTCGAGTATCCTGAAGACGACACCATACGGCTTGCGTTCTCACCATCGATGGGAATCGAGGATAAAATATATTCATTCTTGGGTCAATCGCTGACCTGGAATCACCTTTTTTTAGTATTAATTAATTATAAGTTTTAATTGTAACTCTTTAATATAATTTTATAAAATAATTGTTTTTCTTTGCATCCTTCGCTGCCACCAAACTTAATTAACACACAAACATTATTATTTACTATATTTACGTTATTTGGTTAAAAATGTATTTTATGTAAATTAAAAAGAATTCGAGACAGTAACCAACGGTGGTTGTATGGATCTTCTGATTTTAAAAGTGTACTCTTTCTTTAAGTACAGTATTATTATTGAAATAAAAAATCAATCATGTTCATGATAAGAGATACAGATGTCTGAGAAAATATATTATAAACATGCTGAAATAAAAACCGTAAAATAGTTTTATTTAAATCTATATTGCTTGTAAAAATATAAGAGAACACTACAGTGCCAGTTATGCTTGCTTATTACTTATAGCCTATATTGTAGTTCCTTTAACTTTAAAGAATTTTTAACTTTTAAAAATACCTATATTGCTGATAACAATCCAATTATTTAGAAAGAAATGGGATAGCACATTGCAAAAAACACATTAGACGAACAAAAAAAGTGCTTAGAGTAAAAGAGAAGAACCGATTAAAAAGTAACTGCTTATAAAATTATAAACAGTTACTCATCAATACGTTTATGTTATATAATATAAAGTACCAATTATGATTGAATTACATTTAAATTTATTTTAAATAGTTCAATGAAGTCTCCACTCGTTAACAAAATAATTTGACACAAATAGTAGTAGTCGAAATTGAAGCAATTGTAAAGTAACACTTTTATCTAACATTGAACCATACTAATTGATAATATTGTTTTTGATAAACTTATTGATAAATAAGTATCTTTTTTGCAATTTTGATTTTAAGAAGCATATAATGTCCTTTTTTTTTTATTGTTGGAAAAATCCGTTACGGACACCCGCCGACCAAGAAGGTGATAGCCGGAGGGTTATGTGGGACTACCCGGCAGCATAGAGGACGCTGCCATTTTTAAGGTTACCCACTAAAAAACCAACGGTTGCCCTCAACGCCTTAATGGGACGCCACGGGATCGCTTGCGCACTCACCGTGACGCTCCGGCGGTAACCCCCCGTGTAAGGGTGCTCCGAGCAAAAAAAATGTGGAACGCTTCACGATTTTGCGTGTCATCCTTGCGCAGGGGTCATGCTAATCTTTTCTGTATAGTTCCAATTTTAGTATGTGTACTGCTGAAGCAAGTACGGCATATAATGTCCTGCTACATGATGAAAGTTTATTAATTACAATTGTTACTTATAACTAAACTATTATAAAATATTATTACAAAATTAATTTAAAATTTAGATAGCTTATATATAATAAAGTTTATGTAAATGAATATCAATATCGGTGTTTGTCTGCAGTGATGCGTAAAATGTTGACTTAATTTGAAATAAACAAATATTTTAAGTAACAAAGTAACCGAAAGTTTGCTTAAAACACTTTAAGATTTATAAGAATCCTTTCCCAAGTTCAATACAATAACAAATTTAAAACTTAAACTTCAACAAAGCCATTCACTGTCACCTATCATTGCTGTAGACTATAGTAGCGTAGTACTATAGACTTGTAGACACAAATAATAGTTAAAGTTGAAATGCAGGTTACTATGTTCTAGCGTGTTGTAAACATATAGGATCAGTCAAAATATTACATTATTGGGAAATACTGTAATTAACAAATGTTAGTATAGAGATTATGTTACTGTTATAAAATGTTTTATCACAGTATAAGATTATAAAGCTAATTGTTAATTTATTTTATTTTCTATAAATGATTTCCGTTACGATTTCAAACCATTATGCTTAACTATAACAGAGTACTAAATACATCAATGTGTCTGAGTTTCAAACAGTCGTCTCTATATGAAATTATGTCATGGTTTAAAATTTTATAAATTGATAATTTAGAATTAATTGAAATAATTAATTCATTTATGATCATTTATTAATTAACGCTTTAGCGCTAAAACTAATTGTATTTATTTGTGTGTAGACAATATAATTAATTATATGTCATATTAATAATAATTTTATGTCATATATTTTCAAAACATTAAATGTTAATAACTAACTGTTAATGCCTACATTTCAGTGCCATTGGGAAGAGTAAATAATTAAACGTGGGAGTTCGGTATCATTTCTCTGACACGCTCCGATATCACACTTAATTAGTTTGAGATGAGTAGAACTGTGATGATTTTGGTAATATCTACTAATAATTATAAATATATATTATTTATGTTATTTGTTCATTTAATTATACCATAAATTATGAAGAAATGTAGGTTGATACAATTAAAAGATTAATTAAAGTCTGATGAAAAGGCTTTCCTTTAATTGCACCTTGAAACGCGGTTGCTTATAGGATGCAAAATCTTTTATTTATCTTTATCTTTATATACGACTAAGATAAATATTGGAAAAGATATAAGAAATATGAAACCCAATACATTTTTACTAAATTAGTCCTTCCAAAGTGCATTTAATGTTTTAATATGAATGCAGTTGTTTTTTTATGAAATTATTTCACTGTTTGTATTTATTTATATCTTTTAATATTAAATGAATCATGAATTATTATTACTTAGATAAAAATGTCTAAAGTTGAATGTAATAATTAATTCATTTCAAGTTAGCACATCTTATCGGAGTTCCGGTATTGAATAAAAATTAAATGTAAATTTACTATAGTGTAAATAAATAAAATAAGTTACTAAATAAGTCATTTTTACAGCAAGATATATATAGTTTTGATGAAACCTACCAAATACTTTGGGTTGATACATGCATACTTTAATATTATATTTTATTTACTTTACTTTTTATAGTAAACGTACAAAATTTTACAATATCTACTTGTAAATGCTGTCTGCAATTCTAAGTATCTCATAAATCGCTACGTTGTTTTAGTACAATCACTTACTACTATGTTAAGTATCGTACTATTCATGTTACCCTGGTACTACGATAGTAATAGCGTCTATAAGATGTAATTTTATCTAAAGGTCTTTCTAATCTTCAATTAGGTCATAAATGAAGTCTATGAAGTCTATGAATTACAGTCTTTGTAATCATTTGCATAAATACAGTCAAAATGTGACAGATACATAAGAAATTATATTTTAAATAATAATAAAAGAAAGTAAGCAAAGAGAGATACATAAGAAATTATATTTTAAATATTAATAATAATAAAGTAAGTAAAATTTATCCAACAGGTGATAGGGCCTTACAAATAAAAGATTGTTGAATAAGTAAAAGATAAAAGAAATATGTTTTTGATAGTTCAAATATGTGAAAATACATGTTAATAATTTTAATATTTGGGAAACAGTTAACTAATCTTTAAGGAATAAAGAAATACAAGGACTTTTCTAATACAGTTTCATTTTTTAATCTTATATAAAACAAGTTAGTCCAAACTTAAGTATCCCATAACAAACATCTGGATTCAGTTAAATGTATCGAAGCCTCTTCTATTAGATAACAACCCATGTTCATGGTTATATTGTGTATAAAGAATGATATTAAAAGACATTATCTTTGATGATCCCATACAAGGTTATTATTCGGTAATAGAATCTCATCTACTAAGTGACACATTTACACTCTATTATATTATTGATATTAGAAGATCCACTTAGATACTTTTATTAGAAATTCTCCACTCTCTAAAAAATATTAGTTTTACGGAACAACATTATAACATTATCTAATCACGTCCGTTGTGCGTTGTTTTATTGTAATGGATTGTAAACTGTTCACCCACTTTATATTGTCTTGCCTAAGTGTAGTTAAAGTTTTATATTAAACAATAATTCATTGTTAAAATGTCATTACATTTTACATTTGTATACATGTTCCCACATGGCGCTTTGGTACATTAGTTCATAATGTAAGCTTTTTTCATAATTCCTCTTTATTGTATTTTAGTAGATACTTAAATACATCAATATTATAATATTTAACTTAAAATTGTATATGTGTATCTTTGAATATTAAAAATATATGTTAATCAACAAAAACTGTAACTTCACTTGTATTAAAAAATAGTAGGTACATATAGGTTTTCGTGAAAGTATTGTAAAAGTACTTCGTTCTCACAGACGGAGATTACGGGACTCAAATAAAACTCCCGAGACTATGTCATCTGCAACGTTACAATAGAAAGATACTTCCATTTTACCGAAGATTATTAAGATGATAATTCTTTTACTTAACGTGATATAAAATTTGGGCAGTTTTTGTAACAAAAAATGTACTTAGTTTTAGTTAGAGTTACTTATTCAAAAATATAAGTGTCTATTATACATAGAAGAATAATAAAGATGCCATATAATGAATGGATGATGAAAAATATTCCGATAAGTTAATGGTTTGTTGGGTCCATATTGTTGAGATTTTTGTTATTTATTTATTACTTAATAGAACTTCATTGTCTAATTATATTATATAAAGTTGAGGACCTTTGTCTAATTAATTAACTGAGTAATGTATATTTAAAAGCAAATGAGTATTGAAAATGACTTAGAAATTGATATACTCGTATGGCAGGTAAATTTGAAGAATAAATTAACTGAATATAGAAATTTCATTCTGAAATATTTAATGGACAAATAGTTTTATAATTCGAGAAGGTTTTGAACACTAATGTTGTTTTAATATTTACTGCTCGTTATGTTATGTTATGTTACTTTAAAATCCTTTTAGAGTATTATACTTTATTTATAAAATATGAATTGTATTCAGTTGTAGCATTATTGTTATAATAAAAATATTGAGTTATTCTAAAAATAAACAAATACGTTATTATAAATTTTGTAACTTGTTATTATATCCATCTGCGGCCATTACCTTCAATGCTAATAATTGATCGATTAACAAGAAGTAAATCTAATAATTTTTGCATATCAATAATAATAATCGAATAATAATAATCATCAATAACTATGAGTAATTGTGATTGATAAAATCAATATATTGACTTTATTTGCCCATTAAAAAAAATATCAAGGTTTCACATGTGTGCAAAATATTGGAGAACTAAAATTCTATGTATGTTTATGACGAAAAACTTAAATCCTATTTCGTCACAACCGTCGCAAACCTAAGCCTCATCTGTTAGATTATTATACATAGATTGCTAAACACTAGTTACTCAGTTGGTAGAGCCTTTGGACCGTAGGTTGAGGTTGCAGGTTCTAGCCCTATCCATGTTTAAAAAAATTATTAATTCAAAATTTAAAATATAAATTTATATAATAAAAATAAAGATATTAAAATTAAAATGAAAAATATAAACTCATATTTTAACTGAAATTAAAACTTTAGTTAGAAAGATTGTTTAAAGATTAAACAATCTTTCTAACTAAAGTTTAAGCATTTCTGCACCTCTATACAAATATTTTTAACATAAAAGAAATAAAAACCCATGACTCTTTAAAAGAATTTAAATTAAATTACTCGCTTTGCTTCAAAGTGTCGTCTCATTATTCGCGACCGAGAGTTCTCGCGACCGTTCAACGACAATTGTACAAACTATTCAAACATATTTTAATCAAAACTTTACAACTTTTATTGTTTTATTATAATTTTCAAAGTTAATTGAAATTTATGTTTGTACTAGAATATGTATGTAGTAACATAAATTTTTAAATTGACTAGGTAGTTATAGCAACAACAAATAATAATTTACTGAATTATATAAGAATCTTATCTCTTAACCAATCTACACGTAATTGATGCTTTGCATATAAATGACAAATAAAAATGTTATTAAATAAGATTAACAATAGCACATAATTTTAAAATTATATTAATATATAAAAAAAATGTATATCTTTAAAAATGTATCAGAAATGGCTCAGTGATTTTGTTTAGATTAAATATGAATAATTTTCTTGAAAGAAAATACAAAGAAGATCTCACTGGAAGGCTTCACTGGGTAAAACCTAGTGAAGTCTAAAAGCTGCATTCCATATGCCTTCCACGAGTTCTAAGCGAGTACTATACACGCGGAATTACAAACTTTCCTTTCAAAGACATTTGAATTACAGTGATTCCCTAATTTTCATTCGTTACAAAACTTTCACTACATTTTCAAAGATAAACAGCGACGAAAACTAATTTAATACGTACATAAAATTGCTCTAAATACATTAACTTTTATATGTACCCAGTAATAGTTCATAAGGCAGTTGTCTCCATTGATATGTGAGTTAAAAATGTATTTACTTCGTTTTGATTTTAGCAATTTATCTTTACTATACATATTTCACATAATGGTTTTAATGTTAGTTACCAGACAGTAGTTTATAAAATATCTCTTAATTATTTTTAGAACATATATTAGTATGTTTTTTAAGCGTTAAAATTTAATAAGTTTTCTGTTAACCTCTTTAGGAGTCGTGTCATCCTTTCATTATATAACAATATTTATATAACAATAAATTATAGTTACGGCAGTTATTCTCAAAGGGCAATGCAATATCTACCTCACATTTATCTATCTCTCTATTTACATGGCATTTCTTTACATGGCAGTTTGAGGCAATTTACTTTATTTGTTTGTTTTATATCTTTTAATTATATTGTGATATAATATTCTGGTCAAGTGAAACTACTGCAGGCATTTGATTTATATCGTGAAATATATTCAACACTTTAATACAATTACTTAATTGAAATAAGAGACTTTAATCAATGACATATTACAAAAATATTTATGGAGAATAGAGAAGAATGCCAGGAATTTGAGTTTAAGCTACTCAAATATATAATATTTTACTTCATTAAACCTAAGTTAAATAGCAATGTTTATGAAGCTTACGTTGATAATAGAAGCAGATACTGATGCGAGTATTTATATACTAGCTGTCAAAATTGTTAGATACAGTCGACAACTGTTTTATATTATAATAAAGATACTTCAGTATACCCCTTAATAGATGTTGGGAGGCATAACTCATTTCTTTTCTATTATTCCAGCTAGTAAACAGGGGACGTCACTGTGACGTCATTGTGATAAATAGAAATAATCTGGGTTCATGTACTTTCTTAACACAAACAAAATACATGACATCTATCGTTAGTTGCCATAACTCTTGAATATAAAATTATGAACTGTGTACCTTTTACACTCGAAATAAGTGATAACTTATTTCCAGATCAACACGACTTGGGTACCTTCAAAAAAGGCATATACTCCTATCTCCTAGGCCGGCAACGCTCCTTTGTGAATCCTCGGAAATTGCAAGAGTTCATGGGCGGCGGTGATCACCTACCAACGGTGACCCGCCAGCTCGTTTGCCCTCTAACATAAAAAACTGAATAGAAAACAAATTTTGTTTCATTTTAACTACTTATAATATTTGTTGTTACGCTTATATCAAATATTATAGAATGTATCCTTTGTGTAGAAAATACTTTGAACATATGCAATTATGTACAGAGTACTTATGTAGTACTTATGTGTTAAGTACAAAAATGTTAAATTGAAGTAATTATGATGATTCAGTGACCGTAATTATTAAAGTAATAACCTCGTTAAGCACTCACAAACATGACATAATGTTATGTTGTGTATGTCCTTGTGTTTTAGAATGTGTTAATTTCGTATGATTATAAATTTTGTGATTTAATGTGTATTCTTGGAATATGTATTCAGGCTTTAGTTAACATTTTCTTGAAATCAGATAACCTGTTTGTTTACTAATAAGAAGTGTTACATTTAATAAATTATGTTGATTTTCAGCACTTGGTCATTTTATGTGTAATTATTATTTTTTAACACCACTTTAAATTGTGTAAATAGCACTTATGTAAAAAAAAATTTACTTTTTATATCAATATCATTTGTTTGGCATTATTTTAAAATTCAACTTAAGCAAAAATGTTTCACATTTATTATTTCATTTTTACACGGATATACCTGTTATCCGTTTTCATAATCAATCAACTCGATATTGATATTTTTTTAGAATTGTATAAACGGATAACATACAAGTTATACAAAGTATTTATTTCTGAGGTTTTGATTTTTTCCCTCGTATTGTTGTTGCATACTTTATTGTTTAGATATTACAGTGAGTAAATTACTGCATTCTACTACTGAAAGTATTAAAAATAATACAGAGAAAATACTGAAACCACAATTGGATATTCGATCCTATTTGCCACCTTATACAAATATTACCATATTGATTTAATATATCGGAATAATTTTCAGATTTTTTTAATAATAAATTAAATATATAGAATTATACACACACACAAACATTATTATTTACTATATTTACGTTATTTATTTAATATTGTGTTTTATGTAAATTAAAAAGAATTCGAGATAGTAACCAAATGTTTGGATCTTCTGATCTCAAAAGTCTTTCCCTAAATACAGTATTATTATTGAAATTAAACGTCTATCGTGTTCATGATAAGAAATACAGATGTCTTGATTTGTTTACTTTTAATTTTAGCTTCACGCCATATCCCTTGTGGGGTAGCCAGAGAGGACAGAGCGCCAAACGCTACGGTCCCTGTATACCTCATAAGCCTCGGCCACAGACATCAACCTCTTCATACATTCCCTCCGGAGGGTCCTCATGATTTTTACGTGACAATATGTTATGTCTTGTCTTGAGTCTTGAAAATATGTTATAATCAAATTAAATTCTTAAAGTAGTCTTATTTAAATGTATATTTTTTTGTAAAAATATAAGAGATCATGACAGTGCTCCCTATGCTTGCTAATTGCTTATAGCCAGTATTATAGTTTCTTTACACTTCACATACTGATATCGAAAGTTTACTAAAATCATATATACAACGTACGTATCATAAAAATACAGATAATATACGTATATTGCTTGTAACGATCTAATTTTTTAGATGGAAATGGGATAGGCACATTGCAAAAACACATTAGACGAACAAGCATAGTGACTAGAGTGAAAGAGTAGAACGGATTGAAAAATATCTTCTTATTAAATAATAAACAATTACTCATCAATACATATATATAGTACCAATTATGATTTTACCTTTTCATTGAATTCAAATAATTCATTTAAGTCTCCACTTTCTCCACTTCGTTAACAGAATAACAATTTGATATAAGTAGTGGGTGTCAAAATTGAACTAATTGTAACATAACACTCTTATCTAACATTGAATCATATTAATTAATAATATAGTTTTTGGTAAACTCATTGATAAACAAATACTTTTTTTGCAATTCAGATTTAAAGAAGCATATAATGTTCTCCTAAATGATGGAAGATATTAATTACAATTGTTACTTATAACTAAACTATTATAAAATGTTAATATAAATTTAATTTCAAATTTAGATAAGTTATATACTATAAAGTTTATGTGAATGAATATCAACCTCGGTGTTTGTCTGCAGTGTGAAGTAAAATGTTGACTGAATTTGAAATAAACAAATATTTTAACTAACAAAGTAACCGAAAGTTGATTTATACTTTAAGATTTATGAGAATTGTCTCCCAAGTTCAATACAATAACAAATCAAAAACTTAAACTTTAACAATATCACTTCTCTGTGTGTGATTTTAAGCATTGCATAAGATATGTACTATAAATTTGTAACCACAAATAATAGTTAAAGTTGAAAGGCAGGTAGCTATGTTCTACCGTGTTGTAAACATATAGGATCAGTCAAAATATTACATTATTGAGAAATACTGTAATTAACAAATGTTAGTATAGAAATTATGTTACTGTTATAAAATGTTTTATCACAGTATAAGATTATAAAGCTAATAATAATTGTTAATTTATTAAACACATTTATTTTCTATAAATGATTTCCGTTAAGATTTCAAACCCTTATGCTTAACTATAACAGAGTACTAAATACATCAATGTGTCTGATCAACTAAACATTTGGACAACAATCGTCTCTATATGAAATTATGGCATGGTTTAAAATTTCATAAAATGATTTTGAATTAATTGAAATAATTAATTCATTTATGAATTAATTATTTCAATCATTTATTAATTAACGCTTTAGCGCTAAAACTAATTGTATTTATTTGTGTGTAGACAATATAATTAATTATATGTCATATTAATAATAATTTTATGTCATATACTTTCAACACTAATTAAATGTTAATAACCTACTCTCAATGCTTACATTCCAGTGTCATTGGGGAGAGTAAATAATTAAACGTGGGAGTTCGGTAGCATTTCTCTGACACGCTCCAATATCACACTTAATTAGTTTAAGATGAGTAGAACTAAGTGATGATTTTGGTAATATCTACTAATAATTATAAATATATATTATTTATGTTATTTTGTTCATTGTTTAATTATACTATAAATTATGAAGAAATGTAGGTTAATCCAAATTAAAAGATTAATTATAGTCTGATGAAAAGACTTACCTTTAATTGCACCTTGAAACGTGGTTGTTTATAGGATGCAAAATCTTATACTTGTTTTTATCTTTATATACGATTAAATTAATTATTGGAAAATGTTATATGTTTTTAGTAAATTAGTCTTTTCAAAGTGCATTTTATTACTTCCTTGAATACATTTTGTTTTAATATGCACTTTGTTAATAAATTGAGTTGTTTTTTTTAAAATAATTTCACTGTTTGCATTTATTTATACTCGTATCTTGTAAAATTAAATGATTTATGAAATATTATTACTTAGACAAAAATGTCTAAAGTTGAATAATTCATTCATTTGAAGTTAGCACATCTCATCAGAGTTCCAGTGTTGAATGAGAAGTAAACGAAAGTTTATTATTGTGTAAATAAATAAAATAAGTTACTAAAGAAGTCTTTTTTTTTATAACAATATATATATAGTTTTGATTAAAACTACCAAATACTACAATACTTTGGGTTGATACAAGCATACTTTATTAATATATTTTCTTTACTTTACTTTCTATAGTAAACGTAAATAGTTTTACAATATCCACTTGTAAATGCTGTTTGCAATTTTAAGTATCTCATAAATCACTACATCGTTTTAGTACAATCACTTACGCCTATGTTAAGTATCGTACTATTCATGTTACCCTGGTACTACGATAGTAATAGCGTCTTTAAGATGTAATTTTATCTAAAGTCTTCAATTAAGTCATAAATGAAGTAAAGTATTACTACTTTACTTATATAATATTCATTAGCATATATACAGTCAAAATGTGACAAGTACACAAGAAATTACATTTTAAATAATAATTAAAAGAAAGTAAGCAAAGACAGATACATAAGCAATTATATTTTAAAGAATAATAAAAGTAAAGTAAGTAAAATTTATCCAACAGGTGATAGGGTTGTACAAATAAAAGATTGCTGAATAAGTAAAAGATAAAAGAAATAAGTTTTTGATGTTTCAATTATGTGAAAATACGTGTTAATTATTTTAATATTTGGGAAACAGTTAAAACTATTCTTTAAAGAATAAAGAAATGCAAATATTTTCTTTCTACAGTATATTTTGTAATCTTATAAATAATAGGTTAGTCCAAACTTAAGTATCCCATAACAAACATCTGGATCCAGTGAAATGTATCGAAGCCTCTTCTGTTAGATAACAATCCCTGTTCATGGTTATATTGTGTATAAAGAATGATATTAAAAGACACTATTTTTGATGATCCCATACAAGGTTATTATTCGGTAATAGAATCTCATCTACTAAGTGACACATTTATACTCTATTATATTATTGATATTAGAAGATCTGTTAAGTGTTCCTTAAATCAAATCAAAATGTATTATAAGATCTTTAACTTTACAATAACTATAGATACTATGTGATGTAAATTTTATATTACACAACTGAAAAAATACAGGAAAATTATAATAATAATGTTTTTTGTTTAATTAAATTATTTAGGAGTCAACAACTTTTATATGATGATCTTAAATCTATATTTCCAACATGTTTTACATTGACACATAAAAAGTTAAGGACAAATGTTGAATTAGAAATGTCATTCCCTAAGGTTTCACTTTGTAGTTGTATCTATAAAAAATACAAAAGATTTACGACTACAGTTTTAATGTTTTTTATACAAAATATGTGTGAAAAAGCTATGTTTATTTCAGTTCACAATTCTATGAGCATAGTCTTGTTAGAATACTTTTTATATTATAATTTATATGATCAATTCATTTAGATAACATTACTGGGCACATATAGTTTGATCTATTTAGTATAAATATACAAAATTTGGTGAAGCATCTTGTTTGTTTAATTTGGTTTTCAATTGTACTGATATCAGTTCAGTGATCAAAATAAAATGACCCGGTATTCTCTGTTTTCACGTAAATGTCAATAAAGTAAGTTATTATTGTCTATAATATTATATATCTTTTGATATGACACTGTAATGTTACATGGCGCTATATAATTCCGTTATTAAATATTATATCGGGAGATTTAAGGATCTTTGGTACTTCTATAAAATTAGGTATATCATTAATTTCCCTTCTTTGTTTTCCTAAACCTGGCTTACTTTTCTTAGAAATTCTCCACTTACTGTAATAAATATAAGTTGTATACAACATTTCAACATTATCTAATCACGACATAAACGTTTGTTGCGCGTTGTTTTATTGTAATGGATTGTAAACTGTTTACCCACTTTATATGGTTATTCTTAAGTTCCCACATGGCGCTTTGATACTTTAGTTTATAATGTAAGCTTTTTCATAATTCCTCTTTATTGTATTATAGATAATAGATACTTAAATACATTAATAATAAAATATTAATTATTCCTCTGAAGATCAAAGGTATATGTTAATCGAAAAAAGAACTTTACTTGTATTTAAAAAATCGTAATTAGGTTAATTAGTATATAAGTTTTCGTGAAGGTAAAATATTATAAAAGTTCCCCGTACTTACAGGCGGAGACTACGAAACTCAAATAAAACTTATTTAGAAGATTATTTAGAAGCCCAAGATTATTTAGGAGATAAATCTTTTACTTAAAGTGGTTTCAAATTTGGGTAGTTTTTGTATGAAAACAATAAGTTATTAATCAAACTACAGCCAATGGTCTTTAACTACTCCAAAACTGTACAATAATCTTATTTTCTACCCTTCTGTAAACGAGTATATACAAATATTTCATAATTTCAATAATAATAGGCTTTTAATTAATTTATATTAATAAAATATTATTGCTAAATATAAAAATGATTGTAATATTGATGAAAACTATTTATTATCAGGTTAAAATAACAGGCAAAGTACATTACGAATGCTATTGTAACTTTAAAGAAGCCTGAACTGTCCACAACTACTCGTACATGGTGTGGTTTTACACAAAAACATTACCACAATGTTAAGATAAATATTTCAGTATCTTATAACATACAGATAGACAGACTGCTCAGATTCTTGAAAAGTAACTTCCCAATACCTAGAAATATTTTATTAAGTGATGTATAAAAATCATTTGGTGTGTTTTAGGCCCTTTGTTTAACTGAGTAATGTACATTTTAAAGCAAGTAAGACTTGAAAATTACTAATAGATATACGGTATGTAAATTTAGAGAATAAATTAACTGAATACAGAAATTTCAATCTGGAAAATATTTAATGGCCTAATAGTTCTATAGTTCGAGAAGATTTTGAACACTAATATTGTTTCAATATTTATTGTCCGTTATTTATGTAAGTTCATAGTTTTGTAAATTAAATTCATGTAATAAAATAAGTACGTATTTTTTACGCCTTAATGAGGGACGGTGCTATCTTATCGATTTGTCTTACTGCACTTAATCTATAGTAAATACCCGGTAGTAGTCTGTATTTATTACATAGTATCCTAAATAGTACTTTTATCACGAATGAAATAGAATATTTAATTAGTATAAAAAACAACTAAAAACTACAAATAAATTTTAAGGTATAATTCAATTTCAAGTAAAACGCTGAATATACCAGATAATCATTTAAAACTTCTTTACATTCAGGTGGCATATGTCGTATATTAAATGGAAACTTTAGTTACAAAGTTTTATACTCAGTTTGGAGTTTTTAAATTATCTGTTACTTGATATATATTACTGAATATATACCAAAGTTACCATATTGTGGAGGTAGTTTAAGTATTTAATGAGTTTCAATTGTTGTTAACTACCTCTGAGATTGCAGTGTAATTTCTGTGAAGAGTGAAATGGTCACTTCACGGTACACGGTAATTCGAATGTGAATGTGAACATAGTATTTCCGCGCGTGTATTCGCTGAGTTCTCGTACATAAAGCGTACAGAGAGCTTAGCTTTTGGATTTCTAGGTAGAAAATCTTCTTTGGATTTTCTTTCAAGATAATTATAAATACGAGTATTCATCTCACAGAAGAATTAATATAATAATATAATTTTTGAAAGTATGTTCTTTAGTTAAATTAGGTGAAGGACACAAAAATCACCGTAGGGGTTATCCCACGAATATTTAATACAAGTAGTGTGCGCTGAAATGGTTTTATTAATAACTGTTAAACTAATGTATACATATCCTGTCTGACCCGATTTCAATGAAATTTTGTAGATATGTATTATTTGGTCCAACTTAAAGGATAGGATAGTTTTTATCACGATTAATGATTTTCAAGTTTTCATTGCGAATTTAAGGTTTATTTATGTACAAGTGGTTTAAGTCACTACAAAGTTCGATAGCTTTCCAATAGTGTTCATAATTAATATATTTTCAATTATTTAAAAATTATTTTTGAAGCAGAAGACGAAGTCACTGGCAATAGTTAGTATGTAAATAAAATAAAATATTATATTTATATAAATGTACAATGGAAAGTGATGTAATACAATACAGACGTACATACGTCTGTATTGTATTACATGTTTTCATGTCATGTTTCAATGAGGCACATTGTTTAAAACTTTTAAAATTATAATATAACAATGAAAGTTGCAAAGTTTTGATTAAAAGATGTTTCAATAGTTTGTATAATTATCGCAGAACGGTCGCGAGAAATCTCGGTCTGCAATAACGAGACGACACTCTGAAGCAAAGACAGATTTAATTTAAATTCTTTTAAAGAGTCATGGATTTTTTGTTTCTTTAGAATAGTAAAGTTAACTTTTCTTTTGTTCTGCAGTTTAAAAGATTACTTAAAATATTTTTACTGCAATATATAATAAGGCGTTGTAATTGTTTAACAATATTGTCAACTAGTATATAGATTCATATGAAGTAATTCTTAGACTAAGCAATATATTGAATACATATATTTAAGATAAGAAGAACTTAATACACTTAATAGTAATTGTGACTAAATTAGTTAAATTTCAAACACAAAAGTTCATTTGAAAATAGACTGAAGTCAAAACTTAATTACATTAAGTTAAAAAAATTATATTTGTCAAAATAATATATAATATAAAATCTTCATTATTTGTTATAAAGTTTTTTAATTATACACAATTTTCCTTCAATTCAGATAATTTGAATGAATAATATTTTTCATATACAGGCAATTATAATTAGATTTTTTTTAGATATAAAATTTAAGTAGTAATCTAGTTTCAATACGTAACGTAATTAAGAAAAAAATAGGTTTATTCAATATAATTACATTAATTTCTTTTACCATTAAGTGTCCCAAACTTGAGATTCACTCTTTAAGAAATATTAAAAAGCTGAGCTCTACCAAAAGAAACTAAATGTTTTTATATCTTTTATATCTTTAATGTATTTATTCCTTCCTAAAATCATGCTGTATGTTACTTTAAAATCCTATAAAGTATTACACTTTATTTATAAAATATGAAGTGTATTCAGTTGTAGCATTATTGTTATAATAAACATTTTGAGTTATTCTGAAAATAAACAAATACGTTATTATATATGTTGTAACTTGTTATTATATCCATCTGCGGCCATTACATTAAATGCAAATAATTGATCGATTAACAAAAAGTAAATCTAATAATTTTTGCATATCAATAATAATAATCTGATAATAATAATCATCAATAACTGTAAGTAATTGTGATTGATGCAATCAATATATTGACTTTATTTGTCCATTAAAAAAAATATCAAGGTTTCACATATGTGTGCAAAATATTGGAGAACTAAAATTCTATGCATGTTTGTGACGAAAAACTTAAATCCTATTTCGTCACAACCTTCGCAAACCTAAGCCTCTTCTGTTAGACTATTATATATAAATTGCTAAACACTAGTTGCTTAGTTGGTAGAGCCTTTGGACGGCAGGTTGAGGTTGCAGGTTCTAGCCCTATCCATGTAAAAAAAAATAATTAATTCAAAATTTAAAATATAAATTTATATAATAAAAATAAAGATATTAAAATTAAAATGCAAAATATAAACTAATATTTTAACTGAAATATCTTTAAGCAATCTTTCAAACTAAAGTTTAAGCATTTCTGCATCTCTATACAAATATTTTAAAAATAAAAGGAATAAAAATCCATGACCCTTTAAAAGAATTTATATTAAATTACTCGCTTTGCTTCAAAGTGTCGTCTCATTATTCGAGACCGAGAGTTCTCGCGACCGTTCAACGACAATTGTACAAACTATTCAAACATCTTTTAATCAAAACTTTGCAACTTTCATTGTTTTATTATAATTTTCAAAGGTAATTGAAATTTACGTTTGTACTAGAATAATTATAGCAACAACTAATAACAATTTATTAAATTATATAAGAATCTTATCTCTTAACCATTCTACACGTAATTGATGCTTTGCATATAAATGACAAATAAAAATGTTTAATAATAAGATTAACAATAGCACATAATTTAAAAATTATATTAATATATTAAAAAAATCTCTTTAAAAATGTATCAGAAATGGCTCAGTGATTTTGTTTAGATTTAATATGAAATAAATATCAACAATTTTCTTGATAGAAAATACAAAGAAGATCTTTTACCCAGTGAAGTCTAAAAACTGCATTCCATACGCCTTGCACGAGCTCTGAGCGAGTACTATACATGCGGAATTACAAACTTTCCATTCAAAGCCTTTGAATTACCGTGTTTCATAATTTTCAATCGTTACAAAACTTTCACTACATTTTCAAAGATAAACAGGGACGAAAACTAATTTAATACATAAAATTGCTCTAAATACATTAACTTTTATATGTACCCAGTAATAGTTCATAAGACAGTTATCTCCATTGATATGTGAGTTAAAAATGTCTTTAGTTCGTTTTGATTTTAGCAATTTATCTTTACTATACATATTTTACATAATGGTTTAAACGTCAGTTACAAGAAGTTTATAAATGATCTCTTTTCTATAAATTATTTTAAAACACATATAAGAATATCTTTTAGAAGCGTAAAATTTAATAAGTTTTCTGTTAACCTCTTTAGAAGTCGTTTCATTCTTTTATTATATAACATTATTTATATAATAATAAATTATAATTACGTCAGTTATTCTCAAAGGGCAATGCAATATCTACTTCACTTTTACCTATCTATCTATCTATCAGATAGATAGTTGGAGTTAGATATCTATCTATCTTACAAACTGATAGGTTATCTCGATAACGAAATTGTTTAAATAGTATCACAAGACTAGTAACAATGCACTATTTAAAAGGTAAACATCTACTATCAAAATACATCTCAATAGATTGTAAAAATAATTATTATTTACATACTGTAAGCTTCTTAACACATCCTTCTAGTTATGCTATCACAACTTATACTGATTTGCAAGTAAAAAGAGGAAAATAATTAATTTATTAATATTATGTATATGTAATTGAAAATTGAAATTACTCTGATATCGTCAGTGTCAGACCAATTTCAGTTTTCAATAATTATCATATTAAATGTATGTATATAGCAAGAGTGATAAGTTGTATGTAAATAAATAATATATGTAATAAATAATATATACCGATATTCAATAAAATAAATATTAGTAACACTAAATTCGCTTCTTTTTCAAAGCTTATTATAAATAATTATCCTAACCTCAGTGAAACAGTATGATGTAATATGAGCTATTAAAGTTTCATTCTAGTACTACTAGGAGGAGGAGGAGGAGGAGTCTTTTCCAAGGGAGGGTTGAGGTCGTCGCTGGATGATGATATGACATTCAATAAAAAGTAACACTAGTACATAATAATAAGGTACTAAATGTTTGAGATATAGTTCTGACTACATCATTTACTGGCAAGCATCAGCTGTGTCGTCTGCATACTAAATGTCTTGTTAGAATAGAGTGTTTAAAAATAAATTTACACTATCTGACATGACACAGGGATTCGAAAAAGTAATTGATCAAAGTCAAAATTGTAAAGTATAAAGATTTAAAATCATTTGTCAAAAATGATATTATTATATGATAGTTTTAGTATTTCTTATAGGACAAACTTATTATTTATTTTAGTCCCAAGAAGATATTTTAAAATTAGTACAATTGGGTAAAGGTTTCTTGGTCATGTTATTCCTATTTCATTTAAATCATAACATATACATTACCTGAAAGATTTAAAAAATCCTCCTTATACTGAACAAAGGCTTTTCTAATTACTAGTTTGGTTTTTTATACATAAAGAATTTAATTGACTTTTAATTTCTATAAATTTCCAATAGACGGAAATCTTATCTTTAGGGGCCCACGAATAATTAAGTATTAGATCTCATTATCATTCTCTCTGCATATTCGGTATTAAACATATTAGTTTAAGGCAGTGTAGCTAGAGACTATTTTATAATTATTTATACTTTAGTATTAATACTAAAGTATAAGCAGTACAACGTTAAGTTAACGTTTAGTACAGTTAGATATTGTAACTTGTATTTAACAAGAAAATAATACTATTATTATAATTATAGCTAGTCCTTAAAAAAATATATATACTATAGTTTCATAGTAAAGAAGGAAAAAAATTAAATATTATATAATCGTTAATATTAAATTACTCAGATTATATAAATATACACAAATATGAAGTAACATCTTGGTGTTCATAAGAAAAATATATAGGTTACGTATAGGTCATATTAGAATATATTTATGTTTCAACACAAATATGAATAATTAGTAATTTACAAATATATTTCAATAAATCCATTATATTACTAACCCAAAGCTTTTTAAAAACTAGGGGCGCCAAAAGACCCTCAATTTCGACTCGCTGCGCTCGCGAAATCTCGGGTGCCGTTTGTATATTGAGCGAAGCGAGCCCAGTGTAAAGACTTATCGTTGTGGACAGTCTTAGTTCTCAGGAAATAGGCCTCAAAAATTAATTCGCGAATTTTTGAGGTCTATTTCCTTCGCAAAAATATATCGTACAGTTTTTGTTCATTGCAACACTTATTCAATATAAAGTGATTCCATAAGATATGACTTTGCGTCTTCTCGAGCACGCGATTGTTACTAATCATTTGGAAGTCATTGAAAATATTTTTAGTCAGAATACATTTTATTTACTAAATCTTGCTACTTACTTAATAAATCTTTGTCTTACAATTATTTCTGTCATGAAAATATTTCATCCTATACGATAAACATTAAACAGATAGAAAATATATAAAAAAAGAAATTTCGCAAATGCAATTCAGATTCAGAATATAAAAATTGCACCAACAAAGTAAGTGTATACTTAAGTATCTCATAACAAACATGTGGATTCAGTGAAATGTATTGAAGCCTCTTCGCTTAGACAACGACCCCTGTTCATGGCGATAATGGAAGGATATTAAACGACATTATTTTTGTTGGTTCTATCCAAGGTTGATATTCCGTAATTGAAACTTGTGAACTAGGTATTAGTTAGGAATTAATTATCTCTGACTGAATTATGTTTTTGTAATATTTTTGTCATTTTGTATCTGATAAACTAACACATTTTAAGGTCACTGATGTGATATATTGATCTGAAAAAATGTTGCTTATGTGTGTAATTAGTATTCTAATATATAGCAAAAGTTTTTATTTTGATTTCGTTTTCTGATTAATAAAGCGATTGCTATTATATAACGTTTTGCTCAGTAACAAATATTCGATACAATGTTCACTGTCGGTTATAAAAAGATTAGAACTTTCCTATGATGGTTGCTTCTTTAAGCTTTGCTGCTTTCTTTAAGCTTTAATCTTTAAGCTTTGCTTACTTTTATATCCAATCATAAGTCTGAGATAAATATAATTAAGTTAATCTTGAGTTACGCTATGTATAGTAAGTTCACACTTACTTCGCTCTCACGAGCAGGATGTCCAAATCGCTTTTTTCTTCTACCTGTGAGCAAATATCCTCCATCATTTCCTAATTTTTATAAGTGGGTTTTATCTTTTGCAATATTAATTTTTGTACATTTGTAACCGAATTACATAACAAATAAAATGATTTTCCTGTTTTTTATTTCGTTAATAAGAATGTTAAGTAAATATTAAAGTATACAAATTAATTCTTATATTAATACAAACAATGAAAATAAATATAATATGAACATTTATACCACACCTCACTTAAGTAATTATAGCGTGCGAATGAGAAAGAAAACATAAGTTCTGAGGAAATAACTTTTTCTAATCACGACATTAATCGGTCGTAGCGCCTTGATTTATTACAACGTCCGTTACAATTGTTTATGCAATTTGAAATAAGAATGTGTTCTTAAGTGAGGTTGTAGATTTATTATTTTTAAATAATAATTCCTTCCTTGTTTTAAAACTAATAACTTATAATTCTGTATGGAAGCAAAATGTTACAAATAAGTCCTCGTCCTCGAAGGCGGTGACTAAAGACCTCAAAGAAGTTGGCCCAGACTGTACTGTCTGAACATTACATTTCTTCACAAGAATATACTTTCATTTTGCAGATAAGTTTTTACTTCGCAATCTGATAAATCGTTTTGTTTGGTGAGATTTAATCAAGAAGTTTAGTTTAGTTTTAGATAAAAAACATATAGTCTCGTAGGATTTTGTATATAGAATTGCACTATTTAGACAAAACATCTAAATGTAAACGAAACTATAATAATTCTATATATAGTATATATATCACTATGATAAAATTAAATACCGATATTGACAGTCAAGTGAGTTTAATGATGTTATATATACTTATGTAATTTTACTTTACATCGATTTGGTGATATAACGTTAGAAATCTGTTTGAAAATAAAAATAATAAAAATTTCTAAATGATAAATATCAATCAATGTATGTTATAATATCATGACATTGACCAAATAACCGTTCATTTTAAAGTATAGTTTAATGAGATTTTCAGTTTTACACTTCAAGGAACCTGAATTACTAAGTAAAGCAACCAATACTCATGTCTCCTCAATTCTATATGAATTTATCAGTATATATAATAAGCAACGTGGACATGATAGTCCTCTAATAAATTAAATTGAATAACTTATTCTGATGAATGTATAGAATATAGTAAATAAAATAGCATTACGTGTGCATGTTAACTTAGCACTTACAGTTCCTGAGTGGGATTTGTATTCAAACATTTACAGAACAAACACCGAAGCCGTTAAACGTGAATATTCTAAGAGCTCTTTTAAACTTCTATTACGTCCTAATTAAGACTTAAGTCGTCTTTAACTACTTTGAAAATGTACAATGGTGTTATTGTCACACCTCATTTGCATGTGCTTTGGAATCCAAATAACTTTTAGAATTTAAAACTAAATAATTTATCACAAATTTTATAAATCAAATTCACAGCGTCTCTTTTTAAGCAAAAATAATTCTGATGAAAATGTTTGTAGCTACAAATCAAGAATTATTTCAGTTTAGTTTAACGAATAAGAATTATTTCAGTTTTTGGGTGTTACCGCATTTAACCAACGCTACTCAGAGTGTGATGTCGTCTTTTTTCTTCAAGTTCATCTCAAGTTCACACATTTTTTTACGTGCTTCGTTTATAATTAAAAACTATATTTCAGTACAAAGTGTTAAAGATTTTTACACTAATGAAAATGTTAATAAAAGTGAGGCCTGTTTTTAATGTAAAGTAACCAAGGAAGTATGTTCAACTAATATTTTTAATACAAAAACTAACTTTCAAAATTAAGCGGAAACTCGTTACATTTTTAAGAAGATTTATGAAAGCAGTATTCATAATATTGTATATTTATTCATTATACTGTATATATATATGTGTATATTCATAATACTGTATATTTTCTAGAAAACAAAATTAGTTTTGTGTTTTTAACACTTTTCTACTTCATGAAAATCAACTTTGTAATGCGATTGAGAGGAGAATGTGTTGTAATAATATAATTATTGTTAAAAATATATATGTATATTAATAAGTTTAGTTTTAGATAAATTAATGCCAAAAACATTTTTCTTTTAACCCTTTGCGGGACGGCACTGACCATTTCGATTGTTGTGGTGTGACAGTAAAATAATGCGTACATTTTTTTATTACGTCAATACCAGTAGCGTCATATACAAATACCAAAGTATGATATTTGTAGACAGTACTCCCATTACCGTAAACCGACGTAAGATTTTGAAGCAATTGAAGGACAATAGTCTACGTCTGAATCAAATTCTTCTCCGTCATCAGCATAGGGGTCATCATTTTCACTGGTTTCGGACGTCGAAACTTCTCCTAGGAGTCCAATACTTCGTTCGTTTTGACTCGTCTAAAACAAAATATACACACTCATTTATAGTCATAAAAGCAATTATAATTATAATCTAGCAAAATTCCTGTAAATATTTTATAAATTAATAAAAGAATACAGTAAAAAATTTACCGTAAACAATTAATTTTTTGTTAACCAAATACGACGACGATAAATAGGGTATACAAAATTTCACAAACGCAGATGGCGTGGCACTACTCGACTTGTTCCACGTAAACGTTACGGGCATTGCCGTAGTGTGCGTGCTAGGACTCTCTATAAAATAGACCCACACGCCGTACCAACATCTTAAAACGTTTTAAACAATTACGGCATTTACCGTACTGTCATTCTTGAAATCCAAAAACTTTACGGCATATGCCGTGCGTCCCGCAAAGGGTTAAACTCAAACCACAAATAATATTTTTGTATATATATTAATATTTACATTGTCATAAAATATTAATATGTACTTGAAATAACATATGAATATCTATTTACTAATTACAGTTGCCTATAGCTTGGCTGTACCGGACGTATGGGAAGACTTAACGAGTGTGGTACCAAACTTTCTGATTTACGAATATGGTATTTATGAATTCTTTCTTCTAAAAAAATCTTTATTAATACACCAAAAGGTATAATTTTACAAAAAAACTTCTGCATCTTCTTGACCTTATTCCAATTTTGGGGTAGCCGCAGTATGTTTTTTCCTTCCATACTCTCCTGTTTCTTGTCGTCTCTGTACACACTCCCTTCTTCTCCATATCGTCTCTCACGCAACCTATCCCTCTTATAACATGCCTATATCATGACAGACGGCTAAATTATAAGGTATAATTATAAAAAATAAAATATAATATGATTACAAATTAAAACTTTATACAATCCTTAATAAAATCACCAGTCATTTGTCGTATTCAAAGAGCAACATACATTATTGATATATATTTATTTGTGACACTGTTGTTATGACAATTAAGACATTAATACCATTGAAATTGTGTATGTCTGCTTATAATTAATATATGATTATTAATTTAATTTAATTATACTATGGTGGAGTTTCCAGTAATTTGTAAAGGATCAACAAATTAATTATGAAAAACCTAATTATTGTGTGGATTTTCACATAACGTTTTATATTTTGAAGTTATGTAGAAGTCAGTAAATAATTTATATTACGCCTGAGATCACGTTTCTTCAAATGCACCTTTGAAGGTGAAGATTGTTATTCAGTGAGTATTCAAAGCTCTTATACGAGACAAATCTTTTAGATTTCACGGAGTATTTGAAAACTTATCAACGTAATGAAAGAGTCATACAAAATTATTGGATAATTGAATTGGCATAGCATAGTTTTGTAAATAATTCTTCTTTAATATTTGGCATTTACAAAGTTTTTAAGTAAATAATTTTTAAAATAGTTTCGGGATACATTATTTCAAGAGAAAGAACAAAGAAAAGTTTTATGTTTAACAAGTAAAATTTTCCATAGTAATCGTAAAACGAATATAAAATATGACTTTAGCCGTTTTTTATGATGTAGTCTTTAACTATGATAGGATTTTTTTGAATGGTAGCACTTTTAAGTATATCATTTTATAATATTATTTAAATTCAAAAAGGAACAATGCATGCTACGCCTCTTGCCGTGATACGAGTATATCTTCCTCAAAAACTGAAAAGGCCACCTTTTATTGTGTCCGATCGGTAAATCGAATTCGGCTAACAAGAAATATTATTATTACTTGTGAAGTTTATGTCACATATACCTATAAATATGCTAATGGATGATAAAGACGCTATACATTTTATTGCATTGCTTTTCTTCATAACATCGCAACATTTATGAGGTAAAAGTGTATTAACAAAATACACAAAATATACAATACACAATTTTCAGCAATCGTCATGTTATGAATAAGCAGCAGATAAAAAATCCTTTTATTTAAGCGTCATATAAAGTGCAACATAAACTGTTTAAAAAATAAACTTTGTTATGTTTGTCACAGACAAAGATATAGACGAAACTTTATTACCACTGTAATTTTAGTTTTCAAATTTTGTTTGAAGTTTCAAATCTATATTATCTTTACTTATGTGAGTTGTAAATTATGTATACAAATAAGTCCTTTTTAGACATATAACTCTTTACAAAGAAAATAATGTGAGTTTACTATTTGACATATTATGTTATTATGTAAATATGAATTCTGTATCTTAGAACAATCAACATAGATTGTCTATCTACGAATATTATAAAAATTCCAAATATGGTCAAGGGCGCAGTATAAAAACCTGTTTGCTTTATAGTCAACGGTTTTCTCAAATTTGTGTAACATTATGATTATATACTCACAGTTTGTCACAGATGAACGCACCTACTAATGAATTTATTAAAAAAACCCACAGAACTAAATTCGTGACTAACTGTGCATAAATATATAATGAGACCATTATGTGAAGAAATATGTTAAGTCAGTACTTATAGTTATTTAATTGAATATGTATTCAAGCAGCAATTACCCCGAAGTTACTTGTAATATCAGTAAATATTGTAAAATTTCTCGCAAACTTCTATGACGCCTTAACTAATACGTCTTTAATTACTTTTAAAATGTTATTTTCAGCACCACATTTGCATCTTTCAGTGTTGAAATTAAAGTTACACTAAATGAAATGAAACCTGGTACTTTTATATATGTAATTAATAAACTATTTGTTTAAATACACTTCAATGATATATATCATTATTATGTTTAATATGCACATGGCATATCCAATAGATCTTAGCCGCTGAAATCATAAACAAAATAACGCTGCAACATTTGACATCGTTAGTCTTTAATCTATTAGTTAAGTAAGTTTTGGAAATCGTGAATGTAATTTATAATGCTTCTCTTTGTATTCTTATATAATTGTATATGTTTCCGTTTAATTTAAATTGTGTTATATTTAGTCTATAGTAAAAACTGACAAACTGACGGTTCCTCCTTATTAGTTGTGGTTGACCTCAATTACGTCACTGAAATATTAATTTCAGTTTCTGCAGATTATATACGAGCAGCATTGTGTTCATAATCAAAGCAATCGATTACTTGATAATTATAAAATAGTAACTTATTATGGTTAATAATTTTATGAATTGTTAAAATATTTTGAAAAGTTATGGAAAGTATAATTAAAACTCCATGACATTAAAATTACCGCTTTAAGGCTATATTTTTTCACAATTAATTGTTTGTTTCGGTAATGTTAATGTGAGTTTAACATGTTTTAATTAAAATTATAGTAATGAATATAAAATAATAATTACAAATAAAATTTTATTTAGAAATAGAATTAACATAAAATAATTACATTTCAACTAACTGCAGGCATGCGATCACATTAACTACACAGTAGGTAACAATTAAATGAAATATGTATTTATTTAAAGAATTTATCTATGAAGTGATTGATTTAAGTATATATAAAGAAAGCTATCACTAAGATTGATAAGGGTTGTTTTTCTCTCCACAAATGTTGATAAAGATCTGTTATCATTTGATTACCAGGCTAGGTTACGTTGCTTAAGTACTATTTGAGGTTTAGTCACTTCCTTTTCATAGTATTTAAAACTTTCTAATTATAACTAAAGCGACTACAATTCAATGCTAACAATATTTTATATATATATTACAATACTCGTATAACAAGATATCTCTTTTAAAAATTAGATAAAACTGAAGTGAGTTTTTTACTATGATATCGACATAAGATGCATTGTTTTTATTTTATTGCACATCTTACTGTAGATTTTCTTTTAAATGTATTTTTGTGTGTTTATCTTTTATACCAGACTTTATTAGAGTTGGAGAACAATTTACTTACTTTTTGTAAACTTTATTTACAATGATTTAAATATTATTTGCAAATACTTCAAAAGTTATAAAATAAGTACCTCGTCTCAATCAAATTTATTATTATATTTATATAATTAATTTAACATGCAAAAACTCATGAATCACATATGCGTGCAGAAGCTAACATTTATCATCAGTCTCCTACTGTTTCATAGTTTCCGGGAATAGCATTCTGGACACACGTTGGTCTAGTGTAACCAAACTGTGAAACCTTAAAGTCAAAAGCTTGGACCTATATTTGTAAACACTAACAAAATTTTCAAATTTTGTTAAAAAAAAAAAAACTATAATAAAATGCAAATATCAAACGCAAAAGAAACTCTTACAGTTTTGATTAAAATACATTTGAATAGTTTGTACAATTACAGTAAAACTGTCGCGAGAACAAAACTCTCCAACTCGAATAATGCGGCGACAATTTGTATTTGAGCGAGCTGAGATTTTATGTAAAGCCTTTTTATAAAGTATGAATAAAGTAAGATAAACTACAAGATTCATTTTCGAACATTTCAAAAACTTGTTAAATTATATTCCTAAGAAAATAAATCACAATAATTCTTTTTATATCTTATGTAATATGTTCAAAGAGTAACGTCCTTCTCTAATTAACGCGAAAGTTTTTAGCAGATAATTAAAAGAAGTATATTAATAACAACAACAACAACAAAATCTAAATCATTTCACATGACACGAGGGTTAGTAAAAATAATTGTGTAGTTAATGTTTTAAGTGTGATAACAACGAAGACTACATCTATTAGTCTTAGGAAGGTCAATTTTATTTTGGTTTTAGGATTCCGCGTCAAATAGATTTAGATTTTAAAGATTGACAACAATCTGAAGCCACAAATGTTACGGTCTCAAGGTTCACAAATATTGGATCTAATTTAAAAGATATACTCGAATGCAACTCAAGCAATTTAAGACTACATACAGTCTTTAGTTGTACAGATCGATTTATTTTTAATCATTTTTAATATTACAGTGTTTCGATAAACATTTTTTTTTTCGTTTTATTAGGTTAAATTGAAAGGGAATAGTAATTTTTATTTCAATACAATTTATTATTCATAATATTGAGAAATACAAATGAGGTCAAATAAACTTCTTATTGAAAACATTGAAAATAATGCCAATTCATTTTGTATGTGCTTTGATAGAGTTACCAAATAGGTAGTCCAAATATAAACCTTTCATACTGGATATTCATTATCATTAGATTTTAAAGGCATTTAATTCTTCCGTATTTTCCACACTTACAGAAGGCATAACGTAATCGGAAAGACAAGATAATGAGATAAAGACATTGTTGAATAATAATGATAAAAAAAAGATATTTAAGTGACGTTCCGACCACTCTTAAATTTGGGAGATGGTTGAATTAATTCGATAATTTATTTGAGAGATAAGTAGCGTTGAGTTTCTTCCTAGCATAATAATAATTCACTAGGTGGTTCTTTAACACTTAAACAATTTGAACTTGTTTTTTACACACTTTTAAATTACTTGATATTCTTTATTTAAAACAAAAAAATATCAAATAGGTATACTGGGGTTTTAAAATTTTTCATTAAAGATGGGATATCGGAGAAGATAACGAATATATTTTGGGGCAAAATACATTGAAATACATTATGGTACCAGCACTATAATGTATTTCGATGTATTTTGCTTGAATATACTTGAACCCCAAATTCATCAAATAGCCTGACTGACGAACTCAACAGTAATTCGGTGTTTATCCATCTGTCACTATGAATTAGTTAATCACAAACCGAGGTCGTCACATGCACTACTAATTCGTGCAATATTGATGATATATGATCAATGATAACTTATATATGGAAATGTTTTAAATATATTAGTAATTCAATATTTATATATGTTTATGTACTTTTGTATTTTTTAATTCAATGTTTTGGTTGATCGTACAGGCACTGAAAAATGTATCTAGAAAATCATACATTTTTGTTACTTCTATTGTAAAATTAATTAAATTAACTAATTATCTATTTCATAAGATTCCCAGCCGTCGAAAGTACGAGCTCTATTAAAGAGAGTTTTGCTCTGTTTGTTATATTTAATAATGTACCCTAAATAAACTGTACTATATTATCATTGGGCAACTATCTGCATTTTTATCCTATTTCTTGAATATTCCTAAATTAACAGAGAGCATATGAATATTCGGGTCAAGTGACTAAGGTAACCACGTGCCATCACTTGCCATCAAATCACAGTGATGAGAAATTATTACCCAATATTTTGCAACACTAAAGGAATGAGAATTACGTTGCTGAATATTTTAGGAACAAATACACACTTTTTTTCAAGGTATCCATGCAGTATCGAACAGGAAATTCCACCGACGAAAGTTCATTCTATATTTACGTAGTTTGTGGATGAAAGTTTTAGGGGAATTGCTGTTTCATATTTCAATTAAGAAGTTTTTTTTTATAATCATACAAGTTATTTTATATCAAGAATCAATTACAAGAAGGTGCTTTCTAACATAAAGTTTCAGCCATACTGGCAAAGCATCAGATAACACCATTGTCGTCATAAAAATCATCATGTTTATGACGTCCCTGAAATATCAATTTCAATTACTACAGATTACTTACGAGTGGTAACGTGTTTATAAAGCGCAATCTATTATTTAAAACCGTATTTCTGATGGTTAAACGATTTTAGAAATTTAATAATTGTGTTTTCATTATTATTTCATTATTAGACCGTATTAATAGAAAGTAAAAATAAAACTTCATGATGTGTAAAAAATTGCTTTTAAGGTTATATCTGCTCAGTTAATAAATTGCTTCAGCATTATACAATAATATGATAATCTGAAGGTGGCATAAACGTTTAAAATAATAATATAATATTTTTACTATATAATATGTTCAGTTTAGTGTTCGTAAAAGAAGTTTCACTTTTAATAATCTGTTAGACTAAGATAAAATAATAAACAAATTCTTCATTGCTATAACCGACAGGTTCTAAAAGCTGTGCATCTCTTAGTTCGGTGACCATTTCGAGATATTATAAAAAAAACTTAAATTATTTATTTTTCCTTTAACGTTTTAGTTTTTGTTTTATTCTCTGACAAATTTTAAATGACATTCTTCCAAAATAATAAATGTGTGTTTATAGTGTTACATTTAAGATTATAGGATTTATTAATAATAAATAAATTGTAATTAAAACCTTATGAACAATACTGATCGTTCCCTAGCGCACTGAGCTACTAAATAATACACTATATTGATTTAATTTGAAATATTTTATTTTCATAAAAAATGCTTCTTCTTATATGGGTTTGGGAAAAACATTACGATACCGCGATCTATCTCCGCACAACTCCATCTATTGGCGAGAGGCGGAACTAACATAATCGCCCACCAAGGACAAATATGGCATTTGTCCTTTACATAATATACATTAATATAAAAACCAATTTTCAATAAAGGTATTTACACAGTTGAAGTTCGAGTGAAACCCTTAGCCATATTCAGCTAACAAAATTAAAACTTTAACAGACATTATTGCCAGAAGCATACACATGTGTAATAAAACATACTTAATTCTAAACAGAACAAATTATTTATATTAATCAGTTGTAATAGGAAGCAAACATAGTTTTGAAATTGGACGCTTCAATACACCATTTTTTGTTTTTAAACTAACCACACGTACTAGTTTATCTTCACCAGGATGAGTGGCAATCACTCTGCCATATAGCCATCGGCAAGGTGGCAACCCGTCCTCTTTTATTAAAACAACATCGCCCACCATGGGCTGTTGTTCCTGTAATGACCACTTATATCGGTGTAAAAACTTTGTTAGGTACTCCTGAGACCATTTTTTCAAAAAAGTTTGTAGCATTTTTTGTGAGTATTGCCACCTTCTTAGAGAACTGATATTGTGAGATTCATAATTATGGTCAGGAGGAGTTACAATAGGCTCACCCACAAGAAAATGACCTGGTGTTAAAATCGAGACATTATCATCGGATTTGCCTGATACAACCGACAGCGGTCTGGAATTAAGGCAAGCTTCAACCTGGGTAAGTATAGTGGATAACTCTTCAAAGGTCTTAGTGGACTGTCCTATAATCCTTTTTAAGTGGTACTTTACCGACTTTACACCTGCCTCCCAGAGGCCTACGAAATTTGGTGACCTTGCAGGGATAAAATGCCAATTGCACCCGTTACTAGCCACCGATTCGGCTACCTCGTCTAGCATTGATCGCCTTTCGGCTAAAAATAGACCTTTTAATTCCCTGGCTGCTCCAACAAAGTTCGTTGCATTATCACTCCATATATCTGAACAATGACCTCTCCTTGAAGTAAATCTTTTGAACGCCTGGAGGAAGCCTTCTGAAGTGAGATCCGTAACAGCCTCTAAATGTATGGCTCTTGTTGCCATACACACAAATAAGCATATGTAGCTTTTATGCGACTTATGCCCCCTACCCTTTGATGTTCGAATCTGGATCGGTCCTGCGTAATCGACGCCAGACGATTTAAATGCACGACCTGGAGTCACTCTGGCAGCGGGTAACTGCCCCATGAGTTGTGATTCAGTATTGCTGGAATTTTTCACACATGTAACACACTTCCGGAAATATGACCGAACCTGCTGCTTAGCTCCTAAGATCCAGTATTTTGACTGAAGGTAATACAACATCAGCTGTGGACCTCCGTGCAGTGTCTGTTTGTGTGCATCTGCAATGATCAAATAAGCTAAGTGGCACCCCTTTGAAATCAATATTGGATGCTTCTGATTATAGGCAAGATTAGAGTGATCCAATCTGCCACCTACTCTCAAGATCTCATCCTTATCAAAACTTGGATTCAGTGATCGAAGACTGCTGCCTTTGGGTAAGTTCATTTTTTGTTTAATTAATGTAGCTTCGTTTTTGAAATTGTACGCTTGACTTTGCCTAATACTTGATTTTAGTGCTTCATTTAACTCTTGTGTAGTTAGGTATCCTTTGATTCTGCTATCGGGCTTTGACTTCAAATTATTTATAAATCTCTTGCAATACGCTATCACTCTTTGCATTCTGGTGAGAGATGAAAATCTTTCCCAAATACCATTGTCCATGACAGCACAATGCGATTTAACTATTTCCAAATTTGTAGTAATTTCTTTAGATTTCTGGTAGTTTATAATTTTTTGTCGTAAAAAATCTGGGCCGTCAAACCACATTTCGCTGTTTACCAACTCGGATGGAGACAAGCCTCTTGATGCCCCATCAGCTGCGTTTTCCTTTGATCTCACATGCGACCAGCTATGAGAATCCAAATTAGATTGTATTTCCGAGACTCTGTTTGCAACAAACACTTTCCACCTGTTTGCATGACTGTTAATCCAAGCTAGGACCACATTTGAATCAGTCCAAGCATGCATGTTGTCTTTTTTTATGTTCAATACTTTCGCTATTTCTAACATTAATCTTGTCAACAGGACCGCTCCGCATAACTCCAGTCTGGGAATCGAGACCTGCTTAACAGGCGCAACCTTCGTCTTTGCAGTCACCAGAGCTACATGGCTTTTTCCGCTGGAGTCTATTACACGGATGTAAACGACTGCTGCGTATGCAACCTTAGAGGCATCGCAAAAACCATGTAATTCTACAGTTACATCATCTTGTTTAGTATTAATCCATCTTGGTAAGTTAATTTTTTCTAATAATTTTAGTTCTTCGCGATATGACAGCCATTCCTTTAAAATATCGGTAGGTACATTTTCATCCCATTGAATGCCTGCTAACCACAATTTTTGTATAATTATTTTTGATTTTATAATACTTGGCCCTACCCATCCTAAAGGGTCATAAAATCTAGAAATGTCACTAATTATTTTTCTTTTTGTTACAGGTTCTTCCAGCTCCGGGAGTTTGACATCGTATCGGAAGGCGTCTTCGCTGCGGTTTCAGGTAAGTCCTACGATTTTTATAGTTTTATCTGATTTAATCTTTAATCCTTCCTGCACCTCTATTTTTTCCTTTTCCTTACCCATTGTTTTTAGTAGTTCTTCATTATTGCTTGTCCATTTCATTAATTCAAATCCTCCTTTGCTTAACAATTCATTCATTTCTTGAAATATCTTCAATCCTTCTTCTACAGTTTGGCATCCCGTTAGTAGATCGTCCATGTAAAAATCCTTTACGACAATTTCAGCTGCTGTGGGATAACTACTGCCTTCATCAAAAGCCAGTTGCTGTAAGGACTTAACTGCCAAGTAAGGTGCTGAAGCAGTTCCGAACATTACTTTCAACATTCTAAAATATTTTATTGCCGTATTACTCTCGTCTCTCCACAGAATCCTCTGAAAGTCAACATCTGAAGCCGCCATCTTTACCTGCAAGTACATTTTCGCAATATCGGCAGTAATACAAATAGGTGGAATGCGCCAACGCATGACCAAATGTCGCAATTCCGGCTGCAAGGTAGGTCCCACTAAAAGGTTATCATTAAGTGAAATATTATTTTTACCTTTACAGGATGCATCGAACACTATTCTGAGCTTCGTGGTGTCCTTATCTTCGCGTATTACCGCGTGATGAGGTAAGTATATGGCTTTTGTATTATCCCGTTCCTCTTCTGGCACTACTTCTATGTGTTTAAGATCAAGATATTCTTGTATTGCGTCTGAGTATTTATCTTTTAGCTGTTTATTTTTGTTTAATTTATTTTCTAACGATATAAATCTTTTTTGAGATATATCCAGAGAGCCATTTACTAGAGGAGGATCGTTCTTCAAAGGAAGCCGAACAACATACCTACCTTCTTCATCCCTCGTTGTGGTTGTAGCATAGATTTCTTCACAACGTTTTTCTTCATCTGTTAAGATTTTTATCTTGTTTGTTTCAGGTTCTGCTTCCATCTCCCAGAATATTTTGAGAAGATCGTTATCATCAGTACGGGGACGCAAAACGTTTATTTTGTGAACTGCTTTTTTATTCACATTAATGTGTCCTGAGAGAATCCATCCAAACGTTGTAGCTTGGGCTAATGGCGTTCCTTCGGGACCCTTCTTTATACCTTCCATGAGTATCTGATTATAAATACCTACACCAAGCAAAACATCAATTCTACTTGGAGTATGATACTCTGGATCAGCTAGGACTAAACCTTTAAGTTCGATCCATTTTGATGGATCAATCTTGCAGGTTGGTAACGGCGCTGTAATAGACTTTAAAACATACGCTTCCACTTTGATTTTAAAGTTAGAATCAACTCGAGATTGAAGTTCCAGAACCACCATGGCCTTTGAAGTTGACTCTTGCTCGCCCAGACCAGAAATTTGTCCTAACACTGAAGTCTTCCTCAACCCCAGACGCTGGACAGTAGACTCTGTTACGAAAGAAGATTGCGACCCCTGGTCAAGGAGTGCCCGCAATGTATCGTGACCTGTTTTCGACTTGACTCCCACTAGCGCTGTTGCTAGAAGAGCCTGATTGTAAACCCTGCCTGACGAGAAACAAGACACTGACTGCTGTCGGTGTTGATTGTTGTTGACCGATGTTTGTGCAACATCTTTATTATCCTTTGAAGGAGTCACAGTCATTTCTACGGGCCTATTCCTATCTCTGAACTCGATGGTCTCTGAAGTAGCCTTTTCACTAGGGTGCAAAAGAGAATGGTGTTTTCTTTTGCAAACACGACATTTTAAATTGGTGTGACACGATTTGGCAGAATGATTGCTACCCAAACAATTAAAACAAGCCTTGCTGTTCTCAACAAATTTTCGCCGGGCCTCGACCGTTTCTTTACTAAAATCCTTACAATATGAGAGTGTGTGTGATCCCGAACAAAACAAACATTTATAGTTAGCAATATGTAATGATTTCATTTTATTTACTGGAGGATTATTATGAGTCGTAACCCTTTTTGAGTTTGATCCGGAATCCAAGAATTCCATGGCGCGATATCTGTTCGTTAAGAATTCTTTAAATGTGGCGTATGTTGGCAACTCATCTGCCGAACTATCATCACTAACCTTAAACTCCCATTGGCGCTTGGTTTCCGGATCCAACTTGAGACTCAATATATGGATTACAATGACATCCCAACTACTCACATCCACTCCTATATTGCTTAAAGCCGCCAGACAATCATTAGTGGTATCAATTAACTCTTTTAAAGCAGTGGACGACTCATGTAAAATATTTCTCTGACTAAACAATCTTTTTAAGGTTAAATGGCAAATATATTTTTTATTATTATACCTGTCCTCGAGTAATTTCCAGGATCTGTCATAATTGTCATTAGCAATAGGTATGTGCCTTAAGTACTGTTCCGCCTCACCTTCCACATAACTTTTAAGATAATACAATTTTTGCACTTTAGACAACTCCTGATTTGTGTGTATCAAAGCAATGTATAGATCTCGAAATGTAGACCACTCAGAATATTTCCCGGAAAAATTAGGAATATTAATTCTCGGTAACTTGATATGTGACGATGACTTTACATTACTTTGATCAACAACACTACTCGCAGACTGTGTTATAGAATTAGTTACATTTACAACATTAAATTGCTCCAAAAACGCTTTCAACTCTGCTTTGTACTGTAAATAACACTCTTCAGTCTGATCATAGATTTCCCCTTTAACATACTCCGTACTAGACAATGCCTTCTTTTCTACATTACGCTTTAAATCTTTATGTCCTGACGAAAACTCGTACCACATTTGATCCACTAATTCTAACCTTCCCTCTAAGTACTGTTTTGTGATTCGATCTTTAGGGCTTTTTTTAAAGTTAGATTTAGCTTTACTAATGCGTTCGTATAATTCCATTTGAAAATCTATTAAGGCCTCCATTTTAGTACACATTTCAATAATTTATTTAATAAAGAAACTTTTATAACAAATTTTTTAAAAGTTATAGTTTTTAAATAAATGATCAAAATTTTCTATGTGTTTTAAACTTATAATTTCGCTCAAAAATCGGGCATAGGTTCCCCGTATTAATCTTTTTTGATAAACTATCCTAAGTCCTAACTAAAACATGCAAAATTATTTAAGTCTAAAATTTATCTTTAAAATCCAAACACGAAATATCAAATTCAAAATATTCTTTAAGTTAAAGTTCAAAATTGCTCACTATTTTCTTCAATAATCACCAAAGTTTAAAGTTAAAATTCTCTTGATAATAAGGTTTAAAGTACTCACGATTTTTCCACTTCAACAATACACTACACACAACATTCACAAGTAACAGCAACCTTGCCTCGATCACGCCACCTGGGTCGCTTTGCTTACGCTGCAGCCGCTGTACACCGGCTGCCCTGCTCCGTGCTCCGCTTCAATCCTGACACACGCCGACTGTTCTTCTGCCTGGCGCCGTCCGAGGTCAATCACCTGACCACTGTTGTTCACTACGTTTGCGACAGCGATCCACTGCCCGTAGCGACGAAGAAGCAAAATTCCAGAATTCCACTGAATCCGACTCCGAAGGACCATGAACAATACTGATCGTTCCCTAGCGCACTGAGCTACTAAATAATACACTATATTGATTTAATTTGAAATATTTTATTTTCATAAAAAATGCTTCTTCTTATATGGGTTTGGGAAAAACATTACGATACCGCGATCTATCTCCGCACAACTCCATCTATTGGCGAGAGGCGGAACTAACACCTTATTAAAAAGTAGAATTAGCATAAAATAATTAAATTTCAATTAATTGGAGGCCCTCATACGATCAGGCTAACCACAAGTATTGCTTAGAGTTATATTGAAATAAATTTAAAAATTTATGAAATTAAAGTAGCGAATTTACTTAAGAGCTGATTGACTCAAAAATAAAAAAGATGCTATCACTAGTTAGTTGATAAGGTTGTTTACTATGCAAAAGTTTGTTAATAGCGAATTTTTATCATTTGTCAATATTTCATTAAAATTTTAATTCAAAATATCTTTATTCAAGTAGGCATTTACACGCACTTTTGAATCGTCAATTATTACAACAAAAAAAAGGTCAGTATAGTAAGCACGTGACTAAGCTACCACATGCTCGGAATGCAGCTCTGTTGAGAAGAGCCGGTCAGAAACTCAGCAGTTGTTCTTTTTAAAAAAATGGAACAATTGTAGAGAATGTATTATACATTATAGTATTAATCCTGCAAATGAGTCAACATGAATGCTTTCAAAAACTCATATATAAGGTTAAGTAATAATCGATATTAATTCACACTGATTTCGTGTTAACTAGAATGTTTCAATTATAATTAAATTGACTTGATGGTTATCTTATATTTCAACTCTTATGTTAAGCTTCATCTAAAAATATGGAAACTGAAATGAATTCTTAATTGCAATATTGATACAAAAGTCACAAATTTCATTACAAGCGTTGTCGTTTTTACGGGCTACGGAAACTTATATAAACGACTATCATGAGTTGCCGAGAAGGTTTTAATGAAGAAGGAAGCACTTCCTCTTCTATATAATAAATATTATGACTATATTTCAAATTAAAATTCAAAATATCTTTATTCGAGTAGGTATTTGTATATACTTTTTAATCGTCAATTATAACATTAAAAAGGCCAGTTAGTAATTTTTGAGCTACCATCATTTACAAACACAATTAGGTTCTCTGAGCGCTATCGTATTTATTTAAATAGTAATTGGAATTTCTATAATTTTTATTATTGGTTATTATTAGCCTGTTACAATATTAAATTGGGAAATCATTACATATTAATTAAGCACCAAAAATATAAACTAAGCTTTTATATTACACAATTGTTGAATTTAATCTAATCATTTGTTTGTAGTTGTGATAAATCTGTCTATGTATCATTATATCCTTAGCTGTATATTATCTTTATAGAAAAGTAAACATGAATGATGTTTATAATATTTGTTTCTATATAACACATAATAGCTTCTAGGTGTTTAAATTTATCAACTAACTCTTGTAAGTGCGGTTCGTAGAATGTTATCTGCACCCCACGTTACAATTAAGTCGCTGTCACGTTTCCGCTCAGTGTTCTTAAGTGAAGACTTAAAGTGCATTTTGCAGTACTTCCCTTTACTTAGCTGTTATATTATATATTTAGTTTATTAGAAAAACTGCTCTTTGGATATCTATATTCTGAAATGTAAAGTCTTCTCTGAAATGTTTATAGTGGACATCGTCCATTCAACCAAAATAACAACACTATTTAGAATAATATAATGTGTTCAGATTTTTTGTCATTTAATGAAAAAAGAGATTAGAAAAATCAAAAAAGTCCATTAAAAAAGTATAAAGTGTAAATTGTATTCTAAACAAATTTAGGTATTAATAAATATTACAAAGAAATCAAAAGTCCAATATAATTAACTTCTTAACTTATCGTACAGAGAAACTCATTATTAAAACACGTATCTTTATTCATCATATCACTTCTTCAATCTATAAGATTGCTTTAATTACAGCAATGTGAAATCAAGACCCTATACATTTTATTTCATTGCTTTTCTTCATAGCATCGCAACATTTATGAGGTAAAAGTGTATTAACAAAATACACAAAATATACAATACACAATTTTCAGCAATCGTCATGTTAAGAATGAGCAGCAGAGAAAAAATCCTTTTATTTAAGCGTCATATAAAGTACAGCATAAACAGTTTATGGGCCAATTGAAAAAATAAACTTGGTTATGTTTGTCACAGACAATAGTATAGACGAAACTTTATTAACATTATAATTTTAGCTTTTAAATTATGTCTGAAGTTTAAAAACTATATTATCTTTACTTATGTGATTTGTAAATTATGTATACAAATAAGTCCCTTTTTAGATATATAACTCTTTGTAAAGAAAATAATGTTAGTTTACTATTTGACATATTATGTTATTATGTAAATATGAATTCTGCGTCTTAGAACAATATATGTTATCCACGAATACTATAATGATTACATATATGGTTAAGGGCGAACTTTAAAAACCTGTTTTATAGTCAACATTGGTTTTCTGAAATATCTATATTATATATAATTCATAATTTGGCACAGATAAACGCACCTACTAATTAATTTAAATCAATAAATTACAGAGTTAAATTCCTGACTAACTGTGCATAAAAATAAAAGACCATTATGTGAAGAAATATGTTAAGTCAGTGCAGTACAGTACAGTTATTCAACTGAATATGTATTCAAGCAGCAATTACCCCGAAGTTACTTGTATTATCAGTAAATATTGTAAAATCTCTCGCAAACTTCTATGACACCTTAAGTAACACGTAAGTCTTTAATTACTTGTAAAATGTGTTATCATGTTATTTTCAGAACCTCATTTGCATCTTTCAGTGTTGCAATTCAAGTTACACCAAATTAAAACAAACCTGGTACTGTTATATATGTAATTAACAAACTATTTTTTTAAATACACTTCAATGATATATATATATTACTTACCATATTCAAACATGAACAAAATAGATATTTTTTATATCATTATTATGTTTAATATGCACATCGTATATCCAATAGATCTTATCCGCTGAAATCATAAACAAAATAACGCTGCAACATTTGACGTCGTCAGTCTTTAATCTATTAGTTAAGTAAGTTGTGTGAATCGTGAATGTAATTTATAATGCTTTGTATTCCCATGTACTTTGCTAAGATTATAGAGGTAGTGTAAAATGTCCACTGTCTTAAGTTAATTTGCTGTTTCATGTTTCAATTATGTTTCCGTTTAATTTAAATTGTTTTATATTTAGTCTATAGTAAAGATTTTATTACGAGGATTGCATTCAAATTGACGCTTCCTCCTTATTGGCTATGGTTGACCTCAATTACTCGTACGTCACTGCAATATTAATTCTAGTTACTGCAGATTATTTACGAGCAGTATTGTGTTCATAATCAAAGCAATCGATTACTTGATAATTATGAAGAAGTAACTTATTATGGTTAATAATTTTATGAATTGTTAAAATAATTTGAAAAGTTATGGAAAGTATTATTAAAACTCCATGACATTAAAATTACCGCTTTAAGGCTATATTTCTTTACAATTAATTGTTTGTTTCGGTATTGTTAATGTGAGTTTAACATGTTTTAATTAAAATTATAGTAATAAATATTAAAAATTGTTGTAAACAAAACTTAAATCAGATATGGAATGAACATTAAATAATTAAATTTCAATTAACTGCAGACATGCGATCACACCGAGACACACAGCGAGAATAGTGCAGAATAAATTAACGATAATAAATGTAATTAGTATTATTAAAAAAAATACTGCTAAAGTGGTTGTCAATTTATTGTGAATTATTTATAATATATTAATTATATAAAGGTAGTATACAAGGATTGGGATTGTTACATACACTTGAAGACTGTATAAGTGCATGTAGTATAGATATATGTTAGTTAGTCCTGTTATTGGGTAGACCTCGAAGAATTCGGTCTGCCCATTCATTTGTACCCGACTTTCGAATTTTGGAAAAATTTCTTCACAGGAGGTCTTCTTATGACCCCCTGAGTCCGAAATGACCATTGGTCAAAATGTTTATATATATATATATGTATATATATGCGTGCGTGCGTTCAGATTCGACTTTGTCAGCACGATAGCAGCCGCAGTTTCGCTCGGATCGCTTTCAAACTTTGCACAAAAATCAACCATCTAAAATTGAAGGTCAAGTTCGTTAACCAGAGAAATCCGGCCACAGGGGGCGCTAGGGCCTCACTTTTTCTGATTTCAGTTTTTCGACCATAGCTTTTTCCTTATACAAAGTAGATCAATCGCGTTCTTATTATATGATGTCTTTGATAATTACCTATAACTAATGTAGATAAACCGAAAACCTAACTTCAATAACGTAGGGGTGGGGGTAAAAAAACCGAAAATTTTTGGAAAAAAATTCATAACTTTTTTCTGGAAAACATTCTTACATCACAAGTATTTTTAATAGAAAGGTTATTTTTTACTCTAAATTTAAGTACAAAAAGTTTTTCCGTAGAAGGTACCGTTTCCGAGAAAAAAAATAAAAACCACTTTTAGCTTGAAAATTTAAGGTAGGTAAAACCACGGCAACTTTATTCTGGTAAACATTCCCTCCTCGCAAATATTTTTAATAGAAAGGTTATTTTTAACTCTAAATTTAAATATCAAAAATATTTCCTATATAAAGATACCTTTTGTGAGAAAAAAAATAAAAACCGCTTTTTGCTTGAAAATTTTTGATGTCAACAACGGCATCATGTGTTATTCTTAGGTAGTGAGTTATAATTTAAACGAGTTAAACACGAGGTCTACCCACGCGTGTCCCCCTGCGGGCACGGATTTTTTTTCATCTGCCTCCTACTGTTTTATAATTTCCGCGAAAAAAAAATCAGGACCCACGTTGGTCTAGTGTAACCACACTGTAAAATCTCAACGTCAAAAGCTTGGACTTATATTTGCTAACACTAACAAAATTTTCATATTTTGTTAAAAATAACAATAATAAAATGCAAATATCAAACGCAAAAAATTTTTACAGTTTTGATTAAAATACATTTGAATAGTTTGTACAATTACAGTAAAACTGTTGCGAGAACAAAACTCTCCAACTCGAATAATGCCGCGACAATTTGTATTTGAGCGAGGTGAGATTTTATGTAAAGCCTTTTTATAAAGTATGAATAAAGTAAGATAAACTACAAGATTCATTTTCGAACATTTCAAAAACTTGTTAAATTATATTCTCAAGAAAATAAATCACAATAATCCTTTATATATCTTATATATGTCCAACGAGTAACGTCCTTCTCTAATTAACGCGTAAGTTTTTAGCAGATAACTATATTACCGTCAGCAGTGTCAGTATGTAAAATGCCTTATTAGAATACAATACAATAACAACAACATCTAAACCATTTCCGTTAGTAAAAATAATATTGTAGTTAATGTTTTAAGTTTGGTAACAACGAAGACTACATCTATTAGTCTTAGAAAAGTCGATTTTATTTTGGTTTGATTTTATTTTCAACAGTCAGATTTCAATTTTAAAGATTGAGAATACTCTAAAGAGACAAATGTTACGGTCTCAAGGTTATTCACAGATATTATATCCAATTTAAAAGATATACTCAAACGCATCTCAAGCAATTTAAGGCTACATATAGTCTTTAGTTGTAGAGATCGATTTATTTTTAATAATTTTTAATATTGCAGTGTTTCGATAAACATATTTTTTTTCATTTTATTAGGTTAAAATGAAAGGGTATAGATAGTAATTTTTATTTCAATACAATTTATTATTCGTAATATTGAGAAATACAAATACTTATTGAAAATATTGAAAATAATGCCAATTCATTTTGTATGCGCTTTGATAGAGTTACCAAATTCGTATTCCAAATATAAACCTTTCATACTGGATACTCATTATCATTAGATTTTTAAGGAATTTAATTCTTCCGTATTTTCCACACTTACAGAAGGCATTACGTTTTCGGAAAGACAAGATAATGAGATAAAGACTTTGTTGAATAATAATGATAAAAAAAGATATTTAAGTGACGTTCCGACCACTCTTAAATTTGGGTGATGCTTGAATTAATTCTATAATTTATGTGGGAAATAAGTAACGTTGAATTTCTTACTAGCATGATAATAGTTCACTAGGTATTTGAACACTTAAACAACTTGAACTTATTTTTTACACACTTTTAAATTACTTGAAATTCTTTATTAAAAAACAAAAAAATATCAAATAGGTATACTGCGGTTTTAAAATTTTTCATTAAAGATGGGATATCGGAGAAGATAACGAATATATTTTGGGGCAAAATACTTTGAAATACAGTATAGTACCAGCACCATAATATATTTCAATGTATTTTGCTTGCAATGTACTTGAACCCCAAATTCATCAAATAGAATGACTGACTGAACTCAACAGTAATTCGGTGTTTATCCACCTGTCACTATGAATTAGTTAACTACAAACCGAGGCCGTCATATGCACTACTAATTCGTGCAATATTGATGATATATGATCAATAATAACTTAAATATGGAAATGTTTTAAATATATTAGTAATTCAATATTCATATATGATTAAGTACTTTTGTATTTTTTTAATTCAATGTTTTGGTTGATCGTATAGGCACTGAAAAATGTATCTAGAAAATCAACAAATCATAAATTTTTTGTTACTTCTATTGTAATATAATTATTTATTTCATAAGATTCCTAGCCGTCGAAAGTACGAGCTCTATTAAAGAGAGTTTTGCTCTGTTTGTTATATTTAATAATGTACCAGAAATAAACTGTACTATATTGTCGTTGTGGTACTTTCTGCATTTTTATCCTATTTCTTGAATTTTCCTACATTAACAGAGACCATATGAGTATTCGAGTCAAGTCACTAAGGTAACCACGTGCTAAGACTTGCCATCAAGTGATGGGAAATTATTACCCAATATCTTGCAACACTAGAGGAAAGTGAAGTAATGTAATGTAAATGTGAACAAATAAATACTTTTTTTCAAGGTATCCATGCTGTATCGAATTGGAAATTCCACCAACGAAAGTACAGTACATATTTACTAAGTGTGTGGATGAAAGTTTTGGAAAAAATTGCTGTTTCATATTTCAATTAATAAAATTTTTATAATCATACAAGTTATTTTATATTAAGGATTCAATTACAAGAAGGTGCTTTCTAACATAAAGTTTCACCCATACTGGCAAAGCATCAGGAAACACCATTGACCAACATGTTTATGACGTCGCTTTAATGTCAATTTCAATTATTGCAGATTATTTATAAGATATCGTGTTCATACTTAAAGTGAAATAATTTTTTTTAAACCGTATTTCTGATGGTTAAAAGATTTTAGATAATTAATAATTGTATTATGTTCATTAATACTTTATTATAAGATCGTATTTAAAAGTCGTATCGATCGTAAAGTTATATCTGCTCAATTAATAAATTGCTTCAGCATTATATAATAATATAATAGTCTGAAGGTGGCATAAACGTTTAAAATAATAATATAATATTTTTACTATATAATATGTGCAGTTTAGTGTTCCTAAAAGAAGTTTCACTTTTAATAATCTGTTAGAGTAAGATAAAATAATAAACAAATTCTTCATTGCTATAACCGATAGGTTCTAAAAGCTGTGCATCTCTTAGTTCAGTGACCATTTCGAGCTATTATAAAAAAAACTTAAATTTATTTGTTTTTCCTTTAACGTTTTAGTTTTCGTTTTATTCTCTGACAATTTTCATATGACATATTATTCCAAAGTAATTAATGTGTGTTTATAATGTTACATTTAAGATTATAGAATTTATTAATAATAAATAAATTGTAATTGAAACCATATTAAAAAGTAGAATTAGCATAAAATAATTAAATTTCAATTAATTGGAGGCACTCATGCGATCACGCTAACCACAAGTATTGCTTACAGTTATATTGAAATAAAATTAAAAATTTATGACATTTACGTAGCGAATTTACTTAAGAGCTGATTGATTCAAAAATAAAAAAGATGCTATCACTAGTTAGTTGATAAGGTTGTTTACTATGCAAAAATTTGTTAATAGCGAATTTTTATCATCTGTCAATATTTATTAAAATTTTAATTTAAAATATCTTTATTGAAGTAGGCATTTACACGCACTTTTGAATAGTCAATTTTTACAATAAAAAAAAGGTCAGTGTAGTCAGTACGTGACTAAGCTACCACAGGCATGGAATGCTGCTTTGTTGAGAAGAGCCGGTCAGAAACACAGCAGTTGTTCTTTTTAAAAGAAATGTAACAATTTTAGACGATGTACATTATAATATCAATGCTGCAAATGTTTAAACATGAATGCATTCAAAGAACTCATATATAAGGTCAAGTAATAATCGATGTTAATTCACATTGATTTCGTGTTGACTAGAATGTTTCAATTATAATTAAATTGACTTGATGGTTATCTTATATTTCAAATCTATATATGTTAAGCTTCATCTAAAAATATGAAAACTGAAATAAATTCTTAATTGCAATATTGACATAAAACTCACAAATTTCATTACAAGCGTTGTCGTATTTACGGGCTACGGAAACCTATATAAACGACTATCATGAGTGGCCGAAAAGGTTTTATTGAAGAAGGAAGCACCACCTCATCATCATTTCATATTCAAAATATCTTTAATGGAGTAGGTATTTACACATACTTTTTAATCGTCAATTATTACAATAAAAAGGCCAGTTAGCAATTTCTGACTAAGCTACCATCATTTACAAACACAATTAGGTTCTCTGAGCGCTTTCTTATTTATTTAAATAGTAATTGAAATTTCTATAATTTTCATTATTGGTTATTATTAACCTGTTACAATATTAAATTGGGAAATCATTACATATTAATTAAGCACCAAAAATATAAACTAAGCTTTTATATTACACAATTGTTGAATTTAATCTAATTATTTGTTTGTAGTTGTGAATAAATCTGTTTATGTATCATTATATCCTTAGCTGTATATTATCTTTATAGAAAAGTAAACATGAATGATGTTTATAATATTTGTTTTTATATAACACATAATAACTTCTAGGTGTTTAAATTTATCAACTAGCTCTTGTAAGTGTGGTTCGTAGAATGTTATCTGCACCCCACGTTACAATTAAGTTATTGTCACGTTTCCGTTCAGTGTTCTTAAGTGAAGACTTAAAGTTTATTTTGCAGCACTTCCCTTTACTTAACTATTATATTATATATTTAGTTTATTAGAAAAACTATTCTTTGGATATCTATATCCTGAAATGTAAAGTCTTCTCTGAAATGTTTGTCGGCGCACCCGTACTTTGTGTTATCGGCAATTGACAGCTTGTCAAACGTCAATGTCATAACGAACACCGAGCACTGGTGAGGCGGCCACATTGAAATAATAGACACTTGTCTTACGAACGTCGTGAAGAGCGCACGCGACCACGTGCTCGGTGGACGTTAATTAAATTCAAGAACATCTTGTTGAATTTCGATTATTTTATAATTATTTCAAGTGATTCGAGGAAGAATAAAAGTAATTATTGTATTACCGCTTATATTTTATTGAAACACTGTCTCCAACCCGATAATCCACGCCTACCCTCAATATGGAAAATATTACCGATAACAACAGCACTGATTATGGCCAGAAGACTTTATGTTTATAGCGGACATCGTCCATTCAACCAAATTAACAACACTGTTTAGAATAATATTATAATGTGTTCGGATTTTTTGTCATTTAATACAAAAAGGGATTAGAAAAATCAAAATATCAGATATTATTTATTTGTTTTATATTAAATGCATATAATACAATATAAATATAATAAGAAAGATTTAGAAAATTGTGGAAGATGGAAATGTGATTATTATTGAAAGTTATTTTATATAGCCTTTAGAACTCCTAAAAATGTGATTTAATATGAAACTAATAAAACTTTGGTTAAATAGAACCACACCAAAAAAGCCGCTGTGAGCGCGCTCCCCTCACTTACTAAGATTTGGAAGTAAGTCGAAGTTAACTCTATTGTCATAAGTGTGGTTTATCGCCGCACTGTCGTATGCACGTCCTGGAATGTCTATTAACTTTCAAAATGTCATTGCTGGTATAATTTGATATATGATTATATTAATCATGCGAGATTATCAAACATAACGAATATTAAGTGTCCATTAAAATAGTGCCGATTGTATTCCAAACAAATGTATTATAAATAAGTGTATTAACACTAAACCTACCAAGTACCGGTCAAATTGACCGTTCTTAAACTTTTGTAAAACTTACACATTTTTAAACGTTATAATATCGTTATCAAACTACGTGACAATTCTTAGAATATGCATATAATATTTTTTACACTTTTTACTTTTAGTTATTTCCATTATTACCTGCGTTATATAATAAAATAACTCTTAATTACCGGTCAATTTGACGGCATGCGGTAGGAACAGGTGTACAAGAATTAAATTAAATTCTTAACTTATCGTACCGAGAAACTCACTATTAAAACACGTATCTTAATTCATCATATCACTTCTTAAATCTATAACATTGCTTTAATTACAGCAATGCGAAATCAACACTAGTTATATACATATACACAAATTAATCTAGGACTTCTACTACAATCACTCAATTGAAACTACACAATAAAAGTGACTGAGTGCAGTAAGTTGGTTGGACTTTTCCATTAAGTGAGTCAACGTATCACGAACAAAATTTAAGAAGTATTTACTGTTAGTAAAGCTACATCATCACATAATTTTTCATCGCTTTTAATAGCTTTTTGTCTTATTAAAGTTAAAATTATATTATTATAAAAATGTTTCTTAAGTTAAATTGCATTATGTAAAGTAAATTCAACAATATCTAGATATTCAATTATAAATATACAATGAAATAGTTTGCGACGTCAGCACACTTCAATCAATGGACGGACCTGTACACTCTATTCATTACTATTGGGTAGACCTCGAAGAATTCGGTCTGCCCATTCATTTGTCCCCTACTTTCGAATTTTGGAAAAATTTCTTCACAGGAGGTCTTCTTATGACCGCCTGAGTCCGAAATGACCATTGGTCAAAAAGTTTATATATATATATATATATATATATATATATATGTATATATATATATGCGTGCGTGCGTCCAGATTCGACTTTTGTCAGCACGATAGCGGCCGCAGTTTCGCTCGGATCGCTTTCAAACTTTGCACAAAAATCAACCATCCAAAAATAAAGGTCAAGTTCGTTAACCAGAGAAATCCGGTCACAGGGGGCGCTAGGGCCTCACTTTTTCTAATTTCAGTTTTTCGACCATAACTTTGTCCCTATACAAAGGAGATCAATCGCGTTCATATATAATGATGTCTTTGATAAATACCTATAACTAATGTAGATAAACCGAAAACCTAACTTCAATAACTTAGGGGTGAGGGTAAAAAAACCGAAAATTTTTGGAAAAAAAATCATAACTTTTTTCTGGTAAACATTCTTGCATCACAAGTATTTTTAATAGAAAGGTTATTTTTTACTCTAAATTTAGGTACCAAAAGTTTTTCCTTAGAAGGTACCGTTTCCGAGAAAAAAAATAAAAACCACTTTTAGCTTGTAAATTTTAGGTAGGTAAAACCACGGCAACTTTTTTCTGGTAAACATTCCCTCCTCGCAATTATTTTTAATAGAAAGGTTATTTTTTACTCTAAATATAAGTACCAAAAATATTTCCAAAAAAGGTACCTTTTCCGAGAAAAAAAATTAAAACCGCTTTTTGCTTAAAAATTTTTGATGTAAACAACGGCATCATGTATTATTCTTAGGTAGTGAGTTATATTTTAAATGACTTACACACGAGGTCTACCCACGCGTGTCCCCCTGCGGGCACGGATTTTTATTTACATTACATTATTTCATTAATGATGAATTAATGATATCTCAAATCAGGCACTATTAATACCAGTGAAATTAATGGCGGATTATAAACGTCTGTAATATCACCAAACTTTAAACATATGATTGGTAGATTTAGGATTTATTTTATTTTATCATCAATTCATCATTTTCACTAATACTGATTTCATTATTTCTATTTCTTACATTCATGTGATTTCTAAGTCTTGATCTTGAGTGAACTAAACTAAACTTGATCTTGAGTGAATAGAACTAAACTTTGAAAAAGTTTGAGTAAAATATTTTTTCTAAATCATCTAAAACATGAATATTTTTTGTTGTGTTCACAATTAAAAAATATGTTTTAGTTACTAAGTGTTTATGATTTTCGTCTTTTGAAAATGTTCATAAAATTAAGATCTCCTTTCTAAGAATGATAGATATGATGAGAAATGCAAATAATTTTTATTTAATTTTTTTAATAAAAGAACAACCTTTCACGATTAAGTACCTGGTAAAGTGTAAACATTTAAGGAGATTTATTAAAACAGTATTCTGTGTATATTTATGAAAGCTAACTTTTCTAGAGAACAAAAAATATTGAATTAGTGTTATTTTTCCGACGCTTTCATACTACATGTTGGAAATAAACTTAGAAATCAGATTAAGGGGAAAGTATACTGAAACAGGATTTGATATAATCATGAAATGCTTCTAAACATTAAATAACTACCAACGATGAACTTATATACATTATGATTAAGAATGATTATTAATGCTATAAACAACAGTTTACCGGTTTACAGTAACATAGCAGTTAGTTTAAACAATCAATATATATAAATATTTATGAATATAATATTAGTAGATTTTAGTACTTCCCAAACGAAACAAAACTATTTTAAAACTCCACACTGAGTATGAAACTTTGTTATAGTAAAGTTTCCATTATTTATACGATATATGCCTTCTAAATCTAACGAAATTTTTGAAACAACTGTCTTGTATTTTGTGGATAAGAGATAGAGAGTCAAAGGTGAAATAAATACTGTTCTTAAAATGAAGAAAAAATAAAAATAATTATGAATAATATGATCAATAGTAATTTATGACATTGGTTTTACAGTCTTCAATCTTTAAATCTCACTTTTATCTTCAATCTTTAAACTTACTGCCGATATGCTGTTTGTGTAAAACCATACCATGTAGTGTACAGGACAGACATTTTTGAAAGTTACAATAACTTCTTTAGAGTACTTAAATTAATAGTTTACATTGATATTCCCGTCTTTGGTATCATTCAATAATATATCATTCATTCTAATATAAAATTAAAAAATAGATTTGAGCTTAATTTTATAATAGAAGTCAAGGTTTAAAAAGGTAACAAAAATAACTTAAAATCCGTGCCCGCAGGGGGACACGTGTGGGTAGACCTCGTATATAACTAGTTTAAATATAACTCACTACCTAAGAATAACACATGATGACATTGTTTACATCAAAAATTTTCAAGCAAAAAGCGATTTTTGTTTTTTTTCTCGGAAAAGGTATTTTTTTGGAAATATTTTTGGTACTTAAATTTAGAGTAAAAAATAACCTTTCTATTAAAAATATTTACGAGGAGGGAATGTTTACCAGAAAAAAGTTGCCGTGGTTTTACCTACCTTAAATTTTCAAGCTAAAAGTGGTTTTTATTTTTTTCCTCGGAAACGGTACTTTTTACGGAAAAACTTTTGGTACCTAAATTTAGAGTAAAAAATAACCTTTCTATTAAAAATATTTGTGATGTAAGAATGTTTACCAGAAAAAAGTTATGAATTTTTTTCCAAAAATTTTCGGTTTTTTTACCACCACCCCTAAGTTATTGAAGTTAGGTTTTCGATTTCTATATATTAGTTATAGGTATTCATAAAAGACATCATATGATATGAACGCGATTGATCTTCTTTGTATAGGGAAAAAGTTATGGTCGAAAAACTGAAATCAGAAAAAGTGAGGCCCTAGCGCCCCCGGTGGTGGGATTTTTCTGGTTAACGAACTTGACCTTCATTTTTGGATGGTTGATTTTTGTGCAAAGTTTGAAAGCGATCCGAGCGAAACTGTGGCCGCTATCGTGCTGACAAAAGTCGAATCTGGACGCACGCACGCATATATATATATATATATATATATATATATATATAAACATTTTGACCAATGGTAATTTCGGACTCAGGGGGTCATAAGAAGACCTCCTGTGAAGAAATTTTTCCAAAATTCGAAAGTAGGGGACAAATGAATGGGCAGACCGAATTCTTCGAGGTCTACCCAATATAAATAAGCCATTATAGTATTATTAACAAATAACTTACTATCAGATTATTCAGATGAAAATATGCTTAATAGTTACGAGATGCTATTAATATTTCAGAACACTGTAGTTACAATGTTATATGAATGGAGAAACGTAAAATTAATATACTAAAATAATATTATTAAAATGTAACATATGTTAGAATATTACTGTGTCAGTTAAAGTTATGTAACTTCTGAATGAGAGGATCACGACACTTTAAGTTAAGCATAGAAAATTTATTACTTTAACTTTGTTAGCCAAGTAAGCGATATAAGAGTAAGCTTCCGCGAATCGATAGAACAAGTTGTAGAGGAGCTTTATGTAGTAGTTTTATCGAATATTACATTTGAATGATAATAAAAAAACGAAATTTTTAAGACAATAAAACAAAGTCGGTATTCTATACCTGGTCCAATGTTTGCACCCACGCTTCAAGCGTATATATAAGTATATTACTTTATAAGTGGAATCGATATATTAAAGAAATTAATAAGAATAATTTTAATGCCACATCTTCTTTATGTTGCCATTTGATTTGTCATAAAGTCATTAATGCACACAAGTGCCCATAAAAAAACTGAAAAAAAATATCTTTTAGACTTCTTTTAAAAATCCTGGAACATCTACACAATGCATACGCTGGAATCCAGAAGTGTATTTAATTTTTAAGTCAATGAAGCTAATAAATCTAGGATAATTAATTTTATTTACTTATACATATTAATATTCATTTGTGTATATATACTTTGTAAACATCATTAATAACTGTAGTTTATTTATTGACTTTAGCTGATTTTACTCATGCAAATACAAGTTATATTAAATGTGGGATTCGAACGATGATAAAAAATCATCATATCATAACTACTAAGCCAAATCTTTAAAGCAGTATGGTAACACCGGTGCCACGCGAGAAGCTAGCCCGGGAACAAAGGGATGTAAAAAACATACTGTGCCGACCCCAAAATGGGATAAGGGCAGGAAGATGATAAAAAATATAAAAATAAAAAATAAAATATATCGTAAAAATAATTATAGTTATGTATTTTCATAATAAAAATTACAAGGAAATTATTGAATTGAAGAATATTCAAAATATAATATAAATAACATTATTATTATTATTATTATATTATTGGTATTATATAATACTGTATTTTACTACACTATAGCGCTACTGATACAAATTCATTTTGTTTGATAAGGGAGAGCAATTTACAATGGCCCTAGAGATTCTGTAAGTTAAAGCACATTATGTACTCACTGGCCACTGATGTGTACATTTTCAAGAATCTTAAATATGTACTAATCATTTTATTAAGCATATTGTTATATATGACACTATCTATTTACAGAGAGAGCTCCTTTTGTCAAATCGTTATTTTAAAAACGAGTATTTTTTGAAATAAGCTTAATTACATTAATTTTTTTCTTCTTTCTCTCATTATTTCTCAGTGGTTTGTAATACTTTATTGAAATTGACGTGAAAACAAAAAATACTGGGATATTGTATTTTTATCACGAAACTGATATCATTAAGACAAATCATTGAGTACTATAAAACAATTTAAAAAGAAGCCTCACATTTTTATAGCAATGATCTGCTATGCCGTATTTTTATGTTTACTGTTTACTATTTTTATACACTCTTTGAATAGTATTATTATAAAGTAAATCCAGTGAGTTTTAATCCTAATATTGTAAATTACTTAAATACACTGTAATTTTTATATTTAGAAACACTTGAACAAATATATGCTTATTATAACTTAAGTTAATAAACATTAGTGTTGTCGTACATTATATTTGGAATTAAAGAAACCAAAAACTATAGTCGTAAATCTTCTAATAACTTTTATCACAGACGTCTGTATGTCACCTGTCTAGACTAAAACCCGGCAAATCTAATTGTGAGATACAAGTTTTATCAAAGTAAAAGTCTAGGAAATGGCTTTTCTAAATTTACATTTGTCCTTAACTTTTTATTTCATATTGTTTCAATTCAATTCAAGGTTGAATTCCATTGTCAGAAAACAATAAACTTTTAAATCAAATACTTTCATTTAGCTGAACTGTTAGTTTAGTTGATAGAGAAAAAAAAAACTAAATTACAATAATTCTTGTTTTCATTGGAACTAAAAAAAACTAAATGTTAAGTACATCTTCATAAAAATGCTTTTAATTTACTTTTACTAAATCATTTTACTTGTTTTTCATTTACTATATACTTATTATAGTATTGTGGACCATAACTAGGTCATTAGTAGAAGGACTTCAATTAGAGCTTAACCATCTACGGGACCATCAAAGCTAATGGTGTTAATTCTCCTTCTTTTATTCGCAATATCGCCATGAACTGGGATTGTTATGTAAGAGAAGGATAATTTCGAATTCAGATGTTTGTTTTGGGATACTTAAGTTTAGACTTATTGTTATATTTGTATTGTTATAGTTAGAACTTCTTTTGGATTAACTATAATGTGTCTGTATTAAAAATTATTATTATTTTATGTTTGTGTGGCCATTATTTTGTGTATTTTGTTTGTTAGGAGCTTTTTGAGAAACATATATAATATTTCGACAATTGCGACTAACAACATTTCGAGAACAATTATTAGATAGACTCAATTTTTGTTAATCGTATTGTTAGATAGAATGCACTACGTAATCTCCAAACAATAAAACACATAACAATGTATCTCAATGAAGGCGACGAGTACGCAGCGGAATGCGATGGCAGAAACACGATTTTGAAACCCATGAAAGAATAAAGATATATAGATTTTCTAAATGTAATTGAAATTTTAATACAAAAGTTCCAAGAATTCACATTAAGCCGAAGAAGAGATTTGAATATATGAATAATTACATATATGTATAATCATGCAAAATTACCATATTCTAAAATACAAGGGCATGTGTGACATAACATTAGCTCATGATTTTTGAGTATTTAACGAGGTCATTAGTTCTACATTTTTGCCATTTGTGGGTTGTACTTTGCTGGTCTAAAATTTTGTATATTTGGAGTATGTTTTTGCACAAATTAAACTTCACTGAGATTTATAAGCGTGATATTTGATATAAGCAAAACAATAACAATGTATTTTTCATTAAGTTATCATTATTTCGAGTGTAAAAAGGTTTATACTCGGTTTATATCAAACAACGAGAGATTTCTTGTTTCTTCTTAAATATGGTACATGAATCAAAATGGTGCTTTATCCGACTTTTTCTTTTGAAAATGTAACGGCATTTTCACAAACGACTGTCTACAACTTCGTTTCTTCTGAGGTTAATATCACAATGGCGTTAAAGATGAAATAATAGAAAAGAAATGAGTTATGTCTCTGAATATCAGTTAAAGTGGACCTGTGTCTAATAATTCTGACCGCTAGTATTTTAAACCACTCATTATTATCTATTATCATTACTATTTCTTATCAAAGTAAGCTAAATAATTTGACCTTACTGTTTAACTAAGTTTTAATAAAGTATTGTTGTTGTAGATTTTTTATATTACGAATGACTATAACGCAGTGATTGATTGATTGATTTAAGTATCTATATACAATTACTTCAATTAGCAGTAAATAATTTTTCCTTTTCGTTGCATATAAGATATGTGACTAAAACTTTTCTATTTTCACGGCTTAATTTAATACATTTATTATTTTGTAAACTTTGTCGACATTTCTGCCTTTTAAAATGGTGAGTTTATTTCACTATAGAAATCACGTATTTTCACATGGCTCCAAATTATTTCACAGTATAAATAAAAGATAAAAATAAATAATAAAGTAATAAAAGTGTTTATTGAAGTAAATTGCCTCTAAATGTCATGTAAAGGAACAAGAAACGGAACTGTTCCGGACGAACCAGTGCAGAGTTCTTTGTGAAAGCTATATTATACTTAAAAGTTGCGACTCCCTCTCGACGAATAAAATTGTCGTCTTCATTCGTTGTAAATTGTATGTTATATGGTATTATTATCACACTTTACGATGAACAAAACTCGCGTTTAATGTATACCTTTCAAAGTTACTTCGCTGAAGTATTTTCATATATTCATTTTGTCCCGTGGTTCTATCCGAAATTTAAAATCTTCTATATAAAACATTTGATCTATGGCATAAATTCTTACTATATTTGTTTACTGTTCTACGTCGTGAATTGTCATAACTTATAACTTAACTTAGGTCAAAAATGTTAATTTATAGTTTTATTATAATTATAACCTAAACCAATTTTGTGTCGTATTTCACTGCTGTGTTGTTTGCTAACTTTATTTACTTGGGTCGTTAAGTTATAGTTTTCTCCTAATATATTTCAATATTTTAATATTATTCTTAATGATAATTGTAACGCGAAAAAATACAGATAGAAGTAAATTTGTATAATCAACTTCAACGCCATTTCATCATCTAAATAACTCTGACTAACTAGAGACAAAATAATGATTCAATTGAATTTAAGGAGGTTATTATTATTTAAGAAGGTATATGTTGTTTATAATTGTAGTAAATAGTAGCTACATAAGTTTTCTTTTTAATTTACTATTTTGTCCTTTATTATAAAAAGTGATCACGGTTGAATATAAAAAATATTATAAAGTTTCCAAAAAGTATATAATATACAATAAAAATACTTGAATATTTAATATTTAATACTAATAATACTAATAACATAATATCAATATATGTATACTTAAGGATTCAAATCAATCAACGTATGTAAATATCAATCCCATATATGAGAGAAATGAAACTAATTTGAATTCAATTTAGTGTAGTGTTAATAAACTGCAGCAGCTTATTAAGAAATAAATGCCTATATTCAATTACGGGGAGAGGGGAGGAAATAATTAAAGTGGATGCTGCTGCGATATCGAACTTAAGTTCGATATCTTAATTTGAGACTGTAAAACTATGTGATGTTGATAATGTTGTTGATTCCTATATTAAATATTTACAAAATTAAATATAAAAATAAAAAAAATCAAAGTTTGGACTTTGAAACTTTGGTTCCAAATACGCTTGCAGTGGTCAAGATATATCTTTAAATAAGTAAATGTTTTAAATCTTGGTTTTAGCAAGTATATAGTAACACAAGATAACGGAGGCTTTCAAAGTCTTAATATTGTATTATATTATATTATATTATAGTAACGATTGCTGGGAACACATTATGTTTTTCTTATTTTAAAATCAATCTGTATTTTAGAAACATAAATGATAATCGGGTATGTGTTCAGAAAAGATTTTTTATGAGCGAGAAATAAGTGATAATAAGCCTCAAGTATGTCAAGCAGATCAGCAAATCTTCCATTAATCAAGTAAGAGTTTGTCTTCGAAGATTGTTAAATGTATAATTTGTACACAAAATATAAATTTGAAAGCAATAAGGAACTTAATGTTTAATAATTCTAAAATTAGTTTTATTGATTCCAAAGACTGTGACAAGTAGCTATCAAAACTTTTTATAAAATAAATTTACTTTGCTCATTTTTAACTTTAAAAGTCATTTAGGGGTTTTAAAAGTTCATATATTAAAAACATCTACAGAGAATGAAGGAAAGTAATTTATAGTAAATAATTATAAGATAAAAATAATATATTTGTAATTTAAACATAAACAACACAAGAAAAACATTCTCCAGTAATTTTAATGGCTCACTATTGTTTACTATAATAGTAATGTAGTATTACGATTACAAATTACAAAGAAAAAACAAGAATTTTATTATTTAAAATATGTTAAAGAGATAAGTAGAACTTCCTTTTCAAATATAAAGTTTTACTTATCCCTATAAACAAAGGCGCGCCGTTCACAGGGAAGTGTTAATTATTTTCGTTCAACAATTTTCAATAAACGTAAAAGCTTTCACAATGAAGTAACTTGTTCGTTTTTGAGAAGATTTATTAAAACGCTGTTCTTAATATTTTCAAAGGTAACTCCTCTAGAGAACAATAGTGCATTTAATCAGTTTTGTTTTGCTAACACTCTTATACTACATATTACAAAATAAAATGCAAGGGAAGAATTAGGAGAGGATGTATCTAACTTAAAATAGTTAAATATCGTCTCAGACAAGCTATAATTAAAAAATGTTATTGCATTTACATTTAATAAAGATGGATTTTGTGGTTTAACTATTTCGGTTTTACTAAATAAATTAAAACAGATGTATTTATATATTTGCTAAAGCCGGTTTAGAATACTGTCATCTATTCAGCGTTTCAAACAACAAAGCCTTTTCGAAAAGTAAGTGTTGTTAGGTTGAGATTTCTGGAGTCACGAAATAATACTTATAGAGTGAGTGAAATGTTCGAATAAAACTGCAGACGTTGTTACTAGATGCTGTGTTCCTTACCCGTTATAAGTCGTTTTTAATGAAACCTCTACCATGTTTAATTTATTTTATGTTTTAAATAACACATTTTAAGGTAATATATATTAAGATATATTTAATAAAATAAAAAAAATATTCTCATAATAATATCCTAGCTCTGACGATCACATAGTTTAATATTTTTTATTTCAAGGATGTTTGATATCGTTAAGATATTCAGTAATAATAGTATTACTTCTATAAAATTTATAATGTTATTTTGGACTTCGCTCACTTTTGGATTCTTATTAATTACTTTACTCTAAGAATAAAGTTTGAAACTAAATTTCTTTCAGATCTTTACTTTCCACAAAGAACAAAGAATAGAACAAATAAACCCAAACCTAAGGTTCTCTTTTAAAGTTTTGAAGCAGATGAAATAGCCGCAAGGAACTTCATTTACTACGTGAGACCCATTTTGGTCTTGTTAACGATTTGATGCTTCATATAGATCTTATCTTCAAATGTAAAAATAATATACAAGTATTTGATATTTTTAATTAACGTGAAAATAAGATTTAATATTTATGATTGACTTTGAAACAATAACATCTGTTGTTTTAGGTACTATTACATCTTTAAAATGAAATCTGACTTTTGACATTTGTTATTTTAAAACATTAAATGCGCAATTACTTTAACTAAAGTGAGATCGTTTAGATTAATTTGTTATTACATACTCTGTTCTAATTAGGCATTTTATATACAAAATGTACATCTGGTGTATAAAATACTAAATAGCTTGAAACTTATTTTTTTTTGTATTTTGTAATACTGTAAAGTTTTAATAATTGATGGGTTGGATTGTAGAAGAACTTTACTTTTTCAGTATATTAATCCAGTATTGCTACTAAGCAATAGCAACCAGGAAGAAGTTCTAAATGTTTCATTTAAATGTTTAATAAACGGAATAAGACAACTTTCAGAGAGTATTTCCTTTAGTCATATTTAATTTCATCATAAACTAATGGATAATAATTAAAACTGTATCACTACTTGTCTCGTTAAACCGATCTTAACTGACCTGTACTCTTTTGAAAAGCATAATAAAATTGAAAGACATTTAATAAATGGTTGATTTTTACCCGTAAAAAACTAAGCGACTGCGTATCTTGATTTTTTTTTACGCGACAGTTATTGAGTAATAAATGTCGCGACAGTTTTACGACAATTGTACAAATTATTTAAATATATATTAATTAAATCTATAATTTTCTTGTCATTTTAGTTTGATATTTGCATTTTTATATTTTTTAACTTAACAAGTTTTTTGTACCATGAAGTCTCTGAAAATTTGGTTGATAATTCAATTCTGTTATTCTGTTTGGATAATTTGATATCTATAATATAACTGTCCTTTAAAATATTAATCATGAATATGTTATTAAAATTAAAATGAAATAGAAGATATGCGTATTGCAATTTTAACATTACGTGAGTAATGTTAAATAAACTATCGGAATATTTTGTGATTTTAAAAAGCTTCTAAAGTGTTTGAAAACAATTATTTGACATAACTTTTAAGTTTAAAGGTAGAATAGATAAACTGTTTTAGATGGCTTTTTTTCGTTTAAAGAAACATTTAAATAATATGAATGCTTCATAGTAAGTATTTCAAGTTTCATAGAATTCCAAAGCAAAGTATGTTTTAGATTTAATCGTCCTAAAAATTAAATGATGGGCTAAAACATGATAATAAAAAAAAAGCCTAACGCAAAATATGCTAATATTTTGAAATACAGTAGTAGTACAGTAGTAATGCAAAAAAAAATACAAATAGATAATAAAATTTATAAAAATACGTAGTAGGTAGTAGTAGTAGTAGTACAAATTCCAAGTTCTTTGGAATTTTTTAGTATAATATTACTTTTATTTAAGAACTGTACGAATACTTTTTCTTTTCATTTATTGCAAATAAATAGTCTGAATTATTTCAACAACCCCTCACTAATCAAAGTTCAATTATAATATTTCATACTTTTCCTAATATAAATATGGGTCAGTTACCAAGCTGCTTATCTTTTGTATGCGCTTGATGCAAACTTTTATTTACACTTGCGGTTAATTTACTTAACGCCACACACAAATACTTACATACATACATACGTACGTACATACATACATTATTAGGTCATATCACTATCATATTGCTATTGGGTATTTATTTCTGCTTACTTAGAATATAAACTTGGTAATATGTATGTATGTTTATACTAGTATTTTGGTTAAATGTAATAATATATTAAAATAAATATCATAATAATAATGTTTTTAATAATGTAATATATTGAAATTTTCTCTTATGACATTCCATTTTAAAAATATAATTTATTTTGACATAATTTGTAACTTTGAAGTAATCTTATTAAATTCGACATCTGTCATATATCCTTCCTCATATCCTTCATTTCTGAAGTGTGCCTTTATTTTATGATTTAACTCATTTAGCTCAGATTTAAATGACGAGGTTCGTTAATATTGAACGTGTGAATATAAATCAAAAGAAGTTAATAATATAAACATCTTACGTGCCACATATAATTAAGGTCAATCTTAATATTCAACTTCTGGATTTTCAATTTCTTTAGAATCAGTCTGCAAATATTAAAATATGTTTATTAATAGTAATCAAACAAAGACTTTTTTTATGTAAATAATATTTAAATAGACATTGATTATTAAATGTTTGAGACCAAAACAACTCTAATAAATAATTGTAATGAGTTCTTGAAAGACTTTTAGTTGAGAAGGCAATTACAATCTCAACACGAGCCACTTCTATACGTGGCGTCCTTTTGTTGTGAGTCTTATATGAACTACTTTTTTAATACCTTCGTGCTATCTTCTCCACATTTGACGATACTTTCTGATACCTCTGACGGTGGTAGTAATAATAGCTTAGTAATCACAAGTGATACTATTATATAATATTAGCTAATCAGGTTTGAAGGCTTGATGTGAATAAAAAAATAATATAACAAAAGTTTTAATTTATCAGATATATATATTTTTTTAAACCAGTGGTAAAGCCTATTTATAGCCACTTGGTTGTAGTTCGTAAGAGGACCGATCTTTACTATGGTAGAACCACCCACTTAGAGGTCAGCATAAAATAGTTCTTATAGCTACGTTTGTTAATCACAATGCTGGATGCCCACACTTTCCCTGTTTTCCCTCATGGGTAACAACACACTTGCATATCCAAAAATTTTTCCTGATCTTCGTGATATACACTTAATTATTAGTTCTGCACTTAATATCAGAAGGAGTCTTTTTTCTTATCCATGATTTTAATTATAATTCTGAAATTTTATTCAGATAATAATAATAATTACGACATTCTTCTCTTCCGATAATGTAACTTGAGACAAAAAATATATTCGTATAATATAACGAGAGACGCTCGCTATGTAATATTTTAGTTCTATTGCGGTCGTCCGTCACGCGAATGTACAGCAGACTTATCCTTGTATGAAGCCACTGTCGTAGATACACGATTACTTATGTTAAACCATATGTTAAACATATTTTAATTCGAGATTTTTTTATTCTTATAATATCGTGTTGTATTAAGATTTAAATTAATTTAAAATTTGAAGAAAAAAAATCTCATATATTAATGGTTTTAGGTTATTATTGACAATTAAATATTAAAATATGAAGAACAGAAATGAGTAGCGTTTATTTTTTTTTATGCCTCATTCTAAAATTTCTTTTATGCTTCAAGGTAGAACTCCCTTAAAACTCAAAAAGCCAAGCGTTTAGTTAACTATGCAAGATTTAATGAGGACTGTAGGGAAAGGAGTAGCACTTAAGAGTTGACGACGGTTTGTGAAAGTGTAGACGTGTAATGGTACAGAAAAGAAAAATATAAATTTAGTTTTAGATAAAATACGAGGCAAGGCATTGAAATTTATTGTAGACAAAGACAGGAGCACAACATGTATTCGAAACATGTTGGCATATAATGGAAATCTGTATTTGTCGTGTACTAATTGACCTGTTTTAAAATAATGAACAGGGGCATTATATGTATTGTATATCAAATATATATAACCCAACAAAGAGGAGATATACATTCAATATTATTATTTATTAAACTGTTTCAGAGGAAGTAGCTTACAGACTGAAATACAATTTTGTCTGTATATAAAATAACATCTTTTTAAACGTTAGAAATGGCAAGCGTAAGAAATAGAATCCAGGACATCCAGGTCAGAATTTGAGTGATAGATCCTTGCTGCAACTTATTTATAAAGTGGCCAAACAGGGGTAGTTATTTTCGAAGAAGAAAGTCGATGAAGAGATATGTAATATAATGACATTTGTAAGGGTGAGTGTGAGAAACGGACGCCCTTACCTTACTTTTCTTACTTGGATTTGTACAGAATTCAACAATTTTATAAATAAGTTTTTAAAACTACTTTAGTTTATTGTGAACAGATTTATTACTTTTTGGGTAAAGTACTAAAATATATAAAATAAATTACTTAAAATAATTTTACAGTATAAAAAAAACAAATAGAAAGTCACTTTTACAGTATCACGATGTGATAAAAGATTAATGTAAACAATGACTGCTATCTCTCGGCGCTCTCGAACATTCCACTCTAAATTGAGAACTGTGAGTGGAAATTTTTATCTATTACGTTTCGGAATGTTATCCTTCACTTCTTTAACCAGAAAAGTAACATTTTTTTATTTCTTTACAAATAATGTAAATACTGATTGAAGCTTTCCCTTATAATTACTATATAATTATAATATATAATAATAAATGTGTTACGTAATTTGATGATTTTTGTTTTAATGTTTAGTAAGGTATTAAAATTTGTGAACAAAAATATTTTTTTAATAACTAAAAATATATTACTTAAAGTTAAAGTAAATTAATATCCAGTTCCTAAAAAAATACTATAGGGTTTATAATAACATCAATATCAAAGGAGAATGCGATTATACAGTTCCTTGTTAAAAACAAATTTCGGTGTATTGTTGTGTTGTTTCTGTCGGTGTTGTAAAAGGCCCTTTTCAGGGCCCCGATGGTTGTTTTTGTTGTGATTTTTTTCGTGGTTTTGTTGTTCTTTTCGGGGTTTTCTTTCTTACGTGTCAGTCATATCTTTTGTGTGTTTTGTCGCCTTTTTCAAGGCTTTTGTGTATTTGTGTGTTGAGACCTCTGTGGCTCGGACATCATGTCCGACCACGAGGCCGAAGGCTCGCGCAAGCGACCCCTTAGCGGGGTTGTTGACGTTACCAGTGACGTGTCCGATAGCGACTCTGAGCTGAGTGTTGCATTTGGAAAATGCAACACTGCTCGTCGTGGACGCGTCACTGCGAGCATTAGAGGGACTGGCCTCTCTCGGGCGAAGGCCGATTTGCGAGCCCTTGCCCTTGAGGCCGAGGATGCGGAGATGGAGAAGGCGCTTGCATCACGTGCATTTCGTAAACAGGCGCCTTCCTCCGGTAACGCGACGTGCTCCGAAGAGGAGCCTCTGCAGCGAGGCCCTCGTAGGCCTGACCCCGAATCCCTCGGGGCTGAGGAGCTACGAGCCTTGGCGGGGAAAAGTGCTGCTTCCATACTGGAAGTCAGCCGTAAGTCCGGCAACCTTAAGGGCACGATGATCAAGGCCCTTAAGGAAGCATCGCGGGACTTATTGGAGGTCGTGGACACGCTCGTCAGCCGCACGGAGGCTGACGAAACCCGCCATCTGAGGGCTGCGAACTCCCGCCTGATCCGAGAGGTGGAGGCCTTAAAGGCTGAAATCAAAGCTCACAGGCGGGAGTTCGTGGAGCTCAAAACAGCGGCAGCAAAATCCACGGCCGCTGCCGTTCCCGCTGCCGCTCCCGCTGCCGTATCCGCGCCCTCTCTGGACGCGGAGTGTATAGAGGAGTTGAGGCGCTCCATTGTGTCCTCGGTGGGGGTGATGGTGAACGCCCGGTTCGCCAACATTGAGGAGCGCCTCCTCCCTGAGAGGGTCATGCGTCCGCCCTTGGCAGCGGACCGCAGGGCTAGTGCGGCAGCGGTTGCTGAGTCGCGGCAGCCGAGGTCTGCAGGCGCGACGGCACGACCTGCATCGGCTAAAACGCCGACAACTGCTCCGTCCGCCGCCACCACCAGGACCTGGTCCTCGGTGGTGAAGCGGGGACAGAAAAGGGCCAACAAACCAGTTGGCCCTGCTCTTACCGTCCAAGCTTCGGGGGCTCAGCGAGTCGTAACCGCTGGACCACCGAAGCAGGGAAACAATAAGGGGAAGAAGAAGGGAAAAAAGGCCGGTCAATCCGGACCGGCCCAAGAGTCCCTCCCCAAGCTGCCGTCCCCTCGGTCACCTGCAGTGGTCATCACACTGCAGCCCGAGGCGGCGGCTAAGGGGGTTACTTATGCCCAGCTCCTCGAGCGTGCCTCCGAGAAGGTAGATCTCGGGGAGCTGGGGCTCGAGCAGGGGCTAAAGATCCGGAGGTCGGCCACCGGGGCCAGGCTTCTGGAGCTGCCTAAGGCGGCTCCAGAAAAAGCCGAAAAATTGGCGGCCAACCTCCGGACTGTTTTGGACGGAGTGGCAGACGTCGTCCGACCCGTGAAGAGGGTCATGGTGAAGGTGAGGGGTCTGGACGACTCTGCCACCAAAGAAAAAGTTGTGGCCGCGATTTGTCGTGTCACCAATTGCCCTAGCGAATCCCTCCAAGTTGGAGAGATCCGCTGGGGCAACGGGGCTATGGGCGTTGCATTCGCCCGTTGCCCTGTCGACACGGCAAAATCGCTCATCGATGCGGGGAGACTTCTGGTGGGCTGGAGCTCGGCCAGGGTCGAGCTCCTCGAAGAGCGCCCAATGAGGTGCTTCCGGTGCCAGGAACCGGGGCACACACGGGCGCTCTGCCCATCAGAAGTGGACAGAAGTGAGGTCTGTTTCCGGTGCGGCTTGTCAGGGCATAACCGTGACAGCTGCACCGGAGTCCTTCGGTGTGCCGTCTGCGCAGACCTCGGTCTCCAGGCGGGACACGAACTGGGGAGCCGAGCGTGCAAGGCTCCCCGGAAGAAAGGCAAGGCAGCTGGTCCCTCCCCAGCTGCCCCAAGCAGAGGTCGCCTACAGGCGCCAGTTGAAGCCATGTCGTCATGAATAGACGACGACATGGCTTCCTACAGGCGAACCTGAACCACTCCGCCAGGGCCCAGGATTTGTTCATCCAGGCAATGGCGGAGTGGGATATCAGTGTAGCGGTGGCCTGTGAGCCCTACTATGTCCCCCCTAATTCCAACTGGACGGGGGACACTAGCGGTTCCGTGGCTGTGGTTGCGGTTTCTGGTCCCGGTCCCCCTTTCTCCACCTTGGAGACTGGCCCGGGTTTGGTCGTGGCGCGGTGGGGGGAGTACGTCGTCATCGGCGCGTACTTCTCCCCCAATCGTCGCCTGGCGGAGTTCGAGACTTTCCTCGACTCCGTCAGTGCGGCGATTGGCAGACAGGCGTCGGGGAAGCTCATCTTCCTCGGCGACCTGAACGCCAAATCCGCGGCCTGGGGGAACCACGCCACGGATGCTAGGGGTAGGGCCGTCCAGGCCTGGTCGCTCCTCTCCGGTCTGTCCCTCCTCAATAGAGGGACCGATGCGACCTGCGTGCGACAGCAAGGGAGCTCCGTGGTGGACGTTTCGTTCGCCACCCCAGCTGTCGCACGCACGGTCGTCGACTGGAGAGTCGAGACGGAGGTGGAGACTCTTTCGGACCATCTCTACGTCCGATTTGAGATCTCCACCTCCCGGCCGGACCAGGCCGGGCCACCGCGGGGGGGGAGTCGCTTTCCTCGTTGGGCAATTAAGCGTTTGGATCGGGAAATGGCCAGGGAGGCAGCCATCGTTCAGAGCTGGGCCTTTCCCGATCCGCCCAACGAGGAAACCGACGTCGAGGTGTCGGCTGGCCGCATGCGCGAGGCCCTATCACGGGTCTGCGATGCGGCCATGCCGAGGGTGGGGTCTAGGCCCCGGCGCAGAGCAGTGTACTGGTGGTCGTCCGAAATAGCCGAACTTCGGACGGCCTGTTGCAGGGCTCGGAGGGCCTTCGTCCGGTGTCGCCGTCGTCACGGCTTCGACCCGGACCTGGAGGCCCAGCTGCGGAGTCGCTATCGCGAAGCGAAGTCGACTCTGCGGCTGGCGATTCGGAAGGCGAAGGACCTGGCTCGAGAGGAGATCCTGGCAGGTCTCGATAGGGACCCATGGGGGCGCCCGTATCGGGTGGCGCGGAACAAACTCCGCGCCGCTTGCGCCCCGGTCATGGAGTCCCTTCAGCCGGATTTCCTCGAGCGGCTGGTGGGGGACCTATTCCCGGAATCCACCGGCCACTCGCCTCCTGTGATGGCCCCCCCTTCTTCTAATGGGGGGGTGGGTTCTGTCCCGGACATCACGGAGGCCGAGCTGGAGGTCGCCTTGAGCCGTCTCCGAGCCCGCAGTACTGCGCCGGGGCCGGACGGTATTCCGGGGCGAGTTCTATTCCTCGCCCTGGAATACTTGGGGGGCAGGCTTCGGGAGCTGTTCAACCTTTGTTTGCGCACTGGACAGTTCCCGAAGGCCTGGAAGGAGGGCAGATTGTGCCTGTTGCGGAAGGAGGGTCGTTCTGCCGACTCCCCTTCCGCATACAGGCCAATCGTGCTGCTGGACGAGACGGGTAAACTCTTCGAGAGAATTCTCTCTGCCCGTCTCGTCCAACACCTCGAGGAGGTGGGGCCGGGTCTCTCAGATGCCCAGTTCGGCTTCAGGGCGGGTCGATCGACGATCGACGCCCTGAAGGCTCTGAGAGACCTGACCCAAGAGGCAACTCGCGAGGGGGACGTGGTCCTGGCGGTGTCGCTGGACGTCGCCAATGCCTTCAACAGTCTTCCGTTTGAGACACTGGTTGAGGCACTCCGGTTCCATGGAGTGCCTCCCTATCTTCAGAGACTGTTGGGGGCCTACCTGCAGGACAGAGAGGTCCTGTGGGTTGGCGGCGACCAGCGGATATACCGGCGTAGCGTATGCCGCGGGGTTCCACAGGGGTCCGTCTTGGGCCCCGTCTTGTGGAACCTCGGGTACGACTGGCTGCTCCGCTGTCCTCTCCTGCCGCGGATGAGGGTGTTGTGTTATGCAGATGACACCCTCGTCACATGCAGGGGAGGGACGTATGCGGAGGCGGCCCGTCTGGCAACAGTCGGTGCTACGCTGGTTGCGGACCGCATGGGGCTGTTGGGATTGGAGGTCTCCGTATCCAAAACGGAGGCCATCCTTTTTCACGGCCCTCGCCGGGGTCCCCCTCGCCGGGCGTCCATCTCCGTCCAGGGTGAGGAGGTGGTGGTGAAGGCCCAGCTAAAATATCTGGGTCTCACCCTGGACGGAAGATGGAACTTCGGGGCTCATTTCTCCCTTCTGGCCCCGAAGTTACTGTCCATCGCGGCTGCCTTGGGAAGGCTTCTGCCCAACGTCGGTGGGCCGCAGGCTCCGTGCCGGCGACTCTATGCCGGCATTGTGAGAAGTATGGCGCTGTACGGTGCCCCCATATGGTCGGGGTTCCTCACCGCCGATTCCAAGACCCTTCTGCGAAGGACGCAGAGGGTCTTAGCGGTGAGGATGATCAGGGGGTACCGTACAGTGTCGTACACTGCGGCCACACTCCTGGCGAGCGATCCGCCTTGGGAGCTGCAGGCGGAGGTGCTCGCCGGGGTGTATTGGCACCGGGCGGAAGCCAGGACCAGAGGAGTAAGGTCCGAGGCAGCTCGAATCAGGGCTTCAGCTCACCGAGCCCTGATTCGACGGTGGACGAGGGACTTAGAGTCCCCTGCCGCCGGTCTGACGACAGTGGGGGCAGTCCGCCCCCACTTGGATCGTTGGATCAACCGGCGACACGGGACTCTGACGTTCCGTCTTGTGCAGGTGCTCACGGGGCACGGGTGCTTCGGTGCGTACCTGCACAAGATTGCAAGAAGGGAGGCGGCCCCGTCCTGCCACCACTGTGACGAGTCCGTCGACACGGCTCGTCACACCGTGGCGGAGTGCGCAGCCTGGGGTCATCAGCGCGCTGAGCTGGTGGCCGTGGTTGGCGGGGACCTCTCGCTGCCGCGCCTTGTTGGCGCGATGATCGGCAGTGAGAGGTGTTGGGCCGCTATGGCCTCCTTCTGCGAGCAAGTCATCGCCGCGAAGGAGGCCGCGGAGCGGGTCAGGGAGCAAGCCTCTCCCTCTGACCCGCTCCGCCGGGGGAGGCTGGGAAGAAGGAGGCGGGAGTACGCCCGCCGCTTCCTCTCCCAGCAGTAGGCCTAGGTGAGAGGGGGGGGTGACCCCTCTTACCTGCCATAGGCCTACGCCGTGGGGGTGTCCTAAGTTGCTCGGGGCACCCTCGCTCGGGGGGTAACCGCCGGGGCGGCACGGTGAGTGCTAACGCGATCCCGTGTCGTCCCATTAAGGCGTTGAGGGCAACCGTTGGTTTTTTAGTGGGTAGCCTTAAAAATGGCGGCGTCTTCTATGCCGCCGGGTAGTCCCACATAACCCTCCGGCCATCACCTTCCTGGTCGGCGGGTATCCGTAACGGATTTTTCCAACGCAAAAAAAAAAAAAAAAAAAAAGGAGATGAAACCAAACGATTACATTCAACGCAAGTTATTTGCTGACACTATACTGGAGCGATTCTCTAGCCTTGAGAATGTATTGTTTACGGACGAGGCCCATTTTCACATTAATGGTCACGTAAATAAACATAATTGTCGACATTGGAGCACGGAAAACCCTCACTATAAACACCAAAAGCCTCTTCATTCACCAAAAACGACAGTGTGGGCCTCCATATCCGCAAAGGGCATAATCGGTCCATACTTCTTTGAAAATAATCAAGGAAATAACGTAACTGTGAACTCAGTGGAATACGTGAAAATGTTGCGAGAGTTTTTGACACCACAGTTGCATGAATTTGAAGGAAATATTAGCCGGACTTGGATACAACAAGATGGAGCAACATGCCATACATCAAACGTGACTTTACCGGTGGTCAAAGAAATGTTTCCTAACAAATGATTTCTCGCAGAGATCCTATCCCATGGCCTCCCAGAAGCCCGGACCTTACACCTTGCGATTTTTTCTTGTGGGGATATCTGAAGAGTCGAGTATACCTTAATAAACCGACGACCATATCCCAATTAAAAGAAAACATCCACGAGGAGATAGCCGCGATTCCTCGCAGCATGTGTCAACGAGTTTTCCAAAGTTTACGTAGTCGATTGCAGGAGTGCCAACGACGAGACGGAGCACATCTCTACGATGTCATTTTTAAAAAATAAATTTTAATAAATGATAATTACGTTAAATAAATCATAAACAAAATGTCATTTTACTTTTATTTCTAGACATGTTTCAAAAGTGCAAAAATTTTTGGCCCATCCTTTATATCCTGGACAATATTCTGATAATCCCTAGTATCTTATTAAAATCTATTTTGCTTGTTTGACGGTAGTTCTATGTAGGACTGTGACGATGTGGTTCGCTAACAATTAGAGTCAGAGACATTCAACTATAAATATAGAAAAAAGGAACTGCTATTTTTATATAATAGACGTCGGTAAAAGTTATTTTACCTCTTACTTTACGTCCAAACATTAGAATTGGTAATACATATTACACTCCTTCTAATATTCTAATATGGTGCAATACTTGTACAAAGTCTTTTCCTTGAAAGGCAAATTGATATGTACAAGAGAATTACTTTTTTAATAATGTGTAAATAAATATAAAAGTGTATGACGTGTATATATTTTTTTTCGATCCATCTTCTTGTGAACTTAATATTGGAAGAGTGTCAACTGTCAACTTTCATTCTCTTTTCCCAAAATTCTGTAGGAAATTCTAAATTTTTATAATGTAGTTATAAATTATTAGTTCAGTAATTTAAATAACAATGTAATGATTTCAGTTAAGCAACAGAGTCGGTACCGATTGCAGGTAATAATAAGTTCATAATTGTCATAAAATTTATAATTGTCATAAAATTCATAATTGTCATAAAATTATACAGCTTTGAACGAGTAAAGTTCAATATAGGAATACCTGAGAGCGATACTAACGAGCTTCCGTGCCTAGTTGTTCAATCTTCCTGATGACATGTTGGAATGTATTTATTAGCTGCTGCCGTTTATACACGACAAAATTTAATTGATTTTATTTACACAAAAGAAATACGTTACTGTCACTAATTACCTACTTTTAAATTATTATTTATTATAATTAATTTTATCTATTACATGAAAAGTTTAATTAACTCATCTAATCAAATCTACATTTGTAAATGCTAATGCTGTATTAAATTCAAAGAGTCATGTAGCTATTAATATCAGTATCATCTTATGTATATACAAACTCAGAGAACTGATAAAAGATTAAAAGGAGTTTATCTTTAAAACCTTTCAATGTAATTAAATACGTTTAAGCATATCTATTTACTAATTAAAAATTTTAATTATATATTAAATTCATGAGTAATGGAGCTGTTGTGTTAGCAGACGTGTTTAAAAATTTATCGAATGAAATAAGCCTTTAGTGCCTTTGAGGTATTATTTAAAACAATTGTATAATTATTATTTTTTTTAAAGTTAATTTTATCAATGGAAAGGCAACAAAAAAAAGGAAACTGAGTAGACAAGACTGTAAAAAACTTTTCAAAAAAGATGTTTTACGTAATGTAAGAAAGCGAGTCAACATGTCGTGCTAATAGTGAGTGCCTAATAATTGTCTCTTATTATACTTAGTTATCAGTAATCACTACTTTCAATTCATTTATGTCTATATAACAGAATATATAAAGGCTTGAGAAGATCTTATCCTTCGAGATATTAACCATATCAATTTCATATATATAAACATAAAGTACCGACTTTAATTAAAAGTTTTATCAGAATTTATCAATAAAAAAATAATTTTAAACTTTGACAATTAAGAATTGTACCTCGCTTGACTTTCAAAAAGTTTTATTATAACGACGTTCTTATTATTTTCGCCTCAGATTGAAAGAGTTTTAATTAATTTGAAGTTTTTAGATTCTTGACTGGGGATAAAATATCAAACGTAATTAATATTGTACGTATGTGTTACAAATAAGCTGATTTTGACAAAAATAGAATTATTTGCGTAAGGAACCTAGTTTTACAATTAAATTCACTATAGTCAATAATGGTGTAAAATGGTTGCGAAGGGCTCATTTGCTCATGTGTCGTCTCCGAAAAACGATTGTGAAATGGAAGTCGAGAATTCCTGAATCGTTTGATACCAGAACATAAAATACATTATAATAAATGTTTATAGATTACTGGTTATAATGTGTAGAAGTATGTAGATAGTGTTATTTAAATTAATTGCGTTGTAAGAATTAAGCCATGGCCACATGAGGCGCGAAATAGTATATATATAAATAAAATAATGAAATAACTTCTATTCAACTGTTATAGGATAAAAAAAACAATTTTGACTCATTTTTTCAAAACTTTAATGGAATTAGTCAAGTTTTTATATTAAAAGACATATCTTTTAGCTTTTATTACTTTAAAAAAATGTATGAGTTGACTTTTGTATCTAATTTTTACTTTCACAGCACATTTACTTTTGACAGACCGTGGATCACGTGACACCGTGTAGATTTATTATTACGTCCTATATTCTAATGAAGCATTTTATATGCAGACGACACAGCTGATGTGTGCTCGCAATATACTCATGACTTGTCCAGAATATAGTTCACAGTGACTGTAAATTTTAAATTTACTTTAATATTAAAGTAACTAAATCCTATATGTTACGATAATGGGTTAATATTTTTAAGAATATTTATTAAAATATTACTTTCATTGTAAAAACTATTAATATTAAAATGAATTTAGGACCTTATCCATAGAATTATTATATAGAAGTGGAATATTAAGAGTGAGTGACGAGTGTAAGGCACTTAAAATAATTAAATTTTGCATTTACGTTTATTGAATCAATATTACCAAATTATATTATTTAAATGAATTTAAATCACAGCGTTTTAAGTTAAATCATAGAAGTAAAATGACATGCTTCAAAAAAACGAGGGTGTAACTGAAAATTTTACCCTGAAATTTCAAAAAGTCTTAGTTGCCATATGTGGTATTTGACAAAATGATGTCGAAACAACAGTATTTTTTAAATTAAAGAAATTTATATTTTCGAAAGAAACTGTCATAGTAGGAGATACATTTTTTTACGTAATAAAAAAGTTAGAACTAAGAAACCAATTAGTTGAGTTGAAAATGAACCAGTATTCCGATGTATATATATATCCTGTAAGTAAATCTCCATAATTGCAAGGGTGGAAATTGTTCCACATAATGTATGTATTTGTGTGTGTGTGGTACACTGTGTACGTATGACGCTGGTATTTATGCATGTATGGCACTCCACATGTAGCGCTAAGCAAATTGACCACAACTGTACACAGCAAATAAGATCGCATGAAGCGCATATAAATAATGAGCAGGATTATAACAGGCTCTAATGTATGATAGGAATTATTAAAATTATTATTATTCTATATACATATACATTATATATCCTTACTATATAATAATGACCTAATTGACTCTGTATGCACGCGCATCACTTATCACCCACAAATCACACAATAATGTGTAATACATCAAAAAAAAGCTATTGAATCAGGCTACAAAATAGGGTGGGTGCCAACCTTATGCGTGACATTTGACCCTTTCCGGCCCTTCGGGCCGGGAAGTTCCCTCGTACATATATATGAAGTTAGTTGCAAAATTATTACGTTAAGAAAATATAACACTTTGTAATAATATTGTTTAATAACACAACTTATAAATTATAGCAACATATTTATAAACATTACTTATTCCTTTCATCAAACATTTGATTTGATGAAAAGTGTTGAAGTTCTTCCTGGGTCCAATTACTAATACTGGGCTAATATACTAAAAAAGTAACGCTCGTCTATATCTACGCGGCTGAAATCGCATGTAGCAACTGTTCATTAAGGCCACATCAAAACTTTATTTAAAACCTTACAGTATTACCAAACACTTAAACTATGGTATTTTTATTGTCTGAGTAAAAGGTTAAGTTTTTTTTAACCATTTAACAGGCGTCTGCAATACATGGTGGATACATTTAATAAAATATCATAGCATAGGCCACGGGTAATAAAATAACATTTTTATTACGACACTGACAAGGTACTTTCATTACTAACAGATACTGTGAATTAAGTTTTAAGGCAGTTAGTATGTTATTATCAGCTATCGAATTTACATTCTGTCTTATTACAATAAAGTAGTTAACAACAACTACAGCTAAACGATATCAGGTGAAATGAGGGTTATTAAAATAAGTAGCGCAGTTAAGGTTTTGAAAACGTTGTACTAAAATCAATTTTTATTTTGGCTTTTGGAACCTCGCCAAAAGAAATATTTAAATTTTAAAGACTGCAAACTTACGGTTCAAGGTTATTTATATATTATTTACACATAATAGATCTTATTGTGATCTCAATTAAAAATAAGAAAAGATTTAAGTAAACGTGTTGTTTGACATTTGAAGATTAGAACTCTATGAAGCATCTCAAATAAGTTTAATGAGGGTCACGTAGTAAATGAAGTTCCTTGCGGCTATTTCATTTGCTTTAAAACTTTTAATGAGATCCTTCGGTTTGCGTATTTTCTTTCATTTCTCTTCTTTGTTCCAGGTAAAGGTCTCAAATAAGTTCAGATCATATTCTTTTTTTTTTTTTTATTAAAGTGAATAAGAAAGAGAATGGAGTGCGTAATACCTGTCGATAAATTGTATATTGTTTTGTTACTAAAACAATATTTAACATCCTTACATAGTATAGTTAACCATATTAAATCATCTTGTTTAAGATATTACATTTATAAGAAAACAATTCAGTTTTAATTAAATATTTCATAAATATAGTTGCAACGCGTTATTTAAAATATCAGAGAATAAAGGAGAATTTTGAAGCGGATAACAAACACACACACACACACACACACACACACACACACACACACACACACACACACACACACACACACCCACACCCACACCCACACCCACACCCCCACACACACACACACACACACACACACACACACACACACACACACACACACACACACACACACACACACACACACACACACACACACACACACACATACATACACATACACACACACACTCACACAGTAATATCGTTTTCTGTATATTTACAAGAACATTTTACTGAGCACACAACTATTATATCGTGACGCAAAAAACGCAACCTAACATGATTTATGTGTTAAAAGGACCTTATTATTTGAAACTTTTGAACATAAAAAGATTTCCATTAGTACCTAACCCACATTACTTTGTGAGTAGTTTTTTAAAATTTGTATTTGCGTGTTTATGTTATAAGTAAGTTCTGAGAATAATACAATGTTTTTAAAGCACACTATGTAAAATATAGTAAATAATTAAAGATTAGATTGACCTTGACCTGGAGACCTTGAGTAGATTCAAGTACTATTTAGTGTTATAATACTACAATATAATGTATATACTACACTAGCAGACCCGGCCACGTGTTGCTGTGACTATGGTTTTTGTTATACTACATTGTAGTAAACTATTTAAGGAGCAACGGTAAGAGAACATCTGCCATTAGAATAATAAACAAATTATTTGCATTAAAATAATATAACGACTATGAATTGAGATGAAAACTATCATTTCTTTTAAGTCTGATCAAACTGCACGTGGTGTGAAAATTTTATTAAAATCGGTGAAGTAGTTTAGAAGTCCATCGCGGACAAACAACGTGACACGTAATTTATATATAATAAGATAGTAACGTATAATATAATGAGCGGTCACTGCATGTGCCGGCAGTAGTAATAAATACCTGGTACAGTCAAGACGTTGTTTCCTTATCCACTTATAATTCAGTTTAATTTAAATTAGTAATTAATATCGCGTAAAAACAAAATAAAGTAGGTAATTTTTTTTAATACATTTTTGTACATGCGTTTTGGTAATTGAATTGTGATGCAATATAGTTTAGTATATAAATAAAAAAAAATCTCTTACTTTGTACAGACTTTTTCAATTATATATAGGCTTAGATTCTTAACACCTTTATTATTTATTAAAATATTGAATTGCTTAACTCATAAACTGCAAGTATGTAAAATTTATTGATTATACTTTGATAGTTAACTGCATACTTGGTATGAAATCGCCGTATTTTGGGGGAGCAGGTGGTCGTTATACGAGTATGTACAATATTGACCAATTTGTAATACCGCTACTTATATTTTGGTGGCAGCTAAATTTGATATTGAAATCAATAATTTTTAACGCGAAATAATATTCTGAATTCCTTTATAATAATGTATATCATAAAATATTATTTTTTCACTGATATTGTTTAAACAACACTATAGAAATGTCTGAATTTACGTTGCTCAACAATATACAATCCGTGCAATTCAACTTAGCTTTATTTTGTGTCAAGTGTGGTTTGAATAAATATTGAACACAATGAGAAACTATATGCCTAACTTCTAAATATTTAGTTATGATAATACCATTTCATTCAATAATCATATCTAATTTCATTTTTATTCATACTTCTAGTCTGATTTATCGTTAGGTGTTGTTTACCAGTAAAATGTTTAGTGACGTGACAGTAAAGAGTTACAAAAATCGAAACAAAGACCGTAACTACAAGTCACGTTCCAACCAAAAAAGAAATAACTAAAAGCGGCGACCTCTATTGCTATCCTCTGGAATATTCCCGAAAAAAGAAGTAAGAAAAGGTAACCATATAGTTACTTTTATAAAAATATAGAAAGAACATTATTAATATATTTATTATTTAGTACAAATCAAAAATATTAATACTTTGTTATAAATAATGTTAGTATTTCGCCACGCTTCAAAATATTCGAGTACAAAAATTTTTCTACGATCATGTTTTATTACGATTTTAGGGAGAAATGCATTTAGTTATTTTGTATACTCAAAAGATTTACAGACATTACTTGTCTTAATTATTGTTAAAAATATAATTCATAGGACAGTAAATAAAATAACAAAATGGAAATAATTCTAAAAGACTATTCAACTCGTTAATCCTGGCTAATGAATTGAAAACTCATATATTTGATTAAAATATAAATAACTACAAAGAAATTATTTGTGAGTGAATAATTTTATGATTAATGAAATGAAAAATTATTAACCCTACCAAGAATATTTATCGTGAATGTATAACGTTCAGTAAACTGTATATAATCTATTTATGGATTATTAAAAATAGGATGTTATTGGATATGATATTATCCCTATAATAATATCCTAATTATATATCCATATGGCTTAAAGATGCGCGTTTAACTTTGATGGAATTCAATTTTATAATTTTACAGTAATATAATGTAAAGTAAAATATGTGTGTGCACATTAATAACTCGATTTTAAAATAGTCTCAAAGCTTTATAAATTATTTATCTTGCGTTGACTTAAGTTCTGTATTTTGATTGAATGCCTTAAATCGAACAGACCTAATCAGTGTTCTAAATTATAACAGTGAAAGCCTAGTTAGCATTAGCCAAGACTCATATATAAGATGCAAAGAGAAACTTATTGCTTTAAAAGCATATTTTAAAATCTCAAAATCTATTAATACAACTTACTACAGATCAAGCAAACCAAAAAAGGGCGCTAAGCGAGACTTCTCATTTAAAGGTTTCTAGAATTTTTTTTCTTAATAAGAATTCAATTATCTCAAACAACTTCATTAAATACGTGCGTCTTATATCTACTAACTTTGAGATATTTAGACATTTCATTATACTAATTTAAAAATACATATTTATTAAGTTTATTAAAAATTTATACGGACTATAACTGTATGTAAATAGGTACAATTAAGAATATATCTACATAAGAATCCAAATGTTCTTAATTTGTTATGTTCATAAATAATATTTTTGTTGCTATTACTTAAAAAACTATGATATTTTGAATCTAATAAAATACTGTTACATACTATTTAAGACTTAAACCTAAAACGCGGGTATGCGGTCCGAAGCCACTTATTCAATTGACTCGAAGAGCGAATCAGAAAGCAATAATCTTATATAATTAAGTAATAAATATTCGAAGGACTTTACTATTTATAAACCGGAGCTACTATTTTAACCCAGGAAAGTAAAAACATCCTAGTTTGTGACATTTTAACTTCTAAATTAAATATTCAATATTTCAATATTTCACTATTTCACTGTAATGTAAAATAGTTACATATTAGATAGTTATTTCATAACTGGCATATCTAATGCAAAGAATTGACTTTAACTGGCATTACAACAGATAAGACATACTTGAAATGACATGCTTGAAATTTACAATTTTTACAATAAAAAACATTTACAATTTTAATTATATTTGAAATTATATTAATTTAAATTATGATTGTGTTAAAAGAATATTCATTATCAGTCTCGTATGTAATATAAAAACTATTTTTTTAACTCACTCAGAAACAAAGTTCCTATGAAAAAATATGTTTAATTTATTTTAATAATTACATGAAATATTTTTCAAGATATATATTGTAATCTTGTAAATCCTTCTTCAAATCCTGCAGATCTAGTATATTATGTTCATATGTTGAAATTTTTATGCTTAAAAATAAGTATTATTTTCCAGCAAACTACTAAATAAATTTTACGCTTTGATATGACACTTGAACAAATAGATTAACTAATAAATATAAATATACTCATAATTAATTCGTTGTTTATCCGGCAGTCACCATGTATTAGTTAACCACAAAAGCGAGGTCGCCGCATGCACTACTATTAAACTAACATACTCCATATTTGAACTAAATATAGATAACACTTTCATGTTTTTCCTCTTACGTTTATTAAAAAAACTTCATATTTATCACAAACAAGAAAACTGAATAGATACAATAATGTAATATAATATCAAATTGTTGGAAAAGTTAAAAGTTATGTCTTTTAAAAGTTATAAAAAATCTTTATATTAAATGCAATTTAAATAACTAAATCACTTTTGTTACTTACATAACTTTAAGACTAACATGACATTTTAGGTATAATGTTTATAAAAATCAATTACAGGTAAACCTACATATGATACTGATGGCTAGACATATTTCGCAAAGGTTAAGAAGCTCATAAATCGCCCAATTCACGACACCCACTTACGAATATATGAGTTCTCAACACAGCCTTTATGACGTCCTTCTACTCAGCCAGCTTCCATTAAAGATGTAATAATTGAGACAATTAAGAGAAGTTCCTAATAGTAGTAATGAGTTAACATAGATATTAATATTTAATATGTATTAAAATATTTAGAGTAATAAAAAACATGTCATTTAATGTAAATTAACAAACAAAAACTATAAGTGGAATTAACGCTAGTTGAATATAATATTATTGTAAATAAAATATTTTGTTTAACAAAATACCATAATTTTAAATTTGTTGCGAGGAATGATTTCTTATTTTAAGACATTTACAGTGACGTTCCAAGCTTCTTCAGCACCTTCGTGCGAATTGGTCATAAGCGCCTTTTTGTGCGAAAAATATGGCGTAAAATTTTAGTCTTTAAAGTGAAAAGCGAAGTTGTGTTTAATGATTTATGATTACTACGAATAAGGCCACTCTTTTAATAACAAAATTACCAGAAATCAGATTTATTCAATTTCGTTTATATTTCTTTTTACACACCTTTTATCTAAGAGCTTTTCGAAGAAAATATCGTAAATCTTGAGTTTTACCGTGAAGCAGTAAACGCAATATCTCAGGTAATTTTACTGATAAAGGACACAGGCTCTTGTCTCCCGTAAAGTACATTATATCACAATGGACGCACACAACATCCGTTAGGCAAATTTTAACGAAAGAATTGAAGCAATGATCTATTACACATAGCATTGAAATCTGCACATGCCAACCGAGCTATTTCACCTCCCTCTTTTCTTCTTATGTTTATGAAGCCATAAGCTACGAGGGGAGGTCCAAAAGTTCGTGGAATGGAGAGGATGGAGCGGGGGTAGGGGCGCTCGCTTGGTGTCATACGAATCGGAGACTCATCATTAGCATAAATATCGAGTTTCAACCCGATTGCGTCATTCGTTTACGAACAGTCGCCTGTTAAATAAGTCAATCCGGAAGAAAACTGAAACTATGGAGAAAATTGAACACCGCGCTGTGATTCCTTACCAAGCAAGGAAAGAACGCTCAAACCATTTTGAATGAAATGGGAGTCGTTTATAGGGAACAGTGCCCTAGTAAATCAATGATTTCCAATTGACATGGTTTTTATAAACATGGTCGAGAGTCAATTGAAGACGATCCCCGCTCAGGAAGGTCAGTTGAGGCCACCACATCGGACATCGTTGAAAAAGTGGAGAAAATTTTACTAGAGGATGCCCGTTTGAAGAAAAAACAATTATCTGCATTAGTTGGATTATCAGATACCACCATTTTGCGAATCCTACATGATCACGTGGGTATGACAAAAGTCAGTGCAAGATGGGTACCGAGAATGCTCACGCCGTTTCAAAAAGACAAGCGCGTCGATGCGTCAAAGCATTTTTTGGAGTTGTGTGGAGATAAACCTACATAGATTTTGGACCGAATTGTTACGGGAGATGAAACATGGGTTCATCACTTTGAGCCTGAGTCCAAACAAGAGTCCATGCAATGGCATAAAAAGGGGACACAACCGCTAAAGAAATTCAAGGTGACGGAGTCGGCTGGAAAGATGATGGCTACTGTTTTTTGGGATTGTGAGGAGATAATCTTGATTGATTACAAAGAAAAGGGAAGGACTATAACCGGAGAATACTACGCAATGATATTAGAAAAATTAAAGGATGCCATCAAGGAAAAGCGGCGAGGAAAATTAACAAAGGGTGTGTTGCTGTTGCAAGATAACGCGCCGGTTCACAAGAGCAGAATTGCAATGGCTGCTCTGCACACGCATGGGTTCGAATTCCTAGTTCACCCACCCTACAGTCCAGACCTGGCCCTGAGTGACTTTTTTTTACTCCCCAATTTAAAAAAAAACTTAAGGGGAAGGAAATTTTCCGACGACAATGAGGTAAGGGAGGCAATTTCGGCTCATTTTGACGGAAAAGATAAAACATTTTTTATAGTGGTTTAGAAAAATTAATTTATAGGTCTAATAAATGTATTGAGCTTAAGGGTGAGTATATTGATAAGGAAAAATGGTTTTGTTGTTTTATTTTATTTAGATCCCTTTCATTCCACGAACTTTTGGACCTCCCCTCGTATACTACCATATTAACAGGGCGCTCCTCTTATAAGATTTTCCTTTTTATGCATTGGATTGAATCGAAACAATCCAAAATCAAATTTCATTACGATGACATTGTAAATAAGGCTATGGATATTGCTGACATTGCCTATATTATAAATTATACATGTGCTTATAACAAATGGCACCTAAATTCTTTTTAGAATTCTATCTATAACAATATAATTAATTAATTAATTTATTATTATTTATTATAATGATAATCGATTTTATTCTCCAAACATTAATTATGTTGCAGTATCACGGCAACAACAACTACATTCTTTTATTGGATATTCGAGTTTCTGCAGTAAATTAAACCTACAGAGGAATTAAATAGACGGTCGGAGAAAAATATTTATACAATATTCAAGCATTATCATATTTAATGTAACATTTTATATTAGACGAGTATTCAATGTAAATACATGGCAATAAATATTCTATATATAGTTATATTTAATATATTTGTTTCGACTTCGATAGTGTCAAATGAGTAATTCAACGTTCCTCTAGAAATTCCCAAGAACCAAAGCGGTTCATTTGTACAGGTATTGAAACATTAACCTAGTACGAGTTCGAAGCAGCGGAAAGCAGGAATCTTAAATAAATAAATAAACTTTACCAACCAACCTTACATAAAGTTTCTTATGTATATAGATAAATATAGGTGTTTCATAGATGTTCGTTGCTAAGTCGCCGTTGCTAAAATCCCGGGCCAATCTTGATGATTTGTTTGTATATGTTTGGGTCAATCGATTTGCTTCATAACTGATTATTGGAAGTTACACTGATATTTAGTTCTTTTATTTTTAGGCAAGGACAAAGTCTGTCGTGACCTGTTGTTTAAATGTAAATTAATATTTAATATATCAAAGAGCACTTTATACAATACTTTTACTTTTGTAAGATAATATTCTTTAAAGACTTTACTTCATTAACATATTAAGATTAAAAAAGTGATATGCAACCTTAAATTTTATTAATAGTAATATATTATTATAACGCATTCTGTGACAAGAAACGATCAAAAAGAGAATTTATTTATTTATTTATTTAAATTCTTTATTGCACAACAAGGTACAAAGGGTGGGCTTAACGCTAAAGCATTTTCTACCAGCCAACCCAAAACGTGTAAGAATATAGGTACGAAGGCGTGCAAAAAAAAAATACAAACTAGATATCGATATATAGATATAACATATAAACTGTATACATACATAAACGTACATAAATACTAACATACAAAGCTACAAATATATAAATAAATAAGTTTTATACATATACTTAAATATACTCAGATGGGAAAATAAAAGAATGACATACTGTGAGAGATCAATCTATTTTTAGGGTTTAGTAATAGTATTGACTATTGAGTTACAATCATAATTGATATGAGAATTAATCATAATTTAAGTAAAACGTTGTATTAAAAAAGTTTTATGATATTCACACATTTACAAGGTATTAAAACGGTTTACCTTTTCACATTCTAAATAACAGTAATATTGTGCTAAAGATGCTAATAGACAACAAACATAATGGAAGTTGTTATAGTGACAATACATTTAGTTTGTAAGCAGTAACGTTATTATGATTATTTTTCTTTTACGTAACTGGCGCAATTTACCATTTATCCAGGAAAAACAATATGAAAGTTACCAATACAAAAATAAAATAAAATAAATGTTTTATTATATACATATTCATTTCAAAACTGCTCAAATTAAACTAATTAACAATTTTCATAAATTTATTTGCTCCCACATAGGCAAAAAGTATTCCATCGGATGTCCGTCTAAAATTTTGTCCCATATCCAATACAAATTTTTTGGCCCATTTCTGTAAATATGTGTATGTAAAATTTCACGATGATCGATTGAATAGTTAGAGGAAAAGCAAAACAATAAACAAACTTACATTCCCGTACCTAGTATTAGTTAGGATAAGGTCAACTTTGTTTTTAAAATAATTTAAAACAAAAGTAAGTAATATTACATTGGTCTTACAAATAAGAGTAATCTCATGAGAATAAATTTGTATAAGCCTTTATAAAGTTATTTACTGAGTCAAGACACCGCTGTAACCAGTCTTGCCTCTTAGCTTATTTATATCCAGTGAAAAACATTTGGTCCGTTAAGAATGAAATATTGTTTGAAAACATTATAAATATTTTTAATGAATATTAATGATCTACCGTATATTAAAATGATTAAATGCAGTTTTTCATAACCTGTTCTTACCTGTTCTTCATAACTAATCTAAATCTAACTTTTTTTTATAACGTTTTATATATGTCTCGATGCGACTATAAATCGATAGATTATTTTTGTAGTTTTATTTTTCAGCCTGACAGATTACGCGTGATGTATCCCGTATATCAACATTAAAGTTGTGTAAATTTCATTGCCATTTCATTATGGAAAGACTGACAAACGATCAATGCGTACAAATTATTGTATTAATGGCATTTTCTAATAATAACAGACTTATAAAATTGAGACTGAATTTACGAGAATGTTCCTTCTAAACCTTAAAGTTATTATCGGAACCCTTACCCTGTCTTATCCTGTTTATATTCACCAAAATTGTCATTGGTATTAGATTTGAAAATAAGATATCATTTCATGAACTCAACTCCTCTTAACCAAAAAGGTACTTAATTGTGAAAGTATTGTCGTTAGTGGAATGTGTAAAGCTCATATGCAACTTTATTAATCGTTGTAATTATGGTTGAATAAGAAGGGAAGAACCTACTCGTATTAATGTTATAAGAGCATCCCTAATTTAAAAAGTTTGATATTAAGAAAACGGCCTCAACTCATTTGTTTCGAAGATAGTCGTTACATTTTAAAATGTTAGTTAATGAAAAAAAATAATAATAAAGTAGGGAGTATCGATGTGTTTTGTATATTTATAGCTTAATTATTAGCTGCAGGTTGCGAGGTTTCTTTCTCTTGTGCCACCCCCTCCCCATGGACGAAGTGTCCATCGGATCACATAATCTTAATATATAAAGCACAAAGACATTCACTCACTACCTCATTCATCGCTCTACAGCCCAAACCGTTATACCTAGAAAGCTGAAATTTGGACACAAGACTCCTGATATATTGAATAGGTGCAATAAGAAAGGATTTTGCAAAGGTCCAACCCGTTCCAAAGTTACAGTAAAAAAACTGCAAAGTTTACCCCCCGCTCCCTCCCTTCTCCCATTCTATTGCAGTAGAAATTAAAATTATTTGGTCTCTCACTATGTTTATTCGTAGGATTAGAGTTCCATAACTCACATACAGTTAGTGATTATTTGTGATTATTTTTATTTACCCACATACAATTTGTGATTATTTTCAATTAACCCACATATACTTTGCGATTTTGTTATTATTTTCCCAGCAAAGCGGGCGGGAATCAGTTAGTTATATACATATATCGTCAATTCAAATATTTAAATATTCGACATATTTCTAGTCGTATTTTGTAATCAAAGCCGAAATTAGTTTTTGGTTTGCAATGAAAATAATAAATTAATTTTTGGACTAAAATAATCTTATATCTATTTTTTAATACTGTTTTAAAGTTTAAATTATTAAATAAGTTTTATTTAATTAATATATAAATTTCGGATTAATATACTCGAATGGCTCATTACATCCAATTGGAGTTATTTGACTTTGAAATGGTTTAATATATTTTTTTGGTGTATTATTTATAAAAATATTACCTTCAATTGACTGTTAAGTCTTTTGAATTACAAAGGAAAAATTATTTGTCAAAACAGTTACCTCTTATAAATATTAAGTCCGTGATTATATTAGGACAAGATTTTAACATTCTTCTAACAAGTTTAATAAATTACTTACAATTATTTAGTATGTAAATTTCTTCATTATAATAATTTTTAAATAAATATTATAGTTAATGTATTTTTTATTTAGTTAGATAGTCATTAAACTATAAAAAAAAACTTCATTTCTAAGTCAGAATTGTGTAATAACTTGCTTTTACGACTGTCTTATATTACCTGAATATACTGAAGGCTTATACTATTCGTTAGAAGCTTATGCTGAAATACGATTGCTTAATGTAAAAGCCTCTGTAGAACAATTTATTACGAAGCATATCAAAAAATAACTTTGCTTATAAAATTATTTTACAGTCTTATCGTAATTGTATCGCATGTTTGTGACCATTTCAATAATGATGAAAGAGATACATTATAACATTTCGAACTTCTATTTTATTTTTTTATATAGCGAATGTTTATTTTGTTGTTGTTTGTTGAATAATACTGGTAATAATTATTAATACTGTTGTTATTAACAACAAACAATTCTAATTGTAGAAATAAGATTAGGTAATATAGATATTATACTGTCCGACATACATACAGACAGCCCGTGTGTGCTAATGGTACAGGGAACTTACCAATTTTGATAGCGCGTTAGAAGCAAGATAATTTATTAGTTATGCGATGAAATAATGACAATGAAATGACATTTTACCTTTTGAGTATAAATCTTTTTATAAAGAACCTCAATAATGTTGAAATATTAATAAAAAAACTGAAATTGCGACTCCTTTTTAGAATAAATATTTAGAAAAGCAATTACAAAAAAATGTATAACTTGAAAAAACTCTATATTTAAAGATATACATATAATAAAATGTACAAATTTTATGTCTAGAAAATTTAATTTCACACCTATATTTTTCGAATTACTAATTATTTGGAGGTAGACGGAACCACCGCTGACGGATTTTTGTTTGCTAAACATGTTTAAAATAATAATAAAAGTTCCGAAACTCTAACCTTCCAATAAAGAAACATGAGATTTAAAAAGTCTATTCTTATAATATAACCAGAGACGCTGACCATCTAATATTTTAGTTTTATTGCAGTCATTCGTCCCACGAATGTACAGCAGGCTTATCCTTTGTAAGGAGACCGCTGTCGTAGATACTCGATTACCTAATGTTAAACCTTAAATGAAACATAAAATAAATCTTTCGATATTTTTTATTGTTATAACATCATGTTTCAGTGATTTGTTAAAGTCATCGCATCTATGATTTAAATGTATATTTAACTGACAGAAATAAGTATTTATTTCTGTCACAATCTTATCATGATGATTGTATAATCATCATGATAAGATTGTGTGAAATGAAATTAAAAGTCAAAAGTCTACAATTTTATAAAGTAATTTTCTGGCTAATATATTAATAATAATATATCGTTTTCCATTGATATACTAGGAGTTAGTAGCCCTTATTTACTTATGCCTTAAGAATAGTTTTTAGCATTTAATAGCCCAAAAAGCTTAGCATTAAGGCAATTATGCAAGATTTAATTTTGACCGTAGTGAAACTTAGCACTTAAGAGTTTTTGTGATATTTGGCAAAGGACAATGGTAGAGAAAAGAATAACAATTATTTTAATTTTATGTAACAGTACAACATGATATACAAATTTAACAGAACTAAGACATAATGTAGTAATTGAATGTCTAAATATTAAATTGTAGTTCTGTATTTTATAGTCAATAAATCTTATATAAAAAGAGGAGATATTACGATTTCATAAGCTCACAATAGTTAGTTTGAGTAAGGTTTCGTTGTTAAAGAATTGTCCTTTGAGTAGAGCACCAAAATATAGAGTAATAAATCAATAACATGTATTCACAAAAAACTATTTTGTGTTTTAAAATAACCAATTCTTAGTCAATGTTATCGCATAGAAATAGAATATTAAAGTTAGCAATGACTCCTATCTCAGTACACTCGAACATTCCACTTTAAATTGAACTGTGTGACCATTTTCATCTAATTTACTTTGGAATGTTACCCTTCTCCCACTTACTTACTCCTTCGCTCAGACAAGTTTTTACATTTTATATTTATATATGATTTATATAAACAGCTTTTTATAATTTCAAATGTGACGTAATTTGATATTTTCGTTTTAATGTTTATCAAAATTTAATAAGCCCAAGATTTCGGAAATAAAATATTTAACTTCAAATCAAAATATTTTTTAATACAATTCATATTTGAGTTACGTTATGATTTAATGATTGATTGATATGATTTAAAGAGATACTATTTGTTTTTAACTTTAACTTCTCATATTATATGATTATTTTTAAAATTGTATCATTGAGATAATGTAATAATTATAAAGTAGTTCACACATTCCTCAGTGTCCATGACATTTCTCTATAAATTAGAAATAGATTTTCTATTTTTCTTGAATCAAACAGTCGAGTATGAAGCTATTTAAACATTTTCGTCTAATAATTTTCCGTCGGTAATACGAGCTTTGCTCCTAGTATTCAGGAAACTTTTTACAAGTATTTTTTATACTTGTAGAAAGTATCTCCATAAAAACTAAATAAATACTCGTAAGTATAAGTAATACTTTCTTCTGTAACAGTGTAAATAAATATAAAATAAAACGATAAATTTTTAACTTTTATAACTATTTTACTGATAATAAATTACTTAGTTGAAATAACAATCTAAAATAATTTATAAAATTTTGGACCTACTAATTACAACAATTAATATTATTTGTGAATTGCACCAATTCATTTCAATTAAACCGCAGAGATATAAATAGCGATTTTAGGTTAGTAGTTAATAATTTCAACATTATTATTATTAATATTTTGTTTTGTGGTGGCTATTTAACGTTTATTTTGAAATTATTAAAACTTAATAAAGTAATGTAACTTTGCGTTGCTTTTAAGGTTACGGTGGATAGGGGACCAGAATACGTCTCCGTAAACCATTATGGAGAGCTCAGAACAAATTTACTTCGTTATCTTATTTATGTCCAATGTATCGTGATAGTAATTAAACTAATCACATGCTTATTGTAGTTGCAGTGTGTTATAGATAGTGTTTGCTATATTTAGTTTAAATACTGAGTACTATATGGAACGAATTAGTAGTGCAAGTGATGACCTCGAGTATGTGGTTAACTAACTCTTGCTGTAGTCGAGTTTTATTTTTCTCTCCCTAAAAGATTATAAGAATAATATTCTTCAAATACTGAAGGTTTATCTCACGGCAGGGCATTGGTCTCGGATAATTGCGACGAAGCTTTTCCGCACAGCGAAGATTACATTTAAATTATTTTAATAACTTCTCATTTTACTGAATTGAAAACTAGTTTTAGCTATATTTACTGCTATTATTTAATTGCTTCAAATATACTCGTTTTGGTGTTTTTTTGGTGGGTGCCATAAATGTCATTCATATTAATTACATAATAAAGTTAAGATTTACCTATGGAACCTGAAACGATAATTTCATGTTTGTTTTATTTATTTTATTTATATTTGTGTTATAATTATGTTTTATGAAATGTTCTTAATAAATGATAGTCTCTCAACTAGAGGAGATGTGAGAAAAGTTAGTTACTCATAATTGAACATTACTGATATTATCAGCTAGATAAGATATATGACTAGAGCATGAGACAGAGTCCCATACCTAACTATATATAGTCTTTGATTTTAATAGTTATTAAAAGTTAAATATTTTAAACATTATAATTCAATACGGAACCTCATTGTTGCTACTCGACTAAATAGTGATGGCCAACAATTTCATTAGTAGAATTTAAAAAAAAAAACAAAAATCAGAAGTACCTGAATTATTTTATGGTTTGGTGTAATTATTATAAACTTAGCGGTGTCTTAGGGATCTTGTATTTGTAACTAATATTATTATGCAAGTTTACTATACCTATAAGATACAGTGTGACAGGCACTTGGGGTTAGTCGACTAATTGAGGTTTGACCGAATACCTGTGATGTGGTTTTGATGTAAGGTGGTAGAGCCTAACTGTAGTTTTCTGACTGTAGCTCATAATTGGCTGGCTCGACCGGAGAAGGTCCAACCTCTCACGGAAGATCGTGCGTGAGAGAATCCGGAAGCCCGGATGCTCAACCCCTCCCCCCCCTCCGCCAAACATAAATGCAATGCCTCAAAAGTAACGAATAAATAACAACTATATATATACATCTCCTTAAAACCACAAGAAAACATGATCGTAGTAAAATTATTGCATATTTTGGAAACGTGGCGAAATTTTAACATTGTCATGGACCTTAAGACAAAATACCTAATCAGAATAAATATCCATATTATTTTTAATTATATCTTTAATATTATTTTTAAAATTACATATTAATTTATAAAAAAGCATTAAAATTGACATTTCAAAAATAATATTAATGACAGCAGTGGCTTTGTACGAATCTCTTAAATAACTCTGTTTTTATACATTCTGTGTGTACATAAATGTTAAATAAATTAATAAATAACATGGATTGGACTCAACTCTAGGACCTGTAGGATAGTGTTTCGACGCTCTGCTAATTAAAATATTGTATCGATATGTTTTTCACTTTTTCACTTCACTCAAGATCTTAGAAAATCTCTGAAGCTATTTCTCATTTTCACGGGAACAAACGAGATTTGGTATTGCCCTTTAATACATTGTATATACTATAAGATATAATTCAAAATTTTTCAAATCATTTAAAACTAGATATTTAAATAAAACCTCACGTTTGATTAAAACATGGTATGGACTATATATACTACGATACTGCTCACCAAAAATCTTACATGGCGTACGTGTTAATCCAGCCGAGTCCAGGAAGAAAGAGGCATTAGTTGGCAGTCCACCAAGTCGAGACTAATGATCGCTGAGCATGGTCGTGTTGTCATGCTCGTAGAAGTACGCCGAATGACCCCACGGCTTTTCCCCGAAAAAAGAGGGCCTGTACCATCCCACCTAATAGCCCAGACCCACTTTCCAATGAGACCGCAGGAAAAAGGCCCGAATTAGCCGTCGCGTATAACCCGAAGTCAGGCATGAGCCAAATACGGGCTCCACAAGGCTGACACCTCAGCGCTGTCAGCATGTCATATCTGTCAAAAATGATTTGACAAGATTGATATATATATATACACATACAAAGTAAATATTTTCAAAGAAATATGTGTTTAACTACTTTTAATGAGCAGATAGTGTATAAGCTAAAATATAATATATATATTAAATTTTGTAGATGAATCTAGAATAAAGACAAGAGTTTTATTTTCCATATTCTGCAAAGCATATAAGTTAATAATATCAACACAGACTGTTCACAGACATATTTAAATCAACGCTCACTTTCCTAAATTTTACAGTTCATTTAACAAAGTGTCTTAAATTTTGTGACATAGTATTGGTTTATATAGGTTAGTGTTATATGAAACTGAAACTTCATTTCCTACCCGGAATTGTCGGATGAAATATTTTCATGTCACAATCCTGGATAAACATTAGAATTATTATTCTACAATGTAAATTTACTCGATCACTATCTAATATTTTGCATTTACAGTTCTTATAAATTACTTGAATATACTGCAGGCTTATTCTATTCGTCCCTCGAAAGCTCCTTAGCTATATTGATATACGATTGCTTAGTGTAAGACCCGCTGTTAAACAATTTATTGCGAAATAAATCAAAAGATTTCAGTTCCGCATAAAAAGTATATCGGAAGTATCTTATGCTAATTTTATCGCATGTTTGTGGCCACTTTAATAATAGTAACAGGGATATGTAGATATATTAAATTATATTATATTGAAATGAAAGATTAGAGCACATTAAAAAAAAGTATTCATTATAATTTGGACAAGTATTAAATTTATTGTTGATTGATGAATAATATTTACAATAATAATTTTTTTTTTTTTTTAGAATATACGTTAAATAACATGGTTACTACAAAATATTAATGAGAATACTTTGACTGACATATCCCAAAAATGTTGATGACGCGCAGTTAATACCATGATGTACAATTACATTTTTAAAAACACAAATAATTTTTACACTTAATTTCAAATAAAATTTTCACTTTTATATAGATAACCAGTTAAGATATTAGTTGCGAAAGCAAAAAATTAAGCAATATTAGAATTATAAAAATACAAACCTGAAATAATAATATATAAATATTAAAACCAAAACTGACTCGACAAAAACAAAGTAATTTTGTCTAGTCAGTAGCATTTATTTCCCTTTCAACGCTGATTTTAGAATTCCGATTGTGTCCTCGCTCACGGCTCATACAAACCCGCCAAAGGTTTAGTTCGACTTTACTGAGCAGGCAATATTTTAGAAACTTTTTAAAATATAATGCATAACTAGTTATAGCTTATTAGAAAATTAACAAATAGGTATTCAAAACGTTTGTTCTAATATTAATACTCGAATATAATTATCGGATTGTAGATAGATGTACTATACCGTAAGTATTGTAAAAAGACAAGTTTAAGTTTGCATAAAATAAATTGCATACCTACTTTTTTCGCTTTTGTTTCAAAACTTAGTACAAATAACAGCTTCATAAATAAATGAATAAAAATGTAACATATTCTATTGTTTGTTTATTTTGTAAATTTTTTATAAGCTTTTATTTAACTTGCAATGTATGTTTGTCCGGATGGAATCTTGCAACTGAATTTAAAATCAGTTATCGTTAATCGATTAAGCTGAAATTTGGTACACACACTTATTTTTAATGACAATGCAGTCTTCGCTATGTGACGACATTTTAATTCCTTTATGACGAATTATTCAAGATGGCGGATTTTTTCACTTCCACACTATGGATATCCAAAGAAAGGGTTTGCTGAGGAGAACACGAAAACTAATACTACTTTACATTAAATTATAAATATGACCGATCTTCCAAGAATGCAGACCAGTTATTATTTTTGCACTACCATAGTATGGATATCAAATATCAGAGGGCTTACTAAAGAGAACACGAAAACTAAGCTCTTATAACATTTAATTTAAATAAAAGTTTACTTTTTGTCAATTACGTAAAAGAATATATAAAAAAATACTAAGCAAAAGTTCTCCAATAATAAGAAACTCAATATAAAAGAAATGAAATCATATTCCCGATGTTACCAAAGACTGTCACAGCTTTTGGTCATATGATGTTTCATTTTGGTTTGAAAACGTGACTCATACTTTCGGTCTTTGTTTCGATTCTTGTAAGACTTTAAGGTCACCTCATAAAATATTTTATCCGTTAACAATAACTTACTATAAATCAACCCAAAATGAATAAATATTATTTTATTTTAAGATACGATTAATACAGTAAAATATTATGAACATAATTAAAGAGTTAGAAGTTAGGCATTATTTTGCTATTATTGTCAATATGTACTCAAACTTATGCCTGAAACAAGTTAAAAGTAACTTGAGTGGCAAAAAATATATTTAGAAATATAATTTCAAGCAAATTTTGATATCGGTGTGTAAAAAATATATAAAAAAGTACAAATTAGACATAAAGAATTTAAAAATGTAACTATATAATTTAAGATAAATAAGATCATATTCAATCCGATTGTCACCGTATTAATAAGGGAAAATTTATAAAATAGTTATACGGAAGTCATATTGTGTGGATCAAGATTCTAGGCCAGGAGACTGTGAATATAACACAGTTACTAGATTCTTTTTTACAAAATTAACTAAGTTGCTGCTAATTTTAATCCTTCATTTTTAAAATATTCATAGCAAGTTTTTTTTAATATACATTTTATTCAGACATAAATTAAACTTGAAAGCGAAATTATAAAATTATTTTTAAACAACTATCTAAATAAAGCTCTTAAACGAAGAACGCCTGATATGGACATTAAAATATAATGCTCACTAGATATGACGTCTATGTAATAATTCTTTTAAATTTTTTAGCTAAATATCTTGTCGCATTCTGGAGACAACTATACACAAAAAACGGTCTCCCAAGCGGTTAAGAGCTTCGCTTATGCTTAGCTCAATTATTATTTTTAATATGCGGATTAAAAATTTACTCAAATTGTATGATTAGTTTGAGAGTGAAAAGTTTTTGAAATTGCTTTGTTATATAACAGTTAATTCACTTTTAATGATAAAGAGCATTTGTTAAAATTTAATAACAAAATATTATAATATTTTAAACATGAAGGAATTATGCTGGTATAATTATAATTATTTTCTAGGAAAATAGTATTTATAATACAATTATAAAAGACGTAATGATTAGAAATTATTTCATTTATATGATACACTTATAATCCTGACAAAGACTATAAGTGTACTTCTTATAAATTTACCACATCTAAAGTTATTTGTTATTTTTATAATTATCACTAGCTATATCTAAATATTAATATTGTTGAAGCCATTTTTTTAATCGGTACAGTATTGCCAGTGTTTACCATTGGAAAGAAAATAATAGTTTACCACTTACACATACACACACATACGTTATTTACAGAGAATTTACTTCTGTTTAATATGAATTGATAAATGAACGTGATTAAGTAATTTTTTTATATATTATATTACTTTATCTTTAAAAAACTTAATATACGAAATTTTCGGTATTTTTTAATCTTATCCTATAATTTTAACGTTAAAATATAACAATTCTGGCAGTTTAAATGATATCAGATTGCGATTTACATTCCCCTACAATTATATTTCTTCTACATTCCCGACCAAACCTTTTTGCATAAGTAAAATCGGGAAATTAACCCAAAAAATTTTAAAGCAGAATATTGCTCCTTTGTTTGTTTTATTTTTGTTTTCAATAATATTTGATCTCTTTTAATTTTTTAAATTTAAGTACTATTTTATACAATATTATTCTAAAGGTAATCTTTAAAACCATCTCTCTGCAATCAGAGCAATTTCATACTGGCTTTGATAAAAATTATATAAAGAAAAAAAATTGTAGGTATTTCAATTGTTTAGGGGCTTTCAAACGTCGAATGTTAAAAAATAATAATAACCTCTATGTAGGTAAATACAAGATAACACAAAAATTATTTTAGTTTTTTCCTTACAAAAAGCTTTTACCCACAAGGACATGAAAATCTTTCACAATAATTAGAACTAAATAAATTGTGTTGCATTAGATCATGTAGTAAATATATTAATCTCCATATTTTGAGACTGCAAATCATTATAACTATAACTATAACTATATAAGTCTTACGTATGGAAATAAAATATAATGTAAATACTACTAACACAAATGTAATAATTATTAATGATGATCCACCTTAACACTTAACTTGAATTATTTCAATATATCACAAAAAACATGTCTTAATTTTATCACTTTTGAGCTGTTTTATGTTTAAAATCTGTGGTTTTCAATAATTTATTCATGCTTATGTCAAATATAACTTTTAATTATTTTATTAAAAACGCTAGCTATGTTGTTAGTTGTAGTTAAAAGTTTTAATACTTATTAAAACTTTTAGCTACTTAGCTATAATTATAATTTGGTTCTCATATTTATAAAAACCATTGAATATGTCGTATCTATAGTATATATATGCAAAAAAAACTATTATATGCAAAGATCCAAGAAAAAAGCTTCAGAAGTTTATCTACTTGACAAGACAAAGTCATCAACAAATACCTTGTTCAGCAAGAAACAAATTTTTAAATGTGTGATTTCTTTAATACAATCTGAATTATTATTATATAAATGACCACATAACTCTAAAGAAAAAAAATATAAAACTTAACTATGCTCTTCATTCTTCAATATAAAGCCTTATTATTCCTATTTACTTAATACAAAACAAAATACTGTTAATAAAATTAAATAAAAGTAGAATACAACTGAGTGTTAATTCACAATGGAATGCGCAGGACGCTGAGCGATGGCGAGCAATTGAAAAGTTTCGGTAGAGTACATTCTTAGATTTGGGGCGCGTTTATAAATTGATTAAGTTCTCCCCGAGTGTAGTTACAAATTACGTAAATTCAATTTGAAATTAATTTATTTATAATATTTTATAATTTACACTTTGAATCGTATTTACTTAATTGCCATATGTAGTTTCTATACCGCTTCAAATAAATAATATGAATTTCAATAATTTACATATTGTGATTTATTTTTTATCTGAGTAGAATCGAAAACCAAAATTTAAATAAAATACAGAGCACCTACTAAAGTAATAATATTGACAACCTTCTAGTAGCTCGATGGTTAATTATAATAGAAGTTAAGTAATAGGCAATCGAACTAATCCTAAATCTTCAATCAAGAGCACTTAGTTGAACTTAAGTAGTCGATGATAAGACGATTAATTAATAGTAAATATTTAATCTTCGAAACGTAATATCCGTACAGATATACGTTGTCTATTTTTAGGATCTTGTAGTTTTATATTTCAAAAAAGTTTTCATGTACAATATTATAATTTTTATTTCTTTGAAATTATTGTTGTTAGTTCTTTTATACAGAATAGTTCTGTTATAGCCACTTTTATTTATTTATGAGGAATAAAACAGTTGAATAATATAGTTAACCTTAAATCTTCTGCAGTTGGGTCGATTCGTGAATTTGCAAAATGTTCTCCATCGTATCTATAAATTTCTATATAAATAAAATGCTTATCTGTGTTTCGATATGATAACTTTACCGAGAAATTAATCGTGAGCTACAAGGCGATAGACCCACTCTCTGTGATGTTATTGTTGGTGGAAATTGGATACATACAGACACCCTGTTGGAATATACGGGTCTTGTCGGTTTATAGTTACTTATTAAGTTTTAAGATAAATTAACTAATATTGGGTATCTATTACTACTACTACTTACTAATAGATAATGGATTTATTTACAATTTAAATTGTATATTAAAAAAAACTATTTAGTACTCTGCCAATTTAATATATGTAAAAAACTACTAAGTTTTGAAATTTCTAATAAATTTTACACTCATATTTGAATCACTTTCATTAATAATAAGACTTCGGTACATGTACGATCAAATAGTTCTCCAGCTTCTAATTTGTATATATTGTCATTTTTCTCTCATTATAGAAAATATATTTGACAATGACTTTAGATTAAGGGAACTTTGATAACAATTCTATTTTTTTTAATTAAATAATTAGACACCTGTCAATTGTCGTCACAGAACAGAGAAAACCTTTTGTGTCATAGTATTAAATTGAAATGCTTCATATAGGTATCACTAGTAAAGAATTAATTTGCAATTAATTCCCAGAAATTCCCATCTATACGAGAATCAATTTACGCCAATTATAATCTGAATCCTTTATACATTTACTTTATTGTCCTCATGCGGCTTTTTCTGATAATGTTTTTGAAATAAATAATATATATTTTTTAATAATATTATATTATTTAACCAAGTAAGATTATTACGAATGCTTCAGTTTAGATTTTGGAATAGGATCTTTAAAAAAAATGTATGTTAGTTAAACAATGAAATATATATATAAGTGAATATATCATGTTATTAAATAAACCATAATATATATAAGTTCATATATAATATTATTAAATAAACAAATATCATGACACGTGTATATAAATAACTACATAATATTAACACGATTAAAAAATGTGAATGAAAACGCGTACATGAAAAAAAATATATATTGGGAAATCGGTTTTTTTTTAATTTACGCTCAGAGTATAGTTACAGTAGATATTTTTATAAGTTTCTTGAAAGATTTGCTACTATTGAATAACATTGTACACTTTTAAACTTACATTATGTTATTTAACCATGTTTCTGATTCATCTATTTATTGATTAATCATCATACAGTCATAAGTATACAATTTTAACACGTGAAAGTAGACAAGCATTATACATGAAATTTTTCAAATTATATTATATTATTATTAAGTTTTAGATACTTTCTGACTTCAAACAATGTTTAAGGGTACATTCAAATGTAATTTGTAGGATTATCATATTATTTGTTTCATGGTAAGTAAACTTAAAACCTATTATCGTTTATATAAAATGATAAAATATTTTTGTGACATTCTTAAAGCGTGCCTTAATATTCAATATTCATTAAAACACACAACTTTATAACTACAAAGGAATTGTAACAGATGTAACAAAATTGTCCAATTACTGCAGTCTGCTAGTTCATGAGTGTTGTGACGTAGTCACGGTGCACTAATGGTACTATTTTATGTATCTTCAATTAAGTAGACAATTATAACTGACATTTGAGGAACAGTATCTAAAACGAAATGTGTACAGCGAATAGTAGATAATATTCAAGTAAATTATTATTTTAACAAATATAAATAAAATAACAACATAATTATATCTTTAATAATGTTTCATCCGAATAACATGAAGAACATACAAAAGCGACTCGGAGCTTAACATTTGATTTACAATTTCCCAATTTTACGATTGTGATTTGTTTGAATGTGAAATAATATTAGGTCTGAAAAAATTTTATAAATTCGTTTTTAATTTAGTACTATTTAATTATTAAGAAATATTATACGCTGTAACTTAAATTAAACTTTTTAAAAGATTTTGAAAAATTTATAAATATATTTTACCAAACTATATAAGATTATACCAGTATATTATACCAATTATAAGGTATTCATTGAGAAATTTTTAAATGACATGTAAAATGTTTTGATGTATTGTTGGATAACATGATAACAAGGGATCTTGTTTGTGTTCTAAGTACAATTTTAACAATACTTTTATTACTACTACTTCTTACTATTTATCTTCACGCCATATCCCTTGCGGGGTAGACAGAGACGACGAAGCGCCAAACGCTAAGGTCCCTGCATACCTCTTTCGCCTCGGCCACAGACATCAACCTCTTCATACATGCCCTCCGGGGGGTCCTCATACTTTTATTTAACATGTTTTATTTTAAATGAGGAGAAAATGTTAAAGTTACATTTGGCTCTTTAAATAACTTTATTATATCAATCAATTATACGTATATAAGATAATTAGTAATTAATAATAATTTTAAAAAAAGGTAAGTTTTACATAAAAGGACGAGTCTTTCCAGCATTTAGCCCAGAGTATTGAACTTACTAAACAGATTGCCCAGAAGTTCCGTAGATTATCTAAATGAATCAATCAAATCATAAAAGTTTGTACAATATAACATAGATAAGATAAACATTACTTAAAACAGTATAACATTATCATTTCATAACATTTTCAGTCGCGAAAATACGAAAGATAACAATAACGATAATTACTTATTTAACTCCTCACTACCTTTTCAGAATTTTGAACATTTCAGAACATGTTACATTCATTTAAATAATTGTATTTTCTTTCCTTTATTATCTACATTAATGTTGTGAAGTTCCGGGTCTCGTTAAGTCTCTATTGTCGCTTTCCCTGCTCTAATTACTGAGTACGGTTTCTTTACGGATTCAAGTTTATAAAAACATCGTTATTATATTCTCAACGAACTTTTGTGTATTTAAATGAAATATATGTGAGTATGAATAGCTAATATTTTCTAACATACATATAATAATTAGCAGCACTCACTGGACACATTGTAGATAATGTAAAAAATATAAATTAAATTTGTTTTTTAAAATTTTTTCTCTCAGTTTGAATGATTCAGAACTTCTCCTCAACCTTAGAAAAACTTGATGAATTACAAACAAATGGGACCCTACTTAGAAATTCGTATTGGATATACAGAATATCCTTGACTTTATTAAATATATAAAAACACGATTAGGAATGCCTTATATATTAAGAAGCCTTGTACATAGAGGGGACATAAACCGTCATTTAAAATGATTAAACCAAGCTTAACCTGATTAAACTAGGAATAGCAGATTTTTTTTGAGTCTATTAAGTATCCATAACAATCACATGAGTATTTGCTTTGAATTTGATTTAAGCTAATATATAGGTTAAGCTGTACTATGTCCTTTAAAGATTTATTAGTTATGATCTATTAATTTCTTTTAGTCATATTGAAATATATATAGAATAGTAAGACATAAAATTTTTATTGTACTATCATATATTTTACTTACAGATTACAAGAAAATTCGTCTCTTTTTTATATTTCCTTGTAACACAAAATCTTATGAAGGTTAAAGAGAAAAATTGTCATATATTTATGTAATTCGCTGTTATTTATATAATATAATGTAAGATTTAATTTTGCAAACATTCTAAATTCAATAAATAAATAAATAAATTTACTTTACTAAATGAACTTAAAAAGTTTAAAGTTTCCAGTTTATTCATACAAAAAAAAATTTGTTAGTAATTTCGTTACATGGTAACTGGTAACTCCAAGTTGTAAGAGGTTTTTCTGTTGAAATTTGTATTTGTATTCAATATTATTGTTATTAATTTAATAAATAGTTCAATGTTCAAGGATCAGTATTCATTATTTTCATTTTAAGCGGCTAAACAACACAAACAACATATAATAGAATAAAGATAACTGTCCTAAAAAACCTCAAGTTAGTTTATTCTAACTACATTGTTGCTATCTACTTTGATGAATCTGACGTTCTGTATATAACCGTCTTTATCGGGAAGGAGGTTACATTTATACAAAATTAAGCAATCTTAAATTGGAGAAACATTTAAAAAAAAGGATCATATGACAAGAAACATATTTTTTTTTTATTTGTATATACATATTACACTTTGTAATAGTTGTGGCCATAATTTTCAGATACTGTTCTTGAAGTACCATGAATAAGTTCAGAGCACAAAGAGACGAAGCTTCTTAGCATTCCATGGATTCACCGTGCGGGTGCCGGGCCCATCGCGTTGCAAGAAGAGGAGCGCAAACAATGCCTGGGACTTGCGACCCAGATGTAGGTTTAAGGGGCCCCTTTACTATGCGCATACACGCTCACCTTCACTGTTTACGCTCCTCTCCCTACCTAACCAAATATCGTAAGAACCTACTAAAGCCGCCTTTGAAATACGTTCCAGAAATGAACTGATGATCGTTCTAGAAAGGCCGAGATCCTTAAATAAGTTGTAGAGAGATTTTGCTGTTATACCTCTCGCTCCTACTTCTACAGCGTACAAATTAACTATAAATTTATTCCTGATCAGTTCGTTACACAGTTCGTAATACTTGTTAAGCTTAAATGTATGATCTTTGGGTATGTTTGTTTCCCAGGGTACAGTAAGCTCCACAAGTATAACGCGCCTTAGTTGTTTTGAATACAGGAATAAGTCCGGCCTAGATGACGAAACACAGACATCCCCGGGGATTTTGTATTGCCTTTCATACGTGTCCATCATGAGAGTCCAATCAGGAGACGCGTCCAAGATGGAATAAGGTTTTAATTTAGATTTTTTGGACGAACCTGCCTTTACGAACTCTACTGATTTTTTGGTGGTTGTTATACCCCTCTGCGCTCTTGCTACAGAAAGACTAACCGCTTCTCGTATGATTTCTAATACTTTATCGTGGCGACGCGAGTATTTACCTCTATTTAATAGTACCCTACACCCTACTAGCAAGTGTTTCGCGGTTCCTACTGCCTCCCCGCAGATGTTGCAAGATTTTTCGGTGGCTTTGCCCCATCTTACTAAGTTACTTTGATCTGGGAGAGTCATTTGGAATGCATAACATGCATAATGCATAACAATCTCGTAACGATGCCGTAAAATATAACACAGGGAAGTTGAGCTTCCTGTAACAATTAATGCTACAGTACATTGTTCCTTTATAATTAAAAGCGTAATTGTTATTATTTCGTGTTATCTTAGAGTATACTTTAAAATAATTTCTACATTTAATAATTTTATAATTCAATTAACTTCTAGGCGTTCCAGAACACTTTTATAATTTTAATTAATAGAAACTGGTCGAAACGAGGAAACAAATAGCATTTAAGTTTAAAATACAATACAATTCACATTTATTTGTGGGTTGTTATGAGGGTTTAGTGGCTAGGTTTTGTAGTGTTCTGTTATTTACCTGTTATGTGTTTATGTTTGTTACCTGGGTGGAATCAGAGATGGCGTATCAATTATTTAGGTTTATCAATTATTTACGATTATTGGTAGAATTGTTATTTATTTGTACATAAGACAATGACGTTGACAAATGAAAGCTATGGTGTGTTTGCCGACAGTTGACAAGTGAATCTATGACAGCTGGATGACTAGACAGTCTTTTGAGATAGAGAGAGATCATTCTTTTTGGAGGCACCTTTACGAGCACACTCAAATTTGAGATCACCGCGTTTCGAAACTGTTATCTAAGTAATTCTAATGGATTTTGTATAAATTCAATAGTTAAAAGAACACATATGATGATCGGCAAGAACGCAATCCGACAAACATTTTGTATTACTACCTTGTTTAATTAAACATCTAGAAAAATACAGTCTCTATCAAAAGTGCAAATCTCGCTTACCGTTTTAGAGATAAGTGCTTTTAAACAAATAAATTCATTACATAAAAATATTTTAATCTACTTAGAACAACGTCGTACCACCTGCGTGTATGAATCTGGATTATTACATGTTCTAGAAATATGTAATTACAATATAAACACTGTTACATTCCGTAAATACATTAACGAGACAAGCCGTCAAGCACATGGAACGTTTATTACAGTAACAAAATATTCAAATGCTTACACAATATGCTACGTAAATATCTACGTAAAGTAAATCTAGAGGAAATTGCTTCACTAACTTTGTGAAACTTTGCCGTAGTTATAAGAGTTTGGGAATTCAAAACTATTTTTAACCGTCAACCTTTTTACAACTGCTTTTTGCAAGTTTTAGATTTCGTTATCTAAAAATATAAGAGAGTCAGTTTGTATTAATTTCATATATCACATAATATATATCTGTAAAAGTGCTATCAACATACAATGAAACATATAAAGGGCGGATTCACTATGTAGTTCGTATAGTGTCATCTGGAGTCTCTTTTATTGATTTAACAAAAAAGAAACTAATAAAAAGCTTCTATTTAATTTAATTTATATAAATAGTATTTTTGACAAAAGAAAAATGGTTAATAGAGTTTATAACAATAGCTACTCGGAACTTCTATTACATTTACATAAGCTCAAAGCTTAAACGAGATGATCACTAGAAAATATTGCAAAATAAATTTTCTTTATAACGAAATAAAGTTAGGTTTCTATGTTATGCAAGTTCAATTTAAGAGTGAATAATATAATTTAGTAATAATCTGAAATATATAATTCTGAAAACGAATTAATAATAATTGTGATGCTTGTAGGTAATTTTCATTAATTAATATGCCATAATTAAACTGCTGTGTCGTAATTTTCTGGTATATAAAATTGATTTAATTGATGATATTTCATCTCAGAGCTGCAATGGACGTTGTTATAAGTATAATACTAATATTATTAATAATAAAATCATTTCATCATAAATGTTTTCAAGCTTATTTGATTCCTAGAAAAACCACATAATAAATTACATAAATCCACACTGTCTCCGCACTGTTCTCACTATTGACATTTGATTTGACTCGACTCCAGAAGTACCTACAATAGTTAAATCTTTGTTTCATTTTAGATTATAATTTTATCGTATCTTACACAAATATAACTATTATTTGTAATAAGTTAAATAAAGCTGAATATCACAAAATGTATATTTAATTTATGTCAAGGATATATATTTAATATGAATAAAGCCGATATATTTAATTATAGATCAGATATTTATTAAATATAAAACATGATTAAAAATTCGAATGGATGCGAACTCAATTTTGTAAGTGTTCTTTGGTTGAATAAATTAGATTAAATAATCTTGTAATACGTTTCGTATTCATTGTTTGTATTGATATTATATAATTGAATGTTCAAGGATCTGTATTAATCATTTATTTTTATTTTATTCAATCAATCATAAATAATCATATTTAAATAATCGAATTAAGATATTAGTAAGAGTAGATGTCAAGGCTGCCTATGTTAATAATTGATTCAGAGGCTGAACTTCTGAAATATTATTGTAATATCGTATTTTAAATTTAGATACAATAAAGTAGTTTTTACTGAACCTTACTTTGAATATATTAAATATTTGTTTATTACTTATCATTATCACATGACAGCCGACAAACGGCCACTGCAATGCATAGGCCTCGTTGTTGGAACTTGACTATATTGTCGCTCCATCTAGAGGGCAGCCTAACCACGCCACGTCTACCGGCTCGTGGTCGCCACTCGAGAAGCTTTCGACCCTAACGACCGTCGCTTGCACGAGCGATGTGGCCCGCCCACTTCAGACGAGCAATTCTTCGAGATATGTCGGTGATCTTGGTTCATTTGCGTATCTGGTCGTTTCTTATATAATATTAGTATCTAATTATTATTTCATATTTATATAATATAAGAAATATGTGTTTGTTTACTTAAATCCTTTAAGGATTAAGAAACTAACTGATTTTTAATAATGTGTATTTATATAAAAGTAAGAAAATCAGCATTCCTTGGAAAATACTTATAAATCTAAACCTTAATTGTTATTATATTAAAGAATAAAGTAAAATACAAGAAAACTTTAGTATTGTCACTATATTTTACTAAATTTAATCAAAATTAATAATTCTATTAGACTATTATATCAATGTGTGTACATTACACCAAATCAAAGAAAATAAAACCTATTTACATTCAAAGGAATAATAACATTGTATCAGAGTAGAATTATTCCCAATTAATATTATTCACATTTCTCGTATACAAATGATATTGTAACATTTTTTTAAATTTCTTTTTGTATATATAATGTTATTTATATATTTCTTATTGTAAAGGACGCGTCAAAGCAATGACTAAAGTTATTACAGTTGTTGACATTAGACGGCCGGCATATAAATAAGATTATTATACACTTTTTTTACTTATTAAAATTTTGAGATCAATCAGTGTAAAAAGTTTAAATCTAAAGACAAAATATGGAAACAAATACAATTAATTCTTGATTTTTTTAACACTTCATACGGCGTTCGGTAATATTAAGTTAAGACTTTGCAGTTTCGTATTTAAACTGTGCATTGCTAAACATAGTGTAGTGGTGATAATTCTTTTAAAAGAGAACTAATAAAAATATAAATCCTTTAAAGTGAAAAGTTTGGGGGTCTTTATCAAATGAGATATGTATTTTTTTCAATATTTCGTTGATTGCTTTAACAAATAAACAAAAATTTACAATACCAATAACATAGCTACAAGTAGTACTTCTAAAAATTAATCTTTAACTAAATATATGGAATTAAAAATAAAGCCATTGATTTGATTAGATCATGTTTTATATTGTTTGGTTACTTGCAATATATATAATTTTCCACAAAAATATGTAGAAAATATACAAACTTTTATCATAACATATATATAATTATACACATATACATTTTCATACACTTATGGTTGTATGTTTTATTTCCAAATATAATCGTATTATGGGTAGAGATATGGTCTATTATTACCAAGAGTTCTGTTCATAAAAGCGAAGTTGGACAACGTAGAAGGGAATACCATTTATAATCTAGAATACCTAATACCTTGTTCTTTCTAAGCGGTCGTAAATTTTGACGATGAGAACTTTATTCACGTGACATTTTTATTTCAGTCTTGAATTATATAAGTCAAGCATGAATAGTTATCTATTATACTTCCTTTTATGTTGTTGTTCTAAAGAATAATTGTTGTTACAATAGAATTAATGGAAGGTTTTTAAATTTTATATTCTTTCATTTTCCAAATTTCGTAATATAACCTTGAAAAGTTTTTAAGGACTATCATTTTAAATCATCTAAAAGATAAAATCGAGATTTCTAATAATACTGTTACTAACCGGTATTGAGTAATTTCACTTCACTGATTACTATTGTAATGTATTAGTGAAAATATTCAAAACATCTAAAGTAAAATAGTAAAAGTAAAATAAAAAATTACTTTAATATTGATACACTACCAACAAAGTTCAATGTATATTATTAAAAGCTGCATAATATATTAAAAATGTTGAACTTAAAACATATTTTATAAAATAAAACTCTAGCAACAATACTAAAGGTACAATTTGAAAAATTTTACTAAAACTATACATAGTAATAAGTTGCAGGCAATTTTCTTTCTTAAAAGCAATCTGATTATATCAAGCAGGTTCCGAGAGAAATTTAGAGTATAAGACGGGAGAATGCAAACTGCATATGACAGTCTGCTGCAATACGAGCATTTCAAGAGCTTTAATGACTTCACGCCATCGCAAGACGGTTATTATAATATCAGAATTTCAGAATTTCAGAAATGAAGAAAATATTTTGCATGAAATGAAATTTTCTTTTAATTTGATTTCGTATAAATTCATTTTACACCTTCTATTGTTGGTAATATAGAAATTTGAATGTACATTCCCATTTTTGGAGATTTTATTCAAAGCTTTGCCTAAAAAAAGTCATGTCTTATACGTCCTTTTATTACACGTTGTTATAAATTTTCTTTAAAACAATATTGTTTTTAAAGAGGGACTGACTACATCTTTTTAATTTTAAACTGTTATACTCATTGAAATCAACCTTTCAAACCGAATTTTATTAATATTAAACTTATTATTTATTCTAACATTTTTTTTTCCGAATTTAAATCTTACAAATTTTTCGATATCATTTGAAAGAGATAATTTAATTTAAAGGATAATTCTTTAAAAAAATGCAATAATATTATAATTTTCTGAGAAATCTTTTAGGGCTCCTTATTCTTCCAGAAGAAAATTAAGCTAAATCATTTTAATTACAATTTTACACTAAACCATTTCATTTATCTCACATAATATGTATGAACTATATTAAAACCTTGCTTACAAAATTTAATTAAAGAAATATATATATTCCATTTTACATGACTCTTTAATATATAAAATAATATATTAGCGGCTCCAGCATAAAATCAGTCATCGATAAATTTGGTAATTTCACAGGAGACGTATACACGTCGATATTATCATTAATCTATACAGATTAATGATAATACCGCAAATTTTAATACACTTTATGCATCTTAGTATATTTTTTTAATGTTTTCATGTATTTCGTTACTAATAGTTTAGACGTTTGCTGACTAACTAACTGACTAACTAGTACTAAAACAACTAGACATTTCAATTAGAAATTAGTTTGTAAGTTTCCACTATCTCGATACAAATCGAACACGGAACTATTATAAAGGTTTTTTGTTTCGAAAATTAGGCTTTGTGTCTAAATTTGTGTGATGTAGCTGAAATATTATTAGGGTATAGTATTTGAAGGTCAAACAAATACAATTTTGAGAGACCCGATGAATATAGTTCGGTTAAGAGTAGTTTAGTTTATTTAGTTTATTTAATTCCAGCGTGATATATATATATATATATATATATATACTTTACGTAACTGATACATACCTTGAATCTTAATTTTACTCAACAAGCCGATAAGTTTTATAGCATTTTTAGTAGTATGCATTAAAAAAGTTTTCCATTTATCATTTATTACAACGACATAAAAATGCTATAATACTTATCGGCTTGTTGAGTAAAATTAAGATTCAAGGTATGTATCAGTTACGTAAAGTAAGGAACCAAATACGACGAGCATTTATAAAACTATTGTTATAAGTTCTTTTTTCTCTCTCTCAAGGAATGCAGAGGCGGCGTGGTACGGCCAAGGTTACCGACTATCTAAACAATAAAATGTGTAAGTATTTAGTCGAGCTTTGACTGCTATCACTTGTTTGACGCGTGTACGATTCGTAATACTTATTTGTTTTTCTGTTTTGTTTTTGAACTGTTACCGTTGTTCACTGTCATCCGTTGTTAACTTTTACTGTTGTTAACGTTGATTGTTGTTGCTGTTGCTATGTGGATTCTTTCTGTGAAGACATTACGGAGTTTAATAACGAAGAATACGCTAACATGGTTTTTGTCTACGGCCGAGCTGATGGGAACTCACTTGCTGCACAAATGCCATGCCAAAACTCTAATGTCAAAAGAGTCCAGTCGTTCAGTTTTCAGAATTATTATGTAAACTAAAATCAAAGCTTGAATATTATTATGTAAACTATATTATAAACTTTCCATTTGGTTTAAATCAAATATCCAATTTAATATTTATGACACAATTTGTTAAACACAATTTGTTAAACAATAGATAATATGCCAGCTAGACTTAGCGGTGGGTCACTAGAGGTAAATAACTCAAATACTTATATTAAAGGAGATCCTTAATAAAATCTCTTAAATTAAATTCCTAGGCGCCACTGACAATCGACAAGTGAAGTCACATGCACAGCCCCCTTGTTTGTCGGTACAAGTAAACTGCAGTCAAACACATTCAAATAATAATTATTATAACAAAAATTCTTCAAATAATTATATGTAGTGTGAAACAATTATATATAAAGTAGTACATCACCAGATAACTTATTAATATTTTAACGAGGAACGAAGGAGGCATTTCAAGGCAAAACTCACATGCAGCTACACTTAAAGCAACAGATCAGGGAGCAGGATATGCAGCTTGATACCCCTAAGTTACACGTATGCACGGGGTAAAGATTTATTATAAAAAAAACCTCTTTGTGGAGGAAAAAGACCTCACAAGCAATTGTCTATTGTCAAACAATTGACTTCAATTGTCGAAACAGGACAAATACTGAAAAGCTAAAGAAAACGTCTTAATTTATAGAGAAAATTTTAATTAATTACCATGTGTCCCTCAATTGAACTTTTCTACTGACCTGGAAATGCCGACGTTACGAAATGTGGTTAATCCATACTATTCAATCAACCTTGCAATAATACACATGTATAATTAAAAGGATCAACGCCTTATACGCGTTATTAAGAACACTAATTACAACCACACTCACTGTAGGGTAATAAAAAAGAAATATCTAAAGTGATTCCTATAGAAAAGAAGTAGAAAGGTCATGGCGTTGAATTCTAAACAACCAATGAGCGAATAATGTTTCTACAAAACGCAGAACGTCAAAAAAAAACGGAAACAATTAATTTAGTAATTTTAAACTAAAAAAGTGAATGTCTTTGGAAACAAATAAGTATTATTAAATGACAACATTTTAATATAATCTAAATATACCAATATGACAATATGACAACGTAGACAACATTTAACATCATATAATTTTTCATATAATTTATGATATAAGAAAATACTTAATCTGACTATAAAATAAAATATTATTAAATTTATACATAATAAAATAGTATTAAATTTCGAGGAATCCAAAGCATCCTCAAGCTGGCAACATCTAAATTCAAAAATTAATCAACCTAATCACAGACAAATATCATAAGAATTAGAATGTGTAACTAAGTATTTAAATTGATAATACAGAAATGAACTTTCTACGTAATAATATGATTACCTGAACGTTTATGCGTAATACTGAACATTATACCAATAATTATGGTCATTTTTATTTTATTGAAATAATCATAACATAAAACCAGTTATAACGTAACAATTAATGTCACTTACATACTTTAAGCATTAAATTACAGTAACAACCTAAGCAAATTACGCTAGCATACAAGCCGGTGCATCGTAAATTTTGTTTACACGATTCATTCGAATTGAGTATTCGACTACGACTTTTACGTCAAGAAGTGATTATTTGATTTATGGTTTAGCGTTTAGTCTTATAAGTTAAAGTAATAAAATATATTGGACTCTCAATCAAGTGATGTCTATTTGATGAGACTGAAACTTTTGTTGTCTTTTAGTCTTAAGTGATTGCGTCAATAATCTAATCAACGAATATATACTTCATGTTGCCTTTTTATTTTCTCTCTTATGTACTACTTTTTATTTTAAATAGTATCAATATCCGTATTTTCTATCAACTCGTGTAGACAGCTCTGAATTTGGAAATCTGAAGGCACTGGAGTAACAATGAAATAGAGGCAATTAATTATTGATTATTATCCAAATATATATATATATATATATTGTCTGAAGCCTTTTAGTCTTTTTTTGTCAGAAAATAAAAATATTATTATATCCATTCTTTCATAGTATTTCACAATTATACCTCTCATTTCCGTCCACTACAGTTCTCACGACTAGTTTAATATATATAATTAATTTAAAAAAATATATCCCAATATATACAAAAAATATATGTTTAGATTATTAATGTTTAGTCTAAAAAATAGAATTAAGTATTAAAAAAGTAATCTGCAAAATAAGTCCAAAATTAATGCTTTGCAAATAAAGATAGATAGTCTATCCTAATAAATCAGATACAATCAGATTGCTATAATTTTTAGTTAGATTTGTCCACGTTCAGTGTAGACAGGTGAGAGACAGATTTATGTGTTAAGAGATATTAGGAGATTTGCAACTACAGAGGTGGATATTTTTTGTACAAATTACAAAGCTATGTTTATTTAAGTTTACCGTTAGGATGAGTATAGTTTTATTCGAATACTTTTAAAATTATTGTTTTTATTATGAATTTATTTGAATTACGTTACTGGGTATATAATACAACTGTTTGATTTACTAAAGTATAAAAGCTAATCAAACCCTTATATTATGTATTAAAAATAGTTTAGCACTGCATTTTGTTCATTTACTTTATGGTTTACAATTCTGTGAAATACTAATATCAGTTTAGTGATGAAAATAAAACGTCCCGGTAGTCTGTGTTTAGGATTCTGCAAGTAAATGTAAATAAAGTAAGTTATTATTGTCTATAATATTATATAGCTTTTGATAAGACACTATAAAGTTGCATGGTGCTACATAATTCGGTTATAAAATAATGTATTGGAGTACTTGTATAACAGATACCGCAATCTTGTCATTATTTTCTTTTCTCAAAAAATTAGGTCTTGTAATGCAAACATATACTTGGTGGTACTTTGAATCAGATCAGTGCGATCTACGATAATAATTGTTTATTTCAGTTTATGGTAGTACCTAAGTAATATCTAAGAAGATATAAAAATCAGAGTATTCAGCAATTTTGATCTGTTACAAAAACTCACTTAAATAAATATAACGCATGTTTTTTCAGGATTAAATATTAGTACGGAAATAACATTATCTAATCACGACATAAGCGTTTATTGCGCGTTGTTTTATTGTAATGGATTGTAACTGTTTACCCACTTAGTATTGTTATTCTCATGTGTGGTTGCAGCTTTATATTTGTATATATAACAATAATTCATTTGTAAAATTTCATCACATTTTAGTTTTGTAAACACGTTCCCAATTGTAACTTTAACGTTAATATTGGTCCATAGAATAACCCTTTTAAAGTACTGTTACGTAGATATTTAACTTCTGTAAAAATTTAATCACTTAGTCACACATTAACATTTTTGTGATATTTGTCTGTGATTAAATTGATTGATTACCTATAGACAGTTAATTCAAAAGACTTTCTCGTACTATTTTACGAATTTGATGTTGTCAGCATCAGGAGGCTTTGGATTTCTATGGAATTCTGCACATATTGTGACTTCACTGCACTTACTATCAATATATTATTGAGCTGAGCGAAGCGAAGCTCTTTACTGGTCAGATCGCAAAAAATGCGAACTCTCTGTTCTTAAAAACTATTCGAGCTACATTAACGAAACTCGCCACAACGATTGCGAGCATAAAGCGCTAAGCATATATTTAATTTCGTAAAAATAGTAATTCAAAATTAACTATAATTTACTAATTCAGTTTTGGGCAATTTACGTGCTAGCTCAGAAACTACGCATACCACAATTTTGAAACTCGGCATGGTGTTTGATGCTACATTGCTTTATGTCTGTGCAAAATTTCGGATAATTTCGATCGATAGATCTTTAACAATTAACAGAACTAATTTAGTTCGATTAGTGACTCACCAGCACGCGCCTGCTCGATGCACGAGTTACGAGTGGAATGAAATCTAAGAAAGTTTGTAACTACTCTCATACATAGCAAAACTGACTATAAATTCGTCAGAATACAGTTCACATTGAGCTCGAAGTATATTAAAAGAATGGTAAGTGTACAATAATATATACTTACGTCTTTATATTAATTATTAATTTAGTTATATCAATTATTAATTTGGTTTTGAAAACTATTAACTATAACTTTATATATATTATACATATTCTATACAATAATTAATATTATTAACAATCCCAATTTGAATAGGCAACCATTTTATGCGTTACCACATAGTAAAAATGTCATCCTAAATTTGTTTGGTTTATTTTAAAATAAACCAAACAAATTTAAGATGACAAGACTTTAAAGTCTCTAATGTTTTACCAATATGATTAAAATAGTTTACATTGCTCACGGTAAGTAATATGAGTGAGAGGCAGTTAGCGTTTCGTGAGATTGTAAGTGAGACGTCATTAGTTCTTATGACACTTGACGTCTCCTTAACTCATCTATCACGAATTATTATATCATCCCATTGTCATAAAACGTGGACGAGACAGAGGAAGATACAAAGGGCGTGCAAGTGGCATATCGCGATACACAGCAACTTCTGGCCGTTCACAACAGTATCGAGATAGTGCAGCCACACATATCACGCTTCCTAATATCGCAGCAAATAAGCGTCGATTCAATAAAGAATTAGAAAAAATGGCATAGGTTTCTTGTTCTAAATGTTCAAGAACCGATTTAAAAGAAGCAGGAGTTCTCTGTACTTCCTCTGCACGCTGTTCCATTCAAACAACAGGAATGTTCACCGCAAAAATTTTTATGGATCCTGGGGCAGTGCCACCACAATTACAAGGGCTGACACAAATCGAAACTAGGTAGTAGGTAGGTATCGGCTCAGGGCAAGCAGTGGGCCCGGACAGTTTCGTTATGCAGGACATATTTTAAACGCCGAACAAGAAATTCAAACGAAGGCAACTGTACTTCCTCAACGATTTGCAGATCTGCAAATAATCATTGTACGACGTGAAGCAGCAACAGGCTTTCAAGACTTTCGTGTAAGACGTCAGAAAGTGCTCGACGCTCTCCGGTGGCTGAAACAAAATAACGAATTCTATCAAGACGTTCCGAATGATTTGAGAGAACTGGACAGGCTACCGTCTGATGATAAAGATTTAACAAGCCTTCTTACATATGCAGAAGAAGGAAACAGTGGAATGGACGACGTTACCGAAGATGATGACGTAGTTGAAACTGCAGTTATTAATTTGCCTTATGTTAAAACTGATCAACAAGTAACGAATTGCTTAGCGTGACCATCGTCAACTGCTCAGCCGATTAAAGAATACAGAGAGGAAGGCTACATTGCAAAATGTTTTCCACACCTGTTCACGACCGGCAAAGGTATTTTTAACTGCAGTAGACGAACACAAAAAGTAGAATTTAAAAAATGGGTTAATTTTTTGATGCATTATCCAGACAAACGGTTTGCCCAGGATCCCAGATTTCGGTTCTTTTACCTGAAAACAGATCAAAGGCATGATAGTGTTACTAAGTGCTCAAAATATGCAAACAAGCAACACTTCTCTGGAACTGTTGAACGACTAGCTGCACGTTTTGAACTGCAGCCTTCGCTATTGAATAACCTTCTCGCTTTCAATTCAGGAATCAGAGGCACACCATCTTACTGGTATCTTACTTACATCAAAGGAGATGCGAATTAGAAGCAATGATCGACCAACTTGGCCTCCCGGCAATTTTCCTTACACTAAGTGCTGCTGATCTGTAGTGGCCAGACATTAAAAAACTGTTCTCAGTAGACGAAAGTGTTTTTGAAAACGAGAAGAGTCTTGCAAGGCAAAGACATTTAAACGACAACCCACAAATGGCAGCTGAGCACTTCGAGAAACGGGTGCTTATTTTCATGAAAGAGGTGCTTATTTTCATGAATCTCAAAGACTTTTCGTACAGATTTGAGTGGCAGCACAGAGGATCAGGACCCGTTAACATCATAGCTTGGATTCAAAATGCTCCTGATGTACGAACATTCGATGCTTGCACACCTGATGAAATCCTTCAACACTGCAGTTTTTATGACTCAATTGTTTCAGCAATGAACCCGAACCGCAGTGCACCACCTGCGTCTAAGCACCCGCCTCGAAAGAGTTGCATCTCCGTTGATATTGGTGATCCAGTGAGGCAGGCAGAACTCGTGAATAGAGTACAACGTCACACAGAATGCCGAGAGAGCTATTGTTTGAGGAAAGGAAATGGGAATTGTGACGTCACCACACGCAATGCTACAGTATCTTTCTAAATATGCGACGAAACCTGAAACAAAGTCGATAGACTGCAACACGATCATTCGTGTCTTTATTGTTCAACTTCCACCCGAAACGACTACAAGATCCGTAATGACAAAAGTGGTGAATAAAGTCATAAGCCAGCGTGACTACAGTGCTTGTGAAGTACACCATCTTCTGAGTGGTTTGCCGCTTTACAGATGCTCGAGAACATTCGTGATAATTGGAATCGGTGACGACATATACAGAGAAGTTGTTGTTTGAGAACGTGCCACGATATCATCATATTAATTCGTTTTATCCCCAAGGAGGTTGAATGCTTTCTATTGTATCAATAGTATCGCAGTGGACCTGCTGGTTTCATCGTGATGTCGTTACGAAAAGAGGGGTGTTATGAACAATTCTGTTGAAAAATTTTCATTTAAAGACCTGAAACGAATATCAAGCTTGACATGTTTGGCAAATGATTTATTGATAATATCATACATTTTCATTTAAATCTCGTAGAGTTTGTGAGGACTAAGCTAAAGAACATCGTAGTAAATAGCCTGCCGTGCACCGAGCAAAAGTTAGCTCAGCTCACAACCCCGCTTGCGTGACCTAGTTTATATTATAACTAAAAAAAAATATATATTTCAAAATATAACCTGAGTGTTTAATAAATAAATTTCCTAAAATATCAATACTAGCATCTTGGGAAAATCAGTTACATTAAAGACCAGTTAATAAAATGTATTATAAAAGTAACAGGGTATGTACATTACGGATACTACTGTATCTTTGGTATTGTGGTATCTAATCTATGGTCACTTGGCAAAATACATACAAAATTATTGAAAACAGTCCGTCAATTTTAGTGTTACTGAATAATTATTTTCAATATATTTCTACTACTGTATTAAGAAGTTGTTGTTACTTATAATATAAACTAGCCGTAGGGCTCGCTTCGCTCGCCGTTATTTTTATTTTTTAATTTGGTGACCTTATTGACCTTACAGCGTCGCCAAAACATAACCTTGGCATCGTTAGACTATAAGCTTTCATTTGATACCCTGTTTATAAAAATCGGATAAGCGGTTTAGGAGGAGTAGTGCAAGAAAGATAAAAAGTAATCAATTTTATATGGTAAGATTGTCAGGTCAAGTTAGGTTTCGCCACACTAGGAGCTTATGAAAAAGGACCCCGAATGCGTTTGAAACTAGTCGGGCAAGTTGTCTTATAGTCAACATGTAATATTACTTACAATATATTATACTAATATTAATCTAATTATTTAGTGTACATAACTATACACCATAATAACTTACTAGAAATACTATTGTTATGCGGACTTTTTTTAAGACTTCAGAAGCTTGTTTTTTTATATCCGTAGGGGACTGTGCACCTTATTTTATATTAATCTTAACTTGACATATTGCATCCCTGAGAAAAAGGGTCTTGTCAGCAGGCAAAAAAATATCCTCCAAATGTTGCTTTTTATTTCGAGGAAAGGAACCATAATCTATTAAATTCGTTATCGTGACACCTTATTGTCTTATCTTTGATTTATATCTTTTAATAAATAATAAAGGAACACATTACATCATGTTTCAATTATTTCAGGTCATTTTAATAGATTGTATTTTGATTTTCTATTAAAAGTATTGTAGTACATAACATAGCGACAGCAGACACATTTAACAATTTATTTTTTTTATTATTATAACCAAAATAGTCAGCACTGTTTTATTTCACAAAACTCTATCAGAAAATAAAAAAAACTATTCAGCAAAGTGAGAATTTATTCCTAAGAAGAAATGAAATGTTCCAAACAGTAAAGTCTGAAGCGTCTTACTTGGCCTCAGTAACCTTAAAAATAAAACACAATTCGCTCATTTTAAAATTATCTAACAAGAATTAATTATTGTTATTTTAGTAGTGAATACAAGAAATATAAATTTATTCCTATAGGACGAGTATAAATGTCGAAAGTAGTCACATTTTAAGAATAAAAACATCGTGATCAGAATAACCTCAAAAATGTTTTTCATTCAAATCTCATCCATCATTTTCATATAAAAGAGAAAGTGCACATTTACTCGTATGATACCTACCCGAGCCGGCGAAGCCGTCGGATCTTCTCTAAACAAAGATTTTATTATTACAAACACCGACGTTTAACCATCAACATTTAACCATCAAAGATGGACGGTATTTGATTATGTCATTCACGTCATAAACTATTGTAGCGTCATGCTTTTAAAAAAACATATAACGGGATGCTTCGTTATATATATTTCTCTTTCGATCTCCAAAATATTATTATTTATATATTATTAAATGCGAAAATTGGACTAATTAGAAATATAAAAATAATAAACTACCATTATTGGAATATACGTAAATAATAGTATTGTAGAATCTTTCATCATCATCAGTAATAAATGAAATGAAATGAAATTGTAAAACGTTACACTTTAAAAAAGATGCAAAGGAGGTGCTAAAAATAAGATTGGTGTATATTTTTAAAGTATTTAAAGACGACTTAAGCCTTAATCAGGAAGTAATAGAGTTTTACGAGATATTTAAGAGTATTCACGACTTCGGCGCTTGTTATCTAAATGTTTGAATACAAATCCAGCTGAAGAACTAACTGTAAGTACTGAGTTAACATATTTACATAATTCTTTTTATTTCCAATATTTTTAGAATTGTTATTTATCACTTTAGCTGTGTAGGTTATTTAATTCGATTCATAAGGAGGCTTTTTTCTGTTCCAAATTGTGCGTTACACTTATATTAGTTTACAAAATAAAATCGTTCACTTCTAGGGTAAATTCCTCCCTTGCTAATAAAACTATATGTTAATATTAACGAGTTATCTTTAATGTTATTTTTGATCAAGGTAACGATGTTATAATATGTACGGATTGATAGTACACTTATTATAAAAAGTATCGTGTGTTTCGAAATAAATTAAGATTATCACCAGACACGTTTGAATGAATAATTTGATCGTTTTCAAAAGTGAGTCAAAAAGTTAAATACAAAATACCAAAGACCAAATCATTCAAATAATATTAAACATCTTAATAAGATAAGATCATCTTTTATATGAAAAAATCGATATTACACAAGGCAAAAAGAATTGCTTATCCTTGTTTCAAATTGCGTAAATAATTTAAAAAACATTGCAATAAATGGAGGCGCGATAACCAATTGAGGTCGTTATTAGAAAAAGTTATTTTCTTAGAACTTTTTTAAGTTTTCCTACACAATCACATTTTAAGTTTCTAAACTGAAGTAAGAAGTATCTAATACAATAGAATAATTATTTTTATAGCTTCCATTAGTTCTAACAGCCCAGTCATTTTGTTACTACATTGCAAAGTTTATGATTATTCAGTAAAATCTATAAACTAAGCCATTCGGATTATACACAAGCTTTGAGAACGAAAAATTCACTGAATTATAAACGTCACCTCAAGGGTGCTGTTATTTACAGGTTTTTCACATGAGTTCCAAAGATAAGACGCTTCACCGTTATGTGTAAAACCACGAAATGGTTATTTTCATTATCTATAAAATAGGTACGATTGTTTATTTCACCAAAAACTACATATTTGGACACTCCTATCCTACACAATCGATAAGGTTCTTCTCGTTGACCTGGAACTATGAAATTTAGAAAGTAAGATTCTTTTATAGTAACAATTCAAAGAAAAATCTGAAAACTCTATTTTTTCAATTAAATAAAAAGAATTACTCTTATAGGGGGTCGAAATTTAAAATTGATGCTGCTAGTTTCAGTGAGGTATCATATGAAAGGGCTTGTGGATATTTTAAAACATAATTTATTTATTTTTTAAGACCCAAATCTAATTTTTTGTGAAAATTTGTAAAATTTGTTTTCTAAGGTTTTGGAGGCTGAATATCAGTAATCGTTGGGGACTCGAGTTTAGAACCATTTTTAACCTACAAATTAGATTGTTAACATTTGTTTTGGGATAATGAGTGAATAACGATAATAATATAAGTTATATTAAAATTCACAGCGTCTCTTTTTAAGCAAAAATAATTATGTGTAAAAATAAAAGTAAGTAAAAATGTGTTAGCTACACACGTTTTCTTCAGAATTCAAATCAAGAATTATTTCAGTTCAGTTTAACAATGAATTATTTCAGTTTTGAATGTTACCGCATTTAACAAACGCTACTCTTCTGAGTATCACCCTCTGGTGATGTCGTCTTTTTTCTGCAAGTTCATCTTAAGTATACAGATTTTTCCGGTGCGTCTTTTACAATTAAAAATTTTATTTTAGTACGAAGTGTTTAAGATTTTTACACTAATGAAAATAATCATAATGTTTTTTATGTAAAGTAACCAAGGAAGTATGTTCAACTAATATTTTTAATACAAAAACAAACTTTCAAAATTAAGCGGAAACTCGTTACACTTTTAAGAAGATTTATGAAAGCAGTATTCATAATATTTACTGTATATTTTCTAGAAAACAATATTAGTTTCATGTTTTCAAAACTTTACTACTTCATGAAAATCAACTTTCTAATGCGACTGAGAGGAGAACATGTTGTAATAATATAATTATTGTTAAAAATATATATGTATATTAATAAGTTTAGTTTTAGATAAATTAATGCCAAAAACAGTATCCCTTTAACCTCAAACCACAAACATTATTATTATGAATATATATTAATATTTACATTATAATAAAATATTAATATACATATACTTGAAATAACATATGAATAACTACTTATTAATTACAATTGCCTATAGCTTGGCTGTACCGGACGTATGGGATGACTTAACGAGTGTGGTACCAAACTTTCTGATTTACGAATATGGTATTTATGAATTCTTTCTTCTAAAAAAATCTTTATTAATACCCCAAAAGGTATAATTTTACAAAAAAACTTCTGCATCTTCTTGACCTTATTCCAATTTTGGGGTAGCCGCAGTATGTTTTTTCCTTCCATACTCTCCTGTTTCTTGTCGTCTCTGTACACACTCCCTTCTTCTCCATATCGTCTCTCACGCAACCTATCCCTCTTATAACATACCTATATCATGACAGACGGCTAAATTATAAGGTATAATTATAAAAAATAAAATATAATAGGATTACAAATTAAAACTTTATACAATCCTTAATAAAATCACCAGTCATTTGTCGTATTCAAAGAGCAACAAACATTATTGATATATATTTATTTGTAACACTGTTGTTATGACAATTAATACATTAATACCATTGAAATTGTGTATGTCTGCTTATAATTAATATATGATTATTAATTTAATTTAATTATACTATGGTGGAGTTTCCAGTAATTTGTAAAGGATCAACAAATTAATTATGAAAAACCTAATTATTGTGTGGATTTTCACATAACGTTTTATATTTTGAAGTTATGTAGAAGTCAGTAAACAATTTATATTACACCGGAGATCACGTTTCTTTAAATGCACCTTTGAAGGTGAAGACTGTAATTCAGTGAGTATTCGAAGCTCTTATAAGAGACAAATCTTTTAGATTTCACGGAGTAGTTACTTATCAATGTAATGAAAGAGTCATACAAAATTATTGGATAATTGAATTGGCATAGCATAGTTTTGTAAATAATTCTTCTTTAATATTTGGCATTTAGTAGTGTAGTGTAGTTTCGGGATACAACATTTCAAGAGAAAGAACAAAGAAATGTTTTATGTTTAACAAGTAAAATTTTCCATAGTAATCGTAAAACGAATATAAAATCTAACTTTAGCTGTTTTTTATGATGTAGTCTTTAACTATGGTAGGATTTTTTCGAATGATAGCTCTTTTAAGTATAATATTATTTAAATCCAAAAAGGAACAATGCACGCTACGCCTCTTGCCGTGATATATTTTCCTCAAAAACTGAGAGGTGGCCTTTTATTGTGTCCGATCGGTAAATCGAATTCGGATAACGAGAAATATTATTATTCCTTGTGAAGTTAATGTCACATATACATATAAATATGCTAATGGGTGATGATAAAGACGCTACACAATTTATTTCATTGCCTTTCTTTATAACATCGTATCATTTATGATGTAAAAGTGTATTATCAAAATACACAAAATATACTAAATATAGATAAATATACACAATTTTCAGCAATTGTCATGTTAAGAGTAAGTAGCAGAAAAAAAATCCTTTTATATAAGCGTCATATAAAGTACAACATAAACAGTTTATGGGCCCATTGAAAAAATAAACTTGGTTATGTTTGTCACTGACAATAGTACAGACGAAACTTTATTAACATTATAATTTTAGCTTTTAAATTATGTCTGAAGTTTAAAAACTATATTATCATTACTTATGTGATTTGTAAATTATGTATACAAATAAGTCCCTTTTAGACATATAACTCTTTGTAAAGAAAATAATGTTAGTTTACTATTTGACACATTATGTTATTATGTAAATATGAATTCTGTATCTTAGAATATATGTTATCCACGAATATTATAATAATTACATATATGGTACTTACTTACTTTAAAAACCTGTTTTTTTATAGTCAACATCGGGTTTTTGAAATATCTATACTATTATTATTGTATATAATTCATTATTTGGTACAGATAAACGCACCTACTAATTAATTTAATTAAATAAATTACAGAGCTAAATTCCTGACTAACTGTGCATAAAAATAAAAGACCATTATGTGAAGAAATATGTTAACTCAGTACTTACAGTTATTCAACTGAATATGTATTCAAGCAGCAATTACCCCGAAGGTACTTGTATTATCAGTAAATATTGTAAAACCTCTCGCAAACTTCTATGACACCTTAAGTAACACGTAAGTCTTAATTTACTTGTAAAATGTGTTATAATGTTATTTTCAGAACCTCATTTGCATCTTTCAGTGTTGCAATTTAAGTTACAACAAATTAAAACAAACCTGGTACTTTTATATATGTAATTAACAAACAATTTGTTTAAATACACTTCAATGATATATATATTATTTACCATATTCAAACATGAACAAAGTAGATATTTTTTATATCATTATTATGTTTAATATGTACATCGCATATCCAATAGATCTTATCCGCTGAAATCATAAACAAAATAACGCTGCAACATTTGACATCGTTAGTCTTTATTCTAATAGTTAAGTAAGTTTTGTAAATCGTGAATGTAATTTATAATGCTTCTCTTTGTATTCTTATATAATTGATTAAAATAATAGAGGTAGTATAAAATCTTAAGTTAATTTGCTGTTTCATATTTCAGTTATGTTTCCGTTTAATTTAAATTGTGTTATATTTAGTCTATAGTAAAAACTGTCAAACTGACGGTTCCTCTTTATTAGCTATGGTTGACCTCAATTACGTCACTGCAATATTAATTTCAGTTACTGTAGATTATTTACGAGCAGTATTGTGTTCATAATCAAAGCAATCGATAACTTGATAATTATGAAGTAGTAAGTAACTTATGATGGTTAATAATTTTATGAATTGTTAAAATAATTTGAAAAGTTATGGAAAGTATAATTAAAACTCCATGACATTAAAATTGCCGCTTTTAAGGCTATATTTCTTTACAATTAATTGTTTGTTTCGGTATTGTTAATGTGTGTTTAACATGTTATATATAAAATTATAGTAATAAATATAAAAAATTGTTGTAAATAAAACTTAAATCAGATATAGACTTAACATAAAATAATTAAATTTCAATTAACTGCAGAAATGTAATCACACCGAGACACACAGGGAGAATAGTGCAGAAAAAATTAATGATAATAAATGTAATTAGTATTATTAAAGAAAATACTGCTAAAGCGGTTGTCCATTTATTGTGAATCATTTATAATATATTAATTATATAATTATTATTATTTTTAATATATTATTTATACAAGGATTGGGATTGTTACATATACTTGAAGACTGTATAAGTGCATGTAATATAGATATATGTTAGTTAGTCCCGTTAATTTATCATCTGCCTCCTACTGTTTCATAGTTTCCGGGATTAACATTCAGGACACACGTTGGTCTAGTGTAATTACACTGAAATCTCAACGTCAAAAGCTAGGACTTATATTTGCAAACACTAACAAAATTTTCATATGTTGTTAAAAATAACAATAACTAGGTCACGCAAGCGGGGTTGTGAGCTGAGCTAACTTTTGCTCGGTGCACGGCAGGCTATTTACTACGATGTTCTTTAGCTTAGTCCTCACAAACTCTACGAGATTTAAATGAAAATGTATGATATTATCAATAAATCATTTGCCAAACATGTCAAGCTTGATATTCGTTTCAGGTCTTTAAATGAAAATTTTTCAACAGAATTGTTCATAACACCCCTCTTTTCGTAACGACATCACGATGAAACCAGCAGGTCCACTGCGATACTATTGATACAATAGAAAGCATTCAACCTCCTTGGGGATAAAACGAATTAATATGATGATATCGTGGCACGTTCTCAAACAACAACTTCTCTGTATATGTCGTCACCGATTCCAATTATCACGAATGTTCTCGAGCATCTGTAAAGCGGCAAACCACTCAGAAGATGGTGTACTTCACAAGCACTGTAGTCACGCTGGCTTATGACTTTATTCACCACTTTTGTCATTACGGATCTTGTAGTCGTTTCGGGTGGAAGTTGAACAATAAAGACACGAATGATCGTGTTGCAGTCTATCGACTTTGTTTCAGGTTTCGTCGCATATTTAGAAAGATACTGTAGCATTGCGTGTGGTGACGTCACAATTCCCATTTCCTTTCCTCAAACAATAGCTCTCTCGGCATTCTGTGTGACGTTGTACTCTATTCACGAGTTCTGCCTGCCTCACTGGATCACCAATATCAACGGAGATGCAACTCTTTCGAGGCGGGTGCTTAGACGCAGGTGGTGCACTGCGGTTCGGGTTCATTGCTGAAACAATTGAGTCATAAAAACTGCAGTGTTGAAGGATTTCATCAGGTGTGCAAGCATCGAATGTTCGTACATCAGGAGCATTTTGAATCCAAGCTATGATGTTAACGGGTCCTGATCCTCTGTGCTGCCACTCAAATCTGTACGAAAAGTCTTTGAGATTCATGAAAATAAGCACCTCTTTCATGAAAATAAGCACCCGTTTCTCGAAGTGCTCAGCTGCCATTTGTGGGTTGTCGTTTAAATGTCTTTGCCTTGCAAGACTCTTCTCGTTTTCAAAAACACTTTCGTCTACTGAGAACAGTTTTTTAATGTCTGGCCACTACAGATCAGCAGCACTTAGTGTAAGGAAAATTGCCGGGAGGCCAAGTTGGTCGATCATTGCTTCTAATTCGCATCTCCTTTGATGTAAGTAAGATACCAGTAAGATGGTGTGCCTCTGATTCCTGAATTGAAAGCGAGAAGGTTATTCAATAGCGAAGGCTGCAGTTCAAGACGTGCAGCTAGTTGTTCAACAGTTCCAGAGAAGTATTGCTTGTTTGCATATTTTGAGCACTTAGTAACACTATCATGCCTTTGATCTGTTTTCAGGTAAAAGAACCGAAATCTGGGATCCTGGGCAAACCGTTTGTCTGGATAATGCATCAAAAAATTTACCCATTTTTTAAATTCTACTTTTTGTGTTCGTCTACTGCAGTTAAAAATACCTTTGCCGGTCGTGAACAGGTGTGGAAAACATTTTGCAATGTAGCCTTCCTCTCTGTATTCTTTAATCGGCTGAGCAGTTGACGATGGTCACGCTAAGCAATTCGTTACTTGTTGATCAGTTTTAACATAAGGCAAATTAATAACTGCAGTTTCAACTACGTCATCATCTTCGGTAACGTCGTCCATTCCACTGTTTCCTTCTTCTGCATATGTAAGAAGGCTTGTTAAATCTTTATCATCAGACGGTAGCCTGTCCAGTTCTCTCAAATCATTCGGAACGTCTTGATAGAATTCGTTATTTTGTTTCAGCCACCGGAGAGCGTCGAGCACTTTCTGACGTCTTACACGAAAGTCTTGAAAGCCTGTTGCTGCTTCACGTCGTACAATGATTATTTGCAGATCTGCAAATCGTTGAGGAAGTACAGTTGCCTTCGTTTGAATTTCTTGTTCGGCGTTTAAAATATGTCCTGCATAACGAAACTGTCCGGGCCCACTGCTTGCCCTGAGCCGATACCTACCTACTACCTAGTTTCGATTTGTGTCAGCCCTTGTAATTGTGGTGGCACTGCCCCAGGATCCATAAAAATTTTTGCGGTGAACATTCCTGTTGTTTGAATGGAACAGCGTGCAGAGCAAGTACAGAGAACTCCTGCTTCTTTTAAATCGGTTCTTGAACATTTAGAACAAGAAACCTATGCCATTTTTTCTAATTCTTTATTGAATCGACGCTTATTTGCTGCGATATTAGGAAGCGTGATATGTGTGGCTGCACTATCTCGATACTGTTGTGAACGGCCAGAAGTTGCTGTGTATCGCGATATGCCACTTGCACGCCCTTTGTATCTTCCTCTGTCTCGTCCACGTTTTATGACAATGGGATGATATAATAATTCGTGATAGATGAGTTAAGGAGACGTCAAGTGTCATAAGAACTAATGACGTCTCACTTACAATCTCACGAAACGCTAACTGCCTCTCACTCATATTACTTACCGTGAGCAATGTAAACTATTTTAATCATATTGGTAAAACATTAGAGACTTTAAAGTCTTGTCATCTTAAATTTGTTTGGTTTATTTTAAAATAAACCAAACAAATTTAGGATGACATTTTTACTATGTGGTAACGCATAAAATGGTTGCCTATTCAAATTGGGATTGTTAATAATATTAATTATTGTATAGAATATGTATAATATATATAAAGTTATAGTTAATAGTTTTCAAAACCAAATTAATAATTGATATAACTAAATTAATAATTAATATAAAGACGTAAGTATATATTATTGTACACTTACCATTCTTTTAATATACTTCGAGCTCAATGTGAACTGTATTCTGACGAATTTATAGTCAGTTTTGCTATGTATGAGAGTAGTTACAAACTTTCTTAGATTTCATTCCACTCGTAACTCGTGCATCGAGCAGGCGCGTGCTGGTGAGTCACTAATCGAACTAAATTAGTTCTGTTAATTGTTAAAGATCTATCGATCGAAATTATCCGAAATTTTGCACAGACATAAAGCAATGTAGCATCAAACACCATGCCGAGTTTCAAAATTGTGGTATGCGTAGTTTCTGAGCTAGCACGTAAATTGCCCAAAACTGAATTAGTAAATTATAGTTAATTTTGAATTACTATTTTTACGAAATTAAATATATGCTTAGCGCTTTATGCTCGCAATCGTTGTGGCGAGTTTCGTTAATGTAGCTCGAATAGTTTTTAAGAACAGAGAGTTCGCATTTTTTGCGATCTGACCAGTAAAGAGCTTCGCTTCGCTCAGCTCAATAAAATGCAAATATCAAACGCAAAGAAACTCTTACAGTTTTGATTAAAATACATTTCAATAGTTTGTACAATTACAGTAAAACTGTCGCGAGAACAAAACTCTCCAACTCGAATAATGCGGCGACAATTTGTATTTGAGCGAGCTGAGATTTTATGTAAAGCCTTTTTATAAAGTATGAAAAAGTAAGATAAACTACAAGATTCATTTTCGAACATTTCAAAAACTTGTTAAATTATATTCTCAAGAAAATAAATCACAATAATCCTTTATATATTTTATATAATATGTCCAAAGAGTTCTTCTCTAATTAACGCGTAAGTTTTTAGCAGATAATTATGTTACCGGCAGCTGTGTTTGCATATAAAATGCCTTATTAAAATACAATACAATAACAACAAAATATAAACCATTTCACATGACACGAAGGTTAGTAAAATAATATTGTAGTTAATGTTTTGAGTGTGGTAACAGCGAAGTCTACATCTATTAGTCTTAGCCTTAGAAAGGTCGATTTTATTTTGGTTTGATTTTATTTTCAACAGTCAGATTTAGATTTTAAAGATTGAGAATACTCTAAAGTCTAAAGCGACAAATGTTATGGTATTAAGGTTATTCACAGATATTGGATCTAATTTAAAAGATATACGCAAATGCAACTCAAGGAATTTGAGGCTACAGTTATCTACGTAGTATATAATTGTGCAGATCAATTTATTATTAATCACTTTTAAAATTGCAGAATTTCATTAAATATTTTTTTATCGTTTTATTAGGTTAAAATGAAAGGGAATAGTAATTTTTATTTCAATACAATTTATTATTCATAATATTGAGAAATACAAATGAGGTCAAATAAACTTCTTATTGAAAACATTGAAAATAATGCCAATTCATTTTGTATGTGCTTTGATAGAGTTACCAAATACGTAGTCCAAATATAAACCTTTCATACTGGATATTCATTATCATTAGATTTTTAAGGCATTTAATTCTTCCATATTTTCCACACTTACAGAAGGCATTACGTAATCGGAAAGACAAGATAATGAGATAAAGACATTGTTGAATAATAATGATTAAAAAAGATATTTTAGTGACGTTCCGACCACTCTTAAATTTGGGAGATGCTTGAATTAATTCGATAATTTATTTGAAAGATAAGTAACGTTGAGTTTCTTCCTAGCATAATAATAATTCACTAGGTGTTTTAACACTTAAACAACTTGAACTGGTTTTTTAAGATTATATGATTTATTAATAATAAATAAATTGTAATCGAAACCTTATTAAAAAGTAGAATTAGCATAAAATAATTAAATTTCAACAAATTGGAGGCACTCATGCGATCACGCTAACCACAAGTATTGCTTACAGTTATATTGAAATGAATTAAAAAATTTATGAAATTTACGTAGCGAATTTACTTAAGAGCTGATTGACTTTAAAAATAAAAAAGATGCTATCACTAGTTAGTTGATAAGGTTGTTTACTATGCAGAAATTTGTTAATAGCGATTTTTTTTCACATATCAATATTTCATTAAAATTTTAATTCAAAATATTTTTATTCAAGTAGGCATTTACACGCACTTTTGATTCGTCAATTATTACAATAAAAAAGGTCAGTGTAGTCAGTACTTCACTAAGCTACCACAGGCTTGGAATGCTGCTCTGTTGAGAAGAGCCGGTCGGATACTCAGGAATTGTTCTTTTTAAAAGAAATGGAACAATTTTAGACGATGTACATTATAATATCAATCCTGCAAATGAGTCAACATGAATGCATTCAAAGAACTCATATATAAAGTCAAGTAATATCGATATTAATTCACCTTGTTTTCGTGTTAACTAGAATGTTTCAATTATAATTAAATTGACTTGATGGTTATCTTATATTTCAAATCTTATGTTAAGCTTCATCTCAAAATATTATGACTATATCTTAAATTAAAATTCAAAATGTCTTTATTCGAGTAGGTATTTGCATATACTTTTTAATCGTCAATTATTACATTAAAAAGGCCAGTTAGCAATTTCTGACTAAACTACCACCGTTTACAAACACAATTAGGTTCTCTGAGCGCTATCTTATTTATTTAAATAGTAATTGGAATTTCTATAATTTTTATTATTGGTTATTATTAATCTGTTACAATATTAAATTGGGAAATCATTACATATTAATTAAGCGCCTAAATTATAAACAAAGCTTTTATATTACACAATTGTTGAATTTAATCTAATCATTTGTTTGTAGTTGTGATAAATCTGTCTATGTATCTTTATATCCTTAGCTGTATATTATCTTCATAGAAAAGTAAACATGAATGTTGTTTATAATATTTGTTTCTATATAACACATAATAGCTTCTAGGTGTTTAAATTTATCAACTAACTCTTGTAATTGCGGTTCGTAGAATGTTATCTGCACCCCACGTTATAATTAAGTCGCTGTCACGTTTCCGCTCAGTGTTCTTAAGTGAAGACTTAAAGTGCATTTAAGAAGTGCTGCAAAATGCACTTACTTAAAGTGCATTTTGCAGCACTTCCCTTTACTTAACTATTATGTCATATATTTAGTTTATTAGAAAAACTACTCTTTGGTTATCTATATTCTGAAATGTAAAGTCTAACAACACTGTTTAGAATAATATAATGTGTTCGGATTTTTTGTCATTTAATGAAAAAAGAGATTAGAAAAATCAAAAAAGTCCATTAAAAAAGTGTAAAGTGTAAGTAAATTGTATTCCAAACAAATGTAGGTATTAATAAATATTACAAAGAAATCAAAAGTAATATAATTAACTTCTTAACTTATCGTACCTAGAAACTCACTGTTAAAACAAGTATCTTAATTATATCACTTCTTAAATCTATAAGATTGCTTTAATTACAGCAATGCGAAATCAACACTATTTATATACATATACACAAATTAATCTAGGACTTCTACTACAACAACTCAATTGAAACAACACAATACAAGTGACTGAGTGCAGTAAGTTTGTTTGACTTTTCCATTAAGAGTAACGTATCAGGAAACGTATCAGTTACGTATCAGGAACAAAATTTAAGATGTATTTACTGTAAATAAAGCTACATTTTACTTCGCTTTTTGTCTTATTACAGTTAAAATTATTGCTAAAAATATAATTCTCAAGGTTAATTGCATTATCTAAAGTAAATTTAAAAATATCCAGATATTAAATTATCAATATACAATAAAATAGTTTGCAATGTCAGCACACTTCATTCTATGGACGGACCGAAACACTCTATTCATTACCTTCTTATTATTATTTACATTACATTTATTATTACATTATTTCATTAATGATGAATTCATGATATCTCAAGACAAGCACTATTAATATCAGTGAAATTAATGGCGGATTATAAACGTTTGTATTATAACCAAATTTTGGCTTAAGTTATTGTTCTGTGATTTTATGATTGGTACATGTAGAATTTATTTTATTTTACGAGGGGAGGTTCAAAAGTTCGTGGAATGGAGAGGATGGAGCGGGGATAGGGGCGTTCGCTTGGTGTCATACGAATTGGAGACTCATCATTAGTATAAATACCAAGTTTCAACCCAATTGCGTCATTCGTTTACGAACAGTCGCCTGCTGAACAAGTCAATCCGGAATAAAACTGAAACTATGGAGAAAATTGAACACCGCGCTGTGATAAAATTCCTTACCAAGCAAGGAAAGAACGCTCAAACCATTTTGAATGAAATGGGAGTCGTTTATAGGGTATACTGTCCTAGTAAATCAATGATTTACAAGCGTCATGGTCTTTATAAACATGGTCGAGAGTCAATTGAAGACGACCCCCGCTCAGGAAGGCCAGTGGAGGCTACCATATCGGACATCGTCGAAAAAGTGGAGAAAATTGTACTAGAGCATCCTCTAGAGCAACACGTTTGAAGAAAAAACAATTATTTGCATTAGTTGGAGCATCAGATACCACCATTTTAGAAATCCTACATGATCACCTGGGTATGACTAAAGTCAGTGCAAGATGGGTACCGAGAATGTTCACGCCGTTTCAGAAAGAGCAGCACGTCGATGCGTCAAAGCATTTTTTGGAGTTGTGTGGAGATAAACCTGCACAGATTTTGGACCGAATTCTTACGGGAGATGAAACATGGGTTCATCACTTTAAGCCTGAGTCCAAACAAGAGTCCATGCAATGGCATGAAAAGGGGACACGACCGCCAAAGAAATTCAAGGTGACAGAGTCGGCTGGAAAGATGATGGCTACTGTTTTTTGGGATTGTGAGGGGATAATCTTGATTGATTATAAATAAAAGGAAGGACTATAACCGGAGAATACTACGCAACGATATTAGAAAAATTAAAGGATGCCATCAAGGAACAGCGGCGAGGAAAATTGACAAAGGGTGTGTTGCTCTTGCAAGACAATGCGCCGGTTCACAAGAGCCGAATTGCAATGGCTGCTCTGCACACGCATGGGTTCGAATCCCTAGTTCACCCATCCTACAGTCCAGATCTGGCCCCAAGTGACTTTTTTTATTACCCAATTAAAAAAAAAACTTAAGGGGAAGGAAATTTTCCGACGACAATGAGGTAAGGGAGGCAATTTCGGTTCATTTTGAAGGAAAATATAAAACATATTTTTATAGTGGTTTAGAAAAATTAATTCATAGGTCTAATAATTGTATTGAGCTTAAGGGTGATTATATTGAAAAGGAAAAATAGTTTTGTTGTTTCATTTTAGTTAGATCCCTTTCATTCCACGAACTTTTGGACCTCCCCTCGTATCATAAATACATTCATAGGACTTCTAAATCTTGATCTTGAGTGCATACAACTAAATCTATCTTCACTCAGAGTGGAATATTTTTTCTAAATCATCTAAAACATGAGTTTTCTTTTGTTGTGTTCACAATTAAAAATTATATTTTAGTTACTAAGTGTTAAGAATTTTCATTGTCTTTTCAAAATATTTATAAAATTAACCTGTGTTCATTTTAAAACAAGCTCTACAAGCAAGTGTTTATAATTTATATTAATTATTTTTAATAACAGAACAACCTTTCACAAAGAAGCGGTACCTCGTATTTATTAAAATAGTATCTTGTGTATATTTATCTAAGGCACCTCTAGAGAACAAAAGATGTTTATTTAGTTTTATTTTTCTTACACTTGCATACTACACGTTTTAAAAAATCTTTGAATTGAATTAGAGAGTTTACTGTAATGGAATTTGATATAATATATAATATATAATTATCATAAAATGCTTCTAAATATATTAAGTAACCACGAGTGTTGAACTTATATACATTATGATTTAGTATTATTAACGTTAAAAACAACAGATTACCGGACAAGACCACAAATCAATATTTATGAATATAAAATTGATAGATATTCTAAAATGTAATATAATATAATACAACTTCATTTTAAATAAAATCGCATTTTATTATACCATTTTGGTACAACAATGTCTTATAGAGAAAAAAGCTGATAATCCTGTGCGACTCAAAAAAATTCTAAAGGATAGCTAAAAATATTAAAATTTTATAAAAATTTCGCTCTTAATGTGTGGACATAAAATAGCTCCGAGATATATCTTTAGATAACCCTGCTTTACACCTAGACTTTTACTTTATTAGAACTTAAACTGATTTACTCTAGTGGAATGAATCTTTGTATTAATATCTGTTCTAATTAAACTAAGTTTATTTCTAAGAAACGATAAGTTTGAAAAAAAAAGAATTTTATTTTTTGGTTTGAAATTTTTATATTTCCATCATAGATAACAATTAAAATTAAAATTATGTTACTTAAAAAATATCATAGTTCTAGGTCAACGGAAAGGGTCCTTTTAGTTTTGATTACTTTGAGTATTGAAATATGATTTTGCCATAAACGGTACTATCTTTTTTCACTTGTTTAGATGTTTTATTATATCACACTGCAAGAGGCTGTAGACTACACATTATTTTCATTTTATCTCGATACTTGACGCGTTCCCGAACTTAAAGACAGTGATAGAAAGACAAGCGGACGGACGGACGGACAGATAGACGGATAACAAAGTGTTCTACAGAACTCAAACCCTATTTCACTCTTTTATGTTACAGTAAAATTATATTCTAACTTTATTTCTATAAATTCTCTAGAAACAATAGAATACTAACGTTTTATTTCAAATTAAACATTTAAAAATACAATATAATGTAAATTACATATAAAAGTGAAATTAATGTTTCATGTTTTCATTTTATTTAATTTTAGGAATGTAATAAAATTTTATGAAACCCTCCTTAAGTAATATGAAGCATGATTTTTTTAAAAAAGGTAGTGTATTATAAAAAGTCTAAATTACATTATTATTATTTGATTTGACTATTAGTAATAATATTTATAATCATATTTAAAACTAATTGATAAAAACGATAAAAAATGTATAATACTTTTATTACTTTTTCATTGCAATTACTTTTGCCAACCTTTGTTCAACGTGAGATCGTGATTAGTCATTGTATATATGAAGTAGTCAGAAATTCTTTCATATTAATAATCGGTTAATTTTATAGCAATAGAGTTGTATTAAAAGATTGTTATTGTAAGTAAACTGTTTAAATTACTATGTATATGACGAAAATATAAATATAACATCATCTAAAGACCAAATGTACTGTGTACTGTATTGTGTTTCAAAAATTTTTTGTCTAAGTAACCACAGCACATTTTCTGCTAGTGTGATATTGTTAGTAAATGCCTTGAACCTATGGGAATAAACTATTTTAGGAAATCCCAACAGAGTTAAACTATTTTAAAAATCCAAAGTACGTATGCAATTTTATTATACTAAAGTTTCCATCGTATGTTAATGATATATGCCTCCTAATCTAAAAGTTTTTGAAACAACTTTTTCGTATCTTGTCCACAAGAAATAATTTTGTAGGTGACATAAATATTGAAGAAGAAATAAAAAATTTAAAATAATTACAAATCTCTGATCAATAGTAATTCATGATATCTAAACTTAAAACCGAAAAAATCTGCTAAAACAAACCAAAAGTAAGCGTGTTACAATTTACTTAGGGTAAAATTGTCTTGATACTTAATTCAGACATTTTTTAATTGTAACTTCTATTCTATAGTAGGCTGGATAAAAATCTTGACCGTAATATTAAATTGGAATTGGGAAAGGAGTCTTATTCTGAGCGACTGATTTATTTGTATATTTCAAGATACTCAACTAATAGTCTTTAAACTTACTGCTGATATGCTGTTTGTGTAAAACCATACCACCATTATGTTTCGTCGGTGAGTGAGAGAATCCGGAAGCCCAACACCCCCCCCCCCCCCACGCCAAACATAAAAATACCCCAGGAGGGTACCGGCTTTGATGAAGCCGGGGACCCCCTCCCCGAGCAAAATCGGGGAAATGATTCTCGGATTTTGCTCGGGCTGCCCGTCGTATCTGGAGCGGGCAAAGTATCGCCTTTTGTGTTTTATGAGGGCAAACGACGAGTCAACGCAGCGGCACCCCGACCCACTCTAAATGTGGACTTTTGCAACATCCGGGGACTTCATTCCAACTTGAACGCCGTCCATTATCATCTAGAGACGGCGCAGCCGGCCTTGTTGTTTCTGACGGAAACGCAGATATCTCGACCTAGCGACACAGCGTACCTGTCATACCCCGGGTATAAACTAGAACACCATTTTATACCACACGGGTATCTGTGTTCGTAAGGGAGGATATCTGCTACCGTAACCTTCAGGTTTTTGAAGGTCGGGACCTGTCTATACTCTGGCTACGCGTGGACATGGACGACCATGTCAGAGTCTACGCGTGCCTCTACAGGTCCCATAGTGGTAATGCAGAAACGGATCAACTCTTGGGCCATGTTCAGGCGAAGATTGACGATCTGCTTTCACAGACTCCCTCCGCCGAAGTCGTAGTCCTAGGGGACTTTAATGCGCACCATGCCGATTGGCTAGGGTCACGTGCCACCGACTACGCGGGGAGATCTGTGTTTGACTTTGCTCTGGCAAATGGTCTGTCCCAGCTGGTAAAGACGCACACTCGTCTACCGGACGTGGACAGCCACACGCCCTCTTTGTTGGATCTTCTGCTGACTACACATCCAGAAAAGTACCAGATCACTGTCGAGGCTCCCTTAGGTTCCTCTGATCACTGTCTGGTACGGAGTGTAGTGCCCATTCAACGGTCGGCTCGCACAACACCTGCGACTCGACGCGTTTGGCACTACAAGTCAGCGGATTGGGATGGAATGCGGTCCTTTTTTGCATCCTACCCATGGGGGCCGATTTGTTTCCCTTCCGATGATCCTAGTGACTGCGCTGCGGCTGTAGCTGATGTGATACTACAGGGCATGGAACTATTTGTATCAAGCTCTGTGGTACCACTTGGTGGCAGATCGCGGCCTTGGTTTGATGCGTCTGTCAGGGCTGCAGCAGCTGGCAAACGGCAGGCTTATCAAGCTTGGGTCAATGCGTTAGTCACTAAGGATCCGAACTCTAGAGTTCTGAAGAGGAAATATAATCGTGCCTCCAGATTCTTCAAACGGCAAATCGCTAGAGCAAAGTTCAAGCATGTCGTCAAAATTGGGGATCAGCTGGCAAAGTACCCGCCTGGCACGCGCAAATTTTGGGCGCTTTCAAAGGCCACTCTGGGAAACTTTAACCAGCCGTCCCTACCGCCGTTGCACATGGGGAATGACTCTCTGGCCCACACGGCAAAAGAGAAAGCCGATCTCTTGGGCACTCTTTTCGCCTCCAACTCGACTTTGGACGACCAGGGGAAGACACCGCCTATCATCCCGCGGTGTCAGAGCTCAATGCCGGAAATAGCTTTTCGGCAGAAAACTATTAGGCAGTCTCTATTTTCCTTGGACGTTCATAAGTCGAGTGGGCCGGATGGCATTTCTCCATTGGTGCTACGAACGAGTGCCCCTGAGTTGACTCCAGTGCTAACGCGTCTATTTCGGTACTCCTACCTTAAAGGCGTAGTCCCGGTCACATGGAAGCGTGCCCTTGTCCATCCGATCCCTAAAAAAGGTGATAGCTCGGAACCAGCTAACTACAGACCTATCGCCATTACCTCTCTGCTCTCCAAAGTAATGGAGAGCATTATCAATAAACAGCTCCTAACCTACCTCGAGGATCACCAGTTGATCAATGACCGGCAATATGGCTTTCGCCATGGTCGATCGGCTGGTGATCTTCTGTTGTATCTCACACACCGTTGGGCAGCTGTTATTGAAAGCAAGGGAGAGGGTCTGGCAGTTAGTTTGGATATGGCGAAAGCCTTCGATCGTGTATGGCACAAGGGGCTTCTTTCGAAGCTACCTTCCTATGGGCTTCCCGAGAGTTTATGCAAGTGGATCACCAGCTTCCTCACTGGGCGGAGCATACAGGTCGTTCTCGACGGTTTTTGCTCGGACCCCAAGCCCGTGAACGCTGGTGTACCCCAAGGCTGCGTGCTATCCCCAACTCTGTTCCTCCTGCACATCAATGATATGTTGGATATCTCCAACATACATTGTTTTGCGGATGACAGCACTGGGGATGCGGTGTATTCCGGCCGTGCAGGTCTCTCTCGGGAAAACGTCGACGAGTGCCGAAAGAAACTTGTGTCTTCTATAGAGACTTCCTTGGGGATGGTCTCTGAGTGGGGTGAACTGAACCACGTTCAGTTCAATCCCCTAAAGACACAAGTTTGCGCGTTTACCACTAAGAAAACCCCATTTGTCGTATCACCGCTCTTCGAGAGCACCCCCCTCATTGCCTCGCCAAGTATCAGAATACTGGGTCTCGACATTTCGAGCAATTGTCAGTTTCGTGGTCATCTGGAGAGCAAGGCCAAGTTGGCCTCGAAGAAATTGGGAGTGATTAATAGAGCGAGGCAGTATTTCAAACCTGGCCAAAGACTTGCGCTCTATAAGGCGCAGGTCCGGCCACACATGGAGTACTGTTCTCATCTCTGGTCCGGATCACCCCAATATCAGCTTCTACCATTTGACCGCGTACACAACGGAGAGCCGCTCGGATTGTCGGGGACCCGGTGCTCTGCGAACGGCTGGACTCTAAGGCATTGCGTAGAGACGTGGCTTCTTTGTGCGTCTTCTACCGCATTTACAACGGGGAGTGTTCCGAAGAACTATTCGATCTGATGCCTGCCGCCGAATTTCATCACCGCACAGCGCGCCATCGACTTCTTTACCATCCCTACCACCTGGATGCGTGGCGATCTTCCACTGTGCGGTTCTCAAGGACTTTTTTTCCACGTTCCACTCGCTTGTGGAACGAACTCCCTTCGGCGGTATTTCCAGATCGGTACGACATGGGTACCTTCAAAAAAGGCGTCTACTTCTACCTACAAGGCCGGCAACACTCTTGTAAATCCTCGAATGTTGCAAGAGTTCATGGGCGGCGGTGATCACAAGTCATCTGTGACCCGCCAGCTCGTTTGCCCTCCACTTCCATAAAAAAAAAAAAAAACCATGTTGTGTACAGGACAGACATCTTTGAAAGTTACAGTAGCTCCCTTAGAGTACCATTTACTTTCATCTAACAATAAATAGTTTACATCGATATTCCAGTCTTTTGAATTAATCAAAAATATATAATTCATTCTAATATAAAACTAAAAAATAGATTTGAATCAAGTTTTAAAATAGTATCAAAAATATAAATAACGCGTTATACTATTATTAACAAATAACTTACAATAAGATTACTCAGATAAAAACACCGTTAATACTTACGAGATGCTATTAGTATTTCAGAACGCACTAGTTACAATGTTCCACGAATGTAGAAACTTAAAATTAATAAAATAAAATAACATTATTAAAATGTAACATATGTTAGAATATTTCCTTGTTAAATAAAGTTATGTAACTTCTGAATGAGAGAATCACAATACTGTAAGTTAAGTATAGAAAATTTATTACATTAACTTTGATAGTCAAGTAAGCGATATAAGAGTAAGATTCCAAGAATCGATAGAACAAGTTGTAGAGGAGCTTTATGTAGTAGTTTTATTGAACATTGCATTTAAATGATAATTAAAATAGTACATTTAAGTAAATGATTAAAAAACTACTCTTCGAGACAATAAAACAAAGTCGGTAATCTTTTTCATACCTGGTACATTTGCAACCACGCTTCAAAAGTATATGTATGTATTTATTTATAGGTGGAGTCGATGTATTTAAGAACAATAAAAAGAATAATATCATTATTACATCTTTTTTATGTTGAAATTTGATTTATTATTATTTAATGCACATAATTGCCCAAAAAAGGTTGAAAAAATGTAGCTTTTAGATTTCACTCAGAAAATACTGTGACCAAATCTTACAGAAAAATTATTCTGCAGTAATGAGAGTCAAAGCCAAATTACTGCTATTTAAGCTGCTTGAATAGTAAAAATTTTGTTGAAATTTTGTTGAAAAACAACAAACATACATAAGAAGAGTAACATTGAAAACTAGGTTCTATCTCTCTCTGTCGGTCAGGTTGTTGAAAATAATTTACGGGATATTTTTTATAAATTGCTCTGTATATCTTACTTGTTGAAGATTATAATACTTACTGAAATTATAGTATAATATATAAACAATTAAATAGTACTATATCGTGAAAAATATGGATTTAAAGTAAATTGTACACAAACTATTGCTTTTGATATATAATGAGTGAAAAACGGAACTAATATTTGTCCTCGCTCAAAGTTAAAAGTATAAAATTAAAATACTTATATAAAATTAACTTCTCAATTAACCTTATCAGTACCGTTAATTAAAGAAGCACATAAAGACCGCCACAGGCTCATTACTCTATTGAGTAGTTTTAAAAAGATCCTCAAATAATAAATATCCGTAAAACGGCAATAAACCTTCTTCTTGGTCTCATTAGAGAGGTTGGTTCGCAATTTGTACAAAGTTTAATTTGAATGAATATCATGGAGGATAATTTTTTTTAAGATACTTTTAAAAATCCTGGAACATCAACACAATAAATACGCTGGAATCCAGAAGTACTTTATAAGTCAATGAAACTATAAATCTAGAATAATTAATTTTATTTATTTACTTATACATATTAATATTCATTTGTATATATATACTTTGTAAACATCATTAATGACTGTAGTTTATTTATTGACTTTAGCTGATTTTACTCATGCAAATACAAGTTATATTAAATGTTGGATTAGAACGATGGTTTTGCTGATAAAATATATCGTAAAAATACTTATAGTTATTTAATCTTTTAATAAAAATTATAAAGAAATTATTAAATTGAATAATTTACAAAACATAATATAAATAACATTATTATTATTTTATTGGTATAATATAATATTGTATTTTATTCCGTTGTAGCGTTATTGACATAATTTTCATTTTCGTTTGATAAGGGAGAGCAATTTACAATGGCTCTAGAGTTTCTGTAAGTTAAAGCACATAGGTGTACCCAGTGGTCACTTATGAGTATATTTTCAAACATGTGAAATATTTTCACTGATAACACAGGCACACAAAAAAAAAAAAGTCATGAACCAGAGGGGAGACCCCATTATTCTTAGGTTTTTGGGATCGCTGAAACCGAATATGACAATAAAAACTAATTTTAAATGCCAGTTTTCCCGCTAGCACCCCCTTACTACCTCTTAAGGGGTGAATATTGAAATTTTTGTATAAAATCAAGATAGATGTGTATTTCTACGTTTTTTGGGATGCTGAAACCGAAAATGATAATTAAAAGTAAATTTATGACCACTATCACCCCCTACCACCCCTTACGGGGGGTGAAAATTTAAATTTTTCTATAAAGTCAAGATAGATGTGTATTTCTACGTTTTTTGGGATGCTGAAACCGAAAATGATAACTAAAAATAAATTCATGAACACTATCTCCCCCTACCATCCCTTACAGGGGGTGAAAATTTCAATTTTTCTATAAAATCAAGATAGATGTGTATTTCTACGTTTTTTGGGATGCTGGAACCGAAAATGGTAACTAAAAATAAATTCATGACCACTATTACCCCCTTACCACCCCTTACAGGGGGTGAAAATTTAAATTTTTCTATAAAATCAAGATAGATGTGTATTTCTACGTTTTTTAGGATGCTGGAACTGAAAATGATTACTAAAAATAAAATTTAAGACCTCTATCACCCATTAACACCCCTCACCAACCCTTAAGACTGAATCATGATTTTTGTCCTATTCTTCACAAGTTTTTTCACTTTTTTTTTTTTTTTTTGCTTTCTATTTAATACTACTTATACTGTTATCCATCCGGCAGTGTTGTAAAACGCTTAAAAGATGCTGAACCTAATTCTGTGCCTCCGAAATAGAATTGTTACTATTTTCCTGAAAATATAGGAGACTAAAAGATGCTGAACCTAATTCTATGCCTCCAAAATAGAAGGGACTATTTTCCTGACAATTTAGGAGACTACAGTGAGGAGCAAGATGCAAGGTTCCATCAGGATTAGAGTAGAATTAAATCATGAATATATATCAGATACTTCTGATCGATAAAGCATTTGAATTTCTAATATAAGAGCGAGAGAGAGAGTAACCTCAAACTAGTTTGATAAACATGTCACTTACTGTAAATCGTTAAAATTTCTTCATACATCTTGATTTTATACAAAATTGAAACCCCCCATTAGGGATGGTTAGGGGGGTGGTATTGAGTAAAAGAGGTATCAAATTCAGTTTTGGTTGTCATTTTCGGTTCCAGCATCCTAAAAAACGTAGAAATACACATCTATCTTGATTTTATAGAAAAATTTAAATTTTCACCCCCTGTAAGGGGTGGTAAGGGGGTAATAGTGGTCATGAATTTATTTTTAGTTATCATTTTCGGTTTCAGCATCCTAAAAAACGTAGAAATACACATCTATCTTGATTTTATAGAAAAATTTAAATTTTCACCCCCTGTAAGGGGTGGTAAGGGGGTAATAGTGGTCATGAATTTATTTTTAGTTATCATTTTCGGTTCCAGCATCCCAAAAAACGTAGAAATACACATCTATCTTGATTTTATAGAAAAATTGAAATTTTCACCCCCTGTAAGGGATGGTAGGGGGAGATAGTGGTCATGAATTTATTTTTAGTTATCATTTTCGGTTTCAGCATCCCAAAAAACGTAGAAATACACATCTATCTTGACTTTATAGAAAAATTTAAATTTTCACCCCCCGTAAGGGGTGGTAGGGGGTGATAGTGGTCATGAATTTATTTTTAATTATCATTTTCGGTTTCAGCATCCCAAAAAACGTAGAAATAGACATCTATCTTGATTTTATACAAAAATTTCAATTTTCACCCCTTAAGAGGTAGTAAGGGGGTGCTAGCGGGAAAACTGGCATTTAAAATTAGTTTTTATTGTCATATTCGGTTTCAGCGATCCCAAAAACCTAAGAATAATGGGGTCTCCCCTCTGGTTCATGACTTTTTTTTTTTTTTGTGTGCCTGTGTAATTTTTATAAGCATAGTGGTGTACATGAAACTAGCTATTTACAGAGACTTCATCTGCTCCTTTCATCAAATATTTATTTGAAAAACAAGTAGGTTTTGAAATTACATTTTCCTCTTTTTCTTTCATTATTTCTCACTGTAACACTTTTATAATAAAATAATTTTCATTGCCAGATACTTATAAGAAATTGTATTTACATATGTTTCTGTATTGATTTTCTAATTTTCTAAAAAAATATTTTAAAGGACTTCGGGTAAAAGGAGATTTATTTATCTGTTTTTCTAAAAAAAATATCCGTAATTCTACAAATTAAGTACGGTGGCAGCCGAGGATCCAAAAAAAACAAAATTATAAAAATACTTTATTTAAAATTACAATTTAAGTTACAACTAAAATGACGACTGCTTGCCCGATATTAGAAAACAAGAGTGACAATTATATTTAAAATTAATTATAAAGAAATACATTTATGTCAAGTGCACATTCAGCTTTTTGATTGTTATAAAATTATAATGAAATAATAAATTTGTGTGAAATGCAGATTCAGCTTTACGATTGTTAATATTCCTGGATTCTGATGCAATGTAATGTACATATTGCACCAACGCTTGCTAAGCGGTTCCCGCGATGCATGGGAACATAACTCCTCCCTCCTGAAGAACAGCATCTATTTGATGTCCTTAGCTCTCGAATAGTGCTGTAAAATCTTCTCCACGTGATCATGATTTCCTTCCTCGTCCTTTGTTAGCTTTTGTTCTTTCTTAACTTTAAGGCTTTTACGATTCTTCAGACTTTTATATATTATAACAGCAATGCCTAGTGCACCTGCACTTAATATTATTCCATATAATGGGATTGTAGTATGATAAAGACTGTTACTTTCAGTTATTCCTGAAATTTTCGGCTACAATGATATTTCATTACTTATTTCTTGAAGCTTTTTAAGGTCGTTGGTGTTTAGTTGTAATGACGTTTGTGAAACTTCAATTTTCTCAGAATTGTGTAGGTCTATTATTTTCAGTGGCTTTCCTCTTATACGATCATTGCTATTAATTATTGTAAATTCTGAACTTTTTATTAAACATCCCAGAGGTAGGGTTACAAGATAACTGCCTTGTACTTTTATAAATTGTTGCTGATTGCAGGATAATTTTAAACTTGATGGCTCCGGAAATGTTATAATATAATGCTTGTCGTCAAGTTGTTCCACGGCTTCCGTAGTCAGGATCAAGGATACAAATTGACATGAACTTTGTATCTGCTGCGTCGTAATGAGGCGTTCTATACAATCGGGCTGTTTTCCATAGTGATTATTAAATTTGTTATCACAGAGATAAAATCCGTTGACCTTCGGGCATTCAGCCTCTATGTACATAAAATCTTTATTGTGAATTGCTAGGAATGGTTTAGGAGGAATAAGGATATGGTTATTCTTATTCGATACTGCGGATAGATGATATAAAAAATAAAATTTGGGAAAGACAATCGGAAACCTAAAAATTAACACAATATTCCTATCGTTATAATAGTAACCTACTTTAATAACGTCGAAATAGTCTCTAAAACTAATGTCTAAAAGTTCCTCTTTCTCGTAGAGGCTATTTAACTTATTTAAAATATCTATGCATATTGATAGATAACATTGAATGATGTGTACTTTGGGCATGAATAAAAGCTAACCAATTTTCTAATCGAAATAATTCGTCCGTTATACTTTCAATATTATCTCCTAAAATTAAGAATATTTGAGTCAAGTTTGCGTAAAAGTTGTAATATCCGTTTCGAGGTTACTGTTGACACTAGTTAAGTTATTTATCAAATTTTCCAACTTTCTTTGATTAGTTGTTAAATTATTAATAATTTCATTATTTTGAAATAACCATTTTTTGGTTAAACTAATGTGATTGTTCAATTCGTTAACAATTATATTATTATTTCCTTCTAATATTTTAATTGCATTATCATACTTTATAGCATCCTTATAGTCGAGATTTCCTGAAATAGTTTTTATTATTGACCCTAAATCGTTAATAAGCCCTCTTTTAACACGACTAGTCTCAAAAGTTTTTAATTGCTGTGAAACTTTTTCTAATTTAGTTACAAGATATTCAATGTGCATTTGAAAAATTGAAAGGGTTTTATTTCTTAAAATTGGGTTAATATTGTGGATTTGTTCTTGAACTGACTTTAAACTATCACGAATCTTTACTAAATCTACGCATTGTATAAAGGAGTGATAGTGGGAAATGATTCTAGCGGTTCCTAACTTAAACGGTAAAATACCCGGTCCATTATCCATGCTACTTAGCTCAATTTCTTCTGCTTTCGTCAAGGTTGCTAACAGGATCGTCATTCTGTAACAATTGAGCACTTATAGGTACTCTTTTAAGTCTAGATTTAGCTATTGGGCCTCGTTTCTTTTTCGTGTAAATGTGTATCGGTAAGTCGGCTAAAACTTTGTCATGAGTATAGCGAGGGGCAAGTTTTTGTCGGGATGCTTTAGGGTTTCTGAATATTTGTTGGTCGGGTAGGTAACATGTCTCAGGTTCTCTGTTTTTATTAATGTTTTCAGTAATTTGGGTACGCCTATGTAGAGAGGATTCGTTTATAATATCATAGACTTTAATCATACGGTCACGATGGTCTTGTGTGTATTGCTGTAATAGTTGTTCTGTTAAGTCTATGTCTATAGGCTCACGGGGATCAAAGTGTCCAGTTATGATATCTATCGGTCTACATTTAGTAAAGCTATGTATAGAGCTGTTGTAAGCTAGAAGAGCATATGGCATAAGGTTAGTAATAGACTCTCCATGTTTATTTAATCTTAAAATCCTTAAATGTTCTAACAGGGTGGAATGAAGTCTTTCTATTAATCCATTTTCATTGGGTGTGTAAGGTAAAATTTTATGATGGATTATTTTGTGAAGTCTAAGAAATTCTAAAAATAACACAGGCACACAAAAAAAAAAAAACGTCATGAACCAGAGGGGAGACCCCATTATTCCTAGGTTTTTGGGATCGCTGAAACCGAATATGACAATAAAAACTAATTTTAAATGCCAGTTTTCCCGCTAGCACCCCCTTACTACCTCTTAAGGGGTGAAAATTGAAATTGTTGTAAAAAATCAAGATAGATGTGTCTTTCTACGTTTTTTGGGATGCTGAAACCGAAAATGATAACTAAAAATAAATTCATGACCACTATCACCCCCTACCATCCCTTACAGGGGGTGAAAATTTCATTTTTTTCTATAAAATCAAGACAGATGTGTATTTCTACGATTCTTGGGATGCTGAAACCGAAAATGATAACTAAAAATAAATTTATGACCACTATCACCCCCTAATACCCCTTACAGGGGGTGAAAATTTCAATTTTTCTATAAAATCAAGATAGATGTATATTTCTACGTTTTTTGGGATGCTGGAACCGAAAATGATAACTAAAAATAAATTCATGACCTCTATCACCCCCTTACTACCCCTTAAAGGGGGTGAAAATTTCAATTTTTCTATAAAATCAAGATAGATGTGTATTTCTACGTTTTTTAGGATGCTGGAACCGAAAATATGTGAATTTCTATGTTTTTCAAGATGCTGAGAGAAAAAATGATTATAAAGTATATGGTAACCTTATTGTATGCATATATTTGTTATTATGATACTAAGACTGAATCATGATTTTTGTCCTATTCTTAACAAGTTGTTTCATTTTTTGTTTTCTTTTGCTTTCTATTTAATTCTGTTTATACTGTTATCCATCCGGCAGTCTTGTAAAACGCTTAAAAGATGCTGAACCTAATTCTATGCCTCCGAAATAGAAAGGTACTACTATTTTTCGGCCAATTTAGGAGACTATAGTGAGGAGCAAGGTGAAAGGTTCCATCAGACAGGATCTTAAGGCAATGGAACAGCGCTATCAGGGTAAATGGGATGTCAATATGTTAGCAGACTACTGTTGGAATTTAAAAAGAGATTTGCCAGAACAGAAAAGAACCAATAAAAGGCAACCACTTAGAAGAGCTTTTGACAACAAGAGAGTTCGTTATCATAGAAACAGGTGGACGCTGAATAGTGAGAGGCAAGGGGACTCACTTTAATCCAGCACTCCAAAAGGGAACAGAAATCTACTACGTCCACGCCGTTGTTCCTGGGTTACGCTAAGAATAGAATTAAATCATGAATATATATCAGATACTTCTGATCGATAAAGCATTTGAATTTCTAATATAAGAGCTAAGAGTAACTTCAAACTAGTTTGATAAACATGTCATTTATTGTAAATCGTCAAAATTTCTTCATACATCTTGATTTTATACAAAATTGAAACTACCCCCACCCCCTCCCCCCCGTTAGGGGTAGTTAGGGGGTGGTATTGAGTAAAAGAGCTATCAAATTCACTTTTGGTTGTCATTTTCGGTTTCATTATACCAAAAAACGTAGAAATACACATCTGTCTTGATTTTATAGAAAAAAATGAAATTTTCACCCCCTGTAAGGGATGTTAGGGGTGATAGTGGTCATGAATTTATTTTTAGTTATCATTTTCGGTTTCAGCATCCCAAAAAACGTAGAAAGACACATCTATCTTGATTTTTTACAACAATTTCAATTTTCACCCCTTAAGAGGTAGTAAGGGGGTGCTAGCGGGAAAACTGGCATTTAAAATTATTTTTTATTGTCATATTCGGTTTCAGCGATCCCAAAAACCTAGGAATAATGGGGTCTCCCCTCTGGTTCATGACGTTTTTTTTTTTTTTGTGTGCCTGTGTAATTGATTTGTGAATTCGGGACCTCCATCAGTAAAGATTGTAATTGGAACTGATGAGTACAAAACGTTAATAATCCTTGTACGACACTGATTGCAGTACTATCTTTTAGGTTATAGCTTTGCGCATATTTTGAAAAAGCATCGATTATTGTAAGGTATTTTTGATTTTCGACACTAAATAAATCTAAATGAACAATAGCAAAGGGTTTAGTTGGAGGAGGGACAATTTGAAATTTCTGTTTAATAGGATTTCTATCGTATTTTGCTCGACCGCAAATTGTACATTCATTTATATATTTTGTGACTTGTTCTTTCATTTTTGGCCAAAAATATCTTTTTGACAAAGATAAGTAACATTCATTGATGCCACGATGATTGGTTTTTCCTTCGTGGTAATTTTTGATAATCTCTTGCTGTTTAAAATAATCTTTTACATTATCTAATTCAGTTTTTGTAAGAACAATGTCCATAGCAGAATTTTTAAAATTATTCTGGATTATAGGAACTATTTGGTACATTCCCAACGGAGGGTTGATGAAAATACCAGTTTTGATTTTGGGATTGACGTATTCTTTTATTGCTTCTACTACATCATTTTCTACATTTGAATTTGAAATCGATATGGTAGCCTTAAAGTAGTTTTCAAATAATTTTGTTACTATTGGCTTATTTTTAATATCACCGACGATATTAAAAATAATTTGTCTATGAAATTTATTTAAGGAGTCGTCTGTTATAGGGATTTCTAAAAAGGGATTTTCTGAGTCGGAATGTACAGTGGCGGTTCGAGAGCTTATATTGGAGGGTGATTTTTCAGAGTGATTCACAACTGTTGAGCTAGCCTCTTCATTGTGAATCTCAATTCGAGATAGCGCGTCTGCATTACTATTATACTTTCCCTGCTTATATGTTACAGTAAAGTCATACTCACTTAAACTAAGTCTCCATCTAGTTAGTCTTGAACTGGGTTCTTTAATGTTCATAATCCACTGAAGTGGTCTATGATCAGTCATAATTTTGAATTTTCTTCCAAACAGATATGGGCGAAAATATTTAGTGCCCCAAACAATCGCTAATAACTCCTTTTCAATTGTACTATAGTTAATTTCGCTGGAGTTTAGAGTTCTGGATGCGTACGCTATAGGTCTATCAAAGCCAAGGGAGCCTTGAGAGAGAACTGCTCCTATTGCTAAGTTTGAAGCATCCGTGGTCAGTATAAAGTCTTTAGAAAAGTCGGGATATTGAAGGATGGGGTCATTAACAAGTAATCTTTTATTTACATTTTTCAAAACAGTCAGTGTAGTCCTGTCCTAAAGTTATTTTGTAGCCTTTTTTCAAACATTGAGTCATAGGTTTTGTTACTCTAGCAAAGTCAGGTATAAATTTTCTATAATAGCCTAGTCAACCCAAAAATCGTTTTATTTCCGTAGCTGTTTTAGGAATAGGATAGTTTTGAATAGCAGTTATTTTATCAGGGTTAGGTTTTATTCCTTCATTAGTAATTATATGTCCTAAATAAGAAGTTTCTTTTCTCAGGAACTCTGACTTATCCATTTGTATTCTAAAATTTGAATCTCATAACCTTTTGAAAACCTTTTCTAAATTAATTATGTGTTCTTGAAGAGAAGTACTAAAAACGATTATATCATCGAGATAAACGAGACATACGTTATTTTGTAAGCCATGCAACACATTATCCATTACCCTTTGGAAGGTGGATGGCGCGTTTTTTAAGCCCATAGGCATTCTTAAAAATTCGAAATGCCCATGTTTTACATTAAAGGCAGATTTAGATACATCAGAAGGATTCATTTCAGTTTGATAGAAGCCACTTGCGAGATCTAGGGTACTGAAATATTGACAATTACCTAATTTATCTAGAATATCAGATATATTCGGGATAGGATATTTATCGTCGACTGTTTTTTCATTAACTTTCCGAAAGTCTATGACAAGGCGCCACTTAATTTTCCCTGAAGCGTCACTTTTCTTAGGAACTACCCATATTGGAGAGCTCCAAGCTGAGTCAGAGGGTCTTATGATGCCTTGATCAAGCATTTTTTGGACTTGATCCCTAACTTCTCCCCTATGTATGAATGGGTATCTATAACTTTTAGTGTGTACTGGTATTTCGTCTGTGGTTTTAATTGAATGTTTAATAGTGTTACTAAATGTTAGTGGCTCTCCCTCTAAGTAAAATACATCCGCGTAACGGCCACAAAGAATTTCTAAATTAATTATTTCCTCTTCATTTAAGTGATCAGTTCGAAGACGAGATAGGACTTCCTTCTCTCGTTCACAATTTTTTTCAATATTTAAATATTCAGTATTATATAATTCGGCTTGAATGGGCTGGTCTAAAGAAAAAATTATGTCACTACGATTGGGGTTATAAATTTCTACTATAGCTCTATTATTTTTAACAAATGTCAAACATTCTTTTATAATGCAACGCGAAATTGTTTGCTCTGGGACTAAAATTTCTCCTATGTGCATATTAATTGGTAGTTTAACTAATTTAGAGGAACCAGCTGGTATTATATCCTCGTATAAGTTTACATTACGCGAATTATAAACTTGTATCGGGTTTGAAGCATTTTTGGTTACAAATAATTTTTTCTTATAATCTATGGTTGCTTCCCATTTATCTAAGAAATCTGTACCTATTAGACCATCGAAATAGTTGTGGAATTTATAAATATAAAATTTTATATCATCATTACTTTTAAACTCATTAAAGCAAGGAACGGTTATGGAATATTTATGTTTGCTTACAGAATGAACATTACAAACTTCAAAAGGCTCATAATTTAAATTGAAATTATTAAAATATTTTTCAACTGCATCTGGACTTATAAAGGACTGATTTGCACCGGTATCTATAAGAAACTTTAAGGGTGGATTTTTAATCTGAATATAAGGTAACTGACGTTGGGATTGAACATTAATCTCTATTTTGGTTTGTCTAACGGTTTGATTTTCCGAAAATCCTGTTGGTTATTGTTAGTTGAAGATGAAGGTTCAACAACAGTATATTCAAAGGGTATAGGGTCGTTTGATTGTTGAAGACATTGGTGGTTTTCTACAGGTTGATAGTCACTGTAATAATATTCTGGGTGTTGGTTATAATCGTCATAGTAATTGTCATAGTAATCGTCAGTCTCATAATAGTCATAATGGTCATAACTTTGATTTTGATTATTACTTTCGTGGAAATTCATTTCCCGAGTTTTAAAATAATTCGTTGAGGGTGGATTACCATATTTCCTCCAGTCATGTCCAGTAGGTGGTAAATTTTTAGTTACAAAATGAGTTACACCGCTCATAGGGCGGGCTGGTTGGGGATTTTGGTTAGTATGTTGATAAAAATTACGTTGGGGCATTTTAAATGCATTATTAGGATTATAATTTGGAGGTGTGGCCCTAAATATTTGTTGAGTGTATGAGGGACCTGGACCCGGTTGAGGTCTAAATGGGGGTCGTTGTGTGTGAGTTGGGAATTGATGACGCGGTTGGTGTTGGTTTTGAAATGTAAATGGCCTAGACTGTATTGTGTTAAAATTATAATCTGAATTTACCTTAAAAGGTTGAGATGACAATGCCATAGGGTGTTTGTTCCTTTCAGGTTCATAACGAGCCTGTAAATATATAGTATTTAATTCGTCTTGCACGAATTCTAATGCTTTCTCTATTGTTTCGGGTCTCATACATCTAATACGTGAACCTAAAGGATCTTTTAATCCTCTTAAATATGCTTGCAGTGTTAATTTCTGATATAAAACCCTTTTCGCTTCAATTGTGGTACCAATATTCTCGTGTAAAGTTATGTATGTCATAATTGTACTAAACAAGTTTTGACAGCGTTCATAAAACTCTTGAGGTGTAGTGGACCCTTGTTTTAAAAGAGCAAGATCATTGTATAACGCAGTTTCGTCTCGTTGATCAGAAAAATTATTAATTAACGACTTACGAATGCCAGTCCAGTCTGAAGGAATACCGTTAGTATTAATTAATCGTGCTGCGGAGCCTGTTACTTTATTTAAAATTCCGTTTACAAGAGCAACATTTAATAAATTATTTTCAGGGTTATTAATCACAAATTCTTGGACTAACTGGTCACATAGTTTTATGAATCTAGGTAATACATTTGGGTTTCCATCGAATTCAGGCAATAAGCGTAAGGCTTGAAAAATGCTACCTAAATCGGCCATATTATATTTCTCTAAATTTAATTTATCGTTATTATAAAATATTAAATTTCTATTAGCGTCTTGAAAGCGCGCTCTACTACTATGCGTACTAAGCCTAGAGGTCTTCGATTGCCGCAGAAGGGAAATCTTGGAAGGATAAATCTTACAAAATAGGGATAAGCAATCACTAGAAAGATTCTAATGTACTTACAATTTTAATTTCGGTTTCTCTGGAGTATCAATGCTCGGATACGCCTCGCTGCGCCGCCTCGTAGATTCAGGATACTCGTGTTGAAACTTGATAGATTCCCGGATGGACCGCAAGACGATTATCTTGATTTTAAGAATATATAGTTTACGTTGCTCGCGACCCGGCCCGCGAGTATCCTACCGACTGCGCCAATTAAGTACGGTGGCAGCCGAGGATCCAAAAAAAAAACAAAATTATAAAAATACTTTATTTAAAATTACAATTTAAGTTACAACTAAAATGACGACTGCTTGCCCGATATTAGAAAACAAGAGTGACAATTATATTTAAAATTAATTATAAAGAAATATATTTATGTCAAGTGCACATTCAGCTTTTTGATTGTTATAAAATTATAATGAAATAATAAATTTGTGTGAAATGCAGATTCAGCTTTACGATTATTAATATTCCTGGATTCTGATGCAATGTATTGTGCATATTGCACCAACGCTTGCTAAGCGGTTCCCGCGATGCATGGGAACATAACTTACACACCTATTTATTTATAACCGTATTATGTAACACCATGTAACTTTATAGTGTCTATCGAAAGCTAAGTAATATTATAGACAAAAGTTACGTTATTGATACTTACGTGCAGAACAAAGAATACTGGAAAATTATATTTTAATCAGGAAACTGATATCATTATGACAGATCATTTAGTACCATAAAATAAATAGCCCCACAATTTTTGTCAACAATGAACTGCTGTGCCGTATTTTTATGTTTACTGTTTACTGTTTTTATACACTCTTTCAATAGTATAATTATAAAGTATATCAAGTGAGTTTTAATCCTAATATTGTAAATTACTTAAATACACTGTAATTTTTATATTTAGAAATACTTGTACAAATATATGCTTATTATAACTTAAGTTAATAACATTAGTGTTGTCGTACATTACATTTGGAACTAAAGAAACCAAAAATATAGTCTTACAATTTAATCACAGACGTCCATCTGTCACCTGTCTAGACTAAAACGCGAACAAATCTAATAATTTACTGTCAGATACAGTTCTATCAAAGTAAAAGTCAAGGGAATGGCTTTTCTAAATTTACATTCCTCCTTAACTTTTAATTTCATATTGTTTTAATTCAATTCAAGGTTTAAATCCATTGTCAAAAAACAATAAACTTTTAAATCAAATACTTTCAGTTAGCTGTATTGTTAGTTTAGCTGCTAGAGAATAAATAGAAATTAAACCCATATTAAAAACTAACTAAATTACGATAATTCTTGTTTTCATTTGAACTAAAAAACCTAAATGTCAAATCCATCTTAATAACTTTAAAAATGCATTTAATTTACTTTTATTTACTATATACTTATTATAGTATTGTGGACTATAAGTAGGTCATTAGTAGAAGGGCTTTATTTAGAGCTTAACCATCCACGGGACCATCAAAGCTAATGGTGTTAATTCTCCGTCTTTTATTCGCGTTAAGAGGCGATACATAAGGATATATTTCAAATTCAGATGTTTTGGGATACATAAGTTTAGACTTATTGTTATATTTGTATTGTTATAGTTAGGACTTCTCTTGGATTAACTTTAAAAATGTGCCTGTATTAAAAAAAAATTATATTATTATTTTATGTTTGTTTGACCATTATTTTACGTATTTGCTTATTTTAATAATTATGTTTGTTAGGAACTTTTTGAGAAACATATATAATATTTTGACAATTGCGACTAATAAAAATTTAAATTTCGAGAACAATTACTAGATAGACTCAACGATAGACTCAAGTTTTGTTAATCGTATTGTTAGATAGAATGCACTACATCTGCATGCATCTCCAAACAATAAAACACGTAACAATGTATCTCAATTATGCCACGACGAGTACGCGGCCGAAAACGATGGCGAAATCACGAATTTTGAAACCTATGAAAGCGTTAACATATATATTTTTTTCTTTCAGAGAAAAACTTACCGATCAAGTTGATTATAAATAAGTATAGTCAAACTGAATCTGAAAAAAACATGTACATAATCTACATCTATTATTAAATTATTGCTTTTAGTATGTCTCCTTTAAAAAGGGAAGGTATAATTGTGATAAACATTTTTACTTACGCTGCATTTTGTAGAAAAGCCAATACCATATTTTTTTAGGTAGTATCATAAAAAATTACATTAACAGAGTTCGAAGCTCTATCAACAATTTATAATTACACATAAAGTTATTTACAATTTTTGTGTAGAAACTACCACTATAATTAATCTATATAACATTTTTTGTTAATAAACAAATGTGACTGAAATTTTAATACAAAAGTTCCAAGAATTCATATAAAGCCGAAGAAGGGATTTGAATATATGAATAATTACATAGATGTATAATCATGCGAAATTACCACATTCTAAAATACAAGGGCATGTGTGACATAACATTAGCTCATGATTTTTGGGTGTTTAACGAGGTCATTAGTTCTACATTTTTGCCATTGGTGGGTTGTACTCTGCTGGTCTAAAATTGTGTATATTAATTAGGAGTATGTTTCTTGTACAAAAAAAACTTCAGTGATATTTATAAGCATAATATTTGATATAAGCAAAACAATAAAAACGTATTTTTCATTAAGTTATCATTATTTCGAGTGTAAAAAGGTTTATACTCGGTTTATATCAAACAACGAGAGATTTCTTGTTTCTTCTTAAATATGGTACATGAATCAAGATGGTGCTTTATCCGACTGTTTCTTTTAAAAATATAACGGCATTTTCACAAACGACTGTCTACAACTTCGTTTCTTCTGAGGTTAATATCACAATGGCGTTAAAGATGAAATAATAGAAAAGAGATGAGTTATGTCTCCGAATATAAAGTCAGCCTGTATCTATTAATTCTGACCGCTAGTATTTTAAACCACTCATTATTATCTATTATCATTAGTATTTATTATCAAAGTAAGCTAAATAATTTGACGTTACAGTTTAACTGAGTTTTAGTGAAGTATTTTTGTTATAGATTTTTTATATTCCGAATGACTATAACGCAGTGATTGATTGATTGATTTCAGTATCTATATACAATTACTTCAATTAGTAGTAAATGATTTTGATGATGATATGTGACTAAAACTTTTCTATTTTCACGTCTTAATTTAATACATTTATTATTTTGTAAACTTTGTCGACATTTCTGCCTTTTAAAATGGTGAGTTTATTTCACTATATAAATCACGTATTTTCACTTGGCTCCAAATTATTTCAGAGTATAAATAAAATATATAAAACAAATAATAAAGTAATAAAAGTGTTTATTAGAGTAAATTGCCTCAAAATGTCATGTAAGGGAACAAGAAACGGAACTGTTCCGGACGAACCAGTGCAGAGTTCTTTGTGAAAGCTATATTATACTTAAAAGTTGCGACTCCCTCTCGACGAATAAAATTGTCGTCTTCATTCGTTGTAAATTGTATGTTATATGGTATTATTATCTCACTTTACGATGAACAAAACTCGCGTTTTCTGTATACCTGTCAAAGTTTACTTCGCTGAAGTATTTTCATATAGTAGTAATTATCTTACGGAAAAAATAGTTTCTGAATTTTAATTATTTAATAAAATGAACAAAATACAAATTTAAATTAAAAACTTCTATATAAAACATTTGATCTATCGCATAAATTCTTACTGTAGTTGTATACTGCTCCTTGACGTGAATTGTCATAACTTATAACTTGAGTAAGGTCAAAAATATTAAGTTACAATTCTATTATAATTATAACCTAAACCGATTCTGTGTCGTGTTTCATAACTGTAGAGTTGTTAGCTAACTTTATTTACTTGGGTTGTAAATTTATAGTTTTGTCCTCATGTATTTCTTTATTTTAATATTATAGCTACTACTTTAACTTAAGTTTTCTTGTTAATTTACTAAGAACTTTATAATTTACTTTTTTTTTCTGCACTTAATATAAGGACTACCTTTATATCTTCCGGTTATTTATTTATAGCAGTTTTTAAACTACAAAATACATTTATATAGAATGGGAACTCTTGATCAAATAGACTGACTGACGCACTCAACAATAATCCGTTGCTTATCCACCTGTTACTGTGAATTAGTTAACCACAAAACCGAGGTTGTTACATACACTACTAATTCGTGCAATATTCATGGTATATGATTAATATCCTAACTTAACTGTGCAAACTGTGGTATAAGCAATATTTATATATATAAGTATTTTTTTTGCCATTTTAGCATTTTTCTACTTACTAAAAATACGATAGATTCTAATAACGTTATACTTACATCACGTATTGCAGTTGTGCATTTGTTGTCCTATATCCCTTTTAGTAAGTAAGTGTTTTCAATCTTTGTTTTAGCAAGTATATAGCAACGCAAGATAACGGAGGCATTCAAAGTCTTAATATTGTATTATATTATATTATATTATATTATAGTAACGATTGCTAGGAACACATTATGTTTTTCTTATTTTAAAGTCAATATCTGTATTCAATATATTATTCGAAACTTAAATGATAATCGGGTATGTGTTCAGAAAAGATTTTATATGAGCGAGATATAAGTGATGAATAAGCCTCAAGTATTTCCAGCAGAACAGCAAATCTTCCATTAATCTAGTAAGAGCTTGTCTTCGAAGATTGTTAAATGTATAATTTGTATACAAAATATAAATTTGAAAGCAATAAGCAAGTTAATGTTTCATAATTCTAAAATTAGTTTTATTGATTCCAACGACTGTGACAAGTAGCTACCAAAACATTTTATGAAATAAATTTACTTTGCTCAATTTTAACTTTAAAAGTCATTTAACGGTTTTAAAAGTTCATATATTAAAAATATCTACAGAAAGTGAAGGAAAGTAATTTGTAGTAAATAATTATGAGATAAAAATAATATATTTGTAATTTAAACATAAACAACACAAGAAAAACCTTCTCCAGAAATTTTAATGGCTCACTATTGTTTACTATAATAGTAACGTAGTATTACGATTACAAATTACAAAGAAAAACAAGAATTGTATTATTTAAAAAATGTTAAAGAGATAAGTGGAACTTTCTTTTTCAAATATAAAGTTTTACTTATCCCTATAAAAAAAGGCCCGCCGTTCACAGGGAAGTGTTTATAATTTTCGTTCAACAATTTTCAATAAACGTAAAAGCTTTCACAATGGAGTAACTTGTTCGTTTTTGAGAAGATTTATTAAATATTCTTAATATGTTTAAAGGTAACTCCTCTAGAGAACAATAGTGCATTTAATCAGTTTTGTTTTGCTAACACTTTTATACTACATATTACAAAATAAAATGCAAGGGAAGAATTAGGAGAGGATATATCTAACTTAAAATAATCAAATATCGTCTCAGACAAGCTATAATTAAAAAATGTTATTGCATTTACATTTAATGAAGATGAATTTTGTGGTTTAACTATTTCGGTTTTACTAAATAAATTGAAACAGATGTATTTATATATTTGCTAAAGGCGGTCTAGAAAACTGTCATCTATTCAGCATTTCAACCAACAAAGTTTTTTCCGAAAGTAACAGTGTTGTTAGGTTGAGATTTCTGAAGTCACGAAATAATACTTGTAGAATGAGTGAAATGTTCGAATAAAACTACAGACGTTGTTACTAGATGCTGCGTTCCTTACCTGTTATAAGTCGTTTTTAATGGAACCTCTACCATGTTTAATTTATTTTCTGTTTTAAATAATACATTTTAAGGTAATATATATTAAATTTATTCTCATAATAATATCCTAGCTCAGACGATTATATAGTTTAATATTTTTTATTTCAAGGATGTTTGATATCGTTAAGATATTCAGTAATAATAGTATTACTTCTATAAAATTTATAATGTTATTTTGGACTTCGTTCTCTTTTGGAGTCTTATTAATTACTTTAACTCTAAGAATAAAGTTTGGAACAAAATTTCTTTCAGATCTTTACTTTCCACACAGAACAAAGAATAGAACAAATAAACGCTAACCTAAGGTTCTCTTTTAAAGTTTTAAAGCAAATGAAATAGCCGCAAGGAACTTCATTTACTACGTGAGACCCATTTTGATCTTGTTAACGATTTGATGCTTCATATAGATCTTATCTTCACATGTCAAAATAATATACAAGTATTTGATATTTTTAATTAACGTGACAATTTTTACTTTTTTTACGTGATTTAATATTTATGATTGACTTTGAAACCATAACATCTGTTGTTTTAGGTACTTACACATCTATAAAATTAAATCTGGCTTTTGACATTTGTTATTTTAAAACATTAAATGCGCAATTACTTTAACTAAAATGAGATCGCTTAGATTAATTTGTTATTACATACTCTGTTCTAATTAGGCATTTTATATACAAACTATACATCTGGTGTCTAAAATAATAAATAGCTTGAAACTTATTTTATACAGTCTATTATTAATGAATTAACCTTTGTTATATTAGTATCGTTTTATAAAGAAAAGTGTTTTCTATTTTCTATACCTTCCAAAATTTACATTACAGGTGTCACTCACCACATATAGCAGACTGGTAGAATATTTTTATTGAAATACAGACAGATCACTGACACAATTTTTTTTTTGTATTTTGGTAATATTGTAAAGTTTTAATAATTGGGGGGTTGGATTGTAGAAGAACGTCACTTTTTCAGTATATTAATCCAATATTGCTAGTAAGCAATAGCAACCAGGAAGAAGTTTTAAATGTTTCATTTAAATGTTTAATAAACGAAATAAGACAGCTTTCAGAGAGTATTTCCTTTAGTAATATTTAATTTAATCATTAACTAATTGATAATAATTAAAACTGTATCACTACTTGTCTCGTTAAACCGAACTTAACTGACCTGTACTCTTTTGAAAAGCATAATAAAATTCAAAGACATTTAATAAATGGTGGATTTTTACCCGTAAAAAAATAAGCGACTGCGTATCCTGATTTTTTTACGCGACAGTTATTGAGTAATAAATGTCGCGACAGTTTTAGGACAATTGTACAATTATTTAAATATATATAAATTAAATCTTTAATTTTCTTGTCATTTTAGTGTGATATTTGCATTTTTTTTATTTTTTAACTTAACAAGTTTTTTGTAGCATGACGTCTCTGAAAATTTGGTCGATAATTCAATTCTGCTATTCTGTTTGGATAATTTGACATCTATAATATAAATGTTTTCAATCATACTGTCCTTTAAAATATTAATCATGAATATGTTATTAAAATTAAAATGAAATAGAAGATATGCCTATTGCAATTTTAACATAACGTGACTAATGTTAAGTAAACTATCGGAACATTTTGTGATTTTAAAAAGCTTCTAAAGTGTTTGAAAACTGTTATTTAACATAACTTTTACGTTTAAAGGTAGAATAGATAAACTGTTGTAGATGGCTTTTTTTCGTTTAAAGAAACATTTAAAAAATGTGAATGCTTCATAGTAAGTATTTCAAGTTTCATAGAATGCCAAAGCAAAGTATGTTTTAGATTTAATCGTCCTAAAAAATAAATGATGGGCTAAAACATGATAATTAAAAAAAAACCTAACGCAAAATATGCTAATATTTTGAAATACAGTAGCTTTATGCAAAAAAATACAAATTGAAAATAAAATTTATAAAAATACGTAGTAGGTACTACAAATTCCAAGTTCTTTAGATTTTTTAGTATAATATTACTTTTATGTAAGGATTGTACGAATACTTTTTCTTTTTATTTATTGCAAATAAATAGTCTGAATTATTTCAACAACCCCTCACTAATCAAAGTTCAATTATAATCTTAAATTAATATTTTATACTTTTCCTTATATAAATATGGGTCAGTTACCAAGCTGCTTATCTTTTGTATGCGTTTGATGCAAACTTTTGTTTACACTTGCGGTTAATTTGCTTAACGCTATATGTAGAATACCACACACGCATACGTACATACATACATACGTACGTACATACATACATTATTAGGTCATATCACTATCATATTGCTATTGGGTATTTATTTCTGCTTACTTAAAATATAAACTTGGTTATATGTATGTATGTATATACTAGTATTTTGGTTAAATGCGGAACATTTACTACTAAATATATTAAAATAAATATCATAATATATAATTTATAATTTAACTACTCGACGTTTTTAAGTTTTTAATAATGTAATATATTGAAATTTTCTCTTATGACATACCATTTTGAAAACATAATTTACTTTGACATAATCTGTAACTTTGAAGTAATCTTATTAAATTCGACATCTGTCATATATCCTCCCTTCATTACTAAAGTGTGCCTTAATTTTATGATTTATCTCATAAAGCTCAGATTTAAATGACGAGGTTCGTTAATATTGAATGTGTGAATATAAATCAAAAGAAGTTAATAATATAAACATCTTACGTGCCATATATAATTTAGGTCAATCTTGATATTCAACTTCTAGATTTTCAATTTCTTTAGAATCAGTCTGCAAATATTAAAATATGTTTATTAATAGTAATCAACAAAGACTTTTTTTATGGAAATAATATTTAAACAGACATTGGTTATTAAATGTTTGAGATCAAAACAACTCTAATAAATAATTATAATGAGTTCTTTAAAGACTTTTAGTTAAGAAGACAATTACAATCTCAACCCGAGCCACTTCTATACGTGGCGTCCTTTTGTTGTGAGAGTCTCAAGAAACATTCTTATATGAACTACTTTTTTAATACCTTCGTGCTATCTTCTCCACATTTGGCGATACTTTCTGATACCTCTGACGGTGGTAATAATAATAGCTTAGTAATCACAAGTGATACGAAACTGAACGATTTATAATGATAATATTAGCTAATCAGGTTTGAAGGCTTGATGTGAATAAAAAAATAATATAAACATAAAATTTTAATTTATCAGATATATATTTTTTTTAAACCAGTGGTAAAGTCTATTTAAAGCCACTTGGTTGTAGTTCGTAAAAGGGCCGTCTTTACTATGGTAGAACCACCCACTTAGAGGTCAGCATAAAATAGCTCTTATTCTTTTTCTCTATTCTTACGTTTGTTAATTACAATACTGGATGCCCACACTTTCCCTGTTTTCCCACATGGGTAACAACACACTTGCGAATCCAAAAATTTTTCCTGGTGTTCATGATATACAGAAGCACTTAATATCAGAAGAAATCTCTGTTTTTACCCATGATTTTAATTATAATAATTCTGAGATTTTATTCAGATAATAATAATAGAGATGAAGAGAAGAATGTCGTAATATGTTTCTCTTCCGATAATGTAACATGAGATAAAAAATATATTCGTATAATATAACGAGAGACGCTTGCTATGTAATATTTTAGTTTTATTGCGGTCGTCCGTCACGCGAATGTACAGCAGACTTATCCTTGTAAGGAAGACACTGTCGTAGATACACGATTACTTATGCTAAACCATATGTTAAACATATTTTATTTAGAGATTTTTGTATTCTTATAATCTTGTGTTTTATTAAGATTTAAATTAATTTAAAATTTGAAGAAAAGAAATCTCATATATTAACAGTTTTAGGTTATTATTGACAATTAAATATTAAAAAATGAAGAACAGAAATGGGTAGCGTTTATTTTTATTTATGCCTCATTCTAAAATTCCTTTTATGATTCAAGGTAGTACTCCCTTATAACTCAAAAAGCCTAGCGTTTAGGTAAGTATGCAAGATTTAATGAGGACTGTAGGAAAAGGAGTAGCACTTAAGAGTTGACGACGATTTGTGAAAGAGTAGACGTGTAATGGTACAGAAAAGAAAAATATAAATTTAGTTTTAGATAAAATACGAGGCAATGCATTGAAATTTACTGTAAACAAAGACAGGAGCACAACATGTATTCGAAACATGTTTGCATATGTTATGTATTGTATATCAAATAAATATAACCCAACAAAGAGGAGATATACATTCAATATTATTATTTATTAAACTGTTTCAGAGGAAGTAGCTTACAGACTGAAATACAATTTTGTCTGTATAGAAAATAACATCTTTTTAAACGTTAGAAATGGCAAGCGTAAGAAATAGAATCCAGGACATCCAGGTCTGAATTTATGAGTGATAGATCCTTGTTGCAACTTATTTATAAAGTGGCCAAAGAGGGGAAGTTATTGTCGAAGAAGATAGTCCATGAAGAGATATGTAATATAATGACGTTTGTAAGGGTGAGTGTGAGAAACGGACGCCCTTGCCTTACTTATCTTACTTGGATTTGTACAGAATTCAATTAATTTATATCTGAGGTTTTAAAACTACTTTGGTTTTATTGTGAACAGATTTATTACTTTTTGGGTAAAGTACTAAAATATATAAAATAAATTTCTTAAAATAATTTTACAGTATAAAACAAATAGTAAGTCACTTTCACAGTATCACGATGTGATAAAAGATTAATGTTAACAATGACTGCTATCTCTCAGCGATCTCGAGCATTCCACTCTAAATTGAGAACTGTGAGTGGCAATTTTTATCTATTTCACTTTGGAATGTGGAATTTGGAATCCTTCACTTCTTTACCCAGAAAAGTGAATTTTCTTTATTTCTTTACAAATAATGAAAATACTTTTTGAAGCTTTTCCATATAATGTTGAATGTTACGTAATTGGATGATTTTTGTTTTAATGTGTTAAGATATTAAAATTTGGGATTAAAAATATTTTTCTAATAATTTAGAATGTTTAATTTAAAGTTAAAGTAAATTAAAATTTTAAAAATTATAGGGTTTATAAAAACATAAATATCAAAGGAGAATGCGATTATACAGTTTCTTGTTAAAAACAAATTTTGTCATTTCACTATAACTTTTGGTATAACCTGGACAACATTCAGATAATCCTTAGTATCTTATTAAAATCTATTTTGCTTATTTGAGCGTACTTCTATGTAGGACTGTGGCATTGTGGTTCGGTAACACTCAAAGTCCGAGACATTCAACTATAAATTAGAGAAAAGGACTTGCTGCCTTTATATACTCGACATCGGTATGAAGTTATTTTACCTTTTCCTCCAATCATTCGAATTGGTAAAAATTTCTCACTCCTGGTAATATTCAAAATACTTTCTTAAACTGGTACATGGTGCAATAATTGTATAAAGTCTTTTCTTGAAAGGTAAACTGATATGTACTAGAAAAAAATGTTTAATAATGTATAAATAAATACAATTTGCACTAAGTTTTTATATATTTTTTTTATCCGTTTTCTGGAGAACTTTATGTCAGCAGAACATCAAATGTCAACTTTCATTCTCTTTTCCAAAAACTTCTGTAGGAAATACTAAAATCTTTTTTTAATAGTTATTAATTATAATTATATTCAATTATAATTATTTTTAATACTTATAAATTATTAGTTATGTAATTGATGTAATAATTTTAGTTATACCACCGAGTAGATACTGATTTTAGGTTAATAAATAATTATTGCCATACGATATTTACAAATGATATTAATTCACACTATTTTTTCGTAATAAATTGCCGAAGTGTTTGTAGCTTTGTAGAATTTGGAAACTTATACGTTTAGAAAACAAAAACTTATAGAATTAAATTGTTTCTAATATATTTGTAGATACAAATTATAATTATTAGATAATAAGTCTATAATTTTTCATAAAATTCCAATATAAAACGCCTTTAATTACAGAAAATTTGTTTTTTTTTTATAAAGATCTGTAAAATTTAGTTCCATCGCCCACTGATTTGTATGTGATTATAGGATGTATGTTTTCATTTTAACTATATGAAAAAAATCATTTAACGTTGTACAAATTAGCAGGAAATTATACAGTTTTGAACGAGTAAAGTTCAATATAGGAGTACCTGAGAGCGATGCTAACGAGCTTCCGTGCCTAGTAGTTCACTCTTCCTGATGACATGCTGGAATGTATTTATTAGCTGGTGCCGATTATACACGACAAAATTTAATTGATTTTATTTACACAAAAGAAATACTTTACTGTCATTAATTACCTACTTTTAAATTATTATTTATTATAATTAATTTTATCTATTACATGAAAAGTTTAATTAACTCATCTAATCCAATCTCCATTACTAAATGCTAATGCTGTATTAAATTCACAGAGTCAGGTAGCTATTAATATCAGTATCATCTGATGTATATACAAACTCAGAGAACTGATAAAAGATTAAAAGGAAGTTATCTTTAAAACCTTTCAATGTAATTAAATACGTTAAAGCATATCTATTTACTAATTGAAAATTTTAATTATATATTAATTTCATGAGTAATGGAGCGGTTGTGTTAGCTGAGGAAGGTGTTTAAAAATGTATCGAATGAAATAAGCCTTTAGTGCCTTTGAGTTATTATTTAAAATAATTGTATAAAATATATATATATATATTTTTTAAAGTTAATTTTATCAATGGAAAAGCAACAAAAAAAGATGAAACTGAGTATACAAGACTGTAAAAAACTTGTTTCACGTAATGTTAGAAAGCGAGTCAACATGTCGTGCTAATAGTGAGTGCCTAATAATTGTCTCTTATTGTACTTAGTTATCAGTAATCACTATTGTCAATTCATTTATGCCTACATAACAGAATATATAAAGGCTTGAGAAGATTTTATCCTTGGAGATATTAATCATATCAATTTCACATATATAAACATAAAATACCGACTTTAATAAAAGGTTTGTAAGAATTTATCAATAAACGAATAATTTTTAACTTTGTCAATTATGATTATGTCTCGTTTGACGTTTGACTTTCAAAAAGTCTTATTATAACGACGTTCTTATTATTTTCGCCTGAGACCGAAAGAGTTTTAATTAGTTTGATGTTTTTAGATAATTCACTGGGGATAAAATATTAAACGTAATTTATACTGTACCTCTGTGTTACCAATAAGCTGACTTTGACAAAAAATAGAATTATTTGCGTAATAAATCTAGTTTTACATTTAAATTGACTATATTCAATAATGTTTTTAAAAGGTTGCGAAAGGCTCATTTGGTTATGTGTCGTCTCCGAAAAACGATTGTGAAATGGAAGTCAAGAATACCTGAACCAGTCGATACCAGAATATAGAATACCTTTCAAATAAAATAAATTTATATAGATCACTTGTTGTCTACATATTGTTATTTATAATAAATTACGTTTTGAGAATTAAGCCATGGCCACATGAGGTGCAAAATAGTGTAAATATTTGTCACATAAATTTCATATAAAACAATGAAATAACTTTTATAAGATAAAAAATAAATTTTGAATCATTTTTTCAAAAGATTAATGGGATTAGTCAAGTTCTTATTTCAATAAGCTTTTATTACTTAAATAAAATTTAAATTGTATGAGTTGACTTTTGTATCGAATTTATACTTTCACAGCAAATTTACTTTTGAATGTCCGTGGATCACGTGACACCGTGTAGATTTATTATTACGTACTATATTATAATGAGGCATTTTATATGCAGACGACACAGCTGATGTGTGCTCGCAATATACTCATGACTTGTCCAGAATATAGTTCACAGTCACTATAAATTCTAAATTTACTTTAATATTGTAGTAACTAAATCCTATATGTTACGACGATAGGTTAATATTTTTAAGAACATTTATTAAAATATTACTTCCATTGTAAAAAATATAAATATGAATTTAGGACGATATCCATAGAATAATTATATATTATATATTAACAGTGACGTTAACACTAAGCCTACCAAGTACCGGTCAAATTGACCGTGCTTAAACTTTTGCAAAACTTACACATTTTTAAGCGTTATAATATCGTTTTCAAACTAAATGACAATTATTCCGTTATTACCTGCGTTATTTAATAAAATAACTTTTAATTACCGGCGGATAAATCATAGAAGTAAAATGACATGTTTCAGAAATGATACGACTATGTAGCTGAACTATACCCAGAAATTTCTAAAAATCTTTGTGGCCATGTTGAATTTAATAAAATAATATCAAAAATTACAGCATTACTAAAATTTAAGAAACTTGTATTTTCGTAATGAACTGTCATAGCAGGAGATGGAGATACATTTTCTTTACAAAAAAGTCAAAACTAAAAAGTCAATTAGTTGAGTTCAGAGTGATAATGAAACATTATTCTGATACGTTTGGGTATATTCTGTAAGTAAACCTCCATAATTTTAAATTTGGAAATTGTTCCATATAATAGTTGTATTCATAATTCCATGTTATAACTAACGATCTCATAAAGACCAAATTATTAAAAAAATAATAATTATAATAATCAAAAATCCGTGCCCGCAGGGGGACACGCGTGGGTAGACCTCGTGTGTATCTCATTTAAAATATAACTCACTACCTAAGAATAATACATGATGCCGTTGTTTACATCAAAAATTTTCAAGCAAAAGGCGGTTTTAATTTTTTTTCTCGGAAAAGGTATCTTTTTTGGAAATACTTTTGGTACTTAAATTTAGAGTAAAAAATAACCTTTCTATTAAAAATATTTGCGAGGAGGGAATGTTTACCAGAAAAAAGTTGCCGTGGTTTTACCTACCTAAAATTTACAAGCTAAAAGTGGTTTTAATTTTTTTTCTCGGAAACGGTACCTTTTACGGAAAAACTTTTGGTACCTAAATTTAGAGTAAAAAATAACCTTTCTATTAAAAATACTTGTGATCCAAGAATGTTTACCAGAAAAAAGTTATGATTTTTTTTCCAAAAATTTTCGGTTTTTTTACCCCCACCCCTAAGTTATTGAACTTAGGTTTTCGGTTTATCGACATTAGTTATAGGTATTTATCAAAGACATCATATAATATGAACGCGATTGATCTCTTTTGTATAGGAACAAAGTTATGGTCAAAAAACTGAAATCAGAAAAAGTGAGGCCCTAGCGCTCCCTGTGACCGGATTTCTCTGGTTAACAAACTTGACCTTCATTTTTAGATGGTTGACTTTTAAGCAAAGTTTGAAAGCGATCCGAGCGAAACTGCGGCCGCTATTGTGCTGACAAAAGTCGAATCTGGACGCACGCACGCATATATATATATATATATATATATATATATATATATATATATATATATATATATATATATATATATATATATATATATATATATATATATAAACTTTTTGACCAATGGTCATTTCGGACTCAGGCGGTCATAAGGAGACCTCCTGTGAAGAAATTTTTCCAAAATTCGAAAGTAGGGGACAAATGAATGGGCAGACCGAATTCTTCGAGGTCTACCCAATTAATGTATGTATTTGTGTGTGTGTATGTACATATGTATGGCGCTAGTATTTATGCATGTATGGCACTCCACATGTAGCGCTAAGCAAATTGACCAAAACTGTACACATCAAATAAGATCGCATGAAGCGCATATAAATAATGAGCAGGATTATAACAGGCTCTAATGTATGATAGGAATTATAATAATTATTAATTTAATATTATAATAGTACTCGGTTATTCCATGAGGGCAATTTATTTAGACTATGTATTTCAAAACAAAAATAAACCAAATGTATTCAGAATTATATTATTTCTTTAAATAAAAGTAATACTATGAAACCATAATTAGAAGCGATTATTGTTAGAAGATTAGTTTTCGAAACTAGTCGGACAAATGGCGATAAAATCTATGAAACTTTTCAATAATTATTATTTAGGAATCACATTATTTATGTTTCTTGAACGAGAAGAAGAAACCCGTCAGTATTCTATATTTATATAATACTTAAGAAGTTAGTTGTTATTTTAAGAAAATAGAACACTTTGTAATTATATTCTTTAATAACACAGCTTATAAATTATAGCAACATATTTATAAACACTACTTATTCCTTTCATCAAACATTTTTTTCAATGAAAAGTGTTGCAGTTCTACTACACTATACTTATACTAGTACTGAGCTAATGTACTGAAAAAGTAACGCCCCTCTATAAACTCCGGGGTTAATTTCGCATGTAGCAACTGTTCATTAACGCCACATTAAAACTTTATTTAAATCTTTACAGTGTTTACAAATACTCAAACTTTTGTATTTTACTAAGTGAATGGTCAATTTTTTTTAAGCTATTAAACAAGCTCTGCAACACATGGTGGATATAATTTAAGGGGTGTCATGTAATGAAATAGCATTTTTATACCGACACTGAAAAGGTGCTTTAATTACTAACACATACTGTGAATTAAGTTTTAAGGCAGTTAGTATGTTATATAATATATGATAATAATTATCAGCCATTGAATTTACAGTCTGCCTTATTAGAATAGAGTATGTAATAACAACTACATTTAAACTCTATCTACATCTAAACGAAAGCGTAATTAATGTTTTGAAAAGGTTTTAGAAACGACGAATTTTATTATGGCTTTGGAATTCTCGTAAATAGAAAAATTTTAATTTTACGGTTTTAATTGAAAATGAGAAAAAATTCAAATAAATGTGGTACTTTATATTTAAAGATTAGTATATATGAAGTAACTCAAATAAGTTTAATGTCAAAAATGAGGGTCACGTAGTAAATAAAGTTGCTTGCGGCTATTTCATTTGCTTTAAAACTTTTAATGAGATCCTTCGGTTTGCGTATTTTCTTTCATTTCTCTCCCTTGTTCCAGGTAAAGGTCTGAAATAAGTTCAGATCCAATTCTTTTTTTTTTAATTAAAATGAATAAGAAAGAGAACGGAGTGCGTTATATCTGTCGATAAACTGTATATAGTTTTATTACTAAAAGCAATGTTTAACATTACTACATAGTACAGTTAACCATATTAAATCATCTTATTTAAGATATTACATTTATAAGAATACAGTTCAGCTGTAATTAAATATTTCATAAATATAGTTGCAACGCGTTATTTAAAATATCAGAGAATAAAGGAGAAGCTTGAAGCGCATAACAAACACAGCACAAACACACGCACACGCACACGCACACGCACACGCACACGCACACGCACACGCACACGCACACGCACACGCACACGCACACGCACACGCACACGCACACGCACACGCACACGCACACGCACACGCACACGCACACGCACACGCACACGCACACGCACACGCACACGCACACGCACACGCACACGCACACGCACACGCACACGCACACGCACACGCACACGCACACGCACACGCACACGCACACGCACACGCACACGCACACGCACACGCACACGCACACGCACACGCACACGCACACGCACACGCACACGCACACGCACACGCACACGCACACGCACACGCACACGCACACGCACAAGCACACGCACACGCACACGCACACGCACACGCACACGCACACGCACACGCACATGCACACGCACACACAAACACACAGTAACATTGTTTTTTGTATATTTACAAGAACATTTTACTGAGCACACAACTATTATATCGTGACGTAAAAAACGCAAGCTAACATGATTTATGTTATAAAAGGACCTTGTTTGAAACTTTTGAACATAAAAGAATTTCCATTAATACCTAACCCACATTGCTTTGTGAGTAGTTTTTAAAAATTTGTATTTGCGTGTTTATATTACAAGTAAGTTCTAAGAATAATACACTGATTTTAATGCACACTATGAACAATATAATTAATTAATTAACTATTGGTGTAGTCGATCCTGGGAAGATAAAAGTACTATTTAGTGTTATAATACTTCATGACTTAGTTTGAAATATCATATAATGTATATACTATATAGTAAGGTATAATATAATGAGATATAAAACCTCGTACAGTCAAGAGGTTGTTTCCTTATCCACTTATAATTCAGTTTAATTTAAATGATTAATTAATATCGCGTAGAAACAAAATAAAGTAGGTAGTTTTTTTAAATTCATTTTTGTACAAAAGTTTTGGTAATTAATTGTGATGCAATATAGTTTAGTAAATAAATTAAAAAAAAACTCCTACTTTGTACATACTTTTTAGGTTATATATAGGCTTAGATTCTTAACACCTTTATTATTTATTAATATATTGAATTGCTTAAGTCATAAACTGCAAGTATGTAAAATTTATTGATTATACTTTGATAGTTAACTGCATACTTGGTATGCAACCGTCGTATTTTGAGGGAGCAGGTGGTCGTTATATGTACAATATTGACCAATTTGTAATACCGCTACTTATATTTTGGTGGCGGCGAAATTTGCTATTAAAATCAATAATTTTTAAAGTGAAATAATATTCTGAAGTTCTTTATAAAATATTATTTTTTCACTGATATTGTTTAAACAACACTATAGAAATTTGTCTGAATCTAGGTTTTCAATAATATACAATCCGTGCAATTCAACTTATCTTTTTTATTATTTTTTTATTTTGTATCAAGTGTGGTTTGAATAAATATTGAACACAATGAGAAATTAAATGCTTAACTTCTAAATATTTAGTTATGATAATATTATTTCATTCAATTATCATATCTAATTTCATTTTGATTCATACTTCTAGTCTGATTTATCGTTAGGTGTTGTTAACCAGTAAAATGTTTAGTGACGTGACAGTAAAGAGTTACAAAAATCGAAACAAAGACCGTAACTACAAGTCACGTTCCAACCAAAAAAGAAATAACTAAAAGCGGCGACAGCTATTGCAATCCTCTGGAATATTCCCGAAAAAAGAAGTAAAAAAAGGTAACCATATAAATAAATAAAGAACATTATTAATATATTTATTATTTAGTACAAATCAAAAATATAAGTACTTTGTTATAAATAATGTTAGTATTTCGCCACGCTTCTAAATATTTGAGTACAAAAATTTTTCTACAATCATGTTTTATTACGATTTTAGGGAGAAATGTATTTAGTTATTTTGTATACTCAAAAGATTTACAGACATTTGTCTTAATGTCTTAATTATTGTTAAAAATATAATTCATAGGACAGTAAATAAAATAAAAAATGAAAATAATTCTAAAAGTTTATTCAACTCGTTAATCCTGGCTTATGAATTGAAAATTCATATATTTAATTAAAATATAAATAACTACAAAGAAATTATTTGTGAGTGAATAATTTTGTGATTAATGAAATGAAAAATTATTAACCCTACCAAGAATATTTATCGTGAATGTATAACGTTCAGTAAACTGTATCATAAATAGATTATTAAAAATAGGACGTTATTGGATATGGATATTATCCATATAATAATATCCTAATTATATATCTATATGGCTTAAAGATGAGCGTTTAACTTTGATGGAATTTAATTTTATAATTTTAGAGTAATATAATGTAAAGTAAAATATGTGTGTGCACATTAATAACTCGATTTTAAAATAGTCTCAAAGCTTTATAAATTATTTACCTTGCGTTGACTTAAATTCTATATTTTGATTGAATACCTGAAATCGAACAGCCCTAATCAGTGTTCTAAGTTATAACAGTAACAGCTTAGTTAGCATTAGCCAAGACTCATATATAAGATGCAAAGAGAAACTTATTGCTTTAAAAGCATATTTTAAAATCTCAAAATCTATTAATACATCTTACTACAGATCAAGCAAACCAAAAAAGGGCGCTAAGCGAGATTTCTCATTTAAAGGTTTCTAGAAAATTCTTTCTTAATAAGAATTCAATTGTCTCAAACAACTTCATTAAATACGTGCGTCTTATTTCTACTAACTTTGAGATATTTAGACATTTCATTATACTAATTTAAAAATACATATTTATTAAGTTCATTAAAAATTTATAACGGACTATAACTGTATGTAAATAGGTACAATTCAGAATGTTCATAAATAATATTTTTGTTGTGATATCTTGAAAAACTATGGCATTACTGAATCTAATAAAATACTGTTACTTAATATTCAAGAAAGCTCAAAACTAAAACGCCGGTATTCTGTCAAAGCCATTCAACTGACTCAAAGTTCGAATTACGAAGCAATTTTCCCAATAATCTTATATAATAAAGTAGTAAATATTTGAAAGACATCACTATTTATAAATCAGAGCTACTATTTTAATCCAGGAAAGAAACAACAATGTTATCGTTTGTGATATTTTTTCTTCTAAATTAAATATTCAATATTTCGCTATTTCATTTTAATGTAAGATAGTTACATATTAGTTAGTTATTTCATAATTCATATCTAATGCAACGAATTGACTTTAACTGCCATTACCACAGATTACACATACTTTAAATGACATGCTTCAAATTTTACGGTGTTTTATTTAATTTAAATTTTGTGTTCTTTTACAATACGTAAATTAAAAAAAAAATGTCCACAATCAATATTTTCTTAATTATTTACTTTCTAATTATATAATATTTGTGAAATCGAATCAATGGGTGAACATGGAATCCTCAGCGATTCCATTAAGCGTACCAAAGGTCCGCTTCAGCACCTTCTGCCTGAAGTGTCAGATGTTAGTTAACCACAAAAGCGAGGTCGTCGCATGCACTACTATTGATCTAACATATTCCATATTTGAACTTAATATAGACATTCATGTTTTTCTTCTAACATATATTAAAAATACTTCATATTTATGACAAACTAGAAAACTGAATAGATACAATAATATAATATAATACCAAATTGTTGGAAAAGTTAAAACTTATGTCTTCTAAAAGTTATAAAAAATCTATATGTAAAATTCAATTTAAATAACTAAATCACTTTTGTTATTTACATAACTTTAAAACTAACATGAAATTTTTAGTATAATGTTTATAAAAATCAATTACAGGTAAACCTACATATGATACTGATGGCTAGACACATTTCGCAAAGGTTAAGAAGCTCATAAATCGCCCAATTCACGACACCCACTTACGAATATATGAGTTCTCAGCACAGCCTTTATGACGTCCTTCTACTCAGCCAGCTTCCATTAAAGATGTAATAATAGAGACAATGTAGAGAAGTTACTATCAGTAGTAATGAGTTAACATAGATTTTAATATTTAATATGTATTAAAGTATTTAGAGTATAAAAACATGTCATTTAATATAAATTAACAAACAAAAACTATAAGTGGAATTAACGCTAGTTAAATATAATATTATTTTAAATAAAATATTTTGTTTAACAAAATACCTTAATTTTAAATTTGTTGCCAGGAATGATTTCTTATTTTAAGATACAGTGACGTTCCAAGCTTCATCAGTACCTTCGTGCGAATTGGTCATAAGCGCCTTTCTGTGCGAAAAATATGGCGTAAAATTTTAGTATTTAAAGTGAAAAGCGAAGTTGTGTTTAATGATTTATGATTACTACGAATAAGGCCACTCTTTTAATAACAAAATTACCAGAAATCAGATCTATTCAATTTCGTTTATATTTCCTTTAACACACCTTTTATCTAAGAGCTTTTCAAAGAAAATATCGTAAATCTTGAGTTTTACCGTGAAGCAGTAAACGCAATATCTCAGGTAATTTTACTGATAAAGGACACAGGTCTCCAGCAAAGTACAATATATCTCAATGGACGCACACAACATCCGTAAGGTAAATTTTAACGAAAGAATTGAAGCAATGATCTATTACACCTAGCATTGAAATCTGCACATGCCAACCGAGCTATTTCACCTTCCTCTTTTCTTCTTGTGTTTATGAAGCCATAAGCTAAACTACCATATTAACAGGGCGCTCCTCTTATAAGATTTTCCATTTTATGCATTGTATTGAATCGAAACAATCCAAAATCAGATTTTATTACGATGTCATTGTAAAATATTAAATCTTCTCCTTGTGACATTATAAGACGGCTATGGATATTGCTGACATTGTCTATATTATAAATTCTCTTTAGAATTCTAAATATATTATATTAATTTATTATTATTTATTATAATGATAATCGATTTTATTCTCCAAACAGTAATTATGCTGCAATATCACGGCAACAACAACTACATTCTTTTATTGGATATTCGAATTTCTGCAGTACATTTTACCTACAGAGGAATTAAATAGACGGTCGGAGAAAAATATTGAAACAATATTCAAGCCTTATCATATTTAATGTAACATTTTATTTTAGACGAGTATTAAACATGGCAATAAATATTATATATATAGTTCTATTTAATATATTTGATACGATTTCAATAGTGTCAAATGAGCTGTAGATGTTCGTCGCTAAGTCGCCGTTGCCAAAAGGCCGGGCCAATCTTGATGATTTGTTTGGGTCTTGGGTAAATTCTTGATATACGTTTGGGTCAATCGATTTGCTTCATAACTGATTATTGGAAGTTACACTGATATTAAGTTCTTTTATTTTTAGGCAAGAACAAAGTCTGTTTATTCAAAGTCTATTTATCAAAGAGCCCTTTGTACAATACTTTTACTTTTGTAAGATAATATTCTTTAAAGACTTCACTTCATGAACATATTAACAATAAAAAAGTGATATGCAACCTTAAATTTTATTAATTGTAATATATTATTATAACGCAGTCTGTGACAAGAAACGATCAAAAAGAGAATGATATACTGTGAGAGATCAATCTATTTTTAGCAACTTTAGAGTTTAGTAATAGCATTGACTATTGAGTTACAATCATAATTAATATGAGAATTAATCATAATTTAAGTAAAACGTTGTATCAAAAAAGTTTTATGATATTCACACATTTACAAGGTATTGAAACGGTTTACCTTTTCACATTCTAAATAACAGTAATATTGTGCTAAAGATGCTAATAGACAACAAATATAATGGAAGTTGTTATAGTGACAATACAGTTAGTTTGTAAGCAGTGACGTTTTCATGATTATTTTTCTTTTAAGTAACGTGGCAAATAGCGCCAGTGCGCTATTTGCCACTTATCCAGGAAAAACAATATAAAAGTTACCAATATAAAAAAATAAAAAAAAAATATTACGTACACATTCACTTAAAAGCTGCTCAAATTACACTAATTAACAATTTTCATAAATTTATTTGCTCCCACATAGGCAAAAAATATTCCATATTCCATCGGATGTCCGTCTAAAATTTTGTCTCATATCCAATACAATTGTTTTGGCCCATTTCTGTACATATGTGTATGTAAAATTTCATGTTGATCGATTGAATAGTTAGAGGAAAAGCAAAACAATAAACAAACTTACATTCCCGTACCTAATATTAGTTAGGATAAGGTGAACTTTGTTTTTAAATAATTTAAAACAAAAGTAAGTAAAATTACATTGGTCTTACAGATAAGAGTAATCTCATGAGAATAAATTTTTATAAGCCTTTACAAAGTTATTTACTGAGCCAAGACACCGCTGTAACGCACCCTTGCCTCTTAGCTTATTTATATCCAGTGAAAAACATTTGGTCCGTTAAGAATGAAATATTGTCTGAAAACATAATAAATAGTTTTAATGAATATTAATGATCTACCGTATATTAAAATGATCAAATGCAGTTTTTCATAACCTTTTCTTACCTGTTCTTCATAACTGATCTAACTAATTAGCTGTTCCCCTCACTCTGAACAAGAGAATTATGTTTATGATCGGAGCCATTTTTTTTTAAACGTTTTATATATTTGTCGATGCGACTATAAATCGATAGATTATTTTTGTTGTTTTATTTTTCAGCCTGACAGATTACGCGTGATGTATCCCATGATTCAACATTAAAGTTATGTAAATTTTATTGCCATTTCATTATGGAAAGACTGACAAACGATCCACGCATACAAATTATTGGGGGTGGCTGGAAGAGATCTCTTCTAAGAGATAAGCTATCCCATGTACATATTTTATAATTTTAAGTATCTATGTAATAATGAGGTACATGAATAAATAAATAAATTATTCTATTAATGTTTTTTTACAATAATAACAAAGTTTGAAAATTGAGAATGATCTTACGATAATGTTCCTTTTGAAATCTAAAGTTATTTACGGAACCCTTACCCTGTCTTATCTTGTTTATATTCACCGAAATAGTCATTGGTATTAGATTTGAAAATAAGATATCATTTCATGAACTCAACTCCTCTTAACCAAAAGGTACTTAATTGTAAAAGTATTGTCGTTAGTGGAATGTGTAAAGTTCAAATGCAACTTTATTAATTGTTGGAATTATGGTTGAATAAGAAGGGAAGAACCTATTCGTATTAATGTTATAAGAGCATCCCTAATTTAAAAAGTTTTATATTAAGAAAACGGCCTCAACTCATTTATTTTGAAGATAGTCGTCATATTTTAAAATGTTAGTTAATGAAAAAAATAATAATAAAATATTATATATTTATATATTTTTTAATAGTGTTTTAAAGTTTCAATTGTTAAATATGTTTTATTTAATTAATATATAAATTTCGGCTTAATATACTCGAATGGCTCAATATATCCAATCGGAGTTATTCGACTTTGAAATGGTTTAATATATTTTTTGGTGTATTATTTATAAAAATATTACCAATTGGCTGTTAAGTCTTTTGAATGAAAAAGGAAAAATAATTTGTCAAAACAGTTGTAATTTCTTATAAATATTAAGTCCGTGATTATATTAGGACAAGATTTTAACATTCTTGTAACAAGTTTAATTAATTACTTTTAATAATGTAGATAATTTCTTCAGTACAATAATTTTTAATTAATAGGTAAGCCAAAATTTCATGAATTAAATATTGAATATTAAAATATAAATCAAGTCTTCAAAGTAATTAAAACCGATATAATATAAGATATGGGAGTTACCCAAAAGTACAAGAGATATATAAATATTGGTAACATACAGAGGGATTACAATAGCTAGTACCACTATACTTTATCGCGTACTTATTATCTTGTTACTGTGATGTTATTTAATTTTATACTCAAATGTTATGGAGAACTTGTTTACTGTTGAAAATGTAGAAAAAAACACAGATTTTTAATATGTAATAATACTGACAATATCTTTTAAGTTACACAATTATGGATATTTTATTCGTTGGGTAACAGTAAATAAAAAACACAACTTACAGATAATATATTTCAATATACAGATTTTTTGGTTATTAATAATTACCTCGTTAACTCATTAATGAATTCATTAAAATTATTTCAAATTATTTTTGTTATTAACTTAACTTAACTTATCTTAACGCCGTATCCCTTGCGGGGTAGCCAGAGACGACGGAGCGCCAAACGCTACGAAATACGCTTGTTATTAACAATTAACCCATTAAAACTATTAAATTTTTTTTTTGTTATTAACAATTAACTCATAGTGTATTGAAATTAATTTTATAGACAGATATAAAATTAATGTAAATTTTTATAGTTTTAACTAAATAAGACAGACAGGCAGAGATAATTTTTTCAATAATTTGCGAACAAAACCAATTTTAAAATATGTTAAATATTTTAATTACATTACACATATTAAAATCTTTTACTTTCTCACACACATTATAGTTAATGTAATATTTTTTTATTTAGTTATATAGCAATTAAAGTTTTAAAAAAACTTCATTTCTAACTCAGAATTGTGCAATAACTTGCTTTTACGACTGTCTTATATTACCTGAATATACTGAAGGCTTATACTATTCGTAAGAAGCTTACGTTGAAATACGATTGCTTAATGTAAAAACCTCTGTAGAACAATTTATTACAAAGTATATCAAAAACGAACTTTGCATATAAAAGTATTTTGCAGAGTCTTATCGTGATTGTATCGCATGTTTGTGGTCATTTCAATAAGTATGAAAGATATACACTGTAACATATTGAACTTATATTTTATTTTATTATAAATAGCAAATGTTTAGTTTGCTGTTGTTTGTTGAATAATACTGGTGTTAATTATTACTGTCCGACATACATACAGACAGCCCGTGTGTGCTCATGGTGCAGCGAACTTACCAATTTTGATAGCGCGTTAGAAGAAAGATAATTTATTAGTTATACGACGAAATAATCAAGCAATAGGCAGTTTGAAGCAAAATCCAAAATATTTTCTCGATAGCAGCATTAATTCAGCTGTGCCTTTTAAAGCTGGCTTTAGAATTCCAGTTGTGTACACGGTTTGTACAAACCCGCAAAAGGCTTAGTTTCTTGACTTTACTGAACAGACAACATACTTTCAATCTTTTGCCAGCGAAATATAATATATACCTAGCTATGACGAGAAAAATAAGAAGCTAGTAAAAGATATGACCATTTTAACAAATTTTAAAACATATAAGCAAAATACATTTCATTGTAGATATATTTAAATAATATTATGTATGTTAATATTTTATAATTTAAATTCTAATCAAAACATAATCAAACATATTCAAAACTTCTATAATTTATACGAGAGAAAATTGTTATTTTGTTTATTGAATATTTAAAAATATACTTTTATTAGTATATTAACATAGAAAGGAATAATGTTGTGTTTTTTTTATAACCACATATTTTCATTATAAGAAATTGTTACATCATATTACTATGAAACAGTTTTCTGTTCTTTTATCTAACTCTATTTAAATGAAAATAACATTTTATTTTAAACTATTACACCACACGTGACAATTCGATTAAAAAAATAATAATAGTTCCGAAACTCTCTCTTTCCAATAAAGAAACATGAGATGAAAAGTATAACTGTATAATATAACTAGAGACGCTGACTATCTAATATTTTATTTTTATATAAATATCTATCTAATATCATTCGCTCGTCTTTCTGGGGGACTTTAATGCCTGTCATCAGGACTGGCTGTTCCCGTACCAGAAGACCGAACATTCTGGAAGAGAAGCGCGGAATTTTGCGTTGTCTTTCGACCTCTTTCAGCTGGTGAAGCAAGTGACGAAGGTACCAGATGTAGTTGGCCATACAGCCAATTGCCTGGACCTTTTGCTGACAACTGATCCGGACAGGTATCGTGTTGAGGTGACCTCCCCCTTGGGAACCTCCGATCACTGTTTGGTGAAATCTGTATTTACATATTCCCTACCAGCTTTCGAACCACCTGGTGTTAGGCGAGTATGGAAATACAAGTCAGCAGATTGGGATGAGATGCGGCACTTCTTTGCGTCTTATCCTTGGCGGCAGGTCTGCTTCTCTTCTTTGGATCCGTCGAGTTGCGCGGATGCTATAACCGATGTGGTACATCAGGCAATGGAGTATTTCATTCCTTTTGCTGACGTAACCATCGGTGGCAAAGCTCGCCCATGGTTTAATGCCGAATGTGGTCATGCTGAAGACCGAAAACATTCGGCATACCTAATTTGGGCTGATGCTCGAAGCCGCAAAGCTCCGGATGTAAGTTTAAAGAAGAGAGCCTTTAACCAAGCTGCCAAGTATTATAAAAAGGCATTACGGAAGGCTCGTTGCGATTGTATCGCTAAGAATGGCGAAAAGCTCTCTGTCAGACCTACTGGCAGTCGAGCTTTCTGGTCTCTTGCCAAAGCGATCGAGTCGAACTTCAGCCAATCCTCACTACCTGCTCTGCTGAAGCTGGATGGATCTCTGGCCTACACAGCGACAGAAAAAGCGAATGTATTTGCTTCTCTGTTCGCTGATAATTCACATCTAGACACTGGCAATGCTTCTCCAGCACATCTTCCTCACTGCAGTATTTCGATGCCTGAAATCCGCATCACTAACAAAGAGGTATGGAGAGCATTGTGTCGTCTTGATGTGAATAAAGCCAGTGGTTCTGATGGTATACCAGCCATTCTGCTCAAGATATGTGCAGCTGAGTTGTCTCCTGTATTGACACGTCTGTATCGTCTCTCTTTCAAATCTGGAATAGTGCCGAAATCTTGGAAGCTTGCTAACGTGCAACCAGTTCCCAAAAAAGGCAGTCGTGCCGATCCTGCCAACTATAGACCGATTTCAATCACCTCCATACTCTGCAAGATTATGGAGCGTGTATTGAACTCGCGCCTTTTAGTGTACCTTGAAGGTAACGATCTCCTCAGTGACCGAGAGTACGGGTTTCGCCGAAATAGGTCCACTGGGGACCTTCTCGTGTACGCTACGCATATTTTAGGCCATCGAGAAGAACGGAGAAGCGGTCGCCGTCTCTCTTGACGTTTTAAAGGCATTTGACAGGGTCTGGCATGCGAGCCTTATAAGTAAGCTTTCAACATACGGCATATCTCCTGGTCTGATCGGCTGGGTAACGGACTTTCTGAACCAAAGATCTCTCCGAGTAGTTGTCGACCGGTGTTCCTCGGAATCCTTGACAATAAATGCCGGAGTGCCTCAGGGGTCCGTTCTTTCTGCAACTCTCTTTCTGCTGCACATTAACGATCTGCTGAAGCCCGGTATATAGATACCGGGCTTCAGCAGATCGTTAATGTGCTGAAGCCCGGTATGCGGGTGTGCAGATGATAGCACAGTTGTAGAAAGATACCTGCCGAGTAGTCGGGCTAGTAGAGATCAAGTACAGTCTGAAAGAGAAGCCATGGTGCAACGTTTGAATGACAAATTTCAGGCAGTCTCCGCATGGGGCAAAGCTAATCTTGTCAAATTCAACGCCACCAAAACGCAGACGTGTCTGTTCACCGCCAAAAGGAGCCCTTTCACCTTGGCTCCTACTTTCCAGAGTGTATCTTTGGAATACAGTGATCGGCTTCAGTTGTTAGGCTTAGAGATTTCCTCGAACCTCAACTTTGGTCGGTGTATTGAGTCCAGAGCAAGAGCAGCTGCAGGAAAGCTTGCCGTTCTTGCAAAGGTCCGTCAGTACTTTACACCGGGACACCTACTTGTATTATACAAAGCACAGATCCGGTCGTGTGTGGAGTACTGTGGACATATATTCGCTGGTGCCGCTAAGTCTCATCTTGCGGTTCTGGACTCAATTGAGAGGCGAGCGAGGCTTATAGGCGACCCTGAATTGGTTGAAGCCAACCTCCACAGCCTTGAACACAGGCGTAGAATTGCTAGCCTCTCAGTATTCTATAGGATACATTTTGGTGAGTGTGCGCAGGAATTACATGATTTAATTTCTCCATCCCCCTTCCATCACAGGACGTTCCGACGCACGGCAGGTATCCATCCTTACGTTGTGGACATTCCCCCTGTCTGAACAAAGCGCTTTGATTCGTCTTTTTTAGTTCGTACAGCGAAGGACTGGAAGAGCTTGCCTGCTTCGGTATTTCCGTCCCAATACGATGTGGATGTCTTCAAGAAAAGAGTGAATAGGTTACTGGGTTAATGCTCCTTACCATCTGTGACTACATTTCCACTTTCCATCAGGTGGAATGTAGTCAAGCACTAACCCAGAGGGTATAAAAAAAAAAAAATCATTACGCGAATGTACAGAGGGCTTATCCTCTGTAAGGAGACCACTGTTGTAGATACACGATTACCTGACGTTATAAACCAAATGAAACATACTAAATCTTTAGATATTTTTTTTATTATTATAACATCATGTTTCAGTGGTTTGTTAAAGTCGTCGCATCTGGGATTTAACTGTATATTTAACTGACAGAAATAAATACAATCATCACTCATAAGATTATGTGAAATGAAATTCAAAGTCAAAAGTCTACAATTTTATAATGTAATTTTCTGGCTAATATTAATAATAATATATCGTATTCCATTGATATACTAGGAGTTAGTAGCCTTTATTTATTTATGCCTTAAGAATATTTTGTTAGCATTTAATAGCCCAAAAAGCTTAGCGTTAAGGCAATTATGCAAGATTTAATTTTGACCGTAGTGAAATTAGCACTTAAGAGTTGACGACTATTTGTGATAGTTAGTGTAGATGGCAAATGACAATGGTAGAGAAAAGAATAATAATTATTTTAATTTTGTGTAACAGTACAGCATGATATAGAAATTTAACAGAACTATAAGACATAATGTAGTAATTGAATGTCTAAATATTAAACAAGGTATATATTGTAGTTCTGTATTTTATAATCACTAATCTTATAGAAAAAGAGGAGATATTACGATTTCATAAGCTCACAATAGTTAGTTTGAGTAAGGTTTCGTTGTCACAGAATTGTCCTTTGAGTAGAGCACCAAAATATAGAGTAATAAATCAATAACATGTATACACAAAAAACTATTTTGTGTTTTAAAATAACGAATTCTTAGTCGATGTTATCGCATTGAAATACTGTATTAACTTTATATTACTGTAGCAATGACTCCTATCTCAGTACACTCGAACATTCCACTTTAGATTGAAAACTGTGTGGGCATTTTCATCTATTTTACATAACATAATATAATAACATAATGCATGGCAGTTATATAAAATAAATCATGGAAAACTGGATCATCTTGGCTTTCGCAGAAGGGTAGCAATTGCTTTGATTGAATCAAACAGAAAAAATGCCAAAAGAGGGCCTAGCCGATCCTCCCATCACGAACATGCTGATAGTCGTAAAGACCAAATGAATCATCTGGTTATTCCTCAATCGAAGCAAACACACTGTCGTCAATGTCACAAAAAATGTTTGACACGTTGCAAGAAATGTGATGTTGGAGTGTGTGTCAAGTGTTTTGAAACATATCATTCATAAATAGTGTTAATCTAGTAAATTACATATAACAATGGGTAATATAATCAATAGTTATCTAATAAACTACACTTTTTGATTACATTCTGTTTTGTCATAAATGGTCTTTTATTTCCTCTTATTATCCTACTGTCCTACATATAGGACGGCTGTTTCCCTGAAAGCCTTACACTTAATTTTTTTTTCATAATTTTTTTTATGTTGCATAAGATCTAATAAACTAAATAATGTAACTTTTTTCAAAATTTTCAGAAAATTTTAGTTTCAGGCTTATCTGGGTTAAGAATGTTACCCTGCAATCCTTCGCTCAGACAAGTTTTTACATTATATATTAATATGTGAATTATACAAACAGTTTTGAATCGTTGCCTCTTATAATTTTGAATGTAACGTAATTTGATATTTTTGTTTCAATACTTAGCAAAATATTTAATAAACCCAAGGTTTCGGTAACGAAATAAAATATTTAGCTTCAAATACTTTAAATCTAAATATTTTTAATTCAATTCCTATTTAAGTAACGTTATGATTTAAAGACATACCTTTGTTTTAACTTTAACTTCTCATATTATATGAGTTATTTTAGAATTGAATCATTGAGATAATGTAATTATAATAGAATAGTTCACACATTCCTCAGCGTCCAAGACATTTTTTTATAATTTAGAAATAGATTTGCTATTTGTCTGGAATCAAAAAGTCCATGAAGCTATTTAAAAATTTTCGTCTAATAATTTCTCATTGGTAATACGAGCTTTGCTTCTAGTAATATTCAGGAAGCTTTCTACAAGTATTTTTTATATTTGTAGAAAGTATCTCCATAAAAAGTAAATAAATACTCGTAAGTAAAAGAAATACTTAATCTTTAACAGTGCAAATAAATATAAAATAAAACGATACATTTGTAACTTTTATAAAAAGTAATTTATATAATATTGATATAAATTACTTACTTGAAATAACAATCTAAAATAATTTATTAAATTTCAACCTACTAATTACAACAATTAATATTATTTGTGAATTGCACCAATTCATTTCAATTAAACCGCAGAGATATAAATAGCGAGTTTAGTTTAGTGATTAATTATTTCAACATTTACTATTAACATTTTGTTTTGTGATGGCTATTTAATGTTTACTTCGAATCTATTAACTTAACAAAGTATTGTAACTTTATGTTACTTGCAAGGTTACGCATATAATAGAAAGCTTAGAAAATTTAAGTTCGTTGTCTTATTTAGCACAATGTATTATGATAGTAGCAAAACTAATCATGTGTGTATATTTTTGTAGTGTGTTATAGATATTATTTGCTATATTTAGTTTAAATATTGAGTACTATATCGTACGAATTGGTAGTGCAAGTGACGACCTCACGTGTGATTGACTAATTCATAATGACTGATAGTCGAATAACTAATTACTATTAAATATATTAGTCAATCTATTAATCGAGTGCAATGGATTTATTAGGTTTTTGGAAAATAATAATAAGTATTACTTTCCAGTAATTTTATAAGTACAAGTATGTAATGTTATATAATGTAAAATATGACATAAAATATAAAGATTTAGAAAGAGACAATATATATTGAAAAATATATTGTGTAGTCATCAAGATGAAAGAAATAAAATTATTTCATACGGAATCAGATTACATTTAAATTATTTTAATAACTTAAATTTCTTTTTCATTTTACTGAATTGAAAACTAGTTTTAGCCATATTTACTGCAACTATTTAATTGCTCCAAATATATTGATGTATTTTTAGTGTCTGCCATAGATTACATTCATATTAATTACAGAATAAAGTTAAGATTTAGCTATGCAACCTGAAACGATAATTTCATGTTTGTTTTATATTTATTTTTGTGTTTTACACACCATAATTTACATTTTTACTATACGTAATTTTTTTTATATCATTTACTTATAACAAATAATAAAATTTATATGTAAGTATATATTTAAAAATGTATTAACATGGATAGGACTCATCCCTGGGACCAATAGGATACTGTTTCGACGCTCTGCTAATTAAAATAGTGTATGGCTACGGTATTCACTCTTTCACAAGAGCTCAGAAAATTTCTTAAGATATTTGTCATTTTAACGGGAACAGACAAGATTTGGTATTGCCCTATATAATATCTTACAGATAATATTATATAAAAGAAAATGCAATTTTTAAAAAACATTTTAACTATATTTTTTAAAAGAAGTTTACGTTTGATAAAAACATCGTATGGACTATATATAATATGATACTGCTCACTAGAAATTTTACATTGGCGTCTATGTTAATCCAGTCGAGTCCAGGAAAAAAAGAGGCATTAGTCGGAAACGCACCAAGTTGAGTCTAATAATCGTGTTGTTATGCTCAACGAAGATTAATCCAGGCACCGTCTGTTGCTTGAAGAAACTCCGCAACAATGAAGCCGCTACAATATCAACTATTTGACCAGAGAAGTATCCGGAACGACCCCACGGCATTCCCCCAAAAAAGAGGGCTTGTGCTGTTCCACCAAATAGCCCAGATCCACTTTCCAATGGCTGACGCCGCAGAAAAGAGGTCTGAGCCAATGGCCACGTATACCTCCAAGTCAGGCATGATCCAGATACATGCTGACATGACACTCGACCGCTGGACAGTAGTTGACAGCTAACGCGATCCCGAAAGACCGAATAAATCATCCCTCAGGCCCGGCCAATACCGCTTCTAATCACACCGGAATGGCCCGAGTGACATTGACAAAGGACGGATCCACGAGATTTCCAGCTATGGCCCCGCCCAAAACAAATTAGGTTAACTCTCAAACAAGTTTTCTGATAAAATACTCAAAATAAATATGTCTAAACTTCATATCCCATAAATGCTTCAAAGTTTACTATAATTTAAAACCTTAGTCGAATATTATGTAGCAGATTAGTTCAAAATCAATATAATTACTTAAATTATACAGAATTATTTAAATAGCTTTTTTCATATAAACGAGTATAATAGTTACGAAATTTTTTATTTTCAATACCAAGTTTGGGTTGAAGGTAATTGTATATCTTATACCCTTGAAATCAGATTATAGAAATAAAAAAGACCAAAAGATCTTCAGCGTTTAAACTTCACTGAATAGAAAATATTAATTAGTAATCTTGTATATTACATTTGACTTCGCGGTTTTAATGATTTTCACAGGCTTATCTTTTATTTATTGTTACTTAAATAAATTACATTGTAATTTTTTTAATGGTCAGTTTTTAAAGCATCGTATACTGTTTATTTTTTTTTTAAATTATGAGATACATAAGATGCCCAACGTTTCCTGTCGAAGCACCTTAACGGATGATGGTAGAAATAAGCGATTTTAAATGGCTTCTGTCTTTTAAATATTTATTAAATTATAGAAACGATATATTTTTTTAACAATAAGAATATTTGAACATATATTATGTTCAAAATATTTAAAAGTAGTTGCTCTTTCTTAGCTTGTTTATATAAAATTGTTTATATTAAATTTATCTTAAATTTTGTAATATAGGAATAGTTTATACAGGTTAGTTTTATATTGACCTCTTCATGCCACAATCCTGGATAATAATTAGAATTATTATTCTACAATGTAATTTTACTGGATCACTATCTAATATTTTGCATTTACAACTCTTATAAATTACGTGAATATACTGCAGGCTTAATCTATTCGTCCTTCGCAAGCTCCTTAGCTATATTGATATACGATTGCTTAGTGTAAGACCCGCTGTTAAACAATTTATTGCGAAATATTTCAAAAGATTTCAGTTCCGCATAAAAAGTATATCGGAAGTATCTTATGCTAATTTTATCGCATGTTTGTAGACATTTTAATAATAGTAAAAGGGATATGTAGATATATTAAATTATATTATATTGAAATGATACATTAGAGCACATTAAAAAAAAAGTATTAATTATAATTTGGACAAGTATTAAATTTATTGTTGATTGATGAATAATATTTACAATATTAAAAACATTTTTTTAGAATATACGTTAAATAAAATGGTTACTACAAAATATTAATGAGCATACTTTGACTGCCATATCCCAAAAATGTTGACGACGCGCAGTTAATAGCATGATGTACCATTACATTTTTAAAAACACAAATAATTTTTACACTTAATTTTAAATAAAATTCTCACTTTTATTTAGATAACCAGTTAAGATATTAGTTGCGAAATCAAATAATTAAGCAATATTAGAATTATAAAAATACAGACCTGAAATAATAATATATAAATATTAAAACCAAAACAAGTAATTTTGTCTAGTCAGTAGCATTTATTCCCCTTTTAACGCTGATTTTAGAATTCCGATTGTGTCCTCGATCACGGCTCACACAAACCCGCAAAAGGCTTAGTTCGACTTCACTGAGCAGGCAATATTTAAGAAACTTTTAAAAATATAATACATAATTTGTAAACATAAAGTTATAGCTTGGAAAGTAAAAAATCAGGTATTCGAAAGAGACGAAGCTTCTTAGCATTCCATGGATTCACCGTGCGGGTGCCGGGCCCATCGCGTTGCAAGAAAAGGAGCGCAAACAATGCCTGGGACTTGCGACCCAGGTGTAGGTTTAAGGGGCCCCTTTAGTATGCGCATACACGCTCACCTTCACTGTTCACGCTCCTCTCCCTACCTAACCAAATATCGTAAGAACCTACTAAAGCTGCCTTTGAAATACGTTCCAGAAATGAACTGATGATCGTTCTAGAAAGGCCGAGATCCTTAAATAAATTGTAGAGAGATTTTGCTGTTATACCTCTCGCTCCTACTTCTACAGCGTACAAATTAACTATAAATTTATTCCTGATCAGTTCGTTACACAGTTCGTAATACTTGTTAAGCTTAAATGTATGATCTTTGGGTATGTTTGTTTCCCAGGGTACAGTAAGCTCCACAAGTATAACGCGCCTTAGTTGTTTTGAATACAGGAATAAGTCCGGCCTAGATGACGAAACACAAACATCCCCGGGGATTTTGTATTGCCTTTCATACGTGTATTCTAATATTAATACTCGAATATAATTATCGGACTGTACATAGATGTACTATACCGTAAGTATTGTAAAAAGACAAGTGTAAGTTTGCATAAAATAAATTGTATACTTACTTTTCTATTTTTTTCGCTTTTGTTTTAAAACTTATACAAATAAGAGCTTCATAAATAAATGTATAAAAATGTAACATATTCTATTGTTTGTTTATTTTGTAACATTTTTGAAACTTTTATTTAACTTGCAATATATGTTGGTCCGGATGGAATCTTGCAACTAAATTTTAAATCAGTTATCGTTAACCGATTAAGCTAAAATTTGGTACACACACTTATTTTGAATGACAATGCTGTCTTCGCTATGCGATGACATTCTAATTCATACATGGCGAATTATTCAAGATGACGGATCAGTTATTTTTTCACTACCACACTATGGATATCCAAAGAAAGGGTTTGCTGAGGAGAACACGAAAACTAATACTACGTTACAATATTTCTATTCTTCCAAGATAGTAAACCAGTTATTATTTCTGCATTATCACAGTACAGATATGAAATATCAGAGGGCTTGCTAAAGAGAACACGAAAACTAAGCTCTTATATCATTTAATTGAATTATAAGTTTATTTTTTGTCAATTATGTAAAAGAATATATAAAAAAATACAAAGCAAAAGTTCTCCAATAATAAGAAACTCAATATAAAAAAAATGAAATCATATTCCCAATGTTACCAAAGACTGTCACAGCTTTTGGTCATATGATATTTCATTTTGGTTTGACAACGTGACTCATAGTTTCGGTCTTTGTTTCGATTCCTGTAAGGTTTTAATGTCACCTCATAAAATATTTTATCCGTTAACAATAACTTACGATAAATCAACCCAAAATGAATAAATATTATTTTATTTTGAGATACGATTAATAAACTAAAATATTCTGAACATAATTAAAAAGGTAGAAGTTAGGTATTTTTCTTTTTATTATTTTCAATATGTACTCAAACTTATGCTTGATACAAGTTGAAAGTAACTAGAGTGGCACGAAATGTATTTAAAAATATAATTTCAAGCAAATTTTGATATCGGTGTGTTAAATATATAAAAAAATACAAATTAGATATAAAGAATTTAAAAATATAACTATATCATTTAAGATAAATAAGATCATATTCTGTGCTCGCAATGTCAATCCGATTGTCACCGTATTAATAAGGGAATATTTATAAAATAGTTATACGAAAGTCATGTTGTGTGGATCAAGATTCTAGGCTAGGAGACGACTAGACTATATACAGAATACACAAGATTGTATTATCGAATATAACACAATTACTAGACGATTCTTTTTTACAAGATTAACTAAGTTGCTGCTAATTTAAATCCTTCATTTTTAAAATATTCATAGCAAGTTTTTTTGAATATAAATTTTATTCAGACATAAATTAAACTTGAATGCGAAATTATAAAATTGTTTTTAAATAACTATCTAAATAAACCTTTTAAACGAAGAACGCGTGATATGGACATTAAAATATAATGCTCACTAGATATGACGTCTATGTAATAATTCTTTTCCAATGAAAATATATCTCAACTAGTAATTTGGGATGAAATAAACGTTTAGCACAAAAATAATACGAAACAAAGCAGCTTTTGTAAGGTCGAAAAAATATTATCATTAATAACATTGAGCGTCTTTCACTAGAATAATAACTTATTCTCATGTTGTACTTCATTTACAAAAGGTCTAATCCAATAAGATTAAATCCGTAAGAAAAACATAAGACAAAACGCCAAATATTATTAATATTATTATTTTATACAATGGAAAGTTTTTTTAGGCTTTAGCTATCTGTTTGTGTACTGTGCTGTTAGGGTATCCCGTTCACAAAATACTTTGATCTAAATGCTTTTTCGAGGAATTTTTTATTTTATACATTTTTACGTTGGAATGCAGTCCACCAAATCTCTGGACAATCAAGAACCGTGTCCATAATATAATATACGTATATAGAAATTTTTGGAATTATAATTCATTATTATTTTTAATATGCGGATTAAAAATTTACTCAAATTGTAAGATTAGTTTATGAGTAAATTTTAAATGGCTGCTAGATATTTTTGTTTTTAAATTGCTTTATTATATAACGGTTAATTCACTTTAAACTAGTTAAATCTATGATAAAGAGCGTTTGTAAAAATTAAATAAAAAATATTACAATATTTTAAATATGAAGGAGTTATGCTGGTATAATTATAATGATTTTCTAGAGAAATAGTATTTATAATACAATTATAAAAGACGTAATGATTAGAAATTATTTCATCTATATGATACACTTATAGTCTTGACAAAGACTATCATTGAAGTTCTTATATATTTACCATATCTAAAGTTATTTGTTGTTTTGATAATCATCATTAGCTATATCTAAATATTAATATTGTCGAAGCCATTTTTATAATCGGTACAGTATTGCCAGTGGTTACCAATGGAAAGAAAATAATAGTTTACCACTTACACTTACACTTACACACACACACACACATACACACAGACACACACACACACACACACACACACGTACATACCCCATTTACAGAAAATTTACTTCTGTTTAATATGAACTTATAAATGAACGTGATCAAGTAATTTTTTATATACGAGTATTATATTACTTTATCTTTAAAAAACTTGATATACGATATTTTTTAATCTTATCCTATAATTTTAACGTTAAAATTTAACAATTCTGGAAGTTTAAATGATATCAGACTACGATTTACATTCCCCTACAATTATATTTATTCTACATTCGCGACCAAACCTATTTGCATAAGTAAAACCCGGAAATGAACCCAAAAATGTTAAAAGCAGAATATTGCTTATTTGTTTGTTTTATTTTTGTTTTCATTAATATTTGGTCTCTTGTAACTTTTAAAATTTAAGTACTATTTATACAATATTATTTTTAAATTTATCTTTAAGACTATCACTCTGTAATCAGAGCTATATCATACTGGCTTTGATAAAATTTATACCAAGAAAACAAATTATAGGTATTTCAATTGTTTAGGGGCTTTCAAACGTCGAATGTTAAAAAATAGTAATAATCTCTATGTAGTTAAAGACAAGATAACATAAAAACTATTCTAGTTTTATCCTTAGAAAAAGTTTTTACCCACAAGGATATGAAAATCTTTAACAATAATTTGAACTAAATAAATTGTGTTGCATATAAAATGAAAATCTTTAAAAATAATTTGAACTAAATAAATTGTGTTGCATATAAAATGAAAATCTTTAACAATAATTTGAACTAAATAAATTGTGTTTCATATAAAATGAAAATCTTTAACAATAATTTGAACTAAATAAATTGTGTTGCATATAAAATGATAATCTTTAACAATAATTTGAACTAAATAAATTGTAAGCATGTTGAAACATACAATATATCATTTTTAAGAAGCCTAAAAATGTAAGTCTACAAATAAGAAGTTGTAGATAGATTTCTTTCAATAATTATTAAACGTCGTATCATTCAAATATATTATATATATTTAACTTATTTATTATACTGATAAAAACAATGTATTAAACTGGTAAATTAATTTAAGTTAATGTCAGGTGTTGCCAATATATACAAATGACATTCACGCACAATTTTACATTTACACATATAATAAAATAGTAACGAAGCAAGATCTGCACATACTAATTTATTATCTGAAAAAGTATTTGCTAGCCTAATTAAATATGGAATAAAAATTCTCGATACATGATTCGAACCCGCGACCTCTGGGAAACAGTTTCGTCGTCTATCAATTTAGTTACTGTATTACCACCCGGTTTGATGAATTTAACATTCCATTTATATTCGTCTTTATCGGGATGGAGGGACATTTATTAAAGATGTTACAAAACTTCCCAATATCGAAAAACCTTGAAAAGATGCCAGAATTGAAATCAATATTTGTCTATAACATGTTAAGAGATGTTAAGCTTATTAAATTTTTTGGCTTAATATAAACAGGAAAAAAAATTGGTAAATTTAATGGGCTATAAGGCAATATAAGATTATATACAAAAAACTATTATATGCAAAGAACCAAGAAAAAAGCTTCAGCGTTTTATCTACTTGACAAGACAATGTCATCAACAAATACCTTTGTTCAGCAAGAAACATGTTTTTAAATGTGTGATTTCATTAAGACAATCTGTATTATTATTATATAAATGATCACATAACTCTAAAGAAAAAAAAAATTAAACTTAAATATACTCTTCGTTCTTCAATATAAAGCCTTATTATACCTATTTACTTAATACAAAACAAAATACTGTTAGTAAAATTAAATAAAAGTAGAATACAACTGAGTGTTAATTCACAGTGGAATGCGCAGGACGCTGAGCGATGGCGAGCCGTTGAAAAGTTTCGGTAGAGTACATTCTTAGACTTTGGGGCGCGTTTATAAATTGATTAAGTTTCCCCGAGTGTAGTTACAAATTATGTACATTCAATTTGAATTTAATTTATTTATAATATTTTATAATTTACACTTTGAATCGTATTTACTTAATTGCCGTATGTAGTTTCTATACCGCTTCAAATAAATAACATGAATTTCAACAATTTATATATTGTGATTTGTTTTTTATCTACGTAGAATCGAAAACCAACATTTAAATAAAATACAGAGCACCTACTCAAGTAATAATATTGACAACCTTCTAGTGCCTCGATGGTTATATATTATAATTAAAATTAATTAATAGGCAATCGAACTAATCCTAAATCTTCAATCAAGAGCACTTAGCGGAACTTAAGTAGTCGATGATAAGACGATTAATAATTAGTAAATATTTAATCTTCGAAACGTAATATCCGTAGCGATAAACGTTGTCTATTTGTAGGATCTTGTAGTTCTATATTTCAAAAAAGTTTTCATGTACAATGTTATAATTTTCATTTCATTGAAATTGTTGTTGTTAAATAAATGTTAAATTATTATAAAGAATAGTTCTGTTATGGCCACTTCTATTTATTCATGGGGAATAAAACAGTTGAATAATATAGTTAACTTTAAATTTTCTGTAGTTTGGTCGATTCGAGAATTTGCAAAATGTTCTCCGTCGTAACTATAAATTTCTATATAAATAAAATACTTATCTGTGTTTCGATATGATAACTTTACCGAGAAATTAATTGTGAGCTACAAGGTGATAGAACCACTCTCTGTGATGTTATGGACTAGAACACTGTTGGTGGAAATGGGATACATACAGACATTCTGTTGGAATATATGGGTCTTGTCGGTTTATAGTTACTTATTAAGTTTTAACATAAATTAACTAATATTGGGTATCTATTACTACTACTACTTACTAATAGATAATGGATTTATTTACAATTTTAATTGTATATAAAAAAAAAACTATTTAGTACTCTGCCAATTTAATATATGTAAAAAAATACTAAGTTTTGAAATGTCTAATAAATTTCACACTCATATTTGAATCACTTTCATTAATAATAAGACTTCGGTACATGTACGATCAAATAGTTTTCCAGCTTCTAATTGGTATATATTGTCATTTTTCTCTCATTATAGAAAATATATTTCAATGACTTTAGATTAAGGGAACTTTGATAACAATTCTATTTTTTTTAATCAAATAATTAGACACCTGTCAATTGTCGTCACAGAACAGAGAAAACCTTTTGTGTCATAGTATTAAATTGAAATGCTTCATATAGGTATCACTAGTAGAGAATTAATTTGCAATTAATTCCCAGAAATTCCCATCCATACGAGAATCAATTTACGCTAATTATAATCTGAATCCTTTATACATTTACTTTATTGTCTTCATGCAGCTTTTTCTGATAATGTTTTTGAAATAAATAATATATATTTTTTACTAATATTATATTATTTAATCAAGTAAGATTATTACGATAGCTTCAGTTTAGATTTTGGAATAGGATCTTTTAAAAATGTATGTTAGTTAAAACAATTAAATATACAAATATACAATTAAATATATAAGTGAATATGTCATGTTATTAAATAAACCATAATATATGTAAGTTAATATATAATATTATTAAATAAACAAATATCATGACACTAGTATATACATAAGTACATAATATTAACACGATTAAAAAACGTGAATGAAATGCGCGTACATTAAAAAAAGATTATGGGAAAATCGGAATAATATTTTTTTTAATTTACGCTCAGAGTATAGTTACAGTAGATATTTTTATATGTTTCTTGAAAGAGTTGCTCCTATCGAATAAGATTTTAGACTTTTAAACCTACATTATGTTATTTAACCATGTTTCTGATTCATCTATTTATTGATAGATCATCATATATTCATAAGTATACAATATTAACACGTGAAAGTAGAGCATTATACATGAAATTTTTTGAATTATATTATATTATTATTAAATTTTAGATACTTTCCGACTTCAAACAATGTTTAAGGGTACATCCAAATGTAATTTGTAGGATTATCATATTATATGTTTCATGATAAGTAACCTTAAAACCTGTTATCGTGTATATAAAATGATAAAAAATTTTGTGACATTCTTAAAGCGTGCCTTAATATTCATTAAAACACACAACTTTACAAATACAAAGGAATTGTAACAGATGTAACAAAATTGTCCAATTACTGCAGTCTGCTAGTTCGTGAGTATGGTGACCTAGTCACGGTGCACTAATGATACTATTTTATGTATCTTCAATTAAGTAGACAATTAGAACTGACATTTGAGGAACAGTATCTAAAACGAAATGTGCACAGCGAATAATAGTTAATGTTCAAGTTAATTATTATTTTAACAAATATAAACATAAATAAAATGACAACGTAATTATATCTTTAATAATGTTTCATCCGAATAACATGAAGAACATACAAAGGCAACTCGGAGCTTAACATTTGATTGACAATTTCCCAATTTTACGATTGTGATTTGTTTGAATGTGAAATAATATTATGTCTGAAACAGATTTTTATAAATTCGTTTTTAATTTAGTACTATTTCAGTATTAAGAAATATTATACGCTGTAACTTAAATTAAACGTTTTAAAAGGTTTTGAAAAATTGATAAATATATTTTACTAAACTATATAAGATATCTCCAGTTATAAGGTATTAATTGAAAATTTTTAAATGGCATGTAAAATGTTTTGATGTATTGTTATCCCTTGTATGTGTTCTAAGTACAATATTAACAATACTTATATTTAATATGTTATATTTTATACGAGGATAAAAATGTTAAAGTTCCATTTGGCTTTTTAAATAACCTTATTATATCAATTAATTATACGTATATAAGATAATTGGTAATTAATAATAATTCAAAAAAAAGGTAAGTTTTACATAAAAGGACAAGTCTTTCCAGCATTCAGCCCAGTGTATTGAACTTACTAAACACATTGCCCAGAAGTTCCGTAGATTATCTAAATGAATCAAGCAAATTAAAAGTTTGTATAATATAAAATAGATAAGATAAACATTACTTCAAACAGTATAACATTACCATTTCACAACATTTTCAGTCACGAAAATTAATAAACTTTAAGCTTAAAGATATTTAATTTGAAATAGGTTTCTTAAAATGAAGTTCCGACAATCTCTCGGTTAAACTTAGACGTGATTAAATAATGACCTGGAGCAATTGTTTTTTGTAACATATACTTTCAGATATAATAAGCCCACTCTTAATAATTACCTTTTAGCCACTGCTTTTTATTAAATTTCTTAGTCGTAAATATTTTATTTCAAATTAATTTATGTTTAAGTCCACACGAAAGATAACAATAACGATAATTACTTCTTTAACTCCTTATTACCTTTTCAGAATTTTGAAAATTTCAGAACATGTTACAATCATTTAAATAATTGTATTTTCTTTCCTTTATAGTCTACATTAATGTTGAGAAGTTCCGGGTCTCGTTAAGTCTCTATTGTCGCTTTCCCTGCTCTAATTACTGAGTACGGTTTCTTTACGGATTCAAGTTTATAAAAACATTGTTATTATATTCTCAACGAATATAACTTTTGTGTATTTATTTGAAATATATGTGTATATGAATAGCTAATATTTTCTAACATACATATAATGATTAGCAGCACTCACTGGACGCATTGTGGATAATGTAAAAAATATAATTTAAATTTGTTTTTTAAAATTTTTTCTCTCATTTGCGAATGATTCAGAATTTCTCCTCAACCTTAGAAAAACTTGATGAATTACAAACAAATGGGACCCTACTTAGAAATTTGTATTGGATATACAGAATAAATATCCTTGACTTTATTAAATATATAAAAACTTAATTAAGATTGCCTAATATATTAAGAAGCCTTGTACGTAGAGGAGATATAAACCGCCATTTAAAATGTCAGCAACAAACCTGATTAAACTAGGAATAGAAAATTTGTTTGAGACTATCCATAACGATCACATGAGTATTTGCTTTGAATTTGATTTAAGCTAATATATTCCGGTTAAGCTGTACTATGTCCTTTGAAGATTTATTAGTTATGATCAATTAATTCCTTTTAGTGATATTGAAATATGTTTAAAATAGTAAGACATAAAATTTTCATTTTACTATTAAATATTTTACTTACAGATTACAAGAAAATTCGTCTCTTTTTTATATTTCTTTGTAACACATGGGATTCATAACACCCTGTTTATTATATATAAGTTATAGATCCAGATAACGGATTCTTTTCATAAAAAATTTAGAAAACAATGGCATAATCATAAAAGACATAAATAGATTATATGGAAGATAGATATAGATTATAGAGAATCTTGAACTTGGAGTGGAACTTGATAATAATTAATGAAGACCTCTTTTTTAATTTCATACATCTTAAACATATCGTGATATAAATTGTTTAAATATATTTATGTCAATTTAAATTAATATTAATATTTAGTAAATTTTAATTATTTCAAAATATCGGAGCAGAGCAATATTATTTTGATGCCTGTGGAGGTAACTATTTGTACGCTATTTAGTCTGCTATTCTTATTCAGGACTGTTGTAAGCATATTGAGTTAAGAGCATGTCCCCTTAATGAAAATAAGTTTTGATAAGTTCAAGCTTGTTTGTATTCTAAAAGAAAGAAACTATTTGGTGTATATCTTCAGAATAATAATCGATAGGTTCACTTATTGCTTTTTTCAAAATCGATACTAAAATATTTGACATATATAGAGCGGTTTACTAAGTTTGCGATATTAAAGCATTCAGGTTGATCATCCGTTTAGTTTTTAGTAAAATTATATAGGTGTAATATCATATACCGTAGCGCTTGTAACCCCGCTAGTATGTATATTGTCAACAAGTCTCACTTGTTAGTTGAATTGTTACAATTGTGTTCTAGCTGTTACAGTGTTAGTTTCATATCTATTCGACGTCACGTTCACTCCACACACAGTAGATATGCAACTTCACTCCACTGCGAACCAGCAGTACTTACTAAACTATGAATTTTATTAGACTTCAGAATATTTAGAAATGGCTAAGTTTATTGCTATATGTAATTTTATGTAGGTTTTTATTTAAATCCTTAAATATTATAATACGAAAATATTTATGTGATGTCGCAAGTTTCATACCAAAAAAACACTGCGGTCTTAGAAAACTAAACTTGATCGTTTTCTGGACAGCATTTTATTTTTTCGTATATATCATTTGTTAACTTCATACTATTTATAACTTGTTGTAGCTGAAAAATACGGTTTAAAAGTTGAACAAACCGCATTTAATTAATATTGTTAACCTGCATGTGACGTTATGTCACGTGTGACTAAAAGTAGCGATTTTGCGATTTATTGACCAAGTACCGAATTTGTTTAAAAAATAATAAAATTAAATGCCATAAAAAACTGTAAGTTGAGTACTGTTTAGAAAATATTTCCAATTTTTTTAGCAGTCACACACCCTAAACAATTTTTAGATTTCTTATATTTCTTATATATATCTACGATATCTCGAAATAGAATTCTATGCTTATTGCTTATTTATAATCTTACAAACGTAAAACAAATATTTTTTCTTTTATATTATACGATGAAAATTAATACGACACATTTCTGGTACCAGTTAACAGTATTTATATTATAATATTTAGATAAAATTATTTTTATAAAATATTTATTATTTTTTGCATTTATTTCAAATTAAATTAGGAAGAACAAACTATTTGTATTTTCCAAATCTTATGAAGGTTGAAGAGAATTTTTTTCATATATTTATTTAATTCGTTATTATTTATATAATATGTTATAATGTAAGATTTAATTTTGCAAACATTCTAAATTCAATAAATAAATAAATAAACTAGGGGCGCCAACAGACCCTCAATTTCGATTCGCTGCGCTCGCGAAATCTAGGGTGTCGTTTGCATATTGAGCGAAGCGAGCCAAGTGACTCATCGTGTCCCATTGACTTCAATGGGATATCAGTTATGTGACATGACATTAAAAAAAAAACAATTTTTTTCATTTTTCTATGTTTTTTTAGAACCATCACCTAATGTGTGTCTTTTTCATTGCAAAATTTCATCATTTTCCGTCAAGTAATTTTCAAGCCAATTCGTGACAAAGAATGTGAAAAAGTCTCCAGTAGAACGCTCCGCTCGCTACGCTCGCTTCGATCGCTTCGCTCAATAAATTTACTTTACTAAATGAATTTAAAAAGTTTAAAGTTTCCAGTTTATTCATACAAATAATATTTGTTAGTAATTTCGTTACATGGTATTCTGGTTAGTTTAATGAAATAAAAGAACAGAAAAACAAAACCATTAATACAATACTCGAAATATTTTGCTATAAATACCATGATACTGGTATTACAAAATAAAATACACAATAGACAAATATACATTACATTTTGTGGAGTTGAAAGAGGTATTATAATAAGGAAGGAATAAATAATAATATATTAAGGAAGTTCACATAAATCTAAATTATTTCCGAACCGCCTTTTTTAGTACCACTTTGACAATTGTGACTCGATTTTTAGTTTCCAATCATTATGGCATTTGTTAAATGACAAGTTTGAATTTCAAAAAATATTTAAAAAATACATTTTTATATTTAATATCTATAAAGCCGATATTTTTAATAGATCTGATAGTTATGAATATGATTACAAAATGAATGCGAACTCCAGGTTGTAAGAGGTTTTTCTGTTGGAAATTTGTTGAATGAAACTTATATGTAATTATTTTGTATTCAATATAATTATTATTGATTTAATAAATAGTTCAATGTTCAAGGATCAGTATTCATTATTTTCACTTTAAGCGGCTAAACAACACAAACAACATATAATAGAATAAAGATAACTGTCCTAAAATCCTCAAATTAGTTTATTCTAACTACCGTGTTGCTATCTAATTTGATGAATCTGACGTTCTATATATAATCGTCTTTATCGCAAAGGAGGTTATATTTATACAAAACTTAAATTGGAGAAACATTAAAAAAAAGGATCATATAACAAGAAACATATTTTTTTATATTTTTATATACATATTACACTTTGTAATAGTTGTGGCCATAATTTTCAGATACTGTTCTTAAAGTATCATGAATAAGTTCAGAGCACAAAGAAAATAACAGTCTCGTAACGATGTCGTAAAATATATCACAGAGAAGTTGAGCTTCCTGTAACAATTAATGCTACAGTACATTGTTCCTTTATAATTAAAAGCGTAATTGTTATTATTTCGTGTTACCTTAGAGCATACTTTAAAATTATTTCTACATTTAATAATTTTATAATTCAATTAACTTCTAGGCGTTCCAGAACACTTTTATAATTTTAATTAATAGACACTGGTCGAAACGAGGAAACAAATAGTATTTATGCATTTAAGTTTAAAATACAATACTATTTCACATTAACTTGTGGCTTGTTATGAGGGTTTAGTGGCTAGGTTTTGTAGTGTTCTGTTATTTACCTGTTATGTGTTTATGTTTGTTACCTGGGTGGAATCAGAGATGGCGTATCAATTATTTAGGTTTATCAATTATTTACGATTATTGGTGGAATTGTTAATTATTAGTACATAAGACAATGACGTTGACTAATGAAAGCTATGATGTGTTTGACGACATTTGACAACACACAAGCGAATCTATGACAGCTGGATGACTAGACAGTCTTTGGAGAGAGAGAGAGAAATCATTCTTTTTGGAGGCACCGTTACGAGCACACTCAAATTTGAGATCACCACGTTTTGAAACTGTAATCTAAGTAATTCTAATGGATTTTGTATAAATTCAATAGTTAAAAGAACACACATGATGATCGGCAAGAACGCAATCCGACAAACATTTTATATTACTACCTTGTTTAATTAAACATCTAGGAAAATACAGTCTCTGACAAAAGTGCAAATCTCGCTTACCATTTCAGAGGTAAGTGCCTTTAAACAAATAAATTTATTACATTTAAATACTTTAATCTACTAAGAACAACGTCGTACCACCTGCTTGTATAATCCACATTGGATTATTACATGTTCTAGAAATATGTAATTACAATATAAACACTGTTACATTTTAACCCAAATGCATTAACGAGACAAGCCATCAGCAACACATGGAATGCTTATTACAGTAACAAAATATTCAAATCCTTACACAATATGCTACGTAAATATCTACGTAAAGTAAATCTAGAGGAAGTTGCTTCACTAACTTTGTGAAATTCTGCCGTAGTTATAAGAGTTTGGGAATTCAAAACTATCTTTAACCGTCAACCTTTTTACAACTGCTTTTGCAGGTTTTAGATTTCGTTATTTAAATATAAGAGAGTCAGTTAGTATTAATTTCATATATCACATAATATATATCTGTAAAAGTCGTCAACAACAATAAAACATCAACATACCATGAAACATATAAAGGGCGGATTCACTATGTAGTTCGTATAGCGACATTTTTAGTCTTTTTTTAGCTTCTACTTATATTTAAATATATAATGTTTTTGACAAAAGAAAAATGATTGATAGAGTTTATAACAATAGCTACTCGAAACTTCTATTACATTTACATAAGCTCAAAGCTTAAACGAAATTATCACTACAAATTAAGTTTTTTTTATTCATGAACGAAATAAAATTAGATTTTTATGTTTTGTAAGTTCACTTTGAAAATGTAATAGGAGTTAAATAATTTTTAAAACGAATTAAAAACAAACGTGATGCTTGTAGGTAAATTTCATTAATTAATATGCCATAATTTAATTGCTGTGTCGTATTTTTCTGGTATATAAAATTGATTTAATTGATAATATTTCATCACAGAGTTGCAATGTACGTTGTTATAAGTATAATATACATACTAATATTAATATTATTAACAATAAAATCATTTCATCATAAATGTTTTCAAGCTTATTTGATTCCTACAAACACCACATAATAAATTACATAAATCCACACAATCTCCGCGACGTTCGCACTGTTCTCACTATTGACATTTGATTTGACTCGATTCTAGAAGTATCTAAAAATGTAAAAGCTTCGTTTCATTTTAGATTATAATTTTATCGTATCTTACACAAATATAACTACTATTTGTAAAAAGTTATCACAAAATATATAGTTAATTTATTTCAAGAGTATCTTTATATTTAATATGAAGATGAAGATAAAGCCGATATATTTAATTATAGATCAGATATTCATTAAATATGAAACATGATTAAAAAATTCGAATGGATGCGAACTCAATTTTGTAAGTGTTCTTTGGTTGAATATATTACGTTAAATCAACTTGTAATTCATTTTGTTTATAATTTTTTTATTGATATTATATAATTGAATGTTCAAAGATCAGTATAAATCATTTATTTTAATTTTATTTAATCAACCATAAATAATCATATTTACATAATCGAATTAAGATATTAGTAAGAGTAGACGTCAAGGCTGCCTATGTTAATAATTGATTCAGAGGCTGAACTTTTGAAATATTATTGTAATATAATATTTTAAATTTAGATATAACAAAGTAGTTTTTACTGAACCTTACTTTGAATATATTAAATATTTGTTTATTACTTATCATCATCACACGACAGCCGATAAAAGGCCACTGCAATGCATAGGCCTTGTTGTTGGAACTTGACTATGTTGTCGCTCCATCTAGAGGGCAGCCTAACCACACCGCGTCTACCGGCTTGTGGTCGCCACTCGATAAACTTTCGACCCCAAGGACCGTCGCTTGCACGAGCGATGTGGCCCGCCCACCACCACTTCAGTCGAGCAATTCTTCGAGATATGTCGGTGATCTTGGTTCATTTGCGTATCTGGTCGTTTCTTATATATTATTAGTATATAATTATTATTTCATATTTACGTAATATAATAAATATGTGTTTGTTTATTTAAATCCTTTAATTAAGAAACTAACTGATTTTTAATAATGTTATCTGTTCCTTAGAAAATACTTATGACATTTTGTGTTAAACCTAATGTTAAATTTAAATTATTATTATAATAAAGAATGAAGAAAAATACAAAAAGATAAACTATACTGTCACTGTATTTCACTTAATTTAATCAAAATTAATAATTCTATTAGACTATTATATCAATGTGTGTACATTACACCAAATCAAAGAAAATAAAAACCTATTTACATTCAAATGAATAATAACATTGTATCAGAGTAGAATTATTCGCAATTAATATTATTTACATTTCTCGTATACAAATGATATTTTAACATTTTTTTTAATTTATTTGTGTTTATATAATGTTATTTATATATTTCTTATTGTGAAGGACGCATCAGAGATTGACTGAAGTTATTATAGTCGTTGACATATCTAATGTCAACTTGTCAATGTCTTATTTATATGCCGGCCATCTGGCCGGCATATAAATAGGATTGTTTTTTTTTACTTATTAAAATTTTGGGATCAATCAGTGTAAAAAGTTTAAATCTAAAGACAAAATATGGAAACTAATACAATTAATTCTTGATTTTTTTAACACTTCATACGGCGTTCGGTAATATTAAGTTAAGACTGCAGTTTCGTATTTAAACTGTGCATTGCTAAACATAGTGTCCTCGGTGATAATTCTTTTAAAAGAGAACTATTAAAAATACAAATCTTTTAAAGTGAAAAGTTTGGGGGTCTTTATCAAATGAGATATGTATTTTTTCAATATTTTGTTGATTGTTTTAATAAATAAACAAAAATTTACAATACCAAAAACATAGCTACCATTGATTTGATTAGATCATGTTTTACATTGTTTGGTTACTTACAATATATATTATTTTCCACAAAAATATGTAGAAAATATACAAACTTTTATCATAACATATATATAATTATACACATATACATTTTCATACTCTTATGGTAGTATGTTTTATTTCCAAATATAATCGTATTATGGGTAGAGGTATGGTCTATTATTACCAAGAGTTCTGTTCATAAAAGCGAAGTTGGACAACGTAGAAGGGAATGCCATTTATAATCTAGAATACCTAATACCTTGTTCTTTCTAAGCGGTCGGAAATTTTGACGATGAGAACTTTATTCACGTGACATTTTTATTTCAATCTTGAATTATATAAGTCAAGCATGAAAGTTCAAAGTTATCTGTTATTCTTAGTTTTATGTTGTTGTCCTAAAGAATAATTGTTGTTACAAAGGAATTAATGGAAGGTTATAAAATTTTATTATCTTTCATTTTCCCAATTTCGTAATATAACCTGAAAATGTTTTTAAGGAGTATAATTTTAAATCATCTTAAAGATAAAATTGAGATTTCTAATAATACTGTTACTAGCCGTTGTTGAGTAATTTCACTTAACTGATTACTATTAATGTATTAGTAAAAATATTCAAAACATCTAAAGTACTAAAATAAAAAATAAAAAATAACTTAAATATTGATACACTACCATCAAAGTTCTATGTATATTATTAAAAGCTGCACAATATATTAAAAACGGTGAACTTAAAACATATTTTATAAAATAAAACTCTTTAGCAACAATACTAAAAATACATCTTGAAAAATACTAAAAATATACATAATAATAAGTTGAAGGCAATTTTCTTTCATAAAAGCAATCTGATTATATCAAGCAGGTTCCGAGGGAACTTTAGAGTATAAGACGGGAGAATGCAAACTGCATATGACAGTCTGCTGCAATACGAGCATTTCAAGAGCTTTAATGACTTCACGCCATCGCAAGACGGTTATTATAATATCAGAATTTTAGAATTTCAGAAATGAAGAAAATATTTTGCATGAAATGAAATTTTCTTTTAATTTGGTACATTCCCATTTTTGGAGATTTTATTAAAATGCATAAAAAAGTCATGTCTTATAGCCTTTTATTACATGTTGTTATTAATTTTCTTTAAAATTAATATAGTTTTTAAAGAGGGTTTTGACTATATCTTTTTAATTTTAAACTGTTATACTCATTGAAATCAACCTTTCAAACCGAACTTTAATAATATTAAACTTATTATTTATTCTAACAATGTTTTTTCCGAATTTAAATCTTACAAATTTTTAGATATCATTTGAAAGAGATAATCTAATTTAAAGGACAATTCATTAATAAAAATGCAATAATATTGCAATCTTCTGAGAAATCTTTTAGGACTTTTTATTCTGCCAGAAGAAAATAAAACTACATCACGTTCTAGCTAAGAGCTAGAGACCTACCAGATACATGAGTGTAATTTAGCAAAAAATTTTTGTACGATGTGTTTACAGTTTTACACTTAACCATTTCACTTATCTCAAATTATACTTATGAACTATATTAAAACCTTGCTTACAACATTTAATAAAAGATAAAAATTCCATATTACAGGACCTTTTAATATATAAAATAATATATTAGCAGCTCCAGCATAAAGTAAGTCATCGTTAAATTTGGTAATTTCACAGGAGACGTGTAAAGATAATAATGATAATATTGCAAATTTTAATACACTTTATGCATCTCAGTATATATTTTTTGGTGTTTTTCGTGTATTTCGTTACTAATAGTTCAGGCGCTTGCTGATGCAAGTAACTAGTACTAAGACAACTAGACATTTCAATTAGAAATTAGTTTGTAAGTTTCCACTATCTTCCACATTCCCGATACAAATCAAACAGGGAACTATTATAAAGTTTTTTTGTCACGAAAATTAGGCTTTGTCTCTAAATTTGTGTGATGTAGCTGAAATATTATTAGGGTATGGTATTTGAAGGTCAAACAAATACAATTTTGAGAGACCCGATGAATATAGTTCGGTTTAGAGTAGTTAAGTTTATTTAATGCCAGCGTGAATTGTTGTTTATTATATATATTTCTTTTCATACACTTGGATAACGAGTTTGATCTAAGTTTTCAAATTGTTTTTCAGCTAACTAACTTAAGCAATCTATATTTATTAAACTTATGTTATGAAATACTTATGTAATAATTTTTTGTTTTCAGTTACAAAGCATAAAATCATTAAAATTTTTACAACATATATCAAAATGATTTGAAATCAGTAGTATTTTAAAATATCCATTATAAAATAAAAATTAATCCATTAGTAATATTATGACAAACCTAATAGACAATAAGTGCATTAGTTATGTCATCTATAGGCAAGAGGCATCTAAGCTAGTATCTTATTTTACCCTTAGAGATAGAAAATAATTTTAATTTTAAGAGTGCACTTTAATTAGTCAATCAAGTATTGATTAGCCTGCCATTTAGGTTTATATATCAGGCATCAGATCGAATAGCCCTTTGGAACACTCCCCTTTGTAAATGCGATAGAAAAGGCACAGAGAAGCCACGTCTCTAAGCAATGCCAAAGAGTCCAGTCGTTCAGTTTTCAGAATTATTATGTAAACTAAAATCAAAGTTTGAAAATTATTATGTAAACTATATTATAAACTTTCCATTTGGTTTAAATCAAATATCCAATTTAATTTTTATGACAAAATTTGTTAACACTTAAATTTAAATGAAAACAATAGATAATATGCCAGCTAGACTTAGCGGTGGGTCACTAGAGGTAAATAACTCAAATACTTATATTGAAAGAGATCCTTAATAAAATCTCTTAAAGAAGATTCCTAGGCGCCACTGACAATAGACAAGTGAAATCACATGCACAGCCCCCTTGTTTGTCAGTACAGGTAAACTGCAGTCAAACACCTTCAAATAATAATAATTATAACAAAAATTCTTCAAATAATTATATGTAGTGTGAAACAATTATATATAAAGTAGTACATCACCAGATAACTTATTAATATTTTAACGAGGAACGAACGAGGCATTTCAAGGCAAAACTCACATGCAACTACACTTAAAGCAACAGATCAGGGAGCAGGATATGCAGGTTGATACCCCTAAGTTACACGTAAGCACGGGGTAAAGATTTATTATAAAAAAAACTCTTTGTGGAGGAAAAAGACCTCACAAGCAATTGTCTTTTGTCAAAAAATTTACTCCAATTGTCGAAACAGGACAAATACTGAAAAGCTAAAGAAAACGTTTTAATGTATAATGAAAATTTTAATTAATTACCTTGTGTCCCTCAAATGAACTTTTCTACTGACCTGGAAATGCCGACGTTACAAATTGTGGTTAATCCATACTATTCAATCAACCCTGCAATAATACACATGTATAATTAAAAGGATCAATGCCTTATACGCGTTATTAAGAACACTAATTACAACCACAATAACTGGAGGTAATTGAAAAAGAAATATCTAAAGTGATTCCTATAGAAAAGAAGTAGAAAGGTCATGGCGTTGAATTTTAAACAACCAATGAGCGCATAATGTTTCTGCACAACGCAGAACGTCAAAAAAAAAGATAAATTCCAAATTATTAGAAACGGAAACAATTAATTTAGTAATTTTAAACTTAAGTGAATGTCTTTGGAAACAAATAAGTATTATTAAATGACAAAATTTTAATATAATCTAAATATATCAATATGAAAACGTAGACAACATTTAACATCATATAATTTATGATATAAGAAAATATATAATAATCTAACTATAAAATAAAATATTATTAAATTTATATATAATAAAATGTATTAAATTTCGAGGAATCCAAAGCATCCTCAAGATGGCAACATCTAAATTCAAAAATTAATCAACCTAATCACAGACAAATATCATAAGAATTAGAATGTGTAACTAAGTATTTAAATTGATAATACAGAAATGAACTTTCTACGTAATAATATGATTACCTGAACGTTTATGCGTAATAATGAACATTATACCAATAATTATGGTCATTTTTATTTTATTGAAATAATCATAACATAAAACCAGTTATAACGTAACAATTACCTGCAATTAATGTCACTTACATACTTTAAGCATTAAATTACAGTAACAACCTAAGCAAATTACGCTAACATACAAGCCGGTGTATCGTAAATTTTATTTACACGATTCACTCGAATTGAGTATTCGATTACGACTTTTACGTCAAGCAGTGATTATTTGATTTATGGTTTAGCGTTTAGTCTTATAAGTTAAAGTAATAAAATATATTGGACTCTCAATCAAGTGATGTCTTTTTGATGAGACTGAAACTTTTGTTTTCTTTTAGTCTTAAGTGATTGCGTCAATAATCTAATCAACGGATATATATTTCATGTTGCCTTTTTATTTTCTCTCTTATGCACTACTTTTTATTTTAAATAGTATCAATATTTAAAATAAAAAACGTATTTTCTATCTACTCGTGTAGACAGCTCTGAATTTGGAAATCTGAGGGCCCAGGAGTAACAAAGAAATAGAGGAAATTAATTATTGATTATTATCCAAATATATATATTGTCTGAAGCCTTTTTGAAGCCACTAGATTTCTCATGACTAGTTTATTTATTTATAAATAAATAAATTAATTATTTAAAAAAAAATATCCCAAGATATACGGAAAAAATATGTTTAGATTATTAATGTTTAGTCTAAAAAATACAATTCAGGATTAAAAAAGTAATCTGCAAAATAAGTCCAAATTCAATGCTTTGCGAATAAAGATAGATAGTCTGTCGTAATAAATCAGATATAATCAGATAGCCATCATTTTTAGTTAGCGTGTCCGAAGGCTTGGAAACTAGCCATCATAATTATATGAAAATGTTTACTTAAAATTTTATAGTTTCGATTCGGTATATTCGGAAATAGTTATTTTTGCTATTGAACAAGTCTCAGTTACTGTAAATGTTATTTTGTATTACTTTTTAAAAATGACTTTATTTGATCAGTTTTTCAAGCAAACATTTTGATAGCGAGTCCATTTGTCCATACAATATTGAAAAATAGTTAAATACAATTGACCGGTTTTACCGGCATTAAAAAAATAAAAGATTTTTTACCTTCATAAATAAATATCCAATTTCCAAAAAGTATATACTTTATTCTAGCCTCAATGTATTTATCAACCATTATATAAACTACGAAACTTTCGGGAGTTATTGGAAAGCACTTTTATTTATTTTATGTCATAGGTGCCCGCCCCTAAGGAAATCTTTGATTCGGTACTCGTCAGAAAAATTCCTGTTATAGACTTCGTCTCTAACACAACAAAGAATTAAACAAAAAATATTCTTTAAAAACGCAATGTCGTTGAGACTGAAGATCTTCAAGCCTTTTAAGATTGACCCAAGTTTTTTTATTTCCCAATCGTATTCAGTAAAAAATATATTTTTTAAACAGCCCTTTCCGATGTCCACAATGGAATTACTTATTATATTATTTTAATATTATTGGAAACTTTGAAAGTTTCATAAATACTTGCTTATTCGAATAAAATTTTCAAAAGTTCACAAAGTTCCTATTTTAAAGTCAAAAATTAATTAAGTAGTAAGTATTAGTTTCGCAGTTGTTTAACTAAGTTCAAAATTTTAATGACGATTTACATAATTAAAGTTAATTATTACAATCTCGAGATGCACACGAGAGTACAAGCTCTGGAGTAACACTGCAAGGACTCAGATTGAATTAATTACCTTGAAATGACGTTTGTTATTTTAAAGTTTAAGTTATAATTATAAATGAAATAACGAAACGAAATTTAAATTCTATTTTTCTTTAATATCGTTTCTGATAAACGACTTACAAATAAAATAAACATTATATTTATATACGAGTATTGCTCATATATCATGTGTCTATTTTAAGACTCTTATTTGAAAAGGTATTCATTGTCGAATGTCTGTTTTTTATTGACATGAAAAAGTATTCGGAACTTTTCATTTCTACTAAACTTTCATTGAAAATAATAATACTTTAGAACTGTTCTTTAGAAACTTTACTTTTTTTTAGAAATATTTGATGTATTATTAGGTTAGGTTAATTTCTGTACAGTTTCTCTTATTATCAACATAGAGTTTGAATATGAATTGAATGGTATATGAATTTTATATGATTTTTTGGTATAAAACTTGTAAAGAATAAAATATTATCTTTTCTGTTAGGACTTTAGGAAGCGCCTTATTCTTAAAAGCTAATTAAAGCTGATAATAATGAGATTTCAAGTTATTTCAAGTCACGATAAATCAGTGCATAAAAATATTACCGACTTAGATTTAAACTTTTAACAATTTACTTTTAAAGATAAATAGTAATCTGCCGGCATACCATACACAAAGATATTTGTCGTAAAACATTCTGAGGTTTCTTGTAAATTTAATTTACATTATAAGTTTTTCAGGAAAGAATTTGTTATAAAATTATAACAAGTACTCGGAGTAATTACTCCGTTAGGCAAGTTTCTTAACTCCGTCCCCACTGTGTTTGTTGGTAGAGTTTTTGAATATTATATTTAACTCTTAGATTCTTATTGTCCTTTATTTGCGTTTAGTAAATATTTAAACTTTAAATGATTTTATGATTTAAATGATTTTACACACAAACACAGTTTAAATTTAGAATTCCTTACATCTTATAATTGCGGTATCTATGATATGAAGGATCAATCATATTTTTTTTACTTTGTCCTTAATTTTCCACCATATATAATATACAAATGCAAAGCAAAGTATATAACATTTATTCTTTAAATGTTATTAGCTAGTGCTTAACAAAAATATATAAAGCTGTACATCACCAGCTAATCCTTTCAATAATATAACTAGGAACTTTAAAGAAGGCTTTGACTATAGATAAGGCAGCTGGACATCCAGGAATATATCCCAAAGTTTCCGTAAACTTCCTTAAATTTCGGCATCGAATTTCAAAAACAGGACAAATTGAAATATGTTTTCAATTACCTTTTATACTGCCCGGCATGTATCGGCAATACGAGTTATCTTTATTATATAATGTCTCAACAGACGAAAGGACAGAGAGAGGTTTCACCATCAAATTCAAAATATGCTAAAAAATGCACTTTCAAAGCGAGTCATCATTTTTTTAATATTATTTAGCAGTTTATTTTTAAAATATAATTAAGATATAAGCAAGGTTTTGGTTGTTAAACTTTAATTAAAAAATGCATAGGTTAACCCATACTTCTTCATAAAATTAAAATATAATTAATTATGCAATTAACAAAATAAATTCAATCAGATATTGTTCAATTTAAAGATTTCGTTGTACGTGTTTTTGATATTCAACTTTGTATTAAGTGAATATTAAATTAAAAAAAAACAAGGGGAGGCCTCGAGTGACCTTCAAAAACACGGTATCTGTGATACTGGAGGAAGGTCGCTTAAAAAGCATTAGGATTCCCCGGAGGGCATGTATGAAGAGGTTAATGTCTGTGGCCGAGGCGAAAGAGGTATGCAGGGACCGTAACGTTTGGCGCTCCATCATTTCTGGCTACCCCGCAAGGGATATGGCGTGAAGATAAACAAATAAATAAATAAACTTTGTTTCGATGGAAATATACCTATTACTAATTTATAAACAGTATATATAATAACATAGTTCTATTTATAATATCTAAAATTAATTAAATTCGATATTGCAGCCTGTCGAGAGAAATACTGCCGAACTCCCTTGTTTAATTATTTACTCTTCCTAAATGAATATAGGCATTTATTAACAGCTGCAGCTTACATTTAATTTATACTGAAAGTGTTTTTCTATTTATCTAACAGAATTTAGTTCTATAGATACATAGATATATATCCTATCATATCAAATATTTAATATGCAAGTAATTTATAAAACTTTTATTTATTATATTGTTAGATACTACAAGACGCCGTTAGCAACACCCCCTCCATCAAATATACAAAGCGAAGCGTACGGCGCGCACGCACAGGCTTTTTTGAGACTTTGGGTCGAACAGACGTATTGCGTTAGGGATTACTGAATATCATTTTTGTCCATTGTTTTAATTATTTTTGTTAATTGTTAGACAATGTGTTAATCATTAGATTAAATATTTGATTGTGAATGTTTGTTAAAATAAATAGCTGTAGGTAATAGCAGTATTTCTTTTTTTAAATTAACTTAAACCACTTCTGATTCCTAAAATCAGAAATGGGATTCGAACACTGCTCACGGTTTGCATTTTGTGTTAATTTTTTTTCATATCCATAGTGGTGTATCGTAAGCCCTTTTCGTAAGGTTCAAATTTCACCTTCACTTTGGTAAGTGTTCATTCTTTTGAAACAAAGACGAGCTACGCTTACATTGTAACGTCCTATTGTCTATTTTGAATAATATTCGTCCTATTATCAATTTTAAATACCGTTATTTCATACTGTGAGACGATTTGAAATTTGTTTTATAAAAAAAAAAGTATCTTCGTGTTGCGTGGCAAATGAAAGTTGATCTTATTTTGTTATGATTGCTTAATTTTTTTTTAACGTTACGTCTTTAATAAGCCCATTTTATAGACAAGTGCTTCTTTTGAGGCCTAGATCGCTTTATATACTTTTCATACTATTGACACCTTCGTGTTTTGATAATTTACTTTTTTTTAAATTACCTCGTTTTTGTACCTTTTTCGTTCCGAGTGTGAATATTATTGTTTTAAAGTGAAAAATACTAGTTATCCTAGTGAAACTCAAGGTCTCAAAGGGCATCTTTGGCGTTGTGATTGTTTTACATCTAGATTTTAACATGGATCGACCCTCTCGATCCAAATCTCGTGGAGATCGAAGGTTGTATCGAGAAAGGTCAGCGAGTCGTTCCCGCGGGCCGTCTTCAGGTCGTACTCCCTCACTTCCACCTAGGACAAGGTATCGTACCCCCAGTCGTAGCCATAACAGAACCAGTGGTCACTGCCATGCGCGTGATCGTAAACAGGACCGCAGCCGCAGCCGGCATCGCAATCATAGCCATAATCGCTACACGGAACAGAGCCGCAGTCGTAATCGTGAGTATAGTGACCACCAGTCTTGGCGTTCAATCATGACCCGTCTCCACGCCTTAGAATCCAACGCACTTTCCTCACATGTACCTGATCACCCGCCATCTACTAGGCCTATCTATGAGAACGGTACTGAGCAGATCGTAGAAGCTATCCATTCACTAAAAACCGGAAGTACACAGAGCTACTATGTATCAAATTTCGATCCTAACGTTCACGATGTGGAGTCATGGTTTGATGAGGTTGATAGGGCGAGGTTAATTAATCGTTGGGAGGATCACGAGTGCCTAGCTCGCATAGGTAAGTGTCTGAAGGGTGATGCCAAATTATGGTTGGACGAATGGGTCACCAGTGACCGCACTTGGTCCAACTTCAAGAAAGACTTCAAGTGCCTCTGCATCAAAAAGATAGACGTAGCTAACATCCTGTATGAAGTTATGTCTACCAACTCTAATACGTTTAGGACTTATGCGGAATATGCACGTAGATCATTGTTACGTCTACGCATCGTTAAGGGGTTGAGTGAGGACCTTATTACGGCAATAGTGTTACGTGGTATCAAAGACCCACAGGTTAAGGCCACCGCAACAAATGCGAATCTTTCTCCTAATGATCTAGTGAACTACCTATCGACGTTTGTGAAGCCTGAAGCTCCAGGAACTTCAATCCTGAAGAAAAGAAAGAATCGCTCAGCTTTACCGACTACCTCCAATAGATACCAAGGTAACAAACACTCTTTTTCAAATCCTAATTCAGCTGTTAAATGTTTTTTGTGCAACCGACATGGCCACAAACAGGCCAACTGTCCTCAAAGGGTGAAAGCTTCTGCCGCTGTCACGACTAGTACCACCGCGGCTGATCTGACAGTAAGTAAACCATCTGGTAAGCCTGGGAACAATAATATTTGCCTATTTTAGTCAGGTCACGAAAGGAGCTGAACCTAATTACCATTCTTATGAGCTCGAAACGTTAGCTGTAGTTAAGGTTCTTAAACATTTCCGCCACTATTTAATTGGTTTAAAATTTGATGTCATCACGGATTGTAATGCCCTTAAGGCTACTCAGAATAAAAGAGATTTGTTACCGCGTGTGGCAAGGTGGTGGATATATTTACAGGATTTACTCCATGGATGCAGGTGCTGGATGTACAACTCCATCATGTTACACCAGAAATGCATCATGCCAATGGACAAGTTGAACCTTACATTCGCACGGTACTCAACATGCTTCGCATTGTAGCTAATCATCGGAAAACTGAGTGGGCTAATGAGTTGTGGCAGTTGCAACTCATTCTGAACTTGACAAAACAGAAGACAACACAGACCTCTGCCTTAAATCTCCTGATTGGTCATGAGAGCGCCACTCCTGCGATCCGAACGTTGGTACGCGACATTTCCACTACTTCAGAGTCTCCAAATCGTGAGTCCAGGCGGGAAATCTTGAGACAAAGGACGGCCGAACGGTTATCGAGAAATCGGCTACAGCAGGATGCTACCGTTAATAGAGAACGTAGCTCCCCTCGTGTATTCCAGAAACGAATTCGTTATAAAGTACTCGCAATCTCAAGGAAAACTAGATGCTGGTATGCGAGGTCCTTATAAAGTCATCAATACTCTTCCAAACCATAGATACGAGTTGAAATTACTCGCTGGGGCCTATGGCAAAACTACATATGCAGCTGCCCAATTCCTGGTCCCATGGAAAGGAGAATGGACCCCGGACACCTGCGCTGCATTTTTCGAAGGCACTTATGTTATTTATCTTTTAAAGAAGATACCCTGTTTATGTATTCATGTTGTATTGAATACCTTATGTATCCATGTTGTGTTGGATACCCTATGTGTCTTCCATGTTGTATTGGAGATACCCTGTTTATGTATTCATGTTGTATTGAATACCTTATGTATCCATGTTGTGTTGGATACCCTATGTGTCTTCCATGTTGTATTGGAGATACCCTGTTTATGTATTCATGTTGTATTGAATACCTTATGTATCCATGTTGTGTTGGATACCCTATGTGTCTTCCATGTTGTATTGGAGATACCCTGTTGATGTATTCATGTTGTATTGAATACCTTATGTATCCATGTTGTGTTGGATACCTTATGTGTCTTCCATGTTGTATTGGAGATACCCTGTTTATGTATTCATGTTGTATTGAATACCTTATGTATCCATGTTGTGTTGGATACCCTATGTGTCTTAAATGTTGTATTGGAGATACCCTGTTTATGTATTCATGTTGTATTGAATACCTTATGTATCCATGTTGTGTTGGATACCCTATGTGTCTTCCATGTTGTATTGGAGATACCCTGTTTATGTATTCATGTTGTATTGAATACCTTATGTATCCATGTTGTGTTGGATACCTTATGTGTCTTCCATGTTGTATTGGAGATACCCTGTTTATGTATTCGTGTTGTATTGAATACCTTATGTATCCATGTTGTGTTGGATACCCTATGTGTCTTCCATGTTGTATTGGATACCTTATGTGTCTTCCATGTTGTATTGGAGATACCCTGTTTATGTATTCATGTTGTATTGAATACCCTGTTATGTATTCATGTTGTATTGAATACCCTGTTATGTATCCATGTTGTGTTGGATACCTTGTGTGGTGTAGATTTTCAGTATCGGCCAGTACTGAGAACTGCTGGGTAAACGTAAGTGCCCAGTGTATCATAACCTTACTTTTGTACCTATGTGAATATGTGCATGATGAACTCTCCTTACCCTATTTAGAATTAACAAAACTAACACTCTTAATTGTGTCTCACCTAAAACGGTTGGTTTAGGTGATTACTATTAACACTAGTTGTGTACATTTTGACTTTAGATATGACTAATGACGAGGAGCCCTCGAGAACAGACCCAGCGCCGGGCCCTTCGTGTCTATCTGGTCTGCCTAGACTGTTTTCCGACTCCGAAGATGACGGGCCTGTCGGGGACGACAGGATATCAGGAGAGGCCGTGTTAGATGCTACAAGACGCCGTTAGCAACACCCCCTCCATCAAATATACAAAGCGAAGCGTACGGCGCGCACGCACAGGCTTTTTTGAGACTTTGGGTCGAACAGACGTATTGCGTTAGGGATTACTGAATATCATTTTTGTCCATTGTTTTAATTATTTTTGTTAATTGTTAGACAATGTGTTAATCATTAGATTAAATATTTGATTGTGAATGTTTGTTAAAATAAATAGCTGTAGGTAATAGCAGTATTTCTTTTTTTAAATTAACTTAAACCACTTCTGATTCCTAAAAATATTTTTACAGCTTAAACCTAAATAAATATATCTTTTTTTTAACAAATAAAAATCACCTTAAATTCTTTATAATCCTCTTTTTCTCGGTCACGGCCCGACATCTGTTTTAATTAAAGGTACTGATGATTAATTATCGCTAAACTTCTAGATTCTTAAAGACCTTTAAAATAAATTGTTATAATCCAGTTGGCTATCAGGTAAGTTTTGGCTCAAAGTATTTCAATAACACCGTTGCATATACTACTGCTGTAAAAGAGAGAATTTAAAATGATACATATTACTTTAGCTATTTGAAATGTTACTACGACAATGTTTAACAATACTGATGTAGTCTTCAAGTACCTTTACTTATACATGATATTTCAATTAATTTTGTATGCTGAGAACACTCATTGTAGTTATATAATGATGTGATGAGAACTAAATTAATTAAGACTTTTACATCATATTTTTAAGGTTAATGTTACGTCAAATGTATGTCGACGACAGGATAGGTAATACAAATTTAATAAAATCTCTTTAATTTTTTTTGTATGATGGGTTTTTCCTTCAAAAAATCATTAGTTACTGATACTGAACTGAACTGATTGATAACTCCAACATTATTCGACACTTTCGGATCTGTCATTGCATTGTACATATTATAAATATTTAATTAATTTATTACATTAGGTAAATTTTTTAGATTTTTAGACTCAGCTCATAAACCTATATGTCATCAACTCGGGAATGGTACGTTTTTATCTATTATATACGCGGAGAAAATAGAAGTTATAAAAGAGAAAACTATTTTTAGTTTTTATAGTTGAAGCCTTCGGATTTTTGCCCTCGTATTTCGCTGCGTACTGGCCGTCGCCATTGTGATGCATTGTTATTGCATGCCTTTGCACATCATTGTTTGGAGACGACGTAGAGAAGTCCATGTCCATGTCATTTTATGTCCAATTTTCTAGCCAATACGTATAGAGTAAAGAAATACTAAAACCAATACAAAAAAATACAGTCTGTAACCACAATTATTGAATTGAATTCGAATTCAATACTATTTCGAAACTTCAAAAATATTAACTTTAAGAACCAGTTTCAGATTTTTGCAATAATTTAATTAAAATATTATAATTTCATAAACACACAAATACATATTATTTAATTGCGATACTTTTTAATTCAATTTTTTTTTGTAAATAAAATTTCTATCCGAAATACTAAATAGTGGTTATTTGTGCCCTGTGCTATTGTTAAAATAAAATTTTCATCGTGTTTATGGAAAGATGAGATGTAGAAACGTCGGGAATAGAAAATATATTATCAAACATTCATGATATAATTTTATTTAAATGAGTATACATACAAGTTTATTTTTAACCTGAAATATTAAAGTTCCTTTACACTGCACATTCTAATACTGAAATTTTATGAAAAGCTCTTAAAATATCAAAACCAGAGATATATTGGTTAGAACATATTAATATTATTAAGAAGGAAAATGTCTAGGCCCATGCGTGCAGGATGAATAACAAACAATAACTGAGCAAGCAAAGCGATTAGAATATAGGCAAGAAACCGATTGCAAACTCCATTTTTTTACTTTTAGTACCAATTATAATTAAATTACTTTTTAAATTAATTTAATTAACAAAATTTAAGGCCACTACTGAGTAACACATTAACAATTTGTTACAACTACTTGGTGCCTAAATTGATAAAATAGAAATAACAAAATCAGGTGTTAATTTAATTCCAAATAAATAATAAATAAGTAGGTCTAAATATTGACTTACAAATAGTTTGCAGAAAACATTTAGGATTTAGAGGAATTGTTCGCCAAGTTCAACACTGTAGTTGGATCCAAAATTTAAACTCACAGAACATCGGTGACCCGCAAGTTCGTTTGCCTTCTTCTTACATATAAAAAATGTAATGGCGATAGGTCTGTAGTTAGCTGGGCCCGAACTCCTTTTTTAGGGAGCGAAGGGACAAGGCCTTCCATGAGACTGGAATTACGCCTTTAGGTTAGGAGTACCGATTAAATTTTCATTCCATTGTTAAAAATGTAACAGTATTTACAATTTTAGTATCAAAGATAGACACAAAGATACTATTAAGTATTTTTTTTATCTTAATTCTAAACTCACTCTATTTTTTCGGATGGATTTGATTGATTGATAACGGCTTGTAAATTATTTACACAATTAAAAATTAAGCAATTTAATTCTTAAATATGTTTAGAGCTTTTATATAAAGCATTCATTAATTTAAAAAATACAGTATTATCCGTAATGTACATGCCCTGTTACTTTTATAATATATTTTATTAAGACCAGCTTTATTGTAATTGATTTTCCCAAGATAGATATTTTAGGAAATTTATTTATTAAACACTCAGGTTATATTTTGAAATATATATATATATTGATGAAAGCAAAAAAAATCACTGTTTTTATATTGAATCATTAAATAGGTAACAATAAAAAATAGACATACTTTATTAGTAATTGGGTATTGTAAAATTAGATAATCAAAAAGTTTAAAGAAATAAAAACATGGATAAAATATCTTAAGGTGGAGAAGCTTATTTTTAGTTAGAATATTTAATTAGTTATTAAATATTCTAACTAAAAATAAGCTTATTTTTATTTAATTAGTTAGAATATATTGATAGTAAGTGCAGTGAAGTCACAATATGTGCAGAATTCCAAAGAAATCCAAAGCCTCCTGAAGCTGACAACATCAAATTCGTAAAATAGTACGAGATGTCACAGCCTATTAAAGTCTTTTGAATTACCTGTCTATAGATAATCAATCAATCTAATCACAGATAAATATCACAAAAGTTTGAATGTGTGACTAAGTGATTAAATTTGTACAGAAGTTAAATTTCTACGTAACAGTACTTTAAAAGGGTTATTCTATGAACCAATATTAACGTAAATGCTCCAATTGGGAAAGTGTTTACAAAACTAAAATGTGATGATATTTTACAAATGAATTATTGTTATATATACAAATATAAAGCTGCAACCACACATGAGAATAACAATTTAAAGTGGGTAAACAGTTTACAATCTATTACAATAAAACAACGCGCAATAAACGTTTATGTCGTGATTAGATAATGCTATTTCCGTACTACTATTTAATCCTGAAAAAACATGCCTTATATTTATTTAAGTGAGTTTTTCTAACAGATCAAAATTGCTTAATACTCTGATTTTTATATCTTCTTAGATATTACTTAGGTACTACCATAAACTGAAATAAATAATTATTATCGTAGATCGCACTGATTCAAAGTACCACCAAGTATGTGTTTGCATCACAAGACCTAAATTTTGAGAAAAGAAAATAATGACAAGATAGCGGTATCTGTTATACAAGTACTCCAATACATTATTTAATAATCGATTTATTTAGCACATTGCAACTTTATAGTGTCATATCAAAAGCTATATAATATTTTAGACAATAATAACTTACTTTATTTACATTTACTTGCAGAATCCTAAACACAGACTATCGGGACGTTTTATTTTCATCACTAAACTGATATTAGTATTTCACAGAATTGAAAACCATAAAGTAAATGAACAAAATGCAGTGCTTAGGGGTTTAATTAACTTTTATACTTAAGTAAATCAAACAGTTATATTATATACCCAGTACCGCAATTCAAATAAATTCATAATAGAAACAATAATTTTAACAGTATTCTAACAAAACTATACTCATCCTAACGGTAAACTTAAATAAACATAGCTTTGTAATTTGTACAAAAAATATCCACCTCTGTAGTTGCAAATCTTCTAATATCTCTTAACACATAAATCTGTCTCTCACCTGTCTACAGTAAACGTGGACAAATCCATCTGTGCGATACAACTAACAAGGTAAAATCTAAGGGTAAGACTTATCTAAATATACATTCGTCTTTAATTTTTATGTTACAATGTAAAACATGTTTCGACTCTAGATTTAGATTAATGATAAAAAATAGTAGATTAAAAAGAAATCATTAATATTGTAATTTGTTTTTCACAAGAGCGTAACTAAAAATTATTTTTAAGTAAAGATAAGGAGCTGATGATACGGTTATCCTTTGATTTAATGAACGCTAACAGATCTTCTATTGTTAATAATGAAACCATCAAAACATAATGTCGTTTAATATCCTTCTTTTATACCGTATATGGTCATCAAAAGATGTTGTTATTTAACCAAAAAGGTTCGATACATGTTATTAGAATCCATATGTTTGTTATGGGACCCTTAAGTTTGGACGAACTAGTAATATGTATCTTTACAAAATGAGAGAGTATTAGATTTTTTTTGCGTTTCTTCATTTCGTAAAGATAAGTTAACTGTTTCCCAAATATCTTAACGTAATTAACATATGTACTGTAACATTAATAGGATAAATTGCTTACTATATATATACTATATGTATACTATACTTTTTGTTAATATCCGAAATCTTAGCATATTGTTATCTAATACATTGAAGAGTAATAATAGATATGCTATTTCAAACAAATTCTGAAAATATATGGCGTCTTAAATGTATGTCGTAGAAATAACAAGATATTAAGATAAAAAATTATTAATTATAAAGAAAATGGAACTATAAATAAACTGTTTAAAAATATATATTAACCTTTTTACTGTCACATTTTAGAAGCATAAGATAGATCCTAATCAATCTAGCAAGAATATTCCGTTTAGTTTTATTGCTTGTATCATAGAAATTAAGTTAATTATTAATCTGAAATTTAAACATACATTTTATGAATTTAGAGCAAGTTAACGTAAATAGACATTACACTTAGTGTTTGTCTGCACGGCGTAGAGTAAAACATCAATAACAATGTTTTCTTTATTCATACACTATCCGGTGTGCTGATTGAATTCAAAATAAGCAAATATTTAGACTAACAAAGTAGTCAAAAGTTGCTCAAGATACTTTAAGTTAATAGTTGGATCTAAAACTTAAACTTTAACAAAACCAGCACCTCTCTCTACGTGATCTTAAGCCACATTCTTCACTACTAGCAGTACAGCTTTGTATACTTGAATAAATAGTAGTATAAGTTGAAATACAGCTCTTGGTCCTATCAATGTTTTAGCGCGTTACGTATTTACAAGATGTGATACAAGTGTAAGTAGCTTCAAAATATCATATTAAGTAATTTAAAAATGCTTTTGCATGAAGCTTTTACATTATCAAAGCTATATATCTATATTATACTTAAAATTTGAGGCTCGCTGTAATTTAAATGAATGTTTTCGTCTTATTTTTATTATGTGCTAATGTAGTAAAAATTTCCTTATAAGTCTAAATATTCATTGTTAGACATTATTTGTTTTTTTTGTTAGTTTTTACGTCGCTAAGGTTAAAATATTAAATATAAAATTTCCTTAATGTAAATTGTTTTCAAACGTTTCTAATCTCAATAAATTATTAAAATAAATGAAATACATAATACTATAGTCCCTCAAAAAAGAAAATGCTTAGTTTTTAAATATACAAAGTCAAATAAATATTAATTGTTACTATTTATTATTATTGTGCTAAAAATATTGATTGCATTTTTGTGAAACCATTTTAAATAATATTAAGAGAAAAGTAAGTGAAATCTCAATCAAACTTATTGTTATCTTTTATAACTAAGTTAGGAAGTTAGCGAGGCGTTAAGTGTACATATACCACTTCTATATATATAATATTATATTAGAAAATAGCTTGCATGCTGTTTGTCTTCAGATAAATTACTTGTCTTAACTAACTAAGACAGTCAAAGGTGTCTAAAGTTTATTAACGACATGCGGTAAGACCGTACAAAACATATGTCTAAAGTTACTTTTAAGAAACTTACTTATCCTACCTAGCTATCGCTAGTTAATTCGTCTGCCTCTATTTGTGTTTTTGTCTAAACTATAATAATTATAGTCGATATAATATATATCGATAGCTCCTATATCACACTTAATTACATTGAGATGGGTAGAACTATGTGATGATTTTGGTAATATTTACTAATCAATATAAAACATAACGTGCAAAAGCCAAGTCTAACTATGGTATAAAAAGACAATTATTATGATTCAGTCTTTTATTCTATTTTATTTTGTTTATTGTCTAATTATGTTTATGTTAATTTACCTAAAAGGTTAATTAAGGTCTGATGAAAAGGCTTACCTTTAATTGCACCACTTTTAAACAAGTTTGTTTTAAATCTAAGGTACACCAGCTTTTATATTTTGTAACTTCTGACATTAAAATAAAATTTAAATATTATAACTTACATTTTATTTGAATAAGCATCTCTTATCTATATCTCTTAAGAATGATTAAGCTGCGGTGCAAATTAAAATATGATTAATTAAAATGCAAATAAATTATTCTTTTATAAATTTACTATTCTATTTAACAACTTATTTCTTATAGTAAGAAAATTATAGTTTTGAGAAACCCTACTACTTTAAATTTGGTTATTGATTTAATTTGGCTTGATATGCGTACACTAATGTTATATATTTTAATACTTTATTCTCTATAGCAAACATACAATATTTAACAATATTATCATGTAGGGTTGACGCATAAATCATAATTCTATTTAAATATTTTACTGGTCTTCTGAAACTTTAAGTTGATCATAAATCGCTATGCCACGTCTTAGTTTAACCACTTACTCCTATGTTAAATAGTACTGTATTCATGTTACTCTGGAACTACGATAGTAATACCGTCTCAAAGAGGTAAGTTTCATTAATTATTTCGGAAGTTTGTCGCAATTAGCGCGTAAATAAAGTCTATGAAGTATATCATATATTACATATTGTTAGTAATCTTTTTGTTAAAAACACCATAAAATTGTGAAAATACACAAGAAATTACATTTAAAATATTAACAAAAAGTATAGTATACATATAGTATATATATAGTAAGCAATTTATCCTATTAATGTTACAGTACATATGTTAATTACGTTAAGATATTTGGGAAACAGTTAACTTATCTTTACGAAATGAAGAAACGCAAAAAAAATCTAATACTCTCTCATTTTGTAAAGATACATATTACTAGTTCGTCCAAACTTAAGGGTCCCATAACAAACATATGGATTCTAATAACATGTATCGAACCTTTTTGGTTAAATAACAACATCTTTTGATGACCATATACGGTATAAAAGAAGGATATTAAACGACATTATGTTTTGATGGTTTCATTATTAACAATAGAAGATCTGTTAGCGTTCATTAAATCAAAGGATAACCGTATCATCAGCTCCTTATCTTTACTTAAAAATAATTTTTAGTTACGCTCTTGTGAAAAACAAATTACAATATTAATGATTTCTTTTTAATCTACTATTTTTTATCATTAATCTAAATCTAGAGTCGAAACATGTTTTACATTGTAACATAAAAATTAAAGACGAATGTATATTTAGATAAGTCTTACCCTTAGATTTTACCTTGTTAGTTGTATCGCACAGATGGATTTGTCCACGTTTACTGTAGACAGGTGAGAGACAGATTTATGTGTTAAGAGATATTAGAAGATTTGCAACTACAGAGGTGGATATTTTTTGTACAAATTACAAAGCTATGTTTATTTAAGTTTACCGTTAGGATGAGTATAGTTTTGTTAGAATACTGTTAAAATTATTGTTTCTATTATGAATTTATTTGAATTGCGGTACTGGGTATATAATATAACTGTTTGATTTACTTAAGTATAAAAGTTAATTAAACCCCTAAGCACTGCATTTTGTTCATTTACTTTATGGTTTTCAATTCTGTGAAATACTAATATCAGTTTAGTGATGAAAATAAAACGTCCCGATAGTCTGTGTTTAGGATTCTGCAAGTAAATGTAAATAAAGTAAGTTATTATTGTCTAAAATATTATATAGCTTTTGATATGACACTATAAAGTTGCAATGTGCTAAATAAATCGATTATTAAATAATGTATTGGAGTACTTGTATAACAGATACCGCTATCTTGTCATTATTTTCTTTTCTCAAAATTTAGGTCTTGTGATGCAAACACATACTTGGTGGTACTTTGAATCAGTGCGATCTACGATAATAATTATTTATTTCAGTTTATGGTAGTACCTAAGTAATATCTAAGAAGATATAAAAATCAGAGTATTAAGCAATTTTGATCTGTTAGAAAAACTCACTTAAATAAATATAAGGCATGTTTTTTCAGGATTAAATAGTAGTACGGAAATAGCATTATCTAATCACGACATAAACGTTTATTGCGCGTTGTTTTATTGTAATAGATTGTAAACTGTTTACCCACTTTAAATTGTTATTCTCATGTGTGGTTGCAGCTTTATATTTGTATATATAACAATAATTCATTTGTAAAATATCATCACATTTTAGTTTTGTAAACACTTTCCCAATTGGAGCATTTACGTTAATATTGGTTCATAGAATAACCCTTTTAAAGTACTGTTACGTAGAAATTTAACTTCTGTACAAATTTAATCACTTAGTCACACATTCAAACTTTTGTGATATTTATCTGTGATTAGATTGATTGATTATCTATAGACAGGTAATTCAAAAGACTTTAATAGGCTGTGACATCTCGTACTATTTTACGAATTTGATGTTGTCAGCTTCAGGAGGCTTTGGATTTCTTTGGAATTCTGCACATATTGTGACTTCACTGCACTTACTATCAATATATTCTAACTAATTAAATAAAAATAAGCTTATTTTTAGTTAGAATATTTAATAACTAATTAAATATTCTAACTAAAAATAAGCTTCTCCACCTTAAGATATTTTATCCATGTTTTTATTTCTTTAAACTTTTTGATTATCTAATTTTACAATACCCAATTACTAATAAAGTATGTCTATTTTTTATTGTTACCTATTTAATGATTCAATATAAAAACAGTGATTTTTTTTGCTTTCATCAATATATATATATATTTCAAAATATAACCTGAGTGTTTAATAAATAAATTTCCTAAAATATCTATCTTGGGAAAATCAATTACAATAAAGCTGGTCTTAATAAAATATATTATAAAAGTAACAGGGCATGTACATTACGGATAATACTGTATCTTTGGTATATATTGGTATCTAATCTAAAGTCACTTGGTAAAATACATACAAAATTATTGAAAACACTCCGTCAATTTTAGTGTTACTGAATAATTATTTTCAATATATTTCTACTACTGTATTAACAGGGTGTTGTTATTTATAATATGACTTGTCAGTTCAAGTTAGGTTACGCCACGCTCCGAGCACATGAAAAATGACCCACAATGCGTTTAAAACTAGTCGGGCAAGTTCCTTTTATAGTCAACATGTCATATTACTTAGAATATATCATACTAATATTAATCTAATTATTAAGTGTACATATATACTATACACAATAATAACTTACTAGAAATACTATTGTTAGACGGACTTTTCTTAAGACTGCAGAAGCTTGTTTTTTTATATCCGTAGGGAACTGTGCACCTTATTTCATATTAATCTTAACTTGACATATTGCATCCCTGAGAAAAAGGGTCCTGTCAGCAGGCAAAAAAATATCCTCCAAATGTTGCTTTTTCTTTCGAGGAAAGGAACCATAATCTATTAAATTCTTTATCGGGACACCTTATTGTCTTATCTTTGATTTAAATCTTTTAATAAATAATAAAGGAAAACATTACATCATTTTTCAATTATTTCAGGTCATTTTAATAGATTATATTTTGATTTTCTATTAAAAGTATTGTAGTACATTTCAAAGCGACAGCAGACACATTTAACAAATTAATTTTTTATATTACTATAACCAAAATAGTCAGCACTGTTTTATTTCACAAAACTCTATCAGAAAATAAAAAAACTATTCAGCAAAGTAAGAGTTTATTCTTAAGAAGAAATGAAATGTTCCAAACAGTAAAGTCTGAAGCGTCTTACTTGGCCTCAGTAACCTTAAAAATAAAACTTAATCCGCTCATTTTAAAATTATCTAACAAGAATTAATTATTGCTATTTTAGTAGTGAATACAAGAAATATAAATTTATTCCTATAGGACGAGTATAAATGTCGAACGTAGTCACATTTTAAGAATAAAAACATCGTGATCAGAATAACCTCAAAAATGTTTGTCATTAAAATCTCATACATCATTTTCATATAAAAGAGAAAGTGCACATTTACTCGCATGATACTTACCCGAGCCGGCGAAGCCATCGGATCTTCTCTAAACAAAGATTTTATTATTACAAACACCGACGTTTAACCATCAACATTTAACCATCAAAGATGGACGGTATTTGATTATGTCATTCATGTCATAAACTATTGTGGCGTCATGCTTTTAAAAAAACATATAATAAGATGCTTCGTTATATATATTTCTCTTTCGATCTCCAAAATATTATTATTTATATATTATTTTATGCGAAAATTGGACTAAATAGAAATATAAAAATAATAAACTACCATTATATAATAAATAACGGAATATACGTAAATAATAGTATTGTAGAATCTTTCATCATCATCAGTAATAAATGAAATGAAATGAAATTGTAAAACGTTACACTTTAAAAAAGATGCAAAGGAGGTGCTAAAAATAAGATTGGTGTATATTTTTAAAGTATTTAAAGACGACTTAAGTCTTAATCAGGAATTAATAGAATTTTACGAGAGATTTAACAGTATTCACGACTTCGGCGCTTGTTATCTAAATGTTTGAATACAAATCCAACTGAAGAACTAACTGTAAGTACAGAGTTAACATATTTACATAATTCTTTTTATTTCCAATATTTTTAGAATTGTTATTTATCACTTTAGGTGTGTAGGTTATTTAATTCGATTCATAAGGAGGCTTTTCTCTGTTCCAAATTGTGCGTTACACTTATATTAGTTTACAAAATAAAATCGTTCACTTCTAGGGTAAATTTCTCCCTTGCTAATAAAACTATATGTTAATATTAACGAGTTATCTTTAATGTTATTTTTGATCAAGGTAACGAGGTGATAATATGTATGGATTGATAGTCAAATTATTATCAAAAGTATCGTGTGCGAAATAAATTAAGATTATCACCAGATACGTTTGAATGAATAATTTGATCGTTTTCAAAAGAGAGTCAAAAAGTTAAATACAAAATACCAAATATCAAATCATTCAAATAATATTAAGCATCTTAATAAGATAAGATCATCTTTTATATGAAAAAATCGATATTACACAAGGCAAAAGAATTGCTTATCCTTGTTTGAAATTGCGTAAATAATTTAAAAAACATTGCAATAAATGGAGGCGCGATAACCAATTGAGGTCGTTATTAGAAAAAGTTATTTTCTTAGAACTTTTTTTAAGTTTTCCTTCACAATCACACTTTAAATTTCTTAACTGAAGTTAGGAGTTTTTAGTACAATAGAATAATTATTTTTATAGCTTCGATTAGTTCTAATAGCCCAGTCATTTTGTTATTACATTGCTTTACAATTGCAAGTTTACGATTATTCAGTAACATCTATAAACTAAGGCACTGGGATTATACACAAACTTTGAGAACGAAAATTTACTGAATTATAAACGTCACATCAAAGGTGCAGTTATTTACAGGTTTTTCACATAAGTTCCAAAGATAAAACGCTTCACCGTTATATGTAAAACCACGAAATGGTTGTTTTCATTATCTATAAAATAGGTACGATTGTTTATTTCACCAAAAATTACAGATTTCGACACTCCTATCCTTCACAATCGATAGGCTTCTCGTGGACCTAGAACTATGAAATTTAGCAAGTAACATTCCTTTATAGTAAGAATTCAAGGAAAAATCTGAAAACTCTATTTTTGCAATTAAATAAAAAGAATTAATCTTATAGAGAGTCAAAATTTGAAATTGATGCTGCTAGTTTAAGTGAGGTATCAAATGAAAGGGCTTGTGGATATTTTAAAACATATTTTTTATTATTTTTTTAGACCCAGATCTAATTTTTTGTGAAAAAATTGTAAAAATTTGTTTTCTACGGTTTTGGAATCTGAATATCGGAAATCGTTGGGGACTCGATTCTAGACCCATTTTTAACCTACAAATTAGGTTGTTTACATTTGTTTTGGGATAATGAGTGAATAACGATAATAATATAAGTTATATCAAATTCACAGCGTCTTTTTTTTTTTTTTTTTTTTTTTTTATTCTGTCTAGGTTAGTACTTGACTACATTCCATCTGATGGAAAGTGGAAATGTAGTCATAGGTGGTAAGGCTTATTAACCTAGTGACCTATTCACTCTTCTCTTGAAGACACCCACATTGTATGTGGACGGAAATACCGACGCAGGCAAGCTATTCCAGTCCTTCGCTGTACGCATTAAAAAAGACGAAGCAAAGCGCTTCGTTCGGACAGGAGGAATGTCCACAACGTAAGGATGGATATCCGCCGTGCGTCGGAACGTCCTGTGATGGAAGGGGGACGGAGGAATTAAATCGTGTAATCGTGTAATTCCTGCGCACACTCACCAAAGTGTATAGAACACTGAGAGGCTAGCAATTCTAAGCCTGTGTTCAAGGCTGTGGAGGTTGGTTTCCACCAATTCAGGGTCACCTACAAGCCTCTTTGCTCGCCTCTCAATTGAGTCCAGAACCGCAAGATGAGACTTTGCGGCACCAGCGAATATATGCCCACAGTACTTCACACACGACCGGATCTGTGCTTTGTATAATACAAGAAGCTGTCCCGGTGTAAAGTACTGACGAACCTTCGCAAGAACGGCAAGCTTTCCCGCAGCTACTCTTGCTCTGGACTCAATACACCGACCAAAGTTGAGGTTCGAGGAAATCTCTAAGCCTAACAACTGAAGCCGATCACTGTATTCCAAAGATACACTCTGGAAAGTAGGAGCCAAGGTGAAAGACACCTCTCGCTTTATAGTGGCGTTGAATTTGACAAGATTGGCATTGCCCCATGCGGAAACTGCCTGAAGTTTGTCATTCAAACGTTGCACCATGGCTTCTCTTTCAGACTGTACTTGATCTCTACTAGCCCGACTACTCGGCAGGTATCTTTCTACAACTGTGCTGTCGTCTGCATACCCATAGATACCGGGCTTCAGCAGATCGTTAATGTGCAGCAGAAAGAGAGTTGCAGAAAGAACGGACCCCTGAGGCACTCCGGCATTTATTGTCAAAGGTTCCGAGGAACACCCGTCGACAACTACTCGGAGAGATCTTTGATTCAGAAAGTCCGTTACCCAGCCGATCAGACCAGGAGATATGCCGTATGCTGAAAGCTTGCTTATAAGGCTCGCATGCCAGACCCTGACAAATGCCTTCGAGACGTCAAGAGAGACGGCGACCGCTTCTCCGTTCTTCTCGAAGGCCTCGCCTAAAATGTGCGTATCGTAAACTAGAAGGTCCCCAGTGGACCTATTTCGGCGAAACCCGTACTGTCGGTCACTGAGGAGATCGTTACCTTCAAGGTACGCTAAAAGGCGCGAGTTCAATACACGCTCCATAATCTTGCAGAGTATGGAGGTGATTGAAATCGGTGTATAATTGGCAGGATCGGCACGGCTGCCTTTTTTGGGCACTGGTTGCACGTTAGCAAGCTTCTAAGATTTCGACACTATTCCAGACTTAAAAGAGAGGCGATACAGACGTGTCAATACAGGAGACAACTCAGCTGCGCATGTCTTGAGCAGAATGGCTGGTATACCATCAGGACCACTGGCTTTATTCACATCAAGGCGACACAATGCTCTCTATACCTCTTTGTTAGTGATGCGGATTTCAGGCATCGAAATACCGCAGTGAGGAAGATGTGCTGGAGAAGCATTGCCAGTGTCTAGATGTGAATTATCAGCGAACAGAGAAGCAAATACATTCGCTTTCTCTGTCGCTGTATGGGCCAGAGATCCATCCGGCTTCAGCAGAGTAGCAGTAGCAGAGGTAGTGAGGGTTGGCAGAAGTTCGACTCGATCGCTTTGGCAAGAGACCAGAAAGCTTGACTGCCAGTAGGTCTGACAGAGAGCTTTTCGCCATTCTTAGCGATACAATCGCGACGAGCCTTCCGTAATGCCTTTTTATACCGTATTTAACAAACACTACTCTTCTGAGTATCAACCTCTAGTGATGTCATCTTTTTTCTCCAAGTTCATCTTAAGCATACAGATTTTTGCAGGTGCGTCTTTTACAATTAAAAGTTATATTTTAGTATGAAGTGTTTAAGATTTTTACACTAATGAAAATGTTCATAAAAGTGAGACCTGTTTTTAATGTAAAGTAAGATATATTTTTAATAATAATTATATTATTACAACATGTTGTAATAATATAATTATTGTTAAAAATATATATGTATGTTAATAAGTTTAGTTTTAGATAAATTAATGCCAAAAACAGTTTTCCGTTAACCTCAAACCACAAACAATATTAATATTTACATTATAATAAAATATTAATATACATATACTTGAAATAACATACTCGTATGAATATCTATTTATTAATTACAGTTGCCTATAGCTTGGCTGTACCGGACGTATGGGATGACTTAACGAGTGTAGTACCAATCTTTCTGATTTACGATTTTTTATGGAATTTATGATTTTTATTTCTAAAAAAAATCTTTATTAATACCTCAAAAGACATAATTATACAAAAAAACATCTGCATCTTGCCCTTATTCCAATTTTGGGGTAGCCGCAGTATGTTTTTTCCTTCCATACTCTCCTGTTTCTCGTCATCTCTGTACACACTCGCTTCTTCTCCATATCGTCTTTCACGCAACCTATCCCTCTTTTCTTCGGCCGTCCTCTACCTGTATAACCCTCCACTTCCATATCTATCACTCTTTTGATTACATGCCTTTCATCTCTCCTTATAACACGCCTATATCATGACAGACGGCTCAATTATAAGGTATAATTCTAAAAAATAAATCACCCGTCATTTGTCATATTCAAAGAGCAACATACATTATAGATATATATTTATTTGTAACACTATTTGTTATGACAAGTAATACATTAATACAATTGAAATTGTGTATTCCTGCTTATAATTAATATATGATTATTCATTTAATTTAATTATACTACGGTGGAGTTTCCAATAATTTGTAAAGGATCAACAAATTAATTATGAAAAACTTAATTATTGTGTGGATGTTCACATAACGTTTTATATTTTGAAGTTATGTAGAAGTCAGTAAATAATTTATATTACGCCTGAGATCACGTTTCTTCAAATCCACCTTTGAAGGTGAAGTTTGTTATTCAGCTCACTGAATAACAATTCAAATTCAAAGCTCTTATACAAGACAAATCTTTTAGATTTCACGGAGTATTTGAAAACTTATCAACGTAATGAAAGAGTTATACAAAATTATTGGATAATTGAATTGGCATAGCATAGTTTTGTAAATAATTCTTCTTTAATATTTGGCATTTACAAAGTTTTTAAGTAAATAATTTTTAAAATAGTTTCGGGATACATTATTTCAAGAGAAAGAACAAAGAAAAGTTTTATGTTTAACAAGTAAAATTTTCCATAGTATTTTTTTTTTTTTTTTTATGTTAGAGGAGGGCAAACGAGCTTGCGGGTCACCGTTGGTATGTGATCACCGCCGCCCATGAACTCTTGCAACATCCGAGGATACACAAGAGCGTTGCCGGCCTTGGAGAAAAGAATATATGCCTTTTTTGAAGGTACCCATGTCGTATCGATCTGGAAATACCGTCGAAGGAAGTTCGTTCCACATTTGAGTGGTACGTGGGAAAAAAGTCCTTGAAAACCGCACAGTTGAAGATCGCCACGCGTCCAGGTGGTATGGATGATAAAGGAGGCGATGGCGAGCTGTGCGGTAGTAATCGTAAAACGAATATAAAATATGACTTTAGCCGTTTTTTATGATGTAGTCTTTAACTATGATAGGATTTTTTTGAATGATAGCACTTTTAAGTATATCATTTTATAATATTATTTAAATTCAAAAAGGAACAATGCATGCTACGCCTCTTGCCGTGATAGGAGTATATCTTCCTCAAAAACTGAAAAGGCCACTTTTTATTGTGTCCGATCGGTAAATCGAATTCGGCTAACGGGAAATATTATTATTACTTGTGAAGTTAATGTCACATATACCTATAAATATGCTAATGGATGATTATAAAGACGCTATACATTTTATTTCATTGCCTTTCTTCATAACATCGCATCATTTATGAGATAAAATTGTATTAACAAAATACACAAAATATACAATACACAATTTTCAGCAATCGTCATGTTAAGAATGAGCAGCAGAGAAAAATTCCTTTTATTTAAGCGTCATATAAAGTACAGCAGAAACAGTTTAGAAAAAATAAACTTTGTTACGTTTGTCACAGACAAAGATATAGACGACACTTTATTACTGTTGTAATTTTAGGTTTTATATTTCGTTGGAAGTTTCAAAACTATATTATCCTTACTTATGTGATTTGTGAATTATGTATACAGATAAGTCCCTTTTAGATATATAATTCTTTGTAAAGAAAATAATGTTAGTTTACTATTTGACGTATTATGTTATTGAATTAATATGAATTCGGTATCTTAGAGCAATCTATGTTATCTACGAATATTATAAAAATTCCATATATGTTCAAGGGCGCGGTTTAAAAACCTGTTTACTTTATAGTCAACGGTTTTCTCAAATTTGTGTAACATTATGATTATATACTCACAGTTAGTCACAGTTGAACGCACCTACTAATGAATTTAATAAAATAACCTACAGAACTAAATTCGTGACTAACTGTGCATAAATATATAATTCTCATTATGTGAAGAAATATGTTAACTCAGTACTTACAGTTATTCAACTGAATATGTATTGAAGCACCATTTACTCCGAAGCTACTTGTATTATTAGTAAATATTTTAAAATCTCTCGTAAACTTCTATGACGCCATAACTAATACTTAAGTCTTTAAATACACTTCAATGATATATTCTTTATCATTTTTAAATCATTGTTAAGTTTAATATACACATCGCATATCCAATAGATCTTATCTGCTGAAATCATAAACAAAATAACGCTGCAACATTTGACGTCGTCAGTCTTTAATCTAATAGTAAGTATTGTGAATGTTATTTATAATGCCTTGTATTTCATGTAATTTACTAAGATTATAGAGGTAGTGTAAAGTGTACATTGTCTTAAGTTAATTTGCTGTTTCATATTTCAATTATGTTTCCGTTATCGTTTAAATTGTTTTATGTTATCATATTCTATAGTAAATATTAAATTACAAAGATTACTTTCAAACTAACGGTTTTTCTTTATTCTTTATGGTTGATCTCAATTACGTCACTGCAATATTAATTTCAGTTACCGCTGATTGTGTTCATAATCAAAGTAATCGATTACTTGATAATTATGAAATTGTAACTTATGATGGTTAATAATTTTATGAATTGTTGAAATAGTTTGAAAAGTTATGGAAAGTATAAATTAACACTCCATGACATTAAAATTACCCTTTTAAGGCTATATTTCTTTACAATTAATTGTTTGTTTCGGTATTGTTAATGTGAGTTTAACATGTTTTAATTAATGTTATAGTAATAAATTTTAAAAATAGTTGTAAACAAAACTGAAATCAGATATAGAATTAACATAAAATAATTAAATTTCAATTAACTGTAGACATGCGATCCCATTAACTACACAGTAGGTAACAATTAAATGAAATTTGTATTTATTCAAATAATTTTCTATGAAGTGATTGATTTAAGTATATACAAAGAATGCTATCACTAAGTTTGATAAGGGTTGTTTTACTCCACAAATGTTGATAAAGATCTGTTATTATTTGTTTATCAGGATGGGTTAAGTTACTTATGTACTATCCGAGGTTTAGTCACTTCATTTTCGTAGTGTCTAAAACTTTCTAATTATAACTAAAACGACTACAATTCAATGTTTATCAATATTTTACAATATTTTTTTATAACAATATATCTCTTTTAAGAATTTGTTGAAAACTGAAGTGAGTTTTTCATTATGATATCGACATAAGACTCACGTTGTTTTTATTTTATTGCACATCTTACTGTAGATTTTCTTTTAAATTATTTTTGTGTGTTTATCTTTTATACCAGACTTTATTAGAATTGGAGAACAATTTGCTTACTGCTTGTAAACTTTATTTACAATGATTTAAATATTATTTGCAAATACTTCAAAAGTTATAAAATAAGTACCTCGTCTCAATCAAATTTATTATTATATTTATATAATTAATTTAACATGCAAAAACTCATGAATCACATATGCGTGCAGAAGCTAACATTTATCATCTGTATCCTACTGTTTCATAGTTTCCGGGAATAGCATTCAGGACACACGTTGGTCTAGTGTAACCAAACTGTGATACCTTAAAGTCAAAAGCTTGGACCTATATTTGCAAACACTGACAAAATTTTCATATTTTGTTAAAAAAAACTATAATAAAATGCAAATATCAAACGCAAAAGAAACTCTTACAGTTTTGATTAAAATACATTTGAATAGTTTGTACAATTACAGTAAAACTGTCGCGAGAACAAAACTCTCCAACTCGAATAATGCGGCGACAATTTGTATTTGAGCGAGCTGAGATTTTATGTAAAGCCTTTTTATAAAGTATGAATAAAGTAAGATAAACTACAAGATTCATTTTCGAACATTTCAAAAACTTGTTAAATTATATTCCCAAGAAAATAAATCACAGTAATCCTTTATATATTTTATATAATATGTCCAAAGAGTAACGTTCTTCTCTAATTAACGCGTAAGTTTTTAGCAGATTATATTACCGGCAGCTATGTTTGCATATAAAATGCCCTATTAGAATAGCGTATACAATAACGAAAAAATCTAAACTATTTCACATGACACAAGGGTTAGTAAAAATAATTTTGTAATTAATGTTTTAAGTTTGGTAACATCGAAGACTACATCTATTAGTTTTAGAAAGGTCGATTTTATTTTGGTTTTAGGATTCCATAGGAAATAGATTTAGATTTTAAAGATTGACACAATCTGAAGCCACAAATGTTACGGTCTCAAGGTTCATAAATATTGGATCTAATTTAAAAGATATACTCAAATGCAACTCAAGCAATTTTAGGCTACATACTGTATGTAACCTTAAGTTGTACAGATCGATTTATTTTTAATCATTTTTCATATTATAGTGTTTCGATAAACATTTTTTTTTTCGTTTTATTAGGTTAAAATGAAAGGGAATAGTAATTTTTATTTCAATATAATTTATTATTCGTAATATTGAGAAATACAAATGAGGTCAAATCAACTTCTTATTGAAAACATTGAAATTAATGCCAATTCAATTTGTATGTGCTTTGATAGAGTTACCAAATACCTAGTCCAAATATAAACCTTTCATACTGGATATTCATTATCATAAGATTTTAAAGGCATTTAATTCTTCCGTATTTTCCACACTTACTTCGTAATCGGAAAGAAAAGATAATGAGATAAAGACATTGTTGAATGATAATGATAAAAAAAAGATATTTAAGAGACGTTCCGACCACTTTTAAATTTGAGAGATGGTTGAATTAATTCGATAATTTTTTGAGAGATAAGTAACGTTGAGTTTCTTCCTAGCATAATAATAATTCACTAGGTGTTTTAATACTTAAACAACTTGAACTTGTTTTTTACACACTTTTAAATTACTTGAAATTATTTATTTAAAACAAAAAAATATCAAATAGGTATACTGGGGTTTTAAAATTTTTCATTAAAGATCGTAGAAGAGATTGGAGAAGATAACGAATATATTTTGGAGCAAAATACATTGAAATACATTATGGTACCAGCACCATAATGTATTTCGATGTATTTTGCTTGCAATGTACTTGAACCCCAAATTCATCAAATAGAATGAACTCAACAGTAATTCGGTGTTTATCCATCTGTCACTAGGAATTAGTTAACCACAAACTGAGGTCGTCACATGCACTACTAATTCGTGCAATATTGATGATATATGATCAATGATAACTTAAGTATGGAAATGTTTTAAATATATTAGTAATTCAATATTCATATATGATTAAGTACTTTTGTATTTTTTTAATACAATGTTTTGGTTGATCGTATAGATACTGAAAAATGTATCTAGAAAATCAACAAATCATAAATTTTTTGTTACTTCTATTGTAAAATTTATTATCTATTTCATAAGATAGGAATCTAAGCGACGGCTAGGAAGCCGTCGAAAGTACGAGCTCTATTAAAGAGAGTTTTGCTCTGTTGGTTATATTTAATAATGTGACAGCAATATACTGTACTATATTGTCATTGGGCTACTGTCTACATTTTTATCCTATTTCTTGAATATTCCTACATTAACAGAGAGCATATGAGTATTCGGGTCAAGTCACTAAGGTAACCAAGTGCCAACACTTGCCATCAAGTGATGGGAAATTATTACCCAATATTTTGTAACACTAAAGGAATGAGAAGTACGTTGCTGAATATTTTAGGAACAAATACACACTTTTTTTCAAGGTATCCATGCAGTATCGAACTGGAAATTCCAGCGACGAAAGTTCATTCCATATTTACGTAGTTTGTGGATGAAAGTTTTAGGAGAATTGCTGTTTCATATTTCAATTAAGATTTTTTTAATAATCATACAAGTTATTTTATATTAAGTATTCAATTACAAGAAGGTACTTTCTAACATAAAGTTTCACCCATACTGGCAAAGTATCAGGAAACACCATTGACCAACATGTTTAAGACGTCGCCTGAATGTCAATTTCAATTATTGCAGATTATTTAAAACATATAGTGTTCATACTTAAAGTAAAATCATTTTTTTAAATAGTATTTTTAATGGTTAAAAGATTTTAGATAATTAATAATTGTATTATGTTCATTATTACTTTATTATAAGATCGTATTTATAGAAAGTAAAAATAAAACTTCATGATGTGTAAATAATTGATTTTAAAGTTATATTTGCTCAATTAATAAATTGCTTCAGCATCATACAATAATATGATAGTCTGAAGGTGGCATAAACATAATAATATAATATTTTTACTATATAATATGTTCAGTTTAGTGTTCGTAAAAAAAGTTTCACTTTTAATAATCTGTTAGATTAAGATAAAATAATAAACAAATTCTTCATTGCTATAACCGACAGGTTCTAAAAGCTGTGCATCTCTTAGTTCGGTGACCATTCCGAGATTTAAAGAAATATATATATATATATATATTTCTTTTTCCTTTAACGTTTTAGTTTTCGTTTTATTCTCTGTCAATTTTCAAATGACATATTATTCCAAAATAATTAATGTGTGTTTATAATGTTACATTTAAGATTATAGGATTTATTAATAATAAATAAATTGTAATTCAAAACCTTATTAAAAAGTAGAATTAGCATAAAAAAATTAAATTTCAATTAATGGGAGGCACTCACGCGATCACGCTAACCATAAGTATTGCTTACAGTTATATTGAAATAAATTTAAAAATGTATGCCATTTACGTAGCGAATTTACTTAAGAGCAGACTGACTCAAAAATAAAAAAGATCACTAGTTAGTTGATAAGGTTGTTTACTATGCAAAAATTTGTTAATAGCGAATTTTTATCATCTGTCATTATTTAATTAAAATTTTAATTCAAAATATCTTTATTCAAGTAGGCATTTACACGCACTTTTGAGTCGTCAATTATTACAATAAAAAAAAGGTCAGTGTAGTCAGTACGTGACTAAGCTAAGACTAAGTACGTACTAAGAGTACGTAGTAAGACTAAGTACGTACTAAGCTACCACAGGCTCGGAATGCTACTCTGTTGAGAAGAGCCGGTCGGAAACTCAGGAGTTGTTCTTTTTAAAAGAAATGTAACAATTTTAGACGATGTACATTATAATATCAATTCTGCAAATGAGTCAACATGAATGCATTTAAAGAACTCATATATAAGGTCAAGTAATAATCGATATTAATTCACCTTGATTTCGTGTTAACTAGAATGTTTCATTTATAATTAAATTGACTTGATGGTTATCTTATATTTCAAATCTTATGTTAAGCTTCATTTAAAAATATGGAAACTGAAATGAATTCTTAATTGCAATATTGACAAAACTCACAGATTTCATTACAAGCGTTGTTGTATTTACGGGCTACGGAAACTTATATAAACGACTATCATGAGTGGCCGAGAAGGTTTTAATGAAGAAGGAAGCACTTCTTCTTGTATATAATAAATATTATGACTATATTTTAAATTAGAATTCAAAATATCTTTATTCGAGTAGGTATTTACATATACTTTCTAATCGTCAATTATTACATTAAAAAGGCCAGTTAGCAATTTCCGACTAAGCTACCATCATTTACAAACACAATTATGTTCTCTGAGCGCTATGTTATTTATTTAAATAGATATTGGAATTTCTATAATTTTCATTATTGGTTATTGTTAATCTGTTACAATATTAAATTGGTATATCATTACATATTAATTAAGTGCTAAAAATATAAACTAAGCTTTTATATTACACAATTATTGAATTTAATCTAATAATTTGTTTGTAGTTGTGGTAAATCTGTCTGTGTATCATTATGTCCTTAGCTGTATATTATCTTTATAGAAACATAAATATGAATGATGTTTATAATAATAAAATTATTTCTATATAACACATAATAGCTTCTAGGTGTTTAAATTTATCAACTAACTCTTGTAAGTGCGGTTCGTAGAATGTTATCTGCACCCCACGTTACAATTAAGTCGCTGTCACGTTTCCGCTCAGTGTTCTTAAGTGAAGACTTAAAGTGTATTTTGCAGCACTTCCCTTTACGTAACTATTATATTATATATTTAGTTTATTAGAAAAATTACTCTTTGGATATCTATATTCTGAAATGTAAAGTCTTCTCTGAAATGTTTATAGTGGACATCGTCCATTCAACCAAAATAACAATACTGTTTAGAATAATATGTGTTTGAATTGTTTGATATTTCATAATTGGGTGAAGAAAATAAAAAAATCAGAATATCAGATTATTATTTATTTGTTTTATAGTGTAATACAATACAATACAATACAACACAACACGATACGACACAGTACAATACAATAATGAGAAAGGATTGGAAAAATGTGTAAGATCAAATTGTATGTATTATTAAATGTTATTTTATATATCATTTAGAACTCCTAAAACTGTGATTTAATATGAACCTATTAAAACTTTGGTTAAATAGAACTACACCAAAAAAGTCACTCACTAAGTTTTGGAAGTGTGTTGAAGTTAACTCTATTGTCATAAATGTGGTTTATCGCCGCACTGTCGTATGCACGTCCTGGAATATGTCCATTACCTTTCATCATATCATTTCTGGTATAACTTAATATATTATTATATTAATCATGCGATGTTGTCTAACATAATTAATATTAAGTGTAATACCACTTTAAAGCGCTGATTAGGTAGTCAAGGTATTTCCGTCATCATCAATAAACATTGTCTGCAAGCAAAAAAACGGAAAAAAATAAATTAATTTTCATGAATCTCTTCTTCAGTAGGTCCAATTGTTAGATAGTTTGAGTTCATCGCGTTCCGACAAAGAGACAAATGCGAAGAATGACTATGTTTTGTTGATGGTTTATAGTTGTTCCTAATTTTTTGACAACTTTTTGCCTTATTAAAGATAGAAAATCTTTCTATATTTATATACCGCGTATAGAAATTTTGTTTTTTTTTTACACGTTTAAACTTTTAAAAAATAGATCTCTAAGTAATAATATTAAATAATGCAAAGCTGTCATTACTTCTACACTGTTATTGCTTGGTACCCATCATTTTAATATTAGGTTTGACAAAGACTTAATAAAAAAAAGATTAATATGATAATAAGAATATAAAAAAATAAGAATTGTATGAAACATAATAAGTTCTATAACATTGGTGTTGTTTTGAATTTTTTTCAATTTTTTTTATTTGTTATTAATTTTCTGATCGACTCTAATTTAAATGTTAAAATGTATCGTAAAAAGATGACCCGTCATAAAAAACAAACACCCACCGACATAGTTTCTTCTAAATGAACATAATATTACTATTTAATAGTGTTTATAATAAAACATGTACTTCTTTGAAATATCGACCCAATTTAGTTTATAATTCTATTATTAATGATATACCTTTACTATTGGTAATTTTATACCAGTTTACTGAAAGATAAGATACGTTAGTTTAATATCATAGTTAATATATGCATATTAAATAAAGTCTCTAGTTAAGTAACTAGTTGTTGCTAAAAAGTATTCACTCTCATAAACAGGCAAACTGATAAAAAGATAAACAAAAAGACAATATAAAATCTGACGTTTAGAGTTCTGTGCCGAGTACTGAATACTCAGCAATTATAATGCAAAATAATTATTAAATATATTTGCCTCGTTACTATCTTACTAAATACTAATTTAATTCAATAAATGTAGAAATAAACTATGGAACTCGGCTTCTGTGCCATAGAAGCCTATATCAAAAGCAAACAGTTAAAGTTAAGTAGATAAATGAAAATTATATTTCAAGCAGTTGTGGGTATTAATAAATATTACAAGAAATCAAAAGTCTAATATAATTAACTTCTTAACTTATCGTACAGAGAAACTCACTATTAAAACACGTATTCACTTCTTCAATCTATAAGATTGCTTTAATTACAGCAATGCGAAATCAACACTAGTTATATACATATACACAAATTAATCTAGGACTTCTACTACAACAACTCAATTGAAACTACACAATACAAGTGATTGAGTGCAGTAAGTTTGTTTGACTTTTCCATTAAGAGTAACGTATCAGGAAACGTATCAGTAACGTATAAGGAACAAAATTTAAGAAGTATTTACTGTAAGTAAAGCTACATTTTTCTTCGCTTTTAATAGGTTTTTGTCTTATTACACTTAAAATTATTTCTAGGAATACCTCTCTTTAGATAATGCAATTAACCTCTTAAGGTTAATTGCATTATCTAAAGTAAATTTAAAAATATCCAGATATTAAATTATCAATATACAATCAAATAGTTTGCAATGTCAGCACACTTCATTCAATGGACCAATACACTCTTTTCATTACCTTATTATCATTATTTACATTACATTTTTTATTATTATTATTACATTATTTCATTAATGATGAATTAATGATATCTCAAATCAGGCACTATTTATAATAGTGAAATTAATGGCGGATTATAAATGTTTGTAATATCACCAAATTTTGGCTTAAGTTATTGTTCTGTGATTATATGATTGGTAGAAGTAGAATTTATTTAATTTTATCATCAATACATTCATGGGACTTCTAAATCTTGATCTTGAGTGCATACAACTAAATGTATTTTCACTCAGAGCGGAACATATTTTTCTAAAACATCTAAAACATGATTTTTCTTTTGTTGTGTTCACAATAAAAAATTATGTTTTAGTTACTAAGTGTTAAGAATTCATTTTTTTTTTCAAAATATTTATAAAATTAACCTGTGTTTATTTTAAAACAAGCTCTACAAGCAAGTATTTTTTTTTATTAATTATTTTTAATAATAGAACAATTACTACTTATTACTAAGTGGTACCTCGAAAAGTGTACACTTTTAAGGAGATTTTTAAAATAGTATCTTGTGTATATTTATCGAAGGTAGAGAACAAAAGATGTTTAATTAGTTTAATTTTTCTTAAATTTCATACTAGACGTATCAAATAAACTTTGAATTGAATTAGAGAGTTTACTGTAATGGGATTTGATATAACATATAATTATCATAAAATGCTTCTAAAGATATTAAGTAACCACGAGTGTTGAATTATATACATTATGATTTAGTATTATTAACGTTAAAAACAACAGATTACCGGACAGGACCACAAATCAATATTTATTTATATCAATATTTATTCACAAGGTGGTAGAGCCTAGCTGTAGTTATCTTACTGCAGCTCGTATTGGGCTGGCTCGACCGGGGAAGGACCACCCTCTCACAGAGGACCGACGTGTAGTAACCAAATTCATTTGGTTATGTTTCGTCGGTGAGTGAGAGAATCCGGAAGCCCAACCCCCCTCCCCTCCCCCCACGCCAAACATGAAAGCGATGCCTAAAAGAAAAATACCCCAGGAGGGTACCGGCTTTGATGAAGCCGGGGACCCCCTCCCCGAGCAAAATCGGGGAAATGATTCTCGGATTTTGCTCGGGCTGCCCGTCGTATCTGGGGCGGGCAAAGTATCGCCTTTTGTGTTTTTTGAGGGCAAACGACGAGTCAACGCAGCGGCACCCCGACCCACTCTAAATGTGGAATTTTGCAACATCCGGGGACTTCATTCCAACTTGAACGCCGTCCACTATCATCTAGAGACGGCGCAGCCGGCCTTGTTGTTTCTGACGGAGACGCAGATATCTCACCCTAGCGACACAGCGTACCTATCATACCCCGGGTATAAACTCGAACATCATTTTATACCACACGCCGGGGTATCTGTGTTCGTAAGGGAGGATATCTGCTACCGTCGCCTTCAGGTTTTTGAAGGTCGGGACCTGTCTGTACTCTGGCTGCGCGTGGACATGGACGACCATGTCAGAGTCTACGCGTGCCTCTACAGGTCCCATAGTGGTAATGCAGAAACGGATCAACTCTTAGGCCATGTTCAGGCGAAGATTGCCGATCTGCTTTCACAGACTCCCTCCGCCGAAGTCGTAGTCCTTGGGGACTTCAATGCGCACCATGCCGATTGGCTAGGGTCACGTGCCACCGACTACGCGGGGAGATCTGTGTTTGACTTTGCTTTGGCAAATGGTCTGTCCCAATTGGTAAAGACGCACACTCGTCTACCGAACGTGGACAGCCATATGCCCTCTTTGTTGGATCTTCTGCTGACTACACATCCCGGAAAGTACCAAGTCACTGTCGAGGCTCCCTTAGGGTCCTCTGATCATTGCTTGGTACGGAGTGTAGTGCCCATTGAACGCCCAGCTCGCACAAGCCCTGCGACTTGACGCGTTTGGCACTACAAGTCAGCGGATTGGGATGGAATGCGATCCTTTTTTGCATCCTACCCATGGGGGCCGATTTGTTTCCCTTCCAATGATCCTAGTGACTGCGCTGCGGCTGTAGCTGATGTGATACTTCAGGGCATGGAACTATTTGTACCAAGCTCTGTGGTACCACTCGGTGGCAGATCGCGGCCTTGGTTTGATGCGTCTGTCAGGGCTGCAGCAGCTGGCAAACGGCAGGCTTATCAAGCTTGGGCTAATGCGTTAGTCACTAAGGATCCGAACTCTAGAGTTCTGAAGAGGAAATATAATCGTGCCTCCAGATTCTTCAAACGGAAAATTGCTAGAGCGAAGTTCAAGCATGTCGTCAAAATTGGGGATCAGCTGGCAAAGTACCCACCTGGCACGCGCAAGTTCTGGGCGCTTTCCAAAGCCAGTCTGGGAAATTTCTGTCAGCCTTCCCTGCCGCCATTGCACACTGGGAATGACTCTTTGGCCCACACGGCAAAAGAGAAAGCCGATCTCTTGGGCACTCTTTTTGCCTCAAACTCGACTTTAGACGACCAGGGGAAGGCACCGCCTATCATCCCGCGGTGCCCGAGCTTAATGCCGGAAATAGTTTTTCGGCAAAAACTCATCCGAAAAGCCCTCCTTTCCTTGGAAGTTCATAAGTCGAGTGGGCCAGATGGTATCTCTCCAGTTGTGCTACGAACATGTGCCCCTGAGTTGACACCAGTGCTAACGCGTCTATTTCGGTACTCCTACTTGAAAGGCGTAGTCCCGGTCTCATGGAAGCGTGCCTTTGTCCATCCGATCCCTAAAAAAGGTGATAGCTCGGATCCAGCTAACTACAGACCTATCGCCATTACCTCTCTGCTCTCCAAAGTAATGGAGAGCATCATCAATAAACAGCTCCTAACCTACCTCGAGGATCACCAGCTGGTCAATGACCGGCAATATGGCTTTCGCCATGGTCGATCGACTGGTGATCTTCTGTTGTATCTTACACACCGTTGGGCAGCTGTTATTGAAAGCAAGGGAGAGGGTCTGGCAGTTAGTCTGGATATGGCGAAAGCCTTCGATCGTGTATGGCACAAGGGGCTTCTTTCGAAGCTACCTTCCTATGGGCTTCCCGAGAGTTTATGCAAGTGGATCACCAGCTTCCTCACTGGGCGGAGCATACAGGTCGTTCTCGACGGTTTTTGCTCGGACCCCAAGCCCGTGAATGCTGGTGTACCCCAAGGCTGCGTGCTATCCCCAACTCTGTTCCTCCTGCACATCAATGATATGTTGGATATCTCCAACATACATTGTTATGCGGATGACAGCACTGGGGATGCGGTATATTCCGGCCGTGCAGGTCTCTCTCGGGAAAACGTCGACGAGTGCCGAAAGAAACTTGTGTCTTCTATAGAGACTTCCTTAGGGATGGTCTCTGAGTGGGGTGAACTGAACCACGTTCAGTTCAATCCCCTAAAGACACAAGTTTGCGCGTTTACCACTAAGAAAACCCCATTTGTCGTATTACCGCTCTTCGAGAGCACTCCTCTTATTGCCTCGCCAAGTATCAGAATACTGGGCCTCGACATTTCGAGCGATTGTCAGTTTCGTGGTCATCTGGAGAGCAAGGCCAAGTTGGCCTCGAAGAAATTGGGAGTGATTAATAGAGCGAGGCAGTATTTCAAACCTGGCCAAAGACTTGCGCTCTATAAGGCGCAGGTCCGGCCACACATGGAGTACTGTTCTCATCTCTGGTCCGGATCACCCCAATATCAGCTTCTACCATTTGACCGCGTACAACGGAGAGCCGCTCGGATTGTCGGGGACTCGGTGCTCTGCGAACGGCTGGACTCTTTGGCATTGCGTAGAGACGTTGCTTCTTTGTGCGTCTTCTACCGCATTTACAACGGGGAGTGTTCCGAAGAATTATTCGATCTGATGCCTGCCGCCGAATTTCATCACCGCACAGCGCGCCATCGCCTCCAATACCATCCTTACCACCTGGATGCGTGGCGATCCTCCACTGTGCGGTTCTCAAGGACATTTTTTCCACGTTCCACTCGCTTGTGGAACGAACTCCCTTCGGCGGTATTTCCAGATCGGTACGACATGGGTACCTTCAAAAAAGGCGTCTACTCCTACCTACAAGGCCGGCAACACTCTTGTAAATCTTCGGATGTTGCAAGATTTCATGGGCGGCGGTGATCACAAGTCATCTGTGACCCGCCAGCTCGTTTGCCCTCCTCTTCCATAAAAAAAATAAAATAAAAAAAATATAATATTAATAGATTTCCATAATGTAATGTAATATAATACAACTTAATTTTAAATAAAGTCGCATTTTATAATACCATTTTTGTTACAACAATGTATTATAGAGAAAAAAATTGATAATCCTGTGGGACTCAAAAAGTTTATAAAGGATAGCTAAAAACATTAACATTTTATGAAAATTTCGCTCTTAATATGTGGACATAAATTAGCTCCGAGATATATCTTTAGATAACCCTGCTTTACACCTAGACTTTTACTTTATTAGAACTTAAACTGATTTACTCTAGTGGAATTAATCTTTCTATTAATATCTGTTCTAATTAAACTAAGTTTATTTCTAAGAAACGATAAGTTTGAAAAAAAAAAAGAATTTTATTTTGGTTTGAAATTCTTGTATCTCCATCATAGATAACAATTAAAATTAAAACGATGTTACTTAACAAATATCATAGTTCTAGGTCAACGGGAATATGATTTTGTCATAAACGGTACTATCTTTTTTCACTTGTTTAGATGTTTTGTTATATCACACTGCAAGAGGCTGTAGACTATATATTATTTTCATTTTATCTCGATACTTGATGCGTTCTCGAAATTAAAGACAGTGATAGAAAGACAAGCGGACGCACGAACGGACGGATAGACGGATAACAAGGTGTTCTACAGAACTCAAGCCCTATTTCACTCTTTTATGTTACAGTAAAATTATATTCTAACTTTATTTCTATAAATTCTCTAGAAACAATAGAATACTAACGTTTTGTTTCAAATTAAACATTTAAAAGTACAATATAATGTAAATTACATAAAAAGTGAAATTAATCTTTAATGTTTTTAATATATATGATATTTTCATTTTATTTAATTTTAGGAATGTAATAAAATTTTTTGAAACCCTTCTTAAGTAATATGAAGCATGATTTTTGAAATAGGTAATATATTATAAAAAGTCTAAATTACATTATTATTATTTGACTTGACTATATGTAATAATATTTGAAATTAAATTTAAAACTAATTGATAAAAACGATAAAAAATTTATAATACTTTTATTACATTTTCAGTGCAATTACTTTATAATAACCCAACCTTTGCTCAACGTGAGATCGTGATTAGTCATTGTATATATGAAGTAGTCAGAAATGCGTTGGTATTAATAATCGGTTAACTTTTATAGCAATAGAATTGTATTAAAAGTTTGTTTTTGTAAGTAAAATATTTAAATTACTATGTACATATATGACGTAAATGTAATTATAGCATCGTCTAAAGACCAAACGTACTGTCATATTGTGTTTAATTTTTGTTTGTCTAAGTAACCACATCACATTTTCTTCTAGTGTGATATTTTTAGTAAATGCCTTGAACCTATTGGAATAAACTACTTTAGGAAATCCCAACAGAGTTAAACTATTTTAAAACTCCAAACTAAGTATGCAATTTTGTTATACTAAAGTTACCATTTTATATACGATGTATGCCTCCTAATCTAAAAAAGTTTTTGAAACAACTATTTCGTATCTTTTCCATAAGAGATACTTTTGTAGGTGACATAAAGAATAAGAAGAAATAAAAAATGTAAAATAATTACAAATCTCTGATCAATAGTAATTCATGATAGCTAAACTTAAAACCGAAAAAATCTGCGAATACAAATCAAAAGTAAGCGTGATACAGTTTACTTAGGGTAAAATTGTCTTTGATACTTAATTCAGACAATTTTTCATTGTAACTTCTACTCTAATAGTAGGCTGGATAAAAATCTTGACCGTAATATTAAATTGGAATTGGGAAAGGAGTCTTATTCTGAGTGACTGATTTATTTGTATATTTCAAGATACTCAACTAATAGTCTTTAAACTTACTGCTGATAAGCTGTTTGTGTAAAACCATACCATGTTGTGTACAGGACAGACATCTTTGAAAGTTACAGTAGTTTCCTTAGAGTACCATTTACTTTTATCTAACAATAAATAGTTTACATCGATATTCCAGTCTTTTGAATCAATCAAAAATATATAATTCATTCTAATATAAAACTAAAAAATAGATTTGAATCAAGTTTTAAAATAGTATCAAAAATATAAATAAGGCGTTACACTTTTATTAACAAATAACTAACAATTAGATTACTCAGATAAAAACACGCTTAATACTTACGAGATGATATTCGTATTTCAGAACGCACTAGTTACAATGTTCCACGAATGTAGAAACGTAAAATTAATAAAATAAAGTAACATTATTAAAATGTAACATATGTAAGAATATTTTCTTGTTAAATAAAGTTATGTGATTTCTGAATGAGAGAATCACAATACTGTAAGTTAATCATAGAAAATTTATTACATTAACTTTGATAGACAAGTAAGCGATATAAGAGTAAGCTTCCAAGAATCGATAGAACAAGTTGTAGAGGAGCTTCATGTAGTAGTTTTATCGAACATTGCATTTAAATGATAATTAAAATAGTACATTTAAGTAAGTGATTAAAAAACTACTCTTCAAGACAATAAAACAAAGTCGGTAATCTTTTTCATACCTGGTACAACATTTGCAACCACGCTTCAAGCGTATATGTAAGTATATTTATTTATAGGTGGAGTTGATGTATTTAAGAACACTAAAAAGAATAATTTCATTATTACATCTTTTTTTATGTTTATTTATTATTTAATGCACATAAGTGCCCAAAAAAGGCTGAAAAAACGTAGCTTTTAGACTTCACTCAAAAAACCGTGACTAAATTCTTACAGAAAAATTATTCAGCAGTAATGAGAGTCAAAGCCAAATTACTGCTATTTAAGCTGATTGAATAGTAAAAATTTTATTGAAATTTTCAAAAAACAGTAGCCATAATATATAAATTAGTTACATATAACAACAAACATACATAAGAAGAGTAACATTGAAAACTAGTTTCGGTCTCTCTCTGTCGGTCAGGATGTTAAAAATATTTTTTGGGATATTTTTTATAAATTGCTCTGTATATCTTACTTGTTGAAGATTATAATACTTACTGGAATTATAGTATAATATATAAACAATTAAATAGTACTATACCGTGAAAAATATGGATTTAAAGTAAATTGTACACAAACTATTGCTTTTGATATCATATAATGAGTGAAAAACGGAACTAATATTTGTCCTCGCTCAAAGTTAAAAGTATAAAATTAAAATACTTATATAAAATTAACTTCTCAATTAACCTCACCAATACCGTTAATTAAAGATGCACATAAAGACCGCTACAGCCTCATTACTCTATTGAGTAGTTTTAAAAAGATCCTCAAATAATAAATATCCGTAAAACGGCAATAAACTTTCTTCTTGGTCTCATTAGAGAGCTTGTTTTGCAATCAGTACAAAATTTACTTTGAATGAATATCATGGAGGATGATTTTTTTAAGATACTTTAAAAATCCTGGAACATCTACACAACAAATACGGTGGAATTCAGAAGTACTTTATAAGTCAATCAAACTATAAATCTAGAATAATTAATTTTATTTACTTATACATATTAATATTTATTTGTATATATATATATATATACTTTGTAATGATAAACATAATAATATATGAAATACATCATTAATGACTGTAGTTTATTTATTGACTTCAGCTGATTTTACTCATGCAAATATTATTTATATTAAATGTTGGATTAGAACGATGGTTTTGCTGATAAAATATACCTTAAAAATACTTATAGTTATTTAATCTTTTAATAAAAATTACAAAGAAATTATAAATTGAATAATTTACAAAACATAATATAAATAACATTATTATTATTTTATTGGTATAATGTAATATTGTATTTTATTCCGTTGTAGCGTTATTGATATAATTTTCATTTTCGTTTGATAAGAGAGAGCAATTAACAATGGCTCTAGAGTTTCTGTAAGTTAAAGCACATTAGTGTACCCAGTGGTCACTGATGAGTATATTTTCAAACATGTGAAATATGTTCACTGATAATTTTTATAAGCATAGTGGTGTATATGAAACTAGCTATTTATATTTATTTTATGTTTACTGTTTCCTATTTTCATGACAAATATTTATTAGTCCTAGAATTGTAATTTACTTGAATATACTGAAACTTTTATACTTAGAAAGACTTTAACAAATGTATACTTAATATAACTAACTTACATAAAATACCAAAAACTACAGTCTTAAACTTTAACCACAGACGTCCATCTGTCACCTGTCTAGACTAAAACGTGAACAAATCTAATAATTTACTGTCAGATACAGTACTATCAAAGTAAAAGTCAAGGGAATGGCTTTTCTAAATTTACATTCGTCCTTAACTTTTTATTTCATATTGTTTTAATTCAATCCAAGGTTGAAATCCATTGTCAAAAAACAATAAACTTTTAAATCAAATACTTTCATTTAACTGAACTGTTAGTTTAGTTGCTACCAAATAAAAAATAACTAAATTAAAATAATTCTTGTTTTCATTGGAACTAAAAAAAAATAAATGTTAAGTACATCTTCATAAAAATGCTTTTAATTTACTTTTACTAAATCATTTAACTTGTTTTTCATTTACTATATATTTATTATAGTATTGTGGACTATAACTAGGTCATTAGTAGAAGGGCTTCAATTAGAGGTTAACCATCCACGGGACCATCAAAGCTAATTGTGTTAATTCTCCTTCTTTTATTCGCAATATCACCATGAACTGGGATTGTTATGTAAGAGAAGAATAATTTCGAATTCAGATGTTTGTTTTGGGATACTTAAGTTTAGACTTATTGTTATATTTGTATTGTCATCGTTTGAACTTCTTTTGGATTAACTTTACAAAATGAGCCTGTATAAAAAATTATTTATATTATTATTTTATGTTTTGTGTGACCATTATTTTACGTGTTTTGTTTATTTTAAGAAGTTTGAGACACATTTTCGTTAAAGAAATTTCATTTTTAATATTCCAACAATTGCAAATTTCAAAATTTCGAGAACAATTACGGTATATGATATGGTACGGCTCACTGATAATATTAGTAAGGCGATACAGCATATAATTTATAACGATTCAAAAGGACAATTTATTTATTCTAAAATCAACAGAGAAAAAAAAACGGCAGAAGCCAAAAGATTTCGCTTTGAATACAGAGTTACAATTTTGTAATATTTGTAACCTCCTTACAATATTAAATACTTTGATTACTTTGTACCATAGATTTATTATATATATTCCTGCAATATTAAGGTTATGTTAATATACCTCAACCATGTCATTTTTATACTTAAAAAATTAACCTTTTAAAGGCATGAATGTCGGTGATTGCATGAATTACTAATTATCAGGATAACATCTGCTGAGCCGTCTTGTACCTCCGATAGAAACCTTGTAGAGTACAACCTCAAGATGGCAATTTCTCACCGTGACTCCGAGGCTATGAAAAAGCTAGTGAACTTAATAACCTAGCTTACTACTACTACTACTATTTACTTTATTTATTATTACTATTAATTTCTAAAATAGCTTTCGAAAACTTGTGCAGGTGTACAATTTCCTGCGAAGATACCATCGCAATTAAAATCGTAACAAAATTGTTTTAAAATTACAATGAAAGGCCCATGCCTTGTCTGTCACAAATGTCTATGGTCATAAAGAAAAAAATAAAAAATAAAAAATAAGGAAGGTATTAAAATGTACTTTCGAAACTCTAGTGGCTATTTCATCCAAACCTCATGACTGATCAAATATGGCTAATCCAGTAAAATCGAATATGGCCAAAATCATTTTCTTTTTTAAATTCGGTGTATGGGGGTTCCTGATGTTACTGATCACGATTAGGATTTGTACAATTCGAAATGGCGGATCCAATATGACTAATTTTTAAAAGATATTATTTGTTTTCCAATGAATTTATATTTATTTTCACAAATAACATTTAAAAATGCTTGTACTTAATGGAGAGTAATAATAGTAATATACTTATTTTTATAAAAATCTTTGCCAGAAATAATGTCATCGTCAAAACAAGACTTTAATCGTGAATGAATATTGATAATTTTCTAGGTAAATTATTTATTCCTATCTAAGTATCCCAAAAAAATATTAAGATTGTTTAATTTAATGTATAGGAGTGTGCTAAGGTTTGTTCTATTATTAGAGCATTTAAAGCATTTTATTTTTATTAGTCCTTTCTTTATTTTTATGTAAAAATAATTATAAAGATTGAATGCATTAAAAATATAATTAGTATAAAAATAATGATGTAAAATATATATATGAGAATCTTTCATGAGAATTAGAGACACTGATTGAAGAGTCTTTTCAATCAGTTCCTCTTAATTCTTATAATGATTTTTCTTGGTCGGCTATTGTTCTTTATTCCGTGCACATGTGCCTATCCCATTACTTTCCCAAAAAATTAATTGTTATCACCAATGAGTCTTGTTTATGCATTGCTAATAGCTTTTGATTAACTTTCCATGTTATATGTGCAGTGTAAAGGAACTATATAATATAGGCTATGAGCAAGCATAATTTGCAGTTCTTAGTTGTTTTTGAAATATTTTTCCATATATCTATATATATTTCCTGTTTTGAAAATAATTGATACTTTATATAAACAATGGTACTATATTTTTGGAAATGATAGACTTTTGAGCTCGAAAGGACCACACAACCAACAGTCGCACGAACTAACATAAGTAACATAAATAATAAACGTGTATTATTAAAAAAAATCTAAAACTGATTCTGATTTAATAAATCAATATGATAACATTTATTTTAATGTTGCAAATAGAATAAATTACTGAATTGTGGTTTCTATATTTTCTCTGTATTTTTTTCAATAATTTCAGGAGCCGAGTATGGTGGTTCGGAAATCCTCCTGTACATGGGACTGCACTACGTCATCTCCAAACAATAAAACATGTAACAATGCATCTCAATGACGGCGACAAATATACAGCGGAATAAACAAAAATTTTGAAAACTATGAAAGCTTAAACAGAAGCTTAGATATTTTTCTTTTGGATAACTTCTATTTTATCTATGTACACAATTATGGAAAAACTTACCAATCTCAAGTTGATTATAAATAAGTATAGTGAAACTGAATCTATAAAAAACATACATAATCTATATCTTTTATTAAATTAGAGCTTTTAGTATGTCTACTTTGAAAAAGCTAGAGATAAAAATAAATCCAACTTAATGGTACAAGCAGTAAAATTTTTTAGGTAGTATCATATAAGTTACATTAACAGAGTTGGAAGCTCTATTAAAAATTGATGATTGTTTTAAGTATCTTATATAAAATTACTTAAATTCCTAGCAAATGATTTTTCCTTTTCATTGCATATATACGACTGAAGCTTTTCGATGTTCATGGCTCAATCGAATACATTTATTATTGTTTAAACTTTGACGATATTTCTGCCTTTTAAAATGGTGAGTTTATTTCACTATAGAAATCACGTATTTTCACTTAGCTCCAAATTATTTCACAGTATAAATAAAAGATAAAAATAAAAAAATAAAGTAATAAAAGTGTTTATTAAAGTAAATTGCCTCTAAATGTCATGTACATAAAGGAACAATAAACGGAACTGTTCCGGACTAACCAGTGCAGAGTTCTTTGTGAAAGCTATATTATACTTAAAAGTTGCGACTCCCTCTCGACGAATAAAATTGTCTTCTTCATTCGTTGTAAATTGTATGTTATATGGTGTTATTATCTCACTTTACGATGAACAAAACTCGTGTTTTCTTTATACCAAAGTCAAAGTTTACTTCGCTGAAGTATTTTCATGTAGTAGTAATTTTCCTACGGAAAAAAAGTTTCTGAAATGATTTTAATTAATCAATAAAATTAACAAAATACATCAAATAATATTCACACACACAGTTAAGATGTTAATAAAAAAATCTAATTTTGAAAAAAAAAAAACAGGCTACCCAATCCTGTTTTATCTTTTGCAAATAAGTTTTTAAGTAAGCAAGACATTATTGCGATATGCTTATACAATTATGTTGTTTTATGTTTTATATAAAGTAATTATACAAGTAAGTTTGCAAACTATTTTTCTGCAGGTAAATTACTTTTCGGATCTAAGTGAAACATTCAAAGGTGCCCAATGTTTGTCCACGGTATGCGACTTTATACATACAATATAAATATCTAAAATAAATTTTAAGAAAATTTTGTCCCGTGGTTCTATCCGAATTTTAAAGACTTCTATATAAAACATTTGATCTATGGCATAAATTCTTACTATATTTGTTTACTGCTCTACGTCGTGAATTGACATAACTTATAACATAAGTAAGGTCAAAAATGTTAAGTTATAGTTTTATTGTAATTATAACCTAAACCAATTTAGAGACGTATTTCACTGCTGTGTTGTTTGCTAACTTTATTTACTTGGGTCGTTAAGTTATAGTTTTCTCCTAATATATTTCAATATTTTAATATTATTCTTAATGATAATTGTAACGCGAAAAAATACAGATAGAATTAAATTTCTATAATCAACTTCAACGCCATTTCATCAGCTAAATAACTCTGACTAATTAGAGACAAAATAATGATTCAATTGAATTTAAGGAGGTTATTATTATTTAAGAAGGTATATGTTGTTTATAATTGTAGTAAATAGTAGCTACATAAGTTTTCTTTTTAATTTACTATTTTGTTCTTTATTATAAAAAGTGAACACGGTTGAATATAAAAAATATTATAAAGTTTCCAAAAAGTATATAATATACAATAAAAATACTTGAATATTTAATATTTAATATTTAATACTAATAATACTAATAACATAATATCAATATATGTATACTTAAGGATTCAAATCAATCAACGTATGTAAATATCAATCCCATATATGAGAGAAATGAAACTAATTTGAATTCAATTTAGTGTAGTGTTAATAAACTGCAGCAGCTTATTAAGAAATAAATGCCTATATTCAATTACGGGGAGAGGGGAGGAAATAATTAAAGTGGATGCTGCTGCGATATCGAACTTAAGTTCGATATCTTAATTTGAGACTGTAAAACTATGTGATGTTGATAATGTTGTTGATTCCTATATTAAATATTTACAAAATTAAATATAAAAATAAAAAAAATCAAAGTTTGGACTTTGAAACTTTGGTTCCAAATACGCTTGCAGTGGTCAAGATATATCTTTAAATAAGTAAATGTTTTAAATCTTGGTTTTAGCAAGTATATAGTAACACAAGATAACGGAGGCTTTCAAAGTCTTAATATTGTATTATATTATATTATATTATAGTAACGATTGCTGGGAACACATTATGTTTTTCTTATTTTAAAATCAATCTGTATTTTAGAAACATAAATGATAATCGGGTATGTGTTCAGAAAAGATTTTTTATGAGCGAGAAATAAGTGATAATAAGCCTCAAGTATGTCAAGCAGATCAGCAAATCTTCCATTAATCAAGTAAGAGTTTGTCTTCGAAGATTGTTAAATGTATAATTTGTACACAAAATATAAATTTGAAAGCAATAAGGAACTTAATGTTTAATAATTCTAAAATTAGTTTTATTGATTCCAAAGACTGTGACAAGTAGCTATCAAAACTTTTTATAAAATAAATTTACTTTGCTCATTTTTAACTTTAAAAGTCATTTAGAGGTTTTAAAAGTTCATATATTAAAAATATCTACAGAGAGTGAAGGAAAGTAATTTATAGTATATAATTATAGGATAAAAAAAAATATTTATAATTTAAACATAAACAACACAAGAAAAACATTCTCCAGTAATTTTAATGGCTCACTATTGTTTACTATAATAGTAACGTAGTATCACGATTACAAATTACAAAGAAAGAACAAGAATTTTATTATTTAAAAAACGTTAAAGAGATAAGTAGAACTTCCTTTTCAAATATAAAGTTTTACTTATCCGTATAAACAAAGGCGCGCCGTTCACAGGGAAGTGTTTATAATTTTCGTTCAACAATTTTCAATAAACGTAAAAGCTTTCACAATTATGTAACTTGTTCGTGTTTGAGAAGATTTATTAAAACGCTGTCCTTTATATTTTCAAAGGTAACTCCTATAGAGAATAATGGTGCATTTAATCAGTTTTGTTTTGCTAACACTTTTAAACTACATATTACAAAATAAAATGCAAGGGAAGAATTAGGAGACGATGTATCTAACTCAAAATAATTAAATATCGTCTCAGACAAGCAATAATCAAAAAATGTTATTGCATTTACATTTAATGAAGATGGATTTGGTGGTTTAACTATTTCGGTTTTACTAAATAAATTGAAACAGATGTATTTATATATTTGCTAAAGCCGGTCTAGAATACTGTCATCTATTCAGCGTTTCAACCAACAAAGTCTTATCGATAAGTAAGTGTTGTTAGGTTGAGATTTCTGGAGTCACAAAATAATACTTATAGAGTGAGTGAAATGTTCGAATAAAACTACAGACGTTGTTACTAGATGCTGCGTTCCTTACCTGTTATAAGTCGTTATTAATGAAACCTCTACCATGTTTACTTTATTTTATGTTTTAAATAACACATTTTAAGGTAATATATATTAAGAAATATTTAATAAAATGAAAAATTTATTCTCATAATAATATCCTAGCTCAAATAATTATACGGTTTAATATTTTTTTATTTCAAGGATGTTTGATATCGTTAAGATATCTATACTTATAATAAATCTGTAGAGAGGTCAATTCTGTACATGAAATATATTTACAAAATAAGTAGCAGGGGGTGATTAGTGTTCGATACTGATGCCAAAAATGCAGTTAAAAAAATTTTTGTCTGTCTGTCTGTCTGTCTGTCTGTTTGTATGTTATTTATAGAAAAAAAAACTACTCGACGGATTTTAACGAAACTTAGTACAATTATTCTTTATACTCCTGGGCAGGTAATAGTATACTTTTCATCACACTACAATGAATAGGAGCAGAGCAGTGAAAGGAAATGTTGAGAAAATGGGAGAAGTTGCTTGATTTTTTAAGCTTCCGTCGCGTGTGCAGCCTTAATGGTTAGAGCTACATAGAAACTATGTATAACGGAAATATTCTACATAAAAATACACGAAAAATATTCCAAGACAGCATATATCTACCTTTTATAGTTAACTCACAATAACACGCATAACTCTCGATAGCTTAGCAGTTCGGAGATTTCTTATTATATTTGTTTACTTTTACGTTTATAAAACCAATAATGCTCACCATCATTCCTAATTAAAAAAAAAATAAACATTAGCACCAATTCAATAAAAAAAGAATCATTGAAATCGGTATAGAAACACCAAACTTATACTTACTTTCATGAAATACGCCAACAAGACATCGCGCGTGAATAGTGAATCAAGCTATAAGGATTATTTTTGCGTAACGGTTGCCGCGCTCGACGGGGCTCGTGGCGGCAGAGTATAAAAGGGGCGGGAGGCGAGCGCAAGCGTCATTCAATATTTGGCTGTTGATGCGTTCAGAGTGTTGAACTTTATTGACAGACAATAATTGTTATTTTATAAACCGTGCTTATCAGCGCGACTTTTTGTCTTTAAATAGTTTATTTTAATTTCTTTTGTTGTTATTTTCTAAATTAGTTTTAGTTTTGTTTAAATTCTTAACTATTAATAGTTCCTATTTTATTTCTTTTTAAGTAGATTTAGATTCGATTTTTAGATTAGATAATAGATAGATAGATTAGATTATTGTTAGATTTTTAGTTACTGATAGGTTAGTTTTGGGCATTTTATGTTTAGTTTTTTTTGTATTGAGTAGATAAAAGCGTAGGTAGGTACTTTTATTAATTATAGTATTCATAGGTATTTTTTATTTATTTTTAAGTGAAGTAGGTATAGGTAGATATTGCCTACTATCTACCTATACTGCACACGTGTTTTAGCTTTATTTTCATTTCTTTTTTTTTTGTACCTAAGTTGTAGGTAGGTAGGTACATATTTCTTAGTTTAATTCTATTAGAATATTAGGTATTTAAGTTTAAATAGGCACTTAGATTTATATTTTTTTATTATATAGCAGCTGTACTTAGAACATCTAAGGTTTTTTTTGTATTAGCATAGGTACTTTGATTAATTACAGTAGTTGTAGGTATTTCTTATTATTCATTTTTAAGTGAAGTAGGTAAGTGTAGATAGTATTGCACACGCATTAAGTATAGCTTTATTTTCATTTTTTATTCTTTTGTAATTTGTAGGTACCTACGTACATATTTATAATTCGATTAGAATATTATTTTAGTTTTAATAGGCACTTAGATTTATATTCTATTTATTATATACTTAGCTATAGTTAGGACCTCTGACGTAAGTTTTTTGTTGGGTAACTAAATAGAATTTAAGTTACCGTCGATTAAAAATAAAATAAACGATGCCACCTAAAAAACGACCATCTTTATCTCGAACTTCGAGTCAAGCTAGGAGAATGAGAATGACGCGTTCTCAAGAATCGGAAGAGGAAAGAGCACATCGGTTAAACTCTATGAGAGTTAGTGCCTCAACATCTCGAGCTAATGAAAGCTCTCCAGAAAGAGAGATGCGATTAGCAGCTGAAAGAGCGAGACGAGCTACAACACGGGCTTCTCAAAGCTCTTCTCAACGAGAGCTAAGGCGTTCCATTGACCGGGAACAACATGCGTTATCCCGAGAAGCTGAAACTGCTTTACAACGAGAATTGCGACTCACAGCTGACCGCGAACGGCATACATTATCTCGCGAGTCTGAAACCTTCACTGAGAGGGAATTACGGCTTACAGCTGACCGCGAACGTCATATTTTATCTCGCGAGTCCGAGACCTTCACTGAGAGGGAATTACGGCTTACAGCTGACCACGAACGTCATATTTTATCTCGCGAGTCCGAAACCTTCACTGAGAGGGAATTACGGCTTACAGCTGATCGCGAACGTCATATTTTGTCTCGAGAATCTGAAACTTTTACTCAATATCAAGACCGTTTGACAAATGATAGGGCGCACCATAACATGATTCGATCTCTTGAAGATGAACATGAGCATGAACAACGACTAGAGTCGGGACGCGATTATTACAATTCTTTGAGACAAGAACAATTGATTACTTTATCTAATGAAAGATTAAGAATTGAAAATATTCGGTCGCTTGAAACAGAAGAACAGCGAGAGGCCCGTCTTACTGCAGATAGATTTCGACATGGTCTTAATGACTTAGATATACACGTGGTAGATCAATCTACAAATTCGGTGGCGTGGTCCGATAAATATAAAAGTGGGTTTGCTTATAACCTCACAATTGATTACAGATCATCTTCTGAAATAGGCGATATGAACGTAGTATGTTCCTTTTGTAATGCTTCGAAGTGGAGGAAGGAGTCTGCTGGTTTCTGTTGTTCTGGAGGTAAAATAAATTTGCCTTCGTTCGAAGACCCACCGGAACCTTTAAAATCACTACTTTTAGGGGAACATTTGCAATCCAAACAGTTTTTAGATAATATTCGCACTTATAATAGTGCATTCCAAATGACATCCTTTGGTGCTAAACAAATCTCAGAAGGCCCTTTCATGCCTACTTTTAAGGTACAAGGTCAGGTTTACCATTTGATAGGGTCCCTTTTGCCTGAAGAACAACCTAAATTTCTTCAAATATATTTTGTATCCGATTACAACGAACAGTCGAATATAAGAAATCAATATTTTCCGAATTTAAATACTGAACTCATTTCACAACTTCAGAACATGTTACATCAGGTTAATTCGTACGTATGCAGTTTTAAATCGGCATTAGAAGCCCTTTCTCAAGATGGTAATAATAATTATAAAATTGTTATAAATGCCGATAAGCGTCCAACTCAGGAACACCCTGGGCGTCATAACGTTCCATCCACGAATGAAGTTGCTGTAGTACTGGTCGACCAGGAATGTGATAGGCGTGATATCGTTATACGTTCCAGAGACAATCGTTTGCAACGTATTTTCGAAACCCACAGGGCTTACGACAGTTTGCAATATCCTATGATATACTGTCGAGGGGAAGATGGTTATAATTTCGCTGTATACCAAACCGATCCGCGCACAGGCGCACCTAATTATAATAAAAAGGTGTCATGCCTTCAATTTTATTGTTACCACCTGCAAGTGAGACGGAATAGATTGGTATACTTTCAACGTTTTCGTGGCTTATTTAATCAGTTTATTGTTGACATGTACGCAAAAATTGAAACCGAAAGATTAGTTTATATACGATCTAATCAAAGGCAGCTGCGCGCTGAAGAATACGTGCACCTTCGCGATGCCATGCAGCAAGATAACGATACTGTGAATATGGGTCGTTTAGTTATTTTACCCTCTTCTTTTACTGGTGGTCCACGCTACATGCATGAACGTACTCAAGACGCTTTTTGTTACGTAAGAAAATATGGACGTCCCGACTTATTTGTTACTGTAACTACCAATCCCAAGTGGGATGAAATCACTCGGGAGCTTCTTGAGGGTCAGGCACCGCATGACCGCCATGATATTATTGCAAGAGTGTTTCATTTAAAATTAAAATCAATGATAGATCTTCTTACCAAAGATAACATTTTTGGAGAAGTATTGTGTTATATGTATAGTGTTGAGTGGCAAAAACGCGGCTTACCTCACGCACATATCTTGCTTTGGTTAAAAGATAAGGTTCGACCTAATGATGTAGACAGATTAATCAGTGCTGAAATTCCAGATCCGACTGCAGATCCCCTGTTATACGACATTGTTAAAACTCATATGATACATGGTCCATGTGGTGCATTTAACGCAAATGCTCCTTGCATGCAAGACGGTCGTTGCACTAAAAGGTATCCAAAAGCATTAGTGGATGAAACTGTAACAGGACATGATGGATACCCATTATATCGTCGCCGTTCAAGAGACAATGGTGGTTTTACTGTTGAAAAGCGAATGTCTGGACAACAGGTTACTTTAGATAATAGGTGGGTCGTTCCGTATTCGCCTGTATTGTCCAGAGCATTTCAAGCTCACATAAATGTAGAAATGTGTAATAGTGTAGAGTCAATTAAATATATTTGTAAGTACATTAACAAGGGCAGTGACCAAGCTACGTTTGCGTTAAGAAATGAACATGATGAAGTTACTAGATTTCAGTCAGGCAGATATATCAGCTCTTCAGAAGCTGTGTGGCGGATCTTAAGTTTTAATATTCACGAAAGATATCCACCTGTGACCCATCTGGATGTTCATCTGGAAGGCGGTCAACGTATATATTTTAACGCCGAAAATGTTACAGAACGATTAGAGAACCCTAGACAAACAACTTTATTGGCATTCTTTCGACTTTGCCAAACTGATAATTTCGCAAAGTCTCTTTTGTATGAAGAAGTTCCATCGTATTATACCTACGATAAACAACGAGGTGTCTTTAACCGTAGACGCCGAGGCAGGCCTGTAGATGGCGAGACAGGTATTTTCAAAGAACATGTTCTTGGTAGAGTGTATACTGTTCATCCTAACAACGCAGAGTGTTTTTATTTGAGATTATTATTACATACAGTGCGAGGACCAACATCATTTATAGATTTGAGAAAAGTAGACGATGTTGTTTATCCAACTTATCATGCAGCTTGCCAAGCGCGTCATTTGCTTGAAAATGATCAACATTGGGATGACGCTTTAGCAGAATCCTGTGTTAGTGATAATCCACGACGGTTACGCCATTTATTTGTAACATTACTCACATTTTGTAATTTATCTGATCCTGTCCAATTATGGGAAAAATATAAAGAAAAATTTGCAGAAGACTTTGTTCGGAATTTATCTCACAATAATGAAGGCGCAACTAATGATAATTTTCGAGATCTGGCTATAAATCAGTGCTTATTAGTTTTTCAGGAAGACTTAACAGCAGTAGGCGGTAAATCACTTTGTGAATATGGTTTGCCAACGCCAACCTCAGTCGGAGAGGTTACCAATAGGGAATATTCCGCAGAGATTGGTTACAACCCAATGGAACTGCTGGTAACATTAGAAAACGGTGTCCCAATGATGACTGCAGAACAACGCTTAGTCTATGATCGCGTGTGCGAGAGTGTGCAGAATAATTTAGGAACAATATGGTTTTTAGATGCACCTGGAGGAACTGGGAAAACTTTTTTGACTAAATTAATATTAGCTTATGTTCGAAATCAGCGTAAAATCGCTCTTGCCGTGGCTTCATCAGGTATAGCTGCAACATTGCTACCAGGAGGTAAGACTGCTCACACTATGTTTAAAATACCAATTAATTTAGATCGCACGGAAAGTCCAACCTGTAGTATTTCAAGAAATAGCGACAAAGCTAAGGTATTGCGTGAGTGTAATTTAATCGTATGGGATGAATGTACGATGGCCCATCGAAAAGGAGTAAAAGCAGTAGACAGAACTCTAAGGGACATAAGACAAAATGATCGACCAATGGGCGGTATTACGGTTTTATTTTGTGGTGATTTCCGACAAACCTTACCGGTAATACCACGGGGAACCCGAGCTGATGAGATTAGGGCTTGCCTGAAAAGCTCTTATTTGTGGCGTGATATACAATCGGTGCATTTGACTATAAATATGCGAGTGAGAACTGAAGACAACGCAGATAATCGTGAATTTTCTGATACATTATTGAAGATTGGTGAAGGTACCTATCCACAACTACACCAAGGAAAACTTATTCTGACACCTGAGTTATGTTGTATAGTGCAATCCCAACAACATCTTATATCTTCGGTTTACGGTGACATAACAATTATATTAAATAGGGACAATTCTTGGCTTTGCGAAAGGTCCATTTTGACTCCTCGCAATGACCAGGCATCTGAAATTAATAATAAAATACTGTCTAATATACAGGGAGAAAGCAAAGTTTATAGTTCAATAAATAGAATGGTTGATGAACAAGAAGCCACTAATTACCCGATAGAATTTTTAAATTCTTTAAGTATGCCTGGACTACCTTCTCATATAATTTGTTTAAAAATTGGCATACCGATAATTCTGCTCCGAAATTTAAGACCACCTCAACTTTGCAATGGAACTCGGCTAAAAGTAACCCAGTTGCAACAAAATGTAATCGAGGCTCAAATTTTAACAGGTTGCGGTGCAGGAGAAACTGTCTTTATTCCCAGAATTCCCATAATACCAAATAATTTTCCATTCCAATTTAAAAGAACGCAATTCCCAGTATCGGTGTGCTATGCCATGACTATCAATAAAGCTCAAGGGCAGACTTTTCGTGTTGCTGGAGTAGATCTCGGTGTTAGCTGTTTCTCGCATGGTCAATTATACGTCGCTCTTTCCCGGGTTAGCAATTCTAGGAATCTTTACGTTCACGTGCCGGACGGGTCGACTCTTAACATAGTCTACCCAGAAGCTTTGCGCTGAAACATTTTAATTTGATCTAAAAATATTAGCAATATATTATCTTAATAAAAAACAAGGAGTTACACGCTGACCGAGTCGTGGGTATAGCGTGGGTATATTATAATATTCTGCGGTTACTTATATTTTTCAACAGTTTTGTGGATTGGCATATTATATTACTATTGCCCTTCTAAAATACGAAAGTGAATCTGCCTGTTACGTCAAAACTATGAGGGAGGACATCTGCTAATTTTTTTTCGAAAAACGACGGAAACGCGGACGAAGTCGCGGGCAAAAGCTAGTTCAGTAATAATAGTATTACTTTTATAAAATTTATAATGTTATTTTGGACTTCGTTCCCTTTTGGATTCTTATTAATTACTTTAACTCTAAGAATAAAGTTTGGAACTAAATTTCTTTCAGATCTTTACTTTCCACAGAGAACAAAGAATAGAACAAATAAACGCAAACCTAAGGTTCTCTTTTAAAGTTTTAAAGCAAATGAAATAGCCGCAAGGGAATTCATTTACTACGTGAGACCCATTTTGGTCTTTTTAACGATTTGATGCTTCATATAGATCTTATCTTCAAATGTAAAAATAATATATAAGTATTTGATATTTTTAATTAACGTGACAATAAGATTTAATATTTATGATTGACTTTGAAACCATAACATCTGTTGTTTTAGGTACTTACACATCTATAAAATTAAATCTGACTTTTGACATTTGTTATTTTTAAAACATTAAATGCGCAATTACTTTAACTAAAGTGAGATCGCTTAGATTAATTTGTTATTACATACTCTGTTCTAATTAGGCATTTTATATACAAAATGTACATCTGGTGTCTAAAATACTAAATAGATTGAAACTTATTTTATGTCTATTATTAATGAATTAACCTTTGTTATATTAGTATCGTTTTAAAAAGAAAAGGTTTTTTATTTTCTGATACCTTCCAAAAATTACATTACAGGTGTCATTCACCACATATAGCAGACTGGTAGAATATTTCTATTGAAATACAGACAGATCACTGACACAATTTTTTTTTGTATTTTGGTAATACTGTAAAGTTTTAATAATTGGTGGGTTGGATTGTAGAAGAACGTTACTTTTTTAGTATATTAATCCAGTATTGCTAGTAAGCAATAGTAACCAGGAAGAAGTGCTAAAAGCTTCATTTAAATGTTTAATAAACGGAATAAGACAGCTTTCAGAGAGTATTTCCTTTAGTCATATTTAATTTAATCATTAACTAATTGATGATAATTAAAACTGTATCACTACTTGTCTCGTTAAGCCGAACTTAACTGACCTGTACTCTTTTGAAAAGCATAATACAATTCAAAGACATTTAATAAATGGTGGATTTTTACCCGTAAAGAAATAAGCGACTGCGTATCCTGATTTTTTTACGCGTCAGTTATTGACTAATAAATGTCGCGACAAATGTACAAATTATTTAAATCTATAATTTTCTTGTCAGTTTAGTTTGATATTTGCATTTTTTTATGTTTCAACTTAACAAGTTTTTTGACATGACGTCTCTGAAAATTTGGTCGATAATTCAATTCTCTTATTCTGTTTGGATAATTTGATATCTATAATATAAATGTTTTCAATCATACTGTCCTTTAAAATATTAATCATGAATATGTTATTAAAATTGAAATGAAATAGAAGATATGCGTATTGCAATTTTAACATTACGTGACGAATGTTAAGTAAACTATCGGAACATTCTTTGATTTTAAAAAGCTTCTAAAGTGTTTGAAAATAATTATTTGACATAACTTTTACGTTTAGAGGTAGAATAGATAAACTGTTTTAGATGGCTTTTTTTCGTTTAAAGAAACATTTAAATGATGTAGTATCCTCCCTTCATTTCTGAAGTGTGCCTTAATTTTATGATTTAACTCATAAAGCTCAGATTTAAATGACGAGGTTCGTTAATATTGAATGTGTGAATATAAATCAAAAGAAGTTAATAATATATACATCTTACGTGTCATATATAATTAAGGTCAAACTTGATATTCAACTTCTAGATTTTCAATTTCTATAGAATCAGTCTGCAAATATTAAAAAATGTTTATTAATAGTAATCAAACAAAGACTTTTTTATGGAAATAATATTTAAATAGACATAGGTTATTAAATGTTTGAGACCAAAACAACTCTAATAAATAATTATAATGAGTTCTTTAAAGACTTTTAGTTAAGAAGACAATTACAATCTCAACACGAGCCACTTCTCTACGTGGCGTCCATTTGTTGTGAGAGTCTCAAGAAACATTCTTATATGAACTATTTTTTTAATACCTTCGTGCTATCTTTTCCACATTTGGCGATACTTTCTGATACCTCTGACAGTGGTAATAATAATAGCTTAGTAATCACATGTGATACGAAACTGAACGATTTATAATGATAATATTAGCTAATCAGGTTTGAAGGCTTCATGTGAATAAAAAAATAATTTAAATATAAAATTTTAATTTATCAGATATTATTTTTTTAAACCAGTGGTAAGCCTATTTATTGCCACTTGGTTGTAGTTCGTAAAAGGGCCGTCTTTACTAAGGTAGAACCACCCACTTAGAGGTCAGCATAAAATAGCTCTTATAGCTACGTACAATGCTGGATGCCCACACTTTCCCTGTTTTGCCACATGGACAACAACACACTTGCAAATCCAATTTTTTTTCCTGATGTTCATGATATACAGAAGCACTTAATATCAGAAGGAGTCTCTTTTCTTACCCACGATTTTAATTAATAATTAATTCTGAAATTAAATTAATTAAATAATAATTCTGAAATTTTATTCAGATAATAATATTAATTATGATATTCTTCTCTTCCGATAATGTAACATGAGATAAAAAATATATTCGTATAATATAACGAGAGACGCTCGCTATGTAATATTTTAGTTCTATTGCGGTCGTCCGTCACGCGAATGTACAGCAGACTTATCCTTGTAAGGAAGCCACTGTCGTAGATACACGATTACTTATGTTAAACCATATGTTAAACATATTTTATGTACAGATTTTTTCTTCTTATAATCTCGTGTTGTATTAAGATTTAAATTAATTTAAAATTTGAAGAAAAAAAATCTCATATATTAACAGTTTTAGGTTATGTTATTATTGACAATTAAATATTAAAATATGAACAACAGAAATGAGTAACGTTTATTTTTATATATGCCTCATAATATGTATTTAAAATTCCTTTTATGATTCAAGGTAGAACTCCCTTAAAACTCAAAAAGCTTAGCGTTTAGGTAAGTATGCAAGATTTAATGAGGACTGTAGGGAAATGAGTAGCACTTAAGAGTTGACGACGATTTGTGAAAGTGTAGACGTGCAATGGCACAGAAACGAAAAATATAACTTTAGTTTTACATAAAATACGAGGCAAGGAATAAAAATTTATTGTAGACAAAGACAGGAGCACAACATGTATTCGAAACATGTTGGCATATATTGGAAATGTGTATTTGTCGTGTACTAATTGACCTGTTTTAAAATAATGAACAGGATCATTGTTATATAATATATAGCAAATAAATATACAACAAAGAGGAGATATACATTCAATATTATTATTTATTAAACTGTTTCAGACTGAAATACAATTTTGTTTATATATAAAAAAACATCATTTCAAATCTTAAAAATGGCAAGTGTAAGAAATAGAATCCAGGACATCCAGGTCAGAATTTATGAGTGATAGATCCTTGCTGCAACTTATTTATAAAGTGGCCAAACAGGGGTAGTTATTTTCGAAGAACATAGTCCATGAAGAGATTTATTTTTTATTTTATTTATATTCTTTATTGCACACCATACATATCATAAAGACAAGTAAAAAAAAATATAACAATAAAAAAAAAAAAATTGTAAACGATGGAGATACAAAAGGCGGTCTTATCGCCTATAGGCGATTTCTTCCAGACAACCGATATTAGTGTTGAAATACTCTTATGATTTAATGAAGCAGTAGGTGGCGTAAATATATAGAAATAAATAAACCTACTTAAAATAACTACACACGAATACATAGACGTATTACATAAATAAAATTATTAACAATATATATTAAGGTATAAACTAAACAATATCTATAATATACATACACGATAATTGTCGTCCTAGATATCTTTGGACAGAAAGTAGTCCTTAACAGATTTTTTGAAAACTAATAATGATTTTGATTTTCGAATATTAAGAGGAAGGGCATTCCACAATTTAATGGAATGAACCGTAAAAGATTGTTTATAAAATTTGGTGCGATGTACAGGCATTCTGATAAGCAAAGACTGTGATGATCGTACTTCAGCTGGCGCTCCTAAAAACTTGAAATTTTCCTTCAAGTATGTAGGAGTTTTTGGGTGAAATAGTACACAGTACAGTAGCGAAAGAACGTGTGAATCCCGGCGATAGCGTATAGGGAGCCACTTGAGTTTTTGTCGAAATTCGGAAATATGGTCATATTTGCGTAAACCAAATATAAACCGTATAGCATTGTTTTGGAGTCGCTCAAGCTTATTTAAATGGTCCTCGGTTAAATTTAGATAACTTGCATCAGCATAATCTAAAATAGAGAGAAGAAGGGAGTGGGCTAACATAATTTTGGTAGGAATTGGAAGAAAATATGCAATATAATGACGTTTGTAAGGGTGAGTGTGAGAAACGGACGCCCTTACCTTACTTTCCTTACTTGGATTTGTACAAAATTCAACAATTTTATAAATGTGGTTTTAAAACTACTTTAGTTTATTGTGAACAGATCTATTACTTTTTGCGTAAAGTACTAAAATATATTAAATAAATTACTTAAAATAATTTTACAGTATAAAAAAACAAATAGAAAGTCACTTTCACAGTATCACGATGTGATAAAAGATTAATGTTAACAATGACTGCTATCTCTCAGCGCTCTCGAGCATTCCACTCTAAATTGAGAACTGTGAATGGCAAATTTTATCTATTACGTTTCGGCATGTTATCCTTCACTTCTTTACCCAGAAAAGTAGCATTTTTTAATTTCTTTAAAAATAATGTAAATACTGATTGAAGCTTTCCCTTATAATGTCGAATATTACGTAATTTGATGATTTTTAATATTTAGTAAGGTATTCAAATTTGAGAACAAAAATATTTTTTTTATAACTAAAAATGTAATGCTTAAAGTTAAAGTAAATTATTATCCAGTGCCTAAAAAAATACGACAGGGTTTATAATAAAATCAATATCAAAGGAGAATGCGATTATACAGTTGTATGTTAAAAACAAATTTTGTCATTTCACTATAACTTTTGGTATAACCTGGACACTATTCTGATAATCCCTAGTATTTTATTAAAATCTATTTTGATTATAAGAGCGTACTTCTATGTAGGACTGTGGCATTGAGATTCGCTATCACTCAGAGTCCGGGACATTCAACTATAAATTAGAGAAAAGGACTTTGCTGCCTTTATATACTCGACGTCGGTATGACGTTATTTTACCTTTTCCTCCAATCATTCGAATTGGTAAAACATATTTCATTCCTGGAAATATTTAAAATACTTCCTTCAACTGGTACATGGTGCAATAACTGTATAAAGTCTTTACTTGAAAGGTAAACTGATATGTATCAGATAAAATTGTTTAATAATGTATAAATAAATACAATTTGCACGAAGTTTTTATATATTTTGTTTATCCATTTTCTGCAGAACTTTATGTCGGCAGAATATCAACTGTCTACTTTCATTCTCTTCTTCAAAAAATTCTGTAGGAAATACTAAATTCTTTTTTTAATAGTTATAAATTATAATTATATTTAATTATAATTATTTTTAATAGTTACAAATTATTAGTTATGTAATTGATATAATAATTTTAGTTAAACCACCGAGTAGATACTGATTTTAGGTTAATAAATAATTATTGCAATACGATATTTAAAAATGATATTAATTCACACTATTTCTTAGTAATAAATTGTCGAAGTGTTTGTAGCTTTGTAGAATTTGGTAACTTATGCGTTTAGAAAACAAAAACTTTTAGAATTAAATATATTTGTAGATACAAATTATAATTATTAGATAATAAGTCTATAATTTTTCATAAAATTCCAATAAAAAACGCCTTTTATTACAGAAAATTTGAAAATTTATTTTTTATAAAGGTCTGAAAAATGTAGTTCCATCGCCCACTGATTTGTATGTGAATATAAGATGTATGTTTTATGTTAACTATCTGAAAAAAATATTCATTTAACGGTGTCCAACATAGCAGGAAATTATACAGCTCTGAACGAGTAAAGTTCAATATAGGAGTACCTGAGAGCGATACTAACGAGCTTCCGTGCCTAGTAGTTCATTCTTCCTGATGACATGCTGGAATGTATTTATTAGCTGCTGCCGATTATACACGACAAATTAAATTGATTTTTTACACAAAAGAAATACTTTACTGTCATTAATTACCTACTTTTAAATTATTATTTAATATAATTAATTTTATTTATTACATGAAAAGTTTAATTAACTCATCTAATCAAATCTACATTTGTAAATGCTAATGCTGTATTAAATTCACAGAGTCAGGTAGCTATTAATATTAGTATCAACTTATGTATATACAAACTCAACGAACTTATAAAAGATTAAAAGGAGTTTATCTTTAAAACCTTTCAATGTAATTAAATAAGCTTAAACATATCTATTTACTAATTGAAAATTTTAATTATATATTAAATTCATGAGTAATGGAGCGGTTGTGTTAGCAGAAGTGTTTAAAAATTTATCGAATGAAATAAGGCTTTAGTGCCTTTGAGGTATTATCAAAATAATTGTATAAAATAATATTTTCTTTAAGTTAATTTTATTATTGGAAAAGCAACAAAAAAGAAGGAAATTGTATAGACCAGACCTAAAAAAAACTTTTCAAAAAGGATGTTTTACGTAATGTAAGAAAGCGAGTCGACATGTTGTGCTACTAATGAGTGCCTAATAATTGTCTCAGATTTTATTGTATTTACCATAGTTATCAGTAATCACTATTGGCAATAAATTTTTGGCTGTATAACAAAAAAACGTATAGGCCTGAACAGATCTTATCCTTCGATATATTAATCATATCAAATTCATATATATAAACAAAAAGTCTCGACTTTAATTAAAAGCTTTGTAAGAATTTATCAATAAACGAATAGTTTTAACTTTGTTAATTATGACTCGTATCTCGTTTGACTTTCAAAAAGTCTTATTTTAACTGAAAGAGCTTTAATTAATTTGAAGTTTTTAGATTATTCACTGGGGATTAAATATCAAACGTAATTAATATTGTACCTCTGTGTTACAAATAAGCCGATTTTGACAAAAAATAGAATTATTTGCGTAAGGAACCTAGTTTTACAATTAAATTCACTATAGTCAATAATGGTGTAAATTGGCTGCGAAGGGCCCATTTGCTCATGTGTCGTCTCCAAAAAATGATTTGTGGAATGGAAGTCGAGAATTCCTGAATCGTTTGATACCAGAACATAAAATACCTTATAGATATAATAAATGTTTATAGATTTCTGATTATAATGTGTATAAGTATGTAGATAGTGTTATTTAAATTAATTGCGTTGTAAGAATTAAGCCATGGCCACATGAAGCGCGAAATAGTATAAAAAGTTGTCACATAAGTATTATATAAAATAATGAAATAAATTCTATTCAACTGTTATAGGATAAAAAACAATTTTGACTCATTTTTAAAACTTTAATGGAATTAGTCAAGTTTTTATATTAAAAAACATATCTTTTAGATTTAATTACTTAAAAAAAAAAAATTGTATGAGTTGACTTTTGTATTGAATTTGTACTTTCAAAGCGCATTTACTTTTGAAAGACCGTGGATCACGGGACATGGTGTAGATTTATTATTACGTACTATATTATAATGAGACACTTTATATGCAGACGACACAGCTGATGTGTGCTCGCAATATACTCATGACTTGTCCAGAATATAGTTCACAGTGACTGTAAATTTTAAATTTATTTTAACATTAAAGTAACTAAATCCTATATGTTACGATAATGGGTTAATATTTTAAAGAATATTTATTAAAATATTACTTCCATTGTAAAAACTATTAATATTAATATAAATTTAGGACGATATCCATAGAATAATCATATATTATATATATTAACATATTAAAATTTTACTCGAAATTTCTAAAATTATATAAAAATACGGCATTTTTAAAATTAAAGAATTTTATATTTTCGGAATGAACTATCATAGCAGGATATGCATTTTTTTTTACAAAAAAGTCAAAACTAAAAAGCCAATTAGTTGTGTTCAGAGTGATAATGAAACATTATGCCGATATATTTGGGTATATTCTGTAAGTAAACCTCCATAATTTTAAATGTGGAAATTGTTCCACATAATAGTTGTATTCATAATTCCATGTTATAACTAACAAACTAATAAAGACCAAATTATTAAAAAAATATATAATTATAATAATCAATTAATGTATGTATTTGTGTGTGTGTATACATATGTATTGTATATACATATGTATGGCGCTAGTATTTATGCATGTATGGCACTCCACATGTAGCGCTAAGCAAATTGACCACAACTGTGCACAGCAAATAAGATCGCATGAAGCGCATATGAATAATGAGCAGGATTATAACAGGCTCTAATGGATGATTTGAATTATTAAAATTATGAATTTAATATTATGATAGTACTCGATTGTTTCATGAAGGCAATTTATTTAGACTATTTATTTCAAAACAAAAATAAACCAAATGTATTCAGAATTATATTATTTCTTTAAATAAAAGTAATACCATGAAACCATAATTAGAAGTGATTATTGTTAGAAGATTAGTTTTTAAAACTCGTCGGACAAATAGCGATAAAATATATGAAACTTGTCAATAATTATTATTTAGGAATCACAGTATTTATGTTTCTTGACGAGAAGAACAAACCCGGGCAATATTCTATATTTATATAATATTGAAGAAGTTAGTTGTTATCTTAAGAAAATAGAACACTTTGTAATTATATTCTTTAATAACACAGCTTATAAATTATAGCAACATATTTACAAACACTACTTATTCCTTTCATCAGACATTTTATTCAATGAAAAGTGTTGCAGTTCTACTACACTATACTTATACTAGTGCTGAGCTAATGTACTGAAAAAGTAACGCCCCTCTATAAACTCCGGGGCTGAATTCGCATGTAGCAACTGTTCATTAACGCCACATTAATACTTTATTTAAAACTTTACAGTGTTTACAAATACTCAAACTTTTGTATTTTAGTATGTGAATGGTCTAATTTTTTAAAACTATTAAACAAGCTCTGCAGCACATGGTGGATATAATTTAAAGGGTGTCAGGTAATGAAATAGCATTTTTATAACGACACTGACAAGGTGCTTTAATTACTAACAAATACTGTGAATTAAGTTTAAAGGCAGTTAGTATGTTATATAATATATGATAATAATTATCAGCCATTGAATTTACAGTCTGCCTTATTAGAATAGAGTATATAATAACAACTACATCTAAACTCTATCTACATCTAAACGAAAGCGCAATTAACGTTTTGAAAAGGTTTTCGAAAGGACGAATTTTATTATGGCTTTAGGATTCTCGTCAATAGAAAAATTTGAATTTTGAAGAAACTTACGATTTCAAGGTTATTTATATATTATTTACACATAATAGATATTATTGTGCTCTTAATTGAAAATTAGAAAAAAATCTAATAAATGTGTTACTTTACATTTAAAGATTAGTATATATGAAGTAACTCAAATAAGTTTAATGTCCAAAATGAGGGTCACGTAGTAAATGAAGTTCCGTGCGGCTATTTCATTTGCTTTAAAACTTTTAATGAGATCCTTCGGTTTGCGTATTTTCTTTCATTTCTCTTCTTTGTTCCAGGTAAAGGTCTGAAATAAGTTCAGATCCAATTCTTTTTTTTTTTTTTATTAAAATGAAGAAGAAAGAGAACGGAGTGCGTTATATCTGTCGATAAATTGTATATTTTTTTATTACTAAAAGCAATAATTAACATCCCTACATAGTATAGTTAACCATATTAAATTATCTTGCTTAAGATATAACATTTATAAGAATACAATTCAACTTTAATTAAATAGTTCATAAATATAGTTGCAACGCGTTATTTAAAATATCAGAGCATAAATGAGAAGCTTGAAGCGGATAACAAACAACTCACACACACACATACACATACACACACACACAAACCCAACACACACACACATGCACACAGTAACATCGTTTTCTGTATATTTACAAGAACATTTTACTGAGCACACAACTATTATATCGTGACGCTAAAAACGCAACCTAACATGATTTATGTGTTAAAAGGACCTTATTGTTTGAAACTTTTGAACATAAAAAGATTTCCATTAGTACCATACCCACATTACTTTGTGAGTAGTTTTTTTTTAATTTGTATTTGCGTGTTTATGTTATAAGTAAGTTTTGAGATACAATACAATGATTCTAATGCACACTATATAAAATATGGTTAATAATTAAAGATTAGATTGACCTTGAGTAGATTCAAGTACTATTTAGTGTTATAATACTACAATATAATATATATACTATACTAGCAGACCCGGCCACGCAACTGATCAAACTGCACGTGGTGTGAAAATCTTATTAAAATTGGTTAAATAGTTTAGGAGTCTATCGCGGACAAACAACATGACACGTAATTTATATATATTAAGATAGTAACGTATAATATAATGAGCGGTCACTGCATGTGCCGGCAGTAGTAATAAATACCTGGTACAGTCAAGACGTTGTTTCCTTATCCACTTATAATTCATTTTAATTTAAATTAGTAATGAATATCGCGTGAAAACAAAATAAATTAGGTAGTTTTTTAACACATTTTCGTACATGCGTTTTGGTAATTGAATTGTGATGCAATATAGTTTAGTATATAAATAAAAAAAAAACTCTTACTTTGTACAGACTTTTTAGATTATATATATTGGCTTAGATTTTTAACACCTTTATTATATATTAATATATTTAATTATTTAACTCATAAACATAAACTGCAAGTATGTAAAATTTATTGATTATATTTTGATAGTTAACTGCATACTTGGTATGCAATCGCCGTATTTTGAGAGAGCATGTGGTCGTTATATGTACAATATTGACCAATTTGTAATACCGCTACTTATATTTTGGTGGCAGCTTAATTTGCTATTAAAATAAATAATTTTTAACACGAAATAATGTTCTGAATTTCTTTATAATAATGTATATCATAAAATATTATTTTTTCACTGATATTGTTTAAACAACACTATAGAAATTTGTCTGAATCTACGTTTTCAATAATATACAATCCGTGCAATTCAACTTAGCTTTATTTTGTGTCAAGTGTAGTTTGAATAAATATTGAACACAATGAGAAACTAAATGCCTAACTTCTAAATATTTAGTTATGATAATACCATTTTATTCAATAATCATATCTAATTTCATTTTTATTCGTACTTCTAGTCTGATTTATCGTTAGGTATTGTTTACCAGTAAAATGTTTAGTGACGTGACAGTAAAGAGTTACAAAAATCGAAACAAAGACCGAAACTACAAGTCACGTCCCAACCAAAAAAGAAATAACTAAAAGCGGCGACAGCTATTGCTATCCTCTGGAATATTCCCGAAAAAAGAAGTAAAAAAAAAGGTAACCATATAGTTACCTTTATAAAAATAAATAAAGAACATTATTAATATATTTATTATTTAGTACAAATCAAAAATATAAATACTTTGTTATAAATAATGTTAGTATTTCGCCACGCTTCTAAATATTCGAGTACAAAAAATTTTCTACGGTTATGTTTTATTACGATTTTAGGGAGAAATGCATTTAGTTATTTTGTATACTCAAAAGATTTACAGACTTTACTTGTCTTTATTATTGTTAAAAATATAATTCATAGGACAGTTAATAACAAACAAATGGAAATAATTCTAAAAGACTATTCAACTCTTTAATCCTGGCTAATGAATTGAAAACTCATATATTTGATTAAAATATAAATAACTACAAAGAATTTATTTGTGAGTGAATAATTTTGTGATTAATGAAATGAAAAATTATTAACTACCAAGAATATTTATCGTGAATGTATAACGTTCAGTAAACTGTATCATAAATAGATTATTAAAAATAGAATGTTATTGGATATGGATATTATCCGTGTAATAATATCCTAATTATATATTCATATGGCTTAAAGATGCGCGTTTAACTTTGATGGAATTTAATTTTATAATTTTACAGTAATATAATGTAAAGTAAAATGTGTGTGTGCACATTAATAACTCGATTTTAAAATAGTCTCAAAGCTTTATAAATTATTTATCTTGCGTTGACTTAAGTTCTATATTTTGATTGAATACCTTAAATCGAACAGACCTAATCAGTGTTCTAAATTATATCAGTGAAAGCCTAGTCAGCATTAGCCAAGACTCATATATAAGATGCAAAGAGAAACTTATTGCTTTAAAAGCATATTTTAAAATCTCAAAATCTATTAATACAACTTACTACAGATCAAGCAAACCAAAAAAGGGCGCTAAGCGAGATTTCTCATTTAAAGTTTTCTAGAAAAATCTTTCTTAATTAGAATTCAATTGTCTCAAACAACTTCATTAAATACGTGCGTCTTATATCTACTAACTTTGAGATATTTAGACATTTCATTATACTAATTTAAAAATACATATTTATTAAGTTTATTAAAAATTTATACGGACTATAACTGTATGTAAATAGGTACAATTAAGAATATATCTACATAAGAATCCAAATGTTCTTAATTTGTTATGTTCATAAATAATATTTTTGTTGTGATATCTTAAAAAACTATGGCATTACTGAATCTAATAAAATACTGTTACTTAACATTCAAGAGAGCTCAAAACTAAACCGCCGGTATTCGGTCAAAGTCATTCAACTGACTAAAAGTTCGATTCACGAAGCAATTTTCCCAATAATCTTATAAAATAAAGTAGTAAATATTTGAAAGACATCACTATTTATAAATCAGAGCTACTATTTTAATCCAGGAAAGAAACAACAATGTTATCGTTTGTGATATTTTTACTTCTAAATTAAATATTCAATATTTCGCTATTTCATTGTAATGTAAGATAGTTACATATTAGTTAGTTATTTCATAATTCATATCTAATGCAAAGAATTGACTTCAACTGGCATTACCACAGATTACACATACTTTAAATGACATGCTTGAAATTTTACGGTGTTTTATTTAATTTAAATTTTGTGTTCTTTTACAATACGTAAATTAAAAAAAAAATGACCACAATCAATATTTTCTTAATTATTTACTTTCTAATTATATAATATTTGTGAAATCGAATCAATGGGTGAACATGGAATTCTCAGCGATTCCATTAAGCGTACCAAAGTTCCGCTTCAGCACCTTCTGCCTGAAGTGTCAGATGTTAGTTAACCACAAAAGCGAGGTCGTTGCATGCACTACTATTGAACTAACATATTCCATATTTGAACTTAATATAGACATTCATGTTTTATTTCTAACATATATTAAAAATACTTCATATTTATGACAAACTAGAAAACTGAATGGATACAATAATATAATATAATATCAAATTGTTGGAAAAGTTAACACTTATGTCTTCTAAAAGTTATAAAAAATCTATATATAAAATGCAATTTAAATAACTAAATCACATTTGTTATTTACATAACTTTAAGACTAACATGACATTTTAGGTATAATGTTTGTAAAATATGAGTTCTCAGCACAGCCTTTATGACGTCCTTCTACTCAGCCAGCTTCCATTAAAGATGTAATAATTGAGACAATGTAGAGAAGTTACTATCAGTAGTAATGAGTTAACATAGATATTAATATTTAATATGTATTAAAGTATTTAGAGTATAAAAACATGTCATTTTATATAAATTAACAAACAAAAACTATAAGTGGAATCAACGCTAGTTAAATATAATATTATTGTAAATAAAATATTTTGTTTAACAAAATACCATAATTTTTAATTTGTTACCAGGAATGATTTCTTATTTTAAGACATTTACAGTGACGTTCCAAGCTTCTTCAGCACCTTCGTGCGAATGCGAAATGCGTGGCGTAAAATTTTAGTCTTTAAAGTGAAAAGCGAAGTTGTGTTTAATGATTTATGATTACTACGAATAAGGCCACTCTTTTAATATCAAAATTACCAGAAATCAGATTTATTCAATTTCGTTTATATTTCCTTTTACACACCTTTTATCTAAGAGCTTTTCAAAGAAAATATCGTAAATCTTGAGTTTTACCGTGAAGCAGTAAACGCATTATCTCAGATAATTTTACTGATAAAGGACACAGGCTCTTGTCTCCAGCAAAGTACAATATATCTCAATGGTCGTACACAACATCCGTAAGGTAAATTTTAACGAAAGAATTGAAGCAATGATCTATTACACATAGCATTGAAATCTGCACATGCCAACCGAGCTATTTCACCTTCCTCTTTTCTTCTTGTGTTTATGAAGCCATAAGCTAAACTACCATATTAACAGGGCGCTCCTCTTATAAGATTTTCCTTTTTATGCATTGGATTGAATCGAAACAATCCAAAATCAAATTTTATTACGATGTCATTGTAAAATATTAAATCTTCTCCTTGTGACATTATAAGACGGCTATGGATATTGCTGACATTGTCTATATTATAAATTCTCTTTAGAATTCTAATTATATTATATTAATTTATTATTATTTATTATAATGATAATCGATTTTATTCTCCAAATATTAATTATGCTGCAGTACCACGGCAACAACAATAACATCCTTTTATGGGATATTCGGTTTTCTGCAGTACATTTTATCTACAGAGGAATTAAATAGACGGTCGGGAAAAAAAACTTATACAATGTTCAAGCATTATCATATTTAATGTAATATTTTATATTAGACGAGTATTAAATATAAATACATGGCAATAAATATTCTATATATAGTTTTATTTAATATATTTGACACGAGTTCGATAGTGTCAAATGAGCAATTCCACGTTCCTCTTGAAACTCCCAAGAAGCAAAGCGGTTCATTTGTACGGGTATTGAAACATTAACCTAGTACGAGTTCGAAGCAGCAGAAATCAGGAATATACCTTAAATAAATAAATAAACTTTACCAACTAATCTTACATAAAGTTTCCTATGCTTATATATATATATAAATAAATATAGGTGTTTCGTAGATGTTCGTCGCTAAGTCGCCGTTGCCAAAAGGCCGGGTCAATCTTGATGATTTGTTTGAATATGTTTGGGTCAATCGATTTGCTTCACAACTGATTATTGGAAGTTGCACTGATATTTAGTTCTTTTATTTTTAGGCAAGGACAAAGTCTATCGTGACCGGTTGTGTAAATATAAATTAATATTTAATATATCAAAGAGCACTTTTTTACTTTTACTTTTTTTTTACTTTTGTACGATAATATTTTTTAAAGACTTCACTTCATTAACATATTAAGAATAAAAAAGTGATATGCAACCTTAAATTTTATTAATTGTAATATATTATTATAACGCAGTCTGTGACAAGAAACGATCAAAAAGAGAATGATATACTGTGAGAGATCAATCTATTTTTAGCAACTTTAGAGTTTAGTAATAGCATTGACTATTGAGTTACAATCATAATTGATATGAGAATTAATCATACTTTAAGTAAAACGTTGTATTAAAAAAGTTTTATGATATTCAAACATTTACAAGGTATTGAAACGGTTTACCTTTTCACATTCTAAATAACAGTAATATTGTGCTAAAGATGCTAATAGACAATAAACATAAAGTAAGTTGTTACAGTGACAATACATTTAGTTTGTAAGCAGTAACGTTTTTATTATTTTTCTTTTAAGTAACTAGCGCAATTTACCACTTATCCAGGAAAAACAATATGAAAGATACCAATACAAAAATAAAATAAAATAAAATAAATACATACATATTCATTTCAAAACTGCTCAAATTACACTAATTAACAATGTTCATAAATTTATTTGCTCCCACATAGGCAAAAAATATTCCATCAGATGTCCGTCTAAAATTTTGTCTCATATCCAATACAATTGTTTTGGCCCATTCCTGTAAATATGTGTATGTAAAATTTCATGATGATCGATTGAATAGTTAGAGGAAAAGCAAAACAATAAACAAACTTACATTCCCGTACCTAATATTAGTTAGCATAAGGTCCACTTTTTTTTTTATAATTTAAAACAAAAGTAAGTAAAATTACATTGGTCTTACAAATAAGAGTAATCTCATGAGAATAAATTTGTATAAGCCTTTATAAAGTTATTTACTGATTCAAGACAGCGCTGTAACGCAGCCTTGCCTCTTAGCTTATTTATATCCAGTTAAAAACATGTAGTTCGTTAAGAATGAAATATTGTATGAAAACATAATAAATATTTTTTAATGAATATTAATAATGTACCGTATATTAAAATGATTAAATGCAGTTTCTCATAACCTGCTCTTACCTGTTCTTCATAACTAATCTAACTAATTAGCTGTTCCCCTCACTCTGAACAAGAGAATTATGTTTATGATCGGAGCATTTTTATTTTAAAAAACGTTTCATGTCTCGATGCGACTACAAATCGATAGATTTTTTTTGTTGTTTTATTTTTCAGCCTGAAAGATTACGCGTGATGTATCCCATGATTCAACATTAAAGTTGTGTAAATTTCATTGCCATTTCATTATGGAAAGACTGACAAACGATCCACGCATACAAATTATTCTAATTATGTTTTCTTACAATAATAACAAACTTTGAAAATTGAGAATGATCTTACGATAATGTTCCTTTTGAACTCTAAAGTTATTTACGGAACCCTTACCCTGTCTTATCTTGTTTGTGTTCCCCGAAATAGTCATTGGTATTAGATTTGAAAATAAGATATCATTTCATGAACTCAACTCCTCTTAACCAAAAAGGTACCTAATTGTAAATGTAATGTTATTGGAAAATGTGAAGTTCATATTATAAATATTTTATGCTTAATGTCCAAGATTGTTGAATTAAATATTCGACATATTTCTAGTTTTTGTAATCAAAGCCGAAATTAGTTTTTAGTTTGCAATGAAAATAAGAAATTTATTTTTAGACTAAAATAATCTTATATCTATTTTTTTATACTGTTTTAAAGTTTAAATTATTAAATATGTTTTATTTAATTAATATATAAATTTCGGCTTAATGTACTCGAATGGCTCATTACATCCAATCGGAGTTATTCGACTTTGAAATGGTTTAATATATTTTTTGGTGTAATATTTATAAAAATATTACCTTCAATTGACTGTTAAGTCTTTTGAAAAACAAAGAAAAAAGAATTTGTCAAAACATTTTTAAGCTCTTAAAAATTTTAATAAAGTCCGTGATCATACGAGTATTAAGACAAGATTTTAACATTCTTCTAACAAGTTTAATAAATTACTTACTATTATTTAGTATATAAATTTCTTTAATATAATAATTTTTACTTTTGAATTAATAGTTAAGCCAACATATCACAACTTAAATATTGAATTTTAAAATAGAACCGATATAACATAAGGTATGGGCAAATACGAGAGAAATATAAATACTAGTAACATACAGAGGGATTACAATAGCGAGTACCACTATACTTTATCGCGTACTTATTTTCTTGTTACTGTGATGTTCTTTCCTGTTACATACTCTGATGTTATGGAGAACTTGTTTACTGTTGGAAAAATACAAAGATTTTTTTTTAGAAAATTGTGGATATTTTATTCGGTGCGAAAAGTCAATGTAAAAAGATTATAATCATTATGTATACAGAAGAGACAGATAATATAGTTAAATTTATAGATTTTATAACTATTTAACTCATAATGTATATATCAATTAATTTTATAGATAGATATAAACTTTATATATATATTTATACCTTTTACTAAATAAAACAGACCCGAGATAAAAGATTTTTTTTTAATAATTTGCAGACAAAGTAAACAATTTTAAAATATCATTACACATATTAAAATCTTTCACTTTCTCACCCATATTATAGTTAATGTATTTTTTTTTAGTTACATAGTCATTAAACTTTAAAAAGTAACTTCATTTCTAACTCAGAATTGTGTAATAACTTGCTTTTACGACTGTCTTATATTACCTGAATATACTGAAGGCTTATACTATTCGTAAGAAGCTTATGCTGAAATACGATTGCTTAATGTAAAAGCCTCTGTAGAACAATTTATAACGAAGCATATCAAAAAATAACTTTGCTTATAAAATTATTTTACAGTCTTATCGTAATTGTATCGCATGTTTGTGGCCATTTCAATAATGATGAAAGAGATACATTATAACATTTTGAACTTCTATTTTATTTTTTTATATAGCGAATGTTTATTTTGTTGTTGTTTGTTGAATAATACTGGTAATAATTATTATTACTGTTGTTATTAACAACAAACAATTCTAATTGTAGAAATAAGATTAGGTAATATAAATATTATACTGTCCGACATACATACAGACAGCCCGTGTGTGCTCATGGTGCAGCGAACTTACCAATTTTGATAGCGCGTTAGAAGCAAGATAATTTATTAGTTATGCGATTAAATAATCAACCAATATGCAGTTTGAAGCAATAATATAATCCGTAGGAACTCGAAATCGTTATTGAAATCCTAAATATTTTCTCGATAGCAGCATTAATTCAGCTGTGCCTTTTAACGCTGGCTTTAGAATTCCAGTTGTGTACACGGCTTGTACAAACCCGCAAAATGCTTAGTTTCTTGACTTTACTGAGCAGACAACATACTTTTAATTTTTTGCCAGCGAAATATAATATATACCTAGCTATGACGAGAAAAATAAGAAGCTAGTAAAAGATATGAGCCATTTTAACAAATTTTAAAACATATAAGCAAAATACATTTAATTGTAGATATATTTAAGTAATATTATGTATGTTAATATTTTATAAAATTTTAATCAAAACATAACCAAACATATTCAAAACCTCTATAATTTATACCGGAGAAAATTATTATTTTGTTTATTGAATATTTAAAAATATACTTTTATTAGTATATTAACATAGAAAGGAATAATGTTGTATTTTTTTTATAACCACATATTTTCATTATGATAAATTCTTACATCTTATCACTATTTAACAGTTTTCTGTACTTTTATCTAACTCTATTAAAATTAAAATAACATTTTATTTTAAACTTTAACACCACACGTTACAATTCGATTAAAAAAATAATAATAGATCCGTAACTCTCTCTCTCCGATAAAGGAACATGAGATGAAAAATATATTCGTATAATATAACTAGAGACGCTGACTATCTAATATTTTATTTTTATTGCGATCATTCGTCACGCGAATGTACAGAGGGCTTATCCTCTGTAAGGAGACCACTGTCGTAGATACACGACTACCTGATGTTATAAACCAAATGAAACATACTAAATCTTTAGATATATTTTATTCTTATAACATCATGTTTCAGTGATTTGTTAAAGTCGTCGCATCTGTGATTTAAATGTATATTTAGCTGACAGAAATAAATACAATCATCATGATAAGATTATGTGATATGAAATTAAAAGTCAAAAGTCTACAATTTTGTAAAGTAATTTTCTGGCTAATATATTAATAATAATATATCGTTTTCCATTGATATACTAGGAGTTAGTAGCCTTTATTTACTTATGCCTTAAGAATATTTTTTTAGCATTTAATAGCCCAAAAAGCTTAGCGTTAAGGCAATTATGCAAGATTTAATTTTGACCGTAGTGAAATTAGCACTTAAGAGTTGACGACTATTTGTGATAGTGTAGATGGCAAAGGACAATGGTAGAGAAAAGAATAATAATTCTTTTAATTTTGTGTAACAGTACAGCATGATATAGAAATTTAACAGAACTATAAGACATAATGTAGTAATTGAATGTCTAAAAATTAAACAAGGTATATATTGTAGTTCTGTATGTTATAGTCGATAAATCTTATAGAAAAAGAGGAGATATTACAATTTCATAAGCTCACAATAGTTAGTTTGAGTATGGTTTCATTGTCAAAGAATTGTCCTTTGAGTAGAGCATCAAAATATAGAGTAATAAATCAATAACATGTACTCACAAAAAACTATTTTGTGTTTTAAAATAACCAATTCTTAGTCAATGTTATCGCATAGAAATAGAATATTAAAGTTAGCAATGACTTCTATCTCAGTACATTCGAACATTCCACTTTAGATTGAGAACTGTGTGACCATTTTCATCTATTTTACTTTGGAATGTTACTCTTCTCCCATTTACTTACTCCTTCGCTCAGACAAGTTTTACATTTTATATTTATATATGATTTATATAAACAGCCTTTTATAATTTCAAATGTGACGTAATTTGATATTTTTGTTTCAATGTTTATCAAAATTTAATAAACCCAAGATTTCGGAAATAAAATTTTTAACTTCAAAGCAAAATATTTTTTAATTCAATTTCTATTTAAGTTACGTTATTATTTAAAGACATACTATTTATTTTTAACTTTAACTTCTCATATTATATGATAATTTTTAAAATTATATCATTGAGATAATGTAATAGTTATAAAGTAGATCACACATTCCTCAGCGTCCATGACATTTCTCTATAAATTAGAAATAGATTTTCTATTTTTCTTGAATCAACCAGTCGAGTATGAAGCTCTTTAAACATTTTCGTCTAATAATTTTCCATCGGTAATACGAGCTTTGCTCCTAGTATTCCGGAAACTTTTTACAAGTATTTTTTATACTTGTAGAAAGTATCTCCATAAAAAGTAAATAAATACTCGTAAGTATAAGAAATACTTTCTTCTTTAACAGTGTAAACAAATATAAAATAAAACGATAAATTTGTAACGTTTATAAGTATTTTACTGATAATAAGTTAAATTTTGGACCTACTAATTACAACAATTAATATTATTTGTGAATTGCACCAATTCATTTCAATTAAACCGCAGAGATATAAATAGCGATTTTAGGTTAGTAATTAATTATTTCAACATTTACTATTAATATTTTGTTTTGTGATGGCTATTTAACGTTTATTTTGAAATTATTAAAACTTAACAAAGTAATGTAACTTTGCGTTTCTTTTAAGGTTACGGTGGATAGGGGAGCAGAATACGTCTCCGTAAACCATTATGGAGAGCTCAGAACAAATTTACTTCGTTGTCTTATTTATGTCTAATGTATCGTGATAGTAATTAAACTAATCACATGCTTATTGTAGTTGCAGTGTGTTATAGATAGTGTTTGCTATATTTAGTTTAAATACTGAGTACTATATCGTTCTAATTAGTAGTGAAGGGATGACCTCGAGTTTGTGGTTAACTAATTCTTGCTGAAGTCGAGACAATATTATTTTATTTTTCTCTTCGTAAAAGAATATTATTGTTATGAACTATAATATTCTTCAAATACTGAAGATATATCTCACGACAAGGCATTGGTCTCGGATAATGGCGACGAAACTTTTCTGCACAGCGAAGATTAAATTTAAATTATTTTAATAACCTAAATTTATTTATCATTTTCCTGAATTGAAAACTAGTTTTAGCTGTATTTACTGATAATAAATTTAGCTGTAATTGCTACAAATATATTGATGTATTTTTGGTGTCTGCCATAAATATCATTCATTTTAATTACAGAATATACGAGTAGTTATGATTTAGCTATGGAACCTGAAAAGATAATTTCATGTTTGTTTTATATTTATTTTTGTGTTTTGTTTATGTTTTATGAAATGTTATTAATAAATTATAGTATAAGTTAGTCAGATGAGGGAGATGTGAGAAAACTTGTCAGTTATTTATAACTGAATATTATTGATATTATTAGACAGTTCCTTATTACCAGCTAGACAACATATATGACTAGAGCATGAAACAGAGGAATGTTAGAGAGATCCCGTACCTAATTATATATAGTCTTTGGTTTTAATAGTTATTAAAAGTTTAACATTTTACACATTATATTTCAATACGGAACTGAAAATCCTGCATTGTTACTTCTCGACTAAATAGCGATGGCCAACCATTTCATTAGTAGAATTTAAAAAAATGAATAAACAACAATCAGAAGTGCTTGAATTTATATTAAGGTTTTGTGTAATTATTATAAACTAAGCGGGGGAATCTTGTACCTAATATTATTATGCAAGTTTACTATATAAGATGTGATGTGACACGCACTTTGGGTTAGTCGACTAATTGCTTTCTGACCGAATACCTGTGATGTGGTTTTGATGTAAGGTGGTAGAGCCTAGCTGTAGTTTTCTGACTGTAGCTCATATTGGGCTGGCTCTCACGGAGGCGGGCGTAGTAATCAAATTCATTGGGTTATATTTCGTCGGTGAGTGAGAGAATCCGGAAGCCTGGAAGCCCAAACCCCGTTCCTCCGCCAAACATGAATGCGATGCCTTAAAAGTAACGAATAAATAACAATTATATATACATCTCCTTAAAACCGCAAGAAAATATGATCGTAGTAAAATATTGCATATTTTGGAAACGTGGCGTAATTGAGCTGAGCGTAAGCGAAGCTCTTAACGGTTTGGGAGACATTTTTATGTTTACTTGTCTCCAGAATGCGACGAGATAATTAGCTAAAAATTTTCTCATGCATGTTTGAGCCGAATGCGGATATTATAGCGAAAACAGATTGAAAAAATGTTTAGCTATTCAAAAGTTATCAAGAAAAGAAGAAAGGAGAGGGGCTCAACTCAACACCTGCCGCGCACGATTGGTGGATCCTAGGTTTAACATTGTCATGGGCTTTAAGACAAAATACCTAATCAGAATAATTATCCATATTATTTTTAATTACATTTTTAATATTATTTTTAAATTTACATACTAATTTATAATAAAGCATCAAAATTGACATTTTTAAAATAATATTAATGACAATATTATTGACAGCAGTGCCTTTGTACGAATCTCTTAAATAACTCTGTTTTTATATATTCTGTGTGTACATAAACGTTAACTAAATTAATAAATAACATGGATTTGACTCAACTCCTATAGGATACTGTTTCGACGCTCTGCTAATTAAAATATTGTATCGATACGGTTTTCACTCTTTCACTTCACTCAAGATCTCAGAAAATCTCTGAAGCTATTTCTCATTTTCACGGGAACAGACGAGATTTGGTATTGCCTTTTAATACATTATATATACTATAAGAGATAATTCAAAATTTTAATAAAAGCTCACGTTTGATAAGAACATGGTATGGACTATACTACGATACTGCTCACCAGAAATTTTACATGGCGTACGTGTTAGTCCAGCCGAGGATCCAGGAAGAAAGAGGCATTAGTTGGCAGCCCACCAAGTCGAGACTAATGATCGCCGAGCACGGTTGTGTTGTCCGGACCCACTTTCCAATGAGACTGCAGGAAAGAGGCCCGAGCCAGCCGTCGCGTATAACCCGAAGACAGGCATCAGCCAAATACGAGCACCACAAGGCTGACACCCCAGCGCTGTCATATCATATCTGTCAAAAATGATTACAAAGATTATACAAAGTAAATATCTGCAAAGAAATATGTGTTTAACTACTTTTAATGAGCAGATAGTTTATATACTAAAATTTAATATATATATTAAATTTTGTAAATGGATCTTATTTGAATTTAACATTACGGAGTTTTATTTTTTATATTCTGTAAAGCATATAAGTTAATAATATCAACACAGACTATTCATAAACATATTTAAATCAACGCACATGCTCCTAAATTTTACAGTTAATTTAACAAAATGTTTAAAATTTTGTTATATAGTAATAGTTTATATTATTAGTGTTATATTAAACTGAAACTTCATTTCTTGCTCAGGATTGTGGGATGTAATATTTTCATCCCACAATCCTTACGGACGAATAGAATAAGCCTGCAGTATATTCACTTAATTTGGGATGTAATATTTTCATCCTACAATCCTTGATAAGAATTAGAATTATTATTCTACAATTTTACTCCGTCACTATCTATTATTTTGCATTTACAACTCTGACAAATTATGTGAATATACTGCAGGCTTATTCTATTCGTCCTCACGAAAGCTCCTATTAAAGCTATATTGATATGCGATTGCTTAGTGTAAGACCCGCTGCTGAACAATGTATTGCGAAACAAATCAAAAAAATTCAGTTCCGCATAAAAAGTATATCGGAAGTATCTTATGCTAATTTTATCACATGTTTGTGGACATTTTAATAATAGTAAGAGGGATATATAGATATATTCAATTATATTAGATTAGAGCATATTAAAAAAAAGTATTCATTATAATTTGGACAAGTATTAAATTTATTTATTTATTTATTTATTTATTTATTTCTGTACCATAAATTACAAACAAAGACATTATAAACAAAGAAAATTTAGACTAAGGATAACTTATCTCTTGCAAGAGATCTCTGCCAGAAACCCTTGGTTATTGGAAATATTTATTGATATGGGGTATAGGTACATATAACATAAATAAAATATAATATAATGTAATATAATATAATATAATATAATGGCTTTAATATATCACTATTTTATATACTTACATACTAATATACATAAATATAAATATATATATATATATTTACATATACTTACATACACAACTGTCTACACAAATACATATAACTAATGAATATATTGTAAGTAAATAATTGATGCCGATTAATGCGAGGAAAGTGAAAATAGGTGCTTTTTCAGTCTAAACTTGAAAACAGTAGTAGTGGGAAAGTCTTTATAAATAAAATCAGGTAGTGAGTTCCAAAGTTGCGCAGCAAGAACAGAAAACGACTTTAGATAAAAATTTGAATTGTATTTTGGCACTTCCAGAAATTTCAGTGCAACACAAGAGCGTTCAGGTCGATTTCTGGGGGAGGATAATTGGAAGCGTTCCTGAAGGTATGTCGGACCATAATTTATTAAAACATTATATAACAGTGTTAGCACATGCATATTCCGGCGAAGGCGAATGGGGAGCCACTTTAATTCACGGCGGTATTCGGAAACGTGATCGAATTTGCGCAAGCCGAAAATAAAACGAATGCACAAATTCTGGAGTCGATCTAATTTATCAAGTAGCTCATTAGTCGCATCTAAATAGCAAACGTCAGCGTAGTCGAGTATAGGGTGGAGGAGGGATTGTGATAGTATAATTTTAGTTTTCAGAGGAAGGAAATTTTGAAGTCGTTTAAGGGAATGTATGGAATGGTGAAGCCGCTTACTTACATCATTTACTTGAGCTACCCAACTTAGGTGACAGTCTATAATAAGTCCTAAGTTTCTTGCATTGTCTAGGTATGGTATTGGAGTTCCATCATAGACTAGGCAAGGGAGAGTCCTAAAATCGATTTTGCTATGTAGTTTTCTGCTACCTACTATTACGGCCTGCGATTTAAAAGGATTTAGTAATAGGCCATAGTCTTGCGTCCAAGAGTGAATCTTTTCAAGGTCGATGTTTATGGCATCAATAGCCTCTGCTAGGTCAGATAATTTGGCATGTCTATATAGCTGTAAATCATCTGCATAGAGATGGTAGTTGGAAGATATAATCTTGGAAACTTCATTTATGAAAATGGAAAAGAGTAATGGAGATAGGACGCCGCCTTGTGGTACCCCAGCAGATAGATTCATCCAATCAGAAGAATGCTCATTAGATTTCACAATCTGCTGACGACCGAAAAGATATGTTTTAAACCAGTCAATAACGGATGGAGATATCAAGTAAGTTATAAGAATATTAAGCATTACGTCAAAATCCACTGAATTAAAAGCGTTACTGAAATCAAGAAGAACAAGTATGGAGATTTCTTTGTTATCCATAGCATAACGGATATCATCGGTTACTTTCAGTAATGCAGTGCTGGTACTATGTTGAGGTCGGAAACCGGATTGGAAAGGACTTAAAAGATTATTACTGTAAAGGAAGTCGGAAAGTTGCTTGAAAACTAAGTCTTCAAGAACCTTGGAGAGGATAGGGAGTATCGATATAGGTCGATAATGAGAAGGAGTGGTAGGGTTTGATATTTTTGGTAAGGGAATGACATGTGCATTTTTCCATGCCGTAGGGAAGGTATTAGTGTGTAAGGAAAAGTTTGTGATATGAGTGATAATGGGCAGAAGGATATCAATTAAGGGGATAAGCATATCTCTACTAATATTATCATGCCCTATCGCTTTAGAAGAAATGGATAAGAGAGACTTCTTAACATCTCCCTCCGTTACTTCCTGGAACAAAAAGAGAGGATCACAGATAGGTGGGGTGGCATCTTTTAGTTTTTGAATTGTCTTAGACTTGCGTTGTTGAGAAAATTCTATAGCAGGAGTAGAGAAATGTTTATTTAATAAGTTTAAGTTAATAGAATTATTTGAGCTGTTCCGATTTTTGCCCACACCTAGTGACTTTAAGAAATTCCACATCTGTGTAGTGGATAAATTATTAATAGAAGAAAAAATGTGACGGCGTTTGGCATCTCTACACATACGATTGCAGAGATTTCGCAACTTTTTATAAACAACCAAATTATCTTGCGATGGGAACCTTTTGCAGATACTCTTAGCTTTGTCCCGTTTGGCCATGAGTTTTTTTATTGTTGGAGAAAGCCAAGGCGCGGGGAGATGTCGAACTCTTATCCGTTTGGACGGAGCATGAACATCGTAAAGTTTCAGAATTTCTGCATTGAAAATGCTCACTTTTTCGTCAACAGACTGAGATTCTGACAATAAGGACCAATTTATTGATAATGCATCAGACACAAGTTCATTTAAATTTATGTTTTTCAAACAACGACGATTTATAATTTTGCATTTCTGTTTATAAGAGGTTACGTTGTAGCTAAGAAACAAAAGGTCATGGTAAGAGAAGGGTGCTGTAAGCTGGCCATGAATAGAAACGTTTTCAGAATTAAGAACAAGGATAAGGTCGAGAAGCGACGGTTTAGAATTAGGAGGAAAGTGAGTTTCTGAGAGGGGGAGAATAGTAAAATTAAAAGACGTAACTAAGGATCTGAGTTTGTGGGTTCGAGGATCGTTTTTGATGAGGCACGTATTGAAGTCACCCATTAGGATGATGTGGTTATAGGAAGGAGATAAAGTTTCAAGAAGGTATTCAAAGGAACGGAAATAGTTAAAATGAAGAGAGGGGCAATAAAGAACACCAAGTAACAGTTTAGAATGACGAAAGATAATTTCAATAAATAGGTATTCTAAGTCGGTATCAGATGAAGTATCAGATGAATGTTTAATTATGTTGAAAGGGATACTATCACGAAGATATATACAAACCCCTCCACCTCTTTTGGAAGATCTATCATTACGTATAAGAGTGAAATTAGGAATATTATAGATAGAGGAGGGAAGAGAGGGTTTTAGCCAGGACTCTGAGACTAGAATACCATCAATAGAAACGTTGCTAAACGATGCGAGAAGATCGGAGTGATGTGCCGGAATGCTTTGTGCATTTATATGCACTAAGTTAAGTTTATTAGAAAGATTATGAAATACAGAATTTAATTGAGCTTCAAGAGAGTGGGTAATAGTGTTCAGGGATGAAGAATTACCACTACTATTAGGGCTGAGAAAAACATCGGTTGAACTACAAGAAAAATAATCATCGGCAATATCAATATACGAAATATCAGACATACTAGAATCCATATAATATAGATATAAATATATATATATATATTTATATATTTATATAAATTTATTGTAATAAATAAAATAATAATAATAATAATAATACTAATAATAATAATAATAATAATAATAAAAACTCTATATATATATATCAAATATAATCTCCTACATTTCTGGCAAAAAACTGATGAAATTTTTAGTTAACACAGACAATAGTAAAAATTTATACTATATAATAATACTTATAACTACTAGTAAAATAAAATTTAAAAAGAAACCACAACAAAGAAAGCAAAATAATTAAAATGTATAAGACAAAAAGTGGTTTTGTTAAAATTAAAGAAAATTATATCTGTTAAAAGTTAAAACTAGTTTCCGAACGTTTCTTCCTGGGACTTGACAGCACTCTGTACTAATAAGTGTCAAATTTCAAAATATCATAGCAAAATAAATATAATATATAATATAATTAATGTAAACAAAAAATAGTTAAACTTATTAAAACAAAAATACAAAGAACACATAAAATATAGGTTGCAAAAAAGTGAGCAAGAAACGTTCACAGTTAATAGTTACAGTTATTATCATAGTTATTACTACAGTTCTTAGGATTATTTATATTATTTTGATGTCGGCACCTTGTGAATACGACGAGTTCGGGTAGCTTGTATTTGTTCCTGATGGCCGGAAGAGGAAGCATGAGGAAATTTCACAATCAAAGACTCAAGCTCGTTTGAAGTGACTATCTTTTTCCTGCTTTTATCTGGCAAGATGATAACTATAGACCCTTCAGAAGTCCAACAATTCTTCAAGCCAAAATGCTTTCTTGCTGTTACAAAAACTTCATGCCGAGGTTTAGTAAGAAATTCAGAAAACGTGAAGCCACTACCCTTCAGCATGGTTTTTGAGTTCCAAACCATGTGCCTATATTTTAGACCTGAGAATCTTACAAGTATGGCTCGGGGTTTGTCCCTTTTTACCCCTAGCCGATGACAGACATCAATATTGTCAACAGCTGTATTAGGCAATTTCATGTGATCAGATAGCACAGTTTTTAATATGGAATCAGTCTTCTCATTGGCCGACTCTTGCACGCCATGTAACAGAAGAATTTTATTTCTTGACATGGCCTCATGTTTATCAAAACCTTCAGATAATAATTGTAGTTGCTGCTGAAGCATGGACAGTGTTCTCCAAACCAGATTCTTAAAGGATGAATATTCAGCAGCAAGTCCGGAAAGATCTTTCAACGTACCTGAAGATGTTTTTGAAGATTGAGATTGTGCTAGTTCTTTGTCAAAACCATCCATCCGTGATTCAAACATGTGGACAATATCATCCATGTTCTTCCTTAGTTGAGAGTGCAGATCCATTAGTGATGATGTGTATGTGAGAACTATTTGTATTGGAAATTTGTTAACGCCAGGTATGTAGGATTCTTATTAGAACATTTATTAAAGCCCAATATGTGGTATTATATTTTATTATATTAAGATTATTGTTGACGAATAATATTTACAATATTACAAGCAATTTTTTTTAGAATATAGATTAAATAACATGGTTACTACAAAATATTAATGAGAATACTTTGACTGACATATCCCAAAAATGTTGATGACGCGCAGTTAATAGCATGTTGTACCATTACATTTTTATAAACACAAAAAATTTTTACACTTAATTTCAAATAAAATTTTCACATTTATATATATCTGTAAACCAGTTAAGATAATAGTTGCGAAATCAAATAATTAAGCAATATTAGATTTATAAAAATACAAACCTGAAAGAATAGTATATAAATATTAAAACCAAAACAAGTCTAGTCTAGTAGCATTTATTCCCCTTTCAACGCTGATTTTAGAATTCCCATTGTGTCCTCGCTCACGGCTCATACAAACCCGTCAAAGGTTTAGTTCGACTTCACTGAGCAGGCAACATTTTAGAAACTTTTTAAAATATAATGCATTACTAGTTATAGCTTGGAAAATTAACAAATAGGTATTCAAAACCTTTGTTCTAATATTAATACTCGAATATAATTATCGGACTGTAGATAGATGTACTATACCGTAAGTATTGTAAAAAGACCAGTGTAATTTTGCATAAAACAAATTGTGTATTTACTTTTTTCTCTTTTGTTTTAAAACTTGGTACAAATAAGAGATTCATAAATAAATGAATAAAAATGTACAAATTCTGTTTGTTTATTTTGCAATATATGTTGGTCCGGATGGAATCTTGCAACTGAATTTTAAATCAGTTACCGTTAACCGATTGAGCTGAAATTTGGTACACACACTTATTTTTAATGACAATGCAGTCTTCGCTATGTGATGACATTTTGATTCCTATATGGCGAATTATTCAAGATGGCAGATTTTTTCACTACCATACTATGGATATCCAAAGAAAGGGTTTGCTGAGGAGAACACGAAAACTAATACTACGTTACATTAAATTTAAAATATGACCGATCTTCCAACATGGAAGACTGATTATTATTGCTAAAGGAAACACGAAAAATAACCTTTTATTTCGTTTAATTTCATTTAAATGTAAAAAAAATATCTTTTAAAAAATATCAGGAATCATACAAAGAAAAAGTTATCCAATATAAAAGAAATGTTCCCGATGTTACCACTGACTGTCACAGCTTTAGGTCATATGATGTTTCATTTTGGGTTGAAAACGTGACTCATAGTTTCGGTCTTTGTTTCGATTGTTGTAATGCTTTAATGTCACCTCATGAAATATTGTATTCGTTAACAATATGTTCATCAATATAAATCAACTCAACATAAATCAATCCAAAAGTATGAATTTTTATTTGGATTATTTTTAGATTATACATTGTATAGAGACACAAATAAAATTTGAATTCGAAATTGTTTTTAAGTAACTTTCTATATAAAGCTCTTGAACGAAGAACGCATGACATGCACATTAAAATATTAATGCTCACAAGATATCTCAATTAAAATTTAATGTTCACAAGACATGATATCATTGTAATAATTCTTCTCCAATGAAAATATTTCTCAACTAGTAATTTGGGATGAATTAAATAATTTACAGTAGAAAAATAATCCGGAGATAAATCAGCCTTTGTAAGGTAGAAAAAAATATTATTATTAATAACATTGAGCGTCTTTCACTAGAATAATAACTTATGCTCATATTGTACTTCAGTTTCAAAAGGTGTAATCGAATAAGGTTTTTTATATATTTGCTTTACACTCATCTTTTGTTTTTAATATACAAATTGACAACTAGGCTTTTGCTATCTGTTTGTGGAGTTAGATACCCCGTTCGCAAAACATTTTGATTTATGTACAAGCAGCTTCGCCGATTTCTTAGTATATACATTTTTACATTGGAATGCAGTATGACAAATCTATGCACATCTAAGGTTATAAAATATGTTTATATTTATTGGTATTATAATTTGTTTTTATTTTATAAAAAAAATACTCAATTTGTAAGTTTAGTTCGAGAGTGAATTTTAAATGGCTACTAGATATTTTTTTTTGAAAATGCTATTATACAATACTTTATTCTATGACAAAATTAATTCACAATATTATATTATTTTATCGTAATAAAGACATGATATACGTAATGTTGTGTATTTTTTATCTTATCCTACAATTTGAATGTTAAAATATAACAATTCTGGAAGTTAAAATGATATCAGATTGCGATTTACATTCCCCTACAATTATATTTATTCTATATTCCCGACCAAACCTATTTGCATAAGTAAAACTCGGAAATTAATCCAAAAATGTTAAAAGCTGAATATCGCTCCTTTGTTTGTTTTATTTTGGTTTTCATTATTATTTGGTCTCTCTTAATTTACGTGATGTGCTCTTAATTTAAATACTATTTTATACAATATTATTTTAAAAGTAATCTTTAAAACTATCTTTCTGTCATCAGAGCTATTGTATTTTAATTTTAGTTTTAGGAACCAGAAGCGGTTATTACTTTACAAATCTATTTTAATAATCACAAATAGACTAAGCAATAATTATGAAGAAATATATAGACAGAACTATGACGTGGTTTGAGCGTGTGAACCCTCCAAAGAAAGATGTTAGAATGGCCCCAATGACAACTGCTTCCCCCTTTACATGGCCTCGGTGACATTAATTGTTCTTTTGTTCTTTATTGTTCTTTGTTCCTTACTGTAGTGTATAATACTAAGACAATACATTTAAAGAATCCTAAGTAAATAAACACATGAAGAAGACCAATTATTGGTAATTTAATTATTTAAGGGTTTTAAAAATATCAAATGTAAGAAAAAACAAGTAATTTACTCGTTTCGAATGTAGCCGTTATCGGCAGAGGTATTGATTTAGGAAAGTCAAGAAGCTACCTGTATAGCAAATGAGCAAGAAATCCAAAATTATATTACAAGTACTTCCCCGCTTTATTAAAAACAATAATGATTATATCTCTCTGAAACAACAAAGTCTCCGATCTTCATATCTGAGGAAAAGTGTAGGAAAAATAATAATTGAAGAAAATAACAACAATAATAACCTATACATAACAATCTTTAACAATAATTCGAACTAAATAAATTGTGTTGCACTAGATCATGTAGTAAATATTTTATTCTACATATTTTGAGACTGCAGATCTATAGTAGCGTTGGTCATGATAACTTTAACTATGTAAGTCTCATGTATGGAAATATAATATAATAGAAATATTACTTACACAAATCTAAATAATTCATTATGATGATCCATCTTAACACTTAACTTGAATTATTTCCATACATCTCAAAAAACATGTCTTAATTTTATCACTTATGATTTGTCTATACTTAAAAAATGGTGGTTTTGTAAAGTACGCCTTTACTGTGGATTTTACTAAATTATTCATGATTGTGCCATATATAGTTTTAGTATTAATTTCATTAAAAATGCTTGTTATATTATTAGATGAAGTTAAAAGTTTCAAGAAGTAGCTATATTTATAATTTGGTTTTAATATTTATTAAAACCCAATCTAATGTTATTACAATATAAATAAATAAATCTTATTAACTTATATTGTTATAAGAGCTTATTATATTAATCAGAAGGGAAAGCTGAAATATTTTATAGTTGGTTCATAATTAATTTGCTTGTGGTTCATACATTTTAATTTATAAGATAAGGTCAATTCTAATCAGTATACAAATCATAATTAATATAATTTTTCTATATCTATTGGTTTATAATTATTTATTTAGCTGACTACAGATATAAAAAAAATTGGTAAATTAAATGAGTTATAAAGAAATATTAGATTATATACAAAAAAAACTCTTATATGCAAAGGACCAAGAAAAAGCTTCAACAGTTTATCTACTTGACAATTCAAAGCTATCAACAAATACCTTGTTCAGCAAGAAACATGTTTTTAAATGTGTGATTTCCTAAATATAATCTGACTTATTATTATATAAATGATCACATAACTCTTAAGAAAGAAAAATTGACAACTTCACTTTGCTCTCCGTTCTTTAATATAAAGCCTTATTATACCTATTTACTTAATACAAAACAAAATACTGTTAATAAAAGTAGAAAACCACTGAATGTTAATTCACAATGCAATACACAGGACGCTGAGCGATGGCGATTATTTTTCCATTGTAAAGTTTCGGTAGAGTACATTCTTAGACTTGTGGCGCGTTTATAAATTGATTAAGTTCTAACCGAGTGTAGTTACAAATTATATCAATTCAATTTGAATTTAATTTATTCATAATAGTCTATAATTTACATTTTCAATCGTAATTACTTAATTGCCTGATGTATTTTCTATACTGCTTCAAATAAATAACATGAATTTCAATAATTTATTTACTGTGATTATTTTTTATCTGCGTAGAATCGAAAACCAAAATTTAAATAAAATACAGAGCATCTACTCAAGTAATAATATTGACAACCTTCTAGTGCTTCGATGGTTAATTATAATTAAAGTTAATTAATAGGCAATCGAACTAATCCTAAATCTTCAATCAAGAGCACTTAGTTGAACTTAAGTAGTCGATGATAAGACGATTAATAATTAGTAAATATTTAATCTTCGCAACGTAATATCCGTAGAGATAAACGTTGTCTATTTGTACGATCTTGTAGTTCTATATTTTAAAAAAGTTTTCATGTACAATGTTATAATTTTTATTTCATTGAAATTATTGTTGTTAGTTGTATTATAAAGAATAATTCTGTTATGGCCACTTCTATTTATTTATGGGGAATAAAACAGTTGAATAATATAGTTAACCTTAATTCTTCTGCAGTTCGGACGATTCGTGAATTTGCAAAATGTTCTCCGTCGTATCTATAAATTTCTTTATAAATAAAATACGTATCTGTGTTTCGATATGATAACTTTACCGATAAATTAATGGTGAGCTACAAGGTGATAGACCCACTCTCTGTGATGTTATGGAGTAGAACACTGCTGGTGGAAATTGGATACATACAGACACCGTGTTGGAATATATAGGTCTTGTCGGTTTATAGTTACTTATTAAGTTTTAACATAAATTAACTAATATTGGGTATCTTTTACTACTACTACTTACTAATAGATAATGGATTTATTTACAATTTAAATTGTATATTAAAAAAAAACTATTTAGTACTCTGCCAATTTAATATATGTAAAAAACTACTAAGTTTTGAAATTTATAATAAATTTCACATTCATATTTGAATCACTTTCATTAATAATAAGACTTCGGTACATGTACGATCAAATAGTTCTCCAGCTTCTAATTGGTATATATTGTCATTTTTCTCTCATTATAGAAAATATATTTCAATGACTTTAGATTAAGGGAACTTTGATAACAATTCTATTTTTTTAATCAAATAATTAGACATCTGTCAATTGTCGTCACAGAACAGAGAAAACCTTTTGTGTCATTGTATTAAATTGAAATGCTTCATATAGGTATCACTAGTAGAGAATTAATTGCAATTAATTCCCAGAAATCCCCATCCATACGAGAATCAATTTACGCCAATTATAATCTGAATCCTTTATACATTTACTTTATTGTCCTCATACGGCTTTTTCTGATAATGTTTTTGAAATAAATAATATATATTTTTTAATAATATTATATTATTTAACCAAGTAAGATTATTACGAATGCTTCAGTTTAGATTTTGGAATAGGATCTTTTAAAAATGTATGTTAGTTAAAACAAATAAATATATGTCGGTTCAGGGTACCGTTCACATATACAAATATACAATTAAATATATAAGTGAATACGTCATGTTATTAAATAAACCATAATATATATAAGTTAGTATATAATATTATTAAATAAACAAATATCATGACACGCGTATATACATAAGTACATAATATTAACCCGATTAGAAAACGTGAATGAAAACGCGTACATGAAAAAAAAATTATGGGAAAATCGGAATAATATTTTTTTAATTTAAGCTCAGAGTACAGTTACAGTAGATACAGTTACAGTTTCGTGGTCATCTGGAGAGCAAGGCCAAGTTGGCCTCGAAGAAATTGGGAGTGATCAATAGAGCGAGGCAGTACTTCAAACCTGGCCAAAGACTTGCGCTCTATAAGGCGCAGGTCCGGCCTCACATGGAGTACTGTTCTCATCTCTGGTCCGGATCACCCCAATATCAGCTTCTACCATTTGACCGCGTACAACGGAGAGCCGTTCGAATTGTTGGGAACCCGGTGCTCTGCGAACGGCTGGACTCTCTGGCATTGCGTAGAGACGTGGCTTCTTTGTGCGTCTTCTACCGCATTTACAACGGGGAGTGTTCCGAAGAACTATTCGATCTGATGCCTGCCGCCGAATTTCATCACCGCACAGCGCGCCATCGCCTCCAATACCATCCTTACCACCTGGATGCGTGGCGATCCTCCACTGTGCGGTTCTCAAGGACATTTTTTCCACGTTCCACTCGCTTGTGGAACGAACTACCTTCGGCGGTATTTCCAGATCGGTACGACATGGGTACCTTCAAAAAAGGCGTTTATTCCCACCTACAAGGCCGGCAACACTCCTGTAAGTCCTCGGATGTTGCAAGAGTTCATGGGCGGCGGTGATCACGTCCATCTGTGACCCGCCAGCTCGTTTGCCCTCCTCTTACATAAAAAAAAAAAAAAAAAAAAAAAAAAAATAGATATTTTTATATGTTTCTTGAAAGATTTGCTCCTATTGAATAAGATTTTAGACTTTTAAACTTACATTATGTTATTTAACCATGTTTCTGATTCGTCTATTTATTGATTGATCATCATATAGTCTTAAGTATACAATTTTAGAACGTGAACGTAGACAAGAATTATACATGAATTTTTTTGAATTATATTATTATTAAATTTTAGATACTTTCTGACTTCAAACAATGTTTAAGGGTACATTCAAATGTAATTTGTAGGATTATCATATTATATGTTTCATGGTAAGTAAACTTAAAACCTATTATCGTTTATATAAAATGATAAAACATTTTGTGACATTCTTAAAGCGTGCCTTAATATTCATTAAAACACACAACTTTACAAATGCGAAGGAATTGCAAAAGATGTAACAAGATTGTCCAATTACTGCAGTCTGCTAGTTCGTGAGTATTGTGACGTAGTCACGGTGCACTAATGATACTATTTTATGTATCTTCAATCAAGACAATTATAACTGACATTTGAGGAACAGTACCTAAAACGAAATGTGTACTAATATTAACTATTATTCGCTATATTATTAAGTAAATTATTATTTTAACAAATATAAACATAAGAACAAAATAACAACGTAATTATATCTTAAATAATGTTTCATCCGAATAACATGAAGAACATACAAAGGCGACTCGGAGCTTGACATTTGATTGCCAATTTCCCAATTTTACGATTGTGATTTGTTTGAATGTGAAATAATATTAGGTCTAAAAAAATTTTATAAATTCGTTTTTAATTTTGAAATATTCAATTATTAAGAAATATTATACGGTGTAACTTAAATTAAACTTTGTAAAAGATTTTGAAAAATTGATAAATATATTTTACCAAACTATATAAGATTATACTAGTATATTATACCAGTTATAAGGTAATAATTGAGAAATTTTTAAATGGCTTGTAAAATGTTTTGATGTATTGTTATAACACATACAAGGGTGTTCTAAGTACAATTTTAACAATACTTATACTTAATATGTTATATTTCAAACGAGGATAAAAATGTTAAAGTTCCATTTGGCTTTTTAAATAACCTTTTTATATCAATCAATTATACGTATATAAGATAATTAGTAATTAATAATAATTTTTAAAAAAAGGTAAGCTTTACATAAAAGGACAAGTCTTTCCAGCATTCAGCCCAGTGTATTGAAGTTACTAAACAGATTGCCCAGAAGTTCCGTAGATTATCTTAATGAATCAAGCAAATTAAAAGTTTGTATAATATAAAACAGATAAGATTAACATTACCATTTCACAACATTTTCAGTCGCAAAAATAAATAAACTTTGCTTAAAGATAATTAATTTGAAATAGGTTTCTTAAAATGAAGTTCCGACAATCTCTCGGTTAAACTTAGAGGTGATTAAATAATGATCTGGAGCGATTTTTTGTAACATATACCTTAAAATATAATGAGCCCATTCTTAATAATTACCTTTTAGCCACTGCTTTTTATTAGATATTTATTTTTAAATATGGATTATATTTATAATTTCTTAACGTTAGTCGTTTAAAGTTTATTTCAAATCAAGTTATGTTTAAGTCCACACGAAAGATAACAATAACGATAATTACTTATTTAACTCCTTATTAGCTTTTCAGAATTTTGAACATTTCAGAACATGTTACATTCATTTAAATAATTGTATTTTCTTTCCTTTATTGTCTACATTAATGTTGGGAAGTACCGGGTCTCGTTAAGTCTCTATTGTCGCTTTCCCTGCTCTAATTACTGAGTACGGCTTCTTTACGGATTCAAGTTTATAAAAACATTATTATTATATTCTCAACGAATAGAACTTTTGTGTATTTAAATGAAATATATGTGAGTATGAATAGCTAATATTATCTAACATACATATAATAATTAGCAGCACTCACTGGACACATTGTAGATAATGTAAAAAATATAAATTAAAGTTTTTTAAAAATTTTTCTCTCAGTTTGAATGATTCAGAATTTCTCCTCAACCTTAGAAAAACTTGATGAATTACAAAAAAATGGGACCCTACTTAGAAATTTGTATTGGATATACAGAATATCCTTGACTTTATTAAATATATAAAAACACGATTAAGAATGCCTTATATATTAAGAAGCTTTGTACATAGAGGGGACATAAACCGTCATTTAAAATGATTAAACAAAGTTTAACCTGATTAACCTTGGAATAGCAAATTTGTTTGAGACTAGTAAGTATCCATAACGATCGCATGAGTATTTGCTTTGAATTTTATTTAAGCTAATATATTCCGGTTAAGCTATACTATGTCCTTTGAAGATTTATTAGTTATGATCAATTAATTCCTTTTAGTGATATTGAAATATGTTTAAAATAGTAAGACATAAAATTTTCATTTTACTATTAAATATTTTACTTACAGATTACAAGAAAATTCGTCTCTTTTTTATATTTCTTTGTAACACATGGGATTCATAACACCCTGTTTATTATATATAAGTTATAGATCCAGATAACGGATTCTTTTCATAAAAAATTTAGAAAACAATGGCATAATCATAAAAGACATAAATAGATTATATGGAAGATAGATATAGATTATAGAGAATCTTGAACTTGGAGTGGAACTTGATAATAATTAATGAAGACCTCTTTTTTAATTTCATACATCTTAAACATATCGTGATATAAATTGTTTAAATATATTTATGTCAATTTAAATTAATATTAATATTTAGTAAATTTTAATTATTTCAAAATATCGGAGCAGAGCAATATTATTTTGATGCCTGTGGAGGTAACTATTTGTACGCTATTTAGTCTGCTATTCTTATTCAGGACTGTTGTAAGCATATTGAGTTAAGAGCATGTCCCCTTAATGAAAATAAGTTTTGATAAGTTCAAGCTTGTTTGTATTCTAAAAGAAAGAAACTATTTGGTGTATATCTTCAGAATAATAATCGATAGGTTCACTTATTGCTTTTTTCAAAATCGATACTAAAATATTTGACATATATAGAACGTTTTACTAATTTTAAGATATCAAAGCATTCAGGTTGATCATCCGTTTAGTTTTTAGTAAAATTATATAGATATAATATCATATACCGTAGCGCTTGTAACCCCGCTAGTATGTATATTGTCAACATGTCTCACTTGATAGTTGAATTGTTACAATTGTGTTCTAGCTGTTACAGTGTTAGTTTCATATCTATTCGACGTCACGTTCACTCCACACACAGTAGATATGCAACTTCACTCCACTGCGAACCAGCAGAGTACTGCTAAGTATACTAAACTATGAATTTTATTACACTTGAGAATATTTAGAAATAGCTAAGTTTATTGCTTTATGTATTTTTATGTAGGTTTTTATTTAAATCCTTAAATATTATAGTACGAAAATATTTCTGTGATGTCACAAAATTTTGTACCCAATATACATTGTGGTCTTAGTAAACTGAACTTTGTCGTTTTCTGGACAGTATTTTATTTTTCTGTATATATCATTTGTTAACTTCATACTATTTACAACTTATTGTAGCTGGAAAATACGGTGAACAAACCGTATTTAATTAATGGTGCTAACCTGCATGTGACGTTATGTCACGTGTGACTAAAAGTAGCGATTTTGCGGTTTATTGACCAAGTACCGAATTTGTTTAAAAAATAATAAAATTAAATGCCATAAAAAACTGTAAGTTGAGTACTGTTTAGAAAATATTTTCATTTTTTTTAGCAGTCACACACCCTACAAAATTTTTAGATTTCTTATATTTCTGATATTTATCTACAATATCTCAAAATAAAATTCTATGCTTATTACTTATTTATAATCTTACATACGTAAAACAAATATTTTTCTTTTATATTATACGATGACAATTAATACGACACATTTCTGGTACCAGTTAATAGTATTTATTTTATAATATTTAGATAAAATTATTTTTTTATAAAATATTTATTATTTGTTGCATTTATTTCAAATTGAATTAGGAAGAACCAACTATTTGTTTTTTCCAAATCTTATTAAGATTGAAGTGAAAAACTGTCATATATTTATTTAATTCGCTATTATTTATATAATATAACGTAAGATTTAATTTTGCAAACATTCTAAATTCAATAAATAAATAAATTTACTTTACTAAATGAAATTAAAATGTTTAAAGTTTCCAGTTTCTTCGTACAAAAAATATTTGTTAGTAATTTCGTTACATGGTACGCTGGTTAGCCTTATGAAATAAAAGAACAGAAAAACAAAACCATGAATACAATACTTATAATTCTGTGTTTACTCGAAATATTTTGCTATAAATACCGTGATATTGGTATTACAAAATAAAACACATAAAACACAAATATAGATTACATTTTGTGGGGTTCAAATAGGTATAATAGGTGGAATTAAATTGTCTCTGATATTTCGATATACATTTTTCTACTACTACTAAACGCACGCAAGCACATTTCTTCTTTACAAACATCACAACAAGGAAGCTCACATAAATATAAATTATTTCCACACCGCCCTTTTTAGTACATTTTTGACAATTGTGACTCGATTTTCAGTTTCCAAACATTATGACATTTGTTAAATGACAAGTTTGAATTTCAAAAAATATTTAAAATATATATATATATACATATTTAATATCTAAAAAGCTAATATTTTTTATAGATCTGATAGTTATGGAATATGATTATAAAATGAATGCGAACTCCAGGTTGTAAGAGGTTTTTTTTGGTAAAATTTGTTGAATGACGCTGATTTAAAAAATAGTTCAACAACGCTCAAGGATCAGTATTCATTATTTTCACTTTAAGCGGCTAAACAACACAAATAACATATAATAGAATAAAGACAACTGTCCTAAAAAAACTCAATTTAGTTAATTCTAACTACCGTGTTGCTATCTACTTTGATGAATCTGACGTTCTATATATAAACGTCTGTATCGGGGAGGAGGTTACGTTTATACAAAATTAAGCACTCTTAAATTGGAGAAACATTTAGAAAAAAGGATCGTATGACAAGAAACATATTATTTTATATTTGTATATACATATTACGCTTTGTAATAGTTGTGGCCATAATTTTCAGATACTGTTCTTAAAGTATCATGAATAAGTTCAGAGCACAAAGAAAATAACAGTCTCGTAACGCTGCTGTAAAATATATCACAGAGAAGTTGAGCTTCCTGTAACAATTAATGTACCGTTCATTGTTCCTTTATAATTAAAAGCGTAATTGTTATTATTTCGTGTTATCTTAAATTTTAAGAGTATATTTTAAAATCATTTCTACATTTAATAATTTTATAATTCAATTAACTTCTATGTTTCTAAATAAAATATGTAAATATCAATTAATGGTTGAATTTTGCTTGCTTAAATTTTAAATGCATATGCAATGTATGTATATTAGGATAATAAATATTTAGAAATCTTGGTGTCAAAACTTAAAAAAAACGGAGTCAGTAAACTTACTGCAATATTACAAAAGCATTAAATTTTGAGCCACACGGACTCATTAACTACGGAACCCCCAAAAACTTACTGCAGACAGTATAGGTTTCGAGTTATGAGTCAAGACCTATACTGTCTATACTAGCGGTCAATACTAGCTTGTAGCAGTTTAATACAGAAGTAATAATAGCCATAAACAATATTTAACTCAATCACTATAACATTATTCAGAAGGAATAGTACCCTCCACTACTAAAATAACATCTTGAGTGAATCGAATGCTTAAATTTCTATTTCTGCATCAAGTGTATTTTTAAAGTATTACATACGAGGTGATTTAAAATTTCGCAGATTTTACATCGTAATCCAAATCATTTAACATTTTTATTTATTTCATATTTTGCCACCGTCATCACTTTATTGACTTGATATGCATACTGGACCGCTACAACGTAATAAATTAATATTCATTAAATTATGTTTTATTATTATTTAGCGTTTTGAATTTCAATTTATATATGTCATAAAGATAATTGTTAGCTTAACCCAGCCTACGGCCACATTTATATTCTTCTAAGTACATCTAGTGTCTCCATTCGCTCGAAACATGAAAGGGCGTTCCAGAACACGTTTATAATTTTCATTAATAGACACTGGTCAAACGAGGAAACAAATAGTATTTATGCATTTAAGTTTACAATACAATACTATTTCACATTAACTTGTGGTTTGTTATGACGGTTTACTGGCTAGGTTTTGTGGTGTGTTTACCTGTGTGGAATCAGAGATGGCGTGTCAATTATTTAGGTTTATCAATTATTTACGATTATTGGTAGAATTGTTAATTATCTATACATAAGACAATGACGTGGATAAAAGAAAGCTATGGTGTGTTTGACGACATTTGACAATCGAATATATGACAGCTGGATGACTAGACAGTCTTTGGAGAGAGAGAGCGATCATTCTTTTAGGAGGCACCGTTACGAGCACACTCAAATTTGAGATCCCCGCGTTTCGAAACTGTAATCTAAGTAATTCTAATGGATTTTGTATAAATTCAATAGTTGAAAGAACACAAATGATGACCGGCAAGAACGCAATTCGACAAACATTTTATATTACTACCTTGTTTAATTAAACATCTAGGAAAATGTAGTCTCCATCAAAAGTGCAAATCTCGCTTACCGTTTTAGAGATAAGTGCTTTTAAACAAATAAATTCATTACATTAAAATACTTTAATCTAATTAGAACAACGTCGTACCACCTGCGTGTATGAATCTGGATTATTACATGTTCTAGAAATATGTAATTACGATATAAACACTGTTACATTCCGTAAATGCATTAACGAGACAAGCCATCAAGCACATGGAATATTTATTACAGTAACAAAATGTTCAAATGCTTACACAATATGCTACGAAAATATCTACGTAAAGTAAATCTAGAGGAAGTTGCTTCACTAACTTTGTGAAACTCTGCCGTAGTTATAAGAGTTTGGGAATTCAAAACTATCTTTAACCGTCAACCTTTTTACAACTGCTTTTTGCAAGTTTTAGATTTCGTTATTTAAATATAAGAGAGTCAGTTAGTATTAATATCATATATTACATAATATATATCTGTAAAAGTGCTATCAACATACAATGAAACATATAAAGGGCGGATTCACTATGTAGTTCGTTTAGTGACATCTGTAGTCTCTTTTATTGATTTTAACGCAAAAAAAAACTAATAAAAAGCTTCTATTTTTTTTAATTTATATAAATAGTATTTTTTGCAAAAGAAAAATGATTAACAGAGTTTATAACAATAGCTACTCGGAACTTCTATTACATTTACATAAGCTCAAAGCTTAAACGAGATAATCACTAGAAAGTATTGCAAAATAAATTTTCTTTATAACGAAATAAAGTTAGTTTCTATGTTATGCAAGTTCAATTTAGGAGTGAATACTATAATTTAGTAATAATCTGAAATATATAATTTTAAAAACGAATTAATAATAATTGTGATGCTTGTAGGTAAATTTCATTAATTAATATGCCATAATTAAACTGCTGTGTCGTATTTTTCTGGTATATAAAATTGGTTTAATTGATAATATTTCATCTCAAAACTGCAATGTACGTTGTTGTAAATATAATACTAATATGAATATTATTAATAACAAAATCATTTAATCATAAATGTTTACAAGCTTATTTGATTCCTACAAAAACCACATAATAAATTACATAAATCCACACTGTCTCCGCACTGTTCTCACTATTGACATTTGATTTGACTCAATTCCAGAAGTATCTAAAAATGTAAAATTTCCGTTTCATTTTAGATTATAATTTTATCGTATCTTACACAAATATGACTACTATTTGTAAAAAGTTGTCACAAAATATATAGTTCAAACATGATTAAAAAATTCGAATGGATGCGAACTCAATTTTGTAAATGGTCTTTGGTTGAATAAATTAGGTTAAATAAACTTGTAATTCGTTTCGTATTCATTGTTTGTATTGATATTATATAATTGAATGTTCAAAGATAGATAGTTAGATAGAATATACTTTATTGCACACCACACAATAAAATAAAAAATAAAAAAAACAAAAATAATAATAAAGTAATCGAAAACATGGTAGAGTACAAAAAGGCGGTCTTATCGCTAACTAGCGATTTCTTCCAGACAACCTTTGATAATGGAGCAATTGTATCGAATATGGCAGGGTAGTGCAAAAAATAAAAAAATAAAAAATCTATATATATATATATATATATATATAAATATACAAATGTGAAAAAAGAAATAAAAAAAGTATAAATAAATAAATAAAATAAAAAAAAAATATATATATATATATATATATATATATATATATATATATAATAAGAATGAAATAAATAAATAAATATATATATATACATTAACATATAAATATATACATACATACATCCTATATGTACATAGAATACAAATAACTCATATAAAAACCATCTACTTATATAACATACATACACACATACGTAAATATTTATTATTTATATACAACTTAAAGTGAGATAATGCGACTTTAATTTAGTTTTAAATGAAACAAGTGATGTTGATTTCCTTATGTGCAACGGCAGACTATTCCAAAGTTGAATGGCCTGAATCGTTAGAGATTTATTGAAAAATTTTGTTTTGTGAACTGGCATGTATAAGGTCAAGTTTTCAAAGGATCTTAAAGACTTGTTAGTAGTACCCAAGAATTGGAATTTATTTTTGAAATAGGGAGGCGAAGAGGGATTAAATAGCACACAGTACAGAAATGTAAGTATATGCATTTTACGGCGAAATCTAATTGGTAACCACTTGAGCTGTAGGCGAAACTGAGAAATACGGTCAAATTTGCGTAATCCAAATATAAACCGTATTGAAAGATTTTGGAGTCTCTCAAGTTTATTAAGTTGGTCCTCGGTTAAATTGGTATAGCTTGCGTCTGCATAATCTAGAATAGGTAGGATTAGGGACTGTGCTAGCATAATTTTGGTTGGAATAGGAAGGAAAGTACCGAGGCGGCGCAAGGAGCCCAATGCTGCAAAAGTTTTGCAACTGACTTTTTTAAGGTGATCAGACCAAGATAATGTATTGTCAAATATTATCCCCAGATTTTTGACACTGGTGCTGTACGGTATAACTACATTATTGTATTTTATACTAGGCAAGGTAGCCCAGTCAATTTTGGATATAATTGCAGGACTGCCTACAATAATACTTTGTGACTTAACCGGGTTAACTTTAAGACCATAAGATATAGTCCAGTCGTAAATATTGGCAAGGTCTGAATTAATGATAGAGATTTTACTTGGTAAGGTCTCTATATCACTATGACAGTAAAATTGCACGTCGTCTGCATACATAAGGTAGAGAGACGAAATTTTATTAGTAATCGTATTGATGAAAATTGTAAATAGCAAAGGAGACAGCACGCCACCCTCAGGTACTCCAGCACGAATCTCGCGCCACGACGAAAAAATATCGTCGACGCGAGTTCTTTGCCGGCGTCCCTGTAGATAACTACGAAACCAGTCAACCACTAATGGAGATATGTTAATAGAGCACAATAGGTTTAACAATATATCAAAATCCACATTATTAAAAGCATTACTTAGATCTAACAGAGTTAGTACGGTAACCTGTTTTTGATCCATTGCCCATCGAATGTCGTCGGTAACTTTCACGAGAGCCGTAGTAGTACTATGGCCTTGACGGAATCCAGATTGATAAGGATTAAGGAGGTTGTGATTATTAAGGTAAACGTTAAGTTGAGTGTTGACAAGCTTCTCTAATACTTTGGATAGGAAGGGCAAAATTGAAATGGGTCGGAAATCGGAGGGGTTGGTCGCATTTGATTTCTTGGGTATAGGAGTAACAAGTGCATCTTTCCATGAATCAGGGAATTTCCCAGTAGATATGGAAGTGTTTAGAATATGGGCAAGGAAAGGAGAGATTATATCAGTGATGGGGACTATCATATTTCGGCTAACGTTATCAATACCAACGGCATTAGAAGAAATTGACATTATGCTCTTTTTAACATCACATTCAGTGAATTGCGAAAAAGTAAACGGAGGAAAGTCAGGAGTTGGAGAAACAAAGATAGAATTCAGTGTATTTCTCTTAATGGAGCTAACAATTGGATCGGAGGTTGTAAAATGTTTGTTAAGCGAGTCAACATCGATGTTTTTACAAGAATCTTTAGAAGAGGATGTACCAACTCCAAGTGACTCCAGAAATTTCCATATTTTGGATGTGTCGCCGTTTTCGACCGATCTATGGATGTGGCGACGCTGTGCATCTCTACATAATGTATTGCAGCGATTGCGAACTTTGTTGTACTTGTGACGATTTGAGTCCGAATTATTTAATTTAAGTTTAGTTTTTGCCCTGATTTTCTTTTCGATCATTTTTTTAAATTCCTCAGATAACCAAGGGGCAGGGAGATGTTTTATTCTAACTGGTCGGATAGGTGCGTGTTTATCAAATAACTGTGTTAATAAGGAGTAAAAAATTTCTAATTTATCGTCAACAGTAAATGCATTAAAGACCACGGACCAGTCAGTTTTCCGAGCATCTTCGCATAGTCGGCATAAATCCATTCCACCAAAATTACGTTGCAGAAGTATTCTGGATTTTGATTTGGGAGGACGGAGTTTGTATGATAAGTATAATAAATCATGATACGAAAATGCATCAGCAGAACATTGACCGTGCTTTAAAATAGAATTAGAGGATGATTTTTTTTTTTTTTTATGTAAGAGGAGGGCAAACGAGCTGGCGGGTCACGGATGGACGTGATCACCGCCGCCCATGAACTCTTGCAACATCCGAGGATTTACAAGAGTGTTGCCGGCCTTGTAGGTAGGAATAAACGCCTTTTTGAAGGTACCCATGTCGTACCGATCTGGAAATACCGCCGAAGGGAGTTCGTTCCACATTCGAGTGGTACGTGGAAAAAATGTCCTTGAGAACCGCACAGTGGCGGATCGCCACGCATCCAGGTGGTAAGGATGGTATCGGAGGCGATGGCGCGCTGTGCGGTGATGAAATTCGGCGGCAGGCATCAGATCGAATAGTTCTTCGGAACACTCTCCGTTGTAAATGCGGTAGAAGACGCACAAAGAAGCCACGTCTCTACGCAATGTCAAAGAGTCCAGCCGTTCGCAGAATACCGGGTCCCCGACAACTCGAACGGCTCTCCGTTGTACGCGGTCAAATGGTAGAAGCTGATATTGGGGTGATCCGGACCAGAGATGAGAACTGTACTCCATGTGTGGCCGGACCTGCGCCTTATAGAGCGCAAGTCTTTGGCCAGGTTTGAAGTACTGCCTCGCTCTATTGATCACTCCCAATTTCATCGAGGCCAACTTGGCCTTGCTCTCCAGATGACCACGAAACTGACAGTCGCTCGAAATGTCGAGACCCAGTATTCTGATACTTGGCGAGGCAATAAGGGGAGTGCTCTCGAAGAGCGGTGATACGACAAATGGGGTTTTCTTAGTGGTGAACGCGCAAACCTGTGTCTTTAGGGGATTGAACTGAACGTGGTTAAGTTCACCCCACTCAGAGACCATCCCCAGGGAGGTCTCTATTGAAGACACAAGTTTCATTCGGCACTCGTCGACGTTTTCCCGAGTGAGACCTGCACGGCCGGAATATACCGCATCCCCAGTACTGTCATCCGCATAACAATGTATGTTGGAGATATCCAACATATCATTGATATGCAGGAGGAACAGAGTTGGGGATAGCACGCAGCCTTGGGGTACACCAGCGTTCACGGGCTTGGGGTCCGAGCAAAAACCGTCGAGAACGACCTGTATGCTCCGCCCAGTGAGGAAGCTGGTGATCCACTTGCATAAACTCTCGGGAAGCCCATAGGAAGGTAGCTTCGAAAGAAGCCCCTTGTGCCATACACGATCGAAGGCTTTCGCCATATCCAGACTAACTGCCAGACCCTCTCCCTTGCTTTCAATAACAGCTGCCCAACGGTGTGTAAGATACAACAGAAGATCACCAGCCGATCGACCATGGCGAAAGCCATATTGCCGGTCATTGACCAACTGGTGATCCTCGAGGTAGGTTAGGAGCTGTCTATTGATAATGCTCTCCATTACTTTGGAGAGCAGAGAGGTAATGGCGATAGGTCTGTAGTTAGCTGGTTCCGAGCTATCACCTTTTTTAGGGATCGGATGGACAAGGGCACGCTTCCATGTGACCGGGACTACGCCTTTAAGGTAGGAGTACCGAAATAGACGCGTTAGCACTGGAGTCAACTCAGGGGCACACGTTCGTAGCACCAATGGAGAAATGCCATCCGGCCCACTCGACTTATGAACGTCCAAGGAAAATAGAGACTGCCTAATAGTTTTCTGCCGAAAAACTATTTCCGGCATTGCGCTCTGACACCGCGGGATGATAGGCGGTGTCTTCCCCTGGTCGTCCAAAGTCGAGTTGGAGGCGAAAAGAGTGCCCAAGAGATCGGCTTTCTCTTTTGCCGTGTGGGCCAGAGAGTCATTCCCCATGTGCAACGGCGGTAGGGACGGCTGGCTAAAGTTTCCCAGAGTGGCCTTTGAAAGCGCCCAGAATTTGCGCGTGCCAGGCGGGTACTTTGCCAGCTGATCCCCAATTTTGACGACATGCTTGAACTTTGCTCTAGCGATTTGCCGTTTGAAGAATCTGGAAGCACGATTATATTTCCTCTTCAGAACTCTAGAGTTCGGATCCTTAGTGACTAACGCATTGACCCAAGCTTGATAAGCCTGCCGTTTGCCAGCTGATGCAGCCCTGACAGACGCATCAAACCAAGGCCGCGATCTGCCACCAAGTGGTACCACAGAGCTTGGTACAAATAGTTCCATGCCCTGTAGTATCACATCAGCTACAGCCGCAGCGCAGTCACTAGGATCATCGGAAGGGAAACAAATCGGCCCCCATGGGTAGGATGCAAAAAAGGACCGCATTCCATCCCAATCCGCTGACTTGTAGTGCCAAACGCGTCGAGTCGCAGGTGTTGTGCGAGCCGACCGTTGAATGGGCACTACACTCCGTACCAGACAGTGATCAGAGGAACCTAAGGGAGCCTCGACAGTGATCTGGTACTTTTCTGGATGTGTAGTCAGCAGAAGATCCAACAAAGAGGGCGTGTGGCTGTCCACGTCCGGTAGACGAGTGTGCGTCTTTACCAGCTGGGACAGACCATTTGCCAGAGCAAAGTCAAACACAGATCTCCCCGCGTAGTCGGTGGCACGTGACCCTAGCCAATCGGCATGGTGCGCATTAAAGTCCCCTAGGACTACGACTTCGACGGAGGGAGTCTGTGAAAGCAGATCGTCAATCTTCGCCTGAACATGGCCCAAGAGTTGATCCGTTTCTGCATTACCACTATGGGACCTGTAGAGGCACGCGTAGACTCTGACATGGTCGTCCATGTCCACGCGTAGCCAAAGTAAAGACAGGTCCCGACCTTCAAAAACTTGAAGGCGACGGTAGCAGATATCCTCCCTTACGAACACAGATACCCCGGCGTGTGGTATAAAATGTTGTTCTAGTTTATACCCGGGGTATGACAGGTACGCTGTGTCGCTAGGTTGAGATATCTGCGTTTCCGTCAGAAACAACAAGGCCGGCTGCGCCGTCTCTAGATGATAATGGACGGCGTGCAAGTTGGAATGAAGTCCCCGGATGTTGCAAAAGTCCACATTTAGAGTGGGTCGGGGTGCCGCTGCGCTGACTCGTCGTTTGCCCTCATAAAACACAAAAGGCGATACTTTGCCCGCCCCAGATACGACGGGCAGCCCGAGCAAAATCCGAGAATCATTTCCCCGATTTTGCTCGGGGAGGGGGTCCCCGGCTTCATCAAAGCCGGTACCCTCCTGGGGTATTTTTCTTATAGGCATCGCTTTCATGTTTGGCGCGGGGGGGGAGGTTGGGCTTCCGGATTCTCTCACTCACCGACGGAACATAACCAAATGAATTTGGTTACTACACGTCGGTCTTCTGTGAGAGGGTGGTCCTTCCCCGGTCGAGCCAGCCCAATACGAGCTGTAGTCGGATAACTACAGCTAGGCTCTACCACCTTATGATACTATAATAAGATCAAGAAGAGAAGAAGTATAACCTGGTAAACAATGCGTGGCTGACAGGGGTAGTAATTGAAGGTTATGGGATTCAACGATGGGGAACAATTTCTTGGAACGGCTATCTTCTTTAATTAGGCACGTATTAAAATCCCCCATAATAACTACGTGGTCATATATAGGAACGTAGTTATCTAAAATATGTTCGAAAGGAGGAAAATAGTTATCATGCATGGATGGGCTATAAAAGACGCCAAGAAGGATTTTTGAATGTAAAAGAGTAACTTCAATCATAAGATGTTCGGCCGCGTCTTCCAAGGGTGGTTGAGTTGATGAGGAAACTATTGTAAAGGGAATGTGAGAACGCAGATAAATTGCCACACCACCGCCCCCTTTATAAACACGATCGTTACGAATCAGCTGAAAGCCAGGCAGAGAATATGATGATGAAGGTAGAAATGGCTTTAGCCAAGATTCTGATACAAGAATCGCATGAATGTTGCGAGAATTAAAAGACGCAAGCATATCAGTATAATGAGCCGGAATACTTTGGGCATTTATATGAATGATGTTAAAATTTTTCAAACAATCTGAGAAAAGAGTATCTAATGTATGATTGAGAGGGAGAGGAGGAGATGTACTGTGATAGCTATCATCTGCTGAGTCAGCACTGGAGGAGAAAGATTGAAACAAGTCGCTATTGATACTATTATTCAAAGAAGACATCGTGAACGTATTCTATTATTAAAAATATAATAACAAAATGAAATTTAATAATAGATAAAATTACTAAAAATAAATAAATAAATTAATAAAATAAAATATAATAAAATAAAAATCAGTTAATAAACAAGTAATACACTATTTTAATCCTTATCAATATATAAAATGGTATTGTATACTAACAAAAAAAAATATATAAAAAATAAAAAAGATCAGTATAAATCATTTATTTTTATTTTATTTAATCAACCATAAATAATCATATTTACACCATTGAATTACGAGTAAGACACGTATGAAAGGCAATACAAAATCCCCGGGGATGTTTGTGTTTCGTCATCTAGGCCGGACTTATTCCTGTATTCAAAACAACTAAGGCGCGTTATACTTGTGGAGCTTACTGTACCCTGGGAAACAAACATACCCAAAGATCATACATTTAAGCTTAACAAGTATTACGAACTGTGTAACGAACTGATCAGGAATAAATTTATAGTTAATTTGTACGCTGTAGAAGTAGGAGCGAGAGGTATAACAGCAAAATCTCTCTACAACTTATTTAAGGATCTCGGCCTTTCTAGAACGATCATCAGTTCATTTCTGGAACGTATTTCAAAGGCGGCTTTAGTAGGTTCTTACGATATTTGGTTAGGTAGGGAGAGGAGCGTAAACAGTGAAGGTGAGCGTGTATGCGCATAGTAAAGGGGCCCCTTAAACCTACATCTGGGTCGCAAGTCCCAGGCATTGTTTGCGCTCCTCTTCTTGCAACGCGATGGGCCCGGCACCCGCACGGTGAATCCATGGAATGCTAAGAAGCTTCGTCTCTTAGTAAGAGTAGACGTCAAGGCTGTTAGATGTTAATAATTGATTCAGAGGCTGCACTTCTGAAATATTATTGTAATATAATACAGGGTGGGCCAAAAATGTTTGCAAAGAGCAACACTTGATTTCTCCAAAACCGTGAGAGCAAGGAGCGCGCGGGTGGAGGGGAATTGTGCGTCGTTTAATGCAATTTTAGTCACGATGGAGCGCTTCACGGGACAACTGCGTGCTTAACCATACGGGTATATTCAGAAACGTGAAAAGCAAGAATGTTATAAGCAGTTTTTAAAATCGCAACATGAATATATTACAAAAATATTATTTTTATTAATATTACAATCTTCACACAGTTAATCTATAAAACGCTTGATGTTCTTTAATGCCCTTATAATTTAGGAATTTAGGAATTGACATTAGTATGTGTCCCTACACATACTAATATTAATTCCTAAATTGAATTGTTTTCAAGTGTTTGGTTTTGGGTTAATTTCAACCTTATAACAAAATAAACACAAGCCCAAAAATATAATTTCATGCACGATTTGTTGGCAAAATTCTTTAACTGTTCGTTTATAATAAATATGTTTCTAAGATACCCATTACTTACATATACATACATACACACTGCTGGTTAAATAGTACGAGATAATGTGTTATTCACACTCGGCTGCTTATCTTCCTTAACTACCTATGAGAATTTAGAATCACAATACTTGCTTCAGACATTTCATAGTACTTGAGATAATTATTATATTTTCAAAAATATGAGTATAGTTTATATTTTAGTACGTTTTTTAACTGTTTCAATGTGAATAAAAAGTTATTGTATAAGTTTATTATGTACAAACAACCGAATTTTACTTAACATATTACTTTGCACTGCTAAGACTACTGTCCAATAAGTTTTTAAATTACTTGGATACTCTTGTTAAACAATTTTACAAAAACTACGATTCCTACGTTACTGTACGACGCCTCTTTAGAGTTGAATACGGATTACAACGTGTAAGTGAGTGTCTAAGTGTTAATTTAATTAAAGCTTGGGTTAAAAAGTTTGAGCAAACGGGATCGACAACGAATATTAAACAAACTGGGCGACCACGTTCAAGAAGAAGCGAAGAGAACATTCGGGAGGTTGAAATTTCTGTAAGGGACGATCCAGAATCATCTACGCGTAAGCAGTCGGCGGCTCTTGCTATACCAAGAACTATTCTGCGGCGAATCTTGCATTTGGACCTTAAACTGCACCCATATAAGCTTCAAATTGTACAGGAGATGAAACCAAACGATTACATTCAACGCAAGTTATTTGCTGCCACTATACTGGAGCGATTCTCTAGCCTTGAGAATGTATTGTTTACGGACGAGGCCCATTTTCACATTAATGGTCACGTAAATAAACATAATTGTCAATATTGGAGCACGGAAAACTCTCACTATAAACACCAAAAGCCTCTTCATTCACCAAAAATGACAGTGTGGGCTGCCATATCCGCAAAGGGCATAATCGGTCCATACTTCTTTGAAAATAATCAAGGGAATAACGTAACTGTGAACTCAATGGAATACGTGATAATGTTACGAGAGTTTTTGACACCACAGTTGCATGAATTTGAAGGATACAATAGCCGGACTTGGATGCAACAAGATGAAGCAACATGCCATACATCAAACGTGACTTTACCGGTGGTCAAAGAAATGTTTCCTAACAAATTGATTTCTCGCAGAGGTGATATCCCATGGCCTCCCAGAAGCCCGGACCTTACACCTTGCAATATTTTCTTATGGGGATATCTGAAGAGTCGAGTATACCTTAATAAACCGACGACCATATCCCAATTAAAAGAAAACATCCACGAGGAGATAGCCGCGATTCCTCGCAGCATGTGTCAACGAGTTTTCCAAAGTTTACGTAGTCGATTGCAGGAGTGCCAACGACGAGACGGAGCACATCTCGACGATGTCATTTTTAAAAAATAAATTTTAATAAATGATTATTGCGTTAAATAAATCATAAACAAAATAACATTTGTACTTTTATTCCTAGACATGTTTCAAAAGTGCAAAAATTTTTGGCCCACCCTGTATTTTAAATTTAGATACCACAAAGTAGTTTTGACTGAACTGACCCTACTTTGAATATATTAAATATTTGTTTATTACTTATCATCATCACATGACAGCTGATAAACGGCCTCTGCAATGCATAGGCCTCGTTGTTGGAACTTGACTATGTTGTCGCTCCATCTAGAGGGCAGCCTAACCAAGCCACGTCTACCGGCTCGTGGTCGCCACTCGAGAAACTTTCGACCCCAACGGCCGTCGCTTGCACGAGCGATGTGGCCCGCCCACTACCATTTCAGAGGAGCAATTCTTCGAGCTATGTCGGTGATCTTGGTTCGTATGAGGATCTCGTCGTTTCTTACATATTATTATTTCATTTTTACATAATATAATAAATATGTGTTTGTTTACTAAAAGCCTGAAATTAAGAAACTAACTGAGCTTTAATAATGTTTATTTATATAAAAGTGAGTAAGATAAGCATCATTCCTTAAAAAATACTTATGACTCTGTGTTAAATCTAAACCTAAATTGTTATTATATTAAAGAATAAAGAAAAATACTAAAACTGTAGTATTGTCACTATATTTCACTTAATTTAATCAAAATAATAGTTTTATAAAAAAATAGTTCTATTAGACTATTATACTCGTATCAATGTGTGTACATTACACCAAATCAAAGAAAATATAAACCGGTTTACATTCAAAGGAATTATAACATTATATCATAGTAGAATTATACGCAATTAATACCATTTACATTTCTCGTATAAAAATAATATTTTAACATTTTTTTAAATTCCTTTGATTTTATAATATTATTTATATATTTCTTATTGTGAAGGACGCGTCAGAGCAATGACTGAAGTTATTATAATCGTTGACATTACACGGCCGGCATATAAATAAGATTATTATTTAATTTTTTTACTTATTAAAATTTTGGGACCAATCAGTGTAATAAGTTAAAATCTAAAGACAAAATATGGAAACTATTACAATTAATTCTTGAATTTTTAAACACTTCATACGGCCTTCAGTAATATTAAACTAAGACTTCGCAGTTTCGTATTTAAACTGTGCTTTGCTAAACATAGTGTCCTCGGTGATAAATCTTTTAAAAGAGAACTATTAAAAATACAAACCTTTTAAAGTGAAAATTTGGGGGTCTTTATTAAATGAGATGTGTATTTTTTTTTCTATGTTTTGTTGAATAAATAAACCTTAAATTTACAATACCAATAACATATAGCTACCAAGTAGTACTTCTTAAAATTAATATTTAACTATATATTATTATATATATTAGTTAGTTATTTAAAATTATATAATTATGGAATTAAAAGTAAAGCCATTGATTTGATTAGATCATGTCTTACATACAATCTTAATAGTTATAAGAACGGTTTTTTGCAATATATATTATTTTCCACAAAAAACTATGTAGAAAAATATTCAAACTTTTTTCATAACTATAATAATATATTATACATATAATTATATACATAAACATTTGCATAGGTTGTATGTTTTATTTCCAAATATAATCTTGGTAATCCAAGAGTTCTAGTCATAAAATCGACGTTGGACAACGTAGAAGGAATGCCATTTATAATCTAGAATACCTAATACCTTGTTCTTTCTAACCGGTCGTAAATTTTGACGATGAGAACTTTATTCACGTGACATTTTTATATTAATCTTGAATTATATAAGTTCAAAGTTATCTATTTTCTTCGTTTTATGTTGTTGTTCTAAAGAATAATTATAGTTACAATAGAATTAATGGAAGGTTTTTAAATTTTATTATCTTTCATTTTCCAAATTTCGTAATATAACCTTGAAATGTTTTTAAGGAGTATCATTTTAAATCATCATAAAGATAAAATTGAGATTTCTAATAATACTGTTACTAACCGGTGTTGAGTAATTTCACTGATTACTATTGTAATGTATTAGTGAAAATATTAAAAACATATAAAGTACTGAAAGAAAAAATAAAAAATTACTTTAATATTGATACACTACCAGCAAAGTTCAATGTATATTATTAAAAGCTGCACAATATGTTAAAAACGGTATACTTAAAACATATTTTATAAAATGAAAGTCTTTAGCAACAATACTAAAAATACAAACATTTTACTAAGAATATACATAGTAATAAGTTGAAGGCAATTTTCTTTCTTAAACGCAATCTGATTATATCAAGCAGGTTCCGAGGGAACTTGAGAGTATAAGACGGGAGAATGCAAGCTGCATATGACAGTCTGCTGCAATACGAGCATTTCAAGAGCTTTAATGACTTCACGTCATCGCAAGACGGTTATTATAATATCAGAATTTCAGAATTTCAGAATTTCAGAAATGAAGAAAATATTTTGCATGAAATGAAATTTTCTTTTAATGTGATTTCGTGTAAATTCATTTTATAGCTTCTATTGTTGGTAATATAGAAATTTTAATGTTGATTCCCATTTTTGGAGATTTTATTCAAAGCTTTGCCTAAAAAAGTCATGTCTTATATCCTTTTATTACACGTTGTTATAAATTTTCTTTAAAATAATATTGTTTTTAAAGAGGGACTGACTATATCTTTTTAATTTTAAACTGTTATACTCATTGAAATCAACCTTTCTAACCAAATTTTATTAATATTAAACTTATTATTTATTCTAACATTTTTTTTCCGAATTTAAATCTTACAAATTATTCGATATTATTTGAAAGAGATAATCTAATTTAAAGGATAATTCTTTTAAAAAATGCAATAATATTATAATATTCTGAGAAATCTTTTAGGACTCCTTATTCTTCCAGAAGAAAATTAAGCTAAATCATTTTAATCACAATTTTACACTAAACCATTTCATTTATCTCACATAATATTTATGAACTATATTAAAACCTTGCTTACAAAATTTAATTAAAGAAATATATATATTCCATTTTACATGACTCTTTAATATATAAAATAAAATATTAGCAGCTCCAGCATAAAATCAGTCATCGATTTTGGTAATTTCACAGGAGACCTGTATAGATTAATGATAATATCGCAAATTTTAATACACTTTATGCATCTTAGTATATTTTTTTAATGTTTTCATGTATTTCGTTACTAATAGTTTAGACGTTTGCTGACTAGCTAACTAACTGACTAACTAGTATTAAAACAACTAGACATTTCAATTATAAATTAGTTTGCAAGTTTCCACTATCTCGATACAAATCGAACACGGAACTATTATAAAGGTTTGTTGTTTCGAAAATTAGGCTTTGTCTCTAAATTTGTGTGATGTAGCTGAAATATTATTAGGGTATAGTATTTGAAGGTCAAACAAATACAATTTTGAGAGACCCGATGAATATAGTTCGGTTAAGAGTAGTTTAGTTTATTTATTTTAGAAAAAAATGAAATTTTCACCCCCTATAAGGGATGGTAGGGGGTGATAGTGGTCATGAATTTATTTTTAGTTATCATTTTCGGTTTCAGCATCCCAAAAAACAGAAATGCACATCTATCTTGTTTTAATACAAAAATTTCAATTTTCACCCCTTAAGAGGTAGTAAGGGGGTGCTAGCGGCAAAACGGGCATTTAAAATTAGTTTTTATTGTCATATTCGGTTTAAGAGATCCCAAAAACCTAAGAGTAATGGGGTCTCCCCTCTGGTTCATGACTTTTTTTTTTGTGTGCCTGTGTAGTCTAATCAACGGATATATATTTCATGTTGCCTTTTTATTTTCTCTCTTATGTACTACTTTTATTTTAAATAGTATCAATATCCGTATTTTCTATCTACTCGTGTAGACAGATCTGAATTTGGAAATCTGAAGGCTCAGGAGTAACAAAGAAATAGAAACAATTAATTATTGATTATTATCCAAATATATATATATATATATTGTCTGAAGCCGTTTTGAAGCCACTACAGTTCTCATGACTAGTTTATTTATTTATAAATAAATAAATAAATTAATTAATTAATTAATTAATTAAAAAAAAATATCCCAATATATACAAAAAGATATGTTTAGACTATTAATGTTTAGTCTAAAAAATACAATTAAGGATTAAAAAAGAAATCTGCAAAATAAGTTCAAATTTAATGCTCTGCGAATAAAGATAGATAGTCTGTCCTAATAAATCAGATATAATCAGATAGCTATCATTTTTAGATAGCATGTTCGAAGGTTCGGAAACTAGCCATCATATATATAAAAAAAATTTACTTAGGGGTTAGATCGTTAAGAGCTTTGAATTTAATAGTATAGTCGGAAATAGTTATCTTTGCGATTGAACAAGTTTCAGTTACTGTAAATGTTATTTTATATTACTTTTTAAAAATTACTTTATTTGAACAGTTTTTTAAACAAATGTTTACGATAGCGAGTCCATTTGTCCATACAATATTTAAAAATAGGTAAATACAACTGACCGGTTTTACTGACATAAAAAAATAAAAAGATTTTTTACCTTCATAAATAAATATCCAATTTCCTAAAAGTATATACTTTATTCTAGCCTCAATGTATTTATAAATCATTATATAAACTACAAAACTTTCGGGAGTTATTGGAAAGCAATTTTATTTATTTCATGTCATAGGTGCCCCTAAAGAAATCTCTGATTCTGTGCTCGTCTAAAAAATCCTGTTATAGACTTCGTCTCTAACACGATAAAGATTTAAACAAAAAATATTCTTTAAAAACGCAATGTCGTTGAGACTGAAGATCTTCAAACCTTTCAAGATTGATTCAAGTTGCTTTATTTCCCAATCGTATTCAGTAAAACTATATCATTTAAACAGCCTTTTCAGGTGTCCAGAATAGAATTACTTATTCTATTATTTTAATATTATTGGAAACATTGAAAGTTTCATAAATAGTTGCTTATTTGAATAAAACTTTCAAAAGTTTAACTTCACTAAGTTGTCCTATTTTAAAGTCAAAAATTAATTAAGTAGTAAGTATTAGTTTCGCAGTTGTTTAACTAAGTTCAAAATTTTAATGACGACACTGTGACGATTTGCATAATTAAAGTTAATTATTATAATCTCGAGATGCATACGAGAGTACAAACTTTGAAGTAACACTGCAGGGACTCAGATTGAATTAATTACCTTGAAATGACTTTTGATATTTTAAAGTTTAAGTTATAATTATAAATGAAATAACGAAACGAAATTTAAATTCTATTTTTCTTTAATATCGTTTCTGATAAACGACTTACAAATAAAATAAACATTATATTTATATACGAGTATTGATCATATATCATGTGTCTATTTTAAGAGTATTATTTGAAAAGGTATTCATTGTCGAATATATGTTTTTTATTGACATGAAAAGGTATTCGGACCATTTCATTTCTACTAAACTTTGATTGAAAATAATAATACTTTAGAACTGTTCTTTAGAAACTTTACTTTTTTTTTAGAAATATTTGATGTATTACTAGGTTAGGTTAGTTTCTGTACAGTTTCTCTTATTATCAACATACAGTTTGAATATGAATTGAACGGTATATGAATTTTATATGATTTTTTGGTATAATACTTGTAAAGAATAAAATATTACCTTTTCTGTTAGGACGTTAGGAAGCGCCTTATTCTTAAAAGCTAATTAAAGCTGATTATAATGAGAATTCAAGTTATTTCAAGTCACGATAAATCAGTGCATAAAAATATTACCCACTTAGATTTAAACTTTTTAACAATTTACTTTTAAAGACAAATTGTAATCTGCCGGCATACTATACACAAAGATATTTATCTTAAAATATTCTGAGGTTTTTTGTAAATTAAATTTACATTATAAGTTTTTCAGGAAATAATTTGTTATAATTTGTACTCGGAGTAATTACTCCGTTAGGCAAGTTTCTTCACTCCGTCCCCACTGTGTTTGTCGGTAGAATTTTTGAATATTATATTTAACTCTTAGATTCTTATTGTCCTTTATTTGCGTTTAGTAAATATTTAAACTTTAAATGAGATTTTACATATTTATATATAAAACGTGCATCAATACTGAGCAAAATTTACCACCTATTTTATGTTAATGTCCAAATAAATATAAATGCAAATGTCACACCCGTCCTTCAAACGTCGGGGAATCAATTAAAACTTACAACGTCCCAAAATCAAAATCACTCAAGGGAGTGATGTAATGAATTGCGCGTTAGTTTAGTAGTACTCTCAGTATTTTCTACATATATTATTGCGCACAAACGAACCGTGCTGAGTGCTTTTACACACTAAGAAAGAAAGAAAGAGAAACTTTAAATTAAAGCTAGTTTTAGTACATTCATACTTTAAAACTAACTTACTTTTTTAATCATTAGTATTTTTAATTCTAATCAGCCTGCATTGATTTAAATTTTATTAAATTGTACAATATTTTAGATGTATATGTACCAAATTTTTTTTTTAATTTTATGTTATTAATATTATTAAATTCCACATTGGGGAAGTTTGAAACAGAATAAAGCAGAGAGTAATAAACTTATAATGTACCATTAAATAAGAAACACAGTTTAAATTTAGAATTCCTCTCATCTTACAATTGCGGTATCTATGATATGAACGAGCAATCATATTTTTTTTTCTTTTTCCTTAATTATCCACCATATATAATATACAAATGCGAAGCAAAGTATATAACAGTTATTCTTTAAATGTTATTAGCTAGTGTTTAACAAAAATATATAAAGTTGTACATCACCAGCTAATCTTTTCAATAATATAACTAGGAATTTTAAGGAAGGCTTTGGCTACAGATAAGGCAACTGGACATCTAGGAATAAGTCCCAAAGTTTCCGTAAACCTCCTTAAATGTCGGCATCGAATTTCAAAAACAGGACAAATTGAAATATGTTTTCAATTACCTTTTATAATATAAAAGGTAATTGAAATAAGATGGGCAATAGCCCAGCATGTATCGGCAATACGAGTTATCTTTAATATATAATGTCTCAACAGACGAAAGGACAGAAAGAGGTTTCGCCATCAAATTCAAAATATGCTGATAAGCAAATATTGTTGTTACACATGAGGAACCTCAAACGAAATGTTGTCAAATAGTAAATAACAACCAACGAAGACAATTAATTTAGCAATTTTAAAGCGCAGAACTAATTTTTTTGGGAACGAGTAATAATAATTAATTATAGTCAAAATCTTGGTTTCTTTTAAGGTTTAAACTAACTTATTTTACACAAACCTAACCCTTACTCGTTACAGCTTAAGGTGGATTATCATAAATTATATTTATAATATATTTCAAATCGTAAAAAAAAACTATTTAATATCAATAAAGCTAAAAGTGAAAAATTAATATATTATAGATCTGATATTTATAAAATATGAAACATGATTAAATATGGATGCGAACTCAATTTTGTCAGTAGTTATTTGTTGAATAAACTAGTTGAATATAACTTGTAATTAATTTTGTTTTTATTATTATTACAAATATCAAAAATGTACTTTCAAAGCGAGTCATCATTTTTTTATATGAATTAGCAGTTTATTTTTAAAATATAATTAAGATATAAGCAAGGTTAACAAAAGTTGTATTGTATCGTTTCGCATCGTTTTGTATCGTATCGTATCGTATCGTATATATTTATGAGCTATTGTTATATAAAAGCTTAAAATTATAATAATAAATAAAAATTATAAAGCTCAAAGTGGTGTAACTAACGTCACTATTTTCATGGAACTTTAATTAAAAAATGCATAGATTAACCCATACTTCTTCATAAAATTATAATATAATTAATTATGAAATTAACTAAATAAATTCGATCAGATATTGATCAATTTAAAGATTTCGTTGTACGTGTTTTTGATAGACAACTTTGTATTAAGTGAATATTAAAGTAAGAAAGACAAGGGGAGGCCTCGAGTGACCTTCGAAATCACAGTATCTTTGATACTGAAGGAAGGTCACTTAAAAAGCATGAGGATTCCCCGGAGGGCATGTATGAAGAGATTAATGTCTGTGACCGAGGCGAAAGAGGTATGCAGGGATCGTAACGTTTGGCGCTCCGTCGTCTCTGGCTACCCGGCATGGGATATGGCGTGAAGATAAACAAATAAATAAATAAACTTTGATTCAATGGAAATATACCTATTACTAATTTATAAACAGTATATATAATAACATAGTTCTATTTATCTAAAATTAATTAAATTCGATATTGCAGTCTGTCGAGAGAAATACTGCCGAACTCACTTGTTTAATTATTTACTCTTCCTAAATGAATATAGGCATTTATTAACAGCTGCAGCTTATATTTAATTTATATTGAAAGTTATTTCTATTTATCTAACAGAATTTAGTTCTATAGATACATAGATATATATCCTATATCATATTAAATACTTAATATGCAAGTAATTTATAAAACCTTTATGGCCTTACACGAATATAAAATGTTATTTTTGGACATTTTATTATATTTTTAAAGCTTAAACCTAAATAAATATATCTTTTTTTTTAATTAATTAAAATCACCTTACATTCTTTGTAATCCTCTTTTTCTCGGTCACGGCCCGACATCTGTTTTAATTAAAGGTACTGATGATTAATTATCGCTAAACTTCTAGATTCTTCAAGACCTTTAAAATAAATTGTTAAAATCCAGTTGGCTATCAGGTAAGTTTTGGCTCAAAGTATTTCAATAACACCGTTGCAAATACTACTGCTGTAACAGAGAGAATTTTAAAGAATACATATTAGTTTAGCTATTTGAAATGTTACTACGACAACGTTTAACAATACTGATGTAGTCTTCAAGTACCTTTACTTATACATGATATTTCAATTAATGTTGTATGCTGAGAACACTCATTGTAGTTATATAATGATGTGATGGGAACTAAATTAATGATTGGTTTTTCTTTCAAAAAATCATTAGTTACTGATACTGAACTGAACTGATTGCTAACTCCAACATTATTCGACACTTTCGGATCCGTCATTGCATTGTACATTTCATAAATATTTAATTAATTTATTACATTAGGTATATTTTTTAGATTTTTAGATTCAGCTCATTTAAACTTATATGTCATCAACTCGGGAATGGTACGTTTTTATCCATTATATACGCGGAGAAAATAGAAGTTATAAAAGAGAAAACTATTTTTAGTTTTTATAGTTGAACCCTTCGGATTTTTGCCCTCGTATTTCGCTGCGTACTCGCCGTCGCCATTGTGATGCATTGTTGTTATATGCCTTTGCACATCATTGTTTGGAGACGACGTAGAGAAGTCCATGACCATTTTATGTCCGATTTTCTAGCCAATACGTATAGAGCAAAGAAATACTAAAAACAATACAGAAAAAATACAGTCTGTAACCACAATTATTGAATTGAATTTGAATTCAATACTATTTCGAGACTTCAAAAGTATTAACTTTAAGAACCAGTTTCAGATTTTTGCAATAATTTAATTAAAATATTATAATTTCATAAACACACAAATACATATTATTTAATTGCGATACTTTTTAATTATATTTTTTTTGTAAATAAAAATTTCTATCCGAAACACTAAATATTGGTTATTTGTGCCCTGTGCTATTGTTAAAATAAAATTTTTTTCGTGTTTATGGAAAGATGAAATGTAGATGTGTACTAAACGTCGGGGATAGAAAATATATTATCAAACATTCATGATATAATTTTATTTAAATGAGTATACATACAAGTTTATTGTTAACCTGGAATATTAAAGTTTTTTTACACTGCACATACTAATACTGAAATTTTATGAAAAGCTCTTAAAATATCAAAACCAGAGATATATTGGTTAGAACATATTAATTATTAAGAAGGAAATGGTCTAGGCCCATGCGTGCAGGATGAATAACAAACAATAACTGAGCAAGCGAAGTGATTAGAATATAGGAAAGAAACCGATTGCAAACTCCATTTTTTTACTTTTAGTACCAATTATAATTAAATTACTTTTTTAATTAATTTAAATAACAGAATTTAAGGCCACCACTGAGTAACACATTAACAATTTGTTACAACTACTTGGAGCCAAAATTGATCAAATAGAAATAACAAACTCAGGTGTTAATTTAATTCCAAATAAATAATAACTAAGTAGGTCTAAATATTGACTTACAAATAGTTTGCACAAAACATTTAGGATTTAGAGGAATTGTTCGCCAAGTTCAACACTGTACTTGGATCCAAAATTTAAACTCACAAAACATCGGTGACCTGCAAGTTCGTTTGCCTTCTTCTAACATAAAAAAATGTAATGGCGATAGGTCTGTAGTTAGCTGGGCCCGAACTCCTTTTTTAGGGAGCGAAGGGACAAGGCCTTCCATGAGACCGGAATTACGCCTTTAAGGTAGGAGTACCGATTAAATTTTAATTCCATTGTTAAAAATGTAACAGTATTTACAATTTTAGTATCAAAGATAGACACAAAGATACTGTTAATAATTTTTTTATCTTAATTCTATACTCGCTCTATTTTTTCGGATGGATTTAATTGATTGATAATAGCTTGTAAATTATTTACACTATTTACAGTTAAGCAATTTAATTCTTAAATATGTTTAGTGCTTTCATATAAAGCATTCATTAATTAAAAAAATATACCGGTTTTTTTGTATTCATGTTGTCTGTCATAAGTTTACATGTAGCACTTTTTATTTTCTATTAAAAAAGCGATTGTTTCACTGACAAAACAATGGTGATTGTTTTGGATTGAATTATTTATAAAAAATATCTTTAAGACATGATTTTATTTTGTAATACAGTTATTTGTTAAAATATTGTATTATCAAAGTATCTATAGCCGCTAAAAAGCAAATTAAAAAGTTTTTAATTTAGTACCCTGTCTCATACAAATTGTGAAATAAAGTTTAAGATTATTTTATAGGATTTAATTAAAAGTAAGACGAAGTTGGGAGACTCATACTTTTTTTGACAAAATAATTAAGTAATACATTTTCAGAACGTATTAGTTTAAAATATTTTCTATTTTTAATTTTTTTTCTTTGCTTATTCGCGAATCACGCAAAAAGCAGTGCATGGATTTTGATAAGATTTTGAAGGTTTACGCTCAATCAGCCCAAAGCATAGGCAAAGGCCCAAGAGATCAACGTTTCATAATAACCTAAAAAAAAAAAAATTCCCTTGCAACAAACCAGGGGCAGTTGATAATTTGCCTATATGATATATAATTATAAACATGCTTACTATATTATTATACTATGATACTTTTCAAACAAATTTCGTCGGAACTCGGCTTCAATTACGTTTATTATTTATATAAAATGTTATTATAACCAGCGTGCTCTCTAATAGTCCCTATATTTTGGTACTTTTCATTCAGCTGTTGTATGTAATTGTCCGTAGAATCTTAAGTCTGCACGTCACTTGAAAACCGACAGCTTGTGAACTCTCTTTCACGTTTCCACTCAATACTCTCAGTGCCCACAGTAATAGTCAGATAGATAATAGAATAGATAAATAGTAAATAATAAGATAGTTGTGGGATTAATGAGTATATATTAGAAGAGAATAACTTTTTTTTAATGTATCCTCATTAGTCGTTTGAATGAATGAATATTACAGATTCACATGAAAAGTTACTATTTTTCATCAAGCGTTTTACTTAATATCTTATGTTTAGTTAACTAATATTAATTATTCAATATTGTATTCAATTAATTTATTATCAGACATTTATTCTATTAATAAAAAAAACCTTGCTTACTTACTTACTTATATCTCTTGTGGGGTAGCCAAAGACGACGGAGCGCCAAACGCTACGGTCCCTGCATACCTCTTTCGCCTCGGCCACAGACATCAACCTCTTCATACATGCCCTCCGGGGGTCCCCATGCTTTTTACTTGACCTTCCTCCAGTATCATAGATACAGTGTTTTCGAAGGTCGCTCGAGGCCTCCCCCTGTCTCTCTTACCGCTCACTTTTCCTTTTTAAATCTTTTTTATGTATATCTTAACCTTCGTCTTATAAACCTTAAATAATTACATCAATAATTATATTAACAAAAATTAAAAGTAGAAATACACGCTAAATATTTCAAAAATTGTTTAATTTTCATACGCCTTTCAAACCTAATTCGAAAAGCTCTCAGTCAACTTGATGCTGGAAAAATTTTCGTAGAAAGAAAAATAACTGGCATAAACTTGGATTAACGTCGACTAACCTGCAGTTCTGCAGTCCTGCAGTATAAATCTGTGCATTCTATTTGGAGTTTTAAATTTGAATGGATCTATTGTTGTTAACTTCATCCATTTGGATAAAGATGACAACAATGTACCTTAAGTAATTCGGTCTTTAAAATATATTAACTTTATTCGTTGGTTTAATATTGTTGCCTTATTGTCGTCTTTTTATGAGTTTCCTGGTAAAAATAAGAGAAAATAAGGGATCTACATGTATAAATCGTGTATTTGTATGTAGTATTTTAGCTTCAAAATTTATAGACCGCCTTTGACCGCCTATAGTTGTTTGTTTATTTTGTGACGTTATTAGTTATTCTTTAAAATAATATGTTTGATCGCTTGGGGATCGTTATATTTTTTTTATTGGCTGAGGGTTTTATTTAAGTATAATTTAATATAAGTCATGTTATTTTTTATTTCCCAATTGCTTTTATTTTCAGTCTCGTTTTCTATCACGCTGTACCACTGTGGATATGCGGATTTTATTTCACAGATGCACCATAAAGGAGGACATCCATGGCATTTTCCTTTACAACAATATATATATACAAATAAATGTACCTCATACTTTAAAAGTGAAATATATTTTAATAAAAATAGTGCGCATCTATTTGTCTTTCATTTATATCAAGTAAACAATAGTAAGGAAACAATTACACAAAAATGAAAGAATTTACATTACGAATCGTCATCTCATTATTCTGTAGCGAGAGTTTGTTCTACATTTTTATAATAATTCAAACTATTCAAATGTATTTCAATCAGGACTTTACAACTCTCTTTGTCTTTTATTCCGACGCTTTAATGACAACGTAGCGCATCCGTACTGTTATTTTATATGCGAATGTTAGTTTGATTGTTTAATTGTAACGCTTTTATGTTTTAAAGAATACATTCGTCCCCGAAACAAATTGGTATACAATAGAAAGAATAGAAAAATATATTTTTTATACCGCAGGGATAAAAAAAGAAGAGCACAGAACTTACAAAATACTAACAAGGGCGGGCTAGGTTACGTTATAATAGTCATTGCTGTAAAGGAGAGCACGAAGGCTGTCAAGCCTAGAAGTAGGTAGAAGTTGGAGTAATGAAATCCATCACTTCCTTTGTAGCTGTGATGTTGTAAAAGGTATAAATAACTCCTCTCACCTCATGTGAGTACGTAGTGAGAATAGTTTAAGTTAAAGCTTGGAACACCCTTTAGGGTGCAAACATGGTGGGTGCAAACAACACCCGGTGGTGTTCGATTAAGGCAATGAGGATGAATGATGTATTTTAGTTGAGTTTCCAAACGTTGTATAGTTGTTTATGCTTTAATTAATTTTTGATATGTTTGTTTCACATATTTTGTTTTACATATTTTTTTTATAACGAGTGAATAATTTATTAATAATTATAATTTTGTATTTCGTATTTAAAATTTTGTATTTTGAATTTTGATTTAGATTAAATCACAAATCTATACGTATTAAAATATAATATAAATTAGGCCCTTAGTTGGTTGAATTATGTAAAAAATTTCAAATTATTTTATGATAATAATATATTATACCTAATCCCGATACAACACACTCTCCCCTTGAATCTGGTTTCAAGGTTTATATTTCAACATATAATATTAGTAACATAAAACTAATTAAACAGCTGTATTCTAGAGGAGTTAAATGTTACGAATACTGTTTTAAAAGATCTTCTTATAAGTGTAATGAGTTACCGCTTAATTGTGAAAACTTGTTCTTTTATTAAAAATTATAAATGAAAATTAAACACTTCCGTAGAGTTTGCTTTAAATTAAATACAGGTCTTACTTTTATGAACTTTTTCAAGAGAAGTTAAATTTTATACGAATAAGTTTTTTACTATGATATAAAGCGTAGTTATTTTAGAATAAATAAAATCCATTCCAGATCAGAAAAAAAGAGAAACTTAAAATACTCCACCCATGATGGAAAATCATTAGCAAAACATAATCATTGGTCGCGATTGTCTCTTTGAATACCACAAACTCAACTATCGAACGGTTTTAACCAATGAAAGAATAGATTCATGACTTTTGCTGAAATATAAAGATAATTATTGATGATGACGGAAAATATCTTTAGACTTCCTAATCGAGAGTTTTTTTAATGAACACTTACTGTTCAAATGTAAATGTAATTATTATCGTATTACTAATATATTAAATTATACTAGCAATGAGATGTTGAATGTTAATAAACATTCGAGGATGTGCATACGACAATGCGGTGATAAGCCACGCTTGTAATAATAGAGTTTAAACCTACTTTAACAACTTAGTTCGTGCGGTCGCTGAGAGCGGTATTTTTTGTATTGCTTTATTCAATCACAGTTTTATTAATTTCACATTGAACGATAGTTTTGGAATTTTTAAAAGCTACCTAAAATAACTTTCAATAATACATACAATTTGATCTTCAACATATTTCTAATCTTTTTTTTTATTTTCCACGAAAAATATTATTATAAGTTGGTTTTGATATACATTTCATATGAAACTTATATAAATATTAATCCGATTTATTTTCTGATTCTAATAACAAATAATCCAAACTCATTATATTATTCTAAATGGTGTTGTTATTTTGGTTGTACGAGTATAAATGATGTTTATATAAACATTTTAGAGTTTTACCGCGATATTTTAATTAACAATATATTTTAGTTTTCATATGTTGTATGATGACGCAATGCAAGTCGCTTTAGTTATAATTAAAACATTCTAGTAATCACTAAAATGAGGAGACTTTGTCACTTGATTTTATATATTTGTCACTTGATCTTTCTTATGTTCTATGAAACATATATTGACAGATGATAAAAAATATTAAACAAAAGTTTTTTTGCAGAATAAGACACCCTTATTAACCAACTTAGTGACAGCATCCTTTAAAATTGTTGAGTTGGTCAGTTCAAAACTACATTCCTTACCCATATAACTTAAAGAAAACTTTATTTCAATGTAACAATAGGTAGTGTTGATGTTTATCGTGATCGTATGATTGATTGTCTCAAAAAATGGTTTCTTTTTTCCAAAAACTATTCTACCAGTAACTGCAACACAAATCTGTGATTTTTGAAGCTGTCAGGATATATTTTTTTGAAATTATAGTACTTTTCTAAAGCGTGTCTAATATCACTAGGGTAAACTTACTACTTATAGCCATTAATACACCCATTTGCTAAAAACTTGGTTTATGATATTTTTATAACCAGAAGTAGGGTAGCTTAAAAAAATAATAATAAAAGTAGAATTACACAACGGAATCACAAATACACAACACAATCACGAATATTAAACAGCCTATCAGTACAATTACGACGAACGAACTACACTTCTAACACGTCCTAACTGCACCAGCACTACCGTGAGAAGAGAGAGCTTCTTTGTCCGGCGCTGCCTTATAAAGAAATGACGTGACGTCACAAGATGGCGCGTGCGGAGGGGATGTTATTCCAATACGGCCTCTCCTGACGGTGCACCGTCCTCGGGCACTTGTTCGTCATTTTGGTGTTCTGCAAGACCAGCGGAGGAGGGTCCAGCTATATCATCACACTACTATACTTCACGGTTACTAAAAAAATATCACTCACCCTCGAAAAACGCTGCACAACTCTCAGGGCACCACTCTCCCTTCCAAAGAATCATGCACTGAGCCGCCGCCTGAGTGGTTTTTCCGCGAGCGCCACTCAGCAACTTCAATTCGTAGCGGCCGCTTGATAAAACTTTAATTACACGATACGGGCCTCTCATTCCGGAATCAAGTTTTCCTGTAGACTGCGAGCATTTTATGACAAAAACGCAGTCATCAATTTTGAATGTCTTTGGAAGATGTCGATCTTTATTGACATACAAATCTTGTTTGGTTCGGTTTTCTTCCAACAGTTCGCTAGCTCGATTCCTGCACATTTCTCGCCAAGCTTCTCGACTAGTAGATGCGTTTTCAATAGCGACATCTCGAACCAAGGCTCTGATCACAGGCGTGGTAGCCTCAATGCCAATCAATAGGTTTACGACCGATAATTATGTTGACTTCTGCTTAGTTATATTTGACAAGAGTTGAATTTTAGATAGAGACTCCGACCAGGACTTACCCTTAACTTTACTCTCAACGCGTATTAAGTTCAAAACTGTACGGACGTATCGTTCAGCCTGCCCATTAGAATGGCGCATTTCGGGTGTAACGTAATGTATGTCACAACCTAGCGTTGATATCCAATTGGTAAAGTTACACGCCGTAAACATACGACCGCGATAATAAACAATCAACTTCGGCACTCCAAATAAAGATATTGCGTTGTCAATGACGCGTCTAAGCTCGTTAGTGTCTTGACGATATATGGGGTAAAGAAGACAGAATTTAGTGAAAGAATCTACTAGAACAAAAACGAACTTATAGCCGTTAGATTCCGGTAAAGGTCCTAGTACATCGACATGAATAGTATTAAAAGGAATACTAGGCTTCTGCCATGACGTGATGGGCTGTCTAGGGGCTTTAGGAACCCGTTTCTTTGATAAACAAATAAGGCAATGTAAAGTATATTTCGCAACAAACTGCTTAAGACCAGGGAACCAAAAATGCTTTCTGATAAGGTCTAGAGTTTTATCAGCCCCGATAAAATAGTCTGGATTCCTCGCCTACGGGCGAGTAGCGGTAGTAAAGTAAGCCGTTACGATTTTCGTAGCGTCGTGAATCGAATTGGCTCTCACTAAGCTTTTTTAATAAGCCGCGGGTCTCGTCATCAGCTTCCTGAGCCATTTGAGCCCAGTTAGCTGGTTTATTGATTTGATTTACTTGAACTACTGGTGGATTTCTACTAAGATAATCTGCATGCGGTATCATTGCACCTTTCCTATACTCTATGGTAAAATTAAAATCCTGTAGGTATATTCACCAGCACGCTACACGTGGAAGTAAGTTTTTTTTTCGCTCGGTAGCCTTTAGAGCGTTACAGTCAGTTATAATTTTAAAAGTAGTTCCAATTAAATAGTGCCTAAAATGTTGTAACGCTTTAACGACCGCCAGCGTCTCTAACTCATATGAATGGTACCTGATTTCAGCGCCCTGAGTCACCTTACTAAAATACGCTACTACCCTCTTATTGCCATCGCTATGTACCTGCATAAATACGGCTCCGTAGCCAGCACTACTGTCGGTGTGAATTTCCGTGTCTAATCGGGGATTAAATATCGCGAGAATCGGTTCGCTTGTTAATTGTGCGATTACGTATTGACGGGCTGTTTCTTGTTCGGAACCCCAATTAAACTTTATGTCTTTTTTTGTCAAACGCGAAATACTAGCAGTTCTAGTTGCATACCCTTCGATATACCGACGAAAGTATCCCGCTAGACCAAGAAACTGACGAACTTGTTTAATATAGTACCCCCGTGTACTCACTAGTGCCTCGATCTTTTGAGAGCTTGGCCTAACCTGACCATGGGCTATAATGCGACCTAAATATTCAACCTCAGAGGTGAGAAATGAACACTTCTTAAAATTTATTGAAAAACCGGCTTCGGTGAGAGTTTGAAGAACCTCCCGAAGTAGTTTTAAGCCGTCATGAATCGTTAAACTCATTAATAATACGTCATCGATATAAGTCAGGACATCACCAGATTCAATAAATTTTTTTAGTGTCTTGGAGATAATTCTTTGATACACAGTTGGGGAATTGCATAACCCAAAAGGCATTTTACGGTATTTGTAATGTCCTTCGGGCGTTACAAACCCCGTGAGGTGCATTGAATCTTCACTTAATAAAATTTGGTAAAATCCTGATGCCATATCCAGACTTGAAAAGAATTTAGAACTCCCAAGGCGATCTATATGGTCTTCAATCAAAGGCAAGGGATATTTGTCTTTGACAGTAATTCGGTTAAGGGCTCGAAAGTCCACACACATTCTATCCGTGCCGTCTTTTTTTTTTGCTAAGATGATAGGGCTCGCGTATTCGGATGTCGATTCCCTTATTATTTCTTTATCTAATAAATCCTTTATTATTTCTCTAACTTTTAATTTTTCTTGGAATGATAGCCGATAGGGATGATAAATCACTGGTACTTCACTGGTCAAACGTATTTTCATTTGACCCGTCTTCACAGTTGTAGTAGCAGTGCCGGATATCAAAAATGGCAAAAAGTCCTTTAAGACAGCTATAAGGGAGTCAAGATCCTTACCCAACAAGGGTGTGCGTATATCGTCAAGGCGCGCGACATTATTTACTTTCGAAACAGCACTTTTTAAAGTTCGGGTTAGATACTGCTTATTTTTAGTGCGTACAAACGTTACCCCGTCTCTATTCAAAACGTCGGTCCCGATTATAACTGGCGTACTCATATACGAGGACGGTACTATAATTAAATCTACCTCCAAAGAAATGTGGCTAAGTTCGACCGTAAGTGTTACGAATTCGCGCGCGATAATGTGGTCACTAGCCTTTAAAATGCCGTGAGTAGGCTTCCGAGGACACGCGAAATGTTTAACTGCGTCGGAAGATATTAGCGATACATTTAAGGCGCCACTATCGATTAAAATATCCACCGGTATGCCTTGTATAACCGCGCTGCTAATATCGTTGCTGTTGGTGGTATGTGCAAGTTCTTTACACAGATTAACCTTTCTCCGATTACTATTCTCTGATCTACTTTTTGCGAAACAATTATTTGCTTCATGACCTACTTTTTTGCAAAACGTACATGTCATATTAGTATGACTTTCGGACGGCTTTTGTTTTTTTGGACAGGTATGACGTGTATGTCCCGTATTGTTACAAAGGTAGCATCTAATAACGGAATTGTTCGGGTTACGCATCTTAGCTACATTCTGCGTTGGACCGCGGTCGTCTATTTTGCCACTATCAATTCCGCGAATCACAATCTCGGTCACTAGATCTTCGCTTAACCCCTTTATTATGCGTAATCGTAATAAAGAACGACGCGCGTACTCGGCGTACGAAGGAAACCGATCAGACGTAGTCTCCATAACCTTAAAGAGGATATTTGCCCTATTAATCCTTTGTGGACACAAAGACTTAAATTCCCTCCTAAAGCTCGACCACGACCTATCATTAGTTGTCCACTCCTTAAGCCAGACTCTCGCGTCCCCCTTTAAACAATTTGCTACCCGGGATAAACATTCTAACTCGCCCCAATGATTGACAGATTTAGCACGCTCCACCTCGTCGCACCACACCTCAAAATCGTGAATAGCCGGATCAAAATTGGATACGTAATAATCATGTTGTTTACTGCGGGTAATTGCAAAAAGAGCGTCGGCTAACTTATGTGTGGACGAGCGTGTCTCACTGTCACTCCGAGAGATACTAGGAATTTCACGTGGCGGAGGCGTTCGAGACGTACTCGCGGTATTTTTTTCCAAAGCATTCAACCTAGCAATGATTGTATTTAACGCTTGTTTCACGGAACCATCACGATCACTACGGCGGGTACGATGGTGACGCGAACGAGAGCGAGAACGATGCCGACGTGATTTACGCTTTGATCTACCGCGACATACTTCGATTGAACTACTACGCGACCGTGGTCTATCTGACATAGCGAAGTAAAGCGGCTAGTCCTAAATTCGTGTCAGTGGGCACAGGCGAATCCCACTTCTGATTTTATAACCAGAAGTAGGGTAGCTTAAAAAAATAATAATAAAAGTAGAATTACACAACGGAATCACAAATACACAACACAATCACGAATATTAAACAGCCTATCAGCCTATCAGTACAATTACGACGAACGAACTACACTTCTAACACGTCCTAACTGCACCAGCACTACCGTGAGAAGAGAGAGCTTCTTTGTCCGGCGCTGCCTTATAAAGAAATGACGTGACGTCACAAGATGGCGCGTGCGGAGGGGATGTTATTCCAATAATATATATTATACTTGAAAGATATCAGCTGTGTCGACTGCATTTAAAATATTTCATTAGAATAGAGTATGTAATGATAGCAAAATTTAAAAGATCTCAAGTCAAACGAGATAGTAAAAATAATAATGAAGTTAATGTTCTAAACGTATTAAAATGCTGAATTTTCTTTTGGTTTGAAGATCTCATGTCAAACAGTCATATTTCAGTTTTAAAGATTGAAAACAGTCTGAAGCGACACATGTTAGGATTAAAAATATTTTCAAACGCAACTCAAGCTGTCTTTTATGGTATAGATAGGTTCTCTATTTCTTTTATCCTTGGATTATGTACTCGTCTTAAGTGACGTTGTTTCAATAAATATTTTTTTTGATGGTATAATGTTAAAATGCAAGAGTACTTTTTATTTAAATATAATTAAAGTTATTATTTTGTAATATTGAGAAATACAAATGAGGTAATTTTTTACAAATTGCCTTTTACGTACTTTCAGACATCATCTTATCGAAAATTAAAAAAAAACAATGTGTTTTGCTTTGATCAAGTTACCAAATACGGAGTCCCAATATAAAACTTTTATTCCTGGACATTTCGTGATTGGATAGAAAAGATAATGAGACAAAGACTTTTTTGAAGACTAGAATAAAAAAAAAGATATTTAAGAGACCTTTACTTTTGATTTTTTTAATATATAACGATATATTATTTACCTTGCTTTATGTGTAACTTTTGTATTTTCCTCTTCTCTAAATAATGTTTTTATAGAAAAGACGAGTATTCCAGGTCCCAGAAATTTAATAAAAGGTAATAATTAATTTATTTCATAAAAGATATATAATTACAAAAATTAAAATAATGTTATTCGAAAAACTTTTTATGATTTTTCTCTTATTTTGAGAAAATATGTAATTATATTAAGTTAAACGATTTATCATAATCACTGTTAAACACATCGTCGCCTAAACCTTCACTTAAACTTTATTTTCCTAAATATTGTATAAACGCGTTAGCAACACAAAACTAATTACACACGCTATTAATCTCTAAAGGAGATACTTTTTAAAAATATACACAAAATGTTACGAACAGCGTTGTAATTTCCTCAAAAGCCGAACGAGGTAAGCCTTGATTGTGAAAGTTTGTACGTTTATTGAAAAATGTTGGACGAATATTATAAATACTCCCATATGTACAGCGTGGTTTTATTTCGACAAAGTATTGCTTATATTTTAACATTTTTAAATAACAAATTACTAGATTTTTGCAATTAATTTTAAGTAGTACCAGAAATATTACTAGTAGAAATATTAATAAATAAAAGTGAGAAATTACCAAAAGATTAATGCTAATCGAATTTCTGTTAAATCGTTAGTTATTCAAAATACATATATAATTATTATCACCGATTTAAGGTTCAGCTATAAGGTTAGAAATTAAAAATTAATTTAAATAGTTCTGTTAAGTACTTTGAACACATTTTACTATTATATCTTGTCTGGTTCCTCGATTTATAATTTTGGAGACCTATGTTTCTAATTCGTCTGAACTTTTTTAACCGCCACATCGTTTAAAAATTTAAAAGTAAGCCTAGTACATTTAATTAAAGTTTTGGTAGTTACTAAGCACATTGCTTTCAAATGTATCTTTTATATATTCAATATACATTTGGTATTGACGGTCTGCTGATCTGCTGCAAAGACTTGTGGCTTATTCATCACTATATAAACAAATAAATAAGCCACTACGACCATATTTTGTAACCTCAATTAAATCCTTTTTAAAATATAAATATGTTTACATTCGAAGTAACTGATCATTTAATGAAATATAGATTATTAATACAAGTAAGCACTTTAATTTAATTTCATTTCATTCTATATCTCATCATATCATATCTAATTTTTTTAACTAAACGAAGGCTTCTTAATCTTAAATAAACATGTTAGGTATAAATATATATATAGCCTAACAGAGAAATACCCAGAAGAGGCAAAAATATGTGAATTAAAGTAATTATGAAGTGTATATGATTAATATTCACTGACCGTAATTATTAAAGTAATGACCTCGTTAAACCCTCAAAAATCATGAGCTAATGTTATGTCATATGCCCTTGTGCTGTGAAGTATGTTAATTTTATGAGATCATACCATAAGTGTATGTATTTTATGTGTTCATAAATGTATGTATTTATTCATATATTCAATAACCTTCGTCGGCTTAATGTGGATTCTTTAAGCTTATTCATACTTACTTGAAACTCGAGTAATATAAAGATGTTGGTTATATATTTATTTATTAAAAAAAAATGTTACATTAAAATAAATATGGATATTCCCTTTTTAAATATGTAAGTATTTGTTTTGTAAATTTAAAATTTACGGTGCATATATATATATTTATATATATCTCTTTCGTTCGAGTCTGTATGTCTGCCTGTCACGTATAATTATTAAAAAATATGTAATTTTAAATAAATATAAAAAAAAATGTCGTTATATGATATATTTTAAAATACTTAATTAAATTTATTCCATTAAATATTAAATTTGACGTTCACTTATTTATTATCAACTCGAAATTACTATACACGAATAAACTAGAAGATATTCAATAGAAATACTATATTTTTAAGCTTTAATAGTCGAAGCCTTCAAATTTGTGTTCCCGTATACCGCTGCGTACTCGCTGCCGTCATTGTGACGCATTGTTGTTATATGCTTTATTGTTTGGAGATGATGTAGTGAGGTCCCATATACTGTCTGTTTCATTTTGTAACCAACATGTTCAGATAAAGGAAATGTTTAAAAAAATACTTATAAAATACAGTCCATAATTTGGTATTCAATCTTATTTACCGACCCTTTATTTAATTTAAAATATATTAATTTTATATAATACTCATACCAACTACAAACACTTGTAACCTATTATTTACTTCCTAATTTGTTTATAAGTAGGTATTTAAAAAATGTTTTCCAAGACACTAACAGGTGGTTATATGATTCTTCGAATCTCAAAAGTTCACTAGAATTTTTTGTGTCTATAGTTGAAATAAAATATCATCATTTTAATGGAGAAATGAATGTAGGTTTATTGAAAAAGTCAGGTTTATTAGTTTTTTATTAAACTTACACTGTTAGTTAGAAAAAAACTACAAATTGGTGATAAAAGGAAAATTGCTTGCTCGCAATTACGAATGTGTGGAGGATGAAATACAATAGCCAGACAAGAAAAGTGATTAGAATGAAAGAGAAAAATCGCTTGAAAAATTCTTCTCTTAATTAAATTTAAAACGATTACTTTCACAAAACTTTCAACATAAAATCTTAGCATATTGTTATCTAATACGTTGAAGAGTAATAATAGATATGGTATTTCAAACAAATTCTGAAAATATATGTCGTCTTAAATGTATGTCGTAGAAATAACAAAATATTTAGATAAAAAATTATTAATTATAAAGAAAATGCTACTATAAATAAACTCTTTAAAAATATATATTAACCTTTCGACTGTCACATTTTAGAAGCATAAGATAGATCCTAATCAATCTAGAAAGAATATTCCGTTTAATTTTATTTCTTGTATCATAGAAATTAAGTTAATAATTAATCTGAAATTTAAACATACATTTTATGTATTTAGAGCAAGTTAACGTAAATAGACATTACACTTAGTGTTTAACTGCGCAGCGTAGAGTAAAATATCAATAACACTTTGATTTATTCATACACTATCAGGTGTGCTGATTGAATTCAAAATAAGCAAATATTTAGACTAACAAAGTAGTCAAAAGTTGCTCAAGATACTTTAAGTTAATAGTTGGATCTAAAACTTAAACTTTAACAAAACCAGCACCTCTCTCTACGTGATCTTAAGCCACATTCTGCGCTACTAGCAGTATAGCTTTGTATACTCGAATAAATAGTAGTATAAGTTGAAATGCAGCTCTTGTTCCTATCAATGTTTTAGGGCACTTTGTATTTACAAGATATGATACAAGTGTAAGTAGCTTCAAAATATCATATTAAGTAACCTAAAAATGCTTTTGCATGAAGCTTTTACATTATCAAAGCTATATTATACTTAAAATTTGAGGCTCGCTGTAATTTAAATGAATGGTCTCGTCTTTATTTTATTACGTGCTAATGTGTAGTAAAATGGGTCTTATAAATCCTAATGTTCATTGTTATTTGTTCTCGAAATTTTTACGTCGCTAAAGTTGAAATATTAAATATAAAGTTTTCTGAATGTAAATTGTTTTTCAAACGTTTCTAATCTCAATAATTTATTAAAATAAATGAAATACATTAAATTATAGTTCCGCAAAAAAGAAAATGCTTAGTTTTTAAATATACAAAGTCAAATAAATATTTATTTTTACTATTTATTGATTGAAAAATATTGATTACATTTTTGTGAAACCATTTTAAATAATATTAAGAGAAAAGTAAGTCAAATCTATCCAACTTATTGTTATCTTTTATAAGTAAGTTAGGAAGTTAGCGAGGCGTTAAGTGTACATATACCACTTCTATATATATAATATTATATTAGAAAATAGCTTGCATGTTGTTTGTCTTCAGATAAATTACTTGTCTTAACTAACTAAGACAGTCAAAGGTGTCTTAAGTTTATTAACGACATGGGGTAAGACCGTACAAAACATATGTCTAAAGTTACTTTTAAGAAACTTACTTATCCTACCTATCTATCGCTAGTTAATTCGCCTGACTCTATTTGAGTTTTTGTCTAAACTATAATAATTATAGTCGATTTCAAGCCTTGCGCTGAAAGTGAAGAAGTCCCGACCAAATCTATCAACTAAGTGGACATTTCCTTGTTTTTGCTAATCTGAGATTTTTACATTTTCTGCCTTCAGTATTAGGTTAAGTATATATAAATTTAATTCCATTATCAAAAATATAATAGTATTAAATAAAATTTGAATCCTCGACTATCTAAAATTAATACTTCTAATATTTTTAATCGAAGGTCCCGTGTATTAACTTGTAATAGTAAAGATAAATTCAAACATACTTTCAGCACAAATTAAATGTAATTTTAATAAGATGCAGCCATTAGGAATGCTTACATTCCAGTGTCATTGGGGAGAGTAAATAATTAAACGTGGGAGTTCGGTAGTATTTCTCTCGACACGCTCCTATATCACACTTAATTACATTGAGATGGGTAGAACTATGTGATGATTTTGGTAATATTTACTAATCAATATAAAACATAATGTGCAAAAGCCAAGTCTAACTATGGTATAAAAAGACAATTATTATGATTCAATCTTTTAATCTATTTTATTTTGTTCATTGTCTAATTATATTAAACTACCTACAAGATTAATTAAGGTCTGATGAAAAGGCTTACCTAAAGGTAATTAAATTGCAAGGCGCAATTAAATTGCACCACTTTTAAACGAGTTTGTTTTAAATCTAAGATACATCAGCTTTTATATTTGGCTTTGTGTCTTCTTGTAACATTTGATATTAAAATGAAATTGAAATATGATAACTTAGTTTAAATTTCAATAGTTGAACATAAAAATTAATTTAATTAGAATAAGCATCTCTTAGTTAAGAATGATTAAGATGCGGTGCAAAATTAAATAGAATTAATTATAATACAAATTAATTTATTTTTCATAAAAAAATTACCCAATTAACAAGTATTTTTTTATTGTTTAAGGTAAATATTGTTACATTTTTGTTTTGCTATATACATACATACATACATACAATATATTTAACAACATTATTTTGTAGACATAAATCATAATTTTGTTTATTTATTTTACTGATGAGCTCTTTCTGAAATTCTTATTTAAAAAAAGCTAATACAGCACCATTTTGTAACTATACATATAACAAGTTAGTCTAAACTTAAGTATCGCATTACATTCATATGAATTCAGTAAATTTTTTTGTTACGCTCTTTAAAAAAAAATATATTAATGATTTGTTTTTATTTTATGTATCTAATAAATTTACGATAGATTTAATTCTAGTGTTGTAACATGTTTTACATTGTAACAAAAATCTTCAAGACGAATGTATACTGAGATAAGTCATTCCCTTAGATTTTACCTTGTTAGTTGTATCGTACAGATGGATTGTCCACGTTCAGTGTAGACAGGTGAGAGACAGATTTATGTGTTTTAAGATATTAGCAGATTTGCAACTACAGAAGTGGATATTTTTTGTACAAATTACAAAGCTATGTTTATTTTAGTTTACCGTTAGGATGAGTATAGTTTTGTTAGAGTGCTTTTTAAATTATTGTTTCTATTATCAATTCATTTAAATTACGTCGCTGGGTACTTTTATACTTAAGTAAATCAAATCGTTATATCATGTATTAAACATAGTTTGGTACAGTATTTTATTTATTTATTTTTGATTTTCAATTCTGTGTAATTCTGATATCAGTTTTGTTATCAAAATAGAGCGTCCCGGTGCTCTCTATTTAGGATTCTGCACCTAAATGTCAATAAAGTAAGTTATTGTCTTCAATATTATATATCTTTTGATATGACGCTATAAAGTTATATGGTGCTACATAATTAGGTTATAAAATAATATATTTGTGTATTTGTATAACAAAGATTTTTTTTCCAGAAAACTAGGTCTTGTATTTCAAACATAGTATACGTTTGGTGGTACTTTAAATCAGTGCGATCTAAAATAATAATTGTTTATTTCAGTTTATGGTAATACCTAAGTAAGATATAAAAATCTTTTAAAAAATAGACAGGAACACATTACATCATATTTCAATTCTTTCAGGTGACTTTAATAGACAGTATTTTGTTTTTCTAATAAAGTATTGCAGTAAATAAAGTAGCGACAGCAGACACACTTAACAAATCATTTTTTTATATTATTATAACCAAATAGTTAGCACTATTTTATTTTACAAAACTCTATCAGAAAATAAAAAAACTCTTCAGCAAAGTGAGAGTTTATTCTTCAGAAGGAATATAAAGTTCCAAACTGTAAAGTCTGTAACGTCTAATTTGGCCTAAGCAACCTTAAAAATAAAAGGGGAAACGCACAATCATTCGTATGATACTTACTCGAGCCGGCGAAGCCATCGTATCTCCTCAAGACGAAAATTTTATTATTAGAAACACCGACGTTTAATCATCAAGTATGGACGGTATTTGATTATGTCATTCATGTCATTAACAATTGTGGCGTCATGCTTTTAAAAAAACTCGATCGATCGATCGATTTCGATCTCCAATATATTATTATTTATATATTATTTTATGCGAAAATAGGACTAATTAAAAAATTAAAAATAATAAACTAATATTATTGGAATATATGTAAATGATAGTATTGTAGAATCAAGCATTTAATATTTTGAAAAGATCTCATAAAGAGTATATAATACATATATACATAATAAAATACACGAACCTTTTATTTAGAAGATGGAAAGTAGGTTAGAAGTCTACGTTATTAACTTTTTTCATGTTTAAAAATTTACGCCACAAATGGTTTTTTTAGTATTGTTTTAACTTGAGAAGGTTTTTTTTTGCCCTAAGGGACTGTACATCTTGTTTAATTTTCATTTTAACTTATTCCTTGCATCTGAGAAAAGGGTTCTGACAGGCTGACAAACAATAAGTCTCTTAAGGTTTGATCTTTTCTTTCAAAGTATTGAACCTTAAAAATAACTTATCGTAACCTTATTCATTTTAACTAAACTTTGACAATCTTTTATAAATACTAAATTTATATAACATATAAAATCTTTTCAATACTTTCTCTTCAAAGACCGGCAACGCATTCTTGTATCCTCGGAAATCCAATGAATATTCTTCACCAAGTGAGTGATATACATCATATATATATATATATATATATATATATATATATATATATATATAGCACACTATTATTTTGGATGTGAACTTAACTTCTTGTATTGACAAAGTTTTTGATTTGTATTTTATATTAAGTGTACGTTTTTTAAATTTTAAATAAATAAATAGTCAGTGAATACACAGATTTCCACATCACTTGAAATTTAACTTGAAATTTGGTTGAAATCCATTGGGATAGGAATTCCTTATTATCCGTACTTAGTGGACGTCTACGTCACATAAAAAGTATTGATGTAAAATTTTCAGGTAATCGGATAGATAGTTTCGGATATTTCGTGATGAGTCAGTGAGTGAAACTTTATATATTTATATAATATATAAAGTTTCAAAGTATTTTATAACGACGTTGTAACCCGTTCAAACACACTTTCTGCTTAATTTCTTCGCTTCGTATTTACCTACATATTAAGTGTAAGCTTTGTAAAGTGCAAATGTTGTTTAATTATTTTTGTGATGCTTAAATATAGAGTTATCTTTGAAAAAAATAATAAATAAAAATCATGTGCGAGATCTTGCATAAATTTAACACAGGTCTTACTTTCATGAAAAATTACAAAAGAGAAAAAAATATGAACACTTTCAAAAATGTGAACATTTTCATCGTTCAAACATGTTAAATAATATATAATTAGATTATCGCTTTGTGATTAGTACTAAATTAAATTGTAAAACGTTAGACTTTAAAAAAGATGCAAATGAGGTGCTTAAAAATAACATTAGTGTATATTTTCAAAGTATTTAAAGACGACCTGAGTCTTAATTAAGATGTAATAGAATTTTACGAGAGCTTTAACAATATTCATGACTTAAGCGCTTGTTATCTAAATGTTTGTTTTATGCAGCTGAAGAACTGTAAGTACTGAGTTTACTTATTCCTTTACATAATGCTGTTTTATTTTCAATATTTTATGCATTGTTATTTATCACTTTAGCTGTGTAGGTTATTTAATTCAATTCATAAGGAGGCTTTTCTCTGTTTCAAATTGTGCGTTACACTAATATTAGTTTACAAAATAAAGTCACTTGTGGGATAAACTCCTCCCTTTATAATAAAACTATATGTTAAAATTAACGAGTTATCTTTAATGTTATTTTGGTATGTTATGTACCGATTGATAGTATACTTATTATCAAAAGTATCATGTGTTTTGAAATAAATTAAGACGATAACCAGATACGTATCAATGAATAATTTAATCATTTTCAAAGGAGAGTCATAAAGCTTAAATCAGCGAATTCATTACTCTCATATATTTCATATGAAAAAATAGTGTATATTACACAAGGCAGACAAATTGCACAACATTGTTTTAAATTGCGTTAGTCATTTAAAAGACATTGTTTTCTTAGAACTTATTTTCTAAGTTTTCCTTCACAATCACACCTTATATTTATTGAACTGAGGTGAGAAAATACTAATACAATAGAAGTTTTAAAAAAATATTGTTTATCGCTTCCATTAGTACTAATAGCCCATTCGTTTTGTTATTACATTTACAAATTTACGATTACTTAGTGAAATCCAAATACTAAGTCCGTTGGATGCTTCGTACACGAGCTCTGAGAATGAAAACTCACTGAACTATTAACATCACCTTCAAAAGTGCAATTACTCTGACTGAAGACGTTTATTAACATTATATAATGTATCAAGTTGCAAACCAGGACTATTTTATTTGATAACAAAACTATCAGATTAATTTTTACTGGATGCTGCTTTGTATATATAATCTCTCAAACAAAACAATTTTCAATATAAATAAAGCTGCTATAACCATAATATTGTTTTGAACTTCCAACAAAATATGATAAAATTACAATACTAATAAATATACTAATTGTAGGATAAAGTTTTAGAAAATGTTTATGCCATTACATTTATCGTAGTTTTTTTTTAAAGTATATATTTTTTATTATTTTATACTAGCTGTTGCTAGCGACACTCAGCATTGCATTGAAAAGACCATTGTGTAGTACTTTGAGAGCTTTGCCGATTTAGTCTCAAAAAATCCCTTAAACTGAATCGGTTTGACGGTAATTAATAAAGCATGCGCACTTTTAAAATCTCATTCGAAAAATGGTGATATATTTTTAATACTACAAACAAAATGAATTCCTTTAAGATGTTTAAAAATTACAAAACCAAAAGTACTTTAATATACTATAATCTCCAATGTAATCTAATCATGTCTGTAAGTGTATCTACTCACAACAATAAAACAGTTACAGTTTTTTTTTGTAATTTGAGTCAATTGTTTATTATTCTCTTTAATTTATAAGAAACTTATTAAAAGAAGAACTAGAGACATAATATGACAGATATAAATAATAATAATGAGTTTTTACTTCTTCTTTAGCAAATAAATCTCAGTGGATTTAGGAATACGATAACGAAAAAACTGCATGGCGAAAGATTGTGGAAGAAATTGACATTTTGCACCGGCTTCGAGTAATTAGGACAAATGTAGCTGAATGATGGTAATAATTGTATTGTATTAAAATAGATGCAGTTAACATTTAACTACTTATTAACATTATTATGTAACACATTTCATGTGCTTCTAACATCTGTAAAGGAATGAATATATTAAAAGCAAAAACAACTAAACACATGCTGTTTGTCACAAGGATTTTAAAAAATATTACTGAATATATATCAAAGTTACTATATTGTGGAGGCAGTTTAAGTATGTAATGAGTTTTAATTGCTGTTAACTACCTCTGGAATTGCAGTGTAATTTCTGTGAAGACTGAAAATGGACACTTCACGGTACACTTTAATTTAATGTCTTTGAACGTGAAAATTGGAATTCCGGGTGTGTACTCGCTGGGTTCTCTTATAAAAGATATACAGAAAGCTTAAAAGAATTTTGCAAATGCACTGAGTAGGTGTAAACTTAAGTATCCTATAACAAACATCTGGATTCAGTGAAATGTATCGAAGAATCTGTTCATGGCGATATTGCGTATAAAAGACGGATATTAAACGACATTATCTTTGTTGGTCTCATACAAGGTTGATATTCTGTAATTGAAACTTGTAAACTAAGTATTTTTTTTTTTATTTTATTTATTTACTCTTTATTGTACACCACAATACAAATGAAATAAAAAAAAAAAGTTACATTGACATGTATAGAAAAAAATTGTACCATACAAAAGGCGGTCTTATCGCCTAATGGCGATCTCTTCCAGACAACCTTAGGTTTAGGAAAACTGCAAGCACTTAGGTAATGGATGGTGGTGTTATTATAATAAACATACTTACCAATAATTACACATAGATACATTTCAATAATACAAAAATATCAATACATATATAATACATAACAAACATACACTAATAAATACAATATAATAAATATGATATATGTCTAATAAACAAAGGTAACTAATTATCGTCAGAAAGGTAGTATTCTTTAACAGATTTTTTGAATATTAGATCGTCGAATATTTAAAGGAAGAGCATTCCACAGCTTGGTTGCGCGAATTGTAAAGGAACGTTTATAAAATATGGAATTGTGAATAGGCAGTCTTATAGTGAGAATTTGTGAAGATCTCGTAGTATCTTGCTGACCTAGAAATACAAATTTTTCTTTTAGATAAAGAGGTGTTTTCAGGTGAAATAGTACACAGTACAATAGAGAAACTAAATGTAAATCCCGGCGTCGACGTATAGGAAGCCACTTGAGTTTTTTGCGAAATTCTGAAATGTGGTCATATTTGCGTAGGCTAAATATGAACCGTATAGCAAGGTTTTGAAGTCTCTCAAGCTTGTTTAGTTTGTCCTCGGTGAGATCAGTATAGCTTGCGTCGGCGTAGTCTAGAATGGACAGAAGAAGTGAATGTGCTAACATAATTTTGGTAGGAATTGGAAGGTAAAAACGCAGTCGACGAAGTGACCTCATGGTAGTAAATATTTTCCTACTGATTTCTTTTATTTGTATAGACCACGACATTGTCTGATCCAAATAAATGCCTAAATTTTTTACAAATGAACAATACGGTATAGTAATGCCATTAAATTGTATAGGTGGTAAGTTTCGCCAGTCCACTCTTGATATCATACCGGGACTCCCAATAACAATAGCTTGTGATTTTTCAGGGTTTAATTTGAGACCAAACTGCTTACTCCAGTTACTAATTGAACTGAGGTCATTGTTAATGGCGGTAACAGAACTATCAAGATTTTCAAGACGTGAATGGTGGTAAATCTGAATATCATCTGCATACATGTGATAGAGAGAAGAGATATATTGAGTGATGGAATTAATGAAAATGGCAAATAGTAAGGGAGATAACACGCCGCCCTGAGGTACCCCAGCCGGGACGTCACACCAGGATGATAACAAATTATCAGTCCGAATGCGCTGCCGACGGCCTGTGAGGTAACTTCGAAACCAGTCTATCACTGAATAGAACGTAACAGGCCTAACAGGACATCATGGTCAACAGTATTAAATGCATTACTGAAATCTAGCAACGCTAGAATTGTAAGCTGTTTATTGTCCATTGCCAATCGAATGTCATCCGTTACCTTAACTAATGCTGTGACTGTACTGTGACCAGGACGGAAACCGGATTGAAAAGGGCTAAGAAGGAGATTTTTATTTAGGAAACGACTTAGCTGTTTATGAATTAATTTCTCAAGGATTTTTGAGAGGAAAGGTAAAATAGAAATAGGACGGAAATCATTAATATTTAGTGGTTTCAACTTTTTAGGAAGAGGAATGACTTGAGCACATTTCCAAGAATCGGGAAATGTACTAGTTGAAATGGAGTAATTTAGGATATGAGTTAATGTAGGAGAAATAATATCAAGGATTGGAATGATCATGTTACGGCTGATACTGTCAGTGCCAACAGCATTAGAAGATATTGATTGTACGTTCTCCTTAACATCACATTCAGTGAAGGGACAGAAAGTAAACGGCAAAAACTCAGGAGGCGGAAACGACGAAAGAATATTTAAAGTTCGTTCTTTATTAGACCTGTCAATGACTTCTGACGACGAAAAATGTTTATTGAGAAGTTCAATATCAATATCGATGGAAGGTGTGTTTGATGAGGCTGCTTTACCGACTCCGAGCGATTCAAGAAATTTCCACGTTTTTGCTGTATCACCGTGTTCGATAGATTTGTGAATATGGCGTCGTTGTGCATCTCTACAGGATGTATTGCAGCGATTTCGAGATTTTATATAATTATTTTTATGTACGTCATTGTTGTTTAATTTAAATTTGTATTTCGCATGAATTTTTTTCTCCATTAGGTTTCTCAATTCCTCTGTCAACCACGGCGCTGGAAGATGTTTCATTTTAATCGGTTTGACAGGAGCATGGGTATCATATAAATGATTTAGTGTTTGATTTAATAATTCGACTTTAAGGTCTATAGAATCGCTATTGGCAATAACAGACCAATCTATCTTAGAAGCATCCTCATGAAGGCGTTCCTTATCAATTCCTCCAAAGTTACGTTGCAGAAGTATATTAGATTTAGCTTTTGGAGGACGAACTTTGTAAGAGAGATAAATAAGATCATGATATGAAAATGCATCAGCTGAGAACTGGCCGTGTTTTATTACAAATTCAGGCGAAGAAACTACAATTACATCTAGTAGGGAAGGAGTGCAGCCAGGAAAATAATGTGTAACCGAAAGAGGTAATAGATGTAGGTTACAGGAATCTATTAAAGACAAGAGTTTATTTTTGCGGTAGTCATCTTTAATTAGACAGGTATTTAAGTCACCCATTATAATGGAATGACTGTAGAGAGAGGTAAATTTTTCAAGTAAAATTTCAAAGGAATTAAAATAATTTGTTGTGGATGGAGGATTATAAAAAACACCAAGGAGGATTTTAGTGTGCAATAACATTACCTCTATCATGAGATGTTCAGCAGCATCATGGGTTGGAGGTTGAGTAGATGTACTAACAACATTAAAAGGAATATGAGAACGTAAGTATATCGCTACTCCGCCTCCCATTTTACCAATGCGATCGTTACGTATAAGATGAAATCCTGGCAGGGAGTAGGAGATTGAAGGTAAACAAGGCTTAAGCCAGGATTCAGAGATAAGAATAGCATGAATATTTCGCGATTCAAATGACGCAAGCATATGGGGATAATGAGCCGGGATACTTTGGGCATTAATGTGAATAATATTAAACGATTTCAGAGAATCGGAAAAACAGGAATTGAGAGTTATGTTAAGAGGCTGGTCTGATGTACTGTGAAAACTATCCTCACTACACGATGCATCACTAGACGACATTGAATAAAAGTTTTTACTACTATTACTATTAATTGAAGACATATTTAAAGTTATATATATTTATATGTATATACAAATAAAATGAAAATAAATATAATATATAATATAATATATTTATTATAATTATTACTATAAGTTTTGTTTAACTAAGCTAACTAACTAACTAACTAACCAATATGTGGCTGCCTAACCCGCCAGCTATTGATAACAGATCAACTTAAAAATATTTTTGCGGTAATACTCTAATTAAGTATTAAAAAATAAAAAAAAAAAAAAAAACTTAAATTCTAAAGATAAAATCTTAAGACACAAAATAGGCTGAATGGCCATTACATTACAAAGACAACAATAACATTGATTTCTAAACGAATATATAAGCATTAATGACAGCAAGAAAATGGCAGCTGTCAAAATGTGTAAATATTTAGTACTATTAAAAACGTTTAATTTTATTGCTAATTGTAATTACAAGAATTGTTAAAACACAAAAAAAAAATAAAAAACATAATGTGAATAAAAAAATAATATCTAGATTAGCCATACCCAGCTCTTAAAGAAAAATTAAATAAAATGAAAAATTAAAGTAACAACATCAAATGACAGATTTCACTTCTTTACCGTTCTCTTCGCCCGAGAAGGAGGAGCCTTATTATTCTTCGACGACTCAGACACCCCAGGGATAGTCGAAACAATGGGCACATCCTGAGGTGCACTGGAAATAGCCTTTAATTCCAACATGTTTGTGATTCGATGTAACATACCATCTGGATTCTTTACTACAATTACACCATCTCTGGTCCAGCAATTAGTAACTCCAAAACAATGCCGAGCCGCCAAGAATGTGTTGTGACGGCTTTTCGTTAAAAATTCAGAGACTGTCAATCCTGTGCTTTTTAAACAAGTTTTAGTGGACCACACTTTGTCTCTCAAGGATCTTTCTCTAAATTTTATTAAAACTGCACGAGTCTTATCAGGCACAAAACGACCCAAGCGATGACAAGAGCTTACAACTTCAGGAGATATTTGTTGAATTTTAAGATGGTTTGCCAAAAGTGTTGTAACGGAGACGCCAAGGTTTTCATTTTTATCTTCCCGAACACCATGGACCAGTAAAATTTTCTTCCTGGAGCGCATCTCCAACTCATCATACTGTCTTGACAGTAACTCCACCTGCAGTTGTAGATTCTCCAAGGCAGCTAATACAAATGACCGAAAAGAACTGAACTGTGAGTTTAAATTTGAGGTTGGGCTTGTGGCTGGAATAGCCCCTTTTAGTTCCTTTTGAAACTCAGCCATTCTTGAAGTGAAGTGTTCAGTGAGTTCGTTGATGCTGCCCTTAATTGACTCCATGTTAATGAGAGGATATATTACACACACAATTTGAAGAAAACACTTAAACCACTGAGATTTTATATACACAATGAAGCTGGCAGGTATTACAGTTCACTGGTTCATAATTTTATTTATATTAGGTAAGTATAATATTTTAAATAAACAAATTTTGTGGAACGATTTAAAATGTGACTTATTTATTTTACACCTGTATATGTTAGGAACTAAATATCCCCGACTGGATTGTTTTTTCAGTATCTGTGTTATTTTGTATTTGATAAATCCTCATCTCTTATATTCATTGTTGGTATTTCATTTGTGGATTTGGGTATTGAAAGAAGACACAGAAATTTTTTTTTTATAGTTTATTGTATATTGTTCATGAATACTGCGATTGCTATTATATAACGTTTTGCTCTGCAACAAATATTCGATACAACGTTTATAATCGGTTCTAAAAAGATTAGGATTTTATAATGATGGTTGTATCTTATAACTTTGAGTATGTTTTAGTATGGCCATGAGGCGTCATGTCATACCTTCTGACATTAAAGTAAATGAGTTACGTTACATATGGTAAGAGTGAGAGCAAGATGCCCCAATCGCTTCTATCTTCTACCTGTGAGCAAATATCCTAAATCATTCCTTAATCCTTACAAGTGGGCATTTTTTTGCAATATCGATTTTTGTACATTTCTAACCTAATTTCACAACCAAAAGAAAAAGAGTTTCCTGTTTTTTTATTCAATTAATAAGACTCTTAAGAATATAGTAAACTAGACATATTAATTCTTATACTAATGCAAAACAATGAAAATAAATATAATTTGAACATTTGTTATGTTATAAACTTGTCACTTCACAAAAATAAATAACACGTGATTGTGTAGGAAAACAAAAGTTCTAAGATTATAATTTTTTGTAATCACGACATTAATTGGTCGTAGCGCCTTGATTTATTACAATGTTTTTTTAAATAATGTTATAAAGAAGTGTTTATTACTAAATGTAAGTAATTATAATAAACATAAATAATATATATACATATATATATATATATATATATATATTATTGGAACTTGATAAGTTTTGAAAATATTATTAAATTTTATTCTCAACTATATACGAGTATATGTTTTAAATTCGAATTTGAATTTGTAATTAAAATATTTCGATCAATTTTTTTTATAAACAAACCCGTCTCAAAACATAAGAAAATTTGGGAAAGTTCAAAATTACATTTATAGATGAGACAGTGCTGAATTGTAATTAATATATTTTTATAGATTTAGAGATTATTATAAATAGATAATTAAATTTACAATAGATTGTCAAAATTCATACATACTTTTGAATTATTATAGTTGCCAGTTGCGATCGACGTTTCGAAGTGTACTTTTACCATAAATGAAACTTACATTTATTATTAATTTATAGTCCAATAAACAATAATAATATGTGTACATTATTATTTTTAACATATTACAAAATAAATATACTTTTTTAAAACGGAAATTTCTGTTTTGTTGGTTTGTGTACGCCTCAAAACTCTCAAAAATTAATGCACTGATTAAACCTCAAATTTTGAGAAGATATCAACCCGTTTTATCTATCCTATTTTATTTTATCTATATTGCACATTTCCCTCTCACGTTCAGACAAAGAGATTCCAAATAGAACGTATTTGCAATGCGGGCAACAATTTTGAAATTCGTTTTCAACACTTTTATCGAGTTTATTTTGTATTGTTTAGCATTTTTTTAAACTGATGCAATACTGGCTACTAGCTAACGACAACAATTTCTAACCCATGCAACCAGAATGTGAAACGTGACAGGGTACAGCTAGTTTAATAACAAAATCATTCTTAAAAACCTTTGTGACTTCGCTCATAGAAAAAGCGTTCACAAAATCCTTTCAGAACAATTATACTCCAGAAATGAAAGAGTTAAAACAAAATTAATGCATTAATTAAACTGCTTGAATAGTTCACTTTTTAAATGAATTTTCCTAAGCAGCATTATACTCGTATATGCATGACTAACTTGATTTTGTAAAATATTTACATTTTTTTTCTCTGTTCCTATAAATCTTTACTAAGACGTAAATTTTTGGGACAACTATAAATATCTGTTATTGTATTTGGCTGCGTGTGATATCAATATCAATATTATTATTTTTTAAGATCGTCTTGCTCACTTGAAATATATATTATAACGACAATGAATACTATTAAAGTTATTGCTATTAGTACCAATTTCTTTATCCCCGCTTCAAGCTAAAATAGTATCAAAAATTAAAATCCTTTTATTCAGTTAACTCCTCCTTTGACATCACCAGTATTTTACTTTGAAATAAAAAGTATTATAAAGAGATGGTTACAACCTCATTACTCTACTGAGTTGCTTTAAAAACATCCTTAAATAAATAAGTATTCGTGAAATTGCAATGAAATATTCCACTTTATCTCATTAGGGACCTCGATTCACCATCTGTGGAGAGTTAATTATATATAAATATTAATAGAGTTTGTTTTCAATATGATTGTATTGATTTTATATATGTAGAAAATATGAAGTTTAATTTGATATCTTGGTTGAGTAATAATTTATTTATATCATTAATCAATAACAGTATAGTAATCAATATTGTTTACATATATTACTATGTACTTTATACATAGTATATTTATATATTACTATGTACTTTGTAATTGGCAGTATTTACTGTCGCTTAATTAATGGGTTTATTAAATTTACTTACGCAAATGATCTTGTATAACGAACATAAAGTAGAAGTACTGATTATACCTTTTTTTCACAGAGAACACCTGTTAGTGATAGAAATCTATGAAAATAAATTCAAATAAAAGCGAAAACTAAATAATTAGACTGAATAATTTATAACAATTATAGATTGTATTAAATAGACAACAGAACAAAACATATTAACATTAAAATATATATAAACGCTATCTTGAAATGTTATTTGGAATTTAATTATACAAAATTAAAGTAAGAGTCGTTTGGTGTTTTGGTGGTTGTTATTCTAAGGATTCTTTGGATGAACTGGAGCCTGTCTTTTCATAAGTGCAATGTATGTCTAATTTAATAAAGAAGCTTTAATTTTCTCTTTGAATTATTCGATCATTTGTGATGCATTTGCTTTTCTTAAAATAGGGATGCCGTAATTTAAATATATTATATATAATTTATAGTAAAAAAATCTCATAGCCAACTTAACAGCATATAAGTAACGGGTGTCTCAGAATGTTTTTCGTTTTTGAATTGACCAATACGCGCCAACCGCAAGTAGCAGGGAGAAGGGAGTGATCTCATACGCTTGGCCGGCTTGTTAAATGTTAAGTTTAGTAGCCATGAATCGTTTCGGGACGGGACCTAAGCGCGCGTTTTGCGTGCGAGTGTTTTATAAGAACAACAATTCCTACACAGTCTCTACAGGAAACAATTTAATTTAACAAGCTTAAAACAGGTGTCAAGTGCAAATTTAATTAAACATTGGGTGTACAAGTTTGAAGAGGCTGGGAATACAATGCCAGTTAAATCGTCTGAGAGCAAAAGGATATCAAGGACGATCACGCACGTCGACCGCGTTGGCCAGTCTGTTATGGACGACCCACGACAGTAGTTGAGATTGCACGCAGCTTCTCTTAATTTGAAGAAATCTACGGTTCATCGCATTATTTTGAAAGATGCAGCCTGATGATCCTTATAAACGAGTCGAATTTTACAGGACAATGCAAAACTGTTTTAGGAATTTCAATAACATCTGGTTCTCCGACCGATCGAATTTTGACATTAACGTAAATAAACAAAATTGCAGATACTAGGCTTCCAAAAATCCGCTAAAACTGCACCAGAAGCCCTTGCACTGCCAAAAGTGGTTGTTTGGGCTGCCATATCAAGTCAAGGAGTTATCGCTCCTTATTTTTTTGAGGTTGACCGAGGTCGAACTCAGACCGTTAATTCTGATCGATATTGCCATATGATCCGGAATTTTTTGGCTACAGAAATTTAAAACCAGTCTGTCTACAACCGCAATACCTTTTTTCAGCAAGATGGAGCCATTTCTCATGTTACAAAGGAAACTTTACCTGCTTTTCACGATTTATTATTTATTATATACCCTGGAAGAGTGGTAAGTCGCCAAGGAGACATTAACTGGCCACCGAGGAGTCCTAATTTAACGCCTGCTTATTTTTTTCTTTGGAGCTACCTAAAAATTAAAGTTTACAATTCATTGCCACCAAACCTGAACGTTTTGACTCACTGAAGAAATCAACTCTATTCCAAAAGCGATACTCCAGCGAGTGATTGAAAATTTTAGCTCCAGGCTAAATGAGAAAATTGTGTACATTTACAAACGGTTTTTTTTCATAAATAAACTTTAAGATCTGGTCTTTGATTTAACAATAAATAAAACAAGTTTTTATTGATAATGTTGTTTTATTATTTAACATCGAAAACCTAAAAACATTCTGAGACACCCTTTACTATAATTAAAAAATATTATTATCCTACACTCAGAAATTAAATTTAATAACAGTATATCAGATAGTTTAATTTATTGGTATATATATATATATATATGCCATAATATAAATGACAATATTATACATATATATACATTTATAATATAAAACAGCACCTACTTTCTAAGACACAGTGTACACTTATGTAATCGTAGTAAATTACAAGAACCAGTCAATACGTCATAAATAACAATCACATGATTTATTTGACTTAAATGAACTATTTTTCAATATATAGATATAAAACTCTAACTACACTTAAGAATGACAATATAAAGAGGGTAAAAAAGTTACATTATAATAAAACCACGTGGAACGAACGAACATTGTCGTGTCGAAATGTCGTACTACTATTTAATCCCGAAGAAACAGGTGTTATATTTATTCAAGTGAGTTGAGAATTTCTAACAGATAAAAGATTGCTCTACGTAAGAATTACCCTAAACTGAAATAAGCAATTATTATTGCAGACCGCACTGCTGATTATAAATGCTACCAAATACATGTTTGAAACACAAGACCCAGTTTTAGAAAAGAAAATAATGACGAGATTGATGTGTTTGTTTTTATACAAATATTCCAACACGACATATTATTTTATAACCTAATTATGTAGCAGCATGTAACTTTATAGTGTCATATCAAAAGCTGTATAATATTATAGACAATAAAAACTTACTTTATTGACATTTACGTGTAGAATCCTAGACAAAGAATACCGGGTCGTTTTATTTTTATCGCTAAGCTGATATAAGTATTTCACAGAATTGATAACAATAAAGTAAATTAACAAGATGCTTCACTAAATTTTATTTATTTACTTTTATACTTAGTAGATAGATACATAGACAGACTGCTATATGTACCCAGTAATGTTATTTAAATGAATTGATAATAGAAACTATAATTTATAAAACTATTTTATCAAAACTATACTCATCCTAACGGTAAACTATAATAAACATAGCCTTGTATATTTATTAATTAATTGTATATTTTGCACAGAAAATACAAACTACTCTACTATTATTCAAAATCTTCCAGTAGCAAAATATATTTTATCATAAACGTCTGTCTATCACGTGTCTAGTCTAAAAATGTAGTCAGATAAATCTTTGAGACACAACTATCAAAGTAAATTCTAAAAGAATGACTTTCCTAAATTTACATTCGTCCTTAACATTTTATGTCACAATGTAAAACTTGTTTTAGCTTTATAATATAATTGAATATAACTTGTAGACGAGATTCAATTGCGGAATAATAACCTTGTATATATCTCTATCAAAGACAATGTCGCCATGAACGATACATTTTACTAAATTCTCCTGTTAATTATGAGATAAGAGATTACTAACTTGTTTTATAAAGGTTTACAAAATGCAACCGTCTTAAAAAAAGAGATGCTCTAAAGATCCATCAAATGAATGAATTTTATGCTCAACTTTAAATTTTGACGAGGTAATCAATATTTAATTTTATTTTAATATCAGAAGTTATAAATAAAATGCAAACGTTTTTAAGAAAGTGAAATAGTTTCATAAAACAAAAGCTTAATTTGTTAACAAAGTGTACACAAAATTGGATTGATCATTAAAAACAAAAAATTTTTACATAACATTGATAGCAAATAATAATAACCTCTCATATTAGCAAAAACCCGTAAATGTTCACATTGTTGATGGATTTGGTGGATACTATTTCACTATCCCGGCTCGTGACCTAAAAACGACTATAAATATAAGAATCTAGACTCGCGGAAGCGTGTCAAGCAGTATCGTGTGTAATATTAGTAACATTACACGAAGCATTTGGAGTCACTTTTGACTCCCTCATAACTAAAAAACTATTTCACTTCAACATGTAATATTGGGCTCATATATTGAAAGTTCCAAGATACATATCCTATTAATTTGATAAACACATCTGAAAAGATTATTTAGATATTAAAGTAGTAATGTATAATCAGAAACTATAAATTTTATGATTTTGTTTTAATTTTTCACCAGGTTCCTAATAGAATCAATTAGGAACACTTACTTGTAGTGTCAATATGAAAGAATCATCAATTAAAATTAATAACAGCCGCTGTTTATGTGGAGTTTAAGCTCTTCATGTGAATTTATAACAAGGGGAATACTATCACTCTTATTAATCCAACTTCAATTTTAGTTTCTAACTGCAAGCCGAATCTTCGGATAATTAAACCAAGAAACATACAGTTTTAGAACTTGCAAAGGCTTTAATATAATTCGTTTATGAAAAGTAGCTAAGTCAGATATTAGGCCTCTATTAATTATCCTAAATTATTAGAAGAAATTATATTTTAACAATGAAGTTATTTACAAAAGTTAACACATAATTGATTAATCTTTGCTTTCTTTTTTTTATTAATATTATTATTAAATTGGTTTCTCAAAAATATAATCAATGTTAGAATATTAACAATTATTATTTATTTGATATAATATTTTAAAAAACCAATTAAGGATTTGAGATATTTTTCATGTGACCATTATTTTATTCATTACCTTTTTATAATTAATTGACATTTGACGGAGTTTAAGAAACAATTTTCATTAAGGAAAATTCGTATTAAATATTTTAATTGGGAGTGATTAATAGAGCGAGCCAGTATTTCAAACCTGGCCAAAGACTTGCGCTCTATAAGGCGCAGGTCCGGCCTCACATGGAGTACTGTTCTCATCTCTGGTACGGATCACCCCAATATCAGCTTCTACCATTTGACCGCGTACAACGGAGAGCCGTTCGGATTGTCGGGGACCCGGTGCTCTGTGAACAGCTGGACGCTTTGGCATTGCGTAGAGACGTGGCTTCTTTGTGCGTCTTCTACCGCATTTACAACGGGGAGTGTTCCGAAGAACTATTCGATCTGATGCCTGCCGCCGAATTTCATCACCGCACAGCTCGCCATCGCCTCCTTTATCATCCATACCGCCTGGACGCGTGGCGATCTTCAACTGTGCGGTTTTCAAAGAATTTTTTCCCACGTACCACTCAAATGTGGAACGAACTTCCTTCGGCGGTATTTCCAGATCGATACGACATGGGGACCCTCAAAAAAGGCATATATTCCTTTCTCCAAGGCCGGCAACGCTCTTGTGAATCCTCGGATGTTGCAAGAGTTCATAGGCGGCGGTGATCATATACCAACGGTGAGCCGCAAGCTCGTTTGCCCTCCTCTAACATAAAAAAAAAAAAAAAACGTTGGTGACGTAAAAAATTGTAACAATTAACGTCTGCGAAAAACTCAAGTTTTCTTAAGGTAAGATAGTAATACTATATAACATACAATGAAATCACAACAAATGAAGAGAATAATTTTATTTTATTAAAACGTAACACAGAAAAAAAAGCCAAAACCATTCGCTTCACTTTACAGCTAGTTGAAAATTGAAAGTGTAATATAGCTTTGGCAAAAAAGTTTTTTGCTCCGTCCAACACAATTTTCACTTTACTTACCATGTTATTTTGAAGCGACTTACATTATTAAAAATTTTGATTACTCTGTTTTTTGTTTTCTGTCTTTTATTTATGACTTGAAATAAAAGAAGTCCACGATTGTATATGTTACCTATTTATCTATTAATCTTGGTCAACACCTGTCCCGATACGCATTTCGCCGGCTGGTATTATAAAACTGTGATAATGTTCATATTTTAAATGATTCTTGCGTCAATATTTCTCATTGGTTATATGGAGTGACCGTATATTATGCATAGGATTTTAATGTTATGAACTACAATGACAAAGTAGTTAAAACGCTAAATATTTAATTTATGAATTTTATACCGAATTTTATGCAATCATTATATAGGACAATATTTTTTTACATACAGTTCAAAATCTTTTCCTAATCTAAACCGACTGAACTTTATCATTATTGGAACAGTGTGCTGTCGAAGGATCTGAGTACGAACTGGAACCTTATAACTTGCATATTAGCCGATAATCAATCAAAACAAATATATATTGTGATACAAAACATGTTTTTACATTAACATAGTTCAAATTTTTTTTTAAGCTAATTATATTATTTTCCATTAATTAAATATTGTTATTGATCATATTTACAAAGCGTTAGAACATAGATAGTAACAACTCCTGCATTTTAACTTGTACTAGTGTTTGTTCTAGTGTAGGTACAAAGCTGTTGTGTAGAATGTGGCTTAAAATCATGTACAGAGAGGTGCTGCTTTTATTAAAGTTTAAGTTTTGGATCAAACTATTGTATTGAACTTAGCGAACATTATTTATTTACACAAATACTAAAAAAATATCGCAAGATTATAATATTTGTTCTTATGTATGTAAAACGATATTATTTTCCTTTAATTATTAAAGAAAATATGAAACTAATTTTGACATATCAAATCATTATATTTTTTAAGTCAGGAAATATGATTAAATAATAAATTGTAGACACAGCCTGTATTTAATCTGTATTGTCTTTATTAATTCCTTGATCTGTGCATACAGGTTAGAAAATCGAACAGGAAATGCATGGGACCTCACTATGTCACCTCCAAACAATAAAGCATGCAACTACAATTCATCACAATGACAGCCAAGAGTACATGGCAAAAATACCAAGACTTCGACTATAAAAGCCGTAAAATATAGTATTCTCTTTTATAACTTCTATTTTAGCGGCATATATAATTGAAAAAAGCTGACAAATCTAAAGTTGATAAAACATAATTTCATACAAGATGAAACTGTAAAATACATACTTGATGTAATAAATTTAATTATAAAGTTAGACGTGACGAAAAAGACGAATATCATTGGAATTAATTTATTAGAGTTAAGCGTTAAATTACTATAGATTAACTAACAAATAATGAATAACTATAGAGTAAGTAAAAATAACATATCCTTGACTATAAACAATTATATTTTTGAAAAAAAAAAACATAGTATACAATAAAATCTTAAAACAGATGTAATGTAAGATTGTTAAACGTATTCATAGCAAAATTTCAATTAACCACATTAATATATGTGCTGTTAATTTCTCGTTAAAAAATTATCGTTATACTGTTTCAATTAGGGAAAAGAGATGATATTAGTAATTACAGGCTTATTTTACTTCTACCTAGTATATCTTACAAAAAAATATAAATTTACGACTACTTAGTAACTTGAACAAGTTTAATATTCATTCTGTAGGTTGTTGAATGATAAAGTTTAATGAAATAATTAAACATAGGTCTTAAAATTCTTATTAAAAATTGAGGAAAAAGACAAGATATAATAAAGAAAATAGATTTATAAGTACTTCACTCAAGTCAACAGAAATATTTAAAATAATTTGTCGCGAAAAGATACACTCTTTCCAAATAATGACCAAGAAGCATGGTTTACTATTAGTTTAGTTTATTCTATCCTTTATTTCTGGTTAGGAATTCCTAGTTACGTAATAGGTCTATAATGTAACTATAAATTGACTATATAAGTGAGTGTATTTTGAGTTCCTAATGATTATATACAGAAACTTTAAAGAAGTATAAGTACTGTCGCTATTTTATTATTTCTCTATTTTAATTATTAGTCAGACTTCTTACATTAATAGCTAATAGTTAGTTCTTTTTAATGTTAAACGGATAAGCAACACTTAAAAAAACCACGCTGTCTGTACACAGGAAAGTGTTCATTTTTTTCGTTCAACATTTTTCAAAAAACGTATAAAGTTTCACAATTAAGCCATACCTCGTTCGAATTTTGAGAGGATTTATTAAAACGTTGTTCGTAATATTTTGTGTATATTTTTCAAAGGTAACTCTTGTAGAGAACAATAGACTATTAATTAGTTTTGAGTTGCTGACGCTTTTATACAACATATTGGAAAATAAACTTTAATGGAAGATTGTGTTGTTATTTGTTTAACAGTAATTATAATGTAGCTTGTAACTTAAAATATTTACATATTTACGTCTGCAACGATGTCTCTATCGCCTGGAAATTTTGAAGAGTTAAGAGCTTTTAAATATGTAATGAAAGTGAACATCCAGTGAGAGACTTTTTTATTTGGATTCGTATTTGATAACGCAATAAAAGCACATATAAAATTAATTGGCAATGATTTTTTTATTTTCGACAAGTTGTTGATGTCCGAAAGTACGTAACAACATTTGGAATGCACTTCTTTTTTTATAAAATCACACTGATTTTCTTCACGACAGAAGTATATTTACATCTGCGTTTTCTTTTCTTTTCATATTATCTTTTATATTCCACTTCTATTTGAAGTAAGTTAAATAAAATAAGTTTACTTTTAATACTTAATGTTCTTTCAATTTTAACTTTATGAGTTATCATTTAAGACAAGCAATCGTAAACCTTACTTATAATATACATATATTTTATGAACTTGCATAAAATTCTGTAAGACATTAAAATATTATCGAATTATAACTGGAATTGCATTTAAATCAAAACTAACTATTCTTTTGTGTTTTAACTAAATGAATCCATAAGGAAAAAAAAAATAAGAATTGAAAAAAGCCGAGTTATGTAATTAATGCATGCTCAGATAAGTGTAGCTCCAAATGATTTAAATTTAAGATATGAGGAAATTTAAGTGGATTTTGGATTACTGAGGGATTGAATAGTGTTAGCTGTTGGAATCATTCTTATTTTTAATTAATGACACAATGAGGTCCAATATCTATGAATCTTGAAACTGTAAGATCTGTCGTTTCCAGTAGTTTTCATTTTTTTTATTTAAATTCGACTGTGTGAAGGGAAATCCGCTAAAAAAAACAAATGCAATTTTTCCAACAGTCATATAGAATTATCTAATAGTCATATAGTCTTAGTCAACTAAGCAATTACTTTTATTAACCGCTTAAATTTTATTGTTATTGGAAACTCTATTCTAATGAGACATTTTATATGCAAATGGCATAGCTGATATCTGTTAGTAATATACTTACTCATCGGCTATAAACTTATTTTAGACTGTCTATTAATAATGATTTTACCTTTGTGATATTAGAAACGTTTTAAAAATGTGATATGTAGTTTCTGACAACTCCAAAAACTTAAATCAAAGGTAGCACTCGTTTTGCGGTCCAGACTCTTACATAACCTTTTTTCAAAATAGATAATATTTTTGAGACAATAAAAAAATAATAAGGGCTATTTGTTAATACTGCAAGGCTTTAACAACCATATTAATGAATATTTGTTGTCTACGAGTTCTTATGTGTTCTACGAATACTTACAAAACGACGTTAGTTAAGGAATATGCTCTTTCAGCATATTTGTTACTATTAATCGCACACAGGAAGAACTTTTGGTCTACACGATTATTCCAATCCTTTATATTTGTATCATTATATAACTATCTTTATATTTCTGTTCTTGTTTTGAAAATAAAATCCTATACTTCTCTATGGAAGAAAATAAGTTCCTCCTTCTTGGAGCCGGCGAAGACGGTACTTGAAAAGACGTCCCAGACTGTACTGCCTGGATATTACATTTCATATTACATTTTGCTAAAGATTTTTTTTACTTGTGATGTGATAAAACTTTTCGCTTCCTGAGATTTGAACTTAGGAAAGTGTTTATGAAAAATAACCATAGTCTGGAACTGCGCTATTTAGACGAATATGTAATGTTTGTGGACAAAATGAATATATGTAAGATCTAAAATTAATTTGTCATCATAGTTTTATCATTATATTTTTATTTGCTTCTCATCTTATATTAATATAAACGAATTAATTAAATTATCTGCTAAATTCATAAATAAAATATCATATGCTGTCGTATGTCTGCAATTCAATAATTAACAAGTAAATAAATCTTATGAACGTTATTTATGATGCACTGCTTTGTATTCTCATGTAATTTACTAAGATTATAGAGACAGTAACGTATAAATTGTAGCTTAGAAAATAAATGCTGCTTAATGTATCAATTTGCATAAATATTTAAGTTGGTTACCAAATAATTACACAGGCACACAAAAAAAAAAAACATCATGAACCAGAGGGGAGACTCCACTATTCTTAGGTTTTTGGGATCGCTGAAACCGAATATGACAATAAAAACTAATTTTAATTGCCCGTTTTCCCGCTAGCACCCCCTTACTACCTCTTAAGGGGTGAAAATTTAAATTTTTGTATAAAATCAAGAAAAATGTGTATTTCTAGGTTTTTTGGGATGCTGAAAACGAAAATGATAACTAAAAATTAATTCCAGACCTCCATAACCCATTAACACTTTCATACTACCCCTTATGGGGAGTGAAGTTTTCCATTTTTGTATAAAATAAATATGAATGTGTATTTCTATGTTTTTTGGTATAATGAAACCGAATATGACAACCAAAAGTGAATTTGATACCTCATTTACTCAATACCATCTATACCATCCCCTAACCACCCCTTACGGGGGGGGGGGGGGTAGTTTCAATTTTGTAGAAAATCAAGATGTATGAAGAAATTTTAACGATAAATGACATGTTTATCAAACTAGTTTGAGGTTACTCTTAGCTCTTATATTAAAAATTCAAATGCTTTATCGATCAGAAGTATCTGATATATATTCAAGATTTAATTCTACTCTTAGCGTAACCCAGGAACAACGGCGTGGACGTAGTAGATTTGTGTTCCCTTTTGGGGTGCTGGATTAAAGTGAGCCCCCTTGCCTCTCACCATTTAGCGTTTACCTGTTTCTACGATAACGAACTCTCTTGTTTTCAAAAGATCTTCTAAGTGGTTTCTTTTTATTGGCTCTTTTCTGTTCTGGCAAATCTCTTTTAAAATTCCAACAGTAGTCTGTTAACATATTGACATCCCATTTACCCTGATAGCGCTGTTCCATTGTCTTAAGATCCTGATGGAACCTTTCACCTTGCTCCTCACTGTAGTCTCCAAAATTGTCAGGAAAATAGTCCCTTCTATTTCGGAGGCATAGAATTAGGTTCAGCATCTTTTAGTCTCCTAAATTGTCAGGAAAATAGTAACAATTCTATTTCGGAGGCATAGAATTAGGTTCAGCATCTTTTAAGCGTTTTATAAGACTGCCGGATGGATAACAGTATAAGTAGAATTATATAGAAAAAAAAATAAAAAATGAGAAAACTTGTTAAGAATAGGACAAAAATGATGATTCAGTCTTAGCATCATAATAACAAATATATGCATACAATGAGGTTACCATATACTTTATAATAATTTTTTGTCGCAGCATCTTGAAAAACATAGAAATTCACATCCATCTTGAATTACTACAATTTTAATTACTGGAAATTATTTACGTTCATACTTAAGAAAACAATTATTTTAAAATAGTATTTCCAGTTGTTAAGAGATTAAAAAGAAATTATATGGAAAATATTTTTTGTCTAAGTTAATAAGGCTAAAATTCTGTTATAATAATAGTTCCATATTGAGTAATATAGTACTGTATTTATGGAAAGTATAAATAAAACATCTTGATGTGAAAATAACATTATACTGCTTATAAAGTTGTATTTCTTCAAAATTAATCGTTTCTTTTAGCATGGTACAATAATCTATTATATAAAAATGAATCGCAAAATGTGTTGGTAAGCGCACAACTCAACAACGCATGGACCAATCTTAACAATTCTTTTTTTTAAATATTCCTTGAAGCCCAAAGATGGTTCTTACGGCGAGAAAAAATCGAATAATTTCCAGGAAAACCCTAAAAGAGCCCTTTTCTTTTTCCTATACAAATATTTTCTAACTAAATTTAGAGTCAATTTGAACTGTTTTGCTATACAATAAAGTTCATATTAAATTACAAGCACTCATTTTTGTCTAAACAATGTAGGTGTGTTGCTAACGTCGAAGAGTCAATTCGCACTTTATTGTCTCTGCACAAAGTTCAAATTCAATCAAATATATGTGTGTGCAGGTTCACGCAAAAGTGATAATATCGTGAACCCGACCAAATTGAAAAGTCAAAAAATTTAAGAGCTATAGATTTGATTGGCCTTGGAATATTCTTTCTTTTGTTTTAGTTTTGGAATGCGACATAAATTGTCATCAGTTTTCACGTCATTGCATCTGTCAAACAAACCGCGTTAAAAAGCGTTTATAATATTTAATAATTAATTTTGATTGTTTTATATCGTGTTTTGTGCGAAGTGTTTTAATACCTGTGATTAATAATTATTGCATGTGACATAATTTAGGTGAGTATATTCGATATGCCTCCTATAAGACGAAGTAATTTAGGTAGAAGAACCCGAAATGCTACAAACCAAACTAATTACCGATCTTATCACACTGCACAAGAACGTGACGACCGAAAAGAACGTGAAAGAATTCATATATCACGAACGCGGGAAGCGAGAGCGAGAGATTCAACCAATAATCCCGAAAGTTTGAATCGAGCTGCTTTCAATTATGATTTGTCAATTGACTACAGTAACCACCAATGTGTTACTATTGGATCTATGAACTTGGTTTGCTCTCATTGTAAGGCAAATGAAGCCAATGGATTGTGTTGCGCAAATGGGAAAGTGAAATTGATACCATTGGATCTACCACCAGAGCCATTGTACTCATTGGTTTCAGGAATAGAACCAGATTCCATACACTTTTTGTTAAATATCCAACAATATAACAATTGCTTTCAAATGACGTCATTTGGGGCAACAAACGTAGTTCGGGAAAATTTCATGCCAAATTTTAAGGTAGGTATTATAGCAGTTAATCATTATTATTTTAGTGAACAAAATTTCCTGTTAATTAAATAAAGGTGTGTCATTAACCTTCAGTTCCTTAATCCCCAAGAAATATATTACTTAGTCATAATATTATTTGGTGATTCAGTATTAGCAATACTTTTATTATTTTGAAACACAATATAATTATTTGATGATGGATATTAGTTACAACTAATTATTACATATTGACATACCTAAGCATATCAATTATAAATAAGGGATTCAAATTAGGAGACAGATATACTTTTTAGGAAAAAATATTATTTATATTTGACAAAAATCATTTTTTTTAATTTACAGATACAACTATATCATAGCGCAGGTTCATTGTTACCAGTGTCAGATAGCAATTGCAAATTCCTGCAAATTTATTTCATTGGCAATTTACCACAAGAAATTGATATGCGTTGTTCAAATAACAATTCAGTAAAGAGGTCTATTGTAGAACAATTACAAACTTTATTTCATGAGTACAATCAACTGACTATGTTGTTTAAAACTGCACTGGATCTGATGCCATCTGATAATCACAAAATTGTAATCAGAGCTGACAAAACACCTGTTGGCCAACATGCAAGACGTTTTAATGCACCAACTATTGATGAAGTTGCTATCGTTGTAGTTTGAGAAAACTTGGAATCCCTTGATATTGTTTTACATCGTCGGAATGATCAATTATAACGTATAAAGGAAACACACCGCTCATATGACGCATTGCAATATCCCATTATATTTTGGCAAGGTGAAGATGGCTATGATTTCTCAAACAAGATGAAAAAATCCCATCCCATACCTGTAGGTAATAAAAAATATTAGTTTAGCAAGGAGATATATTATCAGTCACTATATTATTTTACTTTTATTTTCAATGTTATGAAAACAAAAATCTATTTTCAGGTTCTAAAACCAACAAAAAAGTCAGTTCAATGAACTATTATTCCTACCGCCTAATGATGACAATCACATACTCAAACGTCGGCGATTATATCGCAAGTATGTTGTATGTTAAAATTGAAACGGAGAGATTAACATTCATCAGGTTGAATCAGACAAAACTCAGATCTGAAGAGTATATTCACCTTCGAGATGCGATTAATACTGATGGTAATGCACAGAATCTTAGTCGAATAACTATTCTTCCAGCAACATACATCGTAAGCCCTCGACATATGCATGAATATGCTCAAAATGCCATGTCATATGTTTGTCATTATGGTACAGCAGATTTGTTCATCACATTTACATGCAATCCACACTGGATAGAAATAGACACAGCCAGAGTCTTTAAACAAAAGTTGAAATCTTTAATGGATTTCATTGTGAAACATTATATGTTTGAAGAGACACGCCGCTGGATGCATTCTGTGGAGTGGCAGAAACGGGGATTGCCACATGCACATATTTTGATTTGGTTAGTTGACAAGATAAAGTCAAATGAAGTTGATGCAGTAATATCAGCTGAAATCCCTAATGTAGAAGTAGATCCTGGATTGCATGAGGTAGTTATCAAAAACATGGTACATGGTCCCTGTGGAACTCTTAATCAAAATTTACCATGTATGGTGGATGGTAAATGTTCAAAACGATATCCACGGACATTAATATCTGAAACAATCACTGGTATTGACGGTTATCCTTTGTATCGTTGCCGATCGACAGCAGAAAATGGAAGATCAACAATTGTCAAATTAAATCAACAAGATATTGAAATAGATAATCGCTGGATTGTTCCATATTCACCCATTTTATCAAAGACCTTCAAAGCGCACATCAACGTTGAATCTTGCCATTCAGTAAAATCTATTAAATACATTTGTAAATATGTAACCAAAGGGAGTGATATGGCTGTGATTGGTATTAATGCAGAGAATTCCAATGATGAAGTTACCCAATACCAAATGGGTCGCTATGTTAGTAGTAATGAAGCAGTTTGGCGAATATTTTCTTTTCCTATTCATGAGAGACACCCTACTGTTGTTCATTTAGCTGTGCATTTAGAAAATGGACAAAGAGTATATTTTACAGCACAGAACGCAGTACAAAGAGTTGTACAGCCACCATCTATTACATTAACCAGTTTTTTTTTGACATGCCAAAACGATGCTTTTGCTCAAACATTGTTATATTCTGAAATGCCAAAATATTATACTTGGAATCAATCCTTAAGGAGATTTATACCACGGAATCAAGGAAAACCAGTTTCAGGATACCCAGATGTATATTCTACCGATGCGATTGGTCGAATTTATTCAGTACATCAAAGCAATGATGAAAGTTTTTATTCACGACTGCTATTAGACAATGTACGTGGCCCAACATCATTCCAACATGTACGAACTGTTGATGGTGATTTGTGTGGATCATACAAAAAAGCTTGCCAACGTTTGCGATTGCTAGAAAAATGCTCAATGGGATCAAACTCTCAATGATGCTGTAATATCGTCACAAGCTCATCAAATACGAACATTGTTTTCTATAATCATATCTACATGCTTCCCATCAAACCCAAAGGATTTGTGGATCAAGTACAAAGATAATATGTGTGATGATATTTTGTATCAAATACGGATTAGAAGAGGAAATCCAAATATACAAATAAGCGAAGAAATTTACAATGAAGTATTGATTTCAATTGAGGACATGTGCTTGATGATGTCAAACAAACTATTATTTCAATTAAGCCTGGCCGCGCCCAATCGTCCAATGCATGATGCTTTTAACCAAGAGTTGCACCGAGAAAAACTGTATGATCTCAACACTTTGAAAGAATTAATTCAAACAAATCTTCCACTATTGAATGGTCGCAACTGTCATTGACATCTGACCTCATTTTTGACCTCTTATAATTTTTATATATAAATAATAGTAATAGTGCTGCTATTAAGTGTTATTTAAGACTATTAGTGAATTGCTGTCATCATCAGTACTGTACAATATAATCTGACGAATATTTAGTTCTATTACGTCTGTTTTGGTGTTGTTTACTTTTACAAACGAACTAAATTAAGCTAAACTTTTTATTAACATTATAATCATACAAAGATTGTGAATAGCTCCATCTAGTGTCCATATTCAGTAACCGTCTATTATATTTTATACGGTAATATATAATATATAATCGAATATTGTTATCTAGCCATAATGGCTAATAAGTGTAATCATTGCGGTAAATATCTTGCTGCATCTGAAGGCGCTAAATGTGCCAAATGTTCTTCACGATTTCATCGTAGTTGTGTAAATGTAAGCCCTGATGCTCGTATATCAGCCAAATGGGTATGTCAAGAATGTAAGCATAACAATAACAAACGGCACAAGCAATGTACGCCTGTCAAAGGCACTGAACAACATTCTGGGCCTGGAGATGACGACCTTACAGATTCCGAGACAGTTGAGGAATCTGAAATGTCCGTCCTAATAAACGAAATCAGGTTGTTGCGTAAGGACATGACCTCGGCTTCTAAAGAGATGACTTTCTTTCGTGAAGAATTGGCGCGTTTTAATAACGTTATAAGCGATTTCAACAATCGGCTTTCTACTTTAGATGACAGGGTAACAGTATTGGAATCCATTTCGAATGACCGTGATTTGATTAAGGATGCTGCTTTTAATGATGAAATTGTTCGATTACGTGCTGAATTTAACGAGCGTGAACAAGATCACCTCTCAAATGACATCGAGATAGCCTGCTTGCAAGAAAAACCCGGGGAGAACATTCTAACTATAGTTGATCTTGTGGCTAAAAAGTTGGGAATTGTCCTATTGTGGTTCGGCTAGCAAGAAGGTCAGTGCGTGATAATTTACTGCAAGCGGCGAGAGTGCGTCGTAACACTGATTCAACGGGTGTTATAGAAGGAGAATCACGTCGTATATATATCAATGAACGGCTCACTCCTCTAAACCGTTTTCTCTTATATAAAACAAAAGAGGAAAGTAAGAAAAAAGATTGGCGTTTTACTTGGTCGAAAGGTGGACGTATTTATGCTAGGCGTGATATGGCGACTTCTGTTCATCGAATTCGTACCGAATCGGACATTTTAAAGGTTTTTGGCGTCAGTACCTTTTAGTGCATACAGTGTTGGTTTCATCGGCTTGGTTACTAGATTTTATTATTTTATATTTCTATTATTTAATTTGCCGCAACTTTATACTAACGCTTTTTATTATCTACTACGTGTTTAATACTTGTTTTACCTTTTACAACACAAAAATAAGCTATCTAAAATATATATACCTGATTGTTATAAAACGGGCTGTCAATCTATGTATTTCATTAAATAGTATACCATAACATTTTATTTTATTTTACTTAAAATTAATGTATTTTGTTATTCTTATTACTTTTTTATTTATGTTTCTTATAAATATTTTGTTTATGTCTTATTATAATTATCGTTCTATACTCGTATTACACAATTATTACATTATTTTTATGGCACCTATAATAATTAGAAATTACATACAAAAATATCTACTGCTGTTTCACAAACTAATTAATATTACTATATTCTGTAAATTAATGCAATGCCTAGCTTGAATAAATTGAAAATTGGATTCTTAAATGTCGGTTCTTTAAGTACACGGCACGATGAGTTTTTAATAGCTCTGAGACGTCATGATGTGGACATCATGGCCTTAAATGAGACATGGCTTAAGGAGGGAGAAGACGGTCGCGCTCCTATATACCTGGCTATCGCTTGCGACACCGGCCGAGGCCTCCGTTAGTTCGCGCTCGGGGTGGAGGTGTTGGCTTTTACATCAGAAATAATATTACTGTAAGTACACTGTCTCATCCAGTCACAATGAGTGTGGAACAAATGTGGCTTCGTGTTTCCGCTGGAGGTAAAAAACTTATAATTGGTACAGCATACAGACCACCTTGGCTGTGTCCTCAATTATTTATAGATTCGATAACGGAAACATTATCTTCACTTCCCTTTCTTGATCACATTGTTTTAATGGGTGACTTCAATATTAACTTTTTGGACACTAATAATGTACATATGCAGAATTTACTTGACTTTTTGTCATGTACTAATTTACGCCAAATAGTAACCAAGCCTACGCATTTTACGAGTCACAGCGAAACTTTAATTGATCTCGTTTGTGTAGACAGTACAGTGAACAGCAGTTGTGTATATGTAGACTATATAGGTGATCTCGGTAGCCATGCCATGTTATCATTCGTTCTCGACATTCATAAAGAAAAAACAAAACCCGTACTTAAGTTGTACAGACAAATAGACAAGATAGACTTGACAGATCTTAAAAGTGTCTTAGACTTTTATGAGGTACCACTTATCTACAGTGATGATGTCAATACAATGGTTAATGAATTTACGCAAAATATTCTACTAGTATTTGATTTATTTGCCCCTTTAAAAAAGGGATATTTCAAAACTAACCAATATCCATGGATAACATTTAATATATGTCAAATGATGAGGACGCGGGACGTAGCGCACATTAGGGCTCGACAAACGACTAAAGATAGTCATATTTCATATTACAAGGAACTAAAAGGCATAGTTGAAAATGCAATACTTAGTGAGAAAACAGCCTATTTTACATATTTTATTAATAACAATGTAAATAATACTAAGTTTATGTGGAATCATCTTAAGCGACATATTGCGTATAGGAACAGACATGATTTTCTACCTGCTAGTCTAAGCGACCCAAACGCTTTTAATATTCATTTTCTTAATATACCCGGCAATGTAATAGTATCACAATCAGTTATAGATTCTTTTGAAAATAACAGATTTAGTGACATGATATTCGCTCTTAAGCCAGTGGATGAGTTAACTGTTTTAAAAATATTGCGCAGTATTAAATCAAAAGCTGTAGGGGCTGACGGTATTTCTTTAGACATGTTAAATAAATGTTGTCCTTATATCGTTAATACTATAGTCAAAATAATCAATAAATCAATCGGGTCATGTACTTTTCCTACATTGTGGAAAAAGCAATAGTTAAGCCTTTAGCTAAGAAGGATAACCCAGAGTCTCTTAATGACTTTCGACCTATCAGTATTCTACCTTGCTTATCAAAAATTTTAGAGAGAATAGTGTGTAGTCAACTTACGAAATTTCTAGAATCTCATAATATATTGCCCGAGGTTCAGTCTGGTTTTAGAAAGCGAAGAAGTACTACTACTGCCCTTGCAAGTGTAGTTGACGACATATTATGCGCGCAGGATGCTGGTAATGTCACTGTTCTTGTGTTATTAGATTTTTCTCGCGCATTTGATACCCTTAACCTACCACTACTTTTGTCTAAATTAATGTTTTACGGCTTTAGTAAAGAGACTATTAATTGGTTTAAAAGTTACTTGTTTAATAGATCTCAAGTAGTAGAAATTTTGTGCGAAAACGGTTCAAAATATCTTTCTGATTGTAGCACTGTTTGTAGAGGTGTGCCCCAAGGCTCAACTCTTGGTCCAGTGCTTTTCACTCTTTACTGTGCTGATATTATTAACAATATAAAACATTGCAAATATCATATTTACGCAGATGATATTCAACTTTATATCTCATGTAAACCGTCAGATTTCAATATCTTAGTTAATAACCTTAATACTGATTTAAAAAATATTGTAGATTGGTCTGTTTCAAATAATCTTATTTTAAACCCTAATAAAACAAAATATATGATACTAGGAAGCCCTTTTCAAATAAGAAAAGTGTCTTACTTAGCACCATCCATAAAATTACATAATATGGAGATAGAACGAGTATCTGAATGTAGAAACCTAGGAGTTTTAATGGATGAACAACTAAGATTTAAAAATCACGTGAAGCAAACGATTCGCGCTTGCTTCTATCGCCTAAAGATAATGTATCGCATAAGAAAATATTTAAGTACAAAAGTACGTATTATATTGTGTGAGTCTCTTATTTTGTCAAAGCTAAATTACGCCGATGTTGTGATAGGACCTAGACTTTTGGCATGTACCAAGCGTCTCATTCAGTGTGTTCAAAATGCTTGCGCAAGATATTGTTTCAAAATTCCTCCGCGTTCTCACGTTACACCATTCCTAAATAATGCCCACATGCTGAAGATGGACTATCGTCGACAGTTACATTTTGCCACACTACTGTTTGGGATAATTAAATATAAAATGCCTCCATATCTTTATCACAAATTAAAATGGGTTGGTGAAGACCGGCTTACACATTATACAAGGGCTACGTCGAACATGCTGAGTATGCCTCATTTTAATACAGCAGCTTTTCGTGGTAGCTTCAAATATACGGCAACTAAGTGCTGGAACAATCTGCCTCCTCCTCTTCGTTTATTAAATATGATAAACGCATTTAAATTAAAATATAAATCATATCTTATCAATTTACAATTAAATAATAATTAATTTTTTGCTTTGACTTAAACTTTATATAATTAGTATTGAAGTGGTTTATATCCTTTATGCGATCACGTTGTTCCTTTTATCTACTGGTTATGTTTCCTTATAACATATCTAATTTTTTTTTTTTACTATTTTGTGATTTAGGTTCATCTTAAGATAAATACATATTCTATGTATATTGTATGTGTATGCGTGAATGTATATAGATATATTTTTCTATGTTCTTACTTAAATTGTGTGTATATATGTATCTTTATAATATTATTATATTATTTTTCTTTATAAAATACTTATTTTAAAGTGACAGTTCCTGTTTTTTTTTTGTTTTTCTGTTTTGTTTTCATTTATAACTATTGTTAAGTTAATGTTATATTGTTATTGTCATTTTCAATGAAGGCATAGTGCGACCTGGCTCAATAAATGGCAGCCACAGAATACCAGCGTTGAGAGTTTTCTATTCTCAACATATGCTGAGTGGTCATCCAATTCGGATGATATAGAAAATATTTTATTTATGTTAATTTTACTTTTATTTAATTTCTAATATGTGTACCTAATAATCTATGTTATCCGAATAAAGTGTTTTGATTTGATTTGATTTGATTTGATTTGAATGAGCAACAGAAGTATGTATTTGATACACGTATGAAAGTAATAAATGATAAAAGATGAGGGATTTACTTCTTAGATGCACCTGGTGGTACAGGAAAAACTTTTTTGATTTCATTGATATTAGCAACAATTCGCTCACAAAATAAAATTGCACTTGCACTCGCTTCGTCGGGAACCGCAGCAACTTTGCTTGAAGGTGGTAGAACAGCTCATTCAGCACTAAAATTACCATTAAACATGCAAAGCAACGAAACTCCAACCTGCAACATTTCGAAGAACTCTGCAATGGCAAAGGTTGTGCAGCAATGTGAATTGATTGGTTTGGATGAATGCACGATGGCACATAAAAAATCTTTGAAGGCTTTAGATAGAACCTTACAAGATTTTCGGAGCAATCATAACCCATTTGGTGGTGCAATGATTTTATTAGCAGGAGATTTTCGTCAAACATTGCCAGTGATTCCACGATCAACGCCAACTGATGAACTTAATGCATGTTTAAAGTCCTCCAATTTGTGGAAACATGTGAAGGTATTACACTTAAGCAAGAGTATGCGTGTCAAGTTGCAAAATGACAAATCTGGAGACATATTTTCTAAACAACTCATTGACATTGGTAATGGCAAATTTCCCATAGACACCTTGACTGGTTGACTTTCCTCAAAGTTTTTGTCAGTTAACTAGATCAAAAGATGAACTTATTCAAAAGGTGTTTCCAGATGTTGCTCAAAATTATATTAACTATGATTGGTCGAGCGAACGGACTATATTGGCTGCAAAAAACATAGATGTAAGTGAATTAAATTTCAAAATTCAAGAACAAATTACAGGCGAATTGAAGATATATAAATCAGTTGATTTGGCTACTAACCAATATGATGTCGTCCATTATCTGCCTGAATTTTTAAACTCGCTGGATTTACCAGGATTGCCACCTCACAATCTTCAATTAAAGGTTGGATCGGTAGTTATAATGTTGAGAAATATCAACCAATCGCGTCTTTTCAACGGCACATGGTTGGCGATAAAAAAATTATTGAACAACGTGATAGAAGCAACTATACTGAAAGGAAATTATAAAGGAGAAGACGTTTTGATACCACGCATCCTAATGATTCCGACTGATGTACCATTTGAATTTAAACGACTACAGTTTCCAGTGCGGCTTGCTTTTGCTGTGACCATAAATAAGTCCCAGGGGCAATCATTAGGTGTTTGTGGTATTAATCTAGAAAACCCATGTTTCTCACATGGTCAATTGTATGTTGCCTGTTCCCGTGTTGGAAAACCATCAGATTTATTTGTATATTCACCAGGTAATCAAACAAAAAACATTGTGTATCATAAAGCACTAAAATAAAAATAAAACAGATTTTTGTTAATAATTATGATTCACTTGATTTACAATAACGCGATTACTGAAGATACTTATATACGTTTTATTTCATTTTTCTTTATTTATCGGTTATTAACCCTATGTTAATAATAATAGTAATAAATAATTAATTATCTCCATGTTTTGTCATTGAAGCACTCACTTTATAAATATTTGTCACCTTTAGGTTCCCACTATCCTTTTAGATTATTTTTCAATCAGGTTTGAACCTTATGTTCCCCTCTTAGTTTGAAGCCCTCTGGAAGACATCCCAGTCGGAGTTTTTAGTGCGTCTCAAAAGGGTGGCCAATGTTCGTGGAAGCGAAGATACTTAGGTCATCCGAGCTGACCTTTTTCTTTAATTCTCCTAAACAGAACCGTCATCATAATGATAGGGCTTATGTGAGGGTCAGCAGATCTATTTGACAGAACGAAATCTGCCGAGTTATATAAAAATTGTTGTATTTATTATAAAAATGTATTTTTTTTCATTTTTCATGATTTATCTTTTAAAATTTAAATGTTTTGAGTTTAACTTTTATTATATGCATTAGTAAAACCACCAAATGTTTTTAATTATGAACATCTTATTAAAATGATAAAGTAACATTTTAAAAAAAGGATAATTTTACGATTTATTTATCATATTATTTAAAATATTAAATGATAAAAAAAAATCCACCAGAATTCTTAATATATATAAATCACGTGTCACGTTGTTTGTCCACGATGGACTCCTTAACTACTTAACCGATTTTAATAAATTTACACACCACGTACAGTTTGACCTAACTTAAAAGATAGAAAAAATTTCAACTCAATTCATAGTCGCAATATTATTTTATTGCAATTTTTTTGTTTATTATTTTGCAGTTAGCTCCTAACAATTCTAAAAGATAGCGGTATCTTTTGACTGAATTGAGTAATTACGAATGAGGTATCTACCCTACTTTTAAATTTGGATAAAATTTAAAAAATAATTATAATTATTTTGTTTTGTTTTTTGCTTAATATCGACTGTAAGAAAACGTTATGGTTTTCATGAAAGATCTACTCTGAACGTTACCCCTTAAATAGTTTACTACAGTGTTATATATCAAAAACAATAGTCACAGCAACGCGTGACCGGGTTTGCTAGTACCATAATAAAGGTCTGAAGGTAGCAAAAACATTTAAATTAAATTATGTAAAAAAGTTACTTATGAACTGTTTGATTCAAAACTTAGAAAGGACACTGTCAACAAGTTTGATAAGGGTTTTTTACTCTCCAAAAATTTTTTTTACAAAGATTTTTTATCATCTGTCAATGTTTATTTCGAAATATATAAAGGCAAGTGGAAAATAATATTCCAGATTAAATCACCTCATTTTTCTGGATTCAATTATAACTAAAGAGACTTGAATCCAAAGAATCTCTCATATTTGAATGCGTATTTCAAGTTTCATCTAAAACATAAAAATATTTTTTTTATAACAAGCGTTGCTGTAGAAATTTTGGAGATGCAAAACGAAAGCTTTTGTTTTAATTTCACCTACAATATTATTCCTTGTTGTAATAAACCGAACAATTCGTTAAAAAAAATTGTCTGTTTCAAATTTATTATTTATATTTAATTATAAAGATATTATAGAAAGGAAAAACTCATAAAATAAGTTCAAAATGTTATATTATATTTTCTTCAAAATGTTCAAAATGTTATATTATTTTTTCTTAAAATATCCCTGCAAATTCATCTCATCAAATTCCCTACGAGATGTTTAATATTCATGTCATTATTTTACTTCTGGCGATAAATATAAAGGTATTATGACTATATTTACAAATACAACTTAGATTTTCTGAATGGCTCTCTTATTTATTAAATGAATATTGAAATTTCGAGAAATAACAGAATGGTTAATAACCTGAAACAATGTTCCTTATCTTACCTCTATTACTCCACCAACATCATACCATATTGATTAAGGTACAAGTATAATATTATCAATCATCTATTTGTTTTTGTAATCGATCTGCCAACTTGTTATTATATCCGTATTTATATAGATATGAAAATACATATAAAACTTATTTTTATGTCTTTCAAAATAAAAGCAGAAACTTTTATTACAACTTTCCGAGAAGAAGAGAAGAAGAGAGAATACTATAGTAGGTAAATGTCAATTTTGTAGAATCCTTCTTAGAAGTTTGCACTCCACTTAGCACTTGAAGGGTGAAGCTTTTTCAGTTGCTGCCACGTTTTCGCTCAGTGCTATTGATTGGAGACTTAGGGTTTCTATTTTGATTCTCTTTCCTTTGGTTAACTCATATATTGTATATAGCTTATCAGAAAAACTAGTCTTTGGATATCTTCTATGTATAATTTATAGTCTTCTCTGAAATAATCATAGTCGACACCAAAATTAACAACACTGGTAAGAATGATGTAATGCATTTGCATTATTTGTTATTATTTAACCTAGAATATATATCAGATTATCATTTATTTAAGTTTCATATTAAATATATACCCGTATAAAATAATATTAATATAATAATAAAAAAAAGAATGTGGAAGATCAAACTATGTATTATGAAAACTTATTTTATGCAACTCTTAAAAATTAATATGCAACTATCAGAACTTAGAATACAACCTCATCAAAAAATCTCGCTGTCAGCGCAATGACCGCACTTACTGAGTTTTTAAAGTAGGGTTAACTATTATCATAAGTGCGGTTTATCATCGCATTGTCGTTTGCACGTCCTGGAATGTTCATAAACTTTCAACGTCTCATTGCTGGTATAATTTAACATATTAATAACATGATAATTTAAACATTATGTACTATTAGTGAACAATAAATCTTAAATGTTTATTTTATAACAACAATACCGATTAAGAAATCAAAGTATTTATATTATTAATAAGTCTTTATATTTTAGCCAAAAAACTGAATGAATTATATTCTGCCTTATAAATGTTTGGCCTCCATTGATAAAACCCTGATCAAGAAACAAGATTTATGTAAATGAAGGCTATGATTAAAATACAGAAGAAGTCGTACCAATAAATTTACGATTAGTTTAGTTTTATTCAATCCCGTAATATAAGTACACGTATCTTAATCCATCCATCAATTCAATCCAAAAAACTGCGTAATTAATTGTAATTAATGGTGTGCCATTGCGATGCAAATAACTAGTTATATACAAATGAATTCCTTAGAACTTCTAGTATCAAGAAAAACTCAAATGAAAAGTACACTATACAACTCGTAGAAGGCAGTAAGTATGTACGTATCTTTGTAAGACTTTTCCATTAGCTGAGTAAACGTATCAGAGAGAATCTTGAAGAAGTATTTACTTTTAGTACAGATACACTTTTCATCTCATCTCATCGATAGCTTTTGTCTTTATGTAATTAAAATTATATTAATAGAAATAAGTTTCTTAAATTAAATAGAATCTTATATAATTTCAACAATATCCAAATATTCCTAAATTAATCACATTGACAAAATACAATTAAATATTTCGCGTATATAGCACATTTTTCACTCTTTTTTCATTTTTCATTCAATAGACGGAATTAACTACTATGAATTAATAATATCTCGATACAGGTACTGATAATATCAATGAAATTATTGGCGCAGCAAACTTTACTTTACTTTTTATTTATCTGATATTGTTTATCTGTTTTGTTACTGTTTTGTAATTATATAATCAATTGATAGCACACACTCAGACTACGATATTATTATAATTAAATATTTTAGTATTTCTTTTATTTTAACATAAATTTATCATTTTTTACTTTTATCATACAAATATCAACATATTATTAAATTTTCTAGTTAAACATGCATGGGGGCTTCTACATATTGATCTTTAGAGTATAGAGCCTAGTTTAAAACACTCAGAGGGGTCTTAATTTTTTTCTAGTTCATCTAAAATATTCGAGTTTCCATAAGAGTTTTGTTCAAAATTAAAAATTACCTTTTAGCACAAAGTGTTTAAGATTTTTGCTCTTTTTGAAAAGTTCATAAAAGTGAGACCTTCGGTCAATTTAAAGGAAGCTCTGTAGAGAAATGTTTATAATTTTCATTTACTATTTTTAATAAAAGAACAAACTTTTACAATTAAGCGGTACCTCGTTACACTCTTAAGAAGGTTTATTAAAACGGTATTCGTTATATTTTGTGCATATTTTTCAAAGGCGTTTTAATTAGTTATTTTTAAATACCATTAAGAGGAGAAAATGTTATAACGGCATTTGATATAGTATTTTATTATCATAAAGTGCTTCAAAATTTGATAAATATAATTTAAAATGACATCTTTCTTTTCTTTGATAAGCACCAAAAAAATTGATTTCATTATGGAAATAAAATAACTAAGTTTTAGACCCATATAATTGGGATACTAATTCACACAGAATTCAAAATAAAAAAAAATCTAAGATTTATTGAAATATTATAAAAAAAAACAATATAAGATCTTTATTTATTTGAAAACATTTGAAAATCTAGGCTTATAATTATATGTAATGTAAGTGTCTGTTTGCAATTCCAAATTTTACAGCTTTTCACTAAATACATATGAAAGTTTATACGTTACTTACATAAAAAAAAATATTTTTTAATTTTTGTATGAGTGTCGGTCGGTCTCTTTGTTTCGGCTAATCAATGAAACGGCTAGACCGATGTTAACAGGACTCTCACTTACGGAAAGCTGATATTATGAGGAGTAATTTAAGCTACTTTTATTAAAAAAACAAATTCCACGGTAACGAACTCCTGGGCATAACAAGTCATGGACAAATAGTGGTACTTGTTCTATAGATGTTATTGCTTCTTAGACTCTAACATGATTATTTTATTTTTACAAGCGAACGTTAGTTACAAAAAAAGTGTTGTACAAAATGCTGATTAAAAGATTCTAAGCGGTAGTTAAAACACTCTCGATCAAGTCACAATTCAACGAAAAAAAAATACTTCACATTTATTTACCACTATTACCACTGTTTCAAAGCTAAGATGCCGCAGAGAGACTTTAAATTTTTAACACTCTTATTTCTACTTCAAAGATTAATAAATTATGTTCTCAATTTATCTGAATTCTTCAATATCAGCACAGGCTGAAAGAAATCATGAAGAGATCTCTCAATTCACTACGAATGGATTACATTGTAATTTATAAGAGCTTTATTTTGATATACTTACTCTTTTTATTATAAGCGACCGACTCACTTTGTACCTAAATAAAGTCAATTCCAAGTTATTTCACGAAATTTTAAAGGTAAAAAAATAAATCTAGTAGTTTTTGTGTTTTCTTGTATAACTAAATATAAAATTAACTTTTTGTTTTACTGTTAAATTAATAGTACATACATTTGCTTTTTTATTCCATTTAAAACTTTCAAATAAAATTCCCTCTTCCAATCTTGCGGTTTGTTGTTTTAACATCGTTTTGGTACAAAAAGGGAATTATATTTCAAGATTATATAAAGTAATCGAATTTGATTATCTAAAACTTATTAAACTTTTTTCAACTTTTTCCCCATTATAAACGTTAATGGATATGGAAATAGTTCCGAGAATATCAATAAGTAGGACGTTTATTTTATTACGGATTACAGTGATTTACTCTAACGGAATTTTCTTTCAATAGTTTTTTCCTAATAATCGGTATTTTTTTGAAAATTTAGTTTAGTTTTGGAATGAAAATTATAATATATCATCACAGACAACAATTAAAAAATTAAATGATGCTAGTTGTCAAATCTAATTCTAAGGCAACAGACATTTATTTACATTCTCTTGAGAGTCTCGAAATATGCGTATTTTTTTTTACATAAACGGTTTTTTTTAACATTAATTACGAAGTTTTATTTTATTATAGTTTCAAGAGACTGTAGACTATAAATAATTTAATATTCCCGAAATTAAAAGCCAACAAAGTGTCCGTGTAAGGGTTCCGTTTTTTGTCATTTTAAGGCACGGCTCCATAGCTATATGTAAATCGATCCTCATTTTTATATAACAGTAAAATCAAAATGACTTACTATTGGCGGAAACATTCCATAAATTTTTTCTAGAAACAATAAAATATTGAAGATAAATAAGAAGAGCTCAATACCATTAAATAGCGTTAAGAATAATTAGTAACTTTTGATTTAAATTAAACATTTTAAAGTATAGTTTAAATTATTTAAAATTATCGTGTGAATAATTTTAATGTTAAATATATATTGTGTATATTATTATTAAAATATTTTCAATTTATTATTTCCTTATAGAAACGAGGTATAATTTTTGAGACTCCTTAAGTAATGAAGCGTGGTTTTTAAAGGTTCGTTAGTAATGATATAATAAGTCTTTTACTCGCCATTAGCCTCTATCTCTTATCCGAGCTCAGATGTTTCAAAATTTGTTAAGTAAAGCGGAATTTTTATAGACCTTTATGCTGAAAGAATAACTTTACATATATATTTTTTTAATAATATAATCACATTGTATAATGTAATATATTCGTTTATGTAACGTGGCCTTGTACTATAACAGAGTTACAGACCAAATTATTTATATTTAAAATTTTAAATATTTGCTAACATGCTACATAAAGTACAGTATACTCTCCCATATTAATAAGTATATTAAGTGTAACTTATCCATAATTTATTTATTCATATGTACCAAGCAATATACATTGCTGTATATTGCTTGGTACATATCGAAGGAGGTTTGGCGTCAGGAAGGCGGCCGGCCGTAAAACAAAGCCAAATCTTTTAGCAGTATGGTAATGCCACGAAAGCTAGCCCGGAAAAAAAAGGATGTAAGATTGAGGTTTGGAAGTAATTAGAGGTAGTCTTCTATCATTGTATGTTATGAGGAGAGATGAAAGGCATGTAACCAAAAAAGTGCATGATATGTTAGTGGAGGGAGGGACAGGTAGAGGTCGGCCGAAGAAAAGATGGATGGACTGCGTGAATTACGATTTGGAGAAGAAGGGAGTGTGTACAGAAATGACGAGTAACAGGAGACTATAGAAGAATAAAACATACTGCGACGACCCCAAGGGCAAGGGCAAGAAATTGATGTAACAAACAATATTATTATATTATGATAACGATATCATTTTCATAACATTGTATGTATAATATTATAAAACAATAATGATTATAGTGTTCATTTGACTGAGAGCTATGACTATGTTGGAAGATGTAAATAAATAACTTGAAGCATAGGAGTAAAAATTTTAGGACATTTGTATAATCTTCATACGTCTCTTCTAATGTTATAGTCTATATTGATTAATAAATTAAGTTTGTAAATCATATAGACATATTTTTTTGATAAACGAGTATGTATAAAGTTTGTCAATGAAGCTGCTTACCTCGTTTGACTTCAAGTTTTATTAAGCGTACCTAATATTTCGTATCTGAGAAGAAATTTTTAATTAGTTATATTTTTATTTTGATGAACTTTTATGATCTATTAATGATAACGTATTTTTTTTATTTCCAGTTTTATAATTTTTAACTTTTTTACATAAAAAGTAAAAAGACTGAAACAAAGGATCCCGGATTTAAATATTGGTTGTTTCATATTATATTATATAACTTGTATGTAACTTCTGTATGAGCGGATCATAACACTTAAAACTAAGCATAGCAAGTTTATTACGTTAACTTTGTTACTTAAGCGAGCATTTTATATGTGATATAACGAGACGGGTAAACTTCCATGAACCGATAGACCAAATTGTAGAAGAGCCTCATGTTGTGGTTTTATTTATCAATGCATTTGCATTTGTTTATAAATAATGTTTATGTGGATGATTTGGAAAAAACTACTCTTTAAGACAAAAATACAAAATTAGTAATATATTATATATCTGGTATAATATTTGCACTCATTAGTGAATCCTATATACATTTCTGGTGGAGTCAATATATAATACAAAAATATTACTTTTATTATTCCAGATTTTTATATTGTAATAAACACACTCATAAACAGACTGAAAAAACATATCTCTCAGACATCACTCACTAAAGATTGTATCAAAATTATTTGAGATACTTTAACTGCAGTAATGGAGGGGGCAAAGTAAAATTACTGTACTATTTAAACTGATGTACAGTTTTTAAATGAGTTCTGTATATCAGAAATCATAATTAATGAATTTGTTGTAAAAATGCGTAAGTAAGTAACATTGGAGTCTAGTATTTATCTGTTTCTGTTGATCGATCTGTCGATCTATCTGTAATAAATTAACAAATTTATTACAGATAGACCGACAGATTATATACTATTTTTACAACAGTAAAAATTGACAAGCAGAGAAAAATTGTAATCGATTTTTGTCATTGTTATTGTTGACTTGAAACCTACTTTATAAATCATTATGATAGATAAAATATAATCGTCAGTCTAATATCTATTTTATTATAAACACTGTAAAGTTGTAAACTGGTGGGTCTTAATAATAACTTCCCTGCAACCTTGTTGATTATGTCGCAACCGGGAATAAATTCTAGACTTTTCCTGTACTTGATCAAATGTTAGATAAACAGAGTAAGTAGTGTTGCTAAATAAGTAATTAAGTTTTGTTATTAAAGTATCAATAGAATAATTCAATTTTATCTATTAAAACAATTTATATAATACCTTTATTATGGGGGGACCTTATACACTTTTATATGCATGTCGTGAAAAGCTGTGCATTTGGAATAACAAACCGACAGTTAAGTTTTATTTATATATATAGATTTGTTTTATTTCTAATGTAAGTCAAGGGATTCAAAAACTTATTTTACTTATAAAAAGTTCTAAAGCTAAATGTAATCATTCTATTAAGCATAAATGCAATAATATTGTCTAAAATAAAAATTACGAAATGGAAAAAAAATATAACAATAAAATCTTGAAAAATGTAACACTTACTACAAGTTTCAGTTTATCTAATATTTGAAATGTTATTATATCTGGTTTACTCAATTATATATTTAGATTTTATAGCATTCATAATTTTATTAGATTTTTTGTGTATTTAAAATATATATTATATTCTGAAATAATTTGCTTTTAACAAAAAATTAAGTTCATTTTATGTTAATTTAATAACTATTTCCTATCATACATATGTCTAAATTATTAGCTTGACCATTATTTATATAAGCTGGATGGGATCTTATTTGATGTATACTGTTGCGGTCAGTTTACATAGAGATCCATATAGAATAGCAAACATTCGTATATATACATACATATCTATAAATACATTAATGGTTCATATCGCAATCACATAATAGCTATTTTGTATTTATGTTTGCTTACTTATCTTAGTATTTTTGTATACATAAGTATTATGTATACTAATATTTCGATTTAATGTTTAACATGCACTCCTATGTTAATAAATATTATTATATTACTTACAAAATATACTAAAATATATTGAAATAATAAGTAATTATATAAACATCTATTACTTTCAACTAAAATATTCGCCCTTTTAGTTCTTACTTAAAGTTTTCCTTAAATAAAACATAGAAATTTTCTCGTAAGACATTCCATTTTGAATACATAATTTACTTTGATATTTTCGGGAACTTTTAGATAATGTTATTAAATCCGACATCTGTCATATGTCCATTACGAGTCTTAGAAATTTCAGAGCAAAGTTTTCAGCTACATACATCTTTCTTTTATTTCTGAAGTGTGTCATCTTGCTTTTATAAACAAAAACCAGCGTAAAACATAATCGTCTTAAGTGCCTTTTATAATTTACTTAAGTGTTAATATTCAACTTCTGATTTTTTTATTTCTATTCTATTATAGATATTAATTATATATTAATAGAAATAAATAAATGATTTGTGGTTAAAATAGAAATTAAATAAAAATTGGTTACTAAATGAAGAGTCCAAAGCAACTGTGATGAATAATTATAATGAATTCTGTAAGAAAATTTACTTAAAACACAATTACAATCCCAACTCGAACCACCTCGATTCGTGGTGATTTTATATGAAAGTCTCTAAGAACATTCTTACATAAACTACCTTATTAATACCTTCGTACCCACTTCTCTAAAGCTGGCGATACCTTGTGATACCTCCGGCGTTGGAAGAGACCACGTGCAAACAGCTGCTTCACAAGTTTATCATTATCACCAGATGATCACTTGATTCCCGTCATGTAAATATTTTTTTCCATATGGAAGAGAATATGAGACAATAGAATGAAAGGTAAAATAGATGGAAGACCGAAAGAGTAACAATAATGTTTCTAAAAACATGCACGTGCAACAGAAATATAAAATGACTAAATAGTATTTTATCCTATAATGTAATATTGCAATCACGTAATAATCAGCTATAGCTACAATTAAAAAACTGCAATAGTTCTTATTTTTATTTTATAATAAGACGTTACAGAGTAAATAAACAATAAGATACAAAATAAAACTTCAATAATAATATCACCAAACAAATCCATATCATATACTAATATTTTCACTTGTTTTTCTTCTTTTGTTATTAATTTAAATAAAAAGTGATTGCGTTTAAATAATAAAAATATGATAAGTTATGCAAAATAATATTTCTTATTATGTAAAATGAATGTAATAATATACATTGCATAATTATTAAATATGTAATACTCAAAATCTTATTATCAAATAATACAAATTATGGCATATTAAAGTTAAATACAAAACAATTTCAGTATAAGTTAAATATAAGGTAGATAACTATATTTAAGAGTGCAGTTAGAGTAAATAATACATGTTAGATTTTGTTAACATGTCGAACTTTATGAGTTTGAAACTGTAGGACTAAAAAGTACTGAAAGTTAGAGTCAAATAATATATCAAGAAATGGTGAAAGAATCACAATACAAATAATGTTATAATATTTTGTAAACTTTATTCAAATAATTGGTTGATTCATTTAGTTATGGCTGTAATACATATAAGCATATAGGTACGGTAGTTATTGATTGATTGAAGTTGTATGGACTTGATACGATCTTAAATATTTTTTATTAAACATTATAATCTTGAAACATTTAATTATATTATCTCAAACAACACTTTTATTTTAATTTTTACTGATTAGATATACTTGAACTTCTAAAAGCTCATAAATTGCTAGGCCGCCATTTGGTTCAACCACTTACTTCTATGTTAAGTACTGCAGTATTCAGTTCTCCCTGGTTTTCCTTTAGAAACAACATGTTGAAGATATAGTAATTAAATCGTAAATAAAGTCAAGACAAACGTAATAAGTTTGTATACTATATAAATTTAAGTTACCACTTCCTTATAAATTAAAGAATCTATATTTACGTTACCAAATAACAAGAAAGAAAACAAATGTCACAAAAAATACTTAAGATTGTACAATGTAATAAATATTTATGTCAAATAAATAGTGTAGTTATTTTGTTTGACTTTTTCATTGGACCCGTTTATAATATCTGTGAGTGAAATGTCAGAGAATTTACCATTCAGTGAAGTGTAAAAACTAAGCTTATTGTATGTCTTGTCTATCTCTGAAATAGTATACTTACAGGATTTTAAGATATTGTTCAAAGAAACATTTATATAATGTGATTCTTTTACAACAATTGTCATAGAACTCCATCAGAGAAGATCAATAATAAAAAGCCGTTACTTACGATATCAAATATTTTAATACAAAAATTTCGACGTTTAAAAATTGTAAATTATTGGTCATTTAAAAACATTTCATTTACTTGCCGAAACATTGTAATTATGAAATATTTCAATTTTATGATATATATATATATATATATATATATATATATATATATATATATATATATATATATATAATTTTGATAAAATCTATATATGCTTTACTTACGTAGTTACAGTAAAATATTTTCTTAACTGTTCCAATGTCTAGTTTAATCATTATTTAAGTTTCATAGCATTAATATATATACTCGTATCTTCCAATAACAATCAACTTCAATTATAATTTTCAATATATAATAATATATTACTCATTATAATAAATTTGGGTCAGTTAAGACCGTTGCACTATGGTGCCGCGAGCTTATTTGATGTCTTTATTTGTTATTAATTATTGCTATATTTGAAGATCATAACATAAATACAAACATACATACATCCATAAATGCATATCTGTACACGCTACATTAATGTAGTAAATTTTATTCATATTGTTATACACATTGCATTATGTATATGGAATATAATAAGGGTGATAAGTTATTTACAAAATATACCCAATTACACCAAAATAACGTTCCATTAACACTTTAAAACTCAACTACTCTTTTAGCATTAATTTAAAGTTTTTCATAATGTTAAACCTTTGCATTTCCTTTTACATATTAAGGTTTCCTTTAATAAGGTTATCCCTCAAACAATCTAGTTAATTTTTAAGATTGTTTTGGATGATAACGTACAATCTGTTTCAAAATATGTTGTTAATGTTTACATTACTAACAATCTCCTAATATTTGGATCCCCTCTGTAAGCATACAAATTTTAAAATCATAATTATCTTTAAATATTGTAATAAAACTAATAACCTACACAATAGCATCAAACAAAATACAAAAGGACGGAACTATGGCATAGGTAAATTACCTCAATGTACAAAAATTTTGTTTCAGAATGGGAGTAACATTATTATATTATATAAGTAGTTAGGAATATTTGTTAATAATCCATTTAACAATTATATTCCGTAATTAAACTTATAGTCACTATGAACTATGTTCTAAACAAATTTTGAGTAGTAGTAGTATAATGTCTAGATAGACATAGATATGTCAGCTGTATCGTCTGCATGTAAAATGCCTCATTAAAGTATAGTACGTTGTAATAAATCTTCACGATCGCACTTTATCCCTGGTCTTTCAAAAGTAATTGCACTGTGAATGTACTACAACGTATATATATCAAATAGAGATATCAAATATTATATAAGTAATAAAAACTAAAACATTCTTTGAGCTTCATTCATTTTATTAAGGTTCGCAAGATGAAATGAAAATTATTTTTTATCCTATAAAATTCGAATAGGTACTTATTCACTCTTCTATAATAATTTTATCACAAAATATTATATTACTTCTGATTTGTTCACCGCTTAAATCTCAAATCATAATTTTATCAAATACTTAATCTATTTTAAATAACATAACATATAATGTTTATAAAGTATTTTCTACTTTCACCAAACGTCGACGACAACACTAAAGCAATGGTAAATTGTCACGTATTGACGTCGACGTTTACTTTCATCCATTTCTAGAGATCGTACATTGATCATATTATAGTTAATTTATTAATATTCATTATATCCACTGTTATATTTAAAGGGTCTTGTTATAATTATTTTTAATTACTAAAAACTCATACCGTCGTCTTATATTACATAATTCGTTTTCATTTACTTAGTACTTACAGTATTTCTTATTAAAAACTGTCTAGAGTCTTACGAGTATAAAAAGTGGTGTAAAAAATAATACCGATAAAATTCGAGCTTTTTAAAATAAATCGTAGAAGTAAAATAACATACCTCAGAAATGATACGAGGATAAAGGATATAAAATTAGTTTAGTGACTAAAATGAGTCTTAAGTAGTAATAATTGCTATTCCATTTGCTTTCAAACCTTATTGAGAACTTCGGTTTGCGTATTTTTGATAATTTCTATTTTATATGTTATAATTGTTGTAAAGGTTTGAAATAAATTATGATTGAAACTGTATTTTAAGTATCAAATTAACAAGAAAAAGAATGGAGTCCGATATATGAATTATTGTTACATATTTTTTTAAATATATAACTTCCTTGTGATTGTAATTGTAATATATTAAGATGTTATTATAAGGAGATATTTTAAGTTTAATTAAATATTTCTTTAAAAAAATTTTTTGAGAAAGGTATTTAGAATTTCAAAGAATCAAGTAAAAGCTTGAAGCAGATAATGAACACAACGTCACGTAACAATATTTTCTGTATATTTATTAGAACATGTAAATACCATACACGTTTTAAAACGACCTCGTTGTTTGACACTTTTGAATGTAATACGTATTTCATTATTCTAGTCCCAGTGTTTTATATACATAGAACTTTATATGTAGTTTTTTATTTGACTTTGTGTGTGTATCGTTACAAGTGAGTTTTGGGGATAATATATTTATTTATTTTAATGCAAATCATATACAATATAATTAAGCAAAATAACTATTTATTACGAACCTGATAGTAGTTAAAAAGTACTTACTTATTATATTACTATATGACAAAACATTTGCTTAATATATTTTGTTTATAATCGAGTAATTGTACAGCGCTTATAAATAAAACAAAGTATGTAGCTTTTTTTTCATACATTTACAAACATACATTTTGATAATATAATTGTGACGCAATAAAGTTTAGAAAATAAAAGAAAATTGTTCTGCTACACATTTTCTTAGGTTATAGACTAGATTCTTACCGCCCCTAGTATTTATTTACATATTTAATCGCTTAGCTCATAAACCGCAAGCATGGAAAATTTATTGATTAAACTTTGGTAGTTAAGTGTATATTTTGTATGCAATCGCGCTATTTTGAGAGAGCAGGTGGCTGTTATATGAATTATTTTTAATAATATCAGCCAATAACACCTTAATAACTAGTAGCATAATAAGTGCCGCTGGTTATTAAGCTGTTAATTAATTTACATATACATACTCACAAAAGCATTGTCCAAGACATAGACTCATCCACCGCGTGTTGGACTCTAGTCTCTAGTTTTTCCCGAAATTCAACTTAATTAAAACGATTTTTTATATTATTCACCCAATCGTTGTAAATAATATTTTTTTTTTTTAGTAAATCAATATTATAATGGTTTTAATAATGATAATAATCTAGTTGAATTTATTTATATATGTACCTACTCGTACATAATATACCTGTGCATGGTACTATAAACATGCAGCACTATGCAAATTAATCGCAATTATGCTAAGTAAATGAATATTTTGAAACCTAAATAGTGAATAAACTTCTAGACATGGTAACAGTTAATATATCAGTGTAGCTAGCTACTACTAGTAGTAAGTATAACATTAAAAAAAAACTGCATGTGATAAATATAATAAGCTACTAAACGAATTATTTTATAGAACAGATAACACAAAACTGGTCTGAAATAAAAATAAATATGATTATTTAAATATTACAAATGGTTTAATATCTTCAAACATTTAAAATTTTTTACTACTACATTATTAAAGAATTTGATATAGTGACAACTCTAAGAACGTATAAAATTACAAGTAATTTATTTACTGTTTTTCTCTTCTAGAATTCTATGAAAATGATTGTAGAGAAAACATATTATTCAAATACTTCGTTGCAGGGTAAGTTTAGAATCCCGGGGGTGTACTAGCACAAGGATAGACAAAGCGCACAAAACGCTTAGCTTTCAGACTTCATTGAAAAGAAAAAAACTCTTTGAGAATTTACTCAAGCAATATAAAAGACTAGTCGAATGAAAGAGTCAAACAAAATTATGGCTCTATTTAAAGGACGAAATAGTCTTGTTTTAAAATATTATTTCTTAATAGATATACTTTTTGTATATCACTTAAAAAGATATCTTTAAACGTAGTATTTATTTTAAATATTTAGATATTATCATATAACAACACAAACACTTTAGCTCATGGAGCATGTCTGAGACGACGGGATACTTACTTAGTCGTACAGTTCGGTCTCCTTGCTAGAATCTGTAATGCATTTCATTTAAAGTGTAGCGATGTGCTCAGAATTTCATTTTAAGTTTACGCTATAAGATGTTTGTTGCCTAATAAATGTAATCATAATATATTCGCTGTTTCTTTTATTGTCGTTTACCCTATCTATCCTTCAAGATGTCTGACGATGGTTCCAGCTATTCTGCAGATCCGATATACCATTATATTTTAAAGATACTCATTTGGATTTCTTTTCATTTTTTATTTTTTTAACCATTTTTCCAACGTATAACTAAATAAGATTATACCTATTTGGACAAATTCACGTCTATTACAGTAACGACTGAATAAAAATTTTGGGAAATGTTTCTTATGAAATATTCGTAATATAAAAATAGAATAGAATGCATTGAATAAATTGAAGTTCTTTAATATTATATAATATTTTATACTTTCATATAACTGTATTTAGGCACGTTCTAAAAATTTCCTAGTTACAATAAACTGGACGCTGATGTAAGTGACCGAGTAAGAACTTGTCTTTTTAGGTTATACTTACATTTTTTCCTTAAATTATTGTTCTATAACTTCTTATTTAAATATAATTGATTTTATATAGTAAGAAAAGTTCGACATGTCTTCAACATCTTCCTATAAAATGTAACGTATTACATACATATAATTAGAAAGTGTGCATAGAAACGGAAGAGATAACAAAATATAAAAACATTTCTCATACCATTAAAAAAAAATCCATTAATACCTTACAAGTACTAATCCTTATAAGTATTTTATATGGTTTGGTAAAATACATTTATCAATTTGTCAAAGTCTTAAAAAGTTCAATTTAAGTTTCAATATACAAAATTTTTTGTACAATATTAGACTTAGAAAACGCTTTCGGATCGGTACGACATGAACCGACGATTTTCGCGCTAAGGTTGTATAACTTTCCAACGTTATTATTATTATTATATATTATTCAAAATTAAAATTTTCCATAATCAGAAATGAAAATCATTCCAAATCATTAAATTACAACATAGGTTTATTTCAAGGCTGTTGTATTTCCCCAATAATATTTAACATAGTAATCAATATTTTAATAGATAATTTTCGTTTTTAATTAATAAAAACGAAAAGAAATGGGGTTATCGGTTCAAGTTTAACAATAAATATACGAATCCATACTAGCATTCGCAGACGATCTCGCGATACTGACACGTAATCCAAAACAATGTCAGCTACTTTTAAATGTTGTGGAGGATTTCTGTGTTTGGACGGACGGATTGAGGACAAAACCAAATAAATGCTACAGTCTATGTCTGAGTAGGGGGAACACCAGATAAACCTCTTGCGATCCGGGTCTTATAATAGGCGTTAAGTGCATTACTACAATAACCGACGCAGCTCCGTTCAAATTCTTAGGCAAAAAAATCGATTACCAAGGGCGCACTCCATCGTTAGATATAATAGTCGATAGCTTTTTGAATGATCTAAAAAAGGTAGACAAGGCGCACCCTACTTCACGATTGGTCCCCAGCATTATTAAAATTTTATCTTAATTCCAAATTACTCTCCCAGATCAAAGTAACTTAGTAAGATGGGGCAAAGCCACCGAAAAATCTTGCAACATCTGCGGGGAGGCAGTAGGAACCACGAAACACTTGCTAGTAGGGTACTTTTAAATAAAGGTAAATACTCGCGTCGCCACGATAAACTATTAGAAATCATACGAGAAGTGGTTAGTCTTTCAGTAGCAAGAGCACAGATGGGTATAACAACCACCAAAATATTAGTAGAGTTCGTAAAGGCAGGTTCGTCCAAAAAATCTAAACTAAAACCTCATTCCATCTTTAGTAGGTTCTTACGTAGGTATTTGGTTAGGTAGGGAGAGGAGCCTGAACAGTGAAGGTAAGCGTGTATGCGCATACTATAGGGGCCCCTTAAACCTACACCTGGGTCGCAAGTCCCAGGCATTGTTTGCGCTCCTTTTCTTGCAACGCGATGGGCCCGGCACCCGCACGGTGAACCCATGGAATGCTAAGAAGCTTCGTCTCGTCTCTCTAATTAAAGACGAATTCATAAAAATTTGTTTCAGACATAATATTATTTCAAATTCAAACAAATTGCAAGGGTATAATTGGGAAATTGGCAATCAAATGTTAAGCTCTGAGTCGCTATTTCTATGTTCTTCCTACTATTCGAATGAAACATTTTTACATTTACAAGTTTACATTTGTTCTAATAATAGCTTTAATATTAGCTATTATTAGCTGTACACTTTTTATTTTCGACACTGATCTTCAAATGTCAGTTATAATTAGCTTCTTATTTATGTTAAAGATAGAAAATATATTGTCATTGCACCGTGATTACTTCACAATACTCACGAACTACCAGACTGGAGTAATTGGACAATTTTGTTACATCTGTTACAATTTCTTTGTATTTGTGGAGTTGTGAGTTCGACTGAATATTAAAGCACGCTACAGACTTAAATTAGCTTATTATTCATTATACTTTAACAATGTTATGTAAATATTTTTTAACATTTTATATACATGATAATAGGTTTGGTCATCAACAAGCATAAGCGTAATTTGGTAATTTAACAAAGTACATTTTAATAGCGCTTAACATTGAAGACATCAAACATTTATAATATGATAACAAATTAAAAAACAATTAAAAAACGATTTTATAACACTATTATTAATATATTATACTTCTGCCACGGTTTGTGCTAAAATGACGGATATTAAATAACAAGTTTATATTTAATTAAGGTAATAAAATATATTCGCACGTAACACTTATTCTGAAAGTGACAATTTGTGTAATATTATAAAACTGGTTGTATTCAAATTAAATGCAGATTAAATTTGGTACGTTAATATGTTAATAATTTACGATATTATTAATAACAACACATAGATAATTGAAAACATTTAATACTTTAATTCAATGAAAATATGTGTCTATTTGTACATTTTAATTTTATATACTTAATGATGTTCGTGTATTTATTAAAATTACTTATTTAACTTTACTATAGAACATTTAAATAAGCTTTATTATCTAACTTAAAAAAAAAAGAAAGAGTAATAAGAACCAATTCGAATCTAGAAAAATCTAAATCGTAGCAGGTTAAATAATCAGAAACGTGTAATTGTTAACGTATAATAATATAATGTAAGATTAAAAATATAAAATCTTATTCAACCATACGCTGAACATTATTTTCAAAATAAATTATTTCGATATTCCGTGTTAATTTTGTGTTTTTATGCATATACGTTTGTATAATCGTGTCATGATATTCCTTTGTTAAGTAAGATATTATATTCCCTTTCACAGAACATTTAACGGGCTGCACTATATACTTAAATTTTCAAATAAAGTTAATAAGCTCCAAAACTAATATCTAAATTGGAGTAGCTGAAATAATCAGAAGTTTTGTCAAATAATATAATGTAAATTAAAAAATTGTTTTACTGCCGTATTTCAAGAGCATTATTCAGAAAAAGCCTTATGAAAATAATTAAGTAAATGTATCGATCAAGTAAAATAACAATATGTGTAAAAAGAACCACACAATCAATGGCGTAAACTAATTCTCGTATAAGCAATTGTTGTTAATAAAATTGCAAATTAATTCTTTACTTCGGCCATCTTTATAAAGCATTTAACAAATTTAATTTTCCCATTCCTACGATGACAATTAACTGTAAACTATAATAATTTATATTTATAAAATACAATTTTCATGAAAAAGTTTCTTTACTCTTAATTTAATTAAAATCCGCAAAATTATTAAATTTCTCATAAATTGTTCTTTCTTTCTTTCTTGACATTATGTTCTCAACATTCGGTACACTGTATTTAACTAAAATGTTTTCACAAATGATTTTACATGGAACGAAGCCTTATTATTCATGAATGTTATACATTACAAAACTCAGTAACATATATTAAATTTGCAAATTATATTTATACCACATATGTAAAAGGATACCAAATACGAGTTCATTTTTTTTCACATACAATTCAGAATATAAATAATCGAATTATCTTATAAGTAGATGCGCAATATTAATGAATTTATGTTAAAATTTAATAAGTGAACTATAAACCGACAAGGCCCATATATTCCAACAGGGTGTCTGTATGTATCCAATTTTCACTAACAGTGTTGTAGCGTACGATTAATTCCCCGGCCAAGTCATACTTGAGAACCTAAAGTCACACAAAGATATTGTCCAATCTGTAATTAGAAGCATTCGTCTTGGTTACAACCTTACAACTATGGGCTACATAAAGGAGGACAAGATTGTATAGAATATTATAACTTCAATTAAAAGAGTGACGACTAGTAATTAAACCACGATTTATAACCATAAATGAAAAAATATTCTTATCTTTTAAATTTTGTTTAATTAATGAAATGATGGTATAAAATAAAAGTTTGAAGCTTATTCTTTAAATTTTAATGTCCAAATATATAAGTTGTACATCACCAAATAACTTCTTAATATTTTATCAAGGTTCAGGCTAGGTTAAAGGCAGTCTCGAAATTCATATACAGCAACAGCTACAGATCAGCAAATTGGACATTCTAGTCGAGGCCACGAAGTATCACGTATTTTTTTTTTTTTTTTTTTTTAATTTTTTAGGAGGGCAAACGAGCTTGCGGGTCACCGTTAATATGTGATCACCGCCGCCCATGAACTCTTGCAACATCCGTGGATTCACAAGAGCGTTGCCGGCCTTGGAAAAAGGAATATATGCCTTTTTTGAAGGTACCCATGTCGTATCGATCTGGAAATACCGCTGAAGGAAGTCCGTTCCACATTTGAGTAGTACGTGGGAAGAAAGTCCTTGAATACCGCACAGTTGAAGATCGCCACGCATCCAGGTGGTAAGGATGGTAAAGGAGGCGATGGCGAGCTGTGCGGTAGTGAAATTCGGCGGTAGGCATCAGATCGAATAGTTCTTCGGAACACTCCCCGTTGTAAATGCGGTAGAAGACGCACAAAGAAGCCACGTCTCTACGCAATGCCAAAGAGTCCAGCCGTTCGCAGAGCACCGGGTCCCCGACAATCCGAACGGCTCTCCGTTGTACGCGGTCAAATGGTAGAAGCTGATATTGGGGTGATCCGGACCAGAGATGAGAACAGTACTCCATGTGTGGCCGGACCTGCGCCTTATAGAGCGCAAGTCTTTGGCCAGGTTTGAAGTACTGCCTCGCTCTATTGATCACTCCCAATTTCGTCGAGGCCAACTTGGCCTTACTCTAAAGATGACCACGAAACTGACAGTCGCTCGAAATGTCGAGACCCAGTATTCTGATACTTGGCGAGGCAATAAGAGGAGTGCTCTCGAAGAGCGGTGATACTACAAATGGGGTTTTTTTAGTGGTAAACGCGCAAACCTGTGTCTTAAGGGGATTGAACTGAACGTGGTTCAGTTCACCCTACTCAGAGGCCATCCCCAGGGAGGTCTCTATTGAAGACACAAGTTTCTTTCGGCACTCATCGACGTTTTCCCGAGAGAGACCTGCACGACCGGAATATACCGCATCCCCAGTACTGTCATCCGCATAACAATGTATGTTGGAAATATCCAACATATCATTGATGTGCAGGAGGAACAGAGTTGGGGATAGCACGCAGCCTTGGGGTACACCAGCGTTCACGGGCTTGGGGTCCGAGCAAAAACCGTCGAGAACGACCTGTATGCTCCGCCCAGTGAGGAAGCTGCTGATCCACTTGCATAAACTCTCGGGAAGCCCATAGGAAGGTAGCTTCGAAAGAAGCCCCTTGTGCCATACACGATCGAAGGCTTTTGCCATATCCAGACTAACTGCCAGACCCGCTCCCTTGCTTTCAATAACCGTTGCCCAACGGTGAGTGAGGTATAACAGAAGATCACCAGCTGATCGACCATGGCGAAAGCCATATTGCCGGTCATTGACCAACTGGTGATCCTCGAGGTACGTTAGGACCTGTTGGTTTATGATAATCTCCATTATTTTGGAGAGAAGGGAGGTAATCGCGATAACAATATATTCGGGTGAATTGTATCCCCCTATTAAAAAAACCTCCTGTAATGAATAAAATAAGGGTTAACCTACGAAATATCTCTATTTACTCAGTAATCTATCAAATAATATCAAATTATAATACCTCATGGAGGAAAAACCCCTGACAAGGAATACAATATCCTATTGTCGAAATAGAACAACTAATTGAAATTATGCTACGTAAAGTATTAAAGAACACTTCCCAATTTACAATGAAAATTCAAATTAAATTACTCACCATATATCCTTCAAATGTTTTAAATTGCACGGAAAGTACCGAAAATACGAATTATGGTTAATCCATAATAATTAATCAACCCAGCAATGATACACATAAATGATTAAAAGCACGCCTTTTAAACATTATTAAGAACACTAATTACACCAACATTCACTGGAGCCTAATTAAAAAGTAAATCCTGGAAGTGCTTTCTACCGAAAGAACTGGAAAGTTCGTGACATTGTATTTAAAATTCAAAATATTCAAGTAAGGGAATAGTGTACTCACGCTGATTATCAGAAAATAATGCATCCTTCGCTGCCACCAAACTTAATTCAGTCTACATGTGGATATATTGAAAATAATCCCAAAGGGTATATTGGTAAATGGAAAATAATAACAAGTAATCACGAACTGTATGTGGGTAAATTGAAAATAATCACAAAAGAAAATAATTAATTTAGTAAAATTAAAATACAGAACTGAATGTCTTTGAAAACAAATGAGCATTATTAACTGATAACATTTTAAAAGCATCTAATCATGTGAAACGAATGACAGCTCCTTTAAATAATATTCAGCATTGTGTTATAACTTATGTGAAAACGAAATTAAATGACAAAATACTACAAATATTCTTTAAGATTTCGTTCTAGAAATCTTAAAATTTTATTTATTTCCTACTTAAAGTAACCTCAGGACATCATCGTCAAATTTTTAAAATAATATAAATTGTCGTAGACTATTTAAGTCTTTTGGTTTCCTTGTCAACAGATAATTAATCAACCTCATATCTTCAGACAATTCGATCGATAAACATCACAAAAATTAGAATGTGTAACTAAGTATTTAAATTAATACAGAATAGAATTTTATGTACCAAAGGAAATAATTTTCTTATTATATCTTCGGGGATTAGCGAACAAAAAACTAGCATATATAAGACAAAGAAAAATTTGTTTGAGATCTATATATCATATATAATTTTTTATTTAAATATGTATATTATAGACCTTGGTTCATTGTTACATTGTTTACACCTGATGCAAATATTTATTTACCGCCACATAATATGCATGTGTCTAGATTAACCTGATAGCTTTGTCATTACCGAAAAATGATACTTGAAGAGTTTATTTGTAATATAAATTAAGTTAACTATTAAAATATTTTTACGCATTTTAAAATAAATAGGTATAGAATGGTAAATTCATCGGCGAGACACGGATCTGCAACCAGTGGTAAGCCATCCGGTGGCTTTGCAAATTGAGCTACTTGAGCTGTGCTCCTCACGCCTTATTTAATCTAGAATTCTATATAAATATTCCAACTTCCTAAACGGGAAGGAGGTGACATCTATACAAACTAAACATATTTAAAAATGTAAAAAAAAAACTATGTAGGACACAAATATTAAAATCAATTGTTCCATTTTGTAATAATTACGGCAATTATTTAGCGTAATTATGAAATATTGCGATGTTCAGAGCACAAAGTAAATAACAGTCCCGTAAAGCAGTAAAATAGAACACAGAGAGAAGTTGAGCTTCATGTCGCAATGAACACTATACTCCATTGATCCTTTATAATTAAAAGCGTAATTATTCTTATTTGTTGTGCTACCTTATGTTTTGAATTATTTTTTCTTGTAAATAAAGTATTTAAATTTCGATATTAAGATTTCTATAACATAATAGTTCTTCACAAAGCTCAGAAATATAATTAACGTTTAATAGGAAGAAATTAATTAACGTTCAAATGTGTAATTAAGACCTAAATAGAAAATATTATTAATTTATGACATTTTTGGATCTTTTTCTAATTGTAAAAAAAAAAATAATCTTTCTTAAAAAAATATTTTTACATTAAATTAAAAGGAAAGAAAGAATAATATCTACTAAGACGTTACAATCCAATCTTACTTATAACAAAGTAATAAAAAAAAACTTATACCATAAATAAAATACGGTAGTCCAAGGAACACCTTACTATTAACATTCCACAAAATAAAATATTATAACAAAATAATAGAATATTGTTCTTCATGCATTTGTTCGTTCATATGTTTTTTATGCATTATCCTAAATATTAGTAATTTCAAATACAAACAGTTCTATAAAATTGTATTTCATCATCATCATCATCATTATCAGCTGTCGTGCGTCCACTGCTGGACGTAAGCCTTCCCCATTGACTTCCACCGCGATCGGTCCAAAGCGGCCCGCATCCATTGTATTTAGTATCGTAAAATTGTAACGAATACTTTTATTATGTTTTTTTTTATATTATTAGTTGTAGTGTGAATAAAACAATTAAATTACTTCAGGCATGGAATATAATTAACATCTCGCAGAATAAAACAACACACACACACAACACACGGAAGAAATAAATGTTTATATTTCTTAATGCTAGCTTGACATGTGTTCGGATTTAATAAAAAAATATATGTATATTTATAATATATTTTATTTTTAAGGTTATGATTAAATACTAATCCTTTCTTATAACCTCAATATTTCATATACTCGTAAGTGTGAAGTAAGTGTGCAAATAAATGTGTAAAAACTGTTTATTAAATAGTACTGAACTTTAATGTTTATTTATTTCTATTAATATTATCTTTTAAATTAAAACCATTGCTCCAAGATTACGAAATCGTAAATTTTACATTTAATATGAAGTCACATGCAGGTCAACAATATTAATGTTATGATATGAGCTAAGACTCAATTGTAGTAACTCAACTTGAGATTTTTACTATGTTTTACTGAGAGTAAGCCACGGTCGGTATTTAAATACTGGCGGGTTTCCAAACTTAAGATATACGCTGAGGCTTGGTTACAGAAACAGTATACAATTCTATTTATAAACCAAAGGGGTGACTTCCTTCATTGCATTAAGATAAATATAAAACTTTTTATTAAGATTATACTTTTAAATAAAAGTAAATTGTTAACCTAGTAAAAATTTCAATGACCATTTTAAAAAGACATATAAAGCCTTTCTTTTCAGAATACAAACAAGCTAGAGCTGATCAAATGCGTATTATTTTCTTCAAGCCCACATGCCCTTAACTCAACAACATTAGAACTGTACTGAATAGAAATAGCAGCATAATAGCTCACAAATAGGTACCTCAACAAACATCGAAATAATATTGCTCTGCTCCAATATTTTGTATTCCAACATTTATTATGTTGACTTGTCTAAAGCACTGCTCTTAGTAGTCTGTGTGCTCCGACATACCATAAACTCCGAGTTTCAATGGAATCTTTATAACTTTATCTTATGTTGTTTGGTAAAACACATCTATCTTTTGTTATATTTCATAATCTGTTTTTCTTTGGATAAAAACTTTAAAAGCCTCAAATATCATATCATAAAATAATACCATATTTCACAAAAACATAAATTTGATATTTTGTTAAACAAATTAGGATAGTTTTTATAAATATTTACAGACTTTGTGATACGATCATCTTTGACTTTCTCTGAGCATCAGACAAATCACAAGATAGTAGAATAACTGTACAAAATTGAAATTCATTAAAAGAAATATATCAACAACTTTTGTTATCCTTATTGTAATAATATTTTTAATTTGGTAGTCTTCAAATAACATATATAATATAGTACACAAAGACTTTTTAAATATTAAATTAAAATATATATATGACAATGTTACAAAGGAAGTATATAGAAGAATTTCTATTCTATTCTATTTTTGTCCATTTGTCTTTTACGCTTAAAAGTTATACATGGTGTAGGCAAGAAGACTTTCACATTTCTCATTATTTTTATCTTTTCTAATATTTATAGATAAGAACAACAATGATTTGCATATGACATAACTTTCTGCACATAGAAAAAGCCTTTTAAAATACTAAATATAGATATATATATATGCTGTTATAATATTGCCTAATTCAATATCATAATCTTAATTCATAAAATTCTGTGTTGTAGGGATAATAATTTACATTTAAACAAATTGCGATCGTAAAATAGGGAAATTGGCAATCAAATGTTAAGCTCTGGGTCGCCTTTGTATATTCTTCCTATTATTCGGCCTGCAACATTTCAAAAATATAATTACGTTATTATTTTATTTACAAGTTTAAATTCGTTACAATCATTTTTAATTTATTTTTAATAGTTTATTTTTAATTATCAACTGTTATTCGTTGTACATTTGTTATTTTCGATACTTATACTCAAATGCCGATTATAATTAGGATGCTATTTGTATTAAAGATATTTAAAATAGTATTATTAATGCACCATGATTACGTTATAATAATCACGAACTAACAGCTCGGAGTAATTGAACAATTCTGTTACATCTATTAATATATCTTTGTATTTGTAGAGTTGTGGATTCGACTGAATATTTTTGAAGCACGCTTCAGGTTTAAATTACCATAAGATAACAATGTTACAAAAATATTTTGTTACATTTTACATTTAAGAAAAAACGTTTGAAACGTACTCACCATTAAACATATAATATTTATATTCTACAAAATACATTTGAATTTATCATATTATTATTATTTACAATTTACATTGTTTATAGTCAGAAAACATTTATAATTTTTAATAATATAATATAATTAGGAAAATCACATGTATAATGTTTGTCTACTTTCATGATTTATTTTCTTATTCAACTGGAGCCAATCTTTCACTTACCACATGAGAGCTGGTTAATACTATAGCTACTTTAACCATACGCTGAACGTAATTTTAAAAATGCTCCGATGTTCCCCGAAAAAATCACTTGCTAATTTTATCATGTACGCCTACGTTCACGTTTTTTGAATGTGTTAATTTTGTGTACTTATGTATACACTCGTGTTATGATATTCGTTTATTTAATAATATTAAATATTCACTTATACAAAACATTTTAAATGACGGTATTGTTTACCTTACTTTAATTTACAAAAGAGATACCAATCAAACTCGAAGCTAGAGCAGGTGAAATAATGATAAACATAGTTAAATAAAGTTTAAAAGATAGTTAAATATTACGTTTCAAAAGTTTTATTCAAAATTGCCTTATGAAGATAATAAAGTAAATGTATGCATCAAGTAAAATAGCAATAGTAATATCTCATTATGTGTAGAAAGATCCAGATAATGAATGGCGTAAACTGATTCTCGTATGGATGTCAATTGTGTGGAATAAAATTGCAATTTTATTACTTACCAATGCCAGCCATCTTTATTAAATTTGAAATTTTAACAAGGCCATTTTAACAACGACAATTTTTTTCCTGTCCTATTATTACAATTGACTGTAAACTGTGATAATTAGATTTTATAAAATGTTATTGTTAATCAGTACGTCCTTTAATCCTAAGTAATAATGAAATGCTTTCTTTAATTAGAGAAAAATGTCAGTTATATCAATTAGGATCTACAGAACTATTTCGTGGTAAATTGTTATATATTTAATTTAATATATCTTAAAACGTATTAAGTGAACTATAAACTTTCAAGGGCCATAGGTGTAAATATTTACTATAAAATAATCGTCTCATCTCATCATCGACTACTTAAGTCCCGCTAAATACTCTTGTTTGAAGATTTAGGGTTAGTTTGATTGCCTATTACTTAATTAATTAGTGGGCACTCAGTAAACAATAATTAACCATGAAAAAATACAAGACTTAATTTGTTTTTATACATATTAATAATAATTATAACAAGTTATTATTTTAGATAAATCAGTGTATGTCATCTAATATACTAATGAATTAAGAATACTTTACTTAATATGGCAAATGTCAAAACGTCGCGGAGGGCTCGTTGACTTGTTAACGAGGGCGCTTGACGTCTCCGGTAATCAATAAATAACAAATGAAGGGCGACGGCCAACAATGATACTTTTGAATAAATTATATTTACTATTTAACATGTAGTTGAAGATGTCATAATTTGATATTTAAGCCGTTAACATGTTTATGGCATTAAATATTCGGATAAAGATTTGTCATTTAAATATAACGTAAAATATCCTGGTAATTGAATTTCTATTCCACCGCTATAAGACAATAAAACAAATGATACTCAATTTCGTGAACTTTATTGGATGGAGTCAAGTTTAAAATTATAAAAAAACGTTTAACCTTTATTGTTTAAATATTATTGGAACCTTGTATTTTTGATATGTATATTACGTTTTAGTATTTTCGCAACGCAATTACTTATGAAAGACGATGTTTCACGTGACATCGTGTAGATTTATTACAACGTACTATATTCTAATGCGGCATTTTATATGCAGAAGACACAGGCGATGTCTGCTAGCAATATACTCATGATTTGTTCAGAACTTAGTTCATAGTAGCAATAAATTATATAAAATTTAAATTATTAAATCCTTTATGTTTTAATGACAGGTTAAAAACATTTTTAACGAACTGATATGTATTAAAATTTTACATGCATTAGGAGGTAATGCCTTTATTAATATTAATCAAAATTTTGAATTTTAACCGACTATTAGAGCTTTTTGTGTTAAATCATGAAATTAAAATGAAACGCTTCAGAAATAAAATCTCACGGGAATATAACTGAAAACATTACTTTGATATTTCTAAGAATCGTAATGGATATATGACTGATATCAGATTTAAAATGATTACATTAAAGTCACGGTATTATTGTAATTAAAGAAAATTATTTAAATTTTGGGAATGGCATGCCGTAGAAGGAAAAGCAAATGTTTTACATAATGCAGAAGTGTACATTATTATTAAAATGTCGAGTACTTAATGTCAGTAATAGAAGGATATAAACAATGATTATTATTTCAATATATCTTGGTATATTTTGTAAGTAAATATTTTCATTATTTTAACTGCATTATTATACTTGTATAATAATGTCATTTTTATAATATACATATGTTGGAACAAATGAATACAAAATAAGATAAAAATTTTATGTAACTTTATAATGTACTTGCATGTATGCGTGTATGTTCGTATGTAAGTATGTATAACAGTCAACGTGTGGTGCTCAGTAAACTGACTGCCACTGTACTCATCAAATGGGATCGCATCAAAGGCATACAAATAACGAGCGTCATTACAACTCACCCGTATTTACAATAAAAAATATTTATACCTGCCATAAGACTCTTAACTCTTGAAATTGTAATTTAATTAGGAATATTTTCCAATAATGTATTTTCTTGTAGGTATAAATAACGAATTGCATATAACATCTGTGTACTCTCAATTGAATATAGTAGTAATTTACCTGAATATACAAAGTTTTCTACAAACTATTAACCGAATATGTAAATACACAAGCTAATATATAAATAATATAGTATCAAGCTTTTCAAACGTTTGTTACAATATTATTTTTAATAACTATAGTAAAATTTACTTTCGAACTGAATTTATTTTTAAAGGCAAAAATCGGAATTAAAAATTCAACAAACCAAATAACTTTAGAGTATAAATAGCAGTTCAGGTAGCTTTACGTCACATTGTGTTTTATATTTTATTCAATTCCTTAAAAAGTTTTTTAGAAGAATTATTAAACAAGACTATAAATTTTTATTAAGTTAATATAAAATATATATTTAACATAAAATTCTCAGTGAAACAAAAAAATACAAATCAATAATAGTTTACCTTGCATAAAATAATATATGAAATAGACTACATAATATATTCATCTTCTCTGATTAAATTAATATTTTCATATAACCTTATTAATGGATTAATGAAACACTTATTTAATACAATCAATCCTGACAAACCGTGTTTGTGTTTTAATAGAGATAGAAGGAAGATGATTCATCTGATGGTAGGTATAACACGCTTATAGATATCTACAATAGAAATACATTTTCAAATTTGTTATCATGCTTGAGGAATTGAAAATATAAAAAAGTTACAAGGGCAAGCAAAAAATTTGGACTTTGAATTTTGTCCTCGTACAAACTTTTCTGTAATACTCACCCCAACCTTATATTTGGACACCAGTCAAATAACTACATTTTGGTCCTATCACTTTCAAGAAAACGTAGTTTTTGCTCATGTACCAGACACACTATATATAGATGAATTAATTTATATTATAGTTATAAAACATTATAATTATGTTTATTATATATACCCATTTAATGCCTTAATAAACTTTCCTTAGAAACTCGTGGGATCTTTTTAAATAAAACTATTATAACGCTAGACAACACTGGCATTAAAGATATAACAGACTTTTTAATGAAGGTCTAAATTCAAGTTATATTTAACACACGCATAAATAATTACTGAAAGCCGAAATAAAAGCGTACTTTTTTGAATTTATTATGAGTAAATTAATAAACACATAACTTTGCAAAAGCAACAGGTTTTAAACATAAACCAACTCATGAATAAAATAATAAAATTAGCACATGCTTTTGAGTCTACTAGGGCATCATTCAAGTTAAGAGATATCGTCAGTGTGTCATATGAAATAATCATTGTTTTATTAGAATTGTATAATTATTGTTATATTATAAACCAAAAAGATGAAAGTAAAACAAACATTACCATATAATAACATTTCTATTTAACTAAACAAATAGCTTAATTATAATTTAAAAAAAAAAAATTATAGTAGGCATTTACACGCACTTCTGAATTGTCAAATATTAAAAAGGTCAGTGTAATCAGTAAGTGACTTAAGTACCACCATAATAGTAATAAAACATTGTTTCAAAATAGAAAAGGCCACTTTGTCTCTTAAATTGTTTTTGTTAAAGAGTAACTTTTGCTAAAATTTTGTATCGACAAATAATTTTCATTGAATATGAATTTACATGGATACCATTTAAGATGTCTTGTGAGATGTATTATAGAATAAAAATTATTTCTACATCATCATCATGCCACAATAAAAAACTCATTTTATTTTTAATGTGAGTTTCTTAGCGGAATCAATGCAGCTCAGGCGGTGCCAACAACTAAGTGCAAGTAAACTCAAAGGATATAGCCAAATAATGGCTTGGGCACAAATTAAGTAAAAAAAATAAAGTGTATGTTTGATACACCGGTTATATTTATTACCATGTACTGCAGAATTATATTCAATTACAAGGGACTATAAAAAGCTGAGATTTGTCAATTGTACTTAGGATAGGTTATTCAAGAATTTTTTCCTTTAAACTGAAAAAAAACAACATTTTAAATTGGATGTTTTTAATAAAGTTCATATCAAAATAGTATCAAATGTCGATAATTTTTTGAAGTTTGTGGGAGAGTGGCAGTTTTTTAGTCTCGTTTTCTTACATTTAATTTACTTATATAATTTTTATACGTTATAATAAAGGTGAGTTAGAAAATTTATCTAAATAAATTTCCACATGTGCTATTAATAGACCCACTTATCATGACTCTAGGATGCTTGGCACATATCCATAACAACCTTACTCTACATAAATGGGATACCTTATACATAGAATAAATAAAAAATTATGAAATTGTTACTATTTTTGCTAAAAAATGCTATTATAACAATAATAATATCTTTTATTTATTAAACCTACCGTCTAAAGCTTCAATGATAAATACCTTATTAATTTTTACAAATGAATAACTACTGAATTATGATATGAAATTACGAATTTATATTTATTATATTGATCTGCATATTTTTTTTAGTAAAGTACGTTTTATTGATTTGCACTATAGTTAGAGTTTGTCTACACTATATTGATACAATTAAAAAAAAAAGATAAAGGTAACATAAATAAACAAAAATCTGAATAACCCTTCTGGGTTGAACAATGGAGAGTACCGTGCCCAAAAACAAATAGACAAAGATGGCGACTCTGATTTCAATTCAAAGTGGAATGTTGGGGACGCTGAGTGATGGCACGTAGAGAGTTTTGTTTGAAGTATATTTTTATACAACCGAAAAATGTAAAAAAAATAGAATAAGATAGTTCAGTAACTAATTGTTTACTTCAAGTAAGTAAGTAAGTTGTAAGTATTTGTTTTCTCTGTTATAAATTCCACAGGGATTGTAATGACATATAAAAATATATGTTTGGAACAATGTCATCATGTCGTCAAAAACATATACAGCAAAGTGTTGGAATTATATTTTCAAAAATATTACAAATTCGGGTATAACTGTTTTTTTTTTCTCTACATACTATATTTCGTACTTTAATGCACGCTACGTTACCGTAGGATCTTTGAACAAATACTGATAACATAAACAAAATTATCTTGTCCGCACAAATAGAGTGGGGAAGAAAGCTAGTTCGATAGATTACTTATGTATAACAGATGAGAACATGCTATGAAAACGTTTATTATTTTATTTTTAATTCCAAAAATATTTTATTCTTAATGCTTACATTTTTTTTCACTGGATCTAATTAAGCGAATAACAAATTATTGACCATACCGTTTAGAAGTAAAAATATTACAAACGAGGATATTGTTATTTCTTTATTAAAGAATTAAAAGTAAATGAACAGCAACTAAAAGTACATAAAAATGATAATGAGTTTTTGTATTAATTTAAAACTATTAGTGGAGAAATGTTGTAGTTGTAACTAAGATTATTATGTTAGATTAGTGGGAAAATTGTTGTGTGACTCGAGTCAGTTCAATTAATACCTTCAGCTCAAACTTCACTTTTCGGCTCTGTACGTAGGTAAATAAATTTATTTTATAAGATTCAGAAGTTTCATGCTCTTTAAGAATCTGCAATAAGCCCTTAATTATAACCGTTTATGCAGATAACGAGTGTATTAGCCATTATATCTATGTACATACTGTTACAGTTCTTATAACTTTAGAATATATATATTTCACTTAGTATAATGGAATGTTTAAAATGTCTCAAAATTAGTAGAGACTTATCTCTTTCTTATCTCTTTTATTTCCTTAGAAAAGCTCACGTATTAAATGAAATTGCTAGAAGCTATTTTCTTCTCTCGAAAACTTTTAATGAGAAATCTCGGTTATACGCCTTTTCTTGATTAGCTTGATCAGTGGTGAAAAATATAAATAGATTTTAAGTTTTAAAATATGACTTTAATATTAAAAAAACATTAAACTCTTGTAACTTCAAACAATTCAATTATATATTAAAGATAATATAACAATTTTTTATATTTATCAAATTATTAAGTAATAATATAATACATGTGTTTTTATAATTTTGTCGAAATATTTATAGTTTTTGCAAATTGGGTCCATTTGTCTCTCTGTTTCTATACGAAATAGTTGTTGTAAAAAAAGGACTAGTGCATTTGATAAATATATGTATGTGCATTATAGTATCTTTTTATTTTTTAGACTAGTACAGTAAATAAAAACTTTCTTTCTACCATATTAAACTCACAAGAACCTTAATTTTTTTACTCAATTTGAGCTTAAGTCATGGTTTGGCTAATTCCCTTGGGGCCATTGGCGCTGAGATTGACACCGTCTGAGCGGCATTGCTAGAAAGATAATCGCATAAAGAATAAAATGAGTTTTTTGTTTTGTTATGGTCCCTAAAATAACCAGGAATAATAAATAAATAATTAAATAAAACGATATGAACAACTTGCTCTTATATATCCTTCAATTTGAATGTGGAATTCCAAGTGAGTAAACACGTTCATTTGACTTTTTTCATAAAAAGAATGTAGAATATCTTTAGTTTTTATTTCATTGAAAATATTCGTCGAGAAGTCATTTTGGCTGATAAGTAAGATTATTTAAGTAGAAAAACAATCCCGACACTAAGTGGTCTTTGTTCCATAAAAAAAATATTATCATTAATAATATTAGGCGTCTTCAGAAGAAAGACAATTGATTATACTCATATAGACTTTCACATTCAAAATGCACAATAAGATCTAATGAGTAAAAACCAAATGCAAAATGTCAACTTAAAAAACCTTTTAAATATATTTTCATTTTACTGTTCTCGTCCATTATACAAAAATAATAGACTCATCCTTTTTGTAAAGAGCTTTACTTTGAAATATGATACAATTTATTGTATAGTCTAAACATTTAAGTTCATTTTTTATATGGATTTTTTTATAATATATTTATTTTATTAGAATGCAGGATCACATCTATAATGAAAGCCAGTAAAACGATTTACATAATATAAAATACGTGTGTATCCATTTTTAGTATTAAATCGTAATTATATCGTATCTGATATAATTATGATTTAATTCATTATAAGTAAGGCGAATGGTAACTTCGTTGTTGGTCATTGAATAGTATTTTATTAATTGTATTATTGGAATAATAAGCCAGACATTTTCCGAACCTCCGATGCTGAAGGCGATCAGTTGATAGCCAGATATATTGTTGAGGTAAACCTGTCCAGGTTGTAGCATTTATTCAACAACACATTTGCACGCTAGCTTTCGAATTCCGGTTGTTAACTCACTCACGGCTCAGACAAACTCGCAACAACTTTGTTTATCGACTTCACTGAGCATACAATATGTTTTGAATCTGTTTCCAACACAATACATACACAATACATATATATCTAGTAGTAAAAAAATATTGCGGTATTGTAAAACATGAAAAGATTTAAAAACAAAAAAAACAGCAAAGTGTTCAAAATTATTTCAAATTTTAAGTTTTTTTATTTTTTATTTTCTTTAACTTTGTTTTTATATGAATATTTGATACAGACTTTATAGTCTTCGACAATAGTGAACACAATTCGTCAATAGAATGTCGAACCCGGCCTTATATCTGTATGTAATAATTGATACCTGTCGCACTGTTTCCTACTTAATATTAGGTAGGCATTTTAGAGAGAGAAGCTTTTTAAAAATAAATTAATCAAATTTGTACACAAGTAATTTTAAAAATATGTTACATTTTACATTTTTTTTTGTTTTAAAACATATAAATAGGGGTTTCAGAAATAAATACATATAAATTTAAGAGGTTTTATTATTTGTGTGTTCTGTGGGTTTACATGAAGGGTTTTCACTTGTAAAGTCTCCCTCACTTCGGTTTGTGAAAATGTCCTTAATTAAATTCTGTAGCCGTAGAATTAACTTGATTTATATTTTTGTCACCTATGTAAAGAAATGTATAAAAGATTAGAAAGCAAAAATTCATTCATAAAAGGATTTTTTTAAAAACCTATTTTCCCGTTGACAGCAATGGCTGTCACCGCTTTTAGTTATTTTTCTTTTTACAATATTACGAGTAAGCGCTATGTGAAACTCCCATAAACTGATGGGGAAAATTTAGATTGATATTCTAGGCCACGAACAGAATACATGAAAAGCTCATGCTTATGCATGGGACATGTTGATAAATGTGTGGCGTGACGTGAATAATTACACTTAGAAATGATTTAGCAAAAGTTGGTAATATTTTTTTATCGTATGGACATGCAATGCGAAGAAATGAAAGGCAAATAATAAAGAGAGTTTTAAGTGTGAATGCGGATTTTTATAAGAAAAAAATAATATATGTACTAACAAAAAAGAATTTTCTACGATAAAATACAAAATAATACCCTGAGTGAAATTAGGTTGCGACATTTTGTAAGAATTTCGTGTTTTCCACACAAATCATTAAAAACAATGGAGCTGCACGGAACGCTTTGATACAAAAAAAATCGAATACAAAATATCAGACAACGCAACGTTTTGTTTGTATATTTATTAAATAAATACATTGGAATACTTCAGTATAAGGTTATCTGTCTGTTGTGAACAATTTTTTTTATTAATAAAAAAAATATTAATAATTCTAATTTATTACTATATTTGCATATTTTTAAACTATAAATAAAATAAATATCTACTGCTTTACTCAAACACTTTTAAAAATGATCACCTAGTAAATGCTTTTGCTAAGCAAAATCAGGTAAGCTATATCATTATCTTAAAATATCTTGATTGATTCTGTGATCTTTAATCAATTATCGCATTAACAAATGATATATTTTGCATATAATATAATTCTAGTGATAATTAGGCTAGTTTTTTAAATAAATTATTTTAGAATTTCACTCAAATTATTTATTGATATTGATGTATAAATTACATTTTTTTTCGTTTTATTTTTGATACTTTTTTTATTTCATCAATTGTATTACTGTTTTCCAGAACATATAAGTGGTATAAAAGTCCGCTGATTTCATTTCATGAGTCAAATGTTTACAGGGCCTAAAATTTAGACTTACCCTAAAAGGATCGTTTCTATTTTTAGAACGTGCCTAAATATAGTATATATAGTATATATAAGTATAAAATATAACATAGCATTAAACAACCAATTTATTCAATGCATTCTATTCTATTTTTATATTACGAATGCTTTATAAGAAACATTTCCCAAATTTTTTATTCAGTCGTTACTGTAATAGATTTGAATTTGTCCAAATAGGTATAAGTATAATCTTATTTAGTTATTCGTTGGAAAAATGGTTAAAATAATTAAAAATGATAAGAAATTCAAATGTCTATCTTTAAAATATAATGGTATATCGGATGTACAGCATAGCCGAAACCAGCGTCAGACATCTTGTAGGCTAGATAGGGTATTCGACAATAAAAGAAACGGCGAATATATTATGATTATAATTATCAGGCAACAAACATCTTATTATTAAACTAGCGTCCAAGATAGCCGATCCAAATATCACTTCACTCAAAACTGATCCTTTTCTTTATAGAAAATTGTGTTCAACAATTATTAAGAAATAAGGACACTTTCATAGTATGTCCACCTTATTTCCGATTTCAAACACTTCAGAATGTAGCTTCCAAACGAATGGCCGATATTTATATAAACTATCGACTTTATTGTAAAGTTGTGTTGGAGTCAAAACAAAATCCATATTCTTAAAATATCCAACAATTTAGGAATACATTTATTACAGTACATTTTATTTCCAAGCGAAATACTTAGTTAATATAATTAAACATTTTTATAATACCGTCTACAAACTATTTGAATGATTTTATGTGAGTTTTTATTATTAATACGTAAAGTCGGTAACATTATAGTATAAACTTTAAATGAAATACTAAGCACACCACTAGACTTTAAATGAAATGCATTACAGATTCCAGCAAGGAGATCGAACTGTACGTTTAAGTCAATATCCCGTCATCTCAGACATGCTCCATGAGCTAAAGTATTTGTGTTTTAAAATAATTACTATGTTTGTTCTATTAAGAAATAATATTTTAAAACAAGACTATTTTGTCCTTTAAATAGAGCCATAATTTTGTTTGACTCTTTCATCTTGGTCTTTTATATTGGTTGCTTAAATTTTCAAAGAGTTTTTTTTCTCTTCAATGAAGCCTGAAAGCTAAGAGTTTTGTACGCCTTGTCTATCCTTGTGCTAGTACGCCCTCGGGATTCTAAACTTACCCTGCAACGAAGTATTTGAATAATATGTTTTCTCTACAATCATTTTCATAGAATTCTAGAAGAGAAACATAGTAAATAAATTACTTGTAATTTTATACGTTCTTAGAGTTGTCACTATATCAAATTATTTAATAATGTAATAGTACAAAAATTTTAAATGTTTGAAGATATTAAACCATTTGTAATATTTAAATAATCATATTTATTTTTATTTCAGACCAGTTTTGTGTTATCTGTTCTATAAAATAATTCGTTTAGTAGCTTATTATATTTATCAGATGCAGTTTTTTTTTAATGTTATACTTACTACTACTAGTAGCTAGCTACACTGATATATTAACTGTTACCATGTCTAGCAGTTTATTCACTATTTAGGTTTCAAATTATTCATTCACTTAGCATAATTGCGGTTAATTTGCATAGTGCTGCATGTTTATAGTACCATGCATAGTTATATTATGTAGGTACATGTATAAATAAATTTAACTAGATTAATGGCTTTTATTACCATTATTAAAACCCATTATAATATTGATTTACTAACAAAATATACAAAAATACATCGAAATAGTAGTAAAAGTTTATACATCGGCCTTTTAGTAATGATTTTAAGTTTTCAATAATAAAAAATATTAAAATTTCCTCTTAGGCCATTCCGAAAATATTATTTACTTTGACATAATCTGTAACTGTTACGTTATCTTATTAAATACAACCTCTTTCATATATCATTACAAATCTTAGACATTTCAGAGTAATGTCTTTAGGTACATATCTGTGGTATTCCGAAACGGCATCTTTATTTTATAATTTACCTCAAAACGCTGTGATTGTATGCTATTATCAAATGTCTATTACGTTTATTATATCTAAAGTCTCATAAATTTTCTTTTAAAAGTAACGATAAATGTGAATTCACTGCAGCTGTTAATGAATAAATATAATGCCTATATTTAAGCGTCATAACAGGGTGTCAATAATTAAAGGTATGAATTCTGTAAGATTATTTTCGACACGCTCCTATATCCAACTTAATTAGTTTTAGAATGTAGAAGTATATTATTGTTGTAATTCTACTTGCGTTTAAATGTGTGTTACATAGAGCGGTGTTGACTTTAAGACTTTTTTAATTTTAAAATTCCTTCTAAACTAACAACATAATATATCTACCTACTATAATAGATTGTGTATTAAGAGTCATATTTCACCCGAGTGAAACCCCCTTTCAACTAGTTATCTTCATGTTCTTTTCAGTTAAATATCATTTCAGTTTAATAAAACATGAAATACATCGATTAATATGCTTGAATATATTTTAATTAATTTAAATAGAAGTGAAAAATTGTAATAATAGTTGTTACATTTGTTACGGTAATATATGTCAATACAAGTATGGAGTAGTTTATTAATTGAGTTTACTTCATCTTCGGAAGAAAAAAAAAAAAAAAAAAAAATTTAATACCTGTATTTGAATTATTTTAAGTCATATCTTATTAGTTGTTAGAGGCCACGTCTCGGTTCCATAGGTCATCGCTGGTAACACACACTGGTCGAAGACTTTCGACTTAAGGCACTGCGGTATTCCGGACGAAAATACGCTCCTTAAGTTCCCGAACGCTGCCCATCCTAGTTGGATTCGTCGATTGACCTCTCCCTCGAAGTTGGACCTGCCCAATCGGACTTTTTGTCCCAGGTAGACATATTCGTTGACAACTTCGAGAATGAAGCTCCCAACGGATACCGGGATAGGCGCGACATGGACATTCGACATAATTTTCGTCTTGTCCATATTCATTTTAAGGCCCACCTGTTGAGAGACTCCATTAAGATCGCCGAGCATAATGCTGAGGTCTTCCAGGGATTCTGCCATTACTACTATATCGTCGGCAAATCGAAGGTGAGTTAGGTACTCGCCATTTATATTGATGCCGAGTCCATGCCATTCCAGGAGCTTGAAAGCGTCTTCCAGTGCAGTGGTAAATAGTCTCGGAGAGATAACGTCTCCCTGTCTCACGCCTCGCTGTAAAGGAATAGCGTTTGTGCAATGCTCCTGGACTCGAACCGACATGATGGCGTTTGTGTACAAATACTTCAACACTTCGATGTACCGATAGTCAATATGGCACCTCTGAAGAGACGACAGTACCGCCCACGTTTCGATCGAATCAAAGGCTTTCTCATAGTCCACAAACGCTAAGCATAATGGCCGATTATACTCCTCGGTCTTCTGTATAATCTGCCGCAGCGTAAGAATGTGGTCTATGGTACTAAAACCTTTTCGGAAACCGGCTTGTTCGGGAGGCTGGAAGTCATCAAACTTGCTCGTGAGACGAGTCGTGATAACCTTCGAAAACAGCTTATAAACATGGCTCAGAAGCGAGATGGGCCTGTAATTCTTCAGCAAAGTAGTATCGCCTTTTTTGAAGTATAGGGCCACCATACTTCTGTTCCATGCTTCCGGCGTTACACCCTCAAGCAGAACGGCATTAAAGAGCTTCTGAAGGACCCTAAGTACTGGCAATCCGCCCGCTTTCAGAAGCTCTGATGTGATACCGTCTTCACCTGGTGCCTTGTTGTTTTTAAGCTGTTTTAGGGCCACACTGATCTCGTGCAAGCTGATGTCCGGGATTTCATCGGAATAGTGTCGGGTAAGCTCCGCTCTTGGGTCTTCTGCTAAGCTATCAACAGGTTTAGCGACCGAGGTATATAAGTGTCCTATACCTCTCGACCTCCCTCAAAATGTCAGCCCTACACGACACTGTGCTTCCATCCCCCAATTTCAACTTCGATAACCGGCTTTGCCCAATTGACGAATCTCGCGCAAACACTTTGGAGCCTTGGTTCCGCTCTATAGTATCTTTAATACGGTTAGTATTGAAAATACGGATGTCGTGTCGCAGATATTTCCGTATGCGTCGGTTGAGCTGCCTATAAGTCTCGGTATCATTGAGGGACTGAAGTGCCAACGCGCGTCGTTCCGCCATAAGTTTGAGAGTTTCGTTGGCTAGTTTTTGGGGTCTATTCTTACGGCCGGGTCTGCAGAATTTTCCTCCGACCGTATGGACAGTTTCTACCAACCTGTTGTTAATTTGGTCCACGTATGCGCAATCATCTAGGCAAGCGAAGCGGTTCGATAATTCAAGTTGAAAGCTTTCGAGATCTTGAATATGAGCTTTAGATGGACGGAGCGTAGACTTCACCAACCGAGATCGTTCCAGCCTGATATTGAGATTCAGCGTGCCTCTTACCATTCGGTGATCGCTCCCTGTTTTTACGTTGTTGATCACAGAGACATCGTTGAATATCTGGCGTCTAGTGGTCAAGATGAAGTCAATCTCATTTCTAGTGGAACCATCGGGACTTAACCAGGTCCACTTCCTTTGAGGCGGTTTCTGGAAGAAGGAATTCATCATAAAGAGTCCCTCTTTCTCCAGAAAATCGGCCAGCCTCTGTCCCCTAGGGTTCCGCTGCCCATATCCAAATTGTCCTACTCTCAACTCGTCGTCGCTTCTCTTGCCCAGCTTTGCGTTGAAGTCCCCCATAACAACATTAAAGTGAGTTTTTGTAGTATGTATGGCCCGACTGATATCCTCATACATAGCCTCTACTTCATCATCTGGGTGTGCGGAGGTCGGTGCGTAGACCTGTATGACCTTCAACGAGTATTTTTTAGAAACTCTGAGTATAAGGTACGCGACCCTACTCGACACACTTTCAACGACTGCAATGTTGTTTATGAGGGACTTGTGGACCATAAACCCGACACCTCCTTGGGACTGTTGGTCGCCCTCCCGGTAGTATAGCAGGTTTCCGGATTTGAGGGTTATCGTGTTCTCCCCCTCTCTACGGACTTCAGATAACCCTAATATATCCCAGCGTAACCTACTCATCTCTTCTTCCAGCTCAGCAATCCTGTCGTCAGTCCGCAAAGTGCGGACATTGTGTGTTACCAGGGCCAGGTGTCGTTTGGGGTGGTAGCCCGATCCCATCCGGAGATTCTTAGCACCCCCTACCCCACCATAACCACGGCCGCTACCGAAGCCGGGAACAGTGGGACTGCCGGGTACTAGGGGCCTGGTCCTGTTTGCGTCTGTCATATTTAAAGGGGAGAATTTGCCATACTCGCCACGCTTGGCAGATGGGTTGGCGAGCGCAGTGCGCAGCTCCTCACACCGGTGGCGCTGCTGCCCGACACCAGTCTATATTACTTCGAGCTGCACTGATTGTGATGGATATACCGCCATCGGTCGGTTGGAGGAGAATGGGATGGGGATAGGTATATTCAAGGGAAAAGAAAGGAAAGGGGGATATTGCTTACACGGATAGACAAGGGATTGTAAGCAAATAGCTCGAGCAAGTCAGGGTCGCGTACCTGTAACTCGGACTGGCTGATGCCGGGAAGTCAGAGTCCTCTAACTCAGAGACTCTTAGAGAGGCTTAAAGTCACTCAGCGTGCGATGGAGAGGGCTATGCTGGGAATTTCGCTGCGAGATAGAGTCAGAAACGAGGAGATTCGCAGACGAACAAAAGAAAGCGACATAGCCCAACGGATTTGTAAGCTGAAGTGGCAATGGGCTGGGCATATAGCCCGCTCAAGTGACGGCCGATGGGGAAAAAGGGTCCTTGAGTGGAGGCCACTTACTGGCAAGCGAAGTAGAGGACGACCGCCAACTAGGTGGACAGACGACATAAAAAGAGCCGCTGGAAACCAATGGATGCGGGCCGCTTTGGACCGATCGCGGTGGAAGTCAATGGGGAAGGCTTACGTCCAGCAGTGGGCGCACGACAGCTGATAATGATGATGATGATGATGATCTTATTAGTTATGTAAAAATGTGAAGGTGATAAATAATTTAATTAAAATATAACAGTAATTAAAATATAATTTAAGTTATAATAGTTAAGATATTATTATTTTCGAAAACATTTATTTTTTTATAAAAATTACCAAGAAATTTTGGATTGCAATTATTTTAAGCGTAATCGTTGGGTCACTGAAGATCCAGAGTTTCATTAATAATCCATTCACATATGAGTATTTGAACATAACTTTTGCATCACGGCTTTTTCATAAATAATAAACGCTAGAATCACGAACTACAGTGACAACATTTAAACATATTTATATTCATATTTTTATTAAAAATATACTCGTGGTATTGTGGGGGCATTGATTTCAAAATTAAAACAGTAGGTTCAAGTGATTTGGATGTTTTAAAACACATTTTATATATTATTTACAACGAATGAGTTAATAATATTAAAAAGAATATCGTTTTAGTTAAGTTGATTTTCAGAAAAAACTAGAGATTCGAGTCCAACACGTGGTGGATGAGTCTATGTCTTGGACAATGCTTTTGTGAGTATATGTATGTAAATTTATTAACAACTTAGTAACCAGCGGCATTTATTATGCTACTAGTTATTAAGGTGTTATTGGCTGATATTATTAAAAATAATTCATATAACAGCCACCTGCTCTCTCAAAACAGCGCGATTGCATACAAAATATACACTTAACTACCAAAGTTTAATCAATAAATTTTCCATGCTTGCGGTTTATGAGCTAAGCGATTAAATATATAAATAAATACTAGGGTCGGTAAGAATCTAGTCTATAACCTAAGAAAATGTGTAGCCGAATAATTTTCTTTTATTTTCTAAACTTTATTGTGTCCAATTAAATTACCAAAATGTATGTATGAAAGTGTATAAAAAAAAGCTACATACTTTGTTTTATTTATAAGCGTTGTACAATTACTCAATTATAAACAGAATATATTAAGCAATTTTTTTGTCATATAGTAATATAATAGGTAAGTACTTTTTATCTACTATCAGGTTTATGTACACAAATAGTTATTTTGCTTATCTATATTGCATATGATTTGCATTAAAATAAATATATTATCCCCAAAACTCACCTGTAACGATACACACACAAAGTCAAATAAAAAACTACATATAAAGTTCTATGTATATAAAACACTGGGACTAGAATAATGAAATACGTATTACATTCAAAAGTTTCAAACAACGAGGTCGTTTTAAAACGTGTATGGTATTTACATGTTCTAGTAAATATACAGAAAACATTGTTACGTGACGTTGTGTTCATTATCTGCTTCAAGCTTTTACTTGATTCTTTGAAATTCTAAATACTTTTTCCAAAATAATTTATTAAATAAATATTTAATTAAACTTAAAATATCTCCTTATAATAATATCTTAATACATTACAATTACAATCACAAGGAAGTTAAATATTTTAAAAAAAATGTAACAATAATTCATATATCGGACTCCATTGTTTTTCTTATTAATTTGATACTTAAAATACAGATTCAATCATAATTTATTTCAAACCCTTACAACAATTATAACAAATAAAATAGAAATTATCAAAAATACGCAAACCGAAGTTCTCAATAAGGTTTCAAAGCAAATGGAATAGCAATTATTACTACTTAAGACTCATTTTAGTTATAAAACTAATTTCAGATCCTTTATCCTCGTATCATTTATGAAGTATGTCATTTTACTTATACGATTTATTTTAAAAAGCTCGAATTAAAATTAATTTACATAACGTAATTTTGGTAATATTTAAAGTATAAATGTAGATACGAATTATAATCGTTTTAAGTGACTTATATAATTAACGTCACTCTTAATATTCAACTTCTATACAATTAGTCTTTGGATATTCTCTTAAATTGGTATTAATATTATTAATTAAATGTTTTATAATGGAAGCAGTATTTAAAAGTAGTATATGTATAATTTCTTTTGCAATTCATGTCGCCATAGTTTAAATCTCCCAACGTAATATAATCTATGAGAATTTAGGTAACATAATATGTACACCACAAGAAATCGACATAAATTTATTTTACCTATACAGTATTTCATACCACCACATCAAAGGATTGGATATCTTGTCGTTAAAATCCATTTCTCCACAATTTTTCGAAGTCACATATCACACTGTATATATTATTGGTTTAAATTTTCTATTTTAATCGAATTCGATAATATCAAATGGGAAATTCCAAGTTCCTCTTGAAACTCCCAAGAGGTCGAGCAAAGCGGTTCATTTGCTTTATTTATTTGATCGTTAACCTAGTACGTATTCCCACCTGAAACAGAAATCAAAAATCAAGTTTAAACCAATTAATTACTTGTTTTATAATTTTCTTGTGGTTATTTTTATATGTATAAATCTATAGACGTTGGTCACTGTAATGATGTTAAAAAGCTGGACCAGTAATGATGATTTGTTTGCATATATTTGGGTCAATAGTTTAGATTCCCAAATGTTATTTGTAAATCAAAAAGATATTTGGTCCATTAAGTTTTAAGAAATGCACTTAAAACCGATTCATAAGTTATTGTTATTTGTTTATTTAACCAAATATTCCTTAATTTTTTATTTTTTCCTCTACAACTTACTACTATGTACATCTTTTGTAATATAATCATTTCACTTTTAAATTAGTAGCTAAGCCAACGTTTATTTTATTTATAATATTTTTTTAGTTATTTATGATAGTATTGATATTATTCATATTATTATTACAAACTATTTAACTCAATTTACGAATAAAATAAAATTATTTTAAATAAAAATATCTCACATTCATTCATCGTTTAAAATTAGATAACTTTTTAAAGTTATGAATATATAATCATATTATATAAGTCCATTCGTGCACCTGTTTAAGTACACATGCTCACGTGTGCTCACTTTTTACACCACTTATTTATACTCGTAAGGTTCTAGACAGTTTTTAATAAGAAATACTGTAAGTACTCAGTAAATGAAAATGAATTATGTAATATAAAACGACGATACGTGTTTTTAGTAATTAAAAATAATTATAACAAGACCTTTTAAATGTAACAGTGGATATAATGAATATTAATAAATTAACTATGATATGATCAATGTACGATCTCTAGAAATGGATGAAAGTAAACGTCGATGTCAATACGTGACAATTTACCCATTGCTTTCGTATTGTCGTCGAGGTTTGGTGAAAGTAAAAAATACTTTATAAACATTATATGTTATGTTAATTAAAATAGATTAAGTATTTGATAAAATTATGATTTGAGATTTAAGCGGTGAACAAATCAGAAGTAATATAATATTTTGTGATAAGATTATGATAGAAGAGTGACTAAGTACCTATTCGAATTTTATAGGATAAAAAATAATTTTCATTTTATCTTGTGAACCTTAATAATATGAATAAAGTTCAAAGAATGTTTTAGTTTTTATTACTTATATAAAATTTAATCTCTGTTTTAGATATATATACGTTGTAGTACATTCACAGTGCAATTACTTTTGAAAGACCAGGGATAAAGTGCGATCGTGAAGATTTATTACAACGTACTATACTTTAATGAGGCATTTTATATGCAGACGATACAGCTAACGTCTATTATACTACTGCTCAAAAATTTGTTTTGAACATAGTTCATAGTGACTATAAGCTTAATTACAGAATATAATTGTTAAATGGATTATTAACAAATATTCCTTACTACTTATATAATATAATAATGTTACTCCCATTCTGAAACAAATTTTTTGTACATTGAGGTAATTTACCTATGACATAGTTGCGTCCTTTTGTATTTTGTATGATGCTTTTGTGTAAGTTATTAGTTTTATTACAATATTTAAAGATAATTATGATCTGAAAATTTTTATGCTTACAGAGGGGATCCAAATATTAGGAGATTGTTAATAAACATTGATTGTTCAAAACAATCTTAAAAATTAACTAGATTGTTTGAGGAAGGAAGGAAATGCAAAAGTTTAACATTATGAATAACTTTAAATCAATGCTAAAAGAGAAGTTGATTTTTAAAGTGTTAATTAAACGTTATTTTGGTGTAATTGGGTATATTTTGTAAATAAATAATGATCCTTATTATATTCCATATACATAATGCCATGTGTATAACAATATGAATAAAATGTACTACATTAATGCAGCGTACAGGAATGCAATTATGCATGCATGGTATTTGAAGATCATATCATGTATGTTATGATCTTCAAATATAGCAGTAATTGATAGCAAATAAAGACATCAAATAAGCTCGCGGCACCATAGTGCAACGGTTTGACCCAAATTTATTATAATGAGTAATATATTATTATATATTGAAAATTATAATTGAAGTTGATTGTTATTGGAAGATACGAGTATATATATATATATCAATGCTATGAAACCTAAATAATGATTAAACTAGACATTGGAACAGTTAAGAAAATATTTTACTGTAACTACTAGTAAGTAAAGCATATATAGATTTTATCAAAATTATATATATATATATATATCATAAAATTGAAATATTTCATAATTACAATGTTTGGGCAAGTAAATAAATTTGTAGAACGATTAAGCAAATATGTTCTGAAATGTTTTTAAATGACCAATAATTTACAATTTTTAAACGTTTTACACTTCACTGAATGGAAAATTATAACTGGTCCAATGAAAAAGTCAAACAAAATAACTACACTATTTATTTGACACAAATATTTTTTACATTGTACAATCTTAAGTATTTTTTGGTGACATTTGTTTTCTTTCTTTTTATTTGGTAACGTAAATATAGATACTTTAATTTATGAGGAAGTGGTAACTGAAATTTATATATTATACAAACTTATTGCGTTTATCTTGACTATATTTACGATGTAATTACTATATCTTCAACATGTTGTTTCTAAAGGAAAACTAGGGAGACTTGAATACTGCAGTACTTAACATAGAAGTAAGTGGTTGAACCAAATGGCGGCCTAGCAATTTATGAGCTTTTAGATGTTCAGAAGTATATCTAACCAGTATTAATTAATATTAATATAAAAGTATTATTTAATATAATATAATTAAATATTTCATGATTATAATATGTTTAATAAAAAATATTGAAGATCGTATCAAGTCCATATAACTTCAATCAATAAATAACTACCGTACCTATATGCTTATATGTATTACAATCATAACTAAATGAATCAACTAATTATTTGAATTAAGTTTACAAAATATTATTACATTATTTGTATTGTGATTCCTTCTCCATTTCTTGATATATTATTAGACTCTAACTTTCAGTACTTTTTAGTCCTACAGATTCATGTTAACAAAATCTAACATGTATTATTTACTCTAACTGCATTCTTAAATATAGATATTTACCTTATATTTAACTTATACTGAAATTGTTTTGTATTTAACTTTAATGTACCATAATTTGTTTTATTTAATAATAAGATTTTGAGTATTACATATTTAATAATTATGCAATGTATATTATTACATTTATTTTAGATAATAATAAATATTATATTGCATTACTTATTATGTTTTTATTATTTAAATAAAATCACTTTTTATTTAAATTAACAACAAAAGAAGAAAAACAAGTCAAAATATTAGTGTATGATATGGATTTGTTTGATGATATTATTATTAAAGTTTTATTTTGTATTTTATTTTGTATCTTTTTGTTTATTTACACTTATAATAAAATAAAAATAAAACCTATTGTAGTTTTTTAAATTGTGGCTATAGCAGATAATTATGTGATTGCAATATTACATTATTATAAGATAAAATACTATTTAGTCATTTTATATTTCTGTTGCACGTGCATGTTTTTAGAAACATTATTAATACTCTTTCGGTCTGCCATCTATTTTACCTTTCATTCTATTGTCTCATTTTCTCGTCCATATGGAAAAAAATATTTACATGACGGCAAACAAGTGGTCATCTGGTGAAAAATAAACTTGTGAAGCAGCTGTTTGCACGTGGTCTCTTCCAACGCCGGAGGTATCACAAGGTATCACCAGCTTTAGAGAAGTGGGTACGAAGGTATTAATAAGGTAGTTTATGTAAGAATGTTCTTAGAGACTCTCACATAAGATCACCATGAATCGAGGTGGTTCGAGTTGAGATTGTAATTGTGTTTTAAGTAAATTTTCTTACAAAATTCATTATAATTATTCATCAGAGTTTCTTTGGACTCTTTATTTAGTAACCAATTTTTATTTAATTATTATTTTAACCACAAATCATTTATTTATTTCTATTAATATATAATTAATATCTATAATAGAATAGAAATAAAAAAATCAGAAGTTGAATATTAACACTTAAGTAAATTATAAAAGGCACTTAAGACGATTATGTTTTACGCTGGTTTTTGTTTACAAAAGCAAGATGACACACTTCAGAAATAAAAGAAAGATGTATGTAGCTGAAGACTTTGCTCTGAAATTTCTAAGACTCGTAATGGACATATGACAGATGTCGGATTTAATAACATTATCTAAAAGTTCCCGAAAATGTCAAAGTAAATTATGTATTCAAAATGGAATGTCTTACGAGAAAAATTGTATGTTTTTATTTAATGAAAACTTTAAGTAAGAACTAAAAGGCCGAACATTTTAGTTCAAAGTAATAGATGATTATATAATTACTCATTATTTCAATATATTTTACTATATTTTGTAAGTAATATAATAATATTTATTCACATAAGAGTACATGTTAAACATTAAATCGAAATATTAGTTTACATTATACTTATGTATACAAAAATACTAAGATAAGTAAGCAAACATAAATACAAAATAGCTATTATGTGATTGTGATATGAACCATTAATGTATTTGTAGGTATGTATATACGTATGTTTGCTATTCTATATGGAGCTCTATGTAAACTGACAGCAACAGTATACATCAAATAAGATCCCATCAAGCTTATATAAATAATGGGTAAGCTTATAATTCAGACATATTTATGATAGGAAATAGCTATTAATTTAACATAAAATGAACTTATTTTTTTGTTGAAAGCAAATTATTTCAGAATATAATATATATTTTAAATAAATAAAAAAATATATGAATGCTCTAAAATCTAAATATATAATTGAGTAAACCAGATATGATAACATTTCAAATATTAGTTAAACTAGAACTTGTAGTACGTGTTACATTTTTCAAGATTTTATTATTATATTTTTTTTACCATGTCGTAATTTTTATTTTAGACAATCTCGTTGTATTTATGCGTCATAGAACGATTACATTTAGATTAAGAACTATTTACAAGAGTAATAAGTTTTGGAATCACCGGACTCACAGTAGATATTAAACAAATCTTTATATATTAATAAAATTTAACTGTCCGTTTGTTATACCAAATAAAATTGTGTATGCTACTAACATAATAAAAATATTATATAGATTGATTTCTATAGTTAATCTATATTGAGATTTTCTACTAATTCTTTAATAAAAAAACTTAATTACTTATTTAGCCACACTACTTACTCCGTTTATCAAACATTGAATCAAGTAGATGAAAAGTTTAGAATTAATTCCCGGTTGCGACTGCTAGTGCTGAATTAATAATAACTCAAAAAGTAACACTGTTGTATAATCAACACGTTTGCAAAGAAGTTATTATTTAGACCCACTAGTTTAAAATTTTACAGTATTTATAATAAAATAAATATTAGACTGACGATTCTATTTTAGCTGTCATAATGATTTATAAAGTATGTTTCAAGTCAACAATAACAAAGACAAAAATCGATTCCAATTTTTCTCTACTTGTGTAATTTTACTGTTGCAAAAATAGTATATAATCTGTCGGTCTATCTGTAGTATATTTGTTAATTTATTATAGATAGACCGACAGATCGATCAACAGAAACAGATAAAAACTAGACTCCAATGTTACTTACTTACGCATTTTTACAACGAACATATAGGAAATTCATTAATTATGAGTTCTGATATACTGAAAAACTCATTTAAAAACTGTTCATCAGTTTAAATGGTACAGTAATTTTACTTTGACCCTTTCATTACTGCAGTTAAAGTATCTGAAATGATTTTGATACAATCTTTTGTGAGTGATGTCTGAAAGATATGTATTTTCAGTCTGTTTACGAGCATGTGTTACAAAATGTTTGTTTTTACTAAATAATTAATTGTTTATTACAAAATAAAAATCTGAAGTAATAAATGTATTATTTTTTTAATATATATTGACTACATCAGAAATATATATACGATTAACTAATGAGTGCAAATATTATACAAGATATAAAATATATTACTAATTTTGTTTTTTGTCTTAAAGACTAGTTTTTTCCAAACTATCCACATAAAGATTATTTATAAACAAATGCAAATGCATTGATAAATAAAACCGCAACATTAGGCTCTTCTACAATTTGGTCTATCGGTTCGTGAAAGTTTACTCGTCTCGTTATATCATATATAACATGCTCGCTTAAGTAACAAAGTTAACGTAATAAACTTGTTATGCTTAGTTTAAAGTGTTATGATCCTCTCATACAGAAGTTATATAATTTTAGCTATCACGATAACATTTTCTTACATATGTTACATTTTAATGATATTACTTTATTATTAAAATTTTTTATGTTAGATGACATGTGATCACCGCCGCCCATGAACTCTTGCAACATCCGAGGAGTTACAATAGCACTGCCAGCCTTGGAGGTAGGAGTAGACGTCTTTTTTGAAGGTAGGTAGGTAGATTATATTTAAGTGATAAAAGTCGTGATGTTATAGAATTTAGAAATCTTATTTTCCATTACATAATATAATGTGAAACGATCAAGATTTAAATCCGGGATCCTTTGTTTCAGTCTTTTTACTTTTTTATGTAAAAAAGTTAAAAAGTATTAAACTGGAAATAAAAAAATTACGTTATCATTAATAGATTATAAAAGTTCAATTAAAATACAACTTATTTAAACTTTGTGCTCAGATACTAAATATTAGGTACGCTTAATAAGACTTGAAGTGAAACGAGGTAAGCAACTTCATTGACAAACTTTATAGATACGCGTTTATCAAAAAAATATGTCTATATGGTTTGAAAACTTAATTTATTAATATATCTGGACTATAACATAAGAAGAGACGTATGAAGATTATACAAATGTCCTAAAATATTTACTCCTATGCTTCAGGTTATTTATTTACATCTTCCAACATAATCATAGCTCTCAGTCAAATTAACACTCTATAATCATTATTATTTTATAATACATACAATGTTATGAAAATCATATAATCTTATATCGTAACCATAATATAAATTGCTTGGTATATCATCTTTTTGCCCTTATCCCAACCTTTGGGGTCGACGCAGTATGTTTTATTCTTCTATACTCTCCTGTTACTCGTCAATTCTGTAAATACTCCCTTCTTCTCCAAATTGTCTTTCACGCAGTCCATCCATCTTTTCTTCGGACGTCCTCTACCTGTCCATCCCTCCACTAACATATCATGCACTCTTTTGGTTACATGCCTTTCATCTCTCCTCATAACATGCTATGATAGAGGACTATATCTAATTACTTCCAAACCTCACTCTTACATCCCTTTTTTCCGGGCTAGCTTCCGTGGTATTACTATACTGCTAAAAGATTTGGCTTTGTTTTACGGCCGGCCACCTGCTTGACGTCAAACCTCCTTCGATATGTACCAAGCAATGTATATTGCTTGGTACATATAAATAAATAAATTATGGACAAGTTACACTTAACATACTTGTTAATCTAGGAGAGTATACCGTACTTTATGTAGCATGTTAGTAAATATATAAAATTTTAAATATAAATAATTTGGTGTGTAACTCTGTTATAATACAAGGCCACGTTACATAAAACAATATATTACATTATACAATGTGATTATATTATTAATAAAATATATATATAAAATTATTCTATAAGCATAAAGGTCTATAAAAATTCGTTTTACTTAACAAATTTTGAAACATCTGAGCTCGGATAAGAGATAAGATCGGCGAGTAAAAAAAATACTTATTATATCATTACTAACAAACCTTTAAAAACCACGCTTCATTACTTAAGGAGTTTTTAAAAATTATACCTCGTTTCTATAAGGAAATAATAAATTGAAAATATTTTTATAATAATATACACAATATATATTTAATATTAAAATTATTTACACAATACTTTTAAATAATTTACACTATAGGTACTTTAAAATGTTTAATTTAAATCAAAAAGTCAATAATTCTTCTTAACGCTATTTAATGATATTGAGCTCTTCTTATTTATCTTCAATATTTTATTGTTTCTAGAGAATTTATGGAAAGTTTCCGCCAATAGTAAGTCATTTTAATTTTATTGTTATATAAAAGTGCGGGTCGATTTACATATAGCTAGGGAGCCGTACCTTAAAATGACAAAAAAACGTAACCCTTACACAGACACTTTGTTCGCTTTTAATTTCGGGAATATTAAATTATATACAGTCTACAGTCTCTTGAAACTGTAAAAAATAAAATTTTGTAATTAATGTTACAAAAAGATCGGTTATGTAAAAAACAATACTCATATTTCGAGACTCTCAAGAGAATGTAAATAAATGTACGTTGCCTTAGAATTAGGAGATTTGACAACTAGCATCATTTAATTTTTTAATTGTTGTCTGTGATTATATATAATAATTTTCAAAACTAAACTAAATTTACAAAAAAATACCGATTATTAGGGAAAAACTATTGAAAGAAAAAGATTTTCCGTTAGAATAAATCACTTTAATCCGTAATAAAATAAAAGTCCTACTTATTGATTACCTCGGAACTATTTCCATATCCATTAACGTTTATAATGGGGAAATAGTTGAAATAACTTTAATAAGTTATAGATAATCAAATTCGTATACTTTATATAATCTTGAAATATAATTCCCTTTTTGTACCAAAACGATGTTAAAACAACAAACCGCAAGATATTGAAAGAGGGAATTTTATTTAAAAGTTTTAAATGGAAAAAAGCAAATGTATGTACTATTAATTTAACAGTAAAACAAAAAGTTAATTTTATATTATTTTATATTATTTATTATACAAGAAAACACAAAAACTGATACCAGATTCATTTTTTTACCTGCAACATTTCGTGAAATAACTTGGAATTGACTTTATTTAGGTACAAAGTGAGTCGGTCGCTTATAATAAAAAGAGTATATCAAAATAAAGCTCTTATAAATTACAATGTAATCCGTTCGTAGTGAGTTGAGAGATCTCTTCATGATTTCTTTCAGCCAGTTCTGATATGGAAGAATTCAGATAAATTGAGAACATAATTTATTAATCTTTGAAGTAGAAATCAGAGTGTTAAAAATTTAAAGTCTCGCTGCGGCATCGTAGCTTTGAAACAGTAGTAATAGCGGTAAATAAATGTAAAGTATTTTTTTTCGTTTTAATTAGCATATTATACAACAATTTTTTTGTAACTAACGTTCGCTTGTAAAAATAAAATAATCATGTTAGAGTCTAATAAGCAATAACATCTATAGAACAAGTACCACTATTTGTCCATGACTTGTTATGCCCAGGAGTTCGTTACCGTGGAATTTGTTTTTTTAATAAAAGTAGCTTAAATTACTCCTTATAATATCAGCTTTCCGTAAGTGAAAGTCCTGTTAATATCCGTCTAGCCGTTTCATTGATTAGCCGAAGCAAAGAGACGGAGACTCGAACAAAAATTTAAAAAATATATTTTTTTATGTAATTACCGTATAAACTTTCATATGTATTTAGTGAAAAGCTGTAAAATTTGGAATTACAAACAGACACTATGTTTTATTTATAAGCCTAGATTTTCAAACGTTTTCAAATAAATAAAGATCTTATATAAGTATCCCAGTGACATGGGTCTAAAACTTAGTTATTTTAGTTTCATAATTAAATCAGATTTTTTGGTGCTTATCAAAGAAAAGAAAGATGTCATTTTAAATTAATTTTATCAAAAATTTTAAAGCACTTTATGATAATAAAATATTATATCAAATGCCGTTATAATATTTTCTCTTCTTAATGGTATTTAAAAGTTGTCTTCCAACATGTAGTTCGAAAGTGTTAGGAAATAAAAATAACTAATTTAAACGCCTTTGAAAAATATGCACAAAATGTAACGAATACCGTTTTAATAAACCTTCTTAAGAGTGTAACGAGGTACCGCTTAATTGTAAAAGTTTGTTCTTTTATTAAAAATAGTAAATGAAAATTATAAACATTTCTCTACGGAGTTTACTTTAAATTGAACGAAGGTCTCACTTTTATGAACTTTTCAAAAAGAGCAAAAATCTTAAACACTTTGTGCTAAAAGGTAATTTATAATTTAACTCTTATGGAAACTCGAATATTTTAGATGAACTAGAAAAAAATTAAGACCCCTCTGAGTGTTTTAAATTAGGCTCTATACTCTAAAGATCAATATGTAGAAGCCCCCATGCATGTTTAACTAGAAAATTTAATAATATGTTAATATTTGTATGATAAAAGTAAAAAATGATAAATTTATGTTAAAATAAAAGAAATACTAAAATATTTAATTATAATAATATCGTAGTCTGAGTGTGTGCTATCAATTGATTATATAATTACAGAACAGTAACAAAACAGATAAACAATATCAGACAAATAAAAAGTAAAGTAAAAGTTTGCTGCGCCAATAATTTCATTGATATTAACAGTACCTGTATCGAGATATTATTATTAATTCATAGTAGTTAATTCCGTCTATTGAATGAAAAATGAAAAATGTGCTATCTACGCAAAATATTTAATTGTATTTTGTCTATTTTAATGTGATTAATTTAGTAATATTTGGATGATGTTGAAATTATTTAAGATTCAATTTTATTTAAGAAACTTATTCCTATTAATATAATTTTAATTACATAAGGACAAAAGCTATTGATGAGATGAGATGAAAAGTGTATCTGTACTGAAAGTAAATACTTCTTCAAGATTCTTTCTGATACGTTTACTCAGCTAATGGAAAAGTCTTACAAAGATACGTACATACTTACTGCCTTCTACGACTTGTATAGTGTAGTTTTCAATTGAGTTTATCTTGATACTAGAAGTCCTAAGGAATTCATTTGTAAATAACTAGTTATTTGCATCGCAATGGTACACCATTAATTACAATTAATTACGCAGTTTTTTTGATTGAATTGATGGATGGATTAAGATACGTGTACTTATATTACGGGATTGAATAAAACTAAACTAATCGTAAATTTATTGGTACGACTTCTTCTGTATTTTAATCATAGCCTTCATTTACATAAATCTTGTTTCTTGATCAGGGTTTTATCAATGGAGGCCAAACATTTATAAGGCAGAATATAATTCATTCAGTTTTTTGGCTATATATAAAGACGATGCTTATTAATAATAAAAGTACTTTGACATCTTAATCGGTATTGTTGTTGTAAAATAAACATTTAAGGTTTATTCCTAACAAATAGTATAAAATGTTTAAATTATCATGTTATTATTATGTTAAATTATACCAGCAATGAGATGTTGAAAGTTTATGAACATTCCAGGACGTGCAAACGACAGTGCGGTGACAAACCGCACTTATGATAATAGTTAACCCTACTTTAAAAACTTAGCAAGTGCGGGCATCGCGCTAACAGCGACTTTTTTGGTGAGGTTGTATTCTAAGTTCTGATAGTTGCATATTAATTTTTAAGAGTAGCATAAAATAAATTTTCATAATACATAGTTTGATCTACCACATTCTTTTTTTTAAAATATTATATTTATATTATTTTATACGAGTATATATTTAATATGAAACTTAAATAAATGATAATCTGATATATATTCTAGGTTATACAATAACAAACAATGCAATTGCATTACATAATTCTTAACAGTTTCGTTAATTTGGGTGGAATGGTATCGACTATGATTATTTCAGAGAAGACTAAAAATTATAGGTAGAAGATATCCAACGACTAGTTTTTCTAATAAGCTATATACAATATATTAGTTAACCAAAGGAAAGAGAATCAAAATAGAAACCCTAAGTCTCCAATCAATAACACTGAGCGAAAAAGTGGCTGCAACTGAAAAAGCTCTTCTTCTTCAAGTGATAAGTTGAAAGCAGACTTCTAAGAAGGATTCTACGAAACTGACATTTACATACTATACTATTGCTTCTCGGATAGTTCCAATACAAGTTTCTGCTTTTATATTGAAAGACATAAAACTAAGCTATATATATTTTTTCATATCTATATAAATACCGATATAATGATAAATTGGCAGATCGATTACAAAAACAAATAGATGATTGATAATATTATACTTGTACCTTAATCAACATGGTATGATGTTGGTGGAGTAATAGAGGTAAGATAAGGAACATTGTTTCAGGTTATTAACCATTCTGTTATTTCTCAAAATTCAAATATTCATTTAATAAATAAGAGAGCATTCAGCAAATCTAAGTTGTATTTGTAAATATAGTCATAATACCATTATATTTATCGCCAGAAGTAAAATAATGACATGAATATTAAACATCTCGTCGGGAATTTGATGAGATGAATATATATTATTTATTATTTTAAGAGAAAATAATAACATTTTGTACTTATTTTATGAGTTTTTCCTTTCTATAACATCTTTATAATTATATATAAATAATAAATTTGAAACAGACAATTTTTTTTTATGAATTGTTCGGTTTATTACGACAAGGAATAATATTTAAAGTATTGTAACAAAAACTTTCGTTTTGCATCTCCAAAATTTCTAGAGCAACGCTTATGATAAAAAAATTTGTAAGTTTTATGTTTTAGATGAAACTTGAAATACGCATTCAAATATGAGAGATTCTTTGGATTCAAGTCTTTTTAGTTATAATTGAATCCAGAAAAATGAGGTGATTTAATCTGGAATATTATTTTCCACTTGACTTCGTATACTTCGAAATAAACATTGACAGATGATAAAAAATCTTTGTTAAAAAAATTTTTGGAGAGTAAAAAACCCTTATCAAACTTGTTGACAGTGTCCTTTCTAAGTTTTGAATCAAACACTTCATAAGTAACTTTTTTACATAAATGTCATAAACTTTTAGCATCTTTATTTAAATGTATAAATGTAATAGTAGGTTGTTCTGTGTGGTTAGCGTAAGTACTTTAAAATTTAATTAATTTAAATGTTTTTGCTACCTTCAGAACTTTATTATGGTATTATTGTACCATGCTAAAAGAAACTATTAATTGTGAAGAAATACAACTTTAGAAGCAGTTTAAATGTTATTTTTACATCAAGATGTTTTATTTATACTTTCCATAAATACGGTACTATATTACTCAATATGGAACTATTATTATATCAGAATTTTAGCCTTATTAACTTAGACAAAAAATATCTTCCATATATATTTTTTTTAATCTTTTAACAACTGGAAATACTATTTCAAAATAATTGTTTTCTTAAGTCTGAACGTAAATAATTTCCAGTAATAGAAATTGTTATTCACGTGACGTAATTGAGGTGACCCGTAGACAGTAAGGAGAAACCGTCTGTTAGAAAGCACGCCCTTGTAAATAATTCTTTAGTAACCAACTTAAATAATTATAAAAATTTAAATAATTGATACATGAAGCATCAGTTATTTTCTAAGACACAATTTATACTTTACACCGTCTCTACAATCTTAGTAAATTACATGAGAATACAAAGCAGTGCATCATAAATAACGTTCACAAGATTTATTTACTTGTTAATTATTGAATTGCAGACATACGACATAGTATGATATTTTATTTATGAATTTAGCAGGTAATTTAATTAATTTATTTATATTAATATAAGATGAGAAGCAATTAAATATATAATTGTAATACTATGATGACAAATTAATTTTATATTTGACATATATTAATTTTGTCCACAAACATTATATATTCGTCTAAATAGCGCAGTTCTAGACTATGGTTATTTTTCATAAACACTTTCCTAAGTTGAAACCTCAGGAAGCGAAAAGTTTTACCACATCATAAGTAAAAATAATCTTTAGCAAAATGTAATATGAAATGCAATATCCAGGCAGTACAGTCTGGGACGTCTTTTCAAGTTCCGTCTTCGCCGGCTCCAAGGACGACAGAACTTATTTTCTTCCATAGAGAAGTATAGGATTTTATTTCCAAAACAAGAAAAGAAATATAAAGATAGTTATATGACGATACAAATATAAAGGATTGGAATAATCGTGTAGACCAAAAGTTCTTCCTGTGTGCGAGTAATGGTAACTAATATGCCGGAAGAGCATATTCCTCAACTAACGTCGTTTTGTAAGTATTCACACGTTAGAACTCGTAGACAACAAATATTCATTAATATGGTTCTTAAAGCCTTGCAGTAATATCAAATAGCCCTTATAAATTTTTTATTGTCTCAAAAATATTATCTATTTTGAAAAAAGATTATGTAAGAGTCTGGACCGCAAAACGAGTGCTACCTGTGATTTAAGTTTTTGGAGATGTCAGAAACTACATATCATATTTTTAAAACGTTTCTAATATCACAAAGGTAAAATTATTATTAATAGACAGTCTAAAATAAGTTTATAGCCGATAAGTAAAGTATATTACTAACAAATATCAGCTATGCCATCTGCATATAAAATGTCTCATTAGAATAGTTTCCAATATCAATAAAATTTAAACGGTTAGTAAAAGTAATTGCTTAGTTGACTAAGACTATATAACTATTAGATAATTCTAAATGACTGTTAGAAAAATTGCATTTGTTTTTTTAAGCGAATTTTCCTTCACACAGTCGAATTTAAACTTTAAAAATTGAAAACTACAGGAAACGATAGGTCTTACAGTTTCAAGATTCATAGATATTGGACCTCATTGTGTCATTAATTAAAAATTTGAATGATTCCAATAGCTAGCACTATTCAATCCTTTAGTAATCTATAATCCACTTAAATTTCCTCATATCTTAAATTTAAATCATTCGGAGCTACACTTATCTGAGCATTCATTAATTATATATATCGGCTTGTTTTCAATTGTTTTTTTTTTTCCTTATGGATCCATTTAATTAAATCACAAAAGAATAGTTAGTTTTGATTTAAATACAATTTCAGTTATAATTCGGTAATATTTTAATGTCTAACAGAATTTTATGCAAGTTCATAAAATATATAAGTAAGGTTTACGATTGCTTGTCTTAAATGATTACTCACAAAGTTAAAATTGAAAGAACATTATGTATTAAAAGTAAACTTATTTTTATTTAACTTATTTCAAATAGAAGTGGAATATAAAATATAATATGAAAAGAAAAGAAAACGCAGATGTAAATATACTACTGTCGTGAAGAAAATCAGTGTGATTTTATGAAAAAGGAAGTACATTCCAAAGTGTTGTTACGTACTTTCAGACATCAACAACTTTTCGAAAACAAAAAAACCAATGCCAATTAATTTTATATGTGCTTTTATTGCGTTACCAAATGCGAATCCAAATAAAAAAACTCTCTCACTGGATGTTCACTTTCATTACATATTTAAAAGCTTTTAACTCTTCAACATTTTCAGACGATACTACGACACGATACACGATACTACGACATCGTTGCAAACGTAAATATGTAAATATTTTAAGTTACACGCTACATTATAATTACTGTTAAACAAACAACAACACAATCTTTCATTAAAGTTTATTTTCTAACATGTTGTATAAAAGCGTTAGCAACTCAAAACTAATTAATAGTCTATTGTTCTCTACAAGAGTTACCTTTGAAAAATATACACAAAATATTATGAACAACGTTTTAATAAATCCTCTCAAAATTCGAACGAGGTATGGCTTAATTGTGAAACTTTATACGTTTATTGAAAAATGTTGAACGAAAAAAATGAACACTTTCCTGTGTACAGCGTGGTTTTTTCAAGTGTTGCATATCCGTTTAACATTTTAAAAAGAACTAATTATTAGCTATTAATGTAAGAAGTCTGATTAATAATTAAAATAGAGAAATAATAAAATAGCGACAGTATTTATACTTCTTTAAAGTTTCTGTATATAATCATTAGGAACTCAAAATACACCCACTTATATGGTAATTTTTAGTTACATTATAGACCTATTACGTAACTAGGATTTCCTAAACAGAAACAGAGGATAGAATAAACTAAACAATAGTATACCATGCTTCTTGGTCATTATTTGGTAAGAGTGTATCTGTTCGCGACAAATTATTTTAAATATTTCTGTTGACTTGAGTGAAGTACTTACAAATCTATATGCTTATTATATCTTATCTTTTTTCTTAAATTTTTTTGAAGCCTATGTTTAATTACTTCATTAAACTTTATCATTCAGTTATTGCATCGTTACATTGTTTTAAAATTTAGAACTAATTATAGTAACATAATTTAATAAAAAAATTAACGACGTCTTTCGTGTATGGACGTCACGTGACGTCCGAAGTGGAAAGAGTTGCTTGCTATATAAGGCACGCGCAACGCAGTCTAGGGCAGTTCGGCTTATACGGCCGAACCGTTCAGACATCTGACATTGATTAAGCCTGAATCATTTTGTATTATATAAAACTTTAAATAAAGTTTTTATCGTTGGACTATTGTCTTTTTGACAATGGACCTTCAAGAAGATCTAAATGGCTCTCATTAGGAACGTAGCCCTTCGCCCGTGTTCCCAACACCCGATATAAACTGTGTTTTTTTTTTCTTTACATTTTTCTTTACATCTTTCAATGTACGGAAGTTCCCTTTGAAAATCTAGATACCGATTTGACAGATAAAGAACAAATACATGATTTGAAAGCTTTACTAAAAAGTTATAGTGGGTTGTTGGTGACCGGGATTCCTAAAACAAAGGTTAATACAGGGAGTTTGGATATACACCTAAAGGACCCAATGAAGATAGTTTCGCGTCGTCCATACCGAATGGCATTAGTAGAACGACAAAAAGTGAAAGCTATTATCGATGAATTAATTGCAAACGGTATTGTTAGAGAAAGTTCTTCAGATTTCGCGAGTCCTGTCATTCTAGTGAAGAAAAGAACGGTGAAGATAGAATGTGTACAGATTATCGAGAACTCAACCGGAATACTATCCCTATAAAGTTTCCGCTTCCAATAATATCGGATCAAATCAATAGACTGTCCGATTCTACATACTTTATCTGCTTAAATATGGCACAAGGCTTCTACCAAATTCCTATCAAAGAATCTTCTATCTCGAAGACAGCATTTATAACACCTGATGGTCTCTACGAATATGTCAGAATGCCTTTTGGGCTCATTCATTAGCCAGCCGTGCCACCAGCCGTGCCATGCCGTGCCATGCCGTGCCGTGCCACCAGCCGTGTTTTAAAAGTCAATAATGACGGCTCTTCGACCTTTACTAGATGATATACTAGTATACATGGATGATGTGTTGATAAAATGTAAAACGTTCCCACAATGATTACAAACACTAGATAAAGTTCTTATAGCCCTGAACAAAGCTGGATTCAGTATCAATGTCAAGAAATGCTCATTCTTCAAAACCACCTTGAATACCTAGGCAATTTGATAACTAATGGTACTGTTCGTCCAAGTCCTGGTAAAGTGGAAGCTCTCCAAAGATCTCCTATACCAACGAACGCAAAACAGGTACGGCAGTTTTGCGGTTTAGCAGTCTACTTTCGCCGCTTCATACCATTTCCGAGCGTATGGTTCCCTTGTACAATCTTACAAAGAAGGATGCTAAATTTATGTGATCTCCTGAATGTGAAAGTACTAGACTCGATATAATAAGACGGTTAACTTCAGTGCCAATTCTAACAATTTTTAGAGAAGGGTGGCCGATTGAATTGCACACTGATACTAGCAGTGTAGGATTGGGTGCCATAATAATATGAGCATAAGGATTACTGTACCAGAAAGTCATTACCATTCTTATGAATTGGAAACACTTGCTATAGTACGTGCCATAAAACACTTTCAACAATACCTATACGGAAGAACATTTACCATCATAACTGACTGCAATGCCATAAAATCATCATCACACAAACACGAGCTCCTGCCGAGAATCCATAGATGGTGGTCGTTTCTTCAGCATTACGATTTCAAAATTGAATATCGCCAAGGAAATCGAATGAAATGATTTCTTTAGCAGGAATCCCACCGAATGTATTAATTTAACGCAAAGTGTGGACACGTGGTTAAAAATTGTTAGCTAAAATTATAAACAAAATAGAAAACGGTGAGGTTACGCATGGTTACAGGATTAATGACTGTGTTTTGGAACGCCAACATCTAGAAGAGGAACCCGGCTGCAAGGATTGCAAGAAGATTATTCCAAAATCATACCAGTGGAGCATAATTAATGCTTATCATACAGCGCTTAAACATTTTGGTTGGGAGAAGACTCTTGAGAAGATTCGAGAAATATATTGGTTTCCAGAAATGACAACAACAATAAGACGATTTATAGATAACTGCGTTATATGTAAAACAAGCAAGGGGCCCTCTGAGGCTAAACAAGTTCAAATGTATCCTATAGTGAAACAGCTTATACCATTTGATACCATTCACATGGATATGACTGGTCGACTAACAAAACGAAATAAAAACCATGAATATGTTGTTGTAATAATCGACGCTTACACCAAATTCCTAACCTTGACTTACGCAACAAATAAAACAGCAGTTTCGATGCTTCACGCACTCAAACACATTGTCTCCCTATTTGGAGCCCCAAGACAAATTGTAAGTGATCAGGATACAGCATTCAAGGCGGAATTTAAAGAATACTGCAAAACTTTCAATATTCATCAACATTTTATAGCACCTGGTGTAAGCCGATCTAATGGGCAAGTTGAACGTATGATGGCTGTAGTAAAAAATGGACTTACCATTTTTCGGAACTATGAAACCAAGGACTGGAAGAAGGGCTTGGAAGCCCTTCACCTAGCAATTAATTGTACAAAAAGTAAAACAACAAATGTAAGCCCAATAAAGGCACTGACAGGAAGACACTGTGCAGTGCCTGCTGAATTGTTATCTCTAGTTGATGAAACTGAAGGAAGAGTAGACCGTGGTCAACTTGACAGCTATATACAAAAAAAAAATTGAATTAAGAGGCAAAGAGGACAAACAAAGATTTGATAAAGGCAAAGCCAAAATTAAGCGATTTCTTAAAGGAGAAATAGTTTTATTTAAGACAAACCCTCGTAACCAGATTGGACTTGATCTTAAGTATCCAGATGCATATGAAATTTGGAAAATTTTGCCTAATGATCGCTACAAAATCAAAAAAATACCTGGAAGAGGTAGACCAAAAAAAGTGGCCCATGATCAATTAAGGTTGGCTCCTAGACCAAATGAAATCCGTGGTCAAGATCTCGTGTCGGCGTCAACAGAACAAAATGTAGACACAAATTTGAGAGAGTAATTATCAACAGATGGACAAATAATTATGGGGTCATTCGAGTTCATTGATTATAAACGTTAAAATTGTAGAAAAGATAGTCCCGTTAAAATACAATTTGTTTATTGAGGACAGGGGCCTCTAAACAATATATTTGTAATAAGTTTTGTAGAGGACAGGGGCCTCCAAACAGTATATTTACTGTATAATTTGTCGAGGACAGGAGCCTCCAGACAATATATTTACCATATAGTTTGTCGAGGACAGGGGCCTCCAAATCATATTTTTGTAATAGTTTGTTGAGGACAGGGGCCTCCAAACAGTATATTTGTAATATAATTTGTTGAGGACAGGTACGTCCAAACAATATATTTACTACATAATTTGTTGAGGACAGGGGCCTCCAGACAATATATTTACCATATACTTTGTCGAGGACAGGGGCCTCCAAACAAGATATTTACAATAAAATGTGTGTCAACCTAGACTATCAAGCAATATAAAGGTCAGTGGCGACCTTATGCAGAATGACCGTGTCGGCGTGACTCATTATTTATCTGATTATGTGTGTAATAGATTAAGTTTTTAAAAATAAATAATTAATATATGAATTATGTGCAACTTTGTGATTTAAAATAATAATGAATATTATCAACATCGGAATTACTCGTCTAGTCACGTGACATCCGAAGTGGAAGGAGTTGCTTGCTATATAAGGCACGCGCAACGCAGTCCAGGGCAGTTACCCAGGCTCCCTACTATGTGAAGAACGTAACGTTGCATAGGGACCTTCGCATGGGGAGCCTGGAAGACCACGTCAGGCAGCTAGCCGCCAGCGTGTTCGGTTGCGCTGACACTGCCCGACATCATCACCTTCACAAGATAGCGCCCTGGTACATCAGACCCCCGGATACCCGGAGAAGACTCCCCAGAGACATCCTACCCCCCCCCCCCCTGATTCCTGAGCAGCCGCCTCGGTCGCAGGTCGTCTAAGCCGGGCCTCCCCTAGGGGTCTCACCCGGCTGGACTGACCGCCCAGGCCGGCACAATGCTCATCCCTTCAGTCCAAAAACCCTTTCCAAATTAGCACCCACAACGAGGCTATAGTGCCTCCATCCGATGACACGACCATATTTAAGGCCGGAGTATGAACCCGCGGTCAGAGGGCCTGACCCTGATACCGCTTCCTTGTTGTCTGTCATCGACGACAACGAGAAGAAAGAAAGTAGCAGTCTAGGGCAGTTCGGCTTGTACGGCCGAACCGTTCAGACGTCTGACATTGATTAGGCCTGAATCATTTTGTATTATATAAAACTTTTAATAAAGTTTTTATCGTTGGACTCTTGTCTTTTTGACAATGGACCTTCAATAAGATCTAAATGGCTCTCATCAGGAACGTAGCCCTGCGCCCGTGTTCCCAACACCCGATATATACTGTGGTTTTTTTTTCAAACATATAATTGTTTATAGTCAAGGATATGTTATTTTTACTTACTCTGTAGTTATTCATTATTTGTTGGTTAATCTATAGTTATATAACGCTTAACTCTAATAAATTAATTCTAATAATACGCGTCTTTTTCGGATCCGTCACCGTCGATCCGTCTAAATTTGTAATTAAATTTTAATAAATTTGTTCAACAGTTTCATCTTGTATGAAATTATGTTTTATCAACTTTAGATTTGAAGGCTTGTTTCAATTATATGTGCCGCTAAAATAGAAGTTATAAAAGAGAATACTATAAAAGAGAATGCTTTTATAGTCGAAGTCTTGGTATTTTTGCCACGTACCCGTGGTTGTCATTGTGATGAATTGTAGTTGCATGCTTTATTGTTTGGAGATGACATAGTGAGGTCCCGTGCATTTCCTGTTCGATTATCTAACCTGTATGCACAGATCAAGGAATTAATAAAGACAATACAGATTAAATACAGGCTGTGTCTACAATACATTATTTAATCATATTTCCTGACTTAAAAAATATAATGATTTGATATGTCAAAATCAATTTCATATTTTCTTTAATAATTAAAGTAAAATAATATCATTTTACATACATAAGAACAAATATTATAATCTTGCAATATTTTTTTAGTATTTGTGTAAATAAATAATGTTCGCTAAGTTCAATACAATAGTTTGATCCAAAACTTAAACTTTAACAAAAGCAGCACCTCTCTGTACGTGATTTTAAGCCACATTCTACATAACAGCTTTGTACACTAGAACAAACACTAGTACAAGTTGAAATGCAGGAATTGTTACTATCTATGTTCTAACGCTTTGTAAATATATATGATCAATAACAATATTTAATTAATTGAAAATAATATAATTAGAAGACTTAAAAAAAATTGAACTATGTGAATGTAAAAACATGTTTTGTAGCACTGTATATAGATTGATTATCTGCTATCTCTGTATGTAAAAAAATATTGTCCTATATAATGATTGCATATAATTCGGTATAAAATTCATAAATAAAATATTTATTGTTTTAACTACTTTATCATTATAGTTCATAACATTAAAATCCTACGCATAATATACGGTCATTCCATATAACCAATGAGAAATATTGACGCAAGAATCATTTAAAACATGAACATTATCACAGTTTTATAATACCAGCTGGCGAAGGCGTGTCGGGACAGGCGTTGACCAAGATTAATAGATAAATAGGTAGACATATACAATCGTCGACTTCTTTTATTTCAAGTCATAAATAAAAGACAAAAAAAAAACAGAGTAATCAAAATTTTTAATAATGTAAGTCGCTTCAAAATAATATGGTAAGTAAAGTAAAAATTGTGTTGGACGGAGCAAAAAACTTTTTTGCCAAAGCTAAATTATACTTTCAATTTTCAACTAGCTGTATTTGTAAAATGAAGTGAATGGTTTTGGCTTTTATATCTGAGTTACGTTTTAATAAAATAAAATTATTCTCTTTCATTCATTTGTTGTGATTTCATTGTATGTTATACAGTATTACTATCTTACTTTAAGAAAACTTGAGCTTTTCGCAGACGTTAATTGTTACAATTTTTTACGTCGCCAACGTTAAACTATTTAATATGAATTTTCCTTAATGAAAATTGTTTCTTAAACTCCGTCAAATGTCAATTAATTATTAAAGGTAATGAATAAAATAATGGTCACACAAAAAATGTCTCAAAACCTTAATTGGTTTTTTAAAATATTATATTAAATAAATAATAATTATTAATATATTTACAATGATTATATTTTTGAGAAACCAATTTAATAATAATATTAAGAAAAAAAGAAAGCAAAGATTAATCAATTCTGTGTTAACTTTTGTAAATAACTTCATTGTCAAAATATAATTTCTTCTGATAATTTAGGATAATTAATAGAGGCCTAATATCTGACTTAGCTACTTTTCATAAACGAATTATATTAAAGCCTTTGCAAGTTCTAAAACTGTATGTTTCTTGGTTTAATTATCCGAAAATTCAGCTTGGTGTTACAAACTAAAATTGAAGTTGGATTAATAAGAGTGATAGTATTCCCCATGTTATAAATTCACATGAAGAGCTTAAACTCCACATAAAGAGCGGCTGTTATTAATTTTAATTAATGATTCTTTCATATTGACACTACAAGTAAGTGTTCCTAATAGAATCAATCTGGTGACAAATTAAAACAAAATGATAAAAATTAATAGTTTCTGATCATACATTACTACTTTAATATCTAAATAATCTTTTCAGATGTGTTTATCAAATTTATAGGATATGTATTATGGATATTTCAATATATGAGCCCAATTTTACATGTTGAAGTAAAATAGTTTTTGAGTTATGAGGGTGTCAAAACTGACTCCAAATGCTTCGTACTAATATTATACACGATACTGCTTGACACGCTTCCGCGAGTCTAGATTCTTATATTTGTAGTCGTTTTTAGGTCACGAGCCGGGATAGTAAAATAGTATCCACTAAATCCATCAACAATGTGAACATTTACTTTCTTTTGCTAATTTGAGACTTGTATTATTTGCTATCAGTGTTATGCAAAAATTTATAGTTTTTAATTATCAATCCAATGTTGTATATACTTTGTTAACAAATTATAATTTTATTTTATGAAATTATTTCAGTTTCTTAAAAACGTTTGCATTTTATTTATAACTTCTGATATTAAGATAAAATTAAATATTTACTACCTCGTCAAAATCTTAAGTTGAGCATAAAATTCATTCATTTGCAGAGCTTCCGGAGCATCTCTTTTTTTAATACGGTTACATTTTTTCAACCTTTATAAAACAAGTTAGAGCTTACCTCATAATTAACATCAGAATTTAGTAAAAGGTATCGTTCATGGCGACATTATCTTTGATAGAGATATATACCAGGTTATTATTCCGTAATTGAATCTCGTTTACAAATTATATTCAATTATATTATTAATATTAGAAGATCTCTTAAGCGTTCATTAAATCAAGGGATAACTATATTATAGTATTCTTTACTTTAAAATGTTTATTTTAAGTACTTGAAAATATATTTTTAAGAGATTTGCAATAATAATGATTTTTGTTTAATTAAAGTATTTAGATTAGGGATCTAAAACTTTTTACGATGTTTCTAAATCTAAAGCTAAAACAAGTTTTAGATTGTGACATAAAATGTTTAGGACGAATGTAAATTTAGGAAAGTCATTCCTTTAGAATTTACTTTGATAGTTGTATCTCAAAGATTTATTTGACTACGTTTTTAGTCTAGACACGTGATGGACAGACATTAATGATAAAATATATTTTGCTACTAGAAGATTTTGGATAATAGCTACTAGAGTAGTTTGTATTTTCTGTGCAAAATATACAAATTACAAGACTATGTTTATTATAGTTTACCGTTAGGATGAGTATAATTTTAATCAAATACTTTTATAAATTATAATTTCTATTATCAATTCATTTAAATAATATTTCTGTATAGAAATATTATTTAAATGAATTGATAATAGTAGACAGATAGACAGATTGATAATATAATTGATAATAGTAGACAGATAGATAGAAAAAATGCTAAATGTATATTTAGCATTTTTTCTATCTATATGTCTACTAAGTATAATAATAAATAAACAACATTTTGTGAAGCATTTTTAATTTACTTTATTGTTTTCAAATCTATGAAATACTGATATCAGTTTAGCGATAAAAAAAAACGACCCGCTATTCTCTGTTTAAGATTCTTCACGTAAATGTCAATAAAATAAGTTTTTATTGTCTATAATATTATATAGCTTTCGATATGACACTATAAAGTTACATGGTGCTACATAATACGGTTATAAAATAATATATTGGAGTATTTGTATTTTCTTTCCCACAACAGTGTCTTGTATTTCAAACATGCATTTGGTAGTATTTAAAATCCGTGCGATCTGCTATAATAATTGTTTATTTCAGTTTAGGGTAATTCCCGTATAGAGCAATATTTTGCCTGCTAGAAATTCTCAACTTACTTGAATAAATATAGCGCCTGCTTCTTCGGAATTAAATAGAACTTGTACGGAAATATCATTATCTAATCATGACATAAACTTTAATTTGTCATTCGCAAGTGTAGTTAGAGTTTTATCTATATATTGAATAAGTTTAAGTTCATTTAAGTCAAATAAATCATGTGATTGCTACTTATGACGCACTGCCTTGTTCGTGTAATTTACTAAGATTAAAGAGACAATGTAAAGTATACACTGTGTCTTATAAAACAGGTGATGTTTTATATAAATATCAATATCTTAAACTATCTGATATACGGTTAATTACGGATAATTTGTGTGTGTAGGATTATAATATTTTTTTTATTATAATATTTATATGCTGTGAATGCCCAAAGTTAAGTTGGCTATGAGATATTTTTATTTTTACTGTAAATTATAATTACTGTATATATATATATGTATCACCGCATCTTTTTTTTAAAAGCAAATGCATTACAAATGAGCCAATAATTCAAAGAGAAATTGAAAGTTCTTTTATTAATTTAGACATAAACTACACTTATGAAAAGACAGACTCCAGTTCATCCAAAGAATCCTTAGAAGAACAACCACCAAAACACTACACGACTCTTTTTTTATTTTTTTAAATTCCATTGCAAATAACATTTCAAAACAGTTAATATTTTTTGCTCTGTATATTTAATACAATCTATAATTGTTATAAATTATTCAGTGTAATTGTTTAATTTTGGCTTTATAAATTCAGTGTAATTGTTATAAATTATTGATATATTTTTATCACTCACATATATTCTCAAGAATACAAATAGATTTTAAAGGAAAGTAAAGTATAATCAGTATTTCTACTACATATTTGTTATACAAGTTTATTTTCGTAAGTAAATTTAATAAACCCATTAATTAAGCGACATTAAATACTGCCAATTACAAACTATATAGTACAATGTATATAAATATTATCAATTACTGTACTATTATTGATTAATGATATAAATAAATTATTACTCAATCAAGATTTCAAATTAAACTTCATATTTACTACATATATAAAATCAATACAATCATCATGAAAGCATACTCTATTAATATTTATCTATAATTAACTTTCCACAGATGGTGAATCGAGGTCCCTGATGAGATAAAGCGGAATATTTTATTGCAATTCCACGAATACTTATTTATTTAAGGATGTTTTTAAAGCAACTCAGTAGAGTAATGAGGTTGTAACCATCTCTTTATAATACTTTTTATTTCAAAGTAAAACACTGGTGATGTCAAAAGAGGAGTTAACTGAATAAAAGGATTTAAATTTCTGATACAATTTTAGCTTGAGGCGGGGATAAAGAAATTGGTACTTATAGCAATAACTTTAATAGTTTAACATTAATTATTTTAATAACATTGTCGTTATATTATATATTTCCAGTGAGCAAGACGATCTTAAAAAATAATAATATTGATATCGCACGCAGCCAAATACAACAACAGAAATATTTGTTAAGACGTTAATTTTTGTTGTTTGGGACAACTATTAATATATAGTTGTCCCAAAAATTAACGTCTTAGTAGAGATTTATGGAAACAGAGAAAAAAATATATATTATAAAATCAAGTTCGTCATGCGAGCACATGTAACAAGTTTCATGCGAGCTGTATACCTCGGTAATTGCTATACAAATGCGTGTAAATGAAACTTACTTAAAATGGGACATTAGTGTACTAGTAAACGTGTTAGGGTTCCTCTTCTTGCAAAAAAATTGTTCTTTATCTTTATTCTTATGTTTTTATCCTCGAAACTTAAAATACTATTTTAACTATAACACTACTTACTTTACTTTAAATACTTACTTAATTAAATAATAAAAGCGATTAAAACATATATATTTATTAAAAAAACTATGCTTCTGAAAGAAATAATTATCTTATCCTCCTTTCAAATATTAATTATTTTTAATGACAGTTCTATGAACTATTTAATGTTGACAATTTTATAACATAATTTTACCTAATATGTATTTATAACTGTTATCAAAGAGAGATGAATATAATGATAGATTTTAATAGTTATGTGTGATTATATATAGCAATTACATAGACGACTCAGAATTTAACCGAAAAACTCTTTTTTTGCTTAAAAAATAATTAAAGAAAAACAGAACTTTTTTTATTTAATTACTTTTTTTAAATAAACGGGTTCGTTTAATTACAATGGCTATTAAAAGAAAGATTAATCCCTTTATCTCAATAATTTTAAGCTCTAATAAAATAAAAGTCTCGATGTAAAGCAAAGTGTCTCAATGAGTACGCTCTGATTTTTTTACACTCATATTTAAAATAAGATTTTAATGAAATTTCAATAGATTTTTATAAAAAAAGGACTATTTCTTTTGTTGTATATTTTAAAAAACGATTGAAACTGTATTCATATATTTTGTATGAAAGCAATACCATAGAATTTGTGGAAAATCTTCGCTCATTATTTGAATTGCATTAAACGTAACTTTTTGACATATTTTCATGATATCATTAAAATCACAGGGTATTTAAAAACAGGGTTTGTTAAACTTACAGTATGATGTATTAAAAATAAACCCTTAATATACTCGTAGAATCATATTAAAATATATTCATAATAAAACTACCAGCCTTTATCATAAATAATAATATAGAGTAAATAATGAGAACTATTTAACAAACTAGATGTCAGTTCAATAGTCTAATAATTTTATTTGACTCTTTCATTATATTGATAAGTTTACGACTGCTCAATGAAGCCTAGAAGCCAAGCTATTGGATTTCTCGTGCCAGCTCTGTCTGAGTACGCACACTTACTGAATTAAAAACTTCACCTTCAAAGGTATGTACCTTGAGAAACTTGATCTCCGGTGTAATATAAATTATTTACTGACTTCTACATAACTTCAAAACATAAAACGTTATGTGAAAATCCACGCAATAATTATGTTTTTCATAATTAATTAGTTGATCCTTTACAAATTATTCAAAACTCTGCCATAGTATAATTAAAATTTAATTAATAATCATATATTTGTTATAAGTAGAAATATATAATGTAATTATTTTATTAATTAATTTAATATCATACATAACATACAATAATAGTCTTGCAAATAAATATATATTTTCAATAATGTATTTTGCTGTTTTAATACGACAAATGAACGATGATTTTATTTAAAATACTATAAAGTTTTAATTTATAATATCATATGATACCTCAAATGGTACTTGTTAAGATTTTTTAATGAAAAAGACAAATCCTGAGTATTTATATGCCATATAAGTAAATCTGAAAGGTCAGTACTACATTCTTTAAAGCAACTATATTTAATAAATATATATAAATATGTTAAAGCATGTGCATATCATAGTTTTATAATAATATTCATATTAATATAAATATTGTTTGTGGTTTATGGAAAATAATTGTTTTTGGCATTAATAATTAGTTCACAAATCTGTAGGTACTTTAATTCCAATGTTTAATTATAATTAATATACATATATATTTAAAATAATAATTATATTATCACAGAACATTCTCCTCTTAATCTTATCTCAAAATAGATTTTCATGTATTATGAAAGTGTTTGAAATATAAAACTAATTAAACAGCTTTTGTTCCCTAAAGAAGTTAGTTTTGGAATATAAACACTAAATATTAAGAATACCGTTTTAATAATTCTTCTTAAAAGTGTAACGGTATCACTTAATTGTGAAAACTTGTTCCTTTATTAAAAATATTAATTGAAAATAACTTTCTTTCGTTACTTTAAATTTAACACGGGTCTCACTTTTCATTGGACATTTTCAAAGGAGTAAAAAAATTAAACACTTTGTACTAAAATATTTTTTTAATTGTAAATAATGCACGTGAAAAAACCTGTACATTACGTTAACATCTAAAAACTGAATTAATTCTAATTTCTTATTGTTATATTATTTTATTTTGTAGCTTTATACATTTACTTCAGAATTATTTTTGTATTGAATTGAATTGAATGGATTATAACTTATATTATTACACTCTTATTATTAAAAAAAAAATGGATTGCGAGTCGGATTCGTCCACCGAAGGTTCCTTATAAATTTATAGGTTAAAAATTGTTCTATAACCGAGTCTCGATCTATTTCTGAAATTCAGCTCCCTAAACGGTAAAAGCTATTTTTTTACAAATGTTTGATTATAAATATGTTATGCGTATTAAAAATAAATAAAGTAGGTTTTGAAATATCCACAAGCCCTTTTATATGATACCTTAATACCACTTAAACTGGCACCATCAATTTAAAATTTCGACCAGTTGTAAGAGTTTTTTTTATTTATTTAATTGAAAATATAGAGTTTTTAGATTTTTCATTGAATTCGTAACATGAAACGATGTTAATTGCCAAATGAGAAGAACCCTATCAATTGTGTGTGATAAGTATCGAATTCTGTCGTTTTTGGGATATAAACGGTCTTTTTTTAAGTTAATTTAGAAAGAGCTACAGACCTTAGTTTCAATTTCAACTCGATATCTCCACGCATTCGCGAAATGTAAGGTCTAGATCGGCAAATAGATGAACGGACAGATTGACAGATTGTCTACAAAGTAATCCTATAAGGGTTCCGTTTTTTTCCTTTTAAAGAATGGAAACCTAAAAGCTATATTTATATATATATATATATTTATCTGGTCTCAATTCTCCTTTCTCAAATTTGGTCTTCTATATAAATAACACAAGGCAACCAGAATTTCACTACCTTCATTCACAAAAATTGATTTCTGAGAAAGCCAAAAACCAAAAAGTGTAAATACGAATAGTGTAAACTGCAAGAAAGCCGCTCAATTATTAAACTGTCTGTATGTCTGTCTATTTGTCTGTCAGTCTGTCTATCTGGTATGGTTATACTCAATGTTTTTATAGTAAAACAGCTCATATATTGCTATATATTTCATTAACTGGAGTAAATCATTATATATTAATGATTTACTCCAGTTGATGAAATAATAGAGGTAAGACGAGAGGAATATTGTTTCAGGTTATTATTAACCATTCACGTAATATATCAAAGCTCTTATTACTATTTAAGTAAATAAGAGAGCTCAGAAGCGTACATAGTTTTTGTTAATATAGTTATAATACCTTTATATTTATCTCCTGAATTAAAATAATGACATGGATATTAAACACAACTCTGATGAAATTATATTACAGGAAGTATAACTTAAGAGGGAAAAATAATATTTCGTACTTATTTTATGATGTTATGCCGTGTTGAAATAATAATAATCTATCATCGAAGCAAAATAAATATCGAACAAAACACTTTAAATAAATATATTACAAAAATTTAAACGCTTCCTATGGAATTTAAACAGTTGACATTGTTATAAAGAATTCAGTGCATTTTATATGTAAGTTTTTTTAATTGAGCTCATTTGTTTCAGAAAAGTATTGAATATTTTTTGCAATAAAATCCTTTAATTGATTTTTTTGGCTTTACAAAGAAAAAATAACTACCTTATATGTTGTCATACATAATTTTAAATGTTTATTAAAATACTATAATACTGAAACAAAAGATTAATTTATTATATTTAATTTTTATTAATACTTTCCATACTCGTAAGTACGGTCTTGCATTAAAGTGATACGGTATGTAATATAATCAATAATTACATCAGCATTTTAACACTATTACTTGAAGACTAAAACAAAATAAAACATTTTCTATATTAAGTTATTTAAAATCTTTATGACGACTAAAAACACTATTTCAAATAATTATTTTGTGTGAAGAATGAACAAGATACTACTCGTATTGAGGTCACCCATAGCCAGCAAGGAGACACCGTGTGTTAGGGAACACTACTTGTAATTGAATCTTAACTATACGATAATATTTAGTACAAAATAATTGATACGATTATAATATTTTTAATTAATTGTAATAATAAAAAGTAATTAACATAAAATCTTCATATGTGATGGTTATGACTAAAATTTGAAATAAATTATTTAAATTTTAATTTAAAAAAGCTTATTTAGACTCCAAAGTAGAAGCAAATGAGGTGTGAAAATAATATTGTACATTTTCAAATAAGTTAAACGAGTAATTAATTAAGACGTAAAAGAAGTTTAAGAGAGCTCGTACAATATTCACAGCTTAGGTGTTTGTTTTGTCAATGTTGTTTGAATACGAATCCAGTTGAGTTGTAAATACAGAGAGTTACATGTTTTATTTTCTATACTTTATACATTTATCAAATTATTCAATTTAATTTATTATAGGGCTCTTATATACTAGTAGCGAGTATATTGGTTGTGTTACAATATAATTACGATCCCTTAAAGAATGACTCTGTTTATTATCATTAAATTGTACTTTAGAATTAACCATTAAGTTCTATTCAATTATAATATGCATTGTTTGATACTCGTATGTATTGTCGAAGGAATCATTATTTAGATTCGGTTTATTTTTATTTTTTTCAAATCAGATTTCTAAAGTTAAATTACCTATTATTCTAAAGCTAATGGATGTAAAATAAAATTACTTTAGTTTATATTTATAAAGTTTTTAAACACATTAAAATGTCTATATTAATTATTAATTTTATTATATCTATATTAAAAGAATAAATATAGTTATTATTTTACAGATGTATTACTTATGAGAAATATTTTTCTTTGCAAAAAACATTGTAGAATTTAAATTAATTTGAATTTTAGACCAAACATGTTCCTTTCATAATACAACAAGACAAACCATCTGCCTACATAGTGCAATCCTAGATACAGACATGAATCATATTAAAAAATATATATATTGAATTTCGCCAGGCACCAAGGTTTATCATATCGCGAAATAAAAAACTCTTCAGTAAAATGAAAGTATGTTTTTGAGAAGAACCGTCATGTTCCAGACAGTAGTCTTTGTTTCCATCTGCATCCACATTTAAAAATTACACGTACTTGTTTTAAATTATGTAAAAAATTAAAAGGACATTGTAATTAATCAAGGCGCTACGACCAATTAATGTCGTGATTAAAAAAAATTATAACCTTAGAACTTTTGTTTTCCTCCACAATCACGTGTTATTTATTTTTGTGAAGTGAGAAGTTTATAACATAACAAATGTTCGAATTATATTTATTTTCATTGTTTTGCATTAGTATAAGATTTTTTTTTTCTTGTTTACTATATTCTTAACAGTCTTATAAATTGGATAAAAAAAAACAGGAAACTCTTTTTCTTTTGGTTGTGGAATTGGATTACAGATGTACAAAAATCTATATTGCAAAAATGCCCACTTGTAAGGATTAAAGAATAATGGAGGATATTTGCTCACAGGTAGAAGATAGAAGCGATTTAGGCATCTTGCTCTCACACTTACCATATGTAACGTAACTCAATTAGTTTAATGTCAGACGTCTGATTGCCTCATGGCCATACTAAAACATACTCAACATTATAAGATACAACCATCATAATAAAATCCTAATCTTTTTAGAATCGATTGTAAACGTTGTTGTATCGAATATTTAATCATCAACAGAACGAATTTTTATCCATTATTAAAAAAAACTTTTTCTGTGTTTTTTTTTCTATACACAAATCCGCAAATTAAATTCCAACAATGAATATAAGGTATGATGGCTTGTCACATACAAAATAACACAAATACTGAAAAAAACAATCCAGTCGGGGATATTTAGTTCCTAACATATACTTAGTTTACAAGTTTCAATTACAGAATATCAACCTTGTGTGAGACCAATAAAGATAATGTCGTTTAATATCCGTCTTTTATACGCAATATCGCCATGAACAGGGGTAGTTATCTGAGAGAAGATTCTTCGATACATTTCACTGAATCCAGATGTTTGTTATAGGATACTTAAGTTTACACCTACTCAGTTAGTGCAATTTCATATACTAAATCTGAAGTGCATTTGCTAAATTCTTTTAAGCTTTCTGTATATCTTTTTTTTAGAGAACCCAGCGAGTACACACCCAGAATTACAATTTTCACGTTCAAAGACATTAAATTAAAGTGTACCGTGAAGTGTCCATTTTCAGTCTTCACAGAAATTACACTGCAATCCCAGAGGTAGTTAACAGCAATTAAAACTCATTAAATACTTAAACTGCCTCCACATTATAGTAACTGATATATATTCAGTAATATTTTTTAAAATTCTTGTGACAAGCACAATGTGTTTAGTTGTTTTTGCTTTTAATATATTCATTCCTTTAAGATGTAAAAAGCACATGAAATGTGTTACATAATAATGTTAATAAATAGTTTAATGGGCAACTGCATCTATTTTAATTCAATACAATTATTACAATCATCCAGCTACATTTGTCCTAATTACTCGAAGCTGGTGCGAAATGACAATTTATTCCACACTCTTTCGCCAATGCAGTTTTATCGTTATCGTACTCCTAAATCCACTGAGATTTATTTGCTAAAGAAGAGGTAAAAACTCATTATTATTATTTTTATCTGTCATATTATGTCTCTAGTTCTTCTTTTAATAAGTTTTTTATAAATTAAAGAGAATACTTAAAAATTACAAAAAAAAAACTGTAACTATTTTATTGTTGTGAGTAGATACACTTACAGACATGATTAGATTACATTAGAGATTATAGTAGATTAAAGTAATTTTGGTCTTGGAATTTTCAAATATCTTAAAGAGATTCGTTTTGTATATAGTATTAAAAATATATCACCATTTTTTCGCATGAGATTTTAAAAGTGCACATGCTTTATTAATTATCGTTGAGACTAAATCGGCAAAGCTCTCAAAGTACTACACAATGGTATTTTGAATGCAACGCTAAGTGTCGCTAGCAACAACTAGTATAAAATAATAAAAAAAATATACTTATTTTAAAAAAAAACACTATGATGAATGTAATGGCATAACCATTTTCTAAAACTTTATTCTTAAATTTGTATAATTATTAGTGTTGTAATTTTATCATATTTTGTTGGAAGTTCAAAACAATATTATGATTATAACAGCTTTATTTATATTAAACATTGTTTTGTTTGAGAGATTATATATACAAAACAACATCCAGTAAAAATTAATCTGTAGATAGTTTAGTCATATAAAATAGTCCTGGTTTGCAACTTGACACATTATATATGTTATATATGTTAATAAACGTCTTCAGTCAGAGTAATTGCACTTTTGAAGGTGATGTTAATAAATCAGTGAGTTTTCGTTCTCGGAGCTCGTGTACGAAGCATCCAACTGACTTAGTATTTGGATTTCACTAAGTAATCGTAAATTTGTAAATGTAATAACAAAAGGCCTGGGCTATTAGTACTAGTTGTATTAGTAACTTCTCACCTCAGTTAAATAAATATAAGGTGTGATTGTGAAGGAAAACTTAGAATATAAGTTCTAAGAAAATAACTTTTTCTAATCACGACCTCAGTGGGTTGTCGCGCCTTGATTTGTTGCAATGTCTTTTAACGCAAATTTGAAACAATGTTGTGCTATTCGTCTGCCTTGTGTAATATACGCTATTTTTTCATATGTAATATATGAGATTAATGATTTCGCTGATTTAAACTTTTTAACTCTCTTTTGAAAATGATCAAATTATTCATTCAAACGTATCCGGTGATAGTCTTAATTTATTTCGAAACACGATACTTTTGATAATGAGTTTACTATCAATCCGTACATATTATAACCTTTACCTTGATCAAAAATAACATTAAAGATAACTCGTTAATTTTAACATATTCTTTTATTAAAAGGGAAGGAATTTACCCCAGAAATGAACGACTTTATTTTGTAAACCAATATTAGTGTAACGCACAATTTGGAACAGAGAAAAACCTCCTTATGAATTGAATTGAATAACCTACACAGCTAAAGTGATAAATGACAATGCATAAAATATTTAAAATAAAACAGCATTATGTAAAGGAATAAGTAAACTCAGTACTTACAGTTCTTCAGCTGCATAAAACAAACATTTAGATAACAAGCGCTTAAGTCATGAATATTGTTAAAGCTCTCGTAAAATTCTATCACGTCTTAATTAAGTCGTCTTTAAATACTTTGAAAATATACTAATGTTATTTTTAAGCACCTCATTTGCATCTTTTTTAAAGTCTAACGTTTTACAATTTAATTTAATATAATTTAGTACTATCACAAAGCGATAATCTAATTATATATTATTTAACATGTTTGAACGATGAAAATGGATAGTTTTTAACCCTAAATACATAAATAAAATAATGATACATCACTTGAAGTTGTAATTCTGTAATAGAATACTCAAGTCAATAAATCGTATGAACGCAAATTACTATAAATATAAATTACTATCGTATACACGCTCTTATAACTTACTAAGATTATAGAGACGGCAACATAACATTAGAATTTTATTTGTTTTCTATTTCAAATTATAAGAATATCATTAATATTTAAATTTCTTATTTCAAGTTACTGGGTATGAATGACTACAATTAGTCCATTTGAATATTAGTTTCAATTACTGCAGATTAGTCTCGAGTGGTTTTGCGTTCATATATTATTGTAATTTAATATAGAAAAGAATTTAAATGTTCTGTAATTGTGTGATCAGTAGATAGAGGAGATACAAAGACAACAACATCTGCTAACAATTATAACTAAATAATAGTCTATTTTTAACAATCGATAATATCGATAAATGGAGTTTCTTTTATTGTAACATATTTTTAGTATTTTTTCATTAACATTCTACACGTAGGTACGTACGTACGTACACTAGGCACACATACGTGGGACATCTAAATATTGAAGTTAAATTATATTTAACATTTATATCATACAGTTATAAGATAAAAAAAAACGGAAATAAATACAAAAAAGGATAAAAATACCTTAATTCATTGCAAATATTAAGAATAAAATGGAAACCTAATAAACTTCTGATATATATTTGAATAGACCGAAAGTTAAATCGTTAGACGCTATCCTTTCTTACAGTCCATAATATTCATGCCTTCACTATGAACACAAGATGATAAAGTTCTGAAAGTCTTTTTTATTTAAATACAAAGAAAAAATACAGAAAAGTTGTTAAATTGATAAGTTATATTATGTAGACAAAAAAGTGTATTATAATATAAGCTTACAATACTTTCACGATGCGTCTTTCAAAAAAAAAAAACAAATTTTAAGTTAATTAAGCTTACGTTGTAAAGTAAAATATTATAATAATAAGAAATATTTCATTTTATCAATTCATCTAAAATATGCAGGTTTTATGACATTGTTTACATTTAAAATTTAAATTTTTTAAAGTGTTCATATTTTTTTCTCTTTTGTAATTTTTTCATGAAAGTAAGAGCTGTGTTAAATTTATGCAAGTTTTTGCACATGATTTTTATTTATTATTTTTAATGAAAGTGAAAACTTTTACCATTAAGCGGTACCTCGTTTGACTTTTAGGGAGATTTAATAAAACCTTATTCGCAAAACCTTGGTGTATATTTTTCAAAGATAACTCTATGCTTAAGCATCACAAAAATAATTAAAGAACTTTTGTACTCTACAAAGGTATGTAATATGTAGGTAAATATTACATATTGGAAAATAAACTTAGAAATTAACCGGAAAGTGTGTTTGAACGGGTTACGACGTCGTTATAAAATACTTTAAAACTTTATACATAATATATATATGAAAGTGATTTACCACTCACCGACTCATCAAGAAATGTCCGAAACTATCTGTCCAATTATCTTAAAATTTTACATCAATACTTTTTATGTGACGTAGACGTCCACTAAGTACGGGATTTAACCAAATTTCAAGTCAAATTTCAAGTGATGTGGAAATCTGTGTATTCACTGACTATTTCTCTATTTAAAATTTAAAAACCAACATTAAATATAAAATTCAAATTAAAAACTATATATATATATATGTATATGATCAAGGGATGTCAAAAGAGCATGCACTCACTTGGTGGAGAATATTCATTGGATTTCCGAGGTTACCAGAATGCGTTGCCGGTCTTTGAAGAGAAAGTATTGAAAAGATTTTATATGGTATAATATATAAATTTAGTATTTATAAAAGATTGTCAAAATTAAGTAAAAATGAATAAGGTTTAGATAAGTAATATTTAAGGTTTCATACTCTGAAAGAAAAGATCAACCCTTAAGAGACTTATTGTTTATCAGCCTGTCAGGACCCTTTTCTCAGATGCAAGATATAAGTAAAAATGAAAATTAAACAAGATGTACATTCCTCTAGGGCAAAAAAAACCTTCTCAAGTTAAAACAATACTAAAAGAAACGCGTTTGTGGCGTTAATTTTTAAACTTGCAAAAAAGATAATAACGTAGACTTCTAACGTACTTTCCATCTTCTTAATAAATGGTTTGAGTATTTTATTATGAATGTATGTATTATATACTCTTTATGAGACCTTTTCAAAATATTAAATACTTGATTCTACAATACTATCATTTACATATATCCCAATAATATTGGTTTATTATTTTTAATTTTTTAATTAGTCCTATTTTGCATAAAATAAAATATAATTAATAATATATTGGAGATCGAAAGAGAAATATAACGAAGCGTCCCGTTATATGTTTTTTTAAAAGCATGACGCCACAATTGTTAATGACATGAATGACATAATCAAATACCGTCCATACTTAATGGTTAAACGTCGGTGTTTCTAATAATAAAATCTTCGTCTTGAGGAGATATGATGGCTTCGCCGGCTCGAGTAAGTATCATACGAGTGATTGTGCTCTTCCCCTTTTATATGAAAATGATGTATGCGGTTTGAATGCAAAACATTGTTGAGGTTATTCAGATCACGATGTTTTTATCCTTAAAATGTGACTAATTTCGACATATTTACTCATCCTATAGGAATAAATTTATGTTTCTTGTATTCATTACTAAAATAACAATAACTAATCCTTGTTAAATAATTTTAATATGAGCGGATTGTGTTTTATTTTTAAGGTTACTGAGGCCAAGTAAGACGCTTCAGACTTTACTGTTTGGACCATTTCATTTCTTCTTAAGAATAAACTCTCACTTTGCTGAAAACTTTTTTATTTTCTGATAGAGTTTTGTAAAATAAAACAGTGCTAACTATTTTGGTTATAAAATTATAAAAAAATAACTTGTTAAATGTGTCTGTTGTCGCTATTTTATTTACTACATTACTTTTAATAGAAAAACAAAATACAATCCATTAAAGTGACCTAAAATAATTGAAAAATGATGTAATGTGTTCCTTTCTTATTTATAAAAAGATTAAAATCAAAGATAAGACAATAAAAGTGTTACGATAAGGATTTAATAAATTATGATTCCTTTCCTCGAAAGAAAAAGCGACATTTGAAGGATATTTTTTTGCCTGCTGACAGGACCCTTTTTCTCAGGGATGCAATATGTCAACTTAAGATTAATATGAAATAAGGTGCACAGTCCCCTACGGATATAAAAAAACAAGCTTCTGAAATCTTAAGAAAAGTCCATATAATAATAGTATTTCTACAAAGTTAATATTATGTATAGTTATGTACACGTAATAATTAGATTAATATTAGTATATAGTGTAATATATTCTAAGTAATATTACATGTGGACTATAAGAGAACTTGCCCGACTAGTGTCAAACGCATTCGGGTTCTTTTTCATGAGCTCGGAGCGTGGCGGAACCCAACTTGAACTGACAAGTTATATTATAAGTAACAACAACCTCTTAATACAGTAGTAGAAATAGATTGAAAATAATTATTCAGTAACACTAAAATTGACGGAGTGTTTTCAATAATGTTGTAGGTATTTTACCAAGTGACTATAGATTAGATACCACAATACCAAAGATACAGTAGTATCCGTAATGTACATACCCTGTTACTTTTATAATACATTTTATTAACTGGTCTTTATTGTATTTGATTTTCCCAAGATGCTTTTATAGATATTTTTTAAACACTCAGGTTATATTTTGAAATATATATATATTGATGAGAGCAATAAAAAAGCACTGATTTTATATTCAATCATTAAATAGGTTACAATAAAAAATAGACATACTTTATTAATAATTCGGTATTGTAAAATTAGACAATCATAAAGTTTAAAGAAAGAAAATAAACATGGATAAAATATCTTAAGTTAGAGAAGCATATTTGTTGTTATAATATAAATAATATATTGATAGTAAGTGCAGTGAAGTCACAATATGTGCAGAATTCCAAAGAAATCCAAAGCTTCCTGAAGCTGACAACATCAAATTCGTAAAATAGTACGAGATGTCACAGCCTATTAAAGTCTTTTGAATTACCTGTCTATAGATAATCAATCAATCTAATCACAGACAAACATCACAAAAATTTTAATGTGTGACTAAGTGATAAAATTTGTACAGAAGTTAAGTTTCTACGTAACAGTACTTTAAAAGGGTTAATCTATGGACCAATATTAACGTAAAAACTCCAATTGGGAACGTGTGTACAAAACTAAAATTGATATTTTACAAATGAATTATTTATTTTATTTATTTTATTTGACTCTTTATTGTACACCACAATACAAATGAAATAAAAAAAAAAGTTACAGTTACATGTATAGAAAAAAAATTGTACCGTACAAAAGGAGGTCTTATCGCCTAATGGCGATCTCTTCCAGACAACCTTAGGTTTAGGAAAACTGCAGGCACTTAGGTAATGGATGGTGGTGTTATTATAATAAACATACTTACCAATAATTACACATAGATACATTTCAATAATACAAAAATATCAATATATATATAATACATAACAAACATACACTAATAAATACAATATAATAAATATGATATATGTCTAATAAGCAAAGGTAACTAATTATCGTCAGAAAGGTAGTATTCTTTAACAGATTTTTTGAATATTTCTAAGGATTTAGATCGTCGAATATTTAAAGGAAGAGCATTCCACAGCTTGGTTGCACGAATTATAAAGGAACGTTTATAAAATATGGAATTGTGAATAGGCAGTTTTATAGTGAGAATTTGTGAAGATCTCGTAGTATCTTGCTGACCTAGAAATACAAATTTTTCTTTTAGATAAAGAGGTGTTTTCGGGTGAAATAGTACACAGTACAGTAGAGAAACTAAATGTAAATCCCGGCGTCGACGTATAGGAAGCCACTTGAGTTTTTTGCGAAATTGTGAAATGTGGTCATATTTGCGTAGGCTAAATATGAACCGTATAGCAAGGTTTTGAAGTCTCTCAAGCTTGTTTAGTTTGTCCTCGGTGAGATCAGTATAGCTTGCGTCGGCGTAGTCTAGAATGGACAGAAGAAGTGAATGTGCTAACATAATTTTGTTAGGAGTTGGAAGGTAAAAACGCAGTCGACGAAGTGACCTCATAGTACTAAATATTTTTCTACTGATTTCTTTTATTTGTATAGACCACGACATTGTCTGATCCAAATAAATGCCTAATTTTTTTACAAATGAACAATACGGTATAGTAATGCCATTAAATTGTATAGGTGGTAAATTATTGTTATACATACAAATATAAAGCTGCAACCACACATAAGAATAACAATATTAAGTGGGCAAACAGTTTACAATCCATTACAATAAAACAACGCGCAACAAACGTTTATGTCGTGATTAGATAATGTTATTTCCGTACTACTATTTAATCCTGAAAAAACATGCGTTATATTTATTTTAGTGAGTTTTTCTAACAGATCAAAATTGCTAAATACTCTGATTTTTATATCTTCTTAGATATTACTTAGGTACTACCATAAACTGAAATAAACAATTATTATCGTAGATCGCACTGATTCAAAGTACCACCAAGTATATGTTTGCATCACAAGGCCTAATTTTTTGAGAAAAGAAAATAATGAGAAGATTGCGGTATCTGTTAAACAAGTACTCCAATACATTATTTAATAATCGATTTATTTAGCACATTGCAACTTTATAGTATCATATCAAAAACTATATAATATTTTAGACAATAATAACTGACTTTATTGACATTTACGTGCAAAATCCTAAACACAGACTATCGGGACGTTTTATTTTCATCACTAAACTGATATTAGTATTTCACAGAATTGAAAACCAAAAAGTAAATAAACAAAATGCAGTGCTAGGGGTTTGATTAACTTTTGTACTTAAGTAAATCAAACAGTTATATTATATACCCAGTAAAGCAATTCAAATAAATTTATAATAGCAACAATAATTTTAAAATATTCTAACAAACCTATACTCATCCTAACGGTAAACTTAAATAAACATAGCTTTGTAATTTGTACAAAAAATATCCACCTCTGTAGTTGCAAATCTTCTAATATCTCTTAACACATAAATCTGTCTCTCACCTGTCTACACTGAACGTGGACAAATCCGTCTGTGCGATACAACTAACAAGGTAAAATCTAAGGGAATGACTTATCTCAATATACATTCGTCTTTAATTTTTATGTTACAAAGTAAAACATGTTTCCACTCTAGATTTAGATTAATGTTAAAAAATAGTAGATTAAAAAGATATTTTTTTTTTATTTTTTTTTTATGTAATAGGAGGGCAAACGAGCTGGCGGGTCACGGATGGACGTGATCACCGCCGCCCATGAACTCTTGCAACATCCGAGGATTTACAAGAGTGTTGCCGGCCTTGTAGGTAGGAATAAACGCCTTTTTTGAAGGTACCCATGTCGTACCGATCTGGAAATACCGCCGAAGGGAGTTCGTTCCACATTCGAGTGGTACGTGGAAAAAATGTCCTTGAGAACCGCACAGTGGAGGATCGCCACGCATCCAGGTGGTAAGGATGGTATTGGAGGCGATGGCGCGCTGTGCGGTGATGAAATTCGGCAGCAGGCATAAGATCGAATAGTTCTTCGGAACACTCCCCGTTGTAAATGCGGTAGAAGACGCACAAAGAAGCCACGTCTCTACGCAGTGCCAAAGAGTCCAGCCGTTCGCAGAACACCGGGTCCCCGACAATTCGAACGGCTCTCCGTTGTACGCGGTCAAATGGTAGAAGCTGATATTGGGGTGATCCGGACCAGAGATGAGAACAGTACTCCATGTGTGGCCGGACCTGCGCCTTATAGATCGCAAGTCTTTGGTCAGGTTTGAAGTACTGCCTCGCTCTATTGATCACTCCCAATTTCATCGAGGCCAACTTGGCCTTGCTCTCCAGATGACCACGAAACTGACAATCGCTCGAAATGTCGAGACCCAGTATTCTGATACTTGGCGAGGCAATGAGGGGAGTGCTCTCGAAGAGCGGTGATACGACAAATGGGGTTTTCTTAGTGGTAAACGCGCAAACCTGTGTCTTTAGGGGATTGAACTGAACGTGGTTCAGTTCACCCCACTCAGAGACCATCCCCAGGGAGGTCTCTATTGAAGACACAAGTTTCTTTCGGCACTCGTCGACGTTCTCCCGAGTGAGACCTGCACGGCCGGAATATACCGCATCCCCAGTACTGTCATCCGCATAACAATGTATGTTGGAGATATCCAACATATCATTGATGTGCAGGAGGAACAGAGTTGGGGATAGCACGCAGCCTTGGGGTACACCAGCGTTCACGGGCTTGGGGTCCGAACAAAAACCGTCGAGAACGACCTGTATGCTCCGCCCAGTGAGGAAGCTGGTGATCCACTTGCATAAACTCTCGGGAAGCCCATAGGAAGGTAGCTTCGAAAGAAGCCCCTTGTGCCATACACGATCGAAGGCTTTCGCCATATCCAGACTAACTGCCAGACCCTCTCCCTTGCTTTCAATAACAGCTGCCCAACGGTGTGTAAGATACAACAGAAGATCACCAGCCGATCGACCATGGCGAAAGCCATATTGCCGGTCATTGACCAACTGGTGATCCTCGAGGTAGATTAGGAGCTGTTTATTGATAATGCTCTCCATTACTTTGGAGAGCAGAGAGGTAATGGCGATAGGTCTGTAGTTAGCTGGTTCCGAGCTATCACCTTTTTTAGGGATCGGATGGACAAGGGCACGCTTCCATGTGACCGGGACTACGCCTTTAAAGTAGGAGTACCGAAATAGACGCGTTAGCACTGGAGTCAACTCAGGGGCACACGTTCGTAACACCAATGGAGAAATGCCATCCGGCCCACTCGACTTATGAACGTCCAAGGAAAATAGAGACTGCCTAATAGTTTTCTGCCGAAAAACTATTTCCGGCATTGAGCTCTGACACCGCGGGATGATAGGCGGTGTCTTCCCCTGGTCGTCCAAAGTTGAGTTGGAGGCGAAAAGAGTGCCCAAGAGATCGGCTTTCTCTTTTGGGTGTGGGCCAGAGAGTCATTCCCTACGTGCAACGGCGGTAGGGACGGCTGGCTAAAGTTTTCCAGAGTAGCCTTTGAAAGCGCCCAGAATTTGCGCGTGCCAGGCGGGTACTTTGCCAGCTGATCCCCAATTTTGACGACATGCTTGAACTTTGCTCTAGCGATTTGCCGTTTGAAGAATCTGGAGGCACCATTATATTTCCTCTTCAGAACTCCAGAGTTCGGATCCTTAGTGACTAACGCATTGACCCAAGTTTGATAAGCCTGCCGTTTGCCAGCTGCTGCAGCCCTGACAGACGCATCAAACCAAGGCCGCGATCTGCCACGAAGTGGTACCACAGAGCTTGGTACAAATAGTTCCATGCCCTGTAGTATCACATCAGCTACAGCCGCTGTGCAGTCACTAGGATTATCGGAAGGAAAACAAATCGGCCCCCATGGGTAGGATGCAAAAAAGGACCGCATTCCATCCCAATCCGCTGACTTGTAGTGCCAAACGCGATATCATTAATATTGCAATTTGTTTTTCACAAGAGCGTAACTAAAAATTATTTTTAAGTAAAGATAAGGAGCTTATGATACGGTTATCCTTTGATTTAATGAACGCTAACAGATCTTCTATTGTTAATAATGAAACCATCAAAACATAATGTCGTTTAATATCCTTCTTTTATACCGTATATGGCCATCAAAAGATGTTGTTATTTAACCAAAAACGTTCGATACATGTTATAGAATCCATATGTTTGTTATAGGACCCTTAAGTTTGGACGAACTAGTAATATGTATCTTTACATAATGAGAGAGTATTAGATTTTTTTTGTGTTTCTTCATTTCGTAAAGATAAGTTAACTGTTTCCCAAATATCTTAACGTAATTAACATATGTACTGTAACATTAATGGGATAAATTGCTTACTATATATATACTATATGTATTATGTATACTATACTTTTTGTTAATATTTTAAATGTAATTTCTTGTGTATTTTCACAATTTTATGGTGTTTTTAACAAAAAGATTACTAATAATATGTAATATATGATATACTTCATAGACTTTATTTACGCGCTAATTGCGACAAACTTCCGAAATAATTAATGAAACTTACCTCTTTGAGAAGCTATTACTATCGTAGTTCCAGACTAACATAAAAACAGTACTATTTAACATAGGAGTAAGTGGTTAAACTAAAACGTGGCGTAGCGATTTATGATCAACTTAAAGTTTCAGAAAGAGCTTACCAGTTAAATATTTAAATAGAATTATGATTTATGCGTCAACCCTACATGATAATATTGTTAAATATTTTATGTTTGCTATAGAGAATAAAGTATTAAAATATATAACATTAATGTACGCATATCAACCCAAAGTAAATGAATAACCAAATTTAAAGTAGTAGGGTTTCTCAAAACTATAATTTTCTTGCTATAAGAAATTACTTGTTAAATATAATAGTTAATTTATAAAAGAATAATTTATTTGCATTTTAATTAACCATATTTTAATTTGCACCGCAGCTTAATCATTCTTAAGAGATATACTCGTAGATAAGAGATGCTTATTCAAATCAAATGAATTTTTATGTTTAACTATTGAAATTTAGACTAAGTTATAATATTTTAATTTTATATTAATGTCAGAAGTTACAAAATATAAAAGCAGATGTATCTTAGATTTAAAACAAACTCGTTTAAAAGTGGTGCAATTAAAGGTAAGCCTTTTCATCACACCTTAATTAATCTTTTAGGTAAATTAACATAAATATAATTAGACAATGAACAAAATAAAATAGAATAAAAGACTGAATCATAATAATTGTTTTTTATACCATAGTTAGACTTGGCTTTGCACATTATGTTTTAAATTGATTAGTAAAGATTACCAAAATCTACTCATAGTTCTACTCGTCTAGTCATACTCGTTCTACTCATCTCAATGTAATTAAGTTTGATATCGGAGCGTGTCGAGAGAAATACTACCGAACTCCCACGTTTAATTGTTTACTCTCCCCAGTGACACTGGAATGTAAGCATTCCTAATGGCTGCATCTTATTAACATTACATTTAATTTGTGCTGAAATTATGTTTGCATATATCTTTACGATTACAAGTTAATACACGGGACTTTCGATCAAATATATTAGAAGTGTTAGGTCTAGATAGTCGAGGAATCAAATTTTATTTATTACTATTATATTTCTGATAATGAAATTAATAAATATATTTACTTAACCTAATACTGAAGGCAGATAATGTAAAAATCTCAGATTAGCGAAAACAATAAAATGTTCACGTAGTTGATGGATTTGGTCGGGACTATATCACTTTCTCACCACGGCCTGAAATCGACTATAATTGTTATAGTTTAGATAAAAGCACAACCCGAGGCAGATGAATTAACTAGTGATATATAATATATACTATACTAGTAATATTAGGACTTATAAGACCCATTTTACTACACATTAGCACGTAATAAAATAAAGACGAGACCATTCATTTAAATTACAGCGAGCCTCAAATTTTAAGTATAATATAGCTTTGATAATGTAAAAGCTTCATGCAAAAGCATTTTTAAGTTATTTAATATGATATTTTGAAGCTACTTACACTTGTATCACATCTTGTAAATACAAAGTGCGCTAAAACATTGATAGGAACAAGAGCTGCATTTCAACTTATACTACTATTTATTCGAGTATACAAAGCTATACTGCTAGTAGTGCAGAATGTGGCTTAAGATCACGTAGAGAGAGGTGCTGGTTTTGTTAAAGTTTAAGTTTTAGATCCAACAATTAACTTAAAGTATCTTGAGCAACCTTTGACTACTTTGTTAGTCTAAATATTTGCTTATTTTGAATTCAATCAGCACACCTGACAGTATATGAATAAAGCAAACATTGTTATTGATATTTTACTCTACGCCGTGCAGACAAACACTAAGTGTAATGTCTTTACGTTAACTTGCTCTAAATACATAAAATATATGTTTAAATTTCAGATTAATTATTAACTTAATTTCTATGATACAAAAAATAAAACTAAACGTATATTCTTTCTAGATTGATTAGGATCTATCTTATGTTTCTATAATGTGACAGTAAAAAGGTTAATATATATTTTTAAACAGTTTATTTATAGTTGCATTTTCTTTATAATTTGTTAATTTTTTATCTAATGATCAGAATTTGTTTGAAATAGCATATCTATTATTACTCTTCAATGTATTAGATAACAATATGCTAAGACTTATTATATTTGTATTATAGATTATGTTGAAAGTTTTGTGAAAGTAATCGTTTTAAATTAATTAAGAGAAGAATTTTTCAAGCGATTTCTCTCTTTCATTCTAATCACTTTTCTTGTCTGGCTATTGTATTTCATCCTCCACACATGTGCAATTGCAAGCAAGCCTTTTACCACCAATTTGTAGTTTTTTATTAACTTTCAGTGTAAGCATAATAAAAAAAAAAATAAACATGACTTTTTCCATAAACCTACATTCATTTCTCCATTAAAATGATGATATTTTATTTCAACTATAGACACAAAAAATTCTAGTGAACTTTTGGGATTCGAAGAATCATATAACCATCTGTTAGAGTCTTGGAATACAATTTTTAATTACCTACTCGTACTTATAAACAAAGTAGTAAGTAAATAATAGGTTACAAGTGTTTGTAGTTGGTATGAGTATTATATAAAATTAATATATTTTTAATTAAATATAGGTCGGTAAATAAGATTGAATACCAAATTATGGCCTGTATTTTCTAAGTATTTTTTTAAATATTTCCTTTATCTGTACATGTTGGTTAGGAAATAAAACAGACAATACATAGGACCTCACTACGTCATCTCCAAACAATAAAGCATATAACAACAATGCGTCACAATGACGGCAGCGAGTGCGCAGTGGTATACGAGAACACAAATTTGAAGGCTTCAACTATAAAAGCTTGAAAATATAGATTTCTATTGAATATCCTCTAGTTTGTTCGTGTATAGTAATTTCGAGTTGATAATAAATAAGTGAACGTTAAATTTAATATTTAATGCACTGACTTTTATAAAGTATTTAAAAATATATCATACAACGACATATTTTTTGAAATATTTATTAAAAATGACGTATTTTTTAATAATTATACGTGACAGGCAGACATACAGATTCGACCGAGAGAGATATATATAAATATATATATGCACCGTAAATTAGTGTAAACAGAGTCCGAAGTCGTGTTAATATTATATTTTACAAAACAAATACTTATTAAAAAAGTGAATAAACATATTTATTTCAATGTATTTTTTTTTTAATAAATAAATATATAACCAACATCTTTGTATTAGTCGAGTTTCAAGTAAGTATGAATAAGCTTAAAGAATCCACATTAAGCCGACGAAGGTTATTGAATATATGAATAAATACATACATTTATGAACACATAAAATACGAGTACATACACTTATGATATGATCACATAAAATTAACATACTCTACAGCACAAGGGCATATGACATAACATTAGCTCATGATTTTTGAGGGTTTAACGAGGTCATTACTTTAATAATTACGGTCAGTGAATATAAATCAAATTCACTCCATAATTACTTTAATTCACATATTTTTGCCTCTTGTGGGTATTTCTCTGTTAGGCTATATATTTGTACCTAACATATTTATTTAAGATTAAGAAGCCTTCGTTTAGTTAAAAAAAATAGATATGATATGACGAGATATAGAATGAAATGAAATTAATGAAATTGCTTACTTGTATTGATAATCAATATTTTATTAAATGATCAGTTACTTCGAATGTAAAAATATTTATATTTAAAAAAAGATTTAATTGAGGTTACAAAATATGGTCGTAGTGGTTTATTTATTTATTTATATAGTGATGAATAAGCCACAAGTCTTTGCAGCAGATCAGCAGACCGTCAATACATCTTCGAAGTTCACCAAATGTATATTGAATATATAAAAGATACATTTGAAAGTGTTAAAGCAATGTGCCTAGTAACTACCAAAACTTTAATTAAATGTACTAGGCTTACTTTTAAATTTTTAAACGATGTGGCGGTTAAAAAAGTTCAGACGAATTAGAAACATAGGTCTCCAAAATTATAAATCGAGGAACCAGACAAGATATAATAGTAAAATGTGTTCCAAGCACTTAACAAAACTATCTAAATAAATTTTCGGGGAAAGATAAAGTCTGACTAAATAAGTTAATAGCATTGAGCATGTCTTACTACTTTGTCCTCTATTCCTAACATTATAGCTGAACCCTAAATCGGGGATAATAATTATATGTGTATTTTGAATAATTAACGAATTAACAGAAATTCGATTAATACTGCTTTTGGTAATTTCTCACTTTTATTTATTACTAAAATATTACTGGTAATAAATTAAATGTCACAATTAATTTGTTATTTAAAAATGTTGAAATGTAAGCAATACTTTGTCAAAATAAAAGCACGCTGTACCCAAATGGGAGTATTTATAATTTTCGTTCAACATTTTTCAATAAACGTAAAAACTTTCACAATCAAGAGTTACCTCGTTCGGCTTTTGAGGAAATTACAACGCTGTTCGTAACATTTCGTGTATATTTTTAAAAGGTATCTCCTTTAGAGAACAAAAGCGTGTTTAATTAGTTTTGTGTTGCTAAGATGTTTATACAATATTTAGAAAAATAAAGTTTAAGTGAAGGTTTAGGCGACGCTGTGTTTAACAGTGATTATGATAAATCGTTTAACTTAATATAATTACACATTTTCTCAAAATAAGAGAATAAATATAAAAAAGGATTTTTTCGAGTAACATTATTTTTATTTTTGTAATTATATATTTTTTATGAAATAAATTAAATTATTACCTTTTATTGAATATCTGGGACCTGGAATACTCTTATTTTCTATAAAAACATTATTTAGAAAATAGGAAAATAAAAAAGTTACACATAAAGCAAGGTAAATAATATATCGTTATATATTAAAAAAATCAAAAGTAAAGGTCTCTTAAATATCTTTTTTTTTTATTCTAGTCTTCAAAAACGTCTTTGTCTCATTATCTTTTCTATCCACTCACAAAACGTCCAGGAATAAATGTTTTATATTTGGACTCCGTATTTGGTAACTCTATCAAAGCAAAACACATTGTTTTTTTTTTATTTTCAATATGACGATGTCTGAAAATACGTAAAACGCAATTTGGAAAAAATGACCTCATTTGTATTTCTCAATATTACGAAATAATAACTTGAATTATATTTAAATAAAAACTGCTCTTGCATTTTAATATTATACCATCAAAAAATTATTCATTGAAACAACGTCACCTAAGACAAGTACTTAATCCAAGGATATAATAAAAGTAATTAAGAACATATCTATACCATAAAAGACAGCTTGAGTTGCGTTTGAATATATTTATTAATCAAAACATGTGTCGCTTTAGATTGTTTTCAATCATTAAAACTGAAATCTGACTGTTTGACATGAGATCTTCAAACCAAAAGAAAATTCAGTCTTTCTAAAAGTAATAGATATAATCTTAAATTTTAATACGTTTAGAACATTAACTGCATTAGTATTTTTACTAAATCTCGTTTGACTTGAGATCTTTTAAATTTTATTATCATTACATACTCTATTCTAATGAAATATTTTATATGCAGTCGACACACTGATATCTTTCAAGTATAATATATATTATAAACTAAGTTTTTAGCAAATGATATTAATGATGATATTAACAGCTATAAGTAGTAAGTTTACCCTCGTGATATTAAACACGCTTTAAAAAAGTGCTATAATTTCAAAAAAATTTATTCTGACAGCTTCAAAAATCACAGATTTGTGTTGCAGTCGCTGGTAGAATAGTTTTTGAAAAAAGAAACCATTTTTTGAAACAATTAATATATCATACGATCACGATAAACACCAACACTACCTATTGTTACATTGAAATAAAGTTTTCTTTAAATTATATTTGGGTAAGGAATGTACTTTTGAACTGATCAACTCAACAATTTTAAAGGATGCTGTCACTAAGTTGATTAATAAGGATGTTTTACTCTGCAAAAAAACTTTTAAATATTTTTTATCATCTGTCAATACTTGTTTCATAGAATATAAGATCAAGTGACAAATAATAGCAGAAGTTCAGTCACCTCATTTTCGTGATTACTAGAATTTTTTTTTTATAACTAAGGCGACTTGCATTTAATGGTTATCTCATATTTCAATCACTATTTCAAGCGTCATCATAAAACAAATGAAAACTGAGTATTCTTAATTAAAATATCGCGGTAAAACTCTAAAATGTTTTTATAAACATCATTTATACTCGTACAACCAAACCATTTAGAATAATATAATGAGTTTGGATTATTTTTATAAGTTTCATATTAAATGCTTATCGAAACCAACTTATGATAATACTATTCGTGGAAAATAAAAAAAAGATAAGAAATATGTTGAAGACAAATTGTAAATATTATTGAAAGTTATTTTAGGTAGCTTTAAAAATTTCTAAAACTGTCGTTCAATATGAAATTAATAAAACTGTGATTGAATAAAGCAACACAAAAAATACCGCTCTCAGCGACCGCACGAACTCAGTTCTTAAAGTAAGTATAAGCTCTATTACTACAAGCGTGGCTTATCACCGCATTGTCGTATGCACATCCTCGAATGTTTATTAACATTCAACATCTCATTGCTAGTATAATTTAATACATTAGTAATACGATAATAATTACATTTACCGTTGAACAGTAAGTGTTTATTAAAAAAACTCTCGATTAGGAAGTCTAAAGATATTTTCCGTCATCATCAATAATTATCTTTTTATTTCAGCAAAAGTCATAAATCTATTTTTCCATTGGTTAAAACCGTTTAATAGTTGAGTTTGTGGCATTCAAAGACACAATCGCGACCAATGATTATGTTTTGCTGATTTTCCATCATGGGTGGGGTATATTAAGTTTCTCTTTTTTTCTGATCTAGATTGGATTTTATTTATTTTAAAATAACTACGCTTTTTCTTATAGTAAAAAACTTATTCGTATAAAATTTAATTTCTTTTGAAAAAGTTCATAAAAGTAAGACCTTTGTTTAATTTAATGCAAACTCTACGGAAGTGTTTAATTTTCATTTATAATTTTTAATAAAAGAACACGTTTTCACAATTAAGCGGTAACTCGTTACACTTTTAAGGAGAACTTGTAAAACGGTATTCGTAACATTTAACTCCTCTAGAATACAGCTGTTTAATTAGTTTTATGTTACTAATATTATGATTTGTGATTCAATTAAAATCAAAATTCAAAATACAAAATTTTAAATACGAAATACAAAATTATAATGATTAATAAATTATTCACTCATTAATAAAAAAATATATAAAACAAACATATCAAAAATTAATTAAAGCATAAATATAAAATAAATCAATAAAACAAATCAATAAAACTAAATTTATAAACAAATGTATAATTTTTAGCAGGTAGGTAGGACAAGGAAAAGACTGAGGAAATTATGACCGACTATACAACGTTTGGAAACTCAACTAAAATTAGTGATTGCAATACCGAACGATTTTTCAATACCGGTATTTCGGTATTGTGTTTAAGCAAAACCGGGATACCGGTATTGATACCGGTATTATAAAAAAATTACGAATTGTCTAAAATACAAAAAAAAAATCGAATTTTAATTACAAATAAACAAGTTAAACCAAAACCAACTGATTATTAATAAAAAAATCTTAGCTATTAACAAAAGAGAACGAATGATATTATTTGTGAAGTAATATTTTATTGTCTAATTACAAAATGTTTACAACTTATTATATAAAATATACATTTTTTTTTTCAGACTCTTTTCGCAAAAAATATGCTCGCAAAAAACACAGATTATCAATACTGTCGTCGCTTAGGCGCGTTCGCAGTTTACTACAAAAATTATTCGCCAATATATCAAACAAAAAGATGTCATTTAAAACCTTTTTTCAATACCGAAATGTCGGTATTGTCTTATGAATACCGGTATTGTAATACCGGAGAAAAATCTCTTCGGTATCCCGGTTTTCGGGATCCCGGCATCCCGGTATTCAATCACTAACTAAAATACATCATTCATCCTCATTGCCTTAATCTAACACCACCGGAAAGTTGTTTGCACCCACCATGTTTGCATCCTAAAAGATGTTCTAAGCTTTAACTTAAACTACATATTCTCACTACGTACTCACGTGAGGTGAGAGGAGTTATTTATACCTTTTACAACATCACAGCTACAAAGGAAGTGCTGGATTTCATTTCTCCAACTTCTACCTACTTCTAGGCTTGACAGCTTTCGTGATCTCCTTTACAGCAATGACTATTGTAACATAACCTAGCCCGCCCTTGTTAGTAGTTTGTAAGTTCTGTGCTCTTTTTTTATCCCTGTGGTATAAAAAATATATTTTTCTATTCTTTCTATTGTATAACAATTTATTTCGGGGACGAATGTATTCTTTAAAACGTAAAAGCGTTACAATTAAACAATCAAACTAACATTCGCATATAAAATAACAATACGGATGCGCTACGTTGTCATTAAAGCGTAGGAAAAGACAAAGAGAGTTGTAAAGTTCTGATTGAAATACATTTGAATAGTTTGAATTATTATAAAAATGTAGAACAAACTCTCGCTACAGAATAATGAGATGACAATTTGTAATGTAAATTCTTTCATTTTTGTGTAATTGTTTCCTTACTATTGTTTACTTGATATAAATAAAAGACAAATAGATGCGTACTATTTTTATTAAAATATATTTCACTTTTTAAGTATGAGGTTCATTTATTTGTATATATAGTGTTGTGAAGGAATGCCATGGATGTTCTCCTTAATGGTGCATCTGTGAAATAAAATCCGCAAATCCACAGTGGTACAGCGTGATAGAAAACGAGACTGAAAATAAAAGCAATTAGGAAATAAAAAATAACATGACTTATATTAAATTAAACTTAAATAAAACCCTCAGCCAATAAAAAAAATATAACGATCCCCAAGCGATCAAACATATTTTTTTAATGAATAACTAACAAAGTCACAAAAAAAAAACAAAAAACTATAGGCAGTCAAAGGCGGTCTATAAGTTTTAAAGCTTAAATGCTACATACAAATACACGATTTATACATGTAGATCCCTTATTTTCTCTTATTTTTACCAGGAAACACAACACGACGATAATAAGGCAACAATATTAAACCAACGATTAAAGTTAATATATTTTAAAGACCGAATTACTTAAGGTACATTGTTGTCATCTTTATCCAAATGGATGAAGTTAACAACAATAGATCCATTCAAATTTAAAACTCTATATAGAATGCACAGATTTATATTGCAGGACTGCAGAACTGCAGGTTAGTCGACGTTATTACAAGTTTATGCCAGGTATTTTTCTTTACTCTCTACGAAAATTTTGACCAGCATCAAGATGACGGAAAGTTTTTCAAATTAGGCTTATGAAAATTAAACAATTTTTGAAATGTTCAGCGTGCCTTTCTACTTTTAAATTTTGTTAATATAATGTAGTTATTTAAGGTTTATAAGACGAAGGTTCTGATATTTAAAAGAAATGAAGAAAGAACAGAATGTAACATCAACGTGAATGGTAAGATAATACAACAAGTGAATGAAGTGGTATATTTGGGAAGTATGTTTAGCAGAGATGGAAGATACGAAATGGATGTGGAAAGGCGTATTGCTGCCGGTAACAGAGTCAACGGTGCTTTTGCTGCATTGTTGAGACGGCGAAACGTCAGCAAAGCTGCACGTTTGGCTGTACACAATGCGGTTTTGCTACCGATGTTGTTATACGGCAGCCAAACGTGGGTAACATAGAAGAAGAATGTAAGAAAGATGAATGCTGTGGAGATGCGATCTCTTCGGAGAATATGCGGATTCAGTCTAGCTGACCGAATCCGCAATGAAGAGATCCACAGAAAGGCAGGTACTAGCGAAGATGTCACGATGAGAATTAATAAGAACGTGCTCAGGTGGTTTGGGCACGTCGAAAGAATGAGTGATGAAAGAATGGTAAAAAAGATTTATAAAGGAAAAGTGAGCGGTAAGAGAGACAGGGGGAGGCCTCGAGCGACCTTCGAAAACACAGTATCTATGATACTGGAGGAAGGTCACGTAAAAAGCATGAGGACCCCCCGGAGGGCATGTATGAAGAGGTTGATGTCTGTGGCCGAGGCGAAAGAGGTATGCAGAGACCGTAGCGTTTGGCGCTCTGTCGTCTCTGGCTACCCCGTAAGGGATATAGCGTGAAGCTAAGTAAGTAAGTAAGGTTTATTTTATTAATAGAATAAATGTTTGATAATAAATTAATTGAATACAATATTATATAATTAATAATAGTTAACTAAACAACAACTAACTAACAACAAGATATTAAGTAAAACGCTTGATGAAAAGTAGTAACTTTTCATGTGAATCTGTAATATTCATTCATTCAAAGGACTAATGAGGATACATTACAAAAAAGTTATTCTCTTCTAATGTATACTCATTAATCCAACAACTATCTTATTATTTACTATTTATCTATTCTATTATCTATCCGACTATTACTGTGGGCACTGAGAGCATTAAGTGGAAACGTGAAAGAGATTTCACAAGCTGTCAGTCTTCAAGTAATGGACAAGTGAAGTGCAGACTTAAGATTCTACGGACATATACATACAACAGGTGACTGAAAAGTACCAAAATATAGGGACTATTAGAGAGCAGGCTGGTTATAATAAAATTTTATATAAATAATAAAAGTAATTGAAGCTGAGTTACCACGAAATTTGTTTGAAAAGTATCATAGTATAATAATATAGTAAGCATGTTTATAGTTATATATCATATAGGCAAATTATCAACTGCCCATGGTTTGTTGCAAGAGAAATTATTTATTTTAGGTAATTATGAAACGTTGATCTCTTAGGCCTTTACCTATGCATTGGGCTAATTGAGCGTAACCTTCAAAATCTTATCAAAATCCATGCACTGCTTTTTGCGTGATTCGCGAATAAGCAAAGAAAAAAAATTAAAAATATAAAATATTTTAAAGTATTACGTTCTTAAAATGTATTACTTAATTATTTTGTCAAAAAATATGAGTCTCCCAACTTCGTCTTACTTTTAATTAAATCCTATAAAATAATCTTAAACTTTATTTCACAATTTGTATGTGACAGGGTACTAAATTAAAAACTTTTTAATTTGTTTTTTACCGGCTATAGATACTTTGATTATATAATATTTTAACAAATAACTATATTACACAATAAAATCATGTCTTATAGATATTTTTTATAAATAATTCAATCCAAAACAATCACCATTGTTTTGTCAGTGAAACAATCGCGTTTTTAATAGAAAATAAAAAGTGCTACATGTAAACTTATGACAGACAACATGAATACAAAAAAACCGGTATATTTTTTAAATTAATGAATGCTTTATATAAAAGCTCTAAATATATTTAAGAATTAAATTGCTTAACTTTAAATTGTGTAAATAATTTACAATAATTATCAATCAATCAAATCCATCCGAAAAAATAGAGCGAGTTTAGAATTAAGATAAAAAAATACTTAATAGTATCTTTGTGTCTATCTTTGATACTAAAATTGTAAATACTGTTACATTTTTAACAATGGAATTAAAATTTAATCGGTACTCCTACCTTAAAGGCGTAATTCCGGTCTCATGGAAGGCCTTGTCCCTTCGTTCCTTAAAAAAGGAGTTCAGGTCCAGCTAATTACAGATCTATCGCCATTACATTTTTTTTACGTTAGAAGAAGGCAAACGAACTTGCGGGTCACCGATGTTCTGTGAGTTTAAATTTTGGATCCAAATACAGTGTTGAACTTGGCGAACAATTCCTCTAAATCCTAAATGTTTTGTGCAAACTATTTGTAAGTCAATATTTAGACCTACTTAATTATTATTTATTTGGAATTAAATTAACACCTGATTTTGTTATTTCTATTTGATCAATTTTGGCTCCAAGTAGTTGTAACTAATTGTTAATGAGTTACTCAGTGGTGGCTTTAAATTCTGTTATTTAAATTAATTTAAAAAGTAATTTAATTATAATTGGTACTAAAAGTAAAAAATTGAGTTTGCAATCGGTTTTTTTCCTATATTCTAATCACTTCGCTTGCTCAGTTATTGTTTGTTATTCATCCTGCACGCATGGGCCTAGGCCATTTCCTTCTTAATAATTAATATGTTCTAAGCAATATATCTCTAGTTTTGATATTTTAAGAGCTTTTCATAAAATTTCAGTATTAGTATGTGCAGTGTAAAAGAACTTTAATATTCCAGGTTAACAATAAACTTGTATGTATACTCATTTAAATAAAATTATATCATGAATGTTTGATAATATATTTTCTATTCCCGACGTTTAGTACACATCTATATCTCATCTTTCCATAAACACGATGAAAATTTTATTTTAACAATAGCACAGGGCACAAATAACCACTATTTAGTGTTTCGGATAGAAATTTTATTTACAAAAAAAAATAGAATTAAAAAGTATCGCAATGAAATAATATGTATTTGTGTGTTTATGAAATTATAATATTTTAATTAAATTATTGCAAAAATCTGAAACTGGTTCTTAAAGTTAATATTTTTGAAGTCTCGAAATAGTATTGAATTCGAATTCAATTCAATAATTGTGGTTACAGACTGTTTTTTTTTGTATTGCTTTTAGTATTTCTTTGCTCTATACGTATTGGCTAGAAAATCGGACATAAAATGACATGGACATGGACTTCTCTACGTCGTCTCCAAACAATGATGTGCAAAGGCATGCAACAACAATGCATCACAATGGCGACGGCGAGTACGCAGCGAAATACGAGGGCAAAAATGGCCGAAGGCTTCAACTATAAAAACTAAAAATAGTTTACTCTTTTATAACTTCTATTTTCTCCGCGTATATAATGGATAAAAACGTACCATTCCCGAGTTGATGCCATATAAGTTTATATGAGCTGAATCTAAAAATCTAAAAAATGTACCTAATGTAATAAATTAATTAAATATTTATAATATGTACAATGCAATGACAGATCCGAAAGTGTCGAATAATGTTGAAGTTATCAATCAGTTCAGTTCAGTATCAGTAACTAATGATTTTTTGAAAGAAAAACCAATCATTAATTTAGTTCTCATCACATCATTACATAACTACAGTGAGTGTTCTCAGCATACAAAATTAATTGAAATATCATGTATAAGTAAAGGTACTTGAAGACTACATCAGTATTGTTAAACGTTGTCGTAGTAACATTTCAAATAGCTAAACTAATATGTATCCTTTTAAATTCTCTCTGTTACAGCAGTAGTATTTGCAACGGTGTTATTGAAATACTTTGAGCCAGAACTTACCTGGATTGTAACAATTTATTTTAAATGTCTTGAAGAATCTAGAAGTTTAGCGATAATTAATCATCAGTACCTTTAATTAAAACAGATGTCGGGCCGTGACCGAGAAAAAGAGGATTACAAAGAATGTAAGGTGATTTTAATTATTTAAAAAAAAGATATATTTATTTAGGTTTAAGCTTTAAAAATATAATAAAATGTCCAAAACTAATATTTTATATTCATGTAAGGCCATAAAATTTTTATAAATTACTTGAATATTAAATATTTAATATGATATAGGATATATATCTATGTATCTATAGAACTAAATTCTGTTAGATAAAAAGAAATAAATAACTTTCAGTATAAATTAAATATAAGCTGCAGCTGTTAATAAATGCCTATATTCATTTAGGAAGAGTAAATAATTAAACAAGGGAGTTCGGCAGTATTTCTCTCGACAGACTCCAATATCGAACTTAATTAATTTTAGATAAATATAAAAGGTAATTGAAAACATATTTCAATTTGTCCTGTTTTTGAAATTGGATGCCGAGGTTTACGGAAACTTTGGGACTTATTCCTAGATGTCCAGTTGCCTTATCTGTAGCCAAAGCCTTCCTTAAAATTCCTAGTTATATTATTGAAAATATTAGCATTAGCTGGTGATGTACAACTTTATATATTTTTGTTAAAGACTAACTAATAACTTTTAAAGAATAACTGTTATATACTTAGCTTCGCATTTGTATATATACAGGGTGGGCCAAAAATTTTTGCACTTTTGAAACATGTCTAGAAATAAAAGTACAAATGTTATTTTGTTTATGATTTATTTAACGTAATTATCATTTATTAAAATTTATTTTTTAAAAATGACATCGTCGAGATGTGCTCCGTCTCGTCGTTGGCACTCCTGCAATCGACTACGTAAACTTTGGAAAACTCGTTGACACATGCTGCGAGGAATCGCGGCTATCTCCTCGTGGATGTTTTCTTTTAATTGGGATATGGTCGTCGGTTTATTAAGGTATACTCGACTCTTCAGATATCCCCACAAGAAAAAATCGCAAGGTGTAAGGTCCGGGCTTCTGGGAGGCCACGGGATATCACCTCTGCGAGAAATCAATTTGTTAGGAAACATTTCTTTGACCACCGGTAAAGTCACGTTTGATGTATGGTATGTTGCTCCATCTTGTTGCATCCAAGTCCGGCTATTATATCCTTCAAATTCATGCAACTGTGGTGTCAAAAAGTCTCGAACATTTTCACGTATTCCACTGAGTTCACAGTTACGTTATTTCCTTGATTATTTTCAAAGAAGTATGGACCAATTATGCCCTTTGCGGATATGGCAGCCCACGCTGTCGTTTTTGGTGAATGAAGAGGCTTTTGGTGTTTATAGTGAGGGTTTTCCGTGCTCCAATATCGACAATTATGTTTATTTACGTGACCATTAATGTGAAAATGGGCCTCGTCCGTAAACAATACATTCTCAAGGCTAGAGAATCGCTCCAGTATAGTGTCAGCAAATAACTTGCGTTGAATGTAATCGTTTGGTTTCATCTCCTGTACAGTTTGAAGCTTATATGGGTGCAGTTTAAGGTCCAAATGCAAGATTCGCCGCAGACTAGTTATTGGTATAGCAAGAGCCGCCAACCGCTTACGCGTAGATGATTCTGGATCGTCCCTTACAGAAATTTCAACCTCCCGAATGTTTTCTTCGCTTCTTCTTGAACGTGGTCGCCCAGTTTGTTTAATATTCGTTGTCGATCCCGTTTGCTCAAACTTTTAACCCAAGCTTTAATTAAATTAACACTTGGACACTCACTTACACGTTGTAATCCGTGTTCAACTCTAAAGAGGCGTCGTACAGTAACGTAGGAATCGTTGTTTTTGTAAAATTGTTTTACGCAAAAAGCACGCTGTTGTCCCGTGAAGCGCTCCATCGTGACTAAAATTGCATTAAACGACTCACAATTCCCCGCCACCCGCGCGCCCCTTGCTCTCACGGTTTTGGTGAAATCAAGTGTTGCTATTTGCAAAAATTTTTCGCCCACCCTGTATATGGTGGAAAATTAAGAACAAAGTAAAAAAAATATGATTGATCGCAAATATAAGATGTAAGAAATTCTAAATTTAAACTATGTTTCTTATTTAATGGTATATTATAAGTTTATTACTCTGATATTTTCTGTTTCAAGCTTCCCCCATGTGGAATTTAAAAAATATATAAGATAAAAAAAAAATTAGGTACATATACATCTAAAATATTGTACAATTTAATAAAATTGAATTGAATGCAGGCTGATTAGAATTAAAAGTACTAATGATTTAAAAAGTAAATTAGTTTTAAAGTACGAATGTACTATAAATGGCTTTAGTTTAAAGTTTTCCTTTCTTTCTTTCTTTGTGTGTAAAAGCAATCAGCACGGTACGATTGTGCGCAATAATATATTTAGAAAACACTGTGCTTCTGAAGTTACGAAACTAACTCGCAAGTCATTACATCACTCTTGAGTGATTTTTATTTTGGGACGTTGTAAGTTTTAATTGATTCCCCAACGTTTGAAGGACGGGTGTGACATTTGCATTTATATTTATTTGGACATTAACATAAAATAGGTGGTAAATTTTGCTCAGTATTGATGCACGTTTTATATATAAAATATGTAAAATCTCATTTAAAGTTTAAATATTTACTAAACGCAAATAAAGGACAATAAGAATCTAAGAGTTAAATATAATATTCAAAAACGCTACCAACAAACACACTGGAGACGGAGTTAAGAAACTTGCCTAACGGAGTAATTACTCCGAGTACAAATTATAACAAATATGTCTTGAAAAACTTATAATGTAAATTTAATTTACAAGAAACCTCAGAATATTTTACGATAAATATCTTTGTGTATGGTATGCCGGCAGATTACAATCTTTAAAAGTAAATTGTTAAAAAGTTTAAATCTAAGTCGGTAATATTTTTATGCACTGATTTATCGTGACTTGAAATAACTTGAAATATTATTATAATCAGCTTTAATTAGCTTTTAAGAATAAGGCGCTTCCTAAAGTCCTAACAGAAAAGATAATATTTTATTCTTTACAAGTTTTATACCAAAAAATCATATAAAATTCATATACCATTCAATTCATATTCAAACTGTATGTTGATAATAAGAGAAACTGAACAGAAACTAACCTAACCTAATAATACATTAAATATTTCTAAAAAAAAGTAAAGTTTCTAAAGAACAGTTCTAAAGTATTATTATTTTCAATCAAAGTTTAGTAGAAATGAAATGTTCCGAATACCTTTTCATGTCAATAAAAAACAGACATTCGACTATGAATACCTTTTCAAACAAGACTCTTAAAATAGACACATGATATATGATCAATACTCGTATATAAATATAATGTTTATTTTATTTGTAAGTCGTTTATCAGAAACGATATTAAAGAAAAATAGAATTTAAATTTCGTTTCGTTATTTCATTTATAATTATAACTTAAACTTTAAAATAACAAACGTCATTTCATGGTAATTAATTAAATCTGAATCCTTGCAGTGTTACTTCAAAGTTTGTACTCTCGCGTGCATCTCGAGATTATAATAATTAACTTTAATTATGCAAATCGTCACAGTGTCGACATTAAAATTTCAAACTTAGTTAAACAACTGCGAAACTAATACTTACTACTTAATTAATTTTTGACTTTAAAATAGGACAACTTTGTGAAGTTAAACTTTTGAAAGTTTTATTCAAATAAGCAAGTATTTATGAACACTCAAAGTTTCCAATAATATTAAAATAATAGAATAAAATAGAATTACCAATCTATTCTGGACACCATAAAAGGTGGTTAAAAAATTTATTTTTTACTAAATACGATTGGGAAATAAAGAAACTTGGATAAATCTTGAAAGGCTTGAAGATCTTCAGTCTCAACAACATTGCGTTTTTAAAGAATATTTTTTGTTTAAATCTTTATTGTGTAAGAGACGAAGTCTATAACAGGAATTTTTAGACGAGGACAGAATCAGAGATTTCCTTAGGGGCACCTATGACATGAAATAAGTAAAATTGCTTTCCAATAACTCCCGAAAGTTTTGTAGTTTATATAATGATTGATAAATACATTGAGGCTAGAATAAAGTATATACTTTTAGGAAATTGGATATTTATTTATGAAGGTAAAAATCTTTTATTTTTTTTATGTCAGTAAAACCGGTCAGTTGTATTTACCTATTTTTAAATATTGTATGGACAAATGGACTCGCTATCGAAAACATTTGTTTAAAAAACTGATGAAATAAAGTCATTTTAAAAAAGTAATACAAAAATAACATTTACAGTAACTGAAACTTGTTCAATCGCAAAAATAACTATTTCCGACTATACCAAACTACTGCTACTGTTACATCTAAATAATGCCCTAAAATGTGTAACGGAGAGATGTTACAATATCTTGTTATTATTTGAATTGAATCGAAACTACAAAATTCGAAGCTCTTAGCGATCTAACCCCTAAGTAAACATTTTCTTATAATTATGATGGCTAGTTTCCAAGCCTTCGGACACGCTGACTAAAAATGATGGCTATCTGATTATATCTGATTTATTAGGACAGACTATCTATCTTTATTCGCAAAGCATTAAATTTGATTACTTTTTTAATCCTTAATTGTATTTTTTAGACTAAACATTAATAATCTAAACATATCTTTTTTGTGTATATTGGGATTTTAATTATTTATTAATTTATTTATTTATTTGTAAATAAATAAGTAAACTAGTCGTGAGAACTGTAGTGGACGGAAATGAGAGGTATAATTGTGAAATTTTCGCTTTGATGCTAGTGTAATTTGCTTAGGTTGTTACTGTAATTTAACGCTTAAAGTATGTAAGTGACATTAATTGCAGGTAATTATTACGTTATAACTGGTTTTATGTTATGATTAATTCAAAAAAATAAACATAACCATAATTATTGGTATAATGTTCAGTATTACGCATAAACGTTCAGTTAATCATATTATTCGTAGATATTTCATTTCTGTATTATAAATTTAAATACTTAGTTACACATACTAATTTTTATGATTTTTGTCTGTGATGAGGTTGATTCATTTTTTAATTTAGATGTTGCCAGCTTGAGGATGCTTTGGATTCCTCGCAATTTATTACTATTTTATTACATATATATTTAATAATATTTTCTTTTATAGTTAGATTTAGTATTTTCTTATATCATAAATTATATGAAAAATTATATGATGTTTAATATTGTCTACGTTGTCATACTGATATATTTAGATTATATTAAAATATTGTCATTTAATAATACTTATTTGTTTCCTATTCACTTATTTAGTTTAAAATTACTAAATTAATTGTTTCCGTTTCTAATAATTTGGAATTTATCTTTTTTTTTTGACGTTCTGCGTTGTGTAGAAACATTATTCGCTTATTGGTTGTTTAGAATTCAACACCTTTCTACTTCTTTTCTATCGGAATCACTTTCGATATTTCTGTTTTAATTACGCTCCAATGAGTGTGGTTGTAATTACTGTTCTTAATAACGCGTATAAGACGTTGATGCTTTTAGTTATACATGTGTATTATTGCAAGGTTGATTGAATAGTATGGATTAACCACAATTCGTAACGTCGGCATTTCCAGGTCAGTAGAAAAGTTCAATTGAGGGACACATGGTAATTAATTAAAATTTTCACTATAAATTAAGACGTTTTCTTTAGCTTTTCAGTATTGGTCCTGTTTCGACAATTGGAGTCAATTTTTTGACAAGAGACAACAGCTTGTGAGGTCTTTTTCCTCCACAAAAAAGTTTTTTTTATAATAAATCTTTACCCCGTGCATACTCGTACGTGTAACGTAGGGGTGGGTATCAAGCTGCATGTCCTGCTCCCTGATCTGTTGCTTTAAGTGTAGCTGCATGTAAGTTTTGCCTTGAAATGCCTCGTTCGTTCCTTGTTAAAATATTAATAAGTTATCTGGTGATGTACTACTTAATATATAATTGTTTCACACTACAAATAATTATTTGAAGAATTTTTGTTATAATAATTATTATTTGAAGGTGTTTGACTGCAGTTTACTTATACTGACAAACAAGGGGGCTGTACATGTGACTTCACTTGTCCATTGTCAGTGGCGCCTAGGAATTTAATTTTAGAGATATTATTAAGGATCTCAATCAATATAAGTATTTGAGTTATTTAACTCTAGTGACCCACCGCTAAGTCTAGCTGGCATATTACCTATTGTTTTTATTTAAATTAAGTGTTAACAAATTGAGTCCTAAATATTAAATTGGATATTTGATTTAAAGCAACGTACTGGTTACACAAACACCAAATGGAAAATTTATAATATGGTTTACATAATAATTCTCAAACTTTGGTTATAATTTACATAATAATTCTGAAAACTGAACGGCTGGACTTTGGCATTGCTTAGAGACCTGGCTTCTCTGTGCCTCTTCTATCTGAGGCCGAATTTCATCACCGCACGATATGTCATCGCCTCCTTTAACAACTGAAACAAAACTGAACTTTATAACTTGACAATTTATAAACCTAAACGGCAGGTTAATCAATACTTAAACGACTATTTAAAGTGCACTCTTAAAATAAAAATAGTTTTTATCTCTAAACGTAAAATAAGACACTAGCTTAAATTTATCTTGTCTATATATTACATAACTAATGGACTTATTGTCTATTAGGTTTGTCATAATATTACTAATGGATCAATTTTTATTTTTTAAATGGATATTTTAAAATACTACTGATTCTAAATAATAAACAACAATTCACGCTGGAATTAAATGAACTTAACTACTCTAAACGGAACTATATTCATCAGGTCTTTCAAAATTGTTTTTGTTTGACCTTGTTTCAGCTTAAAATCACACAAATTTAGGGACAAAGCCTAATTTTCATAACAAAAAATCTTTGTAATAGTTCTCTGTGCGGTATTGCGTCGGGGATGTCGGAGATATTAGAAATTTAAAAACTAATGTCCAATTGAAATGTCTAGTTGTCTTAGTACTAGTTACTTGCATCAGCAAGCGCCTTAACTATTAGTAACGAAAAACATCAAAAAATATATACTAAGATGCATAAAGTGTATTAAAATTTGCAATATTATCATTATTATCTTTACACGTCTCCTGTGAAATTACCAAATTTAACGAAGACTTACTTTATGCTGGAGCTGCTAATATATTATTTTATATATTAAAAAGTCCTGTAATATGAAATTAATATCTTTAATTAAATGTTGCAAGCAAGGTTTAAATATAGGTTATGATTATAATTTGAGATAAATGAAATGGTTTAGTATAAAATTATAAACACATTATACAACATTTTCTTGCTAAATTACACTCATGTATGTGGTAGGTTAAGAGCTAGAACGTGATTTAGCTTAATCTTTTTCTGGAAAAATAAGGAGCCCTAAAAAAATTCTCAGAAAATTACAATATTATTGCATTTTTTAAATGAATTATCCTTTAAATTAGATAATCTCTTTCAAATGATATCGAAAAATTTGAAAGATTTAAATTCGGAGAAAAAATTGTTAGAATAAATAATAAGTTTAATATTAATAAAATTCGGTTTGAAAGGTGGATTTCAATGAGTATAACAGTTTAAAATTAAAAAGATATGGTCAAGACCGTCTTTAAAAACAATATTAATTTTAAAGAAAATTTATAACAACATATAACAAAAGGATATAAGACATGACTTTTTTATGCAAAGCTTTGAATTAAATCTCCAAAAATGCGAATGTACCTTTAAATTACTATATTACCAACAATAGAAGCTATAAAATGAATTTACACGAAATCAAATTAAAAGAAAATTTCATTTCATGCAAAATATTTTCTTCATTTCTGAAATTCTGAAATTCTGATATTATAATAACCGTCTTGCGATGGCGTGAAGTCATTAAAGCTCTTGAAATGCTCGTATTGCAGCACCCTGTCATATGCAGTTTGCATTCTCCAATCTTGTATTCTCAAGATTCCTCGGAACCTGCTCTGATATAATCATATTGCTTTTGTGAAAGAAAATTGCCTTCAACTTATTACTATGTATATTTTTAGTAAGTTTTTTCAACCTGTATTTTTAATAGTGTTGCTAAAGAGTTTTATTTTATAAAATATATCTTAACTACACCATTCTTAATATATTGTGTAGCTTTTAATAATATACACTGAACATTAATGGTGGTGTATCAATATTAAAGTTATTTTTTAGTTTAGTACTTTAGATGTTTTGAATATTTTCACTAATACATTACAATAGTAATCAGTTAAGTGAAATTACTCAACACCGGTTAGTAACAGTATTATTAGAAATCTTAATTTTATCTTTAAGATGATTTAAAATGATACTCCTTAAAAACATTTCAAGGTTATATTACGAAATTTGGAAAATGAAAGATAATAAAATTTAAAAACCTTCGATTAATTCTATTGTAACTACAATTATTCTTTAGAACAACAACATAAAACGAAGAAAATAGATAACTTTGAACTTATATAATTCAAGATTAATATAAAAATGTCACATAAATAAAGTTCTCATCGTCAAAATTTACGACCGGTTAGAAAGAACAAGGTATTAGGTATTCTAGATTATAAATGGCATTCCTTCTACGTTGTCCGTCGTTTTTATGACTAGAACTCTTGGTAACAATAGACCATACCTCTACCCATAGTACGATTATATTTGGAAATAAAACATACAACCATAAGTGTATGAAAATATAAATGTGTATAATTTTATATATGTTATGATAAAAGTTTGTATATTTTCTACATATTTTTGTGGAAAATAATATATATATTGTAAGTAACCAAACAATGTAAAACATGATCTAATCAAATCAATGGTAGCTATGTTATTGGTATTGTAAATTTTTGTTTATTTATTAAAACAATCAACAAAATATTGAAAACAATACATATCTCATTTGATAAAGACCCCCAAACTTTTCACTTTAAAAGATTTGTAATTTTATTAGTTCTCTTTTAAAAGAATTGTCACCGAGGACACTATGTTCAGCCATGCACAGTTTAAATACGAAACTGCAAAGTCTTAACTTAATATTACCGAACGCGGTATGAAGTGTTAAAAAAATCAAGAATTAATTGTATTAGTTTCCATATTTTGTCTTTAGATTTAAACTTTTTACACTGATTAATCCCAAAATTTTAATAAGTAAAAAAAAAAATATAATAATCTTATTTATATGCCGGCCATCTAATGTCAACGACTATAATAACTTCAGTCATTGTTCTGACGCGTCCTTCGTCGATTATATAAACACAAAGAAAGTAAAAAAAATGTTACAATATCATTTGTATACGAGAAATGTAAATAATATTAATTGCGAATAATTCTACTCTGATATAATGTTATAATTCCTTTGAATGTAAATCGGTTTTTATTTTCTTTGATTTGGTGTAATGTACACACATTGATATAATAGTCTAATAGACTAATTAATTTTGATTAAGTTAAGTGAAATATAGTGACAATACTACATTTTTTTTTATATTTTTCTTTATTCTTTAATATTATAAAAATTTAGGTTTAGATTTAACACAGAGTCATAAGTATTTTTTAAGGAATGATGCTTATCTTACTCACTTTTATATAAATAAACATTATTAAAACTCAGTTAGTTTCTTAATTTGAGGCTTTTAGTAAACAAACACAAATTTTTTATATTATGTAACTATGAAATAATGATATTCTCGAAGAATTGCTCATCTGAAGTGGTCGGTAGTCGGTAGGCCACATCGCTCTGCAAGCGACGGCCGTTGGGGTCGAAAGTTTCTCGAGTGGCCACCACGAGCCGGTAGACGTGGCGTGGTTAGGCTCCCCTCTAGAAGGAGCGACGACATAGTAAAGTTCCAACAAGGAGGTCTATGCATTGCAGTGGCCGTTTATCGGCTGTCATGTGATGATGATAAATAATAAACAAATATTTAATATATTCAAAGTAGGGTCAGTTCAGTGAAAACTACTTTGTAGTATCTAAATTTAAAATATTATATTACAACAATATTTCAGAAGTTCAGCCTCTGAATCAATTATTAACATAGACAGCCTTGACATCTACTCTTACTAATATCTTAATTCGATTATGTAAATATGATTATTTATGGTTGATTAAATAAAATAAAAATAAATGATTTATACTGATCCTTGAACATTCAATTATATAATATCAATATAAATAATATATACAAAATGAATTATAAGTTGATTTATCGTAATTTATTCAACCAAAAAACACTTTGATTCGCATCTATTCGAATTTTTTAATCATGTTTCATATTTAATGAATATCTGATCATATTAAATATAAATAAATTAAATATACATACATTTTGTGATATTCAACTTAAACTTTTTACAAATAATAGTTAATATACGATAAAATTATAATCTAAAATGAAACGAAGATTTTACATTTTTAGAAACCTCTAGAATCGGGTCAAAACGAATGTCAATAGTGCGAACAGTGTGAACTTCGCGGAGTTGGTGTGGATTTATGTAATTTATTATGTGGTGTTTGTAGGAATCGAGTAAGCTTGAAAATATTTATAATGAAATTATTTTATTATTAATAATATTAATATTAGTATATTATACTTATAACAACGTACATTATAGCTCTGTGATGAAATATTATCAATTAAATCAATTTTATATACCAGAAAAATACGATACAGCAGTTTAATTATGGCATATTAATTATTGAAATTTACCTAGAAGCATCACGATTATTATTAATTCGTTTTAAAAATTATATATTTCAGATTACACTGTCAAATTGAACTTATAAACATAAAATCCTAACTTTAATTCGTTCATGAATAAAGAAAACTTAATTTGCAATACTTTCTAGTGATTGTCGCGTTGAAGCTTTGAACTTATGTAAATGTAATATAAGTTCTGAGTAGCTATTGTTATAAACTTTATCAATTTTTTTTTTAATACTATATATTTCAATTTGATCAAAATAGAAATTTTTTATTAAGTTTTTTTTTATTAAAATCAATAAAACAGACTACTATTGTACATATATATGTACAATATGTACTACATAGTGAATCCGCTCTTTATATATTTTATTGTATGTTGACGGCACTTTTACAGACTACATTTTGTGAAATATGAAATTGTGAATAACTCCTATATTTAAATAACGCAATATAAAACTTGCAAAATGCAGTTGTTAAAGGGTGACGGTTAAAGATTGTTTTGAACTCCCAAACTCCTACCTAACTCGGCAGAGTTTCAAAAAGTTAGTGAGGCGACTTTCTTTAGATTCACTCTACGTAGATATTTACGTAGCATATTGTGTAAGCATTTGAACATTTTGTTACTGTAATAAACATTCCATGTGCCGCTGATGGCTTGTCTCGTTAATGCATTTGGGTTAAAATGTAACAGTGTTTATATTGTAATTACATATTTCTAGAACATGTAATAATCTAATGTGGATTATACAAACAGGTGGTACGACGGTGTTCTTAGTAGCTTAAAGTATTTAAATGTAATAAATTTATTTGTTTAAAGGCACTTACCTCTGAAATGGTAAGCGAGATTTGCACTTTTGTCAGAGACTGTATTTTCCTAGATGTTTAATTAAACAAGGTAGTAATATAAAATGTTTGTCGAATTGCGTTCTTGCCGATCATCATGTGTGTTCTTTTAACTATTGAATTTATACAAAATCCATTAGAATTACTTAGATTACAGTTTCAAAACGTGGTGATCTCAAATTTGAGTGTGCTCGTAACGGTGCCTCCAAAAAGAATGATCTCTCTCTATCTCCAAAGACTGTCTAGTCATCCAGCTGTCATAGATTCGCTTGTGTGTTGTCAAATGTCGTCAAACACACCATAGCTTTCATTTGTCAACGTCATTGTCTTATGTACTAATAATTAACAATTCCACCAATAATCGTAAATAATTGATAAACCTAAATAATTGATACGCCATCTCTGATTCCACCCAGGTAACAAACATAAACACATAACAGGTAAATAACAGAACACTACAAAACCTAGCCACTAAACCTTCATAACAAGCCACAAAAAAATGTGAAATAGCATTGTATTTTAAACTTAAATGCATAAATACTATTTGTTTCCTCGTTTCGACCAGTGTCTATTAATTAAAATTATAAAAGTGTTCTGGAACGCCTAGAAGTTAATTGAATTATAAAATTATTAAATGTAGAAATAATTTTAAAGTATGCTCTAAGGTAACACGAAATAATAACAATTACGCTTTTAATTATAAAGGAACAATGTACTGTAGCATTAATTGTTACAGGAAGCTCAACTTCTCTGTGATATATTTTACAGCAGCGTTACGAGACTGTTATTTTCTTTGTGCTCTGAAATTATTCATGATACTTTAAGAACAGTATCTGAAAATTATGGCCACAACTATTACAAAGTGTAATATGTATATAAAAATATAAAAAAATATGTTTCTTGTTATATGATCTTTTTTTTTAATGTTTCTCCAATTTAAGTTTTGTATAAATATAACATCCTTTGCGATAAAGACGATTATATATAGAACGTCAGATTCATCAAATTAGATAGCAACACGGTAGTTAGAATAAACTAACTTGAGGATTTTAGGACAGTTATCTTTATTCTATTATATGTTGTTTGTGTTGTTTAGCCGCTTAAAGTGAAAATAATGAATACTGATCCTTGAACATTGAACTATTTATTAAATCAATAATAATTATATTGAATACAAAATAATTACATATAAGTTTCATTCAACAAATTTCCAACAGAAAAACCTCTTACAACCTGGAGTTCGCATTCATTTTGTAATCATATTCATAACTATCAGATCTATTAAAAATATCGGCTTTAAATATAAAAATATATTTTTTGAAATTCAAACTTGTCATTTAACAAATGCCATAATGATTGGAAACTAAAAATCGAGTCACAATTGTCAAAGTGGTACTAAAAAAGGCGGTTCGGAAATAATTTAGATTTATGTGAACTTCCTTAATATATTATTATTTATTCCTTCCTTATTATAATACCTCTTTCAACTCCACAAAATGTAATGTATATTTGTCTATTGTGTATTTTATTTTGTAATATCAGTATCACGGTATTTATAGCAAAATATTTCGAGTATTGTATTAATGGTTTTGTTTTTCTGTTCTTTTATTTCATTAAACTAACCAGAATACCATGTAACGAAATTACTAACAAATATTATTTGTATGAATAAACTGGAAACTTTAAACTTTTTAAATTCATTTAGTAAAGTAAATTTATTGAGCGAAGCGATCGAAGCGAGCGTAGCGAGCTGAGCGTTCTACTGGAGACTTTTTCACATTCTTTGTCACGAATTGGCTTGAAAATTACTTGACGGAAAATGATGAAATTTTGCAATGAAAAAGACACACATTAGGTGATGGTTCTAAAAAAAAATTGAAAAATGAAAAAAAATTGTTTTTTTTTTAATGTCATGTCACATAACTGATATCCCGTTGAAGTCAATGGGACACGATGAGTCACTTGGCTCGCTTCGCTCAATATGCAAACGACACCCTAGATTTCGCGAGCGCAGCGAATCGAAATTGAGGGTCTGTTGGCGCCCCTAGTTTATTTATTTATTTATTGAATTTAGAATGTTTGCAAAATTAAATCTTACGTTATAACATATTATATAAATAATAACGAATTAAATAAATATATGAAAAAAATTCTCTTCAACCTTCATAAGATTTGGAAAATACAAATAGTTTGTTCTTCCTAATTTAATTTGAAATAAATGCAAAAAATAATAAATATTTTATAAAAAATAATTTTATCTAAATATTATAATATAAATACTATTAACTGGTACCAGAAATGTGTCGTATTAATTGTCATCGTAAAATATAAAAGAAAAAATATTTGTTTTACGTATGTAAGATTATAAATAAGCAATAAGCATAGAATTCTAGTTCGAGATATCGTAGATATATATAAGAAATATAAGAAATCTAAAAATTGTTTAGGGTGTGTGACTGCTAAAAAAAATTGTAAATATTTTCTAAACAGTACTCAACTTACAGTTTTTTATGGCATTTAATTTTATTATTTTTTAAACAAATTCGATACTTGGTCAATAAATCTCAAAATCGCGTGACATAACGTCACATGCAGGTTAACAATATTAATTAAATGCGGTTTGTTCAACTTTTAAACCGTATTTTCCAGCTACAACAAGTTATAAATAGTATGAAGTTAACAAATGATATATACGAAAAAATAAAATGCTGTCCAGAAAACGATCAAGTTTAGTTTTCTAAGACTGCAGTGTTTTTTTGGTATGAAACTTGCAACATCACAGAAATATTTTCGTATTATAATATTTAAGGATTTAAATAAAAACCTACATAAAAATACATAAAGCAATAAACTTAGCTATTTCTAAATATTCTCAAGTGTAATAAAATTCATAGTTTAGTAAGTACTGCTGGTTCGCAGTGGAGTGAAGTTGCATATCTACTGTGTGTGGAGTGAACGTGACGTCGAATAGATATGAAACTAACACTGTAACAGCTAGAACACAATTGTAACAATTCAACTATCAAGTGAGACATGTTGACAATATACATACTAGCGGGGTTACAAGCGCTACGGTATATGTTATATACGTATATAATTTTACTAAAAACTAAACGGATGATCAACCTGAATGCTTTGATATCTTAAAATCCGTTATCTGGATCAACAACTTATATATAATACACAGGGTATTATGAATCCCGTGTGTTACAAAGAAATATAAAAAAGAGACGAATTTTCTTGTAATCTGTAAGTATGATAGTAAAATAAAAATTTTATATCTTACTATTTTATATATATTTCAATATGACTAAAAGAAATTAATTGATCATAACTAATAAATCTTCAAAGGACATAGTACAGCTTAACCGGAATATATTAGCTTAAATCAAATTCAAAGCAAATACTGTGATCGTTATGGATACTTACTAGTCTCAAACAAATTTGCTATTCCTAGTTTAATCAGGTTTGTTGCTGATATTTTAAATGACGGTTTATGTCCCCTGTATGTACAAGGCTTCTTAATATAATAATAAGGCATTCTTTATTGTGTTTTTTATATATTTAATAAAGTCAAGGACATTCTGTATATCCAATACAAATTTCTAAGTAGGGTCCCATTTCTTTGTAATTCATCAAGCTTTTCTAAGGTTGAGGAGAAATTCTGAATCATTCACAACTGAGAAAAAAAACAAATTTAATTTATATTTTTTACATTATCTACAATGTGTCCAGTGAGTGCTGCTAATGATTATATGTATGTTAGAAAATATTAGCTATTCATACTCACATATATTTCATTTAAATACACAAAAGTTCTATTCGTTGAGAATATAATAATAATGTTTTTATAAACTTGAATCCGTAAAGAAACCGTCTTTAGTAATTAGAGCAGGGAAAGCAACAATAGAGACTTAACGAGACCCGGAACTTCACAACATTAATGTAGACAATAAAGGAAAGAAAATACAATTATTTAAATGATTGTAACATGTTCTGAAATGTTCAAAATTCTGAAAAGCTAATAAGGAGTTAAATAAGTAATTATCGTTATTTTTATCTTTCGTATTTTCGCGACTGAAAATTTTATGAAATGGTAATGTTATACTGTTTTAAGTAATGTTTATCTTATCTATGTTATATTGTATAAACTTTTAATTTGCTTGATTCATTTAGATAATCTACGGAACTTCTGGGCAATCTGTTTGGTAAGTTCAATACACTGGGCTGAATGCTGGAATGACTTGTCCTTTTATGTAAAGCTTACCTTTTTTTAAATGTTATTATTAATTACTAATTATCTTATATACATATAATTGATTGATATAATAAGGTTATTTAAAAAGCCAAATGGAACATTAACATTTTTATCCTCGTTTAAAATATAATATATTAAATATAAGTATTGTTAAAATTGTACTTAGAACACATACAAAGGATAACAATAGATCAAAACATTTTAGATGCCATTTAAAAATTTCTCAATTAATACCTTATAACTGGAGATATCTTATATAGTTTGGTAAAGTATATTTATCAATTTGTCAAAATCTTTTAAAAAGCTTAATTTAATTTGCAGTCTCCTTAATTCAATATTACTAAATTAAAGATAAATTCATAAAAATCTGTTTCAGACAATATTATTTCACATTCAAACAAATCACAATCGTAAAATTGGGAAATTGTCAATGTAATGTTAAGCTCCGAGTCGCTTTTATATGTTCTTCATGTTATTCGGATAAAACATTATTACAGATATAATTACGTTGTTATTTTATTTATATTTTTATATTTGTTAAAATAATAATTTACTTGATTAATTATTAACTATTATTTGCTGTACATATTTTATTTTAGATACTGATCCTCAAATATCAATTATAATTAGCTTCTTAATTATATTAAAGATACATAATATAGTATCATTGCACCGTGATTACGTCACAATCCTCACGAACTAGCAGACTGGAGTAATTGAACAATCTTTTTACATATGTTAAAAATTCTTCGTATTTGTGTTGTGTTGAGTTGTGGGTAAATATTAAAGCACACTTCAGAATTGAAATATTTTTTATCATTTTATATACATTAAAATAGGTTTTAAGGGTTTTTATCATCTTAATATATAAAGCACAAAGACACTCACTCACTGACTCATTCATCGCTCTACAGCCCAAACCGTAATACCTAGAAAGCTGAAATTTGGACATAAGACTCCTTACATATTGAATAGCTGCAATAAGAAAGGATTTTGCAAACATCCAAACCGCTTCAAAGTTATAGCTAAAAAACTGCAAAGTTTACCCCCTGCTCCCTCTCTTCTCCCATTGCATTGTAGTAGAAATTAAAATTATTTGGCCAGTCACTATGTTTATTCTCAACACGCTGCCATGTGAGAAACAAAAGTGTACCTATAACCCGTTAGGAATGAAACTCTGTAATTATCAAACTTAAGGCTTTCTAGCACTGATAGCGATTATAATGATGATGATGGGTTGGAGGATAGAGCGTGTATGTGTGAAGGGTAGGATCATGGGTTCAATACTCACGAAAGTCAGTTTTTTTTGTTTATTCCCGTCGCGAAGCACGGGTAACCTGCTAGTCAAACATATAATATGTTAATCTTGCAAAGTACATTTGAATTTACCCCTAAACTTTGTTTCAAGTCAGAAAGTATTTAAAATTTAATAATAATATTATATGATTCGAAAAATTTAATGTATAATACATGTCTACTTTGACGTGTTAAAATTGTATACTTATGACTATATGATGATCTATCAATAAATAGATGAATCAGAAACATGGTTAAATAACATAATGTAAGTTTAAATTGTAAAATCTTATTCAAAAGGAGCAAATTTTTCAAGAAACGTATAAAAATATCTACTGTAACTATACTCTGAGCATAAATTTAAAAAATATTATTCCGATTTCCCCATTTTTTTTTCATATACGCCTGCATTCTTGTTTTTTAATCGTGTTAATATTATGTACTTATGTATATACTCGTGTCATGATATTTGTTTATTTAATAATATTATATATTAACTTATATATATTATGGTTTATTTACTAACATGACATTTTCACTTATATATTTAATTGTATATTTCTATATTTAATTGTTTACTAACATACATTTTTAAAAGACCCTATTCCAAAATCTAAACTGAAGCATTCGTAATAATCTTACTTGGTTAAATAATATAATATTATTAAAAAATATATATTATTTATTTCAAAAACATTATCAGAAAAAGCCGTATGAAGACAATAAAGTAAATGTATAAAGGATTCAGATTATAATTGGCGTAAATTGATTCTCGTATGGATGGGGATTTCTGGGAATTAATTGCAAATTAATTCTCTACTAGTGATACCTATATGAAGCATTTCAATTTAATACAATGACACAAAAGGTTTTCTCTGTTCTGTGACGACAATTGACAGGTGTCAAATTATTTGATTTAAAAAAATTGAATTGTTGTCAAAGTTCCCTTAATCTAAAGTCATTGAAATATATTTTCTATAATGAGAGAAAAATGACAATATATACCAATTAGAAGCTGGAGAACTATTTGATCGTACATGTACCGAAGTCTTATTATTAATGGAAGTGATTCAAACATGAGTGTGAAATTTATTAGAAATTTCAAAACATAGTAGTTTTTTACATATATTCAATGTGCAGAGTACTAAATATTTTTTTTAATGTACAATTTAAATTGTAAATAAATCCATTATCTATTAGTAAGTAGTAGTAGTAGTAATAGATACCCAATATTAGTTAATTTATGTTAAAACTTAATAAGTAACTATAAACCGACAAGGCCCATATATTCCAACAGAATGTCTGTATGTATCCCATTTCCACCAACAGTGTTCTACTCCACGACATCACAGAGAGTGGGTATATCACCTTGTAGGTCACGATTAATTTCTCGGGAAAGTTATCATATCGAAACACAGATAAGTATTTTATTTATATAGAAATTTATAGTTACGACGGAGAACATTTTGCAAATTCTCGAATCGACCAAACTGCAGAAAATTTAAAGTTAACTATATTATTCAACTGTTTTATTCCACATAAATAAATAGAAGTGGCCATAACAGAACTTTTCTATATAATAAAACTAACAACAATAATTTCAAAAAAATAAAAATTATAATATTGTACATGAAAACTTTTTGAAATATGAACTACAAGACCCTACAAATAGACAACGTTTATCTCTACGGATATTACGTTTCGAAGATTAAATATTTACTATTAATTAATCGTCTTATCATCGACTACTTAAGTTCCGCTAAGTGATCTTGATTGAAGATTTAGGATTAGTTCGATTGCCTATTACTTAACTTTAATTATAATTAACCATTGAGCCACTAGAAGGTTGTCAATATTGTTACTTGAGTAGGTGCTCAGTATTTTATTTAAATTTCTGTTTTCGATACAACGCAGATAAAAAATATATCACAATATATAAATTATTGAAATTCATGTTATTTATTTGAAATGGTATAGAAAATACATAAGGCAATTAAGTAAATACGATTCAAGGTGTAAATTATAAAGTATTATAAATAAATTAAATTCAAATTGAATTTACATAATTTGTAACTACTCTTGCCGAGAACTTAATCAATTTATAAACGCGCCCCAAGTCTAAGAATGTACTCTACCGAAACTTTTCAATGGCTCGCCATCGCTCAGCGTCCTGCGCATTCCATTGTGAATTAACACTCAGTTGTTTTCTACTTTTATTTAATTTTACTAACAGTATTTTGTTTTGTATTAAGTAAATAGGTATAATAAGGCTTTATATTAAAGAACGGAGAGCATAGTTAAGTTGTAAATTTTTCTTTCTTAAGAGTTATGTGATCATTTATATAATAATAATTCAGATTATATGTAGGAAATCACACATTTAAAAACATGTTTCTTGTTGAACAAGGTATTTGTTGATAACTTTGAATTGTCAAGTAGATAAACTGTTGAAGCTTTTTTCTTGGTTCTTTGCATATAACAGTTTTTTTTTGTATATAATCTAATATTTCTTTATAATTCATTTAATTTACCTATTTTTTTTTAATATCTATATTGAGCTAAATAAATAATTATAAACCAACAGATATAGAAAAATTATATTAATTATGATTTGTATACTGATTAGAATTGACCTTGTCTTATAAATTAAAATGTGTAAACCACATTTATATTATAATAACAGTTTTCTTGCTACCAAATGATTTATAGGTGGAGACGGTTCATCTGAAGATAACAACGATGCGTATAATAGACATACCTGAATGAATGAATGTTTAATGGTTTTAATAAAAATTAGAACCAAATTATAATTATAGCTACTTCTTGAAACTTTTAACTTCAGCTAACAATATAACAAGCATTTTTAAAGAAATTAATACTAAAACTATATATGGCATAATTATGAATAATTTAGTAAAATCCACAATAAAAGCGTACAATACAAAGCCACAATTTTTTAAGTATAGACAACTCATAAGAGATAAAATTAAGACATGTTTTTTTGAGATAAATGGAAATAATTCAAGTTAAATGTTAAGATGGATCATCATAATGAATTATTTACATTTGTGTAAGTAATATTTATATTACATTTTATTTTCATATGTGCTGAGACTTACACAGTTATGGTTATAAGGACAAACGCTACTATAGATTTGCAGTCTCAAAATATGTAGATTAATATATTTACTACATGACCTAGTGAAAAACAATTTATTTAGTTCAAATTATAGGTAAAGATTGTCATGTCCTTGTGGGTAAAAGCTTTTTCTAAGGAAAAAACTAAAATAGTTTTTATGTTATCTTGTTTTTAACCACATAGAGGTTATTATTATTTTTTAACATTCGACGTTTGAAAGCCCCTAAACAATTGAAATACCTACAATTTGTTTTCTCTATATAAATTTTATCAAAGCCATTATAAAATAGGTCTGATTACAGAGAGATGGGTTTTAAGATTACGTTTAAAATAATATTGTATAAATAGTACTTAAATTTTAAAAATCAAAAGAGACCAAATATTAATGAAAACAAAAATAAAACAAACATAGGAGCGATATTCCTATTTTCAAATTTTTGGTTTAATTTCTGGGTTTTACTTATGCAAATAAGTTTGGTCGGCAATGTAGAATAGATATAATTGTAGGTGAATGGATATCGCAATCTGATATTATTTAAACTTCCAGATTTGTTTTATTTTAACGTTATAATTATAGGATAAGATTAAAAAATACCGAAAATTTCGTATATCAAGTTTTTTAAGGATAAAGTAATATAATATATAAAAAGTCACTTAATCACGTTCATTTATATAAGTTCATATTAAACAAAAGTAAATTCTTTGTAAATAAGATATGTCTGAATGTATGTGTAGTAGTGTGTGTGTGTAAATGGTAAGCTATTATTTTCTTTCCAGTGGTAACCACTGGCAATACTGCACCGACTATAAAAATATAAAAATGGCTTCGACAATATCACTGAAGAGACATAAAATTTTAATCAGAACTATAATATTCCTTTTAAATTAACGCAATTAAAGTGTTTAAATTAATATTTAGATATAGCTAATGATAATTATAAAAAATAAATAACTTTAGATATGGTAAATATATAAGAACTTCAATTATAGTCTTTGTTAAGACTATAAGTGTAACATGTAGATGAAATAATTTCATACCATTGTCTTTTATAATTGTATTATAAATACTATTTTCCTAGAAAATAATTATAATTATACCAACATAACTCCTTCATATTTAAAATATTATAATATTTTGTTATTAAATTTTGACAAGCGCTCTTTATCATAGACTTCACTACCTTAAAGTGAATTAACTGTTATATAATAAAGCAATTAAAAAACAAAAATGTTTAATCCGCATATTAAAAATAATAAAATTATAATTCAAAAAATTTATATATACGTATTTTATATTATGTACACGATTCTTGATTGTCCATAGATTTGGTAGACTGCATTCCAACGTAAAAATGTATATACTAAAAAAATCCTCGAAAAAGCATGTAGATCAAGGTGTTTTGTGAACGAGATACCCTAACAGCACAGTACACAAATAGATAGCTAAAGCCTAAAAAAACCTTTCCATTGTATAAAAAAAAAAAATAATAATATTTGGTGTTTTGTCTTATGTTTTTCTTACTGATTTAATCTTATTGGATTAGACCTTTTGTAAATGAAGTACAACATGAGCATAAGTTATTATTCTAGTGAAAGACGCTCAATGTTATTAATGATAATATTTTTTCGACCTTACAAAGGCTGCTTTATCTCCGGATTATTTTTGTACTAAACGTTTATTTCATCCCAAATTACTAGTTGAGAAATATTTTCATTGGAAAAACATTATTACTCGTATATAGACGTCATATCTAGTGAGCATTATATTATAATGTCCATATCAGGTGTTCTTCGTTTAAGAGCTTTTTTAGATAGTTCTTTAAAAACAATTTTATAATTCAAGTTTAATTTATGTCTGAATAAAATGTATATTCAAAAAAACTTGCTATGAATATTTTAAAAATGAAGGATTGAAATTAGCAGCAACTTAGTTAATTTTGTAAAAAAGAGTCGTCTAGTAATTGTGTTATATGCAACAATACAATCTTGTGTATTCTGTATATAGTCTAGTCGTCTCCTAGCTTAGAATCTTGATCCATACAACATGACTTTCGTATAACTATTTTATAAATATTCCCTTATTAATGCGGTGACAATTTACATTGCGCGCACAAAATATGATCTTATTTATCTGAAATGATATAGTTATATTTTTAAACACTTTATATCTAATTTGTATTTTTTTATATATGTTTTACACACCGATATAAAAATTTGCTTGAAATTATATTTTTAAATACATTTCGTGCCGCTCTAGTTACTTTCAACTTGTATCAAGCATAAGTTTGAGTACATATTGAAAATAATAAAAAGAAAAATACCTAACTTCTACCTCTTTAATTATGTTCATAATATTTTACGTTATTAATCGTATCTTAAAATAAAATAATATTTATTCATTTTGGGTTGATTTATAGTAAGTTATTGTTAACGGATAAAATATTTTATGAGGTGACCTTAAAGCCTTACAAGAATCGAAACAAAGACCGAAAGTATGAGTCACGTTTTCAAACCAAAATGAAACATCATATGACCAAAAGCTGTGACAGTCTTTGGTAACATCGGGAATATGATTTCATTTCTTTTATATTGAGTTTCTTATTATTGGAGAACTTTTGCTTTGTATTTTTTTATATATTCTTTTACATAATTGACAAAAAGTAAACTTTTATTTTAATTAAATATTATAAGAGCTTCGTTTTCGTGTTCTCTTTAGCAAGCCCTCTGATATTTGATATCCATACTATGGTAGTGCAAAAATTATAACTGGTCTGCATTCTCGGAAGATCAGTCATATTTTAAATTTAATGTAACGTAGTATTAGTGTTCGTGTTCTCCTCAGCAAACCCTTTCTTTGGATATCCATAGTTTGGTAGTGAAAAAATCCGCCATCTTGAATAATTCGCCATATAAGAATTAAAATGTCATCACATAGCGAAGACTGCATTGTCATTAAAAATAAGTGTGTGTACCAAATTTCAGCTTAATCGATTAACGATAACTGGTTTAAAATTCAGTTGCAAGATTCCATCCGGACAAACGTACATTGCAAGTTAAATAAAAGCTTATAAAAAATTTATAAAATAAACAAACAATAGAATATGTTACATTTTTATTCATTTATTTATAAAGCTCTTATTTGTACTAAGTTTTGAAACAAAAGCGAAAAAAGTAGGTATGCAATTTATTTTAAGCATACTTACACTTGTCTTTTTACAATACTTACGGTATACTACATCTATCTACAGTCCAATAATAATATTCGAGTATTAATATTAGAACAAAGGTTTCGAATACCTATTTGTTAATTTTCTAATAAGCTATAACTAGTTACGCACTATATTTTTTGGCGGGTTTGTATGAGCCGTGAGCGAGGACACAATTGGAATTCTAAAATCAGCGTTGAAAGGGTACTAAATGCCACTGACTAGACCAAATTACTTTGTTTTTGTCTAGTCAGTTTTGGTTTTAATACTTATATATTATTATTTCAGGTTTGTATTTTTACAATTCTAATATTGCTTAATTATTTGATTTCGCAACTAATATCTTAACTGGTTATCTATATAAAAGTGAAAATTTTATTTGAAATTAAGTGTAAAATGTACATCATGCTATTAACTGCGCGTCATCAACATTTTTGGGATATGTCAGTCAAAGTATTCTCATTAATATTTTGTAGTAACCATGTTATTTAACCTATATACTAAAAAAAAATGCTTTTAATATTGTTAATATTATTCATCACTCAACAATAAATTTAACACTTGTCCAAATTATAATAAACACTTTTTTAATGTACTCTAATGTATCATTTCAATAAAATATAATTTAGTATATCTACATATCCCTGTTACTATTATCAAAATGGCCACAAACATGCGATAAAATTAGCATAACATACTTCCGATATACTTTTTATGCGGAACTGAAATCTTTTGATATATTTCGCAATAAATTGTTTAACAGCGGGTCTTACACTAAGCAATCGTATATCAATATAGCTAAGGAGGTTTCCAAGGACGAATAAAATAAGCCTGCAGTATATTCACGTAATTTATTAGAGATGTAAATGCAAAATATTAGATAGTGATCAAGTAAAATTACATTGTAGATTAATAATTCTAATGTTTATCCAGGATTGTGGCATGAAAATATTTCATCCGACAATCCTGGGTAGGAAATGAAGTTTCAGTTCAATATAACACTAACCTATATAAACTAATACTATGTCACAAAATTTAAGACACTTTGTTAAATGAACTGTAAAATTGGGGAGAGTGGGCGATGATTTAAATATGTCTCTGAATAGTCTGTGTTGATATTATTAACTTATATGCTTTGCAGAATATGGAAAATAAAACTCTTGTCTTTATCGGGTCCGTAATGTTAAATTCAAATTACATTCATCTACAAAATTTAATATATATATTAAATTTTAGCGTATACACTATGTGCTCATTAAAAGTAGTTAAACACATATTTCTTTGCAAACATTTACTTTGTACGTATATATATCAATTTTGTCAAATAATTTTTTACAGATATGACATGCTGACAGCGCGGGGGTGTCAGCCTTGTGGTGCTTATTTGGCTCATGCCTGACTTTGGTTTATACGCGGTGGCTGGTTCGGGCCTTTTTCCTGCGGTCTCAATGGAAAGTGGGTTTGGGCTATTAGGTGGGACGGTACAGGCCCTCTTTTATCGAGGGAAAGCCGTGAGGTCATTCGGGGTACTTCTCTGGTCATAGAGTTGACATTGTAGCTGCCTCTTTGCTGCGGGGTTTGGAGAGAGAGTAGAACATGCGGTTTCTTCCCTTCGAGTCACTCACTGAGGAGCGGTTCATCGAGGAGTTTCTAAAAGAAACAGATTATGCCCGGATTAACCTTCGTTGAGCGTGACAACACGACCGTGCTCGGCGATCATTAGTCTCGACTTGGTGGACTGCCCACTAATGCCTCTTTCTTCCTGGACTCGGCTGGATTAACACGTACGCCATGTAAGATTTCTGGTGAGCAGTATCGTAGTATATATAGCCCATACCATGTTCTTATCAAACGTGAGCTTTTGTTAAAATATGTAGTTTTACATAATTTAAAAAAATATTTAAATTAAAGCAATTAGTCGACTAACCCAAAGTGGGTGTCACATCACATCTTATATAGTAAACTTGCATAATAATATTAGGTACAAGATCCCCCCGCTAAGTTTATAATATTTACACTAAACCCTAATATAAATTCAAGCACTTCTGATTGTTGTTTATTTATTTATTTTTTAATTTTACTAATGAAATGGTTGGCCATTACTATTTAGTCGAGTAGCAACAATGCAGGATTTTCAGTTCAGTGTTGAAATATAATGTGTAAAATGTTAAACTTTTAATAACTATTAAAATCAAAGACTATATATAATTAAGTACGGGATCTCTCTAGCATTCCTCTGTTTCATGCTCTAGTCATATATGTTGCCTAGCTGATAATAAGGAACTGTCTGATAATATCAGTAATATTCAATTACAAATAACAACTGACAACTTTTCTCACATCTCCCTCAACTGACTAACTTGTACTATAATTTATTAAAAACATTTCATAAAACAAACAAAACACAAAAATAAATATAAAACAAACATGAAATTATCTTTTCAGGTTCCGTAGCAAAATCTTAACTTTATTCTGTAATTAATATGAATGACATTTACGGCAGACACCAAAAATACATCAATATATTTGTAGCAATTAAAGCTAAATTAATTATCAGTAAATATATCTAAAACTAGTTTTCAATTCAGTAAAATGAAAAATAGATTGAAGTTATTAAAATAATTTAAATTTAATCTTCGCTGTGCGGAAAAGTTTCGTCGCCATTATCCGAGACCAGTACGCCATTATCCGAGACAAGGTTTTCGTGAGATAATTCTTCAGTATTTGAAGAATATTATTGTTATGATCTTTTTACGATGAGAAAAATAAAATAACAGCAAGAATTAGTTAACCACAAACTCGAGGTCATCACTTGCACTACTAATTCTTACGATATAGTACTTAATACTTAAACTAAATATAGCAAACAATACCTTTAACACACTACAACTATAAGCATATTATTATTATTATGATACATTGAGCTAAATAAGATAACTAACTCAGAGTTTTCTAAGCTACAATACTTTGATAAGTTTTAAAAGTTTTAAAGTAAACGTTAAATAGCCATCACAAAACAAAATGTTAATAGTAAATGTTGAAATAATTAATCACTATCCTAAAATCGCTATTTATATCTCTGTGGTTTTATTGAAATCGATAGGTGCAATTCACAAATAATATTAATTGTTGTAATTAGTAGGTCCAAAATTTAATAAATTATTTTAGATTGATATTTCAACTTAGTAATTTATTATCAGTAAAATATTTATAAAAGTTACAATTTTATCGTTTTATTTTATATCTATTTACACTGTTAAAGAAGAAAGTATTTCTTACACTTACGAATATTTATTTACTTTTTATGTAGATACTTTCTACAAGTATAAAAAATACTTGTAAAAAGTTTGCTCAATACTAGGAGCAAAGCTCGTATTACCGATGGAAAATTATTAGACGAAAATGTTTAAATAGCTTCATACTCGACTGGTTGATTCAAGAAAAATAGAAAATCTATTTCTAATTTATAGCAAAATGTTTTGGACGCTGAATGTGTGAACTACTTTATAACAACTACATTATCTAAAGGAATCAATTCTAAGAATAATCATATAATATGAGAAGTTAAAGTTAAAAACAAAAAGTATGTCTTTAAATCATAACTCAAATAGGAATTGGATTAAAAAATATTTTGATTTGAAGTTAAATATTTTATTTCCGAAATCTTGGGTTTATTAAATTTCGATAAACATTGAAACGAAAATAACAAATTACGTCACATTTGAAATTATAAAAGGCTGTTATATATGATTTATTCATATATAAATATAAAATGTAAAAACTTGTCTGAGCCAAGGAGTAAGTAAATGGGGAAGGGTAATATTCCAAAGTAAAATAGATGAAAATGGTCACACAGTTCTCAATCTAAAGTGGAATGTTCGAATGTACTGAGATAGGAGTCATTGCTAACTTTAATATTCTATTTCTATGCGATAACACTGACTAAGAATTGGTTATTTTAAAACACAAAATAGTTTTTTGTGAATACATGTTATTGATTTATTACTCTATATTTTGGTGCTCTACTCAAAGGAAAATTCTTTGACAACGAAACTTTACTCAAAATAACTATTGTGAGCTTATGAAATCGTAATATCTCCTCTTTTTCTATAAGATTTACTATTCTTTTCTCTACCATTGTCATTTGCACATCTACACTATCACAAATAGTCGTCAACTCTTAAGTGCTAATTTCACTATGGTCAAAATTAAATTTTGCATAATTGCCTTGAGCTTTTTGGGCTATTAAATGCTAAAAAAATATTCTTAAGGCATAAGTAAATAAAGGTTACTAACTTCTAATATATCAATGGAATACGATATATTATTATTAATATTAGCCAGAAAATTACATTATAAAATTGTAGACTTTTGACTTTTAATTTCATTTCACACAATCTTATCATCATGATTGTATTTATTTCTGTCAGTTAAATATAAATTTAAATCACAGATGCGACAACTTTAACAAACCACTGAAATATGATGTCACAATATAAATAGATGATTATGTGATCCAATGGATACTATGTCCATGGGGGAGGGACACAAGAGAAAGAAACCTCGCAACCTGCAGCTAAAAGTAATTAAACTATAAATATACAAAATTCATCGATACTCCCTACTTTATTTTTTTTATTAACTAACATTTTAAAATATAACGACTATCTTCGAAACAAATGAATTGAAGCCTCGTTCTTTATATTGAGCTTTTAAATTAGGGATGCTCATATAACATTGATACGAGTTATAAAATATTTATAATATGAACTTTACATTTTCCACTAACGACAATACTTTCACAATAAGGTACCTTTTTGGTTAAGAGGAGTTGAGTTCATGAAGTGATATCTTATTTTCAAATCTAATACCAATGACTATTTCGGTGAATATAAACAAGATAAGACAGGGTAAGGGTTCCGTAAATAACTTTAGGGTTTAGAAGGAACATTCTCGTAAGTTCAGTCTCAATTTTATAAGTCTGTTATTTTTAGAATATGCCAATAATACAATAATTTGTACGGATTGATCGTTTGTCAGTCTTTCCATAATAAAATGGCAATGAAATTTACACAACTTTAATGTTGAATTATGGGTTACATCACGCGTAATCTGTCAGGATGAAAAAAAAAACAACAAAAAAAATCTATCGATTTATAGTCGCATCGAGACAAATAAAAAGTAAAAAAAAAAAGATCCGATCATAAACATAATTCTCTTGTTCAGAGTGAGGAGAACAGCTAATTAGTTAGATCAGTTATGAAGAACAGGTAAGAACAGGTTATGAAAAACTGCATTTAATCTTTTTAATATACAGTAGATCATTAGTATTCATTAAAAATATTTATTATGTTTAGAGACAATATTTCATTCTTAACGGACCAAATATTTTTCACTGGATATAAATAAGCTAAGAGGCAAGGGTGCGTTACAACGGTGACTTGACTCAGTAATTAACTTTATAAAGGCTTATACAAATTTATTCTCATGAGATTACTCTTATTTGTAAGACCAATGTAATTTTAATTACTTTTATTTTAAATTATTTAAAAACAAAGTTGACCTTATCCTAACTAATATTAGGTACGGGAATGTAAGTTTGTTTATTGTTTTGCTTTTCCTCCAACTATTCAATCGATCTTCATGAAATTTTACATACACATATTTACAGGAATGGGCCAAAACAATTGTATTGGATATGAGACAAAATTTTAGACGGACATCTGATGGAATATTTTTTGCCTATGTGGGAGCAAATAAATTTATGAACATTGTTAATTAGTGTAATTTGAGCAGTTTTGAAATGAATATGTATATATTTATTTTATTTTATTTTTGTATTGGTGTCTTTCATATTGTTTTTCCTGGATAAGTGGTAAATTGCGCTAGTTACTTAAAAGAAAAATAATAAAAACGTTACTGCTTACAAACTAAATGTATTGTCACTGTAACAACTTACATTATGTTTATTGTTTATTAGCATCTTTAGCACAATATTACTGTTATTTAGAATGTGAAAAGGTAAACCGTTTCAATACCTTGTAAATGTTTGAATATCATAAAACTTTTTTAATACAACGTTTTACTTAAATTATGATTAATTCTCATACGAATATCAATTATGATTGTAACTCAATAGTCAATACTATTACTAAACCCTAAAGTTGCTGAAATAGATTGATCTCTCACAGTATATCATTCTCTTTTTGATCGTTTCTTATCACAGACTGCGTTATAATAATATATTACTATTAATAAAATATAAGGTTGCATATCACTTTTTTATTCTTAATATGTTAATGAAGTGAAGTCTTTAAAGAATATTATGTTACAAAAGTAAAAGTATTGTATAAAGTGCTCTTTGATATATTAAATATTAATTTATATTTACACAACAGGTCACGACAGACTTTGTCCTTGCCTAAGAATAAAATAACTAAATATCAGTGTAACTTCCAATAATCAGTTGTGAAGCAAATCGATTGACCCAAACATATACAAACAAATCATCAAGATTGGCCCGGGTTTTAGCAACGGCGACTTAGCGACATATTTATCTATATATAAGCATAGGAAACTTTATGTAAGATTGGTTAGTAAAGTTTATTTACTTATTTAAGGTAGATTCCTGATTTCTGCTGCTTCGAACTCGTACTAAGTTAATGTTTCAATACCTGTAGAAATAAACCGCTTTGCTTCTTGAGAGTTTCAAGAGGAACGTGGAATTGCTCATTTGACACTATCGAACTCGAATTAAATGGATTAAATAGAACTATATATAGAATATTTATTGCCATGTAATTATATTTAATACTCGTCTTATATAAAATGTTACATTAAATATGATAATGCTTGAACATTGTATAAATATTTTTTCTCGACCGTCCATTTAATATCTCTGCAGGTAAAATGTACTGCAGAAAACCAAATATCCAATAAAAGGATGTTGTTGATGCTGCCGTGTAGCTGCAGCACAATTAATGTTTGGTTTGAAGAATTCAATCATTTATCATTATAATAAATTAATATTATAATTATTATATAATATTATTAGAATTCTAAAGAGAAATTACGAAACATTTGTAATTATGAGCACATGTACAATTTATAATGTAGCCAATGTCAGTATTATCCATATCTTTATTTAAAATTCCGCAAGAGATAAAATTGAATATTTTACAATGACGTCGTAATGAAATTAGATTTTGAAATGTTGCGATTCAAACCAATGCACAAAAACCTTATAAGAAGAACGCCCTGTTAGTATGGTAGTATGGCTTCATAAACACAAGAAGAAGAGGGAGGTAAAGCAGCTCGGTTGACATGTGCAAATTTCAATCCTTTCGTTAAAATTTACCTTACGGATGTTGTGTGCGTCCATTTAAATGTATTGTACTTTGCCAGAAACAAGAGACAAGAGTCTGTGTGCTTTATCAGCAAAATTACCTGAGATATTGCGTTTACTGCTTCACGTAAAACTCCAGATTTACGATATTTTCTTTGAAATGCTCTTAGATAAAAGGTGTGAAAAAACAAATATAATCGTTATTGAATAAATCTGATTTCTCGTAATTTTTGTTAATAAACGAGTGGCCTTATTCGTGATAATCACAAATCAGTAATCACAACTTCGCTTTTGATTTTAAAGATTTCAAAATTTTACGCCATATTTTTCGCACAAAAGAGGCGCTTATCAGCAATTCGCAGGAAGGTGCTGAAGAAGCTTGGAACGTCACAGTAAATGTCTTACAATAATATTATATTAAACTAGCGTTAATTCCACTTATAGCTTTTGTTTGTTAAATTATATTAAATAACATGTTTCTTATTACTCTAAATATTTTAATACATATTAAATATTAATATCTATGTTAACTCATTACTACTGATAGTAACTTCTCTACATTGTCTCAATTATTACATCTTTAATGGAAGCTGGCTGAGTAGAAGGATGTCATAAATGCTGTGGTGAGAACTCATATATTCGTAAGTGGGTGCCGTAAATTGGACGATTTATGAGCTTCTTAACCTTTGCGAAATATGTCTAGAAATCAGTATCATATGTAGGTTTACCTGTAATTGATTTTTATAAACATTATACTAAAAATGTCATGTTAGTCTTAAAGTTATGTAAATAACAAAAGTGATTTAGTTATTTAAATTGCATTTTATATATAGATTTCTTATAACTTTTAGAAAACATAAGTTTTATCTTTTCCAACAATTTGATATCATATTACATTATTCTATCTATTCAGTTTCTTAGTTTGTGATAAATATGAAGTATTTTTAATATATGTTAGAAGAAAAACATGAAAGTGTTATCTATATTTAGTTCAAATATGGAGTATGTTAGTTCAATAGTAGTGCATGCGGCGACCTCGCTTTTGTTATTACCTTAATACATGGTGACTGCCGGATAAACAACGAATTAATCATGAGTGTATTTATTAGTTAATCTATATGTTCAAGTGCCATGTCAAGGCGTAAAATGTATTTAGTAGTTTACTAGAAAATAATACTTAATTTTAAGCATTAAAAATTAAAATTATAAACGTAATATACAAGACTTGCAGGATTTGAAGAAATTTTTACAAGATTACAATATATAACTTGAAAAATATTCCATGTAATTATTAAAATAAATTAAACATATATAATAAGAAAATTTGTTTTTATTTTCGTACGTTGTTGTGTTAAGGAAAAAATTATAGTTTTTATATTATATATTCTTTTTATACAATCATAACTTAAATTAATATAATTTCGAAAATAATTAAAATTGTAAATGTAAAGCCGAGAAATAAGTTATCATATTGATGAGGAAACCTATTATATCTGACACTTCAGGCAGAAGGTGCTAAAGTGGAACTTTTGTACGCTTAATGGTATCGCTGAGGATTCCTTATTCACCCATTCATTCGATTTTACAAACATTATATAATTAGAAAGTAAGTAATTAAGAAAATATTTATTGCGGACATTTTTTTAAAATTTACGTATTGTAAAACAACACAAATTTTAAATAAAAAAAAACACCGTAAAATTTCAAGCATGTCATTTAAAGTATGTCTAATCTGTGGTAATGCCAGTTAAAGTCAATTCTTTGCATTAGACATGCCAGTTATGAAATAACTATCTAATATGTAACTATTTTACATTACAGTGAAATAGTGAAATATTGAAATATTTAATTTAGAAGTTAAAATGTCTCAACCGAGGATAACGTTGTTTCTTTCCTGGACTAAAATAGTAGCTCTGATTTATAAATAATGATGTCTTTCAAATATTTAATACTTTATTATATAAGATTATTGGGAAAATTGCTTCGTGATTCGCACTTTGAGTCAGTTGAATGGCTTTGAGCGAATACCCGCGGTTTAGTTTTGAGCTCTCTTGAATATTAAGTAACAGTATTTTATTACATTCAGTAATGCCATAGTTTTTCAAGATATCGCAACAAAAATATTATTTATGAACATAACAAATTAAGAACCTTTGGATTCTTATATAGATATATTCTGAATTGTACCTATTTACATACAGTTATAGTCCGTATAAATTTTTAATAAATTTAATATGTATTTTTAAATTAGTATAATGAAATGTCTAAATATCTCAAAATTATTAGATATAAAGATCACGTATTAAATGAAGTTGTTTGAGACAATTGAATTCTAACTAAGAAAGAATTTTCTAGAAAACTTTTAATGAGAAATCTCGGTTTGCGCCCTTTTTTGATTTTCTTGATCTGTGGTAAGATTTATTAATAGATTTTGAGATTTTGAAATATGCTTTTAAAGTTATAAGTTTCTCTTTGCATCTTATATATGAGTCTTGGCTAATGCTAACTAGGCTTTCACTGTTATAATTTAGAACACTGATTAGGTCTGTTCGGTTTCAGGTATTCAATCAAAATATAGAATTTAAGTCAACGCAAGATAAATAATTTATAAAGCTTTGAGACTATTTTAAAATCGAGTTATTAATGTGCACACACATATTTTACTTTACATTATATTACTGTAAAATTATAAAATTAAATTCCATCAAAATTAAACGCACATCTTTAAGCCATATAGATATACGAGTATAATTAGGATATTATTATACGGATAATATCCATATCCAATAACATCCTATTTTTAATAATCTATTTATTATACAGTTTACTGAACGTTATAAATTCACGATAAATATTCTTGGTAGGGTTAATAATTTTTCATTTCATTAATCACAAAATTAATCACTCACAAATAAATTCTTTGTAGTTATTTATATTTTAATTAAATATATGAATTTTCAATTCATTAGCCAGGATTAACGAGTTGAATAGTCTCTTAGAATTATTTCCATTTGTTATTTTATTTACTGTCCTATGAATTATATTTTTAGCAATAATTAGGACAAGTAAACTGTGTAAATCTTTTAAGTATGCAAAATAACTAAAGGCATTTCTCCCTAAAATCGTAATAAAACATGATCGTAGATAAATTATTGTACTCGAATATTTAGAAGCATGGCGAAATACTAAGGGTAAGGGGTAATAACTAAAGGTAACGATTCTCGAGAATATTCCAGAGGTTAGCAATAGCTGTCACCGCTTTTAGTTTTTTCCTTTTTCGTTGGAAGGTGACTTGTAGTTTCGATCTTTGTTTCTATTTTTGTAATTGTTCACTGTCACGTCACGATACATTTTAGTGGTAAACAATACCTAAGGTTAAACCAGACCAGAAGTATGAATGAAAAAGAAATTGGATATGATTATTGAATGAAATGATATTATCATAACTAAATATTTAGAAGTTAGGCATTTAATTTTTGAGTGTGTTCAATATTTACTCAAACCACGCTTGATACAAAATTAAGCTAAGTTGAATTGTACGGATTGTATATTGTTGAACAACGTAGATTCAGACAAATTTATATAGTGTTGTTTGAAAAAGCTGGTGATCCATTTGCAGAAACTCCAGGGAAGAATAAGAAGGAAAATTCGAAAGAAGTCTCTTGTGCCATACACGATCGCAAGCTTTTGCCATATAGAGGCTAACAGCCAGAACATCTCTCTTGCTTTCAATAACCGCTTCCCAACGGTGCGTAAGATATAACAGAAGATCACCAGCCGATCGATTATGGCGAAAGACATATTGCCAGTCAATGATCAACTGGCGATCCTCGAGGTACATTAGTAGCTGTCGGTTAAAGATGTTCTCTATTGTTTATGGATAATGGAAAGGTAATAATGATAGATCTGTAGTTAGTTGGGTCCGAGCTGTTACGTTTTTAAGGGTCCGCACACTTCTATGAGACCAGGACGCCTACTACGCCTTTCTTTCGGTTGAAGTACCAAAATAAACGCGTTTATAAATTATTGATCTTAATAGAAAATTTAGCTGCCACCAAAATATAAGTAACGGTATTACAAATTGGTCAATATTGTACATATAACGACCACCTGCTCTCTCAAAATACGGTTTGATTGCATACCAAGTATGCAGTTATCTATCAAAGTATAATCAATACATATAACATACTTGCATTTTATGAGTTAAACTATTAAATATATTAATAAATAATAAAAATGTTAAAAATCTAAGCCTATATATAATCTAAAAAGTATGTACAAAGTAAGAGATTTTTTTTATTTATATACTAAACTATATTGCATCACAATTCAATTACCAAAACGCATGTACAAAAATATATTTTAAAAAACTATCTACTTTATTTTGTTTCTACGCGATATTAATTACTAATTTAAATTAAACTGAATTATAAGTGGATAAGGAAACAACGTCTTGACTATACCAGGTATTTATTACTACTACCGGCACATGCAGTGACCGCTCATTATATTATTCTACTATTAATTGTATATAAATTACGTGTTTGTCGCGATGGACTCCTAAACTACTTCACCGATTTTAAATAAAATTTTCACACCACGTGCAGTTTGATCAGACTTAAAAGAAAGGATATTTGTCATCTCAATTCATAGTTATATTATTTTATTGCAAATAATTTGTTTATTATTCCAATGGCAGATGTTCTCTTACCGTTACCCCTTAAATAGTTTACTACAATGTAATATAACAAAAACCATAGTCACAGCAACGCGTGGCCGGGTCTGCTAGTGTTGTATATACATTATATTGTAGTATTATAACACTAAATAGTACTTGAATCTACTCAAGGTCTCTAGGTCAAGGTCAATCTCATCTTTAATTATTAACTATATTTTACATAGTGTGCATTAAAATCATTGTATTGTATCTCAGAACTTACTTGTAACATAAACACGCAAATACAAATTTAAAAAAACTACTCACAAAGTAATTTGGGTTAGGTACTAATGGAAATCTTTTTATGTTCAAAAGTTTCAAACAATAAGGTCCTTTTAACACATAAATCATGTTAGGTTGCGTTTTTTGCGTCACGATATAATAGTTGTGTGCTCAGTAAAATATTCTTGTAAATATACAGAAAACGATGTTACTGTGAGCGTGTGTATGTGTGCTGTATGTGTGTGTGTGTGTGTGCTGTGTTTGTGTGTGTGTGTATGTGTATGTGTGTGTGTGTGTGTGTGTGTGTGTGTGTGTGTGTGTGTGTGTGTGTGTGTGTGTGTGTGTGTGTGTGTGTGTGTGTGTGTGTGTGTGTGTGTGTGTGTGTGTGTGTGTGTGTGTGTGTGTGTGTGTGTGTGTGTGTGTGTGTGTGTGTGTGTGTGTTGTGTTTGTTATCCGCTTCAAACTTCTCCTTTATTATCTGATATTTTAAATAACGCGTTGCAACTATATTTATGAAATATTTAATTAAAGCTTATTGTATTCTTATAAATGTAATAACTTAAACAAGATGATTTAATATGGCTAAGTATACTATGTAGGGATGTTAAATATTGTTTTAGTAATAAAACTATATACAATTTATCGACAGATATAACGCTCTCCGTTCTCTTTCTTATTCATTTTAATAAAAAAAAAAAGTATTGGATCTGAACTTATTTCAGACCTTTACCTGGAACAAGGAAGAGAAATGAAAGAAAATACGCAAACCGAAGGATCTAATTAAAAGTTTTAAAGCAAATGAAATAGCCGCAAGGAACTTCATTTACTACGTGACCCTCATTTTGGACATTAAACTTATTTGAGATACTTCATATATACTAATCTTTAAATGTAAAGTAACACAATTATTTGAAATTTTTCTCATTTTCAATTAAGGGCACAGAATATCTATTATGTGTAAATAATATATAAATAGCCTTGAAATCGTAAGTTTCTTCAAAATTTAAATTTTATATTGACGAGAATCCTAAAGCCATAATAAAATTCGTCCTTTCTAAAACCTTTTCAAAACATTAATTGCGCTTTCGTTTAGATGTAGATAGAGTTTAGATGTAGTTGTTATTACATACTCTATTCTAATAAGGCAGACTGTAAATTCGATGGCTGATTAACTATTATCATATATTATATAACATACTAACTGCCTTAAAATTAAAGCACCTTGTCAGTGTCGTTATAAAAAAGCTATTTCATTACCTGACACCCTTTAAATTATATCCACCATGTGTTGCAGAGCTTTTTTAATAGTTAAAAAAAAATTGACCATTCATTTAGTAAAATACAAAAGTTTGAGTATTTGTAAACACTGTAAAGTTTTAAATAAAGTTTTAATGAGGCGTTAAAGAACAGTTGCTACATGCGAATTCAGTCCCGGATTTTATAGAGGGGCGTTACTTTTTCAGTACATTAGCTCAGCACTAGTATAAGTATAGTGTAGTAGAACTTCAACACTTTTGATTGAATAAATGTTTCATGAAAGGAATAAGTAGTGTTTATAAATATGTTGCTATAATTTAAATGTTGTGTTATTAAAGAATATAATAACAAAGTGTTCTATTTTCTTACGATAACAACTAACTTCTTCAATATTATATAAATATAGAATATTGACGGCTTTCTTCTTCTCGTTCAAGAAACATAAATAATGTGATTCCCAAATAATAATTATTGACAAGTTTCATATATTTTATCGCCATTTGTCCGACGAGTTTCAAAAACTTATCTTCTAACAAAATTCACTTCTAATTTAGTTTTCATAGTATTACTTTTATTTAAAGAAATTATATAATTCTGAATACATTTGGTTTATTTTTGTTTTGAAAAACATAGTCTAAATAAATTGCCTTCATGAAACAATCGAGTACTATTATAATATTAAATTCATAATTTTAATAATTCAAATCATCCATTAGAGCCTGTTATAATCCTGCTCATTATTTATATGCGCTTCATGCGATCTTATTTGCTGTGTACAGTTGTGGTCAATTTGCTTAACGTTACATGCGGAATGCCATACATGCGTAAATACTAGCGCCATACATATGTATACACAATGTACCACACACACACACAAACACATACATTAATTGATTAATATAATTTAGTCTTTATTAGATCGTAAGTTATGAACTTGGAATTATGAATACAACTATTTTGTTTTTATGTTGAACAATTTCCACCCTTGCAATTATGAAAAATTTGCTTACAGGATATATACATCGGAAAAATGTTTCATTACCATTTTCAACTCAACTAATTGGTTTTTAGTTCTTACTTTTTTATTGTAAAAAAAATGTATCTCCTGCTATGACAGTTTATTCCGAAAATATAATTTTCTTTAATTTTAAAAATGCTGTAATTTTTACATAATTTTGTCAAATACAACATATGGCCAATAATAATAATATAATAATAAAAACATTTATTTCGGACAAGATAATCCATATAGTGTTAGTATGTTAGTAACAATGTTTACTTATAAACTAAATTAGTTATTGTTAGTTACATTATAAAAATATTTCATTTTATTTCATTTTATTTGGCCCATCATTGTTTTTATCCAATGTTTCTGAATAGAACAATGAGGGCGATCCATGATTGTCTTCAGAATGCTGTTGCTGCTGGCCCTCATGCGCCGCAACAGAGACGATGCTTTTTTACGCATAATTGCATGAAATCCGTCAACCCGTGCGTCTGCGAACATTGCTGAGGCGCTGCAAAACCGTGGTAGTCGCATCAGCATTCTGAAGGCATTGTTATACTGAACTCGTAGAGTACTGTAAGCTCGACGCGTATAACTCATCCACAGGCCACCCGAGTAAAACGGCTGACAAAAAACCCGAAAAAGGGTAATCTTGACATCCGCAGTACCACGAGCAAACAAGTGTGCAAGCATATTGCTTCTTACCGCCAGCGCCCTACGCTCCCTTTCAATATCCTCATCATCACATAAATCAGCAGTAATAATATGGCCCAGATATTTAAAATTGTCAACTCTCTTTAATGTTGACCCATTGAGAATTATTGTTGGCACGCGACCTGGTAACCGCTTACCAGCCTTAAACACGAGGATCTCACTTTTTGTGGCATTATATACCAGGCCATGGGTCTTCGCGTACGACTCACAGATCCTTATCAATTGTCTTAACCCCCCGATCGAGGGGCTCAGCAGAACCATGTCGTCAGCGTAACTCAAGTTATTGACGCATTGGCCATCAATATAGCACCCCACATGGACGCTGCTGAGCCTCTCAACCAGCTCATTCACGTATAGGTTAAAGAGAGTAGGAGAGCTAAGTCCACCCTGTCTCACGCCACACATAAGGGTATACTTATCTGACAAGGCACCCGCCCACCTAACCTGATTTTTTTGGTGCTTATACCAAAATTTTAATAATTCAGTACATTCCGTCGGCATACCCGTGCCTCGTAGCTTCTCCCACAGCAACTCATAATTTACAAGATCAAAGGCCTTAGACAAGTCCAAAAAACACGCCTACACAGGCGTTTTTCTTGTAGTGTAATATTTAACAGTATGCTTAAGACAAAAAATAGCGCTTTCTGTAGAAACACCCGGTCGAAACCCAAATTGAGCATCATGGAGCCTTACATGCTTAGCGAGGTAGCTGTTAAGCAAACTGTCAAGTATTTTTGCACATGTCGTTGCAATAAGACTTTTAGAAATTTCAGGATAAAGTTTTCAGTTACACCCTCGTTTTTTTGAAACATGTCATTTTACTTCTATGACTTAACTTAAAAAGCTCTGATTTAAATCAATTTAAATAATATAATTTGGTAACATTGATTCAATAAATGTAGATGCAAGATTTAATTATTTTAAGTGCCTTATACTCGTCAGTCACTCTTAATATTCCACTTCTATATAATTATTCTATAGATAATGTCGTAAATTCATATTAATATCAATAGTTTTTACAATTGAAGTAATATTTTAATAAATATTCTTAAAAATATTAACCTATCACCGTAACATACAGGATTTAGTTACTTAATATTAAAGTAAATTTTGAATTTACAGTCACTGTGAACTATATTCTGGACAAGTCATGATTATATTGCGAGCACACATCAGTTGTGTCGTCTGCATATAAAATGCCTCATTATAATATAGTACGTAATAATAAATCTACACGGTGTCACATGATCCACGGTCTTTCAAAAGTAAAATTGCTGTGAAAGTATAAATTCGATACAAAAGTCAACTCAAGTAATAAAAGCATATTAAAATAAGAACTTGACTAATCCCATTAACGTTTTGAAAAAATGAGTCAAAATTTAATTTTTAACCTATAACAGTTGAGTAGAAGTTATTTCATTGTTTTGTATGAAACTTATGTGACAAATATTTACACTATTTTGCACCTCATGTGGCCATGGCTTAATTCTCAAAACGTAATTTATTATAAATAACAATATGTAGACAACAAGTGATCTATATACATTTTTTTTATCTATAAGGTATTCTATGTTCTGGTATCGACTGGTTCAGGAATTCTCGACTTCCATTTCACAATCGTTTTTTGGAGACGACACATGAGCAAATGAGCCCTTCGCAACTATTTTACACCATTATTGACTGTAGTGAATTTAATTGTAAAATTAGGTTCCTTACGCAAATAATTCTATTTTTTGTCAAAGTCAGCTTATTTGTAACACATAGGTACAATATAAATTACGTTTGATATTTTATCCAAAATGAATTATCTAAAAAGATCAAACTAATTAAAACTCTTTCGGTCTCAGGCGAAAATAATAAGAACGTCGTTATAATAAGACTTTTTGAAAGTCAAGCGAGGTACAATTCTTAATTGTCGAAGTTTAAAATTATTTTTTTATTGATAAATTCTGATAAAGCTTTTAATTAAAGTCGGTACTTTATGTTTATATATGTGAAATTGATATGATTAATATCTCGAAGAATAAAATCTTCTCAAGCCTTTATATATTCTGTTATGTAGGCATAAATTAATTGACAATAGTGACTGATAACTAAGTACAATAAGAGACAATTATTAGGCACTCACTATTAGCACGACATGTTGACTCGCTTTCTTACATTACCTAAAACATCTTTTTGAAAATTTTTTTACAGTCTTGTATACTCAGTTTCCTTCTTTTTTGTTACCTTCCACTGATAAAATTAACTTTAAAGAAAATATTATTTTGTACAATTATTTTAAATAATACCTTAAAGGCACTAAAGGCTTATTTAATTCGATAAATTTTTAAACACCTTCCTCTGCTAACACAACCGCTTCATTACTCATGAATTTAATTTATAATTAAAATTTTCCATTAGTAAATAGATATGCTTAAACGTATTTAATTACATTGAAAGGTTTAAAAGATAAACTCCTTTTAATCTTTTATCAGTTCTCTGAGTTTGTACATACATAAGATGATACTGTTATTAATAGCTACTTAACTCTGTGAATTTAATACAGCATTAGCATTTACAAATGAAGGTTTGATTAGATAAGTTACGAGTATATGAACTTTTCATGTAATAGATAAAATTAGTTATATTAAATAATGATTTAAATTAATGACAGGAAAGTATTTCTTTTTGCACAAAATTATTATTATTTTGTTGTGTATAAACTGCAACAGTGAATATATACATACGACCGTATCATCAACTGACTGAAGACTGAATAACTAAGCCCGGAAGCTTGTTAGTGTAACTCTCAGTTACTCCTATATTGAACTTTACTCGTTCAGAGCTTTATAATTTCTTGCTAATTTGTACACCGTTAAATGAATATTTTTTTCAAATAGTTAACATAAAACCACACATCTTATATTCATATACAAATCAGTGGGCGATGGAACTATATTTTTCAGGCCTGCTTAAAAATAAATATCAAAATTGTCTGTATTACAGACAATTTCGTTTTTAATTGGACTTTTATGAAATATTATGGACTTACTAGATACAAATATATTAGAATCAATTTAATTCTATAAGTTTTCGTTTTCTAAACGTATAAGTTACCAATTTCTACAAAGCTACAAACACTTCGGTAATATATAACATAGAGATAGTGTGAATTAATATCATTTGTAAATATCGTATTTCAATAATTATTTATCAACCTAAAATCAGTATCTACTCGGTGGTTTAACTGAAATTAATGCATTGTTATTTCAATTACAGAACTTATAATTTATAACTATTAAAAATTATTGTAAACAATGTAGAATTCCCTACAGATTTTTTTGGAAAAGAGAATGAAAGTTGGCAGTTGATATTCTGCCGACATTAAGGTCGCAAGACAGATAGAAAAAGTTTATAAATAGAAATTCCACTATTTTTTTTTATTTACACCTTATTAAACAAGTGATTTCATCTTGTACATATCAGTTTAACTTTCAAGTAAAGACTTTATACAAATATTGCACCATGTACTAGCTGTAGAAAGTATTTTGAATATTGCTAGGAGTGAAATATGTTTTACCGATTCGAATGTTTGGATTAAAAGGTAAAATAACTCCTTAAAAAGTAAAGTCCTTTTCTCTAATTTATAGTTGAATTTCTCGGACTCTGAGTCATAGCGAACCACAATGCCACAGTCCTACATAGAAGAACGCTCAAATAAGAAAAATAGATTTTTATTGGATACTAATGATTATCAGAATATTGTCCAGGTTATACCAAAAGTTATAGCGAAATGATAAAATTTGTTTTTAACAAACAACTGTATAATCGCATTCTTCTTTGATATTGATGTTTTTAAAAACCTTATGGTTTTTTTAGGACCTGATTTCAATTTACTTTAATTTTAAGTAAAACATTCTTAGTTAGTACAAAAATATTTTTGTTCTCAAATTTTAATATCTTACTAAACATTAAAACACAAATGATCAAATTACGTAATTTTCGACATTATAAAGGAAAGCTTCAAAAAGTATTTTCATTATTTATAAGGAAATAAAAAATGTAACTTTTCTTGGGTATAGAAGTGAGGGATCCCAAATTCCACATTCCAAAGCGAAATAGATAAAAATTGTTACTCACAGTTCTCAATTTGGAGTGGAATGTTCGAGATCGCTGAGAGATAGCAGTCATTGTTAACATTAATCTTTTATGACATCGTGATACTGTGAAAGTGACTTACTATTTGTTTTTTTATTTATGTATTTATTTATTTATTTAGCTTCACGCCATATCCCTTGCGGGGTAGCCAGAGACGACGGAGCTCCTAACGCTACGGTTCCTGCATATTTCTTTCGCCTCGGCCACAGACATCAATCTCGTCATACATGCCCTCCGAGGGTTCTCATGCTTTAAGTAAATAAATATTATTTATTTTATATATTTTAGCTCTTCACCCAAAAAGTAATAAATCTGTTCACAATAAAATCAAAGTAGTTTTAAAACTTCAGATATAAAACCGATGAATTCTGTACAAATCCAAGTAAAAAACTAAGGTAACTGAGCGTCTGTTTCTCACACTCACTCTGGGAAACGTCATTATAATACATAGCTCTTCACTGGCTATCTTCTTCGAAAATAAATACCCCTGCTTAGCTACCTTTTAAATAAGTTTCAGCAAAAAATCCGCAGCAAGGATCTACCACTTATAAATTCTGACCTGGATGTCCTGGATTCTATTTCTTACACTTGCCATTTTTAAGGTTTAAAATGATGTTATTTTATATACAGACAAAATTGTATTTCAGTCTGTAAGCTACTTCTTCTAAAACAGTTTAATAAATAATAATATTGAATGTATATCTCCTCTTTGTTGTATATTTATTTGCTATATATTATATAACAATGATCCTGTTTACTATTTTAAAACAGGTCAATTAGTACACGACAAATACATATTTCCATTATATGCCAACATGTTTCGAAAACATGTTGTGCTCCTGTCTTTGTCTACAATAAATTTCAATGCCTCGTATTTTATCTAAAACTAAATTCATATTTTTCTTTTCTGTACCATTACACGTCTACACTTTCACAAATCGTCGTCAACTCTTAAGAGCTACTCCTTTCCCTACAGTCCTCATTAAATCTTGCATACTTACCTAAACGCTAGGCTTTTTGAGTTTTAAGGGAGTACTACCTTGAATCATAAAAGGAATTTTAAAATACATATTATGAGGCATAAATAAAAATAAACGCTACTCATTTCTATTCTTCATATTTTAATATTTGATTGTCAATAATAACCTAAAACTGTTAATATATGACATTTTTTTTCTTCAAATTTAAAATTAATTTAAATCTTAATACAACACGAGATTATAAGAATAAAAAATCTGTAGATAAAATATGGTTTAACATAAGTAATCGTGTATCTACGACAGTGGCTTCCTTACAAGGATAAGTCAGCTGTACATTCGCGTGACGGACGACCGCAATAAAACTAAAATATTACATAGCGAGCGTCTCTCCTTATATCATACGAATATAATTTTTATCTCATGTTACATTATCGGAAGAGAAGAATGTCGTAATTATTATTATTATCTGAATAAAATTTCAGAATTATTATAATTAAAATCATGGGTAAGAAAAGAGACTCTTTCTGATATTAAGTGCTTCTGTATATCATGAACATCAGGAAAATTTTTTGGATTTGCAAGTGTGTTGGTATCCATGTGGGAAAACAGGAAAAGCGTGGACATCTAGCATTGTGATTAACAAACGTAGCTATAAGAGCTATTTTATGTTGACCTCTAAGTGGGTGGTTCTACCATAGTAAAGACGGCCCTTTTACGAACTACAACCAAGTGGCTATAAATAGGCTTTACCACTGGTTTAAAAAAAATATATCAGATAAATTAAAATTTTATGTTTATATTATGTTTTTATTCACATCAAGCCTTCAAACTGATTAGCTAATATTATCATTATAAAACGTTCAGTTTCGTATCACTTGTGATTACTAAGCTATTATTACTACCACCGTCAGAGGTATCAGAAAGTATCGTCAAATGTGGAAAAGATAGCACGAAGGTAGTAAAAAAGTAGTTCATATAAGAATGTTTCTTGAGACTCCTACAACAAAAGGACGCCACGTACAGAAGTGGCTCGTGTTGAGATTGTAATTGTCTTCTTAACTAAAAATCTTTAGAACTCATTATAATTATTTATTAGAGTTGTTTTGGTCTCAAACATTTAATAACCAATGTCTATTTAAATATTATTTCCATAAAAAAGTCTTTGTTTGATTACTATTAATAAACATACGAGTATTTTAATATTTGCAGACTTATTCTTAAGAAATTGAAAATCCAGAAGTTGGATATTAAGATTGACCTTAATTATATATGGCACGTGAGATGTTTATATTATTAACTTCTTTTGATTTATATTCACACATTCAATATTAACGAACCTCGTCATTTAAATCTGAGCTTTTTTCAGAAATAAACGGAGGATATATGACAGATGTTGAATTTAATAACATTACTTCAAAGTTACAGATTATGTCGAAGTAAATTATATTTTCGAAATGGAATGTCATAAGAGAAAATTTCAAAATTTTACATTATTAAAAACTTAAAAACATCGAGTAGTTAAATTCTAAATTATATATTATGATATTTATTTTAATATATTTAGTAGTAAATTTTTCGCATTTAACCAAAATACTAGTATATACATACACACCTATATTTATTTATGAAAAGTATGAAATATTAATTTAAGATTATAATTGAACTTTGATTAGTGAGGGGTTGTTGAAATAATTCAGACTATTTATTTGCAATAAATAAAAAGAAAAAGTATTCGTACAATCCTTAAATAAATGTAATATTATACAAAAAAATCTAAAGAACTTGGAATTTGTACTACCTACTACGTATTTTTATAAATTTTATTACTAATTTGTATTTTTTTTTGCATAAAGCAACTGTATTTCAAAATATTAGCATATTTTGCGTTAGTTTTGTTTTTAAATGAAAATTTAATTATGGCCTAAAACATGATAATGTTTTAGGCCATAATTTATTTTTTAGGACGATGAAATGTAAAACATACTTTGCTTTGGAATTCTATGAAACTTGAAATACTTACTATGAAGCATTCATATTATTTAAATGTTTCTTTAAACGAAAAAAAGGCATCTAAAACAGTTTATCTATTCTACCTTTAAACGTAAAAGTTATATCAAATAATTGTTTTCAAACACTTTAGAAGCTTTTTAAAATCCCAAAATGTTCCGACAGTTTATTTAACATTAGTCACGTAATGTTAAAATTGCAATACGCATATCTTTTATTTCATTTTAATTTTAATAACATATTCATGATTTATTTTTTAAAGGACAGTATGATTGAAAACATTTGTATTATAGATATCAAATTATCGAAACAGAATAACAGAATTGAATTATCAACCAAATTTTCAGAGACGTCATGTGTAACATGTGTAACAACAACTTGTTAAGTTAAAAAATAAAAAAATGCAAATATCAAACTAAAATGACAAGAAAATTATAGATTTAATTTATATATATTTAAATAATTTGTACAATTGTCGTAAAACTGTCGCGACATTTATTACTCAATAACAGTCGCGTAAAAAATCAGGATACGCAGTCGCTTATTTTTTTACGGGTAAAAATCCAGCATTTATTAAATGTCTTTCAATTTTATTTCGCTTTTCAAAAGAGGTCAGTTAAGTTCAGTTTAACGAGACAAGTAGTGATACAGTTTTTATTATTATCAATTAGTTAATGATTAAATTAAATATGACTAAAGGAAATACTCTCTGAAAACTGTCTTATTCCGTTTATTAAACATTTAAATGAAACATCAACTTCTTCCTGGTTGCTATTGCTTAGTAGCAATACTGGATTAGTATACTGAAAAAGTAACGTTCTTCTACAATCCAACCCAGCAATTACTAAAACTTTACAGTATTATAAAATACAAAAAAAAATTGTGTCTGTGATCTGTCTGTATTTCAATAAAAATATTCTACTAGTCTGCTATATGTGGTGAGTGACACCTGTAATGTAATTTGTTCTATTCTTTGTTCTTTGTGGAAAGTAAAGATCTGAAAGAAATTTAGTTCCAAACTTTATTCTTAGAGTTAAAGTAATTAATAAGAATCCAAAAGGGAACGAAGTCCAAAATAACATTATAAATTTTATAGAAGTAATACTATTATTACTGAATATCTTAACGATATTAAACATCCTTGAAATAAAAAATATTAAACCATATAATCGTCTGAGCTAGGATTTTTTTATTTTATTAAATATTTCTTAATATATATTACCTTAAAATGTGTTATTTAAAACATAAAATAAATTAAACATGGTAGATGTTTCATTAAAAACAACTTATAACAGGTAAGGAACTCAACACTCTGTAGTTTTATTCGAACATTTCACTCACTCTATAAGTATTATTTCTTGACTCCAGAAATCTCCACCTAACAACACTTACTTTTCGAACAGACTTTGTTGGTTGAAACGCTGAATAGATGACAGTATTCTAGACCGGCTTTAGCAAATATATAAATATATCTGTTTCAATTTATTTCGTAAAACCGAAGTAGTTAAACCACAAAATCCATCTTCATTAAATGTAAATGTAATAACATTTTTTAATTGTAGCTTGTTTGAGACGATATTTAATTATTTTAAGTTAGATACATCCTCTCCTGATTCTTCCCTTGCATTTTATTTTGTAATATGTAGTATAAAAGTGTTAGCAAAACAAAACTGATTAAATGCACTATTGTTCTCTAGAAGAGTTACCTTTAAAAATATTAAGAACAGTGTTTTAATAAATCTTCTCAAAAACGAACAAGTTACTTCATTGTGAAAGCTTTTACGTTTATTGAAAATTGTTGAACGAAAATTATAAACACTTCCCTGTGAGCAACGCGCCTTTGTTTATAAGGATAAGTAAAACTTTATATTTGAAAAGGAAGTTCTACGTATCTCTTTAACATTTAAAAAAAAAAAAAATTCTTGTTTTTTCTTTTTGTAATTTGTAATCGTGATACTAAATAACTATTATAGTAAACAATAGTGAGCCATTAAAATTACTGAAGAATGTTTTTCTTGTGTTGTTTATGTTTAAATTACAAATACATTATTTTTATCTTAAAATTATTTACCATAAATTACTTATCTTCATTCTCTGTAGACGTTTTTAATATATGAACTCTTAAAACTGTTAAATGACTTTTAAAGTTAAAATTGAGCAAAGTAAATTTATGTTATAAAAAGTTTTGGTAGCTACTTGCCATTGTCTTTGGAATCAATAAAACTAATTTTAGAATTATGAAACATTAAGTTTCTTATTGCTTTCAAATGTATATTTTGTGTACAAATTATACATTTAACAATCTTCGAAGATAAACTCTTTCTAGATTAATGGAAGATTTGCTGATATGCTGGAAATACTTGAGGCTTATTCATCACTTATTTCTCGCTCATAAAAAATCTTTTCTGAACACATACCCAATTATCATTTAAGTTTCGAAAATACAGATATTGATTTTAAAATAAGAAAAACATAATGTGTTCCTAGCAATATTTAGTATAATATAATATAACACAATATTAAGACTTTGAATGACTCCGTTATCTTGTGTTACTGTATACTTGCTAAAACAAAGATTGAAAACACTTACTTACTTAAAGAGATATCTTGACCACTGCAAGCGTGTTTGGAACCAAAGTTTCAAAGTCCAAAGTTCAAACTTCGAATTTCATTTCGTTTTGATCTTTATTTAGTTTGGTTTGCTGTTTTCCCTTGGCAGTCCGCTTAATTTAAAAGAGAGAAATATTTTATGTACATAAATGGATTTATTATCTTATATAATATGCAAATAAACTGGATGAATTAGCTTTTGTGAATTATTTTATTTATAATTTAGAAATAGGACAATGAATGCAGAACCGCAATACGTGATGTAAGCATAACGTTATTAGAATCTATTGTATTTTTAGTAAGTAGAAAAATACTAAAATGGCAAAAAATAAATACTTTTACAAATTGGCCACAGCAGTTACGGAAAGAAGATTAATTTGATGATTTTCAGCAGAAAATGTTCGGTGCCTGAACTACTTACCGCTACCACTGCTACTAAAAGTTTAAAATAAATACAAATTCACCTAATTTACTATTCGTATTTCATTGTAAATAACTTTTTGCTTAAATAAAATCGACGATACGAAGAACTAACCATGATCATTAAAGTTTAATAAAAGTATTTAAGAATATATATTTATAAATATTGTTTATACCACAGTTTGCACAGTTAAGTTAGGACATTAATCATATATCATCAATATTGCACAAATTAGTAGTGCATGTGACGACCTCGGTTCGTGGTTAACTAATTCATAATGACAGATGGATAAACAACGAATTATTGATGAGTGCGTCAGTCAGGCTATTTGACCAAGAGCTCCAATTCTATATAAATGTATTTTGTAATTTAAAAACTGCTGTAAATAAATAACCGGAAGATAGAAAGGTAGTCCTTATATTAATTGTAGAAAAAAAAGTAAATTATAAGTTCTTAGTAAATTAACAAGAAAACTTAAGTTAAAGTAGTAGCTATAATATTAAAATAAAGAAATACATGAGGACAAAACTATAAATTTACAACCCAAGTAAATAAAGTTAGCTAATAACTCTAAGGTTATGAAATACGACACAGAATTGGTTTAGGTTATAATTATAATAGAATTATAACTTAACATTTTTGACCTTACTCAAGTTATAAGTTATGACAATTCACGATAAAGATCAGTATACAAATACAGTAAGAATTTATGCCATAGATCAAATGTTTTATATAGATGATTTTAATTTAAATTTCGGATAGAACCACGCGACAAAACTTTCTTAAAACTTATTTTATAAATTTGTATTGTATATAGTCGCATGCCGTGGAAAAACTTTAGATACCTTTGAATGTTTCACTTAGATCCGAGAAGTAAAATACCAGTATAAAGTTAGCTTGCAACTTATAATTACTTTATATTCTATTGTCTTATAAAATATAAAATAATACAATTGTTTAAACATGTCGCAATAACGTCTTTCTTACTTAAAACTCATTTGCAAAAGTTAAAACAGGATTGGGACGCCTTTTTTTTCAAAAATAGTTATTTTTGTTAACATATAATACATATATATATATATATATATATATATATATATATATATATATATATATATATATATATCGTGTGTCTATTATTTGATGTACTTTGTTCATTTTATTAAATAATTAAAATTCAGAAACTATTTTTTCCGTAAGAAAATTACTACTATATGAAAATACTTCAGCGAAGTAAACTTTGACAGGTATACAGAAAACGCGAGTTTTGGTCATCGTAAAGTGAGATAATAATACCATATAACATACAATTTACAACGAATGAAGACGACAATTTTAGTCGAGAGGGAGTGGCAACTTTTAAGTATAATATAGCTTTCACAAAGAACTCTGCACTAGTTCGTCCGGAACAGTTCCGTTTATTGTTCCTTTACATGACATTTAGAGGCAATTTACTCGAATAAACACTTTTATTACTTTATTATTTATTTTTATCTTTTATTTATACTGTGAAATAATTTGGAGCCAAGTGGAAATACGTGATTTCTATAGTGAAATAAACTTACCATTTTAAAAGGCAGAAATGTCGACAAAGTTTACAAAATAATAAATGTATTAAATTAAACCATGAAAATAGAAAAGTTTTAGTCCATATCTTATATGCAATGCAAAGGAAAAATCATTTACCACTAATTGAAATAATTGTATAAAGATACTTAAATCAATCAATCAATCACTGCGTTATAGTCATTCGGAATATAAAACATCTATAACAAAAATACTTCATTAAAATTTAGTTAAACAGTAACGTCAAATTATTTAGCTTAATTTGATAAGAAATACTAATGATAATAGATAATAATGAGTGGTTTAAAATACTAGCGGTCAGAATTATTAGATACAGGCTGACTTTAACTGATATTCGGAGACATAACTCATTTCTTTTCTATTATATCATCTTGACTCCATTGTGATATTAACCTCAGAAGAAACGAAGTTGTAGACAGTCGTTTGTGGAAATGCCGTTACATTTTCAAAAGCAAAAGTCGGATAAAGCACCATCTTGATTCATGTACCATATTTAAGAAGAAACAAGAAATCTCTGGTTGTTTGGTATAAACCGAGTATAAACTTTTTTACACTCGAAATAATGATAGCTTAATGAAAAATATATTTTTATTGTTTTGCTTATATCACGCTTATAAATCTCAGTGTAGTTTCTTTTGTAAAAGAAACATACTCCGAATATACACAATTTTAGACCAGCAGAGTACAACCCACCAATGGCAAAAATGTAGAACTACTGACCTCGTTAAACACCCAAAAATCATGAGCTAATGTTATATCATAAATGCCTTTGTATTTTAGAATGTGGTAATTTTGCATGATTATAAATATATTATAAATATATATGTAATTATTCATATATTCAAGTCCCTTCCTTGGTTTAATGTGGATTCTTGGAACTTTTGTATTAAAATTTCAATTACATTTATTTATTAATAAGAAATATTACATAGATAAATTATAGTGGTAGTTTCTACACTAAATTTGTAAGTAACTTTATGTGTAATTATAAATCGTTGGTAGAGCTTCGAACTCTGTTAATGTAATTTATATGATACTACCTACAAAAATTTACTGTTATAACATTAAGTTGGTTTTTTTTTATCTTTACCTTTTTTAAAGTAGACATATTAAAAGCAATAATTTAATAAGAGATGTAGATTATGTATATGTTTTTTACAGATTCAGTTTGACTATACTTATTTATAATGAATTGGATTGGTAAGTTTTTCTATAATTGTGTACATAGATAAAATAGAAACTCTCTGTAAGAAAAAAATATATATGTTTAAGCTTTCATAGTTTAAAAATTTTTTGCTTTTGCTATCGTATTCCGCTGCATATTCGTCGCCGTCATTGAGATGCATTGTTACATGCTTTATTGTTTGGAGATGACGTGGTGCAGTCGCATGTACAGAAGGCTTTCCGAACCACCATACTCGGCTCAGGAAATTATTGAAAAAATACAGAGAAAATACAAAAACCACAATTCAGTAATTTATTCTATTTGCAACATCAAAATAAATATCATAATATTGATTTATTAAATCAGAATCAATTTTAGATTGTTTTTAATAATACACACTTATTATTTAGGTTACTTATGTTAAATCGTACGAATCGGTTGTGTGGTCCTTCCGATCTCAAAAGTCTACTTTTTCAAAACTACAGTACTATTGTTTATATAAAATGTCAATCATTTTCATGGCCTGAAATATAGATATCTGAAAAAATGTTATAAACGCAAATAAGAACAGAAAGATAACTTTATTTGAATGTAAATATAAAAAAACATTACAGTGCTACTCGTATTTATACTTGCCATTTGCTTATAGCCTATATTATTTAGTTCATTTACACTGCACATATAACATGGAAAGTTAATTAAAAATTGTAATAATGCAAAAACAAGACACATTGGTGATAACAATCAAATTATTGGGAAAGTAATGGGATAGGCACATGTGCACGGAATAAAGAACAATAGCCGAGCAAGAAAAATCATTATAAGAATAAGAGGAACTGACTGAAAAGACTCTTCAATCAGTTCCTCTTATTCTCATGAAAGATTCTCATCTATATATTTTACATCATTAGTTTTATACTAAATATGATTGTTTTTTTAATACATTCAATCTTTATAATTAAATTTACAAAAAATAAAGAAAGGACTAATAAAAATAAAGTGCTTTAAATACTCTAAAAATAGAACAAACCTTACTCCTACCTACCTACTCTAAAAATAGAGCACAATCGTATACTTTAAATTTAACTATCTTAATAATTTAGTGGGATTACAAGATACTTAGATAGAAATAAATAATTTATCTAGAAATTTCTCAATATTCAGTCAAGATTAAAATCTTGTTTTGACGATGACATTATTTCTAGTATAGACTTTTATATTACTATTATTACTCTCCATTCGGTACATGCATTTTTAAATGTTGTTTGTGTAAATAAATATAGTTTTTAATAAATTCGTTGGAAAAAAAATAATAACTTTTAAAAATTAGCAATATTGGATCCGCCATTTTGAATTGTACAAATCCTAATCGTGATCAGTGATCTCAGGAACCTCTATACACTGAATTTAAAAAAGAACATTATTTTGGCCATATTCGATTTTACTAGATTTATAAAAGTTTTACTACATGGGTTTTGAAAGTAAACTTCAATAATCCTTATGGGTGTCAAGGACCACAAAGGAGTTCGTGATATCAACATCATGAACATGAGTTATAATGAATTTATTACAAAAAAAAATTAAGTCATGTAATTTTGACTGCCATATTTGATCCGTCATGAAGTTTGGATCAAATAGCCACTAGAGTTTCGAGAGTATTATAATACCTTCCTAATTTACAAAGTATGAGGTGATGCGTTGAAAAATAATGACTCATATGTTTTATATCCTGAATCACTAATAGTAATCTAAACTCCTAAAATATCCCTACAAGACGGCTCAGCAGATGTTATCCTGATAATTAGTAATTCATGCAATCACTGACATTCGTGCCATTGAAAGGTTAATTTTTTAGGGATAGAAATGACATGGTTGAGGTAGAATAACTTAACCTTAATATTACAAGAATATATATAATAAATCTATGAAACAAAGTAATCAAAGTATTTATTATTTCCTTACAATAATTATCAGTGAACATATTTCACATGTTTGAAAATGTACTCATCAGTGACCACTGGGTACACTAATGTGCTTTAACTTACAGAAACTCTAGAGCCATTGTTAATTGCTCTTCCTTATCAAACGAAAATGAAAATTATGTCAATAACGCTACAACGGAATAAAATAAAATATTATATTATACCAATAAAATAATAATAGTATTATTTATATTACGTTTTGTAAATTATTCAATTTAATAATTTCTTTGTAATTTTTAATTAAAAGATTAAATAACTATAAGTATTTTTACGATATATTTCATCAGCAAAACCATCGTTCTAATCCAACATTTAATATAACTTGTATTTGCATCAGTAAAATCAGCTAAAATCAATAAATAAACTACAGTCATTAATGACGTTTACAAAGTATATATATACAAATGAATATTAATGTGTATAAGTAAATAAAATTAATTATTCTAGATTTATAATTAATTATTCTAGTTTCATTGACTTTTAAAGTACTTCTGAATTCCAGCATATTTATTGTGTAGATGTTTCAGGGTTTTTAAAAGTATCTTAAAAATCATCCTCTATGATATTCATTCAAACTTTGTACAGATTGCGAACCAAGCGCTCTAATGAGACCAAGAATAAAGTTTATTACCGTTTTACGGATATTTATTATTTGAGGATCTTTTTAAAACTACTCAATAGAGTAATGAGGCTGTGGCGGTCTTTATGTGCTTCTTTAATTAACGGTACTGATAAGATTAATTGAGAAATTAATTTTATATAAGTATTTTAATTTTATACTTTTAACTTTGAGCGAGGACAAATATTAGTTCTGTTTTTCACTCAATATATGATATCAAAAGCAATAGTTTGTGTACAATTTACTTTAAATCCATATTTTTCACGATATAGTACTATTTAATTGTTTATATATTATACTATAATTCCAGTAAGTATTATAATCTTTAACAAGTAAGATATACAGAGCAATTTATAAAAAAATATCCCAAAAATTATTTTCAACAACCTGACCGACAGAGAGAGACAGAAACTAGTTTTCAATATTACTCTTCTTATGTATGTTTGTTGTTATATGTGACTAATTTATATATTATGGCTACTGCTTTTTGAAAATTTCTATAAAATTTTTACTATTCAAGCAGCTAAAATAGCAGTAATTTGGCTTTGACTCTCATTACTGCAGAATAATTTTTCTGTAAGAATTTGGTCACGGTATTTTCTGAGTGAAGTCTAAAAGCCACGTTTTTTCAACCTTTTTTGGGCAATTATCTGCATTAAATAATAATAAATCAAATTTCAACATAAAAAAAGATGTAATAATGAAATTATTCTTTTTAATGTTCTTAAATACATCGACTCCAACTATAAATAAATACATACATATACTTTTGAAGCGTGGTTGCAAATGTTGTACCAGGTATGAAAAAGATTACCGACTTTCTTTTATTGTCTTGAAGAGTAGTTCTTTAATCATTTACTTAAATGTACTATTTTAATTACCATTTAAATGCAATGTTCGATAAAACTACTACATGAAGCTCTTCTACAACTTGTTCTATCGATTCTTGGAAGCTTACTCTTATATCGCTTACTTGTCTGTCAAAGTTAATGTAATAAATTTTCTATGCTTAACTTACAGTATTGTGATTCTCTCATTCAGAAGTTACACATAGATTTATTTAACAAGAAAATATTCTAACATATGTTACATTTTAATAATATTATTTTATTTTATTAATTTTACGTTTCTACATTCGTGGAACATTGTAACTAGTGCGTTCTGAAATACTAATAGCATCTTGTAAGTATTAAGCGTGTTTTTATCTGAGTAATCTTATTGTAAGTTATTTGTTAATAATAGTATAACGCCTTATTTATATTTTTTATACTATTTTCAAACTTGATTCAAATCTATTTTTTAGTTTTCTATTAGAATGAAATATATTTTTGATTGATTCAAAAGACTGGAATATCGATGTAAACTATTTATTGTTAGATGAAAGTAAATGATACTCTAAGGGAGCTACTGTAACTTTCAAAGATGTCTGTACAGTACGCAACATAGTATGGTTTTACACAAACTGCATATCAGCACTAAGTTTAAAGACGTTAGTATCGTAGTAAAAGAGTTTAGTATCTTGAAATATACAAATAAATCATTTGCTCAGAATATGACTCCTTTCCCAATTCCAATTTAATATTACGGTCAAGATTTTTATCCAGCCTACTATAGAATAGAAGTTACAATGAAAAATTGTCTGAATTAAGTATCAAAGACAATTTTACCCTAAGTAAACTGTAACACGCTTACTTTTGGTTTGTTTTAGCAGATTTTTTATTTAAATAGTTTACTTACAATAACAATCTTTTAATACAATTCTATTGCTATAAAGCAAGCATTTCTTAAGAAGGGTTTCAAACAAATTTATTATATTCCTAAAATTAAATAAAATGAAAATATTTTTATAAAATATCATATATATTAAAAACATGAAAAATTAATTTCACTCTTCTATGTTATTTACATTATATTGTACTTTAAATGTTTAATTAGAAACAAAACGTTAGTATTCTACTGTTTCTAGAGAACTTATAGAAATTAAGTTAGAATATAATTTTACTGTAACATAAAAGAGTGAAATAGGGCTTGAGTTCTGTAGAACACTTTGTTATCCGTCTATCCGTCCGTCCGTCCGTCCACTTGTCTTTCTATCACTGTCTTTAAGTTCGGGAACGCATCAAGTATCGAGATAAAATGAAAATAATATATAGTCTACAGCCTCTTGCAGTGTGATATAACAAAACATCTAAACAAGTGAAAAAAGATAGTACCGTTTATGGCAAAATCATATTTCAATACTCAAGGTAATCAAAACTAAAAGGACCCTTCCCGTTGACCTAGAACTATGATATTTGTTAAGTAACATCGTTTTAATTTTAATTGTTATCTATGATGGAAATATAAAATTTCAAACCAAAAAAAATCTTTTTTTTTCAAACTTATCGTTTCTTAGGAATAAACTTATTTTAATTAGAACAGATATTAATAGAAAGATTCATTCCACTAGAGTAAATCAGTTTAAGTTCTAATAAAGTAAAAGTCTAGGTGTAAAGCAGGGTTATCTAAAGATATATCTCAGAGCTAATTTATGTCCACATATTAAGAGCGAAATTTTCATAAAATGTTACTGTTTTTAGCTATCTATATCTCATTGTTAATGTTTACACGAAAACAACGCCACTTGTTTCACTTAAATGAAACTACATATGAGAGTCGTACAAAACAACATTTAGATTACCCTCGTGACAAAATGATGGCTTTAGTAAAAAAAGGTACTTATAGTATGGCTTTTTTTTTAACTTTGTGACATTTATTAATTTTTATTTTTTATTTTTTGTAATTTTTAATTGAATTTTTGTTGTTGTTGTCTTCTCGAATGGTTAATGCAATGGTAGAATACAAGGCCATCAACCAGAGGCTTCTTTGGGTTCGCTTTAAGCTGGGGATAACAAGAGTATTCTTGTTGGCCGTTTATGCGCCAGTATCCTCAGCTCCAGTGAGCGAGCTCGAGGAGTTTTGGGAGAATGTCAGGGATGTTCTAAGTAGTGTCAGAGATAATGAAAAGTTGATAGTATGTGGAGATATGAATGGATGGGTTGGAACCGCGCGAAGTGGTTACGAAAGCGTGCTAAGCAAGTACGGTGATAAGAGACTAAATGAGGCTGGAAAGCTTATTTTGGAATTTTGTAAGGAGAAAAATTTGTTTGTGGCAAACACGTTTGATCACAAACAAATTCACATGTACACATGGGAGCGAGCGGAACAAAGAAGTATGATTGATTTATCAGCGTATTCAAAGCCAAGTTATGGACACGCGAGTGTTTAGGGGTGCTGATCTGGGAACGGACCATTATCTAGTCGTTGCTAGAATAAGGGGTCTGTTTGCAGGTTGGCGCAACCGCACAGCGTGTCCTGGCTTGGAGTCGAATTATCGCATAAGAAGCTGGAAGCTTCAAGATCCACCGATCAGAGAGGAATATCAAGAAAGGGTTTCCAAGAAGCTTGAAAGGTGTGACTCTGGAAATGAAAGTGCTGAAGTATGCTGGCAGAACCCTAGGAATGGTATGGTGAAAGTAAAAGAAAAAGAGGTTTCAGTAAGAAGCGCGATGAATGGTGAGATAATGAAGTGAAAGACGCTGTGGAGTTAAAGAAGAAAGCATGACTGGATTATAAAGCCAAGGGTAAGGATAAAAGTATGAGAGAGATAGTAAAAAGAGAGTACAAGCTCCAAAAGCACAAAACGAAAGCACTTATAAGGATGAAGCGTGAAAATTCTGAGAAAGAAAGGAATGAAAGGTTGACAAACAACTTCCGGGAAAACACGAAGCTTTTCTGGCGAGAAGTTAGTGATTCCCGGGGTTGTTCGGTAACTTGTAGAATGAAACGGGTGCTTTCGAAGAGCGGTGAAATTTTAACCGAGTGAATTTTTTGCAGCGGTGGGCGGAATTCTATAAGGAGACGTATGAATGTGAGGACGCCTCGGCCTTGAGTACCAGCAAAATGCTGAGTCCGAATGTAGCCGATGGTGAAATCAGTTTGGAAGAAGTGGAAAGCGCGGTTCGAAGTCTGAAATGTGGTAAGGCTGCGGGAGCAGATGAAGTTACTGCCTAGATTATTAAATATGGTATCAAATATGGCCACGCGTCTTGGACTTGTTCTGGCTTTTGTGCAATTTATGCTGGAAATCAGGAGAGGTCCGAATCCGCAATGAAGAGATCCATCGAAAGGCAGGTACTAATGAAGATGTTACAGTGATAATGAAGAAGAACGTGCTCAGGTGAAGAAAATGAAAATTCTTAACACTTAGTAACTAAAACATAATTTTTAATTGTGAACATAATAAACGAAAACTCATGTTTTAGATGATTTAGAAAAATATATTCAACTCTGAGTGAAGATACATTTAGTTGTATGCACTCAAGATCAGGATTTAGAAGTCCCATGAATGTATTGATGATAAAATAAAATAAATTCTACATCTACCAATCATATAATCACAGAACAATAATATAAGCCAAAATTTGGTGATAATACAAACGTTTATAATTCGTCATTAATTTCACTGATATTAATATTGCCTGTCTTGAGATATCATGAATTCATCATTAATGAAATAATGTAATAATAATAATAATAATAAATGTAATGTAAATAATAATAATAAGGTAATGAATAGAGTGTTTCGGTCCGTCCATAGAATGAAGTGTGCTGACATCGCAAACTATTTGATTGTATATTAATAATTTAATATCTGGATACTTTAGATAATGCAATTAACATTAAGAAGTATATTTCTAGCAATAATTTTAACTTTAATAAGACAAAAAGCTATTAAAAGCGAAGAAAAATGTAGTTTTACTCACACTAAATACTTCTTAAATTTTGGTCGTGATACGTTGACTCACTTAATGGAAAAGTCCAACCAACTTACTGCACTCAGTCACTTGTATTGTGTAATTTCAATTGAGTGGTTGTAGTAGAAGTCCTAGGTTATTTTGTGTATATGTATATAACTAGAGTTGATTTCGCATTGCTGTAATTAAAGCAATCTTATAGATTTAAGAAGTGATATGATCAATTAACGTGTTTTAATAGTGAGTTTCTCGGTACGATAAGTTAAGAAGTTATTAATATTGGACTTTTGATTTCTTTGTAATATTTATTAATACCTACATTTGTTTGGAATACAATCGGCACTTTTTTAATGGACACTTAATATTCGTTATGTTTGATAATCTCGCATGATTAATATAATCATATATTAAATTATACCAGTAATGACATTTTGAAAGTTAATAGACATTCCAGGACGTGCATACGATAGTGCGGTGATAAACCATACTTAAGACAATAGAGTTAACTTCAACTTACTTCCAAATCTTAGTAAATGAGGGGAGCGCGCTCACAGCGGCTTTTTTGGTGTGGTTCTATTTAACCAAAGTTTTACTAGTTTCATATTAAATCACAGTTTTAGGAGTTCTAAAGGCTATATAAAATAACTTTAAACAATAATTACATTTTCATCTTCCACAATTTTCTAAATCTTTCTTATTATATTTATATTGTATTATAGGTATTTAATATAAAACAAATAAATAATACCTGATATTTTGATTTTTCTAATCTCTTTTTTCATTAAATGACAAAAAATCCCAACACATTACATTATTCTAAACAGTGTTGTTATTTTGGTTGAATGGACGATGTCCACTATAAACATTTCAGAGAAGACTTTACATTTCAGAATATAGATATCCAAAGAGTAGTTTTTCTAATAAACTAAATATGTAATATAATAGTTAAGTAAAGGGAAGTGCTGCAAAATACACTTTAAGTCTTCACTTAAGAACACTGAGCGGAAACGTGACAGAGACTTAATTATAACGTGGGGTGCAGATAACATTCTACGAACCGCACTTACAAGAGTTAGTTGATAAATTTAAACACTTAGAAGCTATTATGTGTTATATAGAAACAAATATTATAAACATCATTCATATTTACTTTTCTATAAAGATAATATACAGCTAAGGATATAATGATATATAGATAGATTAATCACAACTACAAACAAATGATTAGATTAAATTCAACAATTGTGTAATACAAAAGCTAAGTTTATATTTTTTGGTGCTTAATTAATATGTAATGACTTCCCAATTTAATATTGTAACAGGTTAATAATAACCAATAATGAAAATTATATAGAATTATATAGAAATTCCAATTAATATTTAAATAAATAAGATAGCGCTCAGAGAACCTAATTGTGTTTGTAAATGATGTTAGTTTAGTCAGAAATTGCTAACTGGCCTTTTTAATGTAATAATTGACGACTAAAAAGTATATGCAAATACCTACTCGAATAAAGATATTTTGAATATGAAAAATAGTCATAATATTTATTATATACAAGAGGTGGTGCGTCCTTCTTTAATAAAACCTTTTCGGTCACTCATGATAGCCGTTTGTATAAGTTTCCGTAGCCCGTAAATACGACAACGTTGGTAATTAAATTTGTGAGTTTAATGTCAATATTGCAATTAAGAATTCATTTTAGTTTCCATATTTTTAGATGAAGCTTAACATAAGAGTTGAAATATAAGATAGCCATCAAGTCAATTTAATTATAATTGAAACATTCTAGTTAACACGAAATCAAGGTGAATTAATATTGATTATTACTTGACCTTATATATGAGTTCTTTGAATGCATTCATGTTGACTCATTTGCAGAATTGATATTGTAATGTACATCGTCTAAAATTGTTACATTTCTTTTAAAAAGAACAACTCCTGAGTTTCTGACCGGCTCTTCTCAACAAAGCAGCATTCCGAGCCTGTGGTAGCTTAGTCACGTACTGACTACACTGACCTTTTTTTTATTGTAATAATTGACGATTCAAAAGTGCGTGTAAAAGCCTACTTGAAAAAGATATTTTAAATTAAAATTTTAATGAAATATCGACAGATGGAAAAAATTCGCTATTAACAAATTTTTGCATAGTAAACAACATTATCAACTAACTATTATAGTAATAGTATCTTTTTTATTTTTGAGTCAATCAGCTCTTAAGTCAATTCGCTACGTACATGGCATAAATTTTTAAATTTATTTCAATATAACAGTAAGCAATACTTGTGGTTAGCGTGATCGCATGAGTGCCTCCAATTAATTGAAATTTATTTTATGCTAATTCTACTTTTTAATAAGGTTTCAATTACAATTTATATATTAAGAAATCGTATAATCTTAAATGTAACATTATAAACACACATTAATTATTTTGGAATAACCTTAGAACCTGTCGGTTATAGCAATGAAGAATTTGTTTATTATTTTATCTTAGTCTAACAGATTATTAAAAGTGAAACTTCTTTTACGAACACTAAACTGCACATATTATATAGTAAAAGTATTATATTATTATTTTAAACGTTTATGCCACCTTCAGACTATCATATTATTGTATAATGCTGAAGCAATTTATTAATTGAGCAAATATAACCTTAAAAACAATTATTTACACATCATGAAGTTGTATTTTTACTTTCTATAAATACGATCTTATAATAAAGTAATAATGAACATAATACAATTATTAATTATCTAAAATCTTTTAACCATTAGAAATACCATTTTAAAAAATTGATTCCACTTTAAGTATGAACACGATATCTTATAAATAATCTGCAATTATTGAAATTGACGACGTCAGTAGTGTGTATTCGGGGGTTCTGCCTCATTGGTATTGGGGGATGTTCTGGCTCAGCGGGGGTCTCGCTCAAGTTTGGGTCTGATTCAGACTAAAAAAAAAAAAAAAAAAAAAAAAAAAAAAAAAAAAAAAAAAAAAAAAGGTTTTGCTATCATCTAAATCGTTTGCTGCTATCCCCGTTGCGCTAGCTCTTACGGTTACAGAGATAGCTTTTTGAATTCGACTACCTGGCCGAAGGCTGATAAGACCATTCATTCCCTACTCAACTCGCCCGGCGTTATCGCCGCAGGCCGATAAGGCCCACCGACACTAATTACTACAGTATTTGTTTATATACATGTTTGTTTTATGCAATAATACCACAAATTAAAATTTATATTTTATTTAAAATCATACTTCATTAAATTATCAATTATTACATCCTAACCAAATAATCTATTTTATATAGATTTTTATTTTATGCAATAATTATTACATCATTGTACAGGGTTTCATCTTCATCGAATATCCTAAACATAATCTATACAACCTAACATAACCTAACCAAATATAATTAAAATTTTACATTTTATTTAAAATAACACTTGAATAAATTATCAACTATTATATCATTGCACAGGGTTTCATCTTCATCGAATATCCTCACGAAGTTCTGCATGCTCTGACCGTAGAACATATGATGTAGGTATACCAAGCAGTATTCACCACACACCGAAGTCCACTCGTTTTGTATTTTCTTACTATTAAAATACCATATTTTACAGTTTCTATTAAGAAATGCTTTATGGAAGCCTTTCGGTGCTCGGCCAAATGAATCAAAATATTGGCCGATTTTGTTTTTGTCTACATGTATGGCTACCCAGTGAGAACCTGGCTGAGTATCATAATCTAGATTGCTTACTAAAAATGTAGGGGCTTCAATATGTATCGGCAATCTGTTTGCAGGAAATACATTCATTTGTAACAATGGATTAATCCTATTTAAGCATTCCTGAATTTGTAGGGTATTCATATTTTAGAATAGATATGTGTACACGTGCTCTATCATGCATAGACATGTAGTGAATAGTTAGGCATCTTAAAACATGTCTTTATAGTAAGGAGATTATGTACAGCAAGCAATGCATACGCTAAATCGTTGGAATTTATAAACTAGTGACTAACGTTGAAATACCAAAGAAATAGTTTTAAGGAATTTTGAATAGACAAACCATTACTTATCAGGTTTTACTCATAAGTCAACAATGTAAATGTTTCGTTTAGAGTTATCGTTTTACGATAATAGTAAGCACTTACTATCGCTATATAAGTCCAAAACGAAAGAGGACCACCACATAACAATATTCGTCTACGTGCAGTACAGTGTATCCAAGTTACAAGTTATTGTGTGGTTACATTAAATTTCTTTGGGGTCACCATGGAGGTAAGCTAACTATTTTTAAATATTTATTCGTGTTGTATTTCTTTCAATATGTCTTACATGGATCTAATCACTTTTAATCTAGTGCGTGTGTTATGTTTGTGCTTAAAATGAATGTTATTGTTACAGAATAAATTTGAAGAAAATACATTCAAAGATTATTATTACAAAACCCTATCGGATGATAGCAACGATAGTCTTATGATTGCCAGAGATTCGTCAAAACTTAAAGCGAAACGTGGAGAAGAAGACCGGCTTGACGACTTGTTCAAGTTAGCTACTAACAAAAGGAAATAGCAGTGCTCGTCTGTATCGCGAGCGCAAGCAAATGGAGGCGTAGCATTCATATCAACAAACAGAGAAGATGCGGCCTCATCATCTCACTTGATAAAAATAGAAGTGTATGATATGAAGAAACTTGCCAACGTGCCACAAGAACAACATTGGAAGAATGCAAATATTAGATTGAAATATTTTACCAACGATACTAACCAACACATGGAATCTATCAATAAGATAATTTACAGTATAACGAAAGAAATAACACAGTCAGATATTGAGAGGTATGTACTTAGTGAAATCAGTGACTAATCGGTTTAGTAGTGTAAATAATGTATTTTGGTGTATTAAAAGTAATCAATATAGTTCATCCACAGTCAGCCACCATTATTACTCTGTCAGACGGGTTGTGGAGCAAAAAAATTAATGGATGACTCCGGACAAAGCAGCAGTCAAGACAAGAGACCACGACACCAGGAACCGTCAACTTCAACCGAAGATGGGAATAAGGTACTCTGTGAAACTTGTAACACTTACGTTAATAGAAGATATTTTGTAAATCATACCAAGAGTAATTTACACAAAAATAATGTTTTAAAATCACACTGCTCCCTTGCCAATGTGTCTGTTGTAGGTTCCGCTTTTGGACAGCGCATAATATCTTTTAAAATTGAAAGTAAAAAAGAATCTGACATAACATTCCAAACAGCAGAATTATTTTTGCAATCTATCAAAAGTGATATTATTTTTTTAATCAATGAAGTCATCAAACAACATAGATCTTTAAAGATTAACTTTGTTCTACATGCTGATTTTGTGCATGAAACAAAACAAATAAATAACTCCTTTGATTTTCAAACAAGTAATTTTATAATAACTGAAGCTGACGATTTAAACATTTTTATGATATCGTTGAAAGATATGCTGTCAAATAAAATTAGTTCTTTTGAAAGAAAAGATAGTGGTTGGAGTTTAAAACATATAAATTACATAGAATTAAATATAAACAAATTTACTCCATTTCGTAGTGGTTCATACATTGACTTACCAAAAGATATAAAACTTAAAAAAGCTGTTATAAATGTTAAAAACTCAGATCAGCTATGCTTAAAGTGGTCTATACTTTCGGCTTTATACCCCGTGAACAAAAATTCCGATCGACCATCATCTTACACTTTAAATTCTCATAGAATTAAACTTAATGGGATATCCTTCCCAGTCAAATTGAATGATATACCTAAAGTAGAAAAACAAAATAATATTAGTATAAATGTCTTTGGTTTAGAATGGGATATCAAGACGAAAAAGCATTCCGTAGTTGGACCACTTTATTTTAGTAAATGTCGTAAAACTAATCATATTAATTTATTACTCTTGCAAAATGGTAGTAATTATCACTACTGTTATATTAAAAACTTATCTCGTTTAGTAAGCGCACAATTAATAAAGAAAAAAGTAGCTGTACATATATGTGATGGGTGTTTAGTACATTTTACTACCAAAGAAAAATTATGTAACCATCAACTTCACGATTGCTCTCATGTCACTGCTAATTTACCTAGCAGTGATAAGCTAACTAAAAATTGGTTCGGAAAGTTTGTACCTAGTGATTATTTAGAATTTGATAAATTTCACAAGAAAATTAAAGTCCCGTTCGTAGTTTATGCTGATTTTGAAGCATTCTTATACCCAATACAAACATGTGCTAATGATCCATCAAAACCATTTACAAATAACATACAAAAACATGAACCTTACAGTTTTGGTTATTATATAAAATGTTCCTTTGATAATACTTTGAGTAAATATGAGTCATACAGTGGTCCAAATTGTTCAGAAGTGTTTATGAAACGATTATACAATGATGTAAAATTAATATATGAAAAGAATAATTTTCGACGATCTCCAAAACCATTGTCAGAAGTAGATAATTATAAAATAAGTAACGCCAAACTTTGTCACATTTGTGAAACAGATTTGAATAACAAACAATCCTTAGATTTTGACTGGCAAACTGGTGATTTTAAAGGTGTTGTACATGAAATCTGTATAAATAAATGTCATGTCCCGCGATACATCCCTATTTTTTTACATAATTTGAGCAATTACGATGCTCATTTCATTGTTCATGCTCTTAATTTTGTAGAAGGTGGAATAGACTTAATACCACAAAATAAAGAAAAATATATTTCATTTTCTAAAAGCATTTGCATTAACAATCAAAAAGTTAGTTTGAGATTTGTAGATTCATTTAGATTTTTGTCATGTAGTCTTGATAAATTAGCTCAAAATTTAAAAGATGAAGAATTTCATGATCTTAAAAAAAACTTTCCAAAGATAGAAGATTTCAATCGCCTACGAAAGAAAGGAGTCTATCCTTATGAGTTCATGAAATCATTTGACTTATTAAACTGTACACAATTACCAAGTAAAGATGAATTTTATGACTCATTGAATGATACAAACATAACGGCAGACGATTACCATCGAGCTCAAGACGTTTGGCAACATTTTGGTTGTCGCAATATGTTAGACTATTCAAACTTATATTTAAAGACAGATGTTTTATTGTTAGTCGATATTTTTGAAAATTTCAGAAATCTTTGTCTCAAAACGTATGATTTAGATGCTGCTCACTATTATACAGCACCAGGACTTAGTTGGGATGCAATGTTAAAATTAACAAAAGTTAGATTAGAGTTATTGACAGACATAGATCAAATATCATTCATTAAATCAGGGATTCGAGGAGGTGTATCTCAATGTAGTAATCGTCATGCAAAAGCTAATAATAAGTACTTAAACGATTTTAATAAAAACGAACCCTCATCTTATATAACTTACTTTGATGCTAATAACCTTTATAGATGGGCTATGTCACAATACCTTCCTCTAGATAAATTTGAGTGGACTAGTCCAGAGACCAATTTTGAAGTTGAAGACACATCTGAGTTTGGTTTCATTTTAGAAGTTGATTTGGAATATCCTGAACACCTTCATGATTTGCATTCAGATTTACCATTATGTCCAGAAAATATATCCATAGGTAGATCGGAGGACAAAAAACTCATCCCAAATTTAAACAACAAAGAAAAATATAAAATTCACTATAGAAATTTAAAACAATATTTAAAATTAGGTCTTAAATTAACAAAAGTACATAGAGTTTTAAAATTTAGACAGAGTCCATGGCTAAAAAAATATATTGATTTAAATACAGATTTAAGGAAAAAAGCAGAATCTAACTTCGAAAAAGATTTCTTTAAATTAATGAATAATTCTGTATTCGGTAAAACCATGGAAAATGTTGAAAAAAGAGTAAATGTTAAGTTAATAACTCATTGGGAAAATGTAGGAAAAAGTTTAGGTGTCCAAGATTTAATAGCTAAACCTGAATTTAAAACTTTATCGATATTTTCAGAAAATTTAGTAGCTGTTCAGTTACAAAAGACTAAAATCAGTTATGACAAACCAATATACTTAGGATTTTCCATTTTAGATATGTCGAAAACCCTCATGTACGAATTTCATTATGATTACATGTTACCAAAATTTGAAAACAAAACTAAATTATTATATACCGATACTGATAGCTTAATATATCAAATTTTTACTGAGGATTTTTATGATGATATAAAACCTGATCTTGCTTTGCGATTTGATACATCCGATTATCCCTTAAATAATTTATTTGATTATCCGCTAATAAATAAAAAACAGTTAGGATTTTTTAAAGATGAAAACAACGGAAATATTGTTAAGGAATTCGTTGGTTTAAGATCAAAAATGTATGCAATAGAAACGAATACAAAATTAACAACTAAAGCAAAAGGTGTTAACAAAAGCGTTACAAAAAGAATGACGATGGAGAGTTATAAATCTTGTCTTTATAATAAAAAAATTAAATATGATAAAATGTTAAGATTCAGATCAATTAAACACGCCATTTTTACACAGCAAGTTAATAAAGTATGTTTATCCTATAATGATACGAAAAGGCACATTTTACCAAATAACGTGGACACATTGGCTTGGGGTCACTATAAATTGAAATAGCGATGTTTATGTAAGCGAAGCTTTAATATTTTTTATTGATTGTCAATTATTATCATTGTTATTCAGACATGTATTATCTTTAAATTGTAAGGTTGTTAATATTAAGATATAAAAAATGTTATGTTCTAGACTAAATGTAATAAAATAAAATTATTATATGTATAGTATGTTAAGTTCTTTATGAAATAAAATAAAATGGTTGTTATCCAATAAAAGTCTTCACTTCTAATTTACTCTTTTAATAATTCACACGTATTACAAAATGTTTCATTTTGTACATCCATTCACCGCAATAGTAGCGGGGCCAAGTGGCTGTGGAAAATCGAATTTTGTAAAAAACTTTTTAAAGTCTACAAATGATATTTGTAATACTTCATTTGCTCAGATAATGTGGTGTTTTGATGAAATGCAACCTTTGTACAATAATTTACAGAATGTAAATTTTTATCAGGGCATTCCAGATCTAAATATGTTTGATGGTAAAAAACCAAATCTTATCATAATTGATGATCTCATGAGGGAATCCGATGGTCGAATTGTCGATATATTCACTAAGGGTAGTCATCATAGAAACTTAAGCGTATTTTACATAACACAAAATCTCTTTCATCAAGGGAAGGGACAAAGAGATATTTCTTTAAACTCTAGTTATATGATTTATTTCAAAAATCCTCGAGACAAAACTCAAATCCGACATTTGGCACGACAAATATTACCAGAAAATACAAAATTCCTTGAAGATGCTTACAGAGATGCAACAAAAGAAGCTCATGGATACTTAATGATCGATTTAAAGCAAGGTACAAGCGATATATGTCGTATAAAAACAAATATTTTTCCTTCGGATGGTTACTGTCAAGTATACGTACCTACAAAGGGTTTTAAATACGCTGATAACCAACAAATTCCAATCATTTATAAATAATGTCCCGAAGTGTCAACACGCATAAAGACTTATTGTTAGCATTGCATAAGCTCAAACCAAAATATAGAGCAGCTTTGTTAAAATCTTGTGATGAAGATGAGATAAACTGTATTTGTGAGTGTATTCATAACGTTTTGCAAGGGAAAGTACCCCTCGAAGATAAACATAAGAAAAAGTTACAAAAATATAAATCTGTTCTACGCAAGTTAGTCAAAAAAGGCGCAAATAAATTAAGGAAGAGGATAATTATTCAAAAAGGTGGTGCATTTTTACCAATAATATTAGGTTCAATTTTGAGTGTAATTGTTCAATCGCTTCTGTAAACTAACAGATTGTAAAATGCAACATGCTAAGAAAATGATACTAATTGAACCAAGTGTTATTGAAAAGTTAAATAACCATAATAATGATGATAATCCAACATCTAGATTAGATGGTGAGATGAAAACTATTTTAAATAGCAATATGGATGACAGAAAGAAATGTATTCTTTACTTACAAATTTTACAAAGATATTTACATTTCAATGAAGAAAATCGACGACCTATTGAATTACCAATAATGGCTAATAATGAAATAAACATGGAAACGAATATAAATGATGGAATTGATACTAAAGATTCAGTCTCGAACCAAGCATTGAAGGATGAAAAGCTTGAATTTAAACCAGCATCGGAAATTGATCCTCTTTATTCAACAAATCAAATACTGAGTCATATACCAAAAACGTATGTGAAAAAAGGTGAAACTCTGTTACGTTTAATATCTTTAAGTAAAAATAAAATTCGTTGGAATGAGAATGGTACGATTATCATAGATAACAAGAGTATTTCGGGAAGCAATATTGTAGACTTGGTTAATGATTTACTAAGACCACTTAAAAGAGATGATCCAATAGGTTGGGAACACTTTGCAAAGGCGTTACATGAAATAAAAATCCCACTCACATACTTAGGCAATCCAAAGAGAGTTGAATTTATAAACAAATTGAAATTAAGACACCTTGGCGATCTCTCACCGGATGAAGAATATTCTACTCCTTCAAACAAACTTGTGAATAAAAAAATCCATAAAAAACTTGACTGGGAAAAATGGACTCCCTACTAGATAATGATAGAATCAATCCACTAGAACGGATTAACGAAATTTATTATAATCCATCGCACCCTGCTAGTTATAGTAGCATTGAAAAATTAACTAAAGCTATGAATAAATATATGAATAAAAATGAAGTAAGAAATTGGTTGCAGTCTCAAGAAACATATACGCTCCATAGACCTGTTAATAGAAAATTTCCTAGAAATAAGTATGTTTTATCAAATTTTAACGAACTCTGGCAAGTTGATTTAAGTGATATGAGAACTTATGTGAAATATAATGACAACTATAATTACATACTTTGTGTTATTGATGTTTTTTCTAAGTATGCTTATGCTAGACCAATAAAAAATAAAAATTCTCAAACTATAAAAAAATCTTTTGAAAGTATATTTGAAGAAGCGGACAGTACCCCTACTCATATACAGTCCGACAAAGGTACGGAGTTCGTTTCCAAAGATTTACAACGTTACTTTAAAACCAAGAATATTAATTATTATACTACAAACAACCCTGACATTAAGGCTAGTGTTGTTGAGAGATTTCAAAGGACTTTAAAAATGAAAATGTGGCGATATTTTACTCACAGGAACACTTACAGGTACATAGATGTTTTACAAGATTTAATGTATGCATATAATCATAGTCGTCACTCTAGTATAAAAATGAGTCCTAGCGATGTTAGCTCAGGGAATATAATGACAGTTTGGAGAAATTTATATGATAGGAAAACAAAAGATACAAAAACTTCATACCTTTCACAGCCAAAATTTAATGTAGGAGATTATGTCAGAATAACTAAATTTAAACATATGTTTCAAAAGGGATATGAATCTAATTGGAGTGATGAAATATTCATTATTTCATCAATTGTAGATCGTTCTCCATGGGTGGTCTACACACTGACAGATTTAGTAAAAGAGCCGATAGTAGGAACGTTTTATGAAAGAGAATTACAAAAGGTAACATATGACACCACTTTAAATTATAAAAATTAAATCTTGGGATAACTCTAAACGAAACATTTACATTGTTGACTTATGAGTAAAACCTGATAAGTAATGGTTTGTCTATTCAAAATTCCTTAAAACTATTTCTTTGGTATTTCAACGTTAGTCACTAGTTTATAAATTCCAACGATTTAGCGTATGCATTGCTTGCTGTACATAATCTCCTTACTATAAAGACATGTTTTAAGATGCCTAACTATTCACTACATGTCTATGCATGATAGAACACGTGTACACATATCTATTCTAAAATATGAATACCCTACAAATTCAGGAATGCTTAAATAGGATTAATCCATTGTTACAAATGAATGTATTTCCTGCAAACAGATTGCCGATACATATTGAAGCCCCTACATTTTTAGTAAGCAATCTAGATTATGATACTCAGCCAGGTTCTCACTGGGTAGCCATACATGTAGACAAAAACAAAATCGGCCAATATTTTGATTCATTTGGCCGAGCACCGAAAGGCTTCCATAAAGCATTTCTTAATAGAAACTGTAAAATATGGTATTTTAATAGTAAGAAAATACAAAACGAGTGGACTTCGGTGTGTGGTGAATACTGCTTGGTATACCTACATCATATGTTCTACGGTCAGAGCATGCAGAACTTCGTGAGGATATTCGATGAAGATGAAACCCTGTGCAATGATATAATAGTTGATAATTTATTCAAGTGTTATTTTAAATAAAATGTAAAATTTTAATTATATTTGGTTAGGTTATGTTAGGTTGTATAGATTATGTTTAGGATATTCGATGAAGATGAAACCCTGTACAATGATGTAATAATTATTGCATAAAATAAAAATCTATATAAAATAGATTATTTGGTTAGGATGTAATAATTGATAATTTAATGAAGTATGATTTTAAATAAAATATAAATTTTAATTTGTGGTATTATTGCATAAAACAAACATGTATATAAACAAATACTGTAGTAATTAGTGTCGGTGGGCCTTATCGGCCTGCGGCGATAACGCCGGGCGAGTTGAGTAGGGAATGAATGGTCTTATCAGCCTTCGGCCAGGTAGTCGAATTCAAAAAGCTATCTCTGTAACCGTAAGAGCTAGCGCAACGGGGATAGCAGCAAACGATTTAGATGATAGCAAAACCTTTTTTTTTTTTTTTTTTTTTTTTTTTTTTTTTTTTTTTTTTTTTTAGTCTGAATCAGACCCAAACTTGAGCGAGACCCCCGCTGAGCCAGAACATCCCCCAATACCAATGAGGCAGAACCCCCGAATACACACTACTGACGTCATAAGCATATTGTTCAATGGTGTTTCCTGATACTTTGCCAATATGGGTGAAACTTTATGTTAGAAAGCACCTTCTTGTAATTGAATCCTTAACATAAAATAACTTGTATGATTATAAAAAAAATTCTTAATTGAAGTATGAAACGGCAATTCTCCTAAAACTTTCATCCACAAACTACGCAAATATGGAATGAACTTTCGTCGGTGGAATTTCCAGTTCGATACTGCATGGATACCTTGAAAAAAGTGTGTATTTGTTCCTAAAATATTCAGCAACATACTTCTCATTCCTTTAATGTTACAATATATTGGGTAATAATTTCCCATCACTTGATGGCAAGTGTTAGCACGTGGATACCTTAGTCACTTGACCCGAATACTCATATGCCCTCTGTTAATGTAGGAATAGGATAAAAATGCAGATAGTAGCCCAATGACAATATAGTACAGTTTATTTATGGTATATTATTAAATATAACAAACAGATCAAAACTCTCTTTTATGGAGCTCGTACTTTCGACGGCTAGGAATCTTATGAAATAAATAGTTAATTTTACAATAGAAGTAACAAAAAATGTATGGTTTGATGATTTTCTAGATACATTTTTTCAGTGCCTATACGATCAACAAAAACATTGAATTAAAAAAACACAAAAGTCTTTAATCTTATATGAATATTGAATTACTAATATATTTAAAACATTTCCATATTTAAGTTAGCATTGATCATATATCATCAATATTGCACGAATTAGTAGTGCATATGACAACCTCGGTTTGTAGTTAACTAATTCATAGTGACAGATGGATAAACACAGAATTACTGTTGAGTTCGTCAGTCAGGCTATTTGATGAATTTGGGGTTCAAGTATATTGCAAGCAAAATACATTGAAATACATTATGGTGCTGGTACCATAATGTATTTCAATGTATTTTGCCCCAAAATTTATTCGTTATCTTCTCCGATATTCCATCTTTAATGAAAAATTTTAAAATCCCAGTATACCTATTTGATTTTTTTTTTGTATTAAATAAAGAATATCAAGTAATTTAAAAATATGTTAAAAAATAAGTTCAAATTGTTTAAGTATTAAAGAACCACCTAGTAAATTATTATTATGCTAGGAAGAAACTCAACGTTACTTATCTCTCAAATAAATTATCGAATTAATTCAACCATCTCCCAACTTTAAGAGTGGTCGGAACGTCTCTTAAATATCTTTTTTTTATCATTATTATTCAACAATGTCTTTATCTCATTATCTTGTCTTTCCGATTACGTAATGCCTTCTGTAAGTGTGGACAATACGGAAGAATTAAATGCTTTAAAAATCTAATGATAATGAATATCCAGTAAGAAAGGTTTATATTTGGACTACGTATTTGGTAACTCTATCAAAGCACATACAAAATGAATTGGCATTATTTTTAATGTTTTCAATAAGAAGTTGATTTGACCTTATTTGTATTTCTCAATATTACGCATAATAAATTGTATTGAAATAACAATTACTATTTCCTTTCATTTTAACCTAATAAAACGAATAAAAAATGTTTATCGAAACACTGTAATATTAAAAATGGTTAAAAATAAATCGATCTGTATAACTAAAGACCGTATGTAGCCTTAAATTGCTTGAGTTGCATTTGAGTATATCTTTTAAATTAGATCCAATATTTATGAATCTTGAGACCGTAACATTTGTGGCTTCAGATTGTTGTCAATCTTTAAAAGCTAAATATATTTGACGAGGAATCCTAAAACCAAAATAAAATTGACCTTTCTAAGACTAATAGATGTAGTCTTCGCTGTTACCACATTTAAACATTAACTACAATATTATTTTTACTAACCCTTGTGTCATGTGAAATGGTTTAGATTTTGTTGTTATTGTATATGCTATTCTAATAAGGCATTTTATATGCAGACACAGCTGACGGTAATATACTTCTTTTAATTATCTGCTAAAAACTTACGCGTTAATTAGAGAAGGATGTTACTCTTTGGACATATTATATAAGATACTAGCAGTTTACCCATGCTTCTTAACGGAAGGCGAAAGTGATCAAACATTTTGTTTCAATTTCCACACCACCTATTAGGTATCAAACAGGCGCGTTATATTTTTTGCAGTTTTTTAGCTGTAATTTTGGAACGGTTTTTAACTTTGCAAAATCCTTTCTTATTGCAGCTATTCAATATGTCAGGAGTCCTGTGTCCAAATTTCAGCTTTCTAGGTATTACGGTTTGGGCTGTAGAGCGATAAATGAGTCGGTGAGTCAGTGTTTTTGTATTTTATATATTAAGATATTATTGTGATTTATTTTCTTGAGAATATAATTTAACAAGTTTTTGAAATGTCGAAAATGAATCTTGTAGTTTATCTTACTTTATTCTAACTTTATAAAAAGCTTTACATAAAATCTCAGCTCGCTCAAATACAAATTGTCGCCGCATTATTCGAGTTGGAGAATTTTGTTCTCGCGACAGTTTTACTGTAATTGTACAAACTATTCAAATGTATTTTAATCAAAACTATAAGAGTTTTTTTGCGTTTGAAATTTACATTTTATTATAGTTTTTTTGAACAAAATATGAAAATTTTGTTAGTGTTAGCAAATGTAAGTCCAAGCTTTTGACGTTGAGATTTCACAGTATGGTTACACTAGAACAACGTGTGTCCTGAATGCTATTCCCGGAAATTATGAAACAGTAGGAGGCAGATGATAAATAAACAGGACTAACTAACATATATCTATACTACATGCACTTATACAGTCTTCAAGTGTATGTAACAATCCCAACCCTTGTATACTACCTTTATATAATTAATATATTATAAATAATTCACAATAAATGGACAACCATTTTAGCAGTATTTTCTTTAATAATACTAATTACATTTATTATCGTTAATTTATTCTGCACTATTCTCCCTGTGTGTCTCGGTGTGATCGCATGTCTGCAGTTAATTGTAATTTAATTATTTTATGTTAATTCTATATCTGATTTAAGTTTTGTTTACAACCATTTTTTATATTCATTACTATAATCTTAATTAAAACATGTTAAACTCACATTAACAATACCGAAACAAACAATTAATTGTAAAGAAATATAGCCTTAAAAGCGGCAATTTTAATGTCATGGAGTTTTAATTATACTTTCCATAACTTTTCAAATTATTTTAACAATTCATAAAATTATTAACCATCATAAGTTACTGACTACTTCATAATTATCAAGTTATCAGTTTGTCAGTTTTTACTATAGACTAAATATAACACAATTTAAATTAAACGGAAACATAATTGAAATATGAAACAGCAAATTAACTTAAGACAGTGTACATTTTATACTACCTCTATTATTTTAGCTAATTATATAAGAATACAAAGCGAAGCATTATAAATTACATTCACGATTTACAAAACTTACTTAACTATTAGAATAAAGACTGACGACCTCAAATATTACAGCGTTATTTTGTTTATGATTTCAGCCGATAAGATCTATTGGATATGCGATGTACATATTAAACATAATAATGATATAAAAAATATCTGTAAAATAAGGTAAATATTACTTAAAATAATATAATATTACTATTACATAACATTTTCGCTCGCGAACAAAAATAGACTTTGCTTAAAGGTTAGCCTCAAAACAGATTTCTTAAAGTTTTGAAAATATCTGAGATTAATTAAGCGGTGATTTATTAAATGATCATGAGTGATTGTTTTTTGTAATATTACTTTAAGCGATAGTAAGACCCTATTTTCATAACTAGATTTTGGCTGACGTTTTACATTAAACATTTCTTTTTAAAAATGGAATTTTAAATACCAGTCGTTGAAAGTTTCCTTGAAGTTCCTTGATATCAATTTAAGTTTTATAAAATTATATTCAATATAAGAAAAACAATAATTCTTTTTTAAACTTCTTATTAGTATTTCAGAACTTTGAATATTTCATAACATGTTATAATAGTTTAAGTAATTGTATTTTCTTCCTTTTATTGTCTACGTTAATTTTGTACACTTCTAAGTCTTTATTGTCGCTTGAACTGCTTTAATTACGGAGTAGGACTTCGTTACGGATTAAATTTTATATTGTTATTATATTTATAGATAACATAGAAAACCAATTTTTTTATTATTTTTTTAATAATTTGAATTTATATTTTAATATACTATCAGTTTTAGTGATCTACAATTTCCTCTCAGTTACAATATTTTTTTGGAGAAATTGGGTTTGCATATAAAGAAATGGGACCCTACTTTGAAGCTTATATTTGATATAAGGAATATATTTAATTATTTTCAATGTATATGAAAAATAAGCATGCTTAATATATTTAGAAGTCTTACGCATAATAGGGACATAAGCCTTATATTTAAATAGTTTTAGGAGAGTATCTTGTAAGTAAAAGCATCAGAATCAAACCTGATTAAACTTTGAAAAGAATATATGTTTGAGCCTTGTATATACTCGATATTATATGGAATATTTGCTTTAAATTTAATTTAAGTTAATTTATTCTCTTTAAGCTGTACTATGTAACCATTGAAGATTTATTAGTTATTTTAAACTAATGCTAATGGGAGTTAATTCTCACATAATTATTTAATTAATTAATAGGATATTAAATTATTGTTTTACTATCATATATTTTACTTACAGATTTGTATTTTTTAATAGTAATGGTTAGCAATATTTATTTTTAACACAGGGAATTCATGTATTTAGAATAGTGCAGAAGTCTACGAAGTATTATATATAATAAGAAAGGAATTCCTTAACTGCTAAAGCCACTTATGTGGTATCTTAAAGCTGTCCACTGCGAAAGATTCTTCTACCACAATGAGATACAACGAAATTTCTAAAGAAAAACCCTCAGATATATAGCGGTGTCATGCAAATTCTGACTTTTCCATTCTATTATATTATATATTCTACCTACAATTAGAATTAGAAAAAAATAACATTAGAGATATGTATTCTTAAAACTTCGTATCAATAATAAACATTAAAGATTAATAGAAATGATAGGAATTGTAAAAATTCCTTTACAAGATACCTAGATCAATATTCGAAATTTTATTCAATCGCAATATATGTATATTAATAATAATAATTTTATAAATAGGAGAAAGAATTTGAATAGAATAATGTTATATAATTTTCACTAATCCATTTCTGGTCGAATGACAGATTGATAATAGACGAATTAGTTATTCGGTTATAATTGTTAATCGATTCAAATGTAGCCAATTGGCTTTATGCTATCGTTAATGTCTTGTTGCTGTTAGTTTTTGGTACTTCAAATAGAAAAACGTATAGACGATGGAATAAAATTCAGTATTCTGAAATAACACAACAGAAAAACAAAAAGTTTATATATTTTATTTTCATTTTATATATCATGTTTGAATTAATTTTAATTGCTAGTTTTTGATAATTATTTTTAAATTGTTTGAGGTCATGACAAAATAGAAACAATTTGATTCTTATAGGAAAAGAAGTCATTAAATTTTTCCAAAAATGTTATGATGTTATGATTTTGTTACGCTCAAATTAAGTTGTTAATATTACTATAGAATAAAAAATAACATGTTTATCCCAGAAATCTATTATTTTAATAAAATTTTTATATGTAATTAACTTACCTGTAATATATTGACACAAAAATAATAATATTATTTTTTAGTTTATGCATTTGTAACTATATGAATAAAAACAAATACTTAAACTAGAAATGAGATTATGAAATAGATGTCAACTTTGGTGCCATTTTAAATTCTCAGTAACTTCATTTAAAACTTAGCAAATTTTAAGAAGTAAATTTTGTTTTTTTTTTGTTTTTTGACTCTCAACTAATTAAAAAACGAACTAAGTTTCCTTGTAGAAGTAAGAGGTCTTTTTTATTTCATAAATCCTAAACATGACGTGATATAATTTGTTGTAATATATTTATTTCAATTTTAATTAATATTAATATTTAGTAAAATATTATTATTTTATTTATTAAAATAGAAAGTATTAGAGTAGAACAATATTATGTCAATGCTTGTTGAGGTACCTATTTGTGCGCTATTTCTATTACGCTTGCTGTTTCTATTCAGTACGGCTCTAAGGTTGTTGAGTTAAGAGCATGTGGGCTTGAGGAAAATATATATGCTTTCGATAGCTTTTGGCTTGTTTGTATTTTAAGATATTTGATAGGTTCGCTAATTGCTATTTTGAAAATCGGTGCTAATATTTGACAACTATATATCGTTTTACTAATTTTAAGATGTCAAAGCCTTCAAGTTAGTCATCCGATTGATTTGTTAGTAAAATTATATTCCGGGTACGGTCAAGGTACATTAAGGCTTGGAAACTTGAAAGAATGTTTATACCGAGCATGTTTTTCTTATTTACTTCAATATTTTACTTAAAATTTGAGTGAAAGAAAAATAAATTTATTTATGTTAAAGATAAAAATAAAACGGCCAAGTGGGAGTCGGCCCACCGCTCCAGGTAGGGATAGGTAAAGGACATATACATTTTTTACAATTCTATACCATAACTTTTAAAACTACCTTCTAAAATTTAACCAGCTTTTGCAACACTAGCGCTAAAAATATTTTTTTTTGGTTACGTAGTCTATTATCTATTAGTATTTATTGTGACAGTACTCCTTAAATTATGAAAGCACGCTATGATTTTTTATATATTTAGTATTTTAATTTTCTTCCACATTGTATTTATAAACATGATATTTACCTTAAAGATAAGATATGTTAACCCATTCCACGGCCACATTTATGTCATGCACCTCCGCCTGCGAAGAACACGAAGGGCGTTCCAGAACATATTCGTTATTTTATTTAAAATACACTAATCAAACTGAGGAAACAAATAGCATTATCTGCATACTTGTACTATACTATTTAACAGCACTACCATTTGTAAGGGTATATGTTATATATTTTACATTACTTAGACCTTATTTAATTGCTAATCTACGATAATGCAGACTTTTTGCAAATTTCTCTAACGTTTCACAGATAAATGCTGTTAAACAAATAAATTCATCAGACTTAAATTCTTTAATTTACTTATCACAACGTGGCGTCGTCACGCTGTGATACACATGCACGCACGCCGTACCTGCGTGTATTTATTTGGATTACCATATGTTTTAGGCGTATAAAACTATAACATAAACATTTTTAGATTTCGACCCAAATGCATTAACGAGATAAGCCATCAGAAGAACGAGAAATGTATATAAAAAGTAACAAAATATTCAAAGGCGTAAACAATATGCTACGTAAATATCTACATAAAGTGAATTTAAAGAAATTCGCTTCAATAACTTCGTAAAACTCGGCTGCAGTTGCAGAAGTTTGAGAATTCAAAACAATCTCTATCCGTCAGCATTTTACAACTGGATTTAGTAAGTTTTATACCGCGTTATTTAAATATAGGAGTTTAGTAAAATTTCATATTTCACAAAACATACCGTCAACAGACGGCACTTATATATTTAATGTTTAAAATAAAAAAGATTTGAAGGGCAGTACATATAGGAAAAGTTTTATATATAATAGTAGTCTCTTTTATTGATTTTATTGAAAAAACCTTATAAAAAAAGCTTTAGAAGTAATAGGATAAAGGATAGTCTACAATAGCTACTCGGAACTTTAAATACAATCACTTGAGTTCGAAGTTTGCAAATTGGATATTTTTTATTCATCAATGAAAGTTACGCTCTTAAACTTTGGTAGATCAATTTGAACGTGTATTCTGTAATAAAGAAATTTGTTTAATAAATATTTTTAGGCTTCATCTCGTATCACTCTTTAATATAAAAATAATATGCTACATACTATATATTTTACAAATATGATTAAAAAATGCATAATATCAAAATTGGTTAGAAAAAGTACTTTCATAATATACTCTTATTATAACAAACAGACGCTGAATCCTTCTCACCATAATAATCTAATAGATGAATATCAGCTTTAGAATTATCTAATTTGTCTTATCGAAGAAGGCTATTAATAATCATACGCAAACGTGTATATGCCGCAATAAAATAATAATTGGTGCTTTTAACGGTAAAATGAATAATATTAAAGAAATATCTTTAAGTAAGCAAGCAACCATGCTTTTATTGATACATGAAAATAAATTCTTACGCTCTTTCCTTGCCTAGTGGTGAACTATTTTGGAATATTAAGTTTTAAGTGTTGTACAACTGTAATTCCTTTTTCTTCAACTAAAGTAATTTAGTTCGGAAGTTAAAGACATGATTAACAAAAAAAAAAACACATTAAATTGCCGAATTATGGAGTCATATATTGTATGTAACACGATTCTTCACCAGGACAAAAATTGGCGATAATATAGCCAAGGAAAACAGTAATAAAAACGGATCGTCAGAGTCCCCTTTAATTTTCCAGGTTAGTAGTTTTGTAATATGGCTGTAGTGTGTCACGGTGAAATATTTAATTACTACATCTCCACAGCACTACCGTAGTGCCGACAGATCCTGGCTGTGCTACTTATTCGAGTGTACGCACTCAAGTGGTCTCCGCATTTAAGAGCGACCGTGATTTAAAAGCAACATTAAAACTATGGGCAATGTCCACCTGGAAAATATTGTGTAAGCCATTAGAGGGAATTATTTTACTAGATATTTGGAAAAACGTTTTAAATGTGAATAGTATTAAAACTCATATATTAAACATAGCAGTTAGTGTGATTTAAATATAAAATATAAAATAATTATGATATATAATATAAAATATTTTTTTATTTCGACGTAAAATAATTAACATGTGACCGCTTAGAATAAAAATATACGTATTATTTTTTAAACTTTATAGTACTCCGAAGCATACGTAGACTAGATTTTCTAGTTTAATTTAATCCACAACGCCAAGTCGTGACAGGCGGTTGGGTGTAAAGCGGCAAAGTAGTTACATGAGTAACACTATTCGTGTTACTGCTGCACTATTTCTATCCGCCCTCCTGTACTGTAGGACATTTATAAGCTTTACTGTGAATACAAGTGAAGGATTTTTTTAGGGTATTTCTACAATAAATATAATTTTGTATTGTATTGATATGGTAAGAGTCAATGGAATCATGATCCGGTGTTTTTGAATACAGTTAATAATTTCTTTAAAATATTTAAGAACCTTTATATACAAGCTACATAGTTTTATATTAAAATAATATAAATCTCCATTGGGGTAGGTCAGTTAAGGTTACTAAGGATAATTATTTTTACTTTAAATGAATGACTTGCCCTTTTTCGTAAAAGGTCTATGTGACCGTGTATATTCTGTACCTCGCTTATTTTTTAAGTTGAGCATAACAGGACTAATTTTGACAAAGTAAACAGTGCTTTATCACTTGTACTTTATTGGCTCAAAATTAATAATTTGGTCTTAAATGATAAGAAAACTAAATGCACTTCCTAATATAAAAAATCAAAACTATAGTCCTTAACCATGCAATGTTAGAACCGACTAACTCCACGATTTTCTTAGGTATAACTTTAGATAAAAAGCTCCTTTGTAACCCCCATCTCTCTATACTCGCAGGACAACTCAACTCGGTCGTCTTTGCAATTAACGGACGTTAATACTGCTCAACTTGTTTATTTTAGTTACTTTAGTATTTAGTTTTATGGTATTTTATTATTAGATAGTGTGCCATAATTAATTCTATATCTATTTTACAAAAAACCTATATATGTTTTTTTTTATTTGTGCGGACTATTTAGAACTTCAAAGCTAAAACAAGATGTTTTTAAAGAAATTGGTATTTTACGCTGGCCTCTGAATATATATTAAACAATATATTTTTAATACGACAAAACTTAAATATTTGTAACAAAAACATATACAAGATAATGGCAAGAAATGAAAACAAACTCGTAACGGCTAATTTTCGTCTGCAAAAAGTTGACAAATTCACGGGCATTCTTTTGTAGTTTTAAATCTAAAACTAAAAGTCAAATTAATAAACTTTATAATAGTATTAGTATTATAATGTATACATGAAATCATCGTTAAATTTCATTTTAAATAGCAACTGTAGAGTTTTTGACAAGCTCTTCTCAGCAGAGAGAGACTTTCTGAGCAGGAGGTAGCTTATTCACAGACTGGCTACAAGAACCTTCTTTAATATAATAATTGACGATTTAAAAGTGCATGTAAATGTCTACTGGAATAAAGATATCATGTATTTCAATTTGTAGAATATTAGGCAAATTGAGGGAGATATAGAAATTCAACTTGTACTTGATAATATATTAATTTCAAAGTTAAAGTTTCAATTTCAGATAGTTACTAACTGCACCCATTACGCTGCAGTAACAATTTGAAGTTTGTTCGGAGAACGTTACGTGTTCCAATCATCAATCGTATCCGACACTTCAGATCCATTTTCCAGAATGAGCAGATATTTCACTCTCAACACCATCAAGTTATTTACTTCGAAAGTACAGAACAATGTTAAGCATTCAACTGTTTTAAATGAATTGTTTTATCGACAGAAAGAATAAAAATAATTTTGAGTACAAAAAGATTAATTATCATTTTGTATAGTCTAGTCATATTCTCTTCATGACATAATATATCTTTATTCATATTGAATTTAAAATTTATACATTTTGTAAAGGGGTATAATGTTTTTAAAAGCAAATAATTTTTTCATTTAAATACAATTTATCTGAATTACAATAACATATGTTTATATTCAATACTTTTTACTTGATATTATTTTTGAGCAGAGCAGAGCACATGCTTGATTACATATTCAATACTACACAGTACTTTATTAAAAACACACATTTAATGAACAAACTCACAATAATTATAGTTATTTATAATCCCAATCATAAAATATTCATAAAGGCACAAGTTTAATACCGTTTTATGTTCATATTGGGTGATTTAACATGTCAGAAACAGATCTTAAAGGGCTTTGTAAAGCAGACTCGTTTGAGACTCACCACATGTAGCTATACCGTAACCGCGTGTGAATTCAGTGTTATTTAGATTATTACATGCTGATTAAACTTAATCGTGTAGCGTTTTATAATATGATGTTAGAACAGATTTTCCTGTTATTATGATGGTAATGTATGATTATGTTATGGTTGAGTCTAAATTATAATTATTATGGTTCTAATGATTATAATATTTTATTATAATTGGTTCTTTGAATTATAATTAAATTTTCAGAATTATTATGTAAAATGAACGTTTATGAATAATATTGAATATTATACTTTACAGTATTTTTTTATTTCTTGAAATAATCCTAACATAAATGGGCGCACGTAACTGTATTTATACCAATTTAACAGTTTCAGAGGCGCCAGTAGCCATTTAAAGCCTTTGTCGTATTTATAACTTTTAACATTTGAATAAGTTACATACTGACAAAATAGTTATTCTGAACAATACTAAATTTCTAAATGTATTTGTAGCAACTCTAATTCCCATATTTGTGTTTAACATATTTAAGTATACAAACATAATATATTAATATTAAAAAGACGGCTTCTGCCAACTAGTCAAATGAATAACTTTTATTACTTTAATAACAACTGTTCCAAATAATTGTTAGTTCTTAAATTTTATTAATGCAATAATGATAATGTTTTACATATTTATATTATGTAGTTTTACTAGAATTAAATAGTTATATAAACAATGATATTATAGTATTACCCACATTACAATATTATATCATGAAAGTTGAAGATATAAACAATAATACGTATAATATAACACTAAGAAACGTACAAACTTTCACTTTTGAGAGGATTTATTAAAACGATGTTCGTAATATTTTGGGAATATTTTAAAAGGTAACTCCAATTCCTCCAGAGAACAATAGCATATTTAAGTTTAGTGTTGCTGTCGTTTTTATACAACATGTTGTAAATGAACTTTAAACAAAGAATAAGGCGAGGATGTTTTAACAGTAATTATAATGTTGTGTTTTATTTATAATTATTTCATATTTTCTCAGAATATGGAGAAAAATATTTATACATTAGTCCTTACTATTACTATTTGAGCCTCCTTTTTATTTTGTAAGTATTTCTTTTTTATGATATAAATAGTAATTACCGTCTTATATTGAATATTGACAGTATTCTAGGAGTTCTGTTAGTTCCTAAAAATATTATTTCTATTAAACATCTAAATATATTTAAAACAAATATTCAAATCACTAAGGTTATTTAAAAATATGGATGAGATAGGAAAATTAAAAAATACACACAAAACAAGGTGAATAACGACTATCCTAATATATTTTAAAGAACAGATTATGAAATTATATACATATAAAAAAATCTTAAACATCTTAATTTTTTTATATTTAGTATTCAACAATGTCTTTATCTTCAATTTCTCGTCTTTCGGAAAGGCTTTCCATACCAGTCTACTCTGACTTGGTTGATATCTTGGTTCTCTTTTTTTTTTTTTTTTTTTTTATGTTAGAGGAGGGCAAACGAGCTTGCGGGTCACCGTTAGTATGTGATCACCGCCGCCCATGAAATTTTGCAACATCCGAGGATTCACAAGAGCGTTGCCAGCCTTGGAGAAAGGAATATATGCCTTTTTTGAAGGTACCCATGTCGTATCGATCTGGAAATACCGCCGGAGGAAGTTCGTTCCACGTTTGAGTGGTACGTGGGAAAAAAGTCCTTGAAAACCGCACAGTTGAAGATCGCCACGCGTCCAGGTGGTATGGATGATAAAGGAGGCGATGGCGAGCTGTGCGGTAGTGAAATTCGGCGGTAGGCATTAGATCGAATAGTTCTTCGGAACACTCCCCGTTGTAAATGCGGTAGAAGACGCACAAAGAAGCCACGTCTCTACGCAATGCCAGAGAGTCCAGCCGTTCGCAAAGCACTGGGTCCCCGACAATCCAAATGGCTCTCCGTCGTACGCGGTCAAATGGTAGAAGCTGATATTGGGGTGATCCGGACCAGAGATGAGAACAGTACTCCATGTGTGGCCGGACCTGCGCCTTTTAGAGCGCAAGTCTTTGGCCAGAACTGAAGTACTGCCTCGCTCTATTGATCACTCCCAATTTCTTCGAGGCCAACTTGGCCTTGCTCTCCAGATGACCACAAAACTGACAACCGCTCGAAATGTCGAGACCCAGTATTTTGATATTTGGCGAGGCAATAAGAGGAGTGCTCTCGAAGAGCGGTGATACGACAAATGGGGTTTTCTTAGTGGTAAACGCGCAAACCTGTGTCTTTAGGGGATTGAACTGAACGTGGTTCAGTTCACCCCACTCAGAGACCATCCCCAGGGAGGTCTCTATTGAAGACACAAGTTTCTTTCGGCACTCGTCGCCGTTTTCCCGAGAGAGACCTGCACGACCGGAATATACCGCATCCCCAGTGCTGTCATCCGCATAACAATGTATGTTGGAAATATCCAACATATCATTGATGTGCAGGAGGAACAGAGTTGGGGATAGCACGCAGCCTTGGGGTACACCAGCGTTCACGGGCTTGGGGTCCGAGCAAAAACCGTCGAGAACGACCTGTATGCTCCGCCCAGTGAGAAAACTGGTTATCCACTTGCATAAACTCTCGGGAAGCTCATAGGAAGGTAGCTTCGAAAGAAGCCCCTTGTGCCATACACGATCGAAGACTTTTGCCATATCCAGACTAACTGCCAGACCGTCTCCCTTGCTTTCAATAACCGCTGCCCAACGGTGCGTAAGGTATAACAGAAGATCACCAGCTGATCGACCATGGCGAAAGCCATACTGCCGGTCATTGATCAACTAGTGATCCTCGAGGTACGTTAGGAGCTGTCGGTTGATAATAATCTCCATTATTTTGGAGAGAAGGGAGGTAATGGCGATAGGTCTGTAGTTAGCTGGGTCCGAGCTATCACCTTTTTTAGGGATCAGATGGACAAGGGCACGCTTCCATGAGACCGGGACTACGCCTTTAAGGTAGGAGTACCGAATTAGACGCGTTAGCACTGGAGTCAACTCAGGGGCACACGTTCGCAGCACTAATGGAGAAATGCCATCCGGCCCACTCGACTTATGAACGTCCAAGGAAAAAAGAGACTGCCTGATAGTTTTTTGCCGAAAAAATATTTCCGGCATTGAACTCTGACACCGCGGGATGATGGGCGGTGACTTCCCTTGGTCGTCCAAAGTCGAGTTGGAGGCGAAAAGAGTGCCCAAGAGATCGGCTTTCTCTTTTGCCGTGTGGGCCAGAGAGTCATTCCCCATTTGCAACGGCGGTAGGGACGGCTGGCTAAAGTTACCCAGAGTGGCCTTGGAAAGCGCCCAGAATTTGCGCGTGCGAGGCGGGTACTTTGCCAGCTGATCCCCAATTTTGACGACATGCTTGAACTTTGCTCTAGCGATTTGCCGTTTGAAGAATCTGGAGGCACGGTTGTATTTCCTCTTCGGAACTCTAGAGTTCGGATCCTTAGTGACTAACGCATTAGCCCAAGCTTGATAAGCCTGCCGTTTGCCAGCTGCTGCAGCCCTGACTGACGCATCAAACCAAGGCCGCGATCTGCCGCCAAATCAAATCAAATCAAATCAAATCAAAAATCTTTATTGAAAATAAGTTTCATACAAAACATTTTTTCATTGTCAAAGCTACCACCAGCTCGGAAAATTATTTCCACAGACCTGAGAAGAGCTGGCGACAGAAACTCAGCGGGATTGTCATTTGTTTTTTTTTTTTTTTTCCTTAAATTCAAAATAACATAAATACATTACACAATATTAAATAAATAATCTTGAAGCAGCCTGGCAGCGATCGTTTCATACCCACGGTGCATTATCCTCTAAGTATTCAGATACATTGTAATATCCTTTTGCACACAAACGTTCCTTAGCTATTCTCTTAAATTTGTTAAATGGTAATACTTGAACGTTTGCTGGGACTTTGTTGTAAAACTGTATACATTGCCCCATGAAAGATTTACTCACTTTTTTAAGTCGAGTAACAGGTAGCGCGAACTTGTGTTTGTTCCTGGTATTCATAGTGTGTATATCACTATGCTTAATAAAATTGTCAGTATTTTTATGTACATATTTAAGATTTTCAAAAATATACTGACTGGCGACCGTAAGTACATTAATTTGCTTAAACTTATTTCTTAAAGAATCTCTAGGGCCCAGATTGTAAATTGCACGGACAGCTCTTTTTTGTATAACGAAAATGGTATTTATATCAGTAGCACTACCCCACAGTAGGATACCATAAGACATTATGCTATGAAAATAACTATAATACACTAACTTAGCAGTAGTCTCGTCAGTTAGGGATCTAATTTTTTTAACAGCGTACGCGGCAGAGCTAAGTTTACTAGCCAACCCAGCTATATGAGGGCCCCATTGTAGCTTAGCATCAACAGTGATTCCTAGAAAAACTGTGGATTCCACCACTTCCATCGCTTCCTCATTTAAAAGTACATTAGTTTGCACCTGTTTAATATTAGAAGTTGAAAATCTAAGAAGTTTAGTCTTCTTATTATTAAGCAACAGGTTGTTAACACTAAACCAATGCACTATTCGCGAGAGAGCCTTGTTTACATCGTCATACATTACCTGATGCCGTTTTACTTTAAATATTAAAGAAGTGTCATCAGCAAACAATACTATCTCATTATGTTTGTCTACAAAAGTAGGCAGGTCATTTATATAAACCAGGAAGAGAAATGGACCTAAAATTGAACCTTGAGGGACCCCCATATCAATCGGAGCCCCAGCCGATCTTTTTCCATTCACCTCTACCCTCTGAATTCTATTAGACCAAGTGGTACTACAGAGCTTGGTACAAACACTCCGTACCAGACAGTGATCAGAGGAACCTAAGGGAGCCTCGACAGTGATCTGGTACTTTTCTGGATGTGTAGTCAGCAGAAGATCCAACAAAGAGGGCGTGTGGCTGTCCACGTCCGGTAGACGAGTGTGCGTCTTTACCAGCTGGGACAGACCATTTGCCAGAGCAAAGTCAAACACAGATCTCCCCGCGTAGTCGGTGGCACGTGACCCTAGCCAATCGGCATGGTGCGCATTGAAGCCCCCGAGGACTACGACTTCGGCGGAGGGAGTCTGTGAAAGAAGATCGTCAATCTTCGCCTTAACATGGCCCAAGAGTTGATCCGTTTCTGCATTACCACTATGGGACCTGTAGAGGCACGCGTAGACTCTGACACGGTCGTCCATGTCCACGTGCAGCCAGAGTACAGGCAGGTCCTGACCTTCGAAAACCTGAAGGCGACGATAGCAGATATCCTCCCTTACGAACACATACATAAAATGATGTTCTAATTTATACCCGGGGTATGATAGGTACGCTGTGTCGCTAGGTTGAGATATCTGCGTCTCCGTCAAAAACAACAAGGCCGGCTGCGCCGTCTCAAGGTGGTAGTGGACGGCGTTTAGGTTCGAGTGAAACCCCCGGATGTTGCAAAAGTCCACATCTAGAGTGGAGCGGGGTGCCGCTGTTTGCCGTCGTTTGCCCTCAAAAAACACAACAGGCGATACTTTGCCCGCCCCAGATACGACGGGCAGCCCGAGCAAAATCCGAGGATCATTCCCCCGATTTTGCTCGGGGAGGGGGTCCCCGGCTTCATCAAAGCCGGTACCCTTCTGGGGTATACTTTTTGGAGGCATCGCTATCATGTTTGGCAGGGGGGGGGGGGTTGGGCTTCCGGATTCTCTCACTCACCGACGGAACATAACCAAATGAATTTGGTTACTACACGTCGGTCTTCTGTGAGAGGGTGGTCCTTCCCCGTTCGAGGCAGCCCAATACGAGCTGCAGTCAGAAAACTACAGCTAGGCTCTACCACCTAATACAAAGCGAAAGCAATATTGACCGGGACGTAAAGTACAAAATCAACAATGGACGGATGAAATGGCGAAAAGTCCCTTAAACTAAAGGGGAGGATCTATAAAACCATCATTAGACCGGTCGCTATTTATGAATCTGAGTGCTGGGCGATGAAGGTGATGGACAAAGTTAGACTTTAGTCAGATAGTTTACTCATACTTTATATTTCTGCAATAGGTGACTTAAATGTCACGTTAGTAAAATAAAGGAAAGTACTACAATCAAAATCATTTGCCCAATGCATTTACGGACAGAAAATCAATTTGGTAAATATCTGCAAAAAATTCAGTACCGAACACTTTATCTAAAAGATTAAAATAAAAATACACCTAAAGTAATATTCATATTTTCATTTATAGTATACAAGATGTAACCAATCGTGTGCTTGTGAATGCGAGGTACATACGGGTCCTAGGAGTTAGGCTAATTTGTCATCTGCCTCCTATAGTTTCTTAGTCTCCGTAAATAAATTCTAGGAAATACATAAAAGGTTATGTTGTGAAGTCCAGTGTGATCACGCTGAGACCTTTAAATTTTAAATTTTGGATATATTATTGAGCGAAGCGAAAGGAGCCCTATATGTGAGACTTTTTGCATCCCATGTCCGGGGTTGGCATGTTATTGCGATAGTTTATAAAAAAAAAGTGAAAAAAAAACTAATGTCGTTCAGGAATAATTACCAAAAAATGATAGCCCCATAGACTTCTATGTAAAAAAATTTCGCTATGTGATAATTGATTATTCAACATTTTTTGCCTGTCGGTTTCAGCTTTGAACGCTCAATTTAAGATGAACTATTAGCTTTGCTCAATTTGCTGAACTCTTAAAATCTAGGTCCGGTTCGCTCCCCTAGTTATATATAGTGTCCTGTGTTATTGTTAGAACAAAATATACATAATGTTCATGAAAAGACGAGTTGTATATGTCCAGGAAACGTCGGGTTTAAAAATATATTATCAAACATCCGCGAGTAGTAGCCATAAAATAATTTTATTTAAAGAGTTATGGTCTTAACAGTATAAGAGAAGGTTATTCCTAGTTATTATTGCTTATTGTTAACCTGGAAAATATAAAATATAAAAACCAGGTATATTAGTGAGAACATGTTAATTATTACGAAGGAATGGACTAGACCCATGCGTGCACGATGAATGAAGGGAAGAAAACGATTAAAAAACTCTTATTTTTTTTAGTCTATTTAATATCTACCAATTATAATAATTTAATTTGAATAATAAAATTTAAGTCCTCAAAAACAAATACAAATACTAACTTTAAGAAAAACAAATACTAACTTTTTTGCGGCTCGGATATCAAGAAGAATAATATATTTTAAATTTAAACAAATATTAAATCTTTGTAAACATCAAACTTAGTGTTTGTCTGCACAGCGTAGCATAATATAATGTTATTAATTTAGTTTAGTTTATTTATCTAATACCAGTATAGTATATTTAAAATTAAATCATATCCCTGTTTATTTTCAGGAGTAAGGTAAGTATTAAGCAAGTAAGTCTAAATATTAACTAACAAAATACCTAAAACTTTGCTCAAAACATTTAGGATTTAGAGGAATCGTTCGCCAAGTTCAACAATAGTTGGATCCAAAACTTAAACTTTAACAAAACGAGCACCTCTCTGTACGTGATTTTGAACCACATTCTACACAATAGTACTATAGTATAGCTATGTATATACAATCGAACAAACAATAATACAAGCGGTTTTTTTAATCTACGTTCCGTTCTTTAATTATTTTAGAAAGTATGTATGTATGTATGTATGTATGTATGTATGTATGTATGTATGTATGTATGTATGTATGTATGTAAATAAAACAGTGTTTTATAGCACTATAAAATTAAAAAAAGTCAATGCTAGTTTATTAATACAAATTTATATAATAATTTTCATTGAGACTTTAAAACAATATGCTTTTTAACATCAGTCACTGTTTAAAACTATAACAAAGCACTAATATATTATTGTATCCCAAGCTCCGACCAAAAATTTTACATTAACCGTCACAATCAATCTCTCAGCGTTATAATGTATATTGAACGTTACCTATGTAACCAAAAATATAATTACTTTAATGTTATCTTATTAACAATATTTATGAAATTTATCGTGCTTTTTAATATAGGTTATACATTAAATAAATACATTTATTTTTTTTATTAATATTTAGTACTAAATTATAAATGGTATTGTTAAATAAAAATAATAATAATACCAAAGGATGTTTAAACTTCCAACCAATTTTAAAAGAATGAATGATGATTTTACTGTGGAAGTGAGAGAATTTTCTACGGGGAAATCATTCTACATGTTGACTGAATTAATAGACCAGTACCATACTAAATTATATTAAAATCCACTGATTAACACACACTGATCATCTGATAATATAGTTCTTACTTCGTCCGTTCGTTCATACTTGCAATTCGCTCAGACCCTTCGACAAACTGGTCCAATAACACTAAACTTCAGTACAGTTTGAGTTTTAGCGATAAACTTAGACAACTAAAAATATTTTTTGGTGGGTTGGCACAATATTTATCTATATATAGTTCAAATGTATATAGATAAAGATATAGATAGATATTGTCCTGTAAGTTGCTAGCATAAAATTGGTAATTTATAAATTACATATCTAATGTTTGATTTTCGTTGTCGTTATAGTTCATTGCATTTAGAAAAAAAAATAATTCGTTAAACTACTCATAATAAACGAGTCATATAAGTAGTGAGAAGTCTTGATGGAAGAGTCATTTAATACGTGATTTTTTTCTAGATTTATAACATCTATTGTCCAAGAGCGAGTCTGGTCATTCATAATTTAGGGTTCCGTACTAGTCCATGATTTATAGATACGAGTAAATAAATAAAAATATAAACTCGCCGACATTTTATAGATGTTTTTTTTTTATTACAAAATCCATGTTTCTGTCTTTAAAATTCTTAACACTATTTAACGATAGAGATCATATCGTTGCATTATATAAACAAAAGTCATAAAACAGATCACAAAGTAATCAAGGTTTTATAAAATGTAAGTAGCTTCAAAATAGCATGTTCAGAAATATGATTTTTTTTTGCATGAAACAGTAAAGAGTTTTTTGTCAAAGCTATATTATACTTAAAATTTGCGACTCGCTGTACTTTATATGAGTAGCTAATTTTAACTTTTGCTTTTGACTTTTGCTTATTTTTTCTCTTTGTTACATTTCAATAAAATAAAGTTGTCCTCTTATTTCTTTGTAAATTGTATGTATTATTCTCTTACTTTATGATAATTGAAACTCGGCTTTTCCTTAATGGTTCTCGAAATTTTTAAAGCGCTAATGTTGAAATATTAAATATGAATTATCCTTAATGAAAATTGTTTCTTGAACGCCTCTGTTCTCAATTAATTATTAAAATTAATAAGATACATAGAATAACGGTTCCGCAAAAAAAAGTAAGTGCTTAGTTTTTAAACATGCAGTATCAAATATAAAAACATTATTATTATTTTAATAGCATTGATTAGATTTGAAAAACCCTTTTTAATAATATTAAGAGTAAGCAAAAGCTGTCTAAATAAACATCAAACTTATGCAAATAAGTTAGGAAGTGAGCGAGACATTAGGTGCATATATTGCTCTACTATATATTGGTATAATATTACAATGATGGTCTGATGATCTTCAGGTACATTACTTGTCGGCTAACCGAAACATTTAAAGATATCTAAAGTAAGTTTTTAGAAACGTTGTATTTAGGGGGGGTCATGATCTCCCTAACTATCCAATATACATAAAATATACTGTATCAATCAGTTTACACACCATTACATGCATTTAACAACAACTATATCTGTAAAGACTAATGTAAAGGGAATGCGGTCTCGGAATATAATATATATATATATATATATATATATATATATATATATATATATATTTATCTTAATGACCATAGACATTTGTCCATGCTTTTCATTGTAATTTTAAAACAATTTTGTTACGATTTTAATTGCGATGGTAACTTCGCAGGAAATTGTACACCTGCACAAGTTTTCGAAAGCTATTTTAGAAATTAATAGTAATAATAAATAAAGTAAATAGTAGTAGTAGTAAGCTAGGTTGTTCACTAGCTTTTTCATAGCCTCGGAGTCTCGGTGAGAAATTGCCATCTTGACGTTGTACTCTACAAGGATTAATCTAATGAATCTTACAATGGCGTCTTCGTCGATATCCGTGTAGTACGTAGAACTTCTTGTGTGTCTAGATATAGCCACCACTGCGTGTGGGACACTTGTCAGGAACGATTTTGGTTTGGATTTGCTTTGGATGATTATTACCGACTCGAGTAGTGTGTATTCGGGGGTTCTGCCTCATTGGTATTGGGGGATGTTCTGGCTCAGCGGGGGTCTCGCTCAAGTTTGGGTCTGACTAAAAAAAAAAAAAAAAAAAAAAAAAAAAAAAAAAAAAAAAAAAAAAGGTTTTGGTATCATCTAAATCGTTTGCTGCTATCCCCGTTGCGCTAGCTCTTACGGTTACAGAGATAGCTTTTTGAATTCGACTACCTGGCCGAAGGCTGATAAGACCATTCATTCCCTACTCAACTCGCCCGGCGTTATCGCCGCAGGCCGATAAGGCCCACCGGCACTAATTACTACAGTATTTGTTTATATACATGTTTGTTTTATGCAATAATACCACAAATTAAAATTTATATTTTATTTAAAATCATACTTGATTAAATTATCAATTATTACATCCTAACCAAATAATCTATTTTATATAGATTTTTATTTTATGCAATAATTATTACATCATTGTACAGGGTTTCATCTTCATCGAATATCCTAAACATAATCTATACAACCTAACATAACCTAACCAAATATAATTAAAATTTTACATTTTATTTAAAATAACACTTGAATAAATTATCAACTATTATATCATTGCACAGGGTTTCATCTTCATCGAATATCCTCACGAAGTTCTGCATGCTCTGACCGTAGAACATATGATGTAGGTATACCAAGCAGTATTCACCACACACCGAAGTCCACTCGTTTTGTATTTTCTTACTATTAAAATACCATATTTTACAGTTTCTATTAAGAAATGCTTTATGGAAGCCTTTCGGTGCTCGGCCAAATGAATCAAAATATTGGCCGATTTTGTTTTTGTCTACATGTATGGCTACCCAGTGAGAACCTGGCTGAGTATCATAATCTAGATTGCTTACTAAAAATGTAGGGGCTTCAATATGTATCGGCAATCTGTTTGCAGGAAATACATTCATTTGTAACAATGGATTAATCCTATTTAAGCATTCCTGAATTTGTAGGGTATTCATATTTTAGAATAGATATGTGTACACGTGCTCTATCATGCATAGACATGTAGTGAATAGTTAGGCATCTTAAAACATGTCTTTATAGTAAGGAGATTATGTACAGCAAGCAATGCATACGCTAAATCGTTGGAATTTATAAACTAGTGACTAACGTTGAAATACCAAAGAAATAGTTTTAAGGAATTTTGAATAGACAAACCATTACTTATCAGGTTTTACTCATAAGTCAACAATGTAAATGTTTCGTTTAGAGTTATCGTTTTACGATAATAGTAAGCACTTACTATCGCTATATAAGTCCAAAACGAAAGAGGACCACCACATAACAATATTCGTCTACGTGCAGTACAGTGTATCCAAGTTACAAGTTATTGTGTGGTTACATTAAATTTCTTTGGGGTCACCATGGAGGTAAGCTAACTATTTTTAAATATTTATTCGTGTTGTATTTCTTTCAATATGTCTTACATGGATCTAATCACTTTTAATCTAGTGCGTGTGTTATGTTTGTGCTTAAAATGAATGTTATTGTTACAGAATAAATTTGAAGAAAATACATTCAAAGATTATTATTACAAAACCCTATCGGATGATAGCAACGATAGTCTTATGATTGCCAGAGATTCGTCAAAACTTAAAGCGAAACGTGGAGAAGAAGACCGGCTTGACGACTTGTTCAAGTTAGCTACTAACAAAAGGAAAAAGCAGTGCTCGTCTGTATCGCGAGCGCAAGCAAATGGAGGCGTAGCATTCATATCAACAAACAGAGAAGATGCGGCCTCATCATCTCACTTGATAAAAATAGAAGTGTATGATATGAAGAAACTTGCCAACGTGCCACAAGAACAACATTGGAAGAATGCAAATATTAGATTGAAATATTTTACCAACGATACTAACCAACACATGGAATCTATCAATAAGATAATTTACAGTATAACGAAAGAAATAACACAGTCAGATATTGAGAGGTATGTACTTAGTGAAATCAGTGACTAATCGGTTTAGTAGTGTAAATAATGTATTTTGGTGTATTAAAAGTAATCAATATAGTTCATCCACAGTCAGCCACCATTATTACTCTGTCAGACGGGTTGTGGAGCAAAAAAATTAATGGATGACTCCGGACAAAGCAGCAGTCAAGACAAGAGACCACGACACCAGGAACCGTCAACTTCAACCGAAGATGGGAATAAGGTACTCTGTGAAACTTGTAACACTTACGTTAATAGAAGATATTTTGTAAATCATACCAAGAGTAATTTACACAAAAATAATGTTTTAAAATCACACTGCTCCCTTGCCAATGTGTCTGTTGTAGGTTCCGCTTTTGGACAGCGCATAATATCTTTTAAAATTGAAAGTAAAAAAGAATCTGACATAACATTCCAAACAGCAGAATTATTTTTGCAATCTATCAAAAGTGATATTATTTTTTTAATCAATGAAGTCATCAAACAACATAGATCTTTAAAGATTAACTTTGTTCTACATGCTGATTTTGTGCATGAAACAAAACAAATAAATAACTCCTTTGATTTTCAAACAAGTAATTTTATAATAACTGAAGCTGACGATTTAAACATTTTTATGATATCGTTGAAAGATATGCTGTCAAATAAAATTAGTTCTTTTGAAAGAAAAGATAGTGGTTGGAGTTTAAAACATATAAATTACATAGAATTAAATATAAACAAATTTACTCCATTTCGTAGTGGTTCATACATTGACTTACCAAAAGATATAAAACTTAAAAAAGCTGTTATAAATGTTAAAAACTCAGATCAGTTATGCTTAAAGTGGTCTATACTTTCGGCTTTATACCCCGTGAACAAAAATTCCGATCGACCATCATCTTACACTTTAAATTCTCATAGAATTAAACTTAATGGGATATCCTTCCCAGTCAAATTGAATGATATACCTAAAGTAGAAAAACAAAATAATATTAGTATAAATGTCTTTGGTTTAGAATGGGATATCAAGACGAAAAAGCATTCCGTAGTTGGACCACTTTATTTTAGTAAATGTCGTAAAACTAATCATATTAATTTATTACTCTTGCAAAATGGTAGTAATTATCACTACTGTTATATTAAAAACTTATCTCGTTTAGTAAGCGCACAATTAATAAAGAAAAAAGTAGCTGTACATATATGTGATGGGTGTTTAGTACATTTTACTACCAAAGAAAAATTATGTAACCATCAACTTCACGATTGCTCTCATGTCACTGCTAATTTACCTAGCAGTGATAAGCTAACTAAAAATTGGTTCGGAAAGTTTGTACCTAGTGATTATTTAGAATTTGATAAATTTCACAAGAAAATTAAAGTCCCGTTCGTAGTTTATGCTGATTTTGAAGCATTCTTATACCCAATACAAACATGTGCTAATGATCCATCAAAACCATTTACAAATAACATACAAAAACATGAACCTTACAGTTTTGGTTATTATATAAAATGTTCCTTTGATAATACTTTGAGTAAATATGAGTCATACAGTGGTCCAAATTGTTCAGAAGTGTTTATGAAACGATTATACAATGATGTAAAATTAATATATGAAAAGAATAATTTTCGACGATCTCCAAAACCATTGTCAGAAGTAGATAATTATAAAATAAGTAACGCCAAACTTTGTCACATTTGTGAAACAGATTTGAATAACAAACAATCCTTAGATTTTGACTGGCAAACTGGTGATTTTAAAGGTGTTGTACATGAAATCTGTATAAATAAATGTCATGTCCCGCGATACATCCCTATTTTTTTACATAATTTGAGCAATTACGATGCTCATTTCATTGTTCATGCTCTTAATTTTGTAGAAGGTGGAATAGACTTAATACCACAAAATAAAGAAAAATATATTTCATTTTCTAAAAGCATTTGCATTAACAATCAAAAAGTTAGTTTGAGATTTGTAGATTCATTTAGATTTTTGTCATGTAGTCTTGATAAATTAGCTCAAAATTTAAAAGATGAAGAATTTCATGATCTTAAAAAAAACTTTCCAAAGATAGAAGATTTCAATCGCCTACGAAAGAAAGGAGTCTATCCTTATGAGTTCATGAAATCATTTGACTTATTAAACTGTACACAATTACCAAGTAAAGATGAATTTTATGACTCATTGAATGATACAAACATAACGGCAGACGATTACCATCGAGCTCAAGACGTTTGGCAACATTTTGGTTGTCGCAATATGTTAGACTATTCAAACTTATATTTAAAGACAGATGTTTTATTGTTAGTCGATATTTTTGAAAATTTCAGAAATCTTTGTCTCAAAACGTATGATTTAGATGCTGCTCACTATTATACAGCACCAGGACTTAGTTGGGATGCAATGTTAAAATTAACAAAAGTTAGATTAGAGTTATTGACAGACATAGATCAAATATCATTCATTAAATCAGGGATTCGAGGAGGTGTATCTCAATGTAGTAATCGTCATGCAAAAGCTAATAATAAGTACTTAAACGATTTTAATAAAAACGAACCCTCATCTTATATAACTTACTTTGATGCTAATAACCTTTATGGATGGGCTATGTCACAATACCTTCCTCTAGATAAATTTGAGTGGACTAGTCCAGAGACCAATTTTGAAGTTGAAGACACATCTGAGTTTGGTTTCATTTTAGAAGTTGATTTGGAATATCCTGAACACCTTCATGATTTGCATTCAGATTTACCATTATGTCCAGAAAATATATCCATAGCTAGATCGGAGGACAAAAAACTCATCCCAAATTTAAACAACAAAGAAAAATATAAAATTCACTATAGAAATTTAAAACAATATTTAAAATTAGGTCTTAAATTAACAAAAGTACATAGAGTTTTAAAATTTAGACAGAGTCCATGGCTAAAAAAATATATTGATTTAAATACAGATTTAAGGAAAAAAGCAGAATCTAACTTCGAAAAAGATTTCTTTAAATTAATGAATAATTCTGTATTCGGTAAAACCATGGAAAATGTTGAAAAAAGAGTAAATGTTAAGTTAATAACTCATTGGGAAAATGTAGGAAAAAGTTTAGGTGTCCAAGATTTAATAGCTAAACCTGAATTTAAAACTTTATCGATATTTTCAGAAAATTTAGTAGCTGTTCAGTTACAAAAGACTAAAATCAGTTATGACAAACCAATATACTTAGGATTTTCCATTTTAGATATGTCGAAAACCCTCATGTACGAATTTCATTATGATTACATGTTACCAAAATTTGAAAACAAAACTAAATTATTATATACCGATACTGATAGCTTAATATATCAAATTTTTACTGAGGATTTTTATGATGATATAAAACCTGATCTTGCTTTGCGATTTGATACATCCGATTATCCCTTAAATAATTTATTTGATTATCCGCTAATAAATAAAAAACAGTTAGGATTTTTTAAAGATGAAAACAACGGAAATATTGTTAAGGAATTCGTTGGTTTAAGATCAAAAATGTATGCAATAGAAACGAATACAAAATTAACAACTAAAGCAAAAGGTGTTAACAAAAGCGTTACAAAAAGAATGACGATGGAGAGTTATAAATCTTGTCTTTATAATAAAAAAATTAAATATGATAAAATGTTAAGATTCAGATCAATTAAACACGCCATTTTTACACAGCAAGTTAATAAAGTATGTTTATCCTATAATGATACGAAAAGGCACATTTTACCAAATAACGTGGACACATTGGCTTGGGGTCACTATAAATTGAAATAGCGATGTTTATGTAAGCGAAGCTTTAATATTTTTTATTGATTGTCAATTATTATCATTGTTATTCAGACATGTATTATCTTTAAATTGTAAGGTTGTTAATATTAAGATATAAAAAATGTTATGTTCTAGACTAAATGTAATAAAATAAAATTATTATATGTATAGTATGTTAAGTTCTTTATGAAATAAAATAAAATGGTTGTTATCCAATAAAAGTCTTCACTTCTAATTTACTCTTTTAATAATTCACACGTATTACAAAATGTTTCATTTTGTACATCCATTCACCGCAATAGTAGCGGGGCCAAGTGGCTGTGGAAAATCGAATTTTGTAAAAAACTTTTTAAAGTCTACAAATGATATTTGTAATACTTCATTTGCTCAGATAATGTGGTGTTTTGATGAAATGCAACCTTTGTACAATAATTTACAGAATGTAAATTTTTATCAGGGCATTCCAGATCTAAATATGTTTGATGGTAAAAAACCAAATCTTATCATAATTGATGATCTCATGAGGGAATCCGATGGTCGAATTGTCGATATATTCACTAAGGGTAGTCATCATAGAAACTTAAGCGTATTTTACATAACACAAAATCTCTTTCATCAAGGGAAGGGACAAAGAGATATTTCTTTAAACTCTAGTTATATGATTTATTTCAAAAATCCTCGAGACAAAACTCAAATCCGACATTTGGCACGACAAATATTACCAGAAAATACAAAATTCCTTGAAGATGCTTACAGAGATGCAACAAAAGAAGCTCATGGATACTTAATGATCGATTTAAAGCAAGGTACAAGCGATATATGTCGTATAAAAACAAATATTTTTCCTTCGGATGGTTACTGTCAAGTATACGTACCTACAAAGGGTTTTAAATACGCTGATAACCAACAAATTCCAATCATTTATAAATAATGTCCCGAAGTGTCAACACGCATAAAGACTTATTGTTAGCATTGCATAAGCTCAAACCAAAATATAGAGCAGCTTTGTTAAAATCTTGTGATGAAGATGAGATAAACTGTATTTGTGAGTGTATTCATAACGTTTTGCAAGGGAAAGTACCCCTCGAAGATAAACATAAGAAAAAGTTACAAAAATATAAATCTGTTCTACGCAAGTTAGTCAAAAAAGGCGCAAATAAATTAAGGAAGAGGATAATTATTCAAAAAGGTGGTGCATTTTTACCAATAATATTAGGTTCAATTTTGAGTGTAATTGTTCAATCGCTTCTGTAAACTAACACTAACAACTAACTAACACTAACACTAACTAACTAACTAACAGATTGTAAAATGCAACATGCTAAGAAAATGATACTAATTGAACCAAGTGTTATTGAAAAGTTAAATAACCATAATAATGATGATAATCCAACATCTAGATTAGATGGTGAGATGAAAACTATTTTAAATAGCAATATGGATGACAGAAAGAAATGTATTCTTTACTTACAAATTTTACAAAGATATTTACATTTCAATGAAGAAAATCGACGACCTATTGAATTACCAATAATGGCTAATAATGAAATAAACATGGAAACGAATATAAATGATGGAATTGATACTAAAGATTCAGTCTCGAACCAAGCATTGAAGGATGAAAAGCTTGAATTTAAACCAGCATCGGAAATTGATCCTCTTTATTCAACAAATCAAATACTGAGTCATATACCAAAAACGTATGTGAAAAAAGGTGAAACTCTGTTACGTTTAATATCTTTAAGTAAAAATAAAATTCGTTGGAATGAGAATGGTACGATTATCATAGATAACAAGAGTATTTCGGGAAGCAATATTGTAGACTTGGTTAATGATTTACTAAGACCACTTAAAAGAGATGATCCAATAGGTTGGGAACACTTTGCAAAGGCGTTACATGAAATAAAAATCCCACTCACATACTTAGGCAATCCAAAGAGAGTTGAATTTATAAACAAATTGAAATTAAGACACCTTGGCGATCTCTCACCGGATGAAGAATATTCTACTCCTTCAAACAAACTTGTGAATAAAAAAATCCATAAAAAACTTGACTGGGAAAAATGGACTCCCTACTAGATAATGATAGAATCAATCCACTAGAACGGATTAACGAAATTTATTATAATCCATCGCACCCTGCTAGTTATAGTAGCATTGAAAAATTAACTAAAGCTATGAATAAATATATGAATAAAAATGAAGTAAGAAATTGGTTGCAGTCTCAAGAAACATATACGCTCCATAGACCTGTTAATAGAAAATTTCCTAGATATAAGTATGTTTTATCAAATTTTAACGAACTCTGGCAAGTTGATTTAAGTGATATGAGAACTTATGTGAAATATAATGACAACTATAATTACATACTTTGTGTTATTGATGTTTTTTCTAAGTATGCTTATGCTAGACCAATAAAAAATAAAAATTCTCAAACTATAAAAAAATCTTTTGAAAGTATATTTGAAGAAGCGAACAGTACCCCTACTCATATACAGTCCGACAAAGGTACGGAGTTCGTTTCCAAAGATTTACAACGTTACTTTAAAACCAAGAATATTAATTATTATACTACAAACAACCCTGACATTAAGGCTAGTGTTGTTGAGAGATTTCAAAGGACTTTAAAAATGAAAATGTGGCGATATTTTACTCACAGGAACACTTACAGGTACATAGATGTTTTACAAGATTTAATGTATGCATATAATCATAGTCGTCACTCTAGTATAAAAATGAGTCCTAGCGATGTTAGCTCAGGGAATATAATGACAGTTTGGAGAAATTTATATGATAGGAAAACAAAAGATACAAAAACTTCATACCTTTCACAGCCAAAATTTAATGTAGGAGATTATGTCAGAATAACTAAATTTAAACATATGTTTCAAAAGGGATATGAATCTAATTGGAGTGATGAAATATTCATTATTTCATCAATTGTAGATCGTTCTCCATGGGTGGTCTACACACTGACAGATTTAGTAAAAGAGCCGATAGTAGGAACGTTTTATGAAAGAGAATTACAAAAGGTAACATATGACACCACTTTAAATTATAAAATAGATAAAATAATTCGTTCACGCTTCTCTGGAAACAGAAAGGAAGTGTTAGTCAAGTGGAAAGGTTATCCAGATAAATTTAACAGTTGGGTTTTAGCCTCAAATTTAAAACAAATATGACGAAAATAAGTTTTTATTTAACTTTACTCAGTAACAGTTCAATGGAGTACTTTCCTAACAATATGACAACACGCTTTTCAACAAAGTTACCGAAACCAATAGTACTTGAAGGAACGTGGGATGTTGGTATCGTTGAGTTTCAATATCCGTGTACAATGTTTACTGTCCAAGAACAAGAAAGTATGGTATATGTGACTAAAACAATGGAAATGCCCAATGAAATAGGTACTTCAACCGTTTACTACAAAAAACATATTCCAGCAACAAACTATGATAATATTAACCATATATTGACGGCCTTAAACAATATAAATGAACAAGTAAAATTTCGATATGATGAATTATCAAAGTATGTTCATGTTGTCGTAATGGACAAAAATATAAAATCATTATCCTTATCAACTCAGCTATCGCTTCAACTTGGGTTCGAACCAAATAAGAATCTAGTAGAAAAAGGACTAGGAAAATGTCCAGCTAATCTTCATTTGGGGTTGCCACCACAGTTGTTTATTTACTGCGATATTATTGAACCACAAATAGTTGGAGATGTTATGACACCCTTATTAAGAATAATACCATTAGACCCATCTAAGTATATTTACGGAGCCAACAAAATGCATGTATTTTCACCACCTCACTACTTGCCAGTAATGCGAAGAGAGTTCGATACAATTGAGATAGATATAAGAACAAGCACCGGTCAAAAAATACCATTTCAGTTTGGAACAGTGTGTATTAAACTCCATTTTAGAAAATTATAATCATGTATTCTCACAGTGATAAAATTATTTGTCCTTATGAACATTATTATTCTCACCAAGCCGGATCTGGTATTGGAGTTATTTATAAGGGAGTCCCGTATCAACGAGGTCACGGAATTGGTAGCTTCTTAGAAGGGTTGTTTCGATGTGTTTTTCCATTGCTGTCTAGTGGTGCTCGAGCTATCGGTAAAGAAGCTTTAAACGCTGGTGTAGGACTTTTATCTGATATGGTGGCCTCTAGATCTATGGAAGAAGCTGTTAAATCACGGTTAAAGGAAGCAGGCTCCAATTTGAAAAGAAAGGCAGATGCTAAAATCGACCGCATTAATATGTCCGGTTCAGGATATATAACGAAGAGAAAACGTCTGACTTCATTCAGTTCATCGCCTACCGCCAACGGGAAAGTTAATAAGAGCAAGAAATTTACTAAAAAAGTAACTAAAGACATTTTTTCTTAAATAATAAAATGTCATTTTTACATAACCATTCCTGTGAATGTATTAAGTCCGAATTAGATTTGTTTGCCTTGCCCTCTACTCAAACTAGTATAGAAAATGGGTCATGGATACATTACAAACCAATTTCTTCACTTGCTGATGATGGACCTATAGAGTTCCAAGTACCGGGAGCTGGTGATGATTACATGGATTTATCTCACACGCTGATACACATAAAAGCAAAAGTTATAAATCAAGACTCTACAAAACTTAATTCATCAGCAGTTGTGGCTCCAGTTAATAATTGGTTGCATTCACTTTTCAGTCAGCTTGATATCTATTTAAATCAAAAACTTATTTCACCTCCTAATAACACATATGCTTACCGTTCATATATAGAGACATTACTTAATTATGCCCCGGCCGCTAAAACGTCTCACCTGACTTGCGGTCTCTGGTATGAAGATACTTCTGAAAAGATGGAATCAACCGACGAAGCCAACAAAGGATTTACAAAACGTCAAGAGCTTATAGCCGAAAGCAAAGAAGTTGAAATGATTGGACATTTACATGGTGATTTATTCAATCAAGAAAAATTTTTGATAAATGGGGTTGATATGTCTGTTAAATTAGTAAGATCTAGAGAAACCTTTAATTTGATGGCATCTTCAAGTGATTTAAAGTTAAAAGTATGTATTTCGGATGCTACTCTCATAATTCGTAGAGCCAGAATTAATCCAAGTGTATTACTTGCACATCAAAAAGTTTTAGCCTCTACAACAGCAAAGTATCCTATTACCCGTGCTGAAGTTAAAGTTTTAACTATACCTTCAGGTGTTCAAGGAAAAACTCTGGATAATATCTTTCTTGGCCAAATTCCAAAAAGATGTATTGTTGGATTTATCAATAATGCAGCGTTCAATGGTACTCTTGTTAAAAATCCTTTTAATTTCAAGAACTATCAGATGAGTTCATTTTGTTTATACGTTGACGGTCAGCAAATACCTTCTAAAGCATTGCAACCATCATTTGAAAGTAACATGTTCACTTCAGCTTACCATTCGTTATTCTCTGGAACAGGAATACATTTTTTAAATGAGGGCAATGGAATATCTAGAGAACAATATGCGAATGGTTATTGTCTTTTAGCTTTTGACTTAACACCTGATTTATCAGCTAACTCCTCAAGTCATTGGAATTTGATAAGGAATGGTAGTGTAAGATTAGAAGTTCGTTTTGAATCTTCTCTAACGCAAACTATAAACTGTATTGTTTATGCTGAATTCGATAATGTTATTGAAATAGATAAGAATCGCAATGTAATCGTAGATTATAGTAGTTAAGATTTTCTATTGTATTTTAGGTTAAGTTGTCCCTATTGTTTATAAATAAAATGATAAATGAATTTAAAGCCTTTATTTTTTATAATACCTTATTACATTGAAACAGTATATTCAAGTAACAGTTTTTGTGTTGTAAAAAAATCTAAACATTCATATCGTTAATTGTTATTATTGAAACACATTTTTTTACAATTATCTGTTTGTGTTATTTCTTTCGTTATACTGTAAATTATCTTATTGATAGATTCCATGTGTTGGTTAGTATCGTTGGTAAAATATTTCAATCTAATATTTGCATTCTTCCAATGTTGTTCTTGTGGCACGTTGGCAAGTTTCTTCATATCATACACTTCTATTTTTATCAAGTGAGATGATGAGGCCGCATCTTCTCTGTTTGTTGATATGAATGCTACGCCTCCATTTGCTTGCGCTCGCGATACAGACGAGCACTGCTTTTTCCTTTTGTTAGTAGCTAACTTGAACAAGTCGTCAAGCCGGTCTTCTTCTCCACGTTTCGCTTTAAGTTTTGACGAATCTCTGGCAATCATAAGACTATCGTTGCTATCATCCGATAGGGTTTTGTAATAATAATCTTTGAATGTATTTTCTTCAAATTTATTCTGTAACAATAACATTCATTTTAAGCACAAACATAACACACGCACTAGATTAAAAGTGATTAGATCCATGTAAAACATATTGAAAGAAATACAACACGAATAAATATTTAAAAATAGTTAGCTTACCTCCATGGTGACCCCAAAGAAATTTAATGTAACCACACAATAACTTGTAACTTGGATACACTGTACTGCACGTAGACGAATATTGTTATGTGGTGGTCCTCTTTCGTTTTGCACTTATATAGCGATAGTAAGTGCTTACTATTATCGTAAAACGATAACTCTAAACGAAACATTTACATTGTTGACTTATGAGTAAAACCTGATAAGTAATGGTTTGTCTATTCAAAATTCCTTAAAACTATTTCTTTGGTATTTCAACGTTAGTCACTAGTTTATAAATTCCAACGATTTAGCGTATGCATTGCTTGCTGTACATAATCTCCTTACTATAAAGACATGTTTTAAGATGCCTAACTATTCACTACATGTCTATGCATGATAGAGCACGTGTACACATATCTATTCTAAAATATGAATACCCTACAAATTCAGGAATGCTTAAATAGGATTAATCCATTGTTACAAATGAATGTATTTCCTGCAAACAGATTGCCGATACATATTGAAGCCCCTACATTTTTAGTAAGCAATCTAGATTATGATACTCAGCCAGGTTCTCACTGGGTAGCCATACATGTAGACAAAAACAAAATCGGCCAATATTTTGATTCATTTGGCCGAGCACCGAAAGGCTTCCATAAAGCATTTCTTAATAGAAACTGTAAGATATGGTATTTTAATAGTAAGAAAATACAAAACGAGTGGACTTCGGTGTGTGGTGAATACTGCTTGGTATACCTACATCATATGTTCTACGGTCAGAGCATGCAGAACTTCGTGAGGATATTCGATGAAGATGAAACTCTGTGCAATGATATAATAGTTGATAATTTATTCAAGTGTTATTTTAAATAAAATGTAAAATTTTAATTATATTTGGTTAGATTATGTTAGGTTGTATAGATTATGTTTAGGATATTCGATGAAGATGAAACCCTGTGCAATGATGTAATAATTGATAATTTAATCAAGTATTATTTTAAATACAATGTAAAATTTTAATTTGTGGTATTATTTCATAAAACAAAAATCTATATAAAATAGATTATTTGGTTAGGTTATGTTGGGTTGTATAGATTATATTTGGTTAGGTTATGTTAGGTTGTATAGATTATGTTTAGGATATTCGATGAAGATGAAACCCTGTACAATGATGTAATAATTATTGCATAAAATAAAAATCTATATAAAATAGATTATTTGGTTAGGATGTAATAATTGATAATTTAATCAAGTATGATTTTAAATAAAATATAAATTTTAATTTGTGGTATTATTGCATAAAACAAACATGTATATAAACAAATACTGTAGTAATTAGTGTCGGTGGGCCTTATCGGCCTGCGGCGATAACGCCGGGCGAGTTGAGTAGGGAATGAATGGTCTTATCAGCCTTCGGCCAGGTAGTCGAATTCAAAAAGCTATCTCTGTAACCGTAAGAGCTAGCGCAACGGGGATAGCAGCAAACGATTTAGATGATAGCAAAAACTTTTTTTTTTTTTTTTTTTTTTTTTTTTTTTTTTTTTTTTTTTTAGTCTGAATCAGACCCAAACTTGAGCAAGAACCCCGCTGAGCCAGAACATCCCCCAATACCAATGAGGCAGAACCCCCGAATACACACTACTGACTCGTATATTAATCCCTGAGCTTCATTGATGGTGAGGATGCGCGAGTTTTCCCCTTTTCCGTACCTTAGGTTTGTAAGGTCCGCTTTTTCAGTCTGTGTGTGGACCAGCTACAGAGTATTAGGGAAATCAGCTTCAATGGTAGCATCCGTAAACCTGACTGTTCTCAGAGAGCGAGTCGCCTTTGGCCCAGTGGAAAATTGGTGCTTCCCATTCTTCCCAGGGTATTGCTGAATCTTCTACGGCTGTAGCCATTTGGAGGATGTTATCTTCCAGCGAGACCTCCGTGCAGCGGGCTACTACAAGTATCGAGTCTTCGGCGGGTGTTAAATACTTGGGCGGTCCAGTTACTCCTTTGGGGGTTTCAATTATTTTAACGAATCCATTTTTAACGCTGTAAGCCGCCATGTGGGGAATTTTAAGTGTTTTACCCCGTACATATTCAGATGTGGTGTTATTGAAAATGGCGGCTTTTTCTTCCTTGAGTAATACTTTAAGAAGACCTTCGTTTTCAAGTTCGAAGGTCCGCCTGATCTTTTCACAGATCGCAAGGTTGGTTTTGATTGTTTTCCGTATAGATGCTGTGTACTCAAGAAACGCGTTTCGCATATGTTCGTTGGCACCACTGCCGGATGGTAAATCGGGTGTACTTGTTTGTCCCATATCGGCTCTAGTTCTGTTCTTTTTATGATATTTTTGCTTCGGTTTTAATAATTATAAATATATGATATTAATGATTATGTTCATAAGTGTCATTAAGAAGACTAAATAATTAAACGTGGGTTCGGTAGCATTCCTCTCGACACGCTCCGATATCAAACTTAGTTTGAGATGAGTAAAACTATGTGATGATTTTGGTTATCTTTACTAGTCACTTTAGAGCATGAAATTCAAAAGACAACAAAATGAAGCAAATATTAGAAAAATATATAATCAACTTTTTTTAATTTATGTTTGTTTGTACATTGTTTAATTATACAATAAATTATGGATTTTCTTTTTGTTAATTCACTTAAAAGATAAATTAAATTCTGATGAAAAGCCTTATCTTTAATTGCACCACTTTGAGGTGACCTTATGTTAAACGCAGCAAAAGTTTTTATATCTGTATGTACAATTAAGTTAAATATTATATTAGGTATAAAAAACATTAAACACAATACATTCTCAGTAACTTATTCCTTGTCAATAAAGTAATTTAATGGTAATGTTGGCGAGGATGAAATTGAGATGCAGAGTAGACTGGTAAAATGGCAACAAAAGCTGGAGAGTGTCGGCCTAAACATGAGCAGAACCAAAACAAAGCACATGTTTTGCGATTTTGGCGGTGTCTCCGGTTTTGTTCCTATTTTGTCGCTGGAGTACCGTTACCAGTCTGCTCAGAGTTTCGCTATCTTGGTTCTCTGATACAAAGCGATGGCAGTATTGAGCGGGACGTAAAGGACAAAATCAACACGGGATGGATGAAATGGCGACAAGTCACTGTGACGACATGTGATGCCCGAATTCCCCTTAAACTAAAGGGGAGAATTTATAAAAACATCATTAGACTTGTCGTTATGTATGAATCTGAGTGCTGGGCGATGAAGGTGATGGATGAAAAGCGTTTGCATATAAATGAGATGCGAATGTTAAGATGGATGTGTGGGGTGACAAGAAGGGGTAGAATAAGAAATGAGTATATTAGGGGAAGCTTAGGATTAGCGCCAGTGACAGAAAAAAATAGAGAAAGCAGTTTCTTATGGTATGGGCATGTTATGAGGAGGTATAAAAAGCACGTGACCAAAAGAGTGCTAGATATGGTAGTGGAGGGATGGACAGGTAGAGGACGGTTGAAGAAAAGATGGATGGATTGCGTGAAAGACGAAATGGAAAAGAAGGGAGTGTGGACAGAGATGACGAGTAATAGGAGAGTATGGAAGGAAAAAACATACTGTGCCGATCCCAAAATGGGATAAGGGCAGGCAGATGATGATGATTCTATATATTAATATACACTTTGTTAACAAATTTAGCACTTTATTATATGATATTATTTCACTGTTTGTGTTTTGTTTACAACTTCTCAAATTAAAATAAAATTGAGATATTATTACTTAATCAGCATTTCAATAGTTTAACGTTATTCATTCACTTAAACTGATTATCTCTTAGCGGAGTGAAGGAAGTATTGAAGAAAGTTTCAGCTGCAGTGCAAATTAAGCTATGGTTAACTTTAATGCGAATAAATTTATATTTTAAAAATAAAATAACACACAAGGTAAGTTATTTTTATAGCAAAATTTAAATAGATTTAAATAACCTAATACTTTAATTGATTTAATTTGGATTGATTTGCCTACTGTTTTATATATTGATTTCATGCTCTTTGTTTTTTATAATTAACATACTCGTACAATATTGTTCAATATTAACTTGTACGATGGATGTATAAATTATATTTTTAATTATATACGTTATTGGTTAGCGCTTTGTAACGAAACGAATAAGTCGTTCAATTACGTTAAAATTAGGCAACAGTTAACTTGTCTTTAAAGAATGAAGAAACGCAAAAAAAAAATACAGTTAAATTTTATTAGCTTATAAGTAAGTTCTGTTTAATTATTAATATTTTTTTTGCTATAAATATAAATCTAGTGTTGAAAATAGTTTTATATTGTAACATATAAAGTTAAGGATGAATATAAATTTAGAAAAGTTATTCCCTTAGGTTTTACTTTGATAGTTGTATCTCGCAGCTGGATTTGACTACGTTTTAGTCTAGACACGTGACAGTCAGACGTCTCTGATAAAAGATATTAGAAGATTTACGAGTATTATTTTAGGTATTTTTAAGAAAAATATAAAGTGTGTCTAAGCGCTGTTTATTTTAGTTTACCGTTAGAATGAGCATAGTTTTGTTAGAATACTTTTTTAATTATAATTTTTACGATCAATTCATTTTAACATTACTAGTTATATACAACAGTTTAATCTACTTAATTATAAAAATAATTAAGCATATTTTATGATATTGCGATCAGAATTAAATATCCTGATATTCTTTGTTTTGAGCATAAATGTCAATAAAGTAAGTTGTTATTACCTATGATAGTATATAGACTTTTGATATGAAGCGATATATTTATAGTGCTATATAATTCAGTTATGAAATAATATATTAGGAGATTTCAACATATTATGTATTTTTATGACAACAGAACAAATCAATCTTGTAATTATTCTTGTTTATTCAAAACTCGGTGTTGTATTTGAAACATGTACAGATAGTAAATAAATAAGTACGATCTTTAAAAATGACTGCTAATTTCAATATAGGTTAATTTCTAATTATTATCAAAGATATTATATTTTTTTTTTATCTTAAGTTTTGAAAATTCGCAAAAAAATTATAACCGTGTTTTTACGGATTGATTTGATTGATTCATAATGGCTTGTCAATTGTTTTCGCAATTTAAAAGAAAAAAAATTAATTCCTTTATGTATTAACATCTTTGGCTGCATTGTTGAGATGGCGAAACGTCAGTATAGCTGCACACAATCCGGTTTTGCTACCGACGCTGTTTTACGGCAGCCAAACGTGGGTAATACAAAAGAAGAATGTAAGAAAGATGAATGCTGTGGAGATGCGATCTCTTCGCAGAATATGCGGAGTCAGTCTAGCTGATCGAATCGTCAATGAAGAGATTCACAGAATGACAGGTACTAGCGAAGATGTCACGGTTAGAATGAAAAAGAACGTGCTTAGGTGGTTTCGGCACCTCGAACGAATCAGTGATGAAAGAATAGTAAAAAAAAAATATATAGGAAAAGTGAGCGGTAAGAGAGACAGTGGGAGGCCTCGAGTGACATTCGAAAACGCAGTATCTACGAGTATGATACTGTAGGAAGGTCACATAAAAAGCACGAGGACCCCCCAGAGGGCATGTATGAAGAGGTTAATGTCTGTGGGCCGAGACGAAAGAGGTATGCAGGGACCGTAGCGTTTAGCGCTCCGTCATGTCTGGCTACCGCAAAGGATATGGCGTGAAGATAAATAAATAAATAAATTAATTAGTTACTTATATAACACATTTATTAATTTAAAAAATATCTTCATTTTGTTTGTATACACGTTGAATGTCAAAAAGTTCACATGGTAACATTTTGTATTGTTTATTAAAAAGTATTCCTCTTTTTTAAGTAATAAAGAATGCTATTTGAAAGTATAAAAGCAAAACATTTCAAAAAAGTTTTGATGTCATCGTACGCGAAGACTACAGGACTCAAATAAAACTCCTGAGACTCTACCTGGAACATTACATTTACATTCACATCTGGAACATTACATTTCTTCATAGAAATAAAGTTTTATTTTACGAAATTTTTTTGCTAAGCGACCTGATTGATGATTGATGATTTAATCTCGGGGGAATTTTTCGTAAGACAAATCAACGTTGATTATTTTGGAATGTATTATACGAGTATATAAAAAATATCTTTAAGACATGATTTTCTTTTGCAATATCGTTTTTTTGGTAATTATTTAAATAATAAATATTATTTTTTTATATGTCCTATACATAAAATAATTTAAAAGTAATATTAAAGAATCTTATCGCTGTTAAAATCTTTAATTTAAAGATTTTAAAAGCAGATCGTCAATATTCGCCTATTCGTCAATATGTGGCGAAAGAGTGTAACTGTTTCTACGTGACTACTTTGGGACCTATAGGGGCACGCGTAGACTCTAACATGGTGTTCCATGTCCACGCACAGCCAGAATACAGGCAGATCCCGTCTTTCGAAAACAGTGGATGGCGTTTAGGTTGGAATGAAGTCCTTGGATGTTGCAAAAGTCCATATTTACAAAACGCGATACTTTGTAGACACTTTGTAGTATATTTTGTAGAGGCATCGCTTTCATGTTTGGCGGGAAAAATGAGTTGGGCTTCTGAATTCAATCACTTACCGACGAAACATAACCAAATTAATTTGGTAGTAACGCATCGATCTTTCAGGACAGGGAGGTCCTTCCCCGGACGAGTTAGTCCAATACGAGCTGCAGCCAAATGACTATAGCTAGGCTGTACCACCCTGATTTTTAAGGAAGATAAAGTACTACAAATATATTTGTTGATAAAACCGTGTTAAACCACATTTAATACAACTTGTATTTGAATAAGTAAAATCAGTAGAAACCAATAAATAAACCATAAGTAATTAAAATTTATTATTATAGTTTTATTGACCTATACAGAAAGTAATTACAATTAAATATACTTCAGCATTCTTGAATATTCCCGGAGTTTTGAATAAGTAAAAAAAATCAACGCCCATAATATTCATTCAAAGTAAATTTTCTATGGTTAACGAACCAAGCTCTCTAATGAGACCTGGAAGAAAGTTTATTGCCGTTTTACGGATATTTATTATTTGAGAACCTTTTTAAAGCAACTCAATAGAGTAATGAGATTGTGATAGTCTTTATTGGTTTCTTTAATTAACGATACTGGTGAGGTATATGAAGAGGTTAATTAAATAAAAGTATTTTAATATATTTTTGATAATCTCAGTTTTTAAAAAACGACAAAGAATATTAGTTACTTTTGTTTGCTAAACTTTATATAAAATAAAAGCAATAGTTTCTATACAACTTACTTTAAATTTATATTTTGATGATATAGTACTATAATAGATAGCAAAATTCTACAAAAAAGATATACAATACAAAGCAATGTATAAAGAATGTACCAAAAAATAACATCAACAGACTGTCCGACAGAGACAGACAAAAACTATATTGCAATGTTACTCTTCTCGTTTGTTATTATATGTAAAAAAATTATATATTAAGGGTACTACTTTTTTAAATACTTTACTAAAAACTGCACTATGAAAAAAGTTTAAATAGCGCAGTAATTTTGTTTTGATTCCTTCATTACTATTGCATATTTTTTTTTAAAGAATTTTCAGAAATAGTCTTTTCTCAATGAAGTTTGAAAGCTAAGCTTTTAAGTACTTTTAAGGGAACTTGTGAGCATTAATTCGTTTATTATAAATAAAATTAAAACATAAAAACGTATAGTATTAAAAATATCGATATCAGTTGTAAGTTTCAAGAAATGTTACAGATAGTTGTTGAATAAAACTGTCTGACTTTGATTTTTTGTTTTAAAGAGTAATTAAAATATTATATAATGAACATGTAAAGGCAATCTTACAACATGAGGCTCCTCTACTACTTATTTTATCGATTTGTGGAAGATTGTTCACTTAACTTACAAAGTTAAAGTAATGAACTTACTATGCTTAGTTTAAAGCGTTATGGTCCTCGTATATAATAGTTACATAACTTTATTTAACACGATAATACTTTTTAAAATGAGTTACATTTTATTACTATAATATTATTTATTCTACGCTTTTACATTCGTAGAATATACTTACATGTGGTGTATCATCGCACAACATTTGTTATCGTTAGTTCAGAACTGACATTCGAAACGTATGAACATGTTACTTAATATTATTTTTGAAGTTTTAATTTGCGTTATAATGTCATATTTTTTTATTTTAATATTTTAATTAAAAAAAAAACTTAAACAACATTCATTATATATTATTTGAGAGGAGTTCTACCAATAGTAAATCTCTGAGTCGTGGTTTCTGAAATACTAGTAGCATTCCTATTTTGAACATTCTCATCTTTAATTTGTTATTAAACTTATATATATTTCAGCAACAATATCTAAAATTTTCCAAAATTTTACTCATAAGTATATAGCGAGAGCTGGAGAAAATTAATTCAAGTAATTACTACAAGTATATATATTTTACATTAACGGTATTAAGAATAACGTCATGATATGGACAAAAAGGAAAACCCTAAAATGGTATTTTTTATTACAGAGATCTAAAACAGGAAACGTATCAATTTAAATAATATTTTACTGACTCTAACTTAAGTATGGGTGGTATCTAAAATTATTTTCAAACATGGTATAAATGCCAATATAAAAATAGATTATTTAAGTAAACTTCATAAATTCCTAGTAAAGCGCTCAAGATATGAGATAGTCCCTTCTAAAACTTCGTCTATAGATTCAGATATATCATGTATAAAATGGAAACTTTAGTGTTATTAAGTTTCTTTAGTGTTATAAAGGCTGGAGTTTTTAAATTACATAGAGGCCTTAATAGTTTTACTTGGATTGAGATTTACCTAAATAATTTATGCAGAATGGTTCAAGTCGTTTATTAAAAATATCACATTGGAAAAGAAAATTGGCTTGAGTTATTTAGTTGTAACATTTTTGAAAGAAAAACCGACAGTACGTTCGGTCTTACGATAATGTTCTGTTTACATTTTTTCTTATACACATAGTCATTTAAAAGTTTACGTACAATAAAAATAATTTAATACAATTCTATTGTTATAAAAATTAACTTATTATTAATATGAACTCCATTCTCAATACTTCATATAGTTACAGACCGCAACAAGGACTTCTGCATACAAATTTTCACGTAACAATAAACTATAATGATAAATTTTCATGAACTCAAAATGGGGTTGGCAAAAGTAATTGCACTGGAAATGTAATATTTTTTATAGTTTAAGTTATAAAGCAGAACATAAATTGAAAATATTTTTTTTATTTGTCTTAAATTTCTATGATCATACATATATATTATATTTAATATTTAAATCATAAAAAATAAATCTTACTTTTACATATAATTTACATGATACTTTAAAATGTTTAAGTTAAATCATAACGTTAATTTTTATCGCTATTTCATGATTTTTAGTTCTTATCCGCCTTCTTTAATATTTTTTTGTTTCTAGAGAATTTATTGTAGGTCTTCTCTACTACGATTTTAATATAATATTACTGTAATTTAAAAATGAAGGTTGATACAGGTAGAGCTAGGGTGCCGTACTTTAACACCGCCGTTCACACACTCCTTGTTCTCACCTTTAATTTTGGGAACATTGGAATTTCAAGTTGAAATTGAAATTATATACTACGGTCTACAGCCATTTGAAGCTGTAAACTAACTGCAAAATTAACTCTAAAAAAGATACGACCGTATATTTCACAAAAAACGCATATTGCGACACTGAAAAAGATGTAATTTAGAACTTGGCCTTGGAACTTGGACCTAGAAATATAAGATTTGTCTTATATTATTTTTTTTTTTAATTTTTGCCTTGTTTTAAATTTAAAAATAAATTTAATTAAAACATTTGTTAAGAAAAAATAAATCCATGGGGGTAAATCACTTAAGCCTAGTAAAGTGTATGTCTATAAATGAGCGTTACATATAGAGTTATCTAGAAGCTATTGTAAATCCACTGATATTTTTAATGTTATAAAATATGAATAGGTTTTCGATGATCAAAAATCGAATAAGTGTAAGTTATATTGCTTATCTTGAATTGTTTTCCTTTTCTCTTCCAAAACGCTGATAAGACATCAAGATCAAATCCAACAACAAATCCACGTGATTTCAAGTTGTTTCAAATATATACTTACATTGCAATTCTTTGGAAAGAAATAATTGTTTTTAAAAGTTTTTTAAATTTTCATTAACTAACTTGGAATTAATTTACATTTGAATTGGTTTTCTATTTGTACTATGAATTTATAATATAGTTACTTATAAAATAACAAAAATATTGATGACATAATACAGTTAGCTTTAAAGTAGATCTGTTGTATACAATAATAAGTCCATATCAGAAAAAAAGCTCTTATAAATTTTTATTTCCTTTTTTTGTATTTCCTCTTTATCGTATTTAAGTACATATTCGAAAACATTACCTATTTGAAATGTATTTCTTTGAAGATCAAAGGTATAGTCACTCCTTATATATCATAAGTCAAAAAACGAATGCAAGTAAAAGCAGACATATAGACCGTGAATATTTTAACGGCTATTATAAACGTCTATTACGAATTACATAAGATTTGAGTGGTTCTTAACTGCTTCAAAGATGTACAATAGTATTACTTCCTAAACATTGTGTAAACGAGAGTGTAAAAAAGAATTGAATTTTAATAGGCTTTAAATTCAATTTTTAAAAAAACATATCAGATAATATGGTAAATGGTTTTTGAATATAAATAGTTTCGTTCTATTCAAATTGAAGTATTTACTCGTAAATTAAATCTAAAATCTTGTTTCTTTTCTACATGTGAAGTGTAAAATGTAATGTCTGTTGGTTTCAAAATATTTTCGTTTTGCTGTCTCTAGTACATATATGCTGTAAAGTTGCTGTCGTAATAGTAAGTATACGTGGTAGTGGGGCTTTGGGTAGTAGCTTTTCACAATTTTCTCGGAGTTTTTTCATATCTAGGACGAAATTTAATTAAATTTTCATACTTTTTTATTTTATACAGATATGTCATATAAAGATAAAAAATTATGTGTGAAACCACAAAATAATAAATTTGTTGGTACTTTATGAATTAGTGGAATTCACGTGCAATATAATTGTGATATATTTAATAAACCTACCTATTATGAACAAAAAGGAATACATTATTTAAATCTTATTGTGTAGATTATTGCTTTCATATCATAACAAACAATAATAGTGTTTTCAAATAAATATTTAATGTCAGTAATGAGTTCTGCTGTTAACACAGTGCTAGTAAATTATAACATTATTAGTAATAGTAATCTCAAAGATGTGATTTTACTTGTTAGTTAGCTAAAAATGAAATCTAATCTTTAAGAGATATTTAGGGATATAAACTAAAGTACAGAAATTTTGTACCGCAAAAAAAATGCATAGTTTGTTTTTGTATTATAAGATTACTAAACAGCGGATTACCACTGAAATCTTGAATTTTTTTCTAAATTAATATAAAGAACATCCTAAAAACAAAAGAGAAACGAACTACCATATATTGATATAAGATACGATATAATTGAAATTCTCCATCTGCACGTGTGCATGTCACTAAAAACATGTGAATTATACATTGTAGGAAGTACATTAATATATGAACTAATTTACTATTCTACTGACTTGAAAAGCTTGTTTTTGCAGCCATAGGGGACCATCACCTTATTTGATATTAATCTTAACTTGACATATCGCGTCCCTAAGAAAAAGGGTCCTGTCTGCAGGAAAAAAGATATCCCTCAAGTGTTGCTATTTCTTTCTAGGTACAGAAACATTATTTCTTAAAGTATTTACCGTAAGGTCCCTATGTTCTTATCTTTGACTTCTTTTCTTATAAAATAAAAAATATGTTATCAATCATTGTTATCAATTGTTGTAAACATCAATATAAACACCATGACTTCAAATACAAAATACAAATATAAAAAATTTATTTATTTGTTCAAATTTTCGAAAAAGTGATAAAATCATAAATTTTACTAACAAAATCATTTCATAAAGTAACATTGTTATTTGCCATTTATTTTAGTCAACAACAACAACAGTCAATATGATTATTTCAAGATTTTTTTAAGATAATTATGATAATTTAAGACAAATAAATAAAATATGTATGACGTTGAGTCGAGAAAATTAAAAAAAAATCTCTTTAAGCTAACTATAAGTGTTTTAACAATATCTGTTTCCGAAAAAACATGTTGTCTGCTTAGAAAAGTTGAGAAGCTAAGGCTTCTACAAGTTGGTATGAGCCGGGAGCGAGTAGACAAAGGAAATTCTAAATCCAACGTTCAAAGGCACAGGTGAATAAACGTCATTTCTTGTGTATTTGAATATCAATATTTACAAGGAAATATAAAATAAGGAACTTATATTTCAAAACAATTTGCATCAATTGTATCTATTCATGGATAGAAAGAACATCTACTACTTTCACGTAATGTTAGACAGTCCTAAAACAAAATATTAGATAGTGATTTAATAAAGACAACTGTAGGTTGGATCTCACAATTCAGAACTGCGTTAAATTATTAATAATTTAGCTATATAATGTTTATAATTTTTTTTTATACAATTAATCGAATTATATATTGTTATAAAAATTTATTTATATTTGAATTCTATTTCAAAATCTAAATTATGTTGTGTTACATATACACTTATGGGCTATTTTTATCAGCTAAAAACATAGCAGGCAGTTTAATGAAGATCTCAACTCAAATTATATTTAACACAAGCATGAATAAATTACCGAAAGCAGAAATAAGAGCGTACATGTATTTGAATATAGAATGATCAGAATAATAAACTCATAACGATGCAAAAGCAACAGGTTTTAAACATTAACCTACTTATGAGTTATAAAATTAACACATGGTTCATGAGGGTATATGGACTTCATTTAAGTTAAGAGAATACCATCATTGAATCATAAGAATTAATTGACAATTTACTTTTAAAAGTGTCAGTCGTAAGTATTTATTATGTATTACGTAATTAGGAATTTATTTGAAATGGGTCTTTCTATATTATGTTTAATAATTTATACTTTCATAAGATTTTTAAAGAATTTTACAATAATAATTATTAAAATAACAAACTTTAAGTGGCGTTTACCCTTTTCCAGGCTTTCCATTGATTTTCCGGACACAATATTCCAATAGGAAATCCAAAATACATATATTTATATTGTAAAAATTCTGCCTATATATTTATACCAGTCTTTGGTGAACGTCGTACCTTAAAGCGCAGTACACGAACAGTAGGATAAAGTCTAGTGCTTATTTGGATATTGATTGTTATATTAAAAACCTTTCTATTTACTTCAAATAAATTGCTAAGCTTAGAATTTAAGTTATACAATTTTCTAAATTATATTCAATTTATACGTTTATTTATACAAGTTTCTAAATATTTCTGCACTATAATATAAGCCTGGTATTTTTGTATAATTAACGAGAACTTTAAAAAATCTAGTTGGAATTTTATCTTTATCCTTCTTAATTATTTAATGTTATGAGTTTACCTTTTCAATATGGAGGTCAATATGAGTACAATAAGTTATATTTCTCGTCAAAGACGCACTGTATTATTAATGATAATATTGTATAAGTCTAGCAAAGGTCACGTTGTTTTTGGATTGTTTATTGTTATAACATAAATTTCTGCCCAAATTACTTATCGATAAATATTTTTATTGAGTGTGACTTCATATGGACGCCATTTACTATGTCTTGTGAGCACAATTTTAATAATATATAATATCCATATCATGCTACATCGAAATAATTTAAAAAAAAATCAAGTTTATTTTAATTCTATATAAATATATTTGTAGGGGATATATTGTGCAAGTAAGCAATATTAAATGTATATAAGTGAGGTGCAATGAACGCATCACACTCAGTCCCACTAAGTTACACTGAGTCATTGGGTCACAATCAGTCACAGAGACAGTCGCGCAATGTAGTTAGGTGTGAATAAACGTATGTCAAACAACGTCGATGTTTCACTAAATCACGATCACGTAATCATGAGCGACGTACCTTAAATATACATATACTACATAAACATATCAAGCAAAAATTGACAATAAGGTTCCTGAATATATTTATTAAGTACAATATTAACTATCTTATAAAACACTTCGACCTCGGACGCCTAATACTAGTGGTTCCGTTTGTCAATTCCGTTAAAGATGGTCCATTGCTTTTGTTACATTGTATTATAGTGCAAGATTGAATATTGTCAACTGCGGTAAAAATAAGAAATATCTTCAGAGATCTTGTGAAAGAGTGAAACTGATAGTGACACGGTATTTCAATTAGCAAAGCGACAAGAAGATATTCCAGAGGGACCAGATTCGTGTTACCCATTTTAATACATTTTTGAATATATATTTATTTATAAATTTTATTTCTTGTTATAAGTAAAAGGAAGTTTGAATGTTTAATTTTTTATTATAAAATAATGTGTAATTTTTAAAGGAAAATAAAAGAGTGAATAAAATAGTATGTAACAAATATTATTAATTAAGTTTTTATATAAAAATGACAGCTTCATCGTTACTTGATAAAACTATTATACTGTTAGAACTAAAATAAAATTCAGCCTTTTATAGAATAACACTTGTTACCAATAACGGCCAGTAAAATATGTCATATTTTACATTTTTAGCTCAGGCTGTAATCCGCTGGAGCAAAAGTTGTTGCAATTGTTTTAAGTTAAAAGGATCGAATTGTATTAATTTATAAAATGTTTTTAATAAACATATACCTGTATTCCATTATAGAAAGAATATTAAAGTAAGGATATGGATAGGCTTTTATTTTATTTATTTATTAGTAATGAAATTATATTTATTCATTTTCTAATTATATTTTATTTTTTATACTAATGATATTTGTAACACGAAGCTTGGAATAATCTAAGGTACTGCTCCAGCGATGCAGGTTGCCTGAAATGTCAGCTATAATAGGGTTCCGCAAACTTAACTTATTTACAAGTATAGTAAAAAAAAAAAAACCTTTACAATTGTAATGGAAAATATTAATACTCGTATGTGAAAAAAATACAGTATAAGTAATGTAAAAAGTATAATTTTTCCTTATGAAAGAAAAAAAAAGTAAATATAAAGAAATTAGGTTTCGGTATTAAATAATTATTAAGCTAATTAAAAAATTACCTTTCATAACTAAATATATTTTTAAGATATTTATAAAATATTTTTAAGATATATATTATTCACATTTACATTGATTGTAAATTATTTTGTTTTATTTTTATATAGCCGAAAGTTTAGAATTATTATAATGCGACATTTGTTAAATAATTTGATGATAGCATTAATTAATTATTTATCGATCAGTCGCATGGAGTAGTTAGCCATACACTTTATTTATTTATTTATTTATTTACCTTCACGCCATATCCCTTGAGGGGTAGCCAGAGACGACGGAGCGCCAAACGCTACGGTCTCTGCATACCTCTTTCGCCTCGGCCACAGACATCAACCTCTTCATACATGCCCTCCGGGGGGTCCTCATGCTTTTTACGTGACCTTCCTCCAGTATCGTAGCTACTGTGTTTTCGAAGGTCACTCGAGGCCTCCCCCTGTCTCTCTTACCGCTCACTTTTCCCATATAAATCTTTTTTACCATTCTTTCATCACTCATTCGTTCAACGTGCCCAAACCACCTGAGCACGTTCTTCTTCATTCTCACCGTGACATCTTCGCTAGTACCTGCCATTCTGTGGATCTCTTCATTGCGGATTCGATCAGCTAGACTGACTCCGCATATTCTGCGAAGAGATCGCATCTCCACAGCATTCATCTTTCTTACATTCTTCTTCTGTGTTACCCACGTTTGACTGCCGTATAACAGCGTCGGTAGCAAAACTGCATTGTGTACAGCCAAACGTGCAGCTATACTGACGTTTTGCCGTCTCAACAATGCAGTCAAAGCACCATTGACTCTGTTACCGGCAGCAATACGTCTTTCCACATCCATTTCGTATCTTCCGTCTCTGCTAAACATACTTCCCAAATATACACGAAAATACACGAGGACACTAAAATAATATAGTCCTTATTTATAGTAAATACGGACTTAGTTTTCTTTAAACTTGATATATTCTTATATAGGGGCGTCTTCCTTTCGGTTAACTTCCAAATTTTACTATATATATATGATCAATATATTGCAGCATTTACTATTATTTATAGAAAAATCTTAATGAAATATTTTATTGAATAATATAAGCAAACAATGAATTTCTTTTGAAAACAACCATATTTTACCACTTACATATTTCTAAGTTACTATGTAAAATATTAATGCCTTTTAATTAACATAATTTCTACTAATATTTATTATTAGTTATTTTGATTTAAAACATTAAATGTTTACGAACGATAAGGGAAATTTGTGATCTTTCGCTTGTAAGCAAGGTGTCACCGTAACAAATTATTACCTATTGAATAAAAAACAAAATATAAATATTTTGCTATGTTTTGTATAGAATATTAAATGAGAACTTATTAATATAATACCAAAAAATAAATATTGGTTATGTAAATTAAAACAAAAAAATATTTGACATATGCAATGAAAAGAAAAATCATGAAGTTTCTTTCACTCTCCAAATTGAATGGGTCAAAATTATATTATATAAACAAAACTAATGAATATGATTGAAGTCATATGGGAATAAATGGGAAAGTTTATCATAATTAGTCGTAAACTAAATAAAAATACAGCTGATAAACACATTCAACCGAGTATGTCAAAAGGAAGAGGAACACTAGGCACGGAAGCTCGTTAGTGTTGCTCTCAGCGTACTCCTGTTATGAACTATCCTCCTTCAGTGCTATATAATTATTTTCTATCATGCGAATCATTATTTGTAATTTGAAGGTAAAAGTATTAGACACTAAGTGTTCGTAAGGTACTTTACTTTACTTTACTTCAAAAATTGTTTGTTACTCACATATAAATATAGAATGTGTAAACTTTTCTGAGCGAAGGACTGAAGCGTAACAGTTCAAGAGTGCGGAAAGATAGCGGTCACTGCGTACTTTAATATTATATTACAATTTGATACAATAAAATCAATAACAAGACAACATCAAAGGGCAATTCTTCGACAACGACACTTAACTAGGTAACTAAATGTAACTAAAAGTAAGTATTATTGGGAGCATATTATTATAATATCTCTGCTTGGTCTATAAAGATCACATTTATTGGCGATAAAATACATAATTACAATATAATGACTTTGTTTAATATTTGAGACATTCAATTACTATATTATCACTTATAGACTACAAGAATATAAAAACCTGTCATGTTATGTTGTTAACATGTTATGCTCGATGCGCCAAAATGTCTAGAGTTATACATGTATAAATTTTTTATCCCTTACTGTGCTATTTATTATACAAAACTTAAAATATTACTAGTATTATTATTTTCTGTACCATTGCACGTCTACACTTTAACAAATAGTCGTCAACTCTTAAGTGCTACTCATTTCCCAACGGTCCACATTAAATATAGCATAGTTACCTAAATGCTAAGCTTTTTAGTTTATAAAGAGAATATTAAAGTGCATTTTACAAGGCGTAAAGATATAAACGCTGCAGAAAGTTAAGCGATTTTCAGTGAAGCTCAAATCGAAACAGTTATTATAAATTTTTTTTTAAATAAAATTATGAAAATTTAAAATCAATTATAAAAATTATAAATACATACTTATGCCCATATAGGTACGTGTACGTGCTCACATAAAACGGAATGTAGTTACATAAAGGTTATTATTTAATATTATTGGGCTATCTAATTTCGATTACATAAAAACTGAATTCAACTTTAAAATAGATATGTAAACTGAGGATAATTTTATTACTGACTATTATAAATGTTTAAATATAATACTGAAGTCCTTATTATATATTTTTTTAAGTTGTTAAACTGTGACTAATCAGACAAATGGTCAAAATTGATTAACGTAGAAGGTGAAGAGCTGTATTTGTATTACCATTCAACTCAGATTAAAATTTTCCAAAATTACACGAATAAAAAAAATTGTATATAAAAACGTGATAAAAAGAACTTAAAACATGCTGTTTTTTAATTCATTGATATATGAGTGAGCAAATACATACTTAATTGAAAAAAATATCTATAATTGTCAAAGACAGCATAACAAAATAAGTAGAAGTGAAAAATACTTGTGTGTCTGTTTCGTTGTTTAAAATTTTGCGTATGTTTCATATCAAAATGTCATCCGAATAGCAGTTTTTGCGTATAAGTTTAGATATTTGAATTTATAATATTAGTTTGGATTTACTGTACAAAAGTACAATTTAAAATTGCGTTGCCTACAATTTTGTACTCGTTTGCATATTTCTTTCTATTCTGTTTCAAAGCAATTCGTGCAGCTCCATTGTTTTCAATATTAAGTGTAAAAATGCGATATATCGCAACTAAAAGCCACATGAAATATTATTTTGTATATAATGTTGTTATTATAATACTTAAAGAACAGTATCCTAATCGGATTGTTACATGTGGTGTAAAATATATCAATATCAAAAGTAAAATACTCCAATCCGTAGCGTTGATTGAACTTTGAGGAGGATACTTAAAGGAAGTTAGGAGAAGTTATTGCATTTAGCACCAGTAGGTAAGTTTCTTAATGTCTGAATTGGTATTTTGAGCATAGTTCATACTTCAGGAAGACTGCTGATCTTTAAATTGTATTGTGTCATCGCGACGAAATGCATAGATGTATTTTTATTATTATATAAGTTTTAATAATAAGTTTATACTTGTAATTCTTTTTAATTAAAATTAGTATTACATATTGACAATGTTTCAGGCATGAATGCATGCTGTATTTTTATTTAATACCATTGACAAATGATGGTATTGAAAAATATTATTACAAACTTTCGTAAACTAGATAGTTTATAATAAAACATTATTTTATTTTACAGTTTACAAGACATACGACAAAAAACTATTTAATAGCAATAAATTGTTGAGATAATAATATGGTTATAAAAGTATTACAATATAATTTCTTTCTATATTAATGGGTAATTAATAAAATATAAAATCATGAAATATTTCACGGGGAAAGTAAACATTTTTTCTCGTATAATTTATGAAGAAGAAGAAGCTTTAAAAATGTTAGAGCATCTCTATTGAAGTATTAGTAAGCGTTAATTATACTTTACATACTGAGAGCAGAAATGGTTTGTATACCCTGTGATGCTCATATCTCTTTTCTCCTCAATAAATTGCTTTTTTTAAATGTTAAATAATCGTATATGACAAATGAAAGGCAAGACCATCCAGTTCATTCACGTAATGTAAAAGAGTCTTAAAAGCAAAATATTACAAATAAAATGACTTTAAAGGATATATTTGTTTTCACAAGTCCGAATTATACTCAATTCATTACAATGTAGCTGTAAAATCATTGTTTTATTTGTTATTTAAAATTTATTACATCAATATATTTTTTTATATAAAAAACCTATATTTAAGATTCATTTAAAAAAACATTAATGATTTGCGATTGAAATATATAATATTTTTACGGTATATGTATTTGATTCTTATTGTTTGTACTTCTAGAATTCCAGTTGAACATTTTGTTGACCATAATTATATGTATTATGCCCTCATATAAAATTTTCTGTATAATTTTAATTCCAAAGCAAAATGTAACTTTATAAACAAATATCATAATATGATATGCTGAAAGTTCGGCAAAAGAGGAAATTTACTCGACGACTTTCAAATTGATACATGTGTCATGTAAATGATGGCTCAAAGAGTGAATTAATATTGTGTGCAGAAGCTGTATTGATATTTCAACAAATTACGCTGTTATGTGTTTTTAATAATATATATAATTGACTTATTTTAGTACTAAAATACCAAACACCTAATAATTATAATAATAATAATAATCATTTATTTCAGGACGAGCCCATATAGTGTTAGTTACAATATATTTCTTAAAAACTAGTGTTAGTATAATTACAAATTACTATTACAAATTCGATTACAATATATCACATATGTTTAAACATTTAATTTCAATCATTATTTTTACTTAAATATCAATTATACATGTCAATATCAAACATTATTATAGAAAAAATCAATGTCAAAATAATTAATAAACAATAAGAAAAAAAAAATAATAATAATAACAATAAAAATAAAAATAAGTCATTCTTGCCCTATTGCTATACGTATCATTTTGTTTTGAATTGGACAGTCAGTGCGTGAAGCAATCGTCTTGAGGATGCCGTTGTTGCTGTCTCTCAATCTTCTTAGCAATGAGCCAACTCATGAGGTAGTAGCCACGTCTCCTGTACTGCTATGATGTCCGCCTTGTCACATAGATCTCTCAATCCATCTAAAGATCTTTTGTGAGACTTACAATTAAATGAAATAAATCTTACATTTCCTTTTCTATCCATTAATATTGTCAATGTTATGCTTCACAGTTAGTTTTTGTTGACTATCATTTTTACCCGTCATATGTACAAAACGTCTGAAAGAAATGCCCGTTGGCCACAAGCCGTCATCAAGATATATATGCAAATTAATTTTATTTACATATATTTTAAAGGCACTGTAATTACGTTCTTGCTTCATTTTAATCTTAATAGGAACTACTTTCTCTTCAGTTCTGGTAAAGATATACTGAGCAACATCATCCTCCGACACCTCCTTGTGAACATTAGTTATAAACACGGGTATCTTAATATCGGCAGGTTTAAATTTGCTATTTTCCTCTATGCGCGCTTTACCTCTCAAGGTAGTGAATTTCATATTATTATTTTTACCTTTCTTATCTACTACTGTCCAGTTTTCATTTTCATAATTTTTTTTATTAACATCCATTCTTGTAACTGCCGCAAAAGTACTATTCTGATATAAATCATTCGTTAGCCTATATTGTTTACAATCCGGGCCATCTTGCATCACAGTTGCAATCTCGCTATCGTTGGTGTTCATTGACACAATGATTCATTGTTTTCAACTTCGATGCCGGCGCATTCGATGCGGTTGGGAGTGAGCGAGAGTCTTCGTTTTGTCTCTGTTTACCGATCAAATGTTCGGCTAAAGGCGTCTCAATTGACTGCGACTCGATATCGGCAATGTTTACCCTCCGCACTTTTTTATTAATGCATGAGGGTGACTGACAAGGCGTACAAAATAACGGATCAGATTTAAAATTTTCCATTTTTGATTTTAATTGATCAGTTGTAACGTAATTGTTTTTTATATGATCTAACTGTGCTTTCAATAACGTAATATCCTTTAACAAGGTAGTTACGTCTATATGATCGAAGGTCACCGGTGGTAATTTATGCAGATCAGCCACGAAAACTGGAATTTTCTCCGGATCAGTACTTTTAATTACTGTTAAAATGTCCTCTAGATCTCTTAATATTTTACCATCGTTTTTCTTCTTTCTTCTAATGTTTTTTATTTCCGTGGAAATTGAATCAAAGAGAAGTTTTTTCGATTTCTCCACTTCCTCAACATCGAAAGATGACACACATATACGAATTAGACTTTCCTGGTCCATTACATCCACTTTATTCATAATAAACGTTAACAATTCATCAATAACAACATTGCAATTTACACACTTTACTCTATGCGAAGTCATTTTTAATAACGAACGGTAATGATCCAGAGATAACACTCACACGTCGATACGTCAACGATGCGAGCGAGTGAAATTTTGTTTAGAATAGTATATTGAAGAAAAATAGTAAAGAGCCTTGCAGCAATAAAAGTGTCCTTAAAAAATAACCATTACTATAATAAACACAATTGGATACTACTGCTTTTAATAATAATATGTGGTTATAATAAAAATTAAGGTGCTTTATAAAATTTTATTAACATATATTATAAGTTACTAATATATTAACAAAGCAATATAGATAAGATGTTTATAAAACAGACGTTTTACAAAAATATGTTTTTAATTTTATTTGGACATTTTCTATAACCGGCTAAACTTTCATAATTTATTTTATATATTTATGTATAAGATGAAAGCTTAGTTATTTTTTTATATAAAATATAATAAATTAAGGACATCGCTAATGAAAACATTAACTTTTAATTAGTTTTATTTTCTTTAAATATACTTCGAGCAAACAAAATGAATTTCCGTGCGGCTGACAGACGCATGAATCACTTGAGAAAGAAGACTTATATACGGTTTTGTACTTTTTATAAATATTATTATTATAATGCATTTTTATTAAATATATTACAAAAGAAAATACAATTAATATTTTTTCTGACATTCTAAGTATTTGTTTTAGAATATAATTATAAATATAATTACATTAATATAGTGATTAGAAAATATTTGCACGTTCACGAAATAACAGACTATGCTTACCGAACTACGTACTTTAAAATAATAATAATCTAATTCTCATTTTTTATAAATTACCATGAATATTACCCACATATTGTTTTCGTACTCATTGGGACGTTCGGAAAAAATTGTATGAGTTATACATTATATGTCCGAATACAACTGAATATTCATCAGTATATGTATGTATGTGAAGGAGATTTTTGTACAGTGTGGTACATAGGTTAAATAAATATACTACAAAGAAAAGTCGAGCTATAGTGACATACAATATAAAGACATTCTTATAAACAACGTCAAAAGATAATAATGGTTATATAAAGTTTTTACTATACCAAGAAAAAAAAAATTGTTTTTTAATATAAATGAAGTAATAAGGCTACTTTTTATTATGTTTAATTTGTCTGTATATTTTTTATACTTATTTTTATATCTTCTAATAAAGGTACGTTAGTATATTAAACTAAATAAATTTCAACATGGGGTATTATAAGCCTTACTCGCCACGAGTGTAGAACGTTTGACGCATCTTATTTTACAACAAATAAAATAAAAATCTCCGAAATAGTACGGGTATTAAAGTGCACAATTATAACATAATAAAGTCTTACTATTAAACATGCCGTCACTTTTAGATATGAAGAAACACAAGAAAGTTTACAAAATTTTACAACAAGAACTTTACTTGTGGTTGTAATGTTTTTTTATTTATTTAAAGTTTATTCTTGATGTCTGCTGCTTTAAACGAGAACTCGTACTAAGTAACGATCCAATACCTGTACAAATGAATTGCTTCGCTCGGTATCTTGGGACTTTGAAGAGGAACGTGGAATTGCTCATTAATACTATCGGAATCGATTTAAATAGACGAACTGGAGCTATTATACTTATTGCCTTCGTTTTGATATTATTTATTTCCTTATATCTTTTCCACCAGTAATCACTTGTGTACGTCAAATATGAGTTTCAGAAAGGCCTATTTTGATACAATATGTATCGAAATAAACCCTTCTATAGAGTCCATAAATAACGCTCCAACGGTCCTGACATTAAATATAACAATACTTGAATATTAGTAGTATATATAATGTTGTTATATATATGCAGTCCACTGAAGATAATGAAAATATCTTATTAGAAGGGCGCCGTGTTCGTATGGTATGTAATATTAAAATGAAATGTGATTATGAAAAATTATATAATATTTGCAGGTATTTACAGAATATATTACCCAATTAATTAAGGACGTTTATATGAAAACTTTATCTAACATTGTGTGCATAAACATTTTGGTTTACTGGTAATCTAAATGATATGTTTTTATAATTCTAATTCTATATATTCATATTAAATATTCATCCCAATGTTAACTCGGATAAAATACTAACATAGTTAACGATAGCTGGCTAAGTAGAAGGACGTCATAAAGGCTGTGCTTAGAAGTCGTATATTCGTAAGTGGGTGTCGTGAATTGGGCGATTTATGAGCTTCTTACCCTTTGCGATATATATCTAGCCATCAGTTTCATATGTAGGTTTTCCCGTATTTGATATTTATAAACATTATATTAAATATTGTATGATTGTGTTAACGTAACGTTATGTAAATCATAAAAATGGTTATGTATTTAACAAAATATTATATAACATAATTCACTATTATATCTGTTATTTTCTAGTTCCTCGATAAATATGAAGTATTATATATTATGTTAGAAAAATTATAATATTAATGACGATATAAGTACAAAAATACTTAGCTAATCAGGCGTCCAGTAGGAATGTTATTATAAATTAAATGGTAGCCGTATTTATACTAATTTACCAGTAACGGCTGCCCCAGCGGCCATTTATGTCATTATCATAACTTTAAACATTTCAATTAGTTTCATACTAACAAAATAGTTATTCTGGATGATACTTCTAAATGTATTTGCGGCAACCATAACCCAAATTTGTATTAACATATTTAAGTATAAAAACATAACAATTTAATATCCTACTAATATATCAAATCAATAACTTTTACCACTTTAATATAATATTTAATAATAACAACTTGTCCAATTAAATGTCAATTCTTAAATCAAATTAATACAATACTTATATACTTTAAGACTGACATAACAAAGTTTTACTAAAATTAAATAGTTATACAAATAATGATATTATTACTTTATCCACTTTACAAAATATATCATTAAAGTTCAATGTAATGTAAGATATTATAGTAAACAGCAGTGAGAGCCATTAAAATTATAAGAGAATGTTTAACGCAAGTAAAATATCTGGAGAATGTTTTTCTTGTTTTTTGTATTTACCTTTTACAAACATATAAAATTTATACTATATTAATTTGCTGTAAAAAACTGATTCTCTGTAGATTTTATTTGTATCTGGATGTCGTTGTCTGTAAATGAAGTGTGTATTTTGTATGCAATCAAATTAGCCGTGATGAGCAGGTTACATGCACTTTACATGCACTTTATTAATATCGGCCAATTTATAACCACCTTATAACGTTGAATAAAATATATGAAATATTTAAAATATTCATGTTTCAAAGCAAAAATTTTAATGACTTTAGCAATAACTTTTTCTTGTATAACACTGCATGTTATACGAATTTTGAGGAGAATATTTTAGTGAGAAAGTGTAAAATTTTGTACATAAACACAAATTCTATCGAGTTTTTTATATGCAGATGACACAGCTGATGCCAGCGGCTAATACTCTCATCATGACAAGTTACCAATATTCAAACTTGTTGTTCAATGAATATTGAATTACAAAACTATATTTATTATAATTTGATAAATTATTATGTTTAATTAAAAATAATTAAATATAATAAAAATTAAAGATTCTTATACAATAAAATCATTTTAAGTATTTTCTTATTATGTATCGCCTTATTCGACAAATTTTAACAAGATATTTGGATCTTATGTTATTGACTTCATCTAAACATTTAAAACTAGTACATAACTTTTAAATTAAAAATTAAGAAAAATAGATTAATCCTATTAAAGTTCTGATAGTTACTTGATAGTTATTTGATGACTTTGTGTGCTCCCTAGCTTGCGTTACTGTATGTAAAAAGAAAGAATAAAAACATTTACCTACCTACCTTGATCACCGCAAACGGATTTGAAACCAAAGGTCAAACTCCAAACTTCCGAATTCTTTTAGTTTTGATCTTTGTTCAGTTTAATAACTTTCTCAACAAAAGCGAGTATAGTTTTCATCGCTTGGGAGACTTCCTTATTTTAAAAAAAGAGAAGTATTTTATCTACACAATTGGAACTAATCATTTTATATAAGATGCAAATGAACCTGATGAATTAGATGTTTTGAAAAAAAAATCTTACATATAATCAAGAAAAAAAGACAACAAATGCGGAAATGCAATACGTGACATATGTGTCACGTTATTAAAATCACCAAATAGGTCAAATACGCAACTCTGTCTTCTTTTAGAGATCATATTTTTAGTAAGTAGTAAAATACTAAAACTAGAAATTGGAAATACGATTAATTTAATATAATTGTTTTAATTTAATTGTTTTTCAAAATAATAAAAATAAATGACGACATATTGAGCATGTACAATTAATATTGCAGGAATTAGTAGTGCATGTGATGAACTCGCTTTGTGATTCACTAATTAATAGTTATAGATGGATAAACAATTAATTACTGTTGAGTGCGTCAGTCATTTTATTTAACCAAAAGTCTTAACCAAGCAATCTATTTAATTGTATTTTTCTAGAAAATGTTTACTTTATGTACTTATAAAACTAGTATAAGTCACTGAATTATGAATAAAATAATTATGAACAATTATTGGTCATAATTATAATAAAGTATCTACAGTATACCAGATTGGAACAATCATGTGCTCTGGAATGCCAAGTATATACATGGTGTGTATGTGTATGTACTGACATGTAGTCAGGTGAATTTGTCATCTATGTCCTATTGTTTCCTAGTTTCTGTGAATGAATTGTAGGATAGGCATAGAAAGCAGTATTATAAAGTCCATTGTGATCAAACTGTCAGATCTTCACGCTGAATCCTTGAATTTATATTTACTATCAAGGAGTACAAGTTAAAGAAGGTATTTCGTGATATTATATATAGATATAACCAGATGTTTTACGACATAATAGATTGCGTCGTAAAACTCTATTGAGGACTAAGTTCTTGCATTCGAATAATATATTAATAATAATATAATATTGACAAAAAGTATGTGTTAAAAGTTGAAGACATAAAATAAGAGAGTTAAATCAGAGACAGTATTTACGACAAAGTCAATATTACATCTCAGTTTTGCTTCAGAATTATAACGGCATTTTTAAAAGGTATAGTTGGATAAAGTAATAATGCTTTGTGTATTTAAGAAGAAACAGAAGTATGATATATTATATCTCTTGTTAATCATGATAAGTTTTGATTATTATATTAAAAATTTAGTACTACTTACACTCAATTAATTATACTCAATATATTATTACTTATTGTAAAACAGACTATTTTAATTTCACAACTTTATTTTTTTTTGGATTGTATCAAATATCATTCAAAGACTCTTTAATCCTAATGAAGTATTTTTTGTAAAAAAAAACACTAAACATACATAATTATGTCTCAGCAGAGTACAACCCTTAATAGGCAAAAATGTGAAATTAAAGTAATTATTAAAGCAATAACCTCGTTAAACCCTCAAAAACCATGATAGCTTATGATTAGCTAATATAATATTTTGTTTAAGATATTATTAAAATATTGGTTTATGATAATAGAATCAGTTTTAATTTTTTTTAATATAAAGTAATGTATTATAATTGTACACACTTCCAAATATTCTCATACATGCTTATTATTTACGTTATTTATATTAGTTTTACGAGACTCTAACGAATTGTAGTTGTATGGTTGTTCTAATTTCAAGTCTAGTTGTTCTAAAAATATAGTACTGTTGTTTAAATAAAATATAAATATAATTAACAATGTAGCCTAAATTTTGCTCAAAATGCTTTAAGATTAAAAGAAATAGTTCCTTCAGTTCAATACAGTAGTTGGATCCAAAACGTCAACAAAACCAGCACCTCTCTGTATGTGTTTTTAAGCCACATTTTGCACAGCAGTACCTAGCTTTGTATACTTGAACAAGGTCTTGTTCCTATTTACTTTCTATATATAAAGTTTTAATAAAATATATTTCATAAATAGAAAGCTTTATTCCAAGAAAGAGTAGAGTATGAGAAAAACGGTGTGTGAGATTATCAGAAGACCTAAAAATGAGATTAAATTGGAAATGTTTTACACTAAATAATCATGCTATATCTCCCAGATAACTAACTAAGTTCACACCAAATCTCTAAAGTCATGTAGTAATTTTCTTCTAATCCCTCTACAGACTAAATGATAGACAACCTATCAAATATAATAATCCTAGATAGAACCAAAATCTATTGTTTACTCTAATATGGTGAATATATAAATATCATTTTTATATATGGTGTGCATAGAAAAGATGTTTTGTTATGCATGAATGAATGAATGAATATTATTCCTAAATTTCTGTTTTAATATTTAATATACTGATCATCTGATAAAGTAGATGTCACAAACTTCCAGTTCGTGCTCAGACCCTTCGACAACAAACTGTTTCAATAATAATCAACTTCAACCCAGTTTGGGTTTTAGTGATAAACTTATACAACTAAAAACACAATTTAATGGGACCCTTCCGGTGAAAATATTTCAAACTATAAATAATAAAAATATTTATCATATTGAGTTTGTTACGCAAGCATAGCCAAGAGCAATTGTTATAGTAAGAACCAACTTGGTTTCACACGGTTAAATGCTGACACCACGCTTCGAGTATCCTGAAGACGACACCATACGGCTTGCGTTCTCACCATCGATGGGAATCGAGGATAAAATATATTCATTCTTGGGTCAATCGCTGACCTGGAATCACCTTTTTTTAGTATTAATTAATTATAAGTTTTAATTGTAACTCTTTAATATAATTTTATAAAATAATTGTTTTTCTTTGCATCCTTCGCTGCCACCAAACTTAATTAGTTTTACAATATTATTTAAATGAATTCCTATTTATTTTTAATTCTTGCACAAGACAGATGAATAATTTAGTTTACTACTTTATCGTTGTAGTTTCAAACACTTTTAAATAAATGTATAGTTCCTTAAAAACTGATAGTAAGTCGTTCATCCATAGAATTAGTGAGAAGTCTTAATGTAAAAAATACTTTAAAGGTGAGTTTGAATAAAAATTGAGAACATCAAAAGTGCTTAAAATAAAAAAAATATAGATATTATAAAACATAATTATCAAATTTAAAAAAAGCAATATGCACATAAGATGTTTTAGAGTTTTTTTAACCAATGTTTCTCTAATAAGTTGGTGACTGTTTTTTCTCACTCGGTAATAGAGTAAAGATCTGAACCATAGTTAGCCCATATAATCTAAGTCCAACCCAGTGATAGATATGTAAGTACATATACATTTGAAATAAAATACTTACAAACGTAATAATACATTTCTAACTTACTATAAAATACCGGGGGAACCTAAATTATATTATTATCTTTGTAACACTATTTAGTAAGTGTTGTTTTTATCAACGAAAGTTTCTGAATTTGTCATTATTATTTATATTTGTTTTAACGTAAAAATGATTACCATTTAGGTATTTTATATTCCGAATAACTTAAACCCAAAGTTAAATAACATACGAAATGTTGAAACTCTTTGGCCAAGCAGTTATTCTGACAATTAGTAATTTTTGCTATCGTTGACCATAGCAAAAACTACCTTTTTTACCCTTTAAACTTTTTCACCTTTAAAATGTTGAGCTTATTTAAGGAAAGAAATGCATTATATTATAGAATACTATATAATTATATAAAAAAAGAACAATATTAATTAATAATAATGTAAGTAGCTTCAAAATATAATGAAGGGATATTCAAAATAATACGTAAATGCTGTTTCAGACAAAGCTGTTCAGATTTTTTTTATCAAAGCTATATTTTACTTAACACGTGCTACTCGCTCCAATTGAATGATTTTGAATTTTCTTGAATTTTTTCTCTATGTTAGTTAAGTGCCTACACAATATTATATTTTATATATTACATTCTTGTATAATATAAGTTATAAGTTAGCAAGCTATATGTCTGCAGGGTATTTATTTGTCGAAACTAACTTTACCACTCAAAGATACCTGAAGTTTATCAACAGCATACGGTTTCATAAAGTACAGATATGTAAAGTAAGTTTTTTTTGGCTTATGAGGTTGACGAATACACGCTGCAGTCCAGGGGAGGAAGACGAAGGTTATGTCGGGACTCCGACGCATTAAACCAGACGGTTGCCGTCGCTGTCATAGTGGGACACCGCACTTGTGGATACAACCGCGATGACCCGACGGACACCTCGAAGAGAGCACCCCGCAATCAGAGGCACCTATCAGAGGTTTCAAATCCAGCATTTACATTTAATATTATATCAATTATAAAAACATCAAATACTATCGATATTAAATATTTCCCCCAAAACCTTATTACTGTCTTTGTATATTTTTTCAGGTATTATTTTTATGATGTGGCCTTATATTTTTTATCAATAAAATTAGTTCTGTGATTTTATGATTACTAAATAAGCAGTGGGTTTATCAGTATGCACACGTAAAAAGTATGTTTGACTTTTGATTCAATGTAATATTTGTTTTTACCCAAAATTATTTAGAATATCATTTTAGTGTATCTACTGAGTATTAAATATAACAAAATTTTATGAATTCTATTAGTTTTCAGAGAAATAGTAATGTGAATAAAATACAAATAATTAACGAGTATAATTAAGGCATAATAGCATTTTATATTAAACTAAATGAGGTTGGACTTCAAATAATAACATATTATGTTACAAACAATATTAATTAATTACATTTCGAAGAAATTATGTTGATGAGTGTCTATTTCTTATTGCGGATCAGTTTTCTTCCCCGAAACATTTCAAAAACAAGAGGAACAAAGTCAATCAGAAAATTAATAAACAATGTAATAAATAACGCCATCGCATTTATTTTTTTCACCTATTTAATACCTGTTTCTTTACATTATTTTACCTATTTAATGTATATTAATATTTTAAAACCATAATTTAAATTGAAGTTTATTTATATTTAGTGTATGTCAAACCAATTATTACTTATTTAATTTATTTATTTATTGTGGACATAAATGGGGATTTCCTATGTGACAGCAGTGTAGTAGTAATGATTACATAGATTTTTAAACGATCAACACATTGATATTTTACTACAGAAACAGCTTAAGACAAAGCAAGATTAGTAACGATGGAGTTATTTAAGGAGAATTCAATAACAAGTCAATAAAATAACAAAATTTTTATCACAATCTAAGTAACAGTTTTTTAAGAGATAAATAAATAAAAATGTGAAAAATAAAGCCTTATTTCTATTACTCCTACTTCTGCAGATTTAAAAGTAAATTATTGCGATAAACTCTCATATATATTTTTATTCTAACGTTCAGAATAATAGTTTAAGAAAAACGTTTTCCAAAATTTTGATAAGCAGTACTGACGGTAAACTCAATATACACAGATTTTGCATCATTGGTGGGGAAAAAATCTGAAATATTGGGAATGACCATAATCATAAACAAGTCGCGTTTGTCGGTTTGTTTGTCTAAATGTAACAAACTCAAAAACTATTTAACTAATTTACTTTATTTTTTTGTGTAATATATAAAAACGATGGTTATTAATCATAAAAACTTTTTAACCGACATTTTTAGTAAATAAATTTAATATTCTTTATGTAAATATAAATATTAACATATTATTAATGTAACTCATTATATTAGCAATGCAATGTTGAATGTTAATAAACATTTAAGAACGTGCATACGACAATGCGGTGATAAACCACACTTATGATAATATTGTAGAATTTACTTAAACTTACTTCAAAATCTTAGTAAGTGTGGACAGCGCGCTAACAGCGGCTTTTGTGATGTGATTCTAAATAATCAGTTTCATAATATAGCGAAGATTTAGAAATTTTTAAAGCTATATAAAATTACTTTAAATAATACATACAGTTTGATCTTTCACATTTTTTAATTCTTTTTTATTATATTGTACGAGTATATATTTAATATAAACCTTAAATAAATATTAATCGGATATATTTTCTGGCTTATATAACAACAAACAATCCAAACACATTATATTATTCTTAACAGTGTTTTTATTTTGGGTGGAATGGTGTAACTTCAGAGAATACTACAATTTATAGAATGAAGATATCCAACTACTAGTTTTTCTTTTAAGATATTTACAATATATTAGTTAATTAAAGGGAAGCGCAGCAATATAGATTTATTCTGCAGTCGAAAGCAAGTAATTGAGAAGAAGGTTACATTCAATGCTTGTATAATAACTATACTTATACCTAAATCAATATGGTACGATGTTGATGAAATAATAGAGGTAAGACGAGAGAAATATTGTTTCAGATTATTATTAACAATTATTCATTTATTACCTAAGAGAGCGCTCGGAAAACCAATTTTGTATTTATGAATGTAATTATAATATTTTTTTTTACATTTACCTCGGGAACTCTGATAACATTATATTGCAGAGGGTTATTTTAAAAGAAAAAAGTAATATTTTATATCTTATGAGTTTATAAAAAAACAGACAAGTTCAGTTCAAGCCAAAAACAGGGTGGGTGGTAGGGTGCATCGTAAATGACTTTCCATTATAGAATTAAGACGTAACATGGTGCAATGTTATTTTATTTAGGACTTAATGAAATAACGCCGGTGAAGTTAAATGAATAGCAAAAATATATATTAATTTCAAGAGGATAAGTAATTAGCATTATCCCCCTACTTTTATTCGACTTATTACATATTATATAAAATTAGTGTATTCAAACTTTAAATACAAAACACTTAAACAAATATGCTAACTTTAAAATTTGTAATAAATTATTTTGACATAAGTTGTAAAACTTGTTTCGAATTTAAAGTAGATGTAAATGAAGTGCGAAAAAGTACATTATTTTACATTTTCAAAGTAGTCAAAGATGACTTAAGTCTTAATTAAGACGTAAAAGACATTTACGAGAGCTTTTACATTATCCTCTTCTAATAGCTTTGGGTAATTGTTTTGGTTGTTTTGTAAATGCTGTTAGAATACATATCCAGCTGAGGAATTATAAGTACTGAGTTAACAATTACGTTTGTTCGGTAAATTGTTAGTTATGATTTACTTATAAAAATCCTTTTATTTAATATTAATAATGATCGTGTAAGATGATGAATATGTTTAGTTATATGCCATGAATAAACCTTTGCAATCTATTGCAGTTAAAAGAAGATGTACGTCTATATCTTTGTAATTTTGGATGTAATATGCACTTGCAGACCTTGGAAAATAAGGGGTAACCTAATCTGCTAAAAAGGTTTCTCGCAACCTATTATTGTATTACTTGCGAAAAAACTTACCTAAAATTATTGTAGATGAAACGAAATCGGTATTAATTTCGACTTTGAAACTGAATTAAAAGTTTTCTAAACTTACAATATTTTTTAGTTTTATTCTTAATTCAGTTGGATATTATTTTTAACAAAAGATGTTAATAAAATTCATTTCAAATAATAGGAAAAAAATACAGAACATAGCACAATGATAATACAATGGAGTTCTTTTCTTCATATAATTAAATACAACATATAGCAAAACTCTCTTTAATAGAGTTCATACTTTCAATGGCTAGAAAAATAATAAGATAAACTAGTTCATTTTCCAATAGAAGTTACAAAAAATATAGCAATAAATAAAACATTAAATAAAAAAATTTAAAAGTACTAAATATTTTTTTAATAGTAAAGTATCATCAATATTGTACGAATTAGTATTGCACGTGATGACCTCGCTTTGTGGTTTACTAATTCATAGTTACAGATGGATAAACAACGAATTACTGTTGAGTGCGTCATTTAGGCTAATTGATGAAGACTCCAGCACAGCAATATGTTTGAATGTATTTTGCTTCAAAATAGATACAAAAGATATTTATTAATGATGATATATTATGCAACGTAATGTAATATATAACAAAATTAAGATAATTGCATGCTCAAATTGTATTTCATGCGATATTGTATAACTAGACTAAATCTTTGATAGTGTGGAATAAATAATCGATAGAATAAAAATATTATTAAAGGAATCACTGCTAAGGCAGTAGTCAATTTGTTGTCACCATATAAACAATGGTAATAATCAAACAAGGATACTGTATACAAGGATTCGAATTACCGTGTATACTTCAATACTATATAAGTGCATGTCATGTAGTCATATATTAGTTAGGCATGTTAATTTATCATCTGCCTCCTACTGTTTCCTAGTTTCCGGAAATAACATTCAGTACACGCATAGAAAGCAGCATCGCTTAGTCCAGTCACAGTCATATCAAACTGTAATACCTCAACGTCAAAGGCTTGGATTTATACTTGCAAACAGTAGCAAAATTTGATAAATTGTTCAAAATAACTAAAATTATAAAATTATAATATACAAGACAAAAAGATGTGAACTTTTCATTAAAATACATTTAAATAGTTCGGACAAATACAATAAAACTGTCAATGTGACATGTCGAAGTGACAATTTGTATCTGAATGATCAGAGATTTTATGTAAAGCCTTTTTTATAAAGTATGAATAAAGTTAGATAAAGTTACAAAATCCATTTTCGAATATTAAAAATATATATGCATGTACTTAAGAAAATAAACAACATTAATAAATAAACTTCTTAATTACCAATGCTACTTATTCCGTAATGTATGATGAACATACATTTTATGAGTACATGAAAAGTTTTTCAGTTTTCCTGTGTGCCATTAATAGTACTAAACTAATATGCCGAAAGACTAAAGCCCTTCTGTAATCTACGAGTAAGTCCTAGTGGACAACAACTATTTAATAATAAAGTTGTTAAAACTTTGCAGTATTTACCGAAAGCCTTTGTATTTGTAGGAATTGAGGAAAATCTATCAGATGATAAGCAAGTATAATGGGTATAGATATTACTTTTATATAATGTATGAAAAAATGTCAGCAATCAGTCTTTAACTCATGTTAGGATAAACAAAGTGCAAGTATGGCCTCGAGCCTTGCCAGACCCCCAAGACTGCTTGTCCAACTTTTTTTCTTTGCTGTTAGCCCTGCTGGTTATCCTGAGGTCTTGTGAGGCTCGGACCCGGTGGTCCAGGACACTCAGGACACTACTAGTTTATAGGCGAGAGTTGTATGTAGATTAAAGAGTAACACTACACTCCTCCGACGATAGAACGACGGAGCGACGTGCTTGGGTGGAATCCTCGTGTTCGCTGGCGATGACGTAGTATCTGTGTGTGGTTTTATCTGTTCTGGCCTTTATGCTTTACATCGCGTAATATAGCGTGATAGCGTCGTAAGGGTCGAAGAGCACCAATTTGGGTCTTTTCCTTTTGACTTTAGGAGGAGAAGGACTAGCTGGTGGCTGAGCATATGACTCGAACGGTCTTGTTGATGACTTCGAAATGTTCGTGTTGGACCGGTTGAGTGCTAATACTACACTGACTCTTTAGACTGTCGGCTAGACATTTCGATTTGTCACGGTCGTCGAACAGGTGTTATGGCTCGTAATCCCTGATGTTTTCAGTTCACTAGATACCTAAAGTCCGGAGGGTATACACGGCTACCTTCGAAAGTCACACGGGCCTCCTCAAAGGACGTTCCTATAATATTAGCTAAATGGTTAGTGTAATTAGTCGAGGCTTTTTCAGCGTCTTCGAAAAATACAAGCTGGTCAGGTATTTCATCGACGTGCGTTGAGGCTGGGAAATGGAATTACTCCTCTCGTTCTCCAGCTTTCTCCAGTTTATTATTGTTTTTATTGCGAGTGCCTGTTATTTATATTTTTAAGGTGTGAAGAAATATATAGCACTTGTTTTAAGCGATTCTCATATCAAGTAGGTAAAATCATTACTAATAGACGGTATAATTTTAGTTGTTAGCAAATGACTAAATTACTGACAGACATAAGCTGTCAGACAGTCGTCTGCATATAAAATGCCTCATTAGAATAGCGTACGTAATGAAAACAATATCCAAACGATCTCACGTGAAACGAGGGTTAGCTAAAGTAATTGCGCAGTTAATGTTTGGGTTTAGTAAACGTTAGTCTTCGATGTTACTACGTATTTGAAAATGTAATAACATTGAAAACTATACCTTATCTTCTGAGAAAATTTGATTTTATATTGCTTGTAGAATTTCATATCATACACTCTGATTTAAATTTTGAGAAATGTTACGGTTTTAAGGTTATTTAAAAATATTGGATATAATTATAAAAGATATGCTTAAACGCAATTCTAGCAATTAAAATCTATATTTACTCAAGCAGTCGTAAAATATTTTGCTTTTCCGTATAATTAAGTTAAAATGAAAGCATGGCTACTCGTAATATTGACTTGTATAGATGAGGTCTTACTGCCCTGTTACGTATTTTCGAACATCAACTTCTTATTAAAATAAAAAAAGTCAATTCATTTTATATGAAATTTGATAGGATTACCAAATACCGAGTCCAAACATACAACTCTCTTACTTGTTAACTATTATTTTATTAACATTTTTTAAATGCAGAATTCTTCCGCATTTTTGAGATTTATAGAAGGCATTTCATAATTGAAAAGAAAAGATAATAAGATAAAGACATTATTAGAGACTGAATATAAAAACATATTAAGTATTAAGGTATTAAGGTATTTAAGATACGTTAAATTTGGGAGGTACTAAAATCAATTTAATAATTCTTTTGATAGATAAGTAACGGTTAGCTGCATCCCAGAATACAAATATTTCATTGGTTACTTTCTTAAACTTAATTACGTGAAATTCTTTGTCTACAACATAAAGTATTATAGCCATTATTTACCTTGCTTTTTTTTATTTTCCTATCCTCGCTTATCTTAAATAATATAAATGATTTAAATATTCGTTTTAAAAATATATAGATGAAAACAGAAATACATTTTTGGAGAATATTTATTTATCTTCACGCCATATAGGATATGGGATACCCCGCAAGGGTGCTACCTTGCCAGAGACGACGAAGCGCTAAACGCTAAGGTCCCTGCATACCTCTTTCACCTCGGCCACAGATATCAAGCTCTTCATACATGCCCTCCGGGGTGTTCTCATGCTTTTTACGTGACCTTCCTCCAGTATCACATATATAATTGGCACTTACTTTATACAAAATGCAAATAAACTTAATTAGTTTTGGAAGAAAATAAAAGTATTCGCAGAATAAGAAAAAAATCTGACGGTAATTTCAATTTATTGAAAAATATATATGTAACTACAAAAATGTAAGCCGCTTTAAATATTGTTGTAAGGAAAAACCCTTTTTTAAATGTTTTCACATATTCTGAGAAAGTATGTAATTATTTTAAGTCAAACGCTACATTATTATCACTGTTAAATACATGCTCACCCCTAAATTGTCGATTATAATTTATTTACAACATGTTGTATAAAAGCAATAGCAACACAAAACAGATTAAACATATTTTGTTCTCTAGAGGAGTTACCTCTGAAAAATATATATAAAATATTACATACTACGTTTTAATAAATCGAATTGTGAAAGTTTATGCATTTATTGAATAATGATGAACGAAAATGACAAAATATCATGTTTTTATTGTGAATAAAGTATTAGCTTTGTAGTATTAAAGCTTATCCGTTTAACATTTTAGAAATAACAAACTACAATTTTTTTTGTACAACTACAGTCTTACTACAATAATTAAAAGTGAAAAATTACCAAAAGCAGCGATAATTATACTTGTATTAAAGTCTCTTTGTTCGAATCATTAGTTACACAAAATACACAAATAAGTATTGTTAATCGATTTAGGGTTACATTATAGGTTAGGAATAGAGAACAAAGTAGTAAAACATGCACAAACACATATATGTATAAACACATATATATACTTACTTTATACAAGATGCAAATAAACTGAAGAAATATTTTTTAATAGTTTTATAATAATCATAAAATAAAATCTATTTATATATAAAAGTACCAAAATGGCGGAAATCAAAGGCTTAAAATGTATATAATACTGAATTATAGTTTATTTTACTGCTAACATAAAAATATATAAATGTTGATGTAGTTATTTAAAAAAATCCTACGTTGAAAAATAGTAAAATTAAATAATTGCCGAAATATAAATAAATATTTTAAATAAATATGTTATCAATAAATCAATCAAAAAGTTTTTACAAAAAAATTATAAACCGTTAGGGTATATAAAATTATGGAAAATATTTAAGGACGTATTTTAAACCCCAAGTATTCAATAATATAAGTAAGTAATAAAATTTTAATCAATAAACTACTACCGTACCTACATTCACATGTACATAAACATTTTAACATAGTAAGGTATATATAAACAAAACAAGAAGTCTCAATTTATTACTTCAGTATATCATTAAGCACTGGATAACAAAGTACATAAAAATATGTAATATTCATCCAAAGGCGCTATGGATGCAATAATTTACTGAAATGTATCGACATGTTTCGTTTATTTATACATATACAATATTTAAATTTTGCTGTCTTTGAAGAAAAAGCTAACTCTGCTAAAAGTAGTGCTTAAGTATTTTTATGAGAATTTATTTAAATTTTCATATTATATCATTAAAACATATTTCTACATAAAATAAAAATATAATTACACAATATATTTTAATCAACTTAAAGTTTTCGTTGTATATGGTTATGATAGCAAAAGCCAAGTCACTCTTTGTATTTGATAGAAACAATTTATCTTATTACTAATTTATGAACATTATCTATATCATTACATAGTTCTACTCATCTCAAACTAATTAAGTTCCATATCAGATCGTGTTGACAGAAATGTTACTGAACTCCCAAGCTTAGTTAGTTGCCCTCTCTAGTTGAACATAGGCATTTATTGATAGTTGCACTGTTTTAACCTTACATTTAATTTAAACGTATTTCTATTTATCTAACAGAATTTAATTTAATTCTATAAATAATTATACATCCTATATTATTAATATATTTAATATGCACGTAATTTTGAATACTTTTATTCTCTCACACAAATTACTTTTGGATAATTTATTATATTTTTAAAGTTTAAACTTAAATAATATCTTTAATTTTTAAATAATAACAATCACCTTAAATTCCTTATAATCCTCTTTTTTTGTTGGTCATAACCCATTTTTATTATATTTATGTTTAATGATCGCTAAAATTCAGTTAGCTATACGGTATCTTTTGACTAAAAGTATTTTAATAACACTTACTAGAAACTACTAAGAGGTAGTAAGGGGGTGCTAGCGGGAAAACGGGCAATTAAAATTAGTTTTTATTGTCATATTTCGGTTTCAGCGATCCCAAAAACCTAAGAATAATGGGGTCTCCCCTCTGGTTCATGATTTTTCTTTTGTGTGCCTGTGTTATTATTAATTATAAATATTTAATTAAATTTATTATTTCAACTATGTTTTTGAAGATTCAAGTCATATTAAGTTGTATAATCAACTCGACATAAGTGAGTTATTATCCATTTTATACGAAAATAAAACACGAAGCTATATTTAAAGAGAAAACTATATTTTATAAAAAAAAAATGTTTCTAATATCACAAACGACATTAGATAATGTAAAGTAAGGTTTTAGCCGATTACTGTCAGACATCAGAAAGAAAATATTAAGTTAAACGATGTATTATAATCACTGTTAAACACGTACTTGCCTAAATTTTCGATTAAACTTTATTTTACAACATGTTGTATAAGCGTTGTCAACACAAAACTAATTAAACACGCTATTGTTGTTTAGAATAGTTACCTTTTAAAAATATTACGAACAGCGTTGTTATCTCCTCAGAAGCCGAACGAGGTGAGGCTTAATTGTGAAAGTTTATACGTTTATTGAAAAATGTTGAACGAAAATTGTAACCACTTCCCTTGTACAGAACATTTTTATTTTTACTTTTTGCTTATCCGTTTGACATTTTTTAAATAACAAATTAATATAATAAAATAAAAAATAAGCCTAGTAAATTTTTTAATTAAGATTTTGGTAGTTACTTGCCATGTATAAGTATTTGCAATAAATTTAACGAACTTAAGAATTATGGAACATTAAGTTGTTTAATACTTTTAATTTATCTTTTATGTATTTCAATATACATTTGTCAAACTTAAAAAGATAAAATCTAACTAGATCTAATAGAAGATTTGCTAATGCTGGTAAGACTTGTGGCTCACTCATCATTAATTTCTCACTCACATATTCTTAATATATGTTTATTTCTCTTATTTCAGATAAAGAAACATTTAGCGGACAGACTATCTTGGTTAACCTATAATAAAAAAATACAAGACAAAACTATTACAACTATATTTCATTATACCTGTGGTTATTTAGATTTTTATTTCTGTAACTGAGTATTTTTACATTCGAAATAACTGATCACTTTAAAAAAAATAGAATATTAATACAAGTACGCGCTTTCATTTTCATTATAGTTACGCTTAGATCTAAAATTAAAATTTTTAACTAAACAAGGAGTTGTTAATTTAAAAAAATATCTTACTATGGGTACTCAGAGTATGGGTAATAAGAGGGAACAATATGTGAGTTTAAGTAATTAGGATGATTCACTGACCGTGATTATTAAAGTAATGACCTCGTTACACCCTCAAAAATCATGAGCTAATGTTATGTCCTTGTGTTTCAGAATATATTAATTGTATGTCATCATAAATGTATGTATTTATTCATATATTCAAGAGCCTTCCTCGGCTTAATGTGGATTCTTTAAGCTTATTCATATCTACTTGAAATTCGACCAAAATAAAGATGTCGGTTGTATTTTTATATATTAATAAGAAATGTTATATGGAAATAGGTATATTAATACTCTTTATTAAATATTTAAGTAATTTGTTTTGTAAAAATATAATATTAATACGACTTCGGATTCTGTTTACATCCTTTATGGTTTTTTTATGTAAGAGTAGGGAAAAGAAGCTTATGGGTCAGAGATTGTTGTTATATACTTTATTGTTTGGAGATGATGTATTGAGGTCCTATGTATTGTCTGTTTCATTTTCTAAACAACATGTACAGATCAAGGAATTATTAAAAACAATACATAGTAAAAATAGGCAGTGACCAAATTTCGCTATTCAATTCTATTTGCAGACTTATAATTAATGTAAAACAATATAATGTAACATACATACGAATATTCATATACATATTATTTCCTTCATATTTTTTTTAATGCAGGTAATTAAATTTTGTTTTCCGAAATACTAAGAAATAGTTGTATGATTCTTCGCATCTCAGAATTTCAGTAGCCCTTTTTGTGTCTATAGTGTTATTGTTTAAATAAAATATCATCATGTTAATGGTTAATTATTAATGGTTAATTTCCTTTAAGAAGTAATTTCCCTTACAACACACCTTTACCAGTTGGTAATTTAATTGGCCTTCTGTTTCTGTAATTTACCTATATTATATATAATTATAAATAGCTTACTGTACTTTGATATTAAATATATGTAAAGAAACCAAAAAATACTTGTATTTACGTTACTGAAACAATTAAAAGTTATATTTTTCATATAAATTTCGCCCTACCTCGTCATCTACCTTTTTTATTAATACAGGATGATTTTATAACCAGCCTTCTCTTTAATAGTATCTAAATTTCGGAATTCCTCGGTCAGTTATTGTATGTAAATGTTCGTAGAATGTTAAGTCTACCCTCCACATCAATTACTTGAAGACCGTCAACTTGTTAAGTCTCTTCAAGTTTCCACTTAGTGCTCTCTATGCACAAATGATAATAGTAGAGTAATTCTCTTGCAGTGCATCCTTCTTAATCCTTTGACACCAGTTTACATGTGACTGTAAAATATTGCAAGCGTTTTACTTAAAATTGTATGTTTAGTTTAGCATTAGCCATTATTGAATATTGTATTAAATTAATTTGTTATCAGACATCGTATTTTGTTAATAAAATAAACGTAATAACTCATTATATTAACAAACATTCAAATAAAATTCTTTTTTATATATTTTTATATCAAACATCAAAAAATCTCCTTAGTCATTTTGAAACTGAGAAAAATTTCATAAAAAAAATATGTACTTTGCCTTACTTATAATAATGTCGACCGTCCTAAAGTGTATATTTCTGTGCATTCTATTTAGATAAAGTTTACAACAACCTTAAATAATTCGATGTTCAACAATATAATAACTTTGTTCGTTGGTCTAATATTGCTGCCTTGTTGTTGTCTCCTGTGTGAGTTTTCTGGTAAACTTCATGTTGTTTCTTGATGTGGACAATCCATCTCAACATATCGCCGATCAATCTCAATATAAGGGTCGCCAAAGATTATTATGTTGTTACTTTTTGACAATGGTTCGGCGCTACATCCTTTAGTATTAAAAAAGCACCGAAAGAATTATTGGATGATAATGGAAATTAAAGTTAAAAAAATCATACGTTTAACACTTTCTCAAAATAGTACCTAAACATATTAAAATAATTAAGGTGGATATCAAGGGATATTCGTTTATTCCATTTAGAAACATGAAAAGGCAAACAGAAGAGGTTCTTTTTAAATTAACCACTAAATAAATAGCTATTTATGAAACAAAAAGTTGAGTTCAAATTCAATTTTTTTTTTCATAAAGCTTGGGCAGCACTTTGTTGACACTGCTATAGTTCATTTTTCTGAACTTTCTTATTCAACTGTAAGACTGCGCCTTCAGTTTCTGTGGTTTTTAATAATTTTGTACATTGAATTTGCAATTAATTTATTCTAATAATATAATAAAATCTTATCAAATATAAACCAAACTAGATCAGAATAAAAAGAGACAGGAACACAAATGTTTGTCCCTGTCTCTTTTTATCATAAAATATCAATACAAGGCTGTGAAAATTTTGTGAAAACGCTTTACTTATATATGTTTGTGTTTTAATACTGCAATTGTTTTTAAAAAATTTAACTGCTGCAAATATATGTAATACACCTGTAGAAAAGTAAGTTGAAAAAGTGTTATATAACTTGATACAAATATTAACTTTTTACATTCGTTTATCGTGTCAATGTTAACTAATTATCTTAAGAACAACTACAGTTATTTATATATAATATGATATACGTCACTTAATACTCCATCTATATGTGTGCACTCAATCACTAAAAACTTATCATATATATTATAGTACAAGTATTATTAATATATGGACTGTTTTACTGTATTTCTGACTTGAGAAGCTTACATTTACAGCCTTAGGGGACCATCACCTTATTTGATATTAATCTTAACTTGACATATTATCGTGTCCTTGAGAAAAAGGGAAGTCTGCAGAAAAAAATGATGCTGTGTTGTTGTGTGTGAGTGTTGCTGTTTCTTTCAAGGTACGAAACCATTATTTATTAAAGTATAAACACTTACGTAACGTAACGTAATGTATCTATGCTAAAATATTTTATAATATAGCAAATATACATATTATATCATGTTTTAAAGGTGTCAGATAACTTGATAACATTTTTCAACGGACAAACTTGTTCAAAACATAAACATTAGAATATTGATTATCGTATACCATTTAATAGAATTCACAATTTATTCATATTATATATGTTTTATAAATGTACATATAAAGTATTAACAGAACATTATATGTTGTATAGAAATGAGTAAGTTTATGATTAATAATGATTTAATTATGTCGGCTGTTTGACATACTATTCCTAGCCTAGATTACAGAATTAATAATAACAAAATTACATTTTTTTATTAACATAACTGTTTATTTAACATTTAGGTAAATATTGGGGTAAGATTAATGTCACAAATTTGATTTATTTTTATAAGTCCTTGTTTATAAAAAAACAAAATCCCCCCCTCCCAGCGCGTCGCTCCGATGTTTTGTCGTCTGAGGACGTTAGGGTCCCTCCCTAACCCTATTCAACCCTAGCCACCCAACTAACGGCATCCTAAGCCGTGGTCTGAGCCTCACAAGAAGCGCCCTGAAGACGAGCGTTCTCCTGGGGCCCTTCAGGCCCCTCTTTTCAAGGGGGCTCCACACCCGCTCACTCCATCGGAGAAGCTTTCATGGTCCGTACGGATAACAGCAGAGACAAACCAAAAAAATCAAAACATTTGTTTATTATTGTTTTAATAATTAATTTCTTTATATTTTATACTTTTTTAAAACTCACCTACAATGTATTTCATATACAAATGTATCTCTGTATATGTATGTTAATTGTTAAATAAAAATTATACATATTAAAAAAAACTTAGGTAGTAACATGATTTTAACTGATAATACCTATCGAAAAATAAAATTACTTATCCTCGGTCCTAACTGAACTTAATATCGTTTATTAGATAATATATTCTAATCTTCTCTTTACTTTCTCTTCAAAGGCCGGCAACGTGTTCTCGCATCCCCGGATATTGCAGGAGAACATAATCATCAATGATTACTTTCCACCAGGTGAACGCATGCTCTTTTGAGATGTCTTAAACATATATATAAATATATATAAAGTTTCAAAGTATTTTATAAGAACGTCATATTTTATTAAATCTCTTTACTACACACGTTTATTATCCAATATGTAGTATGTAAGCATCACAAATTAATTGAACAGCCTTTGTTCTCTATAGGAGTTATCTTAAAAAAAATACGCCAAGATATTGAGAAAAAGGTTTATATTAAATTTCCTTACAAACCGAACGATTAATCGAAAGGTTTTACTTATACAGACTTTTACAAAAGAGCAAAAATTATTACCACTTACAAAAATTTAGTATTTAGTTGTGAACGAGCACACGAGAAGTCGGATATATAATATGTTAGATGAATTGAATTCAAAAAATCATACCACAATCTAAATGGTGTAGGTTAAATTTCATCAACATTGCATAAATGAAATATTTCTCATTTTTTATTATTATATTGTTTTACTTTGCACCTGAATACATTCACTCCGTATTAGATTTTTCTTTAAAGTGTCGTCTTGAAACATAAATCATAATAAACCTTTTTATTTAGTAAAAAAATAGTTACGTGCTTAGTAAATGACACATGACTCGAAGAAAAACATTTTTAAATATTTATCTATTTTGCCTTTTCATGTGTTTTGTCTCTTCTTAATTATTAATATTCATCTGCTCAGGATATTATATGATAAATAAATTAAAACATAATATCACTTAATTTAATTTTCATAAAATTGGAATCATAATTAAATTAATAATATAATAATATCATCTGATTTTATTATGATTAAAATAATTATAACTAAAAACTTTCGTCAGAGTTTTCGAATTATTGCATATGATGTTCTATTTAGTAAAAATTTTGTTAGTATCAAATTGAAGGATAGTTTTAAAAGTTTCATATCGTAAAAATCAAAAACTTTTAAAAATACTTGAAGGCTGATGTGTTACTTTTGTCTAATCCCTCAATTATTTGCCACAATTAAAAGCTGGTTTTGATTTGAATTTCTTATGAAAAGTAAAATGTAATAACATGATATAATTTTTATCAAATAATAAAAATAAACATTAATTATTCTAAACAGTATTGTTGTAATGTTGTCTAACATTAATTTTGCTGAAAATTTTTGAATTATATAATGAATATACTAACAAGTCGTTTCCATAAATATGACTTAACAAGCTGAAGTCTTTAAGTAATTGATAAGTGCTGACTCAACATTTCACAAACCGCACAATTCATACAATAGCTAGTCGTTCAAGAACTTAAAGACTATTACAAGAGTGACTTCACATAAAAAAAAAGTATCAGATACAGCATTCACGTTTGCTTTTCATTAAAATTTGTAATAACTTATAATTTCAGTAATGTTTTGTAGCAATTACTGCTAGAGGTATTAAGACATAGTGACAGATCGGCCTCTACTAATAGATGATTGAAAGTAACGACTCTATTCCATGATTATATAGTATAATAGCTCAATTTATTTATCTTTATTTAAATCAATATGCAATGATTTGTGCCAGTTGATGAAGTAATAGAATAAGTACACTTTTGTTTTAGGTTATTATTAACCATTTATATAATTTGCTGCAAACTTTAACTGCAATTACTAATTAAGTAAATAAGAGAGTGCAAACAAACGGAAAACGTTTTTGTAAATATAGTTATAATAGTTTTTATATTTATTTCCTGAATTAAATTAATGACATGAATATTAAACGTCACGTCGGGAACTTTGATGAGATTATTTTTCAGGAAGGATATTTTAAGAGAGGAAAATAATATTCTGCACTTACTTTATAAGTTTATGTTTAATTAAAAGCTTCGACCAAATTTTCAATTAAAGCAAAACAATTGCAGATATAAATACAACTAAAATCGTACTCGTACTACAAAAATTGCAATGCTGGTGATGAAATCTAAACATTGTAATAAAGTATTTAGTGCACTTTTTATGTAAGTTTTTTGGATGATATCCTTTATTACAGAAAAAAATTGTATTCCTATCGGTTATTTAAAATTTTTTGCCTCCAATAACTACCTTCTAATATGTAATGAATGATAATAAAGTGGTACTGCATGTGATATGATCATTATACAATAATTTTAGCGTCATTAGTTGAATAATAATTATTCAACTAATCACGCTGAAACTACTGTACAAAGAAAAATACATTTTACATTTTAAATTACTTCAAATCTTATAACGACTACAAATGTTTCGTCAAATAATTGATTTTCTATAAAGTATCAACACGATACTACTCGTGAATAAATACTCCAGTCACGTAATTGAGGTCACCCATAGCCAGTAAGGAGAAAAGGTCGGTTGGAAAGCACTCTTTGTAATTAAATCTTTAGTATAAAATATTATTTACTATAAAATAATTTATATTACTACGGTATTTTTATTTATTGTAATATAAAACAGTTAACAGACAAAGTATATAATTTAACCTGTCTCTATAATCTTATCAAATTACTTGATCATATAAGGCAGTGCATCATAAATTGTGTTCACAAAATTTATAGTCTTAAGTATTCGACTACAGACTTAAGATGTCAAATGTTGCAGCCTTATTTAATATATTACTTTAGAGGGTGAAATTAATTGGAGAGCAAAAATATATAATAAGATGAAAAACGTATATAAAAGTATAGTTTATTTAAACTTTTAATATATATATAATGATGGGTATGTATTATAAAAGTTATTTAGACTCCAAAGTAGATGCAAATGAAGGGCTAAAAATAACATTAGAATGTAGTTAGGGACGACTTAAGTCTTAATTAAGACGTAATATAAGTTTACGAGAGTTCTTACAATAGTAAGAACTCTATTAGTTTCTTTACTTACTTCCTTCTTTTCACTGCTAATAGCTTCAGCGTTTGTTATCTAAATGTTGTTTGAATGCAAAATCCAATTGAGAAACTGTAAGTTAATATATTCGTTAATAATGCTACTTTGTATTCAATATTTTATGCCTTGTTAGCCGTCACTTAATTCAATTTTATTTAAATAAATAAAATAAAACAAATAATTATGTGTTATATATCATATATAATTTTATAGTCATATAGATATGAGAAGACATGGATATTAGTTGATTTTCAAATTAATTCAGTCCCTTAAAGGGTATTACTGCAATTATCATTAACCTATACTTTACAATAAACCGTTAATTACATAAAACTGTAATTTATAGATTCATTGTTTGATAGTTAGTATAAGTATTGTCAAAAGTATTATTAAATTGATAAAATTAAATTCACTGAATCAATATAAAGTAAAATTACGATGTATAGCTCATATTTATATAATAATTAAACTCATGAGAATGTTGGTTTCTAATTTTATTGTGGTTATGTATAAATAATTGTTAAGGTACAAATGTAGAACGTATAAGAAATATTTTTATAATTACCAACAGAGGTATATTTTAAAGTTAGATAAGATGTTTAAGACACTTTTTCATAATATCGATAATAATCGTATGTTTGTAAGAAAACAAGAACAAATTAAAAAGATATAAAAATAATTTTAATTTTAGACCATGGCTATGTGACCATAACGACGTTTCGTTTCTTTGTGCACTCTGTTCTCGCACTTCGTAAGGTAAGTTTTAAGCTAACGTAACACAAGGTTAATTTAATTCATTTTATCTAAGACACTGATAGAACTTAATAAAATATAAATTAATTCGTATATTACGCGAATAACGAAGAATCTTAAAGAATAACATAACATTATATAATTATATAAATATGTTATATTTTCTTTATTTATATAATGAATATTATTCACATGTCCATAACCCAACTACTATTTAAAAAACTCAATAAACCTAATACGGTTATAAGTATAACATTTATTTGAACCTTACAAAAAGAATAAAGGCTACAATTTCAAAAATAAAGTTTCATAGTTACGTGCTTTAAATGTACAATAAAATAACCTATTATGAAAGGGTTGTAGATTAAACGATAAGTCTACCTGAACTTTATTAAACTATTTTAATTATTTTAATTATAAGATATATCAATCATATATGAAAGCGCTAAATGACAGTTATTTAATATATTTTATTTATATATTAATGCCAGTATGTATATTATTTAATTTAATACAACTTTTCACAATTGGAATATACATTTATTTATAATGATAATTTTTGAAAATAAAATCAATCATAGCTCTACGATTAATGTTGCACATAAATAATATTAAGGAATTAATTATTTTCTTCTTTTTACTTACAAATCAGGATGAGCTGAGATATCATAGATAAAATTCTGGGTTAACAAGTTCATAGCATGTATTTACGTGTATTTTGTTAGTAGATATTTATATTATAAACAATCTAGTGTTATTAGTCATGTACTAATAATTTTTAAATAATTTCGGTAGCGAGGTCACCTACCAGTTTGTGAGATGTGTTAATAAACAACTGTTTTATAAAAGATAGTAATATGAATATACGAAATTTAATATATAACAATAATTTTTACTGATGTAATTGGTTTTGGAAATGTTGTTAATTACCCTTAAGAAGTTGTGCAAATTCTGTAAATAAAGAACATAAAGAAAGTACAATAATTAACATATCTTTGAATGTGAAGTTCTTGTAATTCCGCGTGTATACTCGCTTAGAGCTCGTATACAAGGCATATAAAAGACATCACTGAGAAAATCTTTTTTTGTATTTTCTTTTACGGAAGTTGTAAAAAGTCCACTCATATAAGTTTCTGAACAAAATCACTGTGCCATTCTTGCAAATCTAGTATACTTTTTAAAATACAAGTAATACTACAATTTCTTAAAAAAAATATTTTTTTTAGACCTCAATATGCCTACAAAGAATATAATATTACGATTAGAATGACTAAGTAATAATAGTTCTTACAAAATTAAATAAGTTAAATCAAATAATTGTAGCTAAACGTTGCCATGGCTGTAAAGCTAAAATCAATTTATTATTTTGAAAAAAAAAAAACAGAATAAACTTTTTAACATTCAACAGTTTTTAACTTCGATTCATTGTTACATACACAAACACAAAATTTTAACCAATGTTTAATACTTATTTATTTTCAATCTTAAGTGTAAGTATTCTCTGTATTAATTTCTCTAGTACTTTATTTATTTATTTATTTATTTACCTTCACGCCATATCCGGGGTAGCCAGAGACGACGGAGCGCCAAACGCTACGGTCTCTGCATACCTCTTTCGCCTCGGCCACAGACATCAACCTCTTCATACATGCCCTCCGGGGGGTCCTCATGCTTTTTACGTGACCTTCCTCCAGTATCGTAGCTACTGTGTTTTCGAAGGTCACTCGAGGCCTCCCCCTGTCTCTCTTACCGCTCACTTTTCCCATATAAATCTTTTTTACCATTCTTTCATCACTCATTCGTTCAACGTGCCCAAACCACCTGAGCACGTTCTTCTTCATTCTCACCGTGATATCTTCGCTAGTACCTGCCATTCTGTGAATCTCTTAATTGCGGATTCGATCAGCTAGACTGACTCCGCATATTCTGCGAAGAGATCGCATCTCCACAGCATTCATCTTTCTTACTTCTTTTTATTCTTTTACTTTTATTCTTCTTCTGTGTTACCAACGTTTGGCTGCCGTATAACAGCGTCGGTAGCAAAACTGCATTGTGTACAGCCAAACGTGCAGCTATACTGACGTTTTGCCGTCTCAACAATGCAGTCAAGGCACCATTGACTCTGTTACCGGCAGCAATATGCCTTTCCACATCCATTTCGTATCTTCCGTCTCTGCTAAACATACTTCCCAAATATACCACTTCATTCACTTGTTCTATTATCTTATCATTCACGTTGATCTTACGTTCTGTTCTTTCTTCATTTCTTTCAAATATCAGAACCTTCGTCTTATGTACATTCAGGTTAAGACCATTAATTTCACACCCATCTTTCAGAGTGGTGACCAATGCCTGCAAATTGCATTCTGATGATGCAATGAGCACTGCATCATCTGCATATAGTAAGCAATTGACCTTAAGGTCACCTACTTTCACTCCCATGTCACTATCTTTCACTCCTTGGAGACAACTATCCAAATACAAATTGAACAACCAAACTAACATAGCGCAACCTTGCTTAACACCCGATTGGATGTCAAACCAGGGCGACATGCCAGCTCCTACTCGCACACAGGCTGAGTGATCTCGGTAAAGAGACCTTACAGCCTGTAGCAAGGGTCCGTTCACATTGTATCGGGGCAGTATCTCCCATAACTTCTTTCTCACAACCCTGTCAAACGCCTTTTCCAAATCCACAAAAGCACAGAAAACCTTTTGGTTTAGGGCCAAAAACTTTTCCGTGATCATGCGGAGGGAAAAGATCTGATCTATACACCCTCTTCCAGGTCTAAAACCTCCTTGTGCCTCCCACAACAGCCTTTCAAATCTCTCTTGCATTCTTCTCGCTAAAATTTTAGCATAAACTTTACCGCCCAATCAAACTGATGGCCCTATAGCTTGCACAGTCTATCTGTGAACCTTTGCCTTTATACAAAGGTACGATGACTGCACTTCGCCAATCGTCTAGTACTTAGAAGTACTTAATACGAATCTATATGCCAATTGACTGTATTGTTAAAATACTTTAATTTAAGCATTTCTACAACTATACAAATATTTAAAAAATAAAAGAAATAAGAAACCCATTACTCTTTAAAAGAATTTAAATTAAATCTCTGTCTTGGCTTCAAATTGTCGTCTCATTATTCGAGACCGAGAGTTCTCGCGACCGTTCTAAGATAATTGTTCAAACTATTCAAACATCTTTTAATCAAAACTTCACAATTCTCTTCATATTTTATTATAATTTTAAAAGTTTATTTGAAATAATGTGCCTATTGTAGAAATAAGATTTTTAAATTTATAAGAACTCTTGTACCAGGAAGTGTCATTTGCACTCTTTGCAGAAATTACTCCGAAATCTCTATCGTAGTTAATAGCAAAAAAATCATGAAATTCTCAAACTACCTACTACCTCCACAATTTGTTAACTTTGATATATATTTAGTAACAATTTATAAAGCCTTTGTGTGAATTACCTTGTGTTTAGTTATTTTTGCTTTTAGTATATTGTTTCCTTTATCATATTGAGCGTTTGAAAGAAACCTATTCCGTGACCATTGTGTAGCATTTTGAGTGCTTTGTTCATTTGGTCTCATCGAAAAACCCTGAGATTCAAACGATTTGACGATATTTATCGTCTGAGTATAATTAACGTTACACACTGTCTTTTCAACGCAGGCGGACAGAGTTGCTACCAAATAGTAGTAGTATAATTTAATTTTTAAATCACATTACAATTTTCAAGTAAACTGCGCGATGAATTTACCGGTATAAGCACTTTGTAGAACTTTATTCTAATTTTATTATTGTTGTAATTTTAGTATCTTAGTTATAACAGCTTTATTTATGTTGAGAGTCTGAAAGGTTAAAGGTTATGTATACAAAGCAGTTATCAGTAAAAATTTCTCTTTGGATAATTTTGTTATCAAAGAAAATAATCTTATCTTATAAAGTTATATTTTATTTGTGTTTTTTTCAGAAGTATATGGTTTAAAAATTATAAAATAGATATAAAATGGCTTGATTAATTACAATTATCATTGGTTGACTAAAACGTACTATTGACCATATTTTTTTATTTACCAATGAAATAATATCAAATAAAATAAAATAAAAAATAAAATCAACAGCACTAAAGTTTTGGTGTCAGTTATCACATCATCTTCATTATCAAGTTCACCTAAAACCAGTCAAAAGTAATTATATATCGTGCTGTGAGTGAGAGATCAGGTCGTTAGAACCGTTGCCTTTCTATTCTTATGTCTCTTCATTTTGAATTTCGCACATGCTGGTAAAAAGGAAAATGATATTTTCTGTTGTTACTTATTCATTTCAAATGTTAAAATAATTAAGAAGAATGAACTTGTATTCCTACTAATAGAATGAATATTTATTATAAATATTTTTATTATGTTAGAAGCTTATCATCTTTCTTAAACTTGCTGAAGAAGGAAAAAATATTTTAAGGAAATAAATTTTTCTAATGACGACTTTAATCGGTCGTAGCGACTTGATTTACTGCAATGGCTTTCAGATTGTTTATTCCATTTGTAACAAGGGTATACAATTCATCTGTCTTGTGAATTAAAGTACCATTTTATCTTTATGTATATATATATATTCTTTGTATAAAAAATAATATCATATGCTTCAAAAATAATATTATATGCTGCTAAGCAAAAAGTTAGGAAAAATGTAAGAATATGTCAAGCGGAACTCAAATAATGTGTCCCAGATTGTTTTGCCTGAAACATCACTTTTCTTCTGAAGAACAAACTTTCAGTTTGCTGAATAATATATTATATATTTTATTTTTATATATATTTTACTTTAAGGTTTAATAGATTTTTTTGCTTAAGAAAGTTTAATGAAAAAAAAAGTAGATAATCTCGTAATATCCTGCATCTAGATCTAGATAGACAAATCATCTTTATTGTTGTGTTTAATGTTTTCATAAACATCTTTTGTAATTTTACTTCACACTCGGTGATTATTTATTGAAACGGATCTGTCTATCGTAAACGTCTCAATTTATTTCCAAAAAGATGAGATTTTTGATAATAAGTGTACTATTAATTAGTAAATATCATAACATCATTGCAGTGGTCAAAAACATTATGAATTTAACGGTTACAGTTTACAATATAGTTTTATTGAAAACGGAGGAATTTATCCCTTAAGGGATCCTTATTATTTTGTTAACCAATATCAGTTTAACACATAATTTGGCACAGAAGAAAGCTAGTGAATTAATGCGTAATGAATTAAGTTGATTAATCTACGCAATTAGAGTCATGAATAACGAAACAGAAAATAGCATTATGTGAATGAATATGTCAAGTCAGTACTTACAGTTCCTTGACTGGATTTGTAATCAAACAACATTTAGAAAATAGGCACCGCAGCTATTAGCCGTGAATATTGTAAGAGCTCTCTTAAACTTATATAACGTCTTAATTAAGACTTAAATCGTTTTTAACTACTTTGAATATGTAAAACGATGTTATTTTTAGTACCTCATTTTCATCTACTTTAACGTTTAAATAATTTTTACAATTTAATTTGAAATAATTTATTATAGATTTTAATTTATATAAGTTTTTATCTCCTGATACTATTCCTTCGGCATACTCATCTCATCTAAGAATTATTGTCGTGATGTGAACATTCATGTTATTATTTTACTTCAAATTATAAAAAAATAACATTCCAACTGTAAATAAATATATATAGATAAGGTTACATTAATGCCAATTGAAGGTTTGATAAATTAAATAGATGTTTAATAATAATCTGTAACAATATTTTCTTGTCTTAAGTTTATTATTTCATCAATTGTGGCATTACATTGTAGTTTGAATTAGGTACAAGTAAATAAATTGAGCTATAGAAACATTGAATATAGGTATATAGGCGTGACCGATCTGTCAATTTGTCCTTATATAAGTAGCTGTAATAAGTAATTTAAGACAAAAAATCAAGTTTATTGAACACTACACTGTTTATAATAATATTTATTTTATTGTGAGATGAACCAGAAAATATATGCTTATTTAAGTTTGATGAGCAATACAAAATGTTACCAACTTTAATTATTGCATTATTGTATAGTTATTATGTGTAAAATTAAACAAGCAAAAACATTTAAAGACTATTCGCAAGAATGTGTCACGCTTCGCATTGGCACATTCTAGTCGTATGAATTTCAAAATGGTCTTCCGCCATTACAAATACGTTCCATTTTTAAACTCTTAATCTGACCGCTTCGCGTTTGTGGGAAATATGCATTGAATTGATTATTATAAAAAAGTAGATACTTGTATAGGTGATATAACATAAGATGGATAGATAACAACTGTTATGGCTGTTAAATCAGTGCAATAATTTTTGAGTTTTGGAGACGTACACAAACCATCAGAACATTTATATATATATATATATATATATATATATATATATATATATATATTTAAATTACAGAAATATGAAACATTTAAAGCTATTATTTTAATATTGAATATTATTATATAAATTATTGCTTATTGACTCTTGTGATAGAAAAATAACAATAATAATGTTCATGAGTTTCGTTAAATGTAACTTTAATTTGTTGGTTAAATTTTATTGAATACATACGCCTCACAACTCTTAAAAGAAAAACATCATAGCTGTTTTCATAAAAAAAATTATAAATTATTTTCAGTATATTAATTCAGTAAGATGGAAAAGGCAAGGGATGGTTTTCAAGTTCAAAATTTCTGCCAGCGTTGCACTTACTTTGTTTTTGAAGTAAGTTTATGTAAACTCTATTAACATAGCGGTGGTTTATCGCCGTATAGCCACAGGTATCTACAACGTTTATTAACATTTAACACCTTATTACTGGTATAATTTAATAATAATAATGTGAAAACATCTATATTTATATAAAGAATATTAAGTGTTTATTTTACTTAAAACAAAAATGCCGATTAGAAAATCTAAGTTTTTTTCCGTCTTCATGAATAACGATTGTCTTAATATTACAGTAAAAAACTCAATAAATTCTCGACTTGTATTGTCTCAATGAAATTATATCTCTTAGTTTTAATTAAAAACCAATTGTTAGTTTTTGAGTTTATTATATTTAAACATGTCTCTCTAAAGAGACAAAATGACAGACGCGACGAATTATTGTTTTGTTAATGAATTATGGTCGTTCCCAATATTTAGTCTGACAACTTTTTCCGAACCAATGACAGAATCTATCTATGTTTATTTTTTTCTGAATTAATGAATAAATAATTAATTTAATTTATTTCTTTAGAGAGCTTTGAGAGTAGGTTGTATTGAATTATTTACTTTGAAATTTGCTTAAGAAGAGTAGCAAAGATGTTTTTTATGCAACTTATTCGTATTCTTATTTATTTGTCTGTAAAAAGGAGAGTGCAATTGATATTATTAACACGTACCGTTTATTTAGATTGGCTTATATTTCACTAAAATATTAGAATAATAATAGTTCGATGACTATGCACCTTTTCGTTCTCGAATTTTTTGTATACAAGAGAAGTAATATAAATTATTTTTCTTTTAATGGTTATTGAAATCTAAATAATATTTAATCTCCAAAGTTTTTCTTTTATTTAATCCTCATAACTTGAACCTGGCCCAACAGTTGATCTGTTTCTGTATTACCACTATGGGACCTGTAAAGGCACGTGTAGACTTTGAAGTGATCGTCCATGTCCACGAGCAGCCAGAGTACGGACAAGTCCCAACCTTCAAACAGTCTTGTTAGAATCCTTTTTTTTATTATAATTCTTACTATCAATGTTTGCATAGTAATTGAGTGTTAAAATGTAACATTACTAGTTACACACAACAATTTAATCTACTCAATTATAAAAATATTTAAGCATATTTTATCATACTGTGACCACAAATAAATGTCCTGATATTCTTTGTTTTGAGCATAAATGTCAATAAAGTTAGTTGTTATTATCTATGTTAGTATACAGACTTTTGATATGATACTGAATTATATTGCACTATAAATATACAATATATTCAAATATAAAATAATGTATTTCAACATATTATATATTTTTATGAAAACAGATAAATCAACGCCGTAATAAGTCTTACTTGTTCAAAACTCGGTCAAAAATACACGCATTTAAAACTTGTACTGTAAATAACTACGATCTTTGAAAATTACTACTAATTTCAATATAGGTTAAATTCTAATTAGATAAAAAAAAAGACAAAAAGATAGTATTCATTATTTTTTTATCTTAAGTTTTGAAAACTCGCTTGAATAAATACAGGGTGTCCGCTGGCAGATTTTATACTTTAAAAAATCAAAATGAAACAAAAGTATAAAGAAATCAAATTTATATATTTATACAGAGTAATAACGCGGATTTTAGGTTTTAAAAATAACTGCACTCAAATGGCGTCCTTCTAGCCGCAAGCATTCTTCCAATTTTTCTTTCATGTTAGCGAATACTCTCTTGCAAAGTTCTGGACTGATAGCCGCAATCTCGCGTCGGATATTTTGAAGCAGGGCCTTTATTGTTGATGGCGAATTACAGTATACACGAGATTTTAGATATCCCCACAGGAAAAAGTCACAAGGGGTCAGATCAAGAGATCTAGGGGACCGGGCTATGCTACCAAAGCAACTTATAAATTTTCCAGGAAAAAGTGGTCTGAGTTTAGCCATTGAGTCTCTGGAGATGTGTGTCGTAGCCTCATCCTGCTGTAAGTGGGTTTTGTTATTGTACCTTGCATGACGGTGCAACGCCGGTATAAATAAGTTGTCCAGCATCGCACAGTATCGTTGTGAGTTAACGGTTTCGCCTCTGTGGTTAAAATAAGGTCCAATTATGCCATATCCAGAAATGGCGCACCAAACTGTGGTCTTGGGGTTGTGAAGAGGCTTTTCATGGAATTCTTTTGTATTGCTCGCACTCCAATAAGGAATATATTCTGTTTATTAACGTACCCTCCGATATGAAAATGTGCCTCGTCACTGAAAAAAATGTTACATAACCGCGTAGCCGTAGAAAATTGTTCCAGAACGACTCTAGTATAACTCTGCCTTTTTATGAAGTCATCTTCTTTCAATTGTTGGATGATTTGGAGCTTATATTGATTAAACTTCATTTTTTTTTTAATAATTGTATGAACTGATGTCTTTTTCAAACCCGTTGATGCTGCAATTTTTCGAACAGACTTACGGGGGTTTGTCACAATTTCCCTTAGCAGTTTTCAGGAGTAGTAACATCCGAGGATTGACAAGAGCTATCGGCCTTGGAAGTAGAAGCATAGACCTTTTTTGAACCTATGGTACCTATGTCGTATCGATCTGGAAATTCGCCAAAGGGAGTTCGTTCTCATTCGGGTGGTACGTGGTAGAAAGGTCCTTGAAAACTGCACAGTAGAAGATCGTCACGCATTAAGAAATTGGACTGGAAACATAATTAAAGTATTCTTTTATTAATTTGTTTAGAGTTTATTTCTTAGTAAGTTTTAAAAATATATAAAAACAAAAATGTTCTAATAAGATTTTATAATATCACAGACTTACAATCATTCTCCCTTAAGTTAACAATTTACATCAATATGGTATATCGTTACTTTTGATTAATTTGTACGAGAATGGTCATTTTTATTAAAATATCACTTGGTTGAAAAAAATGTATACAAAAATTCTAGCTAAGCCACATTCTGTATGAGATACCTCAAAATAAACTTCTGATGGCTGATAAAGACAAGTAAGTAGTATATAAGTAAATTTATATAATAAATTTCATGAATAAAAAAATATGAGAGTAAACCCTGAAATATTTTGTCTCTTTGGGAACTAACTTTTCTCAATGTTCTCGGAGATTTTCATATCCACTGATATTTAGGACGAATTTAATTAGATTTAAATAGTTTTTTTTTTCAATATAAATGTCGTGTAAACGCTGAATAATATTTTTCAATATATTTCTACTCGGAGATTTTCATATCCACTGATATTTAGGACGAATTTAATTAGATTTAAATAGTTTTTTTTTCAATATAAATGTCGTGTAAACGCTGAATAATATTTTTCAATATATTTCTACTGCATATAAGAATTAAGAGGTAATTAATTACAAAAGAACTTGTTAGTTCACGTTTGGTTCTGCCATGCTCTGAGTTCATGACCTCAAATAGGTTCGAAACTTATCGAATGATACAAATGATAGGAGTACAGCCAGTTAAGTATATACTATAAAAATAATATTTATTAACTTTAAATTTCTTATATGCATTTATATAGCTATTTTGGAAAAATATTAGGTCAATGGTGGCGACAAAAGTGATAACTTAGTATTACAAACAGAACTGAAATAAAATTTCTATACTGAGAAAAAATATGAATCTCACTGAATGACAAAATTTATAATCATATGTTTTATCGAAGATGCGTTTGAATGAACATAGAAAATTAATTATTTACAGATATGTCACATGAAGATAAAAAATTATTTGTAAAACCACAAATTTCATAATAAATTTTTTGGTACTTTATGAATTTGTGGAATTCACCTACAATATAATGTATTTAATAACCCTACCTCTAGGAAACAAAAAGGAATACATTATTTAAAGGTTATTGTGTAGATTATTACTTTCATATCATAACAAACAATAATAGTGTTTTCAAATAAATATTCAATGTCAGCAATGAGTTCTGCTGTGTTAATGCTGCTAGTAAATTATAATATTATTAGTAATAGTAATCTCAAAGATGTAATTTTACTTCTTAGTTAGATAAAAATGAAATCTAATCTTTAAGAGATATTTAGGGATATAAACTAAAGTACAGAAATTGTGTACCACAAAAATAAATTTCCACAATGTGTTTTTGCATTAGAAAATTACTAAACAGCGGATTACTACTGAAAGCTTTATTTTGAATTTCTTTCTAAATTAATATAAAGAACATCTTAAAACAAAAGAGAAACGAACTACCATATATTGATATAAAATACGATATAATTGAAATTCTCCATCTGCACGTGTGCATGTCACTAAAAACATGTGAATTATACCTTGTAGGAAGTACATTAATATATGAACTAATTTACTATTCTACTGACTTGAAAAGCTTGTTTTTGCAGCCATAGGGGACCATCACCTTATTTGATATTAATCTTAACTTGACATATCGCGACCCTAAGAAAAAGGGTCCTGTCTGCAGGAAAAAAGATAACCCTCAAGTGTTGCTATTTCTTTATAGGAACAGAACCATTATTTCTTAAAGTATTTACCGTAACGTCCCTATGTTCTTATCTTTGACTTCTTTTCTTATAAAATAAAAATATATGTTTATAATATCATGTTTATAAGGTTTTATATAACTTGGAATGAATAATTTTTCATTGGACAAACTTGCTTAAAACACAAAAATTCCATAGATTATATAAAAAAATGTTTTAATCTTGAAAAAACGTTGAGTATTTTAAACCATTTCATAGAAATCACAATACGTTAATATAAACATGTTACATACATGTATATATAAAGGTTTTGTAAATTTAATTCAAATTCAAAATATCTTTATTCAAGTAAGCATTTACACGCACTTTTGAATCGTCAATCATTACAATACAAAAAAAGGTCAGTGTAGTCAGTCCGTAAGTAAGCTACCACCAGCTCGGAATGCTGCTCTGTTGAGAAGAGCCGGTCAGAATATCAACAGTTGCTCTTTTCAAAAGAAATATAACAACCTTAGGTGATGTACATTGGAATATAAATCCTGCAAATGATTCAACAACTTAAGTTCCACATATTTCGATCCACTAAAAACTCTTGAACGTTATATACGTTGATACGTTATATAATAAGACTTATTTAATAATAATTTTGATTTAAGATTTAAAACCAAGAAAAGGAAGGTCTAAGATATCTTCTGGAACTTTATTAAATATGCGTATACTCAAACCCATGAAGATTGACTTTTTGAAGACGAAATTTTGGCGTTAAGAGTTTGTTTTTATTTCTCGTATTTATCGCGTGTCTGTCACTGTTTTTATATAACTATTAAAATTTTGGCGTATATATAATATGTTATTAAATATGTATGGAGAAGCGACTGTAGGAATACCTATTTCTTTAAAAACATCTCTCAGAGAATCTCTAACTTTTAAGTTATAAATAGCCCGGACAGCTCTTTTTTGTAAAATAAATATAGAATTAATTTCGGCAACACTGCCCCATAATAAAATACCGTAAGATAAAATACTATGAAAATAACTAAAATAAAGAAGTCGAGCCGTATTATCGTCCGTTAATTGTCTAACTTTTATAAGTGCAAAGACGGCGGAGCTGAGCTTGGCTGCGAGTGTTGAGAGTTGGGGGTTCCACTGGAGCTTTTTATCTAAAGTTATACCTAAGAAATTTGTTGAGTCTTGTTTGTTGTTTGTTGTTGAGTTGACTTAACTGTTAAGAAGCAAGTTAAAATTTTTACTTTTAACATTAGGAAGTGTAAACTCTATGCAATTAGTTTTCTTAGCATTTAAGACTAAATTATTAATTTCGAACCAATGAAGGACTTGTGACAAAGTACTGATTACTTAGTCATAATTAATCCTATCACGCTCAAATTTAAAAATAATCACGGTTTCATCAGCAAAAAGTACAATGTCACACAAACCCTCAACAAAAAAGGGCAAGTCATTAACATAAAGTAAAAACAAAAAGGGGCCCAGAATAGATCCTTGTGGTATACCCATCTTTAGGTGAGAACCAGTATTACCATTATTTACGTAAACTGTCTGGACTCTCAAAAAGTCATTCAGGTACGAGGCAATAAAATCAGGCGCAGCGCTACATACACCGTAGTGGTTAAGTTTGCATAGCAACGTCTGATGGTCCACGCAATCAAAGGTTTTGGACAAATGGCAAAACACCCTAATTAACTCTGCGACTCTCTCTCATACTCACTGCGACTTCTCTCATGCGTCGTAAATGTGCTTAAGAAGCGCGGCACCCGCATCAGTCGTTGATTTGCTTTTGATGAAACCATATTGTTCACTATGCATGATCCCACTGCTATACACAAACTCTGACATCTGATTTAAAATAATTTTCTCGATGATCTTTCTTAAGATCGGTAAAACCGAGATAGGACTATAATTTTCGGGATCCCATTTATCGCCACTTTTAAACAAAATAACTATTTTACTGTTTTTGATCAGATCTGGAAATATACCAGTTTCGACAAATTTGTTAGAAATAAGGGATAATTGAGGGGCAATATCATTTATAATAGTGATAAGCAATTTAACTGACATACCCCAAAGATCATCGGTTTTCTGCGAATTTAAGGTTCTAAATGTTTTAACTATTTCATCTGACGTGACAGGTTTAAAAGCAAAACAATTATTATTGACTTTAACATTTTTGTTCAATTCGGCAATTGCATCAGATGATGAAGAATTTAAATTACGCGTGACTGTTATTGGAATTTCAGTAAAAAAGGTCTTAAAATAATAATAATAATAATCAAATATGTTTTGGAAATTTGTTAATATATATTGCAAATTATAATTGTTCAATATATTATTCAAATATGTTAAGATTTACTGTACTTTAAAAGTATGTTTAAAATATAGTTGTTTTGATTAGATAAATTTTGACTGCCGATAGTCGTATCAAATGTGTATTAGTGAGTACTCGACTTTCAATTTATATTTTTTTTTCTATAAAAAGAGGTGTATTGACAATGTTAGCGTTAGCAGTGTTAGCTTTAAAGCAAGTTTGTGGTCAGTAATGTTATACTAAAATGGTTATTTAAATTGGTGACATAAAAAAAAGATATGTTTATGAATTTAAATTTTACATTTATATATCATCTACAGGGCCTGTGTAATGAGTATTCATACAAGTACTAATTGTGACCTGCCACGCTTCGCAGTTGCCCCTTCTGGCGGCTTGGCTGAGAGACAGTTGTTGTTAGATAGTGTTGCGCTTGTTTCAAAAACACCAAAATAAAATAAAACAAAACAAGATCATACAAAACGTCGAATTTCAAAATTGTTGTCCTGTTTTGCAAATACGTTCCATTTTAAAACTCTTTATCTGATCACCTTGCTAAGAGGGAAATGTGCATTGAATTTATGACATGTGCATTGAATTTATGAATTATACTGGCAACACTGGCCCAAGCAAAACGTCAAAGTGCAGCTCCCATATAATTAATTAGTATAAAATATAAATAACTATTATTTGATTAAAATAAAGTGTAATTACTCATTAAAATACGTTATCAAATATAGAAATAATATTTGAAAGTAAATTTGTAGCAAGAAAAGTGTGTAACACGATAATCTTCGAAGCTGTCACTTTGTCAACGGCAGCATTTCAAACTTTGGGGAGTATTTTGTTTCAATTTAAATATACATTACACTCATTATACTGCACAATACTCATTTTAAAGTGAGTGACGTCCATCCACACACTCGGGCTACGTTATTGACTCACTTTGCTTGACTAGTTGGAAGCAAAGTTGAAGACAAAAAACATTGGCCCCATACAAAACCACTTACTTTATTTTACTTTACATTATATAAGCATTTAAAAATCATTTTAAAATCGTTCCCATAAGCCTTTATTGCCAAAGTGTTAGCAGTAATAGCTATTTAATAAAATTATAATATCTTAATCATATTGGTTTAAAAATAATTCATATATAATTAACTATATTAATAACTTCATTAATTCATTGTTAAATTTCTTTTATATATATTAACATTAATATAACCTTCTTTTAATTATTTTATTAACTTATCCAATTGTTTTAGTTCATTTTTATTTGTTTATTTCTTTGTTATTTATTACAACCTTTCTTTCCTTTTCTTACTTACACTAAATCCTTTCAGTTAACAATGGAAAAAGTAGTTATGACCCGCAAGACCTCTGCGAAGGAGTCGGAGTACAAATTAAAAAAGGCTTTAGAAGAACTAAGATCTTCTAAAGATTTTTGCAAAAAACTACTTCAGGAGCGAGAGGACAGTGAGGAGGAAATTAAAAATGTTGTAAGGAGAAATACTGATCTTAAAGGTCAGCTCGCTGAACTACATACCAATTACTTGGATATTGTGGCTCAGCGAGACCAGTTAAATAATATAGTGACTACGTTTGACCAGTGCAGCATTGAGCATGAGAGAGCACTAGATCGCATTTCAGAACTTGAGTCTGATTTGATACAGGCTAGAAAGTTAATTTCAGACCTGGAAACATGCAAATTAAATATAGATAGTCAGCATACTCATAGCTTATATGAGGAACTGGTTGAATGCAAGTCACAACCTACTCAATCAGATTTAAATAATAGAAATCCAGTATTAATTGATTTAACACAGGATGATTTAAGTATTGTGCCCCCCATATACTTCTCAAGTCATAATAAATTGAAGAAGTATATTAAAGTAAACAAATTAATAAAAAAATATAATAAAATAATAAATAATAAGTTTTCAGCTAAGAAAATAAATTATCTCAAAAATGAAAACTCTAAATTAATAAAAAAAGCAAACCTTTTTAATAGGAAACTGATTGAGAGTAGGTCTATGTATGAGCGAGACACCCAAAACTTATATGAAGAAATCTCACAATTGACTTTTTCTTTACAATCAATTAATAAAAAATATGAATCCGCTCAACAGCAGATTAAGGAACACATTGAAGCCACAAGTAATTTAGTGGACTTGTGTAATTATAACTTGGAACGGTTTGAGTCTTTAACAGATAATTACTCTAATTGTAGTTGTGTGAGTAAAAAAATAGATGAAGTTAGTAAAATAAGCTCTGAGGTGTTGGGTGACTCGGCTATACATAATAAACTTAGTATTAAAGATGTAGATGTTATGACAAACAGTCAAACAATTAATAAGTCCTCCGCTGTGCTCCAAAATAATTACTTTGTTTTCTCTGACCAATTAGGTAAAGGCTTTGGGTCCCTTTTAAATAATGAATTAGATAATTTATGTAATATATGCACGCCTGGAGCCAGTTACCAACATCATGTAAATAAAATGATGAGCTACAATTTAATCAAAAATAGTACTATTGTATTATTACATGGAGATGGTTTGTCCGTTAAGAAAAGTGAAATTATTAAAAATATGGAAAAATTATTAATTATAAATAGCAAAAATAATTGTAAATTTGTATTGTGCTCATTTCCATATTCATTATCTTATTCGGACAAACAGAACAAATACATATATAATCTTAATATGACATTGTATAATTTGACATACCGTCATAGCGACGCTTTTCTTTATTTTGACATAAATAAATTTATTTATAATAGTTTTAGAATGACAAAAGGTACAATGTATCTGCCTCAGTATTATAAAAAACAAATTGCTACTTTAGTAGCATTTAATATAAAAAACTTCGTTATAAGGGATATAACGAAAAATGACATTAATCACAATAATATAACTGTGATAGAAAATAATCGTTCCACTTTAAACTGAATAATACGACAAAGCCTAAGCTATTTAATATTATCCACCAAAATTTACAAGGCTTAGGTGGCAAGGAGTCGGAAGTGGAACTTTTTGTTAAAAAATTCAATATTAGTTTATTGTGCATTACAGAGCACTGGTTGTCAAAGAGCAACAATATTATAAATATCGAAAATTATAAATTGTCAAGTTCGTTCTGTAGAGAGAAAGCTATTCGCGGTGGCTCACTTATCTTAGCTCGTAGTGATGTAGTTTTTAAGTCTCGTTCAGACATAGTGGCGCTCTCTGTCGAGCGAATTATTGAGCTATCCTGCATTGAGCTCAATGAATATATTATCTTATGCGTGTACCGACCCCCCTCTGGAGACTTTGATGAATTTGAAAATAAAATGGAGGATATTTTAACAACACTTTGTAATAAAAACAAATCGGTGATAGTGTGCGGCGACTTCAATGTAGATATATTACAAGTAACTTCGTGTAGTGTTCGTTTATTAAATTTGTTTAAATCCTATAACCTGTTAAACGTCTTTTCGGAACCTACTCGAATAACTAGTGTTTCCGCGACTTGTATAGATAATGTGTTCTGTCACTGTAACGTATATGAAGAGAGGATAATATCGAATTTAAGTTCAGACCACTGTGGTCAACAATTTTCTCTCTTAATTAATCATGAAATTGCAAGACCCCAAAAATTTACTTGTAGACCAATAACGAAAAATAGAATGCTCACTTTTAAAAAAAATGTTGCAAAAATAGTGGTTAAAGAAAATGTAACCAATGATAATCCGAACAATTTATATAATAAAGTTTTCGATTTATTGTTAAATGAATTTAATAATATTTTTAAGCCAAAAACGTTTACGAAATTCTTTAAAATTAAATTTAGTGATTGGGCTACCGTAGGAATATATAGAAGCAGAGAAAGATTATATGATTTATATGGTGAGAGGCAATGGAATCATGATCCGGTGTTCTTAAATAGAGTCAGAAATTTCTCTAAAATATTTAAGAACGTTTGCGTATAAGCCAAGTCCATTTATATAAAAAATAAAATTTTAAATTCAGAAGATAAAATAAAGGCAACTTGGGATGTTTTATCTAGTTTTACTGGAAAATCTAGGGCTCCCAATGGACCTATAAAGTTAAAAATTGATAATATTGAAATAAATAAAGAATCAAAGGTGGCGGCTGTTTTTGAGACCGTTTTTACTGAAATCCCAATAACAGTCACACGTAATTTAAATTCCTCATCATCTGTTGCAATCGCGGAATTAAACAAAAATGTTAAAGTCAATAATAAATATTTTGCTTTTAAACCTGTTTCATCAGATGAAATAGTTAACACATTTAGAACCTTAAATTCGAAGAAAACCGGTGATCTCTGGGGTATGTCAGTTAAATTGCTTAGCACTATTATAAATGATATTGCCCCTCAATTATCCCTTATTTTTAACAAATGTATCGAAACCGGTATATTTCCAGATTTGATGAAAAACAGTAAAATAGTTCCTTTGTTTAAAAGTGGCGATAGATTGGATCCCGAAAATTATAGGCCTATCTCGGTTTTACCGACCTTGAGTAAGGTCTTCGAGAAAATAATTTTAAATCAGATTTCAGAGTTTATGTATAGCAGTGGGATCATGCATAGTGAACAATATGGTTTCACCAAAGGCAAATCAACGACTGATGCGGGTGCTGCGCTTCTTAAGCACATTTACGACGCGTGGGAGAAGTCGCAGAATGCAATTGGGGTGTTTTGCGATTTGTCCAAAGCCTTTGATTGTGTGGACCATCGAACGTTACTATGCAAACTAAACCACTACGGTGTACGTAGCGCTGCGCTTGATCTTATTGCCTCTTACCTGAATCAAAGAATCCAGACAGTTTACGTAAATAATTCTAAATCGTCTGGTTCTCACCTAAAGATGGGTGTTCCACAAGGATCTATTCTGGGCCCCTTTTTGTTTTTACTTTATATTAATGACTTGCCCTTTTTTGTTAAGGGTCTGTGTGACATTGTACTCTTTGCTGATGACACCTCGCTTATTTTTAAAGTTGAGCGTGATAGGATTAATTATGACGAAGTAAACAGTACTTTGTCACGAGTCCTGCATTGGTTCGAAATTAATAATTTAGTGTTAAATGCTAAGAAAACTAAATGCGTAGAGTTTACACTTCCTAATGTAAAAAGTAAAAATTGTAACTTGCTCCTTAACAATGAAGTGTTAGAATTAATTGACTCAACAAAATTCTTAGGTTTAACATTAGATAGAAAGCTCCAGTGGAACCCCCATCTCTCAACACTCGCAGCCAAACTCAGCTCCGCCGTCTTTGCAATTAGAAAAGTTAGACAATTAACGGACATAAATACGGCTCGACTTGTTTATTTTAGTTACTTTCACAGTATTTTATCTTACGGTATTTTATTATGGGGCAGTGCTGTCGAAATTAATTCTATATTTATTTTACAAAAAAGAGCTGTGCGGGCTATTTATAACTTAAAAGCTAGAGATTCTCTGAGAGATGTTTTTAAAGAAATAGGTATTCTTACAGTCGCTTCCCAATACATATTTAATAACATTTTATATATACGGCAAAATTTAAATAGTTATATAAAAAACAGTGACAGACACGCGATAAATACGAGAAATAAAAACAAACTCGTAACGCCAAAGTTTCGGCTTCAAAAAGTTAATAAATCCTTCATGGGTCTGAGTATACGCATATATAATAAAGTTCCACAAGATATCTTAGACCTTCCATTTCTTAGTTTTAAATCTAAAATCAAAAGTTTATTGTTAAATAAAGCTTATTACAACGTTCAAGAGTTTTTAGTGGATCGAAATATGTGGAACTTAAGTTGTTGAATCATTTGCAGGATTTATATTATATTATAATTAATATACATCACCTATTGTTATATTTCTTTTGAAAAGAGCAACTGTTGAGTTTCTGGCCGGCTCTTCTCAACAGAGCAGCATTCCGAGCCGGTGGTAGCTTGCTTACGGACGGACTACACTGACCTTTTTTTGTATTGTAATAATTGACGATTCAAAAGTGCGTGTAAATGCCTACTTGAATAAAGATATTTTGAATTTGAATTTGAATTTTGAATTTGACAGTTATAAAAAAATAGATATACATAAGATAAATTAAGGTAAGATAGATAACAACAGTAATATTACACAAACCAACAGACCATTTTTATATATAGAGATAGTGGCCCCTAGCTGCACGTGTTTAACAAGAGAGAAGTTTTTGTACCTAGGAATGACAGAGCTTTTAATTACAAGTTGCTTTGTCATTTACAATGCACTATGTGAATATCACCGACCTTCATTCATTGTTGGTAAAATGTCAAGTGGGAAGCGATTTGTATATTAATATGTAAGATAAATGGGTTATTGCATCATATTTTGTATATATTGTGGAGGGTATGTATAATCTGTATACATAAAGTTTATTGTTTTGTTACTAATACATATAAAGTATGTAAAAATATTATATGTTCTGTAGAAATCAAGTTTATTGATATTGAATTAATTATGTCGTCCATCCCACATGCTATTCCTAGCCTAGTATACAGAATTAAGAATTAATTACAGAATCACAAATTTTAATTCATACGTTTAATTTATACGTTTAATTTATAACGTAACTGTATATTTAATGGTTGTATAAATGTTGGGTTATAAGTAACGTATCACCAATTGGATTTATTTTTGTACGTCCTTGTATATAAAAACACAACATGTTCCCCCATCCAGCGCGTCGCTCCGAGACGCTCTGCCGTCGGAGGACGTTAGGGTCACTTCCTAACCCTATCTAGCCTTAGCCTCCCAACTAACGGCGTCCTGAGCCATCACAGGAGTCGCCGAGTCACAGGAGGCGCTCTCGGGACAGCGTTTTCCTGTGGCCCTTCAGGCCTCTCTTTTCAAGGGCGGGATTTTTAACTATAAAATATTAGCTCATATGAGATAATTTATATGATTATTATGTGCTAATTTAAAGTAATATTAAATGTTTGTTAACGTAAGATATAGTATATACTAGTAAACATAGCATACTCTGTCTCTATAATCTTATCAAATTACTCGAGCATATAAGGCAGTGCATCGTAAACTGTGTTCGCAAAATTTATTTTCTTAGGTATTCTATTACAGACTTAAGACGTCAAATGTTGCAGCGTTATATAATTTATTATAGCGGGTGAAAATATTTGGAGAGTAAAATATATATTAGGATGAGAAATAATAAATAATATAATAATAATGTTAAAAACATTCCTTATTTTCAATCAAATATATAAATATAAAGTGTTTTTAAGCTTTTAATACTTACATATGTACATATATGATGGGTAAAATATTAAAATATTTGATAAATTGTTTAAATTTAAAATATAAAAGTTAGACTCCAAAATAAATGCAACTGAGTTTCTAAAAATAACATTAAAAAGTAGTTAAAGACGATTCAAATCTTAATTAAGGCGTAATAGAAGTTTACAAGAGCTTTTACTATTGTAAGAGCTCTCTTAATATTCTATTATTTTCTTTACTTTACACTAATTTACTTTTACTTCTTTTTTAATTTTTTTTTTTTTCTTTTACGTCTTTTTTACACTAATTTACTTTTACTTCTTTTTTTTCACATCTAATAGCGTTTCTTATCTAATTGTTGTTTAGAGAGTTATTGTATTCGTTTATAATGCTACTTTATTTTCTATATTTTATGCATGTGTAAGTTATTCAATTTTATTTATTAAAGGGCTATCATGTGTTTTAAATGATGTGGTTAATGTTAAAGTTATATTGAATTGAGAAGACATGAACAATAGTTGCTTTACAAAGTAATTCAGGTTTAAGGTTAAAACTGCAATTATCATTAAACTGTACTTTAGAATTAACCGTAAAGTTATTTGGTAAATGTTATAATATACATTGAATGGTACACTCATTTTCAAAAGCATAGTCATCTAGAAGTTATTATTTTTTTCAATCAGATTGTTAAAGTTAAATCACCTAATCGATATAAAGTAAAATTGCATAACTTTATATTTATAAAATCATTAAGCTCACTAGACTGACAATATCAGTTTTAGTTTTATTATAGTGATATATATATTATAAATAGAAAAATTATAGTTCAAATGTTACCTATATAGTATATTTGTTTCACAATATTAACAATAATCGTTTGTTTCTCAAGAAACATCGTAGAATTAAAAAAATAATAATTTTAGAGCAAACATTCGTTCAGAGAGTACACAGTCTGGGTCAACTTCTTTGAGTTCCATAGTCGCCGCCTGCGAGGACGAGAGAACTTTTTATAATATGTTGCTTTCATACAGAAATATAGGTTATAAGTTTTAAAACAAGGAAGGAATGCTTTTACGAACCTAATATCGTATACAAAAGCTAATCTGCAACCTCACATGTGAACACGTCCTTGTTTCAAGTTGCATAAACAATTAACAGAGTTGTATTAAATCAAGGCGCTACGACCGATTAATGTCGTGATTAGAAAAAGTTATTTTCTAAGAACTTTTGTTTTTCTTCTCAATCGCTCGTTATATTTGTTTAAGTGAGGTGAGAAGCTCTTAACATAACAAATGTTCTTATTATATTTATTATAATTCATTGCATTATTATAAGAATTAATTTGTCTTGTTTACTATATCTTTAACATTCTTATTACATGGTTAAAGAAAATTGGTTAATAAATTTTCCTTGTTGTGGAATTGTGTTACAAATATACAAAAATAAATATTGCAAAGTAAATATCCAGTTTAGAGCATTAGAGAATGATATTTACTCACAGGTAGAAGAAAGAAGCGATTTGGTCATTCGGCTCTCACACTTACCATATATGACGTACCTTCAGATTAACTTAATTAATTACTTGAGATTCGCTTTATAAAAGTAACCAAAGCTTAAAAATACAACCATCATAGTAAGGTTCTAGATTTTTTAGTACCGATGGTAAATATCGTATCGAATATTTGTTACAGAACAAAACGTTATATAATAGCAATACTTTTTATTAATCAGCAAAATGAATTTTATATAACTATTCCTATTTATAAGTATAATAATTAAATACATAAGCAATATTTTTTCAGATAACTGATCCGTATATCAAATAAGTGACCTTAAAATGTATTAATTTATTAAATACAAAAGGACAAAATATTACAAATCCAGTCGGAGATAATTAGTTCCTAACTATTACCTAGTTTACAAGTTTCAATTACGAAATATCAACCTTGGATAGAACCAACAAAGATAATGTCTTTTAATGTCTTTATTTTATACGCAATATCGCCATGAACCGGGGTTGTTGTCTCAGTGAAGAGGCTTCAATACATTTCATTGAATCCAGATGTTTGTTATAGGATACTTAAATATACACTTACTCTGTTGTTGCAATTTTGTATTCTAATTCTGAATTGCATTTGCAAACTTTTTTATTAATATTTCTGTTTGTTTAACGCTTATCGTATTTAATGAAATAGTTTTAATGCAGAAATAATTAAAAGATTTATTAAGTGAAATGTATTTTAAGCAAAAATTTTTGCAATGACCTTGACATGCTTCGGAACCGTCGCGTTCGCGAGAAGACGCATCTTAGCTAACCACTTCATACTGTATAAGTGTTGCAATGAAGAAAAACTCTAGAATAAATTTCAGAAATAATTTATTCTATAGTTATTTTTCAATTATATATTATTTTAAACAAGTTTTAGGTTGGTAATATAATGGATTTATTGTTAATTATAAATAACTTTTTATTCATATTTATGTTGAAATATTTAATTCAATATGACTAGTAACCTATGTTTCAATTATGATCACCACGATATTACTTCATATTTTTATATAAATATTACATTACTCCTCTTTGAGAATAACTGACGTAACGATAAGTTATTATTATATAAACAATGTTATATAATAAAAATATGACATAATTTCTACTGATGTTAAGGGAAAACTTTTAAGTTTTAACGCTTTTAAAAAATATTCTTATATGTTTTCTAAAAGTTATTAACAGAACAAAAAATTAAATATTCAAATCCAGATCGTACATAACTTGAACCTAAGACCTCTACGACGATTACAGCAACATCAATTTTCATTTTATATATATATATACTAGCTGTTAGCAATGACTTTGTCTTCTGCTTCGAAAACTATTTTACATTTATTAAAAATATATTATTAATACCGTCATAAATTAAAAGCTAATTCTAATTGAACTTGGAAGTTAACTAAACCCTTTATGTATAAAAAACCTACATCTTGCAATAAAAACATTTGATTATTAATCGTGACAAAAACTACCCTAATCTTAAAGTTGGATCAAACAATAGATACCTACAAAGTTACATTGAAATCGGATCAGTGATTTCAACGATAAGCGCAAACGAACGTTCTGACACGGGATTTATACATACTCGTATATTATATATATGTATATATTAATTATTATATTATCTCCCAAATGTTTTTAATAATATAAAACAATTTCAATGCACACAGATTGTATAAACATTTGAGTGCAACTATTGTGATTTTTGTGTCCTTAACCTAATTTAACTATAGTACATACATTAAAAGAGTATATTAGTATATTAAACGATTCTTTTTACAAAATAATTTGATTAGTATCAGTAGTCCAGATTGAGCAGTGACTTTGTGTTTGACTTTTATATAAGATGAGTAATCGTATTTATCATCTTAAAAGAAAATCCAAAAGAGGATTTTCCGCTCAGTGAAGTCTAAAAGCTTAGCTTTCTGTTCGCCTTGTGTACGAGAACTCAGCCAGTACACACGCTGAGATACTATTTTCATATTCCAAGACATTCGAATTACATTGTCCATTTTTACTCTTCACAGAAATTACAACAATGTCTCAGAGGTAAATGACAACAATTGAAACTCAATTAATACCTAAACTACTTCTATAACTATCTCAAGAAGTAGTCAATTGAGCAGAACTGGAACTTTAATCAAAGAAATGCAATAGAATTATCACAATCTACGATTGTTTTACTAAGCTACGTTTGTTCTACTTACTCGGAGCCAATGCAAATGACAATTTCGTAAACATTTTCTAGCAAAAGTATCAAATCCAAATACTTAATTGCAAAAAAGAGGTCAAAGTCATTATTATTATTTATATGTCTTTTTAATGGCAAAGCCAGTAGTGGAAAGAATAACAGCAAGAGTGAAAACTCATTTCATTAAGTTACTAATAAAATAAAGAGTTGGTATTTAACTTTTCAATGCAACGCCGACAGAGTCCCTAGCAACAGTTAATATCAATTAATTAAAAAATCACATTAAATTGATTAACAGGGTTTATAACATTAAGCAAGCGTATACTAACATAGCTTACGAATAGTATAATCCTGCAATATATTCAGATAATGTAAGAGGGTCTTAAAAGCAAAATAGTAGACAGTGATCAAATAAAATTGCGGAGTTATTTTCATCCCAAAATCCTGAGTTAGATATGAAGTTTTAGTTCAATAAAATACTAACCTATATATACTATTACAACATCCAACATTTAAAAAATCTTGTTAAATGAATTATAATATTTAGGAAAAACTGCACTTGATTGAAATATGTCTATGAATAATCTGTATTATTTTTTAGTTATATGCTTTTTTTGTACTTTAAAAAAATAAAGCTCTTATCTGTAATGTATCTGTAATGTTAAGTTTAAGTTATTTCTACCTCAAGTATTGATTATTATATACACTATGTGCTCATTGTTATAATTAATAATAATTATTAGTATCTAAATACATACTCGTATCTCTTCTAGACATTTTATTTGTATATATATGAAATACTGATTACCAATTTATTTCACAAAAACTTTAAACTTAGAAATAATAGAAATAATATCCATAATTATATAACAATTTGTATTTTTTTTTAATTTATAGTACCAAAGACTTATACCAGTAACTTTATAACATTGCATAATATAACTGTAGCTATTTTGAATGCCTCTTTATGTTACGTACCTATATTTTTTTCTTCGATGCAAATACTCCTACATATATTTATTTATTTATTTATTTAGCTTCACGGAATATCCCTTCGGGGGTAGCCAGAGACGACGGAGCGCCAAACGCTACGGTCCCTGCATACCTCTTTTGCCTCGGCCACAGACATCAACCTCTTCATACATGCCCTCCGAGGGGTCCTCATACTTCTACATATTTCTATATAAAACAATGAAGTTCATTCGGTTCTGATTACCATTAAATTGAAAAATGTTTAATTTACCTTTATTTAATTAATGTTTGAGATTCAATAATATTTCATCTGTCAAAGAGTTAACTCGTAATTCAAAATTTAGATTACTATATAAAATAAATTAAATTAAGGTTTAAATACCAATAGTTTTTTGTTAATTTTAAGCCAATAAAATTATTAAAATAATGTTTAAATTTTGTGGCATAAATTATTATAATCCCGGTTTAATACAAATTTATAAGAACTAAGGACTGTTTTGATAAGTACTTTATTCTTTGTAATTGAAAAGTTATTATGATCAATGAAGTAAAGACATTTTCATGATTTATTCCTTTAAAATTATCCATATCACACAATAAGCCCAAATTAACACAATATTTTTTTTATATTAATAATTGTTACAAAATTTGTACTGAAAATTAAAATCTTCGTAAGTATTATGATTATGAAAAATTACTTTTAATAAATTATATGTATGTATAGTTTGAGTAACAATATTATCTTTGAAATAATCCGCTAAATAATATTCCACTCAGGTTTCAAATCTATAGTACAGTATTTATATGAACTTAAACTTTTTTGTTCGTTCTGTATTGTTTTCACTTTTCTCGAATGGATGTATGGATGGATGTCTGTGGACAGGAAAAAGTTTCATTACTGTCGAGAGATGGCGCTGTTTATAATTTACTGATTTAGTTTATTTTCATATTTAATTACATTACTATTTTGTATTATTATTAATAACACCTTTTTGTAAGTTTTTAGTAATTATAAATAAGCATGTATTTAACATTTTCTTTTATTCAATAAATAATAATCATTTTACTTAAAAATCAATTGTTTTTTATTAACATTTATAATTTCGTCAAAGTTCGTTCGAGAAATACTCTGGGTATTTGCATCTTCACTGGTTTATATATGCATTCTAAAATAAATAAGAAATTAAAATTCCTTATTCCTATTATTCTTATTATTATTATAAGAACTGAATTTCCTTAATCCTAATAAATCAATTACTTATCATTAAGTAATATTCACATAGATATTTTTATCAAAGAATATTATTACTTAAGCCTTAAATTATTTACATTTTAATCAAAATATAAAAAAGAACATTTCACTGACTACAATTACTAATTTGACATTTAACATTTGCATATATTATTATTATTTCCATTTATTTTTTATCATCTTCATTTTATTAAATTAATATTAAAAGTTGCAGAATAAAAAAATCCTTAGGAATACAATTGAATAAAGTAGTATTCATCTAATGAAAAATTAATCTTAAGACATAGAACGCACAAAAAGTAATTCACAGTTTATTTAGTTTCTAACTTTCTATAATGCAGCTCAGCGCTTCATAAAATTACAAGATGTTTTTTTCAATTACTTCTTATTTGTCAAGGATGTATGGCGTTCAATATGTTTCAGAAAAAACATGTTGTCTGATTAGAAATGTTGAGAAGCTAAGGCTTCTACAAGTTAGTATGAGCCGGGAGCGAGTAGACAAAGGAAATTCTAAATCCAACGTTCAAAGGCACAGGTGAATAAACGCAACAGCCTAGACGTCATTTCTTGTGTATTTGAATATCGATATTTACAAGGAAATATAAAATAAGTAACTTATATTGCAAAACAATTTGCATCAATTGTATGTATTCATGGATAGAAAGAACATCTACTACTTCCACGTAATGTTAGAAAAACCTAAAACAAAATATTAGATAGTGATCTAATAAAGACAATTGTAGGTTTGATCTCACAATTCAAAACTGCGTTAAAATCTTGACAATTTAGCTATATAATGTTTATAATTTTTTTTATATACAATTAATTGAATTATATATTGGTATAAATTTTTTTTTATATTTGAATTCTATTTAAAATTATAATATTAAACAACACTGTCAGCTAAAAATATAACAGGCATTTTAATAAATTAGTAAAAGCAGAGATAAAAGCGTTCATGTATTTGGATATGGTATGAGTAGAATATTAAAATCATAATGATGCAAAATTAACAGGTTTTAAACATAAACCTACTTATGAGTTATAAAATTAACACATGATTCTTGATATGGACATCATTTAAGTTAGGAGAATACCGTCTGAACCATTAAAATTAATGATTTCAAAGGAGTCAGTCGTTCATCTCCTGACTCGTAATAAAAACTAAAATTTATATATTTATTATGTACGTAATATTATTTTTTGTAATGCGTCTTTTTTATTAATATTTATATTTAAAATATCGATATTATATGGCGTTTACCCTTTTTTAGGCTTTCCGTAGATTTTCCGGATACAGTATTCCAATAGAAAATCCAAAATATAATATATTGTAGAAATTCTGCCAAACAATATATGTTGTAGAAATTCTGCCAATATAGACCAGTGTTTCTTTATTTACAATATATACAAGTTTCTAAATATTTCTGCACTATAATATAAGCCTGATATTTTAGTATAATTAACGTGAACTTTAAACCTAGTTGGTATTTTATCTTTATCCTTCTTCATTATTTAATCTTATTGGAGTTAACCTTTTCAATATGGAGGTTATAATTCTCGTCAAAGACGCACGGCATTATTAATGAAAATATTGTTTCAATCTAGCAAAGGTCACGTTGTTTTCGGATTATTTATTGTTATAACATTAATGTCTGCCCAAATTACTTGTCGGTAAATATTTTTATTGAGTATATGTTAATATGGACGCTATTTAAGATTTCTTGTGAGCAGTATTTAATAATATATATAATCCATGTCATGCTTTCATCAAAATAATAAAAAAAAAAATATTCAAGTTTATTTTAATTCTGTAAAAATATATATGTAGGGGATATATTGTGCAAGTAAGCAATATTAAATGTATATAAGTGAGGTTCTTAGGTGTGAGTAAACGTATGTCAAACAACGTCGATGTTTCACTAAATCACGATCACGTAATCATGAGCGACGTACTTTAAATATACATATACTACATAAACATATCAAGCAAAAATTGACAATAAGGTTCCTAAATATCTTTATTAAGTACAATATTAACTATCTGATAAAACACTTCGACCTCGGACGCCTCATACTAGTGGTTTCGTTTGTCAATTCCGTTAAAGATGGTCCATTGCTTTTGTTACATTGTATTATAGGGCAAGATTGAATCTTCTCAAGTGCGGTAAAAATAAGAAATATCAGAGATCTTGTGAAAGAGTGTAACTGATAGTGACACGGTATTTCAATTAGCAGCGACAAGAAGATATTCCAGAGGCCCCAGATTCGTCTTACCCGTTTTAATAAATTTTTGAATATATATTTATTTATAAATTTTATTTCTTATTCTAAGTAAAAGTAAGTATGAATGATTAATGTTTTATTATAAAATAATATGTAATTTTTAAAGGGAAATAAAAGAGTGAATAAAGTAGTATGTAACAAATATTATTAATTAAGTTTTTATATAAAAATTACAGTTTCATCGTTATTTGATAAAACTGTTATACTGTTAGAATTAAAATAAAATTCAGTCTTTTATAGAATAACACTTGTTAACAATAACGGCGAGTAAAATATATCATATTTCACATTTTTAGCTCCGGCTGTAATCCGCTGGAGCAACAGTTGTCGCAATTGTTTTAAGTTAAAAGGATCGAATTGTATTAATTTATAATATGTTTTTAACTAACATATACCTGTATTCCATTATAGAAATAATATTAAAGTAAGGATATGGATAGGTTTTTGTTTTATTTATTTATTAGTAATGAAATTACATTTATTCATTTTCTAATTATATTTTATTTTTAATACTAATGATATTTGTAACACGAAGCGTGGAATAATCTAAGGTGCTGCTCCAGCGATGCAGGTTGCCTGGAATGTCAGCTATAATAGGGTTCCACATATTTAACTTATTTACAAGTATATTTAAGTTATCACAAGACCCTTGAGGTCTATAGAAACGAGTAGTAAAAAATAACCTTTACAATTTTAATGGAAAATATTAATATGTGAAAGAAATACAGTATAAGTAATGTAAAAAGTATCATTTTTCCTTATGAAAGAAAAAACAAGTAACTATAAAGTAATTTGGTTTCGGTATTAAATAATTATATTTAATTTGCTTTCATAACGACATAAAATATTATTAAGATATATGTTATTCACATTTACAATGATTGTATATTATTTGTTTTATTTTTATATAGCCAAAACTTTAGAATTATTATAATGCGACATTCGTTAAATAATTTGATGATAAAATTAATTAATTATTTATCGATCAGTGGCTATGGAGTAAGTAGTTAGCCATACACGAGGTCATCACTATTAAATTAATATAGTCCTTATTTGTAGTAAATACGGACTTAGTTTTCTTTAAACTTTAACGGTTAAATTCCAAATTTTACTAATTATTATAAAATTATTGAAACTCGGGATATTAAAATAATATGATGAAAATATTGCAGCATTTACTATTATTTATAGAAAAATCTTAATGAAAGATTTTATTGAATAATTTAAGCAAACAATGAATTTCTTTTGAAAACAACCATATTTTACCCCTTACATCTTTCTATGTTACTGTGTAAAATATTAATGCCTTTTAATTAACATAATTTCTACTAATATATATTATTAGTTATTTTGATTTAAAACATTAAATGTTTACGAACGTTAAGGGAAATTAGTGATCTTTCGCTTGTAAGCAAGGTGTCACTGTAATAAATTTTTACCTATTGAATAAAAAACAAAATATAAATATTTTGCTGTTTTGTATAGAATATTAAATGAAAACTTATTAATATAATACCAAAAAATAAATATTGGTTATGTAAATTAAAACAAAAAATATTTTACATATGCAATGAAAAGAAAAGTCATGGAAGTTTCTTTCACTCTTTAAATTGAATGGGTCAAAATGATATTATATATACAAAACTAATGAATATGATTGAAGTCATATGGGAATAAATGGGAAAGCTTATCATAATTAGTCGTAAACTAAAATAAAAATACAGCTGATAAACACATTCAACCGAGCATGTCAAAAGGAAGAGGAACACTAGGCACGGAAGCTCGTTAGTGTTGCTCTCAGCGTACTCCTGTAATGAACTATACTCCTTCAGTGCTATATAATTATCTGCTAATCTATAAGGTTAAATGATTTTTAATAGTTTACATTAAAACACACACTTTACTTTAACATACAAATCAGTGCTCAGTGGAAATATATGAACTGATATATATATATATATATATATATATATATATATATATATATATATATATATATATATATATATATTTAATTTTTAATTGTTTTTATATTTATATTTATTATTATTATTTCCTTTTTAATCAGATACTTTCTACAAGTATTTTACCGTATTATACCTAAGAAAGTCTTTGAAATATTACTAGAATAAAGTATGTTTGCCAATGTCGATGAAAGAAATTAAGATAACTTCATACCGACTCGTTGATTCAATAAAAACAGTGAATCATTATTTCTAATTTGAAGGTAAAAGTTTTAGACAATAAGTGTTCGTAAGGTACTTTACTTTACTTTATTTCAAAAACTGTTTGTTATTCACATATAAATATAGAATGTGTAAACTTTTCTGAGCGAAGGACTGAAGCGTAAGAGTTCAAGAGTGCTGAAACATAGCGGTCACTGCGGATTTTAATATTATATTACAATTTGATACAATAAAATCAATAACAACACAATAAAAAAGGGCTATTCTTTGACAACGACACTTAACTAGGTAACTAAATGTAACTAAAAGTAAGTATTATTGGGGGCATATTATTATAATATCTCCGCTTGTTTCATAAAGATCACATATATTGGCGATAAAATACATAACTACAATATAATGACTTCGTTTAATATTCGAGACATTCAATTACTACATTATCAATTATAGACTACAAAAATATAAAAACATGTCATGTTATGTTATTTACATGTTATGCTCGATGCGCCAAAATGTCTACAATTATACATGTATAAAATTTTTATCCCTTACTGTGCTATTATACAAAACTTAAAATATTACTAGTATTATTATTTTCTGTACCATTGCACGTCTACACTTTAACAAATAGTCGTCAACTCTTAAGTGCTACTCATTTCCCAACGGTCCACATTAAATTTAGCATAGTAACCTAAATGCTAAGCTTTTTAGTTTATAAAGAGAATTTTAAAGTGCATTTTACAAGGCGTAAGGGTATAAACGCTTCAGAAAGCTAAGAGATTTTCAGCGAAGCTCAAATCGAAATCTAGTTATTATAATTTTTTTTTTAAATAAAATTATGAAAATTTAAGATGAATTATAATAATTATAAATACATACTTATGCCCATAAAGGTACGTGTACGTGCTCACATAAAACTGAATGTGCTCACATAAAGGTTATTATTTAATCTTATTGGGCTATCTAATTTCGATTACATAAAAACTAAATTCAACTTTAAAATAGCTAAGTAAACTGAGGATAATTTTATAATTGTTTATTATAAATGTTTAAATATAATACTAAAGTTCTTATTATATATTTTTCAAGTTGTAAAACTATGACTAATCAGAAAAATGGTCAAAATTGATTAACGTAGAAGGTGAAGAGCTGTATTTTGTATTACCATTCAACGCAGATTAAATTTTTCCAAAATTACACGAAAAAAATTGTAAATAAAAACGAGATAAAAAAAACTTAAATCATGCTGTTTTTTTAATTCATTGATATATGAGTAAGCAAATACATACTTCATTGAAAAAAATATCTATAATTGTCAAAGACAACATAACAGAATAAGTAGAAGTGCAAAATACTTGTGAATCTGTTTCGTTGTTTAAAATTTTGCGCATATTTCATATCAAAATGTCATCCGAATTGCAGTTTTTGCGTATAAGTTTAGATATTTGCATTTATAATATTAGTTTGGATTTACTGAATAAAAGTACAATTTAAATGTCGCGTTGCCTACAATTTTGTACTCGTTAGCATATTTCTTTCTATTTTGTTTCAAAGCAATTCGTGCAGCTCCGTTGTTTTCAATATTAAGTGTAAAAAATGCGATATATCGCAACTAAAAGCCGTATGGAATATTATTTTGTTTATAATATTGTTATTATAATACTTAAAGAACAGTATCCTAATCGGATTGTTACGTGTGGTGTAAAATATATCAATATCAAAAGTAAAATACTCCGATCCGTAGCGTTGATTGAACTTTGAGGAGGATACTTAAAGGAAGTTAGGAGAAGTTATTGCATTTAGCACCAGTAGGTAAGTTTCTTAATGTCTGAATTGGTATTTTGAGCATAGTTTATACTTCAGGAAGACTGCTGATCTTTAAATTCCCTAGATGGGGAAAAAAATTGTATTGTGTCATCGTGACGAAATGCATAGATGCATTTTTATTATTATAAAAGTTTTAATAATTAATTTGTACTTGTAATTCTTTTTAATTAAAATTAGTCAACAGTCGTGTTGTTTTTTTTTCAACTCTAAGTCTGTAGCTAACTTAATTACATATTGACAATTTTTCAGGCATGAATACATGCTGTATTTTTATGTAACATCATTGACAAATGATGGTTTTAGAAAATATTATTACAAATTTATGTAAACTAGATAGTTTATAATCAAATATTATTTTATTTTAGAGTTTACAGGACATACGACAAAAAAATTGTTTAAATTGTGGAAATAATAATATAGTTATAAAAGTATTACAATATAATTCCTTTCTATGGTAATGTAGTAATAAATAAAATATAAAATCATGAAAGATTTCACGGAGAAAGTAAACATTTTTTCTTGTATAATTTATAGAAGCTTTGAAAATGTTAGAGCATCTCTATTGAAGTGTAACCAGTAAGCGTAAATCATACTTTACATACTGCGAGCAGAAATGGTTTGTATACCCTGTGATGCTCATATCTCTTTTAATATACTCCTCAATAAATTGCTTTTTTAAATGTTAAGTAATCGTATATGACAAATGAAAGGCAAGACCATCCAGTTCATTGACGTAATATAAGAGAGTCATAAAAGAAAACTATTACAAATAAAATCACTTTATAGGATATATTTGTTTTCACAAGTCCGAATTATACTCAATTCTTTACAATGTAGCTGTAAAATCATTGTTTCATTTTTTATTTAAAATTTATTGCATCAATATATTTTTTATATAAAAAAATCTATATTTGAGATTCATTTAAAGAAACATTAATGCTTTGGGATCGAAATATATGACACTTTTACGGTATATTTGATTTTTATTGTTTGTACTCATAGAATTTCAGTTGAACATTTTGTTGATAATAATTATAAGTATTATGCCCTCATCTAACATTCTCTGAATAATTTAAATTCCAAAGCAAAATGTGACTTTACAAACAAATATCATAATATAATATGCTGAAAGTTCGGCAAAACAGGAAATTTACTCGACGACTTTCAAATTGATACATGTGTCATGTAAATAAGGCTTAAAGAGTAAACTAATATTGTGCGCAGAAGCTGTATTGATATTTCAATAAATTAGACTATTATGTGTTTTAAATAATATATATAATTGATAATATATATAATTGACTCATTTTCGTTTTAAAATACTAAACACTTAATAATTATATTATAAAATGAAATTTTGTTTAGAATAGTATATTGTAGAAAAATAGTAAAGAGCCTTGCAACAATAAAAGTGTTCTTAAAAAATAACCATGACTATAATAAATACAATTGGATATTACTGCTTTTAATAGTATTTCTACATTTACATATAACCAGCGAAAGTTTCCTAATTTATTTTATATATTTATATATAAGATGAAAGCTTAGTTATTTTTTTATTTCAAATATAATAAATTAAGGACATCGCTAATAAGAACACTGACTTTTAATATGTTTTATTTTCTTTAAATATACTTCAAGCAAACAAAACGAATTTCCGTGCGGCTGACAGAGGCATGAATCACATGAGAAATAAGACTTATATACGGTTTGGTACTTTTTATAAATATTATTATTATAATGCATTTTTATTAAATATATTACAAAAGAAAATACAATTATTCTTTTTCCTGACATTTTAAGTATTTGTTTTAGCATATAATTATAAATATAATAACATTAATATAATGATTAGAAAATATTTACATGTTCACGAAATAACAGACTATGCTTACCGAACTACGTACTTTAAAATAATAATAATCTAATTCGGATTTTTTATAAATTACCATGAATATTACGCACATATTGTTTTCGTACTCATTGGGACGTTCGGCAACAATTGTATGAGTTATACATTATATGTCCGAATACAACTGAATATTCATCAGTATATGTATGTATGGTACAGTGTGGTACATAGTTTAAATAAGTATATTACAGAGAAAATTCGAGCTATAGTGACATACAATATAAAGACATTCTTATAAACAAAGTCAAAGATATTAATGGTTTTATAAACTCCAAGAAAAAAATCATATTAGTTTTTTTAATATAAATGAAGTAATAAGGCTACCTTTTATTACGTTTAATTTGTCTGTATAATTTTTATACTTATTTTTACATCTTCTAATAAAGGTACGTTAGTATATTAAGCTAAATAAATTTCAACATGGGGTATTATAAGCCTTACTCGCCATGAGTGTAGAACGTTTGACGCATCTTATTTTACAACAAATAAAATAAAAATCTCCGAAATAGTACGGGTTTTAAAGTGCACAATTATAACAATAATACTTAGACGGTATGTTTTACTATTAAACATACCGTCACTTTTAGATATGAAGAAACACAAGAAAATTTACAAAATTTTACAACAAGAACTTTACTTGCGGTTGTAATGTTTTTTTATTTATTTAAAGTTTATTCTTGATATCTGCTGCTTTAAACGAGAACTCGTACTAAGTAATGATCCAATACCTGTACAAATGAACTGCTTTGCTCGGTATCTTGGGACTTTGAAGAGGAACGTGGAATTGCTCATTAATACTATCTGAATTGATTCAAATAGACGAACTGGAGCTATTATATTTATTGCCTTCGTTTTGATATTATTTATTTCCTTATATCTTTTCCACCAGTAATCACTTGTGTACGTCAAATATGAGTTTCAGAAAGGCCTATTTTGATACAATATGTATCGAAATAAACCCTTCTATAGAGTCCATAAATAACGCTCCAACGGTCTTGACATTAAATATAACAATACTTGAATATTAGTAGTACATATAATGTTGTTATATATATGCAGTCCACTGCAAATAATGAAAATATCTTATTAGAAGGGCGCCGTGTTAGTATGGTACGTAATATTAAAATGAAATTTGATTATGAAAAATTATATAATAATTGCAGGTATTTACAGAATATATTACCCAATTAATTAAGGACGTTTATATGAAAACTTTCTCTAACATTGTGTGCATAAATATTTTGGGTTACTGTCAATCTAAATGATATGTTTTTATAATTCTATATATTGTAATTCATATTAAATATTCATCCCAATGTTAACTCGGATAAAATAGTAACATCTCTACATAGTTAACGATAGCTGCCTGAGTAGAAGGACGTCATAAAGGCTGTGCTTAGAAGTCGTATATTCGTAAGTGGGTGACGTGAATAGGGCGATTTATGAGCTTCTTACCCTTTGCGATATATATCTAGCCATCAGTTTCATATGTAGGTTTTCCCGTATTTGATATTTATAAACATTATATTAAATATTGTATGATTGTGTTAACGTAACGTTATGTAAATCATAAAAATGGTTATGTATTTAACAAAATAATATAACATAATTCACTATTATATCTGTTGTTTTCTAGTTCCTCGATAAATATGAAGTATTATATATTATGTTAGAAAAATTATAATATTAATGACGATATAAGTACAAAAATACTTAGCTTATCAGACGTCCAGTAGGGATGTTATTATAAATTAAATAGGGGCTCGTAGCCGTATTTATACTAAATTACCAGTTACAGAGGCCCCGGCGGCCATTTATGTTATAATCATAACTTTAAACATTTCAATTAGTTTAATACTAACAAAATAATTATTCCGAACGATATTTCTAAATGTATTTGTGGCAACCATAACCCACATATTTAAGTATAAAAACATAATAATTTAATATCCTGTACATTGATTCTACTAATATACCATATCAATAACTTTTACCATTTTAATATAATATATTTAGTAATAAAAACTTGTCAATTAATTGTCAATTCTTAAATCTAATAATACAATAGTAATATACTTTAAGACTAACATTAAGAAGTTTTACTAAAATTAAATAGTTATACAAATAATGATATTATTACAGTAATAAGTGTAAAGTGGCAGGAATCCTTTTCAAATGTGGAGATGGTTTGAAGTGCGGGATGAGACAGGTGAGCCTGATCTCACCTCGGCTTTTCAACCTATACATGAATCGTCTGATAGGTGAGCTCAATAACAGCGGCGTAGGGTGTCATGTGAAAATTAGTACAAATGTGTGAAACAAACAAAACCGACATCATGGTTTTTTAGGCTGGAACAAAGGGTTACACATCCATATCCAAAGTGTCGCTGTGCGGATTACCGGTTCGTAGGGTAACCAGCTTTAAGTACTTGGGTCATTGGCTAACAGAGAATTTGTGTGACAATAAGGACATTGATAGGGAGCGAAGGTCGTTGTCAGTTCGCTGTAATATGTTGGCTCGCAGATTTGCACGATTACTGAACATGTGAAAATAATGCTATTTAAGACCTATTGCCAATTATTTTACACGTGTAATTTGTGGACAAATTGCAGCTCGCGTGCTTACAGTGACCTCCGCATACAATATAATAATGCGCTCAGGATACTATTGCGGCTGCCGTGGCGCTGCAATGCCTCGCTGATGTTCACGGAAAGACGCATTAATGACTTCAAATCTATTATGCGTAAGAGAAGCGCATCGTTACTAAGCGTTTCCGTGGCAGCCGTAATAGTATTTGAAAAATAAATATTGATAGGTGGGAGAGTCCAATGCTGCAACATTGGATTAAACTATATGTTTAAATAGCTGGCTTAATTGTTAATTACTGTTATAATTTGTTTATTTTTGATTGAAAATTCTACTCCTGAACCTAAAACTATCATGACAGTAAAAAATTAAGGCGTTTAAAAATAATACAATGTCATATAATTGTTAATTATTTGAAATTTAAAATAATGTTATGTAATAAAACATCATAAGATAATATATCTCAACAGTTATTATTTATTAGCACTATAAAACTATTAATCCATATATATATATACATAACTTTTTATTATATATACATATTTTTTTTTAATGTTTGGTAGTTAAGAGAACGGAAGAACTTCGTAAACCAATATAGCAAAAAAAACATATATTTATAGTGGTAATGATGTAGGGAGAAGTGTTTACTACGTTTAGTTCCAACATGGAGTATGTTGGTTCAATAGTAGTGCATGTGACGACCTCGCTTTTGTGGTTAACTAATTCGTAGTGAATAATGAATGAACAACGAATTAACGATGAGTGTATCAATCTATTTGATCAATTGCCGCGATAACACTATGTATTTAGTAGATTGTTGCAAACTAAATCTTATATAATATACAAGATTTGCGGAGTTACAATATTTATACATATAAATTTATTTTCATACAAAAAAAAATGTTTTATATTTTGGACGTTACTTGCTTCTGGGTCTCTGGTTAATATAAAATAATATACTTTTAATGTACTTGTCAGATTGATAAATATTTTCAAAAAATTAAAATTGTAAATGAAAATAAGTTATCGAACTTTTGCGGAAATCTATCATTTCTGACTATCACTCTGGTAACCTAAGGTGCCGAAGCAGAACATTTCTATGCTTCATGGAAACATTGAGGATTACTTGTTTTGCAATGTTCACTTAAAATCTTTCACAAACAGAAAAAAATATTTTTTTATACTATTTTTATATGTACTATTTAATTGCTCCAAGTTTATTGAAGTCTCAAATTTTAGATATTATTAATATATAATATTTAAAATTTGAGAAGGTAATATAATGCAACTTTTCTTAATAAAGCATAATAAACAGATATCAAAGGAGATAAGAGGGAGATATGAAATCAGTCATTCATAATTAAACGTAACTGAACTTATGAAACAGTTTTTCAGATAGCTAGACACAATCTCTGACTAAGTTCGAAATTAGAACGCGTGGGAGAGAGGAATGCTAGAGAGCTCCTGTACCTAGGTTATATTTCAATGATGCTGAAAGTAAGTTTTATCTATATTAATGAAGCTGAAGATTTCTACTTTTTACCTTTTTTGTTAGAATACACCAATCTGTAGAACTACAAGTTACAATAGAAAGAAAAGTTTTGTATTTTATTTATTAAATAACTAACTATTTTATATTATTATATTCTTTTACAAAATTTTCATATCCTAGCTTTTAAATTAAAATAGCAAAAGTGTGGAATATACCATTTACGAGTAAAAATATTACAAACGTGGATATTGTTATTTCTTTCCTGAGTTAGAATAGTACCTCTTAGCTCTCTCTATATTGTACGCTGACGCTGTTAACTTATAACTGGATGAACAATAGTAGTAATGCGGTATTACTGTTTAAATAGTTTTTCAATTCATTCTGGAGCTTCTTATTAATTATATATAGTAAATTAGACTATAATGGATGATACAGAATCATGTACTATGGCGCTCTGTATCTAGTAGTTTTTTTTAAGAATTTCATATTTTTTATTGTTACTATTATTGTAAAATCATTTGGTTCCTAAAGATAATTAAGGTTTATTATTTGTGATTATGCACTCATGTAAAATTGATTCTCATAAAGAAGAAAAGTGTAAAAAATTAATTTATATTGAGTAACGTTTATACATGACTGTTTAATTGATATGTGTCAATTGTCATTATAGTTAATTGGAAAAACGAGCCCGGATTATACTGTCGCATTACAAGTATTAAATTGCCGTCATTCCCTCCACTACCTGAACCATTGCGTTCATTGCTTTTTGTGTAAAATTTAAGAATCAAGACATTTCTTTGGTATCGTCAATTGTTAAACATACGTTACTACGGTTTAAATACGATGTTTAGTATTTTTGGTTAATAAGAACGTAAACTTCATTATTCGTGGTCATAAACGTTTTTGACTTCAAAAACCAAACAACGTAATATTACATAAATTTAATTTCTACGTACCAATGCCATTGATTCAATGAAGGCGTTTATCAGTATTTAGTATCGATACGAGTGGAAACCCTTTGAGAAAATAGGTTAAAGAAAAAAATGCAAACTGAACCAACTAAATTAATTCAAAATAATAATAGAAATATCTAATAATAGTAATAATTTTATCTTTATAATAATAATGAGTTACTTAACATACGATAGTTCTAATGTGGTATTAAGGTTGCCAGGTCAACGAGTTATTAATACTAACCTTATCTATGTACAAATACTGAGAACTGATAAAAGATTAAAAAGGTCTTGTCATTAAAATCTTTCAATGTAATGAAATAGCCATAGGCAAATCCATTTACTAATTGAAATTTTAAAACATAATAAAATTTATAATGTTCTGAATTTTTTCATCAGATATAATAATGGAAAAAAGCTCTTGGCTAAATCCTTTAGGTAAATGAATAGTGCATTTACCAATATCTTACTCCATACTTAATAAATATAAAATCAAGAGAACACTCCGATAATAATGGAATGGAACCTTTGATATTTGAACATTCAACGACCATATTTTATAGCGATGCTTGACTTTCAAATGATGGTGCCTGTATTTAAAGATAAATATTATTTATACGAGGAAAACTTACCATACAATCCGAGATAATCCTGTAATAATAAATAAAGCGATTGAAATAGGACCTTTCCTGTTTTATAATTTTATGGAGTAAAATAAATGTTTAATACCTCAATGGTGTTGTTTAAAATATTTGTTAATGAAATTTATTTGGAGTATACCACGGAATTTGTCATGTAGCTGGAACGGTTTCTCAATTTTCAGAAATAGAGTTTAGGATGCAGAAAATACACAGCAACTTTGGTCTTTTGCTAATAGTCTGGATTTGTGTGCATGAGAAGGTTTTAGGTATTAGATAAATTCTAACCATCTGCTCCAATTATATAAGAATTTGATTCAACAATTAAAAATATAATTATGTTCATTATAACAATACTTTTATTTATTATTATGATTAAATTCGTTTCTTTTAATTGTTCACGTTTAGTAGTGACGGTTGCCGCTCAAGTGATGATGGCTTCGTGTTGGTTTTGAGAGAGAGAACAAGTGTTTCGTCGGTAATACGGTTCTAGAACGAAATTAATTCAGATTTAAAAGTATCATAATATCACAGCATAATTTTTTGTGGCTCTTGATCTCTTAGATAGCAAGTGCTGAGAAACTGTCTTAGGTTTAGTTGTTTTCATAAATTTCTCTATATCTGCAGTACATATTATGGAATTTTGTGAAAAGATCTTATTCCTCCATATATTAATTCATATCAATTTCATTAATATCAATCTATATATAAACAAAGGTACCAACGTTAAAAGCTTAATAAGCGTGGTAACTGGTTTGATTTTCAAAAAGTTTTATTACAATATTTCTTCTTATTATTTTCGCCATGAGAAGGAAAGAATTTTAATTCGTTTTGTCTTTCTTTGAATGTTGATGAAATGTTGATGTTTATTCTATAACAAATTTAGAATATGCTTAATAAGAAGCTTCACTTAAATTTATGAGTATTAGATTTAATAAGATTTACAAATACTGGTGTAATAAATCCCGTTTTATTACAAATTAAATGGTTCATTGTCATATAATTAATTAATAGAAAAACGATACAAAGGATAGATTGCAGTTAAATAAAATGGATGTGCTTTTTAATATGGTTAATTTATTTATTATTTCTTTTAATTATTTATGAGAGAATTATATTATTCATATTGTTATTACTACCTATTTTACTACTGTAAGTAAATAGTTAATATCAATTTATAATAAAATATTGGACAACATTATTAAATAAAAATAATTATAACAAAATTATAGTTTTAAATAAAGCAGTGGATATAATCAATATTATGATTTAAATATAGTAGAATAATAAAATATTTTTTATTCTATCTTACGAACCCTAATAAAATAAATAAATTTTAAAATAATATATATTTAACTTTTTATAACTTAAATAATATTTGGTCTCTGTACCAACAATTTGATATATATTACGTTTTAGTGCATTTGCAACGAAATTACTTTTTCAACAGATTGTACCTTATCATCCACAACAATATTAAAGATCCTTCACTTCACTTTAAAGGCATAAACATATAAAAGAATAGAACTAATATATCAAATAATGTCCCCCTTTTTCGATCACTCAATATGTTGATTATTTGAGGTAATAAATCAACATTGAAAAGTAAAAGTACTTTAAAGAACACTGTTCAATTATTTATTTGACTTATTAAGTTTCAAATAAAAGAATAATATGGGTTTCAATATTTATTTTCATAAAAAATATATATATATTTATTAATATTAATTAATAATTTAGATCAATATCCTAAGATTATTTATAAATAATAAAAAAAATCGAAAGTTAAATATTATGAATGAATTGAATTATATAAGGCACTTTACATAAATATATTTAACATTTATTATACATATTACTGTGTATTTATACACCCAAGATTAACCCATTATTTAAATTATTTAAAATAGATCTTTGTGAATTCATTCATATAATTAAGGTGGATACTACAGAAATGCCTAAGGGATGTAGCCAAAAACTTTACTTGGAAATTTAGAATCGTATATAAGACACATGTCGGATTGAATATGATTATATAAAAGTTATATCGCTATTAAAATTAAAGTAAATTATGCCTTCAGAATTAAATAACGTAAAATGCATACGCTCAACACTACTAAAATTTTTAAAAAATACTAAAAGAGTAGTTGAATTTTAGTGTTAATCGGCCGTTATATCGATGTAATTGGGTATATATTGTAAATGAATATCACCATTCAAATATAAATTCCATACAAATGTTTTGTATACATAATGCCATGTCTATAAGATATATATCACAAAATTTATACAAAATAATAATATAGATACGATCATTTCACATAACGCGAGTATATTTATTATTAATTGAAGATTATAATGGAAATTGATTGATTTATAAAGACAACTGATACAAGTATATTGATATGTTATAGATTCAGCAAACATAAAGATAATTTATTGTTATAGTTAATATTTATTCCTTAAATAAAAGTTAACAAAGAATATGAAACCTAAATAATGATTAAAGTAGACATGGTAAGAGTTAACATACTAACCTAACACTTGATAAAACTTTACTACACGTGGTGAGTGCCACCTGTAAAGTAAAATTTTTAGAAATGTCAGAAAAAAAAAACATTTCTTTATAGGAACGATGCTAATATAACAAAGGCTAATTCATTACTAATATTGACAGTGTAAAATAACTTTTAAACAAATTTGTATTATAGACATCAGATCTGCATATAAAATGCCTCATTAGAGTAGAAACGTAAACGTAAATGTAATAACAACTCAATCTCAATGACCTCACACGCTTTAGTAAAAGTAATCGCGCAGCTTATGTTCTTAAAGTATAAAGGAGTACTATTAACAGAAATACAAAAGTCGAAATTTATGTAGAATTTAAGGACTTCAAATCTGAAAGCTAGATTTTAATTTTAAAGATGTGAAAGAATATGAAATAAGAGACGTTTTGTTTTAAAAGTCGACAAAATATATTGAATAATATTATCACGCTAATTAAAAATGACAAATACTTGTATGTTACTTTAACATTTGAAGATTAGATCTGTATGAAGAATCAAATCACTAACAAGATCGAAATGGGTCTCACGTGAAGCTTTTTGCAGCTTTAAAGCTTTAAATGAGAACCTTGGGTTTGCGTAAATGTTTTATTCTTTGTTCTTTGTGGAAGGTAAATATGTTATATAATTTTAGTTCGAAATTGTATTTTCAGATGTAACGTATATAATAAGAATCCAAAAGAGAACAAAGTCTTAAATAACATTATTTTCTTTTAATTTTATAAAGGATCTACTATTATTACTAAATAACTAAACGATATGAAATGTTCTTTATATATAAATAATAAAAAAAAATATAAATGGTCTGATCTAGGATATTATTAATATGATAATAAATTTTAAGTTTTATTAAATATTTCTTAATATATATTCCATTATAAATCAAACATCGTGTAGTTTAAGAGGTTTCAATATTAAAGGACGCTTGCAGCAGATAACGAACACAGCCCCCAATAACATTGTTTTCTGTACATTTACTCGAATATTTCAGTGACCCTATAAGTACTATTTCGTGACGCCGGAAATATCAATTTAACATGATTTACTTTTTCAAACAGACTTCGTTTACACTTTTGAATATTATGATATTCATTATTCACATTGTTTTATGTATTTTTTTCATTTTTCAATCCCTATTAATTAAAATAAAATATATGTTCTTTTGCAATATAATAACTTTTATTTATTAATACTTATTACTTATTCTAGACCAGCTCTAGCAAATATATAAAATAAGAAGTTTATTTTAACTTATTTGGAAAAATTTATATAGTTCAATACATGTGAATGCAAACAGATTTTAATTATTGCTTTCCTGAGATGATATATAACTATTTTAACTTAAACTACAGTTTAACTAGTGACTCTAATGTACACATTATAGTCACTGTCCATACATTGCCTTCTAATTTCTCCCTTACAGTTTATTTTCAACATGTATAAAAGCGTTAGTAACACAAAACTAATTAAACATGCTTTTGTTCTCTAGAGTAGTTACCTTTAAAAAAATACACAATATACTACGAACAGCGTTTTAATAAATCCTCTCAAAAGTCGAACGATGCACAGTTAATTGAGAAAGTTTGAAAATGTTGAACGAAAATTATAAACACTTCTTTGTGTACAGCGTGCTTTTATTTAAAACTGAAAGATTTTTTTTCTAAAGGAGTGGTATTACTTTTACTCTAGAAAAGTTTTACACTCTTTAAGATATTATAGTAAAAAACAGTGAGAGCCATTAAAATTATAAGACAATGTTTAACGCAAGTAAAATTTTTGATGAATGTTTTTCTTATATTTTGTATCTACCTTTTATAAATATATTATATTTATACTATATTAATTTGCTGTAAATGACTTTGATTCTCTGTAGTTTTTTTTATGTATCTAGATGTCGTTGCCTGTAAGTCAAGTGTGTATTTTGTATGCTATCGACGTAGTCGTGATGAGCAGGTGGCCGTTACATGCACTTTATTAATATCGGCCAATTTATAACCACCTTATAACGTTGAATAAAATATATGAAATATTTAAAATATTCATGTTTCAAAGCAAAAATTTAAATGACTTCAGCAATAACTTTTTCTTGTATAACACTGCATGTTATACGAATTTTGAAGAAAATATTTCAGTGAGAAAGTGTAAAATTTTGTACATAAACACAAATTCTAACGAGTTTTTTATATGCAGATGACACAGCTGATGCCAGCGACTAATACTCTCATCATAACAGGTTACCAATATTCAAACTTGTTGTTCAATGAATATTGAATTGCAAAACTATATTTATTATAATTTGATAAATTATTATGTTTAATTAAAAATAATTAAATAAAAAAAAATTATAGATTCTTATACAATAAAATCCTTTAGATGATTTTAAGTATTTTGGAATATATTTTCTTATTATGTATCGCCTTTTTCGACAAATTTTAACAAGATATTTGGATCTTATGTTTATTGACTTCATCTGAACATTTAAAACCAGTACATAGCTTTAAAATTAAAAATTAATAAAAGTAAATTAATCTTATTAATGTTCTGATAGTTACTTGATAGTTATTTGATGACTTTGTGTGCTCTCTAACTTGCGTTACTGTATGTAAAAAGAAAGAATAAAAACATTTACCTACAGAGATACCTTGACCACCGCAAGTGGATTTGAAACCAAAGTTCAAACTCCAAACTTTCGAACTCTTTTAGTTTTGATCTTTGTTCAGCTTGATAACTTTTTCAACAAAAGCGAGTATAATAGTTTTCATCGCTTGGGAGACTTCTTTAAAAAGCGAGAAGTATTTTCCCTACACAATTGGAACTAATAATTTTATATAAGATGCAAATGAACCTGATGAATAAGATGTTTTGAAAAAAAAATCTTACATATAATCAAGAAAAAAGATAACAAATATGGAAATGCAATACGTAACATATGTGTCACGTTATTAAAATCACCAGGTCAAATACGCAACTCTGTCCTCTCTTAGAGATCATATTTTTAGTAAGTAGTAAAATACTAAAACTAGAAATTAGAAATACGGTTAATTTAATTTAATTGTTTTAATTGATTGTTTTTCAAAATAATAAAAATAAATGACGACATATTCAGCATGTACAATTAATATTGCAGGAATTAGTAGTGCATGTGATGAACTCGCTTTGTGATTAACTAATTAACAGTTATAGATGGATAAACAATTAATTACTGTTGAGTGCGTTAGTCATTTTATTTAACCAAAAGTCTTAACCAAGCAATCTATTTAATTGTATTTTTCTAGAAAATGTTTACTTTATGTAATTATAAAACTAGTATAAGTCACTAAATTGTGAATAGAATAATTATGAACAATAATTGGTCACATTTATAATAAAGTATCTACAGTATACCAGATTGGAACAATCACGTGCTCTGGAATGCCAAGTATATACATGGTGTGTATGTGTATGTACTGATATGTAGTCAGGTGAATTTGTCATCTACGTCCTATTGTTTCCTAGTTTCTGGGACTGAATTTTAGGATAGGCATAGAAAGCAGTATTATAAAGTCCATTGTGATCAAACTGTAAGACCTTCACGTTGAATCCTTGAATTTATATTTACCATCAAGGAGTACAAGTTAAAGAAGGGATTTCGCGATATTATATATAAATGTAACCAGATGTTTTACGACATATAATAATAGATTGTGTCGTAAAACTCTGTTGCCGACTAAGTTGCCGTTCATGCGTTCAAATAATAATATAATATTGATGAAAATGATGTGCTAAAAGTTGAGGAAATAAAATAAGATAGATAAATCAAAGACAGTTACATCTCAGTTTTTCTTTATAAAATGGTCACGGCATTTTTAAAAGGTATAGTTAGATAAAGCAATAATGCTTCATGTATATAAGAAAAAACAAAGGTATAATATATTATATCTCTTTTTATTTAAAATAACTTGATTCTTATATTAAAAACTGAGTACTCACACTCAAAATAAATTAATTTTTTGTTGTTTTGTATCAAATATCATTCAAAGACTCTATTAACCCTGATGAAGTATTTTTTGTAAAAAACAACACTAAACATACATAATTATGGCCCAGCAGAGTTCAACCTTTAATAGGCAAAAATGTGAAATTAAAGAAATTATTAAAGCAATAACCTCGTTAAACCCTCAAAAACCATAAGCTAATGTTGTGTCAGATATGCCCTTGTGTTTTACAATGTGTTAATTTTTTCATAATATATTTTCATTCATATATTCAAGTCCATTCCTCGATTTAATGTGGGTTCTTGGAATAAGAAATGTTAAATTAAATAAAGTATGATAGTATTTTCTTCACTACATTTTTAAGCAATTTTATGTGTAATTATAAATTGTTGCTAGAGTTGCATTTATATGATACTAGTTGAAAAAATAATATTTTTTGTATAGTTAAGTTGGAATTTCTTCAAAATTCAGCTTATGTATAAATGTTTCCACAATTATGCCTTCCTTGTTTAAAATACACTAATTAAAAGCTCTAATTGAATATGAGACGTGGGTATATAATGTACATGTTTTTTTTAGATTCAGCTCGATTATACTTATTTATAACCAACTTTTCTCTATAATTGTATACATGGATAAAATAGATGCTATCGAAAAGAAAAGAAAATTTTGCTCTCATAGACTTCTAGATTCTTATTTTTGCCATCATCTTCCGCTGCGTACTCGTCGCTGTCATTGTGATTTATTATTATATGCTCTATATTTTAAAGATGACGTTCTAAGGTCTTGTATGTATTCTATTGTATATTGCATTCCCAATTACCGTACTCGGCATCTGAAATTATAAAAATTAATACAGAGAAAATACAGAAACTACAGTTCAGTATTCGATTATATTAATATACTATTTTTTCAAGATGATATTAAAGGAATGGTTTATTATAATACAAGCAGTTTAATTTTTTTTATAATAAAGTAATGTAGTATAATTTTACACACTTCCAAATATTCTCATACACGCTTATTATTTACGTTATTTATATAAGTTGTTTATATTAGTTTTACGAGACTAACGAATTGTGGTTGTATGGTTGTTCCAATCTCAAGTCTACTTTTTAGTACTATTGTTTAAATAAAATATACATCATTTTCATGGCTAGAGAAATAGGTATCTTTTAAAATGTGTTATTTGTTATATAGAAACAATATAGAGCCATTTATGCTTGGTCATTGCTTATAGCCAATATTATGGTTCCTTTAAACGGCACATACAGACATGGAAAATTAATTAAAAGCTTTTAAAACAGGACATATATTGGCTACAACAATGCAATTATTTAGAAGGAAGTGAGCTTGGCACATCTTTGTAAAATTGGCAATACAATTAAAACATTTTGGTCTAACAATGTAGCCTAAATTTTGCTCAAAATGCTTTAAGATTAAAAGGCATAGTTCCTTCAGTTCAATACAGTAGTTGGATTCAAAACTTTAACAAAACCAGCACCTCTCTGTACGTGATTTTAAGCCACATTTTGCACAGCAGTACCTAGCTTTGTATACTTGAACAAGGTCTTGTTCCTATCTACTTTCTATGTATAAAGTTTTAGTAAAATCTATATCATAAATAGAAAGCTTTATTCAAAGAAACGAGTAGAGTATGAGAAAAACGGTGTGTGAGATTATCAGAAGACCTAAAAATGAGACTAAAATGGAAATGTTTTACACTGAATATCATGCTATATCTCCCAGATAACTAACTTAGTTCACACCAAATCCCTAAAGTCATGTAGTAATTTTCTTCTAATCCCTCTACGGACTAAATGATAGACAACCTATCAAACATAATAATTCTAGATAGAGCCAAAATCTATTGTTTACTTTAATATGGTGAATATATAAATATAATTTTAATATATGGTGTGCATAGAAAAGATGCTTTGTTATGAATGAATGAATAAATGAATATTATTCATAAATTTCTGTTTTAATATTTAATATACACTGATCATCTGATAAAGTAGATGTTACAAACTTCCAGTTCGTGCTCAGACCCTTCGACAACAAACTGTTTCAATAATAATCAACTTCAACTCAGTTTGGGTTTTAGCGATAAACTTATACAACTAAAAACACAATTTAATGGGACCCTTGCGGTGAAAATATTTCAAACTATAAATAATAAAAATATTTATCATTTTGAGTTTTATAATATTATTAAAATTTTTAAATGAATTCCTATTTATCTTTAATTCTTGCACAAGACAGATGAATAATTTATGAGTATAATTATAGTAATTTATGAGTGAGATGAGTATTTTATATTCCGAATAACTTAAACCCAAAGTTAAATATCAAATGAAATGTTGAAACTCTTTGGCCAAGCAGTTATTCTGACAATTAGTAATTCTTGCTTTCGTCAACATTCACCTTTAAAATGTTGAGTTTATTTAAGGAAAGAAATGAATTATATCGTAGAATACTATATAATAATATAAAAAAGCACATAGTAAATTAATGTATCATGATAATATCATTGTTTAATAATGTAAGTAGCATCAAAATATAATGAAGCGATATTCAAAATAATACGTAAATGCTGTTTCAGACAAAGCTGTTCAAGTTTTTTTTATCAAAGGTATATTTTACTTAACATATGCTATTCGCTCCAAGTGAATGACTTTGAATTTTCTTGATTTTTTTCTCTATGTTAGTTGCCTACACTATACTATTTTATATATTACATTCTTGTATAATATAAGCAGTTATAAGATAGCAAGCTATATGTCTGGAGGGTATTTAATTGATCTAACTTTAACATTCAAATATGTCTAAAGTTTATCAACAGCATACGGTTTCTCAAGTTTATAAAGTACAGATATGTAAAGTAAGTTTTTTTTTGCTTCTGAGGTTGATGAAAACACGCTGCAATCCAGGAAAGGAAAATTAAGGTTATGCAGGGACTCCAACGCACTAAACCAGACGGTTGCCGTCGCCGTCATAGTGGGCCACCGCACTTGTGGATACAACCACGGTGACCCTTCGAAGAGAGCACCCCGCAATCGGTGGCATCTATTAGAGGTTTCACATCCAGCATTTACATTTAATATTATATCAATTATAAAAACATCAAATACTATCGATATTAAATATTGTCCCCAAAACCTTATTACTGTCTTTGTATATTTTTTCAGGAATTATTTGTATTATTTGGCGTTATATTTTTATCAATAAAATGAGTTCTGTGATTTTATGATTACTAAATACGCAGTGGGTTTGTAAAAGTATGTTTGACTTTTGATTCAATGTAATATAAATAATATCATTTTGGTGTATCTACTGGGTATTAAACATAACAAAATATATGAATTCTATTAGTTTTCAGAAAAATAGTAATGTGAATAAAATACAAATAATTAACGAGTATAATTAAGGAATAATTGCATTTTATATTAAACTAAATGAGGTTGGACTTCAAATAATAATATATTATGTTACAAACAAATAATAATTAATTACATTTCGAAGAAATTATGTTGATGAGTGTCTATTTCTTATTGCGGGTCAGCTTTCTTCCCCGAAACATTTCAAAAACAAGAGGAACAAAATCAATCAATTAGAAAATTAATAAACAACGCCAATGTAAGTTATCGCACTTACTTTTTTCACCTATTTAATACCTATTACTTTTTCATTATTTTACCTATTAAATGTATATTAATATGTTAAAACCATAATTTAAATTCAAGTTTATTTATATTTAGTGTATGTCAAACCAATTATTACTTATTTAATTTATTTATTTATTGTGGACATAAATGGGGATTTCCTATATGACAGCAGTGTAGTAGTAATTACTACATAGATTTTTAAACGATCAACACATTGATATTTTACTACAGAAATAGCTTGAGACAAAGCAAGATTAGTAACGATGGAGTTATTTAAAGAGAATTCCAAGTCAATAATATTACAAAATTTTTATCACAATCTAAGTGGCAGTCTTTTAAGAGATAAATAAATAAAAATGTGAAAAATAAACCTTTATTTCTATTACTCCTACTTCTGCAGATTTAAAAGTAAATTATTGCGATAAACTCTCATAAATATTTTTATTCTAACGTTTTCAGAATAATAGTTTAAGAAAAAAATTTTCCAAAATGTTGATAAGCGGTACTGACGGTAAACTCAATATACATAGATTTTGCATCATTGGTGGGGAAAAAAATCTGAAATATTGGGAATGACCATAATCATAAACAAGTCGCGTTTCTCAGTTTGCTTATCTAAATGCGACAAACTCAAAAACTATTTTAATTAAAGGGAAGCGCAGCAATATAGATTTTTAGTCTGCATTCGAAAGCACTAGGTGGAAACGTCACAGTGACTTAACAAGCGGTCGGTCTTCAAGTAATTGAGAAGACGAATGCAGACTCACATTTTATGACCCACATATTTACATACAATCTAAATCTATAAAAATATGGATAATAACATGTTAATAATGACAATTACTAACAATAATGACAATTACTATCTACAAATCGATGATTGATAGCTCGGGTTACATTCAATGCTTGTATAATAACTATACTTATACCTAAATCAATATGGTACGATGTTGATGAAATAATAGAGGTAAGACGAGAGGAATATTGTTTCAGGTTATTATTAACAATTATTCATTTAATACCTAAGAGAGCGCTCGGAAAACCAATGTTGTATTTGTGAATGTAATTATAATATTTTTTTTACATTTACATCGGGAACTCTGATAACATTATATTGCAGAGGGTTATTTTAAAAGAAAAAAGTAATATTTTGTATCTTCAAGCCAAAAACAGTTATTAAATGAATTGCGCGGTTTCTTAGAACTGGGAATAATATTTAAAGAATTGTAATTGAATTTGACAATAAGTAGTTAAATATTAGTTCTCCAACTCCAAATAAATCCAAAATTTCTATTGCGAGGCTTTTGATGAAATGAAATTATTTGTTCGTTTTATATGAAGTTTTAAATAAGAATTGAAATATGAGGCATCCACTGGATTCAAGTCGCTCTAGTTATAATTGAAACATCAACAAGGTCATATTTTAAAACAGATATTGACAAATGTTAAAAATTTTTTATCAAAAAATCCCCTATCAAACTTGGTGACAGCATCCTTTCTAATTTATGAGTCAATCAGTTCATAAGTAATTTTTTTATGTAAATGCCATAATTTTTAAACATCTTTAACAATCGTTATTTCAATATAAGTAATTCTTGTGGTTAGCGTGATGGCATGATTGTCTGCAATTAATTAAAATTTAATTATTTTATACTAATTCTACTTTTAAATAAGGTTAACAATTTATATATTATGTATAAATGCTATAATTTCAAATATAGCATGATGAATACACGTTAATCATTTATAGAAAAATGTAACTCAGGATCAAATAAATATAACATTTTTTTTATATAGAAACAGCAGTCATCTCCGAAGTGTAAACTTTAGGATGCATCGTAAATGACTTTCCATTATACGAGTAGAATTCAGACGTCACATGGTGCAACGTTATTTAATTTAGGAATTAAATAAAATAACGCCGGTTAAGTTAAATGAATAGCAAAAATATATATTAATTTCAAGAGGATAAGTATTTAGAATTATCCCCTACTTTTATTCGACTTATTACATATTATATAAAATTAGTGTATTGAAACTTTGAAATACAAAACACTTAAACAAATAACTTTAAAATTCGTAATAAATTATTTTGACATAAGTTGTAAAACTTGTTTCCAACTTAAAGTAGATGTAAATGAGGTGCAAAAAATAACATTATTTTACATTTTCAAAGTAGTCAAAGACGACTTAAGTCTTAATTAAGACGTAAAAGACATTTACGAGAGTTTTTACGTTATTCTCGGCTAATAGCTTTGGGTAATTGTTTTGGTTGTTTTGTAAACGCTGTTTGAATACATATCCAGCTGAGGAATTATAAGTACTGAGTTAACAATTTCGGTTGATCGGTGTATTGTTAGTTATGACTTACTTATAAAGATTCTTTTATTTAATATTAATAATAATCGGGTAAGATGATGAATATGTTCAGTTATTTGCAATGAATAAACCTTTGCAATCTATTACAGTTAAAAGAAGATGTACGTCTATGTCTTTGTAATTATGGATGTAATATGCACTTGCAGACCTTGGAAAATAAGGGGTAACCTAATCTGCTAAAAAGGTTTCTCGCAACCTAATATTGTATTACTTCACGAAAAAACTTACCTAAAATGATTATAGGTGAAACGAAATCGGTATTAATTTCGACTTTGAAACTGAATTAAAAGTTTTCTAAACTTACAATATTTTTTAGTTTTATTCTTAATTCAGTTGGATATTATTTTTAACAAAAGATATTAATAAAAATCATTTCAAATAATAGGAAAAAAATACAGAACATAGCACAATGATAATACAATGGAGTTCTTTTCTTCATATAATTAAATACAACATATAGCAAAACTCTCTTTAATAGAGTTCATACTTTCAATGGCTAGAAAAATAATAAGATAAACTAGTTCATTTTCCAATAGAAGTTACAAAAAAATATACCATTTGGTGATGTATTTTATAATTTTATTAGTATCTACGCAATCAAAAAAAACATTAAATAAAAAAATTGAAAAGTACTAAATAATTTTTTAATAGTCATAATCATCAATATTGTACGAATTAGTATTGCACGTGATGACCTCGCTTTGTGGTTTACTAATTCATAGTTACAGATGGATAAACAACGAATTACTGTTGAGTGCGTCATTTAGGCTAATTGATGAAGACTCCAGCACAGCAATGTGTTTGAATGTATTTTGCTTCAAAATAGATACAAAAGATATTTAATAATGATGATATATTATGCAACGTAATGTAATATATAATAAAATTAAGAAATTGCATGCTCAAATTGTATTTCATGCGATATTGTATAACTAGACTAAATCTTTGATAGTGTGGAATAAATAATCGATAGAATAAAAATATTATTAAAGGAATCACTGCTAAGGCAGTAGTCAATTTGTTGTCACTATATAAACAATGATAATAATCAAACAAGGATACTGTATACAAGGATTCGAATTACCGTGTATACTTCAATACTATATAAGTGCATGTGGTGTAGTCATATATTAGTTAGGCATGTTAATTTATCATCTGCCTCCTACTGTTTCCTAGTTTCCGGAAATAACATTCAGTATACGCATAGAAAGCAGCATCGCTTAGTCCAGTCACAGTCATATCAAACTGTAATACCTCAACGTCAAAGGCTTGGATTTATACTTGCAAACAGTAGCAAAATTTGACAATTTGTTCAAAATAACTAAAAATTATAAAATTATAATATACAAGACAAAAAGATGTGAACTTTTGATTAAAATACATTTAAATAGTTCGTACAAATATTATAAAACTGTCAATGTGACATGTCGAAGTGAAAATTTATATCTGAATGATCAGAGATTTTATATAAAGCCTTTTTTATATAGTATGAATAAAGTTAGATAAAGTTAGAAAATCCATTTTCGAATATTACTTAAGAAAATAAACAACACTGTACTTAAGAAAATAAACAACACTGTAAATATATGGTCGAAAAACGAAATAAATAAATATATGATTTAAAAACAAGATTAATAAATAAACTTCTTAATTACTAATGCTACTTATTCCGTAATGTATGATGAACATACATTTTATGAGTACACGAAAAGTTTTTCAGTTTTCCTGTGTGCCATTAATAGTACTGAACTAATATGCCGAAAGACTAAAGCCCTTCTGTAATCAACGAGTAAGTCCTAGTGGACAACAACTATTTATTAATAAAGTTGTTAAAACTTTGCAGTATTTACCGAAAGCCTTTGTATTTGTAGGAATTGAGGAAAATCTATCAGATGAAAAGCAAGTATAATGGGTAAAGATATTACTTTCATATAATGTATGAAAAAATGTCAGCAATCAGTCATTAACTCATGTTAGTATAAACAAAGTGCAAGTATGGTATCGAGCAATGCCAGACCCTCAAGACTGCTTGTTCAACTTTTTTTTTTCTGCTGTTAGTCCTGCTGGCTATGACAACGTCACCGGTGAAGTAGGCGGGTGCGGAGATCCACTATTAAAAAGGGAAGCCTGAAGGGCCCCAGGAAAACGTACATCCTGAGGTCTTGTGAGACTCGGACCCCGTGGTCCAGGACACTCAGGACACTACTAGTTTAGAGGCGAGAGTTGTATGTAGTAGATAGATAGATAGATGAAAGAGTAACACTACACTCCTCCGACGACAGAACGACGGAGCGACGTGCTTGGGTGGAATCCTCGTGTTCGCTGGCGATGACGTAGTATCTGTGTGTGGTTTTATCTGTTCTGGCCTTTATGCTTTACATCGCGTAATATAGCGTGATCGCGTCACAAGGGTCTAAGAGCACCAATTTGGGTCTTTTCCTTTTGACTTTAGGAGGAGAAGGACCAGCTGGTGGCTTAGCATATGACTCGAACGGTCTTGTTGATGACTTCGAAATGTTCGCGTTGGATCGGTTGAGTGCTAATGCTACACTGACTCTTTAGACTGTCGGCAAGACATTTCGATTTGTCACGGTTGTCGAACACCGATGAAGAGCTCAGCCTGTCGAACGGGGATACTACTTAGATTGTTTCATCTTTCAGGGTTCTCTGCAACGATCTCAACGACGAGTAAGCCTGGTGCGAAGGAGAGGACTCTTAAAGCATGTCGTTTCAGACACCCACCCACCCAGCCACCATCTCTAAAGGTGTTGAGAGCTTGTCCCAACTCCCTTCGGAGATGGCGCAGCTACCGCCGGTTTGTGCTTGTCGGGTAAGTGTCATGGCTCCTAATCCCTGCTGTTTTCAGTTCACTAGATACATAAAGTCCGTAGGATATACACGGCTACCTTCGAAAGTCACGCGGGCCTCCTCAAAGGACGTTCCTATAATATTAGCTAAATGGTTAGTGTAATTAATCGAGGCTTTTTCAGCGTCTTCGACAAATACAAGCTGGTCAGGTATTTCATCGACGTGCGTTGAGGCTGGGAAATGGAATTACTTCTCTAGTTCTCCAGCTTTCTCCAGTTTATTATTATTGTTTTTATTGCGAGTGCCTGTTATTTAAATTTTTAAGGTGTGAAGAAATATATAGCACATGTTTTAAGCGATTCTCATATCAAGTAGGTAAAATCATTACTAATAGACGGTATAATATTAGTTGTTAACAAATGACTATATTACTGACAGACATAAGCTGTCAGACAGTCGTCTGCATATAAAATGCCTCATTAGAATAGCGTACGTAATGAAAACAATATCTAAACGATCTCACGTGAAACAAGGGTTAGCTAAAGTAATTGCGCAGTTAATGTTTGGGTTTAGTAAACGTTAGTCTTCGATGTTACTATGTATTTGAAAATGTAATAACATTGAAAACTATACCTTATCTTCTGAGAAAAGTTGATTTTATATTGCTTGTAGAATTTCATGTCATACACTCTGATTTAAATTTTGAGAAATGTTACGGTTTTAGGTTACTTACAAATATTGGATATAATTATAAAAGATATGCTTAAAAGCAACTCTAGCAATTAAAATCTATATTTACCCAAGCAGTCGTAAAATATTTTGCTTTTCCGTATAATTAAGTTAAAATGAAAGCATGGCTATTCGTAATATTGACTAATATAGATGAGGTCTTATTTCCCTGTTACGTATTTTCAAACATCAATTTCTTATTAAAATAAACAAAAAAATATTCGTTTTAAATATATATAGATGAAAACAGAAATACATTTTTGGAGAATATTTATTTATCTTCACGCCATATAGGATATGGGATACCCCGCAAGGGTGCTACCTTGCCAGAGACGACGAAGCGCCAAACGCTACGGTCCCTGCATACCTCTTTCACCTCGGCCACAGACATCAAGCTCTTCATACATGCCCTCCGGGGGGTACTCATGCTTTTTACGTGACCTTCCTCCAGTATCACATATATAATTGGCACTTACTTTATACAAAATGCAAAAAAACTTAATTAATTTTGGGAGAAAATAAAAGTATTCGCAGAATAAGAAAAAAATCTAACGGTAATTTCAATTTATTTAAAAATATATATGTAACTACAAAAATGTAAGCAGCTTTAAATATTGTTGTAAGGAAAAACCCTTTTTTAAATGTTTTCACATATTCTGAGAAAGTATGTAATTATTTTAAGTTAAACGCTACATTATTATCACTGTTAAATACATTCTCACCCCTAAATTGTCGATTATAATTTATTTACAACATGTTGTATAAAAGCAATAGCAACACAAAACAGATTAAACATATTTTGTTCTCTAGAGCAGTTACCTCTTAAAAATATATATAAAATATTACATACTACGTTTTAATAAATCGAATTGTGAAAGTTTATGCATTTATTGAATAATGATGAACGAAAATTACAAAACCTCATGTTTTTATTGTGAATAAAGTATTAGCTTTGTAGTATTAAAGCTTATCCGTTTAACATTTTAAAAATAACAAACTACAATCTTTTTTGTACAACTGCAGTCTTACTACAATAATTAAACGTGAAAAATTACCAAAAGCAGACACACAACAAAATTATTATAATGTTTATATTTTAATCAACTTAAAGTTTTCGTTGTATATGGTTTTGATAGTAAAGCCAAGTCACTCTTTGTATTTGATGAAAATAATTTATCTTATTACTAATTTATGAACATTATCTATATCATTACATAGTTCTACTCATCTCAAACTAATTAAGTTCCATATCAGATCGTGTTGAGAGAAATGTTATCGAACTCCGAAGCTTAGTTAGTTGACCTCTCTAGTTGAACATAGGCATTTATTGATAGTTGCACTGTTTTAACCTTACATTTAATTTAAACGTATTTCCATTTATCTAACAGAATTTAATTTAATTCTATAAATAATTATACATCCTATATTATTAATATATTTAATATGCCCGTAATTTTGAATACTTTTATTCTCTCACACAAATTACTTTTGGATAATTTATTATATTTTTAAAGTTTAAACTTAAATAATATCTTTAATTTTTAAATAATAACAATCACCTTAAATTCCTTATAATCCTCTTTTTTTGTTGGTCATAGCCCATTTTTATTATATTTATGTTTAATGATCGCTAAAATTCAGTTAGCTATACGGTATCTTTTGACTAAAAGTATTTTAATAACACTTACTAGAAACTACTAAGAGGTAGTAAGGGGGTGCTAGCGGGAAAACGGGCAATTAAAATTAGTTTTTATTGTCATATTCGGTTTCAGCGATCCCAAAAACCTAAGAATAATGGGGTCTCCCCTCTGGTTCATGATTTTTCTTTTGTGTGCCTGTGTTATTATTAATTATAAATATTTAATTAAATTTATTATTTCAACTATGTTTTTGAAGATTCAAGTCATATTAAGTTGTATAATCAACACGAGATAAGTGAGTTATTATCCATTTTATACGAAAATAAAACACGAAGCTATATTTAAAGAGAAAACTATATTTTATAAAAAAAAATTGTTTCTAATATCACAAACGACATTACTAATAGATAATGTAAAGTAAGGTTTTAGTCGATTACTATAAATAAAATAAAAAATATGCAAATTTTTAAATCAGCAAATTTTTTAATTAATGTTATGGTAGTTACTTGCCATATGTAAGTATTTGCAATAGATTTAACGAACTTAAGAATTATGGAGCATTAAGTTGTTTAATACTTTCAATTTATCTTTTATCTATTTCAATATTACATCTGCCAAACTTCAAAGATATAATGTAAATAAATCTTATAGAAGATTTGCTAATGCTGGAAAGACTTGTGGCTCACTCATCATTAATTTCTCGCTCACATATTCTTAATATATATTTATTTCTCTTATCTCAGATAAAGAAACATTTAGCGGACAGACTACCTTGGTTAACCTATAATAAAAAAATACAAGACAAAACTATTACAACTATATTCCATTATATCTGTGGTTATTTAGTTTTTTTTTTCTGTAACTGAGTATTTTTACATTCGAGATAACTGATTACTTTATAAAAAATAGAATATTAATACAAGTACGCGCTTTCATTTTCATATTTTCATTGTAGTTACGCTTAGATCTAAAATTACAAATTTTAACTAAACAAAGAGTTGTTAATTTAAAAAAATATCTTACTTAACAGAGTATGGGTAATAACAGGGAACAATATGTGAATTTAAGTAATTAGGATGATTCACTGACCGTAATTATTAAAGTAATGACCTCGTTACACCCTTAAAAATCATGAGCTAATGTTATGTCCTTGTGTTTCAGAATATGTTAATTGTATATGATAATAAATGTATGTATTTATTAACATATTCAAGAGCCTTCCTCGGCTTAATGTGAATTCTTTAAGCTTATTCATATCTACTTGAAATTCGACTAAAACAAAGATGTCGGTTATAGTTTTATTTATTAATAAGAAATGTTATATTGAAATAGGTATGGTAATACTCTTTATTAAATATTTAAGTAATTTGTTTTGTAAAAATATAATATTAATACGACTTCGGATTCTATTAACCCCCTTTATGGTTTTTTTATCTAACAGTTGAGAAAACAAGCTTGCGGGTCAGAGATTGTTGTTATATACTTTATTGTTTGGAGATGATGAATTGAGGTTCTATGTATTGTCTGTTTCATTTTCTAAACAACATGTACAGATCCAGGAATTAATAAAAACAATACATAGAAAAAATTGGCAGTGACCACATTTCGCTATTCAATTCTATTTGCTGACTTATAATTAATGTAAAATAATATAATGTAACATACATACTAATATTCATATACATATTATTTCCTTCATATTTTTTTAATGCAGGTAATTAAAAATTGTTTTTCGAAACACTAAGAAATAGTTGTATGATTCTTCGCATCTCAGAATTTCATTAGGCCTTTTTGTGTCTATAGTGTTATTGTTTAAATAAAACGTCATCATGTTAATGGCGAAACGAATATAGGTGCCGGGAAAACGTCGAGTTTATTTTTAAATGTAAATAACATTGAAAAATAATTAAAAGGTTTTAGATATAACAAAAACAAGAGACAAATTGATGATAAAAGATAATCTCTTGGGGTAGTTACAAGAGTGCAGGATGAAATACTATGGCTGGGCAAGAAAAGTGACAAGAATGAAAGAAAGAAATATATTGAAACACTCTTCTCTTCTTGCGGCGTTGGGAACCGCTAACCAACACGCCATGTTCCGAACGGCGGAAGGTGGAGGACGGAGCTACAAATAGCTACGTGGAATGTAAGAGGAGGAATGGAACAGAAGATGAATGAATTATTAGATGTGATGGATGACAAAGATCTGGATGTTATTTGTGTGTCTGAGACCAAGCGAAAAGGCAATGATACGACCGATTTACCTGGCAACCGGGTCGCTTTCTGGGCTGGGGTTCCAGAGGGTGAGCGAGGTTGCCAAGGTGTAGGCGTATTATTGTCCTCTCGAATGGTTAATGCAATGGTAGAATACAAGGCGATTAACCCGAGGCTTCTTTGGGTTCGCTTTAAGCTGGGGATAACAAGAGTATTCTTGTTAGCCATGTATGCGCCAGTATCCTCAGCTCAAATGAGCGAGCTCGAGGAGTTTTGGGAGAATGTCAGGGATGTTCTAAGTAGTGTCAGAGATAATGAAAAGTTGATAGTATGTGGAGATATGAATGGATGGGTTGGAACCGCGCGAAGCGGTTACGAAAGCGTGCTAGGCAAATATGGTGATAAGAGGGTAAATGAGGCTGGAAAGCTTATTTTGGAATTTTGTAAGGAGAAAAATTTGTTTGTGGCAAACACGATGTTTGATCACAAACAAATTCACATGTACACATGGGAGCGAGCGGAAGAAAGAAGTATGATTGATTTATTCCTAGTGGACCAGCGTATTCGAAGTCAAGTTATGGACACCCGAGTGTTCAGAGGTGCTGATCTGGGAACGGACCACTATCTAGTCGTTGCTAGAATAAGAGGTTTGTTCGCAGGTTGGCGCAGCCGCACGACGTGTCCAAGCTTGGCGTCGAATTATCGCATAAGAAGCTGGAAGCTTCAAGATCCACCGATCAGAGAGGAATATCAAGAGAGGGTTTCCAAGAAGCTTGAAAGCTGTGATTCTGGAAATGAAAGTGTTGAAGTATGCTGGCAGAACCTTAGGAATAGTATGGTGAAAGTAGCGACAGAAGTATGTGGTAAAAGAAAAAGAGGTTTTAGTAAAAAGCGCGATGAATGGTGGGATGATGAAGTGAAAGACGCTGTAGAGTTAAGGAAGAAAGCTTGGCTGGATTATAAAGCCTCTGGTAAGGATAAAAGTATGAGAGAGATAAGAAAAAGAGCGTACAAGCTGCAAAAGCACAAAACGAAAGCACTTATAAAGATGAAGCGTGAAAATTCTGAGAGAGAAAGGGATGAAAGGTTGACAAACAACTTCCGGGAAAACACGAAGCTTTTCTGGCGCGAAGTTAGTGATTCCCGGGGTCGTTCGGAAACCTGTACAATGAAAGGGGTGCTTTCAAAGAACGGTGAAATTTTAACAGAGCATGCACACGTTTTGCAGCGGTGGGCGGAATTCTATAAGGAGATGTATGAACGTGAGGACGCCTCGGTCTTGACTACCAGCGTAATGCTGAGTCAAGATGTAGCCGATGGTGAAATCAGTTTTTGGCCCTAAACCAAAAGATTTTCTGTGCTTTTGTGGATTTGGAAAAGGCGTTTGACAGGGTTGTGAGAAAGAAGTTATGGGAGATACTGCCCCGATACAATGTGAACGGACCCTTGCTACAGGCTGTAAGGTCTCTTTACCGAGATCACTCAGCCTGTGTGCGAGTTGGAGCTGGCATGTCGCCCTGGTTTGACATCCAATCGGGTGTTAAGCAAGGTTGCGCTATGTCAGCTTGGTTGTTCAATTTGTATTTGGATAGTTGTCTCCAAGGAGTGAAAGATAGTGACATGGGAGTGAAAGTAGGTGACCTTAAGGTCAATTGCTTACTATATGCAGATGATGCAGTGCTCATTGCATCATCAGAATGCAATTTGCAGGCATTGGTCACCACTCTGAAAGATGGGTGTGAAATTAATGGTCTTAACCTGAATGTAGATAAGACGAAGGTTCTGATATTTGAAAGAAATGAAGAAAGAACAGAATGTAAGATCAACGTGAATGATAAGATAATAGAACAAGTGAATGAAGTGGTATATTTGGGAAGTATGTTTAGCAGAGACGGAAGATACGAAATGGATGTGGAAAGGCGTATTGCTGCCGGTAACAGAGTCAATGGTACTTTGACTGCATTGTTGAGACGGCAAAACGTCAGTATAGCTGCACGTTTGGCTGTACACAATGCAGTTTTGCTACCGACGCTGTTATACGGCAGCCAAACGTGGGTAACACAGAAGAAGAATGTAAGAAAGATGAATGCTGTGGAGATGCGATCTCTTCGCAGAATATGCGGAGTCAGTCTAGCTGATCGAATCCGCAATGAAGAGATCCACAGAATGGCAGGTACTAGCGAAGATGTCACGGTGAGAATGAAGAAGAACGTGCTCAGGTGGTTTGGGCACGTTGAACGAATGAGTGATGAAAGAATGGTAAAAAAGATTTATATGGGAAAAGTGAGCGGTAAGAGACACAGGGGGAGGCCTCGAGTGACCTTCGAAAACACAGTAGCTACGATACTGGAGGAAGGTCACGTAAAAAGCATGAGGACCCCCCGGAGGTTATGTATGAAGAGGTTGATGTCTGTGGCCGAGGCGAAAGAGGTATGCAGAGACCGTAGCGTTTGGCGCTCCGTCGTCTCTGGCTACCCCGCAAGGGATATGGCGTGAAGGTAAATAAATAATAATAAATAAATAAATATATTCTCTTAATAAAATTCAAAAGTATTACTCTCAATAAATCTCTTATTTTTAGATAGTACACAACTTTCAACTTAATCTTCAAATATAATAAACCTTAGCATATTCCTACTTAGTACATTGAATAGTAATAATTGATATGTTATTTTAAACAAATTGTCATGTATGTCGAGGAGGTTACAAAATATTTAGATAAAAATAAATAAACTATCTATAAAATACTGAATAATTATTCTAGATATAAACATTTGATTCAGAAGTTAACACTGTAGCCTTATTTACGACTAGATTACTTGTATAAATGTAGCTATTAAAAAAAATCTTAAAAAACTAATCTTTTTACTATGCATGTTTTAAGAAACATAGTCTAATCAATGAAGAAAGTTTATTACAAAGAGTTTTATTGCTTCTATTATAGAAATTAATTTAATAATTAATCTGAAATTTATAATGTATTCAGAGCAAGCTAACGTAAATAAACATTAAACTTAGCGTTTGTCTGCACGGTGTAGATTAAAATATCAATATAAATGTTTGTTTTATTCATACAGTATCAGGTGTGCTGATCAAATTTAAAATAAGCAAATATCTAGACTAACAAGATAACGGAAAGTTTGCTCAAACAACTTAATATTTAGAGGAATAGTTCGTCATGTTCAATAGTTCGATCCGAAAACTTAAACTTTAACAAAACCAGCACTTCTCTATACGTGATTTAATGCCACATATCGCACAGTAGTACTATAGCTTTGTTGTACACTTGAACAAACAAACTACTGTTGTAAGTTGAAATATAGGTCTTGCTCCTATCTATCTATGTTCTAGCACTTTGTAAATATATATGACCAGTTTAAATAATTAATCATTGAGAGACACTATGATTGAAAAGCTTTAACTATTGCAGTTTTTGTATTGTATTGTAACATACTTGTAATACCACACTATGTTTACCAATAAATAGGAATAAAAATTAGAGTTGTCAATACTCGTGTAATCCATATTATATATTCCAATCGAAAACTATTGGTCGTACTTAATTAGATTTTTCTTTTTTTACCTATGGCGAAGTCACTTACTTTAGTTACTTCAATATCAATCCTGATAATACACGTTTCATGTTTTCACAATAATTATGAAAAATACGGCCAAAACAAAGAAACATTTAGTGATTCTTGCAATCTTCTACATTCTGGTCATAAAAGTATTTAATTTATATATATTTTATAATTTATATATAGTTTATTTAATTTATATATAGTTTTAAAATCATTCTTCCTGTGGTTATATATCTATTAAATACATATCGCCAGTAAACTCGTCTGCCCCGAGTTGTGCTTCTTTCAAAATTATAATAGTTATGGTGGATTTTACGCCAATAGCCGAACAGAATTTAATTATCAAAAATAATACTAAAAAAAATATATTGCCCGATTATCCAAAACTAATATTTACACAATATCTTAACTAAGGTCCTTTATGTTAATTTATATCCGTAAATATAAATGAAAATATACTTAACATAAAATAAATATAAGATTAATAAACTCCGACTGTTAATAAAAATACCTATATTAAATTAGGGAGGGTTAGTAATTAAACATGGGAGCTCGGTAACATTTCTCTTGAAACGCTCCGATATCGAACTTAATTAGTTTGAGATGAGTAAACCTATCTAATGAGTTTGCTAATCTTTATAAAATTAAAACCAAACCCAACTTTGAAACAATTATTATGATAATAATTATTTCAAATTCTGATCAAAAGGCTTTAATTGAATCAGTTTGAGATGAGCTTGTTTTAAATGTAGGATGCAACAGCATTTGTATTTGGCTTTATCTTTATATACTCTTAATTAAAATATTATATTAGGTATTAAAAATATATACAATATTTTTAGCAAATTATTCCTACCACAGAGCATTTCATTACTTGCTTGAATATATGGTAATGTATTTTTGTATCCAATATTTTAATATACACTCTTAATAAACATAGTTTAATTATTTCATTGTTTCTTTAAAATATTTGTATTTATTTATAAAGTTAAATATTAATACCTTAACTTGAATTTCATACAAATTCATAAAGAACATAATATTTTTAAAGTAGTTGATAAGATATAGAAAGTATGAAAAAACCTACTACTTTTATATGATTCCATTTGGGTTAATATGGATACTTTAATATTATATTGTTTTATACTTTTTATACTTAACAATATTAACTGGTATGATTGATGTATAAATTATAATTTTATTTAAATACATTACTGGTTAGCTCATCGTGAAATTATAAGTAGCTCATAAATCGCTTCACCAAGTTTTAGTATATTCACATACGACTATGTTAATTCATGTCACTCTGGTACTACGATAGTACTAGTGGCTCAAAGATATAATTTTCTGTATTTTTTCTGAAGTCTTCAATTAGGTTGTAAATAAAGTACATACAGTGCATCATTAATTACATATTATTAGTTATTATTTTGTTATCAATACCATCAAAGTGTAAAAATACGTTAGGAATTAAATTTAAAATAATAACAAAATGTAAAAGAAACAAAGTTTATCAAATTGGTGATGTTGTTTGATTAAAAAGATTGCTGAATAAGTTAAAAATAAAACAAACGAATATATTTTTATTGGTTAAATTGTGTTAAGATACGTATGTTAATTATAAAAACTAAAATCTAATACAGTTATATTTTATAAAGTTACATATAACAAGTTATTATAGTATCTCACAACAAACATCTGGATTCAGTTAAATGTATCTCTTAGATAACAACCCCTGTTCATGGTAATATTCAGTATAAAAGAAGTATATTAAACCACATTATCTTTGATGGTCCCATACAAAGTTATTATTCCGTAATTGAATCTCTTCTACTAAGTGATATAGTTATATTATTGATATTAGAAGTTAAATTAAAGTGTAACTTTATTATAAGATTCAGACCATTATAATGATCTATGATGTGTTATGACTATTTTATTTAAAGCACTTGAAAACAATTCTTGAAGATATTTGCTAACAATTCCCTTAATGATTTCTGATTAATTAATTCCGTATTAGAAATGTACAACTTTTTCACTAAAAATCTTAATAGAACATAGAAACACTTTCTAACATTAAAAGATGAGGACGAGTGTAAATTTAGAAAAGTCATTTCTTTAGGTTTTACTTTGATAATTTTATTTCTCAGCTGGATAAGACTACGTTTTAGCCCAGACAGGTGACAGGCAGATGTCTGCGATAAGAGATATTAAAAGAGTTACAACTATATTTTTTAGTATTTATGTATACACGCTGTCTGTCATAATTCCGCATCTTAACACTTTTCTAATTGTCTATTAAAATAGGATTTCTTTTCTCTTAATAATATAGTACAGTCCTATATGAAAAAATGAAAGCAAAATATAACAAAAAAGTTTTATTGTCTTCGCAGGCGAAGACTACGGGACTCAGATAAAACTTCTTAGACTGTATCGTCTGGAACATTACACTTTTTCTCTTAAACTAATAACTCTTTTGGTTTGAAGTGATTTAATCTTGGGGGACTTTTTGTGAGACATAACAATAGTGACTGTTTTGGATTGAATTAATTATACATCTTTAAGACATAATGTCGTTTTGCAATATAATTATTTTCTTAATTTGTTAAAATAATATATTTTTATATTATATGTACCATAGACATAATATAATAATATATGATTTAAAGTACAAGCAAATATTAAATAAATAATTTTAAATAAATAATAAACAATTTTTCATCTTGCAAATTTCGAACTTGTGACCTCTGATGAACTATAATATTATTATTATATATTTTCATACATATGTTTAGTTCCTTAAAGCAACGCCATGACCAATAGTATTGGACTATTATTATTACATGAAAAACATGCCATGTATACATTTAATACATTTTTAGCAAGACTAAGTTGGGGAACAGATTTTTTTTAACAAAGTGTTTTATACGTTTTAAGAAGGTGATAGTTCTTACTTAAAAAAAGATCTCCTTGTTTATCGCGAATGACGTGAAAACCAAATAATGGATTTTGTTCAAATTTTTTAGGTTACTCTCAATTAGCTCAACGCAAAGGCAAAGGCCACAGTGGTCAATGTCATAATGCCTTTAAGAAATAAGTTCCCTTGCAAAAAACCTTTACCAGTTGGTAATTTAATTGGCCTTCTGTTTCTGTAATTTACTTATATTATATATAATTATAAATAGCTTACTGAACTTTGATATTAAATATATGTAATGAAACCTACAAATATTTGTATTTACGACACTGAAACTATTAAAAGTTATATTTTTAAAATAAATTTCGTCCTACCTCGTCATCTACCTTTTTTATTAATACAGGATGATTTTATAACCAGCCTGCTCTTTAATAGCATCTAAATTTCGGAATTCCCCGGTCAGTTATTGTGTGTAAATGTTCGTTGAATGTTAAGTCTACCCTCCACATCAATTACTTGAAGACCGTCAACTTGTTAAGTCTCTTCAAGTTTCCACTTAGTGCTCTCTGTGCACAAATGATAATAGTAGGGTAATTCTCCTGCAGTGCATCCTTCTTAATCCTTCGTCACCATTTTACATGTGACCGTAATATATTGCAATCGTTTTACTGAAAGTTTTATGTTTAGTTAAGCATGTGCCATTATTGAATATTGTATTAAATTAATTTGTTATTAGACATATTATTCTATTAATAATATAAACATAATAACTCCATTATATTAACAAAAATTCAAATAAAATTATTTTTTTATATAATTTTATATCTAACTTCAAAAGCTTTCCTTAGTAATTTTGAAACTGAAAAAAATTTCATAGAAAAAAAATACTTTGCCTTACTTATAATAATTTCGACCGTCCTGAAGTGTATAGTTCTGTGCATTCTATTTAGAGTTTAAAAGTATTTATTATTGTTAACTTCATTCATCTGGATAAAGCTTACAACAACCTTAAATAATTCGATGTTCAACAATATATTAACTTTGTTCGTTGGTCTAATATTGCTACCTTGTTGTTGTATCCTTTGTAAGTTTTCTGGTAAACTTCATGTTGTTTCTTGATGTTGACAATCCATCTCAATATATCGCCGATCAATCTCAATATAACGGTCGCCAAAGATTGTCATGTTGTTACTTTTTGACAATGATTCGGCGGTACATCTTTTAGTAATAAAAAGCACCGAAAGAATTATTGGATGATAATGGAAATTAAAGTTAAAAAAAAATACGTTTAACGTTTTCTCAAAATAGTACCTAAACATATTAAAATGATTAAGGTGGATATCAAGTGATATTCGGTTATTCCATTTAGAAACAAGAAGAAGCAAAAAGAAGAGGTTATTTCTAAATGACGACTAAATAACTAGCTATTTATGAAACAAAAAGTTTAGTTTTAATTCATTTTCTTTTTTCATAAAGCTTGGGCATTTTTTCATAAAGGTTTGGCAGCACTTTGTTGACACTTCTATAGTTAATTTTTCTGAACTTTCTTATTCAACTGTAAGACTGCGCCTTCAAATTCTCTGTTTTCTAATAATTTTTTACATGGAATTTACAATTAATTTATTCTAATAATATAATAAAATTTAATCAAATATTAACACAAAATAGCTCAGACTAAAAAGAGACAGGAAAACAAATGTTTGTCCTTGTCTCTTTTTATCAGATAACCTCAATACATTTTCAATTTTGGAAATTTTGTGAAATTTTTCAAATTTTGTGAAAACGTACAACTTATCTATGTTTTTGTTTTATTACTGAAATAGTTTGGAAAAATTTAACTGCCGCAAATATGTGTAACACACCTGTAGGAAAGTAAGTTGAAACAGTATTATATAACTTGATACAAATATTAACTTTTTACATTAAGTGTTAACTAATTATTTTAGGAACGAATTAGTTATTGATATATAATATGATATACATCACTTAAAATTTTCCATCTCCACGTATGCACTTAATCACTAAAAGCATGTAATATATATAGTGTAGTAAGTTCGATTAAAATATGGACTATTTTACTATTCTTCTGACTTGAGAAGCTTACTTTTACAGCAGGGGGCCATCACCTTATATGATATTAATCTTAACTTGACATATCGCGTCCCTGAGAAAAAGGGTACTGTCTGCAGGAAAGAAAGACATCCTTCGAGTTTCTTACAAGGTACGAAATCATTATTTATTAAAGTATAAACACTTACGTAACGTAACATAATGTGTTTATGCTGAAATATTTTGTACCATAGGAAATATACATAATATATCATGTTTAAAAGGTTTCAGGTAACCTGAAAACATTTTTATCATCGGACAAACTTGTTCAAAACATAAACATTCCATATGTTAGAATATTGATTAGTGTATACCATTTAATAGAATTTACAATTCATTTATATTGTAAATTATATTAAATATGTTTTGGAAATGTGTATAATATACATGTCAAATTATAATTGATCAATACTGTACTATAGAATTTGTTTAAAATATAGTATTTTCTACTAGAATATTTTAAAATTCATGATAATCGTGTTAAATGTTTTTATATTACATAACAAGTATTAAAAGAACATTATATGTTCTATAGAAATCAGTAGGTAAGTTTATGATTAATAATGAACTAATTATGTTCGCTGTGCGACATACTATTCCTAGCCTAGATTATAGATTTAATAATTATTTACAGAATTACAAATTTTAATTAACTAAATTGTATATTTCACATTTAGGTAAACATTGATGTAAGAGTAATGTCACAAATTTGATTTACTACAATGTAGTTCAGATACAAATGTATCTGTATATGTATGTTAATTGTTAAATAAAAATATTATAAAAAAATTAGGTAGTAACATTTTAACTGATAATACCTATCGAAAAATAAAATTACTTATCCTCGGTCCTAACTGAACTTAGACTATCTTTTATAAGATAATATATTCTAATCTTCTCTTTACTTTCTCTTCAAAGGCCGGCAACGCGCTCTGGCATCCCCGGATATTGAAGGAGAACCTATTCATCAATGATTACTTTCCACCAGGTGAACGCATGCTCTTTTGACATGTCTTGAACATATATACACTAAGTATATATAAAGTTTCAAAGTATTTTATAAGAACGTCATATTTTAATAAATCTCTTTACTACTCACGTTTATTATCCAATATGTAGTATGTAAGCATCACAAATTAATTGTAAACAGCCTTTGTTCTCTATAGGAGCTATCTTTAAAAAATATACGCCAAGATATTGAGAAAAAGATTTATATTAAATTTCCTTACAAACCGAACGATTAATCGAAAGGTTTTACTTATACAGACTTTTACAAAAGAGCAAAAATTATTACCACTTACAAAAATTTAGTATTTAGTTGTGAACGAGCACACGAGAAGTCCGACATATGTTAGATGAATTGAATACAAAAAATCATACTACAATCTAAATGGTGTAGGTTAAATTTCATCAACATTGCATAAATGAAATATTTCTCATTTTTTATTATTATATTGTTTTACTTTGCACCTGAATACATTCACTCCGTATTAGATTTTTCTTTAAAGTGTCGTCTTGAAACTTAAATCATAATAAACCTTTTTTAGTAGTATCATATAATATATCTTATCAATTTAACTACATTTCTGGAGTTTGTCTTTCTATGTAAATCAAAAGACATTCAGAATTTTCATCATCTTCATTAACAAGAGCGCATTTATGAGGCACAAATTGTGGACACTATAAGCATTTCAAATTCGACACCAATTTTACTGACTTGGTTTTTAGACTTTACTATCAGTAAATATTCCTTTAAAATTCTTGTTTACATACCTAATGGAATAGTCAAATGAATTTACTGCGCTCTGCGATATAAAGAAATTTTCAATTGAGTTTTTTTGAGTGGCAGAAGTCCTTTATATGTGATTGATTTGTGTATAACTATTGAGCATCTTATAGCATAGAATTAAGTACAAAGAATTCATGCTTCTTAAGGACTTGACAGATGATAATTTAAATCTATATTTTATGAATTTAATTAGTTGATTATGTGATATATACATATAATAGTATAGGAACAAAGTAAAATCTTAACATTCACCTTGCCTTGAAAAAAAAATGGTTACGTGCTTAGTAAATTACACATGACTCAAAGAAAAACATTTTTAAATATTTATCTATTTTGTCTATTCATGTGTTTTGTGTCTTAATTATCAATATTCATCTGCTCAAGATATTATAATTTATAAATTAAAACATAATGTCACTTTAATATAATTTTCATAAAATTGGAATCATAATTAAATTAATAATATATTAATGTCATCTTATTTTATTATGATTAAAATAATTATAATTAAAAACTTTCGTCAGAGTTTTCGAATTATTGCATGTGATATTCTATTTAGTCAGAATTTTGTTAGTTTCAAATTGAAGGATAATTTTAAAAGTTTTATATCGTAAAAATCAAAAACTTTTAAAAATACTTGCTTGCTTTTAAAGGCTGATGTGTTACTTTTGTCTAATCCCTCAATTATTTGCCACCAATAATATTATTAAAAGTTGGTTTTGATTTGAATTTCTTATGAAAAGTAAAATGTAATAACATGATATATTTTTTATTAAATAATGAAAATAAACATTACTTATTCTAAACAGTATTGTTGTAATGTTGTCTTACATTAATTTTGCAGAAATTTTTTGAATTATATAATGAAGATACTAACAAGTCGTTTCCATAAATATGACTTAACAAGATGAAGTCTTTAAGTAATTGATAAGTACTGACTCAACATATCACAAACCACACAATTCATACAATAGCTAGTCGTTCCAGAACTTAGAAACTATTATTACAACAGTAACTTCACTTAAAAAAAAGTATCAGTCACAGCATTCACATTTGCTTTTCATTAAAAGTTGTATTAACTTATAATTTCAGTAATGTATCTATTTTGTAGTAATTATAGATACAGATATTATGACATAGTGACAGATCGGCCACTGCTAATAGATGATTGAAAGTTACGGCTATATTCCATGATTAAATAGTATAATAACTTAATTTATTTACCTGTATTTAAATCAATATGCAATGATTTGTGCCAGTTGATGAAGTAAAAGAGGCAGTATACGTTTGTTTTGGGTTATTATTAACCATATATATAATTTATCAAAACTGCAATTACTATTTAAGTAACTAAGATGAGTGCAAAGAAACTGAAATCGTTTTAGTAAATATAGTTATAATACTTTTTATATTTATTTCCTGAATTAAATTAATGACATGAATATTAAACGTCACGTCGGGAACTTTGATGAGATTATTTTTCAGGAAGGATATTTTAAGAGAGGAAAATAATATTCTGTACTTACTTTATAAGTTTATGTTAAATTAAAAGCTCCGACCAAATCTTCAATTAAAGCAAAACAATTGCAGATTTAAATACAACAAAAATATATACTACAAAAATTGCAATGCTGGCGATGAAATCTAAGCATTGTAATAAAGTATTTAGTGCACTTTTTGTGTAAGTTTTTTGGATGATATCCTTTGTTACAGAAAAAAATCGTATTCATGCCATTTATTTAAAATTTTTAGCCTCTTTAAACTACCTCCTAATATGTTATGAGTGATAATAAAGTGTTACTGCATGCGATATGATCATTATACAGTAATTTCAGCGTCATAACCTGAATAATAATACAAAGAAAAAACATATTACATTTTAAATTTCTTCAAATCTTATAACGACTTGAAATATAACGTCAAGTAATTGATTTTCTGTTAAATATCAACACGATACTACTCGTGAATAAATACTCTAGTCACGTAATTGATGTCACCCATAGCCAGTAAGGAGAAAAGGTCGGTTGGAAAGCTCTTTGTAATTGAATATCTAGTATAAAATATTATTTAATATAAAATAATTTATATTACTACGATATTTTTATTTATTGTAATATTAAACAGTTAACAGACAAAGTATATAATTTAACCTGTCTCTATAATCTTATCAAATTACCCTACATATAAGGCAGTGCATCATAAATTGTGTTCACAAAATTTATTGTCTTAAGTATTCGATTACAGACTTAAGATGTCAAATGTTGCAGCCTTATTTAATATATTACTTTAGAGGGTGAAATTAATTGAAAATAAAAACGTATATAAAAGTAAAGTGTATTTAAACTTTTAATATATTTATATATATATATATACCCATCATATATATAAATATATATATATATATATATATATATATATATATATATATATATATTTATATATATGATGGGTATGTATTATAAAAGTTATTTAGACCTCCAAAGTGGATGCAAATGAGGTTCTAAAAATAACATTAGAAAGTAGTTAAAGACGACTTAGGTAAGTCTTAATTAAGACGTAATAGAAGTTTACGAGAGCTCTTACAATAGTAAGAGCTCTGTTAGTTTCTTTATTTATTTCCTTCTTTTCACTGCTAATAGCTTCAGCGTTTATCATCTAAATGCTGTTTGAATATAAATCCAATTGAGGAACTATAAGTTAATATAATGCTACTTTATATTCAATATTTTATGACTTGTTAGCCGTCACTTTATTCCATTTTATTTATTACAGAGATTACAGCCTTTCTAATATATAATTTTAAAGTCAAGTAGAAATGAGAAAATATGGATATTAGTTGCTTTACAAATTAATTCAGTCCCTTAAAGGGTAATACTGTATTTATCATTAAACTATACTTTAGAATAAACCGTTAGTTTAATGCAATTTATAGATTCATTGTTTTATAGTTAGTATAAATATTGTCAAAAGTATTATTAGATTGATAAAATTAAATTTACTGAATCGATGTAAAGTAAAATTACGATGTGAAGCTCATATTTATATAATCATTAAACTCATGAGAATGTCAATATTAGTTTTTAATTTTGTTATGGTTATGTATATATAATTGTTAAGGTACAAATGTAGAACCTATAAGAAATATTTTTATAATTACCAACAGAGGTATATTTTTAGGTAAGAAAAGATCTTTAAGACACTTTTTCATATTATTGATAATAATCGTATGTTTGTAAGAAAATAAGAACGAATTAGAAAGATATAAAAATAATTTTAATTTTAGACCATGGCTATGTGACCATAACGACGTTTCGTTCACTAGATATTTCACATTAACAGTGCAATTTTAGACACAGGCTACTACGGAACAAACGTCTTCAGAAAAATAAAAGCATGTTCGTGCGTAATAACTGCGAAAACTATTAAAAAAGTATTGCCAATAAATCAAGGCTCTGTGACCGATTAATGTATTGATTACGAAAAGTTTTTCCTTAGTACTTTTGTTTTGTTTTTGTTTTCCTCGATAATCACATGTATATGTTCATATGTACTTGAGAGAGGTGATATGTTTCTAATGTAAGAAAAGTTTATATAATATTTATTTTGATTGTTTGCATTAATATAAAACTCTCTAGTTCTCTATAAGCTTGTACTTTACTATATCCTCTGCTTTTTAATTTACCAAATTAAAAAATCTGGAAAATATTTTTTTTTCTTATAGAATTAGGTAAAATACGCAGATATCTTCATAAAAATAAATATAAATTTGTACAGGAAATGCTTTCCGACTAATCGTTCATCGTTCGTCCGTCATCGTCCATCGTCTACTAAACATCTATCGGATAGCTCATAGGCAGAAAATGGAAGTGATTTGTGCATTCTGTTCTCTCACTTCGTAAGGTAAGTTTTAAGCTAACGTAACTAAGGTTAATTTCATTCATTTTATCTAAGACACTGATAGAACTTAATAAAATATAAATTAATTCGTTTATTACGCGAATAACGAAGAATCTTAAAGAATAATATAACATTATATAATTACATAAATATATTATATTTTCTTTATTTACATAATGAATATTATTCACATGTCCATAACTCACCTACTACTTAAGAATCTCAATAAACCTAATACGGTTATAAGTATAACATATAATTGAACCTTACAAAAAGTATAAAAGCTAAACTTTCAAAAATAATAAAGTTTCATAGTTATGTGCTTTAAATGTACAATAAAATTATCTATTGTGCAAGGGTTGTAGATTAATCGATGTCTACTTGAACTTTATTAAACTATTTTGATTATTTTAATTATAAGATATATCAATCAAATATGAAAGCGCTCAATGACAGATAGAATATATTTTTTTATTTAATGCCAGTATGTATATTATTTAAATTAATACAACTTTTCACAATTGGAATATACATTTATTTATAATGAAAATAAAATCAATCATAGCTCTTCGATTAATGTTGCAAAAATAATATTAATGAATTAATTATTTTCTTCTTTTCACTTACAAATCAGGATGAGTTGAGATATCATAAGTAAAATTCTGGGTTAACAATTTCATAGCATGTATTTAGGTGTATTTTGCTAGTCGATATTTATATTATAAACAATCTAGTGCTATTAGTCATGTAGTAATAATTTTCAAATAATTTCGTTAGCGAGGTCACCTACCAGTTTGTGAGATGTGTTAATAAACAACTGTTTTATAAAAAATAGTAATATGAATATATGAAATTTAATATATAACAATAATTTTTACTGATGTAATTGGTTTTTGAAATATTGTTAACTATGGGTATAGGAAGTTGTGCAACTTCTGTAAATAATGAACATAAAGAAAGTACAATAATTAATATATCTTTGAATGTGAAGTTCTTGTAATTCCGCGTGTATACTCGCTCAAAGCTCGTATACAAGGCATACAAAAGACATCACTGAGAAAATCTTTTTTGTATTTTCTTTTACGGAAGTTGTAAAAAGTCCACTCATATAAGATTCTTAACAAAATCACTGTGCCATTGTCGCAAATCTAGTATACTTTTTAAAATACAAGTAGTACTATAATTTCTTAAAGAATAAAATATTTATAGATATATCTATAGATATTTTATTCCTACAAAGAATATAATATTACGATTAGAATGACTAAGTAATAATAGTTCTTACAAAATTAAATGAGTGAAATCAAATAATTGTAGTTAATCGTTGCCATGGCTGTAAATCTAAAATCAATTTATTGTTTTGACCTTTTTAATACTCAACAGATTTTAACTTCGATTCATTGTTAAATAAACAAACACAAAACTTTAACCAATATTTATTACTTATCTATTTTCAATCTTAAGTATAAGTATTCTCTGTATTAATTTCTCTTTAAGAAGTACTTAATACGAATCCATATGCCAATTGACTATATTGTTAAAATACTTTAGTTTAAGCATTTCTACATTATATATATTACTATACAAATATTTTAAAAATAAAAGAAATAAAAAACCCATTACTCTTTAAAAGAATTTAAATTAAATCTCTGCCTTTGCTTCAAATTGTCGTCTCATTATTCGAGACCGAGAGCTCTCGCGACCGTTCTACGATAATTGTACAAACTATTCAAACATCTTTTAATCAAAACTTCACAACTCTCTTCATGTTTTATTATAATTTTAAAAGTTTATTTGAAATAATGTGCCTATTGTAGAAATAAGATTTTTAAATTTATAAGAACTCTTGTACCAAGAAGTGTCATTTGCACTCTTTGCAGAAATTACTCCGAAATCTCTATCGTAGTTAATAATAAATAAAATTCATTAAATTCTTAAACTACATACTACCTTCACAATTTGTTAACTTTGATATATATTCAGTAATAATTTATAAAGCCTTTGTGTCAATTACTTTGTGTTTAGTTATTTTCGCTTTTACTATATTGTTTCCTTTATCGTATTGAGCGTTTGAAAGCAACCTATTCCGTGACCATTGTGTAGCATTTTGAGTGCTTTGTTCATTTGGTCTCATCGAAAAACCCTGAGATTCAAACGATTTGACGATATTTATCGTCTGAGTATAATTAACATTACACACTGTCTTTTCAACGCAGCGGACAGAGTTGCTACCAAATAGTAGTAGTATAATTTAATTTTTAAATCACATTACAATTTTCAAGTAAACTGCGCGATGAATTTACCGGTATAAGCACTGTGTAGAACTTTATTCTAATTCTATTATTGTTGTAATTTTAGTATCTATGTTTTGTTGGCAGTTTCAATACAATATTAATGTTATAACAGCTTTATTTATGTTGAGAGTCTGAAAGGTTAAAGTTTACGTATACAAAGCAGTTATCAGTAAAAGTTTCTCTTTAGATAATTTTGTTATCAAAGAAAATAATCTTATCTTATAAAGTTATATTTTATTTGTGTTTTTTTTCAGAAGTATATGGTTTAAAATTTATAAAATAGATATAAAATGGCTTGATTAATTACAATTATCATTGGTTGACTAAAATGTACTATTGACCATATTTTTTTATTTACCAATGAAATATGTAATATCAAATAAAATAAAATAAAAAATAAAATCAACAGCATTAAAGTTTTGGTGTCAGTTATCACATCATCTTCATTATCAAGTTCACCTAAAACCAGTCAAAGGTAATGATATATCGTGCTGTGAGTGAGAGATCAGGTCGTTAAAACCGTTGCCTTTCTATTCTTATGTCACTTCATTTTGAATTTCGCACATGCTGGTAAAAAGGAAAATGATATTTTCTGTTGTTACTTATTCATTTCAATTGTTAAAACAATTAAGAAGAATGAACTTGTATTCCTACTAATAGAATGAATATTTATTATAAATATTTTTATTATGTTAGAAACTTACCATCTATCTTAAACTTGCTGAAGAAGGAAAAAGAATTTTAAGGAAATAACTTTTTCTAATGACGACATTAATCCGTCGTAGCGACTTGATTTACTGCAATGGCTTTCAGATTGTTTACTCCATTTGTAACAAGGGTATACAATTCACCTGTCTTGTGAATTAAAGTACCATTTTATCTTTATGTAAAAAAATTATATTCTTTGTATAAAAAATAATATTATATGCTTCAAAAATAATATTATATGCTGCTAAGCAAAAAGTTAGGAAAAATGTAAGAATATGTCAAGCGGAATTCAAATAATGTGTCCCAGATTGTTTTGCCTGAAACATCACTTTTCTTCTGAAGAACAAACTTTCAGTTTGCTAATTAATATTTTACTTTAAGGTTTCATAGATTTTTTTGCTTAAGAAAGTTTAATGAAAAAAAAAAGTAGATAATCTCGTAATATCCTGCATCTATATCTAGATAGACAAATCATCTCTATTGTTGTGTTTAATGTTTTCATAAACATCTTTTGTAATTTTAATTTACATTTATTGAAACGGATCTATCTATCGTAAACATCTCAATTTATTTCCAAAAAGATGAGATTTTTGATAATAAGTGTACTATTAATTACATAACATCATTGCAGTGGTCAAAAACATTGTAAATTTAACGGTTACAGTTTACAATATAGTTTTATTGAAAACGGCAGAATTTATCCCTTAAGGGATCGTTATTGTTTTCTAAGCCAATATCAATTTAACACACAATTTGGCACAGAAGAATGCTAATGAATAAATGTGTAATGAATTAAGTTGAATAATCTACGCAGGTAAAGTCATGAATAACAACGCACGAAACAGAAAAAAAAACAGCATTATGTGAATGAATATGTCAAGTCACTACTTACAGTTCCTTGACTGGATTTGTAATCAAACAACATTTAGAAAATAAGTACCGCAGCTGTTAGCCGTGAATATTAAACTTATATTACGTCTTATTTAAGACTTAAATCATTTTTAACTATTTTGAAAATGTAGAATTATGTTATTTTTAGCACCTCATTTGCATTTACTTTAACACCTAAATAAGTTTTAAAATTTAATTAAAAATAATTTATAATAAATTTCAATTTATGTGATGTACATTATATGTTAAAAACAATTGTATATTCTTTACCGAGTTTGAAATTCGTTTTTAGAATTTATTATTTATTTATTACAATCTTTATTATTTTTAATTTGAAAATTAATTAAGTTACTATATTACATCTACTTTGCAATTAATCTCATCCGACGAAGTCATAAATAAAGCAATTGACGTCATAATTCTGTAATCGAATACTCAATACAATAAATCGTGTAAACGCAATTTACGATACACCATCTTATATGTTCATATTAATTTACTAAGATTATAGAGAGAGGATAAGATCCTGTTAGATTTAATTGTTGTCTTCTATTTTAAATTATTGAAATATGATAATTATTTATCCTGTTTCATTTTATGTAATATTTTATAGTAACGATACAATTACAAGGGGCGATTCTCAACAGATGGTTACTCCTCCTGGCTCCTTACTGGCTATGGGTGACCACTTGAAAATATATTATTTAATATAAAAATTTTTTTTGAGCGAAGCGAGCGAAGTGAGCGGAGCGCTCTACTGGAGACTTTTTCACATTTTTTGTCACGAATAGGCTCAAAAACTTCTGGACGTAAAATTATGAAAAATATCATGTTTTTGAGGAATAATCGTCAAAAAACTGATATACCATTGAAGTCAATGGAAAAAAAAATCACGCGAATAATTTGCTTCAAAATGAAATCTCCGATATTACTGCCATTGTCCACAACGATGAGTCATTACACTGGGCTCGTTTTGCTTAATATGCAAACGGCACCCGAGATTTCGCGAGCGCAGTGAGTCGAAATTGAGTGTCTGTTGGCACCCCTAGTTTTAATATTCGGAATAACGTTAAATTTCTAAATTAATGTTGTATTACAGTATTACTTTACTCTAGGGCCGCACTCATGGAAAGTATAAATAAAAACATATTGATGTTAAAATTACAACTTAAAAGGCCCTATCATCTCTATCTATATCTATCTATCATATCTCGTCATAATTAATCGTTTTGGTAAGAACTTTATAATATTTTAAAGCGTTGAACGTGGTATAAACATTTTAAAATAATACGTTATTCGAAAATAATTTTGGGAATATTTTCCGTAAAAATGTTAAAACCTCTAATGAACTGTGAGACTAAGATATAGTAGAAAACAAATTCTTCATTATAGACCACATGGTTTGTGGGTTCATCTTAACTTTTGTTTTTTTCTCATCACACTAAAAACACTAAATTATTACGAAAACTAGTTAAGGGCGTTTATATCGTATATATATAAGATTCGACAATAACTTTTGTTGCTTTTTTTACGTATTATTTATCTGGCCACATTCATTCTAAAATAACCTATCTCCTCAAAATGATTCATGTCTATTTATCCTTCCATTTAAATATACTCGTAATTAATAAATAGTGAACAAAACACTATCACTAGAATTATAATAACATTTTACTCTAATATTACACATGATTACACTGATCCCACTGTAAGAAATATATGCAATATAAGTATACGAAAAGACAACTTATGCACTGATTGACTCAACAATATAATAAAGATGCTGTCAATAAGTTTGATAAGAGTTTTTGTATACATCACAAATTTAGTGGATAAAGATTTTTTCATGTCTGTCATTATTTGTATACAAGTGTCTAAGGTTTAATCGCTACCTTTGTATAATGGTTAAAATGTTCTAATAATTACTAAAGCGACTTGAATTCAATGCTTATCAAGTATTTCAATATCTTTTTTGTAACAAAGGGTCTCATGTCATGTATACATGAATACTGAATTTACTAAGGTTTTATTGTTGTCTTCACATCGACATTTGTTTTGGGTCGATGATAAAAATGATTTTAACTGCATTTTGTTTCGTTTTCTGTCAACTTTATTTGTATTTAAAAAATAAATTAACAAGAAAAGAACTAATTATAATTTCAAAATATTATTTATAATCTCTTGATACTATTTTTTCGGCATACGAATCTCATCTAAGAATTACTATCGTGATGTACAACATTCGTGTTATTCTTTTACTTCAAATGATAAATATAAAAAAAATACATAAGAATTGTAAATAAATAAATAAATAAGTAAGGTTTCATTAATAATAATTGAAGGTTTGATAAATTGAATAGATGTGTAATAATAATCTGTAACAATATTTCTCTTGTCCTAAGTTTATTATTCTATCAATGGTTATCATTACAGTTTGAGTTAAGCACAGGTAAATAAACTGAGCTATACAAACATTGAATATACCCATAGCTAACAATCATCTGTTAGAGGTGACTGATCTGTCAATTGGTCCTTATATACGTATCTATAATTAATGTAATTCATTACAATAAATCATGTTTATGGAAAATCAAATACTTCTATCATAGTTTTCTCTAAAGTTTATTTTGGACTTATTGAAACTAAAATAACAATATTGTTTATAATAATATTTTTTTTATTGTTAGATGAACCAGGTAATATATACTTATTTAAGTTTTTTGGGAAATACAAAATGTAACCAACTTTAATTATTTCATTATTGTATAATTATTATTTGTAAAATTAAACAATTAAAGTTGATGTGTTACGCCTCGCAGTGGCACATTCTAGTCGCATTAATTTCAAAATGGTCTTCCGTAACTTTAGTTTGTTGGTTACATTTTATTAAATATATATGGCTCACTGCGAATAAGAACTCTTAATAGAAAAACGTCAATAATGTATTCATAAATTTTTTTATAAATTATTTTCAATAGTAAGATAAGAAGGCGAGGGATGGATTTCAAGTTCACAAATTGCTGCCAGCGCGGTGTCTACACTTATTTAGTGTTTAAAGTAAGTTTATGTAAACTCTATTTACATAGCTGTGGTTTATCGCCGTACAGCCACACTATGACCTAGAACGACCTTATTACTGGCATAATTTAATAATAATAACGTGAAAATATCCATAATGAATATTAAATATTTATTTTAGTTAAAACAAAAATGCTGACTAGAAAATCTAAGTTTTTTTCCCGACACCATAAATAACGATTGTCTTAATGTTTCAGTAAAAAACTTAAAGAATTCTTGACTTGTATTGTCACAATCAAATCATATCTCTTAGTCATAATTAAAAACCAATTGATAGTTTTTGAGTTTATTATGTTTAAACATGTCTCTCTAAAGAGACAAAATGACAGACGCGACGAATTATTGTTTTGTTAATGACTTATGGTCGTTCCCAATATTTAGTCTGATAACTTTTTCCGAACCAATGATAGAATCTATCTATTTTTATGTTTTTCTGAATTATTGAATAAATAATTAATTTAATTTATTTCTTTAGAGAGGTTTGAGAGTAGGTTGTATTGAATTATTATTTACTTTTAAATTTCCATAAGAAGGATATTTTTTATGCAACTTATTCATATTCTTATTTATTTGTCTCTAAAATGAAGAGTGCAATTGATATTATTAACACATACCGTTTATTTAGATTGGCTTCTATTTCACTAAAATATTAGAATAATAATAGTTCGATGACCATGCGCCTTTTCGTTCTCGATTTTTTTTGTATACAAGAAAAGTAATATTAATTATTTTTCTTTTAATGGTTATTGAAATCTACATAATATTAAATCTCCAAAGTCTTTCTTGTATTTAATCCTCATACGAGTAATTTGAACGTGGCCTATAACAGTTGATCTCTTTCTGCATTACCACTATGGGACCTGTAGAGGCACGCGTAGACTCTGACGTGATCGTCCATGTCTGTCATGAGCAGCCAGAGCACGGACAAGTCCCGACCTTCAAAAAGTCTTGTTAGAATCCTTTTTTTTTATTATAATTTTTACTATCAATGTTTGCATAGTAATTGAGTGTTGAAATGTAACATTACTAGTTACACACAACAGTTTAATCTACTTAATTATAAAAATAATTAAGCATATTTTATCGTATTGCGATCAGAATTAAATGTCCTGATATTCTTTGTTTTGAGCATAATTGTCAATAAAGTAAGTTGTTATTATCTATGTTAGTATATAGACTTTTGATATGATACTGAATTATATATTGGGAGATTTCAATGTATTATGAATTTTTATGAAAACAGATAAATCAACGTCCCAATAAGCCTTACTTGTTCAAAACTCGGTCAAAAATCCAAGTATTTAAAACATGTATATAAATAACGATCTTTGAAAATTACTACTAATTTCAATCGTATATACGTTGTCTGTCAAAAAAATCACATGGTAACATTTTTTATTGTTTATTAAAAAAGTATTCCTCTTTTTTAAATAATATAGAATGCTATATGACAAAATATTTCGAAAAAAAAGTTTTCATGTTGTCGCAGGCGAAGACTACAGGACTCATAAAACTCCTTACATTTCCTCATAGAAATAAACTTTTATTTTCCGAAATTTTTTTGCTCAGCGATCTGGTAACTCTTTTTGCTGGACGTGATTTAATCATTTTATTTAATTATTTTATTATATGTCCAATACATATAATAATTTAAAACTAATATTAAAGTATGTTATTGCTGTTAAAATCTTTAATTTAAAGAATTTAATTAGTGATAAGATACTATAGCCAGTAAAAAATAAATAAAAAAAAGTTTTTAATTAAGTACCCTGTCACTTACTAATTGTGAAATAATAATTTAGTTATTTTATAGGATTTAATAAAAAGCAATTCAAGTATATTCGACACAAATAATTTGTGAAATATTTGTAATTTTAAATACTTCAAGATGATAATTAAAATATAAGACATGAAAAAAAATTGCTAGTTTAAATCGAGGCAGAGTAATATTTTCCCTTTTCCTAATATTGGATTTTCACAATGGAGTTAGTTTATATTATTAAAATTTAGAATTAATGAATTGTATATTTCAATGTGATCGCATTAACCTTTCTAATATAAATACGTTGAAATGCTTATTGCAAATGACTCTATATACAAGTAAGCTTTATAATATTAAATAATACTATATTTATAAACATGACTATGTTTTAAATCCGGAATTCGTTGTTTATATCTTTTCTCTTTTTATAAGAAAAAAATAATCCTGAAAATGATTTAAATAGCAAAATATCAAACAAACTAAATTAATTAAAAACTCTCGTTCTTAGATGCGAAATAATAGATACGTTTTAATCAGACTCTTTGAAAGTCTAAAGAGGCACATGGCTTCAAAGTCTTGCTATAAAATTACCCACTTATCGAAAAATTACTTACAGTTTTTGATTGAAACTGCCGTTTTTAGATGTAATAACTTGAAATCTTAAGTTTTACTTTTGTTTTTGTATCTGCTATTATGATATTAACGTTTTCACTATTAATAAAAAAAATTATTAAATTAAACCTAAACAATTTTTAATACATATATTTCTACACAATTATCGAAATCCTAAAATTACATACTTGGAATATATATTATATAATTGGATAATGAAGAGTAAATTGATCATTTTAGCCAAAAGGACTATAAAAATTCGCCTGACTCAACAAATTTTGAAACATCTGAGCTCGGATAAGAAAGGCTAACGATGAGTAAAAGACTTTTTATGTCATTACTACTAAAACCTTCTTTAAAAAACCATGCTTCACATTACTTAAGAAGGTTTTCAAAAAGTTATACCTCCTTTCTGATTACATAAATTAAAAATGTATTTTATAATTATTTTATATAACTATAACACGCATGTTAAATTTAATATTTAAATTATAAAAAATCAATCATTTTTACATATAATTTATATAATATATTAAAATGTTTAATTTAAATCGTAACGTTTATTTTTAACGCTATTTTATGATATTTAGTTTCTTCTTCTTCTTTCTCGCATTCTCTAATACTTTATTGTTTCTAGAGAATTTATTGCAGGTCTTCGCCAATGCTGCAGTTTTAATATATATATTTTTTACCTTTAAAATTTAATTAAATGATTTGGAAATTATTTACATTTCAATTGGTTTTCTATTTCTAATATGAATTTGTAATACGAGTATAGTTAAGTAACTATAGTATATATTTATACTATAAAATAACAAAAATATTGATGTACATATACAATAAAAAGTCCATATCAGAAAAAAGCTCTTATACATTATAATGTCGTCTGATGTATTTCCTCTTTATCGTATTCGTATATCGTATATCGTACACATTCAAAAACATTACCTAATTCAAATGTATTTCTTTGAAGATCAAAGGTATACTCACTCCTTATAATCATAAGTCAAAAAACTAATGCAAGTAAAAGCAGACGTATAGACAGTGAATATTTTAACGGCTATTGTACACGTCTATTACGAATTACTTAAGATTTGAGTGGTTCTTAACTGCTTCAAAGATGTACAATAGTATTACTTCCTAAACATTGTGTAAACGATAGTGTAAAAAAAATAATTAAATAAATTGAATTTTAATAGGCTTTAAGTTCAATTTTTAAAAACACATATCATATAATATGGTAAATGGTCTTTGAATATAAATAGTTTAGTTCTATTCAAATTAAAGTAAATAAATTTAATCGAAAATTTTGTTTCTTTTCTGCATGTGACGTTAAAAATGATAGAATTCCTTAACGACTTACAGTAAGGATGTGAAAGTTATTTCTAGGAAGGATTATAGATACTCATACGTATAAAATATATTAAAGTTTTGGTCATTTTTATTTTAATTTCATATGCTTTATTCTGTTGTTATTTAATCTAACCTATTATTGTTATGAGGTTTAGATTTAATTATTACTTTGTGGCTATTATTTGTAGAGTAACATGTTACTATTGAGCCTAGTCATTATTATTTGAGCAAAATAATTAAAAATACTTTGTAGTTCGAATAACATATTCTTTATCTGTCACAGAATCAACGTTAACAAATTGTAATTAGCATGGATTTCACTGATTCAATCGGATTACTTTAGAACTACACAATTCTACCGAAAAAAAATACCCGCATTTAATGATCGTTGTCCCCGAAGCTGTGCGATGTCAGTTGTTAGCAGTCATCTGCTGCTCGTCATATTTAGAATATATCCATAATTATTTATTGTTTTATATTAATGAAAATAATAATAAGATATACAGTATAACAACTATATCTTTGTTAAATTTCTTGCTGGCACAATTGTCAATCCCACATCCACTACAAATTAAATTGCATTAGTAAAATCCCACAATCCGTTAGTTAAGTAAGAGTAAATAACACCATTTACATATTACATAGAAAATATATGGAAATAACATCAATTACTGTATTTTCTGATAAGTTATATAAATACGGTTTTTACTAAGTAAATGGTTAAAATTGAATAAACTTCACATTTTTAGAATATATTAAAATTAAGCAGGCTTCAAGTGATTCTATAATATTTATTTAAAGTTAATTTTCCACAGATGGTGAATCAAGCTCTCTAATGACATCAAGTTGAATATTTTATTGCAGCTTCACGGATATTTATTACTTGAGGATCTTTTTAAATCAACTCAATAGAGTTATGGGGTTGTGACCGTCTCTTTATAATCCTTCAATTCATTTTATGATACTAATGAGCTTAACGACGGAATTTATTAAATAAAACTATTTTCATATTTTGGTATATTCACAGCTTCAATAATTGATAAAAAATGGTACTAAAAGATCTTGTTTGTAATTTAATTTAAGTAGTAGTAATTTTTTTAACTTGGAAAAAAGGAACTGAACTCGGTCTTCTGGTCTCGAGACCGTCCGACGTCATATTGTAGATGGATGTAGAGATGGATTGTCATTGTAGATGGACGTGAAATTTTCTATCGTGTTCTAATTATTATAGTAGCAGATTTTTTTATTTTTATTATTATTATTTATATATTTATATCTTTGCCACTTTGAATCAAAACCAGTGATCACTTCTGTATGTCAAATGGGAGTGGCAGGAGGGCCTAATTTATTACCATACTTATCAAAAGAAAGCCTTCTGTAGAGGCACTCTCCAACTTAAAGCAAGGCCACGAAGGTTCCAAATGCGCCCTGGTCTGAAAAGAACCACACCACAAACTCAGCCGGGTCTTTTTTTATTGTGATCATTGTTTTACAAACGTCAATATATTTGAGCAATGTATAAACAAATAGAACCATCGCAATCAATTCGATAAAGTGGCTTAATAATTAATTACTAAAAAGAAAAAAAGAAATCCGTGGCTAGCAAGACGACCAGTCACCGCAAGCAGAACCCGTTCACAGCATAACGAAATATCAGCCATCACCCCCTTTGTTATATTTGAGTAAAGAGGCAACCCGGCCCCCTCTGCTACCACAAGTAATGACTTCTAGGGGAGGGGTGTGATGCAGCCACTAGATCTAACAAGAGTAACAAACAGGGTCAGAAAAAAATGCGTAGGTTACTGCTTAATTGATAAAATACGATTAATGCCCAGGCCATACCATTGTAAATAAAATTCTTGATTCTATAGTAATTTTATTATCAAATATACTTTTAATTAATATTAACTTTATAAAGTTATTTAGTGGCAAATTAAAGGTTTTTTAGGGAGTTTATTGTTAAACGTATAAAATTAACCCTAAAGGAATTGCCTATTTTATGGAGCATATTTTATTTATATTTTTATTTCTAGTACTAATTTTTATTGAAAATAAATATATTTTTGTGTAAATAAATTAAATTTTCATAAACATATTGATTGTAATTAGTCCAAATTTTTTATTCTTTGAATTTATTTTTTAATGACTCTCGAGGTCTCATGTTGTAGATTGCTTGAACAGTCCTCTTCTGCAGTAGTAACATATTATCAATTTCTGATGCATTACCCCATGATAGTACGCCATATGACATTACAGCTAAAGTAAACTATTCTATATTTTCAACGTTTGTCAACCGGCGTATTCTTTGAACCGCGTATGTGGCAGAACTAAGTCTGATCGACAAATACCAGATAATCTTATTTGCCTTAATTTTTTTTTTAAAGTTTTATGAGTATCCCTTCTCAAAATACGTTTGGGTGTTGGTTTCTGAAATATTAGTAACATTGTCATTTAAAATATGCGCACATAATAATTATTAATAAGCTATATTGGATCTCAAAAACCTCATTTGTATGTAGTTTTTAAGAATAGTTATTTTGCGTTATATCTTAAACACCTTAATTCACGTTATAAAATCAAATAATTTAAAGACGAATTAAGAAAATATTATTGCTAAATGAAGAAAAATCTTGATATCTTTTATGACATTAATTATCAAGTAAAAGTTTATTACGAATGCTACTGTAACTTTCAATGACGCCTGAACTGTCCACAACTGCATGGTGTGGTTTTACAGACATCATTATCAGAAAGTTTAAACACAAATGTTTCAGTATCTTGAAACATACAGACTGAACGATCGGTCAGGCACTTGAGAACAATAACTTCCCAATATCAAGAAATATTTTATTCTCAATTAAATCTGAAAGTTTAAAATTTTATTTTGAAATCAATTTTGAATAAGTACTTGTAATCATTCATAAGGTAATACAATCGTATACTACAAGTAATTTTATTCGCGTGTTATTTGGAAGAAAAAATGTTTAGAAAATATTGTAGATGTTAATGGTTTATTATGTCTAAACTGTTCTCATTTTTTTTGTTTCCTTTGGTCAATAACACTGTTATATATAGATATTAATGTTTCTATGAGACTCTATCTTTTCTTTTTTATCTTTAGGAAAACATAAAAGATCACTCTTGACTGGACTTGACTCTTGAAGTCTTTAGATTTTTATACAAATGTTGAAACCATCTTTAAAACTTTTTTCATCTTTGTCTAATTTACTAACTGAGAATGAAAAATTACTTTGAAATTGATATCTGTCATATAAATTTGTAGAGTAAATAAATTGAGTGCTGAATTTTCATTCTGAAATAATCAATGGCCAGAAAGTACTGCGATTCGAGTACAGAGTCAATGATTTTGAAGACAAATATTGTTTTATTATTTATTTTTCGTTACGTTATTTATGTAAGATAATAATTTTGTAAGTTCACTTCTCTTAACAAAATTAGGAATAGTTTTTTTTATATCTAAGATGTTTATAATTTACGCCTTAATGAGTGATGATGTTACTTTATCGATCTACGTCTTACTGCACTTAGTCTATAGTAAATACCCTCTATAAAAATTCCACAGTGAATGTTTTAAAATAGTAATTTTTTATTATCCCTAATAGAATTATCTATTATTACAGAAATTTTTAAACAAAATTTTCAATAATATTTTAATGACTAGAAATTCAGTATGTATGGTATCTAATACGGTAACTTGTTTAAAATACATACCAAAATCATTTATAATATTCAATTTCTATTATAGCGCTCCACAAAACACGAGATAGTCCCTTCTAAAACTTCTTCTCTATAGAAGAATATACGATATTTGCCTCCCGAATCTATATTCGGGAGGCAAATATCGTATATTGAATGGAAACTTTAATGTTGCAAAGTTTCATACTTAGTTTTGAGTTTCAAAATTATATAATGGCTTTAATAGTTTTACTAGTGTTGGGATTTCTTAAAATATTTTAGAGAGTGGTTTAAACTTTTTATTAAAAATTTTTCTGCTGCTGTAAGATGTGTAAGAATTTATGATGGGAGTTGTATTTTTAGATAAAGTTAAGTGATGATATGTGATCACCACCGCCCATAAACCCTTGTAAAATGCGAGGATTGACAAGATCTACCGGCCTTGGAAATAGAAGTACACGCCTTTTTTGAACCCATGTCGTGTGTCGTCGTGGAAATCCGCCGAAGGGAGTTCATTTCACCGTGGTACTTGGAAGTAAGGTCCTTGAAAACTGCACAATAGAAGATCGCCACGCATCAAGAAATTCAACTGGAAACAATAAAAATATTATTAATTTGCTTAGAGTTTATTTCTAAGTAAGTGTTAAAAGTAAATAAAAACAAAACTGTTCTAATACGATTTTATAATATCACAGGCTTACAATAACTTTCCCTTAAATTATCAATTGACATCAATATAATATATTGTTACTTTTGTTTGATTTGTACGAGAATGGTCACTTTTATTAAAATATCACTTGGTTGAAAAAAATGTATAGAAAAGTTGTAGCTAAGCCACATTCAGTACGGGATACATCAAAATATAATTCGAGAGTAAACCTCCAAAAACTTAGCCTCTTTGGGAAGTAGCTTTTCACAATTTTCTCGGAGTTTTTTCATATCTAGGACGAAATTTAATTAAATTTCCATAGTTTTTTATTTTATACAGATATATCATATAAAGATAAAAAATTATGTGTGAAACCACAAAATAATAAATTTGTTGGTACTTTATGAATTAGTGGAATTCACGTGCAATATAATTGTGATATATTTAATAACCCTACCTATTATGAACAAAAAGGAATACATTATTTGAATTTTATTGTGTAGATTATTGCTTTCATATCATAACAAACAATAATAGTATTTTCAAATAAATATTTAATGTCAGTAATGAGTTCTGCTGTGTTAACAGTGGTAGTAAATTATAACATTATTAGTAATAGTAATCTCAAGGATGTGATTTTACTTGTTAGTTAGCTAAAAATTAAATCTAATCTTTAAGAGATATTTAGGGATATAAACTAAAGTACAGCAATTCTGTACCACAAAAAAATTGCATAATTTGTTTTTGATTTGTTTGTTTGTTTGATTTGTTATAAGATTACTAAACAGCGGGTTACTACTGAAAGCTTTATTTTGAATTTCTTTCTAAATTAATATAAAGAACATCTTAAAAACAAAAGAAAAAAGAACTACCACATATTGATATAAAGTACGATGTAATTGAAATTCTCCATCTGCACGTGTGCATGTCACTAAAAACATGTGAATTATGCATTGTAGTAAGTACATTAATATATGAACTAATTTACTATTCTACTGACTTGCAAAGCTTATTCTTACAGCCATAGGGAACCATCACCTTATTTGATATTAATCTTAACTTGACATATCGCGTCCCTAAAAAAAAAGGGTCCTGTCTGCAGGAAAAATAGTCATCATTCAAGTGTTGCTATTTCTTTCTAGATATAGAACCATTATTTATTGAAGTATTTACCGTAGCGTCCCTATGTTCTTATCCTTGACTTTTTTTTCTAATATAGGATATATAGGTATATATACATATACATATATATATATACATAATATCGTGTAATATATACCTGTTATATATCTGTATATATAAAGGTTTTGTAAATTTAATTAACTATGTTTTGGAAATGTGTATAATATACATTGAAAATTATAATTGTTCATTATACTATAAAATATGCTAAGATTTACTGTTATTTTAGAGTATGTTTAAAATGTAGTTGTTTTGATTAGATAGATTTTGACTGCCGATAGTCGTGTCAAATGTGTATGAGAGAGTACTGGACCTTCATTTTTTTTTCAGTACAAAGAAGTGTATTGACAATGTTAGCATTAGAAATGTTAGTTTTAAAGCAAGTTGGTGGTCAGTAATGTTATACTGAAATAGGAAATGGTTATTTAATTTGCTGATATAAAACAAAAGATATATTTACGATAAACTGAATTTAAATTTTACATTTATATACAGGCCTGTGTAATAAGTATTCATACAAGTACTATCTGTACCCTGCCAAGCTTCGCAGTGGTACCTTCTGGTGGCTTAGGTGAGAGACAGTTGTTGTTAGATAGTGTTGCGCTTATTTCAAAAACACCAAAATAAAATAAAACAAAACAAGATCATACAAAACGTCGAATTTCAAAATTGTTGTCCTGTTTTGCAAATACGTTCCATTTTTAAACTCTTTATCTGAACACCTTGTTAAGAGGGAAATGTGCATTGAATTTATGACAGTTATAAAAAATAGATATACATAAGATAAATTAAGGTAAGACAGATAACAACAGTAATATTACACAATATATTATATTATATATATATATATATATTTTATATAAAGAGATAGTTGCCCCTAGCTGCACGCGTTTAAGAAGAGAGAAGTTTTTTAACCTAGGAATGACAGACCTTTTAATTACAAGTTGCTTTGTCAGTTACAATGCACTATGTGAATATCACCGACCCGCATTCATTGTTGGTACAATGTCAAGTGGGAAGCGATTTGTATATTAATATGTAAGATAAATAGGTTATTGCATCATATTTTGTATATATTGTGGAGGGTATGTATAATCTGTATACATAAAGTTTATTGTTTTGTTACTAATACATATAAAGTATGTAAAAACATTATATGTTCTATAGAAATCAAGTTTATTGATATTAAATTAATTATGTCGTTCATCCCACATGCTAATCCTAGCCTAGTATACCGAATTAAGAATTAATTACACAATCACAAATTTTAATTAACGTAACTGTATATTTAATGGTTGTATAAATGTTGGGGTATAAGTAACGTATCACCAATTTGATTTATTTTTGTACGTCCTTTGATATAAAAACATAACATGGTCCCCCACAAAGCGCATCGCTCCGAGACGCTCTGCCGTCGGAGGACGTTAGGATTACTACCTAACCCTATCCAACTCTAGCCTCCCAAATAACGGCGTCCTGGGCCGTGGTTCGACCGTCACAGGAGGCGCCGTCAGGACGAGCGTCCTCCTGTGGCCCTTCCAGGTCTGATTTTTTACTATAAAATATTAGTTAACATGAGATAATTTATATGATTACGATGTGGTAATTTATTGTAATATTAAGTATTTGTTAACATAAGATATAGTATATACTTTACCCTGTCTTTATAATCTTATCAAATTACTCGAGTATATAAGGCAGTGCATCGTAAACTGTGTTCACAAAATTTATTGTCTTGAGTATTCTATTACAGATTCTATTAAGACGTCAAATGTTGCAGCGTTATTTAATTTATTACTATATAGAGTAAAAATATATATTAAGATGAACAATAATAAGGAATGTAATAATAGTGTTAAAAACTATTTCTTAGTTTTAATCAAATATTTTAACGTATATAAAAATAAAGTTTTTTAAACTTTTAATATATAAATATGTACATATGTGATGAATAAATTTTAGATAAATCATTTAAATTATAAAACTTAGATGCCAAAATAAATGCAACTGAGGTTCTAAAAATAACATTAGAAAGTAGTTAAAGACGATTCAAATCTTAATTAAGACGTAATAGAAGTTTACGAGAGGTCTTACTATTGTAAGAGCTATCTTAATATTCTATTAGTTTCTTTATTTTCCTTAAGTCTTTTTTTACTTTACTTTACTTATATTTCTTTTTTTTTACATCTAATAACGTTTCTCATCTAATTGTTGTTTGAATAAAAATTTAATTGAGGAACTGTAATTATTGAGTTATTATATTCGTTTATAGTGCTACTTAATTTTCTATATTCTATGTATTGTTAGCCATCACTTTAGCTGTGTAGGTTATTCAATTTCATTTATAAGAGGTCTGTCATGTGCACTAAATTATGTGTTATATTTAATATTAAAATTATATGGAATCGAGAAGACATGAACAATAGTTGCTTTACAAAGTAATTCAGGTTTAAGGGTAAAACTGCAATTATCATTAAACTATACTTTAGAATGTACCGTAAAGTTATTTGGTCAATGTTATAATATACATTAAATGGTACACTCATTGTCAGAAGCATAGTCATCTAGAAGTTATAATTTTTTCAATCAGATTCTTAAAGTTAAATCACCTAATCGATATAAAGTAAAATTACATAATTTTATATTTTTAAAATCATTAAACTCACTAGACTGACAATATCAGTTTTAATTTTATTTTAGTGATATATATATATATATACATACATACATAGATATATATTTTATATATAGAAAAATTATAGTTGAAATGTTACCTATATAGTATATTTGGAGGAAAAATAATATTTTGCAAACACTGTTTCATAATAATTATTATTATTTAATTCTTTATTGCACAATATAAAATAGTGTACAAAAGACGGGCTTAATGCTAATAGGCATTCTCTACCAGCCAACCTTAGGATGTGTAAGAGAAGAAGTCCGTAGGCGTGCAAAAGAAACAAAAATAAAATACAAATAAAAAGTGTTGATAATATTAATAATAACAATAATGTTTCTCAAACATCGTAGAATTCAAAAAATATAATTTTAGAGCAAACATTCGTTCAAAGAGTAGACAGTCTGGGTCAACTTCTTTGAGTTCCATAGTCGCCGCCTGCGAGGACGAGAGAACTTTTTATAACATGTTGCTTTTATACAGAAATATAGTTTATAAGTTTTTAAACAAGGAAGGAATGCTTTTTTAGAACCTAATATCGTAAACATAAGCTAATCTGCAATCTCACATGTGAACCCATAGTTGTTTTAAGTTATATAAACAATTAACAGACGTTGTATTAAATCAAGGCGCTACGACCGATTAATGTCGTGATTAGAAAAAGTTATTTCCTAAGAACTTTTGTTTTTCTTCTCAATCGCTCGTTATATTTGTTTCAGTGAGGTGAGAAGCTCTTGACATAACAAATGTTCTGATTATATTTATTTTAATTCATTACATTATTATAAGAATTAATTTGTCTTATTTACTATATCTTTAACATTCTTATTACATGGTTAAAGAAAATGGGAAAATAAATTTTCCTTGTTGTGGAATTGTGTTACAAATACAATATATAAAAATAAATATTGCAAAGAAAATATTCACTTTAGAGCATTAGAGAACGATATTTACTCACAGGTAGAAGAAAGAAGCGATTTGGTCATCCGGATCTCACACTTACCATAGGTATATAACGTACCTTCAGATTAACTTTTTTTTGCTGGCGGCGCGGAGCTGGCGGGTCACAGATGGTACGTGATCCCCACCGCCCATGAACTCCTGCAACATCCGAAGATTCACAGGAGTGTTGCCGGCCTTGAAGATAGGAGTAAATGCCTTTTTTGAAGGTACCCATGTCGTACCGATCTGATCTAACTAAATTAATTACTTGAGATTCGCTATATAAAAGTAATCAAAGCTTAAAGATACAACTAACATAGGAAGGTTCTAGACTTTTTAGTACCGACGGTAAATATCATATCGAATATTTGTTGCAGAACAAAACGTTGTATAATAGCAATCGTTTTTATTAATCAGCAAAATGAATTTTAAATAACTATTGCTATTTATAAGTGTACTAATTACATAAGTAAGCAATATTTTTTCAGATAAGTGATCCATATATCAAATTAGTGATCTTAAAATGTATTAATTTATCAGATACAAACGGACAAAATATTACAAATCCAGTCGGAGATAATTAGTTCCTTATTACCTAGTTTACAAGTTTCAATTACGAAATATCAACCTTGGATAGAACCAACAAAGATAATGTCGTTTAATGTCTTTATTTTATACGCAATATCGCCATGAACCGGGGTTGTTGTCTCAATGAAGAGGCTTCAATACATTTCATTGAATCCAGATGTTTGTTATAGGATACTTAAATATACACTTACTCTGTTGTTGCAATTTCATATTCTGAATCTGATTTGCATTTGCAAACTTTTTTTTATATTTTCTGTTTGTTTAACGCTTATCGTATTTAACGAAATAGTAACTAAAAAATTTATTAAGTGAAATGTATTTTGAGTAAAAATATTTGCAATGACCTTGACATGCTTCGTAATCATCGCGTTCGCGAGAAGACGCATCTTATCTAACCACTCCATACTGTATAAGTGTTGTAATGAAGAAAAACTCTAGAATAAATTTCAGAAATAATTTATTATATAGTTATTTTTCATTTATATATTATTTTAAATAAGTTTTAGGTTGGTAATATAATGGATTTATTGTTAATTATAAATAACTTTTTATTCATATTTGTGTTGAAACATTTATTTCAATATGACTAGTAACCTATGTTTCAATTATGATCACCAAGATATTACTTCATATTTTTATATAAATATTGCATTACTCCTCTTTGAGAATAACTGACGTAACTATAAGTTATTATTATAGAAATAATGTTATATGATAAAAAGATTACATAACTTCTACTGATGCTAAGAGAAAACTTTTAAGTTGTAACGTATTTAAAAAATATTCATAGATGTTTTCTAAAAGTTATTAACAGAACAAAAAATAAAATATTAAAATCCAGATCGTACATAATTTGAACCTAAGACCTCTACGACGATTACAGGTACATCACTTTTCATTCTATATTTATATATAATATTTTTATATATCCTAGCTGTTGCCAATGACTTCGTCTGCCGCTTCGAAAACTATTTTACATTTATTAAAAATATATTATTAATACCATAATAAATTGGAAAGCTAATTCTAATAGAACTTGGAAGTGAATTAAACCCTTTATGTATGAAAAACCTCAATCTTGCAATTAAAACATTTGATTATTAATCGTGATAAAAACTACCCTAACCTTAAAGTTGGACCAAACAACAGATACCTACAAAATTACATTGAAATCGGATCAGTGATTTCAAAGATAAGGGTAAACGAACATTCTGACACGGGATTTATACATATATTATATATATGTATATATAAATTATTATATTATCGCCCAAATGTTTTTAATAATATGAAACAATCTCAATGCACTGCTTGTATAAACATTTAAGTGGAACTATTGTGATTTTTGTGTCCTTAACTTAATTTAACTATAGTACATACATTAAAAGAGTATATAAGTATATTAAACAATTCTTTTTACAAAATATTTTGATTAGTATCTGTAGTCCAGATTGAGCAGTGACTTTGTGTTTGACTTTTATATAAGATGAGTACTCGTATTTATCATCTTAAAAGGAAATCCAAAAGAGGATTTTCCGCTCAGTGAAGTCTAAAAGCTTAGCTTTCTGTACGCCTTGTACGAGTACACGAGTACTGTGTACGAGAACTCAGCGAATACACACGCTGAGATACTATTTTCATATTCCAAGACATTCGAATTACATTGTCCATTTTTACTCTTCACAGAAATTACAACAATGTCCCAGAGGTAAATGACAACAATTGAAATTCAATTCATACCTAAACTACTTCTATAACTATCTCAAGAAGTAGTCAATTGAGCAGAACTGGAACTTTAATCAAAAAAATTCAATAGAATTATCACAATCTACGATTGTTTTACTAAGCTACGTTTGTTCTACTTACTCGGAGCCAATGCAAAATGACAACTTCTTAAACATTTTCTAGCTATACGTACCAAATCCAAATACTTAATTGCAAAAAAGAGGTCAAAACTCATTATTATTATTTATATGTTTTTTTAACGTCAAAGCCAGTAGCGGAAAGAATAACAGCAAGAGTGAAAACTCATTTCATTAAGTTACTAATAAAATAAAGAGTTGGTATTTAACTATTGACTCAATTTACAGAAACACAACTTTTTACTGTAACTCTGTTTTTTTGTTGTGAGTAAATATACTAAGAGACATCATTAGATTTCATTAGAGATTAATGTAAATTAAAGTTATTTTGTTTTTGTAGTAATCCTAATCAGTTTAATTAAAAATACAAAATTACTACATATAGTATGTATCAGACTTTTAAAAATATATCACCACTCTTTTGAATAAAGATACGCTGCTTTATTGGTTTTCGTCAAGTCGTTCCAATTTAAGGGATTTTCGCAGAGACTAAATAGACAATGAACTTGAAGTGCTACACAATGGTCACAGGAATATTTCTTTCAAACATTGCCTTTTCAATACAACGCTGACAGAGTCCTTAGCAACAGCTAATATCAATTAATTAAAAAATCACATTAAATCACATTAAATTGATTAACAGGGTTTATAACATTAAGCAAGCGTGTACTAACATAGCTTACGAACAGTATAATCCTGCAATATATTCAGATAATGTAAGAGGGTCGTAAAAATTAAAATAGTAGACAGTGATCAAATAAAATTGCGGAGTTATTTACATCCCAATTCACATAGATATTTTTTTAAAGAATATTATTACTTAAGCCTTAAATTATTTACATTTCAATCAAAATATATAATAAGAACATTTCACTGACTACAATTACTAATTTGACATTTAACATTTGCATATATTATTATTATTATTTCTTTTTATTTTTTATTATCTTCATTTCATTTTTTCATTAAATCAATATAAAAAGTTACAGAGTAAAAAAATCCTTAGGAATAAAATTTAATTAAGTAGGATTCATCTAATGAAAAATTAATCTTAAGACATAGAACTAAAAAAAAAATTGTTTACAGTTTATTTAGTTTCTAACTTTCTATAATGCAGCTCATCACTTGTTTTTTTCAATAACTTCTTATTTGTCAAGGATGTATGGCGTTCAATATGCTATTTATATTTCGAAACATAAAAGTATCAGATATAAACACCATTACTTCAAATACAAAATACTAATGTAAAAAATATATCTATTAGTTTAAATTTTCGAAAAAGTGATAAAATCATTAATTTTATTAACAAAACCATTTCATAAAGTAACATTGTTATTTGATATTTATTTCAGATAACATTCAATATGATTATTTCCAGATTTGTTTAAGAAATAAACAAATAAATAAAATATGTATGACGTTGAGTCCAGAAAATTAAAAAAAATCTCCTTAAACTAACTATATGTGTGTTAACAATTTCTGTTTCAAAAAAACCTATTGTCTGCTTAGAAAAGTTGAGAAGCTAAGGCTTCTACAAGTTGGTATGAGCCGGGAGCGAGTAGACAAAGGAAATTCTAAAACCAACTTTCAAAGGCACAGGTGAATAAACGCAACAACCTAGACGTCATTTCTTGTGTATTTGAATATCGATATTTACAAGGAAATATAAAATAAGTAACTTATATTTCAAAACGAACGAATATCAATTATATGTATTCATGGATAGAAAGAACATCTACTACTTCCACTTAATGTTAGAAAGTCCTAAAGCAAAATATTAGATAGTGATATAATAAAGACAATTGTAGGTTTGATCTCACAATTCAAAACTGCGTTAAATTCTTGACAATTCAACTATATAATGTTTATAATTTTTTTATATACAATTTATTGAATTATATATTGTTATAAAAATTTATTTATATTTGAATTAATTAAAAATCAAAATTATGTTGTATTTCATATACAGTTATGGGCTATTTTAAAACTGAACTATTATAATATAAAACAACACTGTCAGCTAAAAATATAACAGGAATTTTAATAAAGGTCTTAATTCAAGTTATATTTAAAACAAGCATGAATAAATTAGTAAAAGCAGAGATAAAAGCGTCCATGTATTTGGATATGGTATGAGTAGAATATTAAAATAATAATGATGCAAAATTAACAAGTTTTAAACATAAACCTACTTATGACTTATAAAATTAACACATGATTCTTGATATGGACATAATTTAAGTGAGTAGAATACCGTCACTGAACCATTAAAATTAATGATTTGAAAAGTGTCAGTCGTTCATCTCCTTACTCGTTGTTAAAAAGTAAAATTTATATATTTATTATGTACGTAATACTATTTATTTGAAATGCGTTTTTTTATATATATTTTTAAGGAATTATACAATAATATTTATATTTAAAAAATCTACTTTATATGGCGTTTTCCTTTTTTTAGGCTTTTCGTAGATTTTCCGGATACAGGATTCCAATAGAAAATACAATATATAATCCATTGTAGAAATTCTGCCAATATATAGAGCAGTGTTTGTTTATTTAAAATATATACAACTTTCTAAATATTTCTGCACTATAATATAAGCCTGGTATTTTTGTATAATTAACGTGAACTTTAAACCTAGTTGGTATTTTATCTTTATCATTCATTATTATATAATCTTATTGGAGTTAACCTTTTCAATATGGAGGGCAATATGAGTAAAATGAGTTATAATTCTCGTCAAAGACGCACTGTATTATTAATGAAAATATTGTTTCAATCTAGCAAAGGTCACGTTGTTTTCGGATTGTTTATTGTTATAACATTAATGTCTGCCCAAATTAATTGTCGGTAAATATTTTTATTGAGTATATGTTAAGATGGACGCTATTTAAGATTTCTTGTAAGCAGTATTTTAATAATATATAATCCATGCCATGCTTTCATCAAAATAATAAAAAAAAAAATATTCAAGTTTATTTTAATTCTGTAAAAATATATATGTAGGGGATATATTGTGCAAGTAAGCAATATTAAATGTATATAAGTGAGGTAGTTAGGTGTGAATAAACGTATGTCAAACAACGTCGATGTTTCACTAAATCACGATCACGTAATCATGAGCGACGTACTTTAAATATACATATACTACATAAACATATCAAGCAAAAATTTACAATAACGTTCCTAAATATCTTTATTAAGTACAATATTAACTATCTGAACACTTCGACCTCGGACGCCTCATATTAGTGGTTTCGGTTGTCAATTCCGTTAAAGATGGTCTATTGCTTTTGTTACATTGTATTATAGGGCAAGATTGAATCTTCTCAAGTGCGGTAAAAATAAGAAATATCTTCAGAGATCTTGTGAAAGAATGAAATTGATAGTGACACGGTATTTTAATTAGCAGAGCGACAAGATATTCCAGAGGCCCCAGATTCGTCTTACCCGTGTTAATACATTTTTGAATATATATTTATTTATAAATTTTATTTCTTTATATAAGTAAAAGTAAGTATGAATGTTTATTGTTTTATTATAAAATAATATGTAATTTTTAAAGGAAAATAAAAGAGTGAATAAAATAGTATGTAACAAATATTATTAATTAAGTTTTTATATAAAAGTAACAGTTTCATCGTTACTTGATAAAACTGTTATACTGTTAGAACTAAAGTAAAATTCAGTCTTTTATAGAATAACACTTGTTAACAATAACGGCCAGTAAAATATATCATATTTTACATTTTTAGCTCAGGCTGTAATCCGCTGGAGCAACAGTTGTTTTAAGTTAAAAGGATCGAATTGTATTCATTTATAATATGTTTTTAACTAACATATACCTGTATTCCATTATAGAAAGAATATTAAAGTAAGGATATGGATAGGTTTTTGTTTTATTTATTTATTAGTAATGAAATTACATTTTTTCATTTCCTACTCGTAATTATATTTCATTTGTAATACTAATTCGATGAGTGAACACGGAATCCTCACCACTTCTACGAAGCGTGGAAATATCTAAGGTGCTGCTAAGGTGCTACAAGCATATGATTTGATTTATTACTATCATGATACATTGTGCTAAATAAAACTACTGACTTAGTCTTCATCAAACTTGTTATATTTTTATATAGACGCGTCTTACCTTTGCTTAACTTCCATATTTTACTAATAAATAACGTAACGATGCCATTCTTTGTTAGAATCAAATAGTTTCAAAAGTTTTCTAATAAAACGTTTCGTAAATATCGATCGATAAAATTTTACGAAATTTTGTAAGAATCTATGTGTATTTATATATTATAATAAGCCAACTAAAAACACACCAATACTCCACCAAAAATCTATTGAAGTTATTTCCGCTCTTTTAATTTAATGTTTCAAATTGATATTATACAAACAAAACTAATGAATATTATTGAAGCCGTATACAAAAATAAATACGTATCTAATAAACCCATTCAACCGAGCCTTCTTCATCAGGAAGAGGAACACTAGTCACGGAAGCTCGTTAGTGTTGCTCTCAGCGTACTTGTGTAATGAACTATATTCGTTCAGAGCAGTAAAGTCTCCTAATTTATGAGGCTAAATGATTTTATTAATAGTTTACATTAAAACATACACTTTACTTTAACATACAAATCAGTGCTCGGTGGAAATATGTTTTATATTTATATTTACTTTTAAAGTAAGTAGTAAGTATTTATACTTATATTTATCAATTTATTTTTCAGTGAGATACTTAACGAATATTACCTGAGAATGTCTCTGAAATATTACTAAGAGTGAAGCATGTGTGCCAATGATTGGACGAAAAAAATTAAGATAAATTAAATTAACTTCATACCGACTCATTGATTCAAAAAAAAAAACAACTAATCATTATTTCTTATTTACAGTTAAAAATCTTGAACAATAAATGTTCGTAAGGTGTTTTAGAAATAATACGACAAAATACTTCAAAAACTGTTTATATTGTTCACATATAAAAATATAGAATGTGTAAATTTTTCTTAACGAAGGACTGAAGGGTAACAGTTCAAAAGTGCTGAAAGATAGCGGTCTCCGCGTACTTTAATATTATATTACAATTTGATACAATAAAATCAATATCAACACAACAACAAGGGCAATTCTTTGACAACGACACTTAACTAGGTAACGAAAAGTAACTAAAAGTAAGTATTATTGGAAGCGTATTATTATAATATCTCCACTTGGTACATAAAGATCACATTTATTGGTGATAAAACACATAACTACAATATAATGACTTGCTTTAATATTTGAGACATACAATTACTACATTATCAATTACAGATTACAAAATCTGAAAACATGTTTCATTCACATGTTGTGGTCGAAGTGCCAAAACGTCTACAGTAATATGTGTACTAAATTTTTATCCCTTATTGTGCTATTATACAAAACTTAAAATATTACTAGTATTATTATTTTCTGTATCATTGCACGTCTACACTTTAACAAATAGTCGTCAACTCTTAAGTGCTACTCATTTCCCAACGGTCCACATTAAATTTAGCATAGTTACCTAAATGCTAAGCTTTTTAGTTTATAAAGAGAATTTTAAAGTGCATTTTACAAGGCGTAAGGGTATAAACGCTGCAGAAAGTGAAGAGACTTTCAGCGAAGCTCAAATCGAAATATAGTTATTATATTTTTTTTTGAAATAAAATTATGAAAATTTAAACTGAAATATAAAAATTATAAATACATACATATGTCCATATATGTACGTGTACGTGCTGACATAAAACTGAATGTGGTCACATAAAGGTTATTATTTAATCTTATTGGGCTATCTAATTTCGATTACATAAAAACTAAATTCAACTTTAAAATAGCTGTGCAAACTAAGGATAATTTTATTACTGACTATTTTAAATGTTTAAATATAATACTAAAGTCCTTATTGTATATTTTTAAAGTTGTTAAACTGTGACTAATCAAACAAATGGTCAAAATTGATTAACGTAGAAGGTGAAGAGCTGTATTTTGTATTACCATCCAACTCAGATTAAAATTTTCCAAAATAACACTAATAAAAAAAATTGAAAATAAAAACGTGATAAAAAGAACTTAAAACAAGCTGTATTTATAATTCATTGATATATGAGTAAGCAAATGCATACTTAATTGAAAAAATATCTATAATTGTCAAAGCCAGCATAACAAAATAAATAGAAGTGCAAAATACTTGTGTATCTGTTTCGTTGTTTAAAATTTTGTGTTATATTTCGTATCAAAATGTCATCCGAATTGCATTGCAATTTTTGCGTATAAGTTTAGATATTTGTATTTATAATATTAGTTTGGATTTACTGAATAAAAGTACAATTTAAATGTTGCGTTGCCTACAATTTTGTACTCGTTAGCATATTTCTTTCTATTTTGTTTCAAAGCAATTCGTGCATCTCCATTGTTTCAAAGCAATTCGTGCATCTCCAATATTAAGTGTAAAAAATGCGATATATCGCAACTAAAAGCCACATGGAATATTATTTTGTATATAATGTTGTTATTATAATACTTAAAGAACAGTATCCTAATCGGATTGTTACGTGTGGTGTAAAATATATCAATATCAAAAGTAAAATACTCCAATCCGTAGCGTTGATTGAACTTTGAGGAGGATACTTAAAGGAAGTTAGGAGAAGTTATTGCATTTAGCACCAGTAGGTAAGTTTCTTAATGTCTGAATTGGTATTTTGAGCATAGTTCATACTTCAGGAAGACTGCTGATCTTTAAATTGTATTGTGTCATCGCGACGAAATGCATAGATGTATTTTTATTATTATATAAGCTTTAATAATAAGTTTATATTTGTAATTCTTTTTAATTAAAATTAGTATTACATTAACCCGAGGCTTCTTTGGGTTCGCTTTAAGCTGGGGATAACAAGAGTATTCTTGTTAGCCATGTATGCGCCAGTATCCTCAGCTCAAATGAGCGAGCTCGAGGAGTTTTGGGAGAATGTCAGAGATGTTCTAAGTAGTGTCAGAGATAATGAAAAGTTGATAGTATGTGGAGATATGAATGGATACGAAAGCGTGCTAGGCAAATATGGTGATAAGAGGGTAAATGAGGCTGGAAAGCTTATTTTGGAATTTTGTAAGGAGAAAAATTTGTTTGTGGCAAACACGATGTTTGATCACAAACAAATTCACATGTACACATGGGAGCGAGCGGAAGAAAGAAGTATGATTGATTTATTCGTAGTGGACTAGCGTATTCGAAGTCAAGTTATGGACACGCGAGTGTTCAGAGGTGCTGATCTGGGAACGGACCACTATCTAGTCGTTGCTAGATTAAGAGGTTTGTTCGCAGGTTGGCGCAGCCGCACGACGTGTCCAAGCTTGGCGTCGAATTATCGCATAAGAAGCTGGAAGCTTCAGGATCCACCGATCAGAGAGGAATATCAAGAGAGGGTTTCCAAGAAGCTTGAAAGCTATGATTCTGGAAATGAAAGTGTTGAACTATGCTGGCAGAACCTTAGGAATGGTATGGTGAAAGTAGCGACAGAAGTATGTGGTAAAAGGAAAAGAGGTTTTAGTAAAAAGCGCGATGAATGGTGGGATGATGAAGTGAAAGACGCTGTAGAGTTAAAGAAGAAATGGCATGGCTGGATTATAAAGCCTCTGGTAAGGATAAAAGTATGAGAGAGATAAGAAAAAGAGCGTACAAGCTACAAAAGCACAAAACGAAAGCACTTATAAAGATGAAGCGTGAAAATTCTGAGAGAGAAAGGGATGAAAGGTTGACGAACAACTTCCGGGAAAACACGAAGCTTTTCTGGCGAGAAGTTAGTGGTTCCCGGGGTTGTTCGGTAACCTGTAGAATGAAAGGGGTGCTTTCGAAAAGCGGTGAAATTTTAACTGAGCACACGTTTTGCAGTGGTGGGCGGAATTCTATAAGGAGATGTATGAACGTGAGGCCGCCTCGGTCTTGACTACCAGCGTAATGCTGAGTCAAGATGTAGCCGATGGTGAAATCAGTTTAAAAGAAGTAGAGAACGTGATTCGAAGTCTGAAATGTGGTAAGGCTGCGGGAGCAGATGAAGTTACTGCCGAGATGATCAAATATGGTGGGCCACGCGTCTGGGACTTTTTCTGGTTTTTATGCAATTTATGCTGGAAATCTGGGGAGGTCCCAGACGATTGGCGAAGTGCAGTCATCGTACCTTTGTATAAAGGCAAAGGTTCACAGATAGACTGTGCAAGCTATAGGTCCATCAGTTTGATTAGCTTGGGCGGTAAAGTTTATGCAAAAATTTTAGCGAGAAGAGTGCAAGAGAGATCTGAAAGGCAGTTGTGGGAGGCACAAGGAGGTTTTAGACCTGGAAGAGGGTGTATAGATCAGATCTTTTCCCTCCGCATGATCACGGAAAAGTTTTTGGCCCTAAACCAAAAGGTTTTCTGTGCTTTTGTGGATTTGGAAAAGGCGTTTGACAGGGTTGTGAGAAAGAAATTATGGGAGATACTGCCCCGATATAATGTGAACGGACCCTTGCTACAGGCTGTAAGGTCTCTTTACCGAGATCACTCAGCCTGTGTGCGAGTAGGAGCTGGCATGTCGCCCTGGTTTGACATCCAATCGGGTGATAAGCAAGGTTGCGCTAGTGAATGAAGTGGTATATTTGGGAAGTATGTTTAGCAGAGACGGAAGATACGAAATGGATGTGGAAAGGCGTATTGCTGCTGGTAACAGAGTCAATGGTGCTTTGACTGCATTGTTGAGACGGCAAAAAGTCAGTATAGCTGCACGTTTGGCTGTAAACAATGCAGTTTTGCTACCGACACTGTTATACGGCAGCCAAACGTGGGTAACACAGAAGAAGAATGTAAGAAAGATGAATGCTGTGGAGATGCGATCTCTTCGCAGAATATGCGGAGTCAGTCTAGCTGATCGAATCCGCAATGAAGAGATCCACAGAATGGCAGGTACTAGCGAAGATGTCACGGTGAGAATGAAGAAGAACGTGCTCAGGTGGTTTAGGCACGTTGAAAGAATGAGTGATGAAAGAATGGTAAAAAAGATTTATATGGGAAAAGTGAGCGGTAAGAGAGACAGGGGGAGGCCTCGAGTGACCTTCGAAAACACAGTAGCTACGATACTGGAGGAAGGTCACGTAAAAAGCATGAGGACCCCCCGGAGGGCATGTATGAAGAAGTTGATGTCTGTGGCCGAGGCGAAAGAGGTATGCAGAGACCGTAGCGTTTGGCGCTCCGTCGTCTCTGGCTACCCCGCAAGGGATATGGCGTGAAGATAAATAAATAATATAAATAAATAGTATTACATATTGACAATGTTTCAGGCTGCATGCTGTATTTTTATTTAATGCCATTGACAAATGATGGTATTGAAAAATATTATTACAAACTTTCGTAAACTAGATAGTTTATAATAAAATATTATTTTATTTTACAGTTTACAAGACATACGACAAAAAACTATTTAATAGCAATAAATTGTTGAGATAATAATATGGTTATAAAAGTATTACAATATAATTTCTTTCTATATTAATGGGTAATTAATAAAATATAAAATCATGAAATATTTCACGGGGAAAGTAAACATTTTTTCTCGTATAATTTATGAAGAAGAAGAAGCTTTAAAAATGTTAAAGCATCTCTATTGAAGTGTTAATAAGCGTTAATTATACTTTACATACTGAGAGCAGAAATGGTTTGTATACCCTGTGTAGCTCATATCTCTTTTCTCCTCAATAAATTGCTTTTTTTAAATGTAATGTAAGAGAGTCTTAAAAGCAAAATTACAAATAAAATTACTTTAAAGGATATATTTGTTCTCACAAGTCCGAATTATACTCAATTCATTACAATGTAGCTGTAAAATCATTGTTTTATTTGTTATTTAAAATTTATTACATCAATATATTTTTTTATATAAAAAACCTATATTTGAGATTCATTTAAAAAAACATTAATGATTTGCGATTGAAATATATAATATTTTTACGGTATATGTATTTGATTTTTATTGTTTGTACTCCTAGAATTCCAGTTGAACATTTTGTTGACAATAATTATATGTATTATGCCCTCATATAAAATTTTCTGTATAATTTTAATTCCAAAGCAAAATGTAACTTTATAAACAAATATCATAATATGATATGCTGAAAGTTCGGCAAAAGAGGAAATTTACTCGACGACTTTCAAATTGATACATGTGTCATGTAAATGATGGCTCAAAGAGTGAATTAATATTGTATGCAGAGGCTGTATTGATATTTCAACAAATTACGCTGTTATGTGTTTTTAATAATATATATAATTGACTTTTTTTGGTAATAAAATACCAAACGCTTAGTTATTATAAAATGAAATTTTGTTTAGAATAGTATATTGAAGAAAAATAGTAAAGAGCCTTAAGACCAATAAAAGTGTTCTTAAAAAATAACCATTACTATAATAAATACAATTGGATACTACTGCTTTTAATAGTAATATGAGGTTAAAATAAAAATTAAGGTGCTTAATAAAATATAATAATACTGCTTAATAATAAAATTTTATTAACATAAATTATAAGTAAGTGCGGGTTGCCTGGAAGAAATCACTTTAGTGATAAGGTCGCCCTTTGCTGGTATTATTTTTTATCTATTTTTTTACCGTTTGTTATCTTACATGTATGCAATAAAGTTATTTAAATAAAATAAAATAAATATAAATTACTTATATATTAATAAAGCAATAAAGAGAAGATAAGAAGTTTATAAAACAGACGTTTTACAAAAAGTGTTTATAATTTTATTTCGACAGTTTCTAAAACCAGCTATACTTTCATAATTTATTTTATATATTTATATATAAGATGAAAGCTTAGTTATTTTTTTATATAAAATATAATAAATTAAGGACATTGCTAATGAAAACACTGACTTTTAATATGTTTTATTTTCTTTAAATATACTTTGAGCAAACAAAACGAATTTCCGTGCGACTGACAGAGGCATGAATCCCTTGAGAATGAAGACTTATATACGGTTTGGTACTTCTTATAAATATTATTATTATAATGCATTTTTATTAAATATATTACAAAAGAAAATACAATTATTCTTTTTTCTGACATTTTAAGCTTTTTTTAAAATATAATAATGATTAATATAATTACATGAATATAGTGATTAAAAAATAATTACAAATTCACGAAAAAATAGAATATGCTTACCGAACTACGTACTTTCAAATAATAATAATCTAATTCAGATTTTTATTAATTACCATGAATATTACCCACATATTGTTTTCGTAATCATTGGTCATTGGGACGTTCGGCAACAATTGTATGAGTTACATTATGTGTCCGAATATAACTGTATATTCATCAGTATATGTATGTATGTGAAGGAGATTTTGGTATAGTGTGGTACATAGTTTAAATAAGTATATTACAATGAAAAGTCGAGCTATAGTAACATACAATATAAAGACATTCTTATGAACAAAGTCAAAGATATTAATGGTTCTATAAACTTTTTACTATACCAAGAAAAAAATCAGATTAGTTTTTTAAGTATAAATGAAATAATAAGGCTACCTTTTATTACGTTTAATTTGTCTGTATATTTTTTATACTTTTTTTATATCTTCTTATAAAGGTACGTTAGTATATTTAGCTAAATAAATTTCAACATGGAGTATTAGTATAAGCCTTACTCGCCATGGCTGTAGAACGTTTGACGCATCATATTTTAAAACAAATAAATTAAAAATCTCCGAAATAGTACGGGTTTTAATTTTTGTATTAAAGTGTACAATTATAACAATAATAATAAAGTTTTACTATTACACATACCGTTACTTTTAGATATACAACACAAGAAAATTTACAAAATTTTACAACAAGTATTTTACTTGAGGTTGTAATGTTTATTTATTTATTTGAGGTTTATTCTTGATATCTGCTGCTTTAAATGAGAACCCGTACTAGGTAATGATCCAATACCTGTACAAATGAATTGCTTTGCTCGGTATCTTGGGACTTTGAAGAGGAACGTGGAATTGCTCATTAATATTATCGGAATAGATACAAATAGACGAACTGGAGCTATTATACTTCTTACCTTCATTTTGATATTATTTATTTCTTTATATCTTTTTCACCAGTGATCAGTTGTGTACGTCAAATGTGAGTTTCAGAAAGGCCTATTTTGATACAATGTGTATCGAAATAAACCCTTCTATAGGGTCCATAAATAACGCTCCAAGGGTCCTGACATTAAATATAACAATACTTGAATATTAGTACTATATATAACGTTGTTATATATATGCAGTCCACTGAAGATAACGAAAATATCTTATTAGAAGGGCGTCGTGTTAGTATGGTATGTAATATTAAAATGAAATTTGATTATGAAAAATTATATAATATTTGCAGGTATTTACAGAATATATTACCCAATTAATTAAGGACGTTTATATGAAAACTTTCTCTAACATTGTGTGCATAAATATTTTGGGTTACTGGTAATCTAAATGATATGTTTTTATAATTCTATATATTGTAATTCATATTAAATATTCATCCCAATGTTGACTACGATAGAATAGTAACATCTCTACATAGTTAACGATAGCTGGCTGAGTAGAAGGGCGTCATAAAGGCTGTGCTTAGAAGTCGTATATTCGTAAGTGGGTGTCGTGAATTGGGCGATTTATGAGCTTCTTACCCTTTGCGATATACGTCTAGCCATCAGTTTCATATTTAGGTTTTCCCGTATTTGATATTTATAAACATTGTGATTGTGTTAACGTTATGTAAATCATAAAAATGGTTATGTATTTAACAAAATATTATATAACATAATTCACTATTATATCTGTTGTTTTCTAGTTCCTCGATAAATATGAAGTATTATATATTATGTTAGAAAAATTATAATATTAATGACGTATTCAACGACATATAGTACAAAAATACTTAGCTTATCAGACGTCCAGTAGGGATGTTATTATAAATTAAATGGGACTCGTAGCCGTATTTATACTAATTTACCAGTAACAGATGCCCCAGCGGCCATTTATGTCATTATCATAGCTTTAAACATTTCAATTAGTTTCATACTAACAAAATAGTTATTCCGAACGATACTTCTAAATGTATTTGCGGCAACCATAACCCACATTTGTATTAACATATTTAAGTATAAAAACATAACAATTTAATATACTACACATAGATCCTACTAATATATCAAATCAATAACTTTTACCACTTTAATATAATATTTAGTAATAACAACTTGTCCAATTTATTGTCAATTCTTAAATCTAATTAATACAATAGTTATATACTTTAAGACTGACATAACAAAGTTTTAATAAAATTAAATAGTTATACAAATAATGATATTATTACTTTATCCATCTTACAAAATATATCATTAAAGTTTAATGTAATGTAGGTAACATAAAATAATACGCTCGAGGTCAGCAGCCATCTAACGATAATGAGTGTTGGTTGGTATAAAGGTCACGTAAGTAGTATTTTGTAATTATATTGTTATTTTATTATAGAAATTTGCACTATTTAATATTTTTGCCAATACAATCTTGTCTAGTTAAATTAATTTTGATTTAAATTGTGGATAACACAATTTTCTTGTTACAACATTTTTTATTGTTAAATTCCACATTTGAAACTAAACTTATTATAACAGTTGGAAGATTGGAAAAAACCGTTAAAAATTAACGATCTGATATAATTATGTTATTAATTTAAAACTTTATAATGTTGAGTAAAACATTATAAACTAATATTGCTTAGCAATTATGATATCATCGTATTACTCAATAGCAACTATTAATCAATAGGATAAAACATATATATATATATATATATATATATATATATATATAACTTAGTATCTATGATACTGAAGTAAGGTAACGTAAAAAGCATGAGAACCCCCCGGAAGCCATGTATGAAGAGGTTGATGTCTATGGCCGAGGCGAAAGAGGTATGCAGGGACCGTAGCGTTTGGCGCTCGTCTCTGGCTACCCCACAAGGGATATGGCGTGAAGATAAATAAAAATAAAAATATAACTTTTTATTACATACATATTTTTTTTAAGTTTGGATATTTAATAGAACGGAAGAACTTCGTAAACCAATGTAGCAAAACAAATCATATATTTATAGTGGTAATGATGTAGGGATATGTGTTTACTACGTTTAGTTCAATAGTAGTGCATGTGACGACCTCGCTTTTGCGGTTAACTAATTCACAGTGAATGATGGATAAACAACGAATTAACGATGAGTGTATCAATCTATTTGATCCATTGCCGCTACAGCACTATGTATTTGGTGGGATATTTGAAAATAAAACTTATATATATATATTTATATATATATATATATATATATATATATATATATATATATACACATTTGTCATACAAAAAGAAAAATGTTTTATATTTTGGACGGTACTTGCTTCTGGCTCTAAGAAAAAAAAATTACTTTTTATATTACATGCCAGATTGATGATCATTATTTTCAAATAACTTAAAATTGTAAAGGTGTAGCCCAACAGTGGTATATAAGTTATAAAATTTTGGCAAAAACCATCATTTCTGTCAGTCTTGCAACCTGAGGTGCTGAAGCAGAACTTTTTTATGCTTCATGGAAACAATGAGAACTACTTGTTAATCAAGCGACACGGTTTCACATATTTTATGTAAGTAGAAAAAAATTAAAAGCAATTTCATTGCACCCTCACAATTAATTCAGGAATATTTGTATATCGAAATAATTTTACTTGAGATTGCATTATGAAAAAAATTAAGTAAATTCTTGATTCTGGCCATTTTTGTTAAATAAAACGTAAAATATTGTAATATAAAAAAAAATTAAATTCTAAGAAAATCTTCCAGCGGTACCTCGCATAGTTTGCTTTTAATTAATTAATAATATTAAAGATATTTTAATAAAATTTTAAAAGTCTATCAAATAATTTATTCAGAATTATTTTAATTATAACAACGCCACCTTAATAAAATATTTTTCTTCTTACACTCTAAAATAAAATTATCGGTTTAAACGAGACAACATTATCACAAACTTTCTCTTTGAAAAGGTCATAAGAATAATATTCTCCTAATACCGAAGAATACTCTTTCTGACAAGACATAAGGCTCAGATAATGTGAACGAAATTTTATATTTTATTATACGAGCAATAGATTATATTTCGATTATTTTAATAATTTAAATACTGGAATCATTCACAAACTAAACAAATATATATTTCTAAAACATTGTTTTTATATGTACCTACTGTTTAATTGCCTAAGTTTATTGATAGAGCCGTTTTTGTTATCTAGTATAAATATTAATTAGTATAAATTAAAAAAAGTAATATTATAAACCTGTTCTTAATAAAACATTGTGTACAGATATTATATCAGTCATTTATAATTGAACGTAACTGAAATTATCATACAGTTCCTCAGATAGCTCGACGCGATCTAGAACTAATTAAATTCGAAATTAGAGCATATGAGAGAGGAATGCTGGAGAGCTGGCGTACCTAAATATTTACAATCTTTGATTTGATAAACTACCGGACGACTTTATACGTTTTATTTTAATAAATCTGAAAGTAAGTTTTATATAGATTAATTAAGCTGAAGAGTTCCACTTTAATCTTTGAATGCACAAGTATGTGAAACTACAAGTTAAAATAAAAAAGAATAACTGACTAACATTTTACATTACAGTTTATTCTTTTAAAATGTTTAAATCGTAGGTTTTAAATTAAAATAGCAAAAGTATAGGATATACCATTTATGAGTAAAATATTACAAACGCGGATATTGTTATTTCTTTCCTGGATTAGAATAGTACCTCTTATAGCTATCTCTCTATATTGTATGCTAACACGAAAGTTATCTCGATGACCAATAGTAGTAATACTTTATTACTGTTTAGATAATTTTGCCATTCAGTTTGTTGGAGCCTCCTATTAATTATATATAGTAAATTAGACTGTAAGGGATGATACAGAACCATGTACTGTGGCGCTCCGTATCTAGTAGATATTTTTAAAGAATTTATTATTTTTTATTGTTACTATTATTATAAAATCATTTGGTTCCTAAAGATAATTAAGGTTATATATAACATTTGTGATTATGCACTCATGTAAAATTGATTTACATAAAGAAGAAAAGTGTCAATTATTAATTAGAATTGATTAGCGGTTCCATACGGCTGTTTAATTGACTGTGTGTCAATTGTCATTGTAGTTTATTGAAGAAACGAGTCCGGGTTATACTGTCGTATTACAAATGTGGAATTGCCATCATTCCTAGACTACCAATAGGCACATCAATGTTCTGTTACGATGAATGTGTGACACTAGTGTCATACAATCCGAAGCCCTCGAAGATAGTTTATCTGTTATCATTGTGTGATGAAGAAGGTGTCATCAACCCAAAAACCGGCAAGCCTGAAATAATAATGTATTACAATCAGACTAAGGGCGGCGTTGACACATTTGATCAAATGTGCTCAACATCGTCCTGTTCGAGAAAAATGAATAGATGGCCAATGACTATGTTTTACGGCATACTAAATATAGCATTTATCAATTCATATGTCATTTACTGTCACAATGTTCTAACAAAACGTAATAAGCCTCTGAAACGGAGAGAATTCATGAAAAAACTCAGTACTCAATTGACTGCACCGTGTATGACGCAAAGACTGGAACTGGCACTCATTTTGCCAAGGCATGTGCGAACCAACATTGAAAATATTCTTCCAAAATCTGCTGTACAGACTTCCACAGATGATGAAGAAGAACCCTCAGCCAAAAAAAGGCGTTATTGCAGTCTTTGTACGTCTAAAAAGAAGACGTTTATCATGACTGTCTCTAAAGAATTTTTTTATAATATTATAGTTTTTTTTACACTGATTATATTATATATAGTCTACTAGTTTGTAAGGATAAAACACTGTTTTTTTGTGATATTTTACGGGATTTGTTCCGATAAACCGAAGACTGTTGATTTTTGTTAATTTTTCATAGAGGTCTAGTGATTTAAGTTTAAAATTACTTAAAATATAAAAAATATAGTATAAATGCATTTTATTTTTACAATAATGCCAAACCTTTAAAATGACTAGATTAATTTAAATAAATATCCATTGTTAGTATAAAATTGATGCCTTAGAAAAGCATGCGCTTCTGAAGCGTATGGTTATCTTTTACGTACGTTGTCATATGGTTATCTTTCTAGGGTTAAATAGCCAGAAGCAAATCCATTTACTAATTGAAATTTTAAAATATATAATAAAATATGGTAGTGGTCTGAGTTCTTTCATCAGGTATTAAATAAAAATGCTCTTGGCTAAATCATTAAGGTAAATTAATAGTGCATTTCCCAAAATCTTACTCCATAGTTAATAAATCTAAAATCAAGAGAATACTCCGGTAATAATGGAATGAAACCTTTGTTATTTGAACATTAAACGACCATATTTTCCAGTGGAGCTTGACTTTCAATTGATGGGGCCTGGATTTAAAGATAAATATTATTTATACGAAATTTAGAATCCTAATATATATAAGACACATGTCGGACTGAATATGATTATGTCAAAGTTATATCGTTATTATATTTAAAGTGAATTATTCCGTCAGAATTAAATGTCGTTAAATGCAAACGCTCAACACTACTAACATTTAGAAAAATACTAAAAGAGTAGTTGAATTTTAGTGTTAATGGACCGTTATATTGATGTAATTGGGTATATATTGTAAATAAATATCACCATTCAAATATATATAATATAATATGAATATTATTATTATATAATAGGAATAAATATTAACTATAACAATAAATTATCTTTATGTTTGCTGAATCAATCATGCTGAATATCATTGTTTAATAATATAAGTAGCATCAAAATATAATGAAGCGATATTCAAAATAATACGTAAATGCTGGTTCAGACAAAGCTGTTCAAGTTTTTTTTATCAAAGGTATATTTTACTTAACATATGGTACTCGCTCCAAGTGAATGACTTTGAATTTTCTTGATTTTTTTCTCTATGTTAGTTGCCTACACTATACTATTTTATATATTACATTCTTGTATAATATAAGCAGTTATAAGTTAGCAAGCTATATGTCTGGAGGGTATTTAATTGATCTAACTTTAACGTTCAAGTATGTCTAAAGTTTATCAACAGCATACGGTTTCTAAAGTTTATGAAGTACAGATATGTAAAGTAAGTTTTTTTTGCTTCTGAGGTTGATGAATACACGCTGCAATCCAGGAAAGGAAAATTAAGGTTATGCAGGGACTCCAACGCACTAAACCAGACGGTTGCCGTCGCCGTCATATTGGGCCACCGCACTTGTGGATACAACCGCGGTGACCCGACGGACACCTCGAAGAAGGCACCCCGCAATCAGCGGCATCTATTACAGGTTTCACATCCAGCATTTACATTTAATATTATGTCAACTATAAAAACATCAAATACTATCTAATATATTAAATATTTTCCCCAAAACCTTAATACTCTCTTTGTATATTTTTTCAGGTATTATTTATCTGATGTGGCCTTATATTTTTTATCAATAAAATTAGTTCTGTGATTTTATGATTACTAAATAAGCAGTGGGTTTGTCAGTATACACACGTAAAAAGTATGTTTGACTTTTGATTCAATGTAATATTTGTTTTTACCCAAAATTATTTAGAATATCATTTTGATGTATCTACTGGGTATTAAACATAACAAAATTTATGAATTCTATTAGTTTTCAGAAAAATAGTAATGTGAATAAAATACAAATAATTAACGAGTATAATTGAGTAATAATAGCATTTTATATTAAACTAAATGAGGTTGGACTTCAAATAATAACATATTATGTTACAAACAATAATAATTAATTACATTTCAATCAAAACAAGAGGAACAAAATCAATCAATTAGAAAATTAATAAACAATGTAATAAACAACGCCAATGTAAGTTATCGCACTTATTTTTTTCACCTATTTAATACCTGTTACTTTTCATTATTTTACCTATTTAATATATATTAATATTTTAAAACCATAATTTAAATTCAAGTTTATTTATATTTAATGTATGTCAAACCAATTATTACTTATTTAATTTATTTATTTATTGTGGACATAAATGGGGATTTCCTATGTAACAGCAGTGTAGTAGTAATGATTACATAGATTTTTAAACGATCAACACATTGATATTTTACTACAGAAACAGCTTGAGACAAAGCAAGATTAGTAACGATGTTGTTATTTAAGGAGAATTCAATAACAAGTTAATAAAATAACAAAAAAAAAAATATCACAATCTAAGTAACCGTCTTTTAAGAGATAAATAAATAAAAATGTCAAAAATAGAGCTTTATTTCTATTACTCTTACTTCTGCAGATTTAAAAGTAAATTATTGCGATAAACTCTCATAAATATTTTTATTCTAACGTTTTCAGAATAATAGTTTAAGAAAAAAGTTTTCCAAAATGTTGATAAGCGGTACTGACGGTAAACTAAATATACATAGATTTTGCATCATTGGTGGGGAAAACAATCTGAAATATTGGGAATGACCATAATCATAAACAAGTCGCGTTTATCAGTTTGCTTGTCTAAATGCGACAAACTCAAAAACTATTTTAATTAAAGGGAAGCGCAGCAATATAGATTTTTAGTCTGCATTCGAAAGCACTAGGTGGAAACGTCACAGTGACTTAACAAGCGGTCGGTCTTCAAGTAATTGAGAAGACGAATGCAGACTCACATTTTATGATCCACACATTTACATACAATCTAAATCTATAAAAATATGGATAATAACATATTAATAATGACAATTACTAACAATAATGACAATTACTATCTACAAATCGATGATTGATAGCTCGGGTTACATTCAATGCTTGTATAATAACTATACTTATACCTAAATCAATATGGTACGATGTTGATGTAATAATAGAGGTAAGACGAGAGGAATATTGTTTCAGGTTATTATTAACAATATTCATTTATTACCTAAGAGAGCGCTCGGAAAACCAATGTTGTATTTGTGAATGTAATTATAATATTTTTTTTACATTTACATCGGGAACTCTGATAACATTATATTGCAGAGGGTTATTTTAAAAGAAAAAGTAATATTTTGTATCTTCAAGCCAAAAACAGTTATTAAATGAATTGCGCGGTTTCTTAGAACTGGGAATAATATTTAAAGAATTGTAATTGAATTTGACAATAAGTAGTTAAATATTAGTTCTCCAACTCCAAATAAATCCAAAATTTCTATTGCGACGCTTTTGATGAAATGAAATTATTTGTTCGTTTTATATGAAGTTTTAAATAAGAATTGAAATATGAGGCATCCACTGGATTCAAGTCACTCTAGTTATAATTGAAACATCAACAAGGTCATGTTTTAAAACAGATATTGACAAATTTGAATTTTTTTTTATCAAAAAATACCCTTATCAAACTTGGTGACAGCATCCTTTTTAATTTATGAGTCAATCAGTTCATAAGTAATTTTTTTATGTAAATGCCATAAATTTTAAACATCTTTAACAATCTTTATTTCAATATAAGTAATTCTTGTGGTTAGCGTGATGGCATGATGGTCTGCAATTAATTAAAATTTAATTATTTTATACTAATTGTACTTTTAAATAAGGTTAACAATTTATATATTATGTATAAATGCTATAATTTCAAATATAACATGATGAATACTCGTTAAACATTTATAGAAAAATGTAAATCAGGATCAAATAAATATAACATTTTTTTTTTATATATAAAAACAGCAATTATCTTCTAAGTGTGAACTTTAGGGGGCATCGTAAATGGCTTTCCATTATAAAATTAAGACATCACAAGGTGCAACGTTATTTTATTTAGGACTCAAATAACATAACGCCGGTTAAGTTAAATGAACAGCAACAACATATATTAATTTCAAGAGGTTTAGTAATTAGAATTATCCCCTACTTTTATTCGACTTATTACATATTATATAAAATTCGTGTATTCAAACTTTTAAATACAAAACACTTAAATAAATATGCTAACTTTAAAATTTGTAATAAATTATTTTGACATAAGTTGTAAAATTTGTTTCGAACTTAAAGTAGATGTAAATGAGGTGCAAAAAATAAAATTATTTTACATTTTCAAAGTAGTCAAAGACGACTTAAGTCTTAATTAACACGTAAAAGACATTTACGAGAGCTTTTACGTTATTCTCGGCTAATAGCTTTGGGTAATTGTTTTGGTTGTTTTGTAAACGCTGTTTGAATACATATCCAGCTGAGGAATTATAAGTACTGAGTTAACAATTTCGTTTGTTCGGTGTATTGTTAGTTATGACTTACTTATAAAGATTCTTTTATTTGATATTAATAATAATCGTGTAAGATGATAATTATGTTTAGTTATTTGCCATGAATAAACCTTTGCAATCTATTGCAGTTAAAAGAAGATGTACGTCTATGTTTTTGTAATTATGGACATAATATCCACTTACAGACCTTGGAAAATAAGGGGTAACAGAATCTGCTAAAAAGGTTTCTCGCAATCTAATATTGTATTACTTCACGAAAAAACTTACCTAAAATGATTATAGATGAAACGAAATCGGTATTAATTTCGACTTTAAAACTGAATTAAAAGTTTTCTAAACATACAATATTTTTTAGTTTTATTCTTAATTCAGTTGGATATTATTTTTAACAAAAGATATTAATAAAAATCATTTCAAATAATAGGAAAAAAATACAGAACATAGCACAATGATAATACAATGGAGTTCTTTTCTTCATATAATTAAATACAACATATAGCAAAACTCTCTTTAATAGAGTTCATACTTTCAATGGCTAGAAAAATAATAAGATAAACTAGTTCATTTTCCAATAGAAGTTACAAAAAATATAGCAATAAAAAAAAACATTAAATAAAAAAATTTAAAAGTACTAAATATATTTTTAATAGTAAAGTATCATCAATATTGTACGAATTAGTATTGCACGTGATGACCTCGCTTTGTGGTTTACTAATTCATAGTTACAGATGGATAAACAACGAATTACTGTTGAGTGCGTCATTTAGGCTAATTGATGAAGACTCCAGCACAGCAATGTGTTTGAACGTATTTTGCTTCAAAATAGATACAAAAGATATTTATTAATGATGATATATTATGCAACGTAATGTAATATATAATAAAATTAAGATAATTGCATGCTCAAATTGTATTTCATGCGATATTGTATAACTAGACTAAATCTTTGATAGTGTGGAATAAATAATCGATAGAATAAAAATATTATTAAAGGAATCACTGCTAAGGCAGTAGTCAATTTGTTGTCACCATATAAACAATGGTAATAATCAAACAAGGATACTGTATACAAGGATTCGAATTACCGTGTATACTTCAATACTATATAAGTGCATGTCATGTAGTCATATATTAGTTAGGCATGTTAATTTATCATCTGCCTCCTACTGTTTCCTAGTTTCCGGAAATAACATTCAGTACACGCATAGAAAGCAGCATCGCTTAGTCCAGTCACAGTCATAACAAACTGTAATACCTCAACGTCAAAGGCTTGGATTTATACTTGCAAACAGTAGCAAAAATTTGACAATTTGTTCAAAATAACTAAAATTATAAAATTATAATATACAAGACAAAAAGATGTGAACTTTTGATTAAAATACATTTAAATAGTTCGGACAAATACAATAAAACTGTCAATGTGACATGTCGAAGTGACAATTTGTATCTGAATGATCAGAGATTTTATGTAAAGCCTTTTTTATAAAGTATGAATAAAGTTAGATAAAGTTACAAAATCCATTTTCGAATATTAAAAATATATATGCATGTACTTAAGAAAATAAACAACATTAATAAATAAATTTCTTAATTACCAATGCTACTTATTCCGTAATGTATGATGAACATACATTTTATGAGTACATGAAAAGTTTTTCAGTTTTCCTGTGTGCCATTAATAGTACTAAACTAATATGCCGAAAGACTAAAGCCCTTCTGTAATCTACGAGTAAGTCCTAGTGGACAACAACTATTTATTAATAAAGTTGTTAAAACTTTGCAGTATTTACCGAAAGCCTTTGTATTTGTAGGAATTGAGGAAAATCTATCAGATGAAAAGCAAGTATAATGGGTATAGATATTACTTTTATATAATGTATGAAAAAATGTCAGCAATCAGTCATTAACTCATGTTAGGATAAACAAAGTGCAAGTATGGCATCGAGCCTTGCCAGACCCCCAAGACTGCTTGTCCAACTTTTTTTTTTTCTGCTGTTAGCCCTGCTGGTTATGACAGCGTCATCGGTGAAGTAGGCGGGTGCGGAGATCCACTATTAAAAAGGAAAGCCTGAAGGGCCCCAGGAAAACGTACATCCTGAGGTCTTATGAGGCTCGGACCCGGTGGTCCAGGACACTCAGGACACTACTAGTTTATAGGCGAGAGTTGTATGTAGATTAAAGAGTAACACTACACTCCTCCGACGACAGAACGACGGAGCGACTTGCTTGGGTGGAATCCTCGTGTTCGCTGGCGATGACGTAGTATCTGTGTGTGGTTTTATCTGTTCTGGCCTTTATGCTTTACATCGCGTAATATAGCGTGATCGCGTCGTAAGGGTCGAAGAGCACCAATTTGGGTCTTTTCCTTTTGACTTTAGGAGGAGAAGGACTAGCTGGTGGCTGAGCATATGACTCGAACGGTCTTGTTGATGACTTCGAAATGTTCGTGTTGGACCGGTTGAGTGCTAATACTACACTGACTCTTTAGACTGTCGGCTAGACATTTCGATTTGTCACGGTCGTCGAACAGGTGTTATGGCTCGTAATCCCTGCTGTTTTCAGTTCACTAGATACCTAAAGTCCGGAGGGTATACACGGCTACCTTCGAAAGTCACGCGGGCCTCCTCAAAGGACGTTCCTATAATATTAGCTAAATGGTTAGTGTTATTAGTCGAGGCTTTTTCAGCGTCTTCGACAAATACAAGCTGGTCAGGTATTTCATCGACGTGCGTTGAGGCTGGGAAATGGAATTACTCCTCTCGTTCTCCAGCTTTCTCCAGTTTATTATTGTTTTTATTGCGAGTGCCTGTTATTTAAATTTCTAAGGTGTGTAGAAATATATAGCACTTGTTTTAATCGATTCTCATATCAAGTAGGTAAAATCATTACTAATAGACGGTATAATATTAGTTGTTAGCAAATGACTATATTACTGACAGACATAAGCTGTCAGACAGTCGTCTGCATATAAAATGCCTCATTAGAATAGCGTACGTAATGAAAACAATATCCAAACGATCTCACGTGAAACGAGGGTTAGCTAAAGTAATTGCGCAGTTAATGTTTGGGTTTAGTAAACGTTAGTCTTCGATGTTACTACGTATTTGAAAATGTAATAACATTGAAAACTATACCTTATCTTCTGAGAAAAGTTGATTTTATATTGCTTGTAGAATTTCACGTCATACACTCTGATTTAAATTTTGAGAAATGTTACGGTTTTAAGGTTATTTAAAAATATTGGATATAATTATAAAAGATATGCTTAAACGCAATTCTAGCAATTAAAATCTATATTTACCCAAGCAGTCGTAAAATATTTTGCTTTTCCGTATAATTAAGTTAAAATGAAAGCATGGCTACTCGTAATATTGACTTGTATAGATGAGGTCTTATTGTCCTGTTACGTATTTTCGAACATCAACTTCTTATTAAAATAAAAAAAGTCAATTCATTTTATATGAAATTTGATAGGATTACCAAATACCGAGTCCAAATATACAACTCTCTTACTTGTTAACTACTAGGTCACGCAAGCGGGGTCGTGAGCTGAGCTAACTTTTGCTCTGTGCACGGCAGGGTATTTACTATGTTCTTTAGGTTAGTCCTTACAAACGCTACGAGAGTTAAATGGAAATATAGGATATTATCAATAAATCATTTGCCAAACATGTCAAGTTTGATATTGGTTTCAGGTCTTTAAATGGAAAATTTTCTACAGAATTGCTCATAACACCCTTCGTTTCGTTATGGCATCACGCTAAAATATTTAGGTCCACTGCGATACTATTGATACAGTAGAAAGCATTCGACCTCCTTGGGGATAAAACGAATTATTATGATGATATCGTGGCACGTTCTCAAACAACAGTAACTTTGTCAATTCCATATTGCAGATTCACATAGATTTCCTAGCAGACGGCTCTAGATATTATTTAGTGATTTTTCATTTAAGAATCAAGTTACCGTTACGATAAGCTAGCTAGACGCATAACATTACCCAGGCACGGCTTAGGTATTCTGTTTAGTTTAGCATAGTTTCGATCTGTGTCACCCCTTGTAATTGTGGTGGCACTGCCCCAGGATCCATAAAATTTTCTACGGTGAACATTCCTGTTGTTCGAATGGAATAGCATGCAGAGCAAGTATAGGGAACTCCTGCTTCTTTTAAATCGGTTCTTGAACATTTAGAACAAGAAACGTATGCCAATTTTTCTATTTCTTTATTGAATCGACGCTTATTTGCTGCGATATTAGGAAGCGTGATATGTGTGGCTGCACTATCTCGATACTGTTGTGAACGGACAGAAGTTGCTGTGTATCGCATTTGCAAGCCGTCTGCCTCTTCCTCTGCCTCGTCCACATTCCATTTTATGATAATGAGCAATAATTAAATGAAATAATTAAATAATTAAATAATTAGCAATAATTAAATGGAAGCCTGATGAAACTCGATGAAATGTTTAGCAAGTGGATATAAAATATTAAATTGGGATAGCAAAATGAAAAATAAAAGTAAAAGAAAATATTCGGACTTAATCTTGCCGAATCTTGCCTGTTCGAAGCCTCACACGCAACTGAAGCGTTCGTTCAGTTGTTCCTTCCATTTTGCTATTCTTTTAACTTGAGGCGCGCGCCGGTATGAGACGTTCCATATCTTAAGTCTATGGACAATTTTATGGTGAATTGAAACTTTTTTTCTGTAATTTGAAAACTTACCATTCTTTTAGTGTGCTTCGAGCTCAATGTGAACTGCATTCTGACGAATTTATAGTCAGTTCTGCTATGTATGAGAATAGTTACAAACTTTCTTAGATTTCAATCGACTCGTAACTCGTGCATCGAGCAGGCGCACGCTGTTGAGTCACTAATCGAACTAAATTAGTTCTGTTAATTGTTCAAGATCTGTCAATCGATATTATCCGAAATTTTGCACAGTCATAAAACAATGTGGCATCAAACACCATGCCAAGTTTCGAAACTGTGATATGCGTAGTTAAATGATAGCTGGCACGTAAATTGTCCTAAACTGAATTAGTAAATTATACTGAATTTAGAATTACGATTTTTTTTTAAATAAATACATGCTTAGCGCTTTATGCTCGCAATCGTTGTGGCGAGTTTCGTTAACGTAGCTCGAATAGTTTTTAAGAACAGAGAGTTCGCAGTTTTTGCGATTTGACCAGTAAAGAGCTTCGCTTCGCTCAGCTCAATTATTCCATACATGCCCTCCGGGGTGTTCTCATGCTTTTTACGTGACCTTCCTCCAGTATCACATATATAATTGGCACTTACTTTATACAAAATGCAAATAAACTTAATTAGTTTTGGAAGAAAATAAAAGTATTCGCAGAATAAGAAAAAATCTGACGGTAATTTCAATTTATTTAAAAATATATATGTAACTACAAAAATGTAAGCCGCTTTAAATATTGTTGTAAGGAAAAACCCTTTTTTAAATGTTTTCACATATTCTGAGAAAGTATGTAATTATTTTAAGTCAAACGCTACATTATTATCACTGTTAAATACATGCTCACCCCTAAATTGTCGATTATAATTTATTTACAACATGTTGTATAAAAGTAATAGCAACACAAAACAGATTAAACATATTTTGTTCTCTAGAGGAGTTAGTTACCTCTGAAAAATACATATAAAATATTACATACTACGTTTTAATAAATCGAATTGTGAAAGTTTATGCATTTATTGAATAATGATGAACGAAAATTACAAAATCTCATGTTTTTATTGTGAATAAAGTATTAGCTTTGTAGTATTAAAGCTTATCCGTTTAACATTTTAGAAATAACAAACTATAATATTTTTTGTACAACTACAGTCTTACTACAATAATTAAAAGTGAAAAATTACCAAAAGCAGCGGTAATTATACTTGTATTAAAGTCTCTTTGTATAGAATCATTAGTTACACAAAATACACAAATAAGTATTGTTAATCGATTTAGGGTTACATTATAGGTTAGGAATAGAGAACAAAGTAGTAAAACATGCACAAACACATATATGTATAAACACATATATATACTTACTTTATACAAGATGCAAATAAACTGAAGAAATATTTTTTAATAGTTTTATTATAATCATAAAATAAAATCTATTTATATATAAAAGTACCAAAATGGCGGAAATCAAAGGCTTAAAATGTATAAAAGCTGAATTATAGTTTATTTTACTGCTAACATAAGAATATATAAATGCTGATGTAGTTATTTAAAAAAATCCTACGTTGAAAAATAGTAAAATTAAATAATTGCCAAAATATAAATAAATATTTTAAATAAATATGTTATAAATAAATCAATCAAAAAGTTTTTACAAAAAAATTATAAACCGTTAGGGTATATAAAATTATGGAAAATATTTAAGGACGTATTTTAAACCCCAAGTAATCAATAATATAAGTAAGTAATAAAATTTTAATCCATAAACTACTACCGTACCTACATTCACATGTACATAAACATTTAAACATAGAGAGGTATATATAAACAAAACAAGAAGTCTCAATTTATTAATTCAGTATATCATTAAACACTGAATAACAAAGTACATAAAAATATGTAATATTCATCCAAAGGCGCTATGGAATTAATAATTTACTGAAATGTATCGACATGATTCGTTTATTTATACATATACAATATTTAAATTTTGCTGTCTTTGAAGAAAAAGCTAACTCTGCTAAAAGTAGTGCTTAAGTATTTTTATGAGAATTTATTTAAATTTTCATATTATATCATTAAAACATATTTCTACATAAAATAAAAATATAATTACACAATATATTTTAATCAACTTAAAGTTTTCGTTGTATATGGTTATGATAGCAAAAGCCAAGTAACTCTTTGTATTTGATGGAAACAATTTATCTTATTACTAATTTATAAACATTATCTATATCATTACATAGTTTTACTCATCTCAAACTAATTAAGTTCCATATCAGAATGTGTTGAGAGAAATGTTACCGAACAATTATTGATAGCTGCACTGTATAAACCTTACATTTCATTTAAACGTATTTCCATTTATCTAACAGAATTTAATTTAATTCTATAAATAATTATACATTCTATATTATCAATATATTTAATATGCACGTAATTTTGAATACTTTTATTCTCTCACACAAATTAATTTGATAATTTATTATATTTTTAAAGTTTAAACTTAAATAATATCTTTAATTTATAAATAATAACAATCACCTTAAATTCCTTATAATCCTCTTTTTTTGTTGGTCCTAACCCGTTTTTGTTATATTTATGTTCAATGATCGCTAAACTTCAGTTAGCTATACGGTATCTTTGGACTCAAAGAATTTTAATAACACTGCTGCAAATACTAACTGTTGTAGAGAGAGAGAAATTAATAGGACATACATTAATGTGGCCATTTGCAATTTTGTTAGCTGACCAACCCTAACGTAGACTTGTAGAACCTTTACTATCAGACGTTTTCAAAAATAGGATATGTAATACTAATTTAATTAAATCTGTTTAATAATTTATTCTAAGATTGGTTTTTCTTCTAAAACATTATAAGTAATAGTCAAGGATATGAATTTATGTTAACATTTTTATTAGTTATTTTATAGTTAAATAATGTGTGAACAAATATCTCCAACATTATCCGACTATTAATTATAAATATTTAATTAAATTTATTATATCAACTATGTTTTTGAAGATTCAAGTCATATTAAGTTGTATAATCAACTCGAGATGAGTTAGTTACTATCTATTTTATATGCGAATAAAATACGAAGCTATATTTTAGGAGAAATCTATATTTTATAAAAAAAAAATGTTTATAATATCACAAACGACATTACTAATAGACAATGTAATTACGACGATTACTGCCAGACATCAGAAAGAAAATATAAAGTTAAACGATGTATTATAATCACTGTTAAACACATATTTGCCTAAATCTTTGATTTAACTTTATTTAACAACATACCATTTAGTTGTTTAAAGCGTTGTCAACACAAAACTAATTAAACACGCTACTGTTCTCTAGAAGAGTTACCTTTTAAAAATATTACGAACAGCGTGGTTATCTCCTCAGAAGCCGAACGAGGTGCGGCTTAATTGTGAAAGTTTATACGTTTATTGAAAAATCTTGAACGAAAATTAGAAACACTTCCCTTGTAGAGAACATTTTTATTTTTACTTTTTGCTTATCCGTTTAATATTTTTAAAATAACTAATTAATACAATAAAATAAAAAATAAGCTTAGTAATTTTTTTAATTAAGGTTTTGGTAGTTACTTGCCATATATAACTATTTGCAATAAAATTGACGAACTTAAGAATTATGGAACATTAAGTTGTTTAATACTTTCAATTTATCTTTTATGTATTTCAATACACATTTGTCAAACTTCAAAGATAAAATCTAACTAGATTTAAAAGAAAATTTGCTATTGCTGGTAAGACTTGTGGCTCACTCATCATTAATTTCTCACTCACATATTCTTAATATATGTTTATTTCTCTTATTTCAGATAAAGAAACATTTAGCGACAGACTACCTTGGTTAACCTATAATAAAAAAATACAAGACAAAACTATTACAACTATATTTCATTATACCTGTGGTTATTTAGATTTTTATTTCTGTAATTGAGTATTTTTACATTCGAAATAACTGATCACTTTAAAAAAAATAGAATATTAATACAAGTACGCGCTTTCATTTTCATTATAGTTACACTTAGATCTAAAATTAAAAATTTTAACTAAACAAGTTGTTAATTTAAAAAAATATCTTACTATGGGTACTCAGAGTATGGGTAATAAGAGGGAACAATATGTGAATTTAAGTAATTAGGATGATTCACTGACCGTGATTATTAAAGTAATGACCTCGTTACACCCTCAAAAATCATGAGCTAATGTTATGTCATAATATATGTCCTTGTGTTTTAGAATATGTTAATTGTATGTGATCATAAATGTATGTATTTATTCATATATTCAAGAGCCTTTCTCGGCTTAATGTGGATTCTTTAAGCTTATTCATATCTACTTGAAATGCGACTAAAATAAAGATGTCGGTTATATTTTTATTTATTAATAAGAAATGTTATATTGAAATAGGTATGTTAATACTCTTTATTAAATATTTAAGTAATTTGTTTTGTGAAAATAGAATATTAATACGAGTTCGGATGCTGTTTGCACCCGTTATGGTTTTTTTTATGTAAGAGAAGGGAAAACAAGCTTGCGGGTCAGAGATTGTTGTTATATGCTTTATTCTTCGGAGATGATGTATTGAGGTCCTCTGTATTGTCTGTTTTATTTTCTATACAACATGTACAGATCCCGGAATTATTAGAAACAATACATAGAAAATATAGGCAGTGACCACAATTCGGTATTCAATTCTATTTGCAGACTTATAATTAATGTAAAATAATATATTATAATGTAACATACATACGAATATTCATATACATATTATTTCCTTCCTATTTTTTTAATGCAGGTAATTAAAAATTGTTTTTCGAAACACTAAGAAATAGTTGTATGATTCTTCGCATCTCAGAATTTAATTATGCCTTTTTGTATCTAAAGTGGTATTGTTTAAATAAAATGTCATTATGTTAATGGCGAAACGAATATAGGTGCCGGGAAAACGTCGAGTTTACTTTTTAATTAAATTAGGTTTTAAAATAGTTTTAGATATAATAAAACAAGAGACAAATTGATGATATAAAGACAATCTCTTGGACTAGTTACAAAAGTGCAGGATGAAATACTATAGCTGGGCAAGAAAATAATGAAAGAAAGAAATATATTGAAACACTTTTCTCTTAATAAAATTCAAAAGTATTACTCTCAATAAACCTCTTATTTTTAGTTAGTACACAACTTTCAACATAATCTACAAATATAACAAACCTTAGCATATTACTACTAAGTATATTGAATAGTAATAAGCGATATGTTATTTTAAACAAAAGGTGAAGTATGTCGTGGAGGTTACAAAATATTTAGATAAAAATAAATAAACTATCTATAAAATAGTGAATATTCATTCTAGACGTAAACATTTGTTTCAGAAGGTGGTGGAATGGTGGCCTTATTTACGACAAGATTACATGTATAAATGTAGCTTTTAAAAAAGTTCTTGAAAAACTACCCTTTTTACTATGCATGTTTTAAGAAGCATAATCTAATCAATCAAGAAAGTTTATTACAAAAAGTTTTATTGCTTCTATTATAGAAATTAATTTAGTAATTAATCTGAAATTTACCATGTATTCGTTTGTCTTAACGTTTGTCTGCACAGCGTAGAGTAAAATATCAATATAAATGTTTGGTTTATTCGTACAGTATCATGTGTTCTGATCGAATTTAAAATAAGCAAATATCTAGACTAACAAGGTAACCGAAAGTTTACTCAATATACCTTAATATTAAGAGGAATAGTTGGTCAAGTTCAATACAATAGTTCGATCGGAAAACTTAAACTTTAACAAAACCAGTACCTTTCTGAACGTGATTTAAAGCCACATATCGCACAGTAGTACTATAGCTTTGTTGTACACTTGAACAAACAAAGTACTGTTGTAAGTTGAAATGTAGGTCTTGCTCCTATCTATCTATGTTCTAGCGCTTTGTAAATATATATGACCAGTTTAAATAATTAATTATTGAGAGATACTATAATTAAAAAGCTTTAACTATTGCAGTTTTCGTTTTGTATTGTAATATACTTGTAATACCACACTATGTTTACCAATAAATAGGAATAGATATCAGAGTAGTTAATACTCGTGTAATCCATACTATATAACTTGCAACTTAATAAATCGGAATGTCCATGACCTCGCTAACTATCCAATATCTATAAAATATACTATAGTTTAAAAACAATTCACCTGGTGTTATATATCTATTACATATCGCTAGTAAACTCGTCTGCCCCGAGTTGTGCTTCTCTCAAAATTATAATAGTTATGGTGGATTATAGGCCAATAGCCGAAAAATTTAAATAGTATCCACCATTTTTGACTACAACTATGAATTGTTTTACTTATGCATATTCTGCTTTCAATGTAAGGTTGATGAAATTTAATTATCAAAAATAATACTAAAAAATATATTGCCCGATTATCCAAAACTAATATTTATAAAATATCTTATCTAAGGTCCCTTATATTAATTTATATCCGTAAAGATAAATGAAAATAAACTTAACATAAAATAAATATAAGATTAATAAACTCCGACTTTTAATAAATACCTATATTCAATTAGGGAGGGTTAGTAATTAAACGTGGGAGCTCGATAACATCTGGAGGCCGGAGTTCTCGCGTCACTGTACTGGTGGCGTGATCGGCTCTGGCGTCGGGGTGAGTACCCGACACTCACGGAAGTGGAAGGACGGAGGCTCCATCTCCGACAGTCCATGCTCCTGGAATGGGAGCAGCTTCTGGCCACACCATCGGCCGGCATTCGGACTGTCGAGGCGGTCCGTCCAGTCCTAAGGCACTGGATGCAAAGAGAGTGGGGATCGCTCACCTTCCGGCTGACGCAGGTGCTATCGGGGCATGGTTGCTTCGGGAAGTACTTGTGTCACATAGCCGGAAGGGAAGCGACCACAGAGTGCCACCACTGCAGCTGTGATGCGGACACGGCGCAGCATACCCTGGAGGAGTGCCCCGCATGGGGCCAGGAACGCTGTGACCTCATCGCAGCTTTGGGGACTGATCTGTCACTGCCAACCGTCGTCCGGTCCATGCTACGCAGTAGAAAGGAGTGGACAGCGGTGCAGTCCTTCTGCGAAGAGGTTGTTTCGCAGAAGGAAGTGGCGGAGAGAAAGCGTGAATGTGATCCGCTCTCTCTTCCTCAACGCCGCAGACGAACTGGGGTACGGAGGAGGTTATACAACCAACTCCTCCCCCCATAACCGAGGCTGGGTGATGGGTGCGGGGGCACTCATCACCCTGTAGAAGGCCTCGTGGCGAAAGGTGGCCAAGTGTTCCGGTACGCCTTCTTGCGACTGGAAGGGCAGGAGGACTCCTCTTCTACCCTTCACCCCGAGGAGGGCCCGCCGCCAAAGAGTGGCTGGTGATCCACGGCGGGGCAGTGAATGAGTCATACGTTCTCACTGCTTCGCTAAAAAGTGGACGAGGTGGAACAACATGGGGTTTTAGTGGGTATGCTGCCATACTAGCGGAGAGTCCCACATAACCATCGGCCTCCCCCCTTGTGGCTAGTGGTATGCGTAACGCATTTCCCCATGAAAAAAAAAAAAAAAAAAAAAAAAAAAGCTCGATAACATTTCTCTCGAAACGCTCCGATATCGAACTTAATTAGTTTGAGATGAGTAGACCTATCTAATGAGTTTGATAATCTTAATAAAGTTAAAAAGCCAAACCCAACTTTGAAACAATTATTGTGATAATAGTTATTTTGAATTCTGATCAAAAGGCTTTAATTGAATCAGTTTGAGATGAGCTTGTTTTAAATGTAGGATGCAACAGCTTTTGTATTTGGCTTTATCTTTATATACTCTTAATTAAAATATTATATTAGGTATTAAAAATACATACAATATTTTTAGCAAATTATTCCTACTACAGAGCGTTTCATTACTTGCTTGAATATATGGTAATGTATTATTGTATCCAATATTTTAATATACACTCTTAATAAACATAGTTTAATTATTTCATTGTTTCTTTAAAATATTTGTATTATAAAGTTTTAAAAGTTTATAAAGTTAAATAGTTCTACCTTAAATTTAATTTCATACAAATTCATAATATTTTTTTATTAGTCGATAAGATATAAAAAGTATGAAAAAACCTACTACTTTTATATGATTCCATTTGGGTTGATATGGATACTTTTATATTATATTTTTTAATACTTTATTTTTATATTTAACAATATTAACTTGTACGATTAATGTATAAATTATAATTTTATTAAATACTTTACTGGTTAACTCATCGTTAAATTCTAAGTAGCTCATAAATCGCTGCACCAAGTATTAATATAACCACTTACGACTATGTTAATTCATGCCACTCTGGTACTACGATAGTACTAGTATCTCAAAGATATAATTTTCTGTATTTTTTCTGAAGTCTTCAATTAGTAAATAAAGTATATAAAGTGCATCATAAACTACATATTATTAGTTATTATTTTATCAATGCCATCAAAGTGTAAAAATACGTTAGAAATTAAATTTAAAATAATAACAAAATGTAAAAAAAACCAAGTTTATCAAATTGGTGATGTTGTTTGAATAAAAAAATTGCTGAATAAGTTAAAAATAAACAAACGAATATGTTTTTATTGGTTAAATTGTGTTAAGATACGTAAGTTAATTATGAAAACTAAAATCTAATACAGTTATATTTTATAAAGTTACATATAACAAGTTATTATAGTATCTCACAACAAACATCTGAATTCAGTTAAATGTATCTCTTAGATAACAATCCCTGTTCATGGTAATATTCAGTATAAAAGAAGTATATTAAACCACATTATCTTTGATGGTCCCATACAAAGTTATTATTCCGTAATTGAATCTCTTCTACTAAGTGATATAGTTATATTATTGATATTAGAATATATTAGAAGTTAAATTAAAGTGTAACTTTATTATAAGATTCAGACCATTATAATGATCTATGATGTGTTATGACTATTTTATTTAAAGCACTTGAAAACAATTTTTGAAGATATTTGCTAACAATTCCCTTAATGATTTCTGATTAATTAATTCCGTATTAGAAATGTACAACTTTTTCACTAAAAATCTTAATAGAACATAGAAACACTTTCTAACATTAAAAGATGAGGACGAGTGTAAATTTAGAAAAGTCATTTCTTTAGGTTTTACTTTGATTATTTTATTTCTCAGCTGGATAAGACTACGTTTTAGCCCAGACAGGTGACAGGCAGACGTCTGCCAAATGAGATATTAAAAGATTTACAACTATATTTTTTAGTATTTATGTATACACGCTGTCTGTCATAATTCTGCATCTTAACACTTTTCTAATTATCTATTAAAATAGGATTACTTTTCTCTTAATAATATAGTACAGTCCTATATGAAAAAATGAAAGCAAAATATAACATAAAAGTTTTATTGTCTTCGCAGGCGAAGACTACGGGACTCAGATAAAACTTCTTAGACTGTATCGTCTGGAACATTACACTTTTTCATAGAACTAAATTTTCATTTTCCTGAAGTTTTTTGCTTGGCGATCTGATAACTCTTTTGGTTTGAAGTGATTTAATCTTGGGGGACTTTTTGTGAGACATAACAATAGTGATTGTTTTGGATTGAATTAATTATACATCTTTAAGACATAATGTCGTTTTGCAATATAATTATTTTCTTAATTTGTTAAAATAATATATTTTTATATTATATGTACCATAGACATAATATAATAATATATGATTTAAAGTACAAGCAAATATTAAATAAATAATTTTAAATAAATAATAAACAATTTTTCATCTTGCAAATTTCGAACTTGTGACCTCTGATGAACTATAATATTATTATTATATATTTTCATACACATGTTTAGTTCCTTAAAGCAACGCCATGACCAATAGTATTGGACTATTATTATTACATGAAAAACATGCCATGTATACATTTAATACATTTTTAGCAAGACTAAGTTGGGGAACAGATTTTTTTTAACAAAGTGTTTTATACGTTTTAAGAACGTGATAGTTCTTACTTAAAAAAAGATCTCCTTGTTTATCGCGAATGACGTGAAAACCAAATAATGGATTTTGTTCAAATTTTTTAGGTTACTCTCAATTAGCTCCACGCAAAGGCAAAGGCCACAGTGGTCAATGTCTCATAATGCCTTTAAGAAGTAAGTTCCCTTGCAAAAAACCTTAACCAGTTGGTAATTTAAACAGCCTTCTGTTTCTGTAATTTACTTATATTATATATAATTATAAAGAGCTTACTGTACTTTGATATTAAATATCTGTAATAAAACCTACAAATATTTGTATTTACGTTACTGAAATTATTAAAAGTTATATTTAAAAAATAAATTTCGTCCTACCTCGTCATCTCCCTTTTTTATTATCAGGATTTATCAGGATGATTTTATAACCAGCCTGCTCTTTAATAGCATCTAAATTTCGGAAATCCCCGGTCAGTTATTGTATGTAAACGTTCGTAGAATGTTAAGTCTACCCTCCACATCAATTACCTGAAGACCGTCAACTTGTTAAGTCTCTTCAAGTTTCCACTTAGTTCTCTCTGTGCACAAATGATAATAGTAGGATAATTCTCCTGCAGTGCATCCTTCATAATCCTTCGTCACCACTTTACATGTGACTGTAATATATTGCAAGCGTTTTACTGAAAGTTTTATGTTTAGTTAAGCATTAGCCTATATTGAATATTGTATTAAATTAATTTGTTAGCAGACATATTATTCTATTAATAAAATAAACATAACTCCATTATATAAACAAAAATTAATAAAAAAATATTTTTTTATATAATTTTATATCTAACTTCAAAAGCTCTCCTTTGTCATTTTGAAACTGAGAAAAATTTCATAGAAAAAAAATACTTTGCCTTACTTATAATAATGTCGACCGTCCTGAAGTGTTATAGTTCTGTGTATTCTATTTAGAGTTTAAAAGTATATATTATTGTTAACTTCATTAACCCATTAAAGGTCAAATGAAAACTACAAATATTATTTTCGATTTTTTTTAATTTTCATATTAAAGTAAGTAAAAAAGAAAATATTAATTAAAAAAAATATGAAAAAATTTGTTTTTCACGAAAATATAGGGGTGTACTCAATTGAGTACACTGACCACCTAAGTATGAAAATTATCAAACTACGCTAACACAAAGTGTTTTCAGGCATTTCTTACGTTGCCAAAGCACTCTAGAACTGCAAACTACTCACTGCAGCTGTTTATTAATTTTGTTGGGATAACGTCCGACTCCATCTTGACGTAGGCCTTCGACAATTTATGCAATTTGCCTTGATTTTCTTTGTTCACCCTGTCGTAAATAAAATCGTGAAATGTGCCGTCGGAACATGAGCTGATCCATAGGATTATTATTGCAGATTACATGTAAGCGCCAGGCATTAAAAACAGCCATATCTATCATATATGTAAATACAACCCACCACCACCTTTTGTTCCGTGAACACCAAATCTATATAATGAGATAGACTGGTCAAGTTCATCAACATCTCCATATTTTTATTATAAATTTAGAACAAATGTGGTATGTCTTCATCTAACGAACAGTACATTGGTTCTCGAGGTAGCTTATGGTAGCCAGAAATTATCAAAATCCCAAAAGAAAATTGTCATGTCAGTGGAATCTAGCTTTAACTCGTATCTATTGTTTTGGTTAGCATATAGTTTGCTATTAGATATTATCATATCCATTACGTTTTCAAGTATTTGTACAGGGTTGAGACCCTTTAGTTGTTCATCAATAAGAAAAGTTATTAGAGAACTCTGAAAAGTCAAAGAATATGAAGGGGTACATTTGCACCAGTTTGGATTCGGATTCAAAGAAGATTGGCGGGTAGCATGAGCATCAAGTTGTCAATTTTTTTGACGCAAGTGGTTCATGACACTGTGCGTAGATTCCTCGCTACCATTATCCTCTCGATGCCTAATTATCTCAATAGTACCAGGTACTTCTTGCGGTATGGGACACGCCGCCATATCCTCGTCCGCACCCTCCTTTTCATCAGTCAATCTACTTGAATCAGGTGGTATGGTAGCCAGGTCAGGTTCATTATCTTCAATATCCTGTAACATACCTTCGATAGCTTCCTGAAGCCTATGGTAACTATTTTGAGCTGTAAATCGCTGTTTCTTCATTGCAAAGTATCTGAAAGAAAAAACTGTTATTTTAGTTACGTATGTTGTCAGTGTACTCAACTGAGTACAGTTACATTTACAAGATTCTAGTTTTATTTTAGTAATATGTAATTCATTTAACAGTTTCTAATATATTTCCTTTACATCTAATCTAGTCAAATAAATCGAAATAAAACATTTAGAAGCACTAATTACTTTAAAAAATCTAAAAACGTTTCCGTAACACAACTTTAACCGACACTTTTAAATTAAAAATGTCGCTCTATCCACTTATTACTTATGAATACACTTAAAGGACCTTACAATTAAGTAAAATAATGAAGTACCCCACGCACACTTAACAGTTCTGGAAAATATGCCTAAAAATATAGCTGTACTCAAATGAGTACGGTGACTTCTAATGGGTTAATCTGGATAAAGCTTACAAAAACCTTAAATAATTCGATGTTCAATAATATATTAACTTTGTTCGTTGGTCTAATATTGCTGCCTTGTTGTTGTCTCCTTTGTAAGTTTTCTGGTAAATTTCATGTTGTTTCTTGATGTGGACAATCCATCTCAATATATCGCCGATCAATCTCAATATAACGGTCGTCAAAGATTATCATGTTGTTACTTTTTGACAATGATTCGGCGGTACATCCTTTAGTAATAAAAAAGCACCGAAAGAATTATTGGATGATAATGGAAATTAAAGTTAAAAAAAAAACATACGTTTAACGCTTTCTCAAATTAGTATAATACCTAAACATATTAAAATGATTAAGGTGGATATCAAGTGATATTCGGTTATTCTATTTAAAAATAAGAAGAATTTCTAAATTAACCACTAAATAACTAGCTATTTAAGAAACAAAAAGTTTAGTTTTAATTCATTTTCTTTTTTCATAAAGCTTGGGCAGCACTTTGTTGACACTTCTATATAGTTGAATAAGAAAGTTCATTTTTCTGAACTTTCTTATCTAACTGTAAGACTGCGCCTTCACATTCTCTGCTTTCTAATAATTTTTTACATGGAATTCACAATTAATTTATTCTAATAATGTAATAAAATCTAATCAAATATTAACACAAATTGCTCAGAATAAAAAGAGACAGGAAAACAAACGTTTGTCCCTGTCTCTTTTTATCATATAACCTCAATACACCCAGTGGAAATTTTGTGAAAACGTACAACTTATATATGTTTTTGTTTTATTACTGCAATAGTTTGGAAAAATTTAAACTGCCGCAAATATGTGTAATACAACTGTAGGAAAGTAAGTTGAAACAGTATTATATAACTTGATACAAATATTAACTTTTTACATTAAGTGTTAACTAATTATTTTATTTTATTTTAATTTTTTTTTAAGGAAGAGGAGGGCAAACGAGCTGGCGGGTCCCAGATGACTTGTGATCACTGCCGCCCATGAACTCTTGCAACATCCGATTATTTACAAGAGTGTTGCCGGCCTTGTAGGTAGGAGTAGACGTAGGAGTAGACTTTTTTTAAAGGTACCCATGTCGTACCGATTTGAAAATACCGCCGAAGGGAGTTCGTTCCACAAGGGAGTGGAACGTGGAAAAAATGTCCTTGAGAACCGCACAGTGGAGGATCGCCATGCATCCAAGTGGTAAGGATGGTATTGGAGGCGATGGCGCGCTGTGCGGTGATGAAATTCGGCGGTAGGCATCAGATCGAATAGTTCTTCGGAACACTCCCCGTTGTAAATGCGGTAGAAGACGCACAAAGAAGTCACGTCTCTACGCAATGCCAAAGAGTCCAGCCGTTCGCAGAACACCGGGTCCCCGACAATTCGAACGGCTCTCCGTTGTACGCGGTCAAATGGTAGAAGCTGATATTGGGGTAATCCGGACCACAGATGAGAACAGTACTCCATGTGGGGCCGGACCTGCGCCTTATAGAGCGCAAGTCTTTGGCCAGGCCAGGCACCAGGCCCCTTGTGCCATACACGATCGAAGGCTTTCGCCATATTCAGACTTACTGCCAGACCCTCTCCCTTGCTTTCAATAACAGCTGCCCAACGGTGTGTAAGATACAACAGAAGATCACCAGCCGATCGACCATAGCGAAAGCCATATTGCCGGTCATTGACCAACTGGTGATCCTCGAGGTAGGTTAGGAGCTGTTTATTGATGATGCTCTCCATTACTTTGAGAGCAGAGAGGTAATGGCGATAGGTCTGTAGTTAGCTGGGTCCGAGCTATCACCTTTTTTAGGGATCGGATGGACAAAGGCACGCTTCCATGAGACCGGGACTACGCCTTTCAAGTAGGAGTACCGAAATAGACGCGTTAGCACTGGTGTCAACTCAGGGGCACAAGTTCGTAGCACAACTGGAGAGATACCATCTGGTCCACTCGACTTATGAACTTCCAAGGAAAGGAGGGCTTTTCGGATGAGTTTTTGCCGAAAAACTATTTCCGGCATTAAGCTCGGACACCGCGGGATGATAGGCGGTGCCTTCCCCTGGTCGTTCACAGTCGAGTTTGAGGCAAAAAGAGTGCCCAAGAGATCGGCTTTCTCTTTTGCCGTGTGGGCCAAAGAGTCGTTCCCAGTGTGCAATGGCGGCAGAGATGGCTGGCAGAAGTTTCCCAGAGTGGCTTTGGAAAGTGCCCAGAACTTGCGCGTGCCAGGTGGGTACTTTGCCAGCTGATCCCCAATTTTGACGACATGCTTGATCTTAGCTCTAGCAATTTTCCGTTTGAAGAATCTGGAGGCACGATTATATTTCCTCTTCAGAACTTTAGAGTTCGGATCCTTAGTGATTAACGCATTAGCCCAAGATTGATAAGCCTGCCGTTTGCCAGCTGCTGCAGCCCTGACAGACGCATCAAACCAAGGCCGCTATCTGCCACCAAGTGGTACCACAGAGCTTGGTACAAATAGTTCCATGCCCTGAAGTATCACATCAGCTACAGCCGCATCGCAGTCACTAGGATCATTGGAAGGGAAACAAATCGGCCCCCATGGGTAGGATGCAAAAAAGGATCGCACTCCATCCCAATCCGCTGACTTGTAGTGCCAAACGCGTCGAGTCGCAGGTCTTGTGCGAGCTGGGCGTTCAATGGGCACTATACTCCGTAGCAAGCAATGATCAGAAGACCCTAAGGGAGCCTCGACAGCGACTTGTTACTTTCCGGGATGTGTAGTCAGCAGAAGATCCAACAAAGAGGGCGTGTGGCTGTCCACGTCCGGTAGACGAGTGTGCGCCTTTACCAATTGAGACAGACCATTTTCCAGAGCAAAGTCAAACACAGATCTCCCCGCGTAGTCGGTGGCACGTGACCCTAGCCAATCGGCATGGTGCGCATTGAAGTCCCCAAGGACTATGACTTCGGCGGTGGGAGTCTGTGAAAGCAGACCGTCAATCTTCGCCTGAACATGGCCCAAGAGTTGATCCGTTTCTGCATTACCACTATGGGACCTGTAGAGGCACGCGTAGACTCTGACATGGTCATCCATGTCCACGCGCAGCGAGAGTACAGACAGGTCCCGACCTTCAAAAACCTGAAGGCGACGGTAGCAGATATCCACCCCTACGAACACAGATACCCCGGCGTGTGGTATAAAATGATGTTCTATTTTATACCCGGGGTATGACAGGTACGCTGTGTCGCTAGGTTGAGATATGTGCGTCTCCGTCAAAAACAACAAGGCCGGCTGCGCCGTCTCTAGATGATAGTGGACGGCGTTCAAGTTGGAATGAAGTCCCCGGATGTTGCAAAATTCCACATTTATAGTGGGTCGGGGTGCTGCTGCGTTGACTCGTCGTTTGCCCTCAAAAAGCACAAAAGGCGATACTTTGCCCGCCCCAGATACGACGGGCAGCCCGAGCAAAATCCGAGAATCATTTCCCCGATTTTGCTCGGGGAGGGGGTCCCCGGCTTCATCAAAGCCGGTACCCTCCTGGGGTATTTTTCTTTTAGGCATCGGTTTCATGTTTGGCGTGGGGGGTGGGTTGAGCTTCCGGATTCTCTCACTCACCGACGAAACATAACCAAATGAATTTGGTTACTACACGTCGGTCTTCTGTAAGAGGGTGGTCCCTTCCCGGTCGAGCCAGCCCAATACGAGCTGCAGTCAGATAACTACAGCTAGGCTCTACCACCTATAAAATTTTAGGAACGAATTAGTTATTGATATATAATATGATATACATCACTTAAAAGCATGTAATATATATAGTGTAGTAAGTTCGATTAAAATATGAACTATTTTACTATTCTTCTGACTTGCGAAGCTTTCTTTTACAGCAGGGGGCCATCACCTTATATGATATTAATCGTAACTTGACATATCGCGTTCCTGAGAAAAAGGGTACTGTCTGCAGGAAAAAAAGACATCCTTCGAGTTTCTTACAAGGTACGAAATCATTATTTATTAAAGTATAAACACTTACGTAACGTAACATAAAGTGTGTATGCTGAAATATTTTGTAACATAGGAAGTATACATATTATATCATGTTTAAAAGGTTTCAGGTAACCTGAAAACATTTTTATCATCGGACAAACTTGTTCAAAACATAAACATTCCATATGTTCGAATATTGATTATTGTATACCATTTAATAGAATTTAAAATTCATTTATATTGTAAATTATATTAAATTTTTTTTTTTGAAATGTGTATAATATACGTGTCAAATTATAATTGATCAATACATTATTAAAATAAGTTAAGATTTACTGTACTTTTAGAATTTGTTTAAAATATAGTATTTTCTACTAGAATATTTTAAAACTCATGATTATCGTGTCAAATGTTTTTATATTACATAACAAGTATTAAAAGAACATTATATGTTCTATAGAAATCAGTAATTTTATGATTAACAATGCACTAATTATGTTCGCTGTGCGACATACTATTCCTAGCCTAGATTATAGATTTAATAATTATTTACAGAATTACAAATTTTAATTAACGAAACTGTATATTTCACATTTAGGTAAACATTGAGGTAAGAGTAATGTCACTAATTTGATTTACCACAACGTAGTTCAGATACAAATATATCTGTACATGTATGTTAATTGTTAAATAAAAATTAACATATTAAAAAAATTGGTAGTAACATTTTAACTGATAATACCTATCGAAAAATAAAATTACTTATCCTCGGTCCTAACTGAACTTAGACTATCTTTTATAAGATCAAATTTTCTCTTTACTTTCTCTTCAAAGGCCGGCAACGCGCTCTCGCAACTCGCATCCCCGGATATTGAAGGAGAACCTATTCATCAAAGATTACTTTCCACCAGGTGAACGCATGCTCTTTTGACATGTCTTGAACATATATACACTAAATATATATAAAGTTTCAAAGTATTTTATAAGAACGTCATATTTTAATAAATCTCTTTACTATTCACGTTTATTATCCGATATGTAGTATGTAAGCATCACAAATTAATTGAACAGCATTTGTTCTCTATAGGAGTTATCTTTAAAAAATATACGCCAAGATATTGAGAAAAAGGTTTATATTAAATTTCCTTACAAACCGAACGATTAATCGAAAGGTTTTACTTATACAGACTTTTACAAAAGAGCAAAAATTATTACCACTTACAAAAATTTAGTATTTAGTTGTGAACGAGCACACGAGAAGTCCGATATATGTTAGATGAACTGAATACAAAAAATCATACCACAATCTATATGGTGTAGGTAAAATTTCATCAACATTGCATAAATGAAATATTTCTCATTTTTTATCATTATATTGTTTTACTTTGCACCTGAATACATTCACTCCGTATTAGATTTTTCTTTAAAGTGTCGTCTTGAAACTATTATTAACTTAAATCATAATAAACTTTTTTTAGTACTAGCATATAATATATCTTATCAATTTAACTACATTTCTGGAGTTTGTCTTTCTGTGTAAATAAAAAGGCATTCAGAATTTCATCATCTTCATTAACAAGAGCGCATTTATGAGGCACAAATTGTGGACACTATAAGCATTTCAAATTCGACACCAATTTTACTAACTTGGTTTTTAGACTTTACTATCAGTAAAAATTCCTTTAAAATTCTTGTTTACACACCTAATGGCATCGTCAAACGAATTTACTGCGCTCTGCGAGTCGTATAAAGAAATTTTCAATTGAGTTTTTTTGAGTGGCAGAAGTCATTTATAAGTGATTGATTTGTGTATAAATATTGAGCATCTTATAGCATAGAATTAAGTACAAAGAATTCATGTTTCTTAAGGACTTGGCAGATGATAATTTAAATCTATATTTTATGAATTTAATTATAAAAAAGTATAGGAACAAAGTAAAATCTTAACATTCACCTTGCCTTGAAAAAAAATGTTTACGTGCTTAGTAAATTACACATGACTCAAAGAAAAACATTTTTAAATTTTTATCTATTTTGTCTATTCATGTGTTTTGTGTCTTAATTATCAATATTCATCTGCTCAAGATATTATAATTTATAAATTAAAACATAATGTCACTTTAATTAAATTTTCATAAAATTGGAATCATAATTAAATTAATAATATATTAATGTCATCTTATTTTATTATGACTAAAATAATTATAATTAAAAACTTTCGTCAGAGTTTTCCAATTATTGCATGTGATATTCTATTTAGTCAGAATTTTGTTAGTTTCAAATTGAAGGATAATTTTAAAAGTTTCATATCGTAAAAATCAAAAACTTTTAAAAATACTTGCTTGCTTTTAAAGGCTGATGTGTTACTTTTGTCTAATCCCTCAATTATTTGCCACCAATAATATTATTAAAAGTTGGTTTTGATTTGAATTTCTTATGAAAAGTAAAATGTAATAACATGATTTATTTTTTATTAAATAATGAAAATAAACATTACTTATTCTAAACAGTATTGTTGTAATGTTGTCTTACATTAATTTTGCAGAAATTTTTTGAATTATATAATGAAGATACTAACAAGTCGTTTCCATAAATATGACTTAACAAGATGAAGTCTTTAAGTAATTGATAAGTACTGACTCAACATATCACAAACCACACAATTCATACAATAGCTAGTCGTTCCAGAACTTAGAAACTATTATTACAACAGTAACTTCACTTAAAAAAAAGTATCAGTCACAGCATTCACATTTGCTTTTCATTAAAAGTTGTATTAACTTATAATTTCAGTAATGTATCTATTTTGTAGTAATTATAGATACAGATATTATGACATAGTGACAGATCGGCCACTGCTAATAGATGATTGAAAGTTACGGCTATATTCCATGATTAAATAGTATAATAACTCAATTTATTTAAATCAATATGCAATGATTTGTGCCAGTTGATAAAGTAATAGAGGCAGTATACGTTTGTTTTAGTTTATTATTAACCATTTATATAATTTATCAAAACTGCAATTACTATTTAAGTAACTAAGATGAGTGCAAAGAAACGGAAATCGTTTTGGTAAATATAGTTATAATACTTTTTATATTTATTTCCTGAATTAAATTAATGACATGAATATTAAACGTCACGTCGGGAACTTTGATGAGATTTTTTTTCAGGAAGGATATTTTAAGAGAGGAAAATAATATTCTGCACTTACTTTATAAGTTTATGTTAAATTAAAAGCTCCGACCAAATCTTCAATTAAAGCAAAACAATTGCAGATTTAAATACAACAAAAATATATACTACAAAAATTGCAATGCTGGCGATGAAATCTAAACATTGTAATAAAGTATTTAGTGCACTTTTTATGTAAGTTTCTTGGATGATATCCTTTGTTACAGAAAAGATTTCGTATTCATGTCGGTTATTTAAAATTTTTTGCCTCTAAAAACTACCTTCTAATATGTAATGAGTGATAATAAAGTGGTACTGCATGTGATATGATCATTATACAGTAATTTAGCGTCATTAGTTGAATAATAATTATTCAACTAATCACGCTGAAATTACTGTACAAAGAAAAATACATTTTACGTTTTAAATTACTTCAAATCTTATAACGACTACAAATGTTTCGTCAAATAATTGATTTTCTATAAAGTATCAACACGATACTACTCGTGAATAAATACTCCAGTCACGTAATTGAGGTCACCCATAGCCAGTAAGGAGAAAAGGTCGGTTGGAACGCACTCTTTGTAATTGAATCTTTAGTATAAAATATTATTTAATATAAAATAATTTATATTACCACGGTATTTTCATTTATTGTAATATTAAACAGTTAACAGACAAAGTATATAATTTACCCTGTCTCTATAATCTTATCAAATTACTTGATCATATAAGGCAGTGCATCATAAATTGTGTTCACAAAATGTATTGTTTTAAGTATTCGACTACAGACTTAAGATGTCAAATGTTGCAGCCTTATTTAATATATTACTTTAGAGGGTGAAATTAATTGGAGAGCAAAAATATATAAGATGAAAAAGATATATAAAAGTAAAGTGTATTTAAACTTTTAATATATATATTTATATATATGATGGGTATGTATTATAAAAGTTGTTAAGACTCCAAAATAGATGCAAATGAGGTTCTAAAAATAACATTAGAAAGTAGTTAAAGACGACTTAGGTAAGTCTTAATTAAGACGTAAAAGATGTTTACGAGAGCTCTTACAATAGTAAGAGCTCTGTAAGTTTCTTTATTTATTTCCTCCTTTTCACTGCTAATAGCTTCAGCGTTTAACATATAATTGTTGTTTGAATATAAATCCAATTGAGGAACTATAATTTAATATATTCGTTAATATAATTCTACTTTATATTCAATATTTTATGCTTTGTTAGCCGTCACTTTATTCAATTTTATTTATTACAGAGATGACAGCCTTTCTAATAAATAAATAAATTATGTGTTATACATCATATATAATTTTAAACTCATGTAGAAATGAGACATGGATATTAGTTGCTTTACAAATTAATTCTGTCCTTTAAAGGGTAATACTGTAAATATGATTAAACTATACTTTAGAATAAACAGTTAGTTTTATGTAATTTATAGATTCATTCTTTGATAGTATAAATATTGTCAAAAGTATTATTAGATTGATAAAATTAAATTCACTGAATAGATGTAAAGTAAAATTACGATGTAAAGCTCATATTTATATAACCATTAAACTCATGAGAATGTCAATATTTTAATTTCATTACGGTTATGTATACATAATTATTAAGGTACAAATATAGAACCTATAAGAAATATTTTTATAATTACCAACACAGGTATATTTTTAGGTAAGTTAAGATATTTAAGACACTTTTTCTTAATATCGATAATAATCGTATTTTTGTAAGAAAATAAGAACAAATTAGAAAGATTTAAAAATAATTTTAATTTTAGACCATGGCTATGTGACCATAACGACGTTTCGTTCACTAGATATTTCACCTTAAAAGTGCAATTTTAGACATAGGCTACTACGGAACAAACCTCTTCAGAAAAATGAAAGCATGTTCTTGCGTAATAATTGCGAAAACTATTAAAAAAATATTGCCAATAAATCAAGGCTCTGTGACCGATTAATGTATTGATTACAAAAAGTTAAGTACTTTTGTTTTGTTTTTGTTTTCCTCGATAATCACATGTATATGTACTTAAGTGAGGTGATATGTGTCTAATGTAAGAAAAGTTTATATAATATTTATTTTTATTGTTTGCATTAATATAAAATTCTCTAGTTCTCTGCTTTTTAATTTACCAGATTAAAAAATCTGGAAAATATTTTTTTTTCTTATGTAATTAGGTAAAATACGCAGATATCTACAAAAATAAATTTGTACAGGAAATGCTTTACGACTATTCGTCCATCGTTCGTTCGTCATCGTCCATCGTCCACTAAACATCCATCGGATATTAGCCCACAGGCAGAAAATGGAAGTGATTTGTGCATTCTGTTCTCGCATTTCGTAAGGTAAGTTTTAAGCTAACGTAACTCAAGGTTGATTTAATTAATTTTATCTAATACGCTGATAGAACTTAATAAAATATAAATTAATTTCTATATTACGCAAATACCGAAGAATCTTAGATAATAAAATTATATCTATACATATATATATATGTTACACTTTATTAACATAACGAATATTATTCACATGTCCATAACCCCGTTGTTATTAAGAAAGTCAATAAACCTAATACACCTAATACGGTTATAAGTATAACATATATTTGAACCTTACAAAAACTATAAAGGCTAAACTTTCAAAAATAATAAAGTTTCATAGTTATGTGCTTTAAATGTACAATAAAATTACCTATTGTGTAAGGGTTGTAGATGAATCGATACTACTTGAACTACTAACTTGAACTTTATAAAACTATTTTGATTATTTTAATTGTAAGACATATCAATCAAATATGAAAGCGCTCAATGACAGATAGAATATATTTTTTAATCTAATGCCAGTATGTATATTATTTAAATTAATACAACTTTTCACAATTGGAATAAACATTTATTTATAATGATAATTTTTGAATATAAAATCAATCATAGATAGCTCTACGATTAATGTTGCACATAAATAATATTAATGAATTAATTATTTTCTTCTTTTCACTTACAAATCAGGATCAGTTGAGATATAATAGGTAAAATTCTGGGTTAACAAGTTCATAGCATGTATTTAGGTGCATTTTGTTAGTAGATATTTATATTATAAACAATCTAGTGTTATTAGTCATGTAGTAATAATTTTTTAATAATTTCGTTAGCGAGGTAACCTACCAGTTTGTGAGATGTGTTAATAAACAACTGTTTCATAAAATATAGTAATATGAATATACGAAATTTAATATTTAACAATAATTTTTACTGATGTAATTGGTTTTTGAAATGTTGTTAACTACCCTTAGGAAGTTGTGCAACTTCTGTAAATAATGAACATAAAGAAAGTACAATAATTAACATATCTTTGAATGTGAAGTTCTTGTAATTCCGCGTGTATACTCGCTCAGAGCTCGTATACAAGGCATACAAAAGACATCACAGAGAAAATCTTTTTTGTATTTCTTTTTACGGAAGTTGTAAAAAGTCCTCTCATATAAAAATCTGAACAAAATCACTATGCCATTGTCGCAAATCTAGTATACTTTTTAAAATACAAGTAGTACTATAATTTCTTAAAGAATAAAATATCTATAGATTTATCTATAAATATTTTATTATTAAAAAAATAAAATTTTTTAGACCTCAATATGCCTTCAAAGAATATAATGTTACGATTAGAATTACTAAGTAATAATGGGTCTTACAAAATTAAATGAGTGAAATCAAATAATTGTAGTAAATCGTTGCCATGGCTGTAAAGCTAAAATCAATTTAATGTTTTGAAAAAAAAAAAAACAGAATAAACTTTTTAATACTCAACAGATTTTAACTTCGATTCATTGTTAAATAAACAAACACAAAACTTTAACCAATATTTATTACTTATTTATTTTCAATCTTAAGTATTGAAATATATAGAAGTACTTAATACGAATCTATATGCCAATTGACTATATTGTTAAAATACTTTAATTTAAGCATTTCTACATAACTATATAAATATAAAAAAATAAAAGAAATAAAAAACCCATTACTCTTTAAAAGAATTTAAATTCAATCTCTGTCTTTGCTTCAAATTGTCGTATCATTGTTCGAGACCGAAAGTTCTCGCGACCGTTCTACGATAATTGTTCAAACTATTCAAACATCTTTTAATCAAAACTTCACAACTTTCTTCATGTTTTATAATATTTTTCAAAGTTAATTTGAAATAATGTGCCTATTGTAGAAATAAGGTTTTTAAATTTATAAGAGTTGTTGTTCTGTCATTTATATGTCATTTACATTCTGTAGAAATTACTACGATATCTCTATCGTAGTTAATAAAAAATAAAATTCATGAAACTCTTAAACTACCTACTACCTCCACAATTTGTTAACTTTGATATATATTCAGTAACAATTTATAAAGCCTTTGTGTCAATTACCTTGTGTTTAGTTATTTTTGCTTTTAGTATATTGTTTCCTTTATATCATATTGAGCGTTTGAATGAAACCTATTTCGTGCTCATTGTGTAGCATTTTGAGTGCTTTGTTGATTTGGTCTCATCGAAAAACCCTGAGATTCAAACGATTTGACGATAATTATCGTCTATGTATGATTTACGTTACACACTGTATTTTCAAACCCAACGCGGACAGAGTCGCTACCAACTAGTAGTAGTTTAATGTAATTTTTAAATTACATTACAATTTTCAAGTAAACTGCGCGATGAATTTACTGGTATTAGCATTTTGTAGAACTTTATTCTAATTTTATTATTGTTATAATTTTAGTATTTATGTTTTGTTGGCAGTTTCAATACAATATTATGGTTATAACAGCTTTATTTATGTTGAGAGTCTGAAAGGTTAAATGTTATGTATACAAAGCAGTTTCCAGTAAAAGTTTTTCTTTGGATAATTTTGTTATCAAAGAAAATAGTCTCGGTTTAAAACTTGACATATTATATAAAGTTATTAAATGTCTTCACTAACATAGAAGAATCTGTGCTATTCTCGTATATTTTCCTTATTAATATATGTATTTAATTTCAATCTCATAATTTTTAGTTTCTTCGGTTTTTGTATAAGATCTTTACAATTTGAGGTGCAATGTTAATTCAATTATTATTTAAATGAAGAATTAGATCGGTTGTGTTATTCTTTTAAAACTAAAGATTTAAAATAAATTTAAAAAAAAATAAAAATACGAAGTTATATTTTATTTGTTTTTTTTAGAAATATATAGTGTAAAAATTATAAAATTGATATAAAATGGCTTGCTTAATTACAATTATCGTTGGTTGTATCATTAAGAGAATAAAACGCACTATTGACAATATTTTTTTATATAATAAGGAAATAATATCTTCAAAAACGTATCATAACATATTTTCAATCCTTATGTTAATCTGTTTGTTTGTAAAGATATGTAAATTTACGTATTCTATAACAAACACCGGGAAACAGTGAACGTATCGGAGCCACTTCAATTAATTGATATTTAATTTTAACCTTTTCATTGCGATATTGTGTATTAAATAAACATTTTTACCGCCATTATCTTTGATAGATGATTAATTGATACTTGTGTGTTTTAATTATTTGGGTTGTATTTTTTTATTTAGGTTTTGTGATATTTTGTATCTGATTAACTGTATTTAAAATGATAGGTGGACTACGAAAAAACCCACGGGTGTTAATTATTTGTTATTAATATTATAAGGAAGTTTTTTTTCTAAGTGTTAAATTACGACAGAATATAATTTATTTATTTATTTATATTTTTTTGCACTTTGAGTTAAATGGGAGTGGTAGGAGGTCTATTATTATATTATACTTATCGAAAGAAGCCCTTCTGTAAATAAAAGCTTTATTATGATAGTTGTTATAATAGCTTTGCGTACATTCTATTTATGATAGGCAGACCTCTGAAATAAAACTTATTATTAGACTTACGATAGCACCTTGCACATGTAATTTTTACTTATTTTTTTGATATTCTCAATCTTGATATATTTCTGTGGCAAATTACTATTAGTTTTACAGTTCTAAAATACAAAGTTTCAATATACTTTATATTTAGCCATAAATATTTATACCTGTTATTGAACTACACCAGATTTAAATCGGTTTTATACTTTTTATTTTATGAACAAATCTACAGAGGAAAAAATAAACCTCTAAATGGATTATGTGTTCGTATATAGCAGCTTTTTGTGTGTTTTGTGTCTCAAGATTTTGTGTCAGTTATCACATCATCTTCATTATCAAGTTCACCTAAAACCAGCCAAAAGTAGTGATATATCGTGCTGTGAGTGAGAGATCAGGTCGTTAGAACCGTTGCCTTTCTATTCTTATGTCTCTTCATCTTGAATTTTGCACATGCTGGTAAAAAGGAAAATGACATTTTCTCTTGTTACTTATTCATTTCAAATATTAAAATAATTAAGAAGAAAGACCGTTTATTACTACTTATAGAATGAATATTTATTATAAATATTTCTATTATGTTAGAAACTTACCATCTTTATTAAACTCTTGTTGAAGAAGGAAAAATAGTTCTAAGGAAATAACTATTTCTAATGACGACATTAATCGGTCGGATCGACTTGATTTACTCCATGGCTTTCAGATTGTTTTTTCCATTTGTAACAAGGGTGTATAATTCATCTGTATCGTATATTAAACTACCATTTTATCTTTATGTATCTATATATAATCTTTGAATAAAAAATAATATCATATGCTTCAAAAATAATATTATATGTTACAAAGCAAAAAGTTAAGAAAAAAAAATGACCAAGTCGCAAGCGGAATTCAAATAATGTGTCCCAGATTGTTTTGCCTGAAACATCACTTTTCTTCTGAAGAACAAACTTTCAGTTTGCTGAATAATATTTTACTTTAAGATTTGATCGATTTTTTTGCTTAAAAAAGTTTAATAAAAAAAAAGTAAATAATCTCATAATATCCTGCATCTAGATTTAGATCTCTATTCTTGTGTTTAATGTTTTCATAAACATCTTTTGTAATTTTACTTCATATTAGGTCATTATTTATTGAAACGGATCTGTCTATCGTTAACGTCTCAATTTATTTCCAAAAAGATGAGATTTTTTACAATAAGTGTACTTTTAATTAGTACATATCATAACATCGTTGCAGTTGTCAAAAACATTATGAATTTAACGGTTACAGTTTACAATATAGTTTTATTGATAACGGAGAAATTTATCCCTTAAGGGATCCTTATTGTTTTGTTAACCAATATCAGTTTAACACATAATTTGGCACAGAAGAATGCTATTGAATTAATGCGTAATGAATTAAGTTGATTAATCTACGCAGTTACAGTCATGAATAACAACGCACGAGACAGAAAATAGCATTATGTGAATGAATATGTCAAGTCAGTACTTACAGGTCCTTAACTGGATTTGTAATCAACATTTAGAAAATAGGCACCGCAGCTATTAGCCGTGAATATTGTAAGAGCTCTCTTAAACTTATATAACGTCTTAATTAAGACTTAAATCGTTTTTAACTACTTTGAATATGTAAAACGATGTTATTTTTAGTACCTCATTTTCATCTACTTTAACGTCTAAATATTTTTTACAATTTAATTTGAAATAATTTACTGTAGATTTTAATTTATATAAGTTTTTATCTCTTGATACTATTTCTTCGGCATACTCATCTCATCTAAGAATTACTGTCGTGATGTATAACATTCATGTTATTATTTTACTTCAAATTATAAAAAAAATAACATTTCAACTGTAAATAAATATATATAGATTAGGTTACATTAATGCCAATTGAAGGTTTGATAAATTAAATAGATGTTTAATAATAATCTATAACAATATTTTCTTGTCTTAAGTTTATTATTTCATCAATTGTGGCATTACACTGTAGTTTGAATTAGGTACAAGTAAATAAACTGAGCTATAGAAGCATTGAATATAGGCATATAGGCGTGACCGATCTGTCAATTTGTCCTTATATAAGTAGCTGTAATAAGTAATTTAAGACAAAAAATCAAGTTTATTGAACACTACACTGTTTATAATAATATTTATTTTATTGTTAGATGAACCAGAAAATATATGCTTATTTAAGTTTGATGAGCAATACAAAATGTTACCAACTTTAATTATTGCATTATTGTATAATTATTATTTGTAAAATTAAACAAGAAAAAATATTTAAAGACTATTCGCAAGAATGTGTCACGCTTCGCAATGGCACATTCTAGTCGTATGAATTTCAAAATGGTCTTCCGCCATTGCAAATACGTTCCATTTTTAAACTCTTAATTTGACCGCTTCGCGTTTGTGGGAAATATGCATTGAATTGATTATTATAAAAAAGTAGATACTTGTATAGGTGATATAACATAAGATGGATAGATAACAACTGTTATGGCTGTTAAAACGGTGCAATAATTTTTGAGTTTTTGAGACGTACACAAACCATCAGAACATTTATATATATATATATATATATATATATATATATATATATATATATATATATATATATATAAATTATAGAAATATGAAATATTTAAAGTTATTATTTTAATATTGAATATTATTATATAAATTATTGCTTATTAACTCTTGTGATAGAAAAATAACAATAATAATGTTCATGAGTTTCGTTAAATGTAACCTTAATTTGTTGGTTAAATTTTATTGAAAATTTACCTCACAACTCTTAAATGAAAAACATCATAGCTGTTTTCATAAAAAAAATTATAAATTATTTTCATCAGTAAGATGGAAAAGGCAAGGGATTGTTTTTCAAGTTCAAAATTTCTGCCAGCGTTGCACTTACTTTGTTTTTGAAGTAAGTTTATGTAAACTCTATTAACATAGCGGTGGTTTATCGCCGTACAGCCACAGGTATGACCTACAACGTTTATTAACATTCAACACCTTATTACTGGTATAATTTAATAATAATAATGTGAAAATATCTATATTTATATAAAGAATATTAAGTGTTTATTTTACTTAAAACAAGAATGCCGATTAGAATATCTAAGTTTTTTTCCGTCTTCATGAATAACGATCGTCTTAATATTAAAGTAAAAAACTCAATAAATTCTCGACTTGTATTGTCTCAATCAAATTATATCTCTTAGTCTTAATTAAAAACCAATTGTTAGTTTTTGAGTTTATTATATTTAAACATGTCTGTCTAAAGAGACAATATGACAGACGCGACGAATTATTGTTTTGTTAATGAATTATGGTCGTTCCCAATATTTAGTCTGACAACTTTTTCCGAACCAATGACAGAATCTATCTATGTTTATTTTTTTCTGAATTGATGAATAAATAATTAATTTAATTTATTTCTTTAGAGAGCTTTGAGAGTAGGTTGTATTGAATTATTTACTATGAAATTTGCTTAAGAAGAATAGCAAAGATGTTTTTTATGCAACTTATTCGTATTCTTATTTATTTGTCTCTTAAAAGGAGAGTGCAATTGATATTATTAACACGTACCTTTTATTTAGATTGGCTTATATTTCACTAAAATATTAGAATAATAATAGTTCGATGACTATGCACCTTTTCGTTCTCAATTTTTTTTGTATACAAGAGAAGTAATATAAATTATTTTTCTTTTAATGGTTATTGAAATCTAAATAATATTTAATCTCCAAAGTTTTTCTTTTATTTAATCCTCATAACTTGAACCTGGCCCAACAGTTGCTCTGTTTCTGCATTACCACTATGGGACCTGTAAAGGCACGCGTAGACTTTGAAGTGATCGTCCATGTCCACGAGCAGCCAGAGTACGGACAAGTCCCAACCTTCAAACAGTCTTGTTAGAATCCTTTTTTTATTATAATTTTTACTATCAACGTTTGCATAGTAATTGAGTATAAAAATGTAATATTACTAGTTACACACAACAATTTAATCTACTCAATTATAAAAATATTTAAGCATATTGCGACCACAAATAAATGTCCTGATATTCTTTGTTTTGAGCATAAATGTCAATAAAGTAAATTGTTATTATCTATGTTAGTATACAGACTTTTGATATGATACTGAATTATATAGCACTATAAATATACGATATATTCAAATATAAAATAATATATTTCAACATATTATATATTTTTATGAAAACAGATAAATCAACGTCGTAATAAGTCTTACTTGTTCAAAACTCGGTCAAAAATACACGTATTTAAAACTTGTACTGTAAATAACTACGATCTTTGAAAATTACTACTAATTTCAATATAGGTTAAATTCTAATTAGATCAAAAAAAAGACAAAAAGAGAGTATTCATTATTTTTTTATCTTAAGTTTTGAAAACTAGCTTGAATAAATACAGGGTGTCCGCTGTTAGATTTTATACTTTAAAAAATCAAAATGAAACTAAAATATAAAGAAATAAAATTTATATATTTATACAAAGTAACAACGCGGATTTTAGGTTTTAAAATCACTGTACTCAAACGGCGTCCTTCTAGCCGCAAGCATTCTTCCAATTTTTCTTTCATGTTAGCGAATACTCTCATGCAAAGTTCTGGACTGATAGCCACAATCTCGCGTCGGATATTTTCAAACAGGGCCTTTATTGTTGATGGCGAATTACAGTATACACGAGATTTTAGGTATCCCCACAGGAAAAAGTCACAAGGGGTCAGATCAGGAGATCTAGGGGACCGGGCTATGCTACCAAAGCAACTTATCAATTTTCCAGGAAAAAGTGGGTTGAGTTTAGCCTTTGAGTCTCTGGAGATGTGTGTCGTAGCCCCATCCTGCTGAAAGTGGGTTTTGTTATTGTAGCTAGCATGACGGTGCAGCGCCGGTATAAATAAGTTGTCCAGCATCGCACAGTATCGTTGTGAGTTAACGGTTTCGCCTCTGTGGTTAAAATAAGGTCCAATTATGCCATATCCAGAAATGGCGCACCAAACTGTGGTCTTGGGGTTGTGAAGAGGCTTTTCATGGAATTCTTTTGTATTGCTCGCACTCCAATGAGGCATATTCTGTTTATTAACGTACCCTCCGATATGAAAATGTGCCTCGTCACTGAAAAAAATGTTACATAACCGCGCAGCCGTAGAAAATTGTTCCAGAACGACTCTAGCATAACTCTGCCTTTTTATGAAGTCATCTTCTTTCAATTGTTGGATGATTTGGAGCTTATATGGATTAAACATATTTTTTTTTTAATAATTGTATGAACTGATGTCTTTTTCAAACCCGTTGATGCTGCAATTTTTCGAACAGACTTACGTGGGTGGGTGGGTGGTCACAATTTCCCTTAGCACAAGTTCTGCGTTTTCAGGAGTAGTAACATCCGAGGATTGACAAGAGCTATCGGCCTTGGAAGTAGAAGCATAAACTTTTTTTGAACCTATGGTACCTATGTTGTATCGATCTGGAAATTCGCCAAAGGGAGTTCGTTCACATTCGGGTAGTACGTGGTAGAAAGGTCCTTGAAAACTGCACAGTAGAAGATCGTCACGCATCAAGAAATTGAACTGGGAACATAATTAAAGTATTCTTTTATTAATTTGTTTAGAGTTTATTTCTTAGTAAGTTTTAAAAATATATAAAAACAAAAATGTTCTCATAAGATTTTATAATATCACAGACTTACAATCATTCTCCCTTAAGTTAACAATTTACATCAATATAGTATATCGTTACTTTTGATTAATTTGTACGAGAATGATCATTTTTATTAAAATATCACTGGGTTGAAAAAAATGTATAGAAAAATTTCTAGCTAAGCCACATTCTGTATGAGATACCTCAAAATAAACTTCAGATGGCTGATAAAGACAAGTAAGTAGTCTATAAGTAAATTTATATAATAAATTTCATGAATAAAGCAATATGAGAGTAAACCCTGAAATATTTTGTCTCTTTGGGAACTAACTTTTCTCAATGTTCTCGGAGATTTTCATATCCACTGATATTTAGGACGAATTTAATTAGATTTAAATAGTTTTTTTTTCAATATAAATGTCGTGTAAACGCTGAATATTATTTTTCAATATATTTCTACTGCATATAAGAGTTAAGAGGTAATTAATTACAAAAGAACTTGTTAGTTCACGTTTGGTTTTGCCATGCTCTGAGTTCATGACCTCAAATAGGTTCGAAACTTATCGAATGATACAAATGATAGGAGTACAGCCAGTTAAGTATATACTATAAAAATAATATTTATTAACTTTAAATTTCTTATATGCATTTATATAGCTATTTTGGGAAAATATTAGGTCAATGGTGGCGACAAAAGTGATAACTTAGTATTACAAACAGAACTGAAATAAAATTTCTATACTGAGAAAAAATATTAATCTCACTGAATGACAAAATTTATAATCATATGTTTTATCGAAGATGCGTTTGAATGAACATAGAAAATTAATTATTTACAGATATGTCACATGAAGATAAAAAATTATGTGTAAAACCACAAATTTCATAATAAATTTTTTGGTACTTTATGAATTTGTGGAATTCACCTACAATATAATGTATTTAATAACCCTACCTCTAGGAAACAAAAAGGAATATTTATTATTATTGGAATATTATTTATCATTATTTGAAGGTTATTGTGTAAATTATTACTTTCATATCATAACAAACAATAATAGTGTTTTCAAATAAATATTCAATGTCAGTAATGAGTTATGCTGTGTTAATGCTGCTAGTAAATTATAATATTATTAGTAATAGTAATCTCAAAGATGTGATTTTACTTCTTAGTTAGATAAAAATGAAATCTTATCTTTAAGAGATATTTAGGGATATAAACTAAAGTACAGAAATTCTGTACCACAAAAATAAATATCCACAATGTGTTTTTTCATTAGAAAATTACTAAACAGCGGATTACTACTGAAAGCTTTATTTTGAATTTCTTTCTAAATTAATTTAAAGAACATCTTAAAAACAAAAGAGAAACGAACTACCATATATTGATATAAAATACGATATAATTGGAATTCTCCATCTGCACGTGTGCATGTCACTAAAAACATGTGAATTATACATTGTAGGAAGTACATTAATATATGAACTAATTTACTATTCTAAATGAAAATGAAAAAATGAAAAGCTTGTTTTTGCAGCCATAGGGGACCATCACCTTATTTGATATTAATCTTAACTTGACATATCGCGTCCCTAAGAAAAAGGGTCCTGTCTGCAGGAAAAAAGATAACTCTCAAGTGTTGCTATTTCTTTCTAGGAACAGAACCATTATTTCTTAAAGTATTTACCGTAACGTCCCTATGTTCTTATCTTTGACTTCTTTTCTTATAAAATAAAAAAATATGTTTATAATATCATGTTTACAAGGTTTTATATAACTTGGAATCATTTTTCATTGGACAAACTTGCTTCAAACACAAAAATTCCATAGATTATATAAAAAAATGTTTTAATCTTGAAAAAAACGTTGAGTATTTTAAACCATTTCATAGAAATCACAATACGTTAATATAAACATGTTACATACATGTATATATAAAGGTTTTGTAAATTTAATTCAAATTCAAAATATCTTTATTCAAGTAAGCATTTACACGTACTTTTGAATCGTCAATCATTACAATACAAAAAAAGGTCAGTGTAGTCAGTCCGTAAGTAAGCTACCACCAGCTCGGAATGCTGCTCTGTTGAGAAGAGCCGGTCAGAATATCAACAGTTGCTCTTTTCAAAAGAAATATAACAACCTTAGGTGATGTACATTGTAATATAAATCCTGCAAATGATTCAATAACTTAAGTTCCACATATTTCGATCCACTAAAAACTCTTGAACGTTATATACGTTGATACGTTATATAATAAGACTTATTTAAAAATAACCTTTTGATTTAAGATTTAAAACCAAGAAAAGGAAGGTCTAAGATATCTTCTGGAACTTTATTAAATATGCGTATACTCAAACCCATGAAGATTGACTTTTTGAAGACGAAATTTTGGCGTTAAGAGTTTGTTTTTATTTCTCGTATTTATCGCGTGTCTGTCACTGTTTTATATAACTATTTAAATTTTGGCGTATATATAATATGTTATTAAATATGTATTGAGAAGCGACTGTAGGAATACCTATTTCTTTAAAAACATCTCTCAGAGAATCTCTAACTTTTAAGTTATAAATAGCCCGGACAGCTCTTTTTTGTAAAATAAATATAGAATTAATTTCGGCAACACTGCCTCATAATAAAATACCGTAAGATAAAATACTATGAAAATAACTAAAATAAAGAAGTCGAGCCGTATTATCATCCGTTAATTGTCTAACTTTTATAAGTGCAAAGACGGCGGAGCTGAGCTTGGCTGCGAGTGTTGAGAGTTGGGGGTTCCACTGGAGCTTTTTATCTAAAGTTATACCTAAGAAATTTGTTGAGTCAATCAATCCTAACACTTAATTGTTAAGGAGCAAGTTAAAATTTTTACTTTTAACATTAGGAAGTGTAAACTCTATGCAATTAGTTTTCTTAGCATTTAAAACTAAATTATTAATTTCGAACCAATGAAGGACTCGTGACAAAGTACTGATTACTTAGTCAAAATTAATCCTATCACGCTCAAATTTAAAAATAATCAAGGTTTCATCAGCAAAAAGTACAATGTCACACAAACCCTCAACAAAAAAGGGCAAGTCATTAACATAAAGTAAAAACGAAAAGGGGCCCAGAATAGATCCTTGTGGTATGCCCATCTTTAGGTGAGAACCAGTATTACCATTATTTATTATTATTTCATTTATTATAAAAGGATCGAATTGTATTCATTTATAAAATGTTTTTAATAAATATATACCTGTATTCCTTTATAGAATCATTATTTAAGTAAGAATTTGGATAGGTTTTTATTTAATTTATTTGTTAGTAATGAAATTACATTTATTTATTTCCTATTTATATTTCATTTGTAATATTAATCCGATGAGTGAGTCAATTCTATGTTGAGATCGTTTAATATGTAGCTTTAAAAGTTTTCTAATGAAACGTTAAATATCGATTGAAATAAAATTTTACGAAATGTTTAATTATATAATAAGCTAACTAACAACATACTGATATTCTATTTTTTATGTTAATGTTTGTCATACAACAAATCAAATATTTTCTTGACAGACTTTTTTTATTATTTTTCAATTATTATAAAACTACATTATCATTTATTCGTAATTTATCGAGTATGCTTATTTTTTACAACCAAATATTTATTTAAATTTTGGCAATAAGTTCTCACTTGAAAGTGAAACTCGGGATCGGGAAAAGTGGAACTCGGGTAATCTTAATCAAATATTTCATTGAATAATTTGAGCACTTGATTATTGCAACCAATTAATTTCTTGTATAGTCATTTACTAAGTTATTATCTAAAACTTTTAATGCCTTTTAATTAACATAACTTCTACTAATACGTAATAGATATTTATAACGATAAGGAAAATTGTCACCGTAATAATTTTTTAACTATTGAATAAAAACAAGGCATAAATATGTTTTATATAGGATATTAAAAGAAAACTTATTAAAATCCATTCCGGTCACAACTATATATTAGCATAAAAAAAAATAATTGATTATGTACATTAAAACAAAAAATATTTTACATATTTAATATAAAGAAATCAATTGAAGTTTCTTCCGCTGTTTTAATTAAATGTTTCAAAATGATATTACACAAACAAAACTAATGAATATTATTGAAGTCGTATGTCATATGCACAAATGGGAAAAGCTTATCATAATTTGTCGTATACTAAAATAAATACGCATCTAATAAACACATTCAACCGAGCCTGTCATCAGGAGGAAAAACACTAGGCACGGAAGCTCGTTAGTGTTGTTCTCAGCGTACTCGTGTAATGAAATATATTCGTTCAGAGCTGTAAAATCTCCTAATTTATAAGGCTAAATGATTTTTTTAATAGTTTACATTAAAACATACACTTTACTTTAACATACAAATCAGTGCTCGGTGGAAATATATTAACTGAAATACAAATATTTATTTAAAATTTTTAATGGTTTTCATATTTATATTTACTTTTAAACAAGTAAGTATTATATATAAATTGATAAATATGAATGTATAATATATTCATATTTACGAATTTATTTTTCAGGGAAATACTTAACGTATGTTACCTGAGAAAGTCTCTGAAATATTACTAAGAGTGAAGCATGTGTGCCAATAATTGGACGAAAACAATTAAGATAAATTAAATTAATGATTCAACAAAAACAGCGAATCATTATTTCTAATTTACAGTTAAATATCTTGGACAATAAGTGTTCGTAATGTGCTTTAGAAATTATACGACAAAATACTTCAAAAATTGTTTATGTTATAATATAGAATAATGTAATGTAATATAGAATGTGTAAATTTTTCTGAGCAAAGGACTGTAGAGTAACAGTCCAAGAGTGCTGAAAGATAGCGGTCTCCGCGTACTTTAATATTATATTACAATTTGATACAATAAAATCAATAACAACACAACAACAAGGGCAATTTTTCGACAGCGATACTTAACTAGGTAACGAAATGTAACTAAAAGTAAGTATTAATGAAAGCGTATTATTATAATATCTCCACTTGTTCTATAAAGATCACATTTATTGGCGATAAAATACATAACTACAATATAATAACTTCGTTCATTATTGAGACATCCAATAACTATATTACCAATTATAGATTACAAAATATGAAAACATGTTTCATTCACATGTTGTGGTCGAAGTGCCAAAACGTCTACAGTAATATGTGTACTAAATTTTTATCCCTTATTGTGTTATTATACAAAAAATTATTAATTATTAAAATATTATTAGTATTATTATTTTCTGTACCATTGCACGTCTACATTTTAACAAATAGTCGTCAACTCTTAAGTGCTACTCATTTCCCAACGGTCCACATAAAATTTTGCATAGTTACCTAAATGCTAAGCTTTTTAGACTATAAAGAGAATTTTAAAGTGCATTTTACAAGGCGTAAGTGTATAATCGCTGCAGAAAGGTAAGAGTTTTTCAGCGAAGCTCAAATCGAAACATAGTTATTATAAATAAAAAAAAATAATTAAATTATAAAAATTATAAATACATACTTATGCCTATATACGTGTACGTGCATACATAAAACTTCATCTTTCAAATACCTATATAAACTGAGGACAATTTTATTACTGTAAATAATAAACACTGAAGTCCTTATTACATATATATTTTAAGTTTCGAATTGCATTTTTTAACTTTAGGCATTCGCATTTATAATATTAGTATGGATTTACTGCTTTTGTTCAGTAATACAATTACAATTTAAATGTTGCGTTGCCTACAATTTTGTACTCGTTAGCATATTCCTTTCTATTTTGTTTCAAAGCCATTCCTGCAGCTCCATTAATTTCAATATTTTGTGTAAAAAGTGCGATATATCGGAACTAAAAGCCACACGAAATATTATTTTGTATTTCTTGTTGCTAGCAAATATAATACTAAAAAAGAAGATACTAATAATAAGAACATTGTCCTAATCAGATTGTTACGGATGGTGTAAAGTATATCAATATCAAAAGTAATATACTCCAATCCGTAGCGTTGATTAGATTTTGAGGGGGATAGTTAAAGGAAGTTACGAGAAGTTATTGCATTTAGCACCAGTAGGTAAGTTTCTTAATGTCTGAATTGGTATTTTGAGCATAGTTCATACTTCAAGAAGACTGCTGATCTTTAATTTCCCTAGATGGGGAAAAAAATTGTATTGTGTCGTCGTAACGAAATGCATAGATGCATTTTTATTATTATATAAGTTTTAATAATAAGTTTATACTTGTAATTCTTTTTAATTAAAATTAGTCAATAGTCGTGTTGTTGTTTTTCGACTCTACGTCTGTAGCTAATCTCATTACACATTGACAATGTTTCAGGCATGAATACATGCTGTATTTTTATTATCCCTTAACTGTGGACGCGCGGTCTTACAGACCGCTTGCAGTTTGTAATTTTTGTGTTTACCCCTTTCCCCTTGCTCCCCGCGTTTAATGCGCTCAGTAGCTTTAGTTTTAGTGCCGAAACGTGTGTTGAGATGAGAGGTTGTGTCGGCGGCCACAAACTAGGTGAGTTATTTTACTTTATACTTTAACCGCGGTCCGTCGGACCGCACGTCCACGTTTCCTGCGTAAATAATATAAACGGTGATTTTGTTTCATTTGATTGTTTTAGGTTATTTTCATTTAGAATGTCAATGAATATTGATCAACGTGCATCCACATCAAAACGAACGTCAACATCACAGCTCGAACAGCGTGCGAGTAAAATATGGCGAGTTGAAAACCCTTCTTTTGAAAAAGAAGTGTATGATTTACTTTTAGAGTCGGATGAGTCTGATAACAATGTAGATAGCATTACAAATAAACCCGAGATTATACAATTCTACAACTCTACTAAAGGAGGAGTAGACGAAACTGACAAGAAGTGTTCCCTTTACTCAAGTAGTCGACGAACAAGAAGATGGCCTATGGTCATTTTGTATCGCATTCTTGACTTGTGTGGTATGAATGCTCAAGTACTACACAATGAGCATCAGAGCAAAAAAATAGAAAGAGGAGTATTCCTAAAAAAAATAGCCCGATCTTTAGTCGTTCCGCATATGCAAAGACGAGCAATAAAAGCAAATATATCAAACGAATTGAAAATGACAGTGAGGCGTGTTTTAGGGGCAGATATGCTCCTAGATGAAGCCCCTAACCAGGAGAGCGATCCATTAAAGCGAAAAACATGTCGTTTTTGTCCACCAAAACTAAAGAGAAAGTCCAATTACACTTGTATAAGTTGTAGACAGGTCATATGTATACAGTGTTCCAAACCCTTGTGCAAGGACTGCCAATAATTTTAAACAATTGGACCAATGTCAAAAATTTTGTATTTTAATTTGAGAAGACTTTTATTCGTTTTTATATTAGGTTAAACCTTAGATTTATAGTTTTGATTGCTATTTTTTCTAAAAAGTTTAATTCTTTCAAGTTTTTCGTCCTAAAATTGATCTCTAGTAAATGTATGCCAAAAAGTGCCTTTAACTTTTAGTATGCTTTATTTTATTTACAAATAAAGAAAGATTGATTAAAAGCCTCGAAATTATTTAATTTTAATATACCTAAAAAACATTAAATACAAAAGTGTACAATTAGAATTAATATTTACGTAATATTTGGACTTCAGAACATAGCGGTCCGAGAGACCGCGCGTCCATGGTAGTGTGACAAAAAAATGACGTCCATAGTTAAAGGTTAAACACCATTGACAAATGATTGTATTAGAACATATTATTACAAATTTATGTAAACTAGATAGTTTATAATAAAATATTATTTTATTTTATAGTTTACAGGACATACGACAAAAAACTGTTTTATAGCAATAAATTGTTGAGATAATAATATGGTTATAAAAGTATTACAATATAATTTCTTTCTATATTAATGAGTAATTAATAAAATATAAAATCATGAAATATTTCACGGGGAAAGTAAACATTTTTTCTCGTATAATTTATAGAAACTTTGAAAATGTTAGAGCATCTCTATTGAAGTGTAACTAGTAAGCGTATATTATACTTTACATACTTACATACATACGAGCAGAAATGGTTTGTATACCCTGTGATGCTCATATCTCTTTTAATATAATCCTCAATAAATTTCTTTTTTAAATGTTAAGTAATCGTATATGACAAATAAAAGGCAAGACCATCCAGTTCATTCCCGTAATGTAAGAGAGTCATAAAAGCAAAATATTACAAATAAAATTACTTTATAGTATATATTTGTTCTCACAAGTCCGAATTATACTCAATTCTTTACAATGTAGCTGTAAAATCATTTTATTTTTTATTTAAAATTTATTACATCAATATATTTTTTATATAAAAAAAACTATATTTCAGATTCATTTAAAAAAACATTAACGATTTGCGATCGAAATATATGATACTTTTACGGTATATTTCATTTTTATTGTTTGTACTCATAGAATTTCAGTTGAACATTTTATTGACAATAATTATATATATTATGCCCTCATCTAACATTCTCTGAATAATTTTAATTCCAAAGCAAAATGTGACTTTATAAACAAATATCATAATATGATATGCTGAAAGTTCGGCAAAAGAGGAAATTTACTCGACGACTTTCAAATTGATACATGTGTCATGTAAATAAGGCTCAAAGAGTGAATTAATATTGTATACAGAAGCTGTATTGATATTTCAACAAATACAATTGGATACTACTGCTTTTAATAGCAAAATGTGGTTATAATAAAATTTAAGGTGCTTAATAAAATTTTATTAACATAAATTATAACTTACTAATATATTAATAAAGCAATAAAGAGAAGATAAGAAGTTTATAAAACAGACGTTTTACAAAAAGTGTTTATAATTTTATTTCGACAGTTTCTATAACCAGCTAAAATTTCATAATTTATTTTATATATTTATATATAAGATAAAAGCTTAGTTATTTTTTTATATAAAATATAATAAATTAAGTACATCGCTAATGAAAACACTGACTTTTAATATGTTTTATTTTCTTTAAATATACTTCGAGCAAACAAAACGATTTCCGTGCGGCTGACAGAGGCATGAATCACTTGAGAAAGAAGACTTATACACGGTTTGGTACTTCTTATAAATATTATTATTATAATGCATTTTTATTAAATATATTACAAAAGAAAATACAATTATTCTTTTTCCTGATATTTTAAGCTATTTTAAAAATATAATAGTTATTAATATAATTACATTAATATAGTGATTAGAAAATAATTACAAATTCACGAAAAATTAGAATATGCTTACCGAACTACGTACTTTCAAATAATAATAATCTAATTTAGATTTTTTATTAATTACCATGAATATTACCCACATATTGTTTTCGTAATCATTGGGACGTTCGGCAACAATTGTATGAGTTATACATTATATTTCCGAATATAACTGTATATTCATCAGTATATGTACGTATGTGAAGGAGATTTTGGTATAGTGTGGTACATAGTTTAAATAAGTATGTTACAATGAAAAGTCGAGCTATAGTATTATAACATACAATATAAAGACATTCTTATAAACAAAGTCAAAGATATTAATGGTTTTATAAACTTTTTACTTTACCAAGAAAAATATCATATTAGTTTTTTTAATATAAATGATTAATTATATCAAAGAAATGTCTACCTATAAGGCTACCTTTTATTACGTTTAATTTGTCTGTATATTTTTTATACTTTTTTTATATCTTCTAATAAAGGTACGTTAGTATATTTAGCTCAATAAATTTCAACATGTGGTATTATAAGCCTCACTCGCCACGACTGTAGAACGTTTGACACATATTATTCTACAATAAATAAATTAAAAATCTCCGAAATAGTACGGGTTTTAATTTTCGTCAAAGTGCACAATTATAACAATAATAATAAAGTTTTACTATAAAACATAACGTTACTTTTAGATATTCAGCTCAAGAAAATTTACAAAATTTTACAACAAGTATTTTACTTGAGTTTGTAAAGTTTATTTATTTATTTAAGGTTTATTCTTGATATCTGCTGCTTTAAATGAGAACCCGTACTAGGAAATGATCCAATACCTGTACAAATGAACTGCTTTGCTCGGTATCTTGGGACTTTGAAGAGGAACGTGGAATTGCTCATTAATATTATCGGAATAGATTCAAATAGACAAACTGGAGCTATTATACTTCTTACCTTCATTTTGATATTATTTATTTCTTTATATCTTTTTCACCAGTTATCACTTGTGTACGTCAAATGTGAGTTTCAAAAAGGCCTTTTTAGATATAAATAAACCCTTCTATAGAGTCACTCTCCTACACAAAATAAGGTTCCAACAGTCCTAACATTAAATATAACAATACTTGAATATTAATACTATATATAATGTTGTTATATATATGCAGTCCACTGCAGATAATGAAAATATCTTATTAGAAGGGCGCCGTGTTCGTATGGTATGTAATATTAAAATGAAATTTGATTATGAAAAATTATATAATATTTGCAGAATATATTACCCAATTAATTAAGGACGTTTATATGAAAAATTTATCTAACATTGTGTGTATAAGCATTTTGGGTTACTGGTAATCTAAATGATATGTTTTTTTTATTCTATATATTGTAATTCATATTAAATATTCATCCCAATGTTAACTACGACACAATACTAACATCTCTACATAGTTAACGATAACTGGCTGAGTAGAAGGACGTCATAAAGGCTGTGCTTAGAAGTCGTATATTCGTAAGTGGGTGTCGTGAATTGGGCGATTTATGAGCTTCTTACCCTTTGCGATATATATCTAGCCATCAGATCCATATGTAGTTTTTCCCGTATTTGATATTTATAAACATTATATTAAATATTATATGATTGTGCTAACGTAACGTTATGTAAATTATAAAAATGGTAATGTAATTAACAAAATATTATATATCATAATTCACTATGATATCTGTTGTTTTCTAGTTCCTCGATAAATATGAAGTATTATATTATATGTTAGAAAAATTATAATATTAATGACGATATAAGTACAAAAATACTTAGCTTATCAGACGTGCAGTGGCGATATTATTATAAATTAAATGGGGGTCGTAGCCGTATTTATACTAATTTACCAGTAACAGAGTCTCCAGCGGCCATTTATGTCATTATCATTACTTTAAACATTTCAATTAGTTTAATACTAAACTAACAAATCACTATTTTAAGTTATTCCAAACGATACTTCTAAATGTATTTGTTGCAACAATAAGACACCTATTAACATGTTTAAGTATAAAAACATAATAATTTAATAGCATAAACATAGATCCTACTAATATATCAAATGAATAACTTTTACCACTTTTATAAAATATATTTAGTAATAACAACTTGTCCAATTAATTGACAATTCTTAAATTTAATTAATACAATAGTAATATACTTTAAGACTAACATTACGAAGTCTTACTAAAATTAAATAGTTATACAAATAATGATATTATTACTTTATCCACTTTACAAAATATATCATTAAAGTTTAATGTAATGTAGGTAATATAAAATAATACACTAGAGGTCAGCAGCCATCTAACGATAATGAGTGTTGGTTGTTATAAAGGTCACGTAAGTAGTATTTTGTAATTATATTGTTATTTTATTATAGAAGTTTGCACTATTTAATGTTTTTGCCAATACAATCTTGTCTAGTTAAATTAATTTTGATTTAAATTGTGGATAACACAATTTTCTTGTTACAACATTTTTTATTGTTAAATTCCACATTTGAAACTAAACATATTATAACAGTTGGAAGATTGGAAAAAACCGTTAAAAATTAACGATCTGATATAATTATGTTATTAATTTAAAACTTTATAATGTCGCCCTGACATTATAACCTAATATTGCTTAGCAATTATTATATCATCGTATTACTCAATAGCAACTATTAATCAATAGGATAAAACATGTATATATATATATATATATATATATATATATATATATATATATATATATATATATATATATATATATATATATATATATATATATATATATATATATATATATATATACATATATATATATATACATATATATATATATATACATATATGTTTTATCCTATGGCCGAGGCGAAAGAGGTATGCAGGGACCGTAGCGTTTGGCGCTCGTCTCTGGCTACCCCACAAGGAATATGGCGTGAAGATAAATAAAAATATAAATATAACTTTATTACATACATTTTTTTTTTAAGTTTGGATAGTTAAGAAAACGGAAGAACTTCGTAAACCAATGTAGCAAAACAAATCATATATTTATAGTTCTAATGATGTAGGGAGATGTGTTTACTACGTTTAGTTCAAATATGGAGTATGTTAGTTCAATAGTAGTGCATGGGACGACCTCGCTTTTGTGGTTAACTAATTCACAGTGAATGATGGATAAACAACGAATTAACGACGAGTGTATCAATCTATCTATCTATAGTTATATTATATCAATTGCCGCTACAGCACTATGTATTTAGTGGGATATTTGAAAATAAAACTTATATATTTCATTTCATTTATTCATACAAAAAGAAAAATGTTTTATATTTTGGACGGTACTTGCTTATATTTTTTATATTACGTGCCAGATTGATAATTATTTTCAAATAACTTAAAATTGTAAAGGTGTAGCCCAACAGTAGTATATAAGTTATACAATTTTGACGAAAACCTATCATTTCTGTCACTCTTGCAACCTGAGGTGCTGAAGCAGAACTTTTTTATGCTTCATGGAAACAATGAGAACTACTTGTTCATCAAGCGACTCGGTTTCACATATTCTATGTAAGTAGAAAAAAAGTAAAAGCAATTTCATTGCACCCTCGTCATTAATTCAGGAATATTTATATATCGAAATACTTTTACATGACATTGCATTATGAAAAAAATGAAGTAAAATCTTGATTCTGGTCATTTTTGTCTAATAATACGTAAAATATTGTAATTTATGTTCTAAAAGTATACAGGAGTTAATATTTAACAGTAATACAAAGGTCGAAATTTATTTAGTATTTTAAGACTTCAAATCTGAAAGTTAGATTTTAATTTTAAAGGTGTGAAAGAATATGAAATAACAGACGTTATGTTGTAAAAGTCAATCAAATATATTGAATATTATTGTCCCGTTAAAAATACTTATTCTAGACCACCGCTAGCATATATATAAAATAAGAGGTTTATATTTACTTATTTGGAAAAATCTATATAGTTCAATACATGTGAATGTAAACAGATTTTTAAATTATCGCTTTCCTGAGACGATATATAACTATTTTAAGTTAAACTATAGTTCAACTAGTGACTATAATGTACACAGTATAGTCACTGTCCATACATTCCCTTCTAATTCCTCCCTTACAGTTTATTTTCAACATGTATAAAAGCGTTAGTAACACAAAACTAATTAAACATGCTTTTGTTCTCTAGAGAAGTTACCTTTAAAAAATTACACAATATACTACGAACAGCGTTTTAATAAATCCTCTCAAAAGTCGAACGATGCACGGTTAATTGAGAAAGTTTGAAAATGTTAAACGAAAATTATAAACACTTCTTTGTGTACAGCGTGCTTTTATTTAAAACTGAAAGATTTTTTTTCTAAACGAGTGGTATTACTTTTACTCTAGAAAAGTTTTACACTCTTTAAGATAGTATAGTAAACAACAGTGAGAGCCGTTAAAATTATAAGAGAATATTTAACGCAAGTAAAATATTTGGAGAATGTTTTTCTTGTTTTTTGTATTTACCTTTTACAAATATATTAAATTTATACTATATTAATTTGCTGTAAAAGACTTTGATTCTCTGTAGATTTTTTTTGTATCTGGATGTCGTTGTCTGTAAGTGAAGTGTGTATTTTGTATGCAATCAACTTAGCCGTGATGAGCAGGTGGCCGTTACATGCACTTTATTAATATCGGCCAATTTATAACCACCTTATAACATTGAATAAAATATATGAAATATTTTAAATATTCATGTTTCTAAGCAAAAATTTTAATGACTTCAGCAATAACTTTTTCTTATATAACACTGCATGTTATACGAATTTTGAGTGAGAAAGTGTAAAATTTTGTACATAAACACAAATTCTATCGAGTTTTTCATATGCAGATGACACAGCTAATGCCAGCGACTAATACTCTCATCATAACAAGTTACCAATGTTCAAACTTGTTGTTCAATGAATATTGAATTGCAAAACTCTATTTATTATAATTTGATAAATAATTATGTTTAATTAAAAATAATTAAATATAAAAAAAATATAGATTCTTATACAATAAAATTCTTTACATTTTAAGTATTTTCTTATTATGTATCACCTTATTCGACAAATTTTAACAAGATATTTGGAGCTTATGTTTATTGACTTCATCTGAACATTTAAAACCAGTACATAACTTTTAAATTAAAAATGAAGAAAAGTGAATTAATCCTATTAAAGTTCTGATAGTTACTTGATAGTTATTTGATGACTTTGTGTGCTCCCTAGCTTGCGTTACTGTATGTAAAGAGAAAGAATAAAAACATTTACCAACAGAGATACCTTGATCACCGCAAACGGATTTGAAACCAAAGTTCAAACTCCAAACTTTCGAATTCTTTTAGTTTTGATCTTTGTTCAGTTTAATAACTTTCTCAACAAAAGCGAGTATAATAGTTTTCATCGCTTGGGAGACTTCTTAATTTGAAAAAAGAGAAGTATTTTATCTACACAATTGGAACTAATCCTTTTATAAAAGATGCCAATGAACCTGATGAATTAGATGTTGTGAAAAAAAACTTACAAATAATCAAGAAAAAAACAACAAAAGCGGAAATGCAATACGTGACATAAATGTCACGTTATTAAAATCACCAGGTCTAATACGCAGCTCTGTCCTCTTTTAGAGATCATATTTTTAGTAAGTAGGAAAATACTAAAACTAAAAATAATAAATACTGTTAATTTTATTTAAGTATTATTTCATTTTAATTGTTTTTCAAAATAATAAAAATAAATGACGACATATTGAGCATGTACAATCAATATTGCACGAATTAGTAGTGCATGTGATGAACTCACTTTGTGGTTAACTAATTAATAGTTATAGATGGGTAAACAATTAATTACTGTTGAGTGCGTCAGTCATTTTATTTAACCAAAAGTCTTAACCAATTTTTTTTTACTTTATGTAATTATAAAACTATTATAAGTCACTGAATTCTGAATAAAATAATTATGAACAATAATTGGTCATAATTATAATAAAGTATCTACAGTATACCAGATTGGAACAATCATATGCTCTGGAATGCCAAGTATATACATGGTGTGTATGTGTATGTATTGACATGCAGTCAGGTGAATTTGTCATCTACGTCCTATTGTTTCCTAGTTTCTGGGACTGAATTTTAGGATAGGCATAGAAAGCAGTATTATAAAGTCCATTGTGATCAAACTGTAAGACCTTCACGTTGAATCCTTGAATTTATATTTACCATCAAGGAGTACAAGTTAAAGAAGAGATTTCGCGATATTATATATAAATTTAACCAGATAAAACATCTGGTTAAATTACGACATACAATAATAGATTGTGTCGTAAAACTCTGTTGCCGACTAAGTTGCCGTTCTTGCGTTCAAATAATAATATAATATTGATGAAAAGGATGTGCTAAAAGTTGAGGAAATAAAATAAGATAGATAAATGAAAGACAGTTACATCTCAGTTTTTCTTTATAATGGTCACGGCATTTTTAAAAGGTATAGTTAGATAAAGCAATAATGCTTCATGTATATAAGAAAAAACAAAGGTATAATATATTATATCTCTTTTTATTTAAAATAACTTAATTCTTATATTAAAAACTGATTACTCACACTCAAAATAAGTTAATTTTTTGTTGTTTTGTATCAAATATCATTCAAAGACTCTATTAACCCTCATGAAGTATTTTTTGTAAAAAACAACACTAAACATACATAATTATGGCCCAGCAGAGTTCAACCTTTAATAGGCAAAATGTGAAATTAAAGAAATTATTAAAGCAATAACCTCGTTAAACCCTCAAAAACCATAAGCTAATGTTGTGTCAGATATGCCCTTGTGTTTTACAATGTGTTAATTTTTTCATAATATATTTTCATTCATATATTCAAGTCCATTCCTCGATTTAATGTGGGTTCTTGGAATAAGAAATGTTAAATTAAATAAAGTATGATAGTATTTTCTTCACTACATTTTTAAGCAATTTTATGTGTAATTATAAATTGTTGCTAGAGTTGCATTTATATGATACTAGTTGAAAAAATAATATTTTTTGTATCGTTAAGTTGGAATTTCTTCAAAATTCAGCTTATGTATAAATGTTTCCACAATTATGCCTTCCTTGTTTAAAATACACTAATTAAAAGCTCTAATTGAATATGAGACGTGGGTATATAATGTACATGTTTTTTTTAGATTCAGCTCGATTATACTTATTTATAACCAACTTTTCTCTATAATTGTATACATGGATAAAATAGGTGCTATCGAAAAGAAAAGAAAAATTTGCTCTCATAGACTTCTGTCATTGTGATTTATTATTATATGCTCTATATTTTAAAGATGACGTTCTAAGGTCCTGTATGTATTCTATTGTATATTGCATTCCCAATTACCGTACTCGGCATCTGAAATTATAAAAATTAATACAGAGAAAATACAGAAACTACAGTTCAGTATTCGATTATATTAATATACTATTTTTTCAAGATGATATTAAAGGAATGGTTTATTATAATACAAGCAGTTTAATTTTTTTTATAATAAAGTAATGTAGTATAATTTTACACACTTCCAAATATTCTCATACACGCTTATTATTTACGTTATTTATATAAGTTGTTTATATTAGTTTTACGAGACTAACGAATTGTGGTTGTATGGTTGTTCCAATCTCAAGTCTACTTTTTAATACTATTGTTTAAATAAAATATACATCATTTTCATGGCTAGAGAAAAAGGTATCTTTTAAAATGTGTTATTTGTTATATAGAAACAATATAGAGCCATTTATGCTTGGTCATTGCTTATAGCCAATATTATGGTTCCTTTAAACGGCACATACAGACATGGAAAATTAATTAAAAGCTTTTAAAACAGGACATATATTGGCTACAACAATGCAATTATTTAGAAGGAAGTGAGCTTGGCACATCTTTGTAAAATTGGCAATACAATTTAAACATTTTGGTCTAACAATGTAGCCTAAATTTTGCTCAAAATGCTTTAAGATTAAAAGGCATAGTTCCTTCAGTTCAATACAGTAGTTGGATCCAAAACTTTAACAAAACCAGCACCTCTCTGTACGTGATTTTAAGCCACATTTTGCACAGCAGTACCTAGCTTTGTATACTTGAACAAGGTCTTGTTCCTATCTACTTTCTATGTATAAAGTTTTAGTAAAATCTATATCATAAATAGAAAGCTTTATTCAAAGAAACGAGTAGAGTATGAGAAAAACGGTGTGTGAGATTATCAGAAGACCTAAAAATGAGACTAAAATGGAAATGTTTTACACTGAATACCATGCTATATCTCCCAGATAACTAACTTAGTTCACACCAAATCCCTAAAGTCATGTAGTAATTTTCTTCTAATCCCTCTACGGACTAAATGATAGACTAACTATCAAACATAATAATCCTAGATAGAGCCAAAATCTATTGTTTACTTTAATATGGTGGATATATAAATATCATTTTAATATATGGTGTGCATAGAAAAGATGCTTTGTTATGAATGAATGAATAAATGAATATTATTCATAAATTTCTGTTTTAATATTTAATATATACTGATCATCTGATAAAGTAGATGTTACAAACTTCCAGTTCGTGCTCAGACCCTTCGACAACAAACTGTTTTAATAATAATCAACTTCAACTCAGTTTGGGTTTTAGCGATAAACTTATACAACTAAAAACACAATTTAATGGGACCCTTGCGGTAAAAATATTTCAAACTATAAATAATAAAAATATTTATCATTTTGAGTTTTATAATATTATTAAAATTTTTAAATGAATTCCTATTTATCTTTAATTCTTGCACAAGACAGATGAATAATTTATGAGTATAATTATAGTAATTTATGAGTGAGATGAGTATTTTATATTCCGAATAACTTAAACCCAAAGTTAAATATCATATGAAATGTTGAAACTCTTTGGCCAAGCAGTTATTCTGACAATTAGTAATTCTTGCTTTCGTCAACATTCACCTTTAAAATGTTGAGTTTATTTAAGGAAAGAAATGAATTATAAAATATAAAAAAGCACATAGTAAATTAATGTATCATGATAATATCATTGTTTAATAATATAAGTAGCATCAAAATATAATGAAGCGATATTCAAAATAATACGTAAATGCTGTTTCAGACAAAGCTGTTCAAGTTTTTTTTATCAAAGGTATATTTTACTTAACATATGCTATTCGCTCCAATGTCAGTTGCCTACACTATACTATTTTATATATTACATTCTTGTATAATATAAGCAGTTATAAGATAGCAAGCTATATGTCTGGAGGGTATTTAATTGATCTAACTTTAACATTCAAATATGTCTAAAGTTTATCAACAGCATACGGTTTCTCAAGTTTATAAAGTACAGATATGTAAAGTAAGTTTTTTTTTTGCTTCTGAGGTTGATGAAAACACGCTGCAATCCAGGAAAGGAAAATTAAGGTTATGCAGGGACTCCAACGCACTAAACCAGACGGTTGCCGTCGCCGTCATAGTGGGCCACTTGTGGATACAACCACGGTGACCCTTCGAAGAGAGCACCCCGCAATCAGTGGCATCTATTAGAGATTTCACATCCAGCATTTACATTTAATATTATATCAATTATAAAAACATCAAATACTATCGATATTAAATATTGTCCCCAAAACCTTATTACTGTCTTTGTATATTTTTTCAGGAATTATTTGTATTATTTGGCGTTATATTTTTATCAATAAAATGAGTTCTGTGATTTTATGATTACTAAATACGCAGTGGGTTTGTAAAAGTATGTTTGACTTTTGATTCAATGTAATATAAAGAATATCATTTTGGTGTATCTACTGGGTATTAAACATAACAAAATATATGAATTCTATTAGTTTTCAGAAAAATAGTAATGTGAATAAAATACAAATAATTAACGAGTATAATTAAGGAATAATTGCATTTTATATTAAACTAAATGAGGTTGGACTTCAAATAATAATATATTATGTTACAAACAAATAATAATTAATTACATTTCGAAGAAATTATGTTGATGAGTGTCTATTTCTTATTGCGGGTCAGCTTTCTTCCCCGAAACATTTCAAAAACAAGAGGAACAAAATCAATCAATTAGAAAATTAATAAACAACGCCAATGTAAGTTATCGCACTTACTTTTTTCACCTATTTAATACCTATTACTTTTTCATTATTTTACCTATTTAATGTATATTAATATGTTAAAACCATAATTTAAATTCAAGTTTATTTATATTAAGTGTATGTCAAACCAATTATTACTTATTTAATTTATTTATTTATTGTGGACATAGATGGGGATTTCCTATATGACAGCAGTGTAGTAGTAATTACTACATAGATTTTTAAACGATCAACACATTGATATTTTACTACAGAAATAGCTTGAGACAAAGCAAAATTAGTAACGATGGAGTTATTTAAAGAAAATTCCAAGTCAATAATATTACAAAGTTTTTATCACAATCTAAGTGGCAGTCTTTTAAGAGATAAATAAATAAAAATGTGAAAAATAAAGCTTTATTTCTATTACTCCTACTTCTGCAGATTTAAAAGTAAATTATTGCGATAAACTCTCATAAATATTTTTATTCTAACGTTTTCAGAATAATAGTTTAAGAAAAAAATTTTCCAAAATGTTGATAAGCGGTACTGACGGTAAACTCAATATACATAGATTTTGCATCATTGGTGGGGAAAAAAATCTGAAATATTGGGAATGACCATAATCATAAACAAGTCGCGTTTCTCAGTTTGCTTATCTAAATGCGACAAACTCAAAAACTATTTTAATTAAAGGGAAGCGCAGCAATATAGATTAGATTAGTCTGCATTCGCAAGCACTAGGTGGAAACGTCACAGTGACTTAACAAGCGGTCGGTCTTCAAGTAATTGAGAAGACGAATGCAGACTCACATTTTATGACCCACATATTTACATACAATCTAAATCTATAAAAATATGGATAATAACATGTTAATAATGACAATTACTAACAATAATGACAATTACTATCTACAAATCGATGATTGATAGCTCGGGTTACATTCAATGCTTGTATAATAACTATACTTATACCTAAATCAATATGGTACGATGTTGATGAAATAATAGAGGTAAGACGAGAGGAATATTGTTTCAGGTTATTATTAACAATTATTCATTTAATATCTAAGAGAGCGCTCGGAAAACCAATGTATTTGTGAATGTAATTATAATATTTTTTTTACATTTACATCGGGAACTCTGATAACATTATATTGCAGAGGGTCATTTTAAAAGAAAAAAGTAATATTTTGTATCTTCAAGCCAAAAACAGTTATTAAATGAATTGCGCCGTTTCTTAGAACTGGGAATAATATTTAAAGAATTGTAATTGGATTTGACAATAAGTAGTTAAATATTAGTTCTCCAACTCCAAATAAATCCAAAATTTCTATTGCGACGCTTTTGATGAAATGAAATTATTTTTTCGTTTTATATGAAGTTTTAAATAAGAATTGAAATATGAAGCATCCACTGGATTCAAGTCGCTCTAGTTATAATTGAAACATCAACAAGGTCATATTTTAAAACAGATATTGACAAATGTTAAAATTTTTTAATCAAAAAATCCCCTATCAAACTTGGTGACAGCATCCTTTCTAATTTATGAGTCAATCAGTTCATAAGTAATTTTTTTATGTAAATGCCATAATTTTTAAACATCTTTAACAATCGTTATTTCAATATAAGTAATTCTTGTGGTTAGCGTGATGGCATGATTGTCTGCAATTAATTAAAATTTAATTATTTTATACTAATTCTACTTTTAAATAAGGTTAACAATTTATATATTATGTATAAATGCTATAATTTCAAATATAACATGATGAATACACGTTAATCATTTATAGAAAAATGTAACTCAGGATCAAATAAATATAACATTTTTTTTTTATATAGAAACAGCAGTTATCTCCGAAGTGTAAACTTTAGGATGCATCGTAAATGACTTTCCATTATACGAGTAGAATTCAGACGTCACATGGTGCAACGTTATTTAATTTAGAACTTAAATAAAATAACGCCGTTTAAGTTAAATGAATAGCAAAAATATATATTAATTTCAAGAGGATAAGTATTTAGAATTATCCCCTACTTTTATTCGACTTATTACATATTATATAAAATTAGTGTATTGAAACTTTGAAATACAAAACACTTAAACAAATAACTTTAAAATTCGTAATAAATTATTTTGACATAAGTTGTATAACTTGTTTCGAACTTAAAGTAGATGTAAATGAGGTGCAAAAAATAACATTATTTTACATTTTCAAAGTAGTCAAAGACGACTTAAGTCTTAATTAAGACGTAAAAGACATTTACGAGAGTTTTTACGTTATTCTCGGCTAATAGCTTTGGGTAATTGTTTTGGTTGTTTTGTAAACGCTGTTTGAATACATATCCAGCTGAGGAATTATAAGTACTGAGTTAACAATTTCGTTTGATCGGTGTATTGTTAGTTATGACTTACTTATAAAGATTCTTTTATTTAATACTAGCTTTTGCCCGCGACTTCGTCCGCGTTTCCGTCGTTTTTCGAAAAAAAATTAGCAGATGTCCTCCCTCATAGTTTTGACGTAACAGGCAGATTCACTTTCGTATTATAGAAGGGCAATAGTAATATAATATGCCAATCCACAAAACTGTTGAAAAATATAAGTAACCGCAGAATATTATAATATACCCACGCTATACCCACGACTCGGTCAGCGTGTAACTCCTTGTTTTTTATTAAGATAATATATTGCTAATATTTTTAGATCAAATTAAAATGTTTCAGCGCAAAGCTTCTGGGTAGACTATGTTAAGAGTCGACCCGTCCGGCACGTGAACGTAAAGATTCCTAGAATTGCTAACCCGGGAAAGAGCGACGTATAATTGACCATGCGAGAAACAGCTAACACCGAGATCTACTCCAGCAACACGAAAAGTCTGCCCTTGAGCTTTATTGATAGTCATGGCATAGCACACCGATACTGGGAATTGCGTTCTTTTAAATTGGAATGGAAAATTATTTGGTATTATGGGAATTCTGGGAATAAAGACAGTTTCTCCTGCACCGCAACCTGTTAAAATTTGAGCCTCGATTACATTTTGTTGCAACTGGGTTACTTTTAGCCGAGTTCCATTGCAAAGTTGAGGTGGTCTTAAATTTCGGAGCAGAATTATCGGTATGCCAATTTTTAAACAAATTATATGAGAAGGTAGTCCAGGCATACTTAAAGAATTTAAAAATTCTATCGGGTAATTAGTGGCTTCTTGTTCATCAACCATTCTATTTATTGAACTATAAACTTTGCTTTCTCCCTGTATATTAGACAGTATTTTATTATTAATTTCAGATGCCTGGTCATTGCGAGGAGTCAAAATGGACCTTTCGCAAAGCCAAGAATTGTCCCTATTTAATATAATTGTTATGTCACCGTAAACCGAAGATATAAGATGTTGTTGGGATTGCACTATACAACATAACTCAGGTGTCAGAATAAGTTTTCCTTGGTGTAGTTGTGGATAGGTACCTTCACCAATCTTCAATAATGTATCAGAAAATTCACGATTATCTGCGTTGTCTCCAGTTCTCACTCGCATATTTATAGTCAAATGCACCGATTGTATATCACGCCACAAATAAGAGCTTTTCAGGCAAGCCCTAATCTCATCAGCTCCCCGTGGTATTACCGGTAAGGTTTGTCGGAAATCACCACAAAATAAAACCGTAATACCGCCCATTGGTCGATCATTTTGTCTTATGTCCCTTAGAGTTCTGTCTACTGCTTCTACTCCTTTTCGATGGGCCATCGTACATTCATCCCATACGATTAAATTACACTCACGCAATACCTTAGCTTTGTCGCTATTTCTTGAAATACTACAGGTTGGACTTTCCGTGCGATCTAAATTAATTGGTATTTTAAACATAGTGTGAGCAGTCTTACCTCCTGGTAGCAATGTTGCAGCTATACCTGATGAAGCCACGGCAAGAGCGATTTTACGCTGATTTCGAACATAAGCTAATATTAATTTAGTCAAAAAAGTTTTCCCAGTTCCTCCAGGTGCATCTAAAAACCATATTGTTCCTAAATTATTCTGCACACTCTCGCACACGCGATCATAGACTAAGCGTTGTTCTGCAGTCATCATTGGGACACCGTTTTCTAATGTTACCAGCAGTTCCATTGGGTTGTAACCAATCTCTGCGGAATATTGGTAACCTCTCCGACTGAGGTTGGCGTTGGCAAACCATATTCACAAAGTGATTTACCGCCTACTGCTGTTAAGTCTTCCTGAAGAGCTAATAAGCACTGATTTATAGCCAGATCTCGAAAATTATCATTAGTTGCGCCTTCATTATTGTGAGATAAATTCCGAAGAAAGTCTTCTGCAAATTTTTCTTTATATTTTTCCCATAATTGGACAGGATCAGATAAATTACAAAATGTGAGTAATGTTACAAATAAATGACGTAACCGTCGTGGATTATCACTAACACAGGATTCTGCTAAAGCGTCATCCCAATGTTGATCATTTTCAAGCAAATGACGCGCTTGGCAAGCTGCATGATAAGTTGGATAAACAACATCGTCTACTTTTCTCAAATCTATAAATGATGTTGGTCCTCGCACTGTATGTAATAATAATCTCAAATAAAAACACTCTGCGTTGTTAGGATGAACAGTATACACTCTACCAAGAACATGTTCTTTGAAAATACCTGTCTCGCCATCTACAGGCCTGCCTCGGCGTCTACGGTTAAAGACACCTCGTTGTTTATCGTAGGTATAATACGATGGAACTTCTTCATACAAAAGAGACTTTGCGAAATTATCAGTTTGGCAAAGTCGAAAGAATGCCAATAAAGTTGTTTGTCTAGGGTTCTCTAATCGTTCTGTAACATTTTCGGCGTTAAAATATATACGTTGACCGCCTTCCAGATGAACATCCAGATGGGTCACAGGTGGATATCTTTCGTGAATATTAAAACTTAAGATCCGCCACACAGCTTCTGAAGAGCTGATATATCTGCCTGACTGAAATCTAGTAACTTCATCATGTTCATTTCTTAACGCAAACGTAGCTTGGTCACTGCCCTTGTTAATGTACTTACAAATATATTTAATTGACTCTACACTATTACACATTTCTACATTTATGTGAGCTTGAAATGCTCTGGACAATACAGGCGAATACGGAACGACCCACCTATTATCTAAAGTAACCTGTTGTCCAGACATTCGCTTTTCAACAGTAAAACCACCATTGTCTCTTGAACGGCGACGATATAATGGGTATCCATCATGTCCTGTTACAGTTTCATCCACTAATGCTTTTGGATACCTTTTAGTGCAACGACCGTCTTGCATGCAAGGAGCATTTGCGTTAAATGCACCACATGGACCATGTATCATATGAGTTTTAACAATGTCGTATAACAGGGGATCTGCAGTCGGATCTGGAATTTCAGCACTGATTAATCTGTCTACATCATTAGGTCGAACCTTATCTTTTAACCAAAGCAAGATATGTGCGTGAGGTAAGCCGCGTTTTTGCCACTCAACACTATACATATAACACAATACTTCTCCAAAAATGTTATCTTTGGTAAGAAGATCTATCATTGATTTTAATTTTAAATGAAACACTCTTGCAATAATATCATGGCGGTCATGCGGTGCCTGACCCTCAAGAAGCTCCCGAGTGATTTCATCCCACTTGGGATTGGTAGTTACAGTAACAAATAAGTCGGGACGTCCATATTTTCTTACGTAACAAAAAGCGTCTTGAGTACGTTCATGCATGTAGCGTGGACCACCAGTAAAAGAAGAGGGTAAAATAACTAAACGACCCATATTCACAGTATCGTTATCTTGCTGCATGGCATCGCGAAGGTGCACGTATTCTTCAGCGCGCAGCTGCCTTTGATTAGATCGTATATAAACTAATCTTTCGGTTTCAATTTTTGCGTACATGTCAACAATAAACTGATTAAATAAGCCACGAAAACGTTGAAAGTATACCAATCTATTCCGTCTCACTTGCAGGTGGTAACAATAAAATTGAAGGCATGACACCTTTTTATTATAATTAGGTGCGCCTGTGCGCGGATCGGTTTGGTATACAGCGAAATTATAACCATCTTCCCCTCGACAGTATATCATAGGATATTGCAAACTGTCGTAAGCCCTGTGGGTTTCGAAAATACGTTGCAAACGATTGTCTCTGGAACGTATAACGATATCACGCCTATCACATTCCTGGTCGACCAGTACTACAGCAACTTCATTCGTGGATGGAACGTTATGACGCCCAGGGTGTTCCTGAGTTGGACGCTTATCGGCATTTATAACAATTTTATAATTGTTATTACCATCTTGAGAAAGGGCTTCTAATGCCGATTTAAAACTGCATACGTACGAATTAACCTGATGTAACATGTTCTGAAGTTGTGAAATGAGTTCAGTATTTAAATTCGGAAAATATTGATTTCTTATATTCGACTGTTCGTTGTAATCGGATACAAAATATATTTGAAGAAATTTAGGTTGTTCTTCAGGCAAAAGGGACCCTATCAAATGGTAAACCTGACCTTGTACCTTAAAAGTAGGCATGAAAGGGCCTTCTGAGATTTGTTTAGCACCAAAGGATGTCATTTGGAATGCACTATTATAAGTGCGAATATTATCTAAAAACTGTTTGGATTGCAAATGTTCCTCTAAAAGTAGTGATTTTAAAGGTTCCGGTGGGTCTTCGAACGAAGGCAAATTTATTTTACCTCCAGAACAACAGAAACCAGCAGACTCCTTCCTCCACTTCGAAGCATTACAAAAGGAACATACTACGTTCATATCGCCTATTTCAGAAGATGATCTGTAATCAATTGTGAGGTTATAAGCAAACCCACTTTTATATTTATCGGACCACGCCACCGAATTTGTAGATTGATCTACCACGTGTATATCTAAGTCATTAAGACCATGTCGAAATCTATCTGCAGTAAGACGGGCCTCTCGCTGTTCTTCTGTTTCAAGCGACCGAATATTTTCAATTCTTAATCTTTCATTAGATAAAGTAATCAATTGTTCTTGTCTCAAAGAATTGTAATAATCGCGTCCCGACTCTAGTCGTTGTTCATGCTCATGTTCATCTTCAAGAGATCGAATCATGTTATGGTGCGCCCTATCATTTGTCAAACGGTCTTGATATTGAGTAAAAGTTTCAGATTCTCGAGACAAAATATGACGTTCGCGATCAGCTGTAAGCCGTAATTCCCTCTCAGTGAAGGTTTCGGACTCGCGAGATAAAATATGACGTTCGCGGTCAGCTGTAAGCCGTAATTCCCTCTCAGTGAAGGTTTCAGACTCGCGAGATAATGTATGCCGTTCGCGGTCAGCTGTGAGTCGCAATTCTCGTTGTAAAGCAGTTTCAGCTTCTCGGGATAACGCATGTTGTTCCCGGTCAATGGAACGCCTTAGCTCTCGTTGAGAAGAGCTTTGAGAAGCCCGTGTTGTAGCTCGTCTCGCTCTTTCAGCTGCTAATCGCATCTCTCTTTCTGGAGAGCTTTCATTAGCTCGAGATGTTGAGGCACTAACTCTCATAGAGTTTAACCGATGTGCTCTTTCCTCTTCCGATTCTTGAGAACGCGTCATTCTCATTCTCCTAGCTTGACTCGAAGTTCGAGATAAAGATGGTCGTTTTTTAGGTGGCATCGTTTATTTTATTTTTAATCGACGGTAACTTAAATTCTATTTAGTTACCCAACAAAAAACTTACGTCAGAGGTCCTAACTATAGCTAAGTATATAATAAATAGAATATAAATCTAAGTGCCTATTAAAACTAAAATAATATTCTAATCGAATTATAAATATGTACGTAGGTACCTACAAATTACAAAAGAATAAAAAATGAAAATAAAGCTATACTTAATGCGTGTGCAATACTACCTACACTTACCTACTTCACTTAAAAATGAATAATAAGAAATACCTACAACTACTGTAATTAATCAAAGTACCTATGCTAATACAAAAAAAACCTTAGATGTTCTAAGTACAGCTGCTATATAATAAAAAAATATAAATCTAAGTGCCTATTTAAACTTAAATACCTAATATTCTAATAGAATTAAACTAAGAAATATGTACCTACCTACCTACAACTTAGGTACAAAAAAAAAGAAATGAAAATAAAGCTAAAACACGTGTGCAGTATAGGTAGATAGTAGGCAATATCTACCTATACCTACTTCACTTAAAAATAAATAAAAAATACCTATGAATACTATAATTAATAAAAGTACCTACCTACGCTTTTATCTACTCAATACAAAAAAAACTAAACATAAAATGCCCAAAACTAACCTATCAGTAACTAAAAATCTAACAATAATCTAATCTATCTATCTATTATCTAATCTAAAAATCGAATCTAAATCTACTTAAAAAGAAATAAAATAGGAACTATTAATAGTTAAGAATTTAAACAAAACTAAAACTAATTTAGAAAATAACAACAAAAGAAATTAAAATAAACTATTTAAAGACAAAAAGTCGCGCTGATAAGCACGGTTTATAAAATAACAATTATTGTCTGTCAATAAAGTTCAACACTCTGAACGCATCAACAGCCAAATATTGAATGACGCTTGCGCTCGCCTCCCGCCCCTTTTATACTCTGCCGCCGCGAGCCCCGTCGAGCGCGGCAACCGTTACGCAAAAATAATCCTTATAGCTTGATTCACTATTCACGCGCGATGTCTTGTTGGCGTATTTCATGTAAGTAAGTATAAGTTTGGTGTTTCTATACCGATTTCAATGATTCTTTTTTTATTGAATTGGTGCTAATGTTTATTTTTTTTTAATTAGGAATGATGGTGAGCATTATTGGTTTTATAAACGTAAAAGTAAACAAATATAATAAGAAATCTCCGAACTGCTAAGCTATCGAGAGTTATGCGTGTTATTGTGAGTTAACTATAAAAGGTAGATATATGCTGTCTTGGAATATTTTTCGTGTATTTTTATGTAGAATATTTCCGTTATACATAGTTTCTATGTAGCTCTAACCATTAAGGCTGCACACGCGACGGAAGCTTAAAAAATCAAGCAACTTCTCCCATTTTCTCAACATTTCCTTTCACTGCTCTGCTCCTATTCATTGTAGTGTGATGAAAAGTATACTATTACCTGCCCAGGAGTATAAAGAATAATTGTACTAAGTTTCGTTAAAATCCGTCGAGTAGTTTTTTTTTCTATAAATAACATACAAACAGACAGACAGACAGACAAAAATTTTTTTAACTGCATTTTTGGCATCAGTATCGAACACTAATCACCCCCTGCTACTTATTTTGTAAATATATTTCATGTACAGAATTGACCTCTCTACAGATTTATTATAAGTATAGATTAATAATAATCGGGTAAGATGATGAATATGTTCAGTTATTTGCAATGAATAAACCTTTGCAATCTATTACAGTTAAAAGAAGATGTACGTCTATGTCTTTGTAATTATGGATGTAATATGCACTTGCAGACCTTGGAAAATAAGGGGTAACCTAATCTGCTAAAAAGGTTTCTCGCAACCTAATATTGTATTACTTCACGAAAAAACTTACCTAAAATGATTATAGGTGAAACGAAATCGGTATTAATTTCGACTTTGAAACTGAATTAAAAGTTTTCTAAACTTACAATATTTTTTAGTTTTATTCTTAATTCAGTTGGATATTATTTTTAACAAAAGATGTTAATAAAAATCATTTCAAATAATAGGAAAAAAATACAGAACATAGCACAATGATAATACAATGGAGTTCTTTTCTTCATATAACTAAATACAGCATATAGCAAAACTCTCTTTAATAGAGTTCATACTTTCAATGGCTAGAAAAATAATAAGATAAACTAGTTCATTTTCCAATAGAAGTTACAAAAAATATACCATTTGGTGATGTATTTTATAATTTTATTAGTATCTACGCAATCAAAAAAAACATTAAATAAAAAAATTTAAAAGTACTAAATAATTTTTTAACAGTCATAATCATCAATATTGTACGAATTAGTATTGCACGTGATGACCTCGCTTTGTGGTTTACTAATTCATAGTTACAGATGGATAAACAACGAATTACTGTTGAGTGCGTCATTTAGGCTAATTGATGAAGACTCCAGCACAGCAATGTGTTTGAATGTATTTTGCTTCAAAATAGATACAAAAGATATTTATTAGTGATGATATATTATGCAACGTAATGTAATATATAATAAAATTAAAATAATTGCATGCTCAAATTGTATTTCATGCGATATTGTATAACTAGACTAAATCTTTGATAGTGTGGAATAAATAAACGATAGAATAAAAATATTATTAAAGGAATCACTGCTAAGGCAGTAGTCAATTTGTTGTCACTATATAAACAATGGTAATAATCAAACAAGGATACTGTATACAAGGATTCGAATTACCGTGTATACTTCAATACTATATAAGTGCATGTGGTGTAGTCATATATTAGTTAGGCATGTTAATTTATCATCTGCCTCCTACTGTTTCCTAGTTTCCGGAAATAACATTCAGTAAACGCATAGAAAGCAGCATCGCTTAGTCCAGTCACAGTCATATCAAACTGTAATACCTCAACGTCAAAGGCTTGGATTTATACTTGCAAACAGTAGCAAAATTTGACAATTTGTTCAAAATAACTAAAAATTATAAAATTATAATATACAAGACAAAAAGATGTGAACTTTTGATTAAAATACATTTAAATAGTTCGTACAAATATAATAAAACTGTCAATGTGACATGTCGAAGTGAAAATTTATATCTGAATGATCAGAGATTTTATGTAAAGCCTTTTTTATATAGTATGAATAAAGTTAGATAAAGTTAGAAAATCCATTTTCGAATATTACTTAAGAAAATAAACAACACTGTACTTAAGAAAATAAACAACACTGTAAATATATGGTCGAAAAACGAAATTAATAAATATATGATTTAAAAACAAGATTAATAAATAAACTTCTTAATTACTAATGCTACTTATTCCGTAATGTATGATGAACATACATTTTATGAGTACACGAAAAGTTTTTCAGTTTTCCTGTGTGCCATTAATAGTACTGAACTAATATGCCGAAAGACTAAAGCCCTTCTGTAATCAACGAGTAAGTCCTAGTGGACAACAACTATTTATTAATAAAGTTGTTAAAACTTTGCAGTATTTACCGAAAGCCTTTGTATTTGTAGGAATTGAGGAAAATCTATCAGATGAAAAGCAAGTATAATGGGTAAAGATATTACTTTCATATAATGTATGAAAAAATGTCAGCAATCAGTCATTAACTCATGTTAGTATAAACAAAGTGCAAGTATGGTATCGAGCCATGCCAGACCCTCAAGACTGCTTGTTCAACTTTTTTTTTTCTGCTGTTAGTCCTGCTGGCTATGACAGCGTCACCGGTGAAGTAGGCGGGTGCGGAGATCCACTATTAAAAAGGGAAGCCTGAAGGGCCCCAGGAAAACGTACATCCTGAGGTCTTGTGAGACTCGGACCCCGTGGTCCAGGACACTCAGGACACTACTAGTTTAGAGGCGAGAGTTGTATGTAGTAGATAGATAGATAGATGAAAGAGTAACACTACACTCCCACGACGACAGAACGACGGAGCGACGTGCTTGGGTGGAATCCTCGTGTTCGCTGGCGATGACGTAGTATCTGTGTGTGGTTTTATCTGTTCTGGCCTTTATGCTTTACATCGCGTAATATAGCGTGATCGCGTCATAAGGGTCTAAGAGCACCAATTTGGGTCTTTTCCTTTTGACTTTAGGAGGAGAAGGACCAGCTGGTGGCTTAGCATATGACTCGAACGGTCTTGTTGATGACTTCGAAATGTTCGCGTTGGATCGGTTGAGTGCTAATGCTACACTGACTCTTTAGACTGTCGGCAAGACATTTCGATTTGTCACGGTTGTCGAACACCGATGAAGAGCTCAGCCTGTCGAACGGGGATACTACTTAGATTGTTTCATCTTTCAGGGTTCTCTGCAACGATCTCAACGACGAGTAAGCCTGGTGCGAAGGAGAGGACTCTTAAAGCATGTCGTTTCAGACACCCACCCACCCAGCCACCATCTCTAAAGGTGTTGAGAGCTTGTCCCAACTCCCTTCGGAGATGGCGCAGCTACCGCCGGTTTGTGCTTGTCGGGTAGGTGTCATGGCTCCTAATCCCTGCTGTTTTCAGTTCACTAGATACATAAAGTCCGTAGGATATACACGGCTACCTTCGAAAGTCACGCGGGCCTCCTCAAAGGACGTTCCTATAATATTAGCTAAATGGTTAGTGTAATTAGTCGAGGCTTTTTCAGCGTCTTCGACAAATACAAGCTGGTCAGGTATTTTATCGACGTGGCTGGGAAATGGAATTACTTCTCTAGTTCTCCAGCTTTCTCCAGTTTATTATTATTGTTTTTATTGCGAGTGCCTGTTATTTAAATCTTTAAGGTGTGAAGAAATATATAGCACTTGTTTTAAGCGATTCTCATATCAAGTAGGTAAAATCATTACTAATTGACGGTATAATATTAGTTGTTAGCAAATGACTATATTACTGACAGACATAAGCTGTCAGACAGTCGTCTGCATATAAAATGCCTCATTATAATAGCGTACGTAATGAAAACAATATCTAAACGATCTCACGTGAAACAAGGGTTAGCTAAAGTAATTGCGCAGTTAATGTTTGGGTTTAGTAAACGTTAGTCTTCGATATTACTATGTATTTGAAAATGTAATAACATTGAAAACTATACCTTATCTTCTGAGAAAAGTTGATTTTATATTGCTTGTAGAATTTCATGTCATACACTCTGATTTAAATTTTGAGAAATGTTACGGTTTTAGGTTACTTACAAATATTGGATATAATTATAAAAGATATGCTTAAAAGCAACTCTAGCAATTAAAATCTATATTTACCCAAGCAGTCGTAAAATATTTTGCTTTTCCGTATAATTAAGTTAAAATGAAAGCATGGCTATTTGTAATATTGACTAATATAGATGAGGTCTTATTTCCCTGTTACGTATTTTCAAACATCAATTTCTTATTAAAATAAACAAAAAAATATTCGTTTTAAATATATATAGATGAAAACAGAAATACATTTTTGGAGAATATTTATTTATCTTCACGCCATATAGGATATGGGATACCCCGCAAGGGTGCTACCTTGCCAGAGACGACGAAGCGCCAAACGCTACGATCCCTGCATACCTCTTTCACCTCGGCCACAGACATCAAGCTCTTCATACATGCCCTCCGGGGGGTACTCATGCTTTTTACGTGACCTTCCTCCAGTATCACATATATAATTGGCACTTACTTTATACAAAATGCAAAAAAACTTAATTAATTTTGGGAGAAAATAAAAGTATTCGCAGAATAAGAAAAAAATCTAACGGTAATTTCAATTTATTTAAAAATATATATGTAACTACAAAAATGTAAGCCGCTTTAAATATTGTTATAAGGAAAAACCCTTTTTTAAATGTTTTCACATATTCTGAGAAAGTATGTAATTATTTTAAGTTAAACGCTACATTATTATCACTGTTAAATACATTCTCACCCCTAAATTGTCGATTATAATTTATTTACAACATGTTGTATAAAAGCAATAGCAACACAAAACAGATTAAACATATTTTGTTCTCTAGAGCAATTACCTCTTAAAAATATATATAAAATATTACATACTACGTTTTAATAAATCGAATTGTGAAAGTTTATGCATTTATTGAATAATGATGAACGAAAATTACAAAACCTCATGTTTTTATTGTGAATAAAGTATTAGCTTTGTAGTATTAAAGCTTATCCGTTTAACATTTTAAAAATAACAAACTACAATCTTTTTTGTACAACTACAGTCTTACTACAATAATTAAACGTGAAAAATTACCAAAAGCAGACACACAACAAAATTATTATAATGTTTATATTTTAATCAACTTAAAGTTTTCGTTGTATATGGTTTTGATAGTAAAGCCAAGTCACTCTTTGTATTTGATGAAAACAATTTATCTTATTACTAATTTATGAACATTATCTATATCATTACATAGTTCTACTCATCTCAAACTAATTAAGTTCCATATCAGATCGTGTTGAGAGAAATGTTATCGAACTCCGAAGTTTAGTTAGTTGACCTCTCTAGTTGAACATAGGCATTTATTGATAGTTGCACTGTTTTAACCTTACATTTAATTTAAACGTATTTCCATTTATCTAACAGAATTTAATTTAATTCTATAAATAATTATACATCCTATATTATTAATATATTTAATATGCACGTAATTTTGAATACTTTTATTCTCTCACACAAATTACTTTTGGATAATTTATTATATTTTTAAAGTTTAAACTTAAATAATATCTTTAATTTTTAAATAATAACAATCACCTTAAATTCCTTATAATCCTCTTTTTTTGTTGGTCATAACCCATTTTTATTATATTTATGTTTAATGATCGCTAAAATTCAGTTAGCTATACGGTATCTTTTGACTAAAAGTATTTTAATAACACTTACTAGAAACTACTAAGAGGTAGTAAGGGGATACTAGCGGGAAAACGGGCAATTAAAATTAGTTTTTATTGTCATATTCGGTTTCAGCGATCCCAAAAACCTAAGAATAATGGGGTCTCCCCTCTGGTTCATGATTTTTCTTTTGTGTGCCTGTGTTATTATTAATTATAAATATTTAATTAAATTTATTATTTCAACTATGTTTTTGAAGATTCAAGTCATATTAAGTTGTATAATCAACACGAGATAAGTGAGTTATTATCCATTTTATACGAAAATAAAACACGAAGCTATATTTAAAGAGAAAACTATATTTTATAAAAAAAAATTGTTTCTAATATCACAAACGACATTACTAATAGATAATGTAAAGTAAGGTTTTAGCCGATTACTGTCAGACATCAGAAAGAAAATATTAAGTTAAACGATGTATTATAATCACTGTTAAACACGTACTTGCCTAAATCTTCGATTAAACTTTATTTTACAACATGTTGTATAAAGCGTTGTCAACACAAAACTAATTAAACACGCTATTGTTCTCTAGAAGAGTTGCCTTTTAAAAATATTACGAACAGCGTTTTTATCTCCTCAGAAGCCGAACGAGGTGCGGCTTAATTGTGAAAGTTTATTCGTTTATTGAAAAATGTTGAACGAAAATTATAAACACTTCCCTTGTACAGAACATTTTTATTTTTACTTTTTGCTTATCCGTTTGACATTTTTAAAATAACAAATTAATATAATAAAATAAAAAATATGCAAATTTTTAAATCAGCAAATTTTTTAATTAATGTTATGGTAGTTACTTGCCATATGTAAGTATTTGCAATAGATTTAACGAACTTAAGAATTATGGAGCATTAAGTTGTTTAATACTTTCAATTTATCTTTTATCTATTTCAATATTACATCTGCCAAACTTCAAAGATATAGTGTAAATAAATCTTATAGAAGATTTGCTAATGCTGGAAAGACTTGTGGCTCACTCATCATTAATTTCTCGCTCACATATTCTTAATATATATTTATTTCTCTTATCTCAGATAAAGAAACATTTAGCGGACAGACTACCTTGGATAACCTATAATAAAAAAATACAAGACAAAACTATTACAACTATATTCCATTATATCTGTGGTTATTTAGTTTTTTTTTTCTGTAACTGAGTATTTTTACATTCGAGATAACTGATTACTTTATAAAAAATAGAATATTAATACAAGTACGCGCTTTCATTTTCATATTTTCATTGTAGTTACGCTTAGATCTAAAATTACAAATTTTAACTAAACAAAGAGTTGTTAATTAAAAAAAATATCTTACTTAACAGAGTATGGGTAATAAAAGGGAATAATATGTGAATTTAAGTAATTAGGATGATTCACTGACCGTAATTATTAAAGTAATGACCTTGATACACCCTTAAAAATCGTGAGCTAATGTTATGTCATATATGTCCTTGTATTTCAGAATATATTAATTGTGCGTGATCATAAATGTATGTATTTATCATATATTCAAGAGCCTTCCTCGGCTTAATGTGGATTCTTTAAGCTTATTCATATCTACTTGAAATTCGACTAAAATAAAGATGTCGGTTATAGTTTTATTTATTAATAAGAAATGTTATATTGAAATAGGTATGGTAATACTCTTTATTAAATATTTAAGTAATTTGTTTTGTAAGAATATAATATTAATACGACTTCGGATTCTGTTAACCCCCTTTATGGTTTTTTTTATCTAACAGTTGAGAAAACAAGCTTGCGGGTCAGAGATTTTTGTTATATACTTTATTGTTTGGAGATGATGTATTGAGGTTCTTTGTATTGTCTGTTTCATTTTCTAAACAACATGTACAGATCCAGGAATTAATAAAAACAATACATAGAAAAAATAGGCAGTGACCACATTTCGCTATTCAATTCTATTTGCAGACTTATAATTAATGTCAAATAATATAATGTAACATACATACTAATATTCATATACATATTATTTCCTTCATATTTTTTTAATGCAGGTAATTAAAATTGTTTTTCGAAACACTAAGAAATAGTTGTATGATTCTTCGCATCTCAAAATTTCATTAGGCCTTTTTGTGTCTATAGTGTTATTGTTTAAATAAAACGTCATCATGTTAATGGCGAAACGAATATAGGTGCCGGGAAAACATCGGGTTTATTTTTTTAATTAAAATAACATTGAAAAATAATTAAAAGGTTTTAGATATGACAAAAACAAGAGACAAATTGATGGTAAAAGACAATCTCTTGGGGTAGTTACAAGAGTGCAGGATGAAATACTATATCTGGGCAAGAAAAGTGACAAGATTGAAAGAAAGAAATATATTGAAACACTCTTCTATAATATAAAAATGAATCGCAAAATGTGTTGGTAAGCGCATAACTCAACAACGCATGGACCAATCTTAACAATTTTTTTTAATGTTCCTTGAAGTTCAAAGATGGTTTTTACGGCGAGAAAAATTCAAATTATTTCCAGGAAAACCCTAAAAGAGCACTTTTCTTTTTCCTATACAAATATTTTCTAACTAAATGTACAGTCAATTTGAAATGTATTGCTATTCAATAAAGTTCATATTAAATTACAAGCACTCATTGTTGTCTAAACAATATAGGTGTGTTGCTAACGTCGAAGAGTCAATTCGCGCTTTATTGTCGCTGCACAACGTTCAAATTTAATCAAATATATGTGTTCACCCGACCAAATTGAAAAGTCACAAAATCTAAGAGCTATAGATTTGATTGGCCTTGGAATATTCTTTTTTTTGTTTTAGTTTCGGAATGAGACATAAATTGTCATCAGTTTTCATGTGATTGTATCTATCAAACAAACTGCGTTAAAAAGCGTTTATAATATTTAATAATTAATTTTGATTGTTTTATATCGTGTTTTGCGCAAAGTGTTTTAATACCTGTGATTAATAATTATTTCATGTGACATAATTTAGGTAAATATATTCGATATGCCTCCTATAAGACGAAGTAATTTAGGTAGAAGAATCCGAAATGCTACAAACCAAACTAATTACCGATCTTATCATACTGCACATGAACGTGACGACCGAAATGAACGCGAAAGAATTCGTATATCACGAACGCGGGAAGCGAGAGCGAGAGATTCAACTAATAATCGCGAAAGTTTGAATCGAGCTGCTTTCAATTACGATTTGTCAATTGACTACAGTAACCACCAATGTGTTACTATTGGATCTATGAACTTGGTTTGCTCTCATTGTAAGGCATTGAAATACAAAAATGAAGCCAATGGATTGTGTTGCGCAAATGGGAAAGTGAAATTGATACCATTGGATCCACCACCAAAGCCATTGTACTCATTGGTTTTAGGAATAGATACATACACATCCATACACTTTTTGTCAAATATCGTACAATATAACAATTGCTTTCAAACGACGTCATTTGGAGCAAAAAACGTACTTCGGGAAAATTTCATGCCAACTTTTAAGGTAATGTAATATAGCAGTTAATCATTATTATTTTAATGAACAAAATTACCTGTTAACTAAGTAACATTAACCTTCAGTTCTCTAAACCCCGAAACATATATTATTACTGTCATAATATTATTTGGTGATTCAGTATTAACAACACTGTTATTATTTTAAAACACAATATAATTATTTGATGATGGATATTAGTTACAACTAATTATTACATATTGATATACCTAAGCATATCAATTATTATTTGGTGATTCAAATTAGGAGACAGATATACCTTTTAGGAACAAATATTATTTATATTTGGCAATTTTTTTTTTTTATCTACAGATACAAGGCTAAATATATCATAGAGCAGGTTCACTGTTACCAGTGTCAGATAGCAATTACAAATTCTTGAAAATTTGTTTCATGGGCAATTCACCACAAGAAATTGATATGTGTTGTTCACATAACAGTTCACTAAAGAAGTCTATTGTAAAACAATTACAAAATTTATTTCATGAGCACAATCAATTGATTATGTTGTTTAAAACTGCACTGGATCTGATGCCATCTGATAATCACAAAATTGTAATCAGAGCTGATAAAACACCTGTTGGCCAATATGCAATACGTTTTAATGCACCAACTATTGATGAAGTTGCTATCGTTGTAGTTGGAGAAAACTTGGAATCCCGTGATATTGTTTTACATCGTCGGAATGATCAATTACAACGTATAAAGGAAACACACCGCTCATATAACGCACAGCAATATCCCATTATATTTTGGAAAGGTGTAGATGGCTATGATTTCTCAAACAAGATGATAAATCCCATTACAGGTGTTAAAAAAATATTAGTTTAGCTATGGAGATATATTATCAGTCACTATATTATTATTTTTTTTATTTTCAATGTTACGAAAACAAAAATCTATTTTCAGGTTCTGAAACCTACAAAAAAGTCAGTTCAATGAACTATTATTCCTACCGCTTAATGATTCGTGAAAGACAATCACATACTCAAATGTCGGCGATTATATCACAAGTATGTTGTAGACATGTATGTTAAAATTGAAACGGAGAGATTAACATTCATCAGGATGAATCAGACCAAACTCAGATCTGAAGAGTATATTTACCTTCGAGATGCGATTAATACTGATGGAAATGCACAGAATGTTGGTCGGATGACTATTCTTCCAGCAACATACATCGGAAGCCCTCGACATATGCATGAATATGTTCAAGATACCATGTCATACGTTCGTCATTATGGTACCGCAGATTTGTTCATCACATTTACATGCAATCCACACTGGCTACAAATCAAGCAGGAGTTATTCCCTGGGCAATCATCATTGATCGTCCTGATAGTACAGCCAGAGTCTTTAGACAAAAGTTGAAATCTTTAATGGATTTCATTGTGAAACATTATGTGTTTGGAGTGACACGCTGCTGGATGTATTCTGTGGAGTGGCAGGAACGGGGATTGCCACATGCACACTATTTGATTTGGTTAGTTGAAAAGATAAGGCCAAATGAAGTTGATGCAGTAACATCAGCTGAAATCTCTAATGTAGAAGCAGATTCTGGATTGCATGAGGTAGTTATCAAAAACATGATACATGGTCCCTGTGAAAATCTTAATCAAAATTTACCGTGGTTGGTGGATAGTAAATATTCAAACGATATCGACGGACATTAATATCTGAAACTGTTGATGGTGATTTGTGTGGATCATGCAGAGAGGCTTGCCAACTTTTGCGATTGCTAGAAAATGATGCTCATTGGGATCAAACTCTCAATGATGCTGTAATAACATCACAAGCTCATCAAATACGAACATTGTTTTCTATAATCATATCTACATGCTTCCCATCAAACCCAAAGTATTTGTGGATCAAGTACAAAGATATTATGTGTGATGATATTTTGTATCAAATACGTTTTAGAAGGGGAAATCCAAATATATAAATCAGCTAAGAAATTTACAATGAAGTATTGATTTCAATTGAGGACATGTGCTTGATGATGTCAAACAAACTAATATTTCAATTAGGCCTGGCCGCGTCCAATCGTCCAATGCATGATGCTTTTAACCAAGAGTTGCACCGAGAAATACTGTATGATCTCAACACTTTGAAAGAATTAATTCAAACAAATGTTCCACTATTAAATGAACAACAGAAGTATGTATTTGATACACTTATGAAAGTAGTAAATGATAAAAGAGGAAGGATTTACTGCTTAGATGCACCTGGTGGTACAGGAAAACTTTTTTGATTTCATTGATATTAGCAACAACTCGCTCACAAAATAAAATTGCACTTGCACTCGCTTCGTCGGGAATCGCAGCAACTTTGCTTGAAGGTGGTAGAACAGCTCATTCAGCACTAAAATTGCCCTTAAACATGCAAAGCAACGAAACTCCAACATGCAACATTTCTAAGAATTTTGCAATGGCAAAGGTTTTGCAGCAATGTGAAGTGATCTTTTGGGATGAATGCACGATGGCACATAAAAAATCTTTGGAGGCTTTAGATAGAACCTTACAAGATCTACGGAGCACTCATAACCAGTTTGGTGGTGCCATTATTTTATTAACAGGAGATTTTCGTGAAACATTGCCAATGATTCCACGATCAACGCCAGCTGATGAACTTAATGCATGTTTAAAGTCCTCCAATTTGTGGAAGCATGTGAAGGTGTTACACGTAAGCAAGAATATGCGTGTCAAGATGCAAAATAACCAATCTGGAGACATATTCTCTAAACAACTCATTGACATTGGTAATGACAAATTGCCTATAGACACCTTGACTGGTTGCATTAACTTTCCTCAAAGTTTTTGTCAGTTAACTAGATCAAAAGATGAACTTATTCAAAAGGTGTTTCCAGATGTTGCTCAAAATTACAGAAACCATGATTGGATGAGCGAACGGGCTATATTGGCTGCAAAAAACATAGATGTAAATGAATTTAATTTCAAAATTCAAGAATAAATTACAGGCGAATTGAGGATACATAAATCAGTTGATTTAGCTATTAACCAATATGATGTCGTCGACTATCTGCCTGAATTTTTAAACTCGCTGGATTTACCAGGCTTGCCACGTCATAATCTTCAATTAAAGGTTGGATCGGTAATTATAATGTTCAGAAATATCAACCAACCGCGTCTATGCAACGGCATACGGTTATCGATAAAAAAATTATTGAACAACGTGATAGAAGCAACTATACTGAAAGGAAAGTAGGAGAAGACGTTTTGGTACCACGCATCCCAATGATTCCGACTGATGTACCATTTGAATTTAAACGACTACAATTTCCAGTGCGACTTGCTTTTGCTATGACCATAAATAAGTCCCAGGGGCAATCATTAGGTGTTTGTGGTATTAATCTAGAAAACCCATGTTTCTCACATGGTCAATTGTATGTTGCCTGTTCCCGTGTTGGAAAACCATCAGATTTGTTTGTATATTCACCAGGTAATCAAACAAAAAACATCGTGTATCATAAAACACTACAATAAAAATAAAACACTCACTTGATTTACAATAAAGCGATTACTGAAAATACTTATATACGTTTTATTTCATTATTTTTTATTTCATCGGTTATTAACCCTATGTTAATAATAATAGTAAAAAATAATTAATTATCTCCATGTTTTGTCATTGAAGCACCAACTTTATAAATATTTGTCACCTTTAGGTTCCCACTATCACTTTAGATTAACTTTCAATCAGGTTTGAACCTTAAGTTCCCCTCTTGGTTTGAAGCCCTCTGACAGACATCCCAGTCTGAGGTTTTTAGTGGGTCTCAAAAGGGTGGCCAAAGTTCATGGAAGCGAAGATACTTAGGTGCCCCGAGCTGACCTTTTTCTTTAATTCTCCTAAACTGAACCGTCACCATGATGATAGGGCGATGTGTGAGGGTCAGCAGAGTAAAAACGTCTTAAAGTCGAAATATAAACTGCCACATTCCAAATCTATGTGACAGAACGAAGTCTGCCAAGTTGTATAAAAATTGTTGTATTTATTATAAAAATGTATTTTTTTCATTTTTCATGATTTATCTTTTAAAATTTAAATGTTTTGAGTTTAACTTTTATTATATGCATTAGTAAAACCACCAAATATTTTTAATTATGAACATCTTATTAAAATAATAAAGTAACATTTACTTATCTATAGATTTACTTATTATATTATTTAAAATATTAAATAATAAAAATATCCACCAGAAATCTTAATATATATAAATCACGTGTCACGTTGTTTGTCCGCAATGGATTCCTAAACTGCTTAACCGATTTTAATAAATTTACACACCACATACAGTTTGATCTAACTTAAAAGATAAAATAATTTTCAACTCAATTCATAGTCGCAATATTATTTTATTGCAAATTATTTGTTTATTATTTTGCAGTTAGCTCCTAACAATTTTAAAAGATGGCGGTGTCTATTGATAGGATTGAGAAATTACGAATGAGGTATCTACCCTACCTACCACATAAGTTTAGTGTTCCAAGTTATTTACTAAATACTTTGTAATACACAAATAGTGTTATAAATTTGGATTAAATTTAAAAATAATTTTGTTTTGATTTTTGCTTAATATCGACTGTAAGAAAACATTATGGTTTTTAATCTGTCATGAAAACCATAATGTTATCCCTTAAATAGTTTACTACAATGTAATATATCAAAAACAATAGACACAGCAACGCGTGACCGGGTCTGCTAGTCTCTTAATAAAATTCAAAAGTATTACTCGCAATAAATCTCTTATTTTTAGTTAGTACACAACTTTCAACTTAATTTACAAATATAACAAACCTTAGCATATTCCTACTTAGTACATTGAATAGTAATAATTGATATGTTATTTTAAACAAATTGTGATGTATGACGAGGAGGTTACAAAATATTTAGATAAAAATAAATAAACTATGTATAAAATAGTGAATAATTATTCTAGATATAAACATTTGATTCAGAAGTTAACACTGTAGTCTTATTTACGACTAGATTACTTGTATAAATGTAGCTATTAAAAAAATTCTTAAAAGACTAATCTTTTTACTATGCATGTTTTTTTTTTTTTTTTTTTTTTTAAAAGACCATAGACATTTGTCAATGCCTTTCATTGTGATTTTAAACAATTTTATTACGATTTTAATTGCGATGGTAACTTCGCAGGAAATTGTACACCTGCACAAGTTTTCGAAAACTATTTTAGAAATTGATAATAATAATAAATAAAGTAAATAGTAGTAGTAGTAAGCTAGGTTGTTCACTAGCTTTTTCATAGCCTCGGAGTCGCGGTGAGAAATTGCCATCTTGAGGTTGTACTCTAGAAGGATGAATCCAATGAACCTTACAATGGCGTCTTCGTCGATATCTGTGTAGTACGTAGAACTTCTTGTGTGTCTAGATAAAGCCACCACTGCGTGTGGGACACTTGTCAGGTACGATTTTGGTTTGGATTTCGTTTGGATGATTATAACCGACTCGTATGTTAATCCCTGAGCTTCATTGATGGTGAGGATGCGCGAGTTTTCCCCTTTTCCGTACCCTAGGTTTGTAAGATCCGCTTTTTCAGTCTGTGTGTGGACCAGGTACAGGGTATTAGGAAAGTCAGCTTCGATGGTAGCACCCGTAAACCTGACTGTTCTCAGAGAGCGAGTCAATGAATGGGCTGAGTATATGCCGTTGTATACCTCGTTTAGAGCATAGCTTACGTCCAGGGGAGATCGGTAGGTTCTTAAGAGCTCTTGACTGATAGACGTCACGAGGTATGGGCTATTATATTTCCTATGGAACAGATTTAGCCGGTCTATATAAGGAATATGGTTTTGTGTCTCCGATTAGTGTGACTGCTTTGGCCTCTGTTAGTCGGGCCGCCATAACAATCGCTCCGAAATGGTTCATCAAGGCCTCGTCAACGATAAGTCGTTCAGGCTTTTCTTTGACGCCATTTATTAATATTGAAGCGATCGTTCGGACTTTAGTCTTCCCGTCCTTTGGACAACTGAGGGCGAGTTTTTTCCTTAGCTCTAATGCTGCCTCAGTCGTCGTTGTTGCTATCAAGTCACTTTCAGATACGAAGTTGTTTACTACCCAAGTCGATTTTCCACATCCAGGAACGCCGTTGAACCAGTGGAAAATTGGTGCTTCCCAGTCTTCCCAGGGTCTTGCGGAATCCTCTACGGCTGTAGCCATTTGGAGGATGTTATCTTCCAGCGAGACCTCTGTGCAGCGGGCTACTACAAGTATTGAGTCTTCAGCGGGTGTTAAATACTTGGGCGGTCCAGTTACTCCTTTGGGGGTTTCAGCTAAATAGCTGAACGTAACGAATCCATTTTTAGGGCTGTAAGCCGCCATGTGGGGAATTTTAGGTGTTTTATCCCGTACATATTCAGATGTAGTGTTGTTGAAAATGGCGGCTTTTTCTTCCTTGAGTAATACTTTAAGAAGACCTTCGTTTTCAAGTTCGAAGGTCCGCCTGATCTTTTCACAGATCGCAAGGTTAGTTTTGATTGTTTCCCTTATAGATGCTGTGTATTCAAGAAACGCGTTTCGCATATGTTCGTTGGCACCACTGGCGGATGGTAAATCGGGTGCACTTTTTTGTCCCATGTCGGCTCTAGTTCTGTTCTTTTTATGATATTTTTGCTTCGGTTTTAGCATTGTAATCATCTTATTAAATCTTTTCTTAGTTTTTAATTTGTCCTGTGTTATTTTGTTGGATTGAATTTTGATGGCAATTTTCTCTTGAAGGCGTGCGGAGCTGCTTTGTAGGCTCTGGTTGCTTGGTTCGCCTCAGGTGTTTTCGGGAGTCGTAGTCCTTTTTGGTGTTTTTCTTATTTTAAGGAACGTTAGGTCTTCTCCGCGGTCTTCATATATACAACCACGTCGTGGTACCTTGAAGCATTTATACATCTTATGAGATTTGCTACAGTTCCTTTGTCATAGCCAACTCGCATAGCGTCAACGCTTATTGTTTTTGGACTTGTGTTAATATTTTCAGCTACTAGTGTGCTCAGGTGATCGAGCATCTTACATGCATTTGTGTAAGAGGACTCTGGGTAATTAGCGTCCAGTAGTGCGATGGTTTTGTTCTTCCTCCGCACTATTCGGCAATCCCAGTCCCCCAATGTGACTTTTGGCATGCTGTCGTACATCAACCTCTTCATTGTTGCCCTATCGGTACTTCCTTTAGTGAGGGCAGCTAGTCCGGGTGAGATGTATACCCAGTTTTTTGGTCCTACGATGCAAAAACTGAAACTTATTTTTTCTTGGTCGTCGTTCATGTATAGAGCTACTGGTTTAGTCCGAAGCCCTGGTGTACTAGGTTGTCCATTATCCAAAAAGCGTTGTAAGTTCGACTTTTGTATCCCTGTAGGTTTGATAGGTGGTTTTGGTGTGAGTTTGATAAGACTCTTGTTTTCCAGAGGTCTTTTCCTTAAAGCGATTTTACTGCCATTTCTTCTCATGGCAACCAGGAAAATTTCTTCTAGAAAATCTAAGAGAACTGGGCGTCTTTGATCATCGGCCATGAGGGTTTTTATGCCGATTTTCTCCAGTTTGGTATGGAGTTGAATTTCCAGGTCCGATCGAGATGACGAAAAACGCGGACAGTCTAGTATTATGTGCCATACTGTCTCTTCGGTGGACGAGTCACACTCACAGCCCGGAGAGTCTTTTAATTTAAATAGGTGTAGGTATTTTGCTATGCCTCCGTGGCCCGTCAGGATTTGCACGTGTCTAGGATTCCACTTGGTTTTCCTTGTAATACGAAAAGCTGTGGCGACATCTGGTAGGAACTCCTTTGTGATTTTTCCTGTGCTGGATGTTGTATCTCTGTCCTGCCACTTTTGTACAGATTCTTCACGGATAGTCTTCTTAACGTAAGCTACTGGTATCTCAGCATAATCATATTTACTGTTAATTAGCGTAGCGCTTTTGGCGAGTTCATCAGCTCTTTCGTTGCTAACCGTACCTATGTGTGCTCGAAGCCATGTCAGTTTAACCTCTCGTCCTTGGGTCCTAATGTCCTTGATGTTCTGCTGTATCGCCCTTGCTAAGGGATTTGTTGTTTTAAGGTTCCTTAACAAATCGAGTGACGATCTTGAGTCACTCAATACAGTGGCTTGAGGATTATTGTTGTTTTTGATCTCTTGGGTAGCCCTGTATAGGGCGTACAGCTCAGACTGAAACACCGTACACGAGGGATGCAGACTAAAGACTGAACTTTTCTTCTCTTTTCCTTTCTCCCACCAGGTGAAGGCTGCTCCTACTTTCTCTTCTGTCTTGCTGCCGTCCGTGTAGATTTGAGGGCCGGAAATGTGGCGGGAGTCTTGGAGCTCCAAGCTACTGTCTTCTAGAAGGTCGTAGTCTATGGCTTCCGACAGGGATGGTTGTCGGAACTCTTTAAAGCTCGTGTCTGTTTCGAGACGCATGTTGGGAGGGATATAGGCTGTTAATTTACCCCTTTTGGTTCTATGAAGGTTAGCCTGCTCTTGGATCCTGATATCCAATGGTAGCAGTCCGGATAAGATGAGTGCTGAGGTACATGAGACCGTGCGGTAAGATCTACATATTTTTTGCGCGAATCCCCTTTGGAGCATGGATAATTGATGCTGCACCATGTTCAGGTCTGTAGCATGGGACCATGCGCTGGAGCAGTATGTCATTATAGGCTCAATAACCGCAATGTAGATGGTTCTTATTATCTCCGAGTTAAGCCCCCAAGTGACCTTTGCCGCACGCGCTAGTTGTTTATAAATGCCCATAGCTTTCCGACATTGTGCCGCAACGTGTTATTTGAAAGTCAGTTGCCTATCTATTATTACCCCTAGGAGTTTTAACTCGGTGACTAGTTTCAATTTTGTTCCTGCCATGTGTAGGATCGGGGGAGTGTACTTAAGTTTCTTAGTGAGGAGCATCGCTTTGGTTTTGTGCGGTGCGAAACTGAGCTTATTTTTGTTCCCCCATAGCATTACGTGTTCCAGAGTTTTATTACCTTCAAGTTCTAATATGTCGATTTGCTTATTCGAAAAGACGAGTATCACGTCGTCAGCAAAAGCTTGGCAGTACACTACTTCTTCTGTTAGTTGGTGTAATAGCGAGTCAATTATCACGTTCCAGAAGGTTGGTCCACCGATTGATCCCTGAACGCATCCCTTGGTAGTTTTCTTTTCGCTCGTTTGTCTCGCGTAGTTGACCATTATCTTGCGGTCGTTTAAATAGTTACCAACTAATTTGAAGAGGTTCTTTGGGCACTTCTTTTTGACAAGTTGTTGTTTAAGTGCCGGCCACCAGGCGTTGTCAAACGCACCCTCGATATCTAAGGAGACCACCAACACTGATTTTCTCTCACTCATTTGTACTTTAAGGTGGTCGTCGAGAGCGTCTTCCGTACTGCGCTGAGGTATAAAGCCATATTGCTTGTCGCTTAGTTTTGGGAGTATGCGCCATTGGAGGCGACCTACCAGGAGTTTCTCTATGATCTTACCTAGCACGGAGAGAAGGCCGATCGGTCGGTAAGACTTGGGATGTGTATAGTCTTCCTTTCCTGGTTTTCTTATAATGACCACGTGGGCTACCTTCCATGATTTAGGAAAGTAATTGAGGGACAAACACTTGTTAGCTATTGCTAGGAAAGTATCCTTTCCACTGCGGATAGCTGCTGTGCAGATGTCTGCGGTCAGTCCGTCCGGGCCAGGTGCCTTCTTTGGATTCAGTGTTTGAAGCACCGTTTCCAGTTCCGTGAGGGTGAAAGGAGGGTCATCCTCCGGGAGATCTTCTGGATCAAAGCTTGAAGCCCAACTCCGAGTATGCCGATGACACGGGTGATCAGTGGTCTCGGAGTCTTCTGGATAGAAAGTCTGAGCCAACAGCTCTCTATTTGGGCTTTATCTGCTTCGTTCTTGTACTCCTCTTTAACTTTCAGGTACTCATCTATAACGTACTCTTTCCTGGAGGGAGCTGCGTTCCTTATCCTTCTTTTGTGTCGGAGCACTTTCTTTCATTGTTCGTCGAGGGTCTTGGACCACCAAGGTGGCAATGACTCTTTTATTTTCACACCGAGCTTTGGAATGCTGCTTTCACAAGCCTCGTGGATGGTTTCCATGTAGGTGTTGACGGTCTTTTCTAGCGCGGTCGGATTTTCCAGCCTTTCGATATTGTCAGGGTTGATGTTTTTATCTCTAAGTAGCGTTTCAAAAAGCAAACAGAAGTTTTTCCAATTAGCCTTCCTGGAGTTGTATTTCCGTGTCGTGATGGGCCTTTTTGATTTAAGTGGCCGCCTCAACCGTATCTCAAAGGTAATGGCGTTATGGTCTGATGTGATAAGATCTCTATTCACTGTCCAATCATCTAAGCGTCCCAGGAGCGACTGACTACATGCAGTGACGTCAATGATACTGGTACATAAACCGCCTCCCCTGATTGTCTCGAAGGTGTGTTTCCTGTATTTTGAATGTGAAGATCTAATTCATTTAGGAACGCATTGTACATCTCGCCTCTTTTGTCTTCGGTGATACTACCCCACCACGGACTCCAGGCATTGATATCCCCAGCGATGATTATATCTCTTGTGTTGTCTGTGAGCTTTTTATATGTTGTCTTGACCCTGTCGAGGTATGACGTGATGTCTTTATCTCCTTCCAGATATTTTGACATTAAACCCAACTGTATGCCGTCACCTCTTAACAAAACAGCTGCTTCCGTTTCGGTTACAAGCTGAGGGTCATGTATGACTTCCCAGCGGTCGCCGAAGACTATAATTGCTGCTTTCACTGGTTTGATACGGCCAAGGGTGCACTGGATAACTTGAGTGCCTGGACATTGCATGAGTACCTCGGTGCTTCCCACGTAAGGCTCTTGCACTAAGGCTATTGAGATGTTTTTCTCCTTGGCCGCTAGATGGAGTTCAGCCGTTGCAAGTTTCGATCTCTGGAGATTTGCTTGTATTATTTTTATGTTATTCGGTCCCTTTTTCTGGCCGACAGCACCTTTAACAGTAGGTGATTCTGGATCTGGCTATGGCGTCCCATTTGAGTATTTCTTTACACTCCGCGTTGAAAGCATTGTGGTTGTGTTCACCATCGCCCCTGTTGCTCTCGATACAGTTTATACAGGTAGGTGATTTACCCTCCACTCTGTTTTTACATTTATCCCATGTGTGAGGTCCTCCGCAGTGACTGCAAAGATGTTCCTTCTCTTGGCAGAGCGTCTTGGTATGTCCAAAACCTAGACATTTGATGCACTGCAAAAGAGGGGATTGGTCTGCGACCGGTCTTCGTTGCAGACCTATAAAAACATGTCCTACATCTATTAGAGCTTTGTGGGCCTCAGGGGATAATTCTATCACCAGATGGCATTCTAAAGGATTTCGTGCCCTTTTCCTGTAACGTACTCTAAGCTTGGGATCCGACTTGACTATGCATGTTTTAAGAAGCATAGTCTAATCAATCAAGAAAGTTTATTACAAAAAGTTTTATTGCTTCTATTATAGAAATTATTTTTAATAATAAATCTGAAATGTATTATGTATTCAGAGCAAGCTAACGTAAATAAACATTAAACTTAGCTTTTGCCTGCACTGTGTAGATTAAAATATCAATATAAATGTTTGTTTTATTCATACAGTATCAGGTGTGCTGATCAAATTTAAAATAAGCAAATATCTAGACTAACAAGATAACGGAAAGTTTGCTCAAACACCTTAATATTTAGAGGAATAGTTCGTCATGTTCAATAGTTCGATCCGAAAACTTAAACTTTAACAAAACCAGCACTTCTCTGTACGTGATTTAATGCCACATATCGCACAGCACTATAGCTTTGTTGTACACTTTAACAAACAAAGTACTGTTGTAAGTTGAAATGTAGGTCTTGCTCCTATCTATCTATGTTCTAGCACTTTTTAAATATATATGACCAGTTTAAATAATTAATCATTGAGAGACACTATGATTGAAAAGCTTTAACTATTGCAGTTTTTGTATTGTATTGTAACATACTTGTAATACCACACTATGTTTACCAATAAATAGGAATAAAAATTAGAGTTTTCAATACTCGTGTAATCCATATTATATATTCCAATCGAAAACTATTGGTCGTACTTAATTAGATTTTTCTTTTTTTACCTATGGCGAAGTCACTTACTTTAGTTACTTCAATATCAATCCTGATAATACACGTTCCATGTTTTCACAATAATTATGAAAAATAAGGCCAAAACAAAGAAACATTTAATGATTCTTGCAATCTTCTACATTCTGGTCATAAAAGTATTTAATTTATATATATTTTATAATTTATATATAGTTTATTTAATTTATATATAGTTTTAAAATCATTCTTCCCGTGTCTTTTAAATACATATCGCTAGTAAACTCGTCTGCCCCAAGTTGTGCTTCTCTATCAACAAAGCTATGGATTGTTTTTTGCTAATCTGAAACTTATGCATATTCTGCTTTCTTAGCTCTGCTCTGCTTTCTTCATTATGTAAGGTTGATGAAATTATTAACAGAATTTAATTATCAAAAATAATACTAAAAAAAATATATTGCCCGATTATCCAAAACTAATACTTATACAATATCTTAACTAAGGTCCCTTATGTTAACTTATATCCGTAAATATCAATGAAAATATACTTAATATAAAATAAATATATGATTAATAAACTCCGACTGTTAATAAAAATACCTATATTCAATTAGGGAGGGTTAGTAATTAAACATGGGAGCTCGGTAACATTTCTCTCGAAACGCTCCGATATCGAACTTAATTAGTTTGAGATGAGTAGACCAGAGACCTGTCTAATGAGTTTGATAATCTTAATAAAATTAAAAAGCCAAACCCAACTTTGAAACAATTGTTGTGATACTAATTACTTTAAATTCCGATCAAAAGGCTTTAATTGAATCAGTTTGAGATGAGCTTGTTTTAAATGTAAGATGCAACAGCTTTTGTATTTGGCTTTATCTTTATATACTCTTAATTAAAATATTATATTAGGTATTAAAAATATATACAATATTTTTAGCAAATTATTCCTACCACAGAGCGTTTCATTACTCGCTTGAATATATGGTAATGTATTTTTGTATCCAATATTTTAATATACACTCTTAATAAACATAGTTTGATTATTTCATTGTTTCTTTAAAATATTTGTATTTATTTATAAAGTTAAATATTAATACCTTAACTTGAATTTCATACAAATTCATAAAGAACATAATATTTTTATAGTATTTGATAAGATATAGAAAGTATGAAAAAACCTACTACTTTTATATGATTCCATTTGGGTTGATATGACTACTTTAATATTATACTTTTTAATACTTTTTTTTATATTTAACAATATTAACTAGTACGATTGATGTATAAATTATTATTTTATTAAATATTTTACTGGTTAACTCATCGTGAAATTCTAAGTAGCTCATAAATCGCTGCACCAAGTTTTAGTATAACCACTTACGACGATGTTAATTCATGTCACTCTGGTACTACGATAGTACTAGTGGCTCAAAGATATAATTTTCTGTATTTTTTCTGAAGTCTTCAATTAGGTTGTAAATAAAGTACATAAAGTGCATCATAAATTACATATTATTAGTTATTATTTTATTATCAATACCATCAAAGTGTAAAAATATGTTAGGAATTAAATTAAAAATAATAACAAAATGTAAAAGAAACAAAGTTTATCAAATTTCTGATATTGTTTAAATAAAAAGATTACTGAATAAGTTAAAAATGTAACAAACGAATATATTTTTATTGGTTAAGTTGTGTTAAGATACGTATGTTAATTATAAAAACTAAAATCTAATACAGTTATATTTTATAAAGTTACATATAACAAGTTATTCCAAACTTAAGTATCTCACAACAAACATCTGGATTCAGTTAAATGTATCTCTTAGATAACAACCCCTGTTCATGGTAATATTCAGTATAAAATAAGTATATTAAACCACATTATCTTTGATAGTCCCATACAAAGTTATTATTCCGTAATTGAATCTCTTCTACTAAGTGATATAGTTATATTATTGATATTAGAAGGTATTAGAAGTTAAATTAAAGTGTAACTTTATTATAACATTCAGACCATTATAATGATCTATGATGTGTTATGACTATTTTATTTAAAGCACTTGAAAACAATTCTTGAAGATATTTGCTAACAATTCCCTTAATGATTTCTGATTAATTAATTCCGTATTAGAAATGTACAACTTTGTCACTAAAAATCTTAATAGAACATAGAAACACTTTCTAACATTAAAAGATGAGGACGAGTATAAATTTAGAAAAGTCATTTCTTTAGGTTTTACTTTGATAATTTTATTTCTCAGCTGGATACGACTACGATTTAGCCCAGACAGGTGACAGGCAGACGTCTGCGATAAGAGATATTAAAAGATTTACAACTATATTTTTTGGTATTTATGTATACACGCTGTCTGTCATAATTCTGCATCTTAACACTTTTCTAATTATCTATTAAAATAGGATTTCTTTTCTCTTAATAATATAGTACAGTTCTATATGAAAAAATGAAAGCAAAATATAACAAAAAAGTTTTATTGTCTGCGCAGGCGAAGACTACGGGACTCAGATAAAACTTCTTAGACTGTATCGTCTGGAACATTACACTTTTTCATAGAACTAAATTTTCATTTTCCTGAAGTTTTTTGCTTGGCGATCTGATAACTCTTTTGGTTTGAAGTGATTTAATCTTGGGGGACTTTTTGTGAGACATAACAATAGTGATTGTTTTGGATTGAATTAATTATACTTTATCTTTAAGACATAATGTCGTTTTGCAATATAATTATTTTCTTAATTTGTTAAAATAATATATTTTTATGTTATATGTACCATATAATAATATATGATTTAAAGTACAAGCAAATATTAAATAAATAATTTTAAATAAATAATAAACAATTTTTCATCTTGCAAATTTCGAACTTGTGACCTCTGATGAACTATTATATTATTATTATATATTTTCATACATATGTTTAGTTCCTTAAAGCAACGCCATGACCATAGTATTGGACTATTATTGTTACATGAAAAACATGCCATATATACATTTAATACATTTTTAGCAAGACTAAGTTGGGGAACAGATTTTTTGAACAAAGTGTTTTATACGTTTTAAGAACGTGATAGTTTTTACTTAAAAAAAGATCTCCTTGTTTATTGCCAATGACGTGAAAACCAAATAATGGATTTTGTTCAAATTTTTTAGGTTACTCTCAATTAGCTTAACGCAAAGGCAAAGACCACAGTGGTCAATGTCTCATAATGCCTTTAAGAAATAAGTTCCCTTGCAAAAAACCTTTACCAGTTGGTAATTTAATTGGCCTTCTGTTTCTGTAATTTACTTATATTATATATAATTATAAATAGCTTACTGTACTTTGATATTAAATATATGTAATGAAACCTACAAATATTTGTATTTACGACACTGAAACTATTAAAAGTTATATTTTTAAAATAAATTTCGTCCTACCTCGTCATCTACCTTTTTTATTAATACAGGATGATTTTATAACCAGCCTGCTCTTTAATAGCATCTAAATTTCGGAATTCCCCGGTCAGTTATTGTATGTAAATGTTCGTAGAATGTTAAGTCTACCCTCCACATCAATTACTTGAAGACCGTCAACTTGTTAAGTCTCTTCAAGTTTCCACTTAGTGCTCTCTGTGCACAAATGATAATAGTAGGGTAATTCTCCTGCAGTGCATCCTTCTTAATCCTTCGTCACCACTTTACATGTGACCGTAATATATTGCAAGCGTTTTACTGAAAGTTTTATGTTTAGTTAAGCATTAGCCATTATTCAATATTGTATTAAATTAATTTGTTATCAGACATATTATACTATTAATAAAATAAACATAACTCCATTATATTAACAAAAATTCATATAAAATTAATTTTTTATATAATTTTATATCTAACTTCAAAGCTCTCCTTAGTCATTTTGAAACTGAGAAAAAATTCATAGAAAAAAAATACTTTGCCTTACTAATAATAATTTCGACCGTCCTGAAGTGTTATAGTTCTGTGTATTCTATTTAGAGTTTAAAAGTATATATTATTGTTAACTTCATTCATCTGGATAAAGCTTACAACAACCTTAAATAATTCGATGTTCAACAATATATTAACTTTGTTCGTTGGTCTAATATTGCTGCCTTGTTGTTGTCTCCTTTGTGAGTTTTCTGGTAAATTTCATGTTGTTTCTTGATGTGGACAATCCATCTCAATATATCGCCGATCAATCTCAATATAACGGTCGCCAAAGATTATCATGTTATTACTTTTTGACAATGATTCGGCGGTACATCCTTTAGTAATAAAAAAGCACCGAAAGAATTATTGGATGATAATGGAAATTAAAGTTAAAAAAAAACATACTTTTAACGCTTTCTCAAATTAGTATAATACCTAAACATATTAAAATCATTAAGGTGGATATCAAGTGATATTCGGTTATTCCATTTAGAAATAAGAAGAAGCAAAAAGAAGAGTTTATTTCTAAATTAACCACTAAATAACTAGCTATTTAAGAAACAAAAAGTTTAGTTTTAATTCATTTTCTTTTTTCATAAAGCTTGGGCAGCTTTGTTGACACTTCTATATAGTTGAGTAAGAAAGTTCATTTTTCTGAACTTTCTTATTTAACTGTAAGACTGCGCCTACAAATTCTCTGCTTTCTAATATTTTTTTACATGGAATTTACAATTAATTTATTCTAATAATATAATAAAATCTAATCAAATATTAACACAAAATAGCTCAGAATAAAAAGAGACAGGAAAACAAATGTTTGTACCTGTCTCTTTTTATCATATAACCTCAATACACCCAGTGGAAATTTTGTGAAAACGTACTCGTACAACTTATGTATGTTTTTGTTTTATTACTGCAATAGTTTGGAAAAATTTAAACTGCCGCAAATATGTGTAATACACCCGTAGGAAAGTAAGTTGAAACAGTATTATATAACTTGATACAAATATTAACTGTTTACATTAAGTGTTAACTAATTATTTTATTTTATTTAAATATTTTTTTTTATGGAAGAGGAGGGCAAACGAGCTGGCGGGTCACAGATGACTTGTGATCACTGCCGCCCCAGAACTCTTGCAACATCCGATTATTTACAAGAGTGTTGCCGGCCTTGTAGGTAGGAGTAGACGCCTTTTTTGAAGGTACCCATGTCGTACCGATCTGGAAATACCGCCGAAGGGAGTTCGTTCCACAAGCGAGTGGAATATGGAAAAAATGTCCTTGAGAACCGCACAGTGGAGGATGGCCACGCATCCAGGTGGTAAGGATGGTATTGGAGGCGATGGCGCGCTGTGCGGTGATGAAATTCGGCGGCAGGCATCAGATCGAAAAAATCTTCGGAACACTCCCCGTTGTAAATGCGGTAGAAGACGCACAAAGAAGCAACGTCTCTTCGCAATGCCAAAGAGTCCAGCCGTTCGCAGAGGACCGGGTCTCCGACAATCCGACCGGCTCTCCGTTGTACGCGGTCAAATGGTAGAAGCTGATATTGGGGTGATCCGGACCAGAGATGAGAATAGTACTCCATGTGTGGCCGGACCTGCGCCTTATAGAGCGCAAGTCTTTGGCCGGGTTTGAAATATTGCCTCGCTCTATTAATCACTCCCAATTTCTTTGAGGCCAACTTGGCCTTGCTCTCCAGATGACCACAAAACTGACAATCGCTCGAAATGTCGAGACCCAGTATTCTGATACTTGGCGAGGCAATGGGGGGGTGCTCTCGAAGAGCGGTGATACGACAAATGGGGTTTTCTTAGTGGTAAACGCGCAAACTTGTGTCTTTAGGGGATTGAACTGAACGTGGTTCAGTTCACCCCACTCAGAGACCAACCCCAGTGAGGTCTCTATTGAAAACACAAGTTTCTTTCGGCACTCGTCGACGTTTTCCCGAGAGAGACCTGCACGGCCGGAATATACCGCATCCCCAGTGCTGTCATCCGCATAACAATGTATGTTGGAGATATCCAACACATCATTGATGTGCAGGAGGAACAGAGTTGGGGATAGCACGCAGCCTTGGGGTACACCAGCGTTGACGGGCTTGGGGTCCGAGCAAAAACCGTCGAGAACGACCTGTATGCTCCGCCCAGTGAGGAAGCTGGTGATCCACTTGCATAAACTCTCGGGAAACCTAAAGGAAGGTAGCTTCGAAAGAAGCCCCTTGTGCCATACAGGATCGAAGGCTTTCGCCATATCCAGACTAACTACCAGACCCTCTCCCTTGCTTTCAATAACAGCTGCCCAACGGTGTGTAAGATAAAACAGAAGATCACCAGCCGATCGACCATGGCGAAAGCCATATTGCCGGTCATTGACCAACTGGTGATCCTCGAGGTAGGTTAGGAGCTGTTTATTGATGATGCTCTCCATTACTTTGGAGAGCAGAGAGGTAATGGCGATAGGTCTGTAGTTAGCTGGGTCCGAGCTATCACCTTTTTTAGGGATCGGATGGACAAAGGCACGCTTCCATGAGACCGGGACTACGCCTTTCAAGTAGGAGTACCAAAATAGACGCGTTAGCACTGGTATCAACTCAGGGGCACAAGTTTGTAGCACAACTGGAGAAGTACCATCTGGTCCACTCGACTTATGAACTTCTAAGGAAAGGAGGGCTTTTCGGATGAGTTTTTGCCGAAAAACTATTTCCGGCATTAAGCTCGGACACCGCGGGATGATAGGCGGTGCCTTCCCCTGGTCGTCCAAAGTCGAGTTTGAGGCAAAAAGAGTGCCCAAGAGATCGGCTTTCTCTTTTACCGTGTGGGCCAAAGAGTCGTTCCCAGTGTGCAATGTGTCCCCGGATATTGAAGGAGAACCTATTCATCAATGATTACTTTCCACCAGGTGAACGCATGCTCTTTTGACATGTCTTGAACATATATACACTAAATATATATAAAGTTTCAAAGTACTTTATAAGAACGTCATATTTTAATAAATCTCTTTACTACTCACGTTTATTATCCAATATGTAGTATGTAAGCATCACAAATTAATTGAACAGCCTTTGTTCTCTATAGGAGTTATCTTTAAAAAATATACGCCAAGATATTGAGAAAAAGGTTTATATTAAATTTCCTTACAAACCAAACGATTAATCGAAAGGTTTTACTAATACAGACTTTTACAAAAGAGCAAAAATTATTACCACTTACAAAAATTTAGTATTTAGTTGTGAACGAGCACACGAGAAGTCCGATATATGTTAGATGAACTGAATACAAAAAATCATACCACAATCTAAATGGTGTAGGTTAAATTTCATCAACATTGCTTAAATGAAATATTTTTCATTTTTTATTATTATATTGTTTTATTTTGCACCTGAATACATTCACTCCGTATTAGATTTTTCTTTAAAGTGTTGTCTTGAAACTATTGTTAACTTAAATCATAATAAACTTTTTTTAGTAGTAGCATATAATATAACTTATCAGTTTAACTACATTTTTAGAGTTTGTCTTTCTATGTAAATAAAAAGGCATTCAGAATTTTATCATCTTCATTAACAAGAGCGCATTCAAAAGGAACAAATTGTGGACACTATAAGCATTTCAAATTCGACACCAATTCTACTGACTTCGTTTTTAGACTTTACTATCAGTAAAAATTCCTTTAAAATTCTTGTTTACATACCTAATGGAATAGTCAAACGAATTTACTGCGCTCTGCGAGTCGTATAAAGAAATTTTCATTTAAGTTTTTTTGAGTGGCAGAAGTCATTTATAAGTGATTGATTTGTGTATAACTATTGAGCATCTTATAGCATAGAGTCCTTAAGAAGCATGAATTCTTTGTACTTAACAAAGAATTCATGCTTCTTAAGGACTTGACAGATAATAATTTAAATCTATATTTTATGAATTTAATTAGTTGATTATGTGATCTATACATATAATAGTATAGGAATAAAGTAAAATCTTAACATTCACCTTGCCTTGAAAAAAAAAATGGTTACGTGCTTAGTAAATTACACATGACTCGAAGAAAAACATTTTTAAATATTTATCTATTTTGTCTATTCATGTGTTTTGTCTCTTAATTATCAATATTCATCTGCTCATGATATTATATGATAATTAATTTAAAACATAATGTCACTTTAATTTAATTTTCATAAAATTGGAATCATAATTAAATTAATAATATATTAATGTCATCTTATTTTATTATGATTAAAATAATTATAACTAAAAACTTTCGTCAGAGTTTTCGAATTTTTGCATATGATGTTCTATTTAGTCAGAATTTTGTTAGTATCAAATTGAAGGATAGTTTTAAAAGTTTCATATCGTAAAAATCAAAAACTTTTAAAAATACTTGCTTGCTTTTAAAGGCTGATGTGTTACTTTTGTCTAATCCCTCAATTATTTGCCACCAATAATATTATTAAAAGTTGGTTTTGATTTGAATTTCTTATGAAAAGTAAAATGTAATAACATGATATATTTTTTATCAAATAATGAAAATAAACATTAATTATTCTAAACAGTATTGTTGTAATGTTGTCTTACATTAATTTTGCAGAAAATTTTTGAAATATATAATGAAGATACTACAAGTCTTTTCCATAAATATGACTTAACAAGATGAAGTCTTTAAGTAATTGATAAGTGCTGACTCAACATTTCACAAACCGCACAATTCATACAATAGCTAGTCGTTCAAGAACTTAGAGACTATTACAAGAGTGACTTCACATAAAAAAAAAGTATCAGAAACAGCATTCACATTTGCTTTTCATTAAAAGTTGTATTAACTTATAATTTTAGTAATTTGTCTATTTTGTAGTAATTACAGCTACAGATATTATGACAGTGACAGATCGGCCACTACTAATAGATGATTAAAATTACGGCTATATTCCATGATTAAATAGTATAATAACTCAATTTATTTAAATCAATATGCAATGATTTGTGCCAGTTGATAAAGTAATAGAGGCAGTATACGTTTGTTTTAGGTTATTATTAACCATATATATAATTTATCAAAACTGCAATTACTATTTAAGTAACTAAGAGAGTGCAAAGAAACGGAAATCGTTTTGGTAAATATAGTTATAATACTTTTTATATTTATTTCCTGATCTAAATTAATGACATGAATATTAAACGTCACGTCGGGAACTTTGATGAGATTTTTTTTCAGGAAGGATATTTTAAGAGAGGAAAATAATATTCTGCACTTACTTTATAAGTTTATGTTAAATTAAAAGCTCCGACCAAATCTTCAATTAAAGCAAAACAATTGCAGATTTAAATACAACAAAAATATATACTACAAAAATTGCAATGCTGGCGATGAAATCTAAACATTGTAATAAAGTATTTAGTGCACTTTTTATGTAAGTTTCTTGGATGATATCCTTTGTTACAGAAAAGATTTCGTATTCATGTCGGTTATTTAAAATTTTTTGCCTCTAAAAACTACCTTCTAATATGTAATGAATGATAATAAAGTGGTACTGCATGCGATATGATCATTATACAGTAATTTAGCGTCATTAGTTGAATAATAATTATTCAACTAATCACGCTGAAATTACTGTACAAAGAAAAATACATTTTACATTTTAAATTACTTCAAATCTTATAACGACTACAAATGTTTCGTCAAATAATTGATTTTCTATAAAGTATCAACACGATACTACTCGTGAATAAATACTCCAGTCACGTAATTGAGGTCACCCATAGCCAGTAAGGAGAAAAGGTCGGTTGGAACGTACTCTTTGTAATAGAATCTTTAGTATAAAATATTATTTAATATAAAATAATTTATATTACCACGGTATTTTCATTTATTGTAATATTAAACAGTTAACAGACAAAGTATATAATTTACCCTGTCTCTATAATCTTATCAAATTACTTGATCATATAAGGCAGTGCATCATAAATTGTGTTCACAAAATGTATTGTTTTAAGTATTCGATTACAGACTTAAGATGTCAAATGTTGCAGCCTTATTTAATATATTACTTTAGAGGGTGAAATTAATTGGAGAGCAAAAATATATAATAAGATGAAAAACGTATATAAAAGTAAAGTGTATTTAAACTTTTAATATATATATATTTATAAATATGATAAGTATGTATTATAAAAGTTATTTAGACTCCAAAGTAGATGCAAATGAGGTTCTAAAAATAACATTAGAAAGTAGTTAAGGACGACTTAGGTAAGTCTTAATTAAGACGTAATAGAAGTTTACGAGAGCTCTTACAATAGTAAGAGCTCTGTTAGTTTCTTTATTTCCTTCTTTTCACTGCTAATAGCTTCAGCATTTATCATCTAAATGTTGTTTGATTACAAATCCAAATAAGGAACTATAAGTTAATATAATGCTACTTTATATTCAATATTTTATGCCTTGTTAGCCGTCGCTTTATTCAATTTTATTTATTAGAGAGATGACAGCCTTTCTAATAAATGAATGAATTATGTGTTATATATCATATATCATTTTAAAGTCATGTAGAAATGAGAAGACTGGATATTAGTTGCTTTACAAATTAATTCAGTCCCTTGAAGAGTATAACTGCAATTATCATTAAACTATACTTTAGAATAAAAAGTTAGTTTTATGCAATTTATAGATTCATTGTTTAATAGTTTAAGTATTGTCAAGTATTATTAGATTGATAAAATTAAATTCACTGAATCGATGTAAAGTAAAATTACGATGTCAAGCTCATATTTATATAATCATTAAACTCATGAGAATGTCAATATTTTTATTTTATTATGGTTTTTAATTTTAGTATGGTTATGTATATATAATTGTTAAGGTACAAATATAGAACCTATAAGAAATATTTTTATAATTACCAACAGAGGTATATTTTAAGGTAAGATCTTTAAGACACTTTTTCATATTATTGATAATAATCGTATGTTTGTAAGAAAATAAGAACAAATTAGAAAGATTTAAAAATAATTTTAATTTTAGACCATGGCTATGTGACCATAACGACGTTTCGTTCACTAGATATTTCACCTTAAAAGTGCAATTTTAGACATAGGCTACTACGGAACAAACGTCTTCAGAAAAATAAAAGCATGTTCTTGCGTAATAACTGCGAAAACTATTAAAAAAGTATTGCCAATAAATCAAGGCTCTGTGACCGATTAATGTATTGATTACGAAAAGTTTTTCCTTAGTACTTTTGTTTTGTTTTTGTTTTCCTCGATAATCACATGTATATGTTCATATGTACTTAAGAGAGGTGATATGTTTCTAATGTAAGAAAAGTTTATATAATATTTATTTTGATTATTTGCATTAATATAAAACTCTCTAGTTCTCTATAAGCTTGTACTTTACTATATCCTCTGCTTTTTAATTTACCAAATTAAAAAATCTGGAAAATATTTTTTTTTGTTATAGAATTAGGTAAAATACGCAGATATCTTCATAAAAATAAAAATAAATTTGGACAGGAAATGCTTTCCGACTAATCGTTCATCGTTCGTCCGTCATCGTCTACTAAACATCTATCGGATATTAGCTCATAGGCAGAAAATGGAAGTGATTTGTGCATTCTGTTCTCGCACTTCGTAAAGTAAGTTTTAAGCTAACGTAACTAAGGTTAATTTCATTCATTTTATCTAAGACACTGATAAAACTTAATAAAATATAATTTATTACGCGAATAACGAAGAATCTTAAAGAATAATATAACATTATATAATTACATAAATATATTATATTTTCTTTATTTACATAATGAATATTATTCACATGTCCATAACTCACCTACTACTTAAGAAGCTCAATAAACCTAATACGGTTATAAGTATAACATATAATTGAACCCGACAAAAAGTATAAAAGCTAAAATTTCAAAAATAATAAAGTTATGTGCTTTAAATATACAATAAAATAATCTATTGTGCAAGGGTTGTAGATTAATCGATAAGTCTACTTGAACTTTATTAAACTATTTTGATTATTTTAATTATAAAATATATCAATCAAATATGAAAGCGCTCAATGACAGATAGAATTTATTTTTTAATTTAATGCTAGTATGTATATTATTTAAATTAATACAACTTTTCACAATTGGAATATACATTTATTTATAATGATAATTTTTGAAAATAAAATCAATCATAGCTCTACAATTAATGTTGCACATAAATAATATTAATGAATTAATTATTTTCTTCTTTTCACTTACAAATCAGGATGAGCTGAGATATCATAGATAAAATTCTGGGTTAACAAGTTCATAGCATGTATTTAGGTGCATTTTGTTTGTAGATATTTATATTATAAAGAATCTAGTGTTATTAGTCATGTAGTAATAATTTTTAAATAATTTCGTTAGCGAGGTCACATACCAGTTTGTGAGATGTGTTAATAAGCAACTGTTTTATAAAATATAGTAATATGAATATACGAAATTTAATATATAACAATAATTTTTATTGATGTAATTGGTTTTTGAAATGTTGTTAACTATCGTTAGGAAGTTGTGCAACTTCTGTAAATAATGAACATAAAGAAAGTACAATAATTAACATATGTTTGAATGTGAAGTTCTTGTACTCGTAATTCTTCGTGTATACTCGCTCAGAGATCGTATACAAGGCATACAAAAGACATCACTGAGAAAATCTTTTTTGTATTTTCTTTTGCGGAAGTTGTAAAAAGTCCACTCATATAAGATTCTGAACAAAATCACTGTGTCATTGTCGCAAATCTAGTATACTTTTTAAAATACAAGTAGTACTATAATTTCTTAAAGAATAAAATATCTATAGACATATCTATAGATATTTTATAATTAAAAAATTAATTTTTTTTAGACCTCAATATGCCTACAAAGAATATAATATTACGATTAGAATGACTAAGTAATAATAGTTCTTACAAAATTAAATGAGTGAAATCAAAAATCGTTGCCATGGCTGTAAATCTAAAATCAATTTATTGTTTTGAACTTTTTAATACTCAACAGATTTTAAATTCGATTCATTGTTAAATAAACAAACACAAAACTTAAACCAATATTTATTACTTATTTATTTTCAATCTTAAGTATAAGTATTCTCTGTATTAATTTCTCTTTAAGAAGTACTTAATACGAATCTATATGCCATTTTACTATATTGTTAAAATACTTTAATTTAAGCATTTCTACATTATATATATTACTATATAAATATTTTAAAAATAAAAGAAATAAAAAACCCATTACTCTTTAAAAGAATTTAAATTAAATCTCTGTCTTTGCTCATTATTCGAGACCGAGAGTTCTCGCGACCGTTCTACGATAATTGTACAAACTATTCAAACATCTTTTAATCAAAACTTCACAACTCTCTTCATGTTTTATTATAATTTTAAAAGTTTATTTGAAATAACGTGCCTATTGTAGAAATAAGGTTTTTAAACTTATAAGAACTCTTGTACCAAGAAGTGTCATTTACACTCTTTGTAGAAATTACTCCGAAGTCTCTATAGTAGTTAATAACAAATAAAATTCATGAAATTCTTAAACTACCTACTACCTCCACAATTTGTTAACTTTGATATATATTCAGTAACAATCTATAAGACCTTTGTGTGAATTACCTTGTGTTTAGTTGTTTCCTTTATATCATATTGAGCGTTTGAAAGAAACCTATTCCGTGACCATTGTGTAGCATTTTGAGTGCTTCGTTCATTTGGTCTCATCGAAAAACCCTGAGATTCAAACGATTTGACGATAATTATCGTCTAAGTATAATTAACATTACACACTGTCTTTTCAACGCAACGCGGACAGAGTTGTAGTATAATTTAATTAATAAATCACAAATTAAATTTCCCGGTATAAGTATTTTGTAGAACTTTATTCTAATTTTATTATTGTTGTAATTTTAGTATCTATGTTTTGTTGGCAGTTTCAATACAATATTATGGTTATAACAGCTTTATTTATGTTGAGAGTCTGAAAGGTTAAACGTTATGTATACAAAACAGTTTCCAGTAAAAGTTTCTCTTTCGATAATTTTGTTATCAAAGAAAATACTCTCGATTTAAAACTTGACACATTATATAAAGTTATTAAATGTCTTCGCTAACATAGAAGAATCTGTGCTATTCTCGTATATTTTCCTTATTAATAATATGTGTTTAATTTCAATCTCATAATTTTTAGTTTCTTCGGTTTTTGTATAAGATCTTTACAGTCTGAGGTGCAATATTAATTCAATTATTATTTAAATGAAGAGTTTGATCGGTTGTGTTATTCTATTAATACTAAAGTAAATAAATTTCTGAAACAAAAATACCAAGTTATATTTTATTTGGTTTTTTTTTTTCAGAAATATATAGTTTAAAAATTATGACATATATATATAATGGCTTGCTTAATTACAATTATCGTTGGTTGTAACTTTAAGGCAATAAAACGCACTATTGACCATATTTTTTTATTTAATAATGAAGTAATATCTTGGGAAAACGTATCATAACATATTTTCAATCCTTATGTTAATCTGTTTCTTTGTAAAGATATGTAAATTTACGTACCTTATAACAAACACTGGGAAACAGTGAACGTATTGGAGCCTCTTCAATTAAATAACAAAACCTTGTCATTGCGATATTGTATATTAAATAAACATTTTTACCGCCGTTATCTTTGATGGATGATTAATTGATACTATGTACTTTAAGTGTTTGGGTTGTATTTTTTTATTTAGGTTTTGTGGTATTTTGTATCTGATTAACTGTATTTAAACTGATGGGTGGACTCTGAAAAAAACCCACGGGTGTTATTTACAATTGATATTAATATTATAAGGAAGTTTTTTTTTCTAAGTGTTACGAAAGAATATAATCTATTTATTTATTTATATCTTTTGCACTTTGACTCAAATGGGGGGAGGTCTATTATTATATTATACTTATCGAAAGAAGCCCTTCTGTAAACAAAAGCTTTATTACGATAGTTGTTATAATTATAGCTTTGGGCACATTCTATTTCTTACAGGCAGACCTCTGAAATAAAACTTATTATTAGACTTACGATAGCACCTTGCACATTTAATTTTTACTTATTGTTTTGATATTCGCAATGTTGTTACATTTCTGTGGCAAACTGCTATTAGTTTTACAAATATCACATCATCTTCATTATCAAGTTCACCTAAAACCAGCCAAAACTAGTGATATATGCTGTGCTGTGAGTGGGAGATCAGGTCGCCAGAACCATTCTTATGTCTGTTCATCTTGAATTTTGCACATGCTGGTAAAAAGGAAAATGATATTTTCTCCTGTTACTTATTCATTTCAAATATTAAAATAATTAAGAAGAAAGAACTTTTATTACTACTAATAGAATGAATATTTATTATAAATATTTCTATTATGTTAGAAACTTACCATCTTTCTTAAACTCTTGCTGAAGAAGGAAAAATAATTCTAAGGAAATAACTTTTTCTAATGACGACATTAATCGGTCGGAGCGACTTGATTTACTGCAATGGCTTTCAGATTGTTTACTCCATTTGCAAAAAGGGTGTACAATTCATCTGTATCGTGTATTAAACTACCATTTTATCTTTATGTATATATATGTATATATATATATATATATATATATATATATATACCATACTTATATATATATATACTAGCAGACCCGGTCACGCGTTGCTGTGACTATTGTTTTTGATGTATTACATTGTAGTAAACTATTTAAGGGGTAACGTTCAAAGTACATCTGTCATGAAAACCATAATGTTACCTTACAGTCGACATTAAGCAAAAATCAAAACAAAATAATCGCTTTATTTTAAATATAGTGAATCATAATTATTAACAAAAATCTGTTTTATTTTTATTGTAGTACTTTATGATACACAATGTTTTTTGTTTGATTACCTTGTGAATATACAAACAAATCTGATGGTTTTCCAACACGGGAACAGGCAACATACAATTGACCATGTGAGAAATATGTTTTCTGGATTAATACCACAAACACCTAATGATTACCCCTGGGACTTATTTATGGTCACAGCAAAAGCAAGCCGCACTGGAAACTGTAGTCGTTTAAATTCAAATGGTACATCAGTCGAAATCATTGGGATGCGTGGTATCAAAACGTCTTCTCCTTTATACTTTCCTTTCAGTATAGTTGCTTCTATCATGTTGTTCAATAATTTTTTTATCGCTAACCGTGTGCCGTTGCGAAGACGCGGTTGGTTGATATTTCTCAACATTATAACTAACGATTCAACCTTTATTGAAGATTGTGAGATGGCAATCCTAGTAAATCCAGCGAGTTTAAAAATTCAGGCGGCTAGTTAACGACATCGTCTTGGTTAATAAAATCATTGCACCACCAAATGGGTTATGATTGCTCCGTTGTAAGGTTCTATCTAAAGCCTCCAAATATTTTTTATGTGCCATCGTGCATTCATCCCAAACCATCAATTCACATTGCTGCAAAACCTTTGCCATTGCAGAGTTCTTCGAAATGTTGCAGGTTGGAGTTTCGTTGCTTTGCATGTTTAATGGCAATTATAGTGCTGAATTAGCTGTTCGACCACCTTCAAGCAAAGTTGCTGCGATTCCCGACGGAGCGAGTGCAAGTGCAATTTCATTTTGTGAGCGAATTGTTGCTAATATCAATGAAATCTAAAAAGTTTTCCAGTACCACCAGTTATTAGTTTCATAAGTGTATCAAATACATACTTCTGTTGTTCATTCAATAGTGGAAGATTTGTTTGAATTAATTCTTTCAAAGTGTTGAGATCATACAGTTTTTCTCGGTGTAACTCTTGTTTAAAAGTATCAGGTATGGGACGATTATTTATTTATGAACTATTATTTCAATAATAGTTTCTTTGACATCATCAAGCACATATCTTCAATTGAAATCAATACTTCATTGTAAATTTCTTCGCTTATTTGTATATTTGGATTTCCCCTTCTAATCCGTATTTGATACAAAATATCATCACACATATTATCTTTGTACTTGATCCACAAATCCTTTGGGTTTGATGGGAAGCATGTAGATATGATTATAGAAAACAATGTTCGTATTTGATGAGCTTGTGATGATATTACAGCGTCATTGAGAGTTTGATCCCAATGAGCATCATTATCTAGAAATCGCAAAGGTTGGCAAGCTTCTCTGTATGATCCACACAAATCACCATCAACAGTTCGTACATGTTGGAATGATGTTGGGTCACGTACATTGACTTTCATTCATTCATCATTGCTTGGATGTACTGAATAAACTCGACCAATCGCATCGGTGGAATATACATCTGGGTATCCTGGAACTGGTTTTCTTGTTTCCGTCGTGTAAATCTCCTTGAGGATTGATTTCAAGTATAATATTTTGGCATTTCAGAATATAACAACGTTTGAGCAAAAAACTGGTTTATGTAGTAGATGGTGGCTGTACGGCTCTTCGTACTGCGTTCTGTGCTGTAAAATATACTTTTTGTCCATTTTCTAAATGTACAGCTAAATGAACAACAGTAGGGTGTCTCTCATGAATAGGAAAATAAAATATTCGCCAAACTGCCTCATTACTACTAACATAGCGACCCATTTGGTATTGGGTAACTACATCATTAGAATTCCCTGCATTAATACCAATTCCAGCCATATCACTCCCTTTGGTTACATATTTGCGAATGTATTTAATAGATTTTACTGAGTGGCAAGATTTAACGTTGATGTGCGCTTTGAAAGTCTGTGATAAAATGGGTGAATATAGAACTATCCAGCAATTATCTATTTCAATATCTTGTTGATTTAATTTGACAATTGTTGATCTTTCATTGTCTGCTGTCGATCGGCGACGATACAAATGATAACCGTCATTACCAGAGATTGTTTCAGATATTAATGTCTGTGGATATCGCTTTGAACATTTACCATCCACCATACACGGTGAATTTTGATTAAGAGTTCCACAGGGACCATGTATCATGTTTTTGATAACTACCTCATACAATCCAAGATCTACTTCTACATTAGGGATTTCAGCTGATATTACTGCATCAACTTCATTTGGCCTTATCTTTTCAACTAACCAAATCAAAATGTGTGCATGTGGCAATCCCCGTTTCTGCCACTCCACAGAATACATCGAGCAGCGTAGTCACGCTGCAAACAAAAACAAAAACATTATGTGTTTGGAGAGTCCTCCAAACACATAATGTTTCACAATGAAATCCACTAAAGATTTCAACTTTTGTGTAAAGACTCTGGCTGTAATATCATGACGATCAATGGTAGATTGCCCAGGGAATAACTCCTGCTTGATTTCTAGCCAGTGTGGATTGTAAATGTGATGAACAAATCTGCAGTAACATAATGACGAACATATACCATGGCATCTTGAGCATATTCATGCATATGTCGAGGGCTTTCGATATATGATGCTGGAAGAATAGTCATCCGAGCAATATTCTGTGCATGTCCATCAGTATTAATCGCATCGCGAAGGTGAATATACTCTTCAGATCTGAGTTTGGTCTGATTCAACCTGATGAATGTTAATCTCTCCGTTTCAATATATATATATATATATAAGTATGGTATAACGTATATATATAAAGTTTATGTTGAACTTTATTCAAACAAAAATAACAATATTGTTTCTAATAATATTTTTTTGTGTTAGATGAACCACATAATATATGTTTATTTCAGTTTTTCGGGCAATACAAAATGTAACCAACTTTAATTACTTCATTAATGTATCATTATTATTTGTAAAATTAAACAATTAAAGTTATTAAAAGCCTAGATATTCACAAGAATGTGTCACGCTTTGCATTGGCACATTCTAGTCGTATTCATTTCAGAATGGTCTTCCGTAACTTTAGTTTGCTGGTTACATTTTATTTAATATATATGCCTCACTACGAATAAGAACTCTTAAAAGAAAAACATCAATAATGTATTCATAAAATTTTTTAATAAATTGTTTTCAATAGTTTGATAAGAAGGCGAGGGATGGATTTCAAGTTCACAAATTGCTGCCAGCGCGGTGTCTACACTTATTTAGTGTTTAAAGTAAGTTTATGAAAACTCTATTTACATAGCTGTGGTTTATCGCCGTGCAGCCACACGTATGACCTACAACGTTTATTAACATTCAACACCTTATTACTGGCATAATTTAATAATAATAATGTGAAAATATCCATAATGAATATTAAATATTTATTTTAGTTAAAACAAAAATGCTGACTACAAAATCGAAGTTTTTTCCCGTCACCATAAATAACGATTGTCTTAAAGTTTCAGTAAAAAACTTAATGAATTCTTGACTTGTATTGTCACAATCAAATCATATCTCTTAGTCATAATTAAAAACCAATTGATAGTTTTTGAGTTTATTATGTCTAAACATGTCTCTCTTAAGAGACTAAATGACAGAAGCGCCGAATTATTGTTTTGTTAATGAATTATGGTCGTTCCCAATATTTAGTCTGACAACTTTTTCCGAACCAATGACAGAATCTATCTATGTTTATTTTTTTCTGAATTAATGAATAAATAATTAATTTAATTTATTTCTTTAGAGAGCTTTGAGAGTAGGTTGTATTGAATTATTATTTACTTTTAAATTTCCATAAGAAGGATATTTTTTATGCAACTTATTCATATTCTTATTTATTTGTCTCTAAAATGAAGAGTGCAATTGATATTATTAACACATACCGTTTATTTAGATTGGCTTCTATTTCACTAAAATATTAGAATAATAATAGTTCGATGACCATGCGCCTTTTCGTACTCGATTTTTTTTGTATACAAGAAAAGTATTATAAATTATTTTTCTTTTAATGGTTATTGAAATCTAAATAATATTAAATCTCCAAAGTCTTTCTTGTATTTAATCCTCATACGAGTAATTTGAACGTGGCCTACAACAGTTGATCTCTTTCTGCATTACCACTATGGGACCTGTAGAGGCACGCGTAGACTCTGACGTGATCGTCCATGTCTGTCATGAGCAGCCAGAGCACGGACAAGTCCCGACCTTCAAAAAGTCTTGTTAGAATCCTTTTTTTTTTATTATAATTTTTACTATCAATGTTTGCATAGTAATTGAGTGTTGAAATGTAACATTACTAGTTACACACAACAGTTTAATCTTCTTAATTATAAAAATAATTAAGTATATTTTATCGTATTGCGATCAGAATTAAATGTCCTGATATTCTTTGTTTTGAGCATAATTGTCAATAAAGTAAGTTGTTATTATCTATGTTAGTATATAGACTTTTGATATGATACTGAATTATATATTGAGAGACTTCAACATATTATGTATTTTTATGAAAACAGATAAATCAACGTCGCAATAAGTCTTACTTGTTCAAAACTCGCTCAAAAATCCAAGTATTTAAAACATGTATATAAATAACGATCTTTGAAAATTACTACTAATTTCAATCGAGGTTAATTTTTAATAAGATCAAAGAAAGACAAAAAGACAGTATCAATTATTTTTTTATCTTAAGTTTTGAAAACTCGCTTGAATAAATATAACCCTGTTTTTACGGATTGATTTGATTGATTAATAATGGCTTTTCAATTGTTTGCGCAATTTAAATAAAGAAATTAAATTCCTTAATATATTAACAACTTTTATATAAAATATTTATTAATTTAAAATGTCTTTATTTTGTTTGTATATACGTTGCCTGTCAAAAAAATCACATGGTAACATTTTATATTGTTTATTAAAAAAGTATTCCTCTTTTTTAAATAATATAGAATGCTGAATATGACAGTATGAAAGCAAAATATTTCGAAAAAAAAGTTTTCATGTTGTCGCAGGCGAAGACTACAGGACTCATATAAAACTCCTGAGACTCTATCATCTGTAACATTACATTTCCTCATAGAAATAAACTTTTATTTTCCGAATTTTTTTTGCTCAGCGATCTGGTAACTCTTTTTGCTGGACGTGATTTAATCATTTTATTTAATTATTTTATTATATGTCCAATACATATAATAATTTAAAACTAATATTAAAGTATTTTGTCGCTGTTAAAATCTTTAATTTAAAGAATTTAATAGTGATAAGATACTATAGCCAGTAAAAAATAAATAAAAAAAAATTTTAATTAAGTACCCTGTCACTTACTAATTGTGAAATAATAATTTCGTTATTTTATAGGATTTAATAAAAAGCAATTAAAGTATATTCGAAACAAATAATTTGTGAAATAGTTGTAATTTTAAATACTTCAAGATGATAATTAAAATATAAGACATGAAAAAAAATTTTCTAGTTTAAATCGAGGCACAATAATATTTTCCCTTTTCCTAATATTGGATTTTCACAATGGAGTTAGTTTATATTATTAAAATTTAGAATTAATGAATTGTATATTTCAATGTGATCGCATTAACCTTTCTAATATAAATACGTTGAAATGCTTATTGCAAATGACTCTATATACAAGTAAGCTTTATAATAATAAATAATACTATATTTATAAACATGACTATGTTTTAAATCCGGAATTCGTTGTTTATATCTTTTCTCTATTTATAAGAAAAAAATAATTCTGAAAATGATTTAAATAGTAAAATATCAAACAAACTAAATTAATTAAAAACTCTCGTTCTTAGATATGAAATAATAGATACGTTCTAATCAGACTCTTTGAAAGTCTAACGAGGCACATGGCTTCAAAGTCTTGCTATAAAATTACCCACTTATCGAAAAATTACTTACAGTTTTTGATTGAAACTGCCGTTTTTAGATGTAATAACTTGAAATCTTAAGTTTTATTTTTGTTTTTGTATCTGCTATTATGATATTAACGTTTTCACTATTAATAAAAAAAAATATTAAATTAAACCTAAACAATTTTTAATATACGAGGGGAGGTCCAAAAGTTTGTGGAATGAAAGGGATCTAAATAAAGAAAACAACAAAACTATTTTTCTTATTCAATATAATCACCCTTAAGCTCAATACATTTATTAGATCTATGAATTAATTTTTCTAAATCACTATAAAAATATGTTTTATCTTTTTTGTCAAAATGAGCCGAAATGGCCTCCATTACCTCATTGTCGTCGGAAAATTTCCTTCCCCTTAAGTCTTTTTTTTCAATTGGGGAATAAAAAAAAGTCACTTGGGGCCAGGTCTGGACTGTAGGGTGGGTGAACTAGGGATTCGAAACCATGCGTGTGCAGAGCAGCCATTGCAATTCTGCTCTTGTGAACTGGCGCGTTGTCTTGCAAGAGCACCCTTGTCAACCCTTTGTCAATTTTCCTTGCCGCTTTTCCTTGATGGCATCCTTTAATTTTTCTAATATCGTTGCGTAGTATTCTCCGGTTATAGTCCTTCCCTTTTCTTTGTAATCAATCAAGATTATCCCCTCACAATCCCAAAAAACAGTAGCCATCATCTTTCCAGCCGACTCCGTCACCTTGAATTTCTTTGGCTGTTGTGTCCCCTTTTTAAGTCATTGCATGGACTCTTGTTTGGACTCAGACTCAAAGCGATGAACCCATATTTCAAATCCCCTAACAATTCCGTCTAAAATCTGTGCAGGTTTATCTCCACACAACTCCAAAAAATGCTTTGACGCATCGTCGCGCTGCTCTTTCTGAAACGGCGTGAGCATTTTCGGTACCCATCTTGCACTGACTTTTGTCATACCCAGGTGATCAGGTAGGCTTCACAAAATGATGGTATCTGATACTCCAACTAATGCAGATAATTGTTTTTTCTTCAAACAGGCATCCTATAGTACAATTTTCTCCACTTTTTCGACGATGTCCGATGCGGTGGCCTCAACTGGCCTTCCTGCGCGGGGTCGTCTTCAATTGTCTCTCGACCATGTTTATAAAGACCATGCCACTTGTAAATCATTGATTTACTAGGGCACTGTTCCTTATAAACGACTCCCATTTCATTCAAAATGGTTTGAACGTTCTTTCCTTGCTTGGTAGGTTGGTGCTTGATTTTATCACAACGCGGTGTTCAATTTTCTCCATACTTTTATATAATTGGATAATGAAGAGTAAATTGATCATTTTAGCCAAAAGGACTATAAAAATTCGCCTGACTCAACAAATTTTGAAACATCTGAGCTCGGTTAAGAAAGGCTAACGATGAGTAAAAGACTTTTTATATCATTACTACTAAAACCTTCTTTAAAAAACCATGCTTCACATTACTTAAGAAGGTTTTCAAAAAGTTATACCTCCTTTCTGATTACATAAATTAAAAATGTATTTTATAATTATTTTATATAACTATAACACGCATGTTAAATTTAATATTTAAATTATGAAAAATAAATCATTTTTACATACAATTTATATAATAGATTAAAATGTTTAATTTAAATCGAAACGTTTATTTTTAACGCTATTTTATGATATTTAGTTTCTTCTTCTTCTTACTCGCATTCTCTAATACTTTATTGTTTCTAGAGAATTTATTGCAGGTCTTCGCCAATGCTGCAGTTTTAATATATATATTTTTTACCTTTAAAATTTAATTAAATGATTTGGAAATTATTTACATTTGAATTGGTTTTCTATTTCTAATATGAATTTGTAATACGAGTATAGTTAAGTAACTATAATATATATTTATACTATAAAATAACAAAAATATTGATGTACATATACAATAAAAAGTCCATATCAGAATAAAGCTCTTATACATTATAATGTCGTCTGATGTATTTCCTCTTTATCGTATTCGTATATCGTATATCGTACACATTCAAAAACATTACCTAATTCAAATTTATTTCTTTGAAGATCAAAGGTATACTCACTCCTTATAATCATAAGTCAAAAAACTAATGCAAGTAAAAGCAGACGTATAGACCGTGAATATTTTAACGGCTATTGTAAACGTCTATTACGAATTACTTAAGATTTGAGTGGTTCTTAACTGCTTCAAAGATGTACAATAGTATTACTTCCTAAACATTGTGTAAACGAGAGTGTAAAAAAATAATTAAATAAATTGAATTTTAATAGGCTTTAAGTTCAATTTTTAAAAACACATATCATATAATATGGTAAATGGTCTTTGAATATAAATAGTTTAGTTCTATTCAAATTAAAGTAAATAAATTTAATCGAAAATTTTGTTTCTTTTCTGCATGTGACGTTAAAAATGATAGAATTCCTTAACGACTTACAGTAAGGATGTGAAAGTTATTTCTAGGAAGGATTATAGATACTCATACGTATAAAATATATTAAAGTTTTGTTCATTTTTATTTTAATTTCATATGCTTTATTCTGTTGTTATTTAATGTAACCTATTATTGTTATGAGGTTTAGATTTAATTATTACTTTGTGGCTATTATTTGTAGAGTAACATGTTACTATTGAGCCTAGTCATTATTATTTGATCAAAATAATTAAAAATACTTTGTACTTCGAATAACATATTCTTTATCTGTTACAGAATCAACGTTGACAAATTGTAATTAGCATGGATTTCACTGATTCAATCGGATTACTTTAGAACTACACAATTCTACCGAAAAAAAGTTCCCGCATTTAATGATCGTTGTCCCCGAAGCTGTGCGATGTCAGTTGTTAGCAGTCATCTGCTGCTCGTCATATTTAGAATATATCCATAATTATTTATTGTTTTATATTAATGAAAATAATAATAAGATATACAGTATAACAACTATATCTTTGTTAAATTTCTTGCTGGCACAATTGTCAATCCCACATCCACTACAAATTAAATTGCATTAGTAAAATCCCACAATCCGTTAGTTAAGTGAGAGTAAATAACACCATTTACATATTACATAGAAAATATATGGAAATAACATCAATTACTGTATTTTCTGATAAGTTATATAAATACGGTTTTTACTAAGTAAATGGTTAAAATTGAATAAACTTCACATTTTTAGAATATATTAAAATTAAGCAGGCTTCAAGTGATTCTATAATATTTGTTTAAAGTTAATTTTCGACAGATGGTGAATCAAGCTCTCTAATGAGATTAAGTTGAATATTTTATTGCAGCTTCACGGATATTTATTACTTGAAGATCTTTTTAAATCAACTCAATAAAGTTATGGGGTTGTGACCGTCTCTTTATAATCCTTCAATTCATTTTATGATACTAATGAGCTTAACGACGGAATTTATTAAATAAAACTATTTTCATATTTTGGTATATTCACAGCTTCAATAATTGATAAAAAATGGTACTTAAAGATCTTGTTTGTAATTTAATTTAAGTAGTAGTAATTTATTTATCTTGGAAAAAAGGAACTGAACTCGGTCTTCTGGTTTCGAGACCGTCCGACGTCATATCTAGCATTGTAGATGGACGTGAAATTTTCTATCGTGTTCTAATTATTATAGTAGCAGATTTTTTTATTTTTATTATTATTATTTATTTATTTATATCTTTGCCACTTTGAATCAAAACCAGTGATCACTTCTGTATGTCAAATGGGAGTGGCAGGAGGGCCTAATTTATTACCATACTTATCAAAAGAAAGCCTTCTGTAGAGGCACTCTCCAACTTAAAGCAAGGCCACGAAGGTTCCAAATGCGCCCTGGTCTGAAAAGAACCACACCACAAACTCAGCCGGGTCTTTTTTTATTGTGATCATTGTTTTACAAACGTCAATATATTTGAGCAATGTATAAACAAATAGAACCATCGCAATCAATTCGATAAAGTGGCTTAATAATTAATTACTAAAAAGAAAAAAAGAAATCCGTGGCTAGCAAGACGACCAGTCACCGCAAGCAGAATCCGTTCACAGCATAACGAAATATCAGCCATCACCCCCTTTGTTATATTTGAGTAAAGAGGCAACCCGGCCCCCTCCGCTACCACAAGTAATGACTTCTAGGGGAGGGGTGTGATGCAGCCACTAGATCTAACAAGAGTAACAAATACACACACAGAAAACAAAACACAAACAGAAAAAATCGCGTAGGTTACTGCTTAATTGATAAAATACGATTAATCCCCAGGCCATACCATTGTAAATAAAATTCTTGATTCTATAGTAATTTTATTATCAAATATACTTTTAATTAATATTATAAAGTTATTTAGTGGCAAATTAAAGGTTTTTTAGGGAGTTTATTGTTAAACGTATAAAATTAACCCTAAAGGAATTGCCTATTTTATGGAGCATATTTTATTTATATTTTTATTTCTAGTACTAATTTTTATTGAAAATAAATATATTTTTGTGTAAATAAATTAAATTTTCATAAACATATTGATTGTACACAGTCCAAATTTTTTATTCTTTGAATTTATTTTTTAATGACTCTCGAGGTCTCATGTTGTAGATTGCTTGAACAGTCTTCTTCTGCAGTAGTAACATATTATCAATTTCTGATGCATTACCCCATGATAGTACGCCATATGACGTTACAGCTAAAGTAAAATATTCTATATTTTCAACGTTTGTCAACCGGCGTATTCTTTGAACCGCGTATGTGGCAGAACTAAGTCTGATCGACAAATCACAGATAATCTTATTTGCCTTAATTTTTTTTTAAAAGTTTTATGAGTATCCCTTCTCAAAATACGTTTGGGTGTTGGTTTCTAAAGTATTAGTAACATTGTCATTTAAAATATGCGCACATAATAATTATTAATAAGCTATATTGGATCTCAAAAACCTCATTTTTATGTAGTTTTTAAGAATAGTTATTTTGCGTTATATCTTAAACACCTTAATTCACGTTATAAAAACAAATAATTTAAAGACGAATTAAGAAAATATTATTGCTAAATGAAGAAAAATCTTGATATCTTTTATGACATTAATTATCAAGTAAAAGTTTAATACGAATGCTACTGTAACTTTCAATGACGCCTGAACTGTCCACAACTGCATGGTGTGGTTTTACAGACATCATTATCAGAAAGTTTAAACACAAATGTTTCAGTATCTTGAAACATACAGACTGAACGATCGGTCAGGCACTTGAGAACAATAACTTCCCAAAATCAAGAAATATTTTATTCTCAATTAAATCTGAAAGTTTAAAATTTTATTTTGAAAGTCAAATTTGAATAAGTACTTGTAATCATTCATAAGGTAATACAATCGTATTCTACAAGTAATTTTATTCGAGTGTTATTTGGAAGAAAAAATGTTTAGAAAATATTGTAGATGTTAATGGTTTATTATGTCTAAACTGTTCTCATTTTTTTTGTTTCCTTTGGTCAATAACACCGTTATATATAGATATTAATGTTTCTATGAGACTCTATCTTTTCTTTTTTATCTTTAGGAAAACATAAAAGATCTCTTGACTGGACTTGACTCTTGAAGTCTTTAGATTTTTATACAAATGTTGAAACCATCTTTAAAACTTTTTTCATCTTTGTCTAATTTACTAACTGAGAATGAAAAATTACTTTGAAATTGATATCTGTCATATAAATTTGTAGAGTAAATAAATTGAGTGCTAAATTTTTATTCTGAAATAATCAATGGCCAGAAAGTACTGCGATTCGAGTACAGAGCCAATGATTTTGAAGACAAATATTGTTTTATTATTTATTGTTCGTTACGTTATTTATGTAAGATAATAATTTTGTAAGTTCACTTCTCTTAACAAAATTAGGAATAGTTTTTTTTATATCTAAGATGTTTATAATTTACGCCTTAATGAGTGATGATGTTACTTTATCGATCTACGTCTTACTGCACTTAGTCTATAGTAAATACCCTCTAGTAGTCTATAAAAATTCCACAGTGAATATTTTAAAATAGTAATTTTTTATTATCCCTAATAGAATTATCTATTATTACAGAAATTTTTAAACAAAATTTTCAATAATATTTTAATGACTCGAAATTCAGTATGTATGGTATCTAATACGGTAACTTGTTTAAAATACATACCAAAATCATTTATAATATTCAATTTCTATTATAGCGCTCCACAAAACACGAGATAGTCCCTTCTAAAACTTCTTCTATAGATTCGGGAAGCAAATATCGTATATTGAATGGAAACTTTAATGTTGCAAAGTTTCATACTTAGTTTTGAGTTTCAAAATTATATAATGGCTTTAATAGTTTTACTTGTGTTGGGATTTCTTAAAATATTTTAGAGAGTGCATTAAACTTTTTATTAAAAAATTTTCTGCTGCTGTAAGATGTATAAGAATATATGATGGGAGTTGTATTTTTAGATAAAGTTAAGTGATGATAATGTGATCACCACCGCCCATAAACCCTTGTAAAATGCGAGGATTGACAAGATCTACCGGCCTTGGAAGTAGAAGTACACGCCTTTTTTGAACCCATGGTACCCATGTCGTGTGTCGACGTGGAAATCCGCCGAAGGGAGTTCATTTCACCGTGGTACTTGGAAGTAAGGTCCTTGAAAACTGCACAGTAGAAGATCGCCACGCATCAAGAAATTCAACTGGAAACAATAAAAATATTATTAATTTGCTTAGAGTTTATTTCTAAGTAAGTGTTAAGAGTAAATAAAAACAAAACTGTTCTAATACGATTTTATAATATCACAGGCTTACAATAACTTTCCCTTAAATTATCAATTGACATCAATATAATATATTGTTACTTTTGTTTGATTTGTACGAGAATGGTCACTTTTATTAAAATATCACTTGATTGAAAAAAAATGTATAGAAAAGTTGTAGCTAAGCCACATTCAGTACGGGATACATCAAAATATAATTCGAGAGTAAACCTCCAAAAACTTAGCCTCTTTGGGAAGTAGCTTTTCACAATTTTCTCGGAGTTTTTTCATATCTAGGACGAAATTTAATTAAATTTCCATAGTTTTTTATTTTATACAGATATATCATATAAAGATAAAAAATTATGTGTGAAACCACAAAATAATAAATTTGTTGGTACTTTATGAATTAGTGGAATTCACGTGCAATATAATTGTGATATATTTAATAACCCTACCTATTATGACCAAAAAGGAATACATTATTTGAATTTTATTGTGTAGATTATTGCTTTCATATCATAACAAACAATAATAGTATTTTCAAATAAATATTTAATGTCAGTAATGAGTTCTGCTATGTGTAAACAGTGATAGTAAATTATAACATTATTAGTAATCTCAAGGATATGATTTTACTTGTTAGTTAGCTAAAAATTAAATCTAATCTTTAAGAGATATTTAGGGATATAAACTAAAGTACAGCAATTCTGTACCACAAAAAAATTGCATAATTTGTTTTTGATTTGTTTGTTTGTTTGATTTGTTATAAGATTACTAAACAGCGGGTTACTACTGAAAGCTTTATTTTGAATTTCTTTCTAAATTAATATAAAGAACATCTTAAAAACAAAAGAAAAAAGAACTACCACATATTGATATAAAGTACGATGTAATTGAAATTCTCCATCTGCACGTGTGCATGTCACTAAAAACATGTGAATTATGCATTGTAGTAAGTACATTAATATATGAACTAATTTACTATTCTACTGACTTGCAAAGCTTATTTTTACAGTCATAGGGGACCATCACCTTATTTGATATTAATCTTAACTTGACATATCGCGTCCCTAAAAAAAAAAGGTCCTGTCTGCAGGAAAAATAGACATCATTCAAGTGTTGCTATTTCTTTCTAGATATAGAACCATTATTTATTGAAGTATTTACCGTAGCGTCCCTATGTTCTTATCCTTGACTTTTTTTTCTAACATAGGATATATATATATATACATATACATATATACATAATATCATGTAATATATACATGTTATATATCTGTATATATAAAGGTTTTGTAAATTTAATTAAATATGTTTTGGAAATGTGTATAATATACATTGAAAATTCTAATTGTTCATTATACTATTAAAATATGCTAAGATTTACTGTTCTTTTAGAGTATGTTTAAAATGTAGTTGTTTTGATTAGATAGATTTTGACTGCCGATAGTCGTGTCAAATGTGTATGAGTGAGTACTGGACCTTCATTTTTTTTTCAGTACAAAGAGGTGTATTGACAATATTAGCATTAGAAATGTTAGTTTTAAAGCAAGTTGGTGGTCAGTAATGTTATACTGATATAGGAAATGGTTATTTAATTTGCTGATATAAAACAAAAGATATGTTTATGATAAACTGAATTTAAATTTTACATTTATCTGTATATAAATGTTATATATATATATGTTAACATGAGATAATTTATATGATTACGATGTGGTAATTTATTGTAATATTAAGTATTTGTTAACATTAGATATAGTATATACTTTACCCTGTCTTTATAATCTTATCAAATTACTCGAGTATATAAGGCAGTGCATCGTAAACTGTGTTCACAAAATTTATTGTCTTGAGTATTCTATTACAGACTTAAGACGTCAAATGTTGCAGCGTTATTTAATTCATTACTATATAGAGTAAAAATATATATTAAGATGAACAATAATAAGGAATGTAATAATAGTGTTAAAAACTATTTCTTATTTTTAATCAAATATTTTAACGTATATAAAAACTAGGATCCGCCAACCGTGCGCGGGTGTTGAGCTGAACCCCTCTCCTTTCATCTAAATATTTATTGATTTATTTAGCTTCACGCCATATCCCTTGCGGGGTAGCTAGAGACGAAGGAGCGCCAAACACTACGGTCCCTGCATACCTCTTTCGCCTCGGCATCAAGTTCTTCATACATGCCCTCCGGGGGGTCCTCATGCTTTTTACGTGACCTTCCTCCAGTATCTTAGATACCGTATTTTTGAAGGTCACTCGAGGCCTACCCCTGTCTCTCTTACCGCTCACTTTTCTTGTATAAATCTTATTAACCATTCTTTCATCACTCATTCGTTCCACGTGCCCAAACCACCTGAGCACGTTCTTCTTCATACTCACTGTAACATCTTCAATGTCCGACCGACCGAATCCGCAATGAAGAGATCCACAGAATGGCAGGTACTAGATTCTGAGGATCTCTTCATTGCGGATTCGGTAAGCTAGGCTGATTCTGCATATTCTGCGAAAAGATCGCATCTCCACAGCATTCATCTTTCTTATATTCTTCTTCTGTGTTACCCACGTTTGGCTGCCGTATAACAGCGTCAGTAGCAAAACCGCATTGTTTACAACCAAACGTGCAGCTATGCTGACATTTCGTCGTCTCAACAATGCAGCCAAAGCACCGTTGACTCTGTTACCGGCAGCAATACGCCTTTCCAAATCCATTACGTACCTTCCGTCTCTGCTAAACATACTTCCGAAATATACCACTTCATTCACTTGTTCTATTATCTTATCATTCACGTTGATCTTACATTCTGTTCTTTCTTCATTTCTTTCAAATATCAGAACCTTCGTCTTATCTACATTCAAGTTTAGACCATTAATTTCACACCCATCTTTCAGTGTGGTGACCAATGCCTGCAAATTGCATTCTGATGATGCAATGAGCACGGCATCATCTGCATATAGCAAGCAAATGACCTTAACCTTTAACTATGAACGTCATTCTTTTGTCACACTACCATGAACGCGCGGTCTCTCGGACCGCTATGTAGTGAAGTCCAAATATTACGTAAATATTAATTTCATTTGTACACTTTTGTATTTAATGTTTTTTAGGTATAATAAATAATAAAATTAAATAATTTCGAGGCTTTTAATCAATCTTTCTTTATTTGTAAATAAAATAAAGCATACTAAAAGTTAAAGGCACTTTTTGGCATACATTTACTAGAGATCAATTTTAGGACGAAAAACTTGAAAGAATTAAACTTTTTAGAAAAAATAACAATCAAAACTATAAATCTAAGTTTTAACCTAATATAAAAACGAATAAAAGTCTTCTCAAATTAAAATACAAAATTTTTGACATTGGTCCAATTGTTTAAAATTATTGGCAGTCCTTGCACAAGGGTTTGGAACACTGTAAACATATGACCTGCCTACAACTTATACAAGTGTAATTGGACTTTCTCTTTAGTTTTGGTGGACAAAGATGACATGTTTTTCGCTTTAATGAATCGCTCTCTTGGTTAGGGGGTTCATCTAGGAGCATATCTGCCCCTAAAACACGCCTCATTGTCATTTTCAATTCGTGTGATATATTTGGTTTTATTGCTCGTCTTTGCATATGCGGAACGACTAAAGATCGTACTATTTTTTTAGGAATACTCCTCTTTCTATTTTTTTGCTCTGATGATCATTGTGTAGTACATGAGCATTTATACCACACAAGTCAAGAATGCGATACAAAATGACCATAGGCCATCTTCTTGTTCGTCGACTACTTGAGTAAAGGGAACACTTCTTGTCAGCTTCGTCTACTCCTCCTTTAGTGGAGTTGTAGAATTGTATAATCTCGGGTTTATTTGTAATGCTATCTATATTGTTATCATGATGCATCGAGGAAATCAAAAGTACAGCTTTATTCGACTTTGGGACGTGTGAACATATAGTTTTGTCTTTCGTGAAGCCAAATAAAGTTGAACCAACCTCTCGAGACTTGTGCGGCTGAAATTGTAGTGGAATCTCCCTCTTATTTTTTTTAAAGTCCCAACGTACGTAAGTTTTCTCTTAAACAACTCATCCACTAATTCTACTGATGAAAACCAATTGTCTGCAGTCACATTGCGATTCGACTCATGAATTGGTTTTGTCAAACGGAGAATATACTGAGTGGGGACGAGTAATTTTTTTTCTTCTTGTGACAACCCAATTCCATCTGAATTTTTTCCAGAATATATGTAACCATTATAAAAATAGTAAGTTTTAGCATCACATAAGGCCCGTATAATCAGTCCATACTTTCCAGGTTTTTTAGGCATATACGAGATCATATGGCTTATCCCACGAAACTTCACTAACATCTTACCAACAGTAACGTATTCGCTAAGTTGGTAATATTTTTGCAAAATAGAAATAAACTTCTCAAATATTAAAGAATTTGCTGCCAGTTTGCTATTCTGTTGTCTTTCTGTACGATCAGCTGGATTGTCGAAACGTAAACATTGCAAAAGAACCAAGAATCTAGTGTCCGACATGCAGCATCTGAAAATTTCACAGCCTGTACCATCTGTGGCAAAAATGTAACTGCTACATTCATGGTTAGATTTTAAGACGGATGAATAGTATAATAATCCCAGAAAGGCATTCAGTTCAATCATATCTAAATCTATTAGTTCAGGTCTATTTGCTCGCTTGAACTTTGCTTTGTAATCAGAAATTTTTAGATTTTTCCAAGTCAAAATAGTCTGTCGCATTTTTTCGTCAAAAATTTTACTCCAAATGATCAGTGGATCATTCCTTTCTTCCTCAGATAAGCGTAACACAGGTCTGATGGTAACTATATTATGCTGAGTAGTTCTGACTCTGCTTGAAGGTGGATTACTAGCCCACTTGTAATGATTTTTTCCGTAGTAATAAGTAGGTCGCCGTCCTTGAAGTTCTAAAAGGGGCACGTTATTATCTGAGCTATCACTATCGAGACTGATACTTCTTATAATGTTACTGTCTATACTAGAGACATCGGTATTTTCTTGGAAGTCTTCAAGTTCACTTATATGATTCTGGATAAAATCATTTTCAGATATCAAGCAATCCTCAATAGTTTCTTCGTTATCAGACTCATCCGACTCTAAAAGTAAATCATACACTTCTTTTTCAAAAGAAGGGTTTTCAACTCGCCATATTTTACTCGCACGCTGTTCGAGCTGTGATGTTGACGTTCGTTTTGATGTGGATGCACGTTGATCAATATTCGTTGACATTTTGAATGAAAATAACCTAAAACAATCAAATGAAACAAAATCACCGTTTATATTATTTACGCAGGAAACGTGGACGTGCGGTCCGGCAGACCGCGATTAAAGTATAAAGTAAAATAACTCACCTAATTTGTGGCCGCCGACACAACCTCTCATCTCAACACACGTTTCGGCACTAAAACTAAAGCTACTGAGCGCATTTAACGCGGGGAGCAAGGGGAAAGGGGTAAACACAAAAATTACAAACTGCAAGCGGTCGGTGTAAGACCGCACGTCCACAGTTAAAGGTTAAGGTCACCTACTTTCACTCCCATGTCACTATCTTTCACGCCTAGGAGACAACTATTCAAATACAAATTGAACAACCAAGCTGACATAGCACAACCTTGCTTAACACCCGATTGGATGTCAAACCAGGGCAAAATGCCAGCTCCTTCTCGCACACAGGCTGAGTGATCTCTTTAAAGAACCTTTACAGCCTGTAGCAAGGGTCCGCTCATATTGCATTGGGGCAGTATTCCCCATAACTTCTTTCTCACAACCCTGTCAAACGCCTTTTCCAAATCCACACAAGCACAGGAAACCTTTTGGTCACCGCTGCAAAACGTGTGGTTGCTCCGTTAAGATTTCACCGCTCTTCGAAAGCAAACCTTTTATTCTACAGGTTACCGAACAACCCCGGGAATCACTAACTTCTCGCCAGAAAATCTTTGTGTTTTCCCGGAAGTTGTTCGTCAACCTTTCATCACTTTCTCTTTCAGATTTTTTACGCTTCATCTTTATAAGAGCTTTCGTTTTGTGCTTTTGCAGCTTGTACTCTCTTTTTCTTATTTCTCTCATATTTTTATCCTTACCCGAGTTTTTATAATCCAGCCATGCTTTTTTCTTTTCCACAGCGTCTTTCACTTCATCATTCCACCATTCATCGCGCTATTTACTGAAACCTTTTTTTCCTTTTACCACATACCTCAGCCGCTACTTTCACCATACCATTCCTAAGGTTTTACCATACCATTTCCAGAATCACAGCTTTCAAGCTTCTTGGAAACCCTTTCTTGATATCCCTCTCTGATCGGTTGATCTTGAAGCTTCCAGGTTCTTATGCTTTAACTCCAACCTTGGACACGTTGTGCGGCTGCACCAATGTCAATGGCCAATACCAAAGATAATGGTCCGTTCCCAGATCAGCACCTCTAAACACTCGCGTGTCCATAACTTGGCTTCGAATACGCTGATCCACTAGGAATAAATCAATCATACTTCTTTTTTTCTGCTTGCTCCCATGTGTACCTATGAATTTGTTTGTGATCAAACATCGTGTGTCCCACAAACAAATTTCTTACCGTACTTGCCTGGCACGCTTTCGTAACCACTTCGCGCGGTTTCAACCCATCCATTAACATCTCCACATACTATCAACTTTTCATTTTCTCTGTCAATTAGAACATCCCTGACACTCTCCCAAAACTCCTTGAGCTCGCTCACTGGAGCCTAGGATACTGGCGCATAAATAGCCAACAAGAATACTCTTGTTATCTCCAGCTTAAAGCGAACCCAAAGAAGCCTCGGGTTAATGGCCTTGTATTCTACCATTGCATTAACCATTCGAGAGGACAACAACACGCCTACGCTTTGGCAACCTCGCTCATCCTCTGGAACCCCAGCCCAGAAAGCGACCCGGTTGCCAGGCAAATCGTTCGTACCATTGCGTTTTCGCTTGGTCTCAGACACACAAATAACATCCAGATCTTTGTCATCCATCACATCTAATAATTCATTCATCTTCTGTTCCAGTCGTCCTCTTACATTCCACGTAGCTATTTGTAGCTCCGTCCTCCACCTTCCGTCGTTCGGAACATGGCGTGTTGGTTGGCGGTCCTCAACGCCGCATTCGTTCATTTTATTCATCTGAATAGCTACAGGAAATATCTATTTATTAGGACTACAGTTACGAAACAGCACTGACTTATTTATGAATATTAAAATGGAAAGATAATTTTACTGAAAGATAATAATAATGACGTAAAAGTTTTCCTTAATTTGTTGATTAAACACACAATTGGGGGAATTCTGAATCAGATTATCTGTTATAACTGAAAGTGGAACTTGTATAACAATAAAAAATAACCGTTGAAATTATTAGAATTACGAGTAGCAGTCAAACACGTCACTAAACGTACAAAAGAATGCCATTGTGAGTGGTCCTGCGCAATATCTATTTATTACATTTTGACGCCTGTCACAATTATTATAGCAAAGTTATGTTATAAAGAATTGCTAAGTTAAAAAAATATATATTGATCAATGGGACACTTTTTGACCATTTAATCAAAATCTACAATCACGAATGTCACCAAAGAACTGCTAAACGAGTGAGACACTTTCTTGAATGCATATGCAAAATTTTAAGGCTCTAGCTCAAATGGCTTAGGAGGAGTAGGCGAACATCGAAACACGCTTTTGACCAGTAAGAGCTTCGCTTCGCTCAGCTCAATAAAGTTTTTTAAACTTTTAATATATAAATATGTACATATGTGATGAATAAATTTTAGATAAATCATTTAAATTATAAAACTTAGATGCCAAAATAAATGCAACTGAGGTTCTAAAAATAACATTAGAAAGTAGTTAAATACGATTCAAATCTTAATTAAGACGTAATAGAAGTTTACGAGAGGTCTTACTATTGTAAGAGCTATCTTAATATTCTATTAGTTTCTTTATTTTCCTTAAGTCTTTTTTTTACTTTACTTTACTTTTATTTCTTTTTTTTTACATCTAATAGCGTTTCTCATCTAATTGTTGTTTGAATAAAAATTTAATTGAGGAACTGTAATTATTGAGTTATTATATTCGTTTATAGTGCTACTTAATTTTCTATATTCTATGTATTGTTAGCCATCACTTTAGCTGTGTAGGTTATTCAATTTCATTTATAAGAGGTCTGTCATGTGCACTAAATTATGTGTTATATTTAATATTAAAATTATATGGAATCGAGAAGACATGAACAATAGTTGCTTTACAAAGTAATTCAGGTTTAAGGGTAAAACTGCAATTATCATTAAACTATACTTTAGAATGTACCGTAAAGTTATTTGGTCAATGTTATAATATACATTAAATGGTACACTCATTGTCAGAAGTCATCTAGAAGTTATAATTTTTTCAATCAGATTCTTAAAGTTAAATCACCTAATCGATATAAAGTAAAATTACATAATTTTATATTTTTAAAATCATTAAACTCACTAGACTGACAATATCAGTTTTAATTTTATTTTAGTGATATATATATATATACATACATACATATATATATATATATATATATATATTTATATATAGAAAAATTATAGTTCAAATGTTACCTATATAGTATATTTGGAGGAAAAATAATATTTTGCAAACACTGTTTCATAATAATTATTATTATTTAATTCTTTATTGCACAATATAAAATAGTGTACACAAGACGGGCTTAATGCTAATAGGCATTCTCTACCAGCCAACCTTAGGATGTGTAAGAGAAGAAGTCCGTAGGCGTGCAAAAGAAACAAAAATAAAATACAAATAAAAAGTGTTGATAATATTAATAATAACAATAATGTTTCTCAAACATCGTAGAATTCAAAAAATATAATTTTAGAGCAAACATTCGTTCAGAGAGTAGACAGTCTGGGTCAACTTCTTTGAGTTCCATAGTCGCCGCCTGCGAGGACGAGAGAACTTTTTATAACATGTTGCTTTTATACAGAAATATAGTTTATAAGTTTTTAAACAAGGAAGGAATGCTTTTCTAGAACCTAATATCGTAAACAAAAGCTAATCTGCAATCTCACATGTGAACCCATAGTTGTTTTAAGTTATATAAACAGTTAACAGACGTTGTATTAAATCAAGGCGCTACGACCGATTAATGTCGTGATTAGAAAAAGTTATTTCCTAAGAACTTTTGTTTTTCTTCTCAATCGCTCGTTATATTTGTTTCAGTGAGGTGAGAAGCTCTTGACATAACAAATGTTCTGATTATATTTATTTTAATTCATTACATTATTATAAGAATTAATTTGTCTTATTTACTATATCTTTAACATTCTTATTACATGGTTAAAGAAAATGGGAAAATAAATTTTCCTTGTTGTGGAATTGTGTTACAAATACAATATATAAAAATAAATATTGCAAAGAAAATATTCACTTTAGAGCATTAGAGAACGATATTTACTCACAGGTAGAAGAAAGAAGCGATTTGGTCATCCGGATCTCACACTTACCATAGGTATATAACGTACCTTCAGATTAACTTTTTTTTGCTGGCGGCGCGGAGCTGGCGGGTCACAGATGGTACGTGATCCCCACCGCCCATGAACTCCTGCAACATCCGAGGATTCACAGGAGTGTTGCCGGCCTTGAAGATAGGAGTAAATGCCTTTTTTGAAGGTACCCATGTCGTACCGATCTGATCTAACTAAATTAATTACTTGAGATTCGCTATATAAAAGTAACCAAAGCTTAAAGATACAACCATCATAGTAAGGTTCTAGACTTTTTAGTACCGACGGTAAATATCATATCGAATATTTGTTGCAGAACAAAACGTTATATAATAGCAATCGTTTTTATTAATCAGCAAAATGAATTTTAAATAACTATTGCTATTTATAAGTGTACTAATTACATACGTAAGCAATATTTTTTCAGATAAGTGATCCGTATATCAAATTAGTGATCTTAAAATGTATTAATTTATCAGATACAAACGGACAAAATATTACAAATCCAGTCGGAGATAATTAGTTCCTTATTACCTAGTTTACAAGTTTCAATTACGAAATATCAACCTTGGATAGAACCAACAAAGATAATGTCGTTTAATGTCTTTATTTTATACGCAATATCGCCATGAACCGGGGTTGTTGTCTCAGTGAAGAGGCTTCAATACATTTCATTGAATCCAGATGTTTGTTATAGGATACTTAAATATACACTTACTCTGTTGTTGCAATTTCGTATTCTGAATCTGAATTGCATTTGCAAACTTCTTTTTGTATATTCTATTTGTTTAACGTTTATCGTATTTAATGAAATAGGTTTTAGTCAGAAATAACTAAAAGATTTATAAAGCGAAATGTATTTTGAGTAAAAATATTTGCAATGACCTTGACTTGCTTATCTTGCTTGCTTGAATCTTATCTAACCACTCCATATTGTATAAGTGTCGTAATGAAGAAAAAGTCTAGAATAAATTTCAGAAATAATTTATTCTATAGTTCTTTTTCAATTATATATTATTTTAAATAAATTTTGGGTTAGTAATATAAATAACTTTTTAACTTATATTTATATTTATAACTTATACTTGTTAATTATAAATAACTTTTTATTCATATTTGTGTTGCAACATTTATTTCAATATGACTAGTAACCTATGTTTCAATTATGATCACCAAGATATTACTTCATATTTGTATATAAATATTGCATTACTCCTCTTTGAGAATAACTGACGTAACTATAAGTTATTATGATGCTAAGAGAAAACTTTTGAGTTTTAACGCTTTTAAAAAATATTCTTAGATGTTTTCTAAACGTTATTAACAGATCAATAAATAAAATATTAAAATCCAGATCGTACATAACTTGAACCTAAGACCTCTACGACGGTTACAGTAACATCACTTTTCATTCTATATTTATATATAATATTTTGTATATATACTATAATAGCTGTTGCCAATGACTTCGTCTTCCGCTTCGAAAACTATTGTTCATTTATTAAAAATATATTGTTACACCGTCATAAATTGGAAAGCTATAGAACTTGGAAGTGAATTAAACCCCTTATGTATAAAAAACCTCAATTTCGCAATACAATGAATTTGATTATTAATCGTGATAAAAACTACCCTAACCTTAAAGTTTGACCAAACAATAGATACCTACAAAATTTCATTGAAATCGGATCAGTGATTTCAAAGATAAGCGTAAACGAACGTTCTGACACGGGATTTATACATATATTATATATATGTATTTATAAATTATTATATTATCGCCCAAATGTTTTTAATAATATAAAACAATTTCAATGCACACTGCTTGTATATACATTTGAGTGAAAATATTGTGATTTTTGTGCCCTTAACCTAATTTAACTATAGTACATACATTAAAAGAGTATATTAGTATATTAAACGATTATTTTTACAAAATAATTTGTTTAGTATCAGCAGTCCAGATTGAGCAGTGACTTTGTGTTTGACTTTCATATAAGATGAGTACTCGTATTTATCATGTTAAAAGAAAATCCAAAAGAGGATTTTCCGCTCAGTGAAGTCTAAAAGCTTAGCTCTCTGAGAACTCAGCCAGTACACACGCTGAGATACTATTTTCATATTCCAAGACATTTGAATTACATTGTCCATTTTTACTCTTCACAGAAACTACACAGTGTCCCAGAGGTAAATGAGAACAATTGAAACTCAATTAATACCTAAACTACTTCTATAACTATCTCAACAAGTAGTCAATTGAGCAGAAATGAAACTTTAATCACAGAAATTCAATAGAATTATCACAATCTACGATTGTTTTTCTAAGCTACGTTTGTTCTACTTACTCGGAGCCAAGGCAAAATGACAATTTCTTAAACATTTTCTAGCTATACGTACCAAATCCAAATACTTAATTGCAAAAAAGAGGTCAAAACTCATTATTATTATTTATATGTCTTTTTAATGTCAAAGCCAGTAGAGGAAAGAACAACAGCAAGAGTGAAAACTCATTTCATTAAGTTACTAATAAAGTAAAGAATTGATATTTAACAATTGACTCAATTTATATAATAAAACACAACTTTTTTACTCTAACTCTGTTTTTCTCGTTGTGGGTAAATATACATTTGAGACATCATTGGATTTCATTAGAGATTATAGTAAATTAAAGTTATTTTGTTTTTGTAGTATTCTTTATCAGGTTAATTAAACGTACAAAATTACTATATATAGTGTGCATCAAACTTTTAAAAATATATCACCACTCTTTGGAATAAAGATACGCTGCTTTATTGATTTTCGTCAAGTCGTTCCAATTTAAGGGTTTTTGTAAAGACTAAATGGACAAAGAACTTGAAGTGCTACACAATGGTCACAGGAATATTTTTTTCAAACATTGCCTTTTCAATGCTACGCTGACAGAGTCCCTAGCAACAGCTAATATCAATTAATTAAAAAATCACATTAAATCACATTAAATTGATTAACAGGGTTTATAACATTAAGCAAGCGTTTACTAACATAGCTTACGAATAGTATAATCTTGCAATATATTCAGATAATGTAAGAGGGTCGTAAAATCTGTGTTATTTTTAAGTTGTATGCTTTGTCTGCAGTTTAAAAAAATAAAGCTCTTATCCGTATCGCACCTGTAATGTTAAGTTTAAGTTATTTCTACCTCAAGTATTGATTAATATATACACTATGTGCTCATTGTTATAATTAATAATAATTAATAGTATCTAAATACATATCTCTTCTAGACATTTAATTTGTATATATATAAAATACTGATTACCAATTTATTTAGATTACTATATAAAATAAATTAAATTAAGTTTTAAATAATGATACCAATAATTTTTTGTTAATTTTAAGCAAATAAAATAATTAAAATAATGTCTAAATTTTGTGGAATAAAATTATTATAATCCCGGATTAAAACAAATTTATAAGAGCTTAGGACTGTTTTGATAAGTACTTTATTCTTTGTAATTGAAAAGTTATTATAATCAATGAAGTAAAGACAACATTTTCATGATTTATTCGTAAAGAAAATTCTCCATATCACATAATAAGCCCAAATTAACACAATCATTTTTTTTTATATTACTGAGTGTTCCAAATTTGTACTGAAAATGAAAATAATCGTAAGTATTATGATTATGAAAAATTACTTTGAATAAATTATACGTATGTATAATTTGAGTAACAATATTATCTTTGAAATAATCCGCTATATAATATTCCACTCAGGTTTCAAATCTATAGTACAGTATTTATATGAACTTAAACTTTTTCACGAACGAACTTTGTTCGTTCTGTATTGTTTTCACTTTTCTCGGATGGATGTATGAATGGATGTCTGTGGACAGAAAAATTTTCATTACTGTCGAGAGATGGCGCTGTTTATAATTTACTGATTTAGTTTATTTTCATATTTAATTATATTACTATTTTGTATTATTTATTAATCACACTTTTTTGTAAGTTTTTAGTAATTACAAATAAACATGTATTTAACATTTTCTTATATTCAATGAATAATAATCATTTTACTTAAGAGTCAATTGTTTTTTTTATTAACATTTATAATTTCATCAAAGTTCGTTTGGGAAATAACCTGAGCATTTGCATCTTCACTGATTTATATTTGCATTCTAAAATAAATAAGAAATTAAAATTCCGTAATCCTATTATTCCTATTATTATTATAAGAACTGAATTTCCTTAATCCTAATAAACCAATTACTTATTATCAAGTAATATTCACATAGATATTTTTATTAAAGAATATTAGTACTTAAGCCTTAAATTATTTACATTTCAATCAAAATATATAATAAGAACATTTCACTGACTACAATTACTAATTTGACATTTAACATTTGCATATATTATTATTATTTCTATTTATTTTATATCATCTTCATTTTATTAAATCAATATAATAAGTTACAGAATAAAAAAATCCTTAGGAATAACATTTAATTAAGTAGGATTCATCTAATGAAAAATTATTCTTAAGACATAGAACTCAAAAAAAAAATAGTTCACAGTTTATTTATTTTCTAACTTTCTATAATGCAGCTCATCGCTTCATAAAATTACAAGACGTTTTTTTCAATTACTTCTTATTTGTCAAGGATGTATGGCGTTCAATATGCTATTTATATTTCGAAGCATACAACTAGCAGATATAAATACCATTACTTGAAATACAAAATACAAACGTAAAAATATATTTATTCGTTAAAATTTTCGAAAAAGTTATAAAATCATAAATTATATTAACAAAATCATTTCATAAAATAACATTGTTATTTGCCATTTATTTTAGATAACATTCAATATGATTATTTCAAGACTTGTTTGAGAAATAAACAAATAAATAAAATATGTATGACGTTGAGTCGAGAAAATAAAAAAAAATTCTTTAAACTAACTATATTTGTGTTAACAATTTCTGTTTCAGAAAAAACATGTTGACTGCTTAGAAAAGTTGAGAAGCTAAGGCTTCTACAAGTTAGTATGAGCCGGGAGCGAGTAGACAAAGGAAATTCTAAATCCAACGTTCAAAGGCACAGGTGAATAAACGCAACAACCTAGACGTCATTTCTTGTGTATTTGAATATCGATATTTACAAGGAAATATTAAATAAGTAACTTATATTTCAAAACGATTTGCATCATCGATTTGTTCATGTATTTGGATATGGTATGAGTAGAATATTAAAATCATAATGATGCAAAATTAACAGGTTTTAAACATAAACCTACTTATGAGTTATAAAATTAACACATGATTCTTGATATGGACATCATTTAAGTGAGGAGAATACCGTCTGAACCATTAAAATTAATGATTTCAAAGGAGTCAGTCGTTCATTTCCTGACTCGTTATAAAAACTAAAATTTATATATTTATTATGTACGTAATATTATTTTTTGTAATGCGTTTTTTTTAATAATATTTATATTTAAAATATCGACTTTATATGGCGTTTACCCTTTTTTAGGCTTTCCGTAGATTTTCCGGATACACTATTCTTCTGCCAATATATAGAGCAGTGTTTCTTTATTTACAATATATACAAGTTTCTAAATATTTCTGCACTATAATATAAGCCTGGTATTTTAGTATAATTAACGTGAACTTTAAACCTAGTTGGTATTTTATCTTTATCCTTCTTAATTATTTAATCTTATTGGAGTTAACCTTTTCAATATGGAGGTTATAATTCTCGTCAAAGACGCACTGTATTATTAATGAAAATATTGTTTCAATCTAGCAAAGGTCACGTTGTTTTCGGATTGTTTATTGTTATAACATTAATGTCTGCCCAAATTACTTGTCGGTAAATATTTTTATTGAGTATATGTTCATATGGACGCTATGTAAGAATTCTTGTGAGCAGTATTTAATAAAATATATAATCCATGCCATGCTTTCATCAATAAAATTTTTAAAAAAATATTCAAGTTTATTTTAATTCTGTAAAAATATATATGTAGGGGATGTATTGTGCAAGTAAGCAATATTAAATGTATATAAGTGAGATGGTTACGGTTGTGAGTTAACGTATGTCAAACAACGGCGATGTTTCACTAAATCACAATCACGTAATCATGAGCGACGTACCTTAAATATACATATACTACATAAACATATCAAGCAAAAATTGACAATAAGGTTCCTAAATATATTTATTAAGTACAATATTATCTGATAAAATACTTCGACCTCGGACGCCTCATACTAGTGGTTTCGTTTGTCAATTCCGTTAAAGATGGTCCATTGCTTTTGTTACATTGTATTACAGGGCAAGATTGAATCTTCTCAAGTGTGGTAAAAATAAGAAATATCTTCAGAGATCTTGTGAAAGAGTGTAACTGATAGTGACACGGTATTTCAATTAGCAGCGACTAGAAGATATTCCAGAGGCCCCAGATTTGTCTTACCCGTTTTAATAAATTTTTGAATATATACTTATTTATAAATTTTATTTCTTATTCTAAGTAAAAGTAAGTATGAAAGTTTAATGTTTTATTATAAAATAATATGTAATTTTTAAAGGAAAATAAAAGAGTGAATAAAGTAGTATGTAACAAATATTATTAATTAAGTTTTTATATAAAAATCATAGTTTTATCGTTATTTGATAAAACTCTTATACTGTTAGAATTAAAATAAAATTCAGTCTTTTATAGAATAATACTTGTTAACAATAACTGCCAGTAAAATATATCATATTTCACATTTTTAGCTCAGGCTGTAATGCGCTGGAGCAACAGTTGTTGCAATTGTTTTAAGTTAAAAGGATCGAATTGTATTAATTTAAATAATGTTTTTAATAAACAGATACCTTTATTCCATTATAGAAAGAATATTAAAGTAAGGATATGGATAGGCTTTTATTTTATTTATTTAATAGTAATGAAATTACATTTATTCATTTTCTAATTATATTTTATTTTTAATACTAATGATATTTGTAACACGAATCGTGGAATAATCTAAGGTGTTGCTCCAGCGATGCAGGTTGCCTGGAATGTCAGCTATAATAGGGTTCCGCATATTTAACTTATTTACAAGTATATTTAAGTTATCACTTCGAGGATCTATAGAAACGAGTAGTAAAAAAAAAAAAATCTTTACAATTTTAATGGAAAATATTAGTATGTGAAAAAAATACAGTATAAGTTATGTAAAAAGTATCATTTTTCCTTATGAAAGAAAAAACAAGTAAATATAAAGTAATTTGGTTTCGGTATTAAATAATTATGTTTAATTTGTTTTCATAACTACATAAACAATTTTTAAGGTATATATTATTCACATTTACAATGATTGTATATTATTTTGTTTTATTTTTATATAGCCGAAATTTTAGAATTATTATAATGCGACATTTGTTAAATAATGTGATGATAACATTAATTAATTATTTATCGATCAGTGGCTATGGAGTAAGTAGTTAGCCATACACGAGGTCATCACTATTAAATTAATATACTCCTTATTTGTAGTAAATACGGACTCAGTTTTCTTTAAACTTTAACGGTTAAATTCCAAATTTTACTAATTATTATAAAATTATTGAAACTCGGGATATTAAAATAATATGATGAAAATATTGCAGCATTTACTATTATTTATAGAAAAATCTTAATGAAAGATTTTGTTGAATAATTTAAGCAAACAATAAATTTATTTTGAAAACAACCATATTTTACCCCTTACATCTTTCTAAGTTACTGTGTAAAATATTAACGCCTTTTAATTAACATAATTTCTACTAATATATATTATTAGTTATTTTGATTTAAAACATTAAATATTTACGAACGTTAAGGGAAATTTGTGATCTTTCGCTTGTAAGCAAGGTGTCACTGTAATAAATTTTTACCTATTGAATAAAAAACAAAATATAAATATTTTGCTGTTTTGTATAGAATATTAAATGAAAACTTGTTAATATAATACCAAAAAATTAATATTGGTTATGTAAATTAAAACAAAAAATATTTTACATATGCAATGAAAAGAAAAGTCATGGAAGTTTCTTTCACTCTTCAAATTGAATGGGTAAAAAGTTTATTATATAAACAAAAATAATGAATAGGATTGAAGTCGTATGGGAATAAATGGGAAAGCTTATCATAATTAGTCGTAAACTAAATAAAAATACAGCTGATAAACACATTCAACCGAGCATGTCAAAAGGAAGAGGAACACTAGGCACGGAAGCTCGTTAGTGTTGCTCTCAGCGTACTCCTTTAATGAACGATATTCCTTCAGTGCTATATAATTATCTGCTAATTTATAAGGATAAATGATTTTTTAATAGTTTACATTAAAACCCACACTTTACTTTAACATAAAAATCAGTGCTCGGTGGAAATATATTAACTGAAATAAAAATATTTTTTTTTAATTTTTAATTGTTTTTATATTTACATTTACTTTTAAACAAGTAAGTATTTATACTTATATTTATTAATTTCCTTTTCAGTCAGATACTTTCTACAAATATTTTACCGTATTATACCTAAGAAAGTCTCTGAAATATTACTAGGAGTAAAGTATGTATGCCAATGTCGATGAAAAAATTCAGATAACTTCATACCGACTCGTTGATTCAGCAAAAACAGCGAATCATTATTTCTAATTTGAAGGTAAAAGTCTTAGACAATAAGTGTTCGTAAGATACTTTACTTTACTTTACTTTAAAAACTGTTTGTTATTCACATATAAATATAGAATGTGTAAACTTTTCTGAGCGAAGGACTGAAGCGTAACAGTTCAAGAGTGCTGAAATATAGCGGTCACTGAGTACTTTAATATTATATTACAATTTTATACAATAAAATCAATAACAATACAACAACAAAGGGCAATTCTTTGACAACGACACTTAACTGGGTAACGAAATGTAACTAAAAGTAAGTATGATTGGGAGCATATTATTATAATATCTCCGCTTGGTTCATAAAGATCACATTTATTAGCGATGAAATACATAACTACAATATAATGACTTCGTTTAATATTTGAGACATTCAATTACTACATTATCAACTATAGACTACAAAAATATAAAAACATGTCATGTTATGTTATTTACATGTTATGCTCGATGCGCCAAAATGTCTACAATTATACATGTATAAAATTTTTATCCCTTACTGTGCTATTATACAAAACTTAAATAATTGCTAGTATTATTATTTTCTGTACCATTGCACGTCTACACTTTATTAAATAGTCGTCAACTCTTAAGTGCTACTCAGTTCCCAACGGTCCACATTAAATTTAGCATAGTTACCTAAATGCTAAGCTTTTTAGTTTATAAAGAGAATTTTAAAGTGCATTTTACAAGGCGTAAGGGTATAAACGCTGCAGCAGAAAGTTAAGAGACTTTCAGCGAAGCTTAAATCGAAATATAGTTATTATAATTTTTTTTTAAATAAAATTATGAAAATATAAATACATACATATGCATCCATATATGTACGTGTACGTGCTCACATAAAACTGAATGTGGTCACATAAAGGTTATTATTTAATCTTATAGGGCTATCTAATTTCGATTACATAAAAACTAAATTCAACTTTAAAATAGCTATGTAAACAGGATAATTTTATTACTGTCTATTATAAATGTTTAAATATAATACTAAAGTCCTTATTATATATTTTTTAAGTTGTTAAACTGTGACTAATCAAACAAATGGTCAAAATTGATTAACGTAGAAGGTGAAGAGCTGTATTTTGTATTACCATCCAACTCAGATTAAAATTTTCCAAAATTACACGAAAAAAAATGTAAATAAAAACGTGATAAAAAGAACTTAAATCATGCTGTTTTTTAATTCATTGATATATTAGTAAGCAAATACATACTTAATTGAAATAAATGTCTATAATTGTCAAATACAGCATAACAGAATAAGTAGAAGTGCAAAATACTTGTGTATCTGTTTCGTTGTTTAAAATTTTGTGTTATATTTCATATCAAAATGTCATCCGAATTGCAGTTTTTGCGTATAAGTTTAGATATTTGTATTTATAATATTAGTTTGGATTTACTGAATAAAAGTAAAATTTAAATATTGCGTTGCCTACAATTTCGTACTCGTTAGCATAATTCTTTCTATTTTGTTTCAAAACAATTCGTGCAGCTCCGTTGTTTTCAATATTTTGTGTAGAAAGTGCGATATATCGCATCTAAAAGCCGCATGGAATATTACTTTGCATATAATGGTGTTATTATAATACTAAAAGAACAGTGTCCTAATCGGATTGTTATGTGTGGTGTAATATATATCAATATCAAAAGTAAAATACTCCAATCCATAGCGTTGATTGAACTTTGAGGAGGATACTTAAAGGAAGTTAGGAGAAGTTATTGCATTCAGCACCAGTAGGTAAGTTTCTTAATGTCTGAATTGGTATTTTGAGCATAGTTCATACTTCAGGAAGACTGCTGATCTTTAAATTCCCTAAATGGGAAAAAAATTGTATTAAGACATCGTGACGAAATGCATAGATGTATTTTTATTATTATATAAGTTTTAATAATTAGTTTATACTTGTAATTCTGTTTAATTAAAATTAGTCAACAGTATTTTTCTTTTTTTTCGACTCGACGTCTGTAGCTAACCTAATTACATATTGACAATGTTTCAGGCATGAATACATGCTGTGTTTTCATTTAACAACTTTGAAGAATGTTGGTATTGGTAAAGCATTATAAGAAATTTTAGTATACTACTTAGATAGTTTATAATAAAATAATATTTTATTTAAGAGTTTACACGATATACGACAAAAAAACTGTTTAACAGCAATAAATTGTTGAGATAATAATATGGTTATAAAAGTATTACAATATAACTCCTTTCTATGGTAATGTAGTAATAAAAAAAATATAAAATCGTGAAATATTTTACGGGAAAAGTAAAAATTTTTTTTCGTATAACTTATGGAAGCTTTGAAAATGTTTGAGAATGTCTATTGAAGTGTAGCTAGTAAGCATAAATTATACTTTACATACTGCGAGCAGAAATGGTTTGTATACCCTGTGATGCTCATATCCCTTTTAATATATTCCTCAATAAATTGCTTGTCTTTTATGTTAAGTAATCGTATATGACAAATGAAATGCAAGACCATCCAATTCATTCACATAATGTAAGAGAGTCATAAAGGCAAAATATTACAAATAAAATTACTTTGTAGGATATATTTGTTCTCAGAAATCCGAATTATATTCAATTCTTTACAATGTAGCTATAAAGTCGTTGTATTATTTTGGGTAGACCTCGAAGAATTCGGTCTGCCCATTCATTTGTCCCCTACTTTCGAATTTTGGAAAAATTTCTTCACAGGAGGTCTTCTTATGACCGCCTGAGTCCGAAATGACCATTGGTCAAAAAGTTTATATATATATATATATATATATATATATGCGTGCGTGCGTCCAGATTCGACTTTTGTCAGCACGATAGCGGCCGCAGTTTCGCTCGGATCGCTTTCAAACTTTGCACAAAAATCAACCATCCAAAAATGAAGGTCAAGTTCGTTAACCAGAGAAATCCGGTCACAGGGGGCGCTAGGGCCTAACTTTTTCTGATTTCAGTTTTTCGACCATAACTTTGTCCCTATACAAAGGAGATCAATCGCGTTCATATTATATGATGTCTTTGATAAATACCTATAACTAATGTAGATATACCGAAAACCTAACTTCAATAACTTAGGGGTGGGGGTAAAAACACCGAAAATTTTTGGAAAAAAAATCATAACTTTTTTCTGGTAAACATTCTTGCATCACAAGTATTTTTAATAGAAAGGTTATTTTTTATTCTAAATTTAGGTTTCAAAAGTTTTTCCGTAAAAGGTACCGTTTCCGAGAAAAACAATTAAAACCACTTTTAGCTTGTAAATTTTAGGTAGGTAAAACCACGGCAACTTTTTTCTGGTAAACATTCCCTCCTCGCAAATATTTTTAATAGAAAGGTTATTTTTTACTCTAAATTTAAGTACCAAAAGTATTTCCAAAAAAGATACCTTTTCCGAGAAAAAAAATTAAAACCGCTTTTTGCTTGAAAATTTTTGATGTAAACAACGGCATCATGTATTATTCTTAGGTAGTGAGTTATATTTTAAATGAGTTACACACGAGGTCTACCCACGCGTGTCCCCCTGCGGGCACGGATTTTTTATTTACAATTTATTATTTTAGTATATTTTTTATATAAAAAAACCTATATTTGAGTTTCAATAAAAAAACATTAATAATTTGTGATCGAAATATATGATACTTTTATGGTATATTTGATTTTTATTCTTTGTATTCGTAGAATTCCAGTTGAACATTTTGTTGACAATAATTATAAGTATTATGCCCTCATCTAAAATTCTCTGAATAATTTTAATTCCAAAACAAAATGTGACTTTTTAGACAAATATCATAATATGATATGCTGAAAGTTCGGCAAAAGAGGAAATTTACTCGTCGACTTTCAAATTGATACATGTGTCATGTAAATAACGCTCAAAGACTGCATTATTGTGTGCAGAGGCTGTATTGATATTTCAACAAATTACACTGTTATATGTTTTTAATAATATATATAATTGACTTATTTTGGTAATAAAATACCAAACACTTAATAATTATATTATAAAATGAAATTTTGTTTAGAATAGTATATTGAAGAAAAATAGTAAAGAGCCTTGTAGCAATAAAAGTTGTTTTTGATATATTACATTGTAGTAAACTATTTAAGGGGTAACGTTCAGAGTACATCTTTCATGAAAACCATAATGTTTTCTTACAGTCGACATTAAGCAGAAATCAAAACAAAATAATTATAATTATTTTTCAAATTTTATCCAAATTTATAACACTATTTGTATATTACAAAGTTTCTAGTAAATAACTTGGAACACTAAACTTACGAATAAGATAGGTAGGGTAGATACCTCATTCGCAATTACTCAATTCAGTCAATAGATACCGCTATCTTTTAGATTTGTTAGGAGCTAACTGCAAAATAATAAACAAAAAACTTGCAATAAAATAATATTGCGACTATGAATTGAGTTGAAAATCTTTTAAGTCAGGTCAAACTGTACGTGGTGTGTAAATTTATTAAAATCGGTTAAGTAGTTAAGGAGCCCATCGTGGACAAACAACGTGACACGTGATTTATATATATTAAGCATTCTGGTGGATTTCTTTTTATCATTTAATATTTGCAATAATATGATAAATAAATCGTAAAATTATCCTTTTTTTAATATGTTACTTTATCATTTTAATAAAATGTTCATAATTAAAAATATTTTTTGGTTTTATTAATGCATATGATAAAAGTTAAACTCAAAACATTTAAATTTTTAAAGATAAATCATGAAAAATGAAAAAAAAAATACATTTTTATAATAAATACAACAATTTTTATACAACTCGGCAGACTTCGTTCTGTCAAATAGATTTGGAATGTGGCAGTTTATATTTCGACCTTAAGATGTTTTTACTCTACTGACCCTCACATATAATTATGGTGACGGTTCTGTTCAGGAGAATTAAAGAAAAAGGTCAGCTCGGATGACCTAAATATCTTCGCTTCCACAAACTGTGGCCACCCTTTTGAGACGCACTAAAAACCCCGACTGGGAGGCTTCCCAGAGGGCTTCAAACTAAGAGGGGAACATAAGGTTCAAACCTGATGGAAAAATAATCTAAAGGGATAGTGGGAACCTAAAGGTGACAAATATTTATAAAGTGGGTCTTTCAATGACAAAACATGGAGATAATTAATTATTTATTACTATTATTATTAACATAGGGTTAATCACCTATGAAATAAAGAAAAATGTAATAAAACGTATATAAGTATTTTCAGTAATCGCGTTATTGTAAATCAAGTGAATCATAATTATTAACAAAAATCTGTTTTATTTTTATTTTAGTGCTTTATGATACACAATGTTTTTTGTTTAATTACCTGGTGAATATACAAACAAATCTGATGGTTTTCCAACACGGGAACAGGCAACATACAATTGAACATGTGAGAAACATGGGTTTTCTAGATTAATACCACAAACACCTAATGATTGCCCCTGGGACTTATTTATGGCCATAGCAAAAGCAAGCCGCACTGGAAACTGTAGTCGTTTGAATTCAAATGGTACATCAGTCGGAATCATGGGGATGCGTGGTTTCAAAACGTCTTCTCCTTTATACTTTCCTTTTAGTATAGTTGCTTCTATCACGTTGTTCAATAATTTTTTTATCGCTAACCGTGTGCTGTTGCAAAGACGCGGTTGGTTGATAATTCTCAACATTATAACTACCGATCCAACCTTTAATTGAAGGTTGTGAGGTTTCAATCCTGGTAAATCCAGCGAGTTTAAAAATTCAGGCGGATAGTTGACGACATCATCTTGGTAGTAGTAGCCGAATCAACTGATTTATATAATTTATTGTAATTTGTTCCTGAATTTTGAAATTTAATTCATTTACATCTATGTTTTTGCAGCCAATATAGCCCGTTCGCTAAACCAATCATGGTTTCTGTAATTTTGAGCAACATCTGGAAACACCCTTTGAATAAGTTTATCTTTTGATCTAGTTAACTGACAAAAACTTTGAGGAAAGTTAATGCAACCAGTCAAGGTGTCTATAGGAAAATTGCCATTGCAGAGTTCTTCGAAATGTTGCAGGTTGGAGTTTCGTTGTTTTGCATGTTTAATGGTTATTTTAGTACTGAATGAGCTGTTCTACCACCTTCAAGCAAAGTTGCTGCGATTCCCGACGAAGCCAGTGCAAGTGCAATTTTATTTTGTGAGCGAATTGTTGCTATCAATATCAATGAAATCAAAAAAGTTTTTCCTGTACCACCAGGTGCATCCAAGAAGTAAATCCCTCCTCTTTTATCATTTATTACTTTCATAAGTGTATCAAATACATACTTCTGTTATTCATTGAATAGTGGAAGGTTTGTTTGAATTAATTCTTTCAAAGTGTTGAGATCATATAGTTTTTCTCAGTGCAACTCTTGGTTAAAAGCATCTTGCATTGGACGATTGGGCGCGGCCAGGCCTAATTGAAATAATAGTTTGTTTGACATCATCAAGCATATGTCCTCAATTGAAATCAATACTTCATTGTAAATTTCTTCGCTTATTTGTATATTTGGATTTCCCCTTCTAATCCGTATTTGATACAAAATATCATCACACATATTATCTTTGTACTTGATCCACAAATCCTTTGGGTTTGATGGGAAGCATGTAGATATGATTATAGAAAACAATGTTCGTATTTGATGAGCTTATATTACAGCATCATTGAGAGTTTGATCCCAATGAGCATCATTTTCTAGCAATCGCAAACGTTGGCAAGCTTCTCTGTATGATCCACACAAATCACCATTAACAGTTCGTACATGTTGGAACGATGTTGGGCCACGTACATTGACTAATAACAGTCGTAAATAAAAACATTCATCATTGCTTGGACGTACTGAATAAATTCGACCAATCGCATCGGTTGAATATACTCGTACATCTGGGTATCCTGGAACTGGTTTTCCTTGTTTCCGTCGTATAAATCTCCTTGATTTTATTGGATTGACTCCAAATATAATATTTTGGTATTTCAGAATATAACAATGTTTGAGCAAAAGCATCGATTTGCATGTCTCAAAAAAGCTGGTTAATGTAGTAGATGGTGGCTGTATAGCTCTTTGTACTGCATTTTGTGCTATAAAATATACTCTGTGTCCATTTTCTAAATGCACAGCTAAATGAGCAACAGTAGGGTGTCTCTCATGAATAGGAAAAGAAAATATTCGCCAAACTGCTTCATTACTACTAACATAGCGACCCATTTGGTATTGGGTAACTTCATGATTGGAATTCTCTGCATTAATACCAATCACAGCCATATCACTCCCTTTGGTTAGAAATTTGCAAATGTATTTAATAGATTTTACTGAATGGCAAGATTCAACGTTGATGTGCGCTTTGAAGGTCTTTGATAAAATGGGTGAATATGGAACAATCCAGCAATTATCTATTTCAATATCTTATTGATTTAATTTGACAATTGTTGATCTTCCATTGTCTGCTGTCGATCGGCGACGATACAAATGATAACCGTCATTACCAGTGATTGTTTCAGATCTTAATGTCCGTGGATATCGCTTTGAATATTTACCATTCACCATACACGGTGAATTTTGATTAAGAGTTCCATAGGTACCATGTATCATGTTTTTAATAACTACCTCATGCAATCCAGGATCTACTTCTACATTAGGAGTTTCAGCTGATATTACTGCATCAACTTCATTTGGCCTTATCTTTTCAACTAACCAAATCAAAATGTGTACATGTGGCAATCCCCGTTTCTGCCACTCCACAGAATACATCCAGCAGCGTGTCTCTCCAAACACATAATGTTTCACAATGAAATTCAACTTTTGTCTAAAGACTCTGGCTGTAATATCATGACGATCAATAGGTGATTGCCCAGGGAATAATTCCTGCTTGATTTCTATCCAGTGTGGATTGCATGTAAATGTGATGAACAAATCTGCTGTAAAATAATGACGAACATATGACATGGCATCTCGAGCATATTCATGCCAATGTCGAGGGCTTCCGATGTATGTTGCTGGGAGAATAGTCATCCGACCAACATTCTGTGCATTTCCATCAGTATTAATCGCATCTCGAAGGTGAATATACTCTTCAGATCTGAGTTTGGTCTGATTCAACCTGATGAATGTTAATCCTTCCTTTTCAATTTTAACATACATGTCTACTTGTGATATAATCGCCGACATTTGAGTATGTGATTGTCTTCATTTTCACGAATCATTAGGCGGTAGGAATAATAGTTCATTGAACTGACTTTTTGTTGGTTTCAGAACCTGAAAATAGATTTTTGTTTTCATAACATTGAAAATAAAAAAAAATATATATATAGTGACTGATAATATATCTCCATAGCTAAACTAATATTTTTTTATTACCTGTAATGGGATTTATCATCTTCTTTGAGAAATCATAGCCATCTTCACCTTGCCAAAATATAATGGGATATTGCAGTGCGTCATATGAGCGGTGTGTTTCCTTTATACGTTGTAATTGATCATTCCGACGATGTAAAACAATATCACGGGATTCCAAATTTTCTCCAACTACAACGATAGCAACTTCATCAACAGTTGGTGCATTAAAACGTCTTGCATGTTGGCCAACAGGTGTTTTATCAGCTTCGATTATAATTTTGTGATTATCAGATGGCATTAGATCCAGTGCAGTTTTAAACAACATAATCAATTGATTTTGCTCATGAAATAAAGTTTGTAATTTTTCTACAAAAGACCTCTTTAGTGCATTGTTATGTAAACAACGCATATCAATTTCTTGTGGTGAATTGCCCATGAAATAAATTTGCAGGAATTTGTAATTGCTATCTGACACTGGTGACAGTGAACCTGCTCTATGATATTTTGGCCTTGTATCTGTAAATAAAAAGAAATGATTTTTGCCAAATATAAATAATATTTGTTCCTAATTTGAATCACCAAATAATAATTGATATGTTTAGGTATGTCAATATGTAATAATTAGTTGTAACTAATATCCATCATCAAATAATTATATTGTGTTTCGAAATAATAAATGTTGCTAATACTGAATCACCAAATAATATTTTGACTAAGTAATATATGTGTTAGGGTTTAGGGAACTGAAGGTTAATGAGACATATTTACTTAGTTAACAGGAAATTTTGTTCATTAAAATAGTAATGATTAACTGCTATAATACATACCTTAAAAGTTGGCATGAAATTTTGCCGAACTACATTTGTTGCCCCAAATGACGTCATTTGAAAGCAATTGTTATATTGTTGAATATTTGACAAAAAGTGTATGGAATCTGGTTCTATTTCTGAAACCAATGAGTACAATGGCTCTGGTGGTGGATCCAATGGTGTCAATTTCACTTTCCCATTTGCGCAACACAATCCATTTGCTTCATTTTTGAATTTCAATGCCTTACAATAAGAGCAAACCAAGTTCATAGATCCAATAGTAACACATTGGTGGTTACTGTAGTCAATTGACAAATCGTAATTGAAAGCAGCTCGATTTAAACTTTCGCGATTATTAGTTGAATCTCTCGCTCTCGCTTCCCACGTTCGTGATAAACGAATTCTTTTGCGTTCATTTCGGTCGTCACGTTCATGTGCAGTATGATAAGATCGGTAATTAGTTTGGTTTGTAGCATTTCGGGTTCTTCTACCTAAATTACTTCGTCTTATAGGAGGCATATCGTATATACTTACCTAAATTATGTCACATGAAATAATAATTAATCACAGGTATTAAAACACTTTGCGCAAAACACGATATAAAACAATCAAAATTAATTATTAAATATTATAAACGCTTTTTAACGCAGTTTGTTTGACAGATGCAATGACGTGAAAACTGATGACAATTTATGTCGCATTCCGAAACTAAAACAAAAGAAAGAATATTCCAAGGCCAATGAAATCTATAGCTCTTACATTTTTCGACTTTTCAATTTGGTCGGGTGAACACATATATTTGATTAAATTTGAACGTTGTGTAGCTACAATAAAGCGCGAATTGCCTCTTCGACGTTAACAACACACCTATATTGTTTAGACAACAATGAGTGCTTGTAATTTAATATGAACTTTATTGAATAGCAATACATTTCAAATTGACTCTACATTTAGTTAGAAAATATTTGTATAGGAAAAAGAAAAGGGTTCTTTTAGGGTTTTCCTGGTAATTATTTGAATTTTTCTCGCCGTAAAAACCATCTTTGGACTTCAAGGAACATTAAAAAAAAATTGTTAAGATTGGTCCATGCGTTGTTGAGTTACGCGCTTACCAACACATTTTGCGATTCATTTTTATATTATAGATACAATTGGATACTACTGCTTTAAATAGTAATATGTGGTTATAGCAAAAATTAAGGTGCGTAATAAAATTTTATTAACATCAGTTATAAGTTACTAATATATTAATAAAGCAATAAAGAGAAGATAAGAAGTTTATAAAACAGACGTTTTACAAAAAGTATTTATAATTTTATTTCGACAGTTTCTATAACCAGCTAAACTTTCATAATTTATTTTATATATTCAGAAGATGAAAGCTTAGTTATTTTTTTATATAAAATATAATAAATTAAGGACATCGCTAATGAAAACACTGACTTTTAATATCTTTTATTTTTTTTAAATATACTTCGAGCAAATAAAACGAATTTCCGTGCGGCTGACAGAGGCATTAATTACTTGAGAAAGAAGACTTATATACGGTTTGATACTTTTTAAAAATATTATTATTATAACACATTTTTATTAAAAATTCTACAAAAGAAAATAAAATAATCATTATTTTCTGACATTTTAAGCATTTTTTTAAAAATATAATAATTAAAAATATATATATATACATTAATATAGTGATTAGAAAGTATTTACACGTTCACGAAATAACAGACTATGCTTACCGAACTATGTACTTTAAAATAATAAAAATGTTATTCATATTTTTTTTAATTAACATGAATTTTAGCCACATACTGTTTACACAATTATTGGGACGTTCGGCAAAAAATCTGAGTTAAATATTATATACCGGAATACAACTGAATATTCATATATATTTATGTATGTGAAGGAGATTTTGGTACAGTGTGGTACATAGTTTAAATAAGTATATTACAAAGAAAAGTAAGAGCTATAGTGACATACAATATAAAGACATTCTTATAAACAAAGTCAAAAGATATTAACAGTTTTATAAACTCTTTACTATACCAAGAAAAAAAACATATTTGTTTTTTAATATAAATGAAGTAATAAGTCTACTTTTTATTACATTTAATTTGTCTGTACAATTTTTATACTTTTTTTTTATATCCTCTAATAAAGGTACGTCAGTATATTTAGCTATATAAATTTCAATTCAAAATTTCAATATTTTAATATATAAGCCTTACTCGCCATGACTGTAGAACGTTTGACGCATCTTATTTTACAACAAATAAAATAAAAATCTCCGAAATAGTACGGGTTTTAAAGTGCACAATTATAACAATAATAATAAAGTTTTACTATTAAACATACCGTCACTTTTAGATATGAAGAAACACAAGAAAATTTACAAAATTTTACAACAAGAACTTATTTGCGGTTATAATGTTTTTTTATTTATTTAAAGTTTATTCTTGATATCTGCTGCTTTAAACGAGAACTCGTACTAAGTAATGATACCTGTACAAATGAACTGCTTTGCTCGGTATCTTGGGACTTTGAAGAGGAACGTGGAATTGCTCATTAATACTATCGGAATCGATTCAAATAGACGAACTGGAGCTATTATACTTATTGCCTTCGTTTTGATATTATTTATTTCCTTATATCTTTTCCACCAGTAATCACTTGTGTATGTCAAATATGAGTTTCAGAAAGGCCTATTTTGATACAATATGTATCGTAATAAACCCTTCTACAGAGTCCATAAATAACGCTCCAACGGTCCTGACATTAAATATAACAATACTTGAATATTAGTAGCATATATAATGTTGTTATATGTGCAGTCCACTGAAGATAACGAAAATATCTTATTAGAAGGGCGCCGTTTTAGTATGGTATGTAATATTAAAATGAAATTTGATTATGAAAAAATATATAATATTTGCAGGTATTTACAGAATATATTACCCAATTAATTAAGGACGTTTATATGAAAACTTTCTCTAACATTGTGTGCATAAATATATTGGGTTACTGGTAATCTAAATGATGTGTTTTTATAATTCTATATATTGTAATTCATATTAAATATTCATCCGAATGTTAACTACGATACAATAGTAACATCTCTACATAGTTAACGATAGCTGGCTGAGTAGAAGGGCGTCATAAAGGTTGTGCTTAGAAGTCGTATATTCGTAAGTGGGTGTCGTGAATTGGGCGATTTATGAGCTTCTTGCCCTTTGCGATATATGCCTAGCCATCAGTTTCATATGTAGGTTTTCCCGTATTTGATATTTATAAACATTATATTAAATATTTCATGATTATGTTAACGTAACATTATGTAAATTATAAAAATGGTTATGTAATTAACAAAATATTATATATCTGTTATTTTCTAGTTCCTCCATAAATATGAAATATTATGTTATATGTTAGAAAAATTATAATATTAATAACGATATAAGTACAAAAATACTTAGCTTATCAGACGTCCAGAAGGGATGTTATTATAAATTAAGAGGCCCTCGTAGCTGTATTTATACTATTTTAACAGTAACAGAGGCCCCAGCGGCCATTTATGTCATAATCATAACTTTAAACATTTTAATTAGTTCAATACAACATTTAACAAAATAGTTATTCCAAACGATACTTCTAAATGTATTTGTGGCAACTATAACCCACATTTGTATTAACATATTTAAGTATAAAAACATCCTTACTATATAATAACGAGCTAATTGACTCTGTATGCACGCGCATCACTTATCGCCCACAAATCACACAATAATGTGTAATACATAAAAAAAAAGCTATTGAATCAGGCTACAAAATAGGGTAGGTGCCAACCTCATACGTGACCATTGACTCTTCCTGGCCCGAAGGGCCGGGAAGTTCCCTTGTAATAATTTAATAGCATAAACATAGATCCTACTAATATATCAAATCAATAACTTTTACTACTTTTATAAAATATATTTAGTAATAACAACTTGACCAATTAACGGTCAATTCTTTAATTTAATTAATACAATAGTAATATACTTTAAGACTAACATTACGAAGTTTTACTAAAATTAAATATTTATACAAATAATGATATTATTACTTTATCCACTTTACAAAATATATCATTAAAGTTTAATGTAATATAAAATAATACGCTCGAGGTCAGCAGACATCCAACGATAATGAGTGTTGGTTGTTATATAGGTGGCGTAAGTAGTATTTTGTAATTATATCGTTATTTTATTATAGAAATTTGCAGTATTTATTGTTTTTGCTAATACAATCTTGTCTAGTTAATTTAATTTTGATTTAAATTGTGGATAAAACAATTTTCTTGTTACTACATTTTATTGTTAAATTCCACATTTGAAACTAAACATATATATTATAACAGTTGGAAGATTGAAAAAAAGCGTTAAAAATTAACGATCTGATATAATTATGTTATTAATTTGAAACTTTATTATATCATCGTATTACTCAATAGGAACTATTAATCAATAGGATAAAACATATATATATATATATATATATATATATATAAACATAACTTAGTATCTATGATACTGAAGTAAGGTCACGATTAAGGTAAGGTATTTAAAGAAAAATGTTTTATATTTTGGACAGTACTTGCTTCTGGCTATAAGAAAAAAAATATATTACGTGCCAGATTGATAATTATTTTCAAATAACTTAAAATTGTAAAGGTGTAGCCCAACAGTGGTATATAAGTTACAAATTTTTGGCGAAAACCTATCATTCCTGTCAGTCCTGCAACCTAAGGTGCTGAAGCAGAACTTTTTTATTCTTCATGGAAACAATGAAAACTACTTGTTCATCAAGCGACTCGGTTTCACATATTTTATGTAAGTAGAAAAAAAGTAAAAGCAATTTCTTTGCATCCTCGTCATTAATTCAGGAATATTTATATATCGAAATACTTTTACTTGAGATTGCATTATGAAAAAAATGAAGTAAAATCTTGACTTGGAAAATAATAAATATTATAACAAAAATTTTGTAATAAAAAAAAAAAAAAAATTCTAAGAAAATTTTCCAGCGGTACCTCGCATAGTTTGCTTTTAATTAATTAATAATATAAAAGATATTTTAATAATATTTTAAAAGTCTATCAAATAATTTATACAGAATTATTTTAATTATAACAACGCCATCTTAATAAAATATTTTTCTTCTTACACTCTAAAATAAAGTTCTCGGTTTAAACGAGACAACATTATCACAAACTTTCTCTTTGAAAAGGTCATAAGAATAATATTCTCCAAATACCGAGGAATACTCTTTCTGACAAGACACAAGTCTCAGATAAGGTGAACGAAATTTTATATTTTATTATAATAGATTATATTTAGATTATTTTAATAATTTAAATATTGGAATCTTTCGCAAACTAAAAAAATATATATTTTTAAAACATTGTTTTTATATGTACTGTTTAATTGCTCCAAGTTTATTGATAGAGCTGTTTTTGTTATAAATGTAAATTAGTATAAATTAAAAAAGTAATATCATAAACCTGTTCTTAATAAAACATTGTGTACAGATATTATATCAGTCATTTATAATTGAACATAACTGAAATTATCATACAGTTTCTCAGATAGCTCGACACTAACTAATTAAGTTCGAGATTAGAGCATATGAGACAGGAATGCTGGAGAGCTGGCGTACCTAATTATTTACAATCTTTGATTTGATAAACTACCAGATGACTTTATAAGTTTTATTTTAATGAATCGGAAAGTAAGTTTTATATATATTAATTAAGCTGAAGAGTTCCACTTTAACCTTTGAATGCACTAGTATGTGGAACTACAAGTTAAAATAAAAGAGAATAACCGACTAACTATTTTACATTACAGTATATTCTTTTAAAATCAGGTTTTAAATTAAAATAGCAAAAGTATGGGATATACCATTTATGAGTTAAATATTATAAACGCGGATATTGTTATTTCTTTCCTGGATTAGAATAGTACCTCTTATAGCTATCTCTCTATATTGTATGCTAACACGCAAGTTATCTCGATGACCACTAGTAGTAATACTTTATTACTGTTTAGATAATTTTGCCATTTAGTCTGTTGGAGCCTCCTATTAATTACATATAGTAAATTAGACTGTAAGGGATGATACAGAACCATGTACTGCGGCGCTCCGTATCTAGTAGATATTTTTAAAGAATTTATTATTTTTTATTGTTACTATTATTATAAAATCATTTGGTTCCTAAAGACAATTAAGGTTAGGTTGACACATTTGATCAAATGTGCTCAACATCGTCCTGTTCGAGAAAAATGAATAGATGGCCAATGACTATGTTTTATGGCATACTAAATATAGCATTTATCATTTCATATGTCATTTACTATCACAATGTTCTAACAAAACGTAATAAGCCTTTGAAACGGAGAGAATTCATGAAAAAACTCAGTACTCAATTGACTGCACCGAGTATGACGCAAAGACTGGAACTGGCACTCACATTGCCAAGGCATGTGCGAAGCAACATTGAAAATATTCTTCCAAAATCTGCTGTACAGACTTCCACAGATGATGAAGAAGAACCCTCAGCCAAAAAAAGGCGTTTTTGCAGTCTTTGCACGCCTAAAAAGAAGACGTTTGTCATGACTGTCTCTAAAGAATTTTTTTATAATATAATAGTTTTTTTTACACTGATTATATTATAGTCTACTAGTTTGTAAGGATAAAACACTGTTTTTTGTGATATTTTACGGGATTTGTTCCGATAAACCGAAGACTGTCGATTTTTGTTAATTTTTCATAGAGGTCTAGTGATTTAAGTTTAAAATTACTTAAAATATAAAAAATATAGTATAAATGCATTTTATTTTTACAATAATGCCAAACCTTTAAAATGACTAGATTAACTTAAATAAATATCCATTGTTAGTATAAAATTGATGACTTAGAAAAGCATGCGCTTTTGAAGCGTATGGTTATCTTTTACGTACGTTGTCATATGGTTATCTTTCTAGGGTTAAATAGCCAGAAGCAAATCCATTTACTAATTGAAATTTTAAAATATATAATAAAATATGGTAGTGGTCTGAGTTCTTTCATCAGGTATTAAATGGAAATGCTCTTGGCTAAATCATTAAGGTAAATTAATAGTGCATTTCCCAAAATCTTACTCCATACTTAATAAATCTAAAATCAAGAGAATACTCCGGTAATAATGGAATGAAACCTTTGTTATTTGAACATTAAACGACAATATTTTACAGTGGAGCTTGACTTTCAATTGGAGGGGGCCTGGATTTAGAGATAAATATTATTTATACGAAATTTAGAATCCTAATGTATATAAGACACATGTCGGACTGAATATGATTATGTCAAAGTTATATCGTTATTATATTGAAAGTGAATTATTCCGTCAGAATTAAATGTCGTTAAATGCAAACGCTCAACACTACTAACATTTAGAAAAATACTAAAAGAGTAGTTGAATTTTAGTGTTAATGAACCCTTATATTGATGTAATTGGGTATATATTGTAAATAAATATCACCATTCAAATATATATAATATAATATTAATAATATAATATAATATGAATATTATTATTATATAATAGGAATAAATATTAACTATAACAATAAATTATCTTTATGTTTGCTGAATCTATAACAATATGATACAAATATTGATAATATTTGTATCAGTTATTTTTATAAATCAATCAAGTTCCATTATAATCTTCAATTAATAATAAATATACTCGCGTTATGTGAAATGATCTTATCTATTACTGCTGTCAATTAGTGTATATACACTACATATGATGACCATATCATACATACAAATATACATACATGCATAAATGCATTCACATATATATGTAGATACACACTTGAACCAAATGTGGTCTGGCCGGGAGGTGAAGATCTCAAATCTGACGTAAAGATGGTCCAATAGAGTCTCCACTTCCGTCTTGACTCTCCAGTCGACGACCGTGCGAGCGACAGCTGGGGTGGCGAAAGAAAAGTTCACCACGGAACTCCCTTGCTGTCGCACGCAGTTCGCATCGGTCCCTCTATTGAGGAGGGACAAACCGGAGAGGAGCGAACAGGCCTGGACGGCCCTACCCCTAGCGTCCGTGGCGTGGTTCCCCCAGGCCGCGGATTTGGCGTTCAGGTCGCCAAGGAAGATGAGCTTCCACGACGCCTGTCTGCCAATCGCCGCACTGACGGAGTTGAGGAAAGTCTCGAACTCCGCCAGTCGACGATTGGGGGAGAAGTAGGCGCCGATGACGACGTACTCCCCCCACCGCGCCACGACCATACCCGGGCCAGTCTCCAAGGTGGAGAAAGGGGGACCGGGACCAGAACCCGCAACCACAGCCACGGAACCGCTAGTGTCCCCCGCCCAGTTGGAATTAGGGGGGACATAGTAGGGCTCACAGGCCACCGCTATACTGATATCCCACTCCGCCATTGCCTGGATGAACAAATCCTGGGCCCTGGCGGAGTGGTTCAGGTTCGCCTGTAGGAAGCCATGTCGTCGTCTATTCATGACGACATGGCTTCAACTGGCGCCTGTAGGTGCCCTCTGCTTGGGGCAGCTGGGGAGGGACCAGCTGCCTTGCCTCTCTTCCGGGGAGCTTTACATGCCCGGCTCCCCAGTTCGTGTGCCGCTTGGAGACCGAGGTCTGCGCAGACGGCACACCGAAGGACTCCGGTGCAGCTTTCGCAATTATGGCCCGACAAACCGCACCGGAAACAAACGTCGCTCCTATCGACTCCTGATGGGCAGAGCGCCCGAGTGTGCCCCTGTTCTTGGCACCGGAAGCACATCATCGGACGCTCTTCTAGGAGCTCGACCCTGGCCGAGCTCCAGCCCACCAGGAGTCTCCCCGCGTCGAGAAGCGACTTGGCCGCGTCAACGGGGCAACGGGCGAACGCAACGCCCATAGCCCCGTTGCCCCAGCGAATCTCTCCAACTCCGAGGGATTCGCTTGGGCAATTGGTGACGCGGCAGATCGCGGCCACAACCTTCTCTTTAGTGGCAGAGTCGTCCAGACCCCCCACCTTCACCATGACTCTCTTCATGGGTCGGACGACGTCTGCCACTCCGTCTAAAACCGTCCGGAGGTTAGCCGCCAATCTTTCGGCTTTTTCTGGAGCCGCCTTAGGCAGCTCCAGAAGCCTGGCCCCGGTGGCCGACCTCCGGATCTTTAGCCCCTGCTCGGGATCTACCTTCTCGGAGGCACGCTCGAGGAGCTGGGCATAAGTTACCCCCTTAGCCGCCGCCTCGGGCTGCAGTGTGATGACCACTGCAGGTGACCGAGGGGACGGCAGCTTGGGGAGGGACCCTTGGGCCGGTCCGGATTGACCGGCCCTTTTTCCCTTCTTCGTGCCCCCCTTATTGTTTCCCTGCTTCGGTGGTCCAGCGGTTACGACTCGCTGAGCCACCGAAGCTTGGACGGCAAGAGCAGGGCCAACTGGTTTGTTGTCCCTGCTTCAACACCGAGGACCAGGTCTCGGTGGTGGCGGCGGACGGAGCAGTTGTCGGCGCTTTAGCCGATGCAGGTCGTGCCGTCGCGCCTGCAGACCTCGGCTGCCGCGACTCAGCAACCTCTGCCGCACTAGCCCTGCGGTCCGCTGCCAAGGGCGGACGCATGACCCTCTCAGGGAGGAGGCGCTCCTCGATGTTGGCGAACCGGGCGTTCACCAACACCCCCACCGAGGATTTCACTGCCGCCGTTTTCAGCTCCACAAACTCCCGCCTGTGAGCTTTGATTTCGGCCTTAAGGGCCTCCACCTCTCTGATCAGGCGGGAGTTTGCAGCCCTCAAATGGCGGGTCTCGTCAGCCTCAGTACGGGTGACGAGCGTATCGACAACCTCTAGCAAGTCCCGCGAGGCTACCTTAAGGGCCTTAACCAAGGTGCCCTTAAGGTCACCGGACTTGCGGCTGACTTCCAGAATGGAAGCCGCGCTTTTACCCGCCAGGGCTCTTAATTCCTCAGCCCCGAGGAAGTCAGGGTCAGGCCTACGCGAACCTACCTGCAGAGCCTCCTCCTCGGAGCACGTCGCATTGCCTGAAGAAGGCGCCTGCTTACGGAATGCTCGTGCTGCCAGCGCTTTCCCCATTTTTGCATCCTCGGCTTGGAGGGCAAGGGCTCGTAAATCGGCCTTCGTCCGAGAGAGGCCAGTCCCCCGAGTGCTCGCAGTGATGCGTCCACGACGAGCAGTGTTGCATTTTCCAAATGCAACACTGAACTCGGAGTCGCTATCCGACGCGCCACTAGTCACCTCGACAACCCCGCTAATGGATCGCTTGCGCGAGCCTTCGACCTCGTGGTCGGACATGATGTCCGAACCACAGAGGTCTCAGCGAACACACAAAAGAGTTAAAAAAGGCAACAAACACAGAGAAAAAGAAAGAACTCACACGAAGAAAGGAAAACCACGAAAAGAAAAATAAAAACAGCGAAAAACTCAAAAACGACACAACCATCGGGGCCCTGAAAAGAGCCTTTTGAAATACCGACGTAAACAGCAGAAATAATCACCAAAACAAAACCACTAAGCATCCACGAAACGTCCAAAAACAACCTAACCTAAGTTCAACAGTTAACATACTAACCTAACACTTGATAAAACTTTACTACAGGTGGTGAGTGCCACCTGTAAAGTAAATTTTTAGAAATGTCAGAACAAAAAAATTTCTTTATAGGAACGATGCTAATACAACAAATGTTAATTCATTACTAATATTGACAATGTGAAATAACTTTTAAACAAATTTGTATTATAGATAACAGATCTGCATATAAAATGCCTCATTAGAGTAGAAACGTAAACATAAATGTAATAACAACTTAATCTCAACGACCTCACGCGCGTAGTAAAAGTAATCGCTATATCGTATGTTCTAAAAGTATATAGGAGCTAATATTTAACAGTAATACAAAGGTCGAAATTTATTTAGAATTTTAGGACTTCAAATCTGAAAGTTAGATTTTAATTTTAAAGGTTTGAAAGAATATGAAATAACAGACGTTATGTTGTAAAAGTCAATAAAATATATTGAATATTATTGTCACGTTAAAAATACTTATTCTAGACCACCTCTAGCAGATATATAAAATAAGAGGTTTATATTTACTTATTTGGAAAAATCTATATAGTTCAATACATGTGAATGTAAACAGATTTTTTAATTATCGCTTTCCTGAGACGATATATAACTATTTTAAGTTAAACTATAGTTCAACTAGTGACTATAATGTACACAGTATAGTCACTGTCCATACATTCCCTTCTAATTCCTCCCTTACAGTTTATTTTCAACATGTATAAAAGCGCTAGTAACACAAAACTAATTAAACATGCTTTTGTTCTCTAGAGAAGTTACCTTTAAAAAATTACACAATATACTACGAACAGCGTTTTAATAAATCCTCTCAAGAGTCGAACGATGCACGGTTAATTGAGAAATTTTGAAAATGTTGAACGATAATTATAAGCACTTCTTTGTGTACAGCGTTCTTTCATTTAAAACTGAAAGATTTTTTTTCCTAAAAGAGTGGTATTACTTTTATTCTAGAAAAGTTTTACACTCTTTAAGATACTATAGTAAACAACAGTGAGAGCCATTAAAATTATAAGAGAATGTTTAACGCATGTAAAATATTTGGAGAATGTTTTTCTTGTGTTTTGTATTTACCTTTTACAAATATATTAAATTTAAGCTATATTAATTTGCTGTAAAAGACTTTGATTCTCTGTAGATTTTTTTGTATCTGGATGTCGTTGTCTGTAAGTGAAGTGTGTATTTTGTATGCTATCGACGTAGTCGTCATGAGCAGGTGGCCGTTACATACACTTTATTAATATCGTCCAGTTTATAACCACCTTATAACATTGAATAAAATATATAAAATATTTTAAATATTCATGTTTCAAAGCAAAAATTTTAATGACTTCAGCAATAACTTTTTCTTATATAACACTGCATGTTATACGAATTTTGAGGAAAATATTTTAGTAAGAAAGTGTAAAATTTTGTACATAAACACAAATTCTATCGAGTTTTTTATATGCAGATGACACAGCTGATGCCAGCGACTAATACTCTCATCATAACAAGTTACCAATATTCAAACTTGTTGTTCAATGAATATTGAATTGCAAAACTCTATTTATTATAATTTGATAAATTATTATGTTTAATTAAAAATAATTAAATATAAAAAAATATAGATTCTTATACAATAAAATCCTTTACATTTTAAGTATTTTCTTATTATGTATCGCCTTATTCGACAAATTTTAACAAGATATTTGGAGCTTATGTTTATTGCCTTCATCTGAACATTTAAAACCAGTACATAAATTTAATTTAAAAATTAAGAAAAGTAAATTAATCCTATTAAAGTTCTGATAGTTACTTGATACTTATTTGATGACTTTGTGTGCTCCCTAGCTTGCGTTACTGTATGTAAAAAGAAAGAATAAAAACATTTACCTACAGAGATACCTTGATCACCGCAAACGGCTTTGAAACCAAAGTTCAAACTCCAAACTTTCGAATTCTTTTAGTTTTGATCTTTGTTCAGTTTAACAACTTTCTCAACAAAAGCGAGTATAATAGTTTTCATCGCTTGGGAGACTTCTTAATTTAAAAAGAGAGCAGTATTTTATCTACACAATTCGAACTAATCATTTTATATAAGATGCAAATGAACCTGATGAATTAGATGTTTTGAAAAAAAAATCTTAAATATAATCAAGAAAAAAAAGACAACAAATACGGAAACGCAATACGTGACATATGTGTCACGTTATTAAATTCCCCAGGTCAAATACGCAGCTCTGTCCTCTTTTAGAAATCATTTTTTTAAGTAGGAAAATACTAAAGCTAGAAATAATAAGTACTGTTAATTTAATTTAAGTATTATTTCATTTAAATTGTTTTTCAAAATAATAAAAATAAATGACGACATATTGAGCATGTACAATCAATATCGCACGAATTAGTAGTGCATGTGATAAACTCGCTTTGTGGTTAACTAATTAATAGTTATAGATGGATTAACAATTAGTTGCTGTTGAGTGCGTCAGTCATTTTATTTAACCAAAAGTCCTAACCAAGCTATCTATTTGATTGTATTTTTCTAGAAAATGTTTACTTAATGTAATTATAAAACTAGTATAAGTAACTGAATTATAAATAAAATAATTATGAACAATAATGGGTCATAATTATAATAAAGTATGTACAGTATAACAGATTGGAACAATCATGTGCTCTGGAATGCCAAGTATATACATGGTGTGTATGTATATGTACTGACATGTAGTCAGGTGAATTTGTCATCTACGTCCTATTGTGTCCTAGTTTCAGGGAATGAATTGTAGGATAGGCATAGAAATCAGTAGTATAAAGTCCATTGTAATCAAACTGTCAGACCTTCACACGGAATCCTTGAATTTATATTTACCATCAAGTAGTACAAGTTAAAGAAGGGATTTCGTGATATTATATATAGATGTATTGTTTTACGAAACAATAGATTGCGTCGTAAAACTCTATTGAGGACTAAGTTCTTGCGTTCGAATAATATTATAATATTGACGAAAAGAATGTGGTAAGAGTTGAGGAAATAAAATAAGAGAGATAAATCAAAGACAGTAATTATGACAAAGTCAATATTACATCTCAGTTTTTCTTTATAATGGTAACGGCATTTTTTAAAGGTATAGTTAGATAAAGCAATAATGCTTCATGTATTTAAGAAGAAACAAAAGTATATACAACAATATATTATATATTATATATTATATCTCTTTTTATTTAAAATAACTTGATTCTTATATTAAAACCTGAGTACTTCTCACACTCAAAATAAATTAATTTTTGTTGTTTTGCATCAAATATCATTTAAAGACTCTATTAACCCTGATGAAGTATTTTTTGTAAGAAACAACACTAAACATACATAATTATGGCCCAGCAGAGTACAACCCTTAATAGGCAAAAATGTGAAATTAAAGTAATTATTAAAACAAGAACCTCGTTAAACCCTCAAAAACCATAAGCTAATGTTATGTCATATATGCCCTTGTGTTTACAATGTGTTAAATTTTTTATGATATATTTTCATTCATATATTCAAGTCCATTCCTCGAATTAATGTGGGTTCTTGGAATAAGAAATGTTAAATTAAATAAACTGGTTAATTAAACACTCACAAAACACTTTACACTATTTATTTATCACTTACTTACTAGTATTACACACTGTCAAATTTGCTAAGTTCCCAGTTTGCTTATATATAATCGGTCAAAACATACTACTAGCGTGTTCTAACTTTGGTGAGCGACATCTATCGAGGGATAGCAGGAATTAAACTTTTTTAATCGTTATTATTTACCATTAATTAACATTAGTTAATTAAACATACCGCCGGCCAAGGACGACTACGTCCTTAAGACGGACAGAAACAAAAATTAAAACAAAATCTCAAGAATCATCCAGGGGCAGAGGGCACAATTTAGCGATTGGCCGTTTGAACATACTATCCTTATACTGTAATGTAACAACTCTAGTGACCCCATCGGGCCCTGGGTGTTTTTGAATAACTCGTCCCAAAAGCCATTTTCCCGGAGGAAGTGTATCATCTTTTACCAATACAACAGTGCCAATAGGCAGGTCGGGTCTCTTAGTATTCCATTTGTAACGATGTTGCAATGTTGTTAAATACTCATTTTGCCAACGACACCATAAACATTGCACCATACGTTGTATGATATGCCATCGATTCAATGGACTTAATTTAACATTAAGCAAAGAAGGCTCAGGAACGCCGATTAATGATTCACCAACCAGAAAGTGGCCAGGTGTCAAGGGGGGTTCGTCCAGAGTGGAGTTCATGAGTGTAAGTGGACGAGAGTTAACACATGCTTCTACTTGCGACAACAAAGTAGATAATTCTTCGTAGGTTAGTAACGTTTGTCCGATAACTCGTTTCAAATGACCCTTAATACTTTTGACACCGGACTCCCAGATGCCTCCAAAATGTGGAGCGCGCGGTGGAATAAACTTCCATTGTGTGCGATCATTAGCAAGCAGTTCAGAAATTTCAGTTACTGTCTGAGATTGTGAATTCTTAAATGCAAGATCTAGTTCACGGGACGCGCCTACAAAGTTTGTGCCATGATCACTCCAAAGTTCTTTGCAGTGACCACGTCGAGCAGTAAAGCGTCTAAATGCGGCAATAAACGCAGCAGAAGTAAGGTCAGTGACTAACTCCAAATGAATGGCTTTTGTGACGGTGCAAACAAACAAACAAACATAAGATTTACAAGTTCTTTGGCATCTACCGGAATACAATTTCATTGTGTAAGGTCCACAAAAGTCTACTCCACTTGTGCTGAAAGAACGACCAGGTGAAACACGAAATTTAGGTAAATTTGCCATAAAGGGCACAAGTGGGTTAGCTTTCTGTTTGAAACACGGTATACATTTTTTTATTACAGTTTTGACAAGATTCTTGACTCGAATAATCCAATAATTTTGGCGAATGTAATTTAAGGTGAGTTGGTGTCCTCCATGCAGAGACTTCAAATGTGCATTTAACACGATAAGTTTAGACAGAACACAATCATAACTTAAAAGTACAGGATTTTTCATATTATTTGAAATTTCTGCATTAGCGAGACGACCGCCAACACGAACAATACCTTCATCGTCTATGAAGGGGTGGAGGACATATAGTTTACTTGAAGTCTGAACTGGTTTGCCTAGAGACAGTAAATGGATCTCATTTCCGAATGAAATGGATTGTGATAATTTAATACAACGATTAAGAGCTTCATCAAGTTCATTAGTACTTAGGTAATTGTTTGGAACAAACGGTGTCTGGGTGATTTTAGCTTTACATATTTTGAAATAACGACAACAATAGGCAGTAACTCTAATTAATTTCGAAAGTGTGGAAAATCGGTTCAGATAAGAAGTTACATTATTATTTTCGCAAAAATTAACATTGGATTGTATTTTAGTGACAGGCTTCATTTCCAAATCAATCGAAGGAATCTCAACATTAGAATAATCAATTTCATTTGTACTGTATAAATACTGAGGGCCATTCCACCATAGTTCGGATTGTCGTAAATCATCTGGAAAGAGTCCACGTGATGCTACATCAGCGGGATTGTTTGAAGAACTAACATGATGCCATTGATTACTATTAGTAAGTGTTAAAATTTCTGAAGTACGATTTGCAACAAATGTAGTCCAAGTATTTGGTGTTTTACGCAACCATGCCAAAACTATGGTAGAATCTGTCCAGGTGTATACGTCATTATCAGATATATTCAAAAGAGTCTTAACATGTTTAATCATTTTTGCTAAAAGCACGGCACCACAAAGTTCGAGACGTGGGAGAGAAATCTGTTTAACTGGGGCAACTTTAGATTTTGCAAGTACAAGGTAAAGTTTTACATCACCATTATCACTCAAAACTCTGAGGTACACTACTCCAGCGTAAGCAGTACAGGAAGCATCACTGAAACCATGCAGTTCTCGTTTAGTGGTGTTATTTGAATCTCCGAGCCACCGTGGGAACTGAATATTTTCAGAGTGTGTGAAACGATTAAGGTAAGTAATCCATTCATCTTTAAGATCAGAGGGTAACTCTTCGTCCCAATCTAAGCCAGCTAACCATAATTTTTGCATGAAGATTTTCAATAGTATGATTGCAGGTGTTAACCAACCTAGCGGGTCGAACGATTTTGCAATAGTGGACAGTACATTTCTTTTAGTAATTGAATTATTCACATGAGTTAAATTTACATTAAGTTCAAAATTGTCTGTTTCAGAATTCCAGGTAATACCTAATGTTTTAATTGTATCTTCAACCTTAATATTTACTGCACTTTCAAAGTCTTTATCAACATCGGGAATTTGGGACATAACAATTTTACTATTGGAGGACCACTTGTGTAGGGGAAATCCACCCCGAGCTAAAAGTTCTGTTAACCTTCTTTGTAGGGTAGCAGCCTCTTCCACCGTGGCCGCGCCAGTCATCAAATCATCCATATACAGGTCAGTTTCCAGGATTTCAGCTTCAGTGGGAAAGTCAGGCCTCTCATCTTCAGCCAACTGAAGAATGGTGCGAATTGCCAAGAATGGAGCACACGAGGTGCCATAGGTGACGGTGAGTAGTCTATATTCCTTGAAAGGATGTGTGGGAGATTCTCGCCATAAAATTCTCTGATAGTCAGTATCCTTGTTAGAGACTAATATCTGTCTGTACATCTGTCGAATATCTGCGACTACACAGATTTTGTGTTGTCTCCATCGCGTCACTAAATCTCTAACGTCTTGTTGAAGGGGACAACCAATAAGTAGGTTATCGTTTAACGATTCTCCATTATCAGGTGCAGCGCTTCCGTCGAAGACTACCCGTAGCTTTGTGCTTAGACTCGTCGGCCTAAGGACAGCGTGGTGAGGTAAGTAGTAAATTTGCTGTGATTGTATATCTTTTTCTTTTTCAGGTACCATCATCATATGACCTTGTGATTCATATTGCTTCAAGAATTTGTGGTATTCTGCCTTGAAATCAGGATTACGAAGAAAACGTTTCTCCATCTGTAGTAAGCGACTGATAGCAAGAGGTTTAGTATCACCGAGGTTTGTGGGTGGATCATCTTTAAATGGTAACCGTACTACGTAACGACCAACCTCGTCGCGTGTGTAAGTATTTTTGAAATGTTTTTCACATTGTATTTCTAGTTCGGTCATCTGTTTTTTGTGAGGTAAATTCTCTTCAATCTCCCAGAATCGTCTGAGTAACTGCTCCGTCTCAACATTAGTTTGCATAACGATCATATTGTGTTCGCATGCTGTCGAATCAGTTTGTGAAACTCGGCCCGATATTAACCAACCTAGGCGAGAGTTGAGTGCGATAAGAGAATTACACTTGTGTAAGCCTTCTAGTAGTATGTATGCATGAACGTCAGCTCCAAGCAAAACATCAATAGGGCCTGGCTTGTGATAGTCTGAATCAGCTAGATCCAACTGCATAGATGAAGGCCAGGTATCCTGTGGGAATTCTCGTGAAGGCAACAATGAAGTGAGTTTTCTTAAAACATATGCATTAACTTTGAAGGTTTCTGCATTATCTTTTGTGGAGTGGACTGTTAGTGTGACCATATACTTTGTAGATACCACTGAAGAATTAGCAATTCCAAAGATTTTGCCATTAACGGGAGTGCGATTCAAATTTAACAACTGCACAGCTGCTTCGGAAATGAAAGAACCCTGTGAACCTTGATCAACAAGAGCTCTCAATGCATAAGTACTATTATTCTTTGACTCAACATTAATAACAGCAGTAGCCAAAATAACCAGATCATCTTCTGTTTCTGCTTTTAGGTTGACGCTGATATTGCAGGATGTTTTCGACCCGATTGTATTTCCCTTGGGAGCATCTTTGTCTTGATTGATTTCAGCTGTCTTGCCATCCTTAGCAGAGGTGAAGTGCAAAAGCGTATGATGACGACGACCGCACTTTTTGCACACGGTACTCTGCCTACAGTTGACTACTGAGTGACCTTTTACGAGACAGTTGAAGCAAATGTTGCTTTTCTTTATAAAGTCTTGACGATCAGGAACGGAGAGTGAGGCAAAACCCTTACAGTGGCAAATATAGTGATTTTGTGAGCAGTAAGTACAAGTGCTTTCCATTTCAGTGGCAAAACTTTTGACGGTTGTTACTTTAGTAGATTGTTGAACAGGTTTCGAAGTACTTTTTGTTGGAGGTTGTGATATGTTGACCATTTCCATGGCTCGGAATCGCTTCTCAAGAAAACTAGTTAATTCCTCATATGTAGGAATACTTGTGGATTTCTCTAAAGACTGCTCCCAAAGTTTGTGAGATTCAATGTCTAACTTTGAGACTAGTATGTGCACAACGATTGCGTTCCAGGAATCGATCTTCAAATTAGTGAGAGAGGTGAGACATTGGCTAGACGTATCCAACAGATCTTTTATACCCTTCGCGGTCTCCGTGGTCAATGTTTTTTGACCTAAGAATCGACTAAGTATGTTATTAACTATCATCCTTTTGTTTTCGTATCTCTCATTCAGTTTTCTCCAAGCATCATCATAGTTAGCTTCAGTGAGTGTGTAGTTTCTCAACAATTGTTCAGCTTCTCCGGATAAACTCGACTTTAAGTAATGGTGTTTTTCGATTTTAGTCAAACGTTCATCATCATGAATTAGTGAGCGAAATAAATCTCTGAAACTCATCCATTGATTATAATCACCGGAAAATTGTGGAATAGATATTGGGGGTAGCTTTGGTCTCATCTTGGGAAGTTCTACATGAGTTTCCGTGTTCGATGTTTCGCATTTCTGAGGTTTAAACTCATACATCTTATCTTTCAACCACGTTAGCAACTCTAAATAGTTTTCTTCCGTCTGTTCATAGTTCTCATCTAAGACCAGGCTATGTTCTGATCGCAAAATTTCCTCATCCGCTTCGGAAAGAGTAACAAAATAGTTCTTATAACTCGCCCAATACTCCTGCAAAGTTTCCATACGTGAATCTAAAAAGCCTCTTGTTCGTTTATCCTTAGCACACTTCTTTGAATTTGCAAGTAATTTTTCAATTTTAGTTGAGTTCTGAATCATCTGGGTAACATATTGTTTAATCTTTTTATCCGCCATGGTAAATAAAGTTCGCAAATTGTTGAGGGTAAACAGTCAAATTGAATATCACAATCCAATTATGAAGTTGTAAAAATATTAATATCAATATACAATGTTCGGAGCAAACACAAGTCCAATATCACTACCAGAAACTAAGTTTAAATATCGCAAATTATTCTAAGTCTTTCACTTTTTACTCGAAAATTTTACAAGTCTTTTTTAACACTAAATTTTCTAAGTCTTTTTACCACAAATTTTTCTAAGTTCTTTTTGACCCGAAATTTACTAAGTCTTTTTAACACTGATTTTTTCTAAGTTATTTTTGACTCGAAATTTACTAAGTCCTTTTAACACTGATTTTTTCTAAGTTATTTTAGTTCGCACTTTACTCACTGTTTATCCAGACGAATTTCAGGAACTTAATACATCACTGGTATCTCAAACTCTTAATAATCCGGCTCGAAGGACCATTTGGTTAATTAAACACTCACAAAACACTTTACACTATTTATTTATCACTTACTTACTAGTATTACACACTGTCAAATTTGCTAAGTTCCCAGTTTGCTTATATATAATCGGTCAAAACATACTACTAGCGTGTTCTAACTTTGGTGAGCGACATCTATCGAGGGATAGCAGGAATTAAACTTTTTTAATCGTTATTATTTACCATTAATTAACATTATTTAATTAAACATAAACTATGATAGTATTTTCTTCACTACATTTTTAAGTAATTTCATGTGTAATTATAAATTCTACGTACGTACGTACTAAACATACTAAAGTCCTGTATGTATTCTATTGTATCTTGGATTCCTAATTACTGTACTCGGCACCTGAAATTATAAAAAATAATACAGAGAAAATACAGAAACTAAAGTTCAGTATTCGATTATATTAATATACTATTTTTTTAAGATGATATTAAAAGAATGGTTTATTGTAATATAAGCAGTTTATTTTTTTTTATAATAAAGTAATATAGTGTAATCTTACACACTTCCAAATATTCTCATACACGCTTATTATTTACGTTATTTATATAAGTTGCTTACATTAGTTTTACGAGACTAAGGAATTGTGGTTGTATGGTTGTTCCAATCTCAAGTCTACATTTTAGTACTATTGTTTAAATAAAATATACATCATTTTCATGGCTAGAGAAATAAGTATCTTTTAAAATGTGTTATTTGTTATATAGAAACAATATAGAGCCATTTATGCTTGGTACCAGCCATTGCTTATAGCCAATATTATGGTTCCTTTAAACGGCACATACAGACATGGAAAATTAATTAAAAGCTTTTAAAACAGGACATATATTGGCTACAACAATGCAATTATTTAGAAGGAAGTGAGCTTGGCACATCTTTGTAAAATAGGCAATACAATTAACAATGTAGCCTACATTTTGCTCAAAATGCTTTAAGATTAAAAGGCGTAGTTCCTTCAGTTCAATACAGTAGTTGGATCCAAAACTTTAACAAAACCAGCACCTCTCTGTACGAGATTTTAAGTCACATTTTGCACAGCAGTACCTAGCTTTGTATACTTGAACAAGGTCTTGTTCCTATCTACTTTCTATGTATAAAGTTTTAATAAAATCTGTATCATAAATTAAAAAAAAATAATGAATGAATGAATATTATTTATAAATTTCTGTTTTAATATTTAATATACACTGATCATCTGATAAAGTAGATGTTACAAACTTCCAGTTCGTGCTCAGACCCTTCGACAACAAACTGTTTCAATAATAATCAACTTCAACTCAGTTTGGGTTTTAGCGATAAACTTATACAACTAAAAACACAATTTAATGGGACCCTTGCGGTGAAAATATATCAAACTTCAAACAAAATAATAAAAATATTTATCATTTTGAGTTTTACAATATTATTTAAATTTTTAAATGAATTCCTATTTATCTTTATTCTTGCACAAGACAGATGAATAATTTAGTTTACTACTTTATCGTTGTAGTTTCAAACACTTTAATAAATATATAGTTCCTTAAAAAACTGATAGTAAGTCGTTCATCCATAGAATTAGTGAGTCTTAATATAAGTCTTAATATAAAAATTGCTTTAAAGGTGAGTTTGAATAAAATTTTATAACATCAAAAGCGCTTAAAATAAAAAATTATATCGATATTATAAAACATAATCGTCAAATTTAAAAAAAAACACATAAGACATTTTAGAGTTTTTTTACCAATGTTTCTCTAATAAGTTGGTGACTGTCTTTTCTCACTCGGTAATAGAGTAAAGATCTGAACCATAGTTAACCCATATGATCTAAGTCCAACCCAGTGACAGATATGTAAGTATATATAGATTTAAAATAAAATACAAACGTAATAATACATTTCTAACTTACTATAAAATACCGGGAAAACCTAAAATATATTATTATCTTTGTACAGAAATATCTATTTAGTGTTGTTTTTATTAACGTGAGATTCTAAATTTGTCTAGTATTGTATATTTTATTAGTTCTAGATTTGTATATTTGTTTTAAAGTAAAAATGATTACAATTTAGGTATTTTATATTTCGAATAACTTAAACCCAAGGTTAAATACATTTGAAATATTGAAACTCTTTGGCAAAGCAGGTATTCTGACAATTAGTTATTCTTGCTATCGTCAACATTCACCTTTAAAATGTTGAGTTTATTTAAGGAAAGAAATAAATTATATTATAGAATAAAATATATTAATGTATCAAGATAATATCATTGTTTAATAATTTAAGTAGCTTCAAAATATAACGAAGTGATATTCAAAATAATACGTAAATGCTGTTTCAGACGAAGCCATTCAGGTATTTTTTATTAAAGCTATATTTTACTTAACACGTGCTACTCATTCCAAGTGAATGATTTTGACTTTTCTTGAACTTTTTCTCTATGTTAGTTAAGTGCCTACACAATATTATATTTTATATATTACATTCTTGTATAATATAAGTTATAAGTTAGCAAGCTATATGTCTGCCGGGTATTTATTTGTCGAAACTAACTTTAACACTCAAAGATGTCTAAAGTTTAGCATACGATTTCATAAAGTACAGATATGTAAAGTAAGTTTTCTTTGGCTTCTAAGGTTGACGAATACACGCTGCAGTCCAGGGGAGGAAGATGAAGGTTATGTAGGGACTCCGACGCACTAAACCAGACGGTTGCCGTCGCCGTCATAGTGGGACACGGCACTTGTGGATACAACCGCGGTGACCCGACGGACACCTCGAAGAGGGCACCCCGCAATCAGAGGCACCTGTCAGAGGTTTCAAAACCAGCATTTACATTCAATATTATATCAATTATAAAAACAACAAATGCTATTAGTATTAAATATTTCCCTCAAAATCTGATTACTCTCCTTGTATATTTTTTTCAGGAATTATTTGTATTATTTGGCGCTATATTTTTATTAATAAAATAAGTTCTGTGATTTTATGATTACTAAATAAGCATTATCCACAAGTAAAAAGTATTTTTGACTTTTGATTCAATGTAATATTTGTTTTTACCCAAAATTATTTAGAATATCATTTTGATGTATCTAGTGGGAACTAACCATAACAAAATTTTATGAATTCTATTAGTTTACAGAAAAATAGTAATGTGAATAAAATACAAATAATTAACGAGTATAATTAAGGAATAATTGCATTTTATATTAAACTAAATGAGGTCGGACTTCAAATAATAATATATTATGTTACAAACAAATAATAATTAATTACAGTTCGAAGAAATTATGTTGATGAGTGTCTATTTCTTATTGCGGATCAGCTTTCTTCCCCGAAACATTTCAAAAACAAGAGGAACAAAATCAATCAATTAGAAAATTAATAAACAATGTAATAAACAACGCCAATGTAAGTTATCGCACTTATTTTTTTCACCTATTTAATACCTGTTACTTTTTCATTATTTTACCTATTTAATGTATATTAATATGTTAAAACCATAATTTAAATTCAAGTTTATTTATATTAAGTGTATGTCAAACCAATTATTACTTATTTAATTTATTTATTTATTGTGGACATAGATGGGGATTTCCTATATGACAGCAGTGTAGTAGTAATGATTACATAGATTTTTAAACGATCAACACATTGATATTTTACTACAGAAATAGCTTGAGACAAAGCGAGATTAGTAACGATGGAGTTATTTAAGGAGAATTCAATAACAAGTCAATAAAATTACAAAATTTTTATGACAATCTAAGTAACAGTGTTTTAAGAGATAAATAAATAAAAATGTGAAAAATAAAGCTTTATTTCTATTACTCCTACTTCTGCAGATTCAAAAGTAAATTATTGCGATAAACTCTCATAAATATAAACTTTTTATTCTAACGTTTTCAGAATAATAGTTTAAGAAAAAAGTTTCCAAAATGTTGATAAGCGGTACTGACGGTAAACTCAATATACATAGATTTTGCATCATTGGTGGGGAAAAAAATCTGAAATATTGGGAATGACCATAATCATAAACAAGTCGCGTTTCTCAGTTTGCTTATCTAAATGCGACAAACTCAAAAACTATTTTAATTAAAGGGAAGCGCAGCAATATAGATTTTTAGTCTGCATTCGAAAGCACTAGGTGGAAACGTCACAGTGACTTAACAAGCGGTCGGTCTTCAAGTAATTGAGAAGACGAATGCAGACTCACATTTTATGACCCACATATTTACATACAATCTAAATCTATAAAAATATGGATAATAACATGTTAATAATGACAATTACTAACAATAATGACAATTACTATCTACAAATCGATGATTGATAGCTCGGGTTACATTCAATGCTTGTATAATAACTATACTTATACCTCAATCAATATGGTACGATGTTGATGAAATAATAGAGGTAAGACGAGAGGAATATTGTTTCAGGTTATTATTAACAATTATTCATTTAATACCTAAGAGAGCGCTCGGAAAACCAATGTTGTATTTGTGAATGTAATTATAATATTTTTTTTACATTTACATCGGGAACTCTGATAACATTATATTGCAGAGGGTTATTTTAAAAGAAAAAAGTAATATTTTGTATCTTCAAGCCAAAAACAGTTATTAAATGAATTGCGCGGTTTCTTAGAACTGGGAATAATATTTAAAGAATTGTAATTGAATTTGACAATAAGTAGTTAAATATTAGTTCTCCAACTCCAAATAAATCCAAAATTTCTATTGCGAGGCTTTTGATGAAATGAAATTATTTGTTCGTTTTATATGAAGTGTTAAATAAGAATTGAAATATGAGGCATCCACTGGATTCAAGTCGCTCTAGTTATAATTGAAACATCAACAAGGTCATATTTTAAAACAGATATTGACAAATGTTAAAAATTTTTTATCAAAAAATCCCCTATCAAACTTGGTGACAGCATCCTTTCTAATTTATGAGTCAATCAGTTCATAAGTAATTTTTTTATGTAAATGCCATAATTTTTAAACATCTTTAACAATCGTTATTTCAATATAAGTAATTCTTGTGGTTAGCGTGATGGCATGATTGTCTGCAATTAATTAAAATTTAATTATTTTATACTAATTCTACTTTTAAATAAGGTTAACAATTTATATATTATGTATGAATGCTATAATTTCAAATATAACATGATGAATACACGTTAATCATTTATAGAAAAATGTAACTCAGGATCAAATAAATATAACATTTTTTTTTATATAGAAACAGCAGTTATCTCCGAAGTGTAAACTTTAGGATGCATCGTAAATGACTTTCCATTATACGAGTAGAATTCAGACGTCACATGGTGCAACGTTATTTAATTTAGGACTTAAATAAAATAACGCCGGTTAAGTTAAATGAATAGCAAAAATATATATTAATTTCAAGAGGATAAGTATTTAGAATTATCCCCTACTTTTATTCGACTTATTACATATTATATAAAATTAGTGTATTCAAACTTTTAAATACAAAACACTTAAACAAATAACTTTAAAATTCGTAATAAATTATTTTGACATAAGTTGTATAACTTGTTTCGAACTTAAAGTAGATGTAAATGAGGTGCAAAAATAATATTATTTTACATTTTCAAAGTAGTCAAAGACGACTTAAGTCTTAATTAAGACGTAAAAGACATTTACGAGAGTTTTTACGTTATTCTCGGCTAATAGCTTTGGGTAATTGTTTTGGTTGTTTTGTAAACGCTGTTTGAATACATATCCAGCTGAGGAATTATAAGTACTGAGTTAACAATTTCGTTTGTTCGGTGTATTGTTAGTTATGACTTACTTATAAAGATTCTTTTATTTAATATTAATAATAATCGGGTAAGATGATGAATATGTTCAGTTATTTGCAATGAATAAACCTTTGCAATCTATTACAGTTAAAAGAAGATGTACGTCTATGTCTTTGTAATTATGGATGTAATATGCACTTGCAGACCTTGGAAAATAAGGGGTAACCTAATCTGCTAAAAAGGTTTCTCGCAACCTAATATTGTATTACTTCACGAAAAAACTTACCTAAAATGATTATAGGTGAAACGAAATCGGTATTAATTTCGACTTTGAAACTGAATTAAAAGTTTTCTAAACTTACAATATTTTTTAGTTTTATTCTTAATTCAGTTGGATATTATTTTTAACAAAAGATGTTAATAAAATTCATTTCAAATAATAGGAAAAAAATACAGAACATAGCACAATGATAATACAATGGAGTTCTTTTCTTCATATAATTAAATACAACATATAGCAAAACTCTCTTTAATAGAGTTCATACTTTCAATGGCTAGAAAAATAATAAGATAAACTAGTTCATTTTCCAATAGAAGTTACAAAAAATATACCATCGCATACATACATACGCAATCAAAAAAAACATTAAATAAAAAAATTGAAAATTACTAAATAACTTTTTAATAGTCATAATCATCAATATTGTACGAATTAGTATTGCACGTGATGACCTCGCTTTGTGGTTTACTAATTCATAGTTACAGATGGATAAACAACGAATTACTGTTGAGTGCGTCATTTAGGCTAATTGATGAAGACTCCAGCATAGCAATGTGTTTGAATGTATTTTGCTTCAAAATAGATACAAAAGATATTTATTAGTGATGATATATTATGCAACGTAATGTAATATATAATAAAATTAAAATAATTGCATGCTCAAATTATATTTCATGCGATATTGTATAACTAGACTAAATCTTTGATAGTGTGGAATAAATAAACGATAGAATAAAAATATTATGAAAGGAATCACTGCTAAGGCAGTAGTCAATTTGTTGTCACTATATAAACAATGGTAATAATCAAACAAGGATACTGTATACAAGGATTCGAATTAAGGTGTATACTTCAATACTATATAAGTGCATGTCGTGTAGTCATATATTAGTTAGGCATGTTAATTTATCATCTGCCTCCTACTGTTTCCTAGTTTCCGGAAATAACATTCAGTATACGCATAGAAAGCAGCATCGCTTAGTCCAGTCACAGTCATATCAAACTGTAATACCTCAACGTCAAAGGCTTGGATTTATACTTGCAAGCAGTAGCAAAATTTTACAATTTGTTCAAAATAACTAAAAATTATAAAATTATAATATACAAGACAAGAAGATGTGAACTTTTGATTAAAATACATTTAAATAGTTCGTACAAATATAATAAAACTGTCAATGTGACATGTCGAAGTGAAAATTTATATCTGAATGATCAGAGATTTTATGTAAAGCCTTTTTTATATAGTATGAATAAAGTTAGATAAAGTTAGAAAATCCATTTTCGAATATTACTTAAGAAAATAAACAACACTGTACTTAAGAAAATAAACAACACTGTAAATATATGGTCGAAAAACGAAATTAATAAATATATGATTTAAAAACAAGATTAATAAATAAACTTCTTAATTACTAATGCTACTTATTCCGTAATGTATGATGAACATACATTTTATGAGTACACGAAAAGTTTTTCAGTTTTCCTGTGTGCCATTAATAGTACTGAACTAATATGCCGAAAGACTAAAGCCCTTCTGTAATCAACGAGTAAGTCCTAGTGGACAACAACTATTTATTAATAAAGTTGTTAAAACTTTGCAGTATTTACCGAAAGCCTTTGTATTTGTAGGAATTGAGGAAAATCTATCAGATGAAAAGCAAGTATAATGGGTAAAGATATTACTTTCATATAATGTATGAAAAAATGTCAGCAATCAGTCATTAACTCATGTTAGTATAAACAAAGTGCAAGTATGGTATCGAGCCATGCCAGACCCCCAAGACTGCTTGTTCAACTTTTTTTTTTCTGCTGTTAGTCCTGCTGGCTATGACAGCGTCACCGGTGAAGTAGGCGGGTGCGGAGATTCACTATTAAAAAGGGAAGCCTGAAGGGCCCCAGGAAAACGTACATCCTGAGGTCTTGTGAGACTCGGACCCCTCAGGACACTCAGGACACTACTAGTTTGGAGGCGAGAGTTGTATGTAGATTAAAGAGTAACACTACACTCCTCCGACAACAGAACGACGGAGCGACGTACTTGGGTGGAATCCACGTGTTCGCTGACGTAGTATCTGTGTGTGGTTTTATCTGTTCTGGCCTTTATGCTTTACATCGCGTAATATAGCGTGATCGCGTCATAAGGGTCTAAGAGCACCAATTTGGGTCTTTTCCTTTTGACTTTAGGAGGAGAAGGACCAGCTGGTGGCTTAGCATATGACTCGAACGGTCTTGTTGATGACTTCGAAATGTTCGCGTTGGACCGGTTGAGTGCTAATGCTACACTGACTCTTTAGACTGTCGGCAAGACATTTCGATTTGTCACGGTCGTCGAACACCGATGAAGAGCTCTGCCTGTCGAACGGAGATACTACTCAGATTGTTTCATCTTTCAGGGTTCTCTGCAACGATCTCAACGACGAGTAAGACTGGTGCGAAGGAGAGGACTCTTAAAGCATGTCGTTTCAGCCACCCACCCACCCAGCCACCATCTCTAAAGGTGTTGAGAGCTTGTCCCAACTCCCTTCGGAGATGGCGCAGCTACCGCCGGTTTGTGCTTGTCGGGTAGATGTCATGGCTCCTAATCCCTGCTGTTTTCAGTTCACTAGATACATAAAGTCCGTAGGATATACACGGCTACCTTCAAAAGTCACGCGGGCCTCCTCAAAGGACGTTCCTATAATATTAGCTAAATGGTTAGTGTAATTAGTCGAGGCTTTTTCAACGTCTTCGACAAATACAAGCTGGTCAGCTATTTCATCGACGTGCGTTGAGACTGAGAAATGGAATTACTTCTCTAGTTCTCCAGCTTTCTCCAGTTTATTATTGTTTTTATTGCGAGTGCCTGTTATTTAAATTTTTAAGGTGTGAAGAACTATATAGCATTTGTTTTAAGCGATTCTCATATCAAGTAGGTAAAATCATTACTAATAGACGGTATAATATTAGTTGTTAGCAAATGACTATATTACTGACAGACATAAGCTGTCAGACAGTCGTCTGCATATAAAATGCCTCATTAGACTAGCGTACGTAATGAAAACAATATCTAAACGATCTCACGTGAAACAAGGGTTAGCTAAAGTAATTGCGCAGTTAATGTTTGGGTTTAGTAAACGTTAGTCTTCGATGTTACTATGTATTTGAAAATGTAATAACATTGAAAACTATACCTTATCTTCTGAGAAAAGTTGATTTTATATTGCTTGTAGAATTTCATGTCATACACTCTGATTTAAATTTTGAGAAATGTTACGGTTTTAGGTTACTTACAAATATTGGATATAATTATAAAAGATATGCTTAAAAGCAACTCTAGCAATTAAAATCTATATTTACCCAAGCAGTCGTAAAATATTTTGCTTTTCCGTATAATTAAGTTAAAATGAAAGCATGGCTATTCGTAATATTGACTAATATAGATGAGGTCTTATTTCCCTGTTACGTATTTTCAAACATCAATTTCTTATTAAAATAAAAAAGTCAATTCATTTTATTTGAGATTTGATAGGATTACCAAATACCGAGTCCAAATATACAACTATCTTACTTGTTAACTATTATTTTATCAAAATTTTTAGAAGGCATAATTCTTCCGCATTTTTGAGATTTATAGAAGGCATTTCATAATTGAAAAGAAAAGATAATGAGATAAAGACATTATTAGAGACTGAATATAAAAACATATTAAGTATTAAGATATTTAAGATACGTTGCATTTGGGAGGTACTTAAATCAATTTAATAATTCTTTTGATAGATAAGTAACGTTAAGCTGCATCCCAGAAAACGAATATTTCATTGGTTATTTTCTGAAACTTAATTATGTGAAATTTTTTGTTTACAACATAAAGTATTATAGCCATTATTTACCTTGCTTTTTTTTGATTTTCCTATCCTCGCTTATCTTAAATAATATAAATGATTTAAATATTCGTTTTAAATATATATAGATGAAAACAGAAATACATTTTTGGAGAATATTTATTTATCTTCACGCCATATAGGATATGGGATACCCCGCAAGGGTGCTACCTTGCCAGAGACGACGAAGCGCCAAACGCTACGGTCCCTGCATACCTCTTTCACCTCATCATGCTCTTCATACATGCCCTCCGGGGGGTACTCATGCTTTTTACGTGACCTTACTCCCGTATCACATATATAATTGGCACTTACTTTATACAAAATGCAAATAAACTTAATTAATTTTGGGAGAAAATAAAAGTATTCGCAGAATAAGAAAAAAATCTGACGGTAATTTCAATTTATTAAAAAATAGATATGTAACTACAAAAATGTAAGCCGCTTTAAATATTGTTGTAAGGAAAAACCCTTTTTTAAATATTTTTACATATTCTGAGAAAGTATGTAATTATTTTACGTTAAACGCTACATTATTATCACTGTTAAATACATGCTCACCCCTAAATTGTCGATTATAATTTATTTACAACATGTTGTATAAAAGCAATAGCAACACAAAACAGATTAAACATATTTTGTTCTCTAGAGCAGTTACCTCTTAAAAATATATATAAAATATTACATACTACGTTTTAATAAATCGAATTGTTAAAGTTTATGCATTTATTGAATAATGATGAACGAAAATTACAAAATCTCATGTTTTTATTGTGAATAAAGTATTAGCTTTGTATTATTAAAGCTTATCCGTTTAACATTTTAAAAATAACAAACTACAATCTTTTTTGTACAACTACAGTCTTACTACAATAATTAAACGTGAAAAATTACCAAAAGCAGACACACAATTAACAAAATTATTGTAATGTGTATATTTTAATCAACTTAAAGTTTTCGTTGTATATGGTTTTGATAGTAAAGCCAAGTCACTCTTTGTATTTGATGAAAACAATTTATCTTATTACTAATTTATGAACATTATCTATATCATTACATAGTTCTACTCATCTCAAACTAATTAAGTTCCATATCAGATCGTGTTGAGAGAAATGTTATCGAACTCCGAAGCTTAGTTAGTTGCCCTCTATAGTTGAACATAGGCATTTATTGATAGTTGCACTGTTTTAACCTTACATTTAATTTAAACGTATTTCCATTTATCTAACAGAATTTAATTTAATTCTATAAATAATTATACATCCTATATTATTAATATATTTAATATGCACGTAATTTTGAATACTTTTATTCTCTCACACAAATTACTTTTGGATAATTTATTATATTTTTAAAGTTTAAACTTAAATAATATCTTTAATTTTTAAATAATAACAATCACCTTAAATTCCTTATAATCCTCTTTTTTTGTTGGTCATAAACCCATTTTTATTATATTTATGTTTAATGATCGCTAAAATTCAGTTAGCTATACGGTATCTTTTGACTAAAAGTATTTTAATAACACTTACTAGAAACTACTAAGAGGTAGTAAGGGGGTGCTAGCGGGAAAACGGGCAATTAAAATTAGTTTTTTATTGTCATATTCGGTTTCAGCGATCCCAAAAACCTAAGAGTAATGGGGTCTCCCCTCTGGTTCATGATTTTTCTTTTGTGTGCCTGTGTTATTATTAATTATAAATATTTAATTAAATTTATTATTTCAACTATGTTTTTGAAGATTCAAGTCATATTAAGTTGTATAATCAACTCGAGATAAGTGAGTTATTATCCATTTTATACGAAAATAAAACACGAAGCTATATTTAAAGAGAAAACTATATTTTATAAAAAAAAATTGTTTCTAATATCACAAACGACATTACTAATAGATAATATAAAGTAAGGTTTTAGCCGATTACTGTCAGACATCAGAAAGAAAATATTAAGTTAAACGATGTATTATAATCACTGTTAAACACGTACTTGCCTAAATCTTCGATTAAACTTTATTTTACAACATGTTGTATAAAGCGTTGTCAACACAAAACTAATTAAACACGCTATTGTTCTCTAGAAGAGTTGCCCTTTAAAAATATTACGAACAGCGTTGTTATCTCCTCAGAAGCCGAACGAGGTGCGGCTTAATTGTGAAAGTTTATTCGTTTATTGAAAAATGTTGAACGAAAATTATAAACACTTCCCTTGTACAGAACATTTTTACTTTTACTTTTTGCTTATCCGTTTAACATTTTTAAAATAACAAATTAATATAATAAAAAAAAATAAGCCTAGTAAATTTTTTAATTAAGGTTATGGTAGTTACTTGCCATATGTAAGTATTTGCAATAGATTTAACGAACTTAATAATTATGGAGCATTAAGTTGTTTAATAATTTCAATTTATCTTTTATGTATTTCAATATACATTTGTCAAACTTCAAAGATAAAATCTAACTAGATCTAATAGAAGATTTGCTAATGCTGGTAAGACTTGTGGCTCACTCTTCATTAATTTCTCGCTCACATATTCTTAGCATATTCGTATGTTTATTTCTCTTATGTCAGATAAAGAAACATTTAGCGGACAGACTACCTTGGTTAACCTATAATAAAAAAATACAAGACAAAACTATTACAACTATATTCCATTATATCTGTGGTTATTTAGATTTTTTTTTCTGTAACTGAGTATTTTTACATTCGAAATAACTGATCACTTAAAAAAAAATAGAATATTAATAAAAGTACGCGCTTTCATTTTCATTGTAGTTACGCTTAGATCTAAAATTAAAAATTTTTAATAAACAAAGAGTTGTTAATTTTAAAAAATATCTTACTTAACAGAGTATGGGTAATAAGAGAGAACAATATGTGAATTTAAGTAATTAGGATGATTCACTGACCGTAATTATTAAAGTAATGACCTCGTTACACCCTCAAAAATCATGAGCTAATGTTATGTCATATATGTCCTTGTGTTTCAGAATATGTTAATGGTATGTGATCATAAATGTATGTATTTATTCATATAGTCAAGAGCCTTTCTCGGCTTAATGTGGATTCTTTAAGCTTATTCATATCTACTTGAAATGCGACTAAAATAAAGATATCGGTTATATTTTTATTAATTAATAAGAAATGTTATATTGAAATAGGTATGTTAATACTCTTTATTAAATATTTTAGTAATTTGTTTTGTGAAAATAGAATATTAATACGAGTTCGGATGCTGTTTACACCCGTTATGGTGTTTTTTATGTAAGAGAAGGGAAAATAAGCTTGCGGGTCAGAGATTTTTGTTATATGCTTTATTCTTCGGAGATGATGTATTGAGCTCCTATGTATTGTCTGTTTTATTTTCTATACAACATGTACAGATCCTGGAATTATTAAAAACAATACACACAATTCGGTATTCAATTCTATTTGCTGACTTATAATTAATGTAAAATAATATATAATAATGTAACATACATACGAATATTCATATACATTTCCTTCCTATTTTTTTAATACAGGTAATTAAAAATTGTTTTTCGAAACACTAAGAAATAGTTGTATGATTCTTCGCATCTCAGAATTTCATTATGCCTTTTTGTGTCTATAGTGTTATTGTTTAAATAAAACGTCATCATGTTAATGGCGAAACGAATATAGGTGCCGGGAAAACGTCAAGTTTATTTTTTAATTAAATTAGGTGTTAATTAAAATAAGTTTTAGATTTAATAAATACAAGAATTAAATTGATGATATAAAGACAATCTCTTGGGCTAGTTACAAAAGTTCAAGATGAAATACTATAGCTGGGCAAGAAAAGAATGAAAGAAAGAAATATATTGAAACACTCTTCTCTTAATAAAATTCAAAAGTATTACTCTCAATAAATCACTTATTTTTAGTTAGTACACAACTTTCAACATAATCTACAAATATAATAAACCTTAGCATATTACTACTTAGTATATTGAATAGTAATAATTGATATGTTATTTTAAACAAAAGGTGATGTATGTCGTGGAGGTTACAAAATATTTAGATAAAAATAAATAAACTATCTATAAAATAGTGAATATTCATTCTAGACATAAACATTAGTTTCAGAAGTTAGCACGGTAGCCTTATTTACGACAAGGTTACTTGTATAAATGTAGCTTTTAAAAAAATTCTTGAAAAACTAACCTTTTTCCTATGCATGTTTTAAGAAGCATAATCTAATCAATCAATAAAGTTTATTACAAAAAGTTTTATTGCTTCCATTATCCATCGCGCTGTAGTATTATAGCTTTGTTGTACACTTGAACAAACAAACTACTGTTGTAAGTTGAAATGTAGGTCTTGCTCCTATCTTTCTATATTCTAGCGCTTTGTAAATATATATGACCAGTTTAAATAATTAATTATTGAGAGATACTATAATTTAAAAGCTTTAACTATTGCAGTTTTCGTATTGTATTATAATATACTTGTTATACCACAATATGTTTACCAGTAAATAGGAATAGATATCAGAGTAGTTAATACTTATGTAATCCATACTGTATATTCCAATCGAAAACTAGGTCGTACTTAATTATATTTTTTTTACCAATGACGAAGTCGAATTACTTTAGTTACTTCAATATCAATCCTGACAATACACGTTCCATGTTTTCACAATAATTATGAAAATTACGGCCAAAACAAAAAAACATTTAGTGATTCTTGCAATCGTCTACATTATGGTCATAAAAGTATTTAATTTATTTATTATTGTTTGATATATATATATATATAATAATAAATATATATATATATATATATATATATATATATATATATATATATATATATATTTATTATTGTCTGATATATATATATATATATATATATATATATATTGTTTGATATATATATATATATATATATCAAACAATAATAATAATATAATGTTAAATTACTTGGACTGTTCCAAAAGAAGCTGTAAAGAGTTTATTGACACACCTATGTTACACATAAAAGTTTAAAATATTTGAAGTGAATAACTTTGACTTTTGTTTCTCTTTGTTACGTTTGAATAAAATAAAATAGTCATTCTTTATTAATTGTAAATTATATGATGTATTATATTTTTATTATTATCTTACATTACCATGAATAAAACTTGAGTCTATTACAGACCTTAGTTGTTTTCGATATTTTTACTTCGCTAAAGCTGAAATATTAAATATGGAATTTCTTTAACGAAAACTCTTTCTCAAAAGCCTCAAATTAATTATTCAAATGAAGAAAATACTGGAAATAATTTGCAACTTAATAAATGTTCATGACCTCGCTAACTATCCAATATCTATAAAATATACTATAGTTTAAAAACAATTCACCTGGTGTTATATATCTATTACATATCGCTAGTAAACTCGTCTGCCCCGAGTTGTGCTTCTCTCAAAATTATAATAGTTATGGTGGATTTTAGGCCAATAGCCGAAAAATTGAAATAGTATTCAGTTCACCATTTTTTACTACAACTTTGAATTGTTTTTTTGCTAATCTGAGACTTATGCATATTCTGCTTTCAATGTAAGATTGATGAAATTATTAACATAATTTAATTATCATAAATGATACTAAAAAAATATATTGCCCGATTATCCAAAACTAATACTTATAAAATATTTTATCTAAAGTCCCTTCTATTAATTTATATCCGTAAAGATAAGTTAAAATATACTTAACATAAAATAAATATAATATTAATAAACTCCGACTTTTAATAAATGCCTATATTTAATTAGGGAGGGTTAGTAATTAAACGTGAGAGCTCAGTAATATTTCTCTCGAAACAGTCCGATATCGAACTTAATAAGTTTGAGATGAGTAGACCTATCTAATGATTTTGGTAATCTTAATAAAATTAAAAAGCCAAACCCAACTTTAAAACAATTATTATGATAATAATTATTTTAAAAATATATATTTATTTTATTTGTACATTGTTTAATTTTACTATGAATTATAAATACATTTATGTTATATCGCTGAAAATATTAATTAAAGTCTGATGAAAAGGCTTACCTTTAATTGCACCACTTTGCGATGAGCTTGTTTTAAATGTGGGATGCAACAGCTTTTGTATTTGGCTTTATCTGTATATACTCTTAATTAAAATATTGTATTAGGTATTAAAATACACACAATATTTTTAGTAAATTATTCCTACCACAGAGCGTTTCATTACTTGCTTGAATATATTTTTACGAGTATGTATTATTGTATCCAATATTTTAATATACACTGTTCATAAATATAGTTTAATTATTTCATTGTTTCTTTAAAATATTTGTATTTTTTTATAAAATTAAATATTAATACCTTAAATTTAATTTCATACAAATTCATAAAGAACATAATATTTTTATAGTAGTTGATAAGATATAAAAAGAATGCAAAAACCTACTACTTTTATATGATTCCATTTGGGTTGATATGGATACTTTAATATTATACTTTTAAATATTTTATTTTTTATATTTAACAATATCAACTTGTACGATTGATGTATAAATTATAATTTTATTAAATATTTTACTGGTTAGCTCATCGTGAAATTCTAAGTAGCTCATAAATCGCTGCACCAAGTTTTAGTATAACCACTTACGACTATGTTCATTCATGTCACTCTGGTACTACGATAGTACTAGTGGCTAAAAGATATAATTTTCTGTATTTTTTCTGAAGTCTTCAATTAGGTTGTAAATGAAGTATATAAAGTGCATCATAAATTACATATTATTAGTTATTATTTTATTATCAATACCATCAAAGTGTAAAAATACGTTAGGAATAAAATTTAAAATAATAACAAAATGTAAAAGAAACAAAGTTTATCAAATTGGTGATGTTGGTGATGTTTGAATAAAAAGATTGCTGAATAAGTTAAAAATAAAACAAACGAATATGTTTTTATTGGTAAAATTGTGTTAAGGTACGTAAATTAATTATGAAAACTAAAATCTAATTTAGTTATATTTTATAAAGTTACATATATCAAGTTAGTCCAAACTTAAGTATCTCATAACAAACATCTGGATTCAGTTAAATGTATTTCTTAGATAACAACTTAGGTTTTACTTTGATAATTTTATCTCCCAGCTGGATTTGACTACGTTTTAGTCCAGACAGGTAACAAGCAGACGTCTGCTATAAGAGACATTAAAAGATTTACAACTATATTTTTTGGTATTTATGTATACACGCTGTCTGTCATAATTCCGCATCTTAACACTTTTTTAATTGTCTATTAAAATAGGATTTCCATTCTTTAAATAATATAGTAAAATCCTATATGAAAAAATGAAAGCTAAATATAACAAAAAAGCTTTATTGTCTTCGCAGGCGAAGACTACGGGACTCAAATAAAACTTCTTAGACTGTATCGTCTGGAACATTACACTTCTTCATAGAACTAAATTTTCATTTTCCTGAAGTTTTTTGCTTGGTCATCTGATAACTCTTTTTGTTTGAAGTGATTTAATCTTGGGGGACTTTTTGTGAGACAACAATAGTGATTGTTTTGGATTGAATTAATTATATAAAACATCTTAAGGACATAATGTCGTTTTGCAACATAGCTATTTTGGTCATTTGTTAAAATATTATAACATATTTTTATATTATATGTACCATAGACCTAATATAATAATATATTATTTAAAGTATAAGCAAATATTAAATAAATAATTTTAAATAAATAATAAACAATTTTTCATCTTGCAAATTTCGAACTTGTGACATCTGATGAACTATAATATTATTATTATATATTTTAATACATATGTTTAGTTCCTTAAAGCAACGCCAGTACAAATAGTATTGGACTATTATTGTTACATGAAAAACATGGCATGTATACATTTAATACATTTTTAGGAAGAGTAAGTTGGAAGACTAGATTTTTTTAACACAGTAATTAATACGTTTTAAGAACGTGATAGTTCTTAAAAAAGATCTCCTTGCTTATCGCGAATGATCTGAAAACTAAATAATGAATTTTGTTTAAATTTTTTAGGTTACTATCAATAAGCTCAACGCAAAGGCAAAGGCCACAGTGATCATTGTCTCATAATTACCTTTAAGAAGTAATTTCCCTTGCAACAAACCTTTACCAGTTGGTAATTTAATTGGCCTTATGTTTCTGTAATTTACATATATTATATATAATTATAAATAGCTTACTGTACTTTGATATTAAATATATGTAATGTAACCTACAAATATTTGTATTTACGTTACTGAAACAATTAAAAGTTATATTTTCAAAATAAATTTCGTCCTACCTCGTCATCTACCTTTTTTATTAATACAGGATGATTTTATAACCAGCCTTCTCTTTAATAGTATCTAAATTTCGGAATTCCCCGGTCAGTTATTGTATGTAAATGTTCGTAGAATGTTAAGTCTACCCTCCACATCAATTACTTGAAGACTTGTTAAGTCTCTTCAAGTTTCCACTTAGTGCTCTCTGTGCACAAATGATAATAGTAGGGTAATTCTCCTGCAGTGCATCCTTTTTAATCCTTCGTCACCACTTTACATGTGACCGTAATATATTGCAAGCGTTATACTGAAAGTTTTATGTTTAGTTAAGCATGAACCATTATTGAATATTGTATTAAATTAATTTGTTATCAGACATATTATTCTATTAATAAAATAAACATAATAACTCCATTATACTAACAAAAATTCAAATAAAATTATTTTTTTATATAATTTTATATCTAACTTCAAAAGCTCTCCTTAGTCATTTTGAAACTGAGAAAAATTTCATAGAAAAAAAAATACTTTGCCTTAATTATAATAATGTCGACCGTCCTGAAGTGTTATAGTTCTGTGCATTCTATTTAGAGTTTAAAAGTATCTATTATTGTTAACTTCATTCATCTGGATAAAGCTTACAACAACCTTAAATAATTCGATGTTCAACAATATATTAACTTTGTTCGTTGGTCTAATATTGCTGCCTTGTTGTTGTCTCCTTTGTAAGTTTTCTGGTAAATTTCATGTTGATTTTTGTTGTGGACAATCCATCTCAATATATCGCCGATCAATCTCAATATAACGGTCGCCAAAGATTATCATGTTGTTACTTTTTGACAATGATTCGGCGGTACACACTTTAGTTATAAAAAAACACCGAAAGAATTATTGGATGATAATGGAAATTAAAGTTAAAAAAAATATACGTTTAACGCTTTCTCAAATTAGTACCTAAACATATTAAAATGATTAAGGTGGATATCAAGTGATATTCGGTTATTCCATTTAGAAATAAGAAGAAGCAAAAAGAAGAGGTTATTTCTAAATTAACCACTAAATAACTAGCTATTTATGAAACAAAAAGTTTCGTTTTAATTTATTTTCTTTTTTCATAAAGCTTGGGCAGCACTTTGTTGACACTTCTATAGTTCATTTTTCTGAACTTTCTTATTCAACTGTAAGACTGCACCTTCAAATTCTCTGCTTTCTAATAACTTTTTACATGGAATTTACAATTAATTTATTCTAATAATATAATAAAATCTAATCAAATATTAACACAAAATAGCTCAGGATAAAAAGAGACAGGAAAACAAATGTTTGTCCCTGTCTCTTTTTATCATATAACCTCAATACACCCAGTGGAAATTTTGTGAAAACGTACAACTTATATATGTTTTTGTTTTATTACTGCAACAGTTTGGAAAAATTTAAACTGCCGCAAATATGTGTAATACACCTGTAGGAAAGTAAGTTGGAACAGTATTATATAACTTGATACAAATATTAACTTTTTACATTAAGTGTTAACAAAAATTTTTTTTTTTTTTTTTTTTTATTGAAGAGGAGGGCAAACGAGCTGGCGGGTCACAGATGACTTGTGATCACTGCCACCCATGAACTCTTGCAACATCCGATTATTTACAAGTGTTGCCGGCCTTGTAGGTAGGAGTAAACGCCTTTTTGAAGGTACCCATGTCGTACCGATGTGGAAATACCGCCGAAGGGAGTTCGTTCCACAAGCGAGTGGAACGTGGAAAAAATGTCCTTGAGAACCGCACAGTGGAGGATCGCCACGCATCCAGGTGGTAAGGATGGTATTGGAGGCGATGGCGCGCTGTGCGGTGATGAAATTCGGCGGCAGGCATCAGATCAAAAATTTCTTCGGAACACTCCCCGTTGTAAATGCGGTAGAAGACGCACAAAGAAGCAACGTCTCTACGCAATGCCAAAGAGTCCAGCCGTTTGCAGAGCACCGGGTCTCCGACAATCCGAGCGGCTCTCCGTTGTACGCGGTCAAATGGTAGAAGCTGATATTGGGGTGATCCGAACCAGAGATGAGAACAGTACTCCATGTGTGGCAGGAGCTGCACCTTATAGAGCGCAAGTCTTTGGCCAGGTTTGAAATACTGCCTCGCTCTATTGATCACTCCCAATTTCTTCGAGACCAACTTGGCCTTGCTCTCCAGATGACCACGAAACTGACAATCACTCGAAATGTCGAGACCCAGTATTCTGATACTTGGCGAGGCAATAAGAGGAGTGCTCTCGAAGAGCGGTGATACGACAAATGAGGTTTTTATAGTGGTAAACGCGCAAACTTGTGTCTTTAGGGGATTGAACTGTACGTGGTTCAGTTCACCCTACTCAGAGACCATCCCCAAGGATGTCTCTATAGAAGACATAAGTTTCTTTCGACACTCGTCGACGTTTTCCCGAGAGAGACCTACACGGCCGGAATATACCGCATCCCCAGTGCTGTCATCCGCATAACAATGTATGTTGGAGATATCCAACATATCATTGATGTGCAGGAGGAACAGAGTTGGGGATAGCACGCAGCCTTGGGGTACACCAGCGTTCAAGGGCTTGGGGTCCGAGCAAAAACCATCGAGAACGACCTGTATGCTCCGCCCAGTGAGGAAGCTGGTGATCCACTTGCATTAACCCTCGGGAAGCCCATAGGAAGTTACCTTCGAAAGAAGCCCCTTGTGCCATACACGATCGAAGGCTTTCGCCATATCCAGACTAACTGCCAGACCATCTTATTGATGATGCTCTCCATTACTTTGGAGAGCAGAGAGGTAATGGCGAGAGGTCTGTAGTTAGCTGGGTCCGAGCTAACACCTTTTCTAGGGATCGGATGGACAAAGGCACGCTTCCATGAGACCGGGACTACGCCTTTCAAATAGACGCGTTAGCACTGGTGTCAACTCAGGGGCAGTTCGTAGCATAACTGGAGAGATACCATCTGGTCCACTCGACTTATGAACTTCCAAGGAAAGGAGGGCTTTTCGGATGAGTTTTTGCCGAAAAACTATTTCCGGCATTATGCTCGGACATCGCGGGATGATAGGCGGTGCCGTCCCCTGGTCGTCCAAAGTCGAGTTTGAGGCAAAAAGAGTGCCCAAGAGATCGGCTTTCTCTTTTGCCGTGTGGGCCAAAGAGTCGTTCCCAGTGTGCAATGGCGGCAGGGATGGCTGACAGAAGTTTCCCAGACTGGCTTTGGAAAGCGCCCAGAACTTGCGCGTGCCAGGTGGGTACTTTGCCAGCTGATCCCCAATTTTGACGACATGCTTGAACTTCGCTCTAGCAATTTTCCGTTTGAAGAATCTGGAGGCACGATTATATTTTCTCTTCAGAACTTTAGAGTTCGGATCCTTAGTGACTAACGCTTTAGCCCAAGCGTGATAAGCCTGCCATTTGCCAGCTGTTGCAGCCCTGACAGACGCATCAAACCAAGGCCGCGATCTGCCACCAAGTGGTACCACAGAGCTTGGTACAAATAGTTCCATGCCCTGAAGTATCACATCAGCTACAGCCGCAGCGCAGTCACTAGGATCATTGGAAGGGAAACAAATCGGCCCCCATGGGTAGGATGCAAAAAAGGATCGCACTCCATCCCAATCCGCTGACTTGTAGTGCCAAACGCGTCGAGTCGCAGGTCTTGTGCGAGCTGGGCGTTCAATGGGCACTACACTCCGTCCCAAGCAATGATCAGAGGACCCTAAGAGAGCCTCGACAGTGACTTGGTACTTTCCGGGATGTGTAGTCAGCAGAAGATCCAACAAAGAGGGCATATGTCTGTCCACCTCCGGTAGACGAGTGTGCGTCTTTACCAATTGGGACTGACCATTTGCCAGAGCAAAGTCAAACACAGATCTCCCCGCGTAGTCGGTGGTACGTGACCCTAGCCAATCGGCATGGTGCGCATTGAAGTCCCCAAGGACTACGACTTCGGCGGAGGGAGTCTGTGAAAGCAGATCGTCAATCTTCGGATTCTCTCACTCACCGACGAAACATAACCAAATGAATTTGGTTACTACGCGTCGGTCTTCTGTGAGAGGGTGGTCCTTCCCCGGTCGAGCCAGCCCAATACGAGCTGCAGTCAGATAACTACAGCTAGGCTCTACCACCTATAAAATTTTAGGAACGAATTAGTTATTGATATATAATATGATATACATCACTTAAAAGCATGTAATATATATAGTGTAGTAAGTTCGATTAAAATATGAACTATTTTACTATTCTTCTGACTTGCGAAGCTTTCTTTTACAGCAGGGGGCAATCACCTTATATGATATTAATCTTAACTTGACATATCGCGTTCCTGAGAAAAAGGGTACTGTCTACAGGAAAAAAAGACATCCTTCGAGTTTCTTACAAGGTACGAAATCATTATTTATTAAAGTATAAACACTTACGTAACGTAACATAATGTGTCTATGCTGAAATATTTTGTAACATAGGAAATATACATATTATATCATGTTTAAAAGGTTTCAGGTAACCTGAAAACATTTTTATCATCGTACAAACTTGTTCAAAACATAAACATTCCATATGTTAGAATATTGATTATTGTATACCATTTAATAGAATTTACAATTCATTTATATTGTTGTTTGTTTTGGAAATGTGTATAATATACATGTCAAATTATAATTGATCAATACATTATTTAAATATGTTAAGATTTACTGTACTTTTAGAATATGTTTAAAATTTAGTATTTTCTACTAGAATATTTTAAAACTCATGATAATCGTGTTAAATGTTTTTATATTACATAAAAAGTATGAAAAGAACATTATATGTTCTATAGAAATCAGTAAGTTTATGATTAATAATGAACTAATTATGTTCGCTGTCCGACATACTATTCCTAGCCTAGATTATAGATTTAATAATTATTTATTAAATCTAATAATCCATAATCATAGAATTACAAATTTTAATTAACAAAACTGTATATTTCACATTTAGGTAAACATTGAGGTAAGAGTAATGTCACTAATTTGATTTACTACAATGTAGTTTAGATACAAATGTATCTGTATATGTATGTTAATTGTTAAATAAAAATTATACATTTTGAAAAAAAATTGGTACTAACATTTAAACGGATAATACCTATTGAAAAATAAACTTAAGCTATCTCTTATAAGATCAAATATTCTCTTTACTTTCTCTTTAAAGGCCGGCAAGGCCGCTCTCGCATCCCCGGATATTGAAGGAGAACCTATTCATTAATGATTACTTTCCACCAGGTGAACGCATGCTCTTTTGACATGTCTTGAACATATATACAATAAATATATATAAAGTTTCAAAGTATTTTATAAGAACGTCATATTTTAATAGATATCTTTGCTACTCACGTTTAATATCCAATATGTAGTATGTAAGCATCACAAATTAATTGAACAGCCTTTGTTCTCTATAGGAGTTATCTTTAAAAAAATATACGCCAAGATATTGAGAAAAAGGTTTATATTAAATTTCCTTACAAACCGAATGATTAATCGAAAGGTTTTACTTATACAGACTTTTACAAAAGAGCAAAAATTATTAACACTTACAAAAATTTTGTATTTAGTTGTGAACGAGCACACGAGAAATCCGATATATGTATAGATGAACTGAATACAAAAAATCATACCACAATCTAAATGGTGTAGGTTAAATTTCATCAACATTGCATAAATGAAATATTTCATATTTTTTATTATTGTTATACTTTGCAGCTGAATACATTCACTCAGAATTAGATTTTTCTTTAAAGTGTCGTCTTGAAACTATTGTTAACTTAAATCATAATAAACTTTTTTTAGTAGTAACATATAATATGTCTTATCAATTTAACTACATTTCTAGAGTTTGTCTTTCTATGTAAATAAGAAGGCATTCAGAATTTCATCATCTTCATTAACAAGAGCGCATTTATGAGGCACAAATTGTGGACAGTATAAGCATTTCAAATTCGACACCAATTTTACTGACTTGGTTTTTAGACTTTTCTATCAGTTAAAATTCCTTTAAAATTCTTGTTTACATACCTGATGGAATAGTCAAACCAATTTACTGCGCTCTGCGAGTCGTATAAAGAAATTTTCAATTGAGTTTTTTTGAGTGGCAGAAGTCATTTACAAGTGATTGATTTGTGTCTAACTATTGAGCATCTTATAGCATAGAATTAAGTACAAAGAATTCATGCTTCTTAAGGACTTGACAGATGATAACTTAAATCTATATTTTATTAATTTAATTAGTTGATCATGTGATCTATACATATAATAGTATAGGAACAAAGTAAAATCCTAACATTCACCTTGCCTTGAAAAAAAAATGGTTACGTACTTAGTAAATTAGACATGACTCGAAGAAAAACATTTTTAAATATTTATCTATTTTGTCTATTCTTAGTGTTTTGTCTCTTAATTATCAATATTCATCTGCTCAGGATATTATATGATAATTAAATTAAAACATAATGTCACTTTAATTAAATTTTCATAAAATTGGAATCATAATTAAATTAATAATATAATAATGTCATCTTATTTTATTATAATTAAAATAATTATAACTAAAAACTTTCGTCAGAGTTTTCGAATTATTGCATGTGATTTCTATTTAGTCAGAATTTTGTTAGTTTCAAATTGAAGGATAGTTTTAAAAGTTTCATATCGTAAAAATAAAAAACTTTTAAAAATACTGAAGGCTGATGTGTTACTTTTGTCTAATCCCTCAATTATTTGCCACCAATAATATTATAAAAAAGTTGGTTTTGATTTGAATTTCTTATGAAAAGTAAAATGTAATAACATATATTTTTTTATCAAATAATGAAAATAAACATTAATTATTCTAAATAGTATTGTTGTAATGTTGTTTAACATTAATTTTGCAGAATTTTTTTGAATTATATGATGAAGATACTAACAAGTCGTTTCCATAAATATGACTTAACAAGATGAAGTTTTTAAGTAATTGATAAGTGCTGACTCAACATTTTCCAAACCGCACAATTCATACAATAGCTAGTCGTTCAAGAACTTAGAGACTATTACAAGAGTGACTTCACATAAAAAAAAAGTATCAGAAACAGCATTCACATTTGCTTTTCATTAAAAGCTGTATTAACTTATAATTTCAGTAATGTATCTATTTTGTAGTAATTACAGCTACAGATATTATGACATAGTGACAGATCGGCTACTACTAATGGATGATTAAAAGTTACGGGTATATTCCATGATTAAATAGTATAATAAACTCAATTTTTTTACCTGTATTTAAATCAATATGCAATGATTTGTGCCAGTTGATGAAGTAATAGAATAAGTACACTTTTGTTTTAGGTTATTATTAACCATTTATATAATTTATCAAAACTGCAATTACTAATTAATTAAATAAGAGAGTGCAAAGAAACGGAAATCGTTTTTGTAAATATAGCTATAATACTTTTTATATTTATTTCCTGAATTAAATTAATGACATGAATATTAAACGTCACGTCAGAAACTTTGATGAGATTATTTTTCAGGAAGGATGTTTTAAGACAGGAAAATAATATTCTGCACTTACTTTATAAGTTTATGTCAAATTAAAAGCTTCGACCAAATCTTCAATTAAAACAATTGGAGATTTAAATACAACAAAAAATATATACTTCAAAAATTGCAATGCTGGCGATGAAATCTAAACATTGTAATAAAGTATTTAGTACACTTTTTGTGTAAGTTTTTTGGATGATATCCTTTGTTACAGTAAAAATTTCGTATTCATGTCGTTTATTTAAAGTTTTTTACCTCTAAAAACTACCTGGTACTGCATGTGATATAATCATTATACAGTAATTTCAGCGTCATTAGTTAAATAACAATACAAAGAAAAATACATTTTACATTTTAAATTACTTCAAATCTTATAACGACTAGAAATGTTTCGTCAAATAATTGATTTTCTATAAAGTATCAACACGATACTACTCGTGAATAAATACTCCAGTCACGTAATTGAGGTCACACATAGCCAGTAAGGAGAAAAGGTCGGTTGGAAAGCACTCTTTGTAATTGAATCTTTAGTATAAAATATTATTTAATATAAAATAATTTATATTACTACGGTATTTTTATTTATTGTAATATTAAACAGTTAACAGACAAAGTATATAATTTACCCTGTCTTATAATCTTTTCAAATTAATTATAAAGCAGTGCATCGTAAATTGAGTTCACATAGTGTATTATCTTGAGTATTCGATTACTGACTTAAGACGTCAAATGTCGCAGCGTTATTTAATTTATTACTTTAGAGGGTGAAATTAATTGGAGAGCAAAAATATATAATAACATGAAAAACGTACATAAAAGTAAAGTGTATTTAAACTTTTAATATATATATATTTACTTATATGATGGGTATGTATTATAAAAGTTATTTAGACTCCAAAGTAGATGCAAATAAGGTTCTAAAAATAACATTAGAAAGTAGTTAAAGACGACTTAAGTAAGTCTTAATTAAGACGTAATAGAAGTTTACGAGAGCTCTTACAATAGTAAGAGCTCTGTTAGTTTCTTTATTTATTTCCTTCTTTTCACTGCTAATAGCTTCAGCGTTTATCATCTAAATGTTGTTTGAATATAAATCCAATTGAGGAACTGTAAGTTAATATATTCGTTAATATAATGTTACTTTTTATTCAATATTTTATGCCTTGTCAGCCGTCACTTTATTCCATTTTATTTATTACAGAGATTACAGCCTTTCTAATAAATAATAAATTATGTGTTATATATTATATATCATTTTAAAGTCATGTAGAAATGAAAAAAGCAACTAATATCCATGTCTTCTACATGGATATTAGTTGCTTTACAAATTAATTCAGTCCCTTAAAGGGTAATACTGTAATTATCATTAAACTATACTTTAGAATAAACCGTTAGTTTTATGTAATTTATAGATTCTTTGTTTGATAGTATAAGTATTGTCAAAAGTATTATTAGATTGATAAAATTAAATTCACTGAATCGATGTAAAGTAAAATTATGATGTAAAGCTCATATTTATATAATCATTAAACTCATGAGAATGTCAATATTTTAATTTTATTATGGTTATGTGTATATAATTTTTAAGGTACAAATATAGAACCTATAAGAAATATTTTTATTATTACCAACAGAGGTATATTTTAAGGTAAGATAATATCTTATCTTTTATTTTTAAGACACTTTTTCATAACATCGATAATAATCGTATGTTTGTGAGAAAATAAGAACTAATTAAAAAGATATAAAAATAATTTTAATTTTAGACCATGGCTATGTGATCATTACGACGTTTCGTTCACTAGATTTTTCACCTTAAAAGTGCAATTTTAGACATAGGCTACTACGGAACCAACCTCTTCAGAAAAAGTAAAGCATGTTCTTGCCTAATAACTGCGAAAACTATTAAAAAAGTATTGCCAATAAATCAAGGCTCTGTGACCGATTAATGTATTGATTACGAAAAGTTTTTCCTTAGTACTTTTGTTTTGTTTTTGTTTTCCTCGATAATCACATGTATATGTACATATGTACTTAAGTGAGGTTATATGTTTCTAATGTAAGAAAAGTTTATATGATATTTATTTTTATTGTTTGCATTAATATAAAATTCTCTAGTTCTCTATAATCTTGTGATTTACTATAAATATTCCTCTGTTTTTTAATTTACCAAATTAAAAAAACTGGAAAATATTTTTTTTTCTTATGGAATTAGGTAAAATACGCAGATATCTACAAAAAATAAATTTGTACAGGAAATGCTTTCCGACTATTCGTCCATCGTTCCTCCGTCATCGTATATCGTCCACGAATCATCCATCGGATATTAGCTCATAGGCAGAAAATGGAAGTGATTTGTGCACTCTGTTCTCGCACTTCGTAAGGTAAGTTGTAAGCTAACGTAACTCAAGGTTAATTTAATTCATTTTATCTAAGACACTGATAGAACTTAATAAAATATAAATTAATTCGTATATTACGCGAATAACGAAGAATCTTAAAGAATAATAATTATATAAATATGTTATATTTTCTTTATTTATATAATGAATATTATTCACATGTCCATAACCCACCTACTATTTAAAAAACTCAATAAACCTAATACGGTTATAAGTATAACATTTATTTGAACCTTACAAAAAGTATAAAGGCTACAATTTCAAAAATAAAGTTTCATAGTTACGTGCTTTAAATGTACAATAAAATAACCTATTATGAAAGGGTTGTAGATTAATCAATAAGTCTACTTGAACTTTATAAAACTATTTTAATTATAAGATATATCAATCATATATGAAAGCGCTAAATGACAGTTAATTAATATATTTTATTTATATATTAATGCCAGTATGTATATTATTTAATTTAATACAACTTTTCACCCTTGGAATATACATTTATTTATAATGATAATTTTTGAAAATAAAATCAATCATAGCTCTACGATTAATGTTGCACATAAATAATATTAATGAATTAATTATTTTCTTCTTTTCACTTACAAATCAGGATGAGCTGAGATATCATAGATAAAATTCTGGGTTAACAAGTTCATAGCATGTATTTAGGTGCATTTTGTTAGTAGATATTTATATTATAAACAATCTAGTGTTATTAGTCATGTAGTAATAATTTTTAAATAATTTCGTTAGCGAGGTCACATACCAGTTTGTGAGATGTGTTAATAAACAACTGTTTTATAAAATATAGTAATATGAATATACGAAATTTAATATATAACAATAATTTTTACTGATGTAATTGGTTTCTGAAATGTTGTTAACTACCGTTAGGAAGTTGTGCAACTTCTGTAAATAATGAACATAAAGAAAGTACAAGGCATACAAAAGACATCACTGAGAAAATCTTTTTTGTATTTTCTTTTGCGGAAGTTGTAAAAAGTCCACTCATATAAGATTCTGAACAAAATCAATGTGCCATTGTCGCAAATCTAGTATACTTTTTAAAATACAAGTAGTACTAAATTTCTTAAAGAATAAAATATCTATAGATATTTTATTATTAAAAAATTAAATCTTTTTAGACCTCAATATGTCTACAAAGAATATAATATTACAATTAGAATGACTAAGTAATAATAGTTCTTATAAAATTAAATGAGTGAAATCAAATAATTGTAGTTAATCCTTGCCATGTCTGTAAATCTAAAATCAATTTATTGTTTTGAACTTTTTAATACTCAACAGATTTTAACTTCGATTCATTGTTAAATAAACAAACACAAAACTTTAACCAATATTCATTACTTATTTATTTTCAATCTTAAGTATAAGTATTTTCTGTATTAATTTCTCTTTAAGGAGTACTTAATACGAATCTATATGTCAATTGACTATATTATTAAAATACTTTAATTTAAGCATTTCTACATAACTATACAAATATTTTAAAAATAAAAGAAATAAAAAACCCATTACTCTTTAAAAGAATTTAAATTAAATCTCTGTCTTTGCTCCAAATTGTAGTCTCATTATTCGAGACCGAGAGTTCTCGCGACCGTTCTACGATAATTGTACAAACTATTCAAACATCTTTTAATCAAAACTTCACAACTCTCTTCATGTTTTATTATAATTTTAAAAGTTTATTTGAAATAATGTGCCTATTGTAGAAATAAGGTTTTTAAATTTATAAGAACTCTTGTACCAAGAAGTGTCATTTGCATTCTTTGTAGAAATTACTCCGAAATCTCTATCGTAGTTAATAACAAATAAAATTCATGCAATTCTTAAACTACCTACTACCTCCACAATTTGTTAACTTTGATTTATATTCAGTAACAATTTATAAGGCCTTTGTGTGAATTACCTTGTGTTTAGTTGTTTTTGCTTTTAGTATATTGTTTCCTTTATATCATATTGAACGTTTGAAAGAAACCTATTCCGTGACCATTGTGTAGCATTTTGAGTGCTTCGTTCATTTGTCTCATCGAAAAACCCTGAGATTCAAACGATTTGACGATAATTATCGTCTAAGTATAATTAACGTTACACACTGTCTTTTCAAACCCAACGCGGACAGAGTCGCTACCAACTAGTAGTAGTTTAATGTAATTTTTAAATTACATTACAATTTTCAAGTAAACTGCGCGATGAATTTACTGGTATTAGCATTTTGTAGAACTTTATTCTAATTTTATTATTGTTATAATTTTTGTATTTATGTTTTGTTGGCAGTTTCAATACAATATTATGGTTATAACAGCTTTAATAAATAAAGTCTGAAGTTGAGAGTCTGAAAGGTTAAAGATTATGTATACAAAGCAATTTCCAGTAAAAGTTTTTCTTCGGATAATTTTGTTATCAAAGAAAATACTCTCGGTTTAAAACTTGACACATTATATAAAGTTATTAAATGTCTTCACTAACATAGAAGAATCTGTGTTATTCTCGTATATTTTCCTTATTAATATATGTATTTAATTTCAATCTCATAATTTTTAGTTTCTACGGTTTTTGTATAAGATCTTTACAATTTGAGGTACAATATTAATTCAATTATTATTTAAATGAAGTGTTTGATCTGTTGTGTTATTCTATTAATATGTTATTTATAATTGATATTAATATTAAAAGGAAGTTTTTATTATTAGTGTTAAGTTACGAAAGAATATTATTTATTTATTTATATCTTTTCCACTTTGAGTCAAATGGGAGTGGTAGGAGGTCTATTATTATATTATACTTGTCGAAAGAAGCCCTTCTGTTAATAAAAAGCTTTATTATGATAGTTGTTATAATTATAGCTTTGCGTACATTCTATTTATTATAGCCAGATAGACCTCTGAAATAAAACTTATTATTAGACTTACGATAGCACTTTGCACATGTAATTTTTACTTATTGTTTTGATATTCTCAATGTTGATACATTTCTGTGGCAAACTGTTAGTTTAGTTTAGTTTTACAGTTTTAAAATACAAAGTTTCAATGTACTTTATATTTAGCCATAAATATTAATAATATAACCTGTTATTGAACTACACGGTTTTAGACATTTTATAAACAAATATACAGAGGAAAGAATAAATCTCTTAATAGAATATGTGTTCGTATATAACAGCTTTTTGTGTGTTTTTATTGAAACGTATATCAACAGGACTAAAGATTTTGTGTCAGTTATCACATCATGTTCATTATCAAGTTCACCTAAAACCAGCCAAAAGTAGTGCTGTCAGTGAGAGATCAGGTCGCCAGAACCATTGCCTTTCTTTTCTTATGTTTCATCATCTTGAATTTTGCACATGCTGGTAAAAAGGAAAATGATATTTTCTGTTGTTACTTATTCATTTCAAATATTATATTAAAATAATTAAGATGAATGTTCTTTTGTTACTACTAAGAGAATTAATATTTATTATAAATATTTCTATTATGTTAGAAACTTATCACCTTTCTTAAACTCTTGCTGAAAAAGAAAAAATAATTCTAAGGAAATAACTTTTTCTAATAACGACATTAATCGGCCGGAGCGATTTGATTTACTGCAATGGCTTTCAGATTGTATACTCCATTTGTAACAAGGGTATACAATTCATCTGTATCGTGTATTAAACTACCATTTCATCTTAATGTATATATATATATATATATATATTCTTTGTATAAAAAATAATATCATATACTTCAAAAATAATATTATATGCTGCAAAGCAAAAAGTTAAGAAAAAAAAATGTCTTAAGTCGCAAGCGGAACTCAATGTGTCCCAGATTGTTTTGCCTGAAACATCACTTTTCTTCTGAAGAACAAACAAAACAAAACAAAAGTTTTCTGAATAATATTTTACTTTACGGTTTGATAGATTTTTTGCTTAAGAAAGTTTAATGAAAAAAAAAGTAGATAATCTCATAATATCCTGCATCTAGATCTAGATAGACAAATCTATCGTAAACGTCTCAATTGATTAAAAAAATGATTAGATTTTTGAAAGAATGATTGAATCTATCTATGTTTAATTTTTTTCTGAATCAATAAATAAATAATTTATTTATTTTATTTTATTAGAGAGCTTGGAGAGATATTGTATTGAATTTTTATTAACTTTTAAATCTGCAGATGAAGAGTAACAAGAACAAATTTATTTAGGCAAATTATTGATATTCTTATTTATTTGTCTCTAAAAGGAGAGTAATAAAATTGATACTATTAATAGTTTCTTTTTATTTAGTTTGACTTATATTTCACTAAATTATTAGTATAACAATAGTTCGATAAACATACGACTTTTTTGTCTCGAATTATTTATGTACAAGAAAAGTAATATAAGTTTATCTTTTAATGGTTATTGAAATCTAAATAATATTTAATCTCCATTGCTATATGCATAAGATAAAGTGGTCATTGCATCATCAGAATGCGATTTGCAGGCATTACTCACTACTCTGAAAGATCGGTGTGAAAATAATGGTCTAAACCTGAATGCAGATAAGACGAAAGTTCTGATATTTGAAAGAAATGAAGAAAGAACAGAATGTAAGATCAACGTGAATGGTGAGACCATAGAACAAGTGAATGAAGTAGTATATTTGGGAAGTATATTTAGCAGACACGGAAAATACAAAATGGATGTGGAAAGGCGTATTGCTGTCGGTAACAGAGTCAACGGTGCTTTGGCTGCATTGTTGAGACGGCGAAACGTAGCATAGCTGCACGAAGCATAGCTGCACGTTAGGCTGTACACAATGCGGTTTTGCTACCGACGCTGTTATACGGCACCCAAACATGGGTAACACAGAAGAAGAATGAAAGAAAAATGAATGCTGTGGAGATGCGATCTCTTCGCCGAATATGCGGGGTCAGTTTAGTTGACCGAATCCGAAATGAAGAGATCCACAGAATGGCAGGTACTAGCGAAGATGTTACGGTGAGAATGAAGAAGAACGTGCTCAACGAACGTGCTGGTTTGGGCACGTCGAACGAATGAGTGATGAAAGAATGGTAAAAAAGATCTATACAGGAAGAGAGAGCGGTAAGAGAGATAGGGGGGGCCTCGAGTGACCTTCGAAAACACAATATTATGATACTGGAGGATGGTAACGTAAAAAGCATGAGGACCCCTCGGAGGGCATGTATGAAGAGGTTGATGTCTGTGCCCGTGGCGAAAGAGGTATGCAAAAACGTAGCGTTTGACGCTCCGTCGTCTTTGGCTACCCCTCAAGGGATATTGCGTGAAGGTAAGTATTAAATCTCCAAAGTCTCACCCTAACATTTATTTAATCTTCATAAGATTAGTATCTGATACAGACTAAACATGACATATACACTTAAACATTAATTATGTAAAATATTATAATCATTTTATCATGAATTGTATAAAATAACCTAAGTGAGATAACTTATTTACATTTACGTTAACTTGCAGGTACACTGGGTTATTTAAAAACAAAGAAACAGAATCAATAAAAGGATAAACAGGAAAAAAAAATCCGTGCCCGCAGGGGGACACGCGTGGGTAGACCTCGTGTGTAACTCATTTAAAATATAACTCACTACCTAAGAATAATACATGATGCCGTTGTTTACATCAAAAATTTTCAAGCAAAAAGCGGTTTTAATTTTTTTTCTCGGAAAAGGTATCTTTTTTGGAAATACTTTTGGTACTTAAATTTAGAGTAAAAAATAACCTCTCTACTAAAAATATTTGCGAGGAGGGAATGTTTACCAGAAAAAAGTTGCCGTGTTTTAACCTACCTAAAATTTACAAGCTAAAAGTGGTTTTAATTTTTTTTCTCAGAAACGGTACCTTTTACAGAAAAACTTTTGATACCTAAATTTAGAGTAAAAAATAACCTTTCTATTAAAAATACTTGTGATGCAAGAATGTTTACCAGAAAAAAGTTATGAATTTTTTTCCAAACATTTTCGGTTTTTTTACCCCCACCCCTAAGTTATTGAAGTTAGGTTTTCGGTTTATCTACATTAGTTATAGGTATTTATCAAAGACATCATATAATATGAACGCGATTGATCTACTTTATATAGGGACAAAGTTATGGTCGAAAAACTGAAATCAGAAAAAGTGAGACCCTAGCGCCCCCTGTGACCGGATTTCTCTGGTTAACGAACTTGACCTTCATTTTTGGATGTTTGATTTTTGTGCAAAGTTTGAAAGCGATCCGAGCGAAACTGCGGCCGCTATCGTGCTGACAAAAGTCGAATCTGGACGCACGCACGCATATATATATATATATATATATATATAAACTTTTTGACCAATGGTCATTTCGGACTCAGACGGTCATAAGAAGACCTCCTGTGAAGAAATTTTTCCAAAATTCGAAAGTAGGGGACAAATGAATGGGCAGACCGAATTCTTCGAGGTCTACCCAATTAAAAATCTAGTCCCGTGTACTAAAGACTTCATGTCACGAATAATCACTTAGAAATAGTTAATGAAGTCTAGAAGCAAAACCTTTCATGCGCTTAATTTTATTGTATTTGTTATTTTATAAGTAAAATTCAATAGGCCTGAATATCCTTGATAATTTAAATTAAAACAAAATTAAATCAAAATTGACAAAATATAATTTAATAGCTTGTCAGTAATATCTTTATGTATATTTTTCAAAAATGACTACAATAGGGTGTTTAATTAATTTTGTGTTAAGCACGCGGTCACTGGGCGGAAAGCGATCATTGCTGGATACGTACTCCAGCAATAGCCGAGGATGCAAGAGTGCGATGCGGCATTTGAAGCCTCTACACTTAGATAATCCCTGTTTATGACGATATTAAGTATAAAAGAAGAATTTAAAACGACATTATCTTACAATCTTACCCATACAAGGTTATTAGTCTGCAATCGAAATTCTTATAACTTCGAATAGATTTTTTCTTAAATATTTCTTAAATTCTATAAGTGAAAAATAACTATATTAGAACAACTAATCTTCTATTACGTTTTAATTAAGACTTAAGTCGTCTTTTATTACTTTGAATATGTACTATAAATCTATTTTTCTCAATTCATTTGCATCTACAGTTTGCATCTATGGTTTAGAGTCTAAAAAAGTTTTGCAATTAAAATTATATAATTTGTATTAGTAATAGTAATATATAGTTAATAAGTTGTATGTCTAAATACACTTCAAATATATATTTATTACCATGAAGAAAATGGATATTTTTAAAAACCAATAATCACAATATTAATTAATTCTTGTCTAAAATAAATAATATAGATTAGCTCTCCTATTAATCTCACCTGCTGGAATCAATAAATAGAATAACCCTGCCACACTTGGCAGCTTATGTCACTAATCGAATACTTAAGCAAACAAAAAATGAGAACTCAATTTACGATTCTCGAATAATTTGCTAAGATTATAGAGACAGTGTAAAGTGTACACTCTGATCAGAAGTTATTTATGGTTTCATGTTTAATTTAATTAAAATTATCGATATCATTTGAATAATTTTTCATATTTTATAGTAAAGTTTTAACAAACAAGGAGTGCTTTTAAACACATGATTTTTCGGTACTGGCTATGAATATCCTGAAATTGACACTTGAATTTCAATTTTAATATATGTAGATTAAAGCGTAATTAAAATACAATTAGCATAAAATAATTAAATTTCACTTTATTGCAGACACTTATGATCACATAGGAGGCAATAATTAAATAGAATGTGTTAACATTTTTAAAATTCCTCTTTTGAACTGGCAACTCGGATCACGCTTAGAACGCCGTTGTTTAGCAGGCGAGGGTAGAATGTGGATTGGGGGCTTACTCCGACGGCAGAACGCCGGAGTGACGTGCTTGGGTGGGGATCTCATTTTCACTGGCGAAGACGATGTTTGTATGTGTGTGTGTGTGTGTGTTGTTTTTGTGTGCTCTGCCGCTTTACTTCTAGGTCTCTGTGCAGGACGATATTATGCATAAATCACGGTGCCCCAGTGGCGAGCCGCGTGACTTTGTTCTGAAGCACCTGAAGGGGCTTCAGATTCACGTGAGCGAAGACAACGTTTATATAGGACATAACGGAGCGTATGCAGGCTTTGTAAAGTGTGACCTTATTTTTAAGGGACATTTTCGCATGAAGGCCGCTATTTTACGAAATTATGAGAAATAGGTATTCCTACAGTCGCTTTTCAATACATTTTCAATAACATATTATTTATACGCCAAAATTTAAATAGTTGTATAAAAAACAGTGGCAGAAACACGATAAATACGAGAAATAAAAATAAACTCGTAACTCTAAAATTTTGTTTTCAAGGTTAACAAATCCTTTATGGTCTTGAGTAAATTCAAGAGTTTTTAGAGTATCTAGATATGTGGAACGTAAGTTGTTGACTCATTTGCAGAGTTGATTTTATAATGTATATAATTTAAAATCAATAAATTTCTTTTAAAAATAGCATCTGTTGAGTTTCTGGCCGGCTCTTCACAGTAGAGTAGCATTCCGAACCGGTGGTAGCTTACTCATGGACTAACTGCACTGACTTTTTTATTGTAATAATTTATAATTTAAAAGTGCGTATGACTGCCTACTTGAAAAAGGGTATTTCAATTTGAATTTGAATATGAAGTCAATAAATTAGTAGTACCAATAAAATAATGTATTCCTGCTTATAATAAATGTACGATTGTTAAGTCTATCTGAAATTTAATGTGGATGAATTTTCACCAATTTGTTAAGTACCAAAAAGTTAATTGTGAAAAACTTTTTGTAGTTTTACACATCTTTTTACCGGCTTAGTTAATGTGGTCAAATATCTTTAAGTATAATTTTATCGTGGACAACGAGTAGACTATCTTTATATATTCAATCTATAGTCCAATTAATAAAAATTATATGGGTATAAAATTATTCTTAATATAGTTTTATTATAAATATAATAAATAAAAAATAAAATAATAATAATACATAATTTCTGTTCTTTCATTTTATAATAAACAAAATATATTGCGAACAAGAACTCTTAAAAAATCTAAATTCATTTAGACTTTACTCATAGAAAAAACTGAATCAAAATTCTTTAAGGAAAATTATACTCAAGTAATGAAAGAGTTAAAACAAAATTATTGCGTTATTATATTATATAAAATTATTTGATATTGTGTAAAATATGAGTATGAATTAAAATATATTAAGGTTATTGCTTCAAGTATTTTATATTCCTTTTTCCCGGCTTCAAGCTGAAAATATATCAAATATATAAAAAGATTTTTATTTTATAAACGTCTCCATTGACCTCGCATGAAAAAAAGCATTTTAAAGAAACCGGCACAACCTTAATACTCTATTGAGTTGATTTAAAAAGTTCCTAAATTAATAAATATCCGTAAAATTTTAATAAAATATGCTTTTTGAAGAGCTTGATTAGCCATTTGTAAAAAGTTTACTTAGTTTATTTGAATAAACGTTATGAAATGTCTTTGTGCTCTCTTGATTTTTATATATACTAAAAACATGAATGTTGTTTAATTTGAAATCTTTGCTGAGTAATAGCTTATTCATAAAATTTATCAATAAAAGTACATTATATGGTGTTATATATTTACTATGTAATTTGTAAATTGCATTACTTACTGTATCTTAATTAAAGGCTTTTGTTGATTTTACATAAACAAATTTAAATTAAATTGGATGTGGTATTAACATTATTGTAACGGCAACAAATATAAATTATAAACCTCTGTTGTACTGTATTTGCATTTTTCTTAACATAAACCCATCAATAATTATGTAAATATCCTAAATATATTTACAGCCTTTTAACAATAAAAGCTACCTTCCATTCTTAATAATTTATTTTAGAACGGATGACTTCTGACATGTCAACAGACATAGGATAACGGCAAAACATTGACACACGTCATTGAGTGCACGAAAATATCTCTTTTTCCTGTGTAATGTCGTAGTGCTAAAATAATCCGATTGAATTAGTGAAATCCGTGCTAATTACAAATTGCTAACGTTAATTGTTGAACAATTAAAGAAAGTGTAATTCAAAGTAAAAAATAGTTTTAATTATTTTATTCAAACCTTGGTTTCTTTATCGAACTACCCATTATTATTAATAATAACTACGCTTACTGATAATTGTAACATGTTGCAGAATACTTTTATATTGTACACAGTTGAACACATAAAAGCAATAACATTTTTCATTAAAACCACTAGGTTTATTTCACTATAACAACCTTAGGTCATCCACATATTAGAGACGGTATAACAAAAATGCGTTGATACCAACATACATTACATTTGCTACGTCATTTTAAGGCAAAAATTATTAATATAAATCACACGGTAGTTAAATAACTAATTCACTTATTGATCAACATTGAATAGACACCTTCAAAAAAAATGCCATCGTATATACTTTGGAACATTTATTAGGTTAGTTAGCTTAGAACATTGCCTTAGAACATACTAAATAACAAAAATATTGCATATTAAAGTATCATACCACTATTAGGCTTATAATACTAAATTGTAATTATATGATTATATATAATATATAAATAAAGTTGAAGTGTCTGTTTGTAATTTAAAATTAACATCTTTTTATTAAATGCTTATCAAAGTATATACGGTACTTAGATAAAAAAACGATTCATTTTTTTCTCTGTCCGTTTGTTTCGGCGAATGTCTGAATCGGCTAGATTAAATTTAACATTACTTTCCCTGGATAGCTAATATTATAAGGAGTAACATTTTGTTGAAAATTCTGTTTGTAATTACAATTTCAAATACAGTTTTAAGAACTTAGATGATGAGAATTTATGAAAGTTTTTCAAGACCAGTAAGATTAACCCTCTGCGACTGACGTGGCTTAATTATAACTATTGTATTGACGTGGTAGTACACGAGACACTATTTCATAGGCAAATATTTTCAAAGAAATAAATTATGCAGAAATTTTATTCACATTTATTGGATTTCTAACCGTTTTTTTTATTAAATTTACCTGGAATAAAAAAAAAACTATTTGTATTTTTAAAATGAAATAGGTTTAATTGACATCATATAAACCAGTCTAAAAATTTGAACTTAAACATTAATGACATAAAAAAATCACGAAATAAACTTTTTTTTTAAAATAACATTACACGTTTTAAAATTAACCATTACATTAATCAGTCTTGCAAATATGAAATACATTCATCGGTTAATTTGAAAATTAGGTAACTTCAAATTCACAGCTTTTTTTGACAATTATCACATAGGGGCTTGGAGCACTGAAGGCAATTGCTTTCGAACAATCATAGCAAACATACTTATTTAGTTGTCTTTTATTTTTGCGGGACAAATAATAACATAATTTTCTACCATTTGGTGAAACAGACCGAACTACTGGTGGTAGTGGGGAGACATCCTTGCCTAAAACCCTAGTAATAGTCATTCGCAGTTCTCTCGGCAATCTTTCATTGTATACTCTGTTTTTCATATGATTCAAAACTGCATCTCTAGCCATATTCAGTAAAAAGTGTCTGTCTTCATTCAATCCTTACTGTTCGTGCAACTTTGATACAGTACAAAGCTGCCATATCCAACATCCTATGAAAGATTGCCATAGGCCATCGACGAGTTTTACGGCTGCTACAATATATCGAGCATTTCTTATCCACCTCCTCTACTCCACCTTTTGTATGATTATAGTCTACAATCATAATTGGTTTCTCTGTATCATTATTTATTTCTTTAATATGATGGGGGTAAGAAAGCAATAACACGGCTTTATTAGGTTTTGGCACATATGATAAAATTGTATAGTCCTTCGTAAAACCATACAACGAACTTTCTATAGATCTATTTCTGTTTGGCAAGAAACACATAAAATTATGTCTTCTTCGACATGTTGGGTTTCTGGCTCAAAAGTCGGATCTTCATCTCCATTGTCAATTTCGCTAAATTCATCTTCACTTTCCAGTTTTATCCACTCTAATATTTGATCATCATTCCTGGCAAAAGTCCCAGCCGACGTTCTCTTGTAAGCAGAACGTCCTGTCCTAGCGTTGTCGCTTGATTTATACATCCAAAAACAAGTATTTTTTTTAAATAATGTACAGTTTTACGCTGTGATTTTCTTCGCATAAGCTAAAGTTTATTTTTTAATTCTATAGATACTATTTCACCGACTATAATATCATTGCAACACGTAATGTAAACAGATTATATAATCATATTCTACTCTTAACAACTTCACAATTAACATTAGTAAAAACAAATATAATAAGTAATTTAATTAAGATTAAATTCTGAAAGAAAATGAAATAATACAAACACTGTACTGATGTGGTTGTTCAGGAGACACTATGAAAACATAACCATTTTACTGTGGTGGTAGTGTAGTAGACACTTACCTTAACACTGATGTGGTAGTCTCGTGGACACCTTCCGCCGTTTACGCACACGTGTGCTCATTTTGATCACCTGTCACACATTGACCGATGCGCGGCCACGTTATAGTAAGGTACTAATAGCGGCCGGACTCAAATTTGGAAATTGTCGGAAATAAGTATATTTTTCTATTTCGCGGTGTCTATTGGACTACCACGTCAGTCGCAGAGGGTTAATAATAAACCTTTGTTTATTAATATATTTTTTATAATAAAATTTACGATAACATATGGTTCTATAAAGTTTAAAATGAGTACGGACACCGGTTATAAAACTTTAATAGTAACAAACATTGAATTAAATACATATATATTTATATAATAAAATATTTTTATCTTAAACATAAATATTCAGTAAAATGGAAGTTTCTTTGTAATGTAATGTTACAGAAAATAGAGTCTGGAGAGTTTTATTTGGAACCCTAGTCCCTAGAACTTCTTTCATACTGTACGAACACGTATACTATATTATTTAATACAAATTTAATTACAATTTTAATTAATATCCATATATCTTTAAAGATAAAAGTTTATATTGAATAAAATAGAATACACATAAAAATTTAAAGTTAAATAGGTAATATATTTGCGTATCTACTAAAATACAATAAGAAGGGATTTAAAAAAAGGTTATATATACTATAAACTAATATAAACATGTACAGTAAACTAAAATGTGGTGATAATTTAAAAAAGGATTATTATTAAACATATTTATAAAGCTGAAACCACATTTAAGAATAAGAATATAAAGTTTGTAAACAGTTTACAATCCATTACAATAAAACAACCCGAGAACAACGTTTATGTCGTGATTATATAATGTTATTTCCGTGGAACTACTATTTAATGCGGGAAAACAGGCGTTATATTTATTGAAGCGAGTAGATAATTCCTAACAAATAAAAAAAATCCGTGCCCGCAGGGGGACACGCGTGGGTAGACCTCGTGTGTAACTCGTTTAAAATATAACTCACTACCTAAGAATAATACATGATGCCGTTGTTTACATCAAAAATTTTCAAGCAAAAAGCGGTTTTAATTTTTTTTCTCGGAAAAGGTATCTTTTTTGGAAATACTTTTGGTACCTAAAATTAGAGTTAAAAATAACCTTTCTATTAAAAATACTTGTGATGCAACATTGTTTACCAGAAAAAAGTTATGATTTTTTTTCCAAAAATTTTCGGTTTTTTTACCCCCACCCCTAAGTTATTGAAGTTAGGTTTTCGGTTTATCTACTTTAGTTATAAGTATTTATCAAAGACATCATATAATATGAACGCGATTGATCTCCTTTGTATAGGGACAAAGTTATGGTCCAAAAACTGAAATCAGAAAAAGTGAGGCCCTAGCGCCCCCTGTGACCGGATTTCTCTGGTTAACGAACTCGACCTTCATTTTTGGATGGTTGATTTTTGTGCAAAGTTTGAAAGCGATCCGAGCGAAACTGCGGCCGCTATCGTGCTGACAAAAGTCGAATCTGGACGCACGCACGCATATATATATATATATATATATATATATATATATATATATATATATATATAAACTTTTTGACCAATGGTCATTTCGGACTCAGGCGGTCATAAGAAGACCTCCTGTGAAGAAATTTTTCCAAAATTCGAAAGTAGGGGACAAATGAATGGGCAGACCGAATTCTTCGAGGTCTACCCAAAATTGCGTAATACTCTCATTTTATGTTTTTCTTAGATACTACTTAGGAATTACCCTAAACTCAAATAAACAATTATTATTGCTGATCGCACTGATTTATAATATATACAAGTATATGTCTGAAACACAAGACGCAGTTTTTGGGAAAAGAAAATAATGACGAGATTTATGTATTGATGTATCTGTTTTTATACAAATACTCCAATATATTATTTTATAACCAAATTATGTAGCACCGTGTAAATGTTTGGTATCATATCAAAAGCTATATAATATTATAGACAATAAAAACTTACTTTATTGACATTTACGTGCAGAACCCTAAACAGAGAATACCGGGTCGTACTATTGAGCTGAGCATAAGCGAAGCTCTTAACCGTTTGGGAATCAATTTTATGTCGCCACATCACATAAAAACTACTCAGTCGATCTTCATCAAAATTGGCATTGTTGTAGCTCTTGTTGACGAGCTTCTACAAAAAAAAATGATTAATAAAATCTTGATTTGATCAAAAGTTATGGTCGAAAAACTGAATCCCCATAGACTTAAGCTTAACTGTTCTCGCGCGCGCTTGCCGATCGTCTTCCTCAAAATGAGCTGAGTCGCTTCATCACATGAAAATTACTGAAGCGGTTTTAGTCAAATTTGGCACGAATGTAGAACTAATAAATAAGCTTCTACAGAAAAAAAAACAGAATGAAAATTAAATCAAAAGTTATAAAGCAAAACCAAGAGACTAGTGTTTGTGTCGCTCGTAATCTAACTTCCCTGGCGACAAACTTTTTCGATTAATTGTTTATTATTGTTATTAAATATTTATTTTCTTTTATTCTTTTCTAACGATTTTCCTGCGCTCAGCTCAATTCCCGTCACGCACGATGGGCGGATACTAGTTTTGATAGCTAAACTGATATTAGTACAATTGAAAAACATAAATTAAATTAACAAGATGCTTTACCAAATCATGTTTATTTATTTTTATACTTAGTAGATAGATAGATAGATAGACCAAGTGTTATATGTACCCCGTGATGTTATTTAAATGAATTTATTATAGAAATTATAATTTAAACAAGTACTCTAACCAAACTATACTCATCCTAACGGTAAACTACAAAAAACATAGCTTTGTAATTTGTATATTGTGCACAAAATATACCCAGTACTGTGGTTTCAAATCTTCAAATATATTATATCATAGACGTGTCTAGACTAAAACGTAGTCAAATAAATTTGTGAGATGCAATTATCAAAGTAAAACCTAAGGTAATGACTTTCCTAAATTTACATTCGTCCTTAACTCTATGTTAGAATGTAAAACAGTCCTAGACTCATAAATAATTTAATTAAACAGAAATATTTATTATTGTAAAACCCTTTTTATCTTTTCTTTTTTCCAGTTTGTAAAATCATCTATAGTTATTATAAAGTTAAAGGGTTAATAATATAAACCATATAATATATACTTTGATTTAATGAACGCTTAACATATTTTCTATTATAATATAATAACATATAACTATTCACTTACTCGTCTAGATTCAATTATGGAATAATAACCTTCTAATAATGTCGTACAATATTACACGTAATATCAATATGATAACCTTTTTATAACCTTCCTTTATATTTATAATGAATTAATTACCAATAATATGTAATTTATGATGAACTTCATAGATTTTATTCATGGCCTCATTGCAGACCCTATATGAATACAATACTACTTAACATAGTCGTAAGTGGTTGTAGCAAAACGTGGCGTAGCGATTTATGAACTACTTAGAATTTCAGAAATAGCTAACCAGTAAAGTATATGTATAATTTATACATCAATCGTAAAAATTAATATACTAAAATATTGTATGTTAACTATAAAAATACATTATGAAAACAATACATAATATTAAACTATGCCTACCAACCCAAATTGATTTACAATTAAAATTAGTACCTTTTTTAAAACTATATTACATTCTGTAAATATAATATCATACTAATGTTATTTTATTTACAGAATGTTATTTTATTCTAAAGAAAATTAATATTTAATATAAACCTTAGCGATGTAAAAATTTCGAGAACAATTAAGGTCTATTAAAAACTCAAGTTTTATTTATCGTAAAATATGCGAATAACAATTAACAATGAAAATTTGGACTCAAGGCTAATTTTAGTTTAATAGAACATAATAAAAAAATCGAAACTATTCATTTAGACTACAGCGAGCCTCAAATTTTTTTGATAAAAAACTCTTCACTGCTTTATGCAAAAGACCTTTTACTTAACTTTTGTGACTACTTACATTTGTTTCATATCTTATATGTACAAAGCGCGCTAAAACATAGATAGGAACAAGAGTTCCATTGCAACATATATTATATTCTATTATTTATTCAATTATACAAAGCTACAGTACTAGTAGTGCAGAATGTGGCTTAAGATCACGTAGAGAGAGGTGTTGGTTTTGTTAAAGTTTAAGTTTTAGATCCAACTATTGGAACTTTGCGAACAATTCCTGTTAATCTTAAAGTGTCTTGAGTAAACTTTGACTACTTTGTTAGTCTAAATATTTGCTTATTTTGAATTCAATTAGCATACCTGATAGTGTATGAATAAATCAAACAGTGTTATTGATATTTTATTCTACGCCGTATTACTTTACTTTGACAAACACTAAGTTTGATGTTTATTTACATTAACTTATTCTGAGTATATAAAAAGTATGTAATTGAGAATTATTATTTTTTTTCTATAATAGAAACAAAAAACTTTATGCAATAAACTTTCATTCTTTTTATAATCTATCCTATGCTTCTAAAATGTCACAGTAAAAAGGTTAGTATCTTTTAATTTTTTTTTTTAAAAGCTACATTTATAAAAGTGACCTTGTCAATATATTAGCTTCATACACATACATCCTTGATATGAATGAATAAATTACTTGTCATACTAGATGATATTTAAAAATAATTTTGATACTATTAATATACTCGTATATTACATAAGATGTATGGAGTATTTTCAAACATACATTTAATTTTATTCAAGGTTTTAAAGTTGTAACTTTAAAATAACAAACATCATTTAAAATCATCAATCAATCACTTGCAGTGTTTCCGCAAAGTTTGTGCTCTTATTATTTCGAGATTATAATAATTAATTTTGATTATGCAAATAGTTTCCATCTTCATAAAAATTTTGAATTTATTTAAATAACTAAAGCAAAACTATTACTACTTAGTTGCTTTTCGACTTGTAAATGGGATTGATTTGTACAGTTGTAATTTTGAAAGCTATAATGAAATATTAAAATAGTAGAATAACTGTTTGAAATTTAATTTAAGATAACTTCAATAAATTACAAAATTTAGAATAACTTAAAAATTAATATACAAATACACTCATATAATAAATTGAATTAAAGTTACTACAAATGAAAGTAACGTCTTTAAAAACAAATGTATAGTTTAGTTAGATATAATTGTATAAGTTAAATCAGTAAAATTGTGAGGGTAATCACATATCACCTTTTATAATTTTATTGTTTTTTTTTAATTAATTCAAATCACAAGTAGAAATATTAAGTTTATGTACGTTGTTATATTTTAAACTAAATATTTGAGTATCTCCGAAAAAGAATAAAATATTCAATCTTGTTATGTCAGAAAAAAAACACAATATTTAAAATTACAAAGTAAACGAAAATAACACCAACAGTAATTGGTAGTGCAGTTACTTAAAAATAATTGAATATGTTATCACAATGCACTTGTTGAGGGAGCAGTCACACCGACGTCAATGAATAAAATTTGTGTACATTATAATATGGCGAAAAAGATAAAAAAGATAGCTATAGAAAGTGATAAAGATATAAAACGGAAACAAAAGCAATTTAACATTATAATTATGCTTCAAATAATGGTCATGTTGTTTAATAAAATGATGGCCAGCACCTACTAGATAATGTACCACTGATAAATAGTATCCTAATAAGCAAATGCTATATACCTTCAAGCAAGTGCTCTTCTTCCATCAAAATACACTTGAAAATATATAATAGAAATACTATGTAGCGAATGCAAAGCTCCTTCCCTGTCTGTTAGTACAGCTGCTCAATTTGGCTATAATAACCTTACATTTGCACCTATGTTACATATTCATTTAGTTTCTATTCATAGTCGTTTCCTCACACATATGAAACTCATTTAAGGTGTGTTCCTTGCATGATTCTTAAAACCATCATTCCCAATTATGTATTAACATTTTTTTGTTGTTTTAGTAGCTATTGATCTGATGAATACGGAAAATACTTATTCTTAAATTTGTAATAATTAAATTGTTTTATAAATAGTATTTATAAAGTTTAATATTTAATTATTTTATATTTTCATGTTAAATTAAAAGGTATTGATATTGATGTATCAACCGACTTCTCAAAGTAAGTCGAACTTTTTGTATTGTAACGTAATAAGTGAGAATAATGAGTCCCAATACAAAATACAAAAAAACATATGTAACTAGATCTTTTATGTTTTAATATATAAGTTTCAACTCGAGAGTCTTAACAATTTTTCGATCCTCGAAAAACAGAAGATGATTAAATACGTATTATTGTATATTTATTTATAAAAATGTATTAATTTGTTTTATATAATCTGGTCAAATATTTTTTTTATTTTTTTTAAATTTTGCTTTCTAGGAAATTATATTAGTACTTCATTAATATATTACTTTTAAATTTACATATCACTTTATATTTAAAACGAAGGTATTTTGTATAAATTAAATATAAACAAAAAAATTACAAGGAGCCTTGGAAAATTTCACAATCTTTTAAGAATTATGATTGTTTGCTAGACTTTATAAAGGAATTAAAATAATACTTCAAGATGTGGTCATTGAATGAAGGAAGAACTCTCTTATGCTTTTTTATTTTTTTTGTTTTTTGATTTTTTAAGATAACGTATAATAATATATTGTTAATAGGAACCTTGACAATTAAACCAATCAATTTTGACTTTCCGTTAACATTTTAATTTTATTAAATATATTAAATTTTAATCTTTATAAACTTTGTTTTACTTTTTTAAATGAATTTTAATGTATATATTTTTTCCCGATATCCATTACCCGTACCCATACCGAAAATAATCAGAATATTTTCTCTAATAATGAAGGGTTTCTGGTAGAGATCTTTTTAAGAGACAAGTCATCCTTTGTATTATTTATATTAATATTTAATATAGATTGTCAATTGTATTTCTTCCTGGTACATAAATAAATAAATAAGTTATACTCGTAACTATGTGTAAAAGATGTTGGTAGGTAGCAAAAAAAAACAAAAACAATCTGTTTGTAAATTCATTTTTTTTTACTGAAGTAATTATTATTATTCAGGTTTTTGTGAAATTAATTAAATAAGAATTATTTTTATCAAAATAAATCTATGATTAAAAATCATTGTCAAAACTACATTGAAACATAAATAGTTGACATTTAAAAAATGAAAAAAATATATATAATAGGTTATATTATTATATTACGAGTATACAGTAACAGGTTATTTATTTACTAAGTAAGAAAATAAAATATATAAAGCACATGTCTAAACTATATCGAGTTGGTAACCTTTTCCTAATATAAATTATGAGGTAAGCATTTCTGACGTGTGTGTACCCAACTACTACTAATTAAGGTCTTATAGTAATGTTTACACATACTATGTTTTAGAAAATATCAACCTTATTTTGTACGTACAAAAGTTGGTTGTTCAATGCAAGGTTTCTGGTAGATCAAAGTTAAATGTGTCCAAGCCACCTGAATTAAGGGATTTGTCTTCCTTAAACGTATATTTTATAGTGGTTTCAATTTGATATATACATATTTGCCATTATAACAAACACTTTGTTTTGCTTGGAGATTAAGTTTTGGTGTGATATTTTAAAATATCTTAATTATATCCCTTTGGTAAAAAGTACAATATTTTTTTTTATATTTTAATATTTGCTACACTAAATAAAAGGTTTATCTTATTGTCTCATATTCCTAAAGCTTTTTATGTTACTTAGAACGGAATTTCTGACTTAGAATTCAAATACAGTTCCATAAACAAGTAGAAGAAACCACAATTTAATTTGCGCCAACAGTACAGTTAGCCACAAACTGCAAATGGTCATGCACCTTATCTAACCGATCTTCAGTATGGCATTTCCAATGTTATTTCGAGAGAATGACAATTATGTTTCTAGAATCTTAAGATTTAATGTAGTGTCTTTATTAGAATCAATACTATATTTAAAATAAGTAATGAATGACACAAAGGACATTATTTATATTATGAAAGTAGTTTTTATTATAATAATAAAGTTATCCAACAAACCTTGACGTAACAATGTATTGCCTTGACGAGATTATTTTCCAATTATAAGCGAAATTGGAGCTGAGGTTTCCATAAACATGAAAAGGGTTTTACGACTCACCGATACAAGAAATTTTCTTACCAATTGCTGGACCATATTTCAAGTTAGCTAATGACGCCTTTTGAGTTTCCGATAGCCATAGGCAATAATAATGTAGGAATTATAAAGTAAAAACCACGGTAATTTTATTTAAAAGATTCTATTTGTTTCAGCTCATCTCTGAATCTGCTACTTTAACATGACTTTCACTAGTAGATATCTTAAGTTATAAGGAGTAATTTAAGTTGTTTTAACGAAAAAAATATATTCCGCACAAAGTCATGTGCACAGCTAGTAAATATAAAAACGGTAAATCAAATTTGTATCAGATCAAATTGGATAACACAGTTCCTGTGTTTGCGTGCGTTGTTTACTTGTTCTCGACATGAGAACATTTACAAACCTTGTTACAAACTTGTTTTTATAGTTTTTCTTTGGTTTTATTTACAAAGTTGTATTCTAAATCAAAAATGTTGCGTTTATCTTACACATGTTATTGGTTTGACATACATTGTTCAACAGACTCTACACTTAATGCTTCTTATAATAATTCAGCAAAACTAAATACATGATTATTTTATTATTTTAATTTTAATTACGTTAATTTTTTTAAAGACTATTTATTTAACAAAGAACATCTAAAATCAAAATTACTTCTAACAAAACCATTATGTTGAACGATACAATTTATTTAGCGAACCATTATCTTACACCCAGAGAAAGAGAGGAATCCCTCGTAATGTTAATATTAATGCTGACCTCAGCACCAATTTCAGTTCCCATTATCGTACATTGAGAACTCATCACTATTGTACACATCTTTAACCAATAGAGATGGTTAGACTCAAAAATATTTTGACATTATTATTATACTTTTTAAATTCTATATTGTTTTCCCAAAATAAAATAATATTATGTAACATATATTTTGCTAGAATACATAATTTTTTTATTTGATAAATTGATTTATATCATATTTTCATTTCATATGTTCAAAATACAATAATACACATTATAAAAATACCAATAAGTCTAGTTGGAGAATAATAAAGTATAGGCAATCGTTATGCCATATCTTAACTGAAGTACTAAGTATTGTAAAAGCATCAGCTTTTTACAATAAAAGTAATAAAAAGTGAAATATTATATGGTTGTCAAATTATTTGTGATATGCATTCTAATATTCGACTTAATAATTTGATCTGAAGTTAAAAATAAATGTTTCTTTTTATATAATTTATTTGGAACACTGTTATAGTTTCATACATTTCTCTTAATTTAGAAAAAATCTATAAATTATTGTTTTTTAATAATTTCAGTTCAGTTCACTTTGTAAATTTTAGTTTTATCTTTAAAACAATAAAGAACAGGAAATACACTTATTTATATTTTTTTAATATTAAAATGTAATTAAGGTCATTAGACAAAAAGTTACTCCTGACGCTATGTTACATTTAATAAAATGACACATTTAATCTTACATTTAATAAAACATTTAAAAACATAAAATAACTTTCACAATAGTAAAAGCTTGTTAGAATTCAATTTAACAATTTGTTAAAATATTTATTTTTAGATCCAGCGCACGGAGGTCACTCGGTACTATGAAATAGTATTAAGTTTAATTTACTTGAGTGCAGCACTACTTCTATTTGATTGTCGTTTAAAAACATAAAATACTATTAAAAGTTAAAAGACCATTTTAAATTGATAGCTTATATTTATTATATTCTTAGTCATTTAACAGATGTATTTGTACGCTATTATTATTTTTAAAATATTTATAATCAAGTATATAAAAACGTTCCATTAAATTTAAATAATAATTTGTATAATATATATTGTATCTAAGTAGACATAAATAATTATACAAATAATTATAAAATAAATATGTTAAAAATTTTAAATTAAGAGGTGAGCGTTGATTTTCGATTCTATAATTTATTTTACTTGCAATCTGATTAGTTTGACCTTATAAATAATACCTATTTAAATTTACTTTCTATTAACTATTAAGATGTCCTCTTATATTTATTTTATATAACAAACTATAGTAAGAACAAAACTCATTAGTTTCAGTAGCAGTTAATTAGTTTGACAGGTCGAAGGTATCGAAGCTATTTACCAGAGATGAGAGTCAATCTAGGTCGGGCAAATTAACTTATCTTTGGACTAACGAACTATCTTAGGAAATTAAGTGACTCGATAGTGACCCAGTAATTTATTAAATAGTTACTCAGTTGTAGTACTTAATTAAGTGGGTTATCAGAAAAATAAAGAGCAGCTTATTGATTCATTAGTACACTTTACATTCGGACCTACGTTTTATGTCACTTGTGTTTTGCAAAGTTGTTCGAAGTGTTAATCATATTTTAATTTCTCTGTACAACATAATATTTTATTTAAATATAACTATCAAATACTCCTCACTTTCTTATTTTACTCTTATAATAATAAAAATAATCAAAATATATAATCGAAATAAAATATTTTCAAACATATTCAATTAACCAAATAATAATTGTATCAGAAATTCCCTAAAATTCTTTCAAGTTTAAAATTTTGTAACATTCATTATAATTTAGATAACTTATATTAAAGTAAACAATAATTTTTATTCACTTCAAAAAGGATTATAACCCTTTACAAGATATAAAATTATTAAATCCAGTATGAATAAAAATATATTTTCTTATTAAGAGAATATGACTATTCAAAATGATCATAAATCTTAATGTACTAAAAAATATTTTTTACTTTTTCCGTCGATAATATAATTAGTTAGCGATCATAATATATCATTTATCATATACATTGAGTTCTCCATCGATTTGATAATTGTTTACAATAATTCTATTTCAAAATATTTCTATTCAAATAGGCATATATAAGCACTGTTGAATCGTCAATTATTGAATGAAATAAGTCAGTGCAGTCAGTTCACGAGTAAGCTACCGCTGGCTAAGAAGAAAAAGAAGAATTTGTTAACTTTTTGAATCAAGGCGTTAGGAGATTTTTTATTTTATTTTTGAAATTATCGTGTGTTTCACTTTCACTTTCACTGTTTTTGATATATAATACATTATATGTATTGAGAGATTACTGTAATTATACTATAATTTTTAATCAAAAATCGAAATAAGCCCATAATTTCCGGGAAATTGCGGGGCATAAAGGGCAAGTAAAGCGTTTTTCTAAATATCTAATAAAAGAATCGCTTCTAATGGCTTACATAATATTTTACGGGTGGACATTGCCCATAATTTTTATGTTGCTTTTTAATCACGGTCGCTCCTAAATACGGCATCCCCTTAAGTACGTACATTCGAGTAATAAGTAGCACAGCCAGGTTCTGTCGGTACTACGCTTGCGCTGTGGAGATGTAGTAGTTAAGTATTTCACCGTGACACACTAAAGCCATATTACAAAACTACTGACCTGGAAAATTAGAGGGAACATTAAAGATTTATTTTTTTGAAAATAATCACAAATAATCACAAACTGTATGTAGGTAAATTAAAAATAATAAAAAATCATCAAAAATAATATCACAATCTATGAAGGTAAACATAAAATAATCAAAAATAGTCACAAAAACTGTATGTAGGTAAATTGAAAATAATAACAAGTTATCACAAACTGTATGTAGGTAAATTGAAAATAATAACAAATCATCACAAATTGTATGTAGGTAAATTGAAAATAATCACAAATCATCACAAACTGCATGTAGGTAAATTGAAAATAATAACAAATCATCACAAAATGTATGTAGGTGAAATAAAAATAATCACAAATAATAACACACTGTATGAAGGTAAATCAAAAATAAACACAAATCATAATATTATGTGAAGGTAAAATGAAAATAATAACAAACTGTATGTAGGTTAATTAAAATAATAACAGATAATCACAAACTGTACGTTGGTAAATTGAAAATAATAACAAATTTTAACATACTGTATGAAGGTAAATTAAAAATAATCCCAAGTAATCACATACTGTATGTGGGTAAACTGAAAATAATCACAAATAGTCACAAACTTTATGTAGGAAGATTGAAAAAAATTACAAATAATAAGAAACTGTTTGTAGGTAAATTAAAAATAGTAAAAAATCATCACAAACTGTGTGTGGGTAGATTGAGAATAATAACAAATCATCACAAACTGTATGTAAGTTAAAATAATCGAAAGTTATTAATTTAGTAATATTAAACTACAGAACTGAATTGTATTTGGAAAGAAATAAGCATTAAGAATTGATTATATTTTAATAGCATTTAATCATATGACTCAACAACTCCTTTAAATAATATTTAGCAGTGTGCGGTGAATTCATATAATTTATAACTTAAGAATAACACTGAAATTAAATAATAAAATAGTAACTAGGATCCGCCATCGTGCGCTGCGGGAGTTGAGCTGAGCGCCCTCCCCTTCTCTAATGCTAACAAACTTAGCATATAATATTGCTCTATAACATGCTCAGCAACTATCGGTTTAGAATATCAATTGAAAAGAAAATCAGTTCATTATCAATAAAAATATAGCCATATATTTGTCTTTTAAATGAATCTCAACATTTACAAACCTTAAAGCGCGCGCACTGCATGAAAGAAAATAATAAATGATATGGACTGTGATATCATCGTTGGTAATAGGTTACCTCTAAAACGAATTATTTGTTTTTGTTTGTTGTTGTTGTTGTTTTTTTAGAAGAAAGCAACGATGACCAGAAGTTTTTTTTTTATTTTGCAGAACCATCTTTAGTAAAAGTTGTAGCAATGTACGAAATTATAGAATTTTAGGTCAAATGTTGGCTTTGCAGCAGTTTATTTAGCACTCTCACTGATGCATGCGCGTGACACATTTATAATGGGAAATCCCATAGACAAATTTTATTGTACTATAACTTTTTTTCTAGACTGAATTTTTTTGTTCTGTTTTTTGCAGAACTATTTTTAGTTAAAGATTTAGAAATTTGCCAAATTTTTAAAAAAATACATCTATAGGTTTTAAAATTACCGATGTCGTAAAACAGCTAAATTAACGGTTAAGAGCTTCGCTTACGCTCAGCTCATTTATTTTGTATAAGATTTCGAGCTCTAAATCTAAAAATTACTTTAAGTTTCTATTTAAGTCGTTTGGTTTACCCGTCAACAGATAATTAATCAACCTAATGGTATCAGGCAAGGCGATCGAAAATTATCATAAAAATTTTAATGTGTGACTAAGTATTTAAATTTCTACTCAACTGATGTTTCTTTGTAGCATAGGAAATAATTGTCTTGTTATATATTCAGGGACACGCGAACAAACGACCAACAAACATATGCAAAATAAACAGGATTGAGATCTCCATTGCTTCTTTATAATTAAAAGTATAATTATTCTTATTTTTTGTGTAACCTTATATTTCGAAAATATTTTTTCTTTCAATTGTAAATAAAATATTTATATTTTGATACTCAGAAAGAATTAATGACATTTTTACACAAAGATTTATAAACAAAACTTTTAATATTAAGATTTTTATAAAATAATAGTCCTCCTTTCTGTAGTTTATGTATTTTACTTTTATTTAAATACAATTAATATTTAATAAAAAAAACCGTTAAAACATGACCTAAATAGCAAATTTTATAAATTTATGAAATTTTTGATTTCCTATATTAAGAATATTTTGTTTAATATTTTTAATGCATTATACTAAAGATCAGTAATTTCAAATACATACAATTTTGTATAATTGTATTCAGTTTTGTAAAATTGTAACGAATACTTTTATAAGGTTTTTTATATTATTATTTGTAGTGTGTATAAAACAATTACTGAAGTAATGGCGTCGAATGTAGTTGATATCTCGCAGAATAATACAATACACGAGAAAAATAAATGTTTACATTCCTTAATGCGAGCTTGATTAATGTGTTAAAATTTAATAAAAAATGTATTGTGTATATTTATTACATAATAATATATTAAATTTTTTAAGATGGTAAATAAAGAATAAATATAAAAATCTTTGTCATAACCTCAATATTAAAAACTAGTGTGAAGATATTTATTCATTAACACTAAACTTTAACGTTTAATAATTTTGATTCATTTAATTTTTAAATTAAGATCGTTGTTTCTCTCGCAAATTTGACACTTAATATGAAGTCAAAAGCAATTTAACAATATTAGTGTAATGATATGAAACCATATTTCCCTGTAACAGATAAAAATCAATTGTAATAATTCAACTTGAGTTATAATAAAAATCTCAGGTTTTACCAGGTTCGGTACACTTATACTGGCGGGTTTCCAAACTTAAAGCTTATCTAAGACTTAGTTACAGAAATTGTATGCAATTTTATTTACAAATCAAACGGGTGACTAACTTCGATGTATTAGTAAAAATATAGTAAATTGTTAACTTAGTAATAATTCAGTTACCATTTTTAAAAGATATGTAGGTTTATTTTTCACAATACAAACAATAGAACTGATCAAAAGCGTATTTATTGTCTTCAAGCCCACATGCTCCTAACTCAAGAACATTACTCGTAGAACTGTACTGAATAGAAATAGCAGCATAATACCGCACAAACACCTCAACAAGCATCGAAATAATATTGCTCTGCTCCAATATTTTATATTCCAATATTTATCAAATTGATTTGATTACCTTTAGTACCGCTTATAAAAGTAATTGTCTTGAATATACTTTATATATAAATTTTATAGCCTAGAAATAAAGAACACGTCTTGTCAAAACCTCAATTAATCATAATTAAAGTTCCGGTCCAAGTTGGACCTCTCTTTATAATCTGTAATATCAACAGGTTCTTTTTTTTTTTCAAGAATCTTTTTCTTTACTTGCAATCTGTAAGTAAAATATAATCTAGTTAAATAATAATTTATAATCCTATTATTGCACGAGATCTTAATTTTACAAAAAGGATAAAATATGTTATATTATATTATTACAAATAAATATTAAAACATTACTGGGTACAGTTTAAGTCGAATAAATTTGCTTAAATTAAATTCGAAGCAAATAATCATGCGATTTCCTTGAGGATGCTTGTGGCGCGGCTAACAAGTCTGAAACAAATTTGCTTTTTGAAGTTTAATCAGGTTTGCTGCACTCTCTTTCTCAGAATTACACGATTCTTATTCATAACTACTTTAAATATAAGGTTTAAGTTCTCATGTTCAAGACTTCTTAGACACTTTGGTATTCGAATTTAAATTTACATACATTTAATAAAGAATACCGTTATATCCAATATAAATTTTTATGTAGGATTCGTTTATTTGAAAGCAGTTTCACCAAAATTTAAAAATTAATAAGTGAAAAGTAGTTCTGAATCATAACAACTGATATTATCTAAAATAATAATACAAATTATTATACAATAATAATAAATTATATCTATTTGTTACATTATCTATAATTTGTCCCACACGAAAGGTTGAGCTGCTAGCGAAGATATAGTTGTCTTAGCTAACAAAGATGTAATTGTTAGCCATAGCATTTTTGGCACATATATTTAATTTAGAAACACTGAAGTACTATTTGTTGAGAATATAATAACAATGTTTTCATAAAACTAAATCCCTAAAAATATGATTTCTTGTTTGTAATTAGAAAAATACATGCGATTACAACATTAATATAGAGTTAAGGAATTAATTATGATTTTTGTTATCTTTCGTATGGTTTTATTAAATCTAAATCGATTTAAAAAATAATCTATGACTGAGAAATATTAAAAAGTCATTTGACTAAACTTTATATTTTGCTTAAACATTAATGTATCGTAATTACGGCACAATACTCACATAACATCATCGTAATTAGACAATTCTGTTACTTCTGTTAAAATATCTTTGTATTTGTCGAGTTCCGGGTTCGACTGAATATTTTAAGGCACGCTTGAGGTTTAAATTACCATACGATAATAATGTTACAAAAATATTTTGTAACATTTTATATAAAAGATAATAGGTTTTAAAGTTACTCATCATTAAACATATTATATTTTAATCCTATAAAATATATTTGAATTTAAAATATTATTATTATTTACAATTTATTTTATTTGTGGTCAGAAAATATGTATTATTTATTAATAATATAATATAATTCGAAAAATCAAATGTATAATATTTGTGTACTTTTTCACGGCTTAGTTTCTTATTCAACTGGAGCCAATCTTTCAATAAACTCATGATAGTTAGTTAATCAAACAAAAACTACTATAACCGTACACTGAACGTAATTTTTAAAATAAGTTATTCTGATTTTCCCCGAAAAATCATTTGTTAATTTTATCATGTACGCCTACGTTCACGTTATTTAAATTTGTTACTTTTGTATACTTATTTACGAATATATATATACTCCTGTTATGATATTCTTTAATTTAATAACATTAAATATTCACCTATATTCAATATTTTAACTGACTGTATTGTATACCTTACTTTAATTTATAAAACAGATACTAATTCAAAATCGTAAAATAGCAACAGTAATATCTTATTATATGTAAAAATATTATGAATGAGGCAAATTGATTCTCGAATGGATGGCAATTGTGTGGAATTAAATTGCAAATTAATTATTTAATATGGCTGATCTAATTTCAAGTCCTGTTAATGGGCTGTAAACTGTAATAATTTGAATATATAAAGAAAATAGTTACCCAGTACTTCCTATATATATATATATATATATATATATATATATAGTATCTTAAATAATAATGAAATGCTTTCTATAATTGAGACAAATGTCAAGTAATATCAATTAGGATCTACAGAACTGTTTCCTTGTAAATTGTTATGTATTAAATTATAACTTAATAAGTGAACTATAAGCTTTCTAGGGCTACATATTCCAACACGATGTCTGTATGTATCTAATTTCCACCAACAATGTTCTACTTCATGATACCACAGATTGGGGGCCTATACCATATTTGGAAACTGAAAATCACACAAAGACATTGTCTAGTCTATAATTGCAGACGTCCTCTTGGTTAAAAATAAGATACCATAGGCTACACTAAGGATTACACAAATTTATGTAATATTAGTACTTTAATTTAAAAAAGTCAACAAATCAAGTTTAATAAACCAAACTATTAAAGTTTATATACTAAGTCTTTAACTAATGTCCTAACATATGTTTCGATAAAAAATATGTATACATGTTTTCTTAATTCCAAAGTTAATTGAATTTGCTACTATAATATACTATTTTTATCAGTATTGTAAATAGATTAAATATATAGTAAAGAGATTTGAATGACACTCCCTTTTTGATTTTTTAAATGTTTCATCATTATTTAGTCAAACAAGAAAGTACACTTCTTTATATTTTGTAGGCTTATATTTCTAGGCTTATTAAAAATAATATATTTTACGTTTTAAAAGGGATCATGTGTTCATGTGTTTAATTAATTAATTAAACGTAATTGAAATTTAAATGAATGTAATGTAAAGAAAGATGGAACTTTCCGTAGTAGCAGTATTTAATTTTTCCCATAAAAGTAAAAATATGTCAACAAGCGCTACGTTTGTGCTTATACTATATGTTAAAGTACAGAACATTTCTATATTCCCTTACAATGTATGTGAATTATATAATTCGTTAGTGAAATCACTTTAATTTAAAATGCATGAAAAGTGACTAATCCAAGTTTATTCAATTTTTTATTCCCACTTTAATTCTTGCCACAACAATAGTTTCTGCAATTAAAATAATATTTAAATTAATATACTACATGTTGTACAGTTATTATTATCTGTACAATGTATTTGTTTCTATTGTACACGTATTTTTGTTTGTCTTTTATTATTGGTTGTTTAGTATAATTACTATTAATGATTTTGTATTATATATAAAAAGATTGTTAAACACGTTAACAGAAAAAAACAATAGATAGCTATTATTTAAAAATTGTTTATTATGTGGCGCAGTAAAAATGCTTACTATTAAAGATCAAATATGTTTATAAGTAGTGCTAAAGATTTGAGTTGTTTATTAATTTGAAGCTATACCTAAGCTATATTAACTGTTACTTAGTATTCTGAATGGATATTTCTGAATGATAAAAGATTTCAATGATACCATTAAAAACATATGACTTTATAATAACGAATAAAGTAAGTACAGACTACGTCATTATTGCATTTGCATATAAATATTTTAAAATAATTAAGTATCAAGTAAAAAAAAACGTATTGAGGTTATATAATAAGAAAGCCACAGACAAGTACAGAGAACAAAAAAGAGTCGTGAATAACAGTTAGCAGAAAATGCTTATAGTTTACGATTGACATTTGTCAATAAGCTAATAAACTTTCACAATAAAGTCGTATCTCGTTCGACATTTGAGAATTTTTTAAAACGCTCTTGGTAATATATTACACTTATTTTTCAAAAGTTCACGTTATTGTACTTAAAAATTGATGGATAAGCTATGGGATTTTCGATCGCTCCATCACTAGAGTAATTTTTATGGAGTAGTTAAACTTTACCATCTTCTCAGACTTCGATTCTGGGGGCCCTATGTAGATGACATGTTTGCAATTTTATACTACGAACAGTTTCAATTACCTTAATAGTTTTACCTGCTGTATACGATTGGATACGGGATTTGATTTCGGGAACAGCTCATTGGATATGTTTTTATAAAGCATTAGTATTAGATAGGAAAAAAAGTTCGTGAATCTATTAAAATCAACCGTCTAAGGGTCTTTCATCGCCTTGAAAATTGAACCTTAATAAATAAAATAAAGGAACTACTTAAATTTCTAAAGTAATACAGCTCCAGAAGTAGTAGAAAATAAATTAAAATATTAAATGAGATGATTGGAGTTTCTAAATGATGTAAAGAGTTTGAAGGTTTCTAAACTAAGGTTTCTCTACAATACAAACAATTTGAGTGACATTCAAAATTTATCGTACAAGAAAAAAAATTATCCTAATAATGATAGCCCATACAAAATTCTTCATTAACCGTCACTTTGATTATAGATCACAGAAACAAACAAAACCGAAAGTTTTCATTATATTTTTTGGAGATAATGAAATTGCTTCAAGTAAACCTATTTACTACGTGACCATCTACAGAAATTTCAAACACTTTATATCATTAGATATTAATTTTATATGTATTTGTATATAATAAAACATTAATTTTTATTTATTAATTTGTTATTCTCTGTCTCTTCTGGACAAATAAAAAACATAAATAGACTGACAAGTCAGAGATCTCTGTATTTACTCAGAGGCATTCGCATTTATAATTTTAATATGGATTTACTTATACAATTTAAATATTGTACTGTCTGAAATTTTTTATTCGGATATTTTTTTGTTACTTTGTGTAGGAGCACTTCATGTAGCGCGATTGTTTTCAATAATTTATATGGAAAACGCGATATATTCTCCAATTTTGCTTTTTATTGTTAAAAATCATACATTATAATAAAATTTAAAAAAATCATAACTTGTTTTAATTTGCTTATTTATCGCTTGTATTCTTAAAGAGTTCCTATATTGAGTTCGCCTATCATTATGGTAGTATTCTTGTATCAGAGCAAGCAAAATTCATCATCCACCTGTCCCTATCCCAATTATTTTGGTGTTTACACAAAATATCCTTGTCCTAATTACACGCTTTCTGTTATATGTCACCTCAATAGTAACATGTAAATTTGTCATATAACTTTCCTCATTTTATAAATGCCATCTTCTATAGCCATCTTCTCTTATAACAATTGACACCCATACTTGTAACTATTCATCTTACACGCCTCTGGTTTGTATGAACTATACACCATGGTAAATGATTACCACCTCTTGCATAATCATCTTTTACTTTATTCATTCTCGTCAAGAAATACAAGCATCACTACATCATTTCAGGCACTGCATCGGCTTTCATGTATTTCTCTCAGCCTATATTTCCGAACCATTTAACAAAATTTTGTGTATAACTATTTTATAAATATTCCCCTTTCAATATAATGTGGAAAATAGTGTTAGTTTGCGCGCATAGAATCGAATCCTATTTAACTTAAATGATTATATTTTAGGTAGATTTCATAGATGAATCTACCTATTGCAATCGATGCGATGACGGGACCCAGACCCCAGAGTAGGGGCGCTACGCCGTTTATGAACTGGAGATTGAGAATCCGTCGAAAAAAAATATTATATATCCCTCCATATATATATGTATATATGATCCATCAATCCAAAGTCATCGTAGGCGAAATCTGACTTCACAGGTCGATAGGATAAATTAGTAGGACAAACGTAACATCCCGTTTTTTTGGAAAAAGTGAAAAGGGGGGCTGGGAGGGGGGCTGAAAGTGCAAACATTTGGGACACGGTACAGGTCGCAAATATTGACGGAGGATTTTCAAACTCGGTATACACATTCTTAAGGACAAACCAAAGGTTTGTAAGGTCTTGAACGGGGGAAATCGGTCGGGCGGTTGGGGGGCTGGGGCGGTTGAAAGTTAAGAACCGAAAAAAGTCACAGAAAGAGGCAAAATTTTGCCGTCGGAAAAATCTTAGAAAATTAACAAATTAAAAGAGGCAACTTTTTTGTCCGAAAAGTTTTTTGATACGACCCCCCGTTTAGGAGATAAGGGTGGGGGGTGGTTCCCCGCTCACCCAATATATGCAGTATGACCGGTCATAAGACTCGTAATGACCAGTAGAATACTGCTGAATAGTTTTTCTTTGTCGATACGACCGACGGGAATCTACCTAACACGATCGACCCTGTCGAACGAGGTATTTAAAATCTTATTTATAAAATGAGTAGTTTATTTGTCTGATATTTTTCACACACCAATATAAAAATTTGCTTGAAATTGCTTTTTTAAATAACATACATTTCGTTCCCCCCTAAGTTAGTTTCAACTTGTTTCAAGCATAAGTTTGAGTCCATATTGAATATAATGTAAAATTGAATGCTTAACTTCTACCTCATTAATTATGATCATAATATTATTTTTAATCATATTACTTGAAAAAAAAATTACAGATAATTATTATTCCCGACTTATTTAAATTTAAAAGAGCTTAGGTCTGTTTTGATAAGTACTTTTGTTTTTGTAATTCAAAAGATTAAACGGTGAATTGAAAGAAATATTTTCATAACTTATTCATAAAGAAAAAAAATTGAATCCTTTGTTAAGTAATTTACGTGTTCGATACATGACAGAATTCTTAATGTGTTGATCTATTGATAGCTTTGTTTTGTTTGTTTGAGCAAAACATACAAATCGGACATTGATGATTTCGGGATAGTTAGCAGAAAGCTACGTTTGTACTTAAAAACAAAAATGAATATGGGTTTTCATTAGACCAAAAATATCTTCTTTTATTTTGAATGGTGATAAATGATAATATTATTATTTGAGTCGAAAAGCGCTTCTTAAGAGCTGACGAAATCGCAAGCTACAACTTTAGAGTTTAGATAAGTAAAACACAAAAAATATATATTTTAAGACTGTTTCTTATTTTTTCTAGCACATGAAGTGTTAAAAGATTAAATCTAAACAAGTATATTGACGCACCTCGGTTTATGTCAAATATACAGTTTTAGGAGTGTTTTATATAATTTATGAACTTTCCGTTTTTAATCAAGCAATAATCCGATTATTAATAACAACTGCGTAAAAAATGAAAGTAAAGTTAGTTAAAAAGTATTTATAATATTCGCTTAACTGTCTACTAATCACTAAGGACAATAAAAACATAAGAAAATTATAATTTTAGCAATTAATCTACTTGAAGTACCTTTAAAACTAAGCTTCAGTTAAATATATTTTTTTTATTAAAATACCTATAATAAAGATCTCATTTGACGCTAATGTAACACAGGTGTGTATACAGATAACATTGAACAATAAACATAAAAAAAAATGAAAGTGAAGCAGATCTATCAAAAACCTTTCCATTTACTAAAAAAAATGCATAAATTAAAATTAGTAATCTAAATCTAATCTAATTATAACAATAAGTATACAAATGAGAACTAGATATATCTAACGAACACAATCAGCTTACTGTAATTAGTAATCTTGTCTAAGTAGGAGCATTTATTCAGCTGTACCTAACAATGGTAGCTTTAGAATTCCGGTTGTTTACTCGTTTACGGCACATAAACACGCAAAACGCTGAGTTTTTCAACTCTATTGAGCACATAACATGTTTTGAGTCTTTTGCCAACAATATACAACACATATCTAGTAATAGTAAAAAAATACTGTGGTATTGAAATATCAAAACGAACAGTTTTCTAAACGAACAAACAACAAGCAAGTATTTTAATTTATTATTAATTGTTTGAAGTTAAGAGTTTACTTTGATTTAATTTATGTATACTTTATTATGCAATACTTGGTAAATGATTTGATAGAATCTTCAACAATAGTAAACACAACTCCTTACTTTTTGACCCGGCCTTATAGCTCTATGTATACGTTTATAACTGTTCCACTTTAGGCAGATTTAGCGTAATGACGTAAGCATTTTAGATAGAAAAGTTTAAAAAAAAATAAAGTATCCATGTTTGTATAATAGTAATTTTAGAAGGACGTTACTTTTTATATTTTCTCAATTTTTTTTATGACATAATTAGGGGTATCCGAAATGGATACATACAAATTTAAGTGGTTTAATTGTTTGTTTTTTTTTTGTAGAATTTCATGAAGGCTTTAACTTGTTAAGTCCTCCTCACGTCGGTTGGAATTGTACTTAATTAAATTCTGTAGTCATAGAAGCAAATTGATTTATATTTTTATTACTTATGTAAGGAAATATACAGAAGAATAGAAATCAAAAATTCCTAAATGAAAGGTACAAAAAAGAGATATATTTCTGCTGATACCAATGGCTATCACCGCTTTTAATAATGTTTTTTTTTTAGTTGGAGCCCGAACTATAAGTCTTTGTTTCCATTTTTGTAACTCTTCACTGTCACGTTACGAAACATTTTATCTAACCTAACCTAACGATAAATCAATCCAAAATAATAAATAAAATAGAAAATTATTAATAGTAAAATAATTTAAAGAGTTAGAAGGTAAGGATTTAATTTCACATTGTGTTCAGTATTTACTCAAAAGTACACTTGACAAAAAATGAAGTTGAGTTGCAGGGATTGTGTATTGTTGAAAGTGAGATTCAGACAAGTTTCTATATTGTTGTTTAAACAATATCAGTGAAAAAATATATTTTATAATGTACATTACTACAAAGAAAGTTTGAATATAATCTCGTAAATAAAATAATGTATTATTGTAATTTAAATTTAAAATACAAGATTATCTATAAGCGCTATGTGACTCCTCCTCAAATTGTAAGGCTCTTGCATGCGACTCAAATGCAAATATCGAGAAAAATATGGAGCGTGACGAGAAAGGATAAAGTAAGAAATTAGTATACATAATTTATCATGTTATGCAATACAACGTGATGAAAGGCATGTAACGAGATGAGTATTAAGTATGATTGTGGATTCTAATGATGATGAAGATATGAATTGAATGCGAGAAAAATTATATAGCAAAGAAGCATGTCGCCACTGAGTTCACGTAAGTAAAAAACATGTAAGAAATCACCGTATAATGCCGACCTTAACTAACTAGAATAAGGGACAGATAAATGATGAATGAATTATATACAAAGTCAATTTGACGAACCTGTTTAGAAACACGATAACCCAATTAGGAGAAATTTACAAAAGTATTTTAATTCTAACAATAAAGGACTTTCGACGATAAAATACAAAATAATGCGTTGAGCGGCATTTAGTTACCATATTTTGAATTTACAAAATATGGGTGTTTAAAACGCGATATAAATATATTACACAAACCATTCAAAACAATCAAATTGCATGAAGTGTGTTGCTACAGAATTTAAAAAATAATCGAATACAAAACTCCAGGCAACGTAGTGTTTTAATTGTATTTTTGTTAAATAAATCCATAATAACATTATAATGCTTCAGCAAAAAATGCGGGGCTCTTGTCTTGTCTGTCTGTTTAGTTCTAATTATGCGCTGATCAATATTATGTAACCGATTTAGTTTTGGTTTCTTCTATGTATATGCAAAACTTTACTAAAACATTATTAAAAAATGATCACGTAAAAAATGGCTTTGATGAGGGCTATTACATTATCTTAAAATGATTAGAATTCTCAGTTTTGTTTAATTCTTTGTTCCTTAAGAAAAGTCATGTTAATCATATATTTTGTGTATTACTCTAATAATAATTATGATCTTTTTAATAATTAAATTAATAATCTCACTCAAAATAATTTTAAATAAACTGTAATAATTTTATAATTAAAGTATTTTAGTGAGACATCTTTTTAATTTATTTTTTGGTTCTCAATTACTCGTATGTGACATACTTGTAATAATGTGACGGTGTGTGCCGTATTTTTAAGGTTCTGCACGTAAATCTCAATAAACTTATTATAATATTATACTATTAATATTATATAGCTTATGATATTACACTATAAAGTTATTTGGTGCTACCTAATTCGGTTATAAAATAATATTAAAATTTGAAGATATTTTGTATTTGTATGAAAATAGATAAATTAATGTTATAATTCTTTTCTTTCTTTATCTTTATCTTGTATTACTAAACTGGATTTATTTTTGACATACCTAAAAGTAATTCTTTAAATCAGTACGATCTTTTATAATGACTGTTAATATCAACGTATTTAGAAATCTTTTTAACTGTTAAGTGTTCTAAACTCGCTTGAATAAATAGAACCGTCTTTTTACAGTATAAATAGAAATTCATTTAATGACGGCATAATCGTCCGTTGTGCGTTATTTTATTGTAATGGCTTGTATATTGTTTACGCGATTTAAAAGAACGAAATAGAATTCTTTAGTATTTTTACAGCTTTATAGCTTTTATATTAAACATTTATTAATGTTCACGGGAATATACGGATAATGATTTTATAAATATAAACTTTTTTTTACTTTAGTTAAATAACGTGATTTGTATTTACGATTCTACGTTGAATTAATTAAAACCCTTCTACATATTTATCCTCTTATTATATTTGGTAACAAAGTAGGCCAAAAGTAGTTTCAATATAACGACTAACCCACAAATATATATTTAAATGTTAAAGTTTAAATATTATTAAAATAATATTACAGCGGCGGCGGAGGTGGAGGACGGAGCTACAAATAGCTACGGGGAATGTAACCGTAGCGTTTGGCGCTCCGTTGTCTCTGGCTACCCCGCAAGGGATATGGCGTGAAGGTAAATAAAATAAATAAATAAATAATGTTAAACAACTTAGCCTATGAAGAATAAAAGAAAACTATGTGAAAGGTAACATATTTACCCTGAATATTATAAATATATTATTTTATATTATTACAGTTTAAATAACAAATCACAGTTATACAGATAGTGTAAAATGTACACTGTTTTAGAAGTAAATTGCTGCTTCATATTACAATTAATTCCAATGTCATGTACAAGGAATTAGAAATTTGCAAAATCCAAATTGTGTTATGAATATAATTTAAGCAGACACCTCTTTCTAATATTACCAACATTAAGAACCAAGACATATGCTATAAAATTTAATATATACCATACTATATAAATATCTAAAGCTTTACTAATAAATATTTACACATAGTAGGTTGTTACTTTTTTATGTAAAATTTCTCATCTTTAGGTATACACATACAGTATGTTATTTTATCGGTAACGATGCTTTGATGATTAACACTGTATAGAACACGAGCAAAGTAACTTTTGCTTTTACTTTATGTAGATATAAACAAGAACTTCTTTATGTTAAAATAGCAAATAAATATATTTTAATATTATACTTCTTCGTGACCAAACGTTATCAGTATTATATTATTATGAATACATCGTACACTGACTGTTATTACTGTATAGGCATACCTTAGTTAGGTATAAATAATGTATTTAATATTCATTAAATTAGAATCAACACAAGCATTTTGTGTAATAAGTTGGTTTAAATACTTTTAGTTTATAATTAAAAAATTTAATAGGTTACTTAGATATGAAAGTAAACAAACACTCGTTGCTACTTTAAATCGACTATTCAAAGTAACACTTTAATTTTTATTAGTTCCCTTTCACTATGTAATATTTTGTTATATATTTTTAAATATTATTTACATTCCATTAATTTTTCATTGTAATTGTTATTAAAATTGAATTAGTCCATAATTAAATTATTGATGAATTGTATAAAATAACGTGATTTCATTAACCTTTCTAATATAAATATTAATTATATTTTAATGTTTATTCCAAATATTAAATAAAGATAGAATAAACAATTTTTCAACACGTGCAGATTTCGAATTTATTACCTCTGATGAACCATGATAATAATATTATTATGTAATTATATACATACTTAGTTAAGTAAGTATAGTAGTTAAGTTATTCATATCAGCGCCAGTACCAACAGTGTTGGACTAATATAAAACATGTCACGTGTACATTTAATAAATTATGAGCATGACAATTTTTTCAAACAAAGTAAATAATACCTATTAAGAACGTCATAGTTAAAAAAAATTACAGGTTTTGTTATTTTTCGGTTTGTTTTTTCGCAAATCATGCAAAAGCTGTGAATGGATTTTGATAAAATATTTATGGTTGCACTCCATTAGCCGACTGCATAGACAAAAGCCCAAGATATCAATGTCGCATAATTAACTTAAACAAATAATTTCCCTTGCTATTGCAAACCTTGGGCAGTTAGTTGGTAATTTAATTGTCCTTTTGTTGGTAATTTACCCATATAATAATTATAAATATGCTTACTATATTTTACTTTGATACTAAATATATCTAACGAGACCTAAAATATTTATATTACTGAATCTATTAAAAGTGATATTTTTATAAACAAATTTCGTCGTTGTTCTTCTTGAACTACTTCTAAAATTAATACAAGATATTTTAACCAGCCTTCTCTTTAATAGCCTCAAAGTTTGTGAAGTTTCCGGTCAGTTGTTGTATGTTTCTAGAACGTTAAGTCTGCACTCCACTTATCCATTACTTGAAGACCACTCAGTGCTCTTAGTGCACAAATGATAATGGTACAGTAATTGTCTTGTAATGAATTTTCATTAATCCTTTGACACCACTTTACTTGTGACTCCGTAATATTTATCAAGCGTTTTACTTATAATTTCAAGTTTGGCTAACTGTCATTACTAATTATTTAACATAATATTAAATTCATTTATTTTCAAATTTATACTACTAATAAAATAAACATAAAACTAATCCATTATAGAAAGATATGTTGAATATTTAAAATATACTTTAATTTCATAACCTTATTGAAAAACTCTCAGCCAATTTGATGCTGGCAAAACTTTTGTAGAAAGAAAAATACCTCGCGTAGACTTGTAACAATGTCAACCGTCCTGCAGTGTATAGTTTGGTGCATTCTATTTGGAGTTTTAAATTTGAATGGATCTATTGTCGTTAAGTTTATCCATCTGGATAAAGATGACAAAATTTATACTTTAAATAATTCAGTCTTTAAAAACTTAGTTTGTTGATTTAATATTGTTACCTTGTTGTCGTCTCGTTTGTGAATTGTCTAAGAAACTTCCACATTTTTCTTGATGTGGGCAATCGATCTCAATATATCATCGATCAGTCTCAATATAACGCTCGTCAAAGAATGTTGTTATTTTTTAACAGCAATTCAAAGGCGCAACTTTTGGTAATAAAAAGCACCGGATGAATTATTGGATGATAGTGTAAATGGAGATTATGGAAAGAAAATCTTAATTATGAATTATTAATTATAGGTTTATAGGTCTCCCGAAATGATATAAAAATGATCATTGAAGATTTATTTTTTTATTTACCTCAAAATGCTACGAATGTCAGTAAAAAGAGTTTCTGGGCAATATAATAAATTTTTATAGTATTATGTTATAAAATACTGAGAAATAATAAAAAAAAGTATCATCATTAATTTTGTTATATAATATAATCTTATTTCAAAATATTTTAATAAAATGTTTCGACGAGCGATAAACGGAGCAGTAAAAGTCACTGGTAAGAGCTAGTTTTATAAATACTTAAAAATGAACATGTAAAATTTCTCGAAAATGTATTCACAAGTGAGCAGTGGGTACATTAAATTGGTTTAAATTATTTCGTAGAGCACTCTAGGGCCAAGTTTGCAAATTCCAAGATTGTAAATTGCACGGACAGCTCTCTCTTATAAAACGAAAATGTAATTTATATTAAGTATCTTACGTCGGGGTAGCGTAGCGGGGTATTTATAGTTATGTAATATATTACATTATGCCTTTAAAATAACTATAAATACCAGAACAACAACAACTTGTATTTGAATAAGTAGAATCAGTAAATGCCAATAAATAAACCACAGTAATGCTTTTCACAAAGTATAATAAGTGTATGTAAATAAAGCTTAATATTACAGTTTTATATTTTAATTGACCTATTACAATTATATATCCTTCAGGATTCCAGTTTAAGTAAAAACAATATAAATATTAATAAAAATACTCGTATATACCCTAGCCTTAAAGTAGGTCCGTTGTACCCAATAAAAAGACCGTATAAAAAAAATACTTATAAATTATAATTTGCTCTGATGTATTTTTTTATCTAAAAAGTGACTTAATTGAGATTTGCTTTCATAATTTTTTTTACAGTTTTGGAGATTATCACATTTTTACCGGATGTTTTAAAATTTTTTATTAAAATGGATCGTTTACAGTCGAATTACGTTTCCGCAACTAACTACGTAGTACGTAATAATAATCTTAAAATTAAGTTGTTTTTAAATATAAATATAAACTTTTATAACAAAAGTACGCATTGCTTATCTTTTATTTATATGTAGTGAAGTGAGGAAATAAATAATTGAAGAAGAAAGAATTTACATAAAATAAAACTTATAATGTATTTTTATAATGAAAACAGTATTCTTGGAGTTTATCTTGCCAATTAAATTTTCACAAGAAAACAGATGACATTTTACTCGTTTAATTTTACATGGCATATTTGAAATATGTGCAATGAATAAATTAGAATACCTTTAGAATTCTCGATATAATATTTGGTTTTGAGGGCTTAAAGATTGTACTTAAATGAAAAGGAATATGTTATTATATTATTATTAGTATATCATGTTCTGTTATGTTAAACTCACTTATATTATACTCATAAATATTTATAAACATTGGTCTGCGGTTTCAGGTGTACCGCAAACCGTTGTTTGTATCGTCAATAATTCTAAAACAACCGTTTGATATACACATAACAATATATTTAATCTTATTTAAAAATTTATTTTGGAACATTTATTATAAATATCTTAGAAACAAAAACAGGTTTTGTACTGTAGAAGTAATATACTTTTGAAAAATACGAATACTGCTTTAATAAATTTTCTTAAAAGGGTAACGAGGAACCGCTTAATTGTAAAACTGTTGTTATTTAATTAAAAATAAAAGGAAATTATAAACTTCTCTGTAGGGGTTGCTTTCAATTGAGCACAGGTCACTTTATTTCTTATAAAAAAAGGAAAGATCATAAACAATTATTACTAAAATGTGTTTTTTTGTAAACTAAACTCGCGATAAAGACCATATGATTTAGATAAACTTGAAGAACGTAAATGACATCATTAGTTATAATAATGTAATACACGATATTGTCTGAGTACTTTCGCTGCCTATCACTCGTAAAATCACAGAACTAAAGCCAAAATTTGCTGCCATTTTAAATATTTAAAGTCCGACGCCAATTTCACTAATATTAACCTGCCTGTGACGAGATATTATTCATTCACAGCAACAAATTGATGGATAATGGATAATAGTTGAGTGTATCAATTAATTTTATGCAGTGTGCTGACAGCGCAAACTATTTAAATGTATTTTAACAATATTAATGTAATTAATTTAGGAATACCTGGATATTATTAAATTCCCTTCAGATAATGCAATTTAATTTAGGAAGCATATTTCTACTAATATAATTTTAAACCGATTAAAATAAAAGCTATTGATGAGCTGAGATGAAAAATATATTTGTACTAAGAGTAAATACTTCTTCAAGATTCTTGCTGATCTGTTAACTTCCCTAATGGAAAACTCTTACAAACTCACTGCCTTTGCGACTTGTATTGTGTAGTTTTCGATTGACTTTTTCTTTATAGTAGAAGTCCTAAGTAATGAACTTTTGTATTAATAATATTCCGTATCGCCTCTGCAGTGCTGTAGTCATTAAAGCAATCTTTTATATTTAAGAAGTACTTGTCGGTAATGAATTAAGATATTGATAATTGATTGATTCCTACTAAATGAATTCTGAGTTTAACAACAAGTTAAAAATATTTTTGACTTTTGATTTAATATAATGTTTATTATTACCCACAGTTATTTAGATTACCATTTTGATGTATCTACTGGGAATTAACCATAACATATGCTTTATGCACAGAAATCATATTCCTTGATGACTTAACAAATTATAATGTATGTGAAAATTTTAAATAGTATATAGTGAAATAGTAATAACTAAATAATTCAGTAATTATATATTTTGTTACAAACAATAATAATTAATAATATAATGTTCTTTTAGAAGAACTTATGTTATCTATTTTTTTAAACTCAAGAGAAAGAAAGTCAATCAGAAAGTAAATAAATAATTAATAATTTAAGACAATCGTTTAAAACAACGCCAATGTAAGTTATCGCACTAAATTTATTAATAGAACAGCATTTTTTTAAGTTTTTAGTATTACTTATTTGATTTCATAAAATATTAATTTTTAAAACTGTAGTTTAAGTTTAAGTCTAAGTATATTTAGTATAAGTCAAACAAATTATTAATTATTTAATTAATTAATTTGTTATTAACGGGAACTCCTATGAAACAGTAGTAGTAATGAAAGTGTTGCCTTATGGAAATTTAATATTATTTTAGAGTTGTAGGTAGCATAAATATATAAATAATTTATATTGCTATTATTCTACAGAAATACAGAAATTCTACAGAAATTGTCACAGTTTGAATTTCACTCTCTTTTTAGAGATAAATATATAAGCATATGAATAATTTGTACAAACACAGCTTTTATTAGTACTTTTGTAGATTTAATACAACTGAAATAAATTCTCAAAGTATTCCTTTTTACGCTAACATTATAAGAGTATTCGTGTAAAAAAAGTATTCCAAAATTCTATAAAAGTTACTGAAGCTAAAATAAACATAGATATTTTATCTGCCATTGGGTGAGCAAATAGTTGTTTGCAATATTGGGAACAACCATAACTTATCAACAAAATAATGAATCGTTTGTCTGTTTGTCTGTCTCAACGCGATTAACTTTAAAACTATATAAAGGTTAAATCTAATGAAGAAAATATTCTTGAAAATGAATATAATTCATTTTATTTTTTAATTGAAATATAAAGACGATAGACATTAATGATGTTTCTTAATAAAACAGTTTTGAAATTTTTAAAACTACATAAAATAACCTTTAAATTTACATATACATTAACATTTATTCATTTTCACTTCATAGTTTATTGTTATTAAAAGTTAAGGTCAATATATATTTGAAATGAAATCTTCTAATAATAAATAGCATTTTTATTTTATTTGGAATGTTGTGCACTGTAAACATTCCTAAGTTTTCAATCAAAGGCACTGAGCAGAAATGTGGCAGCGACTTAATAAGATGACGATCTTCAAGTAACTTTACTTGCGATTACTTAATTGATAAGTGAAATACACACTAAACAATCTACGAACCTCAAATTTATATAGAATAGCTAGCTGATAAATTCTAACACTTAGAGGCTGTTATTTGTAGTGTCTTCATATTAAAATAAACATAAGAAACTTTATTGATATTTACGTTTCTATAAAGATAATATACAGATACGGATATAATAACAAATTGAAAGATCGATCACAACTACTATTAGATGATTTATAGTTTGTAAATATAGTCATAATATTTTATACAAATACGATGAGGAGAAAAACGAGGACGGGTCTTCGTTCTTCAATAACGTTCTTGATCGCTCATGTTAGTCGTCTATTATAAGTTTTCATAATAATTCATCAAACTCAAGCAGTTTTAATTAACAATTGTTACGAAAGATGTGCTCAGCTCGAACTCCTCGGAGTGAATATGTATAGATTGCGTCAATAAGGTATTTTATTGCTCTACTGTTCTGTTGGTAGTGTGGCGATGATTTAGTTGTTTACACCACTAGAAGTAAATGCAGTGTTGCTTTTTTGAGTGTGAAGATAACGTTTCCTTTTAAAGCACCGACTTCGCCTAATTAAAATAATGAATATAAAAGTTTACGACGGTAGCTCTTAGATGATTTTGGAAAGAAAAATGATATTTTTTCTCCCTAATATATTTATATAAATATAATGAATAAATTTGAAATAGACAAGTTTTAAATTTACACTAAAAAGTATACGTTTTGTGTTGCAACTTCTAATAAATCTAAACCTTCTTCTGTAATACTTGCGATGAAATAAAAATATTTTATTATATTATATTGATATTGTAATTAAGTATTGTATTAGCTGAAGCGTGAAATAAGGATTAAACTATGAGGTAAACATAGGATTTTATTCTCTTTAGTTATAATTTAAACATTTTAGTGTACACGAAAATTAAATGACTTCATTTCGACTATTATTTGTCACTTGGCCTTTATATACTAAAAATAAAGTGTTGATAAAGCCTTTTTATCAACAATTTATTCGCAGAGTAAAAAACCCTTATCAATCAACTCAGTGACAGCATCCTTTCAAGATTTTGAGTTCATCAGTTCATAAGTAAAATCCTTACAGAAATGTCATAAATTTTTAACATATTTCACAAACTTTACTTCAATATAAGAGTAGGTAGTATTTATGGATAGCGTGATCGCATGAGTGCCTGCAATTAATTGAAATTTAATTATTTTATGCTAATTCCACTTTTGCACTAGGTTTTGTTTACAATAATATAAATTTAAGTCCGATCTGATAAACACACCTTACTAATTTCGAGTAATATTTTAAATTAATCAGTCTTATTTTGACTAAACTCTTATTAATTTAAAATATGACTATATGTGAAAAAAAAATAAAAAGAGTAATTGTTTGACATGTTTAAAAACATTTTGTTTTAATATCTTTATATCATCAAGAAGTTTTTATCTACACTTGCTTTAAATACGGTCCAGCAATAAAGTAATACAGTGAAACAATTATTTTATCAGAATTTTAAAGATATTATAGCAATATTCGTAGTTACGAATATTGCTATTTCCTTTATTAATAAGTAACCTAATCCAGAACTTTGTTTATTAATAAGTAACCTAATGTGATGTCATTTACCGTCCAAATAAGAAACAGAGTTTCATGCTATATTATATTTCACAAGACACTATACTTGTTGACGATATTTATTTATCTTTTTCACTTTGAATGAATACCAGTGATCAATTGTATACGTCGTATAGGAGTGGCAGGAGGTCCTATTTTGAAACCATACTTATTGAAATAAGCCCCACTGTATAGACACCATCCAACTTAAAATATCAACGATTCGAGACGTGCTCTGTTCTGAGAAGAACCAGACTTAAAATAGATTCAGTATAACTAGACTCATTGTAATATAGTTTTTATGACTTAAGTGATAGAAATAAATAATATAAAAGGAACTATTGCTAACGCAGTAGTCATTATTTTTGACAATACAAACAATAATAACAGTCATAAAAATATACAATATGCAAGAATTGGAATAATCGTTTACACTTGAATACGATATAAGATATGCCAGCTAGTAATGTTAATTTATCATCTGCTTCCTACAGTTTCCTGAAAAGAAACACTCAAGATACGCATACGCGCTATTGCTCAGTCCAGTGTGATCAAAATATGAAACCTCAACGTTGAAGACCTGGATTTACAAAAACAATATTTTAATATATTTTTTAAATAAATAAAATAAAATGCAAATTTCAATATAAAAGACAAAAAAAGTTGTAAAGCTTTGTTTAAAATAGCATTTCAATAGCTTGTAAAATTACCGTAAAACTATTCCGAGAACTAACTCCATTTCGAATAAAGCGCTGACAATTTTTAACAGAGCGAGCAGAGATTTATATTTTTTATAAATAAACTTAATAAATAAACTCTTATTTACTACCACTATTTATATCCATGCATGAAAATTCTATTTAGTACACGAAATTTTACTATAAATTATACTATAAATAGTACTAAACTAATATGCCGAAAGAATGACTCTCTCCTATAATCCACGCTTAAGAAGTCGCGGTCAAAACTTTATTGTTTATAAAGTTAAAGTTTTTAAAACTTTGCCATGTTTACCAATAACCCGTGTATATTAATTGTCTCAGAAAATAGTCTCTATTTTTCAAAAACTATTTTACTATCGTCTGCAACACAAAAGAGTCCCATCTGCGATGTAAATTTTTCAAGGTGTCAGAAAATATTTTTAAATTATAGCGCATTCTTATAGCGTTTATATTTTCGCGTAATAAACTCATTTGGGAAAAACTTTGTGTATGAATATATTATAAACTTGACAGTCTTTAACTGTGTTGTTTGCACATAATACCTCATTGGAATAGAGTAGGAATACATTTACCATACCTATTGTAAAGAGATGTCTGAGTATCCTATCTTTCTATATTAAAAGGTAGGCAAAGCTGTATAAAATATAACTACTATAGTAAAGTTCTAGTATTTTAATCGTTTTCTTTATCATATTAGAACCGCTTATTACTATTTATATCAAAGATTTATTACAAAATGTTATATTAATAGCAATTGCTATATTCATCAGGCCGCTATTGGAATAAAAACTTTTAATATGATTTAGAATACTAAATAAATATATATATATATATATGGACTGTTCTTTTTTTCTAATTCAATAAATACATCAGTGACCTTGAAATATGATTATTTATCAGATACAAAATGACACTATATAAAAAATACAATCCACTCGGAGATAATTAGTTCCTAATAAATACCAAGTTAACAAGTATCACTTTGTTGCTTAATATCCTTTTTTTATACGTAATAATGTCAGGAACAGGGGTCTAAGAAAAGATGTTTCGATACATTTTAATGAATTTAGATGTTTGTTTTACTTACGTTTTCACTTACTTTGATGATGCACTTTTATGTTATAAATCTGAATTTCACTTGACAATTAATACAATTTAAAGTATCTTAGTACTAACGTTTAAACAGTACAATAATTTGTTAAAAATTTGTAAAAGGAGGTTTAAGGCAGTGCCTTAATATATTAAATATCGAACATGCATAAAGGAATGATAATAAAATCTAATACTGAATTATTCGTGTCAGTGAGTTATAATGTCCATTTAAGAGTCCTGGTGTTTTCAGACAGAAAGTGATTGGTCAGAATATAAAATATTAGAGTAGAACTACAGATTTCTATTGGAATTTACATATTTAGTACCTGATAATACATGTTATATATATGTTAGGCCCAAAGACCGAAAACGCACAGTGGACGGAAAAAACGGCCATAACGCGTTCTGGCTGTCTTCAAATGGGCAGAACGTGTTTTGGCTGCTATAAAACGCTCGCAACGCGGTCTGGCAATTATCGAACTTCCAGAACGCGTTTTGTCATTCGTTGAGCGCTCAGAACGCGATCTTAATGTTTGAGTCGTATTATGTGCCACTGCCATTGTAGGTGGTAGAGCCTAGCTGTAGTTATCTGACTGCAGCTCGTATTGGGCTGGCTCGACCGGGGAAGGACCACCCTCTCACAGAAGACCGACGTGTAGTAACCAAATTAATTTGGTTATGTTTCGTCGGTGAGTGAGAGAATCCGGAAGCCCAACCCCCCCCCCACGCCAAACATGAAAGCGATGCCTACAAGAAAAATACCCCAGGAGGGTACCGGCTTTGATGAAGCCGGGGACCCCCTCCCCGAGCAAAATCGGGGAAATGATTCTCGGATTTTGCTCGGGCTGCCCGTCGTATCTGGGGCGGGCAAAGTATCGCCTTTTGTGTTTTATGAGGGCAAACGACGAGTCAACGCAGCGGCACCCCGACCCACTCTAAATGTGGACTTTTGCAACATCCGGGGACTTCATTCCAACTTGAACGCCGTCCATTATCATCTAGAGACGGCGCAGCCGGCCTTGTTGTTTCTGACGGAAACGCAGATATCTCGACCTAGCGAAACAGCGTACCTGTCATACCCCGGGTATAAACTAGAACACCATTTTATACCACACGCCGGGGTATCTGTGTTCGTAAGGGAGGATATCTGCTACCGTCGCCTTCAGGTTTTTGAAGGTCGGGACCTGTCTATACTCTGGCTACGCGTGGACATGGACGACCATGTCAGAGTCTACGCGTGCCTCTACAGGTCCCATAGTGGTAATGCAGAAACGGATCAACTCATGGGCCATGTTCAGGCGAAGATTGACGATCTGCTTTCACAGACTCCCTCCGCCGAAGTCGTAGTCCTAGGGGACTTTAATGCGCACCATGCCGATTGGCTAGTGTCACGTGCCACCGACTGCGTGGGGAGATCTGTGTTTGACTGTGCTCTGGCAAATGGTCTGTCCCAGCTGGTAAAGACGCACACTCGTCTACCGGACGTGGACAGCCACACGCCCTCTTTGTTGGATCTTCTGCTGACTACACATCCAGAAAAGTACCAGATCACTATCGAGGCTCCCTTAGGTTCCTCTGATCACTGTCTGGTACGGAGTGTAGTGCCTATTCAACGGTCGGCTCGCACAACACCTGCGACTCGACGCGTTTGGCACTACAAGTCAGCGGATTGGGATGGAATGCGGTCCTTTTTTGCATCCTACCCATGGGGGCCGATTTGTTTCCCTTCCGATGATCCTAGTGACTGCGCTGCGGCTGTAGCTGATGTGATACTACAGGGCATGGAACTATTTGTACCAAGCTCTGTGGTACCACTTGGTGGCAGATCGCGGCCTTGGTTTGATGCGTCTGTCAGGGCTGCAGCAGCTGGCAAACGGCAGGCTTATCAAGATTGGGTCAATGCGTTAGTCACCATCATCCCGCGGTGTCAGAGCTCAATGCCGGAAATAGTTTTTCGGCAGAAAACTATTAGGCAGTCTCTATTTTCCTTGGACGTTCATAAGTCGAGTGGGCCGGATGGCATTTCTCCATTGGTGCTACGAACGTGTGCCCCTGAGTTGACTCCAGTGCTAACGCGTCTATTTCGGTACTCCTACCTTAAAGGCGTAGTCCCGGTCACATGGAAGCGTGCCCTTGTCCATCCGATCCCTAAAAAAGGTGATAGCTCGGAACCAGCTAACTACAGACCTATCGCCATTACCTCTCTGCTCTCCAAAGTAATGGAGAGCATTATCAATAAACAGCTCCTAACCTACCTCGAGGATCACCAGTTGGTCAATGACCGGCAATATGGCTTTCGCCATGGTCGATCGGCTGGTGATCTTCTGTTGTATCTTACACACCGTTGGGCAGCTGTTATTGAAAGCAAGGGAGAGGGTCTGGCAGTTAGTCTGGATATGGCGAAAGCCTTCGATCGTGTATGGCACAAGGGGCTTCTTTCGAAGCTACCTTCCTATGGGCTTCCCGAGAGTTTATGCAAGTGGATCACCAGCTTCCTCACTGGGCGGAGCATACAGGTCGTTCTCGACGGTTTTTGCTCGGACCCCAAGCCCGTGAACGCTGGTGTACCCCAAGGCTGCGTGCTATCCCCAACTCTGTTCCTCCTGCACATCAATGATATGTTGGATATCTCCAACATACATTGTTATGCGGATGACAGCACTGGGGATGCGGTGTATTCCGGCCGTGCAGGTCTCTCTCGGGAAAACGTCGACGAGTGCCGAAAGAAACTTGTGTCTTCTATAGAGACTTCCTTGGGGATGGTCTCTGAGTGGGGTGAACTGAACCACGTCCAGTTCAATCCCCTAAAGACACAAGTTTGCGCGTTTACCACTAAGAAAACCCCATTTGTCGTATCACCGCTCTTTGAGAGCACCCCCCTCATTGCCTCGCCAAGTATCAGAATACTGGGTTTCGACATTTCGAGCGATTGTCAGTTTCGTGGTCATCTGGAGAGCAAGGCCAAGTTGGCCTCGAAGAAATTGGGAGTGATTAATAGAGCGAGGCAGTATTTCAAACCTGGCCAAAGACTTGCGCTCTATAAGGCGCAGGTCCGGCCACACATGGAGTACTGTTCTCATCTCTGGTCCGGATCACCCCAATATCAGCTTCTACCATTTGACCGCGTACAACGGAGAGCCGCTCGGATTGTTGGGGACCCGGTGCTCTGCGAACGGCTGGACTCTTTGGCATTGCGTAGAGACGTGGCTTCTTTGTGCGTCTTCTACCGCATTTACAACGGAAAGTGTTCCGAAGAACTATTCGATCTGATGCCTGCCGCCGAATTTCATCACCGCACAGCGCGCCATCGACTTCTTTACCATCCCTACCACCTGGATGCGTGGCGATCCTCCACTGTGCGGATCTCAAGGACATTTTTGCCACGTTCCACTCACTTGTGGAACGAACTCCCTTCGGCGGTATTTCCAGATCGGTACGACATGGGTACCTTCAAAAAAGGCGTCTACTTCTACCTACAAGGCCGGCAACACTCTTGTAAATCCTCGGATGTTGCAAGAGTTCATGGGCGGCGGTGATCACAAGTCATCTGTGACCCGCCAGCTCGTTTGCCCTCCTCTTCCATAAAAAAAAAAAAAAGAACTCTCTAACTGCGTACAATACGATTCATTTTGTACTTATAAAACAAATGAAGATTGATTATTGTTCTACACACATAAGTTATTTCGAGGTACGAAATATACTTATATTTATGATCTTTTCAGTTTATTTTAAATAATTGAATCCTCTACGACTACAATTAAATACAAAGGACGTATGTTTTTCGAACTTTTTATTACATCAGAACATTACTTATTTTTACAAATACCGCTTGAATGATTTTCATTTCAAATTACATTTTACATTCAAATTTCGACAAGTGCATTTCTTATCAGTACAATATCCTTTACACTTATAATAAACAAAACCTTGTTTGCTTCCTGAAGATAGAATTGAAGCTGATCGTAAAAAAAAATTGTTTTTTTCGCAGATACCTCACTTTCATTAACAAAATTACTGTCGGCGATTGTAAATTCATTGCGAGCATAAAGACGTTCGAGAGTACCATTTTTTATACCTAATTTGTAAAGACCGGAGGATTCAATCTGAGTGATAACTGCTAGCACGTTTCTGGGATCCAATCACTCTCTCACTAGGCTCTAGCTAGGCACTCATACGACAACACTAGTTCCGATTTCAGCTGCTGGAAATTTTGAATTGGATAATGCTACCATTTTCTCTGTTTGTTTTTGTAATTTCTTTTTGCATTCCTTTGTTTCTTACGAATAGAACTTTTCCTAACACAAATGTTGCAAATGACTGATTTTCTGAACCCTTCGCTCATGGTCTTTCCACAAATCGTATGGACGAAGTTGTGATATTCTGAACATTTGTGCGCTCCTGAATATTCTTCCTCGCAGATTACACAGTACATTTTACTTGTGTCTTCGACGTTTTCCTTGTTCTCGCTGCAATCCTCAATGTCGTCCATTGATTCAAGTTCTGTAAACATATGTGAAACGATTAGAAAAGAAAAGTTGTACATTTTTAGTACTTAAAATTAATAACTATTGCCAATAACAGTAGGCCTCTATTGTTCAAAATTAGTTGAAAAAAACCCAAAATACGCACGCATTTATACGCAGGATCGCGTTCTGAGCGCTTGACGAATGACAAAACGCGTTCTGGCCGTTTGATATTACCAGAACGCGTTGCGAGCGTTTAATAGCAGCCAAAACACGTTCTGCGCATTTGAAGACAGCCAGATTCGATGTGGCCGTTTTTTCCGTCCACTGAGCGTTTTCGGTCTTCGGGCCTAACATATACAATAATAACAAAGGGCGCCAACAGACCCTCAATTTCGGTGCCAGGTGCCGTTTTCATATAGAGCAAAGCGAGTCCAGTGTAATGACTCATCGTTTCCTATTGACTTCAATGGGCTATCAGTTTTTGGTCGATTATTCCCAACGACATGATATTTTTTTAAATTTTTTAAAAAGTCGCTAAAATATGTGTCTTTTTGATTCCAAAATTTCATAATTTTCCTTCAAGTAGTTTTCGAGCCCAGTCATGACGAAGAATGTGAAAAAGTCTCCAGTAGAGCGCTCCGCTCGCTTCGCTCAATTAAAATGAAAAACTTGTTGTTTGTGTGTTTGAAATTGGTCATTTTATGATAATATGCTACCGACGCCAAATAATTCTTAGTTAAAATAAAAAATCTAAGCCCCGAAATAGAATAAACACGATTTTTTATCATAATATTGTTAGGTAACGGCCATTTCATTATTCAATATTAAATGTTATGCACATTAATGTAATTCAATAGTTTTTTATGTTCATAATGGCGTTATATTAATTTTCCTATGCATTTACTTCGTTTTCAAAACGAGTAATTTTAGACTTCGCAGGTTCGCAGATCGCAAGAAAGAATATTTATAGACTTTGCTTATTAAATACGTAGTAGTACTTAGGCAAAAATCGGTTATGTATAGTATAAATAATCTACAGATCTGTAACATTATGGACACATCACTTTTATTTACATTTACCTATAAGATTTAATTAACATAACGTGGCCATAAACCATTATTCAAATGGAGCATTGATTTGATTTAGACTCTTTTATAAGATAAGAGTTCAAATTTACCATTTTCTTAAAATAAAATCCAAAGAGGGTTTTTTGCTCAGTTAAGCAAAAAGCTAAGCTTTATATATGCCTTTTGTACAAGAACTGAGCGAGTACATACGCGGAAGCATAAATTTCACTTTCAAAGACATTCGAATTAATGTGTACGGTGAAGCGTCATTTACACTCTTTGCAAAAATTACACAGAAATCCCCGAGAACCTTAATAAACCAATAATAGTCATTAAATAATTAAACCACCTCCACAAAAGTTAACTTTGCTATATATTCAGTAACATTGTATAAGGTCTTTGTGCAAATTACCATGTGTTTAGTTCTTTTTGCTTTTAGTATATTGTTTCCTTTGAAATCATATTGAGTGTTTGAAAGAACAGCTTGTATAATTTAATTTATAAATCACATTTTGGAGAACTTTATTCAAATTTTATTATCGTTATAATTTTATTATTTATATTTTAGAACAAAAATTTGTAATTTTGTACAACATTAATGTTATAACAGCTTTATTTATGTTGAGTTTCTGAAAGGTTAAAGTTTATGTATACAAAGCAGTTTCCAGTAAAAGTTTCTCTTTGGATAATTTTGTTATCAAAGAAAACAGTCTCGGTTTAAAACTTGACACATTATATAAAGTTATTAAATGTCTTCAGTCTCTGTCTTAGAAGAATCTGTGCTATTCTCATTGTAGATTATTTAATTTTAAACTTATAATTTTTAGTTTCTCAGAGACGAACAAAAACGTAATATTTTGTTAAAATGAAATTGTAATATATTTAATATTTCTATAATATTTATTACATCTCCACAATAATTAATAATATATTAGTACAATAAACATAAGTCGTGTCATTATTGAATAATTTTAAAAGTAACTTTTTTTTGTATTTAGAATTATCTATACATTAATATACAAAACGTTCTATTAGTATAACAACAATGAACAAGAGTCGGTAGAATTCTCACAGAGTATCGTCACTGAAACAGCAATCCAGGCAAATCAACTCGTAATTAAAAAGTCTCTCGTTCCCATGTAAATAATATTACGAACACAGGTTTTATAAACTCACTTCTTGTAAAACTAGTGTGTCTAGAAACATATCTTTATGTATACATATCACAGGCCTAAATATGTTTATAAAATCCATTAACATTTATTACGTAGAAATTTCATTTCTGTAGTAATTTAAATACTTCGTCACACATTCAAAATTTTATGATGTTTGTCTTTGATTAGGTTCATTAATTATGAGTTGAAGGTTATTGCCAGCTTAAAGATACTTAAAGATTCCTTGAAAGGTCATAGTATTTTATTATTTGTATTTAGTGTTATTCGTATGTCATCAATGATATAAATTGATAGCATATATTAGTATATTGTTTAAAATTAGCTGACATTCGTTTCAGATGTTTAGATGCTGCTTACGTTGTCATGTTGATATATTTAGACCATATAAAAATGTTGTCAATTAATAATTCTTTAGTTTAATATTATTAAATTAATTATTTTCATTTGTAATAATTAAGAATATACCCACATTTCATGTAAAGGTCAGTGTGGTGTAGTAACACTATTCGCTTATGGATTGTTTGGAATTCAACGCCATGACATTTTTAGTTCTTTTTTATCGGAAGCACTACAAATTTTCTTTTTAGTTAACCTGCGGTGCTATTTCATAGTTTAACCTGTGTATTGTTCATTTCAGGAGTTTTTTTTATAATATTTTTTCCACGTGCATACGTGTAACTTCAGGACATCATGAGCTGTTGCTGAAATACATATTATTTTTAATTATTTTTTATCAAACCTTGGTTTGTTTATCTAAGTACCCACAATCAATAATAATGACAACGCTTACTGATATTTGCAACATGCTGCAGAATACTTTTATGTAGTACACAGTTGAATACATAAAAGCAATAATTTTCATTTTCCACTTACAATACTACGTTTGTTTCACATTTATTTACAGACATTGAAAAGACGCGTTCAGACAAAATACCATCATATATACTTTAGAACTTTTATTAGTAAATACTCTGGTGTCCAACGAAAAATCTCGATATAAATTTCGAAAAATTTGATTAAAAAATCTGAACTGATTTATTAATTAGGAAACGATTAAAAAAATAATCATCCTTTTATTTTAATTTGGTATTAACATTAAATATTATTATCAAAAAATTTAAACAAGATTAAAGTGGATAAAATTGTTTAAGTTACAGAAGCTTATTTTTAATTATAGTGTAGATAATATGTTGAAATTATATAAATAGTGAAGCCACAATATATGCATAATTAATTAATAATATTACAGAGTACCTACCGTCGACACCGTCTGCTGGTATTTAATAAACTTTAGAATACCGATGAGAATATTTTTTCACTTAAATTTCACAGAGTTTTTGGTATATTTTATTATAAATATTATAAACTATATATATTTTTATAAATTGTATATTCTATATACTATATTGTATAAAGTCGTACTACAAAATTTTGTACTGATAAAATTAGCTGATATTAAAGTAAGACTAGTGCAGTATACGCATTAAATGCGGCCTTCACAAGATGTCATAGCCAACATACATCTGTTTTCAAATGGGAAAGAAGTACCTTTAAAGCATCACTCTAAAATTATTCTCATAATGCTCTACTGTAAATATATGATTACATATAAATAAAATTAAAGTGTCTTTTTGTAATTCCGCTAAAATGCTTTTTAATAGAGGCATATGAAAGTACATACGGTAGTTACATAAAAAAAAAATATTAAAAAAATTTTTTTTTTGGCAAAACTCTGAAATGGCTAGACTGTTTTTTTTATGACTTTCACTGGCGTATACCTAATATTATAAGGAGTAACTTCTAAAAGGGCGATTTTTTTAATACACAAAGAGCCAATGATATCATATGTGCAACTAATTTTACATAAAATAAAATGAAAGAATCTAACATAACATTTTAATTATTTTTAATTTGAAACAGCAATTAACCTTTAAGACACTGTCTTATACTTTAGCATGTCTCTATAATCTTAACAAATTACACGAGAATACAAGACAGTGTATCATAAATTCCCTTCACAAAATACAATTACCATTTTCAAATACAGTTTCTTTAGTTATTGAATTCAAGACCAGTAAAATTAATAAAAACATTGAATTTTAATATGTTTTTTAAAACAAAGTTAGGATAAAATTAGTTTTTATAATATTTAAAACGAATGTGGACATGCTATAAAAATTGATTACAAGGAACAAATATTGAATTAAAAACATATAAATATTTAAATAATATAATTGTTTTATATGATCATATACAGAAATCATAGAAAATAATTCTATTGAACATTTTTAAAGTAGTTAAAAACCACTCAAATCTTAAGTAAGTCGTAGTAGACGTTAATGACAGCAGTTAAAATATTCACGGTCTATACGTCCGCTTTTACTAGCATTTATTTTGTGGGTTATGTTTATATACAAGAACAAAGTTGATAATATCTTTATAAAGTATTTTTTTATTCTCAATTTGTTTTATTATTAAAAATAATTAATGCAAAAAAAATATGTACGAATGCTAAAGAAATACTATGTACTACATTTATTAAGCATTTTATATAAATAAAATTTTAAGAATGACTTTTTGTATGGTATATAATTACTATGTATATACTATAATTATAATCAAAAGGAAATTAAAAATAATATATTTTAGAACATCTTTATTATCCTTATATTTATAATCGAAATTTAGGATTAAGTAAAAATTCCCTAATTATAACTAAACTAACTAAAAATCATATTTTAAAAATATTTGTCAGAAGTAATTCTAACTATAAGAGCAGTAACTTTTTTTTTATAAAATCTGCCCAAATTTTATTTTACGCTTGTCAAAAGTATTATTAGACCGCGAAAAATCTTCAGTAAAATGGAAGTTTCTGTGTAATATAATGTTCCAGACAATACAGTCTGGAATGTTTTATTTGAATTCCGTAGAACTCAGTCAGTCTGCGAAGACGGGATATTTTTTTTATACTCTCACGTATGTTTAATACAAATTTAATTACAATTTTAATTAATAATAATATATCTTTGAAGATCAAAGTTTTATATTTAATAAAATAAAAAACATTTATAATTGAAAGTTAAATAAGTAACGTATTTGAGTATCTAAAAAAAACAATAAAGAAGGATTTAAAAAAAGGTTATACTATGAACTAATATATAAGCTCCATGTGGATACGTGTGTGCGACATTAAAATGCAATGATATTTTAAAAATGAATTATTGTTTCACATTAAAATATAAAACTCTAACTACACTTAAGAATAACAATATAAAGTGGGTAAACAGTTTACAATCCATTATAATAAAACAACGCGCAACGAACGTTTATGTGGTGATTAGATAATGTTATTTCCGTAGAACTACTATTCAATGCGGGAAAACAGGCGTTATATTTATTGAAGCGAAGTGAAAAATTTTGTAACAAATAAAAGGTTGCTTAATATTCTCCTTTTATGTTTTTTAGATACTATTAGGAGTTACCCTAAACTGAAATAAACAATTATTGCAGATTTAAAAAAAATACAAACACATGTTTCAGGTACAAGACCCAGTTTTTAAGAAATAAAAATAATGTCGACATAATGATGTAACTGGTTTAAAAGTATTCTAACAAAACTATACTCATCCTAACAATAACCTAAAATAATTATAGCTTTGAAACGCATTATGTTTTGCTCAAAAAATATCTATTACTGTTTGCGGTTTCAAATCTTCTAATATCTTTTATCAAAGACGTCTGTCTATCACCTGTCTAGACTAAAAAGTAGTCAAATCCATGATTGCGATACAACTATCGCAATAAAAACTAAAGGAAAGACTTTCTTCAATTTACATTCATCATTACCAATTGAATAAACTTTGTTTCTTTTCCATTTGTTTATTGTTTAAATTTAATATCTTACATATTTTTACACTGTGATGGTTTTTTTTTTTTTTTTAATACTGTCTAGGTTAGTACTTGACTACATTCCATCTGATGGAAAGTGGAAATGTAGTCATAGGTGGTAAGGCGTATTAACCTAGTAACCTATTCACTCTTCTCTTGAAGACACCCACATTGTATGTGGACGGAAATACCGACGCAGGCAAGCTATTCCAGTTCTTCGCTGTACGCATTAAAAAAGACGAAGCAAAGCGCTTCGTTCGGACAGGAGGAATGTCCACAACGTAAGGATGGATATCCGCCGTGCGTCGGAACGTCCTGTGATGGAAGGGGGAAGGAGGAATTAAATCGTGTAATTCCTGCGCACACTCACCATAGTGTATCCTATAGAATACTGAGAGGCTAGCAATTCTATGTGCAGCAGAAAGAGAGTTGCAGAAAGAACGGACCCCTGAGGCACTCCGGCATTTATTGTCAAAGGTTCCGAGGAATACCCGTCGACAACTACTCGGAGAGATCTTTGGTTCAGAAAGTCCGTTACCCAGCCGATCAGACCAGGAGATATGCCGTATGCTGAAAGCTTGCTTATAAGGCTCGCATGCCAAACCCTGTCAAATGCCTTTGAGACGTCAAGAGAGACGGCGACCGCTTCTCTATTCTTCTCGAAGGCCTTGCCTAAAATGTGCGTAGCGTACCCTAGAAGGTCCCCAGTGGACCTATTTCGGCGAAACCCATACTGTCGGTCACTGAGGAGATCGTTACCTTCAAGGTACGCTAAAAGGCGCGAGTTCAATACACGCTCCATTTTCTTGCAGAGTATGGAGGTGATTGAAATCGGTCTATAATTGGCAGGATCAGCACGGCAGCCTTTTTTGGGCACTGGTTGCACGTTAGCAAGCTTACAAGATTTCGGCACTATTCCAGACTTGAAAGAGAGACGATACAGACGTGTCAATACAGGAGACAACTCAGCTGCGCATGTCTTGAGCAGAATGGCTGGTATACCATCAGGGCTACTGGCTTTATTCACATCAAGACGACACAATGCTTTCCATACCTCTTTGTTAGTGATGCGGATTTCAGGCATCGAAATACCGCAGTGAGGAAGATGCGCTGGAGAAGCATTGCCAGTGTCTAGATATGAAATCTCAGCGAACAAAGAAGCAAATACATTCGCTTTCTCTGTCGCTGTATGGGCCAGAGATCCATCCGGCTTCAGCAGAGCAGGTAGTGAGGGTTGGCAGAAGTTCGACTCGATCGCTTTGGCAAGAGACCAGAAAGCTCGACTGCCAGTAGGTCTGACAGAGAGCTTTTCGCCATTCTTAGCGATACGATCGCGACGAGCCTTCCGTAATGCCTTTTTATAGGACTTGGCAGCTTGGTTAAAGGCTCTCTTCTTTAAACTTACATCCGGAGCTTTGCAGCTTCGAGCATCAGCCCAAATTAGGTATGCCGAATGTTTTCGGTATACCTAATTTGGGCATGACCACATTCGGCATTAAAGCATGGGCGAGCTTTGCCACCGATGGGTACGTCAGCAAAAGGAATGAAGTACTCCATTGCCTGATGTACCACATCGATTATAGCATCCGCGCAACTCGATGGATCCAAAGAAGAGAAGCAGACCTGCCGCCAAGGATAAGACGCAAAGAAGTGCCGCATCTCATCCCAATCTGCTGACTTGTATTTCCATACTCGCCTAACACCAGGTGGTTCGAAAGCTGGTGGGGAATATGTAAATACAAATTTCACCAAACAGTGATCGGAGGTTCCCAAGGGGGAGGTCACCTCAACACGATACCTGTCCAGATCAGTTGTCAGCAAAAGGTCCAGGCAATTGGCTGTATGGCCAACTACATCTGGTACCCTTGTCGCTTGCCTCACCAGCTGAAAGAGGTCGAAAGACAACGCAAAATTCCGCGCTTCTCTTCCAGCATGGTCGGTCTTCTGGTACGGGAACAGCCAGTCCTGATGACAGGCATTAAAGTCCCCCAGAAAGACGAGCTGCACTGAAGGGTACTGATGCAGAGCCATATCAGCAACCTCACCGAGATACTCAAATAATATAGTTGTCTCCTGATCACCGCTGTGCGAACGGTAGACACAGCAATACAGGATTTTTTCGTTTCCTGTGTCTACTAAAATCCATAAGGAAGAAAAAGTAGGGTCTTCAAGGTGACGGAGACGCAGGATACAGAGGTCGTTCCGTGCGTATACACAGACCCCGGCACGTGAGCGAAAGTTGTATTCTAACGAGTAACCGGGATGATCCAGGTACGCAGCGCTTAGAGGACATTGTATCTGTGTCTCCGTCAAAAAGAGCAAGTGCGGTTGCTCTGTCTCCAGGTGGTGGTGGACAGGTAAGAGATTAGAGTGCAAACCCCTGATGGTAGTGAGGTGCACTTTAAATGAGGAGGAGTGCAACCGCTGTGAAAACTTGAACTTCTTATTGGACCTTTTCATTAAAAAAAAAATTAAAGAGTGAATATATATATATATATATATAATAGTCATGCCACTGGGAGGCTAGACAGGAGACTGCGGGGACGCCCGAACCCCCCCAGGGATCGCCATCGGGCCTCCTCGTCTGGTCGCCAACCAGCACGATGGAGGCACCCTGGGATTTTACGCAGCTGGCGGGGCAGCCTTTCGTGGGTGGCTGACCCACTAATTGGGCCCCCAACTATCTGCGGGCGGCCAGCGGAAAGCCGTTGCTTTGGATCCCGCTACACTCCTCGACTAGGCACCCGACACAACAAGCACCAGCTCAACGCCAACCGGTTCGCCAAAGCAACGCAACTGTTCAGACCCATTTCCCATATACGGCTTCATCGCACAACGTGCCGGAACACGACTAGGTCGCTTTGCGGCACGACTTTGTTCGATGGGTGGTAACCTTGCCGGCGACCCGATGTTATGGTCTACCACCGAAGAATTATCACCGTATTTATAATTAAATAATTTATAATAATATGTCATTAGTGATGTACTTTAAACATTTTATTCATGGCCTCAGTGTAGACTTCAGATCTAATTACAGAAAACTATATCTTTGTGACGCTATTACTGTTATAGTACTTGAGTATCATGAATAGGTTGTAGCAAAACGTGGCGTAGCTTTTTGAGAGCTACTTAAAATTTTAGAAAGAGTTAACCAGTTAACCGTGCAAATTATTATAGTTAAATATAATATGTTAACTATAGAAAAAAAGTATGAAAACAATACATAATACTAAACTATGCATATCAACAAAAATTTAATCAATTAAAAATAATGCCTGTTTTTAAAAGTATATAAATTTTGGTACAAAAATTACTGATATACGAGTATGTATGTTATTTTATTTATAAAATATGATTTAATTAATTATAAATAATTATTGTTTTATTTGTACCGCAGCTTAAACGTCCTTCAACACTGGAATTCTGCTAAGAGATAAAAATTCCTAGTAACTATTGAAATTAAAATGTTATTACTAAGTTTTAACAAAATTTTAATATCAGAAGTATTTAACAAAATGCATTTTTAGGTATTAGTAAAAATATCATGAAAAACTCAATTTATTAACTGAATCTAAATTAAAATATTGGATACAAAAATAAATTAAAATTTATTCAAGCGAATAAAAGAAGGGGTTTAGAAAGGAATAATTATCTAAAAATGCACTTTTTCATATTTTTATTAATTACTGTAGTATTTAATTTAATCTTATATAAATATGAAGCCAAATATAAAAGCTGTAGCATCCTATATTAAAATCAACTGCTCTCGAAGTGGTCCAATTAAAGGTAAATCTTTTTATCAGACTTTAATTAATCTTTTAAGTGTATTAACCTAAATTTATTCATAATTTATAGTATAATTAAAGAATGAAATAATAATGAATGAAAAAATGAATGAATAAATAATATAAAGGGTTGGTTTTTGGAGGAATATTTTTTTAAATTTATTAATTGGTTTTATTAAAATCATCACATACTTCTTCTACTTCTCATCTCAAACTAATTTAGTTTCATATTGGAGTGTGTTGGGAGAAATGCTACTAAACTCCCAAGTTTAATTATTTACTCTCCCAAATGACACTCTTGAATATAATCATTTATTAACAGCTGCAGTTAACAATAATTTAATTTGTGTCAAAAGTATATTTGTAAAGAAAATAACTAAACATAAAGAACCTAAGATAATTATAAGATATTTTATAATTATTTGTTTTACACAATCGAGCGTCTAAAAATGTATTATAATGCTATTATATTTTTAACGATTAAATTTAATTAATTATTACTTAATTTTACACTGAATGCCAAAAAGTCAAAGTTCTTAGATTAGCCAGAACAAGAAAATGTTAATATATTTTATTGATTAGGTAGATACCATTTCACTTTCTCGACTCGTCGCCTAATTATAAGAATTTAAATAAAATATACCTGTACTGCAATGTACCTGAAGACAATCAGCTTACAAGCTATGTATGTTTCTATTGTAATATTATATATAAAGTAGTTATATATGTACACCTAATGCCGCACTCATTTCAGAATTTATTTGGAAAAAATAACACGAAATTTTATAGATTTTGCTTACTTTTCTCTCAACATTATTTAAAATGGTTTTAAAAAAACGTAATCATTATTAATAACACTTTAATAATATTTATTAATTTGGCTTTGTTAATTTAAAAACTAAATATTCTCTAAATGTTTTATGTGTTTTTTTCATTGTAATATGTAAATTAATTTCAACCTTAGCGTAGTAAAAATTTCAAGATCAACTAAGGTCTATGAAAGATTCAAGTTTTATACGTTGTAAAATGTGCGAATATAATAATAAGTATAATACAATACAACTAACAAGTTACAACGAAAATTTGGACTCATAAGGACAATTTTATGTCATTCATACGTAATTAATAAGAAAAAGTCGAAATCATTCATTTAAACTACAGCGAGCCTCAAATTTTAAGTATAATACATGTATATAGAAATATTATTAGGGCCGTGTGAATATAATGCAATGATTTGATTTCTATCGTTAAATAAAATCAACACGTTTAAAGACAAGAATGTAGATTCGGTAATTTTGAAAAAGATCTACAAAAGTCGGTCAGTGTGATATCATCTATCAATCATAGGCTACTACTACCAAACCCTAGAATAGTCGGCCCCGGACTCACTCTTGGTCTTGGTCTTATAACACTGTGATCAAATTCATGTATCATGGTAGTTTAGGGATTATTTTTTAATAAAAGTTTTATGAACTATAATGATAAGTTGTAAAGTTAAATATTTAATTTATGAATATTATACCGATTGCATTTAACCATGATAGAGTACAATATTTATCTAAATACAGTTCAAATATCAATATAAGGGTGCCGTTAAAAAGTTATTTTTATTTTTATTTTTATTTTTTTAATTTTTATTTATTTTAGTTGTCTACGTTTATCTCTAAAACCCAAAATAAGTTTCAGCTTCAAACTTCAGTTTAGGATTATTGGAACAGTTTGCTGGTGGAGAGTTTGAGCACGAACTTTAGGTTTAAAAAATGTATATTATCAGATGATCAGTATATATAAAATATTAAAACAGAAATAAATATGAAATATTCATCATGATAACTTTTCTATGCACACCGTAAAAACGATATTTATGTATTGACGTTATTAAGGTAAACGATAGGTTTGTTCTCTATATTTAAGCAAAAAATCTTATATTTACAATTTTGTAAGTAGTTGTTTTATCATCTGTTTGTAGTTTATCTATTTATCTATGCGGGAATCACAATAAAATTTCTAAATGGCTTTTTATAAAATGATTAAACCTCAGTCCAAATAAATATTCTTATATTTTATTTCGAAAAAACTCCTAAATTTTAACTCGACTACAGAACTACAAAGTTTTATTAGATAGATTTTAATAAGATTTAGCGTGGTGTTGATTTATTTTTTGAAATTCTCTTACTTCAACAGGATATATATAACCTTATAAATTTAAACGATATATATATATTTTATTGTTTTTTATCGTTTAAGTTTTTATACTTCCGTTGGTATTTATTATACGTATAATAATAAGAAAAACACATTCTGTAATGTATTCATTGTGTTGTATTCTTGTATATAGACTATATGTTTTTTAAAAATACTGTAAATGACATAAACAAGGGGCGCCTACAAACCCTCAATTTCGACTCACTACGCTCGCGAAATCTCCCGCGCCGCCCGCGCGAAAAAAATCGAACTGAGTACAATTCGATTAAAAAAAATCTTCACGCGCTTTTCATTGTAAAGCAAATTTTTCGCCCGATTTTTTTTTCAGTTGATGTCAATGGGATATCAGTTTTTTGACGATTATTTCTCAATGACATGATAGTTTTCAATTTTTTTTTAAATCGTCACCTTATATGTGTCTTTTTGATTGCAAAAATTCTAAATTTTCGTCAATTAGTTTTCGAGCCTATTCGTGATAAATAATGTGAAAATGTCTCCAGTGGAGTGCTCCGCTCTCTTCGCTCAATAATAATAATAATAAAATAATACTAATGACATAGGTAACACTCACTACTATTTTATATATGGGCTGGGCGATTAACTTTCTGAAATGCTTGTATACTTGTATACGAATTAATTATTTAAATTGATTTAAAATATTCAATTCATTCACTTCACTGTTTTCACTTTATATTTATTTTGACTCTGAGTTGAACAGCTACCATATTCGTTTAAATTTTCAACGAAAATCATTAATAAAAATACAGGTATTTTTCCAAATAACCATTGGTTTTCTGAGCCTTATACTGGTACAAAATATAATTTATTTAATATTAACATAGTTTCTAAAATAATTTATGCTTTTGAATTATCATATTTCTCAATAATAAAATAATTTAACTTCCTGAATATATACAAAAGGCGTGCTAAAACATAGACAGAAACAGCTTCATTACAACTTGTACTATTGTTTATTCGAGTAGACAAAGCTATAGTATTGTTGTACAGAATGTGGCTTAAGATCACGTAGAGAGGTGCTGGTTTCGGTAAAGTTTAAGTTTTAGATCCAACTATTTGAACTTTGCAAACAACTCCTGTTAATATTAAAGTTTCTTGAGTAAACTTTGACTACTTTGTTAGTCTAAATATTTGCTTATTTTGAATTCAATCAGCACACCTGATAGTGTATGAATAAATCAAACAGTGTTATTGATATTTTACTCTACGCCGTGCAGACAAACAATAAGTTTGATGTCTATTTACGTTAACTTGCACTGAGTATATAAAATGTATGATTAGATTACAAATTAATTAATAAATTTATTTCTGTAATAGAAGCAATAAAACTTTATGCAAAATCTTGATGGATTAGGATCTATCTTATGCATTTTAAAAAGTGACAGTAAAAAGATTAGTAGTTTTAAGCAGTTTATTAAAAACTACATTTATAAAAGTAACCTTGTCTGAAAAAATGCTAACGTATTAACTTCGTATTATCTTAAATTTTAAGTATTATGGAGATAATTTATTTATTTTTATCTAAATATTTTGTTATTTCCACGATATACCATCGTAATATATTTAAAAGATTTAAGTAATTTCCAAATTTATTAGTGGTTAGTTATTTATTAGTGGTATTTACCTTTTTCAAATATATATTTTTGTATCTAAGCCTTCGGCAACGTTTTTATCTCATTATCTTTTCTTTCCAGTCAGGAAATACCTTCTACATGTGATACAATTAAAATTAAAAGCTCAAGTAAAGTTCCTTATTTGGAATTACGGAATCCAAATATATAACTTTGGTAACCATCAAAGCACATATAATATGCCGATCAATCAGAGACTGCTTAGATAAGTGTTGCTTCAAATTGCTTAAGTTACGTTTGAGAATGTTTTTTTATCATACCCAAAATTTGTGAATGACCTTAAAACCATAACAACTGTCGCTTCAGATTGTTTTCAATCTTTATAACTGAAATCTGACAACTTGAAATGAGATCCTTAATCAAAATTAAAATTTGATTTTTCTAAAACTAATAGATATATTCTTCGATGTTATTACATTTAGAATATAAACTGCGCAATTATTTTTACTAACCCTCGTTTCACGTAACATCTTTTTAATTTCGTTATCATTACATACTCTATTCAAATGAGATATTTTATATGCAGATGACACAGCTGATATCTGTCGAGTTTATAATATATATTATAAAATAAGTTTTTAGCAAATGAGTATATAATTTAAAACGCTTTAAAAATATTGCCTTCTAAAATTTATATCACTGATGGCAGCCTTTTTTGTTGCAGCCATTATAAAATAGATTTTGGAAAAAGATACCATTTTTTGAGACAATTAATATGCAAAGGCTATTTGTAAATACGGCATAGTTTTAGCAACTTTATTAATAAAGTTTTGCCCGCGATTTCTTAAGCGTGACTTAAAGAAAAGCGTTACTTTTTCACCATATTAGTTTAGTATTATCACTCGCACACAGGAAGAACTATAACAACTTTTCGTGTGTCAGCAGCATACCGCTCGTACATCATTTTATTCTTAGTTTAAGAGTGGTCAATAAAATATAAGGCTTACCATATAAAGTTCAGTACGGGACTAAATTTATACCAAAATAAGTAATTACATACTTTCTTTTTTAAATTAAACTTATTAAGTTTAAAAGTAAAGGCGAAAATTAGACTGCAAAAATTCATTCAATCAATTATTAATGGGATGTAATAAAAAGGAATAATTTCGACGGTATCTGAAATGATAACTTGTGCCTATTATATTATATATCTGAAATAGATTATATTAACTCAGTTTTAGATTACATAAGAAGTGTATGAATTTTTCTAAAAACTTTAAAAGAGGTTACTTTTCCAGCAATTCTGTCCCCGTTTCTAAATAACAAATAATCATCCGTAATATCCGTAGTATAATAGTAAACTTTAAACGTTTTGTGTTTGAAGACTTCGTAAATATTGTTACACGATAAGAGTTTGTGAGCCATTATAAAATAAAGTATTATAAGTATAGAACATCATTTTTCCTCTTATCAGTTAAAATATATATATTTTTTTATTTCTTTAAGTTCTCATAAAGTACTCATAAAAACTTGGCATATAAATTAAAAAAAATAAAATATTATGACAAGCGTTGTAATCGTTGTATTCAACTGACGTCCATTAGTATTTATTTATATCAAATTAAGTTCTTACTCAAGATAAAAAATATCAGCACTGGTAATAAATAGGGTTTCACAAAACGAATTTAAAGATCAGAGAGCAATCACTCCGATTCACTTAAAGAAAATAAAAAGTCATTCATCGACTCCTTCTTTTTTGCAATAAGAAAAACGTTTTTATATTCAATACTTCTTATTCGCTTTTACTTTTGACTAGTGTTTGTCCTTGACCTCAGCTCACATGTCCTTTTATTTCAAGTAACATACTGTTTATCCATTTAGTTATATATTTTTTAGCAATAGAGAATTAAATATTCAGAAAAAATATTCCAAAATACAGGAGTTGTACTTGCGATCTTTAGAATACTGTTCTCATTGCCCTGCCAACTGAATTAACAAATGTAATATGTCTTTATAAATTTAGCATTCTATGTATAATTAATTAATTATCTTTCTTTCTTTCTTTCGATTTAATAATTTAGCTAAACGCTAAATTCTAACCTAAATAAAGCCAGCTATAAATCAAGTGATTTGCTAAGACTAGAACTTTTCTTTTCTCCTGGTCCTAAGTGATTGCGTTAATAATCTAATAAAACAGTACATATATATATTTCATATCACCTTTTTATTTCCTCTGTTATGTAATTCTTTTAAATTTAAGTAATATCAATGTACAAAAACAATAAAAAAATTAATTGATATTCTAATTATGTTAGTTAGCTAGTTAGTTACCTATACAATACTTCAAGTAAAATTTATTCAGTTAGTCCAGTTGCAGAAGTTTTGTTACTATTTTATTCTATACTACACATCAACGTTGACCGATATTGGACCTTTCACTTTTTCAAGTTCTATAAAAAGTTTGCCAAAGGGAGTATTTTGATTGTAACTTCTTTCTCTTCTTCTTTTATTGGGGATTAGTTCACTTTGTACATTTGCGATAGCGAGTTCTGGTCTGGATTGTTTGTGTACTTTGACAACGGCCTTACTGTCCTTCATTTATTTATTTATTTTTTCGTTTAGCTACCTTGTGTGAATAAGAGTCCAGATGGACTCTCCCAACCTATTTTATTTATCAGAGAGAGATATTTTATTTATATAATAATAGATTAAAAATATCAAAACTATAGCTATATAAAAAATAAAAAAGTAAAAAAAGAAAATCTGAAAACAAACGTCCAAATTTTATGCTTTGAGAAGACTTTCCTAATAAAATTGGGCACAATTATTGTCGGCGTGTGGGAAGGCTTGAAAACCAGCATAAATATAACCAAGTTTATACTTAGAAGTTATATCGCTAAAAGTTTAAGGTTCAGTTCAAGTATTACCGAGATATTGTTACATATCCGTTATTGTATATCTTTGAATCATTATTCACGTTACAATAGTAGTAGTTTGGTGTAGTAGGAAAAAGGTCTTATTGCGATGAAACAAGTTTTACTTAATGTTTTTTCTATATTACTTTTAAATACGATTATGTTTTATTCGTTTTTAAATAAAAGTTTTCATTAGCGAGATCATTTATCTATATAATATTTTAAATATAGCTAAATACAACTGACCCTTCTTTTGACAGTCTTGATAAAAAATAAAAGAATTTTAAACTTGATAAATAAATATCCTATTTCCTAAAAGTATACACTTTGTTACACCATCAATGGATTATAAATCACTATATAAACTGTCGAAAGTTATTGAAAAGCAATTTAATTTATTTCATGTTACGGATGTCCCTTAGGAAATCTCTGATTCTGTGCACGTTTGAAAAGCTCTGTTTCACACCTCTTTTCCAAACAGTAAAGATTTAAACAGAAAAACTGCTTCTTTTAAAAAGCATTTGATTCGATTTTTAAGATTGATCGATGTTTCTATATTTCCCAATTGTGTTCAGGAAAAAACACCGCAAAAAAAAAAACTTTTTTACTGATGTTTAAATTTCAATCGCTTATTCTGTTTATTTTGATATTTTCGGAATTTTCTCAAAGTTTCATTTCATTATAGCTTTCAAAAGTACAACTGTACAAAAAATCTCATTTTCAAGTAAAGAAGGAACTAAGCTTTAGTTATGTAACTAAATTCAAAATTTTAATGAAGACGCGGTAACGATTTGCATAATCAAAGTTAATTATATCATTAGTTATCTTGAAGTCATAAAAGCACAAATTTTGCGGAAACACTGCAAGGATTCAGATTGAATTAATAACCTTGAAATGACGTTTGTTATTTTCCGACTCTTAAGCCTTGAATGTTAAAATAAAATTATGTTTCAAAATACTCTATACAACTTATGAAAAGATTTAAATATGTAATATACGAGTATATTAATGGTCTCAAAATTAATTTTAAATCTCATCCAGTGTGACAAGCAATCTATTCATTTCTTTAAGTGTGATCTGCTTAAGATACCAATTATATATTTTTTTATTAAAGAAGATTATGATAATAATAATAAAACAACTTCTGTTCAATATCACAAAACATATTTACCTAACATAAACTTTAAAATCTTGTTACTCTTTCTTCCATAACCTTATTTGCTGTATAAAGTAAATATAAAATTAGGACACTTCGAAAGCTAGCAAATATCAATTGCATACTCGTATTGCAAATCGTGTAGTATTTGTTTTTTTGTCCTTTATACAATAGAAATAATTTTGGTATTAAACATAGTATATTAAGTCTTCTGAACGTTATAGGCTCAATATTTTCCAAATTTATTAATAATATTATTTAATATATAAACGGCAATATTCTATTCAAACAGTCCTTAAACAAAGTTGGAAAGCGAGCAATCTTTATAATCATTTCGATTTAGACACATATTCACGTAAACAGGGCTTAGTTATTATAGGGCTTATATATTAAAAATCAGAGTTCATTTTAAATTATATTTAATTAAAATGTATTTTTGTGGTGTTTCTAAACTACTATTTTATGACTTACTGCATTACCTTCAAAACTTTTATATTCTTCAGATTTTTGTGCACACACGCTTAAATTTATACAATTCTGCACTTTCATTATATTATATATTATAGTCAGCACATGATTGAAGCGTTTGTAATCTCTGAAACAGCTAGACTGATTTTAATAGAATTTTTATTGGCGGATAGCTGACGTTATAAAGAGTAACTTCAGCTACTTCTATTAAAAAACACGTAGTACGCTCAACCGAATTTGTAGACAAAGCTAGTTTATAATAAAACATCTGATTATAAATATAATAAGTTGCTTACAAAATGTGTAATATATCTTCAATAACCTTAATAATATAATAATAATATAATAACCTTATTAATAATTTCTTTATTTAAACTCCATTCTTGTATTAGGCAAACCAGATATTTACAATGAGACACGTTGCCAACCCTCATCCGTCCCAATTGGTCATCCTAACTAATGCTTGCCGTACATTTAACAATGTTCAAGTTGTAAAGGTTTAAACACAACACATTTGAGTCGCTCTCTAGTTTAGTAGGTGCCTTAGACAATCGTACAAAATTTCGCATAATTATATATTGTTAATAATATTATATAATAATAATTAAGGTGATCTAATATCTAGAATTATGATTTTCAGCTGTAATAATTATAATATCGTGTAAGAATATTTGGCATTTTACAAAGAGAAATAGTGTCTAAAATATTTTTTTTTGTTTTAAAAAAGGTCTTCTCTTCTATTTTAATTATAGAAATTTCATTAGTGTAAAATGGGTTGTTTGTCTTAAATTAGGTGACAGATCAAAGAGTGTAGCACAATAAAGCCGACAATGGTGATTCCAAATAATATCGAGACGTTAACCTTTCGTATTTATATTATTTTATCCACATTTCTGATATATGCGTATCCAACTACTATTTAGGGTCTTATGTAAATATTTCCAGGAACATTTCGTATCTAATATAATTACACCGTACGAGTGTAAGATAATTTATTAAAGATAAGCAATTATTAAATTAAGAGAAATACATCAAAATATTATTTTAATAATTGTATAAGTAAATATAGACCTGAGAGTAGTTCAAAATCAATGAAAGTATCAATTTCAATGTTTTTAATATTGTTTATAGCATTAAATTTTAAGCTTTAAATACGTGTTATTTCACATTGAGAAATAAAAGGTTGATATTTATTTTCCTTTAAAACCGTTTCCAATAAACGAAATACAATAATATGAACATCATATTTATGTAAGAGTATTTATTTTATCCCAACTTCATTTTTTTATTATTTATACTAAACCACAAAAAGATCAAAAGATGTGTTAGAGTTTTTATACATAATTTACATTATAACTTTTTTTGAATGTATTTAAAAAGTAGTTCTCTTTCTAAAGTTTATAGAATGCGTTAGCAACACAAAACTAATCAAAAACACAGCGTTTTAACAAATCCTCTCAAAAGTCGAACGAGGTACTCATCCCTGTGTACAGCGTGTTTTTATTTTGATAAAGCATTGCTAACCCAGTTAATATTTTTTTAATAACAAATTAGCAGCTTTTTGTAACTTATTGTGAGTACTTGTTGAATATTTATATAACAAATAAAACTGAGAAATTAGCAAAAGCAGCGATTATTGCACCTGTGGTTAAGACTCTTTGTATTTAATCATTAGTTATTCATAATATACAAATACTTATTGTCTAAGTGGTTTAGGGTTCAGTTATAAGGTTAAGAAATTGAGGACAGAGCAGTGAAACATGCTCCATGCTTATATCATATATTTGTAACCAAACAAATGGTTGTTAATCCTAAAAAAATAATCTTATATACAAATATTCTGACCGTATATAATTACGGCTCAACAGATTGCAATACATAAGAGATAAAATTATGGGAATTAAGGTAATTATGATGATTCACTGATCCTAATCATTAAAGTAATGAACTCATTAAACCCTCAAAAAAATCATGAGCTAATGTTATGTCATATACGCTCTTGTATTTTAGAATGTGTAATTTTGCATTATTATATATATATATATATATATATATATATATATATATATATATATATATATATATATGTATTTATTCATTATATTCAAGTTCCTTGGTTAAATGTGGATTTTTTAAGATTATATTCATTGTAGCAATTAGCTACTTTACGTTCTTCAGTGATAGGAAAATCATGAAATTTATTCAACATTTTATACAAAAGATAAGAAAAATAAGTATTTTAATATTTTGGTCATTCTTTTTGAATTATTGGTTATTACAACTCTTATGTTTAATTGAACACCGCTCTGACAATGGTACATAATAATCACTAATTATACAAAAACTATATTGCAACTACCTTTTGCCTTTTTCAAGTCCTCTAAAATACTGTGTTATAACCCAGTTACGAGGTATGTTTTGGCTCAAAGTATGTTAATATCACCACTGTAAATACTAACTGTTAACGAGAGAAAGAATTTAAATTTTGGCTATGAATGTACAATAACTTTAACTTACCTTATTTTAGTTATCAAGTTGTGGAATTATTATCATACACAATATTCCAATTCATTTTGTATGGAAATAAATAACACTTTTGTAAATATTAAATAAAATTTATTGCATTTAAAATATAGCTTCTGTTAAATTATTTACTATCAGCCCGAAATTAGAAAACACAAATAAACTAGAAGCTATTCAAAAGAAAACTATAATTTTAAGTTTTTATAGTCGAAGCCTTCGGTTTTTTACTCTCGTATACCGCTGCGTACTCGCTGCCGTCATTATGACGCATTGTTGTTATATGCTTTATTGTTTGGAAATGACGTAGTGAGGTCCTATGTATTGTCTGTTTCATTTAAGCGACATATTCATCCAGGAATTATAAAAGAAAATACATAGAAAATACAGGGATTGACTATTATTTGGTATTTAATTCTATTAGCAAACTTATAATTAATGTAAAATAATATAATTTTACATACATACAAACACTCATTTACATATTATTTACTTCATTTTTTTTAATGTAGGTAATTAAAAACTGTTATCCGAGACACTAAGAAATGATTTTATGGTTCTTCGGATATCAAAAGTTCACTAAACTTGTTGTGTCTAGGGCTATGCTTTAAGTAAAACGTTATCATATTAATAGTAAAACGAATGTAGGGAACTAACATTGAAAGTTAATTAAAAGACTTAAATAGTAAAAAATATGTACAGGATGAAATAGGTATAATAGCCAGACAAGACCAGCGATTAGAATGAAAGAAAGAATTTGGTTGAAAAACTCTTGTCTTAGTTAAATTTAAAATTATTAATTATTACTTATGAATAAAAATATTTTTTTAGTACAATACGTTTAACATAATATATAAACACAATAAACCTTAAACAAAACCATCCCCTTTCTCTTCGTGATCTTAAGCCACATTCTGTACAACAATACTATAGCTTTGTATACTCGAATACACAATAGTACAAGTTGAAAAGAAGCTCGTGTTCTATCTATGTTTTAGCGTGCTTTATGATAATAAGATATAAGAAAAAGGAAATGATTGTAAGATATAAAACAAATGTAAGTATAATTTGAGGCTCGCTGTAGTTTAAATGATGGTTTCGGCTTTTCTTTTTATTACGTTTTAATAAAGTAAAATTGGCCTTATGAGTCCAAATATTCATTGTTGATTATATCGTATTATTCGCATTTTTTGGGATAAATAAAACTTGAGTTTTTCTTAGACCTTAGTTGTTTTCGAAATTTTTTATTATGTAAGCAAAATAGAATGAAGAATGGTGGTATCCACTATGTCGGCATTCTAAAATGATTTTTTCATGCCCGTTTTAAAAGATCTATGATCGTAGTGGGAAGGAAACACGTGCCGTGGTAGGGAATTCTACATTTTGATGGACCGACAATAAATATGAAGTGCTGAATCGTTTGGTTCGTGATGACACAGAATCCACCGTGAAGGGATGTCAATTCTGTCCTGCACGTGTTTTTCTGGATTAGAAAGAACAGGACGTTCGAGAATAGTTCGCCGGAGCACTCGCCGTGGTGAAGGCGATAAAAGACTGCGATAGTGGCAAAGTCTTTCCGTAATTGTAAAGGCTCCAGGAACTCCGCGGACTCTGAGCTTCCAATAATACAACAATACGCATCGCTCGCCGCTGCAATCAGTCGAGAGTGTCAAGCGAGTACTGAGCTGAGCTATCCCAAAGATGAGAACAGTACTCCATTCAGGAGAGAATCTGCGTCCTATATAAGAGACCTGTGACTGCTTTGGCGTAACAACCGTCTCGTCTTGTTCAATACTCCCCTTATGTGAGGCTGTTTTAATGACACTTTCGATGTAATCTTTTGTAATGAGATCCTGACTGAGGTCTATGCTCAGGATTTTAAGGCTAACCTGGAGTACTAACTGCCTCCCCCGAAACAAAGGAAGAGAAAAGAATGAAGACTTTTTTTTTACCTGCCGAAAACAGGAGGCCGATCCGTAACAAAGGACTCGGATTTGGTGCTCAAGCAGGAAAGCGGCATAATATTTATTATTATTATGTTTATAATATTAATTACATTTTTGTGAAACCATTTAAAATAATATTATGAGAAAAGTACGCAAAATCTATACAACTTCGTGTTATCTTTAGCAATTAAGTTAGGAATTTAGCAAAACATTAAATGTACATATACCAATATTATATTTTGATAGAAAATAGGTTGTAAGCTAATTGCCTTCAGGTACATTGCTTGTTGGTATACTAATAACATAATAACAGTAAAACATTCAAGAATATCTCATATTTATTGAGACTATACTACCTTAAACTTAATACTTTGAGAGTGTCATCACCTTGCTAACTATTGAATATATATAAAAAATACTGTATACTGTAATTAGTTTACACACCATTATATGCATTTAATAACATTATATCTGTAAAGATTAAGTAAAAGCAATTTCCTTCCATGGCAAATTTCAGTGTAAAATTAAGTAACAATTAATTTTATGTAATGTTAAAAATATAAAAGTATTGTAATACATTTTTTAATGCTTGGATAATCAAGCACTAATAGTTATAAAGTATCTAATAATTAATTTAGGTATACAGGTATTAACTTAATTCCGTAAATTTATTTTTACAAACATTCTTTCGACACAAATAACTCTAATGGTCATAAACTGTAAACATAAATAAATGATTATATTCAAGAATGTCATTAGGGAGACTAAATAATTAAACTTGGGAGTTCGGTAGCTTTTCTCTTAAGAAACTTAATTTGTTTGAGATGAGAAGAACTATTCCATATTTTAATAATAATAATGAATAAAATTAAAACATTATCCATCTAGAAACCAATCCTAACTATAAAACAATTATTGTGAAAGTATATAAAGTTTATTACTTTCTATAATTTATATTCATTGTTTAATTATACTATAAAATATGAAGAAATTTAGGTTTATCCAATTAAAAGACTAATTAGTGTGAAGAAAAGGCTTACCTTTAATTACACCACTTTGGAACGAATCTAGGACGCAATAGCTTTTATATTTGGCTTTATCTTTGTAAAAGATTAAGTTATATATAATATTGGAGTTAAATTTTAAAACAGCCACACTATACATTTTTAGTAAATTACTCGTTCAAATATATATGAGCTCTTAACCGTTTGAGAAACTTCTTTTTGAAGCATCATCACATACAAACTTATTAATATTTTTTATCGCTAACGGTAAATATTTTGTTTTTTCTTCAAATATACCTAATATAGAAAAGCAAAAATTTTATAAATTTATTAAATATGCTATTTAGGTCATGTTTAAACAGTTTTTTTATTAAATATAATTATATTTAAAGAAAAGCAAAGGACATAAATTATAAAGGAAGACTATTATTTCATAGAAAACTTAATGTTAAAAGTTTTGTGTGTAAATGTTTTTGTCAAGTATGTATGTCATAATTTTTTTCTGAATACCGAAATTTCATTATTTTATGTACAATTGAAAGAAAAAATATTTTCGAAACATTAGGTAAAATAAGAATAATTATACTTTAAATTGTAAAGGAACAATGGATATTCATTACGACATGAAGCTCAACTTCTCTCTGTGTTATATTTTACAGTAGCGTTACGGGACTGTTATTTACTGTAATAATTGATTTTAATATTTGTATATTTTATATACTCGTATGTCCTATATTTTTTTTCAAAACATTTTAAAATTTGTTTAGATTGTTTAAATTTGTAAAGATGTCACCTCCTTGCCATTAAATACGCTAGAATATTTATATATAAATCTAAATTGAACTAGACGGGTGTTACACAGTTGCTCAATAGCAGTGTCACCAAAGGCGTATCTGTGGGTACCGGTCAGTATCCTGCCGATGAATTTTCCATTCTATACTTATTTTAAAGCCTGTAAAAATATTTTAATAGTTAACTTAAGTTATGCACATCATATGGCTTTAGATAAGCGTTTGTACCAAGTGTTGACAATGCAAAAATAATGCCAGGTCTATCTATATTGTACATATATGTAATAAAAATACCTCGTTCGACAAGGTCGATCGTGTTAGGTAGATTCCCGTCGGTCGGATCGACAAAGAAAAACTAGCCAGCAGTATTCTACTGGTCATAACGAGTCTTATGACGGGTCTCTGCATGTATTGGGTGAGGGAGGAACCACCCCCCACCCCTATCTTCTAAACGGGGGGTCGCATCAAAAAATTTTTCGGACAAAAAAGTTTCTTCTTTTAATTTGTTAATTTTTCTAAGATTTTTCCTACAATAAAATTTTGCCTTCTTCTGTGACTTTTTTCGGTTTTTAACTTTCAACCCCCCCAGCCCCCCATCCCCCCGACCGATTTCCCCCGTTCAAGAATTTAACCTTCATTTTGTCCTTAAGAATGTGTATACCGAGTTTGAAAATCCTCCGTCAATATTTGCGAACTCTGTCCCAAAGGCTTGCACTTCCCCCCCCCCTAACAGCTCCCCCTTTTACTTTTTCCAAAAAAACGAGATGCTACATTTGTCCTACTAATTTATCCTATCGACCTGTGAAGTCAGATTTTGCCTACGATGAATTTGGACTGATTGATGTATATATGATACATATATATATATCGGGATATATAAATTATTTTTTTCGACGGATTCTCAATCTCCAGTTCATAAACAGCGTAACGCCCCTGATTGCAATAGGTAGGTTCATCTATGGAATCTACCTAAAATATTAGCTAAATGTTTAATATATGATATATACCATAGATCTCAAACAATAACTTGTCTTATCTGTATGTATGTTTGTTTGTTGTGTGTTCGCGTATCGCTGAAGATATAATAAGACAATTATCATATTTAATAATAATTTGTTACATAGAAATTTCATTTCTGCAGTAATTTAAATAGTTAGGCACACATTTTAATTTTTATGATGATTATCGATCGCCTTGTCTGAAGACATTAATTAATTAGGTGGATTAATTATCTGTTGACAGGTAACCAAAAGACTTAAATAGTTTTTTACATTTTGTATTGTTTTAGACTAGCAGGTTACCCGTGCTTCGCGACGGTCGGCGAAATTGAAGAAAAGAGGGAGCGGGGGTAAACTTTGCAGTTTTTTCGCTGTAACTTTGGAACGGTTTGGACCTTTGCAAAATCCTTTCTTATTGCACCTATTCAATATATCAGGAGTCTTGTGTCCAAATTTCAGCTTTCTAGGTGTTACGGTTTGGGCTGTAGAGCGATGAATGAGTCAGTGAGTCAGTGAGTGTCTTTGTGTTTTATATATTAAGATATTAGATGATGATGTCTTACGGTTACTTTAAGTAGGAACTTAAGGTAACTTTAAGATTTCGGGCTCCAAATCTTAAAGATAAAATATACTATTTTATTATTTAGTTTCAGTGTATTTCTTAAGTTGTTATTAATTTAAATTGACCGCACACTCTAAATATTATGTAAAGAAGTTCTCATTAAATTCATGTGATTAGATGCTATTAAAATTTTATCAATTAATAATGCTTATTTGTATCCAAAGACATTCACTTCTATAGTTTAATGTTACTAAACTAACTATTTTCGATTATTGTCAATTTACCCACATACAATTCGTAATTATTTGTGATTATTTTAAATTTACCCACATACAGTTTATTTTTATTTTCAATCTACCCATATACAGTTTGTGATTATTTTAAATTTACCCACATACAGTTTATTTTTATTTTCAATTTACCCACATACAGTTTGTGATTATTTTAAATTTATAGTTGAAGTTCTGCGTAAGTAGTTACGCTATTTACGCACAACTACAACTGTACTACTACCATTTGAATATTTTGAATTTTAAATTCGATGTCTTGACCTTTCTATTTATTTTTATAAGAAGCATTTTCGACATTCACATTTTAATTAGCCTCCGGTGAATGGTTGTTGTAATTAGTGTTCTTAATAACGCTTATAAGGCGTAATTATTCATGTGTTGCAGGGTTGATTAATTATTTTGGATTAACCACAATTCTTATTGCCGGCACTTCACGTGCCTTTTAAAAGTTCATTGGAAGGACATATCGTAATTTCAATTTACACTTTACAATAGGAGGTGTTCTTTAAATTTAATAACTTTCACTAATTCTTTACGTTGCATAATTTCAGTATTTGACCTGTTACGACAATAGGAGTTGAAATAGGTTATAGTATTCCTTGTGATAGTTTTTTATTTTTTTTATTATAATTTTTAGAATAATTTGAATAGATTATGGAGGATGTGCTATTTCGTAGGTTAACCTGTATATTATTTATTATAGGAGGTTTTTTAAAATAATAAAGGGGGTATATTTTACCTAAAAATATTTTTATCGCGGGTAAACGTGAAACTTCGGGCCGTCAACCTGAATGTCCAGTTTCCTGATGTAAACTTGCAGCTGTAGATGCCTGATCCTAGACAAAATATTAATAAGTTATCTGGTAATGTACAACTTTATATATATTTGTTAAACACTATATATTATAATATTTAAATAATAAATATTTGAATACTATATATATGAATATTTTTTCGTTTATGGTTATGTATCGGGGCGTGGCTTCTTTTATGTAGCTCGTGGTTGTAAAGTTATACCCAAGAGGACGGCATCTAATTACAGTTTGGGCAATGCCTTTGGATGATTTTCGATTTTCAAATATGACTTACCCGGGATATGAAGCGTACGCAATACGGCGATAAACCAACCTCTGTGATGTCATGAAATAGAACATTGTTGATGGAAATTGGATACATATAGACACCCTGTTGGAGTATATGGGCATTGTGAGTTTATAAGTCACTTATTGTGCTGGAATAAAAATTAATTAATACTGCGCATCTATTTGTAAGATAATTGTTTTATTTATATTTACAATTGTATGTTATAGTTTTTTGAATTTCATATGTATGTATACATACTAAGTTTTGTATTTTAATTGTATTTAATTGAATAACATATATAAATAAAAAGGATTCGTTCCATGTAAAATGATTTTTAAAAACATTTTAAGTTGCCAACAGTATATCGAAAATTGAGAACACGAAGTCTTGGATAGAAAGAAAGAACAACTTCCGAGAAATTTAATAGTTCTGTTGGTCCTAATTGATATTACTTGACATTTTTCTTTCAGTACAGTAAATAAATTTTAATAACTTTAGAGTAATGAAACTCTGATAACAATACTACTTTATTAAAGCAAATAGCTTGACATTATTGTAAATTTTCATCACAGGACAGATGAAGCAAAATTTAACATTGCTTCATAAAGATGGCCACAGTCAACCATTAATTTTTTTTTAATTTTTTTATTTTTTTTTTATTTAAGAGGAGGACAAACGAGCTGGCGGGTCACGGATGGACGTGATCACCGCCGCCCATGAACTCTTGCAACATCCGAGGATTTACAAGAGTGTTGCCGACCTTGTAGGTAGGAATAAACGCCTTTTTTGAAGGTACCCATGTCGTACCGATCTGGAAATACCGCCGAAGGGAGCTCGTTCCACATTCGAGTGGTACGTGGAAAAAATGTCCTTGAGAACGGCACAGTGGAGGATCACCACGCATCCAGGTGGAGGCCATGGCGCGCTGTGCGGTGATGAAATTCGGCGGCAGGCATCAAATCGAAAATTTCTTCGGAACACTCCCCGTTGTAAATGCGGTAGAAGACGCACAAAGAAGCCACGTCTCTACGCAACGCCAAAGAGTCCAGCCGTTCGCAGAACACCGGGTCCCCGACAATTCGAACGGCTCTCCGTTGTACGCGGTCAAATGGTAGAAGCTGATATTGGGGTGATCCGGACCAGAGATGAGAACAGTACTCCATGTGTGGCCGGACCTGCGCCTTATAGAGCGCAAGTCTTTGGCCAGGTTTGAAGTACTGCCTCGCTGTATTGATCACTCCCAATTTCATCGAGGCCAACTTGGCCTTGCTCTCCAGATGACCACGAAACTGACAGTCGCTTGAAATGTCGAGACCCAGTATTCTGATACTTGGCGAGGCAATGAGGGGAGTGCTCTCGAAGAGCGGTGATACGACAAATGGGGTTTTCTTAGTGGTAAACGCGCAAACCTGTGTCTTTAGGGGATTGAACTGAACGTGGTTCAGTTCACCCCACTCAGAGACCATCCCCAGGGAGGTCTCTATTGAAGACACAAGTTTCTTTCGGCACTCGTCGACGTTTTCCCGAGTGACACCTGCACGGCCGGAATATACCGCATCCCCAGTGCTGTCATCCGCATAACAATGTATGTTGGAGATATCCAACATATCATTGATGTGCAGGAGGAACAGAGTTGGGGATAGCACGCAGCCTTGGGGTACACCAGCGTTCACGGGCTTGGGGTCCGAGCAAAAACCGTCGAGAACGACCTATATGCTCCGCCCAGTGAGGAAGCTGGTGATCCACTTGCATACACTCTCGGGAAGCCCATAGGAAGGTAGCTTCGAAAGAAGCCCCTTGTGCCATACACGATCGGAGGCTTTCGCCATATCCAGACTAACTGCCAGACCCTCTCCCTTGATTTCAATAACAGCTGCCCAACGGTATGTAAGATACAACAGAAGATCACCAGCCGATCGACCATGGCGAAAGCCATATTGCCGGTCATTGACCAACTGGTGATCCTCGAGGTAGGTTAGGAGCTGTTTATTGATAATGCTCTCCATTACTTTGGAGAGCAAAGAGGTAATGGCGATAGGTCTGTAGTTAGCTGGTTCCAAGCTATCACCTTTTTTAGGGATCGGATGGACAAGGGCACGCTTCCATGTGACCGGGACTACGCCTTTAAGGTAGGAGTACCGAAATAGACGCGTTAGCACTGGAGTCAACTCAGGGGCACACGTTCGTAGCACCAATGGAGAAATGCCATCCGGCCCACTCGACTTATGAACGTCCAAGGAAAATAGAGACTGCCTAATAGTTTTCTGCCGAAAAACTATTTCCGTCATTGAGCTCTGACACCGCGGGATGTTAGGCGGTGTCTTACCCTGGTCGTCCAAAGTCGAGTTGGAGGCGAAAAGAGTGCCCAAGAGATCGGCTTTCTCTTTTGCCGTGTGGGCCAGAGAGTCATTCCCCATGTGCAACGGCGGTAGAGAGGGCTGGCTAAAGTTTCCCACAGTGGCCTTTGAAAGCGCCCAGAATTTGCACGTGCCAGGCGGGTACTTTGCCAGTTGATCCCCAATTTTACGACATGCTTGAACTTTGCTCTAGCGATTTGCCGTTTGAAGAATCTGGAGGCACGATTATATTTCCTCTTCAGAACTCTAGAGTTCGGATCCTTAGTGACTAACGCACTGACCCAAGCTTGATAAGCCTGCCGTTTGCCAGCCGCTGCAGCCCTGACAGACGCATCAAACCAAGGCCGCGATCTGCCACCAAGTGGTACCACAGAGCTTGGTACAAATAGTTCCATGCCCTGTAGTATCACATCAGCTACAGCCGCAGAGCAGTCACTAGGATCATCGGAAGGGAAACAAATCGGCCCCCATGGGTAGGATGCAAAAAAGGACCGCATTCCATCCCAATCCGCTGACTTGTAGTGCCAAACGCGTCGAGTCGCAGGTCTTGTGCGATCAGGACGTCGAATGGGCACTACACTCGGTACCAGACAGTGATCAGAGGAACCTAAGGGAGCCTCGACAGTGATCTGGTACTTTTCTGGATGTGTAGTCAGCAGAAGATCCAACAAAGAGGGCGTGTGGCTATCCACGTCCGGTAGACGAGTGTGCGTCTTTACCAGCTGAGACAGACCATTTGCCAGAGCAAAGTCAAACACAGATCTCCCCGCGTAGTCGGTGGCACGTGACCCTAGCCAATCGGCATGGTGCGCATTAAAGTCCCCTAGAACTACGACTTCGGCGGAGGGAGTCTGTGAAAGCAGATCGTCAATCTTCGCCTGAACATGGCCCAAGAGTTGATCCGTTTCTGCATTACCACTATGGGACCTGTAGAGGCACGCGTACACTCTGACATGGTCGTCCATGTCCACGCGTAGCCAGAGTATAGACAGGTCCCGACCTTCAAAAACCTGAAGGCGACGGTAGCAGATATCCTCCGTTACGAACACAGATACCCCGGCGTGTAGTATAAAATGGTGTTCTAGTTTATACCCGGGGTATGACAGGTACGCTGTGTCGCTAGGTCGAGATATCTGCGTCTCCGTCAGAAACAACAAGGCCGGCTGCGCCGTCTCCAGATGATAGTGGACGGCGCTCAAGTTGGAATGAAGTCCCCGGATGTTGCAAAAGTCCACATTTAGAGTGGGTCGGGGTGCCGCTGCATTGACTCGTCGTTTACCCTCAAACAACACAAAAGGCGATACTTTGCCCGCCCCAGATACGACGAGCAGCCCGAGCAAAATCCGAGAATCATTTCCCCGATTTTGCTCGGGGAGGGGGTCGGTACCCTCCTGGGGTATTTTTGTTTTTGGCATCGCTTTCATGTTTGGCGCGCGGGGGAGGTTGGACTTCCGGATTCTCTCACTCACCGACGGAACATAACCAAATGAATTTGGTTACTACACGTCGGTCTTCTGTGAGAGGGTGGTCCTTCCCCGGTCGAGCCAGCCCAATACGAGCTGTAGTCGGATAACTACAGCTAGGCTCTAATTTAATTCGCAACAATTGCGATCCATACGAGAATCAATTTACTCCATTAATAATGTGTATCTTTTATCCATATTGTTATTTTACTTGCTGCGAACACTTACTTTATTATCTTTTTCTAAATAATAATTTTGAAATGCAATATTAAATAATATTTCTTATACTTGCATTATATAATTTGACAAAATATCTGATTACATCAGCCGCTCAAATTTAGACTTTAACTTTATTTGTAAGTAGTAAGTAATGTAAATAGTACAGCCCATCAGTGTTCTGTAAAATTAAATAAAAAAATCTTACTAAATAAACTTATATCATGATACAAGTATATACATAAGTACGCAAACTTAACACGTTTAAAAAATGTGAACTCAGGCGTACGTGATAGCAACTCATTTCCAGGGAATATCGGAATAATTTACTTTTAAAATTACCTAGCGTGTGCTTATAGCAGCTTTTATTAGCTTTTATTTTATCTATAATACCCCGACCAGGCATTAAACCGAACTGATTCTCCGAGAAACCTGTCTCGTCTCGCATACTTGGAGAACCATCACTTTCTCCCACACTTTCATAGTATGTGACATGAGCTTTATTCCGCGACAATTTTTGCAATTTATACATACACTTATTTTTATCAATGGATTCTAAACAACTATTGAAAAATTCATCGGGGATATGAGAAATAGCAAAAGAAAATAATAATAAAAATATTTTTTTAGTATCCCCTCAAATTTTCCAGGTAATATAGGTGTAATATAGCTTAATTGTGTCACGGTGTAATACTTAATTAGTACATCTCCACAGCGCAAGCGTAGTACCGACAGAACCGGGCTGTGTTACTGATTTGAGTGTACATACTCAAGTGGGTGCTGCTTTTAGGAGCGACCGTGATTTAAAAGTAACATAAAAACTATGGACAATGTCCACCCGTAAAATAATGTGTAAGCCATTAGAAGCGATTCTTTTACGATTTAGAAAAACGTTTTACTTATAAAACCTATTTAATAAAAGTACCCTTTGTTTCTAAATACTTTGTTAATACTTTTATAGTAATAAAAGATAAGATATAAAAGTTATAAAACACTTTTTTTTATGTAAAATAACTAAAATGTGGCCGTTTAAAATCGAAACATTTATTACAGGCTGTGACATTTTTAGTTAATAAAGGTAATTCCGCGATTGTATTAGATGATGAAGATTTTAAATAACGAATGGTTGTTATTAAAATTTCCTTTAAAAAGTCACAGAATTAGCCGGCACATTTATATCTGAATTTATTTCAATATTATATTATAAATTGTTAGTTTTCTAGGTCCATTAGCAGCCCTAATTTTCCCTATAACACTAAATAAATATCACAAATTATTTTTATTTTATCTTATGAATGTATTTGTTATTTGTTACATCAGAAGAAATTGTTATAAGATCTAACACAGAAATTGTTATTAAATCTAAAAAAAAACAAATGGTGAGCTTTGGAGTACGTCAAATAAATTACAAAGCATTACCATTAATAGTATATGCCCCGCAATTACCCGGAAATTATAGGCTTATTTCGATTTTAGCGAGTTTGATTAAAGATAATGGTATAATTACAATAATCATACTTGAATATCAAAAACAGTGAAAAACGTGTAATCAAAATATGTGGAACTTAAGTTTTTGACTCATTTGGGATTGAATATTATAATGCAGACAGTACCTAAACATTAAATTTCATTTAAAAAGAGCAATTGTTGAGTTTTTTGCCGGTTTCTCAGCAGAGCAGCCTTCTGAGCTGGTGGTGACTTACTCGTGGACTGACTGCTTTCGGCATAGAATTTGTATATAATTAGACAAATCGATGGAGAATGTATATGGCAAATGATTAATATATTAATTTCAAAGTTAAAGTTTCAGTTTCAGATAGTTGTTAAACTCTAACTGCACCCATTCGCTGAAGTAACATTTCTTGCGAGCACGTTACGTGGTACAATCATCAATCGTATCCGACATTTTAGATCTATTTTCCAGAATGAGCAGACATTTTACCCCCCATATATGTTATTTATTTTGAATGTACAGAACAATGTTTGCCATATAACTGTTTAAAACTAATTATATTATCAACAGAAAAAGTAAAAAATATTTTTAGTACATAAAGATTAATGATCATTTTGAATAGTCATATTGTCTTAATAAGAAAATATATCTTTATTCGTAATAGATCAAATACTTAAAAAAATTGTAAATGGTTATAATGTTTTAAAAACAAATGAACATCATTATTTACTTTAATATAAGTTTTCTCAATTAAAATAAATGTCGTATAATTACATTTAATTACATTTAATTATAAGCTTGAAAGAATTTTTAGGGACTTTCTGAAACAAGCATTATTTAGTTGATGTTGAATATGTTTGAAAATATTATATTTCAGTTATACATTTTGTATTATTTTTATGAGTATAAAAGTAAAATGAAAAATGAAGAATTTCTTATATTTTTATTTAAATAAAATATTATGTTGTGTAGAGAAATTTTAATATGATTACTTTGAATAACTTTGCAAAACAAAAGTAACATAAAATGTAGGTCAGAATGTAAAATGTACTAATGAATCATTAACATACTCTTTATTTCTCTGATCACTTAATAAAATACCACAACTGAGTAGCTATTTAATAAATTACTAGGTTACTATCGAGTCACCTAATTGCCGAAGATTGTTCGTTAGTCCAAAGATAAGTTAATTGGCCCGACCTAGATTGACTCTCATCTCTGGTAAATAGCTTCGATACCTTAGACCTGTCAAAGTCATTAACTACCACTGAAACTAATGATTGTTGTTCTTATATAATTTGATTCATAAAATAAATATAAGAGGACTTCTTAATAATTATTAGAAATATTTTTAAGTATGAGTTATTTATAAGGTCGGATAAAGATGCAAAAACTAATCAGATTGCAAGAAAAATGAATTATAAATCCAAAACGCAATGTACACCACTTCCTTTAAAATTGTGAACATATTTATTTCATAATTAAGTAGACAATATATATTATACCAATTATTATTTGAATTTAATGCAACGTTTTTACATACTTGATTATAAATATTTTAAATATAAAAATAGTGTACAAATACATTTGGTAAATGACTAAAATTATAGTAAATGTAAGCTATCAATTTAACATGGTCTTTTAACTTTTGATAGTATTTTATATTTTAAACGACAATCAAATAGAAGTCGTGCAGCACTCAGTAAATTAAACTCAATACTATTTCATAGTACCGAGTGACCTCCGTGCACTGGATCTGAAAATAAATATTTGAACAAGTTGTTAAATTGAATTTAAACAACCTTTACTATTATGATAGTCATTTTATATTTTTAAATGTTTAAAATACTCATATAGATGTCATTTTATTCCATCTAATATAGCGTTCGTCCCAGGAATAATTTTGCCTAATGACCTTAATTACATTTTAATATTAGCAAAATATGAATAAGTGTATTTCCTGTTCTTTATTGTTTTAAAGATAAAAATAAAATTTCCAGAGTGGATTGAACGGAAACTACTAAAAAACAATAATTTATAGTCTTTTTCTAAATTAAGAGAAATGTATGAAACTATATCAGTGTTCCAAAGAAATTATATAAAAAGAAACATTTCTTTTTAACTTTAAATCAAATTATTAAGTCAAATATTAGAATGCATATTACAAATAATTTGACAACCATATAATATTTCACTTTTTATTACTTTTATTGTAAAAAGCATCATCTTATTACTTCAGTTAAGATATGACATAACGATTGCCTATACTTTATTATTCTCTAATTAGACTTTTTGGTATTTTTATAATCTGTAGTATTGTATATTGAACGTATGAAATGACTATATTATATATATCAATTTATTAAAAAAAATCTATTTTATTAAAATATCATATGATATTAAATTACTTTGGGAAAGGAATAGAGAATTTAAAAAGTATAATAATAATATGACAAAATATTTTTGAGTCGTAACTACCTTTATTAGTTAATGATGTGTATAAAAGTGATGAGTTCTCAATGTACGTTAATGAGAACTGAAGTTGGTGCTGAGGTTAGCATTTAAATTAACATTACAGTGGGATTCCTTTCTTTCTCTGGGTGAAAGAAAATTGTTCGCTAAATAATTTGTATCGTTAAGCATAATGGTTTTGTTATAAGTAATCTTGATTTTAGTTGTTCTTTGGAAACAAATAGTTATTAAAAATAAACGTATAATTAATATTTAAATAATAAAATACTCATGTATTCAGTTTTGCTGGATTATTATAAAAAGCATTAAGTATAGAGTCTGTTAAACAATGTTTGTGAAATCAATAACATATATAAGACAAACGCAACATTTTGATTTCGAATACAACTTTGTAAATAAAACCGAGGAAAAACTATAAAAACAAGTTTGTAACAAGGTTTGTGAATGTTCTCATGTCGAAGAACAAGTAAACAACTGCCGCAAACACAGGAACTGTGTTATCCAATTTGATCCGAAACACGGTTGATCTACGGTTTTATATATTTACTAGCTATGTCCACGACAAAATATATTTTTTTTAACAAAAGCAAGGTGAAAGTCCTGTTCTAGCAGTTTCAGAAATTACTTAATTTGAAGAATTAAAATGATTAATTGTTTTTTTTATGTAAGTACCGTATATACTTTCATTTGCATTTCGTGAATAGCTGTTAATTTGGAATTACAAACTGATACATCAATTTTATTTACATGTATCTTTTAAACTTAGGTGAATATATCTAAACAAATAAATTTACTATGGTTTTTATTTTATAATTACTACATTTTTACTGGCTATGCGCTTCGGAAACTCAAAAGGCGTCATTAACTGCGAGCTGTTTTGAAATGTGGTCCGTAAGCAATTCTCTTGTATCCGTTAGTCACAAAACCCTTTTCGTGTTTATGCAAACGTCAGCTCCAGTTTCGCTTGTAATTAGAAGATAATATCGTCACGGCAATACATTGTTACGTCAAGATTTTTATGGAAAACTTTAATGTTATGATAAAACATTACTTTCATAATATAAATAATGTCCTTTGTGTCATTAATTATTTATTTAAAATATATTATTGCTTTTAATAAAGACACTACATTAAATCTTAAGATTCTAGAAACATAATTGAGTCTCTCTAGAAATAACATTGGAAACGCTTGACTAAAGAGCGGTTAGCTAAGGTGCATGAGCGTCTGCAGTTTGTGGTGAACTGTACTGTTGGCGCAAATTAAATTGTGGTTTCTTGTACTTGTTTATGGAATTGTATTTGAATTCTAAGTCAGACATTCTGTTCTATGTAACATAGAAAGTTTTAGCAATATGACACGTTAAGATGATGGCTTTAATTAATTAATTTTACTTTTTGGTTATTTCAATAGAACAGATTTACTTATTATAATATTGCAAATATATATTTTTAAACATTTCATGTGGTAAAAAATAAATAAATAAATTTTACTTTATTATACAAAAGGGATATAATTAAAATAATTTAAAATATCACACCAAATATTTATCTCCAAACAGAAAAACTGTTTATTATAATGGCAAATATGTTTATTTCCAATTGAAACAACCATAGAATATACGTTTAAGGAAGACAAATCCCTTAATTCGGGTGGCTTGGACACATTTAACTTTGATGTAACAAAAACCTTGCATTCAATAAACGACTTTTGTATGTTAAGAATAAGGTTAATATTTCCTAAATCATAGTATGAGTAAACATCACTATAAGACCTTAATTAGTAGTAGTTGGGTACACACACGTCAGGAATGTTTGCCTCATAAATTATATTAAGAAGAGGTTACCAACTTTATATTGTTTGGACAGGTGCGGTCTCAATACATTTTAATCAAGGATTTTATTTTGAGATAAAGTAATTCTTATTTAATTAGTTCTTGAAAAATCTGAAAATTAATTATTACTTAATTAAACAAAAATAATTTGACAACCAATTTGTTTTTAATATTTTTATTTTGCACTAAACTACCAATAAATTTTTACGCACAGTTACAAAACTTAATAATTCAAAAAGACAAAAAATGTGAAAAGAGGCACACGAAACATCTTCCTCCATTAAAAGATCATTTCTTAAAATATTATTTTCATTACTTTATAAAGTCAAACAAACAATCATAATACTTAAAAGATTGCGGGATATATGTAATTTATTCAAATTACCTCTGTTTTAAAAATGAAGTGATATGTAAATTTAAAAGTAATATATTAATATAGTACTTATAAAAATTTCTTAACGTAAGCAACATTTATACTAAAATAATAAAAATGATTTAACCAGTTTATATAAAACAAATTAATAAATTTTTATAAACAAACATGCAATAAAAAGTATTTAATCATAACGGACGTAGGTTCGGTTTTTCGAAGATAAAAAAATTGCTAAGATTCTCGAGTTGAAACTTAAATAATAAAACATAAAATATATCTAGTTACATAAATATTATCTTTTTTGTATTTTATATTGGTACTAACTATTATCACTTATTACGTTATAATACCAAAAATTAAGATTTACTTTGAGAAATCGTTCGACACACCCAATAACTTTTAATTATACATAAAAATTTAAATAATTAATATTTATTTTGTAAATACTATTCTTAAAACAAATAAATTATTACAAATTTAAGAATTAGAATTTTTGTACACTCAATAAAAATAATTCCTCAGCTACTAAAAACACCCAAAAACATTAAAACATAATTGGGATGATGGTTTTAAGAATCACGCAGTGTAATTTAAATAATTATCATATGTGTCAGGATTATTGGATCCAAAAACTTTATCCCTAACGATACTGTCCCTCGCGGTATGTGATTCTGAGCCACTGCACTGAAGCTTTGTACAGTCGAAGCGACAATTGTTTTACTTGAAATTTCTCGTTTCCTTACTTGTCCTCAAGTTAAGTATATACGTAAAGTTGTTTGGATATAACTTTTTTTTATTTTATACCTAAAATAAATAAAGTTTAAAAATCAAATGAATGCAAAAACAATTTTACTTCTTAAAATAATTATATGTTTATTTTTTTAAATGATTTTTATAAAAAAGTTTTCCTAAGTTACATCATTACAAATATTATTAGCTGAAAAACCTTCGGATACTTTACTTGAACTTCACACATCCAAATATGTACACAACATACTTCTGCGTTGGTTTTTTTTTCTAAATATATTAAAAAAATTGCTGCGGTCTTATTTTGATTTGGTTTTTTCTGAACGACTTGATTGGTTGATGTGATGAATAAATTCTATATGAATAAAGAGGTATTATTCATATTCAAAACGTATGTTGTTAATAGGTGGAATTATAGTCGTCTTATTTTGATAAGAAAGTGTGTTGGGCTCTGTAAAAATTGATTCCTAACAAAAAATATATATAAATTTGACACTATGTTTATAATATATTAGATATTATTATTCTAACTTAACATTTTATAAAGTATAGTACCTATACATTATAATAAATGGTATTATTATTTTCAAACGAAGCTTATCAGAAATGAAATGTATCCAAATACTGATCTTGTTCTTCTGTTAAACAAAAACCCTGAATACATAGAATTACAATCTACATAGAATTTGAACGTATGGAGTTTGTAGATAAGCACTTTGTAAAATTTTGTATTTATTTTTATATCTATGAGTAATAAATATTTGAATTTTTTTTTCAAATAACATTTCAAAAAAGTTACATTACATAATTTACTTATGTAAAAAAGCTAGTAATTTTTTTTCTTTTTTGTGGTTAAGCATCATTAATATAAAAATAATTTAAGTTGGTATAAAAGCAATACTCGTATATAAATATAATGCTCATATTATTGCATTTCGTTTATCGGAAACGATTTTAAAGAACTATAAAATTTAATTTTTGTCTCTCTTGGTGAAAACCAGGATTTTAAAGCTTAAAATTTACTGCTTCCAATAATATTATAAAGATTGAATTTGATACTTTTATTGATTTTGAACTACTTTTAAGACTTTACATTTACTTATGCAATTATTAAAACAAAAATTTGATGTATTTCTCTCGATTTATTAAATAATTACTTATCTTTAACTAATTATCTTACACTCATACGGTGAAACTATCTTATACCGTAAGTTCGTGGAAACATTTACGTAACACCCTAATTAGTTGTTTGGTACACACACATCAGAAATGCTGATCAAATAGTATAAAAACGAAAGGTCTCGATATTATTTGGAAAAGTGTGGTCTTCTGTATTATTGCGCTACCCCTTTGATCTGTTATCTAATTTGTCTGTCATGTTATTTCTATAATTAAAATAGCAGAGAAGGTCTTTATGAAAATAAAAAAAAAATACTTTTTCTTACATGCAAATATTTTTAAACTCTATTATTATATATATTGAATGGTTGCTTAATTTAACTGAAAATCACTAATTCTAAATACTAAATTGCCCTTATTATGTCACACCTTAATGATATTATTAAGAAGATATGATATATTCCACGATATTGCGAAAATATTGCTCAGTTGACTAAGTCACCTACCAAACAAGCGAGCCGCTCTAAATGTGTTTGAATCTTGACTACTTAGATACGTAGGGAAATATTTAGGATGAGCAATTGGGAACGGATGTGGTTTAGCCACGTGTCTCTTGTAAATATCTGGTTAGCTTATACGAGGATAGAATTAATAATAAGAAGTTATAATTGCTTTGTTTTATAATAGAAGTTATTGAAATTATATTACATATTTTGTAATTGTTGTGCCGCTTATTATATTTATGATCAGATGTTTTATTATAAACTAGCTGTGCCTACATCTTTGTTTGCGCGGAGAATGTTTTTAAAGTAGAAGTAGCTTAAGTTACTGTTTATAATGTCAACTATCAGCTATTAAAAATTCGTTGTAGAGATTAGCCGAAACAAACACTCAGACAGACAAAAATTTATAATTTTTATATTATTTTTTATGTAATTGCCGTACATACTTTTATTACAAATTCTTCAATGTGCTGGCTTTAGAATTATTAAATATTATTAGTTAGTATTTTTTTATTTTAATTTGAAAAATATTGTGCCTCTGGCCTTATTAATGTTGCGTTTTTGAACGAACGTATTATGTTTTATACATTTTTTTCATATTATGTAAAGGATAAGAAACTAATATACTACACGAATTTCAATATGGAATTGATCCTTACTAGCCCTCAAAGTGTAGAAAGGGTAATTTTATATTTACTTCATACAGTTAATGGAAGAAAGAGAAACATGATTTTGATCTTTATGTTGAGTAAATAAGTAATGAGATATTAAATGACAATATTTTTCGTAAAGTGTTTTATTTTCTTATTAGCATAATCTTGCTTAATAACAAAATTTATTATTGATATCTGAAGCAGGCCAGATTTTAAAGAAATGTTTAGCTTACTTGTGAAACTGGATGAGTATAAAAAAAATTTGAGACTATGAATGTATTTGTTTAAATACGGTAATGTTACTACATTTAAATGTTTTCATAAGATGTACATATTAGGTCTACAACTTTGCTCCCGCCGTTTTCCAAAAGATGGCGCTAGTAGCCAGTAATAGTTCAAATAAATAAATCAGAGTTGTTTTCCATCAATTTTGACATCTATAAACATACATCGATATTAATTAATTTTTGTTTGCGTCATATAGTTACACTTAATTAAATATGTCAACTTATAAACCTAATTCACGTCATTTGCGGGAGATTTTACTTTTTTATTTCAACATGAAAAAATCGGCGGCTGAGGCTCATCGGGTAATTTCAAGTACTTATGGTGATAATACTATTAGTGAAAGAAAGTATCGCGAGTGGTTCCAGCGCTTTAAAAGCGGTGATTTTGTTGTTGAAGATCGGCATAGCGGTGGCAGAGAAAAAACTTTTGAATATGATGAACTGGAGGCTTTACTTAATGAAGACTCGTCCCAAACTCAAGAACAGCTAGCAAAATCATTGGGAGTAACTCAGCAAGCAGTATCAAAACGCCTGGAACAGCTGGGGATGATCCAAAAACAAGGATACTGGTACGGGTACCGTATCAGTTGAAACCAAAAGATGTTGAGCGACGTTTATTTGCTTGTGAACAGCTGCTTGAAAGACAAAAACGAAAAGGATTTCTTCATCGAATTGTTACTGGGGACGAAAAATGGGTGCACTAGGACAACCCTAAGCGACGCACATCATGTGGATTGCCCGGCCACACTCCTACGGCTACACCTCGACAGAATATTCACGGATCCAAGGTTATGTTGTGTATTTGGTGGGATCAGCTTGGCGTAATTTATTATGAGCTGCTAAAACCTTCTGAAAAAATTACTGGGGCACTGTATCGAACGCAATTAATGCGTTTGAGTCGGGCATTAAAAGCAAAACGGCTGCAATACGCTGATAGACACGAAAAAGTACGACCTCACGTGGCGAAAGTAGTCAAGACGTACCTTGAAACACTGAAATGGGAAATTCTACCTCACCCGCCATACTCTCCAGATGTTGCTCCATCTGATTACCATTTATTTAGGTCGATGGCACAGGGCCTGTCAGGCCAGTGCTTCGATTCTTTTGAAAAAGTGAAAGAATGGATCAATTCTTGGATCTTATCAAAGGATGAAGAATTTTTCCGACGCGGGTTTCGTTTGTTGCCTGAAAGATGGGCCAAAGTAGTGGAAAGTGACGGACAATACTTTGAAACATAAATAAGATACCATTTTTTTTATATAATTTTTAAAATTAAAAAAAAACGGCGGGAGCAAAGTTGTAGACCTAATACTATTTTTAAATATAAATTTATTTTAACATTCGAGACTTTAAAGTGGGAACTTTAAAATTACAAACGTCATTTCAAGGTAATGAATGCAAACTGAATCCTTGCCGTGTTTCTCCAAAGTTTGTGCTCTCATATGCATCTCGAGATTATAATGAAACTTTAATTATGCAAATCGTTACCGTGTCTTCATTAAAATTTTGAATTTAATTACACAATTAAAGCAAAACTATTACTTACTACTTAGTTAATTAGTTACTTCAAAATGGGATTGCTTTGTAGAGTTGTACTTTTGAAAGCTGTAATCAAATGAAACTTTGAAAATCTTCCAAACACATTAAAATTCTCTTATTCATAGAAGTGAGCCAAAAGAAATCAAGTAATTTCTTTGCTGTCCTTTCCTCATAAATTGCTAACTGTTATCTTATGACATTTTATGACAATTTATGTGATGGTGGTAACCTTTAAAGAAATATAATGTTATTTTATTTGAAAGAATAATTATATGATATTATTTCTCAAACTTTTGGTAGAGAATTCACCCGGTGTTTAGACTTTTTACTTCGAAAATTTAACATGATGCTTAAGCCATTAAGAATTAACATTAGCCATGATAATTTTAACAAAATTCACAGTATTATGCTTTAAGTATTTTATTTATTTATATATTTTCCACTTTGAATCCATACCAGTGAACACTTGTGTACGTCAAATGGAAGTGACAGGAGGGTCTGTTTTGATATCGTACGTATTAAAATAACCCCTTCTGTAAAGACACTTTCCAACTTAAAATAAGGCTACGAGGGTTCCAAACGCGCCCTGGTCTGACAAGAACCACACAACAAACTCAGCCGGTTTTTTTTTATTATTATTTATTATTATTATTTATGAATATCTGTTGTATATAACACATTTATTTAGTCATAAAAACTACAGATGTAGTTTAAGAAACAACGTATATATATTTTAAGAAGAAAAAAAAGCATTTGGGTCAAAAACGTATTTCAAATTAAAAATCTAATTGGATATGAGGTCCATACGCTCTCAACTAGTCGTTAAAACTGTAGTGGATAGAAATAGGAGGCATAATTGCGAAATAGTATGAAAAAATTGGTATACAAATATTTAGTTTTACTGTTGTGTTTTCCATCCAGAAAATACTTTACAAATCGCTAACGTGAATGTGATAATGTAATAAAACATGTTTTTGCTGATATAAGTATGTCGTTAGAAAAAAAAAGGTGAATAATCTTGAAACGACATTTAAAATAGAATCTACAGGTGTTGTTCTTACCGCAAAGACAATTTTCTTTTTCATTGCCGGAATAGAACCAACATAAGTTTATATCTAGAAAAATTTCAAAGATACAATTTGACTCTTTGATAATATAAAAGTAAGCAAAGGTACGAAAATTTATATTTATACTGATATTTGAATTTCAACATGATCCAAAACTCCTTTTTTATTTAAACATGGGATAATATTAGATTTTCTCGGGACAATAGACATAAAATTTTAGATTTTACAAATATGACTTTCGGTAAGGGTAATAGAGTTTGTATTGGTATGCGCTATGCTCAAATGCAAGCAAAATGTGGTTTTAATTACTTATTACGCAATTTTACAGAAAAACAGTTATAGGTAAAGGTGAAAGTAAATAAAAGAATCTATACGTCCAAATGTTACTGGAAAATGTAGATGTCTACCTAAACAAAATGATCACCCATAAATAAAGCATTAAATTATTTAAATACAACATAATTAAATTTAGGTTAATTTATTAAACCATCTGTTGTGTTTTTTCTTGTTGTTGTGCTTTTTAAATCTATTATATAAAAATGAATCGCAAAATGTGTTGGTAAGCGCACAACTCAACAACACATGGACCAATCTTAACAATTATTTTTTTTAAATATTCCTTGAAGCCCAAGGATGGTTCTTACGGCGAGAAAAAATCGAATAATTTCCAGGAAAACCATAAAAGAACCCTTTTCTTTTTCCTATACAAATATTTTATAATTAAATTTAGAGTCAATTTGAACTGTATTGCTATACAATAAAGTTCATATTAAATTACAAGCACTCATTTTTGTCTAAACAATGTAGGTGTGTTGCTAACGTCGAAGAGTCAATTCGCACTTTATTGTCTCTGCACAAAGTTCAAATTCAATCAAATATATGTGTGTGCAGGTTCACGCAAAAGTGATAATATCGTGAACCCGACCAAATTGAAAAGTCAAAAAATTTAAGAGCTATAGATTTGATTGGCCTTGGAATATTCTTTCTTTTGTTTTAGTTTTGGAATGCGACATAAATTGTCATCAGTTTTCATGTCATTGCAACTGTCAAACAAACCACGTTAAAAAGCGTTTATAATATTTAATAATTAATTTTGATTGTTTTATATCGTGTTTTGTGCAAAGTGTTTTAATACCTGTGATTAATAATTATTGCATGTGACATAATTTAGGTGAGTATATTCGATATGCCTCCTATAAAACGAAGTAATTTAAGTAGAAGAACCCGAAATGCTACAAACCAAACTAATTACCGATCTTATCATAGTGCACAAGAACGTGACGACCGAAAAGAACGTAAAAGAATTCGTATATCACGAACGCGGGAAGCGAGAGCGAGAGATTCAACCAATAATCCCGAAAGTTTGAATCGAGCTGCTTTCAATTATGATTTGTCAATTGATTACAGTAACCACCAATGTGTTACTATTGGATCTATGAACTTGGTTTGCTCTCATTGTAAGGCAAATGAAGCCAATGGATTGTGTTGCGCAAATGGGAAAGTGAAATTGATACCATTGGATCTACCACCAGAGCCATTGTACTCATTGGTTTCAGGAATAGAGCCAGATTCCATACACTTTTTGTTAAATATCCAACAATATAACAATTGCTTTCAAATGACGTCATTTGGGGAAACAAACGTAGTTCGGGAAAATTTCATGCCTTTTAAGGTAGGTATATAGCAGTTGATCATTATTATTTTAGTGAACACAATTTCCTGTTAATTAAGTAAAGGTGTGTCATTAACCTTCAGTTCCTTAATCCCCAAGAAATATATTACTTAGTCATAATATTATTTGGTGATTCGGTATTAGCAATACTTTTATTATTTTGAAACACAATATAATTATTTGATGATGGATATTAGTTACAACTAATTATTACATATTGACATACCTAAGCATATCAATTATAAATTGGGGATTCAAATTAGGAGACAGATATACTTTTTACGAACAAATATTATTTATATTTGACAAAAATTATTTTTTTTAATTTACAGATACAAGGCCAACTATATCATAGCGCAGGTTCACTGTTACCAGTGTCAGATAGCAATTACAAATTCCTGAAAATTTATTTCATTGGCAATTCACCACAAGAAATTGATATGCGTTGTTCAAATAACAATTCAGTAAAGAGGTCTATTGTAGAAGAATTACAAACTTTATTTCATGAGTACAATCAATTGATTATGCTGTTTAAAACTGCACTGGATCTGATGCCATCTGATAATCACAAAATTGTAATCAGAGCTGATAAAACACCTGTTGGCCAACATGCAAGACGTTTTAATGCACCAACTATTGATGAAGTTGCCATCGTTGTAGTTGGAGAAAACTTGGAATCCCTTGATATTGTTTTACATCGTCGGAATGATCAATTACAAAGTATAAAGGAAACACACCGCTCATATGACGCATTGCAATATCCCATTATATTTTGGCAAGGTGAAGATGGCTATGATTTCTCAAACAAGATGATAAATCCCATTACAGGTAATAAAAAATATTAGTTTAGCAAGGAGATATATTATCAGTCACTATATTATTTTTTTTTAATTTTCAATGTTATGAAAACAAAAATCTATTTTCAGGTTCTAAAACCAACAAAAAAGTCAGTTCAATGAACTATTATTCCTACCGCCTAATGATGACAATCACATACTCAAACGTCGGCGATTATATCACAAGTATGTTGTAGACATGTATGTTAAAATTGAAAAGGAGAGATTAACATTCATCAGGTTGAATCAGACAAAACTCAGATCTGAAGACTATATTCATCTTCGATATGCAATTAATACTGATGGTAATGCATAGAATCTTAGTCGAATAACTATTATTCCAGCAACATACATCGTAAGCCCTCGACATATGTATGAATATGCTCAAAATGCCATGTCATATGTTTGTCATTATGGTACAGCAGATTTGTTCATCACATTTACATGCAATCCACACTGGATAGAAATAGACACAGCCAGTCTTTATACAAAAGTTGAAATCTTTAATGGATTTCATTGTGAAACATTATGTGTTTGGAGAGACACGCCGCTGGATGCATTCTGGAGTGGCAGAAACGGAGATTGCCACATGCACATATTTTGTTTTGATTAGTTGACAAGATAAAGTCAAATGAAGTTGATGCAGTAATATCAGCTGAAATCCCTAATGTAGAAGTAGATCCTGGATTGCATGAGGTAGTTATCAAAAACATGGTACATGGTCCCTGTGGAACTCTTAATCAAAATTTACCATGTATGGTGGATGATAAATGTTCAAAACGATATCCACGGACATTAATATCTGAAACAATCACTGGTATTGACGGTTATCCTTTGTGTCGTCGCCGATCGACAGCAGAAAATGGAAGACCAACAATTGTCAGATTAAATCAACAAGATATTGAAATAGATAATCGGTGGATTGTTCCATATGCACCCATTTTATCAAAGACCTTCAAAGCGCACATCAACGTTGAATCTTGCCATTCAGTAAAATCTATTAAATACTTTTGTACAACAAATATGTAACCAAAGGGAGTGATATGGCTGTGATTGGTATTAATGCAGAGAATTCCAATGATGAAGTTACCCAATACCAAATGGGTCGCTATGTTAATAGTAATGAAGCAGTTTGGCGAATATTTTCTTTTCCTATTCATGAGAGACACCCTACTGTTGTTCATTTAGCTGTGCATTTAGAAAATGGACAAAGAGTATATTTTACAGCACAGAACGCAGTACAAAGAGCTGTACAGCCACCATCTATTACATTAACCAGTTTTTTTTGACATGCCAAAACGATGGTTTTGCTCAAACATTGTTATATTCTGAAATGTCAAAATATTATACTTGGAATCAATCCTTAAGGAGATTTATACCACGGAATCAAGGAAAACCAGTTTCAGGATACCCAGATGTATATTCTACCGATGCGACTGGTCGAATTTATTCAGTACATCAGAGCAATGATGAAAGTTTTTATTCACGACTGCTATTAGACAATGTACGTGGCCCAACATCATTCCAACATGTACGAACTGTTGATGGTGATTTGTGTGGATGCATACAAAAAAGCTTGCCAACGTTTGCGATTGCTAGAAAAATGCTGATTGGGATCAAACTCACAATGATGCTGTAATATCATCACAAGCTCATCAAATACGAACATTGTTTTCTATAATCATATCTACATGCTTCCCATCAAACCCAAAGGATTTGTGGATCAAGTACAAAGATAATATGTGTGATGATATTTTGTATCAAATACGTATTAGAAGGGGAAATCCAAATATACAAATAAGCGAAGAAATTTACAATGACGTATTGATTTCAATTGAGGACATGTGCTTGATGATGTCAAACAAACTATTATTTCAATTAGGCCTGGCCGCGCCCAATCGTCCAATGCATGATGCTTTTAACCAATAGTTGCACCGAGAAAAACTGTATGATCTCAATACTTTGAAAGAATTAATTCAAACAAATCTTCCACTATTGAATGAACAACAGAAGTATGTATTTGATACACTTATGAAAGTAATAAATGATAAAAGAGGAGGGATTTACTTCTTAGATGCACCTGGTGGTACAGGAATTTTTTTCTTTGATTTCATTGATATTAGCAACAATTCGCTCACAAAATAAAATTGCACTTGCACTCGCTTCGTGGGGAATCGCATCAACTTTGCTTGAAAGTGGTAGAACAGCTCATTCAGCACTAAAATTGCCATTACACATGCAAAGCAACGAAACCACAACCTGCAACATTTCGAAGAACTCTGCAATGACAAAGGTTTTGCAGCAATGTGAATTGATTGTTTGGGATGAATGCACGATGGCACATAAAAAATCTTTTGAGGCTTTAGATAGAACCTTACAAGATCTACGGAGCAATCATAACCCATTTGGTGGTGCAATGATTTTATTAGCAGGAGATTTTCGGCAAATATTGATTCTACGATCAACGCCAGCTGATGAACTTAATGCATATTTAAAGTCCTCCAATTTGTGGAAGCATGTGAAGGTATTACATTTAAGCAAGAATATGCGTGTCAAGTTGCAAAATGACCAATCTGGAGACATATTCTCTAAACAACTCATTGACATTGGTAATGGCAAATTTCCTATAGACACCTTGACTGGTTGCATTAACTTTCCTCAAAGTTTTTGTCAGTTAACTAGATCAAAAGATGAACTTATTCAAAAGGTGTTTCCAGATGTTGCTCAAAACTACAGAAACCATGATTGGTTGAGCGAAAGGGCTATATTGGCTGCAAAAAACATAGATGTAAATGAATTAAATTTCAAAATTCAAGAATAAATTACAGGCGAATTGAGGATATATCAGTTGATGTATGATGTCGTCAACTATCCGCCTGATTTTTTAAATTCGCTGGATTTACCAGGATTGCCACCTCACAATCTTCAATTAAACCTTTAATTATCATTAGTTATAATGTTGAGAAATATCAACCAATCACGTCTTTGCAACGGCACACGGTTAGCGATAAAAAAATTATTGAACAACGTGATAGAAGCAACTATACTGAAAGGAAAGTATAAAGGAGAAGACGTGTTGATACCACGCATCGCAATGATTCCGACTGACAGTTTCCATAAATAAGTCCCAGGGGTCAATTGTATGTTGCCTGTTCCCATGTTGGAAAACTATCAGATTTGTTTGTATTCACCAGGTAATCAAACAAAAAACATTGTGTATCATAAAGCACTACAATAAAAATAAAACAGATTTTTGTTATTAATACGATTACTGAAAATACTTATATACGTTTTATTTCATTATTCTTTATTTCATCTTATTAAAATGATAAAGTAACATATTAAAAAAAGGATAATTTTACGATTTATTTATCATATTATTTAAAATATTAAATGATAAACAAGATCCACCAGAAATCTTAATATGTATAAATCACGTGTCACGTTGTTTGTCCCCGATGGACTCCTAAACTACTTAACCGATTTTAATAAATTTACACACCACGTACAGTTTGACCTAACTTAAAAGATATATAATAATTTTCAACTCAATTCATAGTCGTAATATTATTTTATTTGTTTATTATTTTGCAGTTCAATTCAACAACAATTCTAAAAGATGGCGGTATCTGTTGACTGGATTGAATAATTACGAATGATGTATCTACCCTACCTACCTCATTCGTAAGTTTAGTGTTCCAAGTTATTTACTAAAAACTTTGTAATTTACAAATAGTGTTATAAATTTGGATTAAATTTAAAAAATAATTTTGTTTCTATTTTTGCTTAATATCGTCTGTAAGAAAACATTATGATTTTCATGACAGAAGTACTCTGAACGTTACCCCTTAAATAGTTTACTACAATGTAATATATCAAAAACAATAGTCACAGCAACGCGTGACCGGGTCTGCTAGTATCTTATAAAACATAAACAGAAAATAATATTTATTTATTATAAAAAGAAGAGTTTACATAAGCTGATAGACATAATTAGATGTTAAATTTGAACAGAGTGTATACGTAACCTAAGTAATATGACGATAAGTTTTTGAGACTCTATTTATTTAAACGTTAAATGAATAATTTTTTAATTAATTGTTTTTTTATTACGTTGTGAAACGTGAACTGAAAACCAGTACTGTAGTTACGTAGATAATCTTGCCAATGGTGCGTGTTTTTCTATTTTATATGAACTCGTATAGTAATTTAGTTTTAATTGTTTTTAAATATAATCTGATGATTTTGTAGATCCAGATCTATATATCTATACATTGCATAAATATCATGTTTAAGTGAACTATTATATTTTCAATCTTCATGTAATAATTTATGTTTAAATTTAATTTGAACAGTTAAGGCTGCTATGTAAGTGCTTGCTGGTAAGAGAAAACGCCATAATCCCTTAAAGCTACCAATTACTTCTACGGGATCGTTTATGTTCTTATTATACTCTATTTGATGAATCGAGAGTATAACATTATCTGAATGCCAAAATGTAATACCAAGAAAATAGAAATAGGTATATAATAGGTTTTTATATTTTTCATATAAAGTTTAAAATATGAGATTGATAAAATAATTATAGTTCTTTAGACTAAATCCACACTCTCGCAATGTGTTCATGATATATAGTCAATATAACAATATTCTGTTTTACTTTTGTAATGACAAAGTAACTATTGTCAGTATCAATAATTAAATCATGCATAATTGTTAACTTTGTACCTGGTATGGTACATTGTACATTATAATTTCATGTCAAAATATACAGAAAGTCTTACAATAAAGAAAGATAGAACTTTTCAACTAGCAGTATTTAATTTTTCCCATAAAATTAGAAACATGTCAACAAACGCCATGTTTGATCTGAAACTGTGAAAGCACAGAACTAAGTACATGTAGTGCTTTTAAGAGTACAACATAATATTTTTAAAGTTGGTACCAACATTTTAACTTTTGTATAAATAATAAAATTAATTTTCTTATAAGCAATCTACCTAATTAATATCAGAATAAAACTGTAAATATATATATGTAATAAAAGCTAATGGAATCATGATCCGGTTTTCTTAAATAGAGTCAGAAATTTCTCTAAAATATTTAAGAATGTTTGCGTACAAGCCAAGTCCATTTATATAAAAAATAAAATTTTAAATTCAGAAGATAAAATAAAGGCAACTAGGGATGTTTTATCTAGTTTTACTGGAAAATCTAGGGCTCCCAATGGACCTATAAAGTTAAAAATTGATAATATTGAAATAAATAAAGAATCAAAGGTGGCGGCTGTTTTTGAGACCGTTTTTACTGAAATCCCAATAACAGTCACACGTAATTTAAATTCCTCATCATCTGTTGCAATCGCGGAATTGAACAAAAATGTTAAAGTCAATAATAAATATTTTGCTTTTAAACCTGTTTCATCAGATGAAATAGTTAACACATTTAGAACCTTAAATTCGAAGAAAACCGGTGATCTCTGGGGTATGTCAGTTAAATTGCTTAGCACTATTATAAATGATATTGCCCCTCAATTATCCCTTATTTTTAACAAATGTATCGAAACTGGTATATTTCCAGATTTGATGAAAAACAGTAAAATAGTTCCTTTGTTTAAAAGTGGCGATAGATTGGATCCCGAAAATTATAGGCCTATCTCGGTTTTACCGACCTTGAGTAAGGTCTTCGAGAAAATAATTTTAAATCAGATTTCAGAGTTTATGTATAGCAGTGGGATCATGCATAGTGAACAATATGGTTTCACCAAAGGCAAATCAACGACTGATGCGGGTGCTGCGCTTCTTAAGCACATTTACGACGCGTGGGAGAAGTCGCAGAATGCAATTGGGGTGTTTTGCGATTTGTCCAAAGCCTTTGATTGTGTGGACCATCGAACGTTACTATGCAAACTAAACCACTACGGTGTACGTAGCGCTGCGCTTGATCTTATTGCCTCTTACCTGAATCAAAGAATCCAGAGAGTTTACGTAAATAATTCTAAATCGTCTGGTTCTCACCTAAAGATGGGTGTTCCACAAGGATCTATTCTGGGCCCCTTTTTGTTTTTACTTTATATTAATGACTTGCCCTTTTTTGTTAAGGGTCTGTGTGACATTGTACTCTTTGCTGATGACACCTCGCTTATTTTTAAAGTTGAGCGTGATAGGATTAATTATGACGAAGTAAACAGTACTTTGTCACGAGTCCTGCATTGGTTCGAAATTAATAATTTAGTGTTAAATGCTAAGAAAACTAAATGCGTAGAGTTTACACTTCCTAATGTAAAAAGTAAAAATTGTAACTTGCTCCTTAACAATGAAGTGTTAGAATTAATTGACTCAACAAAATTCTTAGGTTTAACATTAGATAGAAAGCTCCAGTGGAACCCCCATCTCTCAACACTCGCAGCCAAACTCAGCTCCGCCGTCTTTGCAATTAGAAAAGTTAGACAATTAACGGACATAAATACGGCTCGACTTGTTTATTTTAGTTATTTTCACAGTATTTTATCTTACGGTATTTTATTATGGGGCAGTGCTGTCGAAATTAATTCTATATTTATTTTACAAAAAAGAGCTGTGCGGGCTATTTATAACTTAAAAGCTAGAGATTCTCTGAGAGATGTTTTTAAAGAAATAGGTATTCTTACAGTCGCTTCCCAATACATATTTAATAACATTTTATATATACGGCAAAATTTAAATAGTTATATAAAAAACAGTGACAGACACGCGATAAATACGAGAAATAAAAACAAACTCGTAACGCCAAAGTATCGGCTTCAAAAAGTTAATAAATCCTTCATGGGTCTGAGTATACGCATATATAATAAAGTTCCACAAGATATCTTAGACCTTCCATTTCTTAGTTTTAAATCTAAAATCAAAAGTTTATTGTTAAATAAAGCTTATTATAACGTTCAAGAGTTTTTAGTGGATCGAAATATGTGGAACTTAAGTTGTTGAATCATTTGCAGGATTTATATTATATTATAATTAATATACATCACCTATTGTTATATTTCTTTTGAAAAGAGCAACTGTTGAGTTTCTGGCCGGCTCTTCTCAACAGAGCAGCATTCCGAGCCGGTGGTAGCTTGCTTACGGACGGACTACACTGACCTTTTTTTGTATTGTAATAATTGACGATTCAAAAGTGCGTGTAAATGCCTACTTGAATAAAGATATTTTGAATTTGAATTTGAATTTAATATAATATTATCTTCAAATATTGTAGTCATGTTAATTAATTTCTATATTTTCTTATAATAACTATCAATAATATAAAGGAGTAAAAAAAGTGTTTTATATATATTGTAATAATATAAGACTTAATACAGAAACAAAATATAAAATAAAGAAAAGAAAAACAAATGTGCTAAAAAAAGACAATAAATAATGATAATTAGATATAAAAGTAGACATAGGAGTTATGTAAAGTAGTAAGATAAATAATAAAGATAAGAAAAATAAGTAACATAAGGAAGAAAATAAACATAATACATGCAATAAAACAGAAAACCAACATTCCAAAAGAAATCTCATTGCAGAGAATATTGACGAAAGTAAAGAAAACCCAGGTCGATTAAAAGCTTCGACCCCCCAGAGGCACGTCGGAGGATGGAAGAGTGGAGAAAAATAATAATATTTAAAGCGTTGGTTAAATCATTTCAATTTAAGGTATATGAAAAGTATACATATTGATAAAGTGCAATAAGAAAGGATTTAGCAAGTTCCAAACCGTTCTAAACAGCTAAAAAACTGCAAAAAATATAACGCGCCTGTTTGATACCTCCTAGGTGGTGAGGAAATTCAAACAAAATGTTTGATCACTTTCGCCGTCCGTCACGAAACATGGGTAACCTGCTAGTTATTTATATATGAAAACGATCGATCTAAAGAAAAAACAATGCATATAATAAACATACTACACATATATAATATACATACATTCAATAGTGTATAAAAATAAAATACCCACATTTGATCTTCCTTATTGTAGGATTTAAATTAAGAGCATGTTTTTGAAAATAAAAAGAGACAAGATTTTAATGAAACCAAAAAAAAAAAACATACGAAGAAACGATATTCAGGTTTTAACATTTTTGGGATCATTTCCGGTTTTACTTATGCAAATAAGTTTGGACGGGAACGAAGAAATATAATTGTAGGGGAATGTTAAACACAATCAGAATGCATTTCAAATTCCAGAATTGTTATATTTTGTTATACGTTAAAAATACAGAATAAGATTTGAAAAATGCCTTACTTTACGTAGTCATATCATGTGATATTTTTATTAGTAACTAAAATTTATTTATATAAATTCATATTATACAAAAGTAAATTATTTTTAAATATAATATGAATGTACGTAGAACTCAGTGGTAACACAGTGATGATGGAACCTATTATTTTCCTTTCAGTAGTAACCACTGAAAATACTTATCCGATTATTTACATAAAAATATTTCACCAATGTCAATAAAGTGAAGTAAACATTCCATCAGAACCGTAATATTTTCCTTTTGAATTAACGCTGTTAGAATATTTAAATTAACATTATAGACATAATTAATGTCAATTTTAACAAAAAAATCATAATCTTAGATATGGTAAATGTCTAGGAACTTCGCATATAGTTTTGGGTTTCATTTCGTAGTGTTGGTTTTATAGAACAAAGTTATGTTAAAGCACTCATAACAAAAAGAAGTCTGTTATTTTTGTTCAATGGACGAGAATGAACAATGAATGAACAATGAAAATATATACAAAAAATATTATGGGGTTCTGTCTTTTGTTTTAGATACTTATTTAATCTTATTGGATTAGACCTTTTGAAGATGAAGGTCAGTATGAGTATAATAAGTTATCTCTAAGACGCACAATATTATTAATGAAAATATTTTCTCGATCTTGCAAAGGCTGCTCTGTCTCCGGATTATTTTTCTGCTACAATTTTTGTTTATCCCAAATTACTTGTCGAAAAATATTATTATTAGAGATAAATTTATCTAGATATTATTTGAGATATCTCGTAAGCAATATTTGAATGTAGTATGTGATCTATACCATGCTTTCTTTGTTAAAGTGTTTAAAAGATTATTTAAAAACTTAAAACTTTAAAAAGTTATTTAAAAATCATTTTGCAATTTAGTATTGAAGTATAATCTAACACAGATTTTTTTTTATTCTAGAAAGTTTGCTGTATTTTAAAAAAGGACCTAAATTTCTTTATATATACTTAATTACTACTACCTACTAATTGATATCTTTCATCTGCCATTTTTGTAAAAAATGGTCAAGTAGTATTGTTATAATTTAGTGACGATGCCTCACACTAAATCTTGTGTATTTCCGTAAAAATTAGAACGATTTCTGTGAAAGTGAAAGCGGTAAACAAACGGTATCTCAATATGCAGAGTGACGCAACGGTGTTCTAGAAACCTTAGGTCCAAGTCCTATCTGTGTTAATAAATTTTAATTATACATTTATTTAAATGTATAATTAACATTTACTTAAATTTTTATTTCTTGCTGTAAAGGATAGGAAAGGATATTCACCTTGTCATTAAATTTATCACATAATACCCACAAATCCAATAATTAAATATGAATAACTAATGCTTTACTATAAATTAAATTGTGTCCGCAAAAGTAAACATTTTATGAAAATTTTTATGGAACAAATATTTATTTTAAACTAGCAGACCCGGTCACGCGTTGCTGTGACTATTGTTTTTGATATATTACATTGTAGTAAACTATTTAAGGGGTAACGTTCAGAGTACTTCTGTCATGAAAATCATAATGTTTTCTTACAGTCGATATTAAGCAAAAATAGAAACAAAATTATTTTTTAAATTTAATCCAAATTTATAACACTATTTGTAAATTACAAAGTTTTCAGTAAATAACTTGAAACACTAAACTTACGAATGAGGTAGGTAGGGTAGATACATCATTCGTAATTATTCAATCCAGTCAACAGATACCGCCATCTTTTAGAATTGTTAGGAGCTAACTGCAAAATAATAAACAAATAAAATAATATTGCGACTATGAATTGAGTTGAAAATTATTATATATCTTTTAAGTTAGGTCAAACTGTACGTGGTGTGTAAATTTATTAAAATCGGTTAAGTAGTTTAGGAGTCCATCGGGGACAAACAACGTGACACGTGATTTATACATATTAAGATTTCTGGTGGATCTTTTTTATCATTTAATATTTTAAATAATATGATAAATAAATCGTAAAATTATCCTTTTTTTAATATGTTACTTTATCATTTTAATAAGATGAAATAAAGAATAATGAAATAAAACGTATATAAGTATTTTCAGTAATCGTACTAATAACAAAAATCTGTTTTATTTTTATTGTAGTGCTTTATGATACACAATGTTTTTTGTTTGATTACCTGGTGAATACAAACAAATCTGATGATTTTCCAACATGGGAACAGGCAACATACAATTAACCCCTGGGACTTATTTATGGTCATAGCAAAGGCAAGCCGCACTGGAAACTGTCAGTCGGAATCATTGCGATGCGTGGTATCAACACGTCTTCTCCTTTATACTTTCCTTTCAGTATAGTTGCTTCTATCACGTTGTTCAATAATTTTTTTATCGCTAACCGTGTGCCGTTGCAAAGACGTGATTGGTTAATATTTCTCAACATTATAACTAACGATAATAAAAGGTTTAATTGAAGATTGTGAGGTGGCAATCCTGGTAAATCCAGCGAATTTAAACATTCAGGCGGATAGTTGACGACATCATACATCAACTGATATATCCTCAATTCGCCTGTAATTTATTCTTGAATATTGAAATTTAATTCATATACATCTATGTTTTTTGCAGCCAATCATGCCCTTTCGCTCAACCAATCATGGTTTCTGTAATTTTGAGCAACATCTGGAAACACCTTTTGAATAAGTTCATCTTTTGATCTAGTTAACTGACAAAAACTTTGAGGAAAGTTAATGCAACCAGTCAAGGTGTCTATAGGAAATTTGCCATTACCAATGTCAATGAGTTGTTTAGAGAATATGTCTCCATATTTGTCATTTTGCAATTTGACACGCATATTCTTGCTTAAGTGTAATATAGCATTAAGTTCATCAGCTGGCGTTGATCGTAGAATCACTGGCAATGTTTGACGAAAATCTCCTGGTAATAAAATCATGGCACCACCAAATGGGTTATGATTGTTCCGGAGATCTTGTAAGGTTCTATCTAAAGCCTCCAAAGATTTTTTATGTGCCATCATGCATTCATCCCAAACAATCAATTCATATTGCTGGAAAACCTTTGCCATTGCAGAGTTCCTCGAAATGTTGCAGGTTGGAGTTTCGTTGCTTTGCATGTTTAATGGTAATTTTAGTGCTGAATGAGCTGTTCTACCACCTTCAAGCAAAGTTGCCGCGATTCCCGACGAAGCGAGTGCAAGTGCAATTTTATTTTGTGAGCGAATTGTTGCTAATATCAATGAAATCAAAAAAGTTTTTCCTGTACCACCAGGTGCATCTAAGAAGTAAATCCCTCCTCTTTTATCATTTATTACTTTCATAAGTGTATCAAATACATACTTCTGTAAGTTCATTCAATAGTGGAAGGTTTGTTTGAATTAATTCTTTCAAAGTGTTGAGATCATACAGTTTTTCTCGGTGCAACTCTTGGTTAAAAGCATCATGCATTGGACGATTGGGCGCGGCCAGGCCTAATTGAAATAATAGTTTGTTTGACATCATCAAGCACATGTCCTCAATTGAAATCAATACTTCATTGTAAATTTCTTCGCTTATTTGTATATTTAGATTTCCCCTTCTAATCCGTATTTGATACAAAATATCATCACACATATTATCTTTGTACTTGATCCACAAATCCTTTGGGTTTGATGGGAAGCATGTAGATATGATTATAGAAAACAATGTTCGTATTTGATGAGCTTGTGATGATATAACAGCATCATTGAGAGTTTGATCCCAATGAGCATCATTTTCTAGCAATCGCAAACGTTGGCAAGCTTCTCTGTATGATCCACACAAATCACCATTAACAGTTCGTACATGTTGGAACGATATTGGGCCACGTACATTGACTAATAGCAGTCGTAAATAAAAACATTCATCATTGCTTGGATGTACTGAATAAATTCGACCAATCGCATCGGTAGAATATACATCTGGGTATCCTGAAACTGGTTTTCCTTGATTTCGTGGTATAAATCTCCTTAAGGATTGATTCCAAGTAAAATATTTTGGCATTTCAGAATTCTCTGCATTAATACCAATCACAGCCACATCACTCCCTTTGGTTACATATTTGCAAATGTATTTAATAGATTTTACTGAATGGCAAGATTCAACGTTGATGTGCGCTTTGTAGGTCTTTGATAAAATGGGCGAATATGGAACAATCCAGCGATTATCTATTTCAATATCTTGTTGATTTAATTTGACAATTGTTGATCTTCCATTTTCTGCTGTCGTTCGGCGACGATACAAAGGATAACCGTCAATACCAGTGATTGTTTCAGATATTAATGTCCGTGGATATCGTTTTGAACATTTACCATCTACCATACATGGTAAATTTTGATTAAGAGTTCCATAGGGACCATGTACCATGTTTTTGATAACTACCTCATGCAATCCAGGATCTACTTCTACATTAGGGATTTCAGCTGATATTACTGAATCAACTTCATTTGACTTTATCTTGTCAACTAACCAAATCAAAATATGTGCATGTGGCAATCCCCGTTTCTGCCACTCCACAGAATGCATCCAGCGGCGTGTCTCTCCAAACACATAATGTTTCACAATGAAATCCGTTAAGGATTTCAACTTTTGTATAAAGACTCTGGCTGTGTCTATTTCTGTCCAGTGTGGATTGCATGTAAATGTGATGAACAAATCTGCTGTATCATAATGACAAACATATGACATGGCATTTTGAGCATATTCATGCATATGTCGAGGGCTTACGATGTTTGTTGCTGGAAGAATAGTTATTCGACTAAGATTCTGTGCATTACCATCAGTATTAATCGCATCTCGAAGGTGAATATACTCTTCAGATCTGAGTTTTGTCTGATTCAACCTGATGAATGTTAATCTCTCCGTTTCAATTTTAACATACATGTCTACAACATACTTGTGATATAATCGCCGACGTTTGAGTATGTGATTGTCATCATTAGGCGGTAGGAATAATAGTTCATTGAACTGACTTTTTTGTTGGTTTTAGAACCTGAAAATAGATTTTTGTTTTCATAACATTGAAAATTAAAAAAAAATAATATAGTGACTGATAATATATCTCCTTGCTAAACTAATATTTTTTATTACCTGTAATGGGATTTATCATCTTGTTTGAGAAATCATAGCCATCTTCACCTTGCCAAAATATAATGGGATATTGCAATGCGTCATATGAGCGGTGTGTTTCCTTTATACGTTGTAATTGATCATTCCGACGATGTAAAACAATATCAAGGGATTCCAAGTTTTCTCCAACTACAACGATGGCAACTTCATCAATAGTTGGTGCATTAAAACGTCTTGCATGTTGGCCAACAGGTGTTTTATCAGCTCTGATTACAATTTTGTGATTATCAGATGGCATCAGATCCAGTGCAGTTTTAAACAGCATAATCAATTGATTGTACTCATGAAATAAAGTTTGTAATTCTTCTACAATAGACCTCTTTACTGAATTGTTATTTGAACAACGCATATCAATTTCTTGTGGTGAATTGCCAATGAAATAAATTTGCAAGAATTTGTAATTGCTATCTGACACTGGTAACAGTGAACCTGAGCTATGATATAGTTGGCCTTGTATCTGTAAATTTAAAAAAAATGATTTTTGTGAAATATAAATAATATTTGTTCGTAAAAAGTATATCTGTCTCCTAATTTGAATCCCCAATTTATAATTGATATGCTTAGGTATGTCAATATGTAATAATTAGTTGTAACTAATATCCATCATCAAATAATTATATTGTGTTTCAAAATAATAAAAGTATTGCTAATACTGAATCACCAAATAATATTATGATTAAGTAATATATTTCTTGGGGATTAAGGAACTGAAGGTGAATGACACACCTTTACTTAATTAACAGGAAATTTCGTTCACTAAAATAATAATGATTAACTGCTGTTATACCTACCTTAAAATTTGGCATGAAATTTTCCCGAACTACGTTTGTTTCCCCAAATGACGTCATTTGAAAGCAATTGTTATATTGTTGGATATTTAACAAAAAGTGTATGGAATCTGGTTCTACTCCTGAAACCAATGAGTACAATGACTCTGGTGGTAGATCCAATGGTATCAATTTCACTTTCCCATTTGCGCAACACTATCCATTGGCTTCATTTGCCTTACAATGAGAGCAAACCAAGTTCGTAGATCCAATAGTAACACATTGGTGGTTACTGTAGTCAATTGACAAATCATAATTGAAAGCAGCTCGATTCAAACTTTCGGGATTATTGGTTGAATCTCTCGCTCTCGCTTCCCGCGTTCGTGATATACGAATTCTTTCACGTTCTTTTCGGTCGTCACGTTCTTGTGCAGTATGATAAGATCGGTAATTAGTTTGGTTTGTAGCATTTCGGGTTCTTCTACCTAAATTACTTCGTCTTATAGGAGGCATATCGAATATACTCACCTAAATTATGTCACATGCAATAATTATTAATCACAGGTATTAAAACACTTTGCACAAAACACGATATAAAACAATCAAAATTAATTATTAAATATTATAAACGCTTTTTAACGCGGTTTGTTTGACAGATGCAATGACGTGAAAACTGATGACAATTTATGTCGGATTCCAAAACTAAAACAAAAGAAAGAATATTCCAAGGCCAATCAAATCTTATAGCTCTTAAATTTTTTGTCTTTTCAATTTGGTCGGGTTCACGATATTATCACTCTTGCGTGAACCTGCACACACATATATTTGATTGAATTTGAACTTTGTGCAGAGATAATAAAGTGCGAATTGACTCTTGGACGTCAGCAACACATCTACATTGTTTAGACAAAAATGAGTGCTTGTAATTTAATATGAACTTTATTGTATAGCAATACAGTTCAAATTGACTCTAAATTTAGTTAGAAAATATTTGTATAGGAAAAAGAAAAGGGCTCTTTTAGGGTTTTCCTGGAAATTATTCGAATTTTTCTCGCCGTAAGAACCATCCTTGGGCTTCAAGGAATATTTAAAAAAAAGAATTGTTAAGATTGGTCCATGCGTTGTTGAGTTGTGCGCTTACCAACACATTTTGCGATTCATTTTTATATAATAGATAAGTATTTTGTATCACGACTAGGTTAGTAATACAGGTCATGCCACAAATAATTTAAAATGACTACGATATTAAATATCAATTGTTCATATTTTTACGTTATTGTTCAATGTATAAAATGAAAAATAAATATAAACTATAATTCAAACAAAAAAGAAAACATTAGCCTCACTGATAAAAATAACAACACATTATCAGGATCATTAAAATATAATATATATATCCTTTGTTTGGTAGACAATAAAATAAAAAGAGAGTAAATAACTAAGGAAGCATTCGTCCTGACACTCTCTATTCTATAATTAATTAGTCGGAGATCGTGACTAGCCCATAATGAGGAACTGTCTGATAATTTGTTATATATACTAGGTTTTATTGCACAAATTAACAGTTTTAAAAAATAACAAGCTCAAGGTTAAGGAACCTTGATAATTAAATAAAAATATTAGCTAGCTAACTAGCTTAGCTACATTTTTATTTAACAAAACAAAAATATCTTATAATTTTATCCCTTAATTAATATTGAATGACATTTATATTAGACATCAAAAATACAGCTATATTATACTTGAAGCAATTAAATATTAAATATAAATAAAGTGACATAGAAAAACAATAGTCTCAAGTTTGTGAAAGACTAGAAGTAAATATAGCAATAAACCATATGTATTAATAATTCAGTGATATTATAAGTTAACCTATTGAAATAATTTAAATGTAATCTCCCGCTGTGATGAAAATTTTCGTCGCCATTATCCGGGACCAGTGCCTTGTCCGTGAGATAATTCTTCGGTATTCGGAGAATAATATCCTTATCCTATTCAAAGAGAAATTTTATAATAATATTATTTCTTCCACACAGATAATTTTATTTAATAAGGTAAGTAAAACAATATTTTCTTAGAGTTATGTTATAGTTCAAATAATTGTGAATGATCCGATAGTACATCTTTTAAAAGCCATTTAGAAGTCTTATATTATTGCTATACATCGCTTGAAGTTTTTTATTAAAAAAAAAATTGAATATTTTTATTCAAGTAGGCATTTACACGCCCTTTTGTATCGATCAATTATTACAATAAAAAAAGGTCAGTGTAGTCGGTCCGGGAGAAGGCCACCACCATCTCGGAATGCTGCTCTGTTGAGAAGAGCCGGCCAAAAACTCAATAGTTGCTCTTCTTAAAAGATATTTTACAGTCTGGGGATTGTGTTATAATATTTCTTTTAAAAAGAGCAACTAAATGATATACATTTCAATATCTTGAGTCAACAATTTAAGTTCCATATATTTCAATAAGATTTATTTAATATTACATTTTTTATTTTTGATTTAAAACTAAAAAAAAAAGGTCAAAGATATCCTGTGGAACTTAATTATTTATGCGTATTCTCAAGTCCATGAAGGATTTGTTAACTTTTTGAGGACAAAATTCTGGCAAAACTATTTAAATTTTGGTGTTTAAATAATATATAATTAAATATTTATTTATTTAACATTATAATATTAAAAAATAAAATAAAAATAACTTTTGTTTAGAACCAAGTTTTAATCTCATTGTGATAAGAAAAGTGCATCTTAAAATAAAAATATTATTTAATTAAGCGGGTAACGACCCGGCGAAAATAACGCTAAATCTATTCTTCAAAATTATAATTAATAGTAAAGAAATTACATTTACCTATTTTATGATTATCTCTTTTAATTTCCCTGGAAACCACCATCTTTTCTAGTTTTAACATACGAATTAGAATTTTTTAACCACTCTTCGCCAACAACTTTTCCTTTTCTAAAGAAGAGATGTCATCCGGTGCTATTGGAGTAAACATTTTGAACATATTATTATTAGCACTCTGTTGTTTAGACTTTCCGATCTCTTATTTTTATTCTGAAATTGCAATACAATTACAGTTCAATTTAAATAATAAAGATTATAACAATGTATATACATATATTTTGTGTATATATATATATATATATATATATATATATATATATATATATATATATATATATATATATATAAATTAGCTGATTGTTGAGTAATACTATATTAGTTCAATTTGCAACTGTAGTACATATACAAATAACTTTTTACTTGTTAGTTAGGGTCAGGCACAAATTATTAAATGTCAGAAACGTCTAAATGTGAATTTTTATATTATATTTCAACAATAATAATACTAATCGAACAACAGTGACCGACAGTAGCTTTTGCAGCACCACAGTTAGTTATTGTTTAATTTCAAATTTTATTTTTAGTAAGCATTTGTATATTCGTATGACATTAAAATCCGTATCATATTTTTTTCCGAAACAAGATTTTAATATAACTCATGTTAAATAAAGTTTCATTATTTTTAGAAGAATCATTTTGGGGTAGTAGTCTAAGTAATCCTAATATGTTGCTGAATATTAAAAGAGGAATATCAGATTACGTTAAATCCAAAACTGTAAGAGGAAAGATTTCAGAACTATTTATATTATTCGTAAATAAACATAAAATCTAAAAACTTTTCTTCACAACGGAGTGATGGATAACATTCCGAAGCGAAATATATAAAAATGGTGACTCACAGTTCTCAATTTATAGTGGAATGTTTGGGAACACTGAGAGATAGCTTTCATTGCTCACATTAATGTTGTATCACATTAATGTGAGCAATGAAAGCCATGAATGAAAAATGACCCGATAAAAGTGTTTTTTTTTTTATTTTGAGTACAAAATAGAATACTACTACAAATATACTACAAAAATAAAATTATGTGTGATTGTGAATGAATGTTATTTATTATTATGTTCTAGTATTTTTTCCAAACAGTAATTCTATTTTTACAATAAAATCAAAGCATTTCATTATTTTATTGATTTTAATCCAGTCCGATAAAACAGTGGTATTTTAGATATTAAATAACTGAATTCCTAACATATATTGATGTTAGTATTGTTATTAGGTGACAATTTTTTATGACTATTCCGTCAAACTTTAAAAGTGGTTTTCTGAAATTTAAAAAATCCAACTTTTTAACCAACAAAGATCTTTTTTGTTGCTAGAAAAAATCGATTCGTTATTTCAATCTACTGACACGATTTTAAAAATAAAAACTATCTAAATATGTTTCATTTGGAATTTAACATCAAGTAATCGTGTATCTACGACAGTGGTCTCTTTACAGAGGATAAGCCTGCTGTACATTCGTGTGACGAACGACCCTAATAAAACTAAAATATTAGATAGTAAGCGTCTCTGGTTATATTATACCAATTTATTTTTTATCTCATGTTTCTGTGTTGGAACGGAAGATTTTTGGAAATATTATTGTGTTTAAGTTATACACCCGTCTGATACAACATGGTTCTAACTACCATGAACAACAATAAAAAAAAAGATTAATATGTTTTTGTTACCCTCCAGCACTCTAAAGATAAGGTATAAAAGCTATATAATGCCAATCTCTTTGATAAAGGTGGTTTTAACCCAGTCGAGCTTACCCATAAACCAGCTTTTTACATAAAAAAAACTATCTGTCATATCGCGTTAGGTCTTATTATTAAATCATTAATTTTGTATTCATATTTAGTTTTTATTAAAGTAAAGATAAAGGATTGTAAGTTTGATATATGACATCTAAAAATAAAAAAAGTAACAAAATTTTAGAAAAGTACATTTTGAAGAAAAATGTTAAAAGTCACAGATCATGAAATTGAGATATGTATAATGTAAATAGGTCTCGAAGAGTAAATAATATATTTATGATTACCAAGGCAACTGTTACTTACTGTACTGAATGGATATTTCTGAATGTTAAGGTTTCAATTATACCTTTACAAATACAAATTTATAATTCTGAAAAAGTGAGCACAAATAACATCATTATTGTATTTGTTAATAAACGTTAACTTTCACAATTAAGCCCTACCTAGTTTGACATTTGGGGGGATACTTAAATCATTCTTCGTAATATATTGTGCATATTTTTCAAAGGTTTTATTATACTTACAAACTGAATAGCTATCTGATGACCGAACGTTCGTCACTAATACAAAATAAAACAATATTTTATGGAGTGATTTAAGATAAACTTTACTACTCTCTAAGACTTAAATACTGTTGGCGCTAATTAGATGATGTTTTTGTAATTGTATACCAAGAGCAGTTTCAATTACCTTAATGGTTTTTATCTTTTCATATAAAAGATTGACTACTAGGATAGGATAGATAGTATTATAATATTAAGTCTATATTTCGCCCAAACTGCAAGTTACGGTTAATATTACGGTCAACTAAGGGGGAAATCAAATTATATAATTCGGGAGTTTCTGTATTACTTGGGGTTGCAGCTATGGTAGTATTACGTAAGCGAACTTTCCAAAATGGCAATATAAGAATCATTGAACATATAGGTAGCATTATAAATCTGGACATCAATAACAGTGATAACGGAACTTGTTTTTAATTCAGAAACGGATATATTTTCATAAAGCATCAGTATTAACTTTTGGTAACGTGCAATATACGTGAATCTACTAAAATCAGCCATCTAACGAATTTCAATAGGGATCTTGCTGCTATCGGATTGAAAGCTAATCCTTTATACTATAAAATGAAAAGCAAGTGCTTAAATTTCAAAAGTAAGACAGTTACAATAGTATTAGATCAGTATTAAAGTAGTAGTAGTAGTAGTTAAAAATGAGATGATGTAAAAAGAAAATCCATTTATTACGTGGACATCTTGTTTTTACTAATTTCAAACACTTTAAAGTGTTAAATATTTATTCTTTATTTGATTAAACCTAAATAACTTTTTTAGGACGTCGGAAAAAAAAAATATTACAATGTGTATTTTTGCACATACTAGAATTGACTAGACAGAGATCTTTGTATTTGGCTCTTAAACATTAGCCCATACCATTAGTATGAATTTACTTAACATAAATACAATGTATGTAAATACATTGTTGCTTGCAAATTTTTATTCGAATATATCCCTCTATTTTTTATATGCGCACTCCGTGCATCTCGATTGTTTTCAATGATTTGTGTGGAAAACGCGATATATTTTCAAAATGTAGCAAGTAAATGTCCCTTGGGCATTGTTTCGTATTTTATAGTTGAAAATTATATATTGTTAGAAAATATGAAAAACTTTTATTTTTCTATTAATCGGATTATCGCTCGTATTCCTAAAAATGGTCTTCAAAATGAGTTCATTTATGTTAGTGTTTCTGTTTCAGAGCGGGCAAAAATTCTTGTAGTAGTCTGAATTAATTGATATCGGCACAATATAACAATTTCTTTCACGTTTTCCATCATACGTCATCTCAGAGGCGACATGCTTCTTCGATATATAATATTTCTCGCACTCCTTGCATGTCATCTTCCACCTACCTCCTCTTATATCAATCAACATCAACACTTAAAACTCATTACACGCCTCTCATCCCTCCAGATTGCAGGACTACCATAATATGACAAATGATTACCACTTCCTGTATACTTATTTCTTACTTTATTGATTCTAGTTACAATACGCACCTGCATTTCATCACAACATTTGATATTTCAGTCGCATGTTCTTGCCTTTCATGTATTTCTCACGTAACCTAGAATGCAGATACATACAACATGACTTTTTTGTACGACTCTTTTATATATTTTCTATTGCAGTCTAAGGGGGAAACGTTACATAGCGCTTATGAAATGTAATCTATATAAGATTTTATAATTTAAATAACATTATTATAAATTTAAATGCTTTATAATAATTTAAAAATACTTTTTAATAATTTTCACACACCAGAATCGAAATTTGTTTACATTACATTTTTAAATATTATTATTTTCAAGTCAATCAAGTTAGCGTCAACTTGTGTCAAGCCTTTTTTTTGCATTGGAAAAATAGGGCCTCCACCTCTCGGGTCAGGCGGGAGTTTGCAGTCCTCAGATTGCGGGTCTCGTCAGCCTCAGTACGGTTGACAAGCGTATCCACCATCTCCATCAAGTCCCGCGAGGCTTCTTTAAAGGCCTTAATCATGGTGCCTTCAAGGTTGCCGGACTTACGGCTGACTTCCAGAATGGAAGCAGCGCTTTTGCCCGCCAAGGCTCTTAGCTCCTCAGCCCCGAGGGATTCAGAGTCAGGCCTACGAGAGCCTCCCTGCCGAGACTCCTCCTCGGAGCACGTCACATTGCCGGAGGAAGGCGCCTGCTTGCGAAAAGCCCGTGCTGCCAGCGTCTTCTCTATCTTCGCATCCGCAAGTGCAACACTTAGCTCGGAGTCACTATCGGACGCGTTGCTGGTAACCTCAACAACCCCACTAAGAGGTTGCTTGCGCGAGCCTTCTACCTCGTGGTCGGACATGATGTCCGAACCACAGAGGTCTTTTAAGACACCTACAAACCTTAAAAATAACTAAAAAACTACACCACAATTATCACTAACGCTAAGAAGAAAACAAAAGGAAAGAAAAAGCAATTAAAACCTCAAAAAACAACTAAATAAACAAATAACCATCGGGGCCCTGAAAAGGGTCTTTTAAATCACCGATATAAAACAGCAACGAAATGAAATCCTACATCAACTTCCAACCTCAACTTGTGTCAAGCCTAGGTTAAATAAAAATATATATATATATATATATATATATATATAATATATATATATATATATATATATAATATATATATATATATATATAATGTTTCTAAAATTATTCATTTTGAAAATGTTAGTGATTATTTTTAAATATAATAATTATACACTCAATAATAATGTATTAATATAGTGATTACAAAATAATTACATATCAAATCGGCGGTTTGGTCCTGTCAGGCTGACTAACAAAATAGTACAAAACGGTTAGCTAATTACTCTAAAATAATTATAAACTAATTATCCTACTTTATTAAATATTTAAAATGAGATGATTAAATTTGTACAGAAATAACATATAAAAGCACAAACGTACAAATAGTTGAATAAATTATAATCGCAAATAAATAATTATTATAGTCTTTAGAACGCATATGTGGTATTGTGGTGATCTACGTCTTATACTTATTTATGTCTTACATTTATATATATGTTAGTACACTGTTGTACAAAGCTAAGGTATACTTATTACAAAATATATTTCCAGCTAAAACCTCAAAACTCAAGTTCCTTGCACTTTCTTTAGTTTCACAATTATAGTTTTATATAAAAAGCATGTAATTTAAGCCTCTTCTTATATTTAATGTGTTTGTATAATTTTTTAGTTATTAATATATCTATAGCAATTTATGTAAATAAATATTTAAACAAAACTATTTAACGGCCTTAATTGGCACTGTTCTTTATTATATTCGATACGAGTGAAGTTGTAATTTCTAATGTACTTTTAATGTTAATATCTAGTTTTTAAAGGTAAGATATAAAAAGACAATTGGTACACCTAGGCAAAGTCTAGCCTGTCAACAACAAGGTGATAATAAAGCAATAAAATACAAAAGATTTATAACAATAAGTAATATTTTTGATAGGATTGTATTTCGTTTTTTTGGTATCCTTTTTTTTATTTTCTATAATTATACTCGTTCACTTTAGCTGCGGACTTCCTCAACGCTCCTGTTTTGGTGGGTTTTTCATAGAATTTTTTATATTTTTATTATAAACATAATCCTATAGTTTGACTGTACTCTAGAGTTCCACATCAAGACAATAAAATCAATCATTAAACATTTAATTTACTTTCAATTGGGGTTTTATACATTTTACAATCTGACATATTGAATCTAGAAGCTAACTGTTCAATATACTGTTGTTGATCCACAGTTATTACATTTCCATATTTATCTACATTTATTCTTATGCCGAAATATTGGCTTACTTGTCCCAAATCTTTTAATTTAAATTCTGCACCCAAAACACATTTTAAATCTTCAGTTTGAACAGAATTATTAGAGAAAATTAGTTAATCGTCAACATACAGGGCCACAATAATTTTAAAATTATCTTTTGTTTTTGTGAACAAACAAGGCTCATACTGACTATTTTTGAAATCCAAGTTACAAAGCAAATCTTTAACTCTGTCATACTATGCAAGAGAAGATTGTTTTAATCCGTAGCTTACTCTTTTTAATTTTAAAACCTTTCCCCCACTTTTGTTCACAAAACCTTTAGGTAATGACATGTAAATAGTTTCTTTCAAAACACCGTTTAAAAAAGTTGTAGTTACATCTAAGTGATCAATACTCAAATTCAACTTAACACTGAGAGCAAATAATAATCTAAGTGTGAAATGTCTTACAACAGGTGAGAAGGTATCAGTATAATTAATGCCAGGTTTCTGCGAAAAACCTTTGGCCACAAGTCTAGCCCGGAACCGCACATTATTGTCCACATCTAACTTTTTGTTAAGCACCCACCTACACTTTATAATTGTCACATCACCTGGGTTGTCAACGAGCTCCCAAGCATCATTGTTCTCAAACGACTGCAGCTCGTCGGCCATGGCGCGTTTCCACAGCTCACTCTCAGTCCCCAAGAGAGCCCCTGAGAATACAATCTCCTTGGATGCTGGAACAGTACTGGAAAGACACATATAGCCATACCGATCAGGTTGACTTCTGTGACGCTTGCTAGGCACTTCTGTCTCCTGCTCTGAAGTTGATGTCATCTGGGCTTCTGGTACTGAGTCATCTGTAGTTAGAATTTCAGTTAATGTTTCATTTCCATCCTCATACACAGAAGAATCTGAATGGCAGTCTTCGGAAACATTCCGTGATGCTTCCTCCACTGAATCTGCATTCTCTTCCGGTATGCCAACTGTAGGTGTCTCTTCATTAGGAATCCAGATAGCCGATTCCTGACTTTTTTTTTCGGTACCTAATTCTTCTTCCATAAAGATAACATCTCTGCTGGTAACAAGAGTTTTCTTAATAGGATTGTATAGCCTGTAACCCTTTACATTTTCACTCTAGCCAACTAATATGTGCTCCACAGACTTCTTATCCCACTTCAAACGACGTTCCTTAGGAACATGGACCATGACTCTGCATCCAAACAAACGTATGTTGCTTAAGTCTGGTTTTCTCCCATACCACAATTCATATGGAGTTTTCTGAAGTCGTGATGCAATGGATCTATTTTTCAAATAGACAGCAGTGTTTGCTGCTTCCGCCCAAAATTTTTTACCCAGCTTTGCATCATACAGCAGATATCTAGCCTTCTCAACCACAGTACGGTTGGCTCGCTCGCATAGACCATTCTGTTCAGGTGTATAATTATTCGATCTATGATGAATTATACTCTCTTGCTTTAAAAAATTCTCACACTCTTTGTTGGTGTACTCTAGTCCATTGTCTGACCTTAGTATTTTTATCTTTTTATTTAACTGATTTTCCACCATTGCATTGTTTTAAAGATCTTGAAATAAGTAAATGCTTCATTTTTCTTTCGAAGAAAATATATAAATGTCATCCTACTAAAATCATCGACAAACAGTATAAAATATCTTGCACCATTGAATATTTTTTTTTTTTTTTGTTTTTTTTTTTCGCGGACAGTTGTTCATTAAGCAACACATAGTTTTTTGTCCTCCGTTTTTTAATTTCATTATATAGTGAAACTTTACATATATACATTAAAAAACCTTACTTAATGTACTAGAAGTAATTCTACATACCTGGCATAAATAAACTTTCACAACAAACAAGTTTTGGATAATATCACAAACGGATCTACACACACAACTACGTAAGAACATGGATGAGATTGTCAATATGTTTGAGTCCCGTATGGATCACTTTGACAAGGAACTTGCACTTTCACAAGCTTCAAAAACTTCTTCTGGCACTTGTAAGGATCTCCCAGGACTTGCAGCTGAATGCTCCGCTTTCAAGAGTCTTGTTTGGAAAACCCTATCCATGTTGCGGCAGCAGTTACAATTGTTGTCAGAAGGATTTGATAAACACGAAGCAAGATCACGAAGTAAAATTCTCTTGTTTCATTTTTTACAAGAGACTACCGATGAGAAGACAGAATCCATAATTAAATCTGTGATGTTTGACCGCATGAAGCTGCCAAGTTCAGTAACAGAGAACATTGATATTTGTCATCGACTCGGCGCTAAAAGAGACAGACCACGTCCCATATTAGTCAAGTTTCTTGGTTTAAAAAATAGAAATCTTGTTTGGAATTCAAAAACCACACTTATCGGAAGTGGCTGCACTTTATCTGAGTTCCTCACAAAGCCCCGGCAGGAGGTTTTCATGTATGCACGCAGGCATTTCGGTATCAAGAACTGTTGGACTTCAGAGGGGAATATAGTCTTAGTCTTGCCGGATAAAAGTAGGAGTAAAATAATTTCTTTAAGCGAGCTACAACTGCTACTTGACAGATTTCCTTCTTCAACTGTTTCCTCTTTGGCAAATCAGGAACATAAGCATATCTTCCAGAACTCGCCGGGCTCTTAAGGTAACTAAGTAATTAAGTTAATTAGTTGCTTAAAAAGTTGTGTTCACTTCGCGATCGCTATTGCGTCTTTAAAATATCTAAACATGTTTAGTGTTACGCTGCGTTCCCTTTCATTTGCCTTAATACTTTAAAAACGAATACAATGTCGACTTTAAATAAATTAATATTACTTTCTTATTTCATTTGTTTTGACATTTATCAGTTAGTTGACACTAGTGAGCGTTCGGAAAGTTGTTACTGCGAGGTGTTACCGGTTTTTAAAATATTATTGTTTTATTTTTGTTTGTTACATTATTTAATATTGTTTTAATCTTAAAATGTATGGTTGTTATATACTTTTTGTTTTTGTTTTACTGTAAATCATTTACAACTATTTTTTTTTTCTTTTTATTACTTTTACCTAATTATTAGTTTACTATCGAGACTTTACCAGATTTTTTTTAAACGTATTTTTTATGCTATGCCATGTATGTAGTAAAATTGATTTTAGGAAAACTATAATTTTGTTGATTTTTTTAATAGTCTTGTATATTTTATATAATTTTTTTTTTTTTTATTTATATTATATTAATTTATTTTATTTTATTCTATTTTTTAACTATTTTTAATTTTATATGTCGGATATACTGAATATTGATGATGACTATTTTTCTTGTACTTCTAATGATGATTTTCTCAGTGTTTCCAGTAATTCTTCTTCCTCCCACAGCAATTTATCTTCCCTATATACTCAAATTAATTCAGTCTTTTGTAACAATTCTGAAAGCCTCAATATAGTTCACATTAACGCACAAAATATTCCGGCCCATTACTCCGATCTTCTCGCATCATTTAACGGTGTCAGTGTCGACGTTATTCTGGTCTCAGAGTCCTGGTTAAAACCTTCTCTTTCCACCTCTTTCTACAACATTCCTAACTTCAATCCGATGCGTAATGACCGAACTTCTAAAGGAGGTGGAGGTGTCTGTATCTATCTCCGTGACAATATTTCCTTTAACATAGTTAAGCAATTTTCTGACCCTTCTCCCGAACCTTATCTTGAATACCTTTTCATTGAAATTATAGCTCATCATACTAAAATTTTAGTTGGCGTTCTTTATAGTCCTTCGCTTCAGGTCAATTATTTCAATACTTTCGAATTCCTCCTCGATATACTATTTCCTTCCTATAGCCATGTTATTATAATGGGTGATTTAAATACATGTTTAGTCAAAAATGACTTTAGAGCTCCAAAACTTGAATCCCTAATTTCCTCCTTTAATTTGACCTTGTTTCCCCTCTCTGAGACCCATTTTCCGCCTAACTCCAAGCCATCGCTTCTTGATCTTATCTTTGTTTCAAAGTCTGAAAATGTTCTAAGTCATGGTCAACTAACAGCCTCTTTCTCTTACCATGACCTCTTATTCCTTCGCTATAACTTACCTTTTTTCAAACGCAAACAAAAGTGTATATTTCGTCGCAGTCTTAAAAGTATTAACTCTAATACCCTTATATCTGATGCACTTAATATAAATTGGTCTGCTCTGTAGGACTCTCAGAGTGTTAATGAGATGGTTACCATCTTTAATGCAGAAATAATTAAGCTGTATGATGTCCATGCTCCAGTTAAGCAAATAAGAGTTCGACATCTTCCTGCACCTTGGCTTACTCCTACAATTAAAAACTCATGGCCAAACGGGATAAAGCTAAAAAAAATTGCAAAAAAGATGCATCTCCAGATAAAATTAAAATTTACAAAACACTGCGTAATCTTTGTAATAGAATGTGATATGCGATGGATAACAAACAGCTTACGATACTCGTTCTTCTGGATTTTAGTAATGCATTTAATTCAGTGAACTTTGATATTTTGCTTGGTATCCTCTCCACTTTCTCCATATCTCCTTCCGTTTTAAACTGGTTCAAATCATATCTTTACGGGCGTCGGCAGATTGTGAAATCCGATGAGAGTTCTTCTCATTGGACAGATCTTTCTGCTGGTGTACCTCAAGGCGGCGTACTATCTCCATTACTGTTTTCTATATTTGTAAACGAAGTCTCTAAAATAATATCTTCTTCCTACCATCTCTATGCAGATGATTTGCAGCTTTACAGACACGACACTTTTTCTACAATCGAACAGGGAATAGCATCTATCAACATCGACCTTGAAAACATACACTTATGGGCAGAAGAATATGGTTTACTAGTTAATCCAATTAAGTCGCAAGCTATTATAATTTATAACAAGCAATCTCGCAATAAAATCAATTTTTCCACCTTGCCTTCTATTCTTTACGATGGTACTCCAATACAGTACCTAGATACTGTAAAAAATCTGGGATTAACCATGGACTCCCATTTCACTTGGGTAGCTCACTTCAGCGATATAAGCAGGCGCCTATATCGTTCGCTACACTCACTTAAACGTCTTCAAAATTTACTTCCCTTTAAAACTAAAATTATACTAGCCCAATCTCTCCTACTTCCTCTTCTTGACTATGCTGACATTTGTTATTTAGATGCGACTGAAGAGCTACTTGACAAAATTCGATCGACTTCAGAATTTATGCATCCGTTTTATCTACGGGTTGCGTAAATTTGACCACATTTCGGAATACCGCCGTGAGTTAAAGTGGCTCCCTATCCGCTTCCGCCGGAATGTACATGTATTAACACTTCTCTATAAAATTCTTCTAAAATCTTCTCCTTCTTACTTGCAAGATCTCTTTCAATTATGTCCACCTAGACAATTGCCTGAGCGATCTTGTGTTTCCTTAAAATATCTTGAGGTGCCGCACTATAACACTGCCTATTACCGCAAATCCTTTTCTGTTCTTGCTGCTCAACTCTGGAACTCATTACCTCCTCACTTGTACAAAGACTGTCCCACTATTACTTCCTTTAAGGTAAGACTGAAGAATTACTTCCTCTCCCTCTAAAATGTCCTCGGTATATATATTATATTTATGTAAGTATGTATTTTATTTATATTTTTGTATATTTAAGAAATATGTGTTTATATATTCAGATATAAATGTGTATGTATGTAATTTGTATGTATTTAATATATATTAGAATATCTTTTTAATACTCTTAATATATATGTTTTTATATTTTTTTTTTCGATATTTATTGTACCTACACCGCGATTATCAAAATATTTTTTCCGATAACGAAGGGTTTCTGGTAGAGATCTCTTTTAAGAGATAAGTCATCCTTTTTGTGTATACTATATTTTAAATAAATTGTATATTGTGATTTACTGGTGCATAAATAAATAAATAAATAAATAAATAAATAAATAAACTAGTTTCCATTGGTCCACAAAGGTCTGTATGGATTCTATGCAGCGTGTCTGTGCTTCTTTTACCCACATGTGAAAAGGGTAATCTTTCCTGCTTTCCCTCACAACAAGTTATATCAAAATTGTTTTCATATGACTAACCATCCACCATATTTCTCATTTTATTCATGTCCTGACTATTAATGTGGGCCAGCCTTCTGCGCCATAGTTTGCCACTTATCGCCGGTGCAGCCAACATACAACTTTGTGTGTGCAACCTCAGCTTATATACACCGTCCGATAAATCAGCGGTGGCTACCAAAACATTACTTTTGTTTCGTGTGTAGCAGTGTTTTTCACCAAAACTGACAGTATTTCCATTTTTAATAAGCCCACTTACTGATAATAAATTTGTTGTCAAACTAGGCACGCATAGCACATCTTTTACAGTAATTTCGAATATTAAGTCAGAAACAATGTCGACGTCTCCGGAACAAATAACTTTACTACTTGTACTTCTTTTTTCTTTCTTTTTTCTTTAATAACGGGCATTGATTTCGATAATTACCATTTTCTTTACATTTATAGCATGTTATTGTTTTCGTAGATGAATCTGTCATTGCTGTCACTTTCTTCTTGTTTGACGTTGAGAGACCGCCATATTTCTTTGGCTTATTATTGCCAGAGTAAGATTTACTTCGCGCGGCAAATGCAGCTCCAGTCCCCGCACTGTCAATGTCACTTGTCACTTCCATGTCAAGTAATTTCGACTTTATGATATCTGCAGTTATCGAAACACCCGAATGTTCTATTGCCATAATCATAGGAGTATAACGATCGGACAAACCTGCTAATAGTAATGAGCCAACCCATTCGTCTATTATTGAAAAGCCCGTGCCATTTAACCTTTGTGCTGTCTCGACCATTCGAGTCACATATGTCGTCATAGAATCACAGTTTTCTAGTCGTACGGATATCAAATGACGCAGCAAGGTTATTTTTTGAGAAACCGGAGTCATCAAACATGATCTTTAACGTAGTCCATAATTCTGCCGAGCTCTTGGTGTTCTTAATATGCACGTAAAATGATGGGTCAATAGTTAATATTAGCTTTGCCTTCGTTTTTGCGTCGTCCACTGGCTTAACCTCAAAATCTGGCGTCAGTTTGATGTACTTGTCCATCCCTTCGATCACCAACAGATTTACAGCCGCGAAGCTTCACTCATCATAGGTCTCTCTTCCTTTTAGTTTAGGAACACTGGCAATATAGTTCGTAGTCATGTTTCCGCGATACAGCTTTCACTAATTATCTATTTTAAACAAAATAACTGATAATAGCGTGATACGCCCATAACTTCTAATGAAACAAGTGAAGGTCGCTAACAGACTGACTTTATTTCTAAAAGTATACATAGACAATCATAGAATTTATTACACATTACACATTGTACCATAAATATTCATAGTGTCTACATTGCACAAGAGATGGCGTTACTAGTAGAAGAATACAATTAAGAAATACTTTTATTATTTTGATACATCATTATAACATAATTGTATACAAAATTTAAGCTAGGAACAGGAAGTATCACTTCCAATCAGTAACAAAATAAAAGAACTTTGACTTTCAATAACACCTAAACTACTGTTACAATTAAATGTGTTTTCAAAATCTAACTTCTTATATTATTACACAAAAGGAAAAAAATTAAGGTTTAAAGTAGCTAGATTTTTTACAAGGAAGTTACAGAGGTTTGAAAATGACCCGAATCACTTAGAGAAAAAGACAGTATGGCTGTGTATTTTTGCTCGAAACAGCGAGGGCACTTCGGTGCCTCTGAATTGATTATAGTATCGGAAGTCATGCTTATAGCAAGTGCCTAGAAACTGTTTTAGGTTAATATGTACTTAGTCATTATTATTTATTAATTTATACATTTTTCTTTATTAAGCATAAGAAAACCTTATCTTTTGATTTATTAACTATATCGAAATCATATATTACATGAAATAATAAACAAAAAAGAGTCACGACTTTTAATTAAGAGCGCTGCAAGATTTTTTTCAATGAACGCGTAATTTGAATCTTCGTCAATTAAGCGTACCTTTGACTTTCAGAAAGCCTTAATAGAACGTTCTTATTATCTTTGACTTGAGAATGAAAGAGTTTTAATTAGTTTTATCCTATTTGATACTCTACTATTGATGATATTAAATGAAATTTTCCATCACTATTTTATCAATAACTTGAGCTTGACTAATATCGTTGAGAACTAATTGTGCCGAAAGATAAAAATATTTCTATAACGATTTTAATTGTTTCATTGCAACTAATAGTATATATATGTGCTTAAGAAAGATTCTGAGAAAAACAATATAGACATCTGAGACACGGTAACTCAATTGGAAGGACGACCCTACAGTATATCAAAGGTCCATTGTACAAGTAGTCCCCGCGATATTATTAGTTACATTCGATTAAAATAATAACAGATGGCAAACAATTGACGGAGATAGACATTAAATAAGATAAAGTAATAATAATAAAAGTTACACAGACTTATTCAATGACACTAGTTTTATATAAAACTAGACTGCTTTGTAAGGTCTTAATAGATACATAATAGCGGCCTTTTGTAATCTTAATATGTATTGTAATAATATGTTTTTATTGCTTAAATAATATTTGATCTTCGTATCTAAAATTTGATATATATTACGTTTCAGTACATTTACAGCGCAATTACTTTTGAAAGACCTTGGGTCACGTGAGATCGCGGTGATTTATTATTACATACTATATTCCAAAGAGCCATTTTATATGCAGACATCATAGTTTATGTCTGCTAGTAATACACTCATGATTTGTTCAGAACATATAGTGGCTATAAATTATAAATTTACTTTAATATTTAAATTATTAAATCATATACGAGGGAACTTCCCGGCCCGAAGGGCCGGAAAGGGTCAAATGTCACGTATAAGGTTGGCACCCATCCTATTTTGTAGCCTGATTCAATAGCTTTTTTTTGAAGTATTACACATTATTGTGTGATTTGTGGGTGATAAGTGATGCGCGTGCATACAGAGTCATTTAGGTCATTATTATATAGTAAGGATGTTATGATGACTATTTAAACTATGTTAAAGAACTAATATGTAATAAAATATTACATCCATTTCAAGATTATATCTTTATGAATAACTATTAATATTTTAACCAATGTTCGAAAGTCAATGTGATGTAGCTGAATACTTTATTCTGTAATTTCTAAGAATCATAATGGATATATGACAGATGTCGTACTTAGTAAGACTATGCAAAAGTTATAGCGTTATTACTAAAGAAATTATATTTTTGAGATGGAATATCGTAGAAGGAAAAGGAAATGTTTCGGATATTTGGCTATATCATAAATAATAATTTTATAATTATGTTATATGATATATGTGTATATGTATGTATCTAATGGCTTTAATGATCTTTATTTAGAAACAGCATAATTAAAACATAACTACTATAATGTTAGATAACACAGTCAGTTAAAAATATAATAAGCATTTTAATGAAGGTCGGAATTCAAGCTATATTTAACACAGTCATGAATAAATTACTGAGAGCAGAAATAAGAGCGTACATGTATTTGAATATATTATGAGTAGAATAATAAACTCATAACGATGCAAAAGCAACAGGTTTTAAACATAAACCTACTTATGAGTTATAAAATTAACGTAGGATTTTTCAAGGCACACACATAATATATGGACATCATTTAAGTTAATTTTTACGGTCAGCGAATCATTTTAATTTGTTTTATTTAGCAATATACTTCCATAAAGTTTGCAAAAAATCTTTTTTTTTATTAAATGCCCTTTTGACATCTCATAGGTAGTTAATTGATCCCTTTACTAAAAAAATCATTCGGACGGGAATCAATAAAATCTTTGAAGGTGGTTTGGACTGCTCCATCGGAGTTGTAGTTTTTCATTTGCAATAAGTTATACTAGCACAAATTAAGAAAAAAATGTATTTTGTTGGAGCAAGGTCCGGGCAGTACGGTGGATGTCTTAGATATTCCAATTGAAGCTCTTCTAATTTGGTAGCCGTCTGTTGTGCAGAGTCTAGCGTTGTCGTGAAATAGCAGTGGCTTAGAGTGATTGACCAGCGCCAGTTGTTTAGCAGCTAGATTTTCCAACATGGTTTGCAATTGCTGACAACAAAAATCTGCCATGTAATGACACGGCCACCAGTCCAGAGCTTACCATTATCATAGAGCATTCACTTTTTATCACAGGTAATGATTCGATTTAAAAACCCTTAGATATTGTGCCATTTAAGTAATGTATCGCAGCAATCGACACGTGTTTGCCGGTTTGCTTCACTCAGTTCGTGAGATAACCAGCTTTTAAGCTTTTTAATCTTTCCTATATGCTTCCAGTGTATTATCAGTTTTGTCACTAACACCGCAGACTGCAGCTAATTTGGACGTGGCTTGCGATGGATTCGCTTCTACAATAGCCAAATTCAATTTTTCATTATCAACTTGCGTCTGCGGCCGTCCACGGGGCTTATTTTGTAGATCAAAATTTCGTAGAATATTTATATTTTTACACCATTACATTAATCGTGTAAGCAAAAAGTTTTGAAGCAGTTCCAAAAAGTTTTATAACATAAAATGCTTGCTAGTAAAAAACTAGGTATAGACCACAAACTGCTTGCAGATATTTTAAATGACATCTATGCTAATTTATACTGAATGAAAATATTTATCGATATTGTCGAATTTTGGCTGAACCCGGAGACAAACTAACTTTCGAGAGATTGAAAAATATTTCCATTAATAATATTATGCGTCTTAAAGTTAACTTATTATACTCATATCGACTTTCACATTCAAAAGGTTCAATAAGATTAAAAGAAAAAAAAAAAGATAAATAAGAAAAACCAAAGCCAAAATGCCAGCTAGGTTATTCTTAATATATATTCACTTTACTGTGGTCTTCCATTACACAAAAAATACCAGGCTTATACTTTTTGCAAAGTGTTTATAATTTTTTTTTTTCAAAATTGTATAATCTTAACATTTAAGTTAAGCAATTTGTTTTAGTGAAAAGATTTTTAGATCTATTTGCTACCATTCATCTTTTGGTGTTTAACATAACAATTAATTTACAGAAACATTGGCAAATTGTTTGTTTTTGTTACTGTTGTTTCTGTAATATTTATTGATCTCACTTCATCTTGAATTTAAAATAAGTGCTCATTAAATCATAGTTACTTGAACCATTTTACATTTTTAATTCATGTCACAATGAGATCCATTACGTGTAAACAATCTTAAAACCGTAAGATCTGTTTTTCTAAACAGTTCCCAATCTTTAAAATTGACGTGAGCTCCTGAAATACAAACCTAGTTTCTTAAAGTTTATGTATTATATTTTCATATAAACTCATCTCAATCAGACGGAACTTTCTAGTGTATTATTGTAAAGTTGTACGATTTTCCAAATGTATTTTTATTCTAAACTTTCTTTTTATTTTAATTTAGTATTTGCACATTTAATTATTTTTTGACATGACACGGTTTGTGTAACATGATCTTACTATTACTTGACTGACATTTAAATCCTGAACATATTGGGTTTTGAAGACGTAAAGAGTTTGCGGTATTTTTATAATACCTAAATAAATATATTAGTTATTACATTTAAGAACAATTGCCTCAGTAATACGGAAAACTTTTTCTTTTTAGGAAAAAAAGGCTACTTACATCCTACAAATAGAACCGTAATATTGTTTGAATCTTTCATTAGACTAGAGAATTTTCTGTTCACTGAAGTATAAAAGCAGAGCTTTTTATATGCCTTGTCTATCTTTGAGGGAAATGTAGAATCACGAAATTCTAAGCGTTGAAAGAAACATTATAATAATATGATCGATGATCCTTAATACTAAATCTTGTCAAGTTTCATAGATTGTATCTGAATTTGCCAGGCTAGTTTCGAATCTAGTCAGGGTTTTCGCGTGGCAGAACTGCGGTGTGAATTACTAATTATTCTCCGCGAGAATATTGGTAGCGTGGGGGGATGTGGAGGTTTCGTGCAGGTCTAAGTCAATTATCGTAGTAAAAGATTTTGTACACAGAACTAAATAGGTCAGTATTGATATTTAACACATTGATTTTTATTTTTATAGTATTAAGAAATTCAGCAGTTACCTACTACTATTAAACCTAACTTTTAAACTGTAATCATGTTTTGCTTACTCATTACTCAGGTTTCATAAAATTAATTTACTTTTATTTAAGAAATGAAAAGAATTCAGAATTCTCGTTTAGTATTTGTTGATTTGGGATACATAATGTAAAATAACTGTCTTTGTCCAACAATTAATTATTATTACACACAATTTAGAATTTAAGTTCGCAAAAAGATGGATACAAAAATATTAATCGATATTTGGAGTTCTTTTTAATGTATATTTATTTCATTGATTTATTCTTTTACCTATCAATTAAACTTTCAGAAAGACTTTTAGACTACATTTGTGTCGTATAATACTTGTAGAAAATCTTTTAAATAATACTAAGAGCGAAGTACGTGTTACCAATGACAATGATTGGCCAAAAAGGTAAGGTAACTTCGTACCGACGTCGAATCCATAAAAATAGCAAGTAATGTTTCCAATTTATAGTTGAATGTCCCGGACGACCGACGGTTAGAGTGAAGGCAGACCAAAGTCACCGGGAAATCTCACAGTCATATTTACATAGAAGTTCCCTTAAATGAGCAAAATAGCTTTTAAGAGGATACTAAAAATTATCAGAACGTTATCAAGGTTATTTAAAAAGTTATAGTTATTGTAAAAGTCCAAAATTATTTTTAGAAAGCAATATGCTCAATAATCGCATTCTCCTTTGGTATTATATAATAAACCGTATCGTATTATTTTAGGAACCGGATTTTAATATACTAACATAAATAAAACATTCTTAGTTATTAGAACCATAATTTTGTTTCCAATTGTTTTATATTTGTTGGTAAAGATTAATCTATCAAACTACGTAATGATCAAAGTTATACAAGGAAAGCTCCAAAGTATTTATATTATTTGTAAATATATAAATGAACTAAAACTTTTTTGAGTAAGGGAGTGCTGGGTAACTTTCCAAAGCGAAATAGATAAAAATCACCACTCACTTTTCTCAATTTACATTAGAATGTTCAAGACCGCTTAGAGAGCAGTCATTAAACATTAATGAACGCGTAATTTGAATCTTCGTCAATTAAGCGTACCTTTGACTTTCAGAAAGCCTTAATAGAACGTTCTTATTATCTTTGACTTGAGAATGAAAGAGTTTTAATTAGTTTTATCCTATTTGATACTCTACTATTGATGATATTAAATGAAATTTTCCATCACTATTTTATCAATAACTTGAGCTTGACTAATATCGTTGAGAACTAATTGTGCCGAAAGATAAAAATATTTCTATAACGATTTTAATTGTTTCATTGCAACTAATAGTATATATATGTGCTTAAGAAAGATTCTGAGAAAAACAATATAGACATCTGAGACACGGTAACTCAATTGGAAGGACGACCCTACAGTATATCAAAGGTCCATTGTACAAGTAGTCCCCGCGATATTATTAGTTACATTCGATTAAAATAATAACAGATGGCAAATAATTGACGGAGATAGACATTAAATAAGATAAAGTAATAATAATAAAAGTTACACAGACTTATTCAATGACACTAGTTTTATATAAAACTAGACTGCTTTGTAAGGTCTTAATAGATACATAATAGCGGCCTTTTGTAATCTTAATATGTATTGTAATAATATGTTTTTATTGCTTAAATAATATTTGATCTTCGTATCTAAAATTTGATATATATTACGTTTCAGTACATTTACAGCGCAATTACTTTTGAAAGACCTTGGGTCACGTGAGATCGCGGTGATTTATTATTACATACTATATTCCAAAGAGCCATTTTATATGCAGACATCATAGTTTATGTCTGCTAGTAATACACTCATGATTTGTTCAGAACATATAGTGGCTATAAATTATAAATTTACTTTAATATTTAAATTATTAAATCATATACGAGGGAACTTCCCGGCCCGAAGGGCCGGAAAGGGTCAAATGTCACGTATAAGGTTGGCACCCATCCTATTTTGTAGCCTGATTCAATAGCTTTTTTTTGAAGTATTACACATTATTGTGTGATTTGTGGGTGATAAGTGATGCGCGTGCATACAGAGTCATTTAGGTCATTATTATATAGTAAGGATGTTATGATGACTATTTAAACTATGTTAAAGAACTAATATGTAATAAAATATTACATCCATTTCAAGATTATATCTTTATGAATAACTATTAATATTTTAACCAATGTTCGAAAGTCAATGTGATGTAGCTGAATACTTTATTCTGTAATTTCTAAGAATCATAATGGATATATGACAGATGTCGTACTTAGTAAGACTATGCAAAAGTTATAGCGTTATTACTAAAGAAATTATATTTTTGAGATGGAATATCGTAGAAGGAAAAGGAAATGTTTCGGATATTTGGCTATATCATAAATAATAATTTTATAATTATGTTATATGATATATGTGTATATGTATGTATCTAATGGCTTTAATGATCTTTATTTAGAAACAGCATAATTAAAACATAACTACTATAATGTTAGATAACACAGTCAGTTAAAAATATAATAAGCATTTTAATGAAGGTCGGAATTCAAGCTATATTTAACACAGTCATGAATAAATTACTGAGAGCAGAAATAAGAGCGTACATGTATTTGAATATATTATGAGTAGAATAATAAACTCATAACGATGCAAAAGCAACAGGTTTTAAACATAAACCTACTTATGAGTTATAAAATTAACGTAGGATTTTTCAAGGCACACACATACTATATGGACATCATTTAAGTTAATTTTTACGGTCAGCGAATCATTGTAATTTGTTTTATTTAGCAATATACTTCCATAAAGTTTGCAAAAAATCTTTTTTTTTATTAAATGCCCTTTTGACATCTCATAGGTAGTTAATTGATCCCTTTACTAAAAAAATCATTCGGACGGGAATCAATAAAATCTTTGAAGGTGGTTTGGACTGCTCCATCGGAGTTGTAGTTTTTCATTTGCAATAAGTTATACTAGCACAAATTAAGAAAAAAATGTATTTTGTTGGAGCAAGGTCCGGGCAGTACGGTGGATGTCTTAGATATTCCAATTGAAGCTCTTCTAATTTGGTAGCCGTCTGTTGTGCAGAGTCTAGCGTTGTCGTGAAATAGCAGTGGCTTAGAGTGATTGACCAGCGCCAGTTGTTTAGCAGCTAGATTTTCCAACATGGTTTGCAATTGCTGACAACAAACATCTGCCATGTAATGACACGGCCACCAGTCCAGAGCTTACCATTATCATAGAGCATTCACTTTTTATCACAGGTAATGATTCGATTTAAAAACCCTTAGATATTGTGCCATTTAAGTAATGTATCGCAGCAATCGACACGTGTTTGCCGGTTTGCTTCACTCAGTTCGTGAGATAACCAGCTTTTAAGCTTTTTAATCTTTCCTATATGCTTCCAGTGTATTATCAGTTTTGTCACTAACACCGCAGACTGCAGCTAATTTGGACGTGGCTTGCGATGGATTCGCTTCTACAATAGCCAAATTCAATTTTTCATTATCAACTTGCGTCTGCGGCCGTCCACGGGGCTTATTTTGTAGATCAAAATTTCGTAGAATATTTATATTTTTACACCATTACATTAATCGTGTAAGCAAAAAGTTTTGAAGCAGTTCCAAAAAGTTTTATTACATAAAATGCTTGCTAGTAAAAAACTAGGTATAGACCACAAACTGCTTGCAGATATTTTAAATGACATCTATGCTAATTTATACTGAATGAAAATATTTATCGATATTGTCGAATTTTGGCTGAACCCGGAGACAAACTCGCTTTCGAGAGATTGAAAAATATTTCCATTAATAATATTATGCGTCTTAAAGTTAACTTATTATACTCATATCGACTTTCACATTCAAAAGGTTCAATAAGATTAAAAGAAAAAAAAAAAGATAAATAAGAAAAACCAAAGCCAAAATGCCAGCTAGGTTATTCTTAATATATATTCACTTTACTGTGGTCTTCCATTACACAAAAAATACCAGGCTTATACTTTTTGCAAAGTGTTTATAATTTTTTTTTTTTCAAAATTGTATAATCTTAACATTTAAGTTAAGCAATTTGTTTTAGTGAAAAGATTTTTAGATCTATTTGCTACCATTCATCTTTTGGTGTTTAACATAACAATTAATTTACAGAAACATTGGCAAATTGTTTGTTTTTGTTACTGTTGTTTCTGTAATATTTATTGATCTCACTTCATCTTGAATTTAAAATAAGTGCTCATTAAATCATAGTTACTTGAACCATTTTTCATTTTTAATTCATGTCACAATGAGATCCATTACGTGTAAACAATCTTAAAACCGTAAGATCTGTTTTTCTAAACAGTTCCCAATCTTTAAAATTGACGTGAGCTCCTGAAATACAAACCTAGTTTCTTAAAGTTTATGTATTATATTTTCATATAAACTCATCTCAATCAGACGGAACTTTCTAGTGTATTATTGTAAAGTTGTACGATTTTCCAAATGTATTTTTATTCTAAACTTTCTTTTTATTTTAATTTAGTATTTGCACATTTAATTATTTTTTGACATGACACGGTTTGTGTAACATGATCTTACTATTACTTGACTGACATTTAAATCCTGAACATATTGGGTTTTGAAGACGTAAAGAGTTTGCGGTATTTTTATAATACCTAAATAAATATATTAGTTATTACATTTAAGAACAATTGCCTCAGTAATACGGAAAACTTTTTCTTTTTAGGAAAAAAAGGCTACTTACATCCTACAAATAGAACCGTAATATTGTTTGAATCTTTCATTAGACTAGAGAATTTTCTGTTCACTGAAGTATAAAAGCAGAGCTTTTTATATGCCTTGTCTATCTTTGAGGGAAATGTAGAATCACGAAATTCTAAGCGTTGAAAGAAACATTATAATAATATGATCGATGATCCTTAATACTAAATCTTGTCAAGTTTCATAGATTGTATCTGAATTTGCCAGGCTAGTTTCGAATCTAGTCAGGGTTTTCGCGTGGCAGAACTGCGGTGTGAATTACTAATTATTCTCCGCGAGAATATTGGTAGCGTGGGGGGATGTGGAGGTTTCGTGCAGGTCTAAGTCAATTATCGTAGTAAAAGATTTTGTACACAGAACTAAATAGGTCAGTATTGATATTTAACACATTGATTTTTATTTTTATAGTATTAAGAAATTCAGCAGTTACCTACTACTATTAAACCTAACTTTTAAACTGTAATCATGTTTTGCTTACTCATTACTCAGGTTTCATAAAATTAATTTACTTTTATTTAAGAAATGAAAAGAATTCAGAATTCTCGTTTAGTATTTGTTGATTTGGGATACATAATGTAAAATAACTGTCTTTGTCCAACAATTAATTATTATTACACACAATTTAGAATTTAAGTTCGCAAAAAGATGGATACAAAAATATTAATCGATATTTGGAGTTCTTTTTAATGTATATTTATTTCATTGATTTATTCTTTTACCTATCAATTAAACTTTCAGAAAGACTTTTAGACTACATTTGTGTCGTATAATACTTGTAGAAAATCTTTTAAATAATACTAAGAGCGAAGTACGTGTTACCAATGACAATGATTGGCCAAAAAGGTAAGGTAACTTCGTACCGACGTCGAATCCATAAAAATAGCAAGTAATGTTTCCAATTTATAGTTGAATGTCCCGGACGACCGACGGTTAGAGTGAAGGCAGACCAAAGTCACCGGGAAATCTCACAGTCATATTTACATAGAAGTTCCCTTAAATGAGCAAAATAGCTTTTAAGAGGATACTAAAAATTATCAGAATGTTATCAAGGTTATTTAAAAAGTTATAGTTATTGTAAAAGTCCAAAATTATTTTTAGAAAGCAATATGCTCAATAATCGCATTCTCCTTTGGTATTATATAATAAACCGTATCGTATTATTTTAGGAACCGGATTTTAATATACTAACATAAATAAAACATTCTTAGTTATTAGAACCATAATTTTGTTTCCAATTGTTTTATATTTGTTGGTAAAGATTAATCTATCAAACTACGTAATGATCAAAGTTATACAAGGAAAGCTCCAAAGTATTTATATTATTTGTAAATATATAAATGAACTAAAACTTTTTTGAGTAAGGGAGTGCTGGGTAACTTTCCAAAGCGAAATAGATAAAAATCACCACTCACTTTTCTCAATTTACATTAGAATGTTCAAGACCGCTTAGAGAGCAGTCATTAAACATTAATGAACGCGTAATTTTGAATCTCGTCAATTAAGCGTACCTTGACTTTCAGAAAGCCTTAATAGAACGTTCTTATTATCTTTGACTTGAGAATGAAAGAGTTTAATTAGTTTTATCCTATTTGATACTCTACTATTGATGATATTAAATGAAATTTTCCATCACTATTTTATCAATAACTTGAGCTTGACTAATATCGTTGAGAACTAATTGTGCCGAAAGATAAAAATATTTCTATAACGATTTTAATTGTTTCATTGCAACTAATAGTATATATATGTGCTTAAGAAAGATTCTGAGAAAAACAATATAGACATCTGAGACACGGTAACTCAATTGGAAAGGACGACCCTACAGTATATCAAAGGTCCATTGTACAAGTAGTCCCCGCGATATTATTAGTTACATTCGATTAAAATAATAACAGATGGGCAAATAATTGACGGAGATAGACATTAAATAAGATAAAGTAATAATAATAAAAGTTACACAGACTTATCAATGACACTAGTTTTATATAAAAACTAGACTGCTTTGTAAGGTCTTAATAGATAAATAATAGCGGCCTTTTGTAATCTTAATATGTATTGTAATAATATGTTTTTATTGCGTAAATAATATTTGATCTTCGTATCTAAAATTTGATATATATTACGTTTCAGTACATTTACAGCGCAATTACTTTTGAAAGACCTTGGGTCACGTGAGATCGCGGTGATTTATTATTACATACTATATTCCAAAGAGCCATTTTATATGCAGACATCATAGTTTATGTCTGCTAGTAATACACTCATGATTTGTTCAGAACATATAGTGGCTATAAATTATAAATTTACTTTAATATTTAAATTATTAAATCATATACGAGGGAACTTCCCGGCCCGAAGGGCCGGAAAGGGTCAAATGTCACGTATAAGGTTGGCACCCATCCTATTTTGTAGCCTGATTCAATAGCTTTTTTTTGAAGTATTACACATTATTGTGTGATTTGTGGGTGATAAGTGATGCGCGTGCATACAGAGTCATTTAGGTCATTATTATATAGTAAGGATGTTATGATGACTATTTAAACTATGTTAAAGAACTAATATGTAATAAAATATTACATCCATTTCAAGATTATATCTTTATGAATAACTATTAATATTTTAACCAATGTTCGAAAGTCAATGTGATGTAGCTGAATACTTTATTCTGTAATTTCTAAGAATCATAATGGATATATGACAGATGTCGTACTTAGTAAGACTATGCAAAAGTTATAGCGTTATTACTAAAGAAATTATATTTTTGAGATGGAATATCGTAGAAGGAAAAGGAAATGTTTCGGATATTTGGCTATATCATAAATAATAATTTTATAATTATGTTATATGATATATGTGTATATGTATGTATCTAATGGCTTTAATGATCTTTATTTAGAAACAGCATAATTAAAACATAACTACTATAATGTTAGATAACACAGTCAGTTAAAAATATAATAAGCATTTTAATGAAGGTCGGAATTCAAGCTATATTTAACACAGTCATGAATAAATTACTGAGAGCAGAAATAAGAGCGTACATGTATTTGAATATATTATGAGTAGAATAATAAACTCATAACGATGCAAAAGCAACAGGTTTTAAACATAAACCTACTTATGAGTTATAAAATTAACGTAGGATTTTTCAAGGCACACACATAATATATGGACATCATTTAAGTTAATTTTTACGGTCAGCGAATCATTTTAATTTGTTTTATTTAGCAATATACTTCCATAAAGTTTGCAAAAAATCTTTTTTTTTATTAAATGCCCTTTTGACATCTCATAGGTAGTTAATTGATCCCTTTACTAAAAAAATCATTCGGACGGGAATCAATAAAATCTTTGAAGGTGGTTTGGACTGCTCCATCGGAGTTGTAGTTTTTCATTTGCAATAAGTTATACTAGCACAAATTAAGAAAAAAATGTATTTTGTTGGAGCAAGGTCCGGGCAGTACGGTGGATGTCTTAGATATTCCAATTGAAGCTCTTCTAATTTGGTAGCCGTCTGTTGTGCAGAGTCTAGCGTTGTCGTGAAATAGCAGTGGCTTAGAGTGATTGACCAGCGCCAGTTGTTTAGCAGCTAGATTTTCCAACATGGTTTGCAATTGCTGACAACAAAAATCTGCCATGTAATGACACGGCCACCAGTCCAGAGCTTACCATTATCATAGAGCATTCACTTTTTATCACAGGTAATGATTCGATTTAAAAACCCTTAGATATTGTGCCATTTAAGTAATGTATCGCAGCAATCGACACGTGTTTGCCGGTTTGCTTCACTCAGTTCGTGAGATAACCAGCTTTTAAGCTTTTTAATCTTTCCTATATGCTTCCAGTGTATTATCAGTTTTGTCACTAACACCGCAGACTGCAGCTAATTTGGACGTGGCTTGCGATGGATTCGCTTCTACAATAGCCAAATTCAATTTTTCATTATCAACTTGCGTCTGCGGCCGTCCACGGGGCTTATTTTGTAGATCAAAATTTCGTAGAATATTTATATTTTTACACCATTACATTAATCGTGTAAGCAAAAAGTTTTGAAGCAGTTCCAAAAAGTTTTATTACATAAAATGCTTGCTAGTAAAAAACTAGGTATAGACCACAAACTGCTTGCAGATATTTTAAATGACATCTATGCTAATTTATACTGAATGAAAATATTTATCGATATTGTCGAATTTTGGCTGAACCCGGAGACAAACTCGCTTTCGAGAGATTGAAAAATATTTCCATTAATAATATTATGCGTCTTAAAGTTAACTTATTATACTCATATCGACTTTCACATTCAAAAGGTTCAATAAGATTAAAAGAAAAAAAAAAAGATAAATAAGAAAAACCAAAGCCAAAATGCCAGCTAGGTTATTCTTAATATATATTCACTTTACTGTGGTCTTCCATTACACAAAAAATACCAGGCTTATACTTTTTGCAAAGTGTTTATAATTTTTTTTTTTCAAAATTGTATAATCTTAACATTTAAGTTAAGCAATTTGTTTTAGTGAAAAGATTTTTAGATCTATTTGCTACCATTCATCTTTTGGTGTTTAACATAACAATTAATTTACAGAAACATTGGCAAATTGTTTGTTTTTGTTACTGTTGTTTCTGTAATATTTATTGATCTCACTTCATCTTGAATTTAAAATAAGTGCTCATTAAATCATAGTTACTTGAACCATTTTTCATTTTTAATTCATGTCACAATGAGATCCATTACGTGTAAACAATCTTAAAACCGTAAGATCTGTTTTTCTAAACAGTTCCCAATCTTTAAAATTGACGTGAGCTCCTGAAATACAAACCTAGTTTCTTAAAGTTTATGTATTATATTTTCATATAAACTCATCTCAATCAGACGGAACTTTCTAGTGTATTATTGTAAAGTTGTACGATTTTCCAAATGTATTTTTATTCTAAACTTTCTTTTTATTTTAATTTAGTATTTGCACATTTAATTATTTTTTGACATGACACGGTTTGTGTAACATGATCTTACTATTACTTGACTGACATTTAAATCCTGAACATATTGGGTTTTGAAGACGTAAAGAGTTTGCGGTATTTTTATAATACCTAAATAAATATATTAGTTATTACATTTAAGAACAATTGCCTCAGTAATACGGAAAACTTTTTCTTTTTAGGAAAAAAAGGCTACTTACATCCTACAAATAGAACCGTAATATTGTTTGAATCTTTCATTAGACTAGAGAATTTTCTGTTCACTGAAGTATAAAAGCAGAGCTTTTTATATGCCTTGTCTATCTTTGAGGGAAATGTAGAATCACGAAATTCTAAGCGTTGAAAGAAACATTATAATAATATGATCGATGATCCTTAATACTAAATCTTGTCAAGTTTCATAGATTGTATCTGAATTTGCCAGGCTAGTTTCGAATCTAGTCAGGGTTTTCGCGTGGCAGAACTGCGGTGTGAATTACTAATTATTCTCCGCGAGAATATTGGTAGCGTGGGGGGATGTGGAGGTTTCGTGCAGGTCTAAGTCAATTATCGTAGTAAAAGATTTTGTACACAGAACTAAATAGGTCAGTATTGATATTTAACACATTGATTTTTATTTTTATAGTATTAAGAAATTCAGCAGTTACCTACTACTATTAAACCTAACTTTTAAACTGTAATCATGTTTTGCTTACTCATTACTCAGGTTTCATAAAATTAATTTACTTTTATTTAAGAAATGAAAAGAATTCAGAATTCTCGTTTAGTATTTGTTGATTTGGGATACATAATGTAAAATAACTGTCTTTGTCCAACAATTAATTATTATTACACACAATTTAGAATTTAAGTTCGCAAAAAGATGGATACAAAAATATTAATCGATATTTGGAGTTCTTTTTAATGTATATTTATTTCATTGATTTATTCTTTTACCTATCAATTAAACTTTCAGAAAGACTTTTAGACTACATTTGTGTCGTATAATACTTGTAGAAAATCTTTTAAATAATACTAAGAGCGAAGTACGTGTTACCAATGACAATGATTGGCCAAAAAGGTAAGGTAACTTCGTACCGACGTCGAATCCATAAAAATAGCAAGTAATGTTTCCAATTTATAGTTGAATGTCCCGGACGACCGACGGTTAGAGTGAAGGCAGACCAAAGTCACCGGGAAATCTCACAGTCATATTTACATAGAAGTTCCCTTAAATGAGCAAAATAGCTTTTAAGAGGATACTAAAAATTATCAGAATGTTATCAAGGTTATTTAAAAAGTTATAGTTATTGTAAAAGTCCAAAATTATTTTTAGAAAGCAATATGCTCAATAATCGCATTCTCCTTTGGTATTATATAATAAACCGTATCGTATTATTTTAGGAACCGGATTTTAATATACTAACATAAATAAAACATTCTTAGTTATTAGAACCATAATTTTGTTTCCAATTGTTTTATATTTGTTGGTAAAGATTAATCTATCAAACTACGTAATGATCAAAGTTATACAAGGAAAGCTCCAAAGTATTTATATTATTTGTAAATATATAAATGAACTAAAACTTTTTTGAGTAAGGGAGTGCTGGGTAACTTTCCAAAGCGAAATAGATAAAAATCACCACTCACTTTTCTCAATTTACATTAGAATGTTCAAGACCGCTTAGAGAGCAGTCATTAAACATTAATGAACGCGTAATTTGAATCTTCGTCAATTAAGCGTACCTTTGACTTTCAGAAAGCCTTAATAGAACGTTCTTATTATCTTTGACTTGAGAATGAAAGAGTTTTAATTAGTTTTATCCTATTTGATACTCTACTATTGATGATATTAAATGAAATTTTCCATCACTATTTTATCAATAACTTGAGCTTGACTAATATCGTTGAGAACTAATTGTGCCGAAAGATAAAAATATTTCTATAACGATTTTAATTGTTTCATTGCAACTAATAGTATATATATGTGCTTAAGAAAGATTCTGAGAAAAACAATATAGACATCTGAGACACGGTAACTCAATTGGAAGGACGACCCTACAGTATATCAAAGGTCCATTGTACAAGTAGTCCCCGCGATATTATTAGTTACATTCGATTAAAATAATAACAGATGGCAAATAATTGACGGAGATAGACATTAAATAAGATAAAGTAATAATAATAAAAGTTACACAGACTTATTCAATGACACTAGTTTTATATAAAACTAGACTGCTTTGTAAGGTCTTAATAGATACATAATAGCGGCCTTTTGTAATCTTAATATGTATTGTAATAATATGTTTTTATTGCTTAAATAATATTTGATCTTCGTATCTAAAATTTGATATATATTACGTTTCAGTACATTTACAGCGCAATTACTTTTGAAAGACCTTGGGTCACGTGAGATCGCGGTGATTTATTATTACATACTATATTCCAAAGAGCCATTTTATATGCAGACATCATAGTTTATGTCTGCTAGTAATACACTCATGATTTGTTCAGAACATATAGTGGCTATAAATTATAAATTTACTTTAATATTTAAATTATTAAATCATATACGAGGGAACTTCCCGGCCCGAAGGGCCGGAAAGGGTCAAATGTCACGTATAAGGTTGGCACCCATCCTATTTTGTAGCCTGATTCAATAGCTTTTTTTTGAAGTATTACACATTATTGTGTGATTTGTGGGTGATAAGTGATGCGCGTGCATACAGAGTCATTTAGGTCATTATTATATAGTAAGGATGTTATGATGACTATTTAAACTATGTTAAAGAACTAATATGTAATAAAATATTACATCCATTTCAAGATTATATCTTTATGAATAACTATTAATATTTTAACCAATGTTCGAAAGTCAATGTGATGTAGCTGAATACTTTATTCTGTAATTTCTAAGAATCATAATGGATATATGACAGATGTCGTACTTAGTAAGACTATGCAAAAGTTATAGCGTTATTACTAAAGAAATTATATTTTTGAGATGGAATATCGTAGAAGGAAAAGGAAATGTTTCGGATATTTGGCTATATCATAAATAATAATTTTATAATTATGTTATATGATATATGTGTATATGTATGTATCTAATGGCTTTAATGATCTTTATTTAGAAACAGCATAATTAAAACATAACTACTATAATGTTAGATAACACAGTCAGTTAAAAATATAATAAGCATTTTAATGAAGGTCGGAATTCAAGCTATATTTAACACAGTCATGAATAAATTACTGAGAGCAGAAATAAGAGCGTACATGTATTTGAATATATTATGAGTAGAATAATAAACTCATAACGATGCAAAAGCAACAGGTTTTAAACATAAACCTACTTATGAGTTATAAAATTAACGTAGGATTTTTCAAGGCACACACATAATATATGGACATCATTTAAGTTAATTTTTACGGTCAGCGAATCATTTTAATTTGTTTTATTTAGCAATATACTTCCATAAAGTTTGCAAAAAATCTTTTTTTTTATTAAATGCCCTTTTGACATCTCATAGGTAGTTAATTGATCCCTTTACTAAAAAAATCATTCGGACGGGAATCAATAAAATCTTTGAAGGTGGTTTGGACTGCTCCATCGGAGTTGTAGTTTTTCATTTGCAATAAGTTATACTAGCACAAATTAAGAAAAAAATGTATTTTGTTGGAGCAAGGTCCGGGCAGTACGGTGGATGTCTTAGATATTCCAATTGAAGCTCTTCTAATTTGGTAGCCGTCTGTTGTGCAGAGTCTAGCGTTGTCGTGAAATAGCAGTGGCTTAGAGTGATTGACCAGCGCCAGTTGTTTAGCAGCTAGATTTTCCAACATGGTTTGCAATTGCTGACAACAAAAATCTGCCATGTAATGACACGGCCACCAGTCCAGAGCTTACCATTATCATAGAGCATTCACTTTTTATCACAGGTAATGATTCGATTTAAAAACCCTTAGATATTGTGCCATTTAAGTAATGTATCGCAGCAATCGACACGTGTTTGCCGGTTTGCTTCACTCAGTTCGTGAGATAACCAGCTTTTAAGCTTTTTAATCTTTCCTATATGCTTCCAGTGTATTATCAGTTTTGTCACTAACACCGCAGACTGCAGCTAATTTGGACGTGGCTTGCGATGGATTCGCTTCTACAATAGCCAAATTCAATTTTTCATTATCAACTTGCGTCTGCGGCCGTCCACGGGGCTTATTTTGTAGATCAAAATTTCGTAGAATATTTATATTTTTACACCATTACATTAATCGTGTAAGCAAAAAGTTTTGAAGCAGTTCCAAAAAGTTTTATTACATAAAATGCTTGCTAGTAAAAAACTAGGTATAGACCACAAACTGCTTGCAGATATTTTAAATGACATCTATGCTAATTTATACTGAATGAAAATATTTATCGATATTGTCGAATTTTGGCTGAACCCGGAGACAAACTAACTTTCGAGAGATTGAAAAATATTTCCATTAATAATATTATGCGTCTTAAAGTTAACTTATTATACTCATATCGACTTTCACATTCAAAAGGTTCAATAAGATTAAAAGAAAAAAAAAAAGATAAATAAGAAAAACCAAAGCCAAAATGCCAGCTAGGTTATTCTTAATATATATTCACTTTACTGTGGTCTTCCATTACACAAAAAATACCAGGCTTATACTTTTTGCAAAGTGTTTATAATTTTTTTTTTTCAAAATTGTATAATCTTAACATTTAAGTTAAGCAATTTGTTTTAGTGAAAAGATTTTTAGATCTATTTGCTACCATTCATCTTTTGGTGTTTAACATAACAATTAATTTACAGAAACATTGGCAAATTGTTTGTTTTTGTTACTGTTGTTTCTGTAATATTTATTGATCTCACTTCATCTTGAATTTAAAATAAGTGCTCATTAAATCATAGTTACTTGAACCATTTTTCATTTTTAATTCATGTCACAATGAGATCCATTACGTGTAAACAATCTTAAAACCGTAAGATCTGTTTTTCTAAACAGTTCCCAATCTTTAAAATTGACGTGAGCTCCTGAAATACAAACCTAGTTTCTTAAAGTTTATGTATTATATTTTCATATAAACTCATCTCAATCAGACGGAACTTTCTAGTGTATTATTGTAAAGTTGTACGATTTTCCAAATGTATTTTTATTCTAAACTTTCTTTTTATTTTAATTTAGTATTTGCACATTTAATTATTTTTTGACATGACACGGTTTGTGTAACATGATCTTACTATTACTTGACTGACATTTAAATCCTGAACATATTGGGTTTTGAAGACGTAAAGAGTTTGCGGTATTTTTATAATACCTAAATAAATATATTAGTTATTACATTTAAGAACAATTGCCTCAGTAATACGGAAAACTTTTTCTTTTTAGGAAAAAAAGGCTACTTACATCCTACAAATAGAACCGTAATATTGTTTGAATCTTTCATTAGACTAGAGAATTTTCTGTTCACTGAAGTATAAAAGCAGAGCTTTTTATATGCCTTGTCTATCTTTGAGGGAAATGTAGAATCACGAAATTCTAAGCGTTGAAAGAAACATTATAATAATATGATCGATGATCCTTAATACTAAATCTTGTCAAGTTTCATAGATTGTATCTGAATTTGCCAGGCTAGTTTCGAATCTAGTCAGGGTTTTCGCGTGGCAGAACTGCGGTGTGAATTACTAATTATTCTCCGCGAGAATATTGGTAGCGTGGGGGGATGTGGAGGTTTCGTGCAGGTCTAAGTCAATTATCGTAGTAAAAGATTTTGTACACAGAACTAAATAGGTCAGTATTGATATTTAACACATTGATTTTTATTTTTATAGTATTAAGAAATTCAGCAGTTACCTACTACTATTAAACCTAACTTTTAAACTGTAATCATGTTTTGCTTACTCATTACTCAGGTTTCATAAAATTAATTTACTTTTATTTAAGAAATGAAAAGAATTCAGAATTCTCGTTTAGTATTTGTTGATTTGGGATACATAATGTAAAATAACTGTCTTTGTCCAACAATTAATTATTATTACACACAATTTAGAATTTAAGTTCGCAAAAAGATGGATACAAAAATATTAATCGATATTTGGAGTTCTTTTTAATGTATATTTATTTCATTGATTTATTCTTTTACCTATCAATTAAACTTTCAGAAAGACTTTTAGACTACATTTGTGTCGTATAATACTTGTAGAAAATCTTTTAAATAATACTAAGAGCGAAGTACGTGTTACCAATGACAATGATTGGCCAAAAAGGTAAGGTAACTTCGTACCGACGTCGAATCCATAAAAATAGCAAGTAATGTTTCCAATTTATAGTTGAATGTCCCGGACGACCGACGGTTAGAGTGAAGGCAGACCAAAGTCACCGGGAAATCTCACAGTCATATTTACATAGAAGTTCCCTTAAATGAGCAAAATAGCTTTTAAGAGGATACTAAAAATTATCAGAACGTTATCAAGGTTATTTAAAAAGTTATAGTTATTGTAAAAGTCCAAAATTATTTTTAGAAAGCAATATGCTCAATAATCGCATTCTCCTTTGGTATTATATAATAAACCGTATCGTATTATTTTAGGAACCGGATTTTAATATACTAACATAAATAAAACATTCTTAGTTATTAGAACCATAATTTTGTTTCCAATTGTTTTATATTTGTTGGTAAAGATTAATCTATCAAACTACGTAATGATCAAAGTTATACAAGGAAAGCTCCAAAGTATTTATATTATTTGTAAATATATAAATGAACTAAAACTTTTTTGAGTAAGGGAGTGCTGGGTAACTTTCCAAAGCGAAATAGATAAAAATCACCACTCACTTTTCTCAATTTACATTAGAATGTTCAAGACCGCTTAGAGAGCAGTCATTAAACATTAATGAACGCGTAATTTGAATCTTCGTCAATTAAGCGTACCTTTGACTTTCAGAAAGCCTTAATAGAACGTTCTTATTATCTTTGACTTGAGAATGAAAGAGTTTTAATTAGTTTTATCCTATTTGATACTCTACTATTGATGATATTAAATGAAATTTTCCATCACTATTTTATCAATAACTTGAGCTTGACTAATATCGTTGAGAACTAATTGTGCCGAAAGATAAAAATATTTCTATAACGATTTTAATTGTTTCATTGCAACTAATAGTATATATATGTGCTTAAGAAAGATTCTGAGAAAAACAATATAGACATCTGAGACACGGTAACTCAATTGGAAGGACGACCCTACAGTATATCAAAGGTCCATTGTACAAGTAGTCCCCGCGATATTATTAGTTACATTCGATTAAAATAATAACAGATGGCAAATAATTGACGGAGATAGACATTAAATAAGATAAAGTAATAATAATAAAAGTTACACAGACTTATTCAATGACACTAGTTTTATATAAAACTAGACTGCTTTGTAAGGTCTTAATAGATACATAATAGCGGCCTTTTGTAATCTTAATATGTATTGTAATAATATGTTTTTATTGCTTAAATAATATTTGATCTTCGTATCTAAAATTTGATATATATTACGTTTCAGTACATTTACAGCGCAATTACTTTTGAAAGACCTTGGGTCACGTGAGATCGCGGTGATTTATTATTACATACTATATTCCAAAGAGCCATTTTATATGCAGACATCATAGTTTATGTCTGCTAGTAATACACTCATGATTTGTTCAGAACATATAGTGGCTATAAATTATAAATTTACTTTAATATTTAAATTATTAAATCATATACGAGGGAACTTCCCGGCCCGAAGGGCCGGAAAGGGTCAAATGTCACGTATAAGGTTGGCACCCATCCTATTTTGTAGCCTGATTCAATAGCTTTTTTTTGAAGTATTACACATTATTGTGTGATTTGTGGGTGATAAGTGATGCGCGTGCATACAGAGTCATTTAGGTCATTATTATATAGTAAGGATGTTATGATGACTATTTAAACTATGTTAAAGAACTAATATGTAATAAAATATTACATCCATTTCAAGATTATATCTTTATGAATAACTATTAATATTTTAACCAATGTTCGAAAGTCAATGTGATGTAGCTGAATACTTTATTCTGTAATTTCTAAGAATCATAATGGATATATGACAGATGTCGTACTTAGTAAGACTATGCAAAAGTTATAGCGTTATTACTAAAGAAATTATATTTTTGAGATGGAATATCGTAGAAGGAAAAGGAAATGTTTCGGATATTTGGCTATATCATAAATAATAATTTTATAATTATGTTATATGATATATGTGTATATGTATGTATCTAATGGCTTTAATGATCTTTATTTAGAAACAGCATAATTAAAACATAACTACTATAATGTTAGATAACACAGTCAGTTAAAAATATAATAAGCATTTTAATGAAGGTCGGAATTCAAGCTATATTTAACACAGTCATGAATAAATTACTGAGAGCAGAAATAAGAGCGTACATGTATTTGAATATATTATGAGTAGAATAATAAACTCATAACGATGCAAAAGCAACAGGTTTTAAACATAAACCTACTTATGAGTTATAAAATTAACGTAGGATTTTTCAAGGCACACACATACTATATGGACATCATTTAAGTTAATTTTTACGGTCAGCGAATCATTGTAATTTGTTTTATTTAGCAATATACTTCCATAAAGTTTGCAAAAAATCTTTTTTTTTATTAAATGCCCTTTTGACATCTCATAGGTAGTTAATTGATCCCTTTACTAAAAAAATCATTCGGACGGGAATCAATAAAATCTTTGAAGGTGGTTTGGACTGCTCCATCGGAGTTGTAGTTTTTCATTTGCAATAAGTTATACTAGCACAAATTAAGAAAAAAATGTATTTTGTTGGAGCAAGGTCCGGGCAGTACGGTGGATGTCTTAGATATTCCAATTGAAGCTCTTCTAATTTGGTAGCCGTCTGTTGTGCAGAGTCTAGCGTTGTCGTGAAATAGCAGTGGCTTAGAGTGATTGACCAGCGCCAGTTGTTTAGCAGCTAGATTTTCCAACATGGTTTGCAATTGCTGACAACAAACATCTGCCATGTAATGACACGGCCACCAGTCCAGAGCTTACCATTATCATAGAGCATTCACTTTTTATCACAGGTAATGATTCGATTTAAAAACCCTTAGATATTGTGCCATTTAAGTAATGTATCGCAGCAATCGACACGTGTTTGCCGGTTTGCTTCACTCAGTTCGTGAGATAACCAGCTTTTAAGCTTTTTAATCTTTCCTATATGCTTCCAGTGTATTATCAGTTTTGTCACTAACACCGCAGACTGCAGCTAATTTGGACGTGGCTTGCGATGGATTCGCTTCTACAATAGCCAAATTCAATTTTTCATTATCAACTTGCGTCTGCGGCCGTCCACGGGGCTTATTTTGTAGATCAAAATTTCGTAGAATATTTATATTTTTACACCATTACATTAATCGTGTAAGCAAAAAGTTTTGAAGCAGTTCCAAAAAGTTTTATTACATAAAATGCTTGCTAGTAAAAAACTAGGTATAGACCACAAACTGCTTGCAGATATTTTAAATGACATCTATGCTAATTTATACTGAATGAAAATATTTATCGATATTGTCGAATTTTGGCTGAACCCGGAGACAAACTCGCTTTCGAGAGATTGAAAAATATTTCCATTAATAATATTATGCGTCTTAAAGTTAACTTATTATACTCATATCGACTTTCACATTCAAAAGGTTCAATAAGATTAAAAGAAAAAAAAAAAGATAAATAAGAAAAACCAAAGCCAAAATGCCAGCTAGGTTATTCTTAATATATATTCACTTTACTGTGGTCTTCCATTACACAAAAAATACCAGGCTTATACTTTTTGCAAAGTGTTTATAATTTTTTTTTTTTCAAAATTGTATAATCTTAACATTTAAGTTAAGCAATTTGTTTTAGTGAAAAGATTTTTAGATCTATTTGCTACCATTCATCTTTTGGTGTTTAACATAACAATTAATTTACAGAAACATTGGCAAATTGTTTGTTTTTGTTACTGTTGTTTCTGTAATATTTATTGATCTCACTTCATCTTGAATTTAAAATAAGTGCTCATTAAATCATAGTTACTTGAACCATTTTTCATTTTTAATTCATGTCACAATGAGATCCATTACGTGTAAACAATCTTAAAACCGTAAGATCTGTTTTTCTAAACAGTTCCCAATCTTTAAAATTGACGTGAGCTCCTGAAATACAAACCTAGTTTCTTAAAGTTTATGTATTATATTTTCATATAAACTCATCTCAATCAGACGGAACTTTCTAGTGTATTATTGTAAAGTTGTACGATTTTCCAAATGTATTTTTATTCTAAACTTTCTTTTTATTTTAATTTAGTATTTGCACATTTAATTATTTTTTGACATGACACGGTTTGTGTAACATGATCTTACTATTACTTGACTGACATTTAAATCCTGAACATATTGGGTTTTGAAGACGTAAAGAGTTTGCGGTATTTTTATAATACCTAAATAAATATATTAGTTATTACATTTAAGAACAATTGCCTCAGTAATACGGAAAACTTTTTCTTTTTAGGAAAAAAAGGCTACTTACATCCTACAAATAGAACCGTAATATTGTTTGAATCTTTCATTAGACTAGAGAATTTTCTGTTCACTGAAGTATAAAAGCAGAGCTTTTTATATGCCTTGTCTATCTTTGAGGGAAATGTAGAATCACGAAATTCTAAGCGTTGAAAGAAACATTATAATAATATGATCGATGATCCTTAATACTAAATCTTGTCAAGTTTCATAGATTGTATCTGAATTTGCCAGGCTAGTTTCGAATCTAGTCAGGGTTTTCGCGTGGCAGAACTGCGGTGTGAATTACTAATTATTCTCCGCGAGAATATTGGTAGCGTGGGGGGATGTGGAGGTTTCGTGCAGGTCTAAGTCAATTATCGTAGTAAAAGATTTTGTACACAGAACTAAATAGGTCAGTATTGATATTTAACACATTGATTTTTATTTTTATAGTATTAAGAAATTCAGCAGTTACCTACTACTATTAAACCTAACTTTTAAACTGTAATCATGTTTTGCTTACTCATTACTCAGGTTTCATAAAATTAATTTACTTTTATTTAAGAAATGAAAAGAATTCAGAATTCTCGTTTAGTATTTGTTGATTTGGGATACATAATGTAAAATAACTGTCTTTGTCCAACAATTAATTATTATTACACACAATTTAGAATTTAAGTTCGCAAAAAGATGGATACAAAAATATTAATCGATATTTGGAGTTCTTTTTAATGTATATTTATTTCATTGATTTATTCTTTTACCTATCAATTAAACTTTCAGAAAGACTTTTAGACTACATTTGTGTCGTATAATACTTGTAGAAAATCTTTTAAATAATACTAAGAGCGAAGTACGTGTTACCAATGACAATGATTGGCCAAAAAGGTAAGGTAACTTCGTACCGACGTCGAATCCATAAAAATAGCAAGTAATGTTTCCAATTTATAGTTGAATGTCCCGGACGACCGACGGTTAGAGTGAAGGCAGACCAAAGTCACCGGGAAATCTCACAGTCATATTTACATAGAAGTTCCCTTAAATGAGCAAAATAGCTTTTAAGAGGATACTAAAAATTATCAGAATGTTATCAAGGTTATTTAAAAAGTTATAGTTATTGTAAAAGTCCAAAATTATTTTTAGAAAGCAATATGCTCAATAATCGCATTCTCCTTTGGTATTATATAATAAACCGTATCGTATTATTTTAGGAACCGGATTTTAATATACTAACATAAATAAAACATTCTTAGTTATTAGAACCATAATTTTGTTTCCAATTGTTTTATATTTGTTGGTAAAGATTAATCTATCAAACTACGTAATGATCAAAGTTATACAAGGAAAGCTCCAAAGTATTTATATTATTTGTAAATATATAAATGAACTAAAACTTTTTTGAGTAAGGGAGTGCTGGGTAACTTTCCAAAGCGAAATAGATAAAAATCACCACTCACTTTTCTCAATTTACATTAGAATGTTCAAGACCGCTTAGAGAGCAGTCATTAAACATTAATGTTTTATTAATATAGATCTATTAATACGGTAGAAGTGACTTACAATTTATTATTTTTTATACTAGGAAATCAATTTAAGTAAATAAATAATTTATTTAATATTTATTTCTATATTAGTCATTATTTGTTTTATATATTTCAGTCTTTTACACAAAGTAATTAACCTTCTCCAGTAAAACCAGAGCAGTTCTAAACTCTCAATATTATTTTTTTTTATTAAATAATAAAGTATAAAATCGTGAAATCCAAGTAAGGAGAGGAATGTTCACACTTATTGTATGAAACGTTATTATAATATCTCTCTCGTGACTATCTTTTTCGAAATTATCTCTTATAAATTGTTGCCAAAAGGACGTAGCTAGGGTCTAATATACATTCTAACCTAGATATCGTATCACAAATCCTGTCCTATTTAATACAAAGCTTTACAACTTTAACGTTTAAAAATATGTTATATTTTGTATATATAGACGAAATTAAATTTTAAATTATTAGTACCGACACTATTTCCTCTGAAACACTGTTATTAATAGTAATATTGTATACGTGATGTGCCCACGACTTCGTTTGCATTTTGTTTGTTAGCAGTTTGTATTTTGAATGTAAGTACTGATGATTCATGATTTTTTTTAAAGCGGTTAAATTGGAATTATAAACACACAGTTCAATTAATATATACATAAAGATAGATATATAATATTATATCTCTACTTTGTTGGATTATATTTATTTGCGATATGATACATACAGTTTATCAATCATTTATTACATTACTAATACACATTATCATGATGTTTTCATGGCTTTGTCTGTACTAAATTTTTATTCCCCTCCATACTCTTATGTAAATTTTAATGTCTTCTTTTATGTGCTATGCACGTAATCATTTTTGCATTTAATTGTAACACCTCCAGGCTCCTTTTTTTACTACAATTCTCATTAAATCTTGCGTCAAGTCAAGTTATAAAGGAAATTTTAAAGTGCAAGGCAAAGGCAAGAAAATTAATTAATTAATTAATTAATAAGGCATAAATGAAAAAATGCTACTGACTTCTGCGTTACAGATACAATTTAATCTTTATTGTTAATATCAAAAAGATATACCATTACATTTTAAATTTGCATACGTTTTTCTAATTTTAAATTTATTTCAGAAAATATAAAAAGGCCCGATATTATAAAAATAAAAATGTTAACAAATGTAATATGTTTTACTTGGCGTTTAACATCAGGTAATCGTATATCTACGACAGTGGTCTCCTTACAGAGGATAAGCCTGCTGTACAATCGTGTGACACGAACGACAGTAATAAAACTAAAATATTAGATTGTGAGCGTCTCTGGTTATATTAATCGAATATATTTTTCATCTCATGTTTTATTATTCGAAGGTTAGTGTTTCGGGATTTTTATTATTATTATTTAGACATGGATGGTAAACAAGCATCGATTTGATAATATTTGCAATAGTTTTGCAAGGGTGTTGTTACCCATGAGGGAAACAAAGGAAAGGTATGGGCATCCAACATGATTAACCGGAGAAACGTAGCTATAAAATCTATATTACGCCGATCTCCTCGAAGTGAGTGGTTCTCTTTCTGTCAAGTCGGCTTATATATGAGCTACAATCAAGTGCCTATAAATAGGCTTTACCATATTCTTCACAGTAAAAAATAATTTTAGAAAATAAACTGCTATAGTTAAGTATTTATATCAAGCATTTAAATATGAATACGCAAATTATAAATTTATAAACATATCTCGGTTGGTCGATAACAAATAAAAGTTTTTCGGTGATGAGTAATGTGTTATGCAAATAAATCTCGGAGTGTAAATTAAGCCTTCGCCTCAAGCGAAGATGATTGATTAATCTTATATTCAGTTTCATATTAGTTGTGATTCCTAAGCTATTTTATATGTTACTTACTATGCCGGTAAAATTTTAAGTATAGTATTTATTTACTCCTTTAAAAAATAACACATAAACCTACAGTTATTAAAAACTAGAAAAAATATATAAACTACTATATATAATTTGATAATTTCAGTATTTATATAGTAGTAAATATTTTTAAAACAATTACAATCCGATCTCTGGATCTCCGATCGTTTCAGTAATAACAAAACTTTTTTATGGTGGGATTTGAGACATTTATATTAATATATAGCTATTCTTTTAGACCTTAATATTGGTGGCTATTTAGTCAATATTTTAGATAACATGACATGGTTACTTTTAATACTTACAGTATTGCTTTAAAGGTTAACATAAAATGTGATGTTCTCTGTGGAAAAAAGTACGGGTAGTAGCCTACCCTTTTCAGACATGACAATAAAAAGAACAACTGAAAGTCGCTAAATAACTAGAGTGTAAAGAAAAACCAGAGTTAATAAACAAAGTTTTCTTTTATTTGACTGGACGTACCTAAATTTAATATAATAAATGAACTAACAAAACTAAATAAATAAACTTAAATATTTGTTCAAAAGCAAAGGATACTGTTGACGTCAACATCTAAGAGTGGCAAAAAGAAAGTTTACAAATCTACCTATTCACTTACCATATGTCAAAGGAATAGAATAGGATACCAAATGCGACGTAATTAAAATATTGAGTCTCTCTCAATAACAATATGGTATTTAATCACTTTGGAAATAATAAACTAAACTTTTAGCGAAGCTCAGAATCTAATGCAATATATTATCACTTACCTGGATTGGCTTTTCATTGAAACATTAATTTGTTGTAAATAAATTATCTGTTTCTTTCTCGCCCTTCTCTTTCTCCTTCCCCCTTCCTCCGACTCAAATGGTAAATTATCAGCGCATACTATTTATACAAATCAATAGAATCTTAGTTTTTATTGTAATAATGGTTTAACAATTGTTGTGATCGAAAATGTCAAAATGCTTCAATAAATGAATAAATAAACAATTAACAAGTCATTTTCTGTATCTCCCTCGAAAATCAATGAATGAAGCACCACTATTTTAAGGATTTTGTTACTTTTTACATTATATGTTTTGTAATTTATATTATTTTTTTATTTGTATAAAGTTTTATATATGTAGGTAATATGATTACTTCTGTATTTTATAATCTCTAAATAAACTAAAAATTATTTTCTTTCAATATATACGTTTTAAACTTTGAAGAAGTATCGATCTAGATAGACCTTTAAGTTTTTAATAAAATTTATACAGATTTATAATTTTTTTAACATGTTTTTTGTTTTAAGGTCCATAATGTATAAGAAAGTGTATATGGAATGAAATTGTAGTAAAGTAATTTAATATCATATGATATTTTATTCTTTAATAAACATTATTAAGGTGAGTCGTGAGTCTTTAGACCGCGATCACGGCATAAGATCAGCGATTTGTTATATCCATTACAGCGAAAAAATCATATCATAATCAGTAAATAAAATGTAAAAACAAGAATTGGAAAACAAATAAAACAATTTAATAACTTTTTAAATGATTGAATATCTAAAAATAATTTGAATGAAATACTAAATTTATCATTGATGTAAGTTTATTTATTTATCGTAAAATATACCCTAAGAATCATAATCCGTACAAAATATATCAATAAGCATGACTCCTGAAAGATTACGAAAAACAAATAAAACTGAAGATTGCCATTAAATTTTTTTAAGATGATTAAATAGCCCCAAGAAAATCCATTTATTACGGGACTGTCCTGTATTTAATCATTTCAAACGCTTCATTGCGTTAGATTTTTTTATATCAAAATGTAATGATAAACAGAATTTCTTAATCAATTTTTTTAGAGCTAATGACTAATTGCCGCTCAGGGCATCATCTTGTATTTTATGATTGAAAATCATATATAATCGTTAGAACAGTTCTAATCGTATTGTCGCCTGTGTGCCTAAAAAACATCCTTAAAATGCGTTCATTTATTATTGTTAATGTTCTTGTATTCGATTGAGCATCGTACATTATCCACCTATCCTTATCCCAATTAGTTGGGGTTGCCTTTCATCACAACATTCGTATTATAGTCGCATGCCTTTTATATGTTTTTTTCGTTGCCTAGAATTTTCATCCAGACGGCATGGGTTTTTTGTATAAATTTTCTAACGGGTTATATTTTTTAATGTTTTTTTTTAATGATGTTAGCATTATAACACAATCGTGTGCATGAAATTATTTTTAAAGGACATAAAATGTCTTCAACTTAACTTAGTTTCTTGTTGGGTCAGTTGTAGTTATTAGTAAATATTGAAAAGAATGAAAAATTTTATGTAGTCATTTAATTTTTCATCCTGTTGAATATTTTTCTAACTCTTTAGTTATGGTCCAATTATTTAATTTTATTAGTCGAATCTTCTTTTATTTTTATTTTTAGTATATATTCAATGAGATATATTACCGGGTTCTACATTTGTATAACCAACGAATTGTCTTCACTATGGTTTAATAAATATACGAAGTATTTTTCCAAATATTTATAGCACAATAAAGATGCATGTGAAACAAAACTTTTGAAAACTTGTTTGCTGTTAGTTTGTTTTAAAACTATTCAAACTGTTTTTCATGTTTTTCAATAGCCCAGTACTCTTTTGACTATTACTAGATATATACAATGTTTCACTGGAAAAAGATGAAAAAAATACTTTCTGCTCAGTAAAGTCTAGAAACTAATGTTTTTTAGAGTTTGTATGAGCCGTGAGCGTGCTGGCATTCTAAAGCTAGCGTTCAAAGACACAGCTGATTAAATGCTATTTCCTAGACAAGTTTTTATTTTAACTCGTATAATAAAAATATTATTCTTATAAACTATTTTTATTTTTTTTTAGTCACGCGGAAAAGCTTTTTGATAAATTCGCAATAAATTGTATAGCATAGGTTTTTACATTAAGTAAAAGTGTATTATAAAAGTTTCTAATAAATAAAATAAGCCTGCAGCAATTAATCTTAGATAGTCATTAAAGGAAAATAATAGAAAATGATCGAATCAAATTATTTTTATTGCATCAATTCTGGGTAAGAAATGAAATTTTAGTTTAATAAAATATTAATATGTATATAGAAATTATTACTAAATTACAAAATCGAAAATTGTAACATTTAACTGTAACATTTCGGAATCGTGCGCTTGATTTAAATATCTATGAATAATCTATGCATTGTTATTATTAATGTATGTCTCTAGTTAATCTGTAAGCTAAGTTTAAGTTATCTCTATCTGAATAATTAATTAAACAATATATGTTCAATACTATTAATAATAACAATTCTAAGTAATTTAATAATTTGTCAACAAATGCATAATAATTTTTCATGTGTAAAAATAAAAAACTTATAACATTAGAACATATAACAGGAAAGAATCTTACAGTAATATGAAAATAGTAGGCAATAAATAATGTCGTAGGAAGTAGCTATTTTAATGTCTCTTTATTTTACCAGTATTTATATTTCTTCGCTAGACGCTTATGTTCAAATATTTTTATAGAAAAAAAAAGTGTTATTTTATTGGATTTCGATTAAAATTAAGATTTCAGACATACATTTTTAAAAACAAATGTTTTTTTTGTGTAGTAATTTAAATATTTTATTTAACGCAGGTATACGGAGACCTTGGGAGCGTCGACCTGGATGTCCAGTTTCCTGATCTGTAGCTGTAATTGATTCTGAAGTCTGCAATAATATTCCTGATTCCCGTTATAATATAGAGAAGATTTCAGGTGATGTACAACTTTTTTATTTGTTGAACACTACTATTAATACACTATTAATATTTGTGGAATAAGTGTTTGAATGCAGTCTTGTTGTACTAGCAAACAAGGGGGCTGTGTATATGTCTTGTCTGAAAATTGCCTTTTTTCTTTATATTAAAAAAGTTAGTGAATTGAAGGTAACATCTTCATAAATAATACATAAAGTATATATTAATCCATTTTAAAGATATTTGATTAACTCAGATGGGATTTAATGCACAATATCATATAGGAGTATAAAAAGCCGAAATCCGTACATTAATTATTTAGAACATAAATCGTTGCTAAGTGTTCAGTAGAATACTAGAACATAGAACTCAAAACAATGTTTTAAAATGTTGTTCAGTTAAAAGCTATGTTTTTTGTTTGTTCACGCACAACGCAAAACAAACAAAACGGATATTAATGATTTTGGTATAGTTTCCCATTAATCTACGCCTGCTGTAGAATACATTTCACTCCCAAATTAATGTTGTCTAGTTGTTATGGCAAAAAAAGTTACGATAAATGGATTATTTAAGATATATCTTTTTTTCCTTGTTGTACCGGAAACCTCACATCCAAAGTTTGGAACTTTTAAATTTAAGCTTTAATATTTTTTCAAGTGTGTTTAAATACTTTGTCAATGAAATTTATTAATAGAAAAGATGTATCTACTTAAAAGTATATCTTAGCAGTTTATACATTTTTGTTTATATAATAATAGAATATTTATAAGAAAAGAAGAATATTTATTGAATCTTCAAGAACATTGTCTACTTAAAAATTGTTTATTTTATTTCTATATAATGTATATATCAGTAACAGGATTTCATTCTTATGAAGTCCTGTTGCTGGTATACAATCTATGTAATCTGTGTGTATGAAATGTGTCTCAGCATAATTTAACGTCCTAACCTATTTGTCAACGATGTTATCGCACTCTATATTCTCACTAAACTTATAAACCTTATCTTAAAAAATATATAGCAAAGATTCTGCGAATTTGTATGAGCACGGAGCGAGCATACAAAGGAAATTCTTAAGATAGCGTTCAAAGCCACAGGTGAATAAATGCTAGTACGTGGATGTAATATGTAGTATGTATTTGAACATCAATATAAAATGAATGATAAATTAGTTATATCTCTAAACAAAACAATGATATTTATTGTAAATTATGATCATTTACATTTTTGCATTAAAATTCCGTAAAAAGCTCGCAAACAAGATGTATAGAATTACCTTAATAAAATAAAAATAAATGTTAGAAATATTAATGTTTTAAAACTTAATGATTACAATCATAATTTGAATTATCCTTAAAACTCAAATTCCTTTTAATATATCAATAAATGGCTTTAATCTTTTGTTAAATAATCGTGTACCAAATATTACTTATGGAAATTAAGAACAACCAGTATATTGAGGTAATGTAAGGGAGTCGTAAAAGCAAAATATTAGATAGTGAACGAGTAAAGTTACATTGTATGATATTTTTCATGTCATAAGTTAGATAACTTTACAATGTAATTAAAAAGAAGAATACTATTTATATCGTGTATAGTCATTGTTACTTATAATAACTATAAAAATATATTTTTAGAAACGAAACCTATGTTTAAGTTACCATTAAAAATACATCATTAGTGTTATATATCATACATTGTGTTTGATTTTATTTTTGTGGAACTCAAACTGATTCTTCTCCTAAAAATAACTATTATTTTTTTGTTAGTATCAAGCATATCTGTATAATTTCAAATTACAAAGCAAAATTAAACAAATATCATATACCTAGAAGACAGCAAAGGAAGAAAGTTACTCAACCACTTTCAAATTGATACATGCGTCATGTAAATAAGACCTGAAGGTTATAGGAGCTGTATTAATATTTCAACAAATTACAATTTTATGTGTTTCCAAAAATGTGCTTGTTTTCTTTGATGCACACAAACATATGAGATATTTTGATAAGAAATTTATGTAAAAAAGAGAGATATTTAATATAATGTTATACTATAGCCTATTTAAGAAGAGCATTATAATAAAAATATAACTCAACGCTGATACATACGTCATGTTTCTTGTTATTTATCCATCTTATTTTAATAATATTTTTATTCTATGATTTGTTGCTGGATATCTCTACTGTAAAAAGGGCAGTTATTTTTTAGCTTAGCTTAACTAGTCGTTATCAGATATACCGCTGTCTCTTATATAATTTAATACTTTTACAATAACGATCAAGGAGATAACGTTTTAAAGGTTTCAAAAACCAAAGTTAACATAAAATAAACGTTTAACAAAGAGTGTTTATAGTTTGCTTTCGACAGTTTTCATAAACGACCGAACTTTCATAAGTTATTCAAAATAGTGTTCGCAATATTTTAAAGTATTTTTATAAACCTCTCTTTGGAAAAATAATGTTTTGATATGTTTTGTTTTCTTAAAAATATGCTTTGAGCAAATATGGGTCTAAACATAAAAAAACTATAGATTTTCATTTCCTACATTCGACATGTATATAATACAAATATTGTAACAGAAAATAAAACATAAAACATCAGATTATATAATCAAACTTTAATTAAATCCATATACTAAGTTTCATGATTATAAGAAACATATAGAAACATATAAAAATAATTTAATAATAAATAATATGAATATAATAACGCATTAATCTAATCAAATGTATTTATATATGTACATTTATGCATGTTTATATATAGACATCAAATAAGATCGCTGCTGATAACGCAAAGAATAAGAACTGACCAAAATTTAATAAAACTCGAAATATCGAATATTAATTTATTATTATTGATTGATATACATACATTATCTTTATCAATTACTTAAATTCAAGGTGTAAGTAAATTTATACTATGAAACATAAATAATGATTGAATAGGTATAGTTAAAAAAATTGGTTTTCTATAACTAGTAGTAAGTAAAATATATTATAAACATTTTATTATCATCAGTTTTGGCTAGTCAATAAATTTGTAGAAATAATAAAGCAAATAAGTTCAAAATTTCAAGATGTTTTCCTGTTTCTTTAATATCACAAATTTTGTAAATTTAGAAACAATATTTTTTTTCTGAATTATTATTATTAAGACATTTGACATAGTAATAAATGACTTTTAATTATTGTTCTTCTCGTCTGGAGTGCTATGACAATTGTAAAAAATCATGTTGTATAAATGTGTTTCTTTGAACAGGGAGCTTAGAATCCCGCGAGTGTACTAGCTCGAAATAGACAAAGCAAACAAGAAGCTTAGTTTTTAGACTTCACTGAACAGAAAATAACATGACAGATAAACAGAAAGATATTTCACTCACGGAAATTATGAATCCAGTATTCATTGTAATAAAAGAGTCATAACAATTTACTGTGCTTTTATATAAGGTATATATTTTCTAGACACAAATACATTTTCGGTTATCTTTAAATATAATAGTTATTCAAAATAATTTGAATGTCTTACACATTCCAAATATCTTAGGTGCGTTTGGAAATGAAATTATATTTGATAGTAATTTATCATTTCACGTTGAAGTAACAATAACTATATTTTTATTGTTATTTTTACTTTTATATAAATCAAGTAAATTTTATTCAAACTTTAATAATACGTTAAACTAAAAGACCAACAAATGTGTAAAATTTTGATTATATTTGAAGATTCTCGTAAAGCTGTGGCGAGAACAAAACACTTCGTGTACTATAATGTGGCGATAATTTGTATCTGAGTGAGTTTGATTTTATGTAAATTCTTTTTACAAAGTAAGAAGATAGGTAAAGGTCTTCCAGGATTGGATTATTAGTATTGAACTAATATGCCGAAAGAATAACAGCTATTTTTAGGTAGGTACTCTTTTTAAAACTTGTCAATAAAGCTCCACTCCTTAAAAATACATGCCCATAAATTGCCCAAAACCAATTATTTTTTATCGTCTCAATTCTGTGATGTCAGGCAATTAAATACCAGTATTCTTAAAAAACGATACAGATATTTTGAAACGAATTTTCTTAATGCATTATTACTATACAATATCAAATAAGTCTTAAGCAAATAAGTATTTTACTAGTAGACATCAGCTGTGTCATATGCATGTAAAATGTTTTGTTAGAACACCATATTTAGGAGTACGTAATAATAACTAAATCTAAACGATCTCACGTGAAGTGCGACTTCGTAAAGATAATTGGTGTAAAATTTATATTATATATATATATATATATATAGAAGCTCACTTCAAAAAGTCAGATTTATATTTTGATGATTGGAAATAAACAGCCACATTAAATGTTTTGATTTCAAAGGTCATTAACGTTTTGGATCTTATTGTCATAATAATTAAAAATAACAAATGCTTGTAAGGATGTTGTTTATATATTTAAAGGTAAGATCTATATAAAGTATCTCCAGTTATTAACGAGACGAGAATGAGAATCACTTAGTAAATGTAGTTGCTTGCGGCTATTTCATGTGACAGCGTGAGTATTATTTGTATGAGGACAAAAAATCTGAACTTTTAAAAATACCTCATTGTTTGAAACTCTTCAAGATGTAACGATGGTCATTATTATAACACTCAAGGCTTGGTGTGTTGATTTTTTTTGTCATTTTTGTAGGTGCATTATCTTAGATAACAAAAAAAAAATTGTGTTAAAAGTTGTTGTGTTGGGGAAAAGAAGATAAAACTTACCAATTAATATCGAAATTAACGCGAGCGAAGCTGTGGGCTAAAGTTTGTAACTGAAATGTGAAACTGCGTCCATAGCTGAATACGGAATGTACATCGTTCCCACAGTCCATAGTAAGGTGAGTTGCGTCGCATCAGGCATTACGTGAAGTATCGGATATGTTAAAGTACCGTAACGAATGAAAAAACGTCTTTAGTTTATAGATTATTTGGGACGGTATCCAATTTAACTTAATTCCTATATTATCCTAGCCTGAATCTTTTCTGAAAGTTTATTATGCAATAGGTAATATATATTAAAAATCGTTAGCAACATAAAATTTATTAAACACGATACTGTTGTCTGGAATTTGCTATGAACTATACACAAAATATTACGAACATCGTTTTAATAAATCTCCTCAAAAGCCAATAGAGGTTCGGCTTAATTGTAAAAGTTTGTACTTTTATGGAAACATGTTGCACAAAAACTATAATCACTATCCTGTGTATGCCATTTATATTTTTAAAAAGCATTATTTATCCCTTTAACATTTTGAAAATACAGAATACTTGCTTTTTTGTGATTAATTGTTCTTACTCTAAATAATATAGTTAATAACAATGAAGCATTGTCAAAGCAAAGGTATTAATATAAACAGTCTATTAACTTATTTAGGTAGACTATATTGGCAGGACATTTTTTTTTTAATGTTTTAATTGTCTATAGTAATTATTCCTTATTTTAAAACTTTAAGTCTAATAAAATGTAAAATATGTTTATATTTTCTGTTAACAGAGTGTGTAATAATAAATTTATTTTTAGTTTTTAATAAGAATAGTTAAGAAGATTTAATGGAAATAATCGATTTTTAATATAAATTCAAAGATTATTCTAAAACATTGTCGTATATCGTATCTGTTAATTTAATTATGTTGCAATTATATTTCATAATAAAGGAGAAAAAACTAAGATTTTTTTTTATCTTACCTTAGAAATTTTAATAGATAATTGGATTTTTTTAATATTCTACTTTTCAAAGTACTAGTTAGGCAGCCTTAAAACTTTTACTATTACTTTTTATACCAAGTTTACATTTTTACGAAGCCGCACTTCACGTGAGATCGTTTAGATTTAGTTATAATATTATTACGTACCCCTAGGTATTGTGTTAGGTATTGTCTACTAGTAAATATTTATTTGCTTAAGACTTACTTGATATTATATATTAATAGTGCATTTAGAAAATTCGTTTCAAAATATCTGAATCGTTTATGAAAAGTGTTATTTCATTGCCTGACATCACAAAATTGAGACGATAATAAAGTCATGGGTTTTGGCCAGTTTTAAATATATTTTTAAGAAGTTTATCCTAACTGAGAAGTTTTAAGAAGTCAGTCCTATTTAAAAAATTGCTGTTTTTCTTTCGGCACATTAGTTTACTACTAATATTACTCGATTGTGGAACGAACTTACTTCGGCGATATTTCCAGACCAATACGACATGGGTACCTTCAAAAAAGGCATATATTCCTATTACCAAGTCCGGCAACGCTCTTGTGAATCCTCGAATGTTGCAAGAGTTCATGGGCGGCGGTGATCACATAACAACGGTGACCCGCAAGCTCGTTTGCCCTCAACTGACATTAAAAAAATAATAATAATAATCAAACCCTGGAAGACCTTCCTTCACATGTTTGATGAACGAAAAAGGTGTTGTTGCTATATAAGTTGTTACTATTTATTTATTAGCCGTTTTACTCAAAATTAAATAAAAAAATTAATGAATACTTAATTCATAATTTCTGTGAGTGAAAGTGACTCTGTCTGTCTATCTGTGAATTTTCTGTTCAAAGAAGTCTAAAAACTAAGCTACTTGCTTGCTTTGTCTATTTCGAACTAGAGCACTCACGGGATCCTAAGCTTCTTGTTCAAACAAACATTTAAATAACATTTGCCATAGAATTCCAGAATAAAAGAACAAAAATTAAAAGGCATTTCTTACTCTATCAATTATATTATATATTATATTAAGATATTTCTTAAAAATAAAAATTCGAAAAAAAAATCTGATGTTTAAAAATTTTAAACAATTTGTTATATTAAAAAAAAGGAAATTGTTTTGAATTTCTGAACATATTCACTTTATTCGTTCTACAGATTAATTAACTTGCCAGAAGATTGTTATTATTAGATATTTCAATATGATGATAATAAAATATATATAACAGCATGAATTTACTTATAAACTCACTGTTAGTACACTGTAAATATCAAATTAAATTAATAATCTTTAATGAATAATTCATATATTTCGCGTTATAATAAAGTTGAGTCAGTTCTTATTCATTGCGTTATCTGCAGCGATCTTATTTGTCTAGATAACATGCATAAATGCACTCGTATGTAAATACATATGAGTAGATTAATGAGCAATAAATTATATTAATATTATAATTATATATAATTAATTTATTATTTGTATTATATGTATATGGAATATAAGAATAGTGATTATTAATTTAAAATATACCAATTGCATCGAAATAACGGCCCATCTGACATCTAATAGAGAATTATAACAATTGATAAAGGGACCGTAGAATAAACTGTTACCACTAATTGTAAGGCTTGTTTCCATAGTTGTAGATAAATCATACTTTTTCTTTTAGCTATAATTTTTGTACACATATGTGGAAATATTTACTTCATTGTTGATCCCCTTTTTTATACGATTTAAAACCTATTTACATTAAAGGAACTATGGTATTTAGTTTGATTATATAATCTGATATACATCATGTTATTTTTACTCTTACAGTATGTGTTTTATATAAATTTAGAATGTAGGAAATGAAAATCTATGGTTTTTCTAATGTTTATTCCCGTATTTGCTTAAAGTATACTTTTAAGTAGACAAAATATATCAAAACATATTTTTTCCACAGAGAGGTTTATAAAATACTTTAAAATATTGCGAACACTCTTTGAATAACTTATGAAAGTTCGGTCGTTTATGAAAACTGTCGAAAGCAAATTATAAACACTCTTTGTTAAACGTCTATTTTATGTTAACTTTTGTTTTTGTTAGGTCTTTAAAACGGTATCTCCTTGATCGTCATTGTAACAGTATTAAATGACATAAGAGAGGGCGGTATATCTGATAACAACTTTGTAATAAAATTATGTTTGTAAATAAGTAACTGTTCTTTTTACAGAAAAGATAGCAATAAATCATAGAATAAAGAATACACAAGGCAAAGTACATAAGACGAAGTATATAAGGTTAGTACATAAGGCGAAGTACATAAGGAAAATATATATGGCGCAGTACATGAGGTGAAGTATATCATGCGAAATACATAAGGGGAGTACATAACGTTACAGGGATCACAAGAGCAATGCCAGCATTGATGGAGGGTACTATAAAGTTAGTTCATGTAAGACTGTTCCTTGATCTCCGCACAGTCTAATACCGCCATGTATTTCAGTAAATATCTCCATTGATAGAGGGATCTTATTTTTAAACAGAACGTTTATAATATAAACGAAATTGTTTCTAAATGGCTTTTATATAATAATACTAATATAGGTAAGTGTGTACGTATGTGATAAACAGACCCACACACGCAACATGTAGTTCTATGTAAATTGACCATAACAATACACATCAAAAAGAACCTGATCAAGCGTATAAAAATAAAGAGCAGGATTATAATTTGGCCATATTTATGATAGGAAATACGTTAATTAATTTCAGAATGTAATAAATATATTCAATACACCAAAAGTAAATAAAAATAAAATATATTTGTAGACAATAGATTTTTTCTAAATAATATTATGAATACAATAAAATCTAAATAATGAAATATATAAATGAAATAAACCAGGTGTATTATGGCAGTTCAAAGAATTGAATACCTGAAATTGTAGTAAGTATTAATTTTTTTTAAATTCACTATTTATGTGCGTGTGCCTTTTGGATTTATCACATTAAGCTTTAAAACTATTCATAATGAAAATATGTTGACAAATCAATTGATTTGTAGTACAAATAAATTTTTATTTTATTTTATTTTCTTTTATTTAAGTCTTTTCTATTTTGAAACAATATCACTTGTGGAAGTCAAATGGGAGTGGTCTATTTTGATATCATAGTTTTCGTAATAAGTATATAAAAATATATAATATCTCTCCAACTTAAAATAAGACTACGACGGTTCCAAACGCGTCCTGGTCTGAGCAATGTACGACGATGTACGTATGAATGTTACTGTTGTATAATTTTTACAAAACAAATTACTTACATATTTAATAAGAGAATAAACATTTCTATTTCAATGTAACATTTCTTATTAATAAATAAATATATAACCGACATCAAGATTCAAGTAAGTATGAGTAAGCCCTAAAATCCACATTAAGCTTAGGAAGGCCGTTGAGTATATGAATAAGTACATTCATTTGTGATCACATAAAATTAACATATTCTAAAATACAACGGCGTGTATGACATAACATTAGCTCATAATTTTTGAGGGTTAAACGAGGTAATTACTTTAATAATTACGGACATTGAATCATTATAATTACTTTAATTCGCATATTTTTGCCTCTTATCCTAATCTCTAATCTAGCTAATCCTCTGTTAGGCCATGTTTTTATACATAAGATATTTATTTAAGATAAATATCTATCCTTTGTTTAGTTAAAATTATTAGATATAAGCGTTACTAGAATAAAAATGAAAGTGTTTACTTGTGAAAAGTAATTAGAATGAAAGAAAGAAATTGATTGACAAAGTCTTCTCTTTGTTTTTTCTTAAACTGTTATTACTTATCAATAAATCTTTTATTTTCTTTAGTATAAAACTTTCAACATACAAATACAATAAACCTTAGCATATTATATACATACATTGAAAAGTAATAATTGATATTCTATTTTAAACGTATTTTGAAAATAAAAAATGTATATCGTTGAATCACAAGTTACTTATTATTGAGACTTCAAACCAATATGCTCTCATTTCAATATCAAAGTCAGAGTAAATATTTACAACTATAACAGAGCACTAAATATATTATTTTACCCAGTTTGCGCCTCAACATTGTTCATTAATTGTTGTCTGAATATATCACAATGGAATGAATTGAAGATTTTAGATCAATTTGAATAAATAATTCACATAGAAGCATAGTTCAATCTCATACATTCAATCGATCAGTGTCAGTGAGAGTTATATAGAATGTTACATATTTAACCATATTATACATATGGTTAAATATGATTCCCAGAAGAGATTCAAAGGAAGTTTTGATAGATACCCCGATAATTATTCCAGGATTAACGGAAACACAAATCTGGATGACCATAAACTCGATCGATTAAGGTTACGATATTTCGAAAATTATCCATACCGATTTACACATAGGGCTGAAGATCATCCGCGTTATTCTTGTTCCATCTCAAGTCGAATATCATCGGTTATTCTGATGAGAGCTATATTGGTCAAACCCAGACTGGTACATATTCAGTAAGTTGTCATTAGATATATAAGGAGATATTTATTTAAAGACACAGGTTTTTATAACTTTTTATAAAAAATGTATATATAAAGATAATAGTATATATAAAGATGTAGTGCTTTGGCAGAGTAGGTAGAGAGATTTCAGGTAAGGTTTACATAGCATTTTTTACAAATATGGGAATGTTTATCAGGTATTAAAGATAACTTGATTAATTAATTTATTTTTTTTTTTTCCAAATAAAAGTGATAATTTATGTCTTTTCAGGGGACAAGTATTATTGTTCGTTCTGTCTCGTCTATGAATATAGGTCTTATCTTTCCCAACTTCCCTTATATCTTTCAGATGGTTATTAAAGTTCGAATCTTTTGAACTCTGAATAAATATTTACTAGATAAATGTAATAAGAATTTTATAGATCTCATTATCAAAACTTATCATGCTCAACTACAACTTGTACTATTATTTCGTTGAAGCTTATATCGCTAACAAAATGCTCACTTACGTGACAAAGTTAATGTGATAAATTGTCTATGCTTAGTTTTAAGTCTTGTAGTGCATTCATACAGCAGTTACGTAAATTTATTTACCACGATGGCATCCTCAAATTTATTGTATTTATTTTACGTTTCTAAATTCCTAAAATATTGTAACATATTGTGTTTTATCGCATAACATTTGTAACTATTACTTCATATCTGACATTCGAAGCGGATTGAATAAAACATTTAAAAATGTTATTTTAAAGGTTATGACTTGCTATTGCGTTTTCTGTCCGATTTGTACATTTTTGTATAAAAAATGTAACTAAAAAATTTTGCACAACATTTGTGACCTGGTGTTTGGGATGATCTCTAGCAGTAACTGAGCGCTTATAATAGTGACTCCGAGATATATAAAAATGTTTACTATTAAGTAATTACTATTTAAGGTATCCCATCTTTAAACTGTTATTAAGATTGTTTCTATTTCAATTTTCTCACTCTTTAAGAATTGTACTTTGCTTACCATAAGCTAACTACTACTCAATACTATGTTGCTAAAATTCAGACTTTTTACCTTTATTTGTATTTATTTTTTATTAATACAGAATTCATTTTGTAGTAATCTATTTAAATGAAATATATATTAATGATGAATATAAACACAAAACTTCAATATCAATGTAAGCTGTTTGTTGTCTCGTAAACTTAAAGATAAGATACTCTATGGAAGCTATAACTTTCAAAGACAACTGAAGTGTCCGCAACTAGGTGGTGTAGTTTTAATAAACATACATATAAAGACAATCGTTTTAGTATCTTGCAACATAGAAATAGAACAGCTGTACAGAAACTTGAAAATAATTTTCCATCTCCAGTATATTAGAAACTTATCTTCAGTGAGTTCTTATCGTTTTCAATAAATTTATGTTATAATCAATAATTTCCCTCAATTCAATATCAAACCAGATTTAAAGTACGTAAATTCTGAAAGAATAGCTGTTGTTTTTGTTTGTTTGTTTTGTTTATTTAATTTGACAGAATATTATACTGTTACAAGCAAGTCGTTGTGATCACTAATACTTTTTTATTAATCAATTTAAATTATAATTTGCAATAATTAATTAATTAGTATAATATAATCATGCTTCTTATTCCTATGCGCCTGATTCAATATTAAACAACATTTTAATGAATTCAATTTAATTTAATTGTAAATGAACTTACCAAGTAAACATTTACGTGGTAAGTACAAATACAGAGCATATTTTTAAAAGTTAAATTTTAAAAAATCTAGTAAAGCGCTCCACAAGTATGATATAATAAACCTTACTAAAACTAACATAGATTCAGGATTCATATATCGACATTGAATGGAAACCTTGTGCCGTAAATATCAATACTTTTGAATTTCAAAATTTTTATTTTTATTTAATTTCTCAAAATAGTTTATACTGAGAGGTTTAAAACATTTTTTAAATATATGACTTTTTTTATATACTTAAAAGTAAGATGTTTTGTAAGAAATTATGACGGGATGATTGGTTTTTAGAGAAATGCTTAAGATTATTATAGTATTATATAGTAACTGAAATAGTTTAAATACAATTCCAAGGTTTCCGACAATTTTATTGATCTAAAAGTTAACCGACTATTAATATGAACACAGTTTTAACGACTTTATATGATTGTAGATTGTAGCTATGACGTCTGCATATAAAATGCGACGTTGGAATACACATCATAATAAATCTTTACAATCTCACGTGAAAATGTGTAAGTTAAGTTTCAATAAATTTTCAATAAATTTTTACTAAAAGAGAAATGTTTCAAAATTTAATTAGTGTCATTGATATTGTATATTTTGAAATGCAAATCCTGTATCAAAGCAATGTTAATATAAAATTAAAATATACAAAACAATTTCTTTTAAAAATAAAAATTTATAAAACACTATAGTCCTTATAAAAAAAATCTTTTTGCTACTATTGCACTTATACGTTCACGTCCGCCTTGCTCCGAACTCATGAATATGGATTCCAATTGGGTCGGAAAACTAGTCAGACAAATTCCCATACAATCAACGTGAATAGAGAAGATTAATTAGGTGTAATAATACGTAGAATATATTACATTGGTATTATTATATTTATTATATATACTTAATAATAATTCATTTCAATTTCAATTTCATAATCGTAAATACAATTTTATTATTCTTCTGGCTTAAGAAGCTTATTGTTAAACCATAGGGGGCTATGCACCATATTTAATAGTAATATTAACTTGACATTTTGCGTCCCTAAGACAAAGAGTCATCTCAGCAGAAAGAAAAAATCCTTCAAATATTGCGTTTTCTTTCGAGGAACGGAACAATTATTTATTTAATTATTTAATATAATTATTTATGTCTATGTTCTTATCTTTGATTTTTATCTTTAATCTTTTATAAAATAAATTAATGTATATATTAGATTATGTGTAGTATAGAAATTAATAGTACATAATTAGCATTCTACGAATCACAATTTTACACACAACAACTGGCCGGGAATTTTCAAAATTTAAAACTAATTTAGAGGTAGGTATTACAAGAGAGCTTCATATTGAAACACCACTTCATGTATATTTAGTTTTTTTTTAAATATAGTTTATTGCTTTTCCAGTAATGAGTCTAGTCAATACTAATTACCGCTATCAATATTATTACAAATATATACCTCGGTCACTACTGCAAATAGATGATTGATAGCTCCGATAACATTCAACTCCAGTATTAATTATAGCTTTGTTTATATACTTGTATCGAAATCAATTAGTAATGATTTGCCCCACTTCATGAAATAATAGAAGTAGGACGAAGGAATATTATTAGTAGGACCCACTTAAACAATGTATATATATAATATCCTATTACTACTTACTCTATTAAAACCTTTGGGATCTTAAATAATATTTTGCGAATTTAGTAGCAGTAAAGTAAATAGTTAATAACAACATTGACATTAATATTTATCACCACGTTGTTAGGAGTTAAATGAAATGTTATCTCAGGAGATTTTTTATTACGAAAAAACTGTAATATCTTAGCCACAAAAATGTAGGGAATATTATTTATCACTTAACATTCAATAATTGTAATCAAATATTTACAGCTGCAAACAAAATCCTTATCAACTTATAGCAATATAATAGCATAACTCTTATCAAATTAAGTGACAATATTCTTTCCATATTTTTTTAAACAATCAGTTCAAAAGTAAATTATTGAGGCTAAAACAGTTAATTTTAAAAAACAAATTTTATTTCATTGTCACCTACTTACTGTGCAGTTAGCGCGATCGCATAAGTATGTGCAATAATGTGAAATTTAAATAATTTATGTTATTTTTGAATTAATTAATCTTTTATTTAAAATATATTTTACCGTATTTAAATTTTGAATTAAACATTTTAATATGCTTAACATTTTAATAAATTTTGAATGTAACATGGTGAAAACTCACAAACAATTTGGAGTTATAAACCACTTGAAATGTTACGTTGCTAAATTAATAATTAATAACAAAAGTAATTGCAAAATTTTATATATAAGTCGTTAATAATCTGCATTCATTGAAATTGATATTCGGGAGACGTAATAAGCGGTAAGGAAAAATTTCACCACCGCACAGCATGTCACCGCCTTTAATACCATCCGTACCATGCGTGGCGATCCTCTACTGTGCGTTTTTTCGAGAACAGGTTTCCATTCCACATACCACTAAAATGTCGAATAAACTTCCTTCAAGAAAATATACTCAAACCTCCAAGGCCTGCAAATCTCTTGCCATTCCCTGGATCTTGCAAGAGTTCGTGGGTGGCAGTGTATACCTGTCATCGGTGACCCGTACAGTATTAGATAAAAACTATCTATTAAAAATCACTCCTTATTTATTAAATCTTTACTATAAAATATTAATTAATATAACAGAAATGAAATGATAACTGTATTGTAATTATTTAAAACATGAAACAGCAAATAACTTTTAAGCATAGTTTATACTTTACACTGTCTCTATAATCTTATCAAATTAAATCGTATAGACCGGTGCATCTTCAATTACGTTCACATTATTAATAAATAATAGTAATAATTCTGTAATCGATTACAAAATTATTACGACAAATGTTGGAGGGTTAATTCATTTATTACTTTAGGGGGTAAGATTATTTGGAAAGCAGATAGGCATATTCATTTTAAGACAATAAATAATTATAAAATAATAATATTGTTAAAAAACAATCCTCTTCATTTAAATATGGTAAAAATAGATATTTTAAGTGTATTTAAACGTATGATTTATTTAATATAATATATTACTATTGCTATTAGAGATGATATAATTTAAATTGCAAAATTTATTAACATTCCATAGCAGATGCAAACGAGTTGTGAAAAATATAATTATAGTATATTTTCAAAATAGTTAGACGATTAAAGTTTTAATTAAGACTTAATAGACGTTCGCGAGAACTCTTACAGTATTCACAGCTTCGGTGGTTGTATTCTAAATGTTGTTTGAATACAAATCCAGCTGAGGAACTGTAAGTACTGAGTTAACATATTCATTCACACAATAGTCTTAAATTGTTATATATACAAGTACTCTTTAGTTATGTAGGTTATTTAATTCAATTATTTTGTGAGAGTGTTCATCCGTATCAAATTCTAATATACATATACCGAAAGAAAACTTTTAATGACATTTTAAACTATTACTATTATTTTAAAGAATTAGTTGGTCCGGTCATTTAGTAGAATGTATTTTTAATATATATTGATTGATAGTGCATTTATTACAAAAAATGTCATTCTGAAAAGTTTTCATGTATATTTGTTAACTTTTAAACAGAGTCGTAAACTTAAATTACTCAATTAATATGAAGTGAAATTACAAAAGTTTAAATTTATGAAATCATTAAACTCACCTTAAAGTTAACCTTGGTTTTAAATATATTTTTTTTTACACAGTTAATAAGTTTTATATATATTTTTCTAACCAAAACAGTGAGTATTGTTTTGTGTCCCAAACCGTCTACATATTAAATAGCGTATAGCAACAAGAGCTATTAGAAATTAAAACTCTTCAGCATAGTGAGACTTTATTCTTCAGTAGAAATAAAAGGTTGCAATCTGTAAAGGCTGAAGAGTCTTATTTGTGCCCAATAACACCCTGTGAGGACGATAGAACATTTTTCGTACTAGATTTCATACCACCATTAAAAATAGGTATGCTTCCTTAAAATTAAGTAAATAATTTAAAAGAGATTACAATCAATCAACGCGGTAAAAGCTACTTAATAAATATAAACAATAATCATTCTTTCTTTTCTTTTTATAGCCACTGTAAACATTTTCTATTAGATTTGTTACAGAATAGAATATAAAATTGCAATCGTTATATTTTTATCAGTAAACATTGTTTAGAGATCCATTAAGATATAGTCGTTTCTCATTTAAAAATGATATAAAAATAAGAAAAAAACTACTTGAAGTTCGCTTACAGAATAATAATAATAATCCCCGTATGGGATCAGAAAGATAATGTTGTTTAATATCCTTCTTTTATAGGTAATATCATCATGAACAGATGTTATTTAAGTATAGGACATTCGATACGTACAATCTCTCAATCCAGGTGTTTATTATGAGATGTTTCAGTTTGCACCTACTCGGTTGGTGCAATTATAAATTCTATATGTGAATTGAATTTTTATGTAATATTATAGTGTGCTCACTATCAATCAATTACTTCGGATTTGCAGAGGTTTAAATAATGACGCAGTATTAGATTCATAAGTACTGGAGTGTGACGGACACTTAGTAGTTGTGATTGGTTTTTATACTTATACTACCTATCTGGTAGTATAAGTATAAAAACCAACTAAACAAATAGTTAGTTTGTCAGTGTGATAAGTAAAAAAATATCTCACTTTTCATTTCTTGTAATACTTGTTATTATCCACATTGATTTAGAATTTATTTTTATTAGTTAACAAATCATAATCATTCGTCACGTGTATCTTTTTGTATATCTGAAGTATATTTAAGGAATGTAATTTTTGTAGTTTTGGCCGGATATATTAAAATGATAAATGAATAAAAAAAACTTCGACTTCTTATTTGGCGTTTTTGTTTTAAGGAAAATATAAAAATGACACCAGCAATAAGGAGTTGAAAATTTATTAACATTCTGGGTTCAACATAACAAAGTGTGGAGATAAACCACAGCTATGTTGATAGAGTTTACATGAATTCAAAAACTAAGTAAGTGCCGACACCGCGCTGACACCAATTTGTGAACTTGAAAACCATCTTCACCTTCTACATACCACATGTGATATATTGAAAATAACTTGTTGTAATTTAAGGGAGACATTTATTATGTTTATTTTATTCATATATACCGATATATATATTTAATAAAACCATTACTAACTAACCAATAACTAAAGTTACAATTACCGAATTAGTCTATGGACATTTATTAGTCTATGGACACATTCAATATTGAAAATAATAATTTTGATTTGAATTTTTTACGAAAATGACTTCTATCTCACAACAAACATAATATAAGCATTAATCTTGTTAATAGTGTTGTTAGGTTGGTTGGAATATAGACTAGTACTAACAATTAATGTTCCTACTAAATTCCACGTTCAGTTAACTAAAGGGAAGCTCAGAAAATAGAAACCTAAAGTCTACAATCAGGAGCACTGAGCACAAACGTGGCAGCGACTTAACAACTACGATCTTCAAATAATTGATAAGTGGAATACAGACGCAATTTACATCCAACAGTTAAGGGGTAACTTCTTAAACATAGAAATTATTAGAAGAGTGTCTTTATGTTGAAACAAATTTTTGTCACTTCATTCATATTTTCGTTTCAACACTCATAATTTATTATATAACCTTCCAATTTTACTAATTACTAATGAGTTTATTTTGTACTAAATATTAATATTATGACATATAGACAGATCGGTCAGAATTTGTAATATAGTTAATATTTTTATATTTATAGTCTAAAGTGTAATAATGACATGAATGTTAAACATCACGTCTGTAGTTCTTAGATGATTAATATGCAGAGGCAAACATTTTAAGAGAAAACAATGATGTTTTAATTTACAATTAGTTTTATCTTGTTAATTTAAATTTACAAATATAATTAATACCGTTCATTTAATTTTATGAGTTTGGCAGTTTTATATTACTGTGAATAATAATTAAACTATTGTAAAAAAAACACTTTGCTATACTCACTAAAATTTATCATCGAAAAAACCAAATGTCTAGATAAAGACAACTAAAAATACTTGTTGCATAATTATATTGATGTAATGGAAATAATTTATTAGTTTTAAGTCGATATAGTAATTAAGAATTTATTTCAGTATTCATACTTTTGATGTTACAAAAAATGTTATCTGTATTCTAATCTGAATCATTATCTGTATTCTAATCTGGTTCAAGGTAATGATGTTATAATATAAACCGATTGATAGTATACTTATTATCAAAGGAATCATGTGTATCGAAATAAATTGAGACTGTCATCACCAGATAAAATTCAAGGAATAATTTGATCGCTTTCAAAGGAGAGTCATAAAGTTAAATACAAAAGTTTATACTACTTACTTTACGTTACTACACAGTCACAGTTTATACAGGATACTGTGAGATTATCTGTTTGGTTGCAGTTTTTTTATGAAAAATGGATTATATTACGTAAAGCCTAAGAATTGCACATATATGCGTAAGCAAATTGAAACAATGTAATAAATCAAGGCGCTACGATCAATTAATGTCATGATTAGAAAAAGTTATTTCCTTAGAACTTTTGTTTTCCTTCTCAATCGTTTGTTACATTTACTTGAGCGAGGTGAGAAGTTTCTAATACAATAGAAGTTTATACAATAATGTTTTTTTTTGCTTTCCTTAGGACTATTAAAAGTTAATTCTTCTCAATTTTTCTAATATTTAATATGAATATATATTATTATCTCTTCGTTTTATAAATAAATACAATGAATATTATTTAAAACTATACTATATACAAACTATACTATATCCAAAAAGTATTTTGTTACTTATATATATATTTTTAATTTTTATACATAATTCCTAAATTCCTTTGATATTTTAATATACTACATTAAGTAATAAGAATGTTTCTTCATAACTAGAATATTAAAGTTTAATGTTATATGAGCCCATGAGCAATTACTTACAGGCATACTACATAATATAAAAAAATATAACATCTTAGCTTTATGTGTAAAACTGTGAAATGGTTATGTTTTTATTATTAAATGAACATTAAAAGTGTTACAAATATAAAAACATCTTCGATAATGATTTTGCTCCTATTAATAACACAAAGGTTTGTATTTAGTCAAGTCTATAATTATAGTATTGTACTTGTAAGATATATAGCATTTGTAGATAAAACAAAAAAACCCTTAACTTGTGATATTTAGAATTTGATCCTGTCCATGTCTTATATGGACTTAATATGGATAATTATCGATAATGTTTTTTTTTTTAAAGTTACTACACATAGGATTAATGAATGAAAATTTTGTTTTTGTAAGAAATTCTGTGATTTATTTGATATTATTTTAACTTAATGTCCCCTTGAGAAAAATAGTCCTAATAAAAGACAAATTAAAGAAGCAAAAAGGCAAAAGTAAATAAATATATTCTAATAATGAGAAAATACGAGAGTAGCACAGATTCTTCAAAGTCAAAGACTGAAGACTATTAACATTATAAAGTGACAAGTTGCAAATCAAGATTATTTCCTTTGATAAAATCTTTTTTAAATTATCTATATTGTGGAGGTAATTTAATTATTTAATAAGTTTCCATTTTGTTTAACTACCTCTAGGATTTCAGTGTTATTTCTGTGAAGAATGAAAATGGACACTTCACGGCACTCGATAATTCGAATGTCTTTGAACGTGAAAATTGTAATTCCGCGCGTGTACTCGCTGAGTTCTCGTACACAAGGCATACAAAAAGCTCAGCTTTTAGACTTCACTGAGCGGAAAATCCTCTTTGGATTTAGTTTCAAGATAATGACAAATACGAGTACTCACCTTAAATAATACCCAAAACATAAAACCACTGCTGCATTTGCACAATAATGATATAAATATTTAATAGAAATAATCGTTTAATATACTAAATAAAATACATTTTTCAAAGTATCAGAATATAAATAAACCAATTATCTTATAAATAGATGCGCAATATTAATTAATTTATGTTAAAACTTAATAAGTGACGTACAAGCCAATAGGGTTTATATATTCCAACAGGGTATGTGTTCAATTTCCATCAACAATGTTATATTCCATGACATCACTGAGAGTGGTCCTATCGCCTTGTTGCGTATCAATTCCGACCGAGTCATATTTGAAAATCGAAATTCACACAAAGGCATTGTCTAACCTGTAATTAAAAGCCGTCCTCTATGTTATAACCTTACAATTATGACACAAATTTATATAGTATTATAACTTCAAATAATACAAGCCACGATTCTAAACCAATATATTTTGAAAATTTTCTTAATTAATAAAATCAAGGTATTGAAAATATTATTTAAATATTATCATACATATATATTATATATATATATATATATAAAAGTTGTACATCACCAGAAAATTTCTTAATATTTTATAGAAAATCAGTTCAGGAAACTGGACATCAAGGTAGACGCCCCAAAGTTTCACGTATAAAAAGATATTCGGGTGAAATATTTTAATATTAATCGGTTATTTTCTCCTTTCTATTCTGTGCAAACATACTCGATAATATTAAAATGCTTCTGTTATTTTGCCACAATAACATCAAGTCTTGATTAAATTTTGAATTCGATTTATATATAAAATATATTTTTTATGAATTATAAAGTTTCATGAATTTGTCATATTTTCTAAGTTATTAAAAAATAACCTAATCTGATAAAAATTATCTGCGTCTACAAGTTATATATCCCGAGTATTACAAAGAAATATCATAGAATATAGAAAAAAAAGTTATTGTTCTTCTTCTTTACTTGTAATCTGTAAGTAAAATATAAGATAGTAAAACAATAATTTATTATGCTAATTTTCTAAAATCTTATAATTATTAAAAAAAAAACTCAAATAAGTATTACTGTAAAATTACATAGTAATTTATTCGATTTCATCTGTAAACTGTTGAATCTGTTTAAATTAAATAAATTTGCTTAAATTAAATTCACAGCATTTATGCGATCGCGTTAAGGATCCTTGTGCCGCGACTAATAGGTCTCAAACAAATTTACTTTTCGAAGTTTAATCAGGTTTGCTGCACTCTCTCTCTCAGATTACAAATCACTTAACTAAAAACTATTTTAAATAAAAAGTTGATGTCCTCATGTGCAAGACTTCACAAACTCTTAGTCATTTTTATTTACATATAATATATAGAATATTCCTTATATCCAGTATAAATTTCAATGTAGGATTCCATTTCTTCATATACGACCAGTTAGAAAATGTTAGCGATAAATATATTTTATTCAAATACACAAAAGTACTATTCGTTGAGAATATAATAACAATGTTTTCATAAAACTGAATCCGTAAAAAAATAGGACTTCTTCTCAGTAATTAGACGAACACAAGCGACAAGGGAAGAAAATACAATTATTTAAATGAATGTAACATGTTATGAAACTTTCAAAATTCTGAAAAGCTAATAAAAAGTTAATGAATTATGATTTTTGTTGTCTTTCGTATGGTTTTATTAAACCAATATTTACTTCAATTTTCAATTACTGAGAAATATTTAAAAACTTTGGTGGTAGGGCCTAGCTGTTGTCATTTGACTACAGCTCGTAATGGACAGGCTCGCGAGGGGAAGAACCCCACTCTCGTGGAAGATGAGGATGAGACGAAGAGGAGGACTTTACTCCGGCTATCCGTCGTACCTCGGGTGGGCAAAGTATTGCATTTTCTGTTTACATAGACAACCATGACAGAGTCTACGCGTGCTTCTACAAGGCCCCTGGTGGTAATGCAAAATCGAATCTTGTTTGCTTGCTTACATAATACTTTCAGACTCCTTCCTTATAATAAAAAGGAATGTTTGAGTTTTATACGAAGACCAACTACAAGAAAGCAAAATAGTCAAAATCAGACATTTCGAAACACTCAATGTAATGCTTTTAAATATTCAATTAATTACTAACAAAACAGACAGTATAGTATAACAGAAACATGGCTTAAACCTGAACAAAGCGATAGCCTAATATAACTAAACGAATATCAGGTAGTAACTGAATTTATCAGGCAAAGATAGCACGGAGGAGTATTATTTTAAAGAATGACATTGAATACAAACTAAAAGTTGACATAATGACATTATCTTATGAATTTGTAATTGGATTTTGTGCTGTAGAATTAATAAATCATAATTGTATAATTGTATGTGTATATTATTCAGACCGTGAAGGAAACATGTAAAACAACTACCTAACCTAACTAACTAACTAACCCTAAAATAAAACAACTGTTAAACAAAATCTTAAAAACATAAAAAGACTTTTTTATTCATAGGAGACTTCCACATAGATTATTTAACTAAAAACGCTACAGGTAAAGAAATAAAAATATCTTTCAATTTTATGACTTAAAAGAAATAGTGAATATTTCTACGTGGACGGACTCACAGGTAAGATTCAGGACAGTTAAGATTTAGTAATTTAAAATATTGACTGCATTGAAGAGAATTGAGAATAAAGAGAGAAAGAGAGCTTGAATTCAATTGGGAATATCAAACTTTTGTGCACTTTTTTATCATTGAATGAATTTATAAAATTAACATTATATAATGAAATTAGAATATTATTAAAAACAACAGTAAAACACACATTGGGAGAAATTATTAATAAATAAAACAGACACAAATAAATAAAACTACATATTCCTAAATGTATCGTAAAACATTACCTTTTAATATTGAATTAGTATAGAAAATAGAAAAAAAATCGAACTATTTGGCATTTAATACAGGAAAAAACAAATATAAAATCAAAATAAAAACAAATCTTCAGTTACGAGTTAATAACAGTTACAGAATAAATACTTTATTTTGAGGTTACAACTTATAAATTATACGGCGGGTATACTTCTAAATTATACAAATGAAATTTATATCATTTATAAGTAAACCCGCTTAGCAATTAATCAATTTATAAACGCGCCCCTAAGAATGTACTCTACCGAAACTTTTCAATTGCTTGTCATCGCTCAGTGTCCTGCGCATTCTGTTGTGAATTAAGTTCAGTTATTTTTAACTTTTAATTAATTTTATATACAGTATTTCATTTTGTATTTTAAAAGTATTAAGTAAATAGGTTTAATAAGGCTAACTGTTTATGAGTGTTTAATTAAGTTTCAGATACCGTGGTAGATTTTCTATTTTTTTTTGTTTAAATAATAATAATTTAGATTTTATAATTAAATCTTATATTTATAAACATGTTTCTTGAGCAACAAGTTATTTGTAGATGACTTTATTTGCTCAAGTAGACAAACCGCTGACGCCCTTTTGCAACAATATATCATGTGTTTGTATATAATCTATTATTGTTTGATAAACCATTTAATTTACCTATTATAGATTGATATTTTTTTCCTAAAAATATTTAGCTAAAAATGTATACAAGCTTATCCTGGCTTAGCACGTTATAGAAATTTTCAAATATTGATTTCGATTGTGGCATCATTTCAATGTTCTTCTATATTGCAAAGTTAAAAACGTTGGTTAGGATCTTTACAAAAAGCGTAACAGATTTTTCCTCCGTCTTTATGAAGCCGAGTATATATGAAATTCATCAAATCGGTTGGTGATACAGTAGCTAAATTAATGGAACGATTTCCGAGAGGGCGCAGGTTCGAATCGTTCTGGTGTCGGGGATTTATTTATTATATATTTAATTAGACTATAATATTAACATTAATATTAATAATAATAATTTGTTAGACTAGCAACTATATTTTTAACAGAATATATTAGTATGTACAGATCTAGTTTCGTTATTATTTTTTACATGTGTAAATGTAAAATTACGCATGAATGTCCTTTGTATTGGCAACACCTGGTACAAGTATTTCTCTAACGACACGATATTTATCAAGATTAACCTGATAGGTTTATATCATGCTAGGATATAACACAGAAAGATGATATTTACATTTTTGTTCTATAGTATTTAAATAAAATGAAATAATGAAATTATTAAAAGGCGAGCGAACGAACGAACGGTGGATTCCTTTTCCATTTTGCACATTTTGAACGTTAATTTCTGTTGTGGTATCTCTTGAATTCATACATATAGCACAGTTAAAATAAATTGATTAGGATTTAAAAAAAAAGCCTAATAGATGTCGCGTCCTTTCCTATAAAGATGATTCTGTATGTAATGCTAGACTATTAAGAAGAATACCGACACGATTACTCCATTTGGCACAGTTCCCAATGGTTTCGCAGATTCGATTCTTCCCTGTTTCTGTTTACTTATTATTTTAAATTTATTTTCAAGACAAATAATTAATAAGCTTAAATAAATATGCTTTTGAAGAACCTCAAACATTTTCACACATGTTATTAAAATAAAATAGATCCACAGGAAAGAAACACCAAAATTTACATCTTCCAACTGTTTGACATTAAGTGTCAGATCCATAATACGATTGCTATGATTTAAAAAAAGTTTAATTGCTTTTTTATTTTTTATTCAAGACTATTATCCCTCTTACTCTGATTTAAGGAATTCATTCACCTACAGAGATCTGTGTGGTCAACGAGTAACATAGACTAAAATTTGTCTCTATATTCGCGCGGAATCAGCCACTATAAAAAAAACCGCATAAATCAAAGAAATAACGATTGCAACAGGATACTAAAAACAATTGAATATATTTATTTAATCTCAAATAAAATTATGCGAAGTGGACATGACTTCATCATCCTTATAATAATATTAACATATTTTATTTGACAGCAGTAAAATTCTAATTTCCATATTAAGAATCAAGACACTAGATTTCTTTTAATAAATAGATATATTCTTTAAATGAATAACCATGATCTTTATACGTTTGCACAATTATAATGTAAGACGCAGTATTACAATGATAATATAAATCGAGAGATAATGTCATTTATTATAACTGAAATAAGGCTGGAAACAAATGAAAATTTAAAAATAAAAATAGACATGAAATAATAAAACTGGTCAATTAATTAGCAAATGACAAGTACATAAGCTAACGTGTATGTAAATTTATACGAATAATAAAATAACCTGTATGACGATAACGCGTCAATTACACAGGCACACAAAAAAAAAAAAAACGTCATGAACCAGAGGGGAGACCCCATTATTCTTAGGTTTTTGGGATCGCTGAAACCGAATATGACAATAAAAACTAATTTTAAATGCCAGTTTTCCCGCTAGCACCCCCTTACTACCTCTTAAGGGGTGAAAATTGAAATTTTTGTATAAAATCAAGATAGATGTCTATTTCTACGTTTTTTGGGATGCTAAAACCGAAAATGATAATTAAAAATAAATTCATGACCACTATCACCCCCTACCACCCCTTACGGGGGGTGAAAATTTAAATTTTTCTATAAAGCCAAGATAGATGTGTATTTCTACGTTTTTTGGGATGCTGAAACCGAAAATGATAACTAAAAATAAATTCATGACCACTATCTCCCCCTACCATCCTTTACAGGTGGTGAAAATTTCAATTTCTCTATAAAATCAAGATAGATCTGTATTTCTACGTTTTTTGGGATGCTGGAACCGAAAATGATAACTAAAAATAAATTCATGACCACTATTACCCCCTTACCACCCCTTACAGGGGGTGAAAATTTAAATTTTTCTATAAAATCACGATAGATGTGTATTTCTACGTTTTTTAGGATGCTGGAACCGAAAATGATTACTAAAAATAAAATTTAAGACCTCTATCACCCATTAACACCCCTCACCAACCCTTAAGACTGAATCATGATTTTTGTCCTATTCTTCACAAGTTTTTTCACTTTTTGTTTTTTTTTTACTTTCTATTTAATACTACTTATACTGTTATCCATCCGGCAGTGTTGTAAAACGCTTAAAAGATGCTGAACCTAATTCTATGCCTCCGAAATAGAATTGTTACTATTTTCCTGACAATTTAGGAGACTACAGTGAGGAGCAAGATGCAAGGTTCCATCAGGATTAGAGTAGAATTAAATCATGAATATATATCAGATACTTCTGATCGATAAAGCATTTGAATTTCTAATATAAGAGCGAGAGAGAGAGTAACCTCAAACTAGTTTGATAAACATGTCACTTACTGTAAATCGTTAAAATTTCTTCATACATCTTGATTTTATACAAAATTGAAACCCCCCATTAGGGATGGTTAGGGGGTGGTATTGGGTAAAAGAGGTATCAAATTCACTTTTGGTTGTCATTTTCGGTTCCAGCATCCTAAAAAACGTAGAAATACACATCTATCGTGATTTTATAGAAAAATTTAAATTTTCACCCCCTGTAAGGGGTGGTAAGGGGGTAATAGTGGTCATGAATTTATTTTTAGTTATCATTTTCGGTTCCAGCATCCCAAAAAACGTAGAAATACAGATCTATCTTGATTTTATAGAAAAATTGAAATTTTCACCACCTGTAAAGGATGGTAGGGGGAGATAGTGGTCATGAATTTATTTTTAGTTATCATTTTCGGTTTCAGCATCCCAAAAAACGTAGAAATACACATCTATCTTGGCTTTATAGAAAAATTTAAATTTTCACCCCCCGTAAGGGGTGGTAGGGGGTGATAGTGGTCATGAATTTATTTTTAATTATCATTTTCGGTTTTAGCATCCCAAAAAACGTAGAAATAGACATCTATCTTGATTTTATACAAAAATTTCAATTTTCACCCCTTAAGAGGTAGTAAGGGGGTGCTAGCGGGAAAACTGGCATTTAAAATTAGTTTTTATTGTCATATTCGGTTTCAGCGATCCCAAAAACCTAAGAATAATGGGGTCTCCCCTCTGGTTCATGACGTTTTTTTTTTTTTGTGTGCCTGTGTTATTAGTCTCTGCGCATATAACGATGAATTTTTCACAAATTTGTTGCAATTTAATGTTTAATATGTTATTATTAGTATTAATAGGTATAATCATATTTTGTTTATTTCAATGAGAAATATAATTTATTGGAAAAAACGTGGCGTTGCCTTTTATAAGATGACTAAAGTAATGGGTGTCCTTTGGGGTTAAACATCAACTGATTATTTTGTAGATCCAGCTTTAGTTCGTATCAACCATATTAAGATACTGGCTTTGCACTAATATAATTATTAACTGAACTCTTATTTTTTTATCTTCAGGTAATAAGTTTTGTCTTATTGGAATCGGAACGGTTGTTATACAGGGCTTGCCGGAAAGTGGAAACGCCACCATAATCCTTAAAGCTACCAATTACTCCTACGTGTTCGACTATGAATTTATTTTAGTCGATGATTCGATAGTGAAACATTATCTAAATGCCAAAATATAATAACATCAAAATATAAATACATGAGAGATTTTTTTCCAACGTATTTAGTATTCACAAAGTTTCATATAGTCTCCGATTAGTTGATTTAGTAGTCATCATCATGATTACACTTTATCTTAACAGATAATGATATAATTAATGGTATCTTACTTTTTATTTCAATTCATGTGTTTTAATATTAGATCAATTTTAGTACTTTAAACTAAATTTATTCTCTCTCAATGCGTTCATTCACAAAATGTTTATTTTAGTTTTGTATCAAATTAACTATTATCAGTATCAATAATGATGTCTTGTAAAATTGTTAACTTTCAACCTTTCAACTATAGTTCATAAAGTAAAACACGAGCGCGTCATTATAATTTCATGTGAAAATAGTTAAACAGAAAGTTTAAAGTTCTATGTTTTTAACGGAATTTGGCACATCGCAAAGTATCAGAATTTGCTACTTTAATACACTATTGTTATCAGTATAATTAATAGATTTGAAACTTCTATTTTGAATATTCTAAACATTTAATAATTGGTCAAAGAAGAAAGTATGATTTATAAATTTTTTAGGTTTACATTTGTAGGCTTCTTAAAAATAATATACTATGTGTTTTTAAATGGATCATTGACACTTTTAAATCTACAGTAAAAAAAAATCTGTTATAGTACTAATATTTTATTTTTCCCATAAAATTAGATATATGTCAACAAGCGCCACGTTTGAGTTTATACTACATGTTAAAGCACAAAACAAAGTAGATGTACTGCTTCTAGGAGTGTTACTAATACTACTCCACTATATTATAACACAGTACTTTTAAAATTAGGAACAACATTTTATTTCTTTATTTATTTAATTCTTCATTGCACCATATACAAAATAATGCACAAAAGGCGGGCTTAATGCCACAGAGACATTCTCTACCAGCCAACCTTAGAATGTACATGAGAGAAAATTGGTAGGTGTGCGAAAAAAAAATTACAAAAAAAGCTAACAATAAATAATTCCCGATATATAACTCATTCACATTCATATAATATAATAATAAATACAAAACATTAAAATATAACATAATATATATTATTATATAAAATAATAAAATATTTATAATTTATACATACATACATACATATTATATACATTATAAAATTATTCATTGAAATAAAGTTCTTTTACTTGGCGTGTGAATGAGTCACGAGACGGCGCTTTTCTTATATATTCCGGTAACTCGTTCCAAAATCTAACAACTGTTAGAGCAAATGAGCTGGATAAGAAACCAGTCCGATGAAGGGGAATGTAGAGCAGTAAATTGCTGGAAGAACGAAGTAATCTGTCATATATATCTACTCAAAAAAATAAATTGTATTTTAAATATGTAAGAGTAGAAGGATTGAACAAAATCGAGTACAGGAGAAACAGAATTCGTACATTTTTTCGTTTACGAATTGGCAACCATTTAAGTTTTGATCTGTAGTCGTAGACATGGTCAAACTTACGGAGTCCGAAAATGAAGCGGATAAAGGTATTCAGGAGGTGATCTAATTTATTTAGAAGTATTTCATTAGCATCGACATAGCACACATCAGCATAGTCAATGATTGGTAGTAGGAACATGTTAACCACCTGTATTTTCGCTCGATATTGTAGAAAGTTTTTTAGTCTTAATAGTACATTTATTTAGACAGTCTAAGAGACTGCCAACTAAGGGAACTGTCCAGAAATATTCCTATTTTTTTTACTTCGGAAGAGAATGGAATTATGTTGTCGTTATAAATCACATTCGGTAAAGAATTAAAGTAAAGTGCCAACTGGCGGTAACTATCAATAATGATTGCTTGGCACTTACATGGGTTAACGTTATTACCAACGCAACATTCCCTCAAGCACCGCGCTTATTACGTGAATTGAATACTCGATTAACCCAAACTTTTTTGTGTATAGAAAGCTGCAAGTCGTTGGCTTAAAGAGGATAATGACAATTTAAGTCGGAGGTTATGAAATTAATAAAATAAGAAAATAATGGAGGAGACAAAATACCACCTTGGGGGATCCCAGCAACTATATCGCAACAATCCGAGAGGCTCTCATCAGTGCGAACGGCCGCATACAGATGCGGCCTCGAAGATATGAGGAGAACTATTTGTTAGCAGAAGCCGAGATATTGTACATCAACGCAAGTAAAATGTACTGAAGTCTCCCCGTACAGGAACGGTAACACATTTCATTTCCATTTCATGGCAAATGTCTTCGGTGACTTTTAAAAGTGCTATACTTGTGCTATATCCAGTACGGAAGCCTGATTGCAACGGATCCAGCAAATTGTACTTTGAAAGGAATAGGGAAAGCTGGGAGTGAACGATGAATTCAATTATCTTGGATAAAAACGGTAATATTGAAATGGGACGATAATAAGAAGGTAAGGTGGGATTAGAGATCTTTGGAAGTGGTAAAATGTGAGCTTTGCACCACAAATACGGACATCATATTTTGAACATTTTCACTTTTGTATAAATAATACAATTAATATCTTAAAAGCAGAACACCTATAAATATCAGAATATTAACTACAAATGTATATGCAATAAAAAAAACTAATATATAATTATCTTTAAAAAATGTATTTTTATTATTTTATTTCATATTTAATTTAAATAGCTTTAGGAAAATCATTTTATTTTAACATACATAAAACGTGGCTAACTCTGCTTTATTCTTTTTTTTTGTCCATACTACTTCTTATCAGAAGAGTGGTTTCTACCTTAAAAATACGTTTATTAAATAATATTTTTTGGGTAGACCTCGAAGAATTCGGTCTACCCATTCATTTGTACCCGACTTTCGAATTTTGGATTGAAAATTTCTTCACAGGAGGTCTTCTTATGACCCCCTGAGTCCGAAATGACCATTGGTCAAAAAGTTTATATATATATATATATATATATATATATATATATATATATATATATATATATATATATATATATATATATATATATATATATATATATATATATATATATATATATATATATATATGCGTGCGTGCGTCCAGATTCGACTTTTGTCAGCACGATAGCGGCCGCAGTTTCGCTCGGATCGCTTTCAAACTTTGCAAAAAAATCAACCATCCAAAAATGAAGGTCAAGTTCGTTAACCAGAGAGATCCGGACACAGGGGGCGCTAGGGCTTCACTTTTTCTGATTTCAGTTTTTCGACCATAACTTTTTCCCTATATAGAGAAGATCAATCGCGTTCATATTATATGATGTCTTTGATGATTACCTATAACTAATGTAGATAAACCTAAAACCTAACTTCAATAATTTAGGGGTGGGGGTAAAAAAACCGAAATTTTTTGGAAAAAAATTCATAACTTTTTTCTGATAAACATTCTTACATCACAAGTATTTTTAATAGAAAGGTTATTTTTTACCCTAAATTTAGGTATCAAAAGTTTTTCCGTAAAAGGTACCGTTTCCGAGAAAAAAAATATAAACAACTTTTAGCTTGAAAATTTAAGGTAGGTAAAACCACGGTAACTTTTTTCTGGTAAACATTCGCAAATATTTTTAATAGAAAGGTTATTTTTTACTCTAAATTTAAGTACCAAAAGTATTTCCAAAAAAGATACCTTTTCCGAGAAACAAAAAAAAAACCGCTTTTTGCTTGAAAATTTTTGATGTAAACAACGGCATCATGTCTTATTCTTAGGTAGTGATTTATATTTTAAACGAGTTACACACGAGGTCTACCCACGCGTGTCCCCCTGCGGGCACGGATTTTTTTTTACCCTTATTATTATTTGTACAATTAATTTGTTTTTATTGTATTTGTATTTTTTTACTTTGTTTAGTTTAATTACTATTATTTTAATTCAATTAATTCATAACAGATCAAAAAATCCGTGCCCGCAGGGGGACACGCGTGGGTAAACCTCGTGTGTTTCAAATATAACTCACTACCTAAGAATAATACATGATGCCGTTGTTTACATCAAAAATTTTCAAGCAAAAAGCGGTTTTAATTTTTTTTCTCGGAAAAGGTATCTTTTTTGGAAATACTTTTGGTACTTAAATTTAGAGTAAAAAATAACCTTTCTTTTAAAAATATTTGCGAGGAGGGAATGTTTACCAGAAAAAAGTTGCCGTGGTTTTACCTACCTAAAATTTACAAGCTAAAAGTGGTTTTTATTTTTTTTCTCGGAAACTGTACCTTTTACGGAAAAACTTTTGGTACCTAAATTTTGAGTAAAAAATAACCTTTTTATTAAAAATACTTGTGATGCAAGAATGTTTACCAGAAAAAAGTTATGATTTTTTTTCCAAAAATTTTCGGTTTTTTTACCCCCACGCCTAAGCTATTGAAGTTAGGTTTTCGGTTTATTTACATTAGTTATAGATATTTATCAAAGACATCATATAATATGAACGCGATTGATCTCCTTTGTATAGGGACAAAGTTATGGTCGAAAAACTGAAATCAGAAAAAGTGAGGCCCTAGCGCCCACTGTGACCTGATTTCTCTGGTTAACGAACTTGACCTTCATTTTTGGATGGTTGATTTTTGTGCAAAGTTTGAAAGCGATCCGAGCGAAACTGCGGCCGCTATCGTGCTGACAAAAGTCGAATCTGGACGCACGCACGCATATATATATATATATATATATATATATATATATATATATATATATATATAAACTTTTTGACCAATGGTCATTTCGGACTCAGGCGGTCATAAGAAGACCTCCTGTGAAGAAGTTTTTCCAAAATTCGAAAGTAGGGGACAAATGAATGGGCAGACCGAATTCTTCGAGGTCTACCCAAAATGTTTGGAAATAATGCTAAAGATTTGATTTTCTTATTAATTTGAAGCTCTAATCAGAAAATTAATTACAAATTTTTAATTCTGTCTATTTATACTGTTAATTGGAAATAAAATAAATAAATATTTATATAAATTTACTTCAACAAATTAAGCTATGTAGAAGCTAACTTGAGAAGAGTATAAAAATATTGCCTACAATATAATCATAACTATAAGAAATGAAATATACTTTCATGTTGGATTTATTTTTCAAAGGCCAAGATTATCAGATATAAAAATCAACAAACCAAACAAGTTCAACAAACAAGTTTCAAGTGTAAAAAGCTGTTTAGATATTTTTCATCATGTTTATTTTTATATCGATTTTTTAAAAACTTCTTTAGATGGATTTGAACAAGAATTAATAAGTTGTTCTCTTAGAAATAAAATAAAAATTGGTTTTGTTTTTCTTACTGAAAGGAAGAAGAGTAAAAACGTATTGTATTGAATTAATTATGATTTATATGTTGTTTACAATTTACCTTGTCTTATAAATTATAATTTATTAGCCAAAAAGCAGTTCCCGTAATATTTCGCCTTTCCCTTTTGATTAAAATAATAAGTTCTTTTAACAATACTAGACTATCCGGCAAACGCATATTAATTTCTAGTTGTACTTTTACAACATTACGCCACAGTGATTTGGAGAACGTATACCGAAATGACTGAATAGGAAGTTGGCGACAAAACTGCACAAATCTTTAAGGGAAATCAGTGCTTCATTATACATAGCGAATATCCCACAATGTTTTTGTTCAGATCGGGAAACGTGTAGTCACATTAGACGAATGTAGTTTGCTGTACAGTTCAATGATGCTTCAGCAAGCATTCATTCTCACTGCCTGTCGTCTTCCAGCAAGCCGAATGCAAGGCAAGCATCTTTATACGCGGATACTGTTGTCCATTCAATTTTCTTATATCTTGAAATTACAATGGTCCGGTGATAACAACCAAAAATAACGATTGGATCCCATTCATGAATTGAAAAACCAAACAAGTTCATTAGAGCTGATATACTGGCCAGTTTGGTACATATATAAGATAAAAATTGTTAACCAATCCTCGACAATAATTTCCCCTCCTCCAAAGAAGCGTGATCATCTGGTGCTATCGGAGTACCCATTTTGAACATTTAGCGCCGTCTGATATTAAGCTTTTCGCATTGATTGCACTTGTGAGCCATATTTGAACAATGAATCCAAGCGTAGAAAAGTGGAAACTAGAAAATAGATATATATGCAATTGAGTATGTTTTTATAGATACATTTTGTAAGATTAAATATATACCTAGTACTCTTATTTTCAGATATTTCAATACAATTACAGTTCAATTTAAATAATAAAACAAAGAAGTAATTTACGAAAATATATATAAATAAATTAGCTGACTATTAAATAACACTATATTACTTAAATTAGAACTGTGGTACATATACAAATAAGTACGTTTTATTTGTTGCTTGAGTACAAATTATAAAATATCAGATACATTTATATTTGCACTTTACATTATATTTAAATAATAATTTTACTAATCGAACGACAACGACCAACCCTAGCTTTCGCAGAACCACAGTTAGGTATTGTGGAATTCCAACATTTATCAGTAGTGAACATTTGTATACCATAGTCGTATACCATTAAAAACCGTGTCATATTTCATTTTCGAGACAAGATTTTAGTAGAACTCAATTTTAAGCAGTTTTCTTACCTTTTAGATATAATCATTTTGAGGTTCCAAAATCTCGGTACTCCTAATATATTGATTGCTGAACATCAAAAGAGAAATACCCTATTAAGTTAAATCCTAAATTATAAAAGGTAAGCTATAAGAAATATTTATATTATTCATAAATAAACATAAAATGTAAAATCTTTTCTTCACAAAGGAGTGATGGGTAAAATTCCAAAGCGAAATATATAAAAATGGCGACTCACAGTTCTCAATTGATAGTGGAATGTTTTGGAGCACTGAGTTAGCTTTTACTGCTAACATTAATGTTTTACTACATTTTGATAAGATACAAATGATTTCCATTCTTTATGTTAAACTACGTAAAAAAATTATACTACAAAAATAAAATTATGCGTGAATGTGAATTAATGTCATATATTATTAAATTGTAGTGTTTTTTCTAAGAGTAATTATTAATATTTTTGCAATAAAATCAAAGTAGTTCTATACTATTTCATTATTTTATTGATTTTAATCCAGTCCGAAAACACAGTGACATTTAGGATTTTTTTAAATATATTGATATTAGTCATGTTATTAGATGACAACTTTTCCGCCACAACTATAAATGTGATGTCCTGGAGTGAAAATTAAGAAAAAAAACAACTTTCTGACCTAAAAAAGTATTTTTTGTTGCTAGAAAAAGTCGATTCGTTAATCTTTTTCAATCTACTGAAACACGATGTTATAAGAATAAAAAGTCTCTAAATCTATATACCTTTTTTTGGGACTTAACATCAAGTAATCGTGTATCTACGACCGTGGTCGCCTTACTAAGGATAAGCCTGCTGTACATTCGCGTGACGAACGACCGCAATAAAACTAAAATATGAGAGTCTCTCTGGTTATATTATATGAATATGTCATCTCTATTTTTTAATTTTTTATTTTGGGTTTGGATAGCACTTGTTTTCGACTACCACGAACATCAATAAAAAATAAAGAATAATACGTCTATTTATTACCCATCCAGCTTAAACTAAACATAATCTATATAAGCTATATCATATCGATCTCTTAAAATAAAGTGGTTCTACCCCAGTCGACTTAAAATATATCTGTTATATCGTGTAAAGTGTTATTACTATAAAATTAAGTTTATATTCATATTAAACTTTAAATAAAATATACATAAAGGATTGTGAGTGTAATATATAATATTTAATAATAAGAAAATAATAAAAGATTACAAAACTACATATTCGACAAATTGAGACATGTATTATGTAAATAGGTGTCGAAGAGTAAATTAATTATGAACTTTCAAGTAGGTTGACTAAGAGCGAAAAATACATCGGTTCTAACCTTATGAAAATAAAATTTATATTATGAAAAAATAACTCTTATGCCTTTGTTAAAAGAAAATCTTTGATACAAGATTTAGGTGCGAAGACAAAAAAATATCAGAATAAGGAATTTTATTTATTTTTTATTTTGCAGCAACATTAAAGTTCATAAACAAATATCCTGTTCCGCAAAGAGGAAAGTTACTTGACGACTTTCAAATTGATACATGTGTCATGTAAATGAGGCTCGATGAGGAAATTAACTTTGACTGCAGAAGCTGTACGAATACTTCAATAAATTACACTGTTATGTGTTTCCAACAATATGTTTGGTTATGTAAAATTAACTTCTGAAACAATATAAATAAACGAAATTTATCGGTAAGAAAAAATCTACGTCTTATAATTATGCAATAAAGTGGTATTAAATTAAGAATAGCATATTTAAGAAGAATAGTCTCTATTAATATGGTAACAAAATACCACAATATTTTTATATTAAAAGATATGATATTTTTTATATAAAAAATTATTGCAAAACAGCATATTTTGTACTGTTTTTATAATACATTATTATATATGACGGCGCAGATGACATTTGATATTCGCAGTTTTTGACGTCGGCAAAAGGATGACATAACAGCAAATGAAAGCTGTCATTCTAGCGGAACATCAGATGAGTGGCAGCGAGGCGACCATCGTCACTTTTTGTGTTGACAAACGCCTGCTCATCACGCTCACGACGAATCGCTTGGTACCGACGCAAAAATTTATGCGTTTAGAAAGTTAGTTAATTTGTTATTTTGTGATTTATGTGAATTGTTAAGTGTTATTAAATAACTAGAAACTATTTTGGAACTTTTTGTCGGATAACCTACGTAAATTAATATGTATAATTCTGAGATAGACCATCCTGATCCTATGTATACTATTTTACAAAAACAAAACAAATTACTCTAAAATTATTAATTATGAAAAAGTTAGTAATTATTTTTTAATTTACTAATTATACAATAATAATGTATTAATATAGTGATTACAAAATAATTACATATCAAACCGGCGGTCTGGCCCTGTCAGGGTAACTAACAAAATAATACAAAACGGTTAGCAAATTACTTTCAAATAATTATTAACTAATTATTCTACTTTAACATTTAAAACGACATGAATAAATGTGTAAAGAGATAAGATATAAAAGCACAAACGTATAAATAGTTCAGTATTATAATCAGTACACATACGTAATGTTGTGGTGATATACGTCTTATATTTATTTGTCTTACATTATATTTATGTATCTTAAATATAATTCATAAAAGTACAGATCAAACTAAAACAACATAAATAAACAAAGATATGCTTACAAATCAAGTTATTTCAATTTTCAGTGGTTTTACAATTATAATTTTATATAAAAAGCAAATATATTGGCTTCCTCTTATATTAAATTTGTTTGTATAATTTTTGGATTTATAAAAATATCTTTAAAAAAGTGAGTTAGTAAATTTAACGAAATAAATTTGAACATGTACTCCACTCGCAATGACTCTTAGAAGCTTGTCACTTCTTATAGCAATTTAACTTTAGCATTTTTTTCAAATAAATGTTGTAATAAAACTATTAGACAATCTAATTGAACGGTTCAAATACTTTGAAATTTTTAACAAAAACATACAATTGGGTCGATGAACGTTGCGTTGCAAAAATACTGTTTGTACATTTTTTGTAAACCCTGAACTTTCCCATAAACCGTAAACAGTATTTTAACTCTTTCTGACGGAAATTACAAATAGTTTACCATTAAGCCTTAGTTAGCACCATTCCTTATTATATTTGAATCGAGCATAGTTGTGATTTTTTATATATTTTTAATGTTAATATCTCTTTTTTTAATGGTAATTAAAACTAGTACAATTGGCACGCATTGGCACAGACTAGTTGGTCTAATACAAGCTGATAATAAGGCGATAAAATATAAATATTTTGGGACAAGAATATTTTTAATGGGATCTCAGTTCCTTGTCTTGGTAGCCTTTTTTTTCTTTCTTAAAAATATACTCTTATTTAGCTTCAGCTGCGGACTTCCACCTTAGAGTCCACCTGTCTGTGTAGACTTTTCTTAGAGATTTTAATATTTTACTTATAAACAAACGTTGCTTAACCGCTGTAACTAAGACAGTTTGGAGTTTTACAACAATTAAAAGAAATATATTTATTACAAAGTTTGAAAACCTTAGTATTTACTAGGTAAAGTACGAGTAATCTATACGTCATTATATTATTTTATTTTATGTTACTTAAGAAAATGCTCTTCTGTTTCTTCGATAGTTATAATAATAATCTGATAGTTTGACTGTGCTATAGTACTCCATATCTACGGTTTTCAAAGATTTGATAGTTTTTTTCTTTGTGTAGACACTTAAACCAAATTTCGGCTTTTTAGGTTATCGGGCAACATCACTACTATTTTTATCACCTGTAAGTCCAATGACAAAATAAAAGAACTTTAACTTTCAATAACTTCTAAACTACTGGTTCAAATTTAATGTATTTTCGAAATTTACTAATCTTGTTATATTATTATATAACAGGTATTCGATTTTATTAAATGAAAATTTGCATAAGCCAGACTTTTTAAAAGGAAATTACAAAGGTTTGAAAATGGCCAGAATCACTTCGAGAAAAGGACAGCATTGCTGTGCCTTTTTGATCTAGATTTGTTGCCCCCAGATTTGTTGTAATATTAGAAGTCGTGCTTATAGAAAGTGCCGATAAACTGTTTCAGTTTTATTGTACTTAGTCATATCTAATCATTATTATCGAATAATCTATATCTTCAGTGATCTTCATTAATTTTTTTAAGCCTGGAAAACCGTATCCTTCGTTTCATTAATTATGTCAATTTCAAGCAATATATAAAACTATAAACGAAAAAGAGTCATCACTTTTAATTAAGAGATTAGTAAGATTTTTTTCAATGAACTCTTAATTTAATCCTCGTCAAGTAAACGTACCTCCTTCAACTTTCAGAAAGTCTTAATAGAACGTTCTTATTATCTTCGACTTGAGAATGAAAGAGTTTTAATTAATTTTGTCTTCTTTGATACTCCACTATTGATGAAATATCAAATTAAAATTCACATCACAATTTATCATTAACTGAAGCTTGACTAATATCGATGAGATTAAAGTTTGATGAAAGTTAAACATATTTGTATAATGAGTTTATTTGTTTCAATGCGACTAATAGTTCTTAAGAATGATTCAGAGGAAAAGAACACACACATCTGAAACACGGTAATTCATTTGGAAGTTCTACCCAACAGTGTCTCAAAGGTTCATTGTACGAATAATCTCCGCGATATTATTAATTATATGGTAATTTAAAATGATGATTGATGGCGAATAATTAGCTGAGGTAAAAAAAACTAAACTGCTTTGTAAGATCTTAATAGATACCATATAGTGACCTTTTGAAATCTTAATATGTTATATAATAGATAGATACTCAAGAAAGAATTTGTACGAATAAACCGTAAGTAGGTACACAGTGAATCTATATTAATGAACTATATTAATGAAATAATAGACGATTTCTATTTCAGATGTAAAAAATAATTCTAAGAGGGATATAGTATAAATAAAGTAGCATATGTTAATGAATATCAATGTCAATATTTATAATTAACAACACTTTATTGAATGTCTTAGGTAGCAAAATAATCAGTGACAAAACGGACGAAAACCGCAATATCCGAACAGTGGTACCTTATGGACAAATGAAATATATTTTACTTATGTAAATTACTGTCTGAATAATGATTTGAAATTTTAGCCATAAACATATTTATCACATAATTAAATAATATAAAGATATGCCATATAAATATAATACATTATAAGATAGGACAAGAATTTCTTTTGATATAAGAAAATAAAATAATTGGACTTCATTTCACGAAGGTTCAGTTTATTAGGACTGAGTCAAATAAAAAAATATAAAACATATCTTTTAGCATTTATTACTTAAATAATATTTAATCTTTGTGTTCAAAAATTGATATATGTTAAGTTTCAGTACATTCACAGCGCAATTACTTTAGAAAGAACTTGGATCACTTGAGATCGTGGTGATTTATTATTACGTCTTATATTCTAATGAGGCATTTTATATGCAGACGACACAGCTGATGTCTGCTGGCAATATACTCAAGATTCGTTCCGAACATAGTTCATAGTGGCTATAAATTATAAATTTACTATAAAAATTTAATTACGTTATGATAACGATTTAAACTATTTTTAAGAACCCTTATGTAATGAAATATTACATCCATTAAAAGATTAAATTTTTATGAATAATAATTAAAATTTAAACCGATGTCCGAATTTTAAAACGTTATATCGTAAAATTACGATGAAATGCTTCAGAATTGCGCACGGGGATGTAGCTGAGAACTCTATTCTGTAATTTCTAAGAATCATATTTGAAATATGCCATATGTTAGATTTAGTAAGACTATGTAAAAGTACTCTACTATGCTCGTATATATAATACCATATTTATATTATAAGTAGGACAAAAGTTATTGTAACACTACAATGTGCTCGCATGTAGGTGTGTATGTTTCTATGTAGGTATGTATGGTAGTAAACATGTAGCGCTCAGCAAACTGATTTCCACTGTACTCATCAAATATTATCGTTTCAAACGCCTACAAGTAACGATCGTTATTAGAACTGCCCAAAACAACAAAAATATTTACGAAATAAAATATGTTAATTATTAATTTAAGATCTTATCAATCATTGTTTGTACCTAATAGAATTGACATATTTTGTATTTATCGTTTCAAACCAATTCCGTAGATATCATACAGTGTATCGCTTATTTCTATACTTGTAATTATTATAATACGTAGTATAAAACTAACTCTTTTAATTGTAATTCTATTAACAATGTTTTTAGAAGTATTATTAATAATGAACTTATAAATTGTTCAAAAAGTAAATATAAAACAAAAATTGTCACATGTAATTTTTTATTTAAAGTGTTTAGTAAAGGAGAAAGATGTGAAATCAATTGGTAGATTTTTACAGGTATCTGATTAAGTTATGATTTGATGTTAATAATTTATTTTGCATTAAAAAATTATGTATGAAATAGAATACAAAATTCAATAAATTTATTTTCTTATTAAAACAATACCTCATACCCGTATAACATTATATGTTAATTATTAAAATATTTTTTTACAATCATTTTGGATGATACGATGATGGAAAGATGGATATCTGATGATAGATATAACATGACTATAAATATCTGCAATAGAGAGATTTGTAGATACGTTATCATGCTTGAGTTGGTAACATAAAGAAAAGTAAGACAAATAGGGACAGCAAAGGAGTTAAGCTTCGAATTTTGTTATCGAACGAAACTTTTCTAAAATATTTACCGCAATCTTCTGTGTTCCCATATTTGGACACCATTAAGTAAGATAACGTAATTATAAAAATGATATTGAAAATATGCAAAAAAAATGTATAAAGTTTTAAAGAGTACATACTATTTGTTAACTATTTTGAAGCATGCAGGTTTTATCACATCGAAACTTTGAACAAGGCGAAAAACACTTTGAAACGACGATGTTATATTCTCTGTTGTCCAATGAAAATGACCTAACCTAACCTAACAAGAGAACTCGAAATACATCACTCTTTGCTACCTCTCACATGAATACAAATTATGGAAGAAATTGTGTTATAAATCTTATTAGCAGTTTTTACAATAGCACCCATACTCATAGCTTTTTTTTTCGAGATAATTTTTTTTTGCAAATTTTCTTAGGTTTATCCCGTTTGGCCATGAGTGAGTTTAGGTGTAGGAATAAGCCAAGGTGCAGAAAGATGTCGAAGTCTTATTTTCTTTACTGGAGCATGGACATCATACAGCTTAATTATTTCTGAATTAAAGATGTAACCATCTCATTAACACTCTTGAAATCATATAGAGCAGAGCAATTTATATTAAGTGCATCAGATATAATATTATTGAGGATGATACTTTTGGGACTACAACAAAATATATTTTTTTTGCGTTTGAACAAAAGGTAAATTACAGCAAAGGAACAAAAAGTCATCGTAAGAGAAAGAGGCTGTTATCTGACTATGAGTTAAAACATTTTTAGACTTTGAAACAAGGATAAGATCAAGAAGCGATGGCTTCGAGTTTAGAGGAAAATGAGAGAGAGTACATAAGGTCAAATTAAAGAAGGATATCAAGGATTTAAGTTTTTGAGCTCGAGAGTAATTTTTGACTAAGCAGGAGATAACGTAACAAGCAGCAATTCAAAAGTATTGAAATAATTGATAAGAAGAGAAGGACTACAAAGAACGCCAACAAAAATTTTAGTTTGACGAGCTATATATATAAAAAAGTATTCACGATAAGACAGGGGAGGGGTCAGAAGATTGCTTAACTATATTAAAGAAAATTCTGTCACAGAGATAGATACAGACACCTCCACCTCCTTTGGAAATTCGGGACGGAGATTGTTTCGAATTTTAGCGTTGGTATATAATAATACCTAAACATTTAAAATAATTACTACGTTTAAACAAATTTGTTTGAGTATTGTAGAAAAATATATCTGTATAGAAATAATATTTGAAAATGACAACATATAAATATATTTATAACTAGCTTTTGCCCGCGACTTCGTCCGCGTTTCCGTCGTTTTTCGAAAAAAAATTAGCAGATGTCCTCCCTCATAGTTTTGACGTAACAGGCAGATTCACTTTCGTATTTTAGAAGGGCAATAGTAATATAATATGCCCATCCACAAAACTGTTGAAAAATATAAGTAACCGCAGAATATTATAATATACCCACGCTATACCCACGACTCGGTCAGCGTGTAACTCCTTGTTTTTTATTAAGATAATATATTGCTAATATTTTTAGATCAAATTAAAATGTTTCAGCGCAAAGCTTCTGGGTAGACTATGTTAAGAGTCGACCCGTCCGGCACGTGAACGTAAAGATTCCTAGAATTGCTAACCCGGGAAAGAGCGACGTATAATTGACCATGCGAGAAACAGCTAACACCGAGATCTACTCCAGCAACACGAAAAGTCTGCCCTTGAGCTTTATTGATAGTCATGGCATAGCACACCGATACTGGGAATTGCGTTCTTTTAAATTGGAATGGAAAATTATTTGGTATTATGGGAATTCTGGGAATAAAGACAGTTTCTCCTGCACCGCAACCTGTTAAAATTTGAGCCTCGATTACATTTTGTTGCAACTGGGTTACTTTTAGCCGAGTTCCATTGCAAAGTTGAGGTGGTCTTAAATTTCGGAGCAGAATTATCGGTATGCCAATTTTTAAACAAATTATATGAGAAGGTAGTCCAGGCATACTTAAAGAATTTAAAAATTCTATCGGGTAATTAGTGGCTTCTTGTTCATCAACCATTCTATTTATTGAACTATAAACTTTGCTTTCTCCCTGTATATTAGACAGTATTTTATTATTAATTTCAGATGCCTGGTCATTGCGAGGAGTCAAAATGGACCTTTCGCAAAGCCAAGAATTGTCCCTATTTAATATAATTGTTATGTCACCGTAAACCGAAGATATAAGATGTTGTTGGGATTGCACTATACAACATAACTCAGGTGTCAGAATAAGTTTTCCTTGGTGTAGTTGTGGATAGGTACCTTCACCAATCTTCAATAATGTATCAGAAAATTCACGATTATCTGCGTTGTCTCCAGTTCTCACTCGCATATTTATAGTCAAATGCACTGATTGTATATCACGCCACAAATAAGAGCTTTTCAGGCAAGCCCTAATCTCATCAGCTCGGGTTCCCCGTGGTATTACCGGTAAGGTTTGTCGGAAATCACCACAAAATAAAACCGTAATACCGCCCATTGGTCGATCATTTTGTCTTATGTCCCTTAGAGTTCTGTCTACTGCTTCTACTCCTTTTCGATGGGCCATCGTACATTCATCCCATACGATTAAATTACACTCACGCAATACCTTAGCTTTGTCGCTATTTCTTGAAATACTACAGGTTGGACTTTCCGTGCGATCTAAATTAATTGGTATTTTAAACATAGTGTGAGCAGTCTTACCTCCTGGTAGCAATGTTGCAGCTATACCTGATGAAGCCACGGCAAGAGCGATTTTACACTGATTTCGAACATAAGCTAATATTAATTTAGTCAAAAAAGTTTTCCCAGTTCCTCCAGGTGCATCTAAAAACCATATTGTTCCTAAATTATTCTGCACACTCTCGCACACGCGATCATAGACTAAGCGTTGTTCTGCAGTCATCATTGGGACACCGTTTTCTAATGTTACCAGCAGTTCCATTGGGTTGTAACCAATCTCTGCGGAATATTCCCTATTGGTAACCTCTCCGACTGAGGTTGGCGTTGGCAAACCATATTCACAAAGTGATTTACCGCCTACTGCTGTTAAGTCTTCCTGAAGAGCTAATAAGCACTGATTTATAGCCAGATCTCGAAAATTATCATTAGTTGCGCCTTCATTATTGTGAGATAAATTCCGAAGAAAGTCTTCTGCAAATTTTTCTTTATATTTTTCCCATAATTGGACAGGATCAGATAAATTACAAAATGTGAGTAATGTTACAAATAGATGGCGTAACCGTCGTGGATTATCACTAACACAGGATTCTGCTAAAGCGTCATCCCAATGTTGATCATTTTCAAGCAAATGACGCGCTTGGCAAGCTGCATGATAAGTTGGATAAACAACATCGTCTACTTTTCTCAAATCTATAAATGATGTTGGTCCTCGCACTGTATGTAATAATAATCTCAAATAAAAACACTCTGCGTTGTTAGGATGAACAGTATACACTCTACCAAGAACATGTTCTTTGAAAATACCTGTCTCGCCATCTACAGGCCTGCCTCGGCGTCTACGGTTAAAGACACCTCGTTGTTTATCGTAGGTATAATACGATGGAACTTCTTCATACAAAAGAGACTTTGCGAAATTATCAGTTTGGCAAAGTCGAAAGAATGCCAATAAAGTTGTTTGTCTAGGGTTCTCTAATCGTTCTGTAACATTTTCGGCGTTAAAATATATACGTTGACCGCCTTCCAGATGAACATCCAGATGGGTCACAGGTGGATATCTTTCGTGAATATTAAAACTTAAGATCCGCCACACAGCTTCTGAAGAGCTGATATATCTGCCTGACTGAAATCTAGTAACTTCATCATGTTCATTTCTTAACGCAAACGTAGCTTGGTCACTGCCCTTGTTAATGTACTTACAAATATATTTAATTGACTCTACACTATTACACATTTCTACATTTATGTGAGCTTGAAATGCTCTGGACAATACAGGCGAATACGGAACGACCCACCTATTATCTAAAGTAACCTGTTGTCCAGACATTCGCTTTTCAACAGTAAAACCACCATTGTCTCTTGAACGGCGACGATATAATGGGTATCCATCATGTCCTGTTACAGTTTCATCCACAAATGCTTTTGGATACCTTTTAGTGCAACGACCGTCTTGCATGCAAGGAGCATTTGCGTTAAATGCACCACATGGACCATGTATCATATGAGTTTTAACAATGTCGTATAACAGGGGATCTGCAGTCGGATCTGGAATTTCAGCACTGATTAATCTGTCTACATCATTAGGTCGAACCTTATCTTTTAACCAAAGCAAGATATGTGCGTGAGGTAAGCCGCGTTTTTGCCACTCAACACTATACATATAACACAATACTTCTCCAAAAATGTTATCTTTGGTAAGAAGATCTATCATTGATTTTAATTTTAAATGAAACACTCTTGCAATAATATCATGGCGGTCATGCGGTGCCTGACCCTCAAGAAGCTCCCGAGTGATTTCATCCCACTTGGGATTGGTAGTTACAGTAACAAATAAGTCGGGACGTCCATGTTTTCTTACGTAACAAAAAGCGTCTTGAGTACGTTCATGCATGTAGCGTGGACCACCAGTAAAAGAAGAGGGTAAAATAACTAAACGACCCATATTCACAGTATCGTTATCTTGCTGCATGGCATCGCGAAGGTGCACGTATTCTTCAGCGCGCAGCTGCCTTTGATTAGATCGTATATAAACTAATCTTTCGGTTTCAATTTTTGCGTACATGTCAACAATAAACTGATTAAATAAGCCACGAAAACGTTGAAAGTATACCAATCTATTCCGTCTCACTTGCAGGTGGTAACAATAAAATTGAAGGCATGACACCTTTTTATTATAATTAGGTGCGCCTGTGCGCGGATCGGTTTGGTATACAGCGAAAATATAACCATCTTCCCCTCGACAGTATATCATAGGATATTGCAAACTGTCGTAAGCCCTGTGGGTTTCGAAAATATGTTGCAAACGATTGTCTCTGGAACGTATAACGATATCACGCCTATCACATTCCTGGTCGACCAGTACTACAGCAACTTCATTCGTGGATGGAACGTTATGACGCCCAGGGTGTTCCTGAGTTGGACGCTTATCGGCATTTATAACAATTTTATAATTGTTATTACCATCTTGAGAAAGGGCTTCTAATGCCGATTTAAAACTGCATACGTACGAATTAACCTGATGTAACATGTTCTGAAGTTGTGAAATGAGTTCAGTATTTAAATTCGGAAAATATTGATTTCTTATATTCGACTGTTCGTTGTAATCGGATACAAAATATATTTGAAGAAATTTAGGTTGTTCTTCAGGCAAAAGGGACCCTATCAAATGGTAAACCTGACCTTGTACCTTAAAAGTAGGCATGAAAGGGCCTTCTGAGATTTGTTTAGCACCAAAGGATGTCATTTGGAATGCACTATTATAAGTGCGAATATTATCTAAAAACTGTTTGGATTGCAAATGTTCCCCTAAAAGTAGTGATTTTAAAGGTTCCGGTGGGTCTTCGAACGAAGGCAAATTTATTTTACCTCCAGAACAACAGAAACCAGCAGACTCCTTCCTCCACTTCGAAGCATTACAAAAGGAACATACTACGTTCATATCGCCTATTTCAGAAGATGATCTGTAATCAATTGTGAGGTTATAAGCAAACCCACTTTTATATTTATCGGACCACGCCACCGAATTTGTAGATTGATCTACCACGTGTATATCTAAGTCATTAAGACCATGTCGAAATCTATCTGCAGTAAGACGGGCCTCTCGCTGTTCTTCTGTTTCAAGCGACCGAATATTTTCAATTCTTAATCTTTCATTAGATAAAGTAATCAATTGTTCTTGTCTCAAAGAATTGTAATAATCGCGTCCCGACTCTAGTCGTTGTTCATGCTCATGTTCATCTTCAAGAGATCGAATCATGTTATGGTGCGCCCTATCATTTGTCAAACGGTCTTGATATTGAGTAAAAGTTTCAGATTCTCGAGACAAAATATGACGTTCGCGATCAGCTGTAAGCCGTAATTCCCTCTCAGTGAAGGTTTCGGACTCGCGAGATAAAATATGACGTTCGTGGTCAGCTGTAAGCCGTAATTCCCTCTCAGTGAAGGTTTCGGACTCGCGAGATAAAATATGACGTTCGCGGTCAGCTGTAAGCCGTAATTCCCTCTCAGTGAAGGTTTCAGACTCGCGAGATAATGTATGCCGTTCGCGGTCAGCTGTGAGTCGCAATTCTCGTTGTAAAGCAGTTTCAGCTTCTCGGGATAACGCATGTTGTTCCCGGTCAATGGAACGCCTTAGCTCTCGTTGAGAAGAGCTTTGAGAAGCCCGTGTTGTAGCTCGTCTCGCTCTTTCAGCTGCTAATCGCATCTCTCTTTCTGGAGAGCTTTCATTAGCTCGAGATGTTGAGGCACTAACTCTCATAGAGTTTAACCGATGTGCTCTTTCCTCTTCCGATTCTTGAGAACGCGTCATTCTCATTCTCCTAGCTTGACTCGAAGTTCGAGATAAAGATGGTCGTTTTTTAGGTGGCATCGTTTATTTTATTTTTAATCGACGGTAACTTAAATTCTATTTAGTTACCCAACAAAAAACTTACGTCAGAGGTCCTAACTATAGCTAAGTATATAATAAATAGAATATAAATCTAAGTGCCTATTAAAACTAAAATAATATTCTAATCGAATTATAAATATGTACGTAGGTACCTACAAATTACAAAAGAATAAAAAATGAAAATAAAGCTATACTTAATGCGTGTGCAATACTATCTACACTTACCTACTTCACTTAAAAATGAATAATAAGAAATACCTACAACTACTGTAATTAATCAAAGTACCTATGCTAATACAAAAAAAACCTTAGATGTTCTAAGTACAGCTGCTATATAATAAAAAAATATAAATCTAAGTGCCTATTTAAACTTAAATACCTAATATTCTAATAGAATTAAACTAAGAAATATGTACCTACCTACCTACAACTTAGGTACAAAAAAAAAAGAAATGAAAATAAAGCTAAAACACGTGTGCAGTATAGGTAGATAGTAGGCAATATCTACCTATACCTACTTCACTTAAAAATAAATAAAAAATACCTATGAATACTATAATTAATAAAAGTACCTACCTACGCTTTTATCTACTCAATACAAAAAAAACTAAACATAAAATGCCCAAAACTAACCTATCAGTAACTAAAAATCTAACAATAATCTAATCTATCTATCTATTATCTAATCTAAGAATCGAATCTAAATCTACTTAAAAAGAAATAAAATAGGAACTATTAATAGTTAAGAATTTAAACAAAACTAAAACTAATTTAGAAAATAACAACAAAAGAAATTAAAATAAACTATTTAAAGACAAAAAGTCGCGCTGATAAGCACGGTTTATAAAATAACAATTATTGTCTGTCAATAAAGTTCAACACTCTGAACGCATCAACAGCCAAATATTGAATGACGCTTGCGCTCGCCTCCCGCCCCTTTTATACTCTGCCGCCGCGAGCCCCGTCGAGCGCGGCAACCGTTACGCAAAAATAATCCTTATAGCTTGATTCACTATTCACGCGCGATGTCTTGTTGGCGTATTTCATGTAAGTAAGTATAAGTTTGGTGTTTCTATACCGATTTCAATGATTCTTTTTTTATTGAATTGGTGCTAATGTTTATTTTTTTTTTAATTAGGAATGATGGTGAGCATTATTGGTTTTATAAACGTAAAAGTAAACAAATATAATAAGAAATCTCCGAACTGCTAAGCTATCGAGAGTTATGCGTGTTATTGTGAGTTAACTATAAAAGGTAGATATATGCTGTCTTGGAATATTTTTCGTGTATTTTTATGTAGAATATTTCCGTTATACATAGTTTCTATGTAGCTCTAACCATTAAGGCTGCACACGCGACGGAAGCTTAAAAAATCAAGCAACTTCTCCCATTTTCTCAACATTTCCTTTCACTGCTCTGCTCCTATTCATTGTAGTGTGATGAAAAGTATACTATTACCTGCCCAGGAGTATAAAGAATAATTGTACTAAGTTTCGTTAAAATCCGTCGAGTAGTTTTTTTTTCTATAAATAACATACAAACAGACAGACAGACAGACAGACAGACAAAAATTTTTTTAACTGCATTTTTGGCATCAGTATCGAACACTAATCACCCCCTGCTACTTATTTTGTAAATATATTTCATGTACAGAATTGACCTCTCTACAGATTTATTATAAGTATAGATAGGATAGTATTCTTAGAATCGAATTTTTCTTATATGACTTTTACTGAAATCATTATAACAGTTTGCCTACTTTGTGAGTCTCAACTTGATGGCCTAAAAACTAACGACTTACCCTAAAAATGTATATTTATATAACGACGGTTTTATAGCTATTTTTAAAAAAATATATATCATATATTTTTTATATACTATGTATTCTTGAGAGAACAAACATGTTTATCAAAGTTTTTCATTGTTGTACACAACCGACATGAATTTACAAAAAAAATTAAATTGTATTCAGCATTTACAGGTCTAGCTAGGCCGTTATTTTTTGGAAGGTCTAGTTTAAAAGATAGGTTGTTTAAGTGTAAGGTGTAGAAGTTTAGATTATTTTTACGTATTTTTTGTTTTTTTTTTTGAGGATTAAAAACACAAAAGTAATTATTCACATTGCCTATATATACAACTATAGCTTTTGACTTTTTCGATTTTCATGGGAAACACAAAAACTAACTTTTTCACCTTTATTTACAAAAACATTAAAAATTTACTTCATTTTATCACCTTCTCTCATTTTTTTATGTTGGGGTAGAGGATGAAATGTTATCTTCGAAGGTCTTCAGGATTGCAGGTTTTTTACTCGTCGTTGTAAAGAATTTTGTTAACATTCAATGTTCAATTAACCATAACTTGCAGTAAGGACTACAGAAAGAGACTTAATTTAATAATAATTACGTCGTTATATATATAAAAACGAGTATATCTTATTCTATCAGTCCCTCCTTTGATATAGTAGGTAAATGAACCTCCTGACTTTGATGTAGATTTGTAAACTTTCTTTTTATCACTTTTTGTAAACTTTAAAAAGTTTATTAGTTTACGTATACTGGATCACAACATAGAAAACTTTGTTTATTAACGGACAAGGTAACGATGTATGAAAATATCGCAAAATATCGAAACGACGCCTCATTTTATTGTAATATCTAGGAAGGGTAAGCTACTATCGCACTTTTCTTCACTGAGTGCTTCACATTTTTATGTGCACCTTTTAATTAATAATCTGAGTATTCAAACTGGCCATGAGATGTCATCTAATATATTTACTAAAGATCAAGGTCTAAAGAAATACTTTATTATAAATTTCTCAAATCTCACCATAAATATTTGCTATTACTGAAATGATCGAAGATCTCGTAGCTGCAATAAATAATTTGTAAACATAAACTTTTGAAAAAAATATTTTATTTATTTCGATTTAGCATTGTGGGCAAAAACTATTTCAGTAATACTATGTATTAGTTAAGCAAGAAATTTAAATAAATGAGTTATTAAAATTATATAATTTGTTAAATACACTTTCAAAATTTAAGAAAGTCTACGAAGTAACTTTCAGAGTTGGAGAAAAAGCGTATGTAACTTCGCTTCTAATGTAGTCGCATGATATCTCTCTATTTTTACTTTTATTATTCTAAAATATATGTATGTGCAAAATGTAAAAATATAGTATGTACTTTAGTTATTTTTATAATTATAGGTTTATGTATTATTTTTTAAAAGTGTAAATAAATAATATACTCCGAAAATCTAATCGGAATAGAATACCTAAGTAATCAGAATTTATATGAAACTAAATGATCTTATTCTAATAATCTTTTGCTTGAAGCATTAATTTACACATGAATCAGTTTGAGCATTGCTGAAAAATTTTAATCTTTATGGATTTCTAACATGCTTATTTATTAAATAGAAAGTATTGATATAAATAAAAGTATATAATTTAATCATAAAAGTTTACTTTCTGACATTTATTATATTATGTTTGTAAAAAAAACAGGTGGTAAAGGCTATAAACTCATTTGATTGTAGCTTATGGCTTGTTGGCTTAACAGAGATAGAACGACTCACTTCCAGGAGATCGGCTTAATATAGTTTTTATAGCTACATTCGTCCAGTTAATCACTATGTTAGATGCCACACTTTTCCTTGATCATGTGTAACCACACACTTGCAAAACTTCATTACTGTAACCGTAAACAGAACCACGTACTATCAAATGGACGCTCATTTGCTACCGATGATTAAATAATAATAATTATAAAACTCTTCCCTTCGTATAATAAAACGAGATGATAAATATAATCCATTTACCTATATAACTAGAGATGTTCTGTCTACTATTTTAGTTTCAAAGATATTTCTGGTTAATATTAACAGAATGGCCGTGGCACAGAAAAGAAAAAATATACATTTAGAATTACATAAGAGTACGGTAAGGAATATAAATACAATACAATGTAAATACGGTACTTACATAAAAACATAATTGTAGATAGTGATCTTATTATCTTATGATTTCTTTATTATCTTAGGAGTAACTTAGGTAACTTATTTCATTTTAAGAAACATATTCCGCGCAAACGAAGCTGTGGACCAGTAAGTATACAATATTATTATTATAGAGTTTCAGATAAAATACACTCTAAAATACTATTTTAAAACTGAGTTTCGTCTGTATATTCATATTTTTTTTAATTTAAAATTGTAAAGTTTTGTATGTGATAAGATTGTGACAAGACATCTAGGTCTTCATGTGTGCTAGACCCTGCGTCCTTTGGCTTAATAAATTGCCTAATAAGAGATAAGTTAGTTTCGGAATGGATAGTATTGGGAGAGTTATTATAATGACGTTTCATACAAAGTGTGAGAAACAGAAGCGTACGCATATTCCTGTACTTACTTGAATTTCACAATTTTATACTTTATTATTTAATTCAACGATTTTATGTTTACAAAATCGGAGAGTTTAAAATTACTCGTGTTTTACTACAGTAAAACCAAAGGTTGATTACTTTTTGTGTGAAGGATGTTACGTACGTGACAACCCTACATTACGATATTACGACACCGCGTTCGCCAAGACCACCTACTGCGGCCCGTTCCGGCAACCCTTGCGCAGCATCGGACCACATCCATTCATCGTTTCCAGAAACTCTATGTTTCTTATTGCTTAAGTTTAGATATAACATTATTTTATAATTTATAATAAATAATTCATTCTGTGTTACCACTTCAACACATGAAGTCGTAAGTCATAAGTAAATTTGTGAATTAAAATTAATTCACTTTTATATTATTATTCGTTTTTTTTAGTCCTTCGGCTGCGAACAATGTAATTAGGACTAAAATATATAAAATAAATATTATTTATTTACTTATATTGATAATTAGTATAAAATAACAAATTGTATGTTACTTTTACCGCATTAATATGATCAAACATTAATGTTAGTAATGACGGCTATCTCTCAGCGTTCTCGGACATTCCACTTTAAATTGAGAGCAGTGAGTGGCGATTTTTATCTTTTTCACTTTGGAATGTTACACTGTACCCCCTTACTTGAAAAGTTTTGAAGCGCTCTTATATAACTTCGAATGTAACGTAATTTGATGTTTTTGCTTTAATATTTAGCAACGAATAAAAATAATGAAAATCAAAATTGTTTTTCTAATAACTAAGAATGCATTACTCAAAATTGAAGTCTATTAAAATTTGGTTCCTAAAAGTATACGATACGGTTTATAATATCGATACCAATATATAAATACTGTTTATAATATAATAGCAATAACAAAGGAGAGTGCGGTTATAAAATTGCTTAAAAAAATTGGAATTTAACTATAACTATAACTTTTGATATAACCTGGATAATATTCTTATAATCTTTAGTATCCTCTTAAAATGTGTTTTGCTCGTTTGACGGAAGTTCTATATAAGTATGACTGTAACATTTCCCGGCCACGTTGATCTGCCATCAATCAGTCAATCAGTCTTCTGAGATATTCAACTATAAATTGGAAGAAATGACTTGCTTTTTTTTATAGAATCGATGTCGGTATGAAGCTATCTTACCTTTTCGTTCAATCGTCGGCCTTGGTAAAACGTATTACGCTCCTGATATTATTTAAAACACCTTCTTTCTACAAGTATTATACGATAAAATTATTGTAAAAATCTAAAAAAAAGTCAAATATCGATAAAAAAATTCTATCCAACTTTTTACGAACTGATGTTCTACATTGTGTATAATTATTTTTAATTAAATGAGTAGATATATAATTAGTGCAAATATTTATTTCATGAAACCACACAGTTAAACATGCCGATTTTAGGTAAGTTAGTAATTATTGCAATACGATCTTTACTAAGTATATAAATTCACTACATCTCCGTTATAAATTGCTAAAGTGTCTGTAGCTTTGTAAAATGTTGTAACTTGTACATTCATAATTGATTGAGTTTGTTACAGTATGTTTGTATCTAAAGTCCAATATTATGTATCTGCTCTTAGTGTAGACTATTTGAGTATGTATTATTTACATAAGTTTGGAAAAACCATAATCCACCGTAACTGATTTGTATGTCAATGTAAAATATATGTTTTTATATTAAGTATCTCAAAATTGATCATTTAATGTTTTAGAAATTAGCAGATAATTGTACAACGACTAATATTGAATATAGGAGTACACTGAGAGCGACACTAACGAGCTTCCGTGTGTAGTTGATCACTCCTCCTAATGACACGTTCGGTTGAATGTATTTATTATCTGCTTATATATACACTACAAAATTATGATAAACTTTTCCCATTTGTGAAGAAACCAGAAACAATATTCCCAGAAACAATATTCATAAATTTTTTCTGCATATTTAATGTCATTTAGAGCCAATAAATTTAGGGTGCGAAAGAAATTTATTTGGTGATTTATTTATCGCGCATATACTACAATTAAAGTACCTATTGATGTTTGATTTAATATAAATAATGAATATATATTTTTTTGTGTGTGTATAATTTTAACTTGTGATTGGGATAACTTTTGAATTTATTGATTTTGATATCAACTGCCAAACACATCCAATTAAAGGCGCTTTATTCTCCATTGATGTTAACTCAAGATATTATGTAAAGAAACGTTGTGAACACTGTTTTAATAAATTTCAATATTTTAATCTAACAACGCTTAGTTGCGAAAGCCTATTACATTTCATTGATAGCTAATTAAATTAATTTTGTACAAAAGAAAATACTTTGCTATAATATAAATTACTTATTAAACGTAGGTAATTTTATTATTCAAAATAATTACTTTCATATTTCACATGAAAAGTTCATATAACTCATCTAATCATAAGTACATTTGTAAATTCTAATGTGATATTAAGTTCACCGGGTCAGATAACTATCAATATTAGTATCAACTTACTCATATATAAATTCACGGAACTGATAAAAGATTAAAAGTTGTCGTTAAAAACTTTCTATGTAATGATATAGCCTCAAGAAAATCCATTTACTAATTGAATTTTTTAATTATATAATAAAATATGCAATGGTTTTAGTTTTTCTTTGAAAAGAAATTATAATAGAAAAAGGCTCTCGTCTATATCATTAAGGTAAATTATTTTACATTTACTCGGAGGAAACTCCGATACTAATGGAATGGATTGAGCAATCTTTATTACTTGATTATTGAGTGACCATATTATATAGCAGTGCTTGATTCTCAATTCATTTGGCCTTGATTTAGTGATTAATATTATTTATTCGATAAATATTTAGAGTTGTTTAACCTGTAATAAAATATGGAGTTTTTTTGTCATCAAAGTTTTTAATATTTTCTCGAGTGAAATAAACGTTTAGGGCATTCATCATTTCATAATAATTTTATAAGATAATATTATCTAAGATAATTGCAAATACTACAAATTTATATAAAACTGTTTTACGGATTTAACTCCCGCATTATAATTTTAATTGTTGTTTCAAATACTTTGTAGCAATCCTATTTGCAGGAAAACGTATTGTAGGTGTCTGTTCTGTTACTAGGTCAATTAATTTGTAATCTATTTTCAACGGTTTCCTACTTTTTGACTTCAGTATGCTCGCAAAACCCACTAAACCGTATTATTAGTAATAGCAGTAAATTAGAATCTTACTTTGTGTTTACAGATATGGAATTATATATTTATCTTCATTCTTAAGTATAAGATAAACTACAACCATTTTCTCGATTAAAATAAAATAGTTTTTTAAATTTAATTCTTTTTCATAAAAATGCCAGGAATATATCTATCATCTTCATGAATAAATATTTTTGAATAATAATAACCTAAAAACATTGTAGATAACGATTGGATGTGCCCATTGTATGGTCACAAATTGCAGATTTTGGTGTATTTATATTTTTCATATCTGAGACATATGCCTTAATTCTAGTATCCGTGATCTTTTTTAATTGACAAGTCACAACTAAACAAAAAGCACTTACTTTTAATTAAATGCTTTATAAGATTATTTCAATAAACGCGTAATTTTAAACTTTGTCAATTAAAACTCGTACCCCGTTTGACTTTCAAAAAGTCTTATTAGAACGATGTTCTTATTATTTTCGTCCTGATACCAAAAGAGTTTTAATTAGTTTGATCTTTTTAGATACTCCGCTGGAGATGAAATATGAAACGTAATGATTATTGTATCCCTGCTTTATAAATAACTGGAGCTTGACTAAAAAGTTTGAAATATTCGTGTAATAAACCTACTAGTACTTTTACAATTAACTTCACTATACGTACTCATAGCTGAGTCGTAACGGAAAGCTTTTTTGTGTACCCACGTGTTGTCTCTAAAAAACTATTGTTAGTGATGTCCATGGTAGGATATTCAAACCTGCAGAACATTTAAAATCTGATTGACTAAATTACGTTGCAAGATTTTATTAGATAAAAAATTGTTATATAAATATCATATAAAATAATGAATGAATTCCTATTCTTTTTTACGGTAATAAAACAAATTTTAAAAATCCTATGTTTTAGCTTTTGTTTTTTTATTTTTTATGTAAGAGGACTGCAAACGAGCGTGCGTGTCTGATGACTGGTATTCACCTACGAACTTTAGCAACATCCGGGTGGGTAATTGGAAGAGCGTTGCCGGCCTTTATTGAACGTATACGCCTTTTTTGAAGTTACCCATCTCGTATTGATACGGAAATAACGCTGAAGGAAGTTCATTCCACGTTTTAGTGGTATCTGGAAGAAAGTTCCTTGAAAACTGCACCGTAGAAGATCGTTACGCATCCAGGTGGTAAGGATGGTATTGTGCTGACGTGCTGTGTGGTGATCAAATTCGGCGGGAGGGCATCAAATCGAATAGCTATTTGGAATGCTCCTCGTTGTAAATACGGTAGAAGTTCGCCAAAAAGACCGGCTCTGCATTGTATACGGTCAAAAGGTAAAAGCTGATATTGGAGTGATCCGGACCAGAGATGAGAGCAGTAGTGCTTTTGTGGCCGGGCTTGTGTCTTGCTCCGGGTGCTCTCGAAGAGCGGAGATATTACAAATGGATTTTTTGTGGTAAAAGCGCAAACTTGTATCCTTTGGGGATTAAAATGAACGAGGTTCAGTTCACACCATTGAAATAATTACATTTTCCATTATATTTAATTATTAATTACCTACTGTTATCATTACATAATTACGTTATGTAAATTGATTTAAAGTAAAAGAAAGTAAACTGAGATACTTCAGAAATTTTCTAAGGATGTAGCTAAAAACTTTACTCTGAAATTTCTTAGAATTGTAGTGGACAGACACATGTTAGATATTGGAAATAAAAAGATTATGTGAACATTGCAACGTTATTACAATTAAAGAAAGTTATATTCATATAGCTTGAATCTTCTATCTAAATAGCATATAAATGTATTCATATGAAATAAAAAGAAAATCCTTGAGTCTGATGAACGATTCAAACAAAATTATGATTCTATTTGTAGGACGTGTCTTTCTTTTGTTCTAAAGAGAAAAAGTCTTCCTTATTACTTAGGCTGTTATTTTTAAAAGTAGTAATTAAAATATTAATTTAGGTATTATTTTTTAAAATAGCTCAGATACTGTAGGTGGTCAAATTACAATACGTTCAAATTAATAATTAAACATTATCAGCCAAAAATAAGAAAGATCATATTACGATAAATGTGGTATATAAAAAAACAATAATAAAATAAAAGTATTAAACTAAAATAAAAAGGTTGTAAAGTTTTGATTAAAAGACATTTGAATAGTTGTACAACTTTATAAAATTTCGTGAGATTTTTTCGTCTCGAATAATGAAGCGACAATTTGTATTACAGCGAGATGAAATTTTATGAAGATAGATATACTTTAAGGAACTATGTATTTAATTTTAGAATATTTAAGAAGTTAGATGAAAATTATCTTATAAAAAGAAAATAACACTAGGCATATTATTAAAAAACTCAATTTATAAATATCTACAACATATTTAAAAACATTAAGTATTTATTTTATAAAACATTTGATCAACTTTAGGTCTTTCCTGGGTACAATTACTATTATTGGACTAATATTCTGAAACAGTAACACACAGAGAGAGAGAGTAAGAGAGAGAGAGAGAGAGAGAGAGAGAGAGAGAGAGAGAGAGAGAGAGAGAGAGAGAGAGAGAGAGATAGAGAGAGAGAGAGAGAGAGAGTAACAAAGAGGTTGCAGTGAATCTCTTCTTAAAACTTTAGAGTATGTACAAATACCTAAAGAATATATATTTTTCTTATTTCTATTCCACCTGTGTCTGCAACACATGATAGATACATTTTAAGAAGCGTCAGGTAAAAAGAAACCAAGTTTTTTTAAACGACTCTGAAAAGGTAATTTTATTTAATTCATACCGTTTATTAATACTAAACAGTGTGAATTATTAATACAGTGTTTAATAAAGCTAAACAGTGCGAATTAAGTCCTTATCAATTGTACAATAAAATGCCTCATTGGAGTATTCTATAACATTTACATCTAAACGACCTCAGGTGAAACGCGGGTTATTAAAGTTGGCAGTTCAGTTAATGTTTTGAAAACGGTAGATTTTTTTTGGCTTTAGGATCACACGTTAAAAGTAATATTAAAAGGTCATTGGGCACAATCCGACCCGGTCGCGGACATTAATGAAAATGATATAAAAAGAAAGTGTATATTTTACCTTAATATTATATGATGTTACTTTATTTGGAATCCATGGGAGAAAAAAGATTAAACCTAAAACATATTGTTAAAATGTCGTATTTTTAGAGTCTACTGGATATGCTATCGTTCTGTTAATAAACTACAAAAAATCTGAGGAAAGACGCCACACGTGGTCATAACGACAAGTGAATCTTCGTTCTCTCTCTTTCACACACAATGACATTTCACTCGTTGCGCTAACGCATTGTTTCCTCCGGTATTTTACACTTTGCAGTCCTTCGTTGTCTTTCGTGGTGATCTGTGCGTTTACCGGTTATATTTTGTCGACTACATAATCAGATTTACTGGACCTGATTATTTGCCTTTGATATGGATAGACGTAATAATTGTGTTACATGTAACAGATTCGTGTTACGTCGGAGAAAAACATACTTACCGAATTGTTTTTCGAAAATTATCGGAATCACGCAGTGTTATTGCTACAAGAAATAATACCACGCGAGGTAAGTATTTATTTATTTATTTATTTACCTTCACGCCATATCCCTTGCGATGTAGCCAGAGACGACGGAGCGCCAAACGCTACGGTCTCTGCATACCTCTTCGCCTCGGCCACAGACATCAACCTCTTCATACATGCCCTCCGGGGGGTCCTCATGCTTTTTACGTGACCTTCCTCCAGTATCGTAGCTACTGTGTTTTCGAAGGTCACTCGAGGCCTCCCCCTGTTTCTCTTACCGCTCACTTTTCCCATATAAATCTTTTTTACCATTCCTTCATCACTCATTCGTTCAACGTGCCCAAACCACCTGAGCACGTTCTTCTTTATTCTCACCGTGACATCTTCGCTAGTACCTGACATTCTGTGGATCTCTTCATTGCGGATTCGATCAGCTAAACTGACTCCGCATATTCTGCGAAGAGATCTCATCTCCACAGCATTCGTCTTTCTTACATTCTTCTTCTGTGTTACCCACGTTTGGCTGCCGTATAACAGCGTCGGTAGCAAAACTGCATTGTGTACAGCCAAACGTGCAGCTATACTGACGTTTTGCCGTCTCAACAATGCAGTCAAAGCACCATTGACTCTGTTTCCGGCAGCAATACGCCTTTCCACATCCATTTCGTATCTTCCGTCTCTGCTAAACATACTTCCTAAATATACCACTTCATTCACTTGTTCTATTATCTTATCATTCACGTTGATCTTCCATTCTGTTCTTTCTTCATTTCTTTCAAATATCAGAACCTTCGTCTTATCTACATTCAGGTTAAGACCATTAATTTCACACCCATCTTTCAGAGTGGTGACCAATGCCTGCAAATTGCATTCTGATGATGCAATTAGCACTGCATCATCTGCATATAGTAAGCAATTGACCTTAAGGTCACCTACTTTCACTCCCATGTCACTATCTTACACTCCTTGGAGACAACTATCCAAATACAAATTGAACAACCAAGCTGACATAGCGCAACCTTGCTTAACACCCGATTGGATGTCAAACCAGGGCGACATGCCAGCTCCTACTCGCACACAGGCTGAGTGATCTCGGTAAAGAGACCTTACAGCCTGTAGCAAGGGTCCGTTCACATTGTATCGGGGCAGTATCTCCCATAACTTCTTTCTCACAACCCTATCAAACGCCTTTTCCAAATCCACAAAAGCACAGAAAACCTTTTGGTTTAGGGCCAAAAACTTTTCCGTGATCATGCGGAGGGAAAAGATCTGATCTATACACCCTCTTCCAGGTCTAAAACCTCCTTGTGCCTCCCACAACAGCCTTTCAGATCTCTCTTGATAAGTGTTGTATTAATATTAATACAACACTTATCTCGCTTATGCTTTATTTGTCTATTTTAAATACATACGTATTTTACTTAAACAAATAAAGACATCGTTTTATTTAAGTTAGCGACCAGCGAGAGTATAAAATAGTCTTCAGAGTGTTGCCCCCGCTTTTATCCAAAAACCTTTAATACTATAGATGTGGGTTTTTGTCAGTATTTCTACTTTGTTATATGATTCAAATGACAAGACGAAAATCTTGCCTGTGTACACTTAATTGTTAGTGAATAGTTATATAGTAATGTTAGTTATTGTTCTATTAAATAGGTACAAAAGGATTTTGCCGAATTGTATGCCCCGCGTGATGAAATCGGCAGGTATATTCATTCCCTCTCTCTCACACACAGTCGAGTATCGCTTTTTGCACGTGCGCATTGTTTCTTTTGTTTAATGTTTTATTACAATCCTTCGTCGTTTTTAGTTGTGATTTGTAATAATAATACAAAATCTTTCCTTACCTTATCTTCCCTATGTCCTTATGTAGTTGGCAGCGGATAGCTATATTGTGAAAAAGCAAAGTCTTGTTGATGGTAAGCATTAATCATTGTTATATTTTAACTTATTTCAGATTCCTTTTGATGGTACAAGATCAATATGTCATCCATGCTGGAAAAGATTTGATCACGCTGTGCACAATCAAAATGCACAAGATCAACTTGATCAAGGAACAGCAGTCGAAGGTCAAGATTTACTAACTATTCCTGGATATTTACGAGCATCGAACACTGCACGACGCTGCATATTTCAAAACTGCAGGAACATTGCAACACGAGCTGTACCATTATATGCCAGATTTTATCTTCTTCATAATCATAATTTATATGTACCTGATCTAGTGCGAGCTTGCCAGCCTCATATAATGACAAATGATTGGGACCTGCTTTTGAATGATCAAATAACACACGAAAACTTTAGTTAAGTGCACACGTGCTAGACCTAATAAATCTGTACAAATGGGGATACGAGCGTCAAAACTTTTTTAATTTTGAAAATATTGAAGAATTTGATGACGACGAGCTGCATTTTTGGACGTCTTTAACTAAAATTCAGTTTAATACTATTTTACACCAAACTCCATCTCTTCGTGTCAGATCTGAATTTCTTGCCACCGTTTTAGGGGTTTATTTAGTAAAAATAATAACCGGTGAATCAGATGAGCGATTAGCATCAAAATTCAGTATGTCCAGACGAACATTCGAGAGAAAGCTGTAAATAGCAAGACAGTGCTTAACTGAAGATTTCATGCCACAGCATCTGGGCTTGAATCACGTAACTCGAGATGATGTAATTGCCAGAAATCTTTCGATCCCGAATCATATTTTTGGTGGTAACCAAAATGAAAATGGAATTTTCGTGATGGACGGCACGTACTTATATGTACAAAAAAGTGCCAATTTTTTATTCCAAAGAAAAACATATAGTCTTCACAAATTCCGAAAATTAGTTAAACCTTTTTTGGTTGTTTGCACCGATGGCTATATAATAGATGTTGTGGGGCCATATCCAGCGACAACGTCAGATGCCTCAATCGTTCGTCATCTGTTACAGAATGAAGCATCCCCTTGGCATTGGTTTTTAAGAGCTAACGACGTTTTTATACTGGATCGTGGATTTCGCGATGCAATTCCTTTAATTGAAGAATGTGGTTATGTTCCACATATGCCATCTTCCAGAGCAAGAGGAGAACAATTGACAACGATAGATGCCAATAAGTCACGATTAATAACAATGTGTCGATGGGTAATTGAGGCCCTAAATGGCCGTTTTAAAAAAGATTACAAAATATTTCGACATACTTATTTTAATGTAACAATGCGAAATATGATGGCGGACTTCAAAATCACGGCAGCAATTATAAACACTATTAGGTGTCCGTATGAAGATAGTGTATACGTCGAGCAGTTTATTAACATTATAAACGACAACATGAATAGAGAAAATCAACTGGCACAATATGTCATTGAAAATAATATAAATCGACAAAGAGTTGCATTTATGCCATTAGATGGAAACAATCCAGATTTAAGAGATTTCCCACAACTAACCTACGAAGAACTAATATTATTCACTTTAGCCAGTTATCATTTAAGACTGGCCAGGTCGTATTGCCATGAACACATGAGACCAAATGGTGTCTACTTAATCGAGCTCTACCGACACCTAGACTTAATTAACAATAATATATAAGAGGACGAATCCAGTCGCGACATGTCAGACCGCGACAATACTGCACATATATTTTAATAAACCCAGCGAGAAAAGGAAGACACTGCTCGTGTATACACGGCCGCCATTGTTTATTTTTTATCTTGGGCTAGGCACCAACAGCAAATCAATGCCCCTGCCGGATTTTTAGATCAACACGATTGACATTGATCACGCTGAATAAAAAATTTAAATAAAACATGAAATTTTTTTTTTTCGAAATTCCCACAAACCACAACATAGCGACCTTTACCATAATAAACTAGTAGCTTTTATCAATATAATCTCACAATTTCATTTCTATCCGCCGTGGGTTTTTTTCTCATACAATTTGCCCATTGACCTTTTGAAGATTGAAAAAAATCTGAAAAGGCAGATCTTACGATTTCAAAGCTATTCGATACATGGTTACATAATTATTATAAAATAATGACTTAAAGGAGAGTCACGTAGTAAATGAGATTGCTTACAGCTATTTCATTTAAAATTTAAAATATTTTTTTTAATGAGAACCTTCGGTGTGCGTATTTTCCTCCATTTCTGTTCTTTGTACTTTTTAAAATGCAGATTATGTACAGTGTTTCTTTTCTTAGTTTTAAATCTCAAATCAAAGGTGTATTATTAAATAAATCTTATTATAACGTTCAAGAGTTTTTAGTAGATCCATAAATATGGAATTTAAGTTATGGACTCATTTGCAGGGTTGATATTATAATGAACATCATCTAAGATTTTTTTTAAAGAGCTACTGTTTAGTTTCTGACCGGCTCTTCACAGCAGAACAGCATTCCGAGCAGGTGGTAGCTTTCTGACTGATATACTGACGTTTTTTATTGTAATAATTGACGATTCAAAAATGCGTGTAAATGCCTACTTGAATAAAAATATTTTTAATAATATACTACAGAAACAGTTTTTATATGTTGTGATTATAAGTGAATTATTATATATAGCTTAGCAAAAAATAAAGTAGCTAAGTTTTATTTTATTACACTTTCGTACTTGAATTATGTTGCAATGGAGTTTACTATATATATTAAAAAGAAGTTTTGCTATACATTATATTTCTTAGCTTCTTAACGTTCTTAGTTTTTTATTAAACTTAATGGCTTAGTTCATAAAGCTCAAGTATGGAAAAGCAATCAGTGCTTAAACTTTGGTAGTTAAGTGCATGTTTTGTATGCAATCGCCGTGTTTTGAGAGAACAGGTCTCCGTTATATGAATTTTATTTAATAATATCCTGGTATACTTTTTTATATGAGGGTTTTTAAAATGCATCTTCATCATGCAATGCTTACAAAACATAAATATAGTTTCCAGAGTCCAGTTTAAATCATTGATGATAAACCATCAATATTGCTCTAATTAGTGGCGCCTGTTACGACCTCGCTTTATAGTTTACTAATTCATAGTAACAGATGAATAAACAACGAATTACCATTGAATAAATTACTTAGACTATTTGGTCAAGCGCCTCAATAGCGTAATCCCCTAATGTGTATTTTGTTGTTAACAAACGAACTTATGTAAATACATACATATGTAAAGTATAAGCCCAGAGGATTACCTTCTGTAATTAAAACAAAATTTCTGTTAACGATTCCCAATAATGGTTAAACTATATAAAATATACAGTTCAAGGTTCATAAGTGATATAGTTTATAGAATATGTTAATAATATAAATATTATTAAAGTTATAACGATACCGTATACGAGGATTGAAATCATCGTGTGCACTTGAATATATATATATATATATATATATATATATATATATATGTAACGTATCGTGTACTGAGTCAACATGAATCGGTACACGATACGTTAGTAATGTTAAAGTGTCATCTACCTACTACAGTTTCCTAGTTTGTGGTCAAGTGTAACAAGGTAATGAGCTGCAGAATTATAAAACTTGCTATGGCTTGTGATTTTTAGAAGAAAAATTACATATCTCTTTGACCGATAGAGCAAACTACTTTGTCTTAGTTCAATAAAAAATTATCTACTTTAAAAATATAATCCATATTCTACTTTAAAATCTATACTTATAATAAATCTGTAGAGAGGTCAATTCTGTACATGAAATATATTTACAAAATAAGTAGCAGGGGGTGATTAGTGTTCGATACTGATGCCAAAAATGCAGTTAAAAAAATTTTTGTCTGTCTGTCTGTCTGTCTGTCTGTTTGTATGTTATTTATAGAAAAAAAAAACTACTCGACGGATTTCAACGAAACTAAGTACAATTATTCTTTATACTCCTGGGCAGGTAATAGTATACTTTTCATCACACTACAATGAATAGGAGCAGAGCAGTGAAAGGAAATGTTGAGAAAATGGGAGAAGTTGCTTGATTTTTTAAGCTTCCGTCGCGTGTGCAGCCTTAATGGTTAGAGCTACATAGAAACTATGTATAACGGAAATATTCTACATAAAAATACACGAAAAATATTCCAAGACAGCATATATCTACCTTTTATAGTTAACTCACAATAACACGCATAACTCTCGATAGCTTAGCAGTTCGGAGATTTCTCATTATATTTGTTTACTTTTACGTTTATAAAACCAATAATGCTCACCATCATTCCTAATTAAAAAAAAAATAAACATTAGCACCAATTCAATAAAAAAAGAATCATTGAAATCGGTATAGAAACACCAAACTTATACTTACTTACATGAAATACGCCAACAAGACATCGCGCGTGAATAGTGAATCAAGCTATAAGGATTATTTTTGCGTAACGGTTGCCGCGCTCGACGGGGCTCGCGGCGGCAGAGTATAAAAGGGGCGGGAGGCGAGCGCAAGCGTCATTCAATATTTGGCTGTTGATGCGTTCAGAGTGTTGAACTTTATTGACAGACAATAATTGTTATTTTATAAACCGTGCTTATCAGCGCGACTTTTTGTCTTTAAATAGTTTATTTTAATTTCTTTTGTTGTTATTTTCTAAATTAGTTTTAGTTTTGTTTAAATTCTTAACTATTAATAGTTCCTATTTTATTTCTTTTTAAGTAGATTTAGATTCGATTCTTAGATTAGATAATAGATAGATAGATTAGATTATTGTTAGATTTTTAGTTACTGATAGGTTAGTTTTGGGCATTTTATGTTTAGTTTTTTTTGTATTGAGTAGATAAAAGCGTAGGTAGGTACTTTTATTAATTATAGTATTCATAGGTATTTTTTATTTATTTTTAAGTGAAGTAGGTATAGGTAGATATTGCCTACTATCTACCTATACTGCACACGTGTTTTAGCTTTATTTTCATTTCTTTTTTTTTTGTACCTAAGTTGTAGGTAGGTAGGTACATATTTCTTAGTTTAATTCTATTAGAATATTAGGTATTTAAGTTTAAATAGGCACTTAGATTTATATTTTTTTATTATATAGCAGCTGTACTTAGAACATCTAAGGTTTTTTTTGTATTAGCATAGGTACTTTGATTAATTACAGTAGTTGTAGGTATTTCTTATTATTCATTTTTAAGTGAAGTAGGTAAGTGTAGATAGTATTGCACACGCATTAAGTATAGCTTTATTTTCATTTTTTATTCTTTTGTAATTTGTAGGTACCTACGTACATATTTATAATTCGATTAGAATATTATTTTAGTTTTAATAGGCACTTAGATTTATATTCTATTTATTATATACTTAGCTATAGTTAGGACCTCTGACGTAAGTTTTTTGTTGGGTAACTAAATAGAATTTAAGTTACCGTCGATTAAAAATAAAATAAACGATGCCACCTAAAAAACGACCATCTTTATCTCGAACTTCGAGTCAAGCTAGGAGAATGAGAATGACGCGTTCTCAAGAATCGGAAGAGGAAAGAGCACATCGGTTAAACTCTATGAGAGTTAGTGCCTCAACATCTCGAGCTAATGAAAGCTCTCCAGAAAGAGAGATGCGATTAGCAGCTGAAAGAGCGAGACGAGCTACAACACGGGCTTCTCAAAGCTCTTCTCAACGAGAGCTAAGGCGTTCCATTGACCGGGAACAACATGCGTTATCCCGAGAAGCTGAAACTGCTTTACAACGAGAATTGCGACTCACAGCTGACCGCGAACGGCATACATTATCTCGCGAGTCTGAAACCTTCACTGAGAGGGAATTACGGCTTACAGCTGACCGCGAACGTCATATTTTATCTCGCGAGTCCGAAACCTTCACTGAGAGGGAATTACGGCTTACAGCTGACCACGAACGTCATATTTTATCTCGCGAGTCCGAAACCTTCACTGAGAGGGAATTACGGCTTACAGCTGATCGCGAACGTCATATTTTGTCTCGAGAATCTGAAACTTTTACTCAATATCAAGACCGTTTGACAAATGATAGGGCGCACCATAACATGATTCGATCTCTTGAAGATGAACATGAGCATGAACAACGACTAGAGTCGGGACGCGATTATTACAATTCTTTGAGACAAGAACAATTGATTACTTTATCTAATGAAAGATTAAGAATTGAAAATATTCGGTCGCTTGAAACAGAAGAACAGCGAGAGGCCCGTCTTACTGCAGATAGATTTCGACATGGTCTTAATGACTTAGATATACACGTGGTAGATCAATCTACAAATTCGGTGGCGTGGTCCGATAAATATAAAAGTGGGTTTGCTTATAACCTCACAATTGATTATAGATCATCTTCTGAAATAGGCGATATGAACGTAGTATGTTCCTTTTGTAATGCTTCGAAGTGGAGGAAGGAGTCTGCTGGTTTCTGTTGTTCTGGAGGTAAAATAAATTTGCCTTCGTTCGAAGACCCACCGGAACCTTTAAAATCACTACTTTTAGGGGAACATTTGCAATCCAAACAGTTTTTAGATAATATTCGCACTTATAATAGTGCATTCCAAATGACATCCTTTGGTGCTAAACAAATCTCAGAAGGCCCTTTCATACCTACTTTTAAGGTACAAGGTCAGGTTTACCATTTGATAGGGTCCCTTTTGCCTGAAGAACAACCTAAATTTCTTCAAATATATTTTGTATCCGATTACAACGAACAGTCGAATATAAGAAATCAATATTTTCCGAATTTAAATACTGAACTCATTTCACAACTTCAGAACATGTTACATCAGGTTAATTCGTACGTATGCAGTTTTAAATCGGCATTAGAAGCCCTTTCTCAAGATGGTAATAACAATTATAAAATTGTTATAAATGCCGATAAGCGTCCAACTCAGGAACACCCTGGGCGTCATAACGTTCCATCCACGAATGAAGTTGCTGTAGTACTGGTCGACCAGGAATGTGATAGGCGTGATATCGTTATACGTTCCAGAGACAATCGTTTGCAACATATTTTCGAAACCCACAGGGCTTACGACAGTTTGCAATATCCTATGATATACTGTCGAGGGGAAGATGGTTATATTTTCGCTGTATACCAAACCGATCCGCGCACAGGCGCACCTAATTATAATAAAAAGGTGTCATGCCTTCAATTTTATTGTTACCACCTGCAAGTGAGACGGAATAGATTGGTATACTTTCAACGTTTTCGTGGCTTATTTAATCAGTTTATTGTTGACATGTACGCAAAAATTGAAACCGAAAGATTAGTTTATATACGATCTAATCAAAGGCAGCTGCGCGCTGAAGAATACGTGCACCTTCGCGATGCCATGCAGCAAGATAACGATACTGTGAATATGGGTCGTTTAGTTATTTTACCCTCTTCTTTTACTGGTGGTCCACGCTACATGCATGAACGTACTCAAGACGCTTTTTGTTACGTAAGAAAACATGGACGTCCCGACTTATTTGTTACTGTAACTACCAATCCCAAGTGGGATGAAATCACTCGGGAGCTTCTTGAGGGTCAGGCACCGCATGACCGCCATGATATTATTGCAAGAGTGTTTCATTTAAAATTAAAATCAATGATAGATCTTCTTACCAAAGATAACATTTTTGGAGAAGTATTGTGTTATATGTATAGTGTTGAGTGGCAAAAACGCGGCTTACCTCACGCACATATCTTGCTTTGGTTAAAAGATAAGGTTCGACCTAATGATGTAGACAGATTAATCAGTGCTGAAATTCCAGATCCGACTGCAGATCCCCTGTTATACGACATTGTTAAAACTCATATGATACATGGTCCATGTGGTGCATTTAACGCAAATGCTCCTTGCATGCAAGACGGTCGTTGCACTAAAAGGTATCCAAAAGCATTTGTGGATGAAACTGTAACAGGACATGATGGATACCCATTATATCGTCGCCGTTCAAGAGACAATGGTGGTTTTACTGTTGAAAAGCGAATGTCTGGACAACAGGTTACTTTAGATAATAGGTGGGTCGTTCCGTATTCGCCTGTATTGTCCAGAGCATTTCAAGCTCACATAAATGTAGAAATGTGTAATAGTGTAGAGTCAATTAAATATATTTGTAAGTACATTAACAAGGGCAGTGACCAAGCTACGTTTGCGTTAAGAAATGAACATGATGAAGTTACTAGATTTCAGTCAGGCAGATATATCAGCTCTTCAGAAGCTGTGTGGCGGATCTTAAGTTTTAATATTCACGAAAGATATCCACCTGTGACCCATCTGGATGTTCATCTGGAAGGCGGTCAACGTATATATTTTAACGCCGAAAATGTTACAGAACGATTAGAGAACCCTAGACAAACAACTTTATTGGCATTCTTTCGACTTTGCCAAACTGATAATTTCGCAAAGTCTCTTTTGTATGAAGAAGTTCCATCGTATTATACCTACGATAAACAACGAGGTGTCTTTAACCGTAGACGCCGAGGCAGGCCTGTAGATGGCGAGACAGGTATTTTCAAAGAACATGTTCTTGGTAGAGTGTATACTGTTCATCCTAACAACGCAGAGTGTTTTTATTTGAGATTATTATTACATACAGTGCGAGGACCAACATCATTTATAGATTTGAGAAAAGTAGACGATGTTGTTTATCCAACTTATCATGCAGCTTGCCAAGCGCGTCATTTGCTTGAAAATGATCAACATTGGGATGACGCTTTAGCAGAATCCTGTGTTAGTGATAATCCACGACGGTTACGCCATCTATTTGTAACATTACTCACATTTTGTAATTTATCTGATCCTGTCCAATTATGGGAAAAATATAAAGAAAAATTTGCAGAAGACTTTCTTCGGAATTTATCTCACAATAATGAAGGCGCAACTAATGATAATTTTCGAGATCTGGCTATAAATCAGTGCTTATTAGCTCTTCAGGAAGACTTAACAGCAGTAGGCGGTAAATCACTTTGTGAATATGGTTTGCCAACGCCAACCTCAGTCGGAGAGGTTACCAATAGGGAATATTCCGCAGAGATTGGTTATAACCCAATGGAACTGCTGGTAACATTAGAAAACGGTGTCCCAATGATGACTGCAGAACAACGCTTAGTCTATGATCGCGTGTGCGAGAGTGTGCAGAATAATTTAGGAACAATATGGTTTTTAGATGCACCTGGAGGAACTGGGAAAACTTTTTTGACTAAATTAATATTAGCTTATGTTCGAAATCAGTGTAAAATCGCTCTTGCCGTGGCTTCATCAGGTATAGCTGCAACATTGCTACCAGGAGGTAAGACTGCTCACACTATGTTTAAAATACCAATTAATTTAGATCGCACGGAAAGTCCAACCTGTAGTATTTCAAGAAATAGCGACAAAGCTAAGGTATTGCGTGAGTGTAATTTAATCGTATGGGATGAATGTACGATGGCCCATCGAAAAGGAGTAGAAGCAGTAGACAGAACTCTAAGGGACATAAGACAAAATGATCGACCAATGGGCGGTATTACGGTTTTATTTTGTGGTGATTTCCGACAAACCTTACCGGTAATACCACGGGGAACCCGAGCTGATGAGATTAGGGCTTGCCTGAAAAGCTCTTATTTGTGGCGTGATATACAATCGGTGCATTTGACTATAAATATGCGAGTGAGAACTGGAGACAACGCAGATAATCGTGAATTTTCTGATACATTATTGAAGATTGGTGAAGGTACCTATCCACAACTACACCAAGGAAAACTTATTCTGACACCTGAGTTATGTTGTATAGTGCAATCCCAACAACATCTTATATCTTCGGTTTACGGTGACATAACAATTATATTAAATAGGGACAATTCTTGGCTTTGCGAAAGGTCCATTTTGACTCCTCGCAATGACCAGGCATCTGAAATTAATAATAAAATACTGTCTAATATACAGGGAGAAAGCAAAGTTTATAGTTCAATAAATAGAATGGTTGATGAACAAGAAGCCACTAATTACCCGATAGAATTTTTAAATTCTTTAAGTATGCCTGGACTACCTTCTCATATAATTTGTTTAAAAATTGGCATACCGATAATTCTGCTCCGAAATTTAAGACCACCTCAACTTTGCAATGGAACTCGGCTAAAAGTAACCCAGTTGCAACAAAATGTAATCGAGGCTCAAATTTTAACAGGTTGCGGTGCAGGAGAAACTGTCTTTATTCCCAGAATTCCCATAATACCAAATAATTTTCCATTCCAATTTAAAAGAACGCAATTCCCAGTATCGGTGTGCTATGCCATGACTATCAATAAAGCTCAAGGGCAGACTTTTCGTGTTGCTGGAGTAGATCTCGGTGTTAGCTGTTTCTCGCATGGTCAATTATACGTCGCTCTTTCCCGGGTTAGCAATTCTAGGAATCTTTACGTTCACGTGCCGGACGGGTCGACTCTTAACATAGTCTACCCAGAAGCTTTGCGCTGAAACATTTTAATTTGATCTAAAAATATTAGCAATATATTATCTTAATAAAAAACAAGGAGTTACACGCTGACCGAGTCGTGGGTATAGCGTGGGTATATTATAATATTCTGCGGTTACTTATATTTTTCAACAGTTTTGTGGATGGGCATATTATATTACTATTGCCCTTCTAAAATACGAAAGTGAATCTGCCTGTTACGTCAAAACTATGAGGGAGGACATCTGCTAATTTTTTTTCGAAAAACGACGGAAACGCGGACGAAGTCGCGGGCAAAAGCTAGTACAAAATATATTATTAACCATGATTCCTTAAAAATTACAAAAACAAACAACTGATGGTTGTCATTTAATTTTTTCAAGAAAATGAAATAGCCCCAAGCAAATTCATTTATTACGTGACCCTCTAAAATTTACTCATTTCAAACGCTTCATTGCGTATTTTTTTTTAATACTTGATATATAAAAGTAAGCAGAATTCCTTCATTGATATACATATCATGTATATTATATTTTTTGTAGTTAATCTCTATCGCATCACAAAATTACCTAAATAGTATACAAAGCGTTATAAAATAATATAACAAACACACGACAAAAGATTTGTATTTTGTCCGAATGAAACATTCGCATGTGTAATGTTAGTATGGATTTACCTAAACAAAAATACAATTTGTCCGTTGCGTTGCCTGCAATTTTTTATTCAGATATTTTTATTATTTCGCTCTAAAGCACTCCGTGCAGCTCGATTGTTTTAATGATTGGTGTGGAAAACGCGATATATTTGCAAAAAGTCGTAACAAAGGCCATTACTTTGTATTTTTTAGTTGGAAATCTTATATTATTGTAACTTATAATACTTTTGTAAATGTCTTCTAATCAGATAGTCACCTGTGTTTCTTAAAAAGTTCATCAAATTCAGTTCATTTATTATTATTATTGTTTTTGTATTATTCGTCCTCCACTTATTCATTTCTATTTAGTTGGGGGAGGCACAATATGTAAATTTCGTCCCCTTCCTTCATATGTCATCTCACTTGCGACTTGCTTCTTCGCCACAACGTTTCTTCTCGCATTCCGTCCATGTCTTCTATCATGTTTCTCTTCTTATATAACAATTAATATCTATAATTAAAAATCTCAACATTAAATGCCTTTCTTTACTCCACGTCACACCACACATCTGCATTTCATCGAACATTCGTATTTCAGTGGCTTCCTGTTGCCTATGTATTTTTTCGTAGCCTAGAATTCCGATCCATACAACATGACTGCTATATATAATTTTCCTCCTTAATTTTTTAAGAAAAAACATAGGGCCACATAGCGCCCATGTAATATAATCTTGTTACGTAAATTGCAAAATTATATTCTTAATTTTCTTAATGTTAATATATGTAATAAAAATATTTTTTACTGATGTTGTTCAAACAAGACAAACTTAATTTGCATAAAATTACGCTTTTAAACGATAAACAGTCCTTGCAACTCCAACTTTGCAATTTTTTTTTGTGCTTGTAGTTGACAAGTTAACAACAAAGAATTTTGCTCTCGTGATTTTATTAAAAAAATATAGTTTTTGTTTAATATTTAAAGTATTAAATGATATAAATTTACATAATAAAGTGCCTACATTACCTGGCACACTAATTTATAACAAAACTCAACACAAGAAGAAATATGGATTTACACACACAACTCAGTAAGAACATGGAGGAGATGGTGACACTATTTGAGTCTCGTGTGAACCAATTTGATCAAACACTTGCACAGTCTCAGTCACAACCATCTTCGAAGGCAACAACGGCTGGTATTGGTGATCTTAGTTCACTGATCAGATATTACTCAATCTTCGAAGAGTTGATTTGGAAAGCCCTTTCCATGCTACGTCATCAATTGCAATTATTTTCATCTGGGTTTGATGGCTATGAGATGCTTTCTCGCAAAAAGGTGCTCCTGTTTCATGGTTTACCCGAGGATAATACTGATATCTCACAGCTTATAAATGACACTATGTGTAACCGGATGAAGTTGGTGGACATAAACTCCAGCGGCATTAATGTCATCCATCGTCTGGGTCTTAAAAAGGATAAGCCAAGACCGATTTTGGTGCGGTTCACGGCTTTGAAGTTTAAAAATCAAGTTTGGGCAGCTAAAACTACATTGAAGGGGTCAGGCGTCACAGTTTCCGAGTTTCTTACGAAGCCTAGGCAAGAGGTATTTGTGGCAGTTAGAAATCATTTTGGGATGAAGAATTGCTGGACTTCAGATGGTTTTATAGTCATTCCTCTGCCTGATAAAACGAGGAAAAAGATCGTGTCTTTGCCAGAACTCCAACTCTTGACTAGCAGCTTTCCTCAAACGCAATTTTCAGCTCAAGATCATAAAGCTATGAGAACTCGCCGTGGTATCAAACACTCTGGCAAATAATATATATTTGACAACCATTTTGTAAATATTAACTTCACACAATGTTTGGTATCTTTGAATGAAGATTCTATGCAAACAATGTTTTCTGCCCTTCATTTTTTTTTATTATTTTGTTTGTTTCCAAAGAACAATTACCATATATTATTTTATAAATTCCAAAATACAATTTACAATATTTACTAAGTATTCATTGTTATTTCACTAGTGGTAACCGTCAAGTGACAACCTAATGTCAAAAGTAGTTTAGTTCAGTAATAAGCAATTAAGCTTGATAAGGCGTTATTTTTAATCTTCAATTCATTACTGTTAATATTTATTTTTATGTTTATTGTTGTAAATATTTTTTGTTTTCTTGATATATATATATATATATATATATATATATATATATATATATATTCATTGTCTTTAAGACAAAGAAAAAATTAATAAAATTCATGGTATTTCTTTTTGTATGCTTTATGTTGTTCCGCCATTTTTTATGATGATTTGTGTTTAATTCTAATTTTAAAATTTGAGTATTTTTTTTATAATATGGTACTCCTTTTCGGCCAGGTGGTGTAGGAGTTTATGTATAGTTTAAATTAAGAGTATTTTTGTCATCCGTCTTATTAAATATTTATTTATATTATTTTATATATATATTATTTTATAATATCATAATATGTCCGATTTATCTATTTTAAATATTAACGATGATTACCTTTCATGTTCATTTCCGAGAGTTTCCATAGCGCTGACAGCAATTTTTACACAGGAAACGATTCATTTTCTCTTGACTCAAAACTTCAATCTATTTTTCTTGGTAACAACCATTGTTTAAATTTAGTTCATATCAACGCACAAAGCATTACGGCTCATTATTCTGATCTTCTCGCATCATTTAGTAACGTCTTAGTTGATGGTATTTTAGTCACAAAATCATGGCTAAAACCATCTCTGTCATCGGTACTCTATTCTCTCCCCGGTTTTACTCTGATATGTAATAATCGCAATGGTAGAAGAGGCCGTGATAAACACATATATATATAAATATATGTGTTAGTGTGTGTGTGTGTGTATATATATATATGTGTATATAAGTATGTATATGTCTAAGTATTTTATATGCTATATTATACAGGTAATTTTTTAAATAGGTCTTAAAAGATTTATCTATTTTCAATATCAGTTCTTTGTTCTCTTTTATTTGTATTTAGTTTAAGTGTACGGCACTGTCTTGAACACCCTGTCTCACACCAAAGGGTAACTGGGAGAGATCTCTAAAAGAGATAAGTAATCCTTTGTTCTACATTGTTTTTTGTTTTTTGTATTTGAGATTTTTATTGGTACATAAATAAATAAATAAATAAATAAATAAATAATTAAATAAATAAATAAATTTAATTCATGTCAAGAAAAGGTTTTTTTTTTATGTAAGAGGAGGGCAAACGAGCTGGCGCGTCACGGATGAACGTGATCACCGCCGCCCATGAATTCTTGCAACATACGAGGATTTACAAGAGTATTGCCGGTCTTGCAGGTAGGAGTAAACGCCTTTTTTGAAGGTACCCATGTCGTACCGATCTGGAAATACCGTCGAAGGGAGTTCGTTCTACAAGCGAGTGGAACGTGGAAAAAAGGTCCTTGAGAACCGCACAGTGGAGGATCGCCACGCATCCAGGTGGTAGGGATGGTATTAAAGGCGATGGCGCACTGTGCGGTGATGACATTCGGCGGCAGCCCTCAGATCGAAAAGTTATTCGGAACACTCCCCGTTGTAAATGCGGTAGAAGACGCACAAAGAAGCCACGTCTCTACGCAATGCCAAAGAGTCCAACCGTTCGCAGAGCACCGGGTCCCCGACAATCCGAACGGCTCTCCGTTGTACACAGTCAAATGGTAGAAGCTGATATTGGGGTGTTCCGGACCAGAGATGAGAACAGTACTCCATGTGTGGTCAGACCTGTGCTTTGTAGAGCGCAAGTCTTTGGCCACGATTAAAATACTACCTCGCTCTATTGATCACGCCCAATTTCTTCGAGGCCAACTTGGTCTTGCTCTCCAGATGACCATGAAACTGATAATCGCTCGAAATGTCGAAACCCAGTATTCTGATACTTGGCGAGGCAATGAGGGGAGTGCTCTCGAAGAACGGTGATACGACAAATGGGGTTTTCTTAATGGTAAACGCGCAAACTTGTGTCTTGTCGGGATTGAATTGAACGTGGTTCAGTTCACCCCACTCAGAGACCGTCCCCAGGGAAGTCTCTATAGAAGACACAAGTTTCTTTCGGCACTCGTCGACGTTTTCCCGAGAGAGACCTGCACGGCCGGAATATACCGCATCCCCAGTACTGTCATTCGCATAACAAAGTATGTTGGAGATATCCAACATATCATTGATGTGCAGGAGGAACAGAGTTGGGGATAGCACGCAACCTTGGGGTACACCAGCGTTCACAGGCTTGGGGTCCGAGCAAAAACCGTTGAGAACGAGAACCTGTATGCTCCGCTCAATGAGGAAACTGGTGATCAACTTGCTTAAACTCTCGGGAAGCCCATAGGAAGGTAGCTTCGAAGAAAGCCCCTCGTGCCATACATGATCGAAGGCTTTCGCCATATCCATACTAACTGCCAGACCTTCTCCCTTGCGTTCAATAACAGCTGCCTAACGGTGCGTAAGATATAACAGAAGATCACCAGCCGATCGACCATGGCGAAAGCCATATTTCCGGTCATTGACCAACTGGTGATCCTCGAGGTAGGTTAGGAGCTGTTTATTTATATTGCTCTCCATTACTTTGGAGAGAAGAGAGGTAATGGCGATAGGTCTGTAGTTAGCTGGTTTCGAGCTATCACCTTTTTTAGGGATCGGATGGACAAGGGCACGCTTCCATGTAACCGGGACTATGCCTTTAAGGTAGAGGTACCGAAATAGACGCGTTAGCACTGGAGTCAACTCAGGGGCACACGTTCGTAGCACCAATGGAGAAATGCCATCCGGCCCACTCGACTTATGAACGTCCAAGGAAAATAGAGACTGCCTAATAGTTTTCTGCCGAAAAACTATTTCCGGCATTGAGCTCTGACACCGCGGGATGATAGGCGGTGTCTTCCCCTGGTCGTCCAAAGTCGAGTTGGAGGCGAAAAGAGTGCCCAAGAGATCGGCTTTCTCTTTTGCCGTGTTGGCCAGAGAGTCATTCCCCATGTGCAACGGCGATAGGGAGGGCTGGCTAAAGTTTCCCAGAGTGGCCTTTGAAAGCGCCCAGAATTTGCGCGTGCCAGGCGGGTACTTTGCCAGCTGATAACCAATTTTGACGACATGCTTGAACTTTGCTCTAGCGATTTGCCGTTTGAAGAATCTGGAGGCACGATTATATTTCCTCTTCAGAACTCTAGAGTTCGGATCCTTAGTGACTAACGCATTGACCCAAGCTTGATAAGCCTGCCGTTTGCCAGCTGCTGCAGCCCTGGCAGACGCATCAAACCAAGGCCGCGATCTGCCACCAAGTGGTACCACAGAGCTTGTTACAAAAAGTTCCATGCCCTGTAGTATCACATCAGCTACAGACGCAGCGCAGTCACTAGGATCATCGGAAGGGAAACAAATCGGCCCCCATGGGTAGGATGCAAAAAAGGACCGCATTCCATCTCAATCCGCTGACTTGTAGTGCCAAACGCGTCGAGTCGCAGGTGTTGTGCGAGCCGTCCGTTGAATGGGCACTACACTCCGTACCAGACAGTGATCAGAGGAACCTAAGGGAGCCTCGACAGTGATCTGGTACTTTTCTGGATGTGTAGTCAGCAGAAGATCCAACAAAGAGGGCGTGTGGCTGTCCACGTCCGGTAGACGAGTGTGCGTCTTTACCAGCTGGGACAGACCATTTGCCAGAGCAAAGTCAAACACAGATCTCCCCGCGTAGTCGGTGGCACGTGACCCTAGCCAATCGGCATGGTGCGCATTAAAGTCCCCTAGGACTACGACTTCGGCGGAGGGAGTCTGTGAAAGCAGATCGTCAATCTTCGCCTGAACATGGCCCAAGAGTTGATCCGTTTCTGCATTACCACTATGGGACCTGTAGAGGCACGCGTAGACTCTGAGATGGTTGTCCATGTCCACGCGCAGCCAGAGTACAGACAGGTCCCGGCCATCAAAAACATGAAGGCGACGGTAGCAGATATCCTCCCTTATGAACACAGATACCCCGGTATGTGGTACAAAATGGTGTTCTAGTTTATAGCCGGGGTATGACCGGTACGCTGTGTCGCTAGGTTGATGCATCTACAATGTATATATATATATATGTATATATATATATATATATATATATATATATATATATATATATATTACGTACATATTATAATAATAAATCCAATTAATTCCAATGTGACAGAATTTAATTAAAGATATTTCTCCAAACCGAAGTAACCTCCGTCACGTGAAGGCTTGCACGAAATTCCACATTATTCACAAACGATAAATACACCTAAAGTTTTAGGTGTTTATTTTATCTAAATAAAATGTATTTCCGAAATTACCTTTATGTAAACTTAGATATTTTATTTTTCAAAAGCTTGTGTTTCTATAATCCCTTAGTCATATTGAATCTACCTACAGTCCAACAATTATATATATTTATTGAGATGTAAGGCCAGATTTAAAGTTTAGAAACGAGATATGTTTATTGTGGTTAAAAAATCTATAAAAATAAAGGCAAATTCAATATAAATGAAAACAAATTTGAAAAATAAACATTATAAAAACAAATGTTTTGAAACCTGTTATATTCCTATATACTTGTGATTATTAATTAAATATTTCTTATATTCTTATTTGTTATAAAATTGTTAAATTCGCATTTATTATATTCTCACGAACCGTGGAAACGCTGATTAGACGCAGGTGCATTGTATCATGTTAAAATCCCAGAATGTAATATCTGAAACCCTTGTTTGTTACAATTATTTCTGTGTATTCTTTTAATTATAATTTCTTGTTATTTTATTCATTCTTGTCTCTAACTTTGAGCGAGTATCACGAAGTTTGTAATTTAATTATAATTAGTAAATTTGTATTCTTTTGGATCCTCCGGTTGTGACCGACGTAATTAACTTTACATGTAGTTTGTTTGTTTTGACCATTCAAAATGTTCATGGGTTTCAATAGCACAATATTTTTTTTATTATTACCAGAATAGTATTGTTTCACTGAAAAAAAGATTGTTTGCTAAGTAAAATCTAGAAAGTAAGTCTTTGTCGGGTTTGCATGAGCCTTGAAAGTATTGAAATTGTAAAGCTAGAATTCCTTTAAACACAGGTGAATTAATGCTAAAAACTACTTAGAAAAGATAATATGTTTTGATTTTAACTCGTATAACATTTTTGTTAGTGACGCTGTATTTTTTTCTTTATGAATTTCGCAATAAATTGTTTAACATATAATTAACTTTACTCTTAAAGCATTAAAAAAAGTTAAGAAATCAATAGTACTATACTACCTACAAATTTATAGTCAATATTCGAATTACTCTTGCAATAAACTTTTAAACTGCCTAGAATGTACTGGCTATAAAATTGAAGGTTATTTCACAATAATCAATCAGCTCTGCAATTATACATACGAATGATTATAAGGACACAAACTTTAAAACGGTCATAAGAATACTAATTACAAGAACACTCACCAAAAGTAATAAGTGAATATCGGATGTGCTTCCGATAGAAAGAGCAAAATAAAAAAAAAAATGAACTAAATGTATGTGAATGGAAAATAAAAAAAACATTAATTACTACAGAAATGAAAAATCTACGTAACAATTGTCTTGAAATCTAAATTTTTATCAAAACGCAATGAAAGTACATTTATTTTTCTTATTTAATAAAAAGTATATAAACATGAGCAGATAGTAGAAAAATATAAATACTGGTAACATAAAGAAGCATTAAAAATAGCTTTTTCCTAAGACATTTTTCTAATTACTTTGAGGTTCCATACTGTTATATTTTCTAATGTTATAAAAATTCGTTTGTTGCCAATGAAAAATTTGTGTAACCTCAAGACCTAAATTGATAATACATAAATTATTGAAAGAAATTTAAATCAAGAGGTCTTTCTCTTAGACATTATAGTTATTTTAACATAATGTTGAAATTTTTTATGAAAAATAAATAGTAATTTATATAGGCTAATATTTTATTAAACTAAAACTTTATTTCTGACTGAGAGATAAACATAACTCACCAATGTAATTTTATTCGATCACTATCTAATATTTAATACTGCTTCTACGTATCTCATACATTACCTGAATATACTGCAGGCTTATACTATTCGTAAGAAACTATGTTAATACGTGCTTGCTTAACATACATATATTCAGCATTTGCTATTACATACCCAATGTTAACCAAAACCGATATTTAAAATTATTTACATTAGATTTCTTTTAATTCGATCATATTATTAAGATGGGAAGCTTCATAAATGCCTCAAAGATGTAGCTAAAGACTTTACTCGGAAATTTAGAATCGTAATGGATATATGTATTTAATATGATTTTGTCAAAAATATAGCATTAATATAATTAAAATAAATTATGCTTTCGAAATTAAATGTCGTAAAAGAAAATGCAAATATTTTACATATTTAAAGACTTATACTATTAATTAAAGTTAAAATAATTAAAATAAATTATGCCCTCGGGATTAAATGTCGTAAAAGGAAATGCAAATATTTTACATTTTTAAAGACTTTAATCAATACTACGAGTATAAGAGAAATTAAATTTTAGTATAATGGACGGTTACTTCAATATGAATTTGATATTTATTTATCAAGAAAGATCACTATTATTTTCAGGGAGATACAAATATTCCTCATAAAAGCTATTAAGCTTATACATATTATTTATATAATATATATTAAGCTTATATTAAATATTAATTTGTATACATATTTATAAGCTATGTATCATAAAATTGATACTAAATTATGATAATACGAATATAATGTGCCAATAATGTTGCCATATGTATTTATTTATGCACACATGTATATGTTTGGCTTTATGTAAGTATGTATACTTGTATGTATGGTATGGTCTTCATATGTAGCGCTAATTGGTCGAAACTTCAGACATTAAATAAAATCGCGGCAATTTACAACAAGGATTACAACTGAACATTATTATTGAGCTTGGTTGATTGATGAAAAAAAAACTATTAAATACTCACAACTTCAGTAGTAGTAACTACTAAAAACTAAACTAAATAAATATTATTTTAGAATTATATTTATTTCAAGTTAACTACAACTATGAAACTTGAATAATGATTAATCTATTCATGGTAACGATTAAAATTGTTTTACTAAAACGAGTAGTAAGTATAAAAAAATTGTATATATTTCGGAGAAACGTCGTTTTAGCCGTAATTTTCGAACATTATGTGAGCTTTGTGCGGGTATCATGCAAACAAAACTCGATGTAAAAATTATGAGAACACTTTTTTTCTGTTTCTGTAACACCACAATCACTATAATTTAGATTATAGAAATACGAAGCGGTGAGACAGATTCGTGTGTTGCCTTGTCAAGCGTCTGTACACAAATCCTCTTGTTCGGGCACGCATGACTGCATCAAGGCGCGCCGGAGGTCAAATAGTCATTTTGCGCTTTTCCGTTCATTGAAAGTTGACCGGATATGATACATATATTAAATAATATAAATTTATATGACAAATAGTTTCTAAATATTTTTTTCGAAATAGAAATAGTTTTTTTGTATTATTCTCTAAATGTAGTTATTTTATACATTTTGGTCACATTAAACAACACCATAGACAGATTAGGTAGCTTTGAAAATAAATTTATGTTCTGATAGTGATTCATTGTAGAAGAGAAGAACTATATTTTTATTGTTATTTTTTTATGTAATGTTTAATCTTATAAAAGCATATTTAATATGAATTATTTAAAAGATATAAGAGAATATGACATTGCACATTATTTTTAGAATTAATGCAAAATTATAATATGTAAAAACAAGTTTGCTATATCAACCTTCTAACAAAACTAATTAAACACGCCATTGTTCTCTGGAGGAGTTTGCTTTGAAAAATATGCACAAAATATTACGAATAGCGTTTTAATAAATCCCCTCAAAAGTCGAACGAGGTACCGCTTAATTGTGAAAGTTTGTACGTTTATTGAAAAATATTGGACCAAAATTATAAACACTTCCCTGTGTATATTATAGAATTTATATAAATAAATATTACTTATCCTTTTAATATTTTTCAAATAAGGAAAAACTTGCTCTTTTGTAACTAATTGTGAGTAAACTATATAAGATGGTAAATAAAATTTACCCATTATCAAAACAAAGATATTTGTACTTGTATTAGAAAGTCTTCTTATTGAGTTATTTGATATTCAACACGCAAACACTAACCAAATAAGGTATAAACAGTGAGAGTCAGAATTAAATATGCCTTGTATTGTATAGTATCTTTCCTCAAAAGACATAAATTTAAAAAGTAACTTTTATTTGTATGCTCGTGAACGGGTGCTGCTTGCGATGACTGGTTGTGTAGCAGGCCTATTTTTATTTTTTATTATTATTATCATTATTATTTTTTTTATTTGCTATTATTATAATTATTATAATTATTATTTTCATTATATTGCGACGGTTCTAGTTGTTCCAAAATAGCTTTTAACATTGACATTTGTGAAACAGTGATCACAATATAAAAAAATATAATATCCGGCTGAGTTTGTTGTGTGGTTCTTCTTAGACTAGGACGCGTTTGGAACCCTCATAGCTTTAACATTAAGTTGGACAGTGCTTTTACAGAAGGGCTTATTACGATAAATCTGGTATCGAAATAGGCCCTCCTGACACTTCCATTTTGACGTACACAAGTGATCACTGATAATGATTCAAAGTGGAAAAGATATAAATAAAAATAAAATAAATATTCTTTACATATTTATTAATAGGCTAGTTTTTAAACTGCAAGTATTCAAAATAATTAATTGGTCTTTAGTACTAAGTATATACTTTCTATACCATTGCCGTGTATTTAAAGAGCAGGTGGACGTTATATGATATACTTTATATAATTAATAAAGAATTGGTTTGTGACACAGAAAGAAGTAAAAAAACTATGTTAATCAATATATTTATATTTTAGAAAATATGTACTTAAGATATTTTGATAAAAAAATGGAAAACCTTTTTAATATTATTTTTCAAAGTATTATAAATATAACATATTGTAATACATAAGTTTGTGTATCGATTTAGTGTGACTGTACGTAGAAGCAAAGCTGGGAACAGTTTGCTGAAATCAGTGAACTCAGTGTTAAATCTTAACTACGCATGAAATGATTTTTAATAGGTCACTAGATAAGTAAAAAATAAAAAAATCTGTCAACAAATTCATTGCATTTTTCTTTTGGGAATTTGGGAGCTCTGATGCTTGATCCAACGGTGCCAATACTCAGAGACGTTCGCAAACTTTCTGCCTTTAAGTTGATCCTTCACAATTGGAAGCAAAGCAAAGTCACAGAGAGCAGTCCTGGACTCTAGGCAGGATGCTCAAAACTTTGATACTAGTATTCTTCAAATATTTAAATGTTTGTTTTCGTCGTATTCAGCGTTATCGTGATGAAAATGCCAACTGTCCATTCTTGAGTTTGGACGAAATTCTTTGAGTTTCTGTACAACTTTAGCCAAACATTCATCGATATGCAAAGAGGCCATGACTATGCGCTAAATATCCAAAACAACTCATTCCAATATTCCAATATAATATTTCAATGTAGTAAAAAATACAACTATAATTTTCTTCTTCGCTAATCGCGATTTACAGACTTAAGTTTACGTTTCCTCATTTTCGATAAACCATATTTTGTTTTTATTTTTTGACGGTACATCTAAATAGTAAAGCCAGGTTTCGTCGTCCGTAAAGATGTCATTGATTGTCCATACCAATTTCTTCTTACTTCTATGGCTTAAGGATACCTACAGTGTACATACTCCAATAATATTATGTAAAATTCTATGAACCCTTGGTACACCAATCTGTATGTGTGTGTTCTCTTATATCTGTCTGTAGATAATATAATGGTCTGCCTTATTCAATGATTTGATTTTCCCTACGTTTTCCAGAGTAGTTACTTCGGCAGGACGACTTGATGTTGGAGCATCACTAACACTGAAGTTATCGTGTCAAATTCACAATACCACCGGTAAACAGTTTTGCGATAAGGACTTTTCTTGGAATAGTTTTCAGTTCCTTAACGTATTTATGTATAGATAGGCCACGCATAAAATTATAACTAATAATCACGCGTAACTCTTCTCCCGCCCACTCAGTCATTTTTTATTTATATTTTAGAAAATAATGATTTATTATATGGCTACCTACTAGTTATGAGTTGTAATTTATAAAAAATATATATATTTTTTGTTTATAGAAACTCTGTATTGCAGAATTTATCTCGAGACCTAGGTAATACAGGGGCTTTCGTGAATATAATAACACAAAAATTATATTCAACTATTAACTTTGATAATAAATATAATAAGTTCGCTATATAGTATATACAGCGAAATTTACTCGAGTCCCTAACGTTGATCTGCCTTTATTCCAATTACTTGGAGTCGACGCTTTACGTTAATTACTTTCCTAAATTAGTAATAAAGTAATCCTATAAAGGAAATAAATGAAAAACAGGTCTAATCACAAAATTTATTATAATTAGACTCTTCGTTATCTTTTAAAAAATAGTATTAAAGTGAGACCTTGTATTTTTTGTACACAAGAGATTCTAATTTGATTTTGTTTTATGTTGCATATTATATGTTGATGAAACGTTTGATGCGTCTTTTACATTCATTATATTAAGTTTACAAGATTCAAAGTTGTTATTCAATCGGAATTTAATTTGATATAGTAGTTTGATTCAAGTTTACTTGCCGTACAGAAGACTTTACAAACGAATTAATAAGTTATGAAAAGGTGAATGAAGTATGTTTTGGTTTTATGCATTAAGTGGCACATGAGCAATGTTATTCCTTTATGTTTAATATCTTATACAATCAGTATGCACTTGGTAACCTTAGTTCAAATTTATTCTTTTATAGGTTAACTGTATCTTATAGAAACGTCATGCGCCTTGGCCCTTTCTCAATCTTTATTAACTTTTTCTCTCAATATTAGCAAAAAATTCCTAACGTAGTCCTGGTAATATTAAATTAAATATCATATTTCTATTTTAGGATTTCTAGCTACTACTATTTTATGTTACAAAGCAAAAAGAAACAATTATCTATAAAAATATACGAGAATAAAAGTCGGTGACTTTTATTACTTCAAACAGATTTTGAACAATCAATTTTCCAAACTGACCTCCAAACAAATTCTTTTAGTCTGTATTCTCATTGATTTTGAGAGGTTTCTTATTTAAAGCTACTACATATAATCATATAGATGACAATATTATCATATATTCGATGGCTAAAACCCTACTGAATAGGCAAATTATGAAATTATTTCGAAAAGGACCAGAACGTTTTATTTGATTTGTGGTTCTCCAAATTAATTTAAAGGGGAGAATTTGCCATACTCGCCACCCTTTTCAGACGGGTTGGCGAGCGCAGTGCGCAGCTCCTCACACCGGTGGCGCTGCTGCCCGACACCAGTCTATATTATTTCTAGCTGCTTAAGAAACTTAAGGAGCGTATGTTCGTCCAGAATACCGCAGTGCCTTAAGTCGAAAGTCTTCGACCAGTGTGTGTTACCAGCGATGACTTATGGAACCGAGACGTGGCCTCTAACAAAGGGACTCTTAGAGAGGCTTAAAGTCACTCAGCGTGCGATGGAGAGGGCTATGCTGGGAATTTCGCTGCGAGATAGAGTCAGAAACGAAGAGATTCGCAGACGAACAAAAGTAAGCGACATAGCCCAACGGATTTGTAAACTGAAGTGGCAATGGGCTGGGCATATAGCCCGCTCAAGTGACGGCCGATGGGGAAAAAGGGTCCTTGAGTGGAGGCCACTTACTGGCAAGCGAAGTAGAGGACGACCACCAACTAGGTGGACAGACGACATAAAAAGAGCAGCTGGAAACCAATGGATGCGGGCCGCTTTGGACCGGTCACGGTGGAAGTTAATGGGGAAGGCTTACGTCCAGCAGTGGACGCACGACAGCTGATAATGATGATGATGATGATGAAATTAATTTTTCAACGCCAAAGCAATTAACAGAAAAAATGAAAAAATTGCAAAACTACTAACCTGTGTATAATCATTTAATTTGAATTGAATTATTAACGCAATGAAGTTAATTTAAGCTACTTTATAAATATACAACAGTTTGGGTAGGAGTAATTTCTACAAGAATGAAAGTGGACACTTCACGCTACACGTTAATTCGAATGTCTGTGAACATGAAAATAGTAATCCCGCTTATGTACTCGCTCAATTCTCGTAAACAAGATATACGGAGAGCTTGGCTTTCAGATTTCAGTGAGCGGAAAATCCTCTTTGAATTTTCTTTCAAGAAAATTATAAATACTCGTCTTATACAAGAGTCTCAAGAAAATCACTGCTCCATTTGGACGATACTGATATTTTTTATACTAATATGAGTGATGTAGAAAATGCAGGTTTAACTTAATGAATCAACGTTTATACATATACTCGTATATATATATTACATTATTAACAAAAGCAGCTATTAGAATGATTAAGTGGCAAGGCTTAGTTTAAAATTGATTTAGATATAATTATTTGTTGCTATGACTATAAAACCATTATGAAAACATTAATTATACAATACAGACGTAAGTTTCAAAGAGGCACATTGTTTTAAATTAACTTTGAAAGTTATAATAAAACATGAATAAAGTTGCAAAGTTTTGATTAAAAGATAGTTTGTACAATTATCCAAGAACGGTTGCGCGAACTCTCTGTCTCGAATAAGGAGACAGTACTGTTTGAAGCGGAGTGAAAGATTAATTTTAAATTATTATTTCTTAATTCTTTTTTTTTCTCACTATGTTGGCGTAGATATGTAGAAAAACTTAAATGTGAAACTCAAAGTTTGAAAGATTGCTTAAAAGTATTTAAATAAGTACTTAATTATTTAACAGTATAGTCAACTACTATATAGATTCGTATTAAGTACTTCTTAAAGAGGAAATAGTTCATATAATAAATATATTTTAGATAAAAATAAATAAATACATTTTTTATAGTTTTTACGTTTGTTCATTTGAAAATTAAATTAAAAGCTGTTTGTAAAGTTAAATAAAGTAAATTTATAAACTTAAAATGTTTATCCATAGTTGTACAATGTAACAAATTAAATCTTATTGTATTATTTTATAATGAGATAGAATGTTTTTTTCGTTTCGTTTTTGCAACATTTTTCCTTAAATTAGCCCATCTAAACCAATTCTTTTTTTATAAATATAAGCAATTGTTTTTATCAAAATATTAAAACAAATATAAAATTTTCGGAACTTTAAAGTCCATTATAATCATTAAAAAAAAGGTAGTTTCACGGAATATATTATCTTAGACGTTATTTCTTATCACTATTAAGTTTCTCAAACTTGAACTTCAAACTGGAATTACGCATAAATCAATATTTTTTATAACAATACATAATCAATTATTTATAACAAGTAATATTACTTATATTGGTAATAACGTATAGTATATAAATTATAAAACAAATAATAATTAGTAAGCATGTCAGCATAGTTTAACGTTCGCATTCAAACTTAGTTGTATTAGTTAAGACAGATTTGGATGGCCTCCGATATTTTTTTTTACAAATTTTATCAATATTATAACATATTGATAATGATAATTTATTTGATATTGTATTTAAAAACACTAAGCAAAGTTGCAATATTTCCCTGTTTATTAATTTAATACGGTAGGACAGATTTCAATAAGAAAAATATATTCAATATTTCAAAGTTGGGAAAGTTATAATATCGAGAACAATTAAAGTACATAAAAGACTTAAATTTTATTCATCGTTAGGTAATAATAGAATAATACATACAATATATAATAACTCACGAATAAAGAGGACTATTTTATTCACTTTGAATACATCGAGTTCCAAATTTTTAATATAGTATACACTTCACAAATAACTATAAACTGGAACAGTTTTAACGGTTCTTTAAATGATATTTTAAGGGTACAGTATTAAAAACTATTGATATATCATTTGTGACTTTTTTATTTAATATTTATCTTTTGAAATAATATAAGGGCTAAGCAGATAGATAAGATAAATTCAAAATTTACTTGAATAATTTCAAGAATCACTAATTTGCTACGATTAAGTAGCAGGTTTTCATGAATGAAGCAAAAAAAAAATATCACAGCTTTTCACATGTTATGTTCAAAGACAAGAGGCATTTTCTATGGACCGAAGTAATTGAAATAAGTGATTTAAATTAAAGTCAAAGTCCATATTAAATTTTAAAGCTTTTCCTAAGAATATTTGTATATATAATATAATATGGATTATTATTATTCTAACAAGATATCTATGAAGAAAATAATGCGATCACACTTTAGGAGATTTTTTATTTTTCACATGCCAGGCCATACCTAAAAATTAAATATTGTGAATATTTTTTATCTTCACTTAGCTTAAAAAAAATCTTTTCTTATTATAAAAGAAATATCAGAAACATAACTATTATTACTATATATCTGTATAAAGTAATTTTACAATCTAAATAAGTAAATACTTAATAAAAAAAATATATTTTAATACAAAATAAATTTTAATACTGTCACTTATTATATTTCTGTATTCTAGGTGACCATTTAATAAATATTTCTTGTTTTTATTTATTATAAACTTGTTACATTAGCATTCTCATGAATCGTGGAAACGCTTATTAGACGCAGGTGCTTTGTATCATTTCAAAATTTAATATCCGAAACCTTTGATTGTTATTCTTGTTGTTTTGTATTCTTTAAATTATAATTTCGTTTTATTATATTCATTGTTAAGCATGGAACACGTTTTTTGTAATCTAAATATAAGTATTAAATTTTAAGTTAATCTATTTTTATTATTATGGGATGCTCCGGTTGTGACTGACATAAATCACTTATATCAAATATTTTTATTACAGAAAGAGTTTTTAATCTTGGACTTATAAAAATAAATAGTATTTTTCTACGCAAAAAATATACGCCGTTATAGCCCATAAAAGGCAAAAATGTTTAATTTAAGTAATGATATCATTAAACCTTCAAAATCATGAGCTAATATTGTCTCATAAATGTCTTTTAAAATATATTACATTAGCGTGCTTATAAATATATGTATTTATTCATATATTCAAGTGACCCTCTTGGTTTAATGTCGATTGTTTAATATTATATTCATACTTTCGTTAAAAATAACTTGAAGCTATGCTAACACAAAGCTGGTTATATATTTATTAATAAAAGGATTTATGTAATTAAATAAATATGTATATTCCTTTTATTAAATATGTAAGTAATTTGTAATGTATTAAAAAATATACTATTAAAACGACCTCAGTTTATACCATTTATAACAATATGTGTAAGTATATTGCAATACAGTGTTAATATAATAAGTCAGAATCAGTTTACAATTTTTCCAATTAAAGAAATTTAAAAAAAATATTATTTTTAAACACCTATTTTTACAAATAAAATCTGTTTTTCGAAACTCAAACCAATGGGTTGTATTATTTTTTGACCTTGGTGTACATACCTTGTTATGTCTACAAAACTAAAAAATTGCATCAGGTTCATGAAAATACGAGATGTAGAGGTCTGGGAAAGGTCGGATTTAAAAAATATAATATCAAATTAACGCATAGCGTCCAATAATAAAGTATATTTATTTAAAAGATTTTTGCTTGTGACATTATAAGAAAACACTAGCTTTTAAAAAGTTTATAAACTAGAGTATGTGTCATAATAAGCCAATTAGTTAAAAGAAAATGAGCTAGGCACATGTGTATAGAATAATAGACATCAGTCGAGAAAATTATTACAGGGAAACTAAGGAACCGTTTAAAAATACTTCTTATGAAACTAAAATAGTATATATTTTCTTTTTAACACTATTTATGATTAAATTACCTTTTAATTTTATTAAATTAATAAGTCAATAACATAATACAAAAACCTTAGCATACTCGTTTTTAAAACACTGCTGGGTAGTAATTGTTATAGTTTTTGATAAATTCATTCATTGATAAATCTTATTTGCAATTCATTTTTTAAAAAGCATAATAAAGAACGTTTACTGAATAATGTTTTTTTCCGTATAAGTGAACTATTTTAATATACTTATATTAAATATAAACGGATTATATACACAGCGCAGTCTAAAATATTAATTACCATGTTTGGTTTGAGTATGAATAAACCATCAGGTGTAATGATTAACTTCAAATAAGTCAATATTTAGACATTAAAATAACTGAAAGTTTGCTCAAAATACTTTAAGATTTAGGGGAATCGTTCGACAAGTTCAATGCAATAGTTGGTTCCACAACTCAAACTTTAACAAAACCAGCACCTCTCTGTACGTGATTTTAAACCACATTTTACACAACAATGTTATAGCCTTGTACACTCGAACAAACAATAGTCCAAGTTGAAAAGCAGGTTCTATCTATCTTCAAGCGCTTTGTAAGTATATATACTACACGATAAGTTGAAATATTTAATTATTGGAAAGTACTATAAACCTAAAATTTATAAGAAACTTTATTAAATTAAAAATAATGTTTTATAGCAGTAAAGGATTTTTATTAATAATATTCATGTAATTTACAGTAATTTAAAAATATATAAATAAGGATTTAATTATAACTTCGTTGTCTGATAAAACATAACTCTAAATTATTCTTAAAATTTGGGATTCAATGTTCTTTAAGTGAACGGTTGTGAATTTTTTGTTTGTTACTTTTGAATGAAATAAAATTGTCCTCTTCGTTCGTTGTAAATTATATGTTAAATGGTATTATTCTCCTACTTAACGATTAATAAAACTTGATCTAATAAAGACTTTAATTATTCTCAAAATTTTTACATCTGAGATTGATATATTTTTAAACACGAATTTTCCTTAATGAAAATTGTTTCTGAAACACCTCTAATCTCAATTAACTAACAAAATGAATAGAATACATAAAATAATGCTCAAGCAAAAAAAAAGAAGTCGCAAAACGTTACTTGGTTTTTAAAAATACTATATGGAATAAATAATATTTGTAGATTTTTGAAAAAGCAATTTAAATAATTTTAAGAAAAAAATAATCAAAGGAAAATTGAACGGGAAATTATTCTTACATTTTACACTACTTTTTATATAATATTACAACATAATTGCAAGCTGTTTCTTCAGGTATATTACTTGTCAGAACAAACTGAAACATTCAAAGGTGTCTCATGATATGCGTTAATACTCTATAATACATATATATTAAGTGAGTTTTGAAGAATTTTCACTTAGTAATTTGGAAGGTTCATGATCTCGCTAATTATCAAATATATATAAAATATACTGTACTTTTAAAACAAACAATTAGTTCACACACCATGCATTATTATTAACAATTATACCTGTAAAGAAACTTTGATACGATGGCATAGCTATACTTATTCTTGGGGTGGTTATACAGTAGGTACACTACCTATCGCTAGTAAAAGTATGTCCCGAGTTGTATTTTTTTATCTAATATTTAATAATTATGATCGGGTTTAGGCCACGAGTGGAGAAAGTGAAATAGTACCGACCAAATTCAACCAAGTGAACATTTTCTTGTTTTTATAATCTGAGACTTTTGAATTTTCTGCTTTCAGTATTGGGGTAAGTAAAAATTAATTAAATTAAATTATCAAAAGTTCTTTAAAACTATCATAACAGTATTAAAGAAAATTTTATGGCTCGATTATCCAAAACTAATGCTTTTAATAAATATATTATAAGTATTAGTTTATTTGTTATATTTAATCTAAGGTGCTGTATATTAACTTGAAGTCCTAAAGATAAATGCAAACATACTTTCAGCTTCAATTAAATGTAATTTTATTAAACAGCAGCTGTTAATAAATTCCAGTGTCATTAGCGAGAGTAAATAATTAATCATAGAGCTTGGTAGTATTTTCTCTACACGCTTCGATATCAAACTTAATTAGTTTGAAAACTATATCATGATTTTTATAATCCTTACTAAGCAAATTAAAAATTAAAAAATTCAAAAGCCAACTTTTTAGTTAGGAATGGCTTTTGTATTTTGTTAATATTGTTTTATAACAATTGTTATGAAAATATTAAATCAAACTTTTTTAATTTATGTTATTTTTACATTGTTTAATTATACTATAAATTATGAATAAATTTATGTTAATCGACTTAAAAAATTTATTAAAGTCTGATAATAAGGCTTACTTTTAATTGCCCCGCTTGAGATGGACTTGTTTTAAATCCAGGTTGCAACAAGTTTTATATTCGAATTTATTTTTTTATATTATTAAGTTGAGTATTATATTAGGTATTAAAAATGTGTCACAGAATATATTTTTAGTAACTTATTCTTTCCAAATTATTCACTTCAATATATTTTAATTTATTTTATCATCCAATGTTTTATTATAAACTTTGTCAAGTCAAAATTTCAATAGCTGAATATAAAAGTTGCATGCACTTAAAGTTACCGTCTCTTAGAGGAGTTTCGATGTTGAAGGAAGTTTAAGTTTCCGTACAAATTAAACTATGATTAATTATAATGCGATGATTAACTATGATAAATTATAATTTGATACCAAAATATTGTTTTTAAATAACCTTCTACTATAAATTGCATACTTTAATATTATATATTGTTTTTTATGTTGTATTTCTTATAGTCAATATAAAATATTTAAATATATTAACTATCACGATTGATGTATAAATTATACTTACTTAAATACTTTACCGGTTAGCTCTATCTTAAATTCGAAGTAATTCAAAGGTCGCTACTCGACGTTTTGCTTACGACTTACGACTATGTTAAGTAGTACTATATTCATGATACTCTGGTACTACGATAGTAATAGCGGCTGAAAAATATAATTTTCTGTAATTATTTTTTAAGTCTTCAATTAGCTTTAAATGATCAAATCATTTGTAAACTATATCAGTAACAATAAAATATTATTAGTAATGAGTTTCTTATTACCTTTAAAATATGAAAATACACAACATATTAATTACATATAATTAAAAAAAGGACAGTAAGCAAAGTTAATCCAATTGTTAAAATGTTTTAATGGAAAAAATGGTAAATATATGCCTAGGTATTTCTCTTAATGACGTTTGACAATGTTTTATCGTCCTTTCCAGTGTGATATGTTAGTTGTTAGATGTTATCCGTTGAAATTTATTATTAATAATGGAAGGAAGCCTATATTGTTAAGATGTCGACAAATATAATGTAAGTATATTAAGACGGTTAAATATTAAAAAGTTTGGTGTAAATCAAACCAAATTATATTATTTAACATATATACAGCACAAAAACTAAATTTTTGTTACATTTTGGCGGCACAGTAATGTTAATCCCACATCCAATTTAAATATATTTGCTAAAGTAAAATCTACAAAATTCATTTTGGGTCACGAGCTTCAGTGCTGATGACTTTACATTTAGTTAATTCCCAGGAACAATCAGCGTTACTAACGCAGATGATAGCTGATTGGACAAGATGTTGAATTAAAAGAAATGATTAAAGTTATGAAAAATTTGCATTTATAACGCAGATGTTTTTAGATTATAAGTATTAAGTAGTAGTAAGTAGCAGTCAGAATTGTGCGTCAACTTCGCAGATGGTTACAGATCACAAAAGTGATTAAAACATGATGACAAAAGAACATGGGTTATGAGCCTGTAGTGCAGAAAGAGAATGGTATCTATCGGTTTTGATATCTCACAGATGCTCGCAGATTATAACAGATCATCAGATTTTGTGATTGTGAATAATGATATATTGATTGCTAAAATTATAATAAAATAATTAGACTAGATACTAGATGAGTAAATTTGAAAATAGTTAAAGTTAAAAACTATGTGTAACAGACTAGACGAAATAAAACATTGATTAAGTTTTTTTATAAAACTTCATTGCAGTATTAAGATAGTATAATAGTATATTAATAATGAAATATTTTTTTTATGTGTTTCAATGTAGATTAAAATTTTGATGTAAGACCGAGCTGTAAGATAGTTATTTATTTATAATATTATATGATTTGAAGTATTTAATATCGTAATACATTATTTAAATATGGTTTTATTGTAATATTTTGACATACATCATAAAGTGATGAATAATGAAAGTGGTAGTTGTTCACAAAATATATGCATCAAGATGGATTGGTTCATTGAATTGAAAATTAAAAAAAAAAGTGAGTAAATAAGTGAATAATAAAATAAATATTCATAATATAAATAACATAACTTACTGTATTTTATTGATAAATGATAAACTATACATAGTATCGAGAACAGAGTTCAGTTAGAGAGAAAATGAACTTCATGTTTTCAGCATATATAAAATGCAAACAGGCATCGAAGTATTAGATAATATCTATTCAAGGTAAATTTTCTACAAATGGTCGAACCAAGGTCTAATAAGAAAAAGTATAAAAGAATATTCTATTGCAGTTTTATTAATATTTCTTATTTAAGGATCTTCTTAAAGCAACTCAATAGTGATGAAGTTGTGGCCGTCTCTTAATAAAATTCTTTTTCTTATCTACGATACTAACGAGCTCTATGGAGAAGTTTATTAAAAGAAAGTATTTTGAGTAATTGATATATATATATTTAAGCAGAACATTTAAATTATACAACAATATTATATAATATTATTTTAGTGACAAAGATGATCTCCAAAAAATATTATTTCCATCAAATTCCTTTTAATGTATGTTTTAAATTTATTTTATGTCAAGTTATTACATAATCTAAAATAATAATTTAATAATTGTAAAATTGAAAACTAGTAATATATTTTTTATTTATTTATTATCATAGTATTATACAAATGTCGCATTTAATATCTGTTGGCATTTTCTTCCAGTTAACCTATGTTGACGATGAGAAGTTGTAGTAGAGGTTAAAACAAAATAGAAAATAAATTTGATGTTAAGAAAAGATAAGAACATTTGATAATTCCATATTAACTACAACATACTATAAATATAATAACAAACATAAATACAAACTATAAAGTTTAATATACTCTTCATATAAATAACAAACATCTGAGTGTAATGTTTATTAGGTTTATTTATCTGCTAATCGTTATAGGTAGGCGGTTTAGAGTAAAGAAGTTTAATCTTATCAAAATTTATGAAAAAATTGGTTTAATGCAGTAGAATGGCCTTTTTAAGGCTGAAAGATGATCGAAGCATTTGTTTTTGTTATATGTTGCATGAAAAAATGGAATTTCATCTTCGCCTCCATATAGGTATATAGGCGAAATCGTACGTTTTAAGATCATAGAATTGATTAAGTTTTCTAGGAGTAAGTTTCAATTGAATAGTTCAGTTCGAGTTTTGGGCAAAATTGAGAGACATGAACTTTGTTACCTAGACCGAAGATTTATCGGAGAGAGTTGTAAAAGAAGCACACTAAATTATTGAGAAGATCGTTTATCACGCGTGGATAACAAATATCTTTAATATGACGATGCCATTACCATATATGTAGTTACTGGTATGCTGTCAGAATTTGTTCTGACCAGCACTCTCGAAGTTTCAATATCTTATATTAACAGGACTAATATAATAGAACCACCAAATCTGGCTGACCATTAACTCAATCGATTTAAGTTGCGATTAATGTTATTATTACAATTTGGAAAACCCTCCTTACTGATTTGTACATAAAACTGAAGATTATTAGAGTGTGATCAGTCAAAATTAGGAATAAATGTATTAATAAATAAAGAAAAGATAAAGGAAGAAAGTATTTCACGTTATGGCACACTATTAAATATTTTAGCCCATACTTAGGATGACCTGCGTAATCAGACCGCTGGCAGTCACAAAATTATGATGACAACCATTTAAATATAGATGGACTAAACTTGAGTAGAGATAACGTTAAAGATTTCGTTGTTTTGGTTAACAACTTTGATTAGAACGTTTGAAATCTTTAAAAGCACCAACACTCTTAATTTCTTGTTGTCCATCTCAAGTCGAATATTATCGGTTACATTATTGGTCAAAACCCAAAATGGTACATACTCAGTAGTCAGGTTGTCATTAAAAATATAAAATATTTGCTTGTCTATAAGCAAATATCTTCTTTAGGCTCTTATAACTTTTTATAAGAATTGTATATTTAAAAATAATTCTATAGTGGTATGGCAGAGTACGATGAAGGATTTTAGGTAAGGGTTGCACAGTTTTTTTCCAAATATTGGGATATTCACCGAAAAATAAGGAAAACTTAATTATATTGAATTAAAATTTAAAATCTCTTTTGAAATAAAAAAGGGTTGTCTGTTCAGTGGGAAAATATTGTTATGCCTTACCTGTCTTGTCTATGCATGGCATCTATCTTTTAGATGGTTCGTACAAATTTCGAACCTTTTAAGCTTTCAAATAAATATTTGTTGATATGTGTAATTAGAATTTTAAGAACACATTTTCAAAACTTATCATGCTCCACTATAACTTGTATTATCAATTTAATGAAGCGTATATCGTTTTCAAAATGCTCACTTATCTTAAAGTTAATGTAATTAATTTTTAATGCTTAGTTTAAAGATTTATAGTATTTTCATAAGCCAGTTATATAAATTAATTTAATACGATAACATTTTTTAATCTAGTTTATTTATTCTATGATTCCAATTTCTTAAAATATTCTATTATATTAGTTCAGATCTGACATTCCAAGTAATATAGATTAAACGAAACATTTAAAAATGTTGTTTAAAATATTATTATTTGCAATAGCATATTATTCGTAATAACGTTATCTGATATGTAGTTTTGTATAAAAAATTATAATTAAAAATGTTGTACAACATTTGTGGCTTCTTGTCTGGAACGACCTCTAGTAGTAATTGAGCGCTCAAAATGGTGGCTCCGAGACATAAGTAGTAATTACTTATTAAAGTATCCCTTTCTTTAATCTTATTCGTAAGGTTATTTGTATTTCAATTGCCTTTATTTTAAGAATACTAAATACTACGTTGCTACAATTCATAATTTTTACCTTCATATGTTTTTATTTCTTATTAATACAGAAATCACTTGGTAGTAATCTATTCGAATGAAAGATTTAATAGCAATAGCAATGTAAGCTGTTAGTTGTTGGGTAAAACTATAAGTTAAGGTCCTCCATGGATGTTTTAACTTTCAAAAGCGACTGAAGTGAAGAAACATACATATAAACACCATTGTTTTAGTATCTTGAAACATACAGACAGAAAGGTTGGATAGACACTTGAAAACAATATTTCTATCTCCAGTACATTACAAACTTACGTTCAGTGATTGCTTATCGTTTTCACTAAAGTAATGTTATAATTGATTACTCTGAATTTAATATCACCAAGTATTTAATGGTACCAAAATTTGGAAACCTAAGCTTTTGGGTTGTTTGTTCCTTTTATTTGTCTAATTTGACAAATTTTTATATTGTTACAAACAAATACTTGTACTCACAAATATATTTTTTTAATCTGTTTAAATCATTATTTACAATAAATAATTAATTCATATAATCATGCTTCTTATTTGTATGCGCTTAATACAATTTTATACAATATTTTAATGACTTCATTTCGAATATCTATGATAGGACCGTATAAGATTATAAGGTTACTTGGCAAGTACATATACATATAAAAGTTAAATTAAATAATTTCTAGTAAAGTTGACATAATCTCTTCTAAAACTACCATCGATTCTTATGAATGAGCCTTATGGCTCACATCGTACATTAATTGTAAATTTTCTCCTATAAATTTCAAGACTTAGTTTTAAAGAAAATATGTTTGAGATAATTTAAAATTAAGATACATTGTATGAAAATAAGACGGGGTTATTGGTTTTAAAACGAAATTATGTTTACAATTTTTATAGTATTATATAGTAATTGAAATCGTTTACTTACAGTCGCAAATTTAATCTGTATATATTTTTTGTAAGATAAATATTTATAATAAGATTATTCCATCGTCCAAAACGCGTATCTTTCATTTTATGAAGGCACATACTCGTACTTACGAGTACAATCTCTTACCTTATATCAACATAATATGTCGCTCTTTTTCTTTGATTTCAAAAAACTTTTCAACTTTCTATAAACCGCTAACTTATTGTATAAATTAGTTATTGATTACAATTATATTATAAATTTAGAATTGACATAACTGCATTACACTTTATAGTTTGTCTTACATTGAATTTTCAACGTGACTTTTTTAATGTTACTTTAGTCTTTAATTGTTAAATGTTCTTAAGCTTAGTATTAAATACAATAATAATTATTATGTTTTTTAAAAATAAAATAGCTTTAAAATTACCATACAGCAAGCAGCAATTAACGCGTTTCTCCAGAGTTAAGTATATTTTATTTTTATATGAAAATTTAAGGTAATAAAAGTAGTAAGAACAATGAACATTTTTATTAAATGATTGTGAAATATTAAATAAAACAAAACTAGTTGAATACTCTTGTTCTCAGATACGAAATATTTGATAATTTTTAATAAGACTTCTTGAAAGTCAAACGAGGTACGCGGCTTCATTGTCGAACTTTAAAATTACGCGTTTATCGAAAAAAATGTTTGAGAAGTTTTTGATTAAAAGTACCGTTTTAAAATATGACGAATGAACGAACGAATGAAGTATTATATTAATTCTATATATCTTATATTTACCTTTTTTTAGTTATTTGACTACTTCAACATACCTTATCAAATTTACCTTATTGCAATGGTTATTTAGAAAACCTTTAAATATACAGGAATGGTATTATAGTTATTGAAATATCACATGGTAGCGAATTCACATTTAGAAATATTTATATGAGATACCTCAAAACATACTTCAAATGGCTACTAAAGACTACTTATTATAAATATACATTTATATAATAAGTATATTATATAAAACAATGTGAGATTAGGCCTTAATAGAATAAAACTTTTAGTGAAGCAGCGTTTTTAAATTCTATCGTAGACTTTTTATATCCACTGATATTTACAGCAAGGTTTTAATAAAATTTAAATAAATTTTTACTCGAAGAGGAATATTTCTAAATATGTTCTGGTGTGATTAATATTGTATATTTTAAAACACGAATCCTATATCAAAGCCATTACTTTAGTTTTTTATTTCATCATTATTAAAATAAAAAGCGGGTTTAAAATATAATATACCTTCTATTAAAAATACAAATCTACAATAAATTATTTACAGTATAAATGTTGTGACAACATACTCTGTAAATTTTAGTTTTAGTAATATTATTATTTTTTTAACATACGAGTAATTTTACAGCACATAAGAATCCTTTATGCTACTCACTATTGAACTTGTCAATTCATGTCAAGTTACCGCCATGCTCCGAACCCATGAATAGGGACGCGAAATGGATCGGAAAACTACTCCGACAAATTCTAATATAATCAACGTGAGCTGAGCCCGTTAAGTATGTATATTTAGAAAATAGTATATTAGTATTACTCTATTTATGTTATGTATTTAACTATACATAATAGTAAATATACCTACTATTCTACTATTTTACTATTCTTCTGACTCGAGAACCGTCAGGACTATACACCTTATTTGATATTAATCTTAACATTACATATTGCGTCCTTGAGAAAAAGGATCCTGCCAGCTAGAAAAAAAAATTCTTCAATGTTGCTTTTTCTTTCCAGGTATGGTATTAACCATTATCTATTTAGTTGCTTATCTTAAATATTCTGTTGTCTTATCGTTGACTTTAATCTTTTATAAAATAAGAAATAAACATATTATATCATTTTTAAAATGTTTCAGGTCATTTGAAAACATTTTTTAATATTTTTCTTTTAAAAGTGCAGTAGTAGATATAATTATTATCGAATTTTAAATAATAATTTATGCGCAATATCTTAATGAAAATGAAATTAAAGTAAGAGGTGACTGCCGAGTCGTCACTATTAATCCTATATTACTATAAACCGTAGCAACAGCAGCTACTACAACTGGAATAACAGAAGTAGCATCTGTGATAAATTGTGCAGCAGCAGCGACAGCATTGGCAAACACCGCCTAAGCAGCCACGTTTAGCAAGCAGATTCCAATTTGATTTTACAGTCTATGGAACCAAAATTCTACGTAACATAACAAATACATGAGACAATATACGTAGTTATGGAGTTTCAGTAAAACTTTTAAAACTGTCCTTATTGTACCGAACTAGAATATCATATAACATTTTGTAATATTTTCCTAATAGAACTATTATAGGTCGGTTTATCTTCCGCCATGATTTAAACTAACTGAAAAATTACTCTGTAAGTACCTATGGTTGAATTTCGATCAATCTAAATTGAATTCTATTCTTTATTTTATTACAAAACAATATTACTTACATGAAATACCTTTCCGGGTACAAAAAGCAGTAATAAAATTAATGACAAAGATATACTAAAAGGATATTTAAAATTTTGAGTTATAATATAAACTTCAATGCCCATGAAATATGTATGTCGGGGGTAGCTGCAATTCAAGAATAAAAATATAATGGCCGGAATAATCTCAATAATGTTTTGGTTCAAAAAATTCGGACACCGAATTTTGATATAAAAGCGTGAGCGACCGCTTGTACTTGCTCGAGCTGTCAAGACGTTGACCTCAAGATAAAGATTCTACAATTGAAAATACCTAAATAAATTCTTTTAACGCTCAGAACGATATTCGAGAACATGGCATTCGTGTTGTTAGCAATTTTGGTGTCAATATCAGTAGTTATTATTTTCATGATGTACGGAATATAAACTTTCCTACTCCTTTACTCCGTTTTCGAAATAAGTAATTTTGTTTACTTTCGCAGTTTACTAGTATTAATAATAATATCTATAGTGTACTTAAAAGCACCGACACAAAATTGGATGGATGAATTTTATATATCTTTTTTAGGCCCGTGATATGTATATAAATACAAGTATGACTATGCCTAGCCGCACGCGTTTAACGAGGGACTTTTCAACTGGGATTTTTACTACATAGCTTTTATAACAAGTTGTTTTGTCCGTTACGATGGTAAGTGAGGGTCACTGACCCATATGCATTTAAGTACATTGTAAAGTATATATTAAAATGTAAAGTATATGTTAAAATATAATAAAAAAAAGTTTGTTTATTTATGCTTTGACGTAGTCATATTTTCTATATATTGTTCCCTTAACAATATATTTTGTATACATAAAGTTTATTGTTTTGTTATTAATACGTATAAAGCGTAATACATACATTATATTTTCTATAGAAGTAAGTACGAGTAAGTTTAGGACTAATGTTGTTTTTCTTATGTCAGCCATCCGATGTACCATTTCTAGCCTCTGAAGCTATGTGTGTATTTGATAAGGAGGATTGTGTAATGATAGAACGAACTATTTTATAATGTTTAAGTAATTAATATGAAATATTTTATGATCAAGGAACCCGTTATTCAAGGATTTTATTTCAGAGTAAACATTTATATGTTATAGTTATAGAGAAGCAAAGAAGTAACATAATTAATTAATAATTATTATTTAATAAAAATAAACAATTAAAATATATTAATTTAAAGACTATTATAAATAGTAATTTAACTGAATCTGAAACCAGGAAGGTCTACCTTTATCGAATTGTCTTAAAATCTAAATTCAAGAGGCTGGCACTCAACTTGATTCGTCGAATGGCGAGACGTCAGTTGTTTACTTTTTGCTTTCTCTTGCACCTGCAAAAAACCTGCATAACACCTGGTGTGACATCATTGCCAGTTGTTTACAAATGCGACGAATGATTATTTTGTTGATGACTTATGGTGGCTCCTAATGTTTCAGACATTTTTTGCCTGAAGATGAAAAATTTTTTTCTCGATTTCCATCAGTACTGAAATTTTATAAAATCTTATCTAAACGACTAATTTTATTAAGTTAGTATGAAAAATATAAAATTGCTTTGAGAGTTTACTGCAATTGGTATTATGGTCTTTTAAATCTGTAGAAGTAAGAGTAATAAAAATAAAACTTTATTAGTGTAAATTATGCATATTCTTATTTTAAGCGCTTAAAAAGAAAGGGCAATTCAGATTGTTAAAAGTTTACTTGTAATTTGTTTCCCTCTTATGTATTTTTAAACAACTCCCCCGTTACTAGTCTTAAATTGTTTTGGTAAAAAACTACAATAGAAATTATTTGTGTTGGTGATATTTAGAACTGTTAGTAATATAACATACTTTACATATTTTTCCACAATACCACACTTTCATTACCCCTACTCCTACACTACTATTGAGTGAATAGAACTTAACCTACAACAAATGTAAGTTTTTTTTGAGTTTTATTCTCAATTAAAAATTATATTTTTTGTTGCTAAGTGTTTAAGATTTTTCCTCCTTTGATAAAGTTCATAAAGTTAATATCTGTTTTCAATTAAAAGCAAGTTCTACAAGCAAGTGTTTTTAATTTTCATTTATAATTTTTGATAAAAGACCAAACTTTCACAATTAAGCAATACCTCGTTACACTTTTAAGAAGATTTATTAAAACAGTATTTTGTGTATATTTTTCAAAGGTAACTCCCCTAGAGGACAAAAACTGCTTAATTAATTTTATCTTTGTAACACTTTCATACTTCATGTTGGAAATAAACTTAGAAGTGAGATTAAGGGGAAAGTATACTATAATGGGATTTGGTATAATATACCATTATCATAAAAAGCTTTTAACATTTTAAGTAACTACCAACGATGAACTTATATACATTATGTTTTAGAATTCATCACTTTTCTGTCCTTATCCCAAATTTGGGGTCGGCGCAATATTTTTTTTCTTTCTATGCTCTCCTGTTACACGTCATCTCTGTACCCATTTCCTTCTTTTCCACATCGTCTTTCACGCAATCCATCCATATTTTCTACGGCCGTCCTCTACCTATTCATCCTTCCATTACCATACCCAGAACTTTTTTGGTTACATGTCTTTCATCTCACCTCATTACATGCCCATACCATGACAGACGGCTATCACTAATTATTTCTGTCACTGGTTACTCCCAAGCTTCTCCTAATATACTCATTTCCTTTTCTATCACTTCTTGTCACCCCACACAGCCAACATTCACACACACACAGTTAACATTCGTATCTCCGTTACATGCCAACGCTTGTCATCCTTTACCTTTTTTTTATCGCCCAATACACAGATCCATAAATAACGACAGTTCTAATGATGGTTTTAAAGTTTATCTCCTTTATTTTAGGGGATTTTTGCATCACAAGGTTGTCCCAGTAACTTGTCGCCATTTCATCCATCCCGTCTAATGATAATTTTGTGCTTTACATCACGGCCAATATTGCCACCGTTTTAGATGAGAGAATCAAGGTAGCCAAAGTCCGCAGAGACTGGTAACGGTACTTCATCCAACAAAATAGGAACAGAACCGCAGACACCGCTGAAATCGCAGAACACATGCTCTGTTTTAGCTATGCTTATTTTCAGGCCAACGTTCTCCTCTTTTGTTGCCATTTTACATGTCTACTCTGCACCTCAAGTCCCTTCTCGCCGACAAAAGCAATGTCATCAGCGAATAGCATGCACCAGGGTGCCACTTCCTGTATGTCCAATGTCAGAGCATCTATTATCAACAAAAAGAGGACTCTGAGCCAACCCTTGCTGCAAACCTACTGTCACATTAAACTTGTCGGTGTTTCCAGCGGTCGACCGGACTTGTGTACTACATTGACTGTACATTGCACGAACCAACTCAACAAACTTCCCAGGTATACCCTTCCATTCCTTATATCTTGCACAGCCACTTTCACTTCATCATCGGTCACTTCTTTCACTAATCCTTTATTTACTAGCCGGTTTTTTAAAACTCCACTCCAATAATTTTTTCATTCATCAAAGTTTCTAAATACACATACCATCTCTCTTTTATGTCATTATCTCCCATCAACACCTGTCCAGTATCATTTTTAATATATTTTACATGTATGACATAAAAAGCATTCTTCTCTCTACGCTTTGTTCTATGGTATAATTCCTTTTGACCTTTAGGAAACTCTAGCGACCTGTATATCTTTCCTTACTTTTCATTCCTTTTTCTTTCGTTTTGCTTAATACATCCTTTACCACAGTTCTAATCCAACCCTCCATTTCGTTCCAACTATCGTTCAAAGACTTTTCTTCTACACTACCCATATTTATAATTTTATCTTCTTATTAAGAAATAATCAATCTGCGTCATATGGCGGCCACTTTTGTATGTGATTAAGTGTTCATCCCTCTTTTCAAACCAGGTATTGGATATAGTCAAATCAAAGGGTATCGCTGCCTCCAGGCAAGCCCTCTTTACTACAGTGACCGAAACCCCAACCACCATGTATTCTTTCATGACCATCATTCATACATCCCACATGCCCATTAATATCACCCCCACATATACCTGCTCATTGTCCGGAACATCCATCATCACAGAATCAAAATCTTCCCAAAACTTCTCTTTCATCCTACCAGCACACCCGGTTTTAGAAGCATACACACTTAATACATTAATGATTTAACCTTCAAAAAACATTTTCACAGCAATGATTCTATCACTCATCCTCCTCACGCCAACGCCAACCCTCCTTGGGAATGTTTAATTTGTTAAAATTGTAATTTTTATAAAGGTTACTATTACTTCTTTTTTTTATAATAGTTGTATGGAATTATACATTATAAATTAATATTTATATCAACAATAATTAATAAAATATATAGATATTATCGCTTCCTAGAGTAAAACATGCTTATTCTATGTTACAACTTTTGTTACAAAAGTGTTGTAAAAAAAGAGCTAATAATCCACATGCGATTCAAAAATCCTAAAGGATAGCTAAAAACATTTTTGATTAAGCCATTATAAAATTTCATAAGGTTTTATTTTACACTATAACGCGGCTTTACACAGAGACTTTCACATTATTAGAACTTAAACTGATTTATATACCGGTTCTAATTAAAATAAGTTTATTCCTAAACAATGATAAATTTGAAAAAAATACATATTTTGAGGTGGAAATTAATATACTACTATCATAGATAACAATTAAAAATTAATACAATGTGACTTGTGTGTTGTACTTGGGAAATGTGATAGTTTTAGATCTACCGAAGAGCCGTATCAATTTTGATTTTCTTGATAGTGTCGAAATATACATTTTTTCACATAAATGGTAGTATATTTTTATTCGTTTAAGCTGTAGATCTTGGTTTTAATTTTATATCGATACCTCATGCGTCCTTGACGCGTCACAAAATTAAAGGTCATGAAAGAGAGGCAGAAAAACAAGCGAACGGACGGACGAACGGATAATTCTACGGAACTGAAGCTTTATCTCATTTATTTTTATATTGGAGTAAATTTATATTCAAACCTTACTCGTATTATTGGCGGAAAGCTTCTATAAATTCTGTAGAAACAATGAAATACTAACGTTATGTTTCAAATTAAATTAAAGTATAATGTAAATTACATGTAAAATGATAATTAATTTTTATGATTTTAATGTTAAATATAATGTGTGTTTTAGTATAGAATATAAGATATTTTATAAAATAATACTTTATTTTACTTTTTATAAATGAGGTAAAATTTTTAAAAGCCTCTTTAAGTAATATGAAACATGGTTAAAAGGTTTGGGTAATAATGCTATAAAAAGTGTTCTACTCGTAGTTAGCCTCTCTTGTCCGAGCTGTTGACATGTTTTAAAATTTGTTGAATGAGGCGAATTTTTATGGACCGTTTCGATAAAAGTACTAACTTATATACACTATCTTATAACATAACACTGTTACACAATTTATTTTAATATTATATTTACATAAAACAAACTCTAAATTAATTACTCAATTATTTATTGTAGACATCAGTTAGTTACTCAATTTTTTAAGGTGGAGATAGGAATAATTTAATTCGTTTTTTTTTCAATTAATATTAAATAATTGAAAAATGTTAATATCACAGTTGTGGAAACAAAGACCATATCAATAGGTTTTAGCTCGTAACATCTAAAACGGGCATTTTCTATTCAAAAATTTGTAAAATTTTTTTTCGATATGCGTCATTTTAAAGTAAAATATTGAAACCGTGTACCTCGTTTGAGTTTCTGATTGAAACGAATTTAATATTTCGTTTCTGAGAACAAAAGTTTTAAATTAATTTTGGTCTTGCTTGATATTTCACGATCGATTAATGATAACGTTCATTATTCTATCTATCTATCTAATAATATTTAAAATTTAAACGAACTATACATAAATAAAAAAAATTGTAACACTTATTACATCTCCAGTACAATTAGTTTTACCAACACGTGTGTCACGTGAGATTGTGGTTATATATTATTATTGTCAGTTGTTACGTTGTATTTTGTATGCAGACATCATGGCTGCGGTCGGTAAATATATGAAGTAATTGTAATTGAGTTCATATTTATAGTCTGTTAACTGTTTAACTGTTTATAGTAATATAATTTATATCATATTAAATTATAGTTATGGTAAATAAACTATTAAAGTAACTATTAAATATCAAAGAAAATGTAAATATAACATTATGTTCAGACGAAGCTTGGTTATATTTTCTTTCAAAACTTTTACATCCAAGTAACTCCACTATTACGTAAGTACTATTTTCTTCTCAAGTATGATATTTCTAATAAATATCTTGAACTACTCAGTATAAACTATTTTGGAAAATCTGAACAGAAGTGAAACTATTAATGCCATTACATAATTTTAAAACTCCAAACTAAGTATGAAACTTTGTAACACTAAAGTTTCCATTTAATATACGATATATGCCTCCTGAATCTAAAGAAGTTTTAGAAGCGACTATCTCGTGTGTGGAGCGCTGTACTTATAAAGTTGTCTTAAGTAATATGCTTTTTTATTTTCTTGTTTTACCATGTCATAAAATATTATGTGAATTAATAGATTTTTTATTATTGGTACACTATAATAAAAAAATTATAACTTAGATAATAGATATAGGTTAGGGTTCTTACTCTTTATCAGCTTGACGTCATTCAGTATTTAGCTTGACGTCATTCTTATCACCGTAAATAAATATAGTAATTACTTGACAATTGAAATAATTTTTCCAGTCCTTGTGATATAAACATGAGTTATTTGCTTTAAAAAGTAATTGCTCTTATAATACTACAAAATTAATATATCTAAATCCAGTAAATATTATTATCTAATAAAATTATTTAAATTTCTATAAATTACATAAATACTGTTCTTAATCGACATTATCTTTATTAATTTACGTCTTATATACTAAACACTAAAATATCATGTTAAATAAACCAAGAGCTTATATATGTAAAATTAAAAATTACGTAGCATTAGTTAATTAGTCTTTGCCACCTTATGCTTAATTCAGGAAACTTTTAATTATAACTTAAATTTCAATAATAAACTGGAAAAAGTCTCCCTGACAGTAACTTTCAACTGTAATTGTAGAAGGAGTATTTTTCTGAAGTTTCTTTCCGAATATTCCATGAAGATTATTCTTTAAAATACACGTTAGTTTATTTTACGAATGTAGAAGCGTAAAATAAATAAAACTAATAAAACGTAATCCGTTTTTGAGAATGTTATCGTATTAAATAAGTTATGTAACTGCTGAGAGAACCATAAGACTTGAAACTAAGTATAGTAAACTTACTACATTAACTTTGTAAGTTAAATGAGTATTATATATGCGATACAATCTTCCACGAATCGACAGAACTTCTGCCCATCCATTCTTGAAATTTACATACATTTATAAGTATATAGATAGGTTTTAAAATATTTAATTACTACATCTTTTTTATATTGTAATTTTATTTATAATAAGCACATTTATTCTCACAAGTGTAGGAGCACTTGTGAGAATAAATGTGAAAAAGGATGAAAAAATTAACTTTAAAACTTCACTCATAGAAAAGACTGTATCAAAATTCATTCAGAAAAATTATACTCAAGTAATGAAAGGGTCAAAACATAATTACTGCGTTATTTCAACTGCTTGAATAGTCCAGGTTTTAAATAAGTTTTTCTGAAAAGCAATACCCAGAATTTGTTACATTTTATAAAAATATATGAGACTTGTGTTCTAAGTTGTTTCTGTGGGTCGGTCTGTTGATATTAATTTTTGGGACGTTTATTGTAAATTGCTCTGTTTATTTATTTTATTGAAGATTATCTTATTCACTGTAGTTATAGCTTAATTTATAAATATATGCATTATTAATACGTTATATAAGATAAGTTATATAACTTATTTAATTACATATTTTTATTATATCTCATATAGAAACTATTGCTTTTGATTTTAAATCAAGTTTATGAATAAAAATAACTAATATTTTTCTTCTCGTTTAAAAGCTTAAAGTGTAAAGAATATATTAAAATGCTTTTATTCTATTAACTTCTTCATTGACCTCACTAGTGCCGTCAATTAAAGAAACCTATAAAAACCGCCACAACCTCATTACTCTACTGAGTTGCTTTAAAAAGGTCCTCAAATAATAAATATCCGTAAAACGGCAATAAACTTTCTTCTTGGTCTCATTAGAGAGCTTGGTTCGCCGTCTGTAGAAAGTTTACTTTGAATGAATATTATGGGCGTTGATTTTTTTAGCTTTTATAAAAAGACAGTATATACGCTGCAGTCCTGAACTTTATTAAATTGTAACAATAGCTTTTTATAAGTAAATAAAACTACAATAATACATTTTAATTACATGTACTATTATTATAATTTATATTTTTATCATTTCAGATATCATTCGGGTTTTGTTGAGATTTAAACATTCAATGAGTTAATTAGTCAGTCGTACATACTTATTACTTACGATTTCAGACTGGACATATCGCAAATAAAATTAATGTGGAGTGTTCCTTTACCAATTTTGTATTTTACGTAGTTAATTTTCTATTAATCTATAATTAGTTAAGCCTACCTAACTGTGATAGTTTTCCTTTGAACTTCGTTATATGAGTTACCTTTTAAAAGATTTTTATTTATATCTACCGGACAAGGAATTGGTTTTCAAAACTCCCGACTATTGACACTAACATAAACTAATATTTGTAACATCAAAATTCCGCAAACGGCTACCTTAATCAAAATGTGTTTTATACAACCTCACAATATTTTCAGATTTTTTTTAATGTTATGTTTTAATGTGAGGTATTCACACGATATTCAATATATCCTATGTATATAAGGAATGAAAGTAAGCTAAATTCAATTAAATGTATGGTTAATAAACTGTATCTGTCAATAAATGCCTATATTTAATTAGGGACAGTATATAATTGAAAGCTGGAGTTCGGTAGTATTTCTCCCGGCACGCTCTGATATCGAACAATTAATTTGAGAATAACAATGTGATGATTTTAATAATGTTGTATAATAATATGATATACCGTTTCCTCCGTAATGAAATATTTACAAAGTTCACTAACTATAAATAAAAATTCATCAATAATTTTCAATTAATTAATAACTTTATAATATAACTTTATATTGTATACATTTTTGTAAATTTTATATTATAATAATCAGTTCTGATATCTGATTTATTACATACCGGTAATTTAATTATTTGTTAAAGTCACTTGGAGTTAATTATAACTTATTTGGTAAAAAATATTTCAAATTGAAATACTATTTTTAAATAATAATTTACCAACTATATATTTCTAAAATAAAAGTAGCTCATACAATGCTACGCCACTATTTGGTTCAACCACATTACGTCATCTTAAATTTTAGTATTCATGTCTCCCTGGTACTCCGGCAGCAACAACATCTTAAAGATTTAGTAATTAGGTTCTAAATGAAGTCTATTAAGTACTTAATAAATAAAATAATATTAGAGCCATTCCCAATTAAAAACCAGAGATATTTAGAGAAGGAAAACAAGTTGCATATTAAAGTCACCAATACATACATAATTCAAGATTGTTCAACAGTAGAGTTTCTGAAATAATTACATTGAGAATTATATTTTTTTAAATTTTAATTCAGTTACTTATATAAGTTTTATAACTGCAATAAGTAAACATTTTTAAGCAAGATACAATCCAATAGATTGCATTATTATGGCTATTTATCAAATAGACTGATTGAAGAACTCAATAGTAATTCGTTGTTTATTCATCTGTCTCTATTAATTAGTTAACCACAAAGCGAATTCATCACATGCGGTACTAAATCATACAATATTGATTGTATATGTTTAATGTTTTAACTTCAATATCCAAACTGTTATATTAAATTCTTCATCTCGAATAATCGTTTTTATTATTTTAAGAAGTCGTTCAAAATTGAATGATACTTTAATTAATTTAACGGTGTTTGTTATTTCTAGTTTTAGTATCTTCGTAGTTACTAAAAATACAATATCTGCGATAGTGCTGCGTAACCGAGTTGGTGATTTTAATAACGTTAAACTTAAGTCACGTCATTGCCGCATTTATTGTCTATTTCTTGACTATAAGTAAAATTAAACAAAAAATTTAATACATCAGGGTTATTTGCGTCTCATATAAAAATAATAAATTCGAATTACATAGATAAAATATTTCTCTTTTTATTGAAAAAGATAAATATTTTAAGAAGACTCCCAAGCGATGAAAACGATTATACTCGCTTTTGTTAGGAAAGCTATCACACTGAATAAAGATGAAAACTAAAAGTATTCAAAAGTTTGGAGTTTGGATTTCAAAACTTCAGTTTCAATCCGCTTGCAGTGGTCAAGGTATCTTGCTATGTAAGTGTTATTATTCTTTTTTTAAAATCCTATACAGTAATGTAAGATAATGGGAGTATTCGAAGTACTCAAATATTATTATATTATAGTAAAGGTTGCTAGGAACACATTACCGTCTACCGATTTTTAAATCGATGTTTATATTTTCAAAACCATAGTGATAATTATTGATGAGTGAATCAAAAGTGTTTTCAGTAGATCAGCAGATCCATTAAATCTAATTATATTTTATCTTGAAAGAAAAAAATCTTCGCTAAATGTATATGTTATGTACAAAATATATAAAATTTAAAGTATTAACTAACTTATTGCTTGATATTAATAAAGTAATATATATCAAATAAAAAAAATATCCTTATTTATATCAAGAAATTTCCAAAACTTTGATATAATTTACTTTGCTTAATTTTTACCTTGAAAGTAATGTAACAGTTTCAAAGTTTAGATGAAATCAGTAAACATAAAGATCCAAATATCTTGTAAAAATTCGTCGGTTAAGGTCATAAATAATAAACATATATTTCGAAATACTTGAAATCATATGAAGGATTTTTTATCAAATCTATATAAGTTTTTTTGTAAATAGTTATACAACGCTGTCCATGACTTAATAATATATCAATTAACATTAAATATCGTTTTGTAATTCAATATTCATTAAATAACAAGTTAGAATATTCGTATCATGATATGATGAGCGTATTAGTCGCAGGCATCTACTGTGTCACCTGCATATAAAATACCTCGTTAGAGTAGTTTGTGCACTAAATTTGATACGTTGTCATTAAAATTATTTCCTACAACTTTGTACTAAATGCGGTGTTACGTAAGAAAAAGTTATGATTGAAATCCACTATTTTTTTCTTTGAAACAAAAAACATAAAAAAGTATCTTTTCATATATTAAAAACATCTCCAGACATTGAAGGAAAGTAATTTATAGTAAATAATCATAAGATAAAAATAATATATTTGTAATTTATACATAAACAATACTAGAAAAATATTCTCCTACAATTTTAATTCCTCATTATTTTTTGATATAATAGTAATACTACATGGTTACACATTAAAAAAGGAATATCTTTTTTTTAATGTTAAAAAGATAAGTAATACTATTAAATATAAATTATTACTTATCTGTTTAAACAAAGGCCTGTCGTTAATAGAATAGTGATTTTAATTTTTGTTTATCGTCTTTCAATAAACGCACATAATCGCACAATTGAGCCATATCTCGTTCGACTTTTGAAGGTATTTATTAAAGAGCAGTTCGTACTATTTCCAAAGGTAACTAGCTCCTCTAGAGGATAGTAGCGCATTTAAATAGTTTTGTGTTGCTAACTCTTTTATACTACATATTAGAAAATAAAATGTAACGTAAGAATTTGTAGAGGATGTTTGATTGTAATTTACAGTTTTACTTAAAACAATTAAATAGTGTCTCAGACAAGCTATAAAAAAAAATGGCTGGTTGGTTGGTTATAGATGGCTGATTTTTTCATTGTTAACCTATATAGGTTTTCTAAAGAAATTAAATGAAACATCTTTTGCAAGAGCCGCTCTATAATACTTTAATTTATTCTAAAATAATAATTAATTTTAACCTCTTAAATATTAAAAACTGTTAAAAAATATATTACGATTTTCCATATTACTATTTTCATTGTGAATAATGAAAATCGTGATATTGAAAAGTTTCATTCAAGTCTTTTTGATAAAGTAAGTCATGTGAGATTGGAATTCACCTAATAATACGTATAGGATCTGTGAAATATTCGAATAAATGTACAGAAAACATTGTTACTGGAGGCCATGTTCGTTTGTATCTGCTGCAAGCATTCTTTTTTAATGAAACCTTTAAATACACCAGCAAATTATTATTTTTTAAACATTAAAACATTCTAGAAAAAGGTAATTAAGAAATATGTAATAAAAATGTGTTTTTAAATGTATTATTCTATTCATAGTATGTGACATAAGACAATGTTATATGTTTTATTTGTTTATATTTCGAGGACGTTTAATATCTTTAAGATTTTTACTTATAATAGACCTTCATACAATATAAAAAAAAATATTTCAGATTTCGTTCTCTTTCGGATTCCTATTAATTAACGCTAACTCTAAATATGCAGTTTCTAACTAAATTAATTTCAGATCTTCAACTTTTACAAAGAAAACATACTCGTATTTGTATATACGTTTTGTAACCCAAAGTTCTCATCTAAAGTTTTAAAGCAAATTGAATAGCTGTAAGCAATTGCTTACAGCTATTTACGAATATATACGAAGTTTCGTTTACTACGTGAGATTCATTTTGGTTTTGTTAGAAATTTAAGATGTTTCATATAGATCTCACCTTCGATTGTAAAAAGAACATACCTACAAGTATTTCTTATTTTTAATTAAAGTGACAGTAGGATTCAAAATCTTTAAATGACTTAAACCATAACATCTGTTGTTTCAGATTCTTTCAAATTATAAAATTTAAATCTGATTTCTTAAAGAAAATCTTAAAAATCCAAGTAAAAGCCGACCTTGTAATAGTAATAGATATTAACTTCGATATTATTACTTTCAGAACGTTAACTGCGCAATTACTTTTACTAACGCACGTTTGAGATTGCTTACATTAAGTTGTTATCACTTACTGTATTCTAATGAGGCATTTTATATGCCGACGCCACAGCTGATGTCTAAAATACAAATTTTCTTAACTTACTTCTCCCTATTTATTAGTTTTATATTTAACTTTGTATTCTTAGCATCGTTCAAAAAAAAAAAAAAATTATTTTCGAACACGTTCATAAATTTACATCATAGATGGCACTCACCATGTGAAACAGACTGGTTTTTAGACAGATTACTAGCACAATAAAAATACAATTTTTTTTTTTTTTTGTAAATACTGTAAAGTTTTGACAAGTGGGTCTTTATAAGAACTTCCCTGAAAACGCGTGAATTACAGAGGGGCGTTACTTTTTCAGTATATTAATCCTGTACTAATAATCATATCCAGGAAGAAATCCTAAAGTTTTCATGCACTTGAATACATACGATAAACGGAATAAGTAATGTTGCTAAATAATTATTTATACGTTTGGTTATTAAAGGCTATATTTGTAGTGTGATCTATTTTCTTAAGAACTTATTTTTCAACTGAATTTTTAATATTCGAAAATTAATCTTGTAGTTTATTATACTTTACCTATCTTATCTGACACTAAGATACAAATTTTCACTTCATTATTCGAGATCGAAAGTTTTGTGCTCGCAACAGTTCTACGATAATTGTCTTTTAGTTTGATATCTGCATTTATTGAGCGAGCGAGCGGAGCAATCGGAGCACTCTATGTGACACTTTTTGCATCCCATGTCGGGAATTGGCATGAAAACAGCTTTACCGATCTTCATGAAATTCTCCATATTGATTGCGATGGTTTATAAAAGTGAAAAAAAAAACTCATGTTGTTGAGGAATAATCACCATTAGATGACAGCCCCATAGACTTCAATGTAAAAAAGTTTCGCTGCGTGATATTTGGTTATTCTTTATTTTTTGCTTGTCGGTTTCAGCTTTCAACACTGAATTGAAGATTGTACTACAAAACAATTGGTTTTTCATTTTATATCTGGTTTAGCCATTATTTATATACCATAGTATTAAATATTTTGTTTTCGGAAAATAAATAATGCTGACGAATACTTTTTTTTTACTTTTTTAATGATTTAAAATATATATTATATACGGAAATTAATTTCTTTGAACAAAAAGCAAGTTCATATCTTAAATTAATAATTAATATATTTCCCATCATATCTAGGTGTATGGAATTTCACATTGAATTTTCTCGTATGACATTCCATCCGGAAAACGTAATTTACTTTGACATAATCTGTAACTTTGAAGTAATCTTATTAAATCCGACATCTGTCATATATCCATTACGAGACTTAGAAATTTCAGAGTAAAGTCTTCAACTACATCCTTCCTTCATTTCAGAAATGTGTCATCTTAATTTTATGTTTTAACTCATAGAGATCTGATTTCAATCAATTTAAATAACATTAATATTAACATATATGTGACTGTAAATAACCACCAATGCAAAATATAATAATCATCTTAAGTGCTCTTTATAAATTACCTCACCCTTAATGATTAACTTCTAAATGTTCAATTTCTTATTAATAAAGGACAATTAAATAGACATTGCCTATCAAATATTTAAAACCAAAACAACTCAAATGAATAATTATAATGAATTCTTCAAAGTTTTACATTAAAAAAATATTACAAACTCAACACGAATCTTAAAAAATATTATTTTTTATTCTCCAACTAAATTAAATTATTAAACAGGTACACAAAAAAATAATAATTCATGAACCAGAGGAACCCCATTATTCTGAGGTTTTTAGGATCGCTGAAACCGAATATGACAATAAAAACTAATTTTAATTGCCCGTTTTTCCGCTAGCACCCCCTTACTACCTCTTAAGGGGTGAAAATTTAAATTATGGTATAAAATCAAGATGGATGTGTATTTCTACGTTTTTTGGGATGCTGGAACCGAAAATGATAACTAAAAATAAATTCAAGACCTCCTTAACCCATTAACTCTTTCTTACTACCTTTTAAGGGGAGTGAAGTTTTCCGTATTTGTATAAAATAAAGATGAATGTGTATTTCTATGTTTTTTGGTATGATGAAACCGAAAATGACAACCAAAGGTGAATTTGATACCTCTTTTGCTCAATACCACCCTTACCACACCTTAAAGGGGGTGGGGGTAGTTTCAATTTTGTATAAAATCAAGATGTATGTGTGTGTGTGAGATGTGCTCACGTGAGTGAACTTTTCGTCGCTCAACCTTTGAAATTTTAACGATTTACAGTAAATGACATGTTTATCAAACTAGTTTGAGGTTACTCTTAGCTCTTATATTAGAAATTCTAATGCTTTATCGATCAGAAGTATCTGATATATATTCATGATTTAATTCTACTCTTAGCGTAACCCAGGAACAACGGCGTGGACGTAGTAGATTTCTGTTCCCTTTGGGGTGCTGGATTAAAGTGAGTCCCCTTGCCTCTCACTATTCAGCATCTACCTGTTTCTAAAAGATCTTCTAAGTGGTTTCCTTTTATTGGCTCTTTTCTGTTCTGGAAAATCTCTTTTTAAATTCCAACAGTAGTCTGCTAACATATTGACATCCTATATACCCTGATAGCGCTGTTCCATTGTCTTAAGGTCCTGATAGAACCTTTCACCTTGCTCCTCACTGTAGTCTCCTAAATTGTCAGGAAAATAGTCTAGATGAGATTCGAGGAAGTGTAATTTCAAATTCATCAGCAACCTAGTATATAATAGTTTATTAGCAGTTTCAGTTATGTTCTGTATATTTTATTTTTTCAAGTACCAGCTTTAATGACTGGTACTCTTCATTCATCTCCACGGAATAGCCTATTGGTATCGAAGCTAATTCATTAGTATTATGTACAAGAACTATTGTCAGACTGCGGGTGGATGAGTCGATAAAAAGCCTCCATTCGTTACTATTACAAGTGTCTGGTTTTAAAACATTTATAAGACCTTGGATATCCATGCAATAGATAAGACGGTCGTCTTTTTTGAAAAAAGCAAGTCATTTTTTATCGAGAACAATAAAAATCTTTTTCCCGATTCCGGAAAATGTAACACGTGTACCTTTAGCCAAAAGTCCATCATTTTTGAGATTTGACGCAAGATATTCTGCAGCATCTTTTGCTAATACCAAGTCCCTCACCATATCATTTAATTTTTTTTGATCCCATGTTTTTATTGGCCTATCATCTTTAAAACAATCATTAACATCAGAATCTAAATCAAAGTCACTTTCAGTCTCAGTACTGTTTGAATCTTCAGTTAGCTGATCAATATCCATTTCATTTTCATCTTCGATTACATTACTCGTGGAATTCATTTCAATATGACTAGCAAAAATAACATCAATATTATTATAAATTGGTGAAGTAAAGGATGAAGTAGTTTTATATACGGCATGGTTTAGAGTTAACATACCTCTGAATTCATCCATGCAAATATGGCAATCTGCTTGAGTTTCGGACTTTCTCCACATAGCAGGAAACTTCATAGAATTCTGGGAACATGAATTAGATGATTGACGATTTAATATATCCCATTTCCCACAGATATTGCTTGGTACCCACGTATCACCTTTATAACTTGCAACCTGCAATGAGAAAACAGACTTATATTTATCCTCAAATTGTGAAAAAATCCTACGAAGTTTTTGCGATTGAAACTTACCACATACGTAACAGAATAACGAATTGTCCTTGTTACAAGTGTGAGTGGAAGAATCTGAAATGTTCATATCATATTCCTTATATGTAATCATTGGGTGGTTGCTTAGTCCATCATCAAGAGCTGCTTTGAGTTCTACATCGCACCGACTCAGAACAACTTTAGGAATTATATGTCTTCTTGAAACTTTAAACCCAAAAGTAGCCAAGTTGCCCATTACTTCAGAGCTACGGAAGCTTGAAAACGACGCCTGCGGGCCCGCTTGCTCACCCAGACAAGCCGCCGATACTGAGGTATCCCTCCCCTGCATCGTAAAATTTTTCCATACTTTTGCCATGAAGGCATGATTTTTACCTAAGAACTTAGCCTATTAAACTGTTATTCTCCTTCACCGCGTGGAGGTGTCTTAGTCGCAAAAATATGGAGAAACAATTCTATTTCGGAAGCATAGAATTAGGTTCAGCATCATTTAAGCGTTTTACAAGACTGCCGGATGGATAGCAGTATAAGTAGAATTAAATAGAAAACAAAAAAAAAATGAAAAAACTTGTTAAGATTAGGACAAAAATCATGATTCGGTCTTAGCATCATAAAAACAAATATATGCATACAATAAGGTTACCATATACTTTATAATTATTTTTTGTCTCAGCATCAGCAGGGTGGTAATGGGGTGATAGTGGTCATGAATTTATTTTTAGTTATCATTTTCAGTTCCAGCATCCCAAAAAACGTAGAAATACACATCTATCTTGATTTTTTAGAAAAATTTAAATTTTCACCCCCTGTAAGGGGTGGTAAGGGGGTGATAGTGGTCATAATTTAATTTTTAGGTATCATTTTCGGTTCCAGCATTAATAATTATTAATATTTAAAATATAATAATATTCATTTCTTGCATATTGAATATTTCGTTTGTGAACATTTAATAAATATTTTTATATGCTTATTTATTATAATATTGTTAAGTTAAATCCCAGAATATAATTTCCGAATCCTTTGTTCGTTACATTTGTGTTTTTGTATTCCTTTAATTATAATTTCATCTTAATATATTTATTCTTCCAGTCTCCAACTTTGAGCAAAGAAAACGTGGTCTGTAAATTAAATATAAGTATAAAATTTGAAGTAAATAATTTTTTATCCTCCACTGAGAACGACGTAATTATCAATTTCGACGGTTAAATAAAACAAATCAAGGCCCTTAGATTTATATATCCGTAAAGTAAAATGTATAACATTTTTATTATAACTTAAAGGTAAGCTTAATAAACTGCAGCTGTTAATAAATACCTACATTCAAGATTGCCATTAACCCGAATAAATAATTAATGTTCGATTTCGTTACCATTTTTCCAGACGAGCTCCGATATCGAACTTAATTAGTTTGAGACTAGAAAAGTTAAACCTATACAGTTAGAAATTAAAAAAACATTCACTTGAAATTTAAATCTTCAGTGGAACAAGATATAGCGAAAAAACCCTAATACAATTTGTTTTATAATATTATGTAAACTTAATTGATTAATTTTATTGTAACGATAACACATATATGCAAATAGGCACCCTAGTTATTTATTAATTGATGTCATATGGGGTTAATGATACCAAATTAAATATTTTTTAATAAACATATTATTATAATATTTCAAAACTTCACTTTGAAATATTTAATTATCTTAAATAATACTTTTAATTTAATATTTTACTAAGTAGCTCATAAATCGCTACCCCAACATTTGGTGCCACCACTTACTTCTATGTTAAATAATGCAGTATTCCCCGGTACTCCACTATCAACAACAACTTAAGGGTGTAGTAATTAGGTCGTTAATAAAGCCAGTAAAGTAGGTAATGAATTCACTACATATTATATAAATTCAGCCTCTAATTCCTTCTCTTTCTTTCTTCTTATCAACATATTTAAGTTTATATTAATAATTACTCTAAGAAAATAAATATACGTACGTAAGAAATTTATGTAAATTACTTTAAGGTTGTACAATATAAAATATTTTCTTATTACTTTAGCAGCTAAAATGTATTTTTTGTCGCAGTAAATTTAATTAAGTATTTAGTTTATAAATATTTTAAGCTCAATCATTGGCTACGCAGTAAACTTTCATTGCATTATCCTTGTAAAATTGTTTGTAGTATTTTGTAATATTTTTATATATTTTTCGAAGGCACCTCCTCTAGCGTATTAATTTAATTTGGTGTAGCTAACGTTTTAATACTACATGTTAGAAAATAAAGTTTCAACGAAGATTGATTTAGGATATGTGATCATACAAGCTTATAAATAATATTCATAATCAGAGTTAGACAAAGATGAATTGCTAATGATGAATTGCAATCTGTAGCAAATGCATATATTGTTCATGTAAGTAATTTGGAATCCATAAAATGGTAGGACTTCGCATAAGTCTTTTAAGTATACATTTTTAGGTCATAATTATCTTAAGACATTGTAATACTACGAAAATAATAAATATCTAATTAACCAAATAATAGTATCAATCAAAACACAAAATAAAGTGCAATAATTTGATTTTCGAAACCATTCGAGATTTATAACTTTGCAACTAAACGATACTATAAATATAACTTAAGTTTCACAATGGTGTAACATTTAAACAGCGGTGAAATTTCTTTAAATAAATAAGCTAAATATTCTTAAAGTTAAAAAAATCTAAGTAATCTTTCACCATACAATAAACCCTTTAATAAATTAAATTTTGAAAGTTTTAAAATTTATCGCTACTATGAACTAAGTTCTTAACAAATCATGAGTATATTGCTATCATACATCAGCTGTCGTCTGCATACAAAATGCCTCATTAGAATATAGTATGTTATAATAAATCTACTCCATCTCACGTGAACCACGGTCTTCAGAAGTAATTGCGTTGAGAATGTACTAAAATGTAACATTTATAGAAAGTTAGATACAAATATATTTAATTAACAACAATATGTTTAAGACTTGATTCATTTTAATAAAGATAACAAGAGAAAATCGTTTTTTTTCTCTTATAAATGTCTTATAGAATTTCTTTGACTGTTTTCTATTGTAATTATAATATAGTCTAGTCGTGGTTGGCAACTTTCGCATGAAACTATTAAAATAATGTAGTAGTGCAGTAGCAGGTATAAAAGGGCGCTTCACTGAACAAGTACGAAACATCTGCCAATTAAGATCGTTCATAATTGCACAATGAATAATTTTTATAATGACCACTATTGACCTCTGAGCAATAGAATGCGAGATATTCGCAGAAAACTGATAGTCCTCACTTATGACTCTTAAGTTCTAGTCGGAATGATTTCAATGTTGATTCTTTTAAATCTTTTTTAAAATGTCGTAATGGAGGTGTATACAAAAAATCGTCTTACTTGTAATATTTCCGCAAATAAAACCAAAGATGACAGGAGTAATATCACAAATCATTATATTATTTCATAGTTCATTGTTATTAACTGAGGATTACCTGAGTAACCCACTTACAGTATTTATGTGCAAAGTCCGTCTTGAGGTTTACAAGTAAAAATATAAGTAAGTATACAGGCACTTGAATAATTTAATATAATTATATAATAAATAAATAAGATTCATATTTCAAACGATCACTATTTGGTATCTCTAAGACTGTAAAAAGTGATGTAGTTTTAAATGTAATATTAAACCGGCGGCGTCTAGGATAGTCAATCAAACAATTGACTTCATTAAATCTTGCAGTACTTTAGTTATCACTTTTTATACTTTTCTTTATAGAATATTATTTTTAACTATTACTATGAAATAAATAACACTTTCACACACTATCCTATTTTTATTTTCAATTTCAAACACTTCAGACTATAGTTTCCAAACGAATGGCCGATATTTATATAAAATACCGACTTTATTGTGAAGTTATATTGGAGTCTAAAACAAAATACATTTTCTCAAAATATCCAACAATTGAGGGAATACATTTTATATTTATATTAAAGTACATTTTATTTTCAAGTAAAATACTTAATTAATATAATTGAAAATATAACATGAGTTTATGTAAGTTTTTATGATTAATACGTAACAGTAACAGTAATGTGACTTATTCTGCAACTTATTCTTTGTATCGTTTTATCTGAATTTATTAGAATATTAACCAATTATAATTGCTAATAAAACGAGATTCCTTTCACAAACATTTTTAAATCTTATCAAATCTAATATTCTTATATTGTAATCAAGTTCCATTAGTTGATAAAGTAGTAATACAATAAACAACATTTTATATTTCTTTGGCGGTGAAGTATTATAACAGACAGATTTAATTAAAATTATTTCATTCTCAGGGCGAAAGTAATAAGAAAATCTTTTTAATAAGACTTTTTAAAAGTCAAATTAGTTATGAGGCCCAATTGACAAAATTTTAATTACGCGTTTTTTGAAAAAACCTTACAAAGCTTGACATTAATGTCGGCATATTTACGCATTTAAAGTTATGTTTTAGTTAAATAATTATGTTGAAGGTGAAAATCTTAAAAATCACTTGTATGTAACGCAGATTCAAATTATTTATAGAATTTTGAAACTACATTTTTCATCTGGAATCGAACAAACTTGTATCGTAAACGACTACAAAAGTCAAAATGTGTGTGTATGCGTGTGTGTGTGTATGTGTTAACATTACTTCTTAGTTTCATTTCATTTTAGTGTTTATTTATTCACCTTTGCTTTGAACGCTGTCAGAATGATGTTCTTTGTACACTCGCTCCTTGCTCATATAAACTCGCAGAACCTTTGCTTCTCAACTACACCGAGCATATTTTTTGCCACATAAATTATTAACGGAGCATTACGTAACTGAAAACAGAGAATAAATATAATTTTCTAAGTTAAGTGAGTATATTGAATGCAATAACATTCTTGATAAGTAGAAAGTTATAGTGAGTCACATCATGGAATCTTAAGAAGTGCTAAGTTACTTAATTGTTAAGTACTGCTTTATGCGTGTCTTCATAACGATTTTATTTTACAAACATGCTGTGATTATATAAACAAAAAATATAATTGAGATTTACTGTCAAGTAGACGATGTGTCTACTAAACCTATAAAAACCGAAATTACTTATTTTTAAAAGAACAATGGTTTCACCATGGTTAAAAAAATTTGCGAAAAATAAAAAAAAGATATTTCATCTGGTGGTTCACCAAATATCAGCCTATCTAGGCTTATTGCTGTTTCAGAAGAACATACGCTGCGGCCAATGTAGACAGAATATTTAGAAATTTTTTTGTGATTTTTTAATAAGGAAAAAAAATCTGAAAAATATACTATGCAAGTACCATTTAATTATTAAAATAAAACTATTCATTAAAATCTCTTTTTTATTCTGTAATAGTTACAAGTAAGTGTATCAGTTATAAACATTTTTTTAAATATACATCAGATAAAAATACAAAATAGTTAATAATTCTGTCTACCTTATCATCCTTATTTACATCAAAATTAAATGAATAATTTAATAAATTATCACTATCAGTCTTCGGATTATTTTATATATGTGTCGGGAAGTCATTAGTACGGGAGCTAATTGATAACGAGGCGCAAGCGATACGTCATCGCTTCGGCAGAGTCCGGTCTTAAGTTCGTGCGGGCCGAGTTGAAGATATATTTCGAGTCACCAGCGGGACTCACTTTACCTTCAGCCACCGTGCGAATAACAAGTCCGGGAACTGTCTTACGACTCGTTGTGACACGTACATACTTTTTGATTGCAAAGTTGTGTAATATAATCATAGTTAATAAAACATTGTAAGAAGATATTTTGTTTTCTGCTCGTTACCCTCATCAAGCCCACAAATATGTTTTCTGGTGGAGATCACAACTGTGAACGGTACCCTGAACCGACATCAGAAGTGGGATCCGAGCAGGTAAACGGAAACCATACTGAGAACACGGCGCATTGTGAAAGAAATAGAGGGAATGAAGATAACTGGAAGTTATTATTCGAAATGCAAAATTCGAATATGAAAGCCCTAATCGAAGCCCTAAGCAAACCTCAACGTTATTCTCAGTATGTGAACCTACCGGAATTTGACCCAGATAAGAATGATGCCGATGCACGGTCATGGTGTGCAACTTCGGACCTGTGTTTCGCTGATAACCCTATGGAAGGGGGCCAACTTATCGTCACTATCAGTAAGGCTCTTAAAGGAGTGGCATCAACGTGGCTGTCTTCAATTACCTACCCCGGCATGACATGGTCGGACTTTAAAGAATTATTTACTGCAAGATTTGTTAGTACGGAAACACCTGCGGGCACTTTATTAAAATTAAATACTGACAAACCCAAAGAGGGTGAAACCTTGGCGGCGTACGGTAATCGTATTATGTCACTGTTATTTAATCGTTGGAAGAATCTAACCATTGAACAGATTGTTGTGGCAACAACAGTGGCACACATTTCTCAGTTCGATTCAAAATTACAAAGAATGGCTTTTACATCGGAAATAAATAATCGCCAACGATTACAACAAGAATTGCAAGCTTTTACCTACCTGAAGCGTAAATCAAGTACAGTACCGGATCAACAAACCTTCGATCCCAAACGCATGAAGGTATCTAAAATTTCATCAATTAAGTGCTTCCACTGCGGGAAGGTTGGCCATAGACTAGCCGACTGCTTGCATAGGACACATGCAAAAGGAAATTCGACGAAACCACACCACGTTCAAGCCTCTAGACCCAATTCTCAAAGGCCAGTTGCTAGTACTAGCTCCGTTATCTGCTACAAATGTGGAAAACAAGGACATATTTCCACCAGATGTCCTAATAGAGACGGCAGCGCACAAGAGCCACATAGTCTAAACAACGATCGACAGGTGAACATGTGCGTTGTCTCTCCCCCGGCAGGAACTCTAAAACATCAAGGTCAGTCTTTTACATTTCATTATGATTCTGGTTCCGAGTGTTCGCTTATTAAAGAGAGTATATCAAGTAAAATTTGTGGTAAACGAGAACAAAATGTAATAAATTTGAAAGGAATTAGTCAGTCAAGTGTATATAGCACTGTTCAGATTTCTGCTGTTGTTAAAATCGATAATCATTTAATCGAGATTTTATTTCATGTTTTGCCTGATTTTTATTTACGATGTGATATAATGATAGGTCGTGAAATACTGTCGGAAGGGTTCAGTATTAATATGACCGCGACACATTTTAAAATTTCAAAAGCGCATAATGTAAACAACTGTAAATTAGATCTGCCCTCCACAAATAATCTAACACTAATTGATACGGATGTTACTGCAGAACATAAGTTGTTAATCATTAATGTGCTAACTCGATATTCGGACTACTTTATTACTGGTATGCCGCGAACGCGCGTTACAACGGGTGAACTTGTTATTCGTTTAGTTGATCCTAATTTAACCGTACAAAGGCGTCCCTATCGGCTGAGCGCAGAAGAAAGACGAATAATGCGCGAACGTGTAGACGAGTTATTACGTGCGAATATTATTAGACCTAGTGATTCCCCATTCGCGAGTCCAGCTCTTTTAGTTAAAAAGCGTGATGGTTCGGAAAGAATGTGCATAGACTATCGTGAACTTAATAGTAATACCGTTCCGGATCGGTATCCTTTGCCACTTATATCAGACCAGATATCGCGTTTACATAGTGCTCAATATTTTTCAAAACTAGACTGTGCTTCCGGTTTTCATTTAATTCCTATTAAATCTGAGGAATCTATACAGCGTACTGCGTTTATAACACCGGACGGTCAATACGAATATTTGACTATGCCCTTCGGACTTCGTAATGCCATATCGGTTTTTCAACGGGCAATTATAAGAGCTCTAGGTGATTTAGCAAATACATACGTCATCGTATATGTCGACGATATTCTAATTATCTCGGAGACTATTCAAGAAGGTATCGAAAGACTCGGCGTAGTTTTGGAAACATTAACAAAAGCCGGTTTTTTCTTAAATTTGGCAAAGTGTTCGTTCTTGAAAACGCAACTAGAGTTTCTAGGGTATGAAATCAAATCAGGACAGATTAGGCCTAACCGTAGAAAAGTAGAGGCGTTATCTACTCTACCTCCACCATCCACTGTATCTCAGTTAAGGCAATTTATTGGCTTAGCAACATATTTCAGACAATTTGTGTCGAACTTTTCTCGTGTAATGGGTCCTCTCTATAAACTGACGTGTAATAAGGTTCCGTTTTCATGGCAACAACGTCACGAAGAAATAAGAAACGAGATAATTTCCATTCTTACAAAAGAGCCTGTTTTAATGATTTATGACCCACAATATTCAGTAGAATTGCATACTGATGCTAGTAGTGATGGGTACGGGGCTATTTTATTCCAAATAGTAGAGGGCAAACGTAGAGTGGTTGCGTACTTCAGTAAAAGGACCACACCTGCGGAGTCGCGTTATCATAGTTACGAGCTTGAGACCTTATCGGTTGTTAATGCAATTAAGCATTTCCGGCAATATTTACACGGTAGAAAATTTACAGTTATAACTGATTGTAATTCGCTCAAATCTTCTCGTAAAAAAATCGACTTGACACCGCGAGTCCACAGGTGGTGGGCATATTTACAGTGCTTTGATTTTGATGTCGTCTATAATAAAGGTAAAGATATGGCACACGCCGATTTCTTGTCGAGAAATCACCCACCAGTTATTGATCATAAAGTTAGTACAAATTTAAAGCCCTCTAAAGACTTAAAGAAAATAGTTAATTTAACTGAACTCTCCGGTAATTGGTTACTTGCTGAACAAAAGCGAGATTCTGATATTTCGAAGCTTATATCGGACTTAAATAATAGACGGTTAAACGATGACGTAGCTAAGACGTATGAGATTCGTAAAGGTGTCCTTAATCGAAAGATTCAGCGCAACGGGCGTTCTAAGTGTCTACCAATACTTCCTAAAGCTATCAGGTGGTCAGTAGTTAGTAACGTTCACGAATCACTCGTTCATCTCGGTTACGATAAAACTTTAGAAAAGCTATACGATTTCTACTGGTTTGAGGGAATGTCTCGTTACGTTAAGAAATTTATTGACACTTGTGTTACGTGTAAGGTAGCGAAATCACACTCGGGTAAGGTACAAGCTCAATTACACCCCATACCTAAAGTAGGCTCACCCTGGCATACCATACACATAGACGTGACGGGGAAATTAAGCGGTAAGAGCGATCATAAAGAATACGTTTTTGTTATTATTGACGCGTTCACTAAATACGTATTGCTATTTCACACGGCTAGTATCGATTCCAAAAGTAGTATTAAAGCGGTAAGAGATAGTGTAGCTCTGTTTGGTACCCCGACTCGAATCATCGCGGATCAAGGTCGTTGTTTCGCGAGCAAAGAATTTAAAGAGTTCTGTGTTACTAGCAACATCAATTTGCATTTGGTCGCGACTGGTTCTTCGCGTGCAAATGGACAGGTAGAGCGAGTAATGTCGATATTAAAGTCAATGTTAACTGCGGCAGAGGTAAAGGATTGTTTATGGCAGGACTGTTTAGGCGATGTACAACTTGCGATTAACTGCACGGTCAACCGAACGACAAAAGCTAGTCCGTTAGAATTGCTAATCGGTAAGGTAGCGCGACCTCTATCGGTGATGGCTACAGATGACGTAGAGCCGTTGAGAGATGACATTGATTTAGATGCTATAAGGGAAGATGCATTACATAATATTGAGAAAGCAGCGACATATGAAAAACGTAGGTTTGATCATACAAAGGCAAAACTAAATAAATTCTCGGTAGGTGATTTTGTTTTAATTATGAATGAGGAAAGAAATCAGACAAAGTTGGATCCAAAATTTAAAGGTCCCTACGAGGTCATAGAAGTTCTGGAGGGTGACCGTTATAATTTGAAGGCACTTAATTGTAATCGTACCTACAAATACGCTCACGATAGGTTGCGAAAAATACCAGACCACCAGGGTATAACTGATGAGATCGATGTAGATCAAAGTAATGATGAAAACGAACAGAGTACTTAAGCTTGCATGGTGATTGGACCGTACCAGAGGTTGTCGTGTAGCCGTAGCTCAGTGGAAATCGGTGTCTACTAGTTGTAGTCCGTGAGTACGCGGTAAGCAGTCAACTCTGGCGGAGGTCAGGTTCAGTAGGAACCATGGAGTCCAGGAGAGACTCGGCGTTCAATTAGGTTGTTCGCACAAAAGATTTGTAACTGGAGGTTACTGGACTATGTTTAGTCAGGAATCACATGTAGAGCTTAAGTTTTTCAGTGAATTTGGACCGCAATAATTAAGTCAGTTATTCTCTGAGGGTAATTTAATACTCAAATGTTTAATACTTTGAGCATTCTAATTGTAAATTTAATCGGAAGGGTTATTGTAAATTATTTTCTCTCGATTGGTCAATGGGAACTAATGATAGGTCAGGAGTGACCGAACTATATGATACTGTGTGCTAAATATTGTTACAGAATAACACACAGGGACGTGTGTCCCGTAGGATGGCCGTGTCGGGAAGTCATTAGTACGGGAGCTAATTGATAACGAGGCGCAAGCGATACGTCATCGCTTCGGCAGAGTCCGGTCTTAAGTTCGTGCGGGCCGAGTTGAAGATATATTTCGAGTCACCAGCGGGGCTCACTTTACCTTCAGCCACCGTGCGAATAACAAGTCCGGGAACTGTCTTACGACTCGTTGTGACACGTACATACTTTTTGATTGCAAAGTTGTGTAATATAATCATAGTTAATAAAACATTGTAAGAAGATATTTTGTTTTCTGCTCGTTACCCTCATCAAGCCCACAAATATGTTTTCTGGTGGAGATCACAACTGTGAACGGTACCCTGAACCGACATATGGATATTCCCAATCCTAACTATTAAATTAATATAAATGAAAATACATTTTTGTAATAAGTTGGAATAAAAATTAACTATATGTCAGTTATTTCCCAGCATCTCTTATAAAATTACATTTATAAAGCTTTTATCTGAATCGTGCTCCTAATTTCACAACACAAACACGACAAATACGACAGACATCATCAAAATCTTTTAGCAAGCACTAGTCTTAGATTATAAAAATTGCCTAAGATAGTTATAAAACATCATTGCAGTAAACAAGTACGTATTAAATCATGATATCAAGAATTTAATGTCAGTACTCCAGACGATGATATTCTTAGTCTGGGTTAAAAACATGAATGCATATATAAATATATCTTGATTGAAACCAGTATTTATAAATAATAATATTTTTTTTTGTATTCAGTCAGTCACACAGGAAATTAAAATAAATGACTGATGATGATGAGCAATGATTTATGTTTCAAATAATGAATGTACAGATTTCGGCTTATTGTACTCTTATGTAATATGGTTCATTAAATCTAATCGGAAGAAATAAGTTTAACCAACTGTAATTTTTTTTAAGTGCAAAGAAAAAAATGACTATATTAATTTATTCGACAAGTTTTAAGGATGCTTTCAAAAAAAGATATATCACTTAGATTTTTTAATACCTTTGTCATCTATTGAAGTAATTAACATATATGTTAACAATATATTGTATAATGTGTATATTTTAATGAATTATGCAGATAGGTATAACTAAAACTTAAGGTTGCGGATTAACTGCAGATATACCTGAAGAATATTAATACATAGGTTATTCATAGATATTTAAATCAATAGCAACGTTTCAAGATTAAGAAATAATTCTTGAATGTAGTTTTATTTGGTCACTATCTAATATTTTGCTTTTATGACTCTCTAATATTACCTGAATATACTGCAGACTTACATTATACATAACAAACTATTTTAATACACGCTTAATTAATGTTAAAATCTCACGTGTTCACAAAATATACGAACCTGATTCGGCACTAACACTAGGATGGCCAGAGGGATTTAACAACGGCGCGGGCGCCGAATGACGGTGCAGAACAAAAATTTATTCTCACCTTCCCCACTATACGACGCTCAGGCGCGAATACAAAACACCATGTTATTCAATTTATTGCAAATTCATTAAAAAGCATTTTAGCGTTAACTAAAAGAAAGAAGTTGAAAATAATAACATTAAAACATGTAATCTTGTCTAGGCAGTGCATTTATTCACCTGCGTCTTTGAACCCCAGCTTGGAATTAGTTTCTAGACTTTACAGTATTTTTTCTAATATTTTTCCCCAGAAACATAATACATATCTAGTAATAATCAAAAGTATACTGCGTTAATGAAAAACATGAATAGTTAAAACAAGCAAACAGCAAACAATTTTTCATAACTTTTATTTCTTTTTTATATTATACATATATTTGGAAAAATACTTCATATATTTATTAAATCATAATGAGTACAATTCATTGGTTAAACAAATGTAATGCCAATATAAACTCAACGTATAATAGAAAGAGTAAAAATACTGCGTGGTCTGAAGGTTTCATTCACAGAGGTAAATCTATATTAATAATTTCGATTAAAACTTCGCCTCAATAATAAAACATAAAATATATATATATATATAAAAGCGTATTACAGGCCGTAAAAAACTGATTTTCGAGTATTTGGTTGGTGACAGATGAATCGCAGTCGCCATTTTGGACGCTAGCAAAGCGTCACTGATACCGGAGGCCATCTTGATTTCGTTAATCAAAGCTGTATCTACAAACATTATGTAAAATATTTATGAGAAGAGTCACATTTACCTTCTACCATTCACCATCTAGAATTAGAATAGAATTTAATAGATGAACTTTAGTTTCAACCCGTCCTCTGCTTTAAATTCTCTTCTTCCAGGTGTGTGAAGCCACGGGCACAAGCTAGTTGAATATAAAGGCAGATGTGTGATAAGTATGCAAGATGTGGTAGTCATGTAAGGTAGAGGGATGAAAGGCATGTAATGAGTTTTCATTATAGATGATGATGGTTATAAGTGATGAGAGCAATGGAAGAAGGCTTGGGTGGAGTGCGAGAAAAGGATATGGTGAAGAACCATGTCGTCACTAAGATAACGTTTGATACACTTACAAGTAATTTACATATTTTGCCGACACCAACTAATTTGGGATAAGGATAAGTGGATGATGACTTATGCATAATTTGATACAAGAACACTAACATAATAGTAAATAAACTCAGTTTAACGATTACGGTACGATTTGTTTATTTGAACACACAATCTGATTAGAATAAATTTTAAAAACTATATGTAATGTAAATATAAGCAATGTGCAACAGTATATGACGTTTAACCATAAAATACAAAATAAACACGGAATAAACACTTATTTTATTCACAAAAAATTTACGTTTTATTAAAAAGCCAATCTAGGTAAGTGATAATTATTGTATTTAGATTTTGATCTTCGCTAAAAGTTTATTTTATTTTTAATCTTATTAAGTGCCAAATTGTGACAGAGATAGTCATAATATTTGAATGACGTTCATATTAGTATCCTATTTTATCAGTCACTCTTTTAACACATGGTTGGTGAATAGGTGAACTTTCTGTCTTTGATATAGATAGTAAACTTTCTTCTTTTACTGCTCTTAGATATTGGCGTCAACAATATCCGTTGCTTTTGAACACCTTTCTAAGCTATTTAAGTTTATTAGTTGACAGTTTTATACCAGGTCATACATACATACGTAAATTTTTAAAAATTAACACTATAAATTACGAACAGCATATTAATAAATCTCCTTAAATCGAATTATAGAAAAATGTGATTGAATATTCTTTTCCTGTTTACAGCTTGTTTTTACATTAAATGATAATGGAGTAAAACTTTAATGAATAATGTTGTATAAAGATAAAACCTAAATACACTTCACGATGATTAGGGCTAGAGTTTTTAAATGAAATACGTAATTGTTTTAAAAATATAATTTCAGTATTTATTAATGTACGTAATAAATATTGTGTCTTTCAACTATAACAAGCTATCGAATTGTTTTATACGATACCGATTGGATCTTATTAGAAACAAGATGCTCCAAGTAGCTTGAAAAGGGGAACGAATTTTTTTATTGTTGCAACAAATAAGGTTCGAGCAGGAGAGTGCGACTCTTCTACGCCCTCTTTGTGTCTTTGTCTCTTTTTACTACATAATCTTAATAAAGTTAATGTTTAAATAATGCATTAGTTTAAAACCGAAACTGCAGCTTAAATGTGGCATACAGATTTAAATAAATAAGTTATGAAAAATTATACGATTTGATAAAAGCTTATATAATTTTATAATTTAAAAAGTCTACAAAATTCAGAGATGAAGAAAGAGCCTGTGCATGTGCATGAGCACGATCACTCGCTTTTTTTACTTTTATTATTCTAATAAATATAACACGCAAATGTATGAACATAGTATGTATGTATATGTAATGTATATACATACATACTATGTTCATACATATTTAGTATATATTTTAGCTAGCTGTCATTAATTTACACTTTGAGATTTATTTGCATAACATATGACACAATTTGAGCATTGTCGAAAAACTTTAATTTTTTATCGGCCAACCGAAATATGTTTAAAACATTCTAATTTACTTATTTGTTTAACCGGATTAAAATGATTGATATAATAAAAAATATATAATTTAATCATAAAAGTTTTCTTTCTGACATAATTGTTACTGTGAAAAAAAACAGGTGATAAAGCCTATTTATAGTCCCTTGATTGTAGCTCGTATATGGGTCGACTTGACAGAGATAGAACCAACCACTTCCGTGAGATCGGCGTAATATAGATTTTATTGCTAAGTTCGTCCGATTAATCATCATGTTGAATGACCATACTTTTCCTCATTTTAGCTTATTGCAGATTAGCAAGATTTGCTTTTGTTCCTCAAAAAATTTTCATTTCTGTAACTGTAAATAGAACCACGTACTATCAGATGGATGCTCGTTTGGCATTCATGATTTAATAATAATAGTTCCGAAACTATTGCCTTTGAATAATAAAACATTACATAAAAATATATTGGTATAATATAACCAGAGACGCTCACTATCTAATATTTTAGTTTTATTACGGTCGTTTTTTACACAAATGTACAGCAGCCTTATCCTCTGTAAGGAGACCACTGTCGTAGACACACGATTACCTGATGTTAAACCTCAAATGAAACATATTATATTTGTTGACATTTTATTCTTATAATATCGTGCGTTATTAGGTTTTATGATATAAATTTAAAATAAAACAACGTCTACAATATTTAAATGTAATGGTAATTCTGGTCAATATTAACAGTAAAAGTTAAAATATATTTGTAAAACAGAAGTCAGTAGTGTTTTTCATTTATGCCTCATAGTATGCACTTTAAAATTCCCTTTATGACTCAAGGTAGAACTCACATAAAGCCCAAAAAGCCTAACATTTAGGTAACTTTGCAAGATTTAATGAGGACTGTAGGAAAAAAGGAACACTCAAGTATTCATGACGATTTGCTAAAACGAAGACGACAAAGAAAAGAAAAAATATAAATTTATTTTTACATAAGAGTACGGCAAGGAATAGAAATTTATTACATATAAAGACAGGAAACACAACATGCTATTGAAACAAGTTTGTAGTAATGTGTATTAGTCGTGTACTAAGTGTGTAAGTAAGTGTCTTAAAATAATATATTACATATATTACATCGCAATTAAATACAACCGAACAAAAGGGAGATATAATATTATACATCTATCTTTATATATCTATAAATTGAAGGTAGGTATGTAATTCCGATTTAACTGTTTTCCACTAAAATTTAATGAAAATATATACGGTACTAACAAATAAAGAAAAATTTGAGGACAGTGAAACTTATAAGGAGTTACTTACCACGCAAACGTAGTGATGGGCATAGGGCACAATATTATTATTTATAAATGTTTCAGAGGAAGTACAGACTGTAATATTTTAAATTTAATTTCGTCTGTATAAACATATATAATATCTTTTTAAAAGTTAAAGTTGTAAAGCATTATATGAAATATTATTGTGATATCTTAGGTCCAGATAGATAAGACAAGTGATCAGACTTAACGGATGTCAGACCCTGTCTTCGTCCCGCAGCAGCAATTTATACCGGTATATAAACTGCATAATCAGAGATAAATTAGTTATAATATGAGAGTTATTGTTGTGACGTTTCATACAATAAGTGTGAGATACAGAAACCTTTGACTTTACATTTATAAAATCTGAGAGTTTAGAACTACTTTGATTTTACTGTAAAAAGATTTTTGTGTAAAGGAGTAAAATATATAAAATAAATTACTCGAAAAGTTTTGAAGCTTTCTTGTAATTCGAATGTAACGTAATTTGATGTTTTTGTTTAGCAAGATATATTAAAATTTCGAAACAAAATTATTTCTCTAATAACTAAGAATTTTACTTAAAATAGAAGTTCATTTGAATCCGTATACTAAAAGAATAAAATTTATTTCAAGTTTAATTAAATATTTCATAAATATACTTGAAAGTTCAATATTTCATTAATATAATTGAAAATTATTTAAAACATCAAAGAATCGAGCAGAAGCTAGAAGCGGATAACAAACACAACATCCAGTAACATTGTTTTCTGTATATTTTATGGAATATATACAAATGTTTATTATGTATATTATTTCGTTACTCACAAAAATACTCAACCTAACATAATTTATGTTTTAAAATGTCCTTATTGTTTAAATGTACATTATTGTTTACATAATACAGTATTCATTATTATGTATAATATAATTAATCAATCAACTATTTGTGTACACGATCCTGAGTACATAAATGTACTATTTAATATTATACTACCACATGAAAAATTTGCTACATGTATAACGAGAAGAAACAAAATAAAGTAGTTAGGTTTTATTTTAAAACATTTTCATACATCCATTTTGGTCATAAAAATTTTACGAATTATAGTGTAGTTAAAAAATAAAAAAAAATCGATATATTATATTTATTAGGTTATAGACTTAGGTTCTTAAAATTCTAAATATTTTTAATGTATGTAATCGCTTAGCTCGTAAGCCTCATATATGGAAAATTTATTGATTAATCTTTGGTACTTAAGTGCATATTTTTTATACAATCGCCGTGTTTTGAGAGAAGTGGTGCTTGTTATATAGATTTCATTTAATGATATTGGCCAATTTGTTATGTCGCTAATTATATTTCGGTGGCAGCGAATGTTGCAATTAAAATCAATTAATTTTATAAAACTATATTAATGAATTACAATTTAAATTTATAATTAATTAATACTAAAGATAAGGCTTTAAGTCAGCGATAATAATGACTGTATCGCGGGGAGTGTCATCTTCGTTTACTATAAGGCGTTGCGTCAATATTTAATATTCTGCACTTTTAACGTGGGTCTTATTATGGACCAGGCCTTAGTTATTAAGTTGTTAATTACATTTAATATTTATTAGACAAAACCGAATGGACACAGAATCGGACTCATCCACTGAGAGTTGCAGCAAATTTATATGTTATAAATAGTTACTTAATCGAGTTATATCTACGAATTGTAATGGATACATGTCTACATAACTGACCCACATTTGTGATAGAAACATATTATAATTAATTTCAGATTATAATTGGATTGATTGATGATAACAATTAAACAGAAAATATATTTTTTTAATTCAAAAAAAAAATAAAGAATTATATGCGTTCCTTAAAGAAAAACAAATAAATATTTTGTAACCTAAATAGTGAATAACCTTAAGATTGGAACAGTTGAAAGATTAGTGTAGTTTGCTACTGCTAGTAACTATATCACAAAAAAACTGCTTGTGATTAAAAACAAGCTATTTTGTACAACAAATAACACAAACGTGTTAAAATAAAAAATAAAAATTCTGAAAATATTACAAGTCATTTACCATCTTGTAATAGGTGTAATTTTTTGCCAATGTATTATAAAAGAATTTGATACACTAACAACCCTAAGAACGTATAAAATTACAAGTAATTTATTTATTATTTTTCTATTTTACAAGTCTATGAAAATGATTGTAGAGGAAACACATTATTCAAATACTTTCTTGCAGGATAAGTTTAGAATCCCATGAGTGTACTAGCATAAATATAGATACGGCATACAAAACGCTTAGCTTATAGATTTCATTGAAGCAAAAATTCTCTTTGAAAGTTTACTAACGCGAAGTAAAAATACTAAGATTATGACAGCTCTTTTGATAGAACGTCAGTAAGCTTGCTTTTAAATATTATACCTAAACAGATATAGCTTTCTATAATCAAATATATGAGTATTTTTATTTAAGGTTGTCAATTAGACATAATATATTTAAATGATAAACATTCTTTATTTTTTTCATTTTCAATCGTTTTAATCACTTGTCATTGTACAACTAAATAAGTGATATCTATAGTTCTTTAGATAATATGTAGAGAAGCTGACCTAACCTGTTCCAATTACTTCAAATTTAATTGCAAAGGTTCGAAACAATATTATACATATAGGAATGTTTAACTCGTGTATCCTGGCATTAGCCAGGATACAATTGTTGATGTTGTTGATGTTATTAAACAGTTGCATTGAAAACTTTATTTATTTATTATATTATTAAAAATTACAATCAATTTAATTATGACTGTGTTATTTTGTGATAAATGAAATAAAATATAAACAACATTAGGAAAGAAATAATCAGTGAATAATTGATTTGTTTTGGTATAAAGATACCTTTGATCTCAAGTATTGTCCATTTCGTAATTCGACATAACGCTGTGGCCGCTTTTGACAGGTCATTGACGTTTATAAAGTGAATGTTTTTTTTATCTCATATTTTGGTAGTCCCGTCAGTTCAAGGTTAAATATAATTTATTGTAATATTTCATCCACCCTCTAATTTACTTGATAGCGTATATACTCTACGTATACACATTGTAAGCTATTACACATTGGTAATAAACATTGTATAATATTTATTTTATGCACAGATTTTTTTTGCAATTATATTACATATACATATAAAAAACAAAATCGATTACAAAATGTTGTTCTGAACTGAAATAAATAAAGACAAAGTATTTTGTACTGAAGCATTCCAACTTATAACGTTACTACGGATGTACTTAAAATACGTACAATATATATTAAAAATATTGCATTGCCTGAAGTTTTGTATTCGAATATTTCTCTATATTTTGTATAAAAGCCCTCCGTGTACCACGATTGTTTTCAATGATTTGTGTGGAAAACGCGATGTATTTACAAAATATCGTCACTAAATGCTGCTCAGGGCGTTGTTTTGTAATTTATCGTTGAAAATCCTATATTATTAATATTTAACTTTTATTTTCAAATTCTCCAAATGTGATTGTCGGTTCTGTTCCTAAAAAGTTTCATGAAATTTTATTCGAGTTTGCTTATTGTTTTAGTATCACAGCCGTCACCATTTATCATCCGCCCACCCTTATACCAAATAATTTGGGTCAGGATAATATTTTCCACGTAGTGTATTATAAGTAATCTCAGTGGCGACATGCTTTCGCACCATATTATTTTTCTCGCACTCTTTCTTTTTCAATCGCCATCTTCTCTTATAATAATCCACATCTAAACTTTAGAACATCAACATCCCTCAGCGTTTCATGATTATGCCTTGACAAAAGAATACCACTATATTGTTGGAACACACTCATTTCTTGTATTATCCATTCTCGTCACGTCACACATCTATCACAACACCCGTATTTAAGTTCCATACAACAGCATGAGATTTTCGTATATTTCGTAGCCTAGAATTCCGATTGCAAACTTCCCCTTAAGTTTAGAGTCACATATTGCTTACACATTATCTAGTAAATTAAATTTAAATTATAGTATTGTATTATTTTAATTACGATACTACATTTTTTTACCGGTATTATTCAAACGAAACTATATCAATTTGTCTGAATCTACGTTTTTCAACAATATGCAATCCCTGCAACTTAACTTAGCTTTATTTTGTGTTTGAATAAATATTCAACGCAATGAAAAATTAAAATCCTAGCTTCTAAATCTTTAGTTATGATAATAATATTAAATTTTATTAAACATACCTAATTTCATTTTTATTCATTCTTCTGGACTGATTTATAGTTAGGTATTGTTTACCGGTAAAATTTTTCGTGACGTGATAGTAAGGAGTTACAAAGGTCGAAACAAAGACCGAAGCTATAAGTCACATTCCAAACAAAAACTAAATATCACTAGAAGCGGTGACAACCATTGCAAACATCGGGATATGATATTCTTTCTTTCTTTTTTTCCTTTCATTTATGAGTTTTTGTATTATATTATTTCTATATAATTCCTTACATAAGTGAAAAAAATATAAATCAAGTTACTTGTATGACTACAGAGTTTATTTAAATACATTACATATCGACGAGAAGAAGACTTAATGATTGAAAAACCATCATGAAATTCTACAAAAGTACAAACATTTAAACCTCTTATATCAGGTTATTAGCCTGATTTTTTATGTAATGGACGAGAACTGTAAAATTTAAATTTATTAAATCAACTTAGTTGGCGTTTTTTCTTAAATTTTTCCAACTTATTTTATTTCATTGTACCTTTTTAAAGTGAAAAGCAATATGAGTGAGTACAAATAGTTTTTTTACCTAAAGATGCATAATATTATTAATTAAAATACTCTTTTAATCTATCAAAGGCCAGTTTGTTTTTGAATTGTTATTTTTACTAGAACATTTATTTCAACAACATTAGCCAACATTAGTCGACAAAAATTAACGTTAAGATTATCGTTGGATGCAAATTTACATAGACTTCATTAAGAATGTATTGTGAAAAGTTTGTCGACCATAAGAAGTTATTAAAGAAGGTTTTTTTTTTAAAGAAAAGCTATTCTGAAACAGTTCTGAAATTTTACAAGCAAGTTTAATTTTATTATGTATTTAATATAGTAAACATATTAAATAATATTTATATATAAATATAGTAGAAAATATTTTGTAAAAAAATATATTTAAAAAAAACAATGAAAATTAGAAAAAAAAACCTAAATATCATAATTAAGTATATCATAATACTTAATTATGCTATTTAGTTTGTTAGTTGGACACTTTCTTTACGTACTTCTACTTCGGCGCCCGAAGTCGGACGTTAGTTAGCATTTCTTTCATTATATTGTATTGCAAAACTCAATTCAAATCTTATCTGTACCCTCTAAAATAAGAAAGATCTTTAGAGATATTGGAATTTTAAGTAGCAGAACAATGGGACGATAACTCATACGTCCTAGGTTCGAGTCTTATATGTATAAATTAATTTTTGAATATAAATTTACTCAAAATGTATTAACATTATTTCTCGCAATAAGTAAACATCATTCTGATTTTATTTATAAGATACTACATGCTAAAATTAAAATAAAAAATACTATGGATTAAATGATTATTTGAATTAGGTAATTTGTGTTAAGATTCATATTAGTATTTCATCACACTTCTAAATATATAATAATTTCACTACGAACTTGACTTCTTGTGATTTTAGGAATAAGCTTATAAAATTGTTACTTTTACTAGAAATAAACATATGTATATATGTATATCTGTCTTATTCATTTCGTCATAGTACAACAATGTAAGTTAAAAATATAGTTCTTAAGACAGCAAGTGAAACAAAAACTGGAAATAATTCTAAAAGACTTTGACTCGTGAATAATGGCTTACTAATTGAAAACTTATATCTACAATTAATTTATAAATAATTAAAAACAATTTAGTTGTGAGTGAATGATTTTCTGATTAATGAAATGAAAACTTAATAACATTACAAAGAATATTATCCTTAAACCCATTTAATTGATTGGTTTCAGTACGAAAAATCAATCTCCAGTTTTATTAGTGTCTACATAACTCGGCAAAGGCTGTTAACTAACGCATGTAATTATTTAATGAATTTACAAATATCAAGTTTTTTTGCCATTTAAAGTGAAAGTATATTTACTTGTTCTTTTTACATGAAAGGTATGCAGATTTTATACCTTATTCATTTCGCAATTCAGAAACCAATTACAAACGTTCTCCAAACCACACTAGACAGAGGACTGTGTGATGTGGTTTGGGTAATATTAACAGCACTACTAAGTTCGAAGTCGAACTTTCTTTGTTAGTGATTACCGTCTTGTCTTATCTTTGTCTGTACAAATATTATATATTAATAACTGCCGCATTTTTTATCAAGTGAAGTTTGACTGCTGACTAAAATCGTATTTCTTAACAACATAATTTTGTTGACATTTGTTTCCTTCAATTTTGTATCCCATTTTCTATTAATACTGTTTCTTCATAATACTTTTTAATTATGCAACTAACATATCTTAGCATTTTTTTGTAGTCTAGTCTAGTCATTTGTAGTCGTATCTAAAAACTAAGAATTTAAATCTTGTAATATTATTGTATATACTTTTTACAATTTGTTAAAATATATAATAAAAATATAAGCTTTTTTAAAATATACAGATTACAAATATGAAATAGTATTTAACTTATGAATACATAATTATTGTATTATAAGTACTTGCAACTATGTTGCCAATTGATTATTTACTTTAATTTTTCTCATTTTTATTTTAAGAGATATTTCTTACATAGAATGTTATTTAATATTATTATATAACCATCTAATAAAATGGAAAGATACTGGTTACTTTGAATTTATAACCGAACGCGAAAATTGTTATCATTTGGAATTCCACAAATTGAAGGATATATGAAATCAAGTTGTTCATATCGTTTTACTTCATTATTTATTTATTACTAGTTGTTATTTTTGGGATCATAACAAAATAATATAAATTTTGAGCCTAAGGCAAATCAACCTTAAAATGAGTAAAAAAGAAGGTTCTTCTGAGTTTGTGTGGTTAGTAAGTAATTAATGTAGTAGTAAAAAAATACAAGGTTCTATACATAATACGAAGAATGACAAGTGGCACAAGTCCTATTCTTTACGATAAATTTTCTTTTAACGAACGGTGAAACAAGTGATGTCAATTTTTAAAAACTTTCAGGTGTAAATATTTCAAATATAATTTATTAAGGAATCAATTAGTATATACCTGGGGGCGCGAACCGGACCTCGATTTTGACTCGCTGCAATCGCAAAATCTTGGTAGAGTTCGGTGAATTGAGCGAAGCGAGTAACCCATCTTCAATTCAGCATTCAAAGCTGAAATTGACCAGCAATAAAATATAGAATAATCAAATATAACATACCGATTTTTTCTTACCTTGAAGTTTATGGGACTGTAATTTTTTGGTGATTATTCCTCCACGACATGAGTTTTATTTTTTACTTTTTTTTTATAAACCATCGCATTTCATGAAGATCGGTAAAGCCGTTTTCATGCCAACCCCGGACATGGAATGCAAAAAGCCTCACATAGAACGCTCCGCTTGCTTCGCTTAAAAATCATTTTCAGCACATAATTTCAAGTTAAAAGAGTCGAATGTTTTTATTTAGTAATTTATTTTGTATATAAGAATATTTAATGCTATAAATATTGCATAAAGTATAGATAGAGTTAAAATAATGTCAATTTAATCTTCCGCTCTGAAGAAAAGTTTCGATTCCATTATCCGGGACCAGTATCTTATCAGAAAGATGATTCTTCGGTACCATCGTTTCAAAGAGAATATTTCTGATAATATTGTCTCGTTTAAAACGAGACTTTATTTAAGAGTGTAAGTAGAAATAATTCTAAAGAAAATATTAAATTTAGATTTATTTTATAAAAAATAAATTTAAAATTTTCATATTTTTTCTAACATTTATTAAAAATAATTCATATTTATCACAAACTAGAAAACTAAACAAATATAATACAATACCAAGTTGGTGTATCTTACTGCAAAATATACAACTTTACATACATATGTATACACAGTATAATTTAAGGAATTTAAATATTCGTTTAATTTACACGACGTTATGACAATCATAAAATATTAAATCTAATGTTTGTATAAATCAAATACGAGTAGCATTATATATGATACTAATGGTTAGACACATTTCGCCTATATACATACGCCTTTAAAGTGCGAAAAGTATGGCGTAGAATTAATTAGGCATCTTTTGGCATTTTAAAGATTTATGATTACAAATAATTAAAGTTACTGCTTTATTATCCGGATTTACCACAAATCAGATTTAATTCGGGTTCATCGATAACAGTTGCTTTGACATACCTTATACCTTGATTAAAGACAATGGCGTTATTCTGAAGTTTTACCAGCATGCTATGAACGCAAGTCTCAGATGATAATACTGATAACCCATAGTCCAGGCTCGTTTCTCTAGCGAACTCAAGTGAATGGAAATGGACGCACATATATCCCATAGGACCAATTTCAATACAAGTATTGAAGCAATAGTCCATTAAACGATTGAATTGAAATTTGCACTTTGTAACCGAGAGTTAGACCTATTTTTCTTTTCTCTCTTGTTTATAACACGTGTACTAGCCATACTAGTCAAGTTTATAAATCAGCTTAATTATCTTTAAATGTATAAATATATTATATTATTACTATTAATGACAATTTATTTAATTCTACAGATATACTGGTTATGCAGCAACACCAACAGTACTTTAAATACAATTTTTTTTACACAGTTTTCTGCAGAATGTTAATGTATACTTCATCTACAGAGGACTTGAGTAGGTTTAAAAAATATATACAATATTTAAGCATTGTCATATTTTATATAACATTTTATATTATTCGAATATTTAATATAAAATAGATGGAAATGAATAAATATAGCTCTAGTTAATCTATTTGATTGGAGTTCGAGACTATCAAAGTAAACAATTCAACGTTCCTCTTGAAACTCCCAAGTCGCCGAGCAAAACGGTTCATTTGTACAGTTATTTTATCATTAAACTTTTTTAAATACATGTTTAGGGAAAGATAATGTCTAGTGAGCGCGCTTGTAGAAAATTAAATAATTCTTGTTTTATAATATTTAGTTCTGTTTTATTGGAATTAAAACATTTCAGAGGACGTACGTCTAAAATGTAGTCTCATTTTTATACCTTCTTACTCTTTTCTATACCCCTAATTACGTGTGTACAAAAAATTATGATGATCGATTGGCTGGAAAACAAAAACTGAATTAACCTAAAATCGAGAATGTATTAGGAGTATTTAATGTTAGGATAAGGTCAAATATGTTTTTAATTAACGAAACCAAAGAATTTTGTTTACCCTATTAGTATTTGATCAAAGGACGTACGGGTACTATACGGTATGTACGGTACGGTACGAAATATCGTACCAGGGAGAACATTTTTATCAGTATTTGATGTATTTTAGTAAAATATACTTCCAATAATTTGCTGTATATTTTTTTGATTACACGATTATATTTTTTCTAACATAAAAGCAAGTACAATTAATTTAAAGAACTATAATGTTACTCTGTATAACCAGAATTTATTAGTTATTTTGTTTATATAAATATACTGCAAGCAAAACTCTCTTTGTGCCATCACTCAGTGTCCATTCACATTCCACTTTGAATTGAAATTAGAGTCTCCATTTTTGTCTATTTTGCTAGTGCACGGTACTCTTCATTGTTCAACCCAAAACCAACCCATTCAGATTTTAGTTTTTTTACGTTAACTTTATTTCTTTTAAAGAGTTTATCTATACTATACTACAGCGCAATTTGATAAAAAGATATGAAATAAAAAATATAACTGTACTTGCGTTTTGTTTGCTCATAGTTTAATTAAAAAAAACAAAACATTAAAACTCAGTGTTTTTTGTAAAACTTTCGTTTTATAAACTTTTAGATAACTGTTATCTTTGTTGCTTTTTTAATATATGTAGCTACATATTACTAACAAAAGCATATTTAAAATTTAAATTTAAAGTTAATATATTAATACATTATTGCAAACACCTAACAGTGTAATTTTTTTGAAATACGAGTATAAATACTATTTAATATATTCTTCAAGGCTTATTTACATGATACATAACCTTACTCTTTTTCCAAAATTTTAGCATATATTATCATGGAATTGGAATTGGATTTGGAATTCTACAAACAATAAAAATCAAATATACCTTGAAACTATCATTATGATATTTCAATCATACATACATTATTGTGTATTTAATTGAAACTCAAAATATACATTTTTTGTATAAAAAAATAAAAATTCAATAAGTTGTAAAAAAAATATAACGACTTTATCGACGACAGACGGACGACGGATATTGTAAAGAATTGAGTAAAATTCTGAATTGTGGAAATAAATATATGTAATTTTAGTTTGTTACTGTCTAATATTTTACTTTTATGACTCTCTTACATTACGTAAATGAACTGGATGTTCTTGCTTATCGTTTGTCATATACGATTACTTAACATAAAAGCAAAGCAATTTTTGAAGAATATATCAACAAGGATTCGAGTAGCACAGATATTGCTTGCGGTATGCAAATATATAATGCATGAGTGAAACTTTATCAAATTCTCATTGTAATAGTTTTATAAATTAAGTTGTTGATACACTAGTATTTCTTACCTTCATCTTTATTTAATTAAGGTCATTTTATAAATTTTCAACGTAAGTAGTAAAAACAGTAGTTTTTTATGGAACGTTATTGCCAAAAACTTTTTTAAATTGAACTAATTTATGTTATCTTTCCCTGAAAATATAGATATTTGAATACAGACGATAAAGAATTTCTGGTTAATACTCGTTTATTCACCTGTGCCTTTGAAAGCTGGCTTTAGAATTTCTCTTGTGACTTCGCTCCCGGCTAACGCAAACTCGCATAAGCCTTAACTTTTAGAGTTCTCTGAAGAGATAATAATTTTTCTATCACGGAAATAAATATTTAATACACACTTAGTTAGAGGGAAAACGTTACTACGATAGCAAAATATAAATGAATTTAAACAATTTAAAAAAAGGTTGTATAAATATCCCGATGCAATTTTACATTGAATATTTTTTTTATGTTTTATTCTTTAGCCTATGGTTCTTAGCTTTGAAAATAAAATATCATTATCAATCATCCTAATATGAAATCAGCCCACTTACCATACCTTAAACCATAAAAGTACTTAATTGTGAAAGTCTTTATATTATTTTCCAAACTATCTTTAATATATTTTTTAATAGAATACGATATCTGGCACATCTACGAAAAGCTAAGTAAACGGTAAACACGACATAAAGTGGGCATATACGAGTATCAATTGTAGGTATTATAATTATTATTATTTTATAACTCCCTAAATTTTTTAGGGAAGTATCATTTGATATAAAATTATGAAATATAGACTCATTTCAAATAAAGTATATTATGCATATACTAAATATATAAATCTCCCGACAACTTTTCGTGACATTACCTGTTTATGGAAATATATTGATAAATATAATTAATTCAAATGATTCACGAATCTTAGATCTTAACTAGATTGACGCCCATAACCTGAAAAAATCATGTGTTAATTTCATAACTCATAAGTACGTTTATGTTTAAAACGTGTTGCTTTTGCATCGTTATGAGTTTATTATTCTACTCTTAATATATTCAAATACATGTACGCTCTTACTTCTGCTTTCAGTAATTTATTCATGCCTGTGTTAAATATAACTTTAATTCATACCTTTATTAAAATGGTTGTTATATTTTTAGATGACAGTTGTCTAACATTATAACAGTTATCTTTCAATAGATCCAATAAGTAGCTACTTATTTTGTTTCTAAAAAATGTTCATGCCATTGAATGTATAAACGAGTATGTCATATAACATAATTATAATATTATTTAATACGATATAATATAATTCATCTAATATACGTATAAATACAAGATTTTCTTAAAAGTGATAGGACCAAAATGAAGTCATTTGACTGGTGTCCAAATATGGGATTGCAGAAGGTTGGGGTAGGTATTAGAGAAAAGTTTGTTCGATGACAAAACTCAAATTCCAAATTGTTTGCTTACCCGACTTGTAGCACTTATTATTACAGATTCTCCTCAAACATGACAACGAATCTGCAAATCTTTTTCTGTTGCATATTGCATATCTATAGGCATGTTATTTTGAATCAGAAAAGATAAATATATTATGTAGTGTATTTCATATATTATTTTATTATGCAAGATAAACTATAAATATAATATAAATCAAAATTAATTCAGCTGTCTCCAAAAATCTGCCAATTGGTTTCTTATTTTTCTTATCACTAAGCAAAAACATCAAATTAAAAATAATATAAGAATATTTTTATTTTGTATTTACTTCTTGTTCTTGTTCAATAATTCTTTTAAAAAGATTTTTTCAAATCTAATAAAATATGAAAAACGACATGACTATCTAAACTGCTTTTTATGCTTGAAAATTTGTTGTGTTATCGCCAGTACTTTTGGAGGGTATTTTTAACATTCGCAATACTTGGTGCGTGAAGTTTGCCATGATTAATTGTTAAAGAGGGTAGCACCGCTATTACGAAACTTGCCTCAAGACGGTATATAAGTCACTCGCCGGTCAGTAGGGCTCATTCGTATCGTGGAACTGCTAGCATCAAGAAGTGAAGTCGCTAGTGATTAGTGAATAGCGACTATAGTGGTTAATAAATTATACCGCGGGAAGTAGTCTTCTAATATCAGAAGTGGTTGTGAAACAACGCCTACCGCCATGCCTCAGCGAAAAAGGAAAACCCATAGACAATCTCGAAGAGCATCAACATGAAGTTCAAATACCGATTCAGTACCTCGACAAGTAGCAGCTCTGATGAGTATCACAAACGAAATAAATACGTCATAAATCACCTCACAGGCTGATTGGTTACTTTCCGTACAACTACAAGATCCAAGCATTTGTAGTATTCGAGATATCTTACAATCAGGAGAGGCCGAGGCAAACTTTTGGGGAATAAAATTTACAGACGAACAGAATATGGTAGACGCTGGCTCGTGTCTAGACAATGTATATGATATGCAAGGAGTAGAACAAAGTACCAGGCCATATAATAGCACAACATGTATGGAAAACATGAAACCATGGATACAACTAGGAAATAATGATTTGTAATCCAGATGTTATCAAAGGTTGATTAAAGGACGTCAATATGGTGGTGCAGTAGATATCCGTTGTGAACACTACTGTACCGGTAATGTGGTGATACACGTTTAGAGTGGCCTCAGGCATCTCTATTCTAAACCATGATTTACAAGTGACTTAAGACCTTCCGAAATAATGATTTGTAATCCGGATGTTATCAAAGGTTGATTAAAGATTGTCAATATGGTGCTGCAGTAGATATCCGTTGTGAACACTACTGTACCGGTAATGTGGTGATACACGTTTAGAGTGGCCTCAGGCATCTCTATTCTAAACCATGGTTCTGCAGTAGATATCCGTTGTGAACACTACTATATTGGTAATGTGGTGAATGTCTAATGTATTTGCTTCGAACATAGGATGTCAATATGGTGCTGCAGTAGATATCCGTTGTGAACACTACTGTATCGGTAATATGGTGATAAACGTTTAGGGTGGCCTCAGGCATCTCTATTCTAAACCATGATTTACAAGTGACTTAAAACCTTCCAAGGTTTAATGATCTTAATTACCGCACAGACATATAGAGACATCTTATGACACATATTATTTTTATATATTCTTTCTGAATCCAATGTACACATTCAGAAAAGAATAATTGTCATATAATCGTAAATTATTTACTAAGTGTTATTATTAATTATTACAGTTCTCAGCAATAACATCAGACTAAGACGTAATTCGAGGGCGAATACGTTGCAGGAAGGCCGGATGTTATCGCCAGTACTTTTGGAGGGTATTTTTAACATTCTCAATACTTGGTGCGTGAAGTTTGCCATGATTAATTGTTAAAGAGGGTAGCACCGCTATTACGAAACTTGCCTCAAGACGGTATATAAGTCACTCGCCGGTCAGTAGGGCTCATTCGTATCGTGGAACTGCTAGCATCAAGAAGTGAAGTCGCTAGTGATTAGTGAATAGCGACTATAGTGGTTAATAAATTATACCGCGGGAAGTAGTCTTCTAATAGTTGACCTTTTTATATCCAATTATAGCCTTTAAAACAAATTTAATATGAAAGTGCATTTAAGTATAATTATTATAAACATAATATTAATTATTAACATTGACATACTTCTCAAGTTGACTTGTAGTAGAAATAAAGTACAATATATCTTTAATGCAATTACAATATTAATTAATTAATTTTATTATCTTATGCATATACCGACCCCCCTCTGGAGACTTTGATGAATTTGAAAATAAAATGGAGGATATTTTAACAACACTTTGTAATAAAAACAAGTCGGTGATAGTGTGCGGCGACTTCAATGTAGATATATTACAAGTAACTTCGTGTAGTGTTCGTGAATTTAAGTTCAGACCACTGTGGTCAACAATTTTCTCTCTTAATTAATCATCAAATTGAAAGACCCCAAAAATTCACTTGTAGACCAATAACAAAAAATAGAAAGCTCACTTTTAAAAAAAATGTTGCGAAAATAGTTGTTAAAGAAAATGTAACCAATGATAATCCGAACAATTTATATAATAAAGTTTTCGATTTATTGTTAAATAAATTTAATAATATTTTTAAGCCAAAAACGTTTACGAAATACTTTAAAATTAAATTTAGTGATTGGGCTACCGTATGAATATATAGAAGCAGAGAAAGATTATATGATTTATATGGTGAGAGGCAATGGAATCATGATCCGGTGTTCTTAAATAGAGTTAGAAATTTCTCTAAAATATTTAAGAATGTTTGCGTACAAGCCAAGTCCATTTATATAAAAAATAAAATTTTTAATTCAGAAGATAAAATAAAGGCAACTTGGGATGTTTTATCTAGTTTTACTGGAAAATCTAGGGCTCCCAATGGACCTATAAAGTTAAAAATTGATAATATTGAAATAAATAAAGAATCAAAGGTGGTGGTCTCGTTTTGAGACCTTTTTTACTGAAATCCCAATAACAGTCACACGTAATTTAAATTCCTCATCATCTTTTGCAATCGCGGAATTGAACAAAAATGTTAAAGTCAATAATAAATATTTTGCTTTTAAACCTGTTTCATCAGATGAAATAGTTAACACATTTAGAACCTTAAATTCGAAAAAAACCGGTGATCTCTGGGGTATGTCAGTTAAATTGCTTAGCACTATTATAAATGATATTGCCCCTCAATTATCCCTTATTTTTAACAAATGTATCGAAACCGGTATATCTGGAAGATATGATGAAAAACAGTAAAATAGTTCCTTTGTTTAAAAGTGGCGATAGATTGGATCCCGAAAATTATAGGCCTATCTTTGTTTTACCGACCTTGAGTAAGGTCTTCGAGAAAATTATTTTAAATCAGATTTCACAGTTTATGTATGCATAGTGAACAATATGGTTTCACTGAAGGCAAATCAACGACTGATGCGGGTGCTGCGCTTCTTAAGCACATTTACGACGCGTGGGAGAAGTCGCAGAATGCAATTGGGGTGTTTTGCGATTTGTCCAAAGCCTTTGATTGTGTGGACCATTGGACGTTGCTATGCAAACTAAACCACTACGGTGTACGTAGCGCTGCGCTTGATCTTATTGCCTCTTACCTGAATCAAAGAGTCCAGACAGTTTACGTAAATAATTCTAAATCGTCTGGTTCTCACCTAAAGATGGGTGTTCCACAAGGATCTATTCTGGGCCCCTTTTTGTTTTTACTTTATATTAATGACTTGCCCTTTTTTGTTAAGGGTCTGTGTGACATTGTACTCTTTGCTGATGACACCTCGCTTATTTTTAAAGTTGAGCGTGATAGGATTAATTATGACGAAGTAAACAGTACTTTGTCACGAGTCCTGCATTGGTTCGAAATTAATAATTTAGTCTTAAATGCTAAGAAAACTAAAAGCGTAGAGTTTACACTTCCTAATGTAAAAAGTAAAAATTGTAACTTGCTTCTTAACAATGAAGTGTTAGAATTGATTGACTCAACAAAATTCTTAGGTATAACATTAGATAAAAAGCTCCAGTGGAACCCCCATCTCTCAACACTCGCAGCCAAACTCAGCTCCGCCGTCTTTGCAATTAGAAAAGTTAGACAATTAACGGACATTAATACGGCTCGACTTGTTTATTTTAGTTATTTTCACAGTATTTTATCTTACGGTGCCGGAGCCGGTGGTAACTTACTTATGGACTGACTACACTGACCTTTTTTTGTTTTGTAGTAATTGACGATTCAAAAGTGAGTGTAAATGCCTACTTGAATAAAGATATTTAGAATTTTGAATATAAACAGTTTAATAACACGTATTATAATTATTACAAATATAAAAATGAGCAATACTCTGTATGGGATCTGCAGAATTGTTAATTTTTAAAAATGATACAGAATATATAAGTTTCATTAGGTACAAATAAAAAAATTATGAATAAAATCTTTAAAGTAAGTTATAATTACTACTAATTACAGTGGAACTAATCTTTTAACTGTTGCCATGTTAATAATTATTTTGACTAAACGCTATTAATTTACTTTCATTTAAGGCATATAAATATGAAAGAATAATATTTTTTTAATTGAGTTTTTGCTGTAAATATATGATTAAAAATCAATTGCTTTCAACAATCAACCATGTTTAAATTTAATAATAAATTAGTTTTTAATATATTTCCAATCATAAACATGAGTCTGTTATGATATTGTTCGTTATTTGTATTGATGCTTCATGGGATCAAAATCATATGTACAGTTGTAATAAATTTGGAGAGCGCTATATGTGAAGTACCATAAGTACTTACATACATACCCACATACACACAGATATATTTATATGTAGATAGGATTAATGATCCAACTTAACATAACAAACCCAATAAAAATAAGATAAGAGTTTAGTTTTTCTAATATCCGGAGAAGGCATATAACCCAACAATATTACAGATTATTCATACATATTTAAATCAAGCACTTTCTCTTAAGTATTTTAAATAGTTTTTCAAAATGTTTTAAATTTAGGTATAAATTATGTAAGTTGGTATTTTATTGAACTTAAACATCATATATTACTCAGGGTCGTGGGATGAAAATAATTCTGCAATGTAATTTTATTCGATCACTATCTAATAATTTGCTTTTACGACTTTTATAAATAACCTGGATATACTGCAGGCTTACACTATTCGTAAGGAACTGATAGACGATTGCTTAGTGTAAGTTTCTCTGTTACACAATTTATTGCAAAATGTATCAAAAAGAATTTCAGCTTCGCATGAAAAAAGAATGTTCGGAAATGTGTTACGCTGATTGTATGGCATGTTTGTTGTTACTTTAATAATGCTAAAAGAGATATGTAGATGTATATTATGATATATTGATATTGATATGTTATTGAACTGCCATTTTTACTAGAAATTATACAAATATTTGTTTGTAATATTTCTATATAATTGTGATTATTAATTAAATATTTCTTATATTCTATCTATCATATTCTCACGAACCATGGAAACGCTGATTAGACGCAAGTGCATTGTAACATGTTAAAATACCAGAATGTAATATCCGAAACCTTTGTTTGTTACAATTATTTTTCTGTATTCTATTAAATAAAATTTACTTTATTACCTTCATTCTTGTCTCCAACTTTGAGCATGGAAGACGTAGTATATAATTTAAATATAATTATTAACTTTTAAATCGATAAATTTGTATTCTTTTAGATCCTCCGGGAGTGACCCACGTAATTCGTTGAATAACATTTACAATTTTAGTAGCACAAAATATTTATTATAAAAATTAGGTCCCATAACATAGGCAGTATAAGATAATAATAATAGTTTGGCATATGACAGCTTGTTTCTCGCGGTACCCCGAACTCACCAATGTTGATGACGTACAGTTAATAAAAAGATGTGCCATTACATTTTAAAGTACAAAAATGATACTTTTATACACCATTATAAATAAAGTTTTCGCCATTGTTTAGATAAACAGTTAAATTATTAGTTACAAAATGAAATAATCAAGCAGTTTATATATAAATTTGTGATCAGGATAGCTTTTGATTTTTAATTTTTTTAAATGTCAAGTCCAAATCAAACTTAATGACTTTGTAATGTTATCCAGAGAAGTTTACTCAAGAGAATATACAACAAAATGTGATATATTTTTTGTATATTTTTTTATAAAACGTAGTGTTTACATTATTCTGAAGTATAAGCAATATTATTGTACTGTTTCATTTTAACTCGTTCTAACATACTGATACAGTTTGATTAAACTGATACTTTGTATTTATTTATTTATTTATTTAGCTTCACGTCATATCCCTTACGGGTTAGCCAGAGACGACGGAGCGCAAAACGCTACGGTCCCTGCATACCTCTTTCGCCTCGGCCACAGACATCAACCTCTCCATACATGCCCTCCGGGGAGTCCTCATGCTTTTTACGTGACCTTCCTCCAGTATCATGGATACAGTGTTTTCGAAGGTCACTCGAGGCCTCCTCCTTTCTCTCTTACCGCTCACTTTTCCTGTATAAATCTTTTTTACCATTCTTTCATCACTCATTCGTTCGATGTGCCCAAACCACCTGAGCACGTTCTTCTTCATTCTCACTGCAACATCTTCACTAGTATCTGCCATTCTGTGAATCTCTTCATTGCGGATTCGGTCAGTTAGGCCCACTCCGCATATTCTGCGAAGAGATCGCATCTCCACAGCATTCATATTTCTTTCATTCTTCTTCTGTGTTACCCACGTTTGGTTGCCGTATAACAGCGTGTACAGCCAAACGTGCAGCTATGCTGACGTTTCGGCGTCTCAACAATGCAGCCACGGCACCGTTGACTCTGTTACCGGCAGCAATACGCTTTTCCACATCCATTTCGTATCTTCCGTCTCTGCTAAACATACTTCCCAAATATACCACTTCATTCACTTGTTCTATTATCTTACCATTCACGTTGATCTTACATTCTGTTCTTTCTTTATTTCTTTCAAATATCAGAACCTTCGTCTTATCTGCATTCAGGTTTAGACCATTATTTTCACACCCATCTTTCAGAGTGGTGACCAATGCCTGCAGATCGCATTCTGATGATGCAATGAGCTCTGCATCATCTGCGTATAGCAAGCAATTGACTTTAAGGTCACCTACTTTCACTCCAATTTCACTGTCTTTCACGCCTTGGCATACTTTGTAAGCTTTATTTTATTAACATATATTATGTTATATTAATATCATTCAACATTATATTGTAGATAGGTACAACATTTTTATGGGGCGAGAAAGTAAAACATCATATAATCAAAATTGTTACATATTTTTACTAAAACTACTAGGTTTACATAAAGGCGCGCGATCTACCGTTGTCGATATGCAGTTACATAATGCGGCGTATGTGGTGGATGCTCGAGCGAGGGGGGAACGGTGAAACGTGAGAGACATTAGAAGCTCGGTTCCATAGGTTCGCCACACTTTTATTTTAATATAAGACATTCCTGACTAAAATTTTTAGGTATTAAAAAAAATGTTACCTATTTATTCGAATCCACAAATATTTTGAGTTACATATTTGTTTACAATATAGTATTGTATTCAACTAACGTTTACTATTCATCTAAAACCACAAAATCTAAAACAGGTTATAACTTATTAAGTATGGTGAATAGAACATAAAACTTATATTAGGCAACAGCATCTGTAATTTATTGGTTACATAATAACAAAGTCTCATAGATTTAATTAATTCGTATACCCGCTAACATGAGATCACTCTTACAGAGAAAATCGGGACGAAGTAACTATTATTGCTTCATTTGATGCCCTACATACCTTCACATCATGTTGTTGTTGTTGTTGCTTTTGCTAAATACTCTCTCACTTTGGATTTCAAAGTAATAGATGTTGTTCTCAATTACAACTTTAACCGGTTCTTCTTTAAAAAGTCTAGTTACATTGTTAGCTGAAGTTAAAAGTTTCAATAAATAGCTACATATGTAATTTGTGTATCATACTCATTAAAACCCTTGTATATGTCGTACACTTATAGAATATATCTATAGTATATCTTTTATATACATCAATATTGCCTCGTCTCGTCAAAAGGACCGTCTCCATCTATAAATAATTGGGTTGCAAAAAAACGGTTATTAAAATATACTTCAATAAATCGTAGTTTACTTATACAGCAGCTATATTAATTAATTTAATCAGAAGGTAAAGGTGAAATATTATGTTAACTGGTTTATGATTCCTAAATTATAATTTATAAAACAAGGTAAATTCTGAGTATATATATAATTTATAATTAATTCCATTATCATATTAAAATTCTCACAATTGCTTTTTACTTTTCAATAAGCACTTCATAAAATGATCAGCATTATGTTTGTTTTATTTCTTATTAAAAAATTTGCAAATTCTTGCTCAAACCCATGTTTTTAAAAAGTCGAAATAATATGAAGAAAAACATGACGAAAAATATTTCAACGACATTTTATACTTGAAAATTGTTTGTTTTGTTGATTTTTTTATCTCTGATCATCTTGATTGCCTTTGAAAAATAAATCGTACATGAAAGTATATTTGATAATTAATAATTATGGTAACTTTGTACACAATATTATTTTTAATAGTGTTTTCGACTTAGCTTCTTTACAGCATATTTACTTGATTATCACAATTTTTAATTAACAGCACGATTAGATAGAATATATAATTCGTTATTAATATCTAGGTAGAGCCTTTACTTAATAAAAACTCAAATCTTTAGCATTCGTTCCAAAGATATTTTCACTTTAATGATAAGCATTTCTTCTGCACCACATTATGACCAATTTTTAAATAATATTGATTTTTTTTGCGTCAACGTATTTTACACACTATTTATATATTACAAGAAAATATTATTTTGTATGACTGATATAAATATTGTTAGCCGAATAATAGACCTGAAGAACAAGTGGTGGGGCAATGTCCTTATAAACGACCGCGCGCTCATTTCAAGCACCTATTCGTATCGGATTCTCTTGCGAGCGGCAGCTCTGCCCGTTTGATCAGTTAAATACTTTAATTGTGATAGTTCATTAAAAGCTTAATTTACATTTTGTATCTATGATTGTTTAAAATTAGTTTTGTTTTGTAATTTTATTATTAAATAAAATATTTAGTAGTAGTGTACAAGTGATTATTATTATTTTGTTCTTTTTCCACCTCTGGTCTCTAAGATCAGAAGTGGGATAATAAGATTCGCGTGTCCTAGTTCGTACCTCCTGACTTGATATTGTTTTTGACTGTTCAAACAATCGGCGATATATTCTTTCTTCTTCTCGTCTTTTTTATACTTACCCTCATTGAAAAAAAAAAAGAGAACAAATTAGTGATTTATCTGTACGTAAGTAAAAGTGAAGTGATAAGATAACAACAGGTTTGGTGAGTATGTTCCAATTTATTTTCAAACAGTGAATAGTGGTTTATTTGCTGATATATTGTGTAATTAATACCTTTGCTTTTCGTTTAAAATAGTTCTATTTTGTTATTTTGTTGTAATTACCCTCTTATTTGATTATTGTCTACCCTATTGTAATTTTAATTTGAGTTACGCCTAATTTTATTTTTCTTTGAAAAAAAATGCCTAACAAAAAACAGAAAAAGTAGAAATCGCTCGCGTAATCGCAGTTCGCATTTTAGTCAACGTGATTCACGTTACAGACGACGCAGCCCCTCTAGCAATGTTTTAACCGAAACAATGCAACAAATTTTGAATAGATTGGCATTACTAGAGGAACAACAGCATCCGGTTTCATCAGAACAAAGGGACCGGAGTGACTTTGCTTCCGCGGCGACGGTAGCAGGGTCAGCTGCCATTGTTGTCGCCGAACCTGTGACGGAGACCCGATCCGAAAATTCAGCGCCACCTCCGTCACGATCAAGCGCTTCCAAGCCTGTGAGCGAGGTTCAAGAGCGTGAAGAGCAAACGGCTTCAGTGACCCTGTCCCCACCGGAGTGTCCCGCTAGTACCGCTGTGGACCACGTCAACGCAGCTGATCGCATTATCGATGCGATACGTTCCATTAATATGCCGGTGAGATCTAACCAATCTTATTACATTTCAAATTTTGATCCAAAAGTCAATGATATAGAGGTTTGGTGCGAAGAAGTAGACCGTGCTAGGTGTGCTAATCATTGGGGCGATCATGAATGTCTATCTCGTATTGGAAATTGTTTACAAGGAGAGGCCAAAACGTGGCTTAATGAATGGGTAACGAACGACCGTAATTGGAGTAACTTTAAAAAAGAATTTACACCGTTGTGTCCACGAAAACTCGATATAGCGAATATTTTATACGAAGTTATGAGTATCAATTCTGATAAGTTTCCCACATACGCAGATTATGCTCGGCGGTCCCTTTTAAAGTTACGCATCGTTAGAGGATTAAGTGATGAATTGATATCGGCAATAGTTATACGGGGTATTACTGATCCTCAAATTCGCGCGTCGGCCACTAATGCCAAACTAATGCCAAATGAATTAGTAGAGTTTCTTTCTATTTATATTAAACCCAGAACTTCAAATTTTAACACTAACTCGAGTGGGTTACGTCACAATCGTTCGTTTAACAACAGCTATGGGGTAGGTGATCGCAAACGGCGATTCGAGTACGGTAAATGTTTTATATGTGGTAAACACGGGCACAAGCAGTCGCATTGCTTTAAGAAACCTAAGACAGCTCCCAGTAATGAAATTAACAGTAAATGTAATGATATTGTTGTAGCAGTTATACAAAGAATCCCGGTCGATATTCTTATTGATTCTGGTTCTAGTATATCACTAGTTTCTTCTTCCTTGTTAAAACATTTTAAATATGGGAGCAAGCCTGCTTTTAGAGTTTTGCGAGGCATCGGTGGTCAAGAAATAGAGTCGACTTATTTTGCAACCTTACCAATAGAATTTAGTGAAATTACTTTAGAAGTAGATTTACACGTCGTTCGTTCCGAGTTTATGAATACTCCAATTATAATCGGCACCGATGTCTTGAATCGAGAAGGTGTTACGTATATTCGAACTCGCGATCAGCAATATATTTCATGTGAGTCTAATATCAAACATGATGTTTTAGTTACTACGCAATCCTCAATTAGAACCGACTTAATGGGTGCAAAGTTACAAAAATTACTTGATGTAGTACAAGAATTTTCAAGTTTTTTAATTGATGGTACAGCTACTTCGACCGTTAATACCGGCAGTATGTCTATTAAGCTAAATAGTAAAACGCCCGTCCATTATAGGCCGTACCGCTTATCCTATAATGAAATTTTAAAAGTTCGTGAGATTACTCGAGATCTTATGGTAGAGAATATTATACGGGAGTCAGAGTCGGAATATGCCAGTCCGATTCTTTTGGTAAAGAAAAAGGACGGCTCAGATCGTATGTGCGTGGACTATCGTAAATTAAACGAGATCACGATAAAAGATCGTTTCCCACTGCCACTAATAGATGATTGTATTGACCGATTGGGAAGACATAAGTTCTTCACCAGCCTCGATATGGCTACCGGATTTCACCAGATAAGAGTAAATGAGGATTCTATACACCTCACAGGATTTGTCACACCGGAAGGTCATTTTGAATATTTAAAAATGACTTACGGTTTAGCAAACGCTCCTGTTGTTTACCAAAGAATTATCTCAAAAACGCTTCGTCAACACCTTGAATCTGGTGAAATCCTGGTCTATGTAGATGATGTCTTGATATTAAGTAGTACAATTGAGGAAGGATTGACGAGATTACGAAACGTACTTCAAACTTTAACAAATGCCGGATTTTCTATTAATTTAAAGAAATGTTCTTTTTTGTCCACTAAAATAGAGTATTTAGGACGCACTATAAGCCAAGGTCAGGTACGACCGAGCGAACAGAAAGTAAAAGTTTTAATTGAAGCACCTATTCCGAAGAACGTCAAACAAACTCGCCAATTATTGGGCTTAGCAAGCTACTTTCGACGATACATACCCAATTTTGCTTTGAGAACCACTTCCATTACAAGGTTAACAAAAAAGGATGTGCCGTTTAGTTGGGGTAGTGAACAAGAAAACGCACGACAAGATATTATCAAGCAGCTTACGAGCGAACCCGTGTTGGCTATTTTCGATCCCAAGCTACCCATAGAGGTCCATACGGACGCCAGTTCCGCCGGGTATGGCGCGGTGCTTTTCCAAGTTCACGATAACGCACATAAGCTAGCGATAGGATTTTATAGTAAAAGAACTCAGGGTGCTGAGTCAAGGTATCATGCATATGAGCTTGAAACTTGACCCAGCATCTTATTGGGAAGCTGTCAGAAGGACAGTTAGATTCAAATCATTATGTCCATAAGAATGATCTTTTGTACTACAAATATTGTCCGATAGGAGAGGAAACTAAGCTTCTTTGTTTTGTGCCAAAAGGGCATAGGCTCAGTTTGCTTAGGATTTTTCACGACGAACATGAGCATCCTGGAGTTGACAAAACGTTGGAACTTATAAGAAAACATTTTTGGTTTCCCTCTCTTAGGTCATTTGTAAAGAAATACATAGACCATTGCCTAATATGTGTGACGCATAAAAAGGTTCCGAGAGCCCCTCACCAATTTATACATTCCTGGGAAAAACCATGTAATCCCTTTGAAGTAATTCATGTAGACGCTTTAGGTCCATTGCCCCAATCAAACGGTTACAAGTATATTTTAATTGTTATAGATGCCTTTTCAAAGTATTGTTTATTGTATCCTATGTTCAATCAAGATTCTACCGAATTAAAACAAAAAATGTATAATGTAATCTCATTATTCGGAACTCCTAAGCTAATTGTAGCAGATCGTGGTAGAATGTTTCAAAGCTCTGAATTTACTAAACTTGTAACGGAGTTGGGCATTGATATGCATCTCATAACACCAGAGATGCATCATTCAAACGGGCAAGTTGAACGTTACTGTCGAACTTTACTAAATATGGTTCGCATCGAGTGTAACCATCGACAGCACAAATGGTCGGATGTCATGTGGCGCTTACAATTAGTCTTGAACATGACTAAGCAAAAAACCACCAGCTTATCGCCTCTGAATTTACTTGTGGGAATTGAAGTGGCTACACCCGTGATACGTAATCTGATACGTGACATCGCCTTGGAAAATGCAAATCCAAATCGCGAAGCATTAAGAGAAATGCGTCGCCAACGAGCTACCGAACGTCTGAAAGCCAATCAAAGTCGACAAAACGAGACTGTGAATGTTAACCGCAAACCCCCTCGATTATATGAAATTAATTTTTGTTTTTGTTATAAAACAGGCACAGACAACTGGCAAGCTTGATGCAGGCATGCGCGGACCATACCGTGTAGTAAAGGTGCTTCTCCATGGTCGATATGAGCTACAGCTGTTAGCGGGTTTATACGGAAAATATATTCAAGCTGTGGCAGAGTTTATGGTGCCATGGTGTGGAGAATGGACTCCGGATACTTGTTCTGCATTTTTTGTCAGTGAGTTCTATTCGTGTGACACGCTAACGTCGTGCCTATGTCATACGGTAATTATGTATGTGTACCTGTGTATAATAAGCTAACGTAGTGCCTATGTTATACACGAGATGTAGATTGACACATGATAAGCTAACGTCGTGCCTATGTCATGTAGTCGTTTATGTTTAAGTTGACAAGCGTCATTCTATTTGTGATTTCTATTCGTATGATACGCTAACGTCGTGCCTATGTTATACGGTAATTATGTATGTCTACATGTGTATAATAAGCTAACGTAGTGCCTATGTTATACACGAGATGTAGATTGACACATGATAAGCTAACGTCGTGCCTATGTCATGTAGTCGTTTATGTTTAAGTTGACAAGCGTCATTCTATTTGTGATTTCTATTCGTATGATACGCTAACGTCGTGCCTATGTCATACGGTGATTATATACGTCTATATGTGTATAATAAGCTAACGTAGTGCCTATGTTATACACATGTAGATTGACACATGATAAGCTAACGTCGTGCCTATGTCATGTAGTCGTTTGTCTTTTGCTTGTACTATGTGAACTATGTTAACGAAGTGCCTATGGTTCGTGTCTAATGGCGCACTGTGAGTATCTATGCTAACGTCGTGCCTATGGTATACTACACAGTTGTGTCCGTAAGAAAATAGTCTTTTTTTTTCTTTTTTTCAGGTAAAGAAAATTCTATAAATAACTGTAGTGAACAATCCTGTTACTTTTATTTCAGATGCAGACTGTAATTATGATGTTTCGGAGTCCACGCATGAGCAAACCACTATGGGTTATGACACTCATTCGATACCACAACCTGTGCCTAGCAATTCTAGTACAACTGTTAGCCATTAGTCTGAAAACGGGAGGCCGAGAACGTCCTCCAGTCAGGAGAGGCCGTGTTAGCCGAATAATAGACCTGAAGAACAAGTGGTGGGGCAATGTCCTTATAAACGACCGCGCGCTCATTTCAAGCACCTATTCGTATCGGATTCTCTTGCGAGCGGCAGCTCTGTCCGTTTGATCAGTCAAATACTTTAATTGTGATAGTTCATTAAAAGCTTAATTTACATTTTGTATCTATGATTGTTTAAAATTAGTTTTGTTTTGTAATTTTATTATTAAATAAAATATTTAGTAGTAGTGTACAAGTGATTATTATTATTTTGTTCTTTTTCCACCTCTGGTCTCTAAGAATATATATATGTCTAAATTTTGTATCAATAATGGTTTAAGTCAAAAGTCTAAGACATAGACTTTTATGAATTTAACCAATAGTAGTTAAGCTAAACAACTAATACTAAAATATTAATATAAATGCGTATACAATAAAAATAAATACATTGTTTGCATAATGATAACTCTTAAAAATTTTGTATATTATTTAATATATTTATTTTATTGCAGAAACTACTCTTGTGGCAAGAATTAGAACGGGTATAAAAATATAATAAACGAGGGTTAGCTACGTTTCATATACCTTAAAATCAAATTAATCAAGTTAAGCTTTAACATTTATTAAAAGATTTTAATATAGAAATTATTTTAATATAGAAATTAATATAAATAATTACATTATTTGCTGATAATATAACATTATTAATATTCTGATATTAGGTAGTTTGCTTATAAGAAATTAATTGTATTATTTATGCAAAAGTAAAAAAAAGTTGTTCCTAACTTTAAAAGTATTAAGTAAATATATTATAGAGCATTAGTATTAGTAATACTCCTAGAAGTGGTACATCTGTTTAGTTCTGTGCTTTAACATATAGTATAAGCTAAAACGTAAACGCAATATATATTATATTTTATTATATATATATATATATATATATATATATAATAGTATATATAATAATATAAAAATATATGTTCTGAACACATACAATATATTATTTTCAGAAAGCATACCAATGTTTAAAATATTTAAAAGGGGAGTATCACACTAAAATTAATTTATCAATCTATTATTTTAAACCTTATATGAAATATACAAAAGCTTATGAATTTAAATAATTAGTAAGATGTCATTCTAATACGTATTCATATTTTGTTGTTATTACTATTCGGCTTTTATATAATGTTTTTCTCTTGAATTATCAACTTAAAGTATAATAATATACGATAACGAGCAATTGGCAGCTTTAAATGGTTATGGTAGCGTTTCCTCTTTCCGGCAAGTCCTACATAACCGATTGATTGAAGATATAAAATTAACAGTTCACTTAAACATTATATTTGTGCAAAACCTGTATCTAAATGTGGTTGATACGAATTATAGCTGAATCTACAAACTCATAAGTTGATATTTTTCTACAAAGTTGTGTGCATTTGTTTGTTTTTGTTTCTATTGTACCCCTCATTTCTTTATCTGCATTTTTTTTCGGTTGACTGATAGAGGATGCTTTAGCATTAAGTCCACCACTTGTATATTTTTTTGTTGTACAATAGAGTTTTTAATTAAAATAAATAAATAAATATAAAAAAAAAATTAAAACTAAATTACTGCATACATTTAAAACTGAGGAACACGCAGCATTTGTAAAATTATCTACGTACCTACAGAACTAGTTTTCAGTAGGTTCCGTTTCGAAACATATTAAAAAAAATAGCTAACCCCATAATTATTTATTTAATTTTTATAGTCTCAAAAACTTATTGACATATTACTTAGGTTACGTATACACTCTGTTCAGGTTTAACATATTAGATTTAATTATGTCTATCAGCTTATGTAATAAAAAATCAATAAGAAAGATTCATGATCTTTTGTCTTTTTTAATAGAAAAACATTATTTTCCGTTAAAATTCTAAAAATTATTTATAGGAAAAATACAGAACAAAAGCTTCTTAATAAATTAACCTAAAAACATATATTTTCTATTTTGACAATTATTATTAAAATATTATAAAATAGTTTGTTAGATGCATTATTCAAGAGTGCTTATTTTATCTAGGCATTAAACAGACATCTACATTCTCCAGTCTCATTTGAACATGTAGTTTTTTATACTTAATGCCACCTTGACCGATAATTGTTTTTATTGTAAAATTGCGTAATAAGTAAATTAAACCACATTTCGCTTGCATCTGAGCATAGCGCATACCAACACAAACTCTGTTACCCTTGCCGAAAGTCATATTTGTAATATCTAAAATTTTATGTCTATTGTCCCGAGAAAATCTGTCAGGTTTAAATACTTCTGGCTCTGGAAAGAATTTTGGATCATGTTGAAATTCAAATACTGGTATGAATATTTTGGTACCTTTGCTGATTTTTATATTACCAACAGGTAAAATTGTATCTTTGACACATTTTCTTGATAAAAATCCAACAGATGGGTGCATTCTCATAGCTTCATTAAGCGCCATATCAAGATATTCCATTGTAGCAATAATATCATATGATAATTTTCCGTTATGTTTTTCGAAGGTATCATCAATTTCCCTATGAATTTTCTCTAAAATGTCACAGTTTTTACCAATTTCTACCAATGTAGCAAACATTGCTGTGGCAGTCGGTTCTACTCCGGCAATGAAAAAGAAAAAAGCCTGTGCAGCAAGAACCTCATCTGTAGGTTCCAATTCAAATCCAGTTTCAGGATCTTTAAGCTTTCCATTTTTTTGTAACGAAACACAAATATCAGCAAAATCATGTTTTATTAAATTATCACGTTCACGTTGGCGAATAACTTGTTTAATTGCACCGATAAAGAAATCTTCAAACCGTTTAAAAAAATTTATATTTAATAGTTTAAATAATGTGTCAGATAAATTTGAAATAGCTAAAACGACATCGTCTTTTAAATTTGATTGAAAAGATTGCTGTGCTACTTTAAGAAAAGGAGAAGTAAAATATGATTTTGCGTTAACTCCTAGGACTGTTGCAGTAATAGCAGCGCTACAAAAAGTAGACAGTGTTATAAATGTATTTCCTTTTCTTATTTCCGGGTTTTCTTTTAAAAACTGCACAAAATCTTTTGAACTTTTATCCATAATATAGAACATTTTTTTTTGTTTGGAAGCAGTAAACATAGGTGACAAGCTTTGGCGTAACAATTTCCATTTTTTACCATATAAAAACAAAATATTATTAGCCAATTTATCATCTTCATTAACCTCAATACCTCGATGATTGAAGGAGTTAAAATCAGTTATCAGCACACTTTTGACGTTAACAGGGTCTTTAACATACAGAATGGGTGTTAGAAATGTTCCAATTCCAACAGCAGGCTCATTTTGGTATTTTATATAAATATTGTTTAAGTGCAGGAAGAAAGCTTTGTCATCTATTAAATAATCCCAAAGGACACCCATTACCTTATTCTTCTTATAGAAGGCAACGCCACGTTTCTTCCAATAATATTCATTATATTTACCATTCAAATAAACAACAAATGTGATTATAACACTGACTATTAATACTATTAATAACATATTAAATACTCAATTAGAACTTATTTGCGATAAAGTTAAAAACTTTATATCCGTGGAGAGTAATAATTGACGAGTTATCGTCATAGAAGTTATTTTATTATTTGTTTAAATTTACATATATGTTAGCTTATATACCTGGCATCTGACAATTAATTAACCCGGTGTTACCATAAACGTTATGTTTTTATTCAATCGTTAAGCGAGAATAAGGTATAATACAAACAATAATATTAAAAATGAATTAAGCATTGCTGTTAAATGGTATGATTCAGATTATACTAACTATGTAAAATTTGTCATATTTTCTTATATTTTCTATGAGAAGAATATGACGATTTATTGTATACTGTGGTATATTATTCTGTTAGTATGACCATTAAAAAAATCATAATGTTGATTGAAACTTTTAAAAGCTTAATTGCAGAGTAAAAGTAATTAACACACATTAAATTTATTCATCTCTTTTAAGTTTTCAATTGTTTCCAGCCTTAATGCAGTTATAATAAATGACATCATCTCTCGATTTATATTATCTTGTTGTAATACTGCTTCTTACATCGTAATTGTACAAACGTATAAAGATCATGGTAATCCATTTAAAGAATATATCTCAATTTACATATTTTAATATATTATTCAAAAATCATAAATATCATTTGCTTACAACAATTTTCTAGTACCTTGATTCTTAACATAGAAATTATAATTTTATTGCTTTCAATAAAATTTGTCAATGTTATTATAATGGTGATGTAATTAAATGCACTTTTAATGTGGGTTTATTTATAAACTAGCTTAGTCGGGTCCACTTTTCTGATAACATTCATAACAGATAACAACCATATTTAGCTTATAAAGTATTTAAATTTATTGGTTATATTTGTCTTGAAAATGAATTTAGAATGATAAGTAAATCGAAACGGGCAAGAATCAAATCTGTAAAACTTTTGGGAAACGGTGCCGTCACTTTACCAATCCACCAACCGTGTCGCTATCCGTCGTAATAGTCCAACATTCTATTTAGAATCGTCTTTATAAAAACGGACGCGCGATCTATTAGGCCTCTTTCTTAAATTCTAACCAAAATTGCTAACGACGCTTTTATTATATACAGTTCTTTGAAAAGATACCACAACGAAATATGTCTTTTAAAAATATGTTTATTTATGTTAAGCTTATTTGAATTTTTAATAAATATATAACTAAAAAAAACGTCCTTCGCGCGTCTCGCAAAAATGTTTATGTTTTAAAATAATGACAAATTGACACACAATTTGTTTGCCTTCGTAAATATCGTTATTATATAAATTTATCACTACATTTTGATAACTTTGTTGCATGTAAAAGAATCATGGTATACATTAATTTCACCACTTCTGGTCTTCATGCATAATACAAGGCGATAGAGGAATCAGTTTTCCTCAGGATAAGCAGCAGCGTCCTTTGCGTACTATAACACTACGCTGCGATCGCAAACAAGTATGCCAAGCATGGCAATTATGCCATATCCCCTTATGGTTCACTATCATTTATGGGAGGCTTGTGCAGTGGGAATCTGTAGATTGACGAGTAAAAGAACAAGATCTGTAAATATAAATAAAATATGTAAATATCACCTATGGCTGTGACATATATTTTTAAAAGTGTGATTATTTTATTTTATTATATAAATGACCACATTAACCTTAAGAAAAAAACCTTGAAAACTTATCACGGTATATTAAACTTAAATATACACTCCGCTCATTAATATTTAGCCTTGTTAAACCTTAATACTTATTATTGTTTTTTATTTTTTTTTATGTAAGAGAAGGGCAAACGAACTTGCAGATCACCGTTGATGTGTGATCACCGCTCGCCCATGAACTCTTGCAACATCTGAGGGTTCACAAGTGCATTACTGGTCTTGGAGATACGTGTAGTGGTATATGCCTTTTTTGAAGGTACTTATGTCGTATCGATCTGGAAATACCGCCGAAGGAAGTTCGTTGCACAGTTGAGTGGTACGTTGTTAAAAAGACCTTAAACCGCACAGTGGAAGATCGCCACGCATTCAGGTGGTATGGATAGTAAAGGGGACGATGGCGAGCTGTGCGGAGATGAAATACGGCGGCAGGCATCAGAGCGAATAGATCCTCGGAACACTCCCCGTTGTAAATGTGGTAGAAGACGCACAAAAAAGCCACGTCTCAACGCAATGCCAAAGAGTCCAGCCGTTCGCAGTTACGCACACAAACACGCACGTACGAACAATCACACTTACATACACATATTTTGCATCTCAATGTTTCTGTTTCCGTGAAGTACTTTTTTTATTATTCTTTTTAATCGGATTTTAAACATATTAGTGTAATCCTAGGTAGTCTTATTCATAAGCAAATGTTGTACAGATCTTTAATTTTCTAACACTGTTGGATTAATAAATAAATAAAATAAATAAAACAATAAACACAATTTTCTTTTGTTTGTAAATTGAACATTATTGTATCAAATATTATTCATAGTTTGGTAGGATTTTTGGTCTTATGATATGTATATATAATTTATGGTATCATTAAAACAATAGGTGCACTTTTAGATTAGCCAATAAATGAATATCATATAATTCTTGTTACAAGTAGTTGTACGGTTATACACTTATAATTTATTTCTATAAGATTCTTTGAAAATATCGTTTTATTTGATACACAAATTCCTCTCAATAAATGTAAATATGATTTATTAAACTTCTAATTTTTACTTTATTTAAATTAAGGTTAATATTTATATATTAAAAATTTATATATTAATTAATTTTAAATTAATAATATATAAATTTTGTCGTCCTTTGTGTAGCTCATAGTTTCTAGTTTATACCAAGAGGACGGCTTCTAATTATAGATTGAACAATATCTTTGTGTGATTTTCGGTTTTCAAATATGACTTACCCGGGAAATTAATCGTAGGCTACAAGGCGATAGATCCACCCTCTGATGATGTCATAAAATAGAACATTGTTGGTGGAAATTGGATACGTACAGACACCCTTTTGGAATATATGGGCCTTATCGGTTTATAATTCAGTTATTGATTTTTAACATAAGTTAATTAAAATTGCATATGTATTTATAAGAGAATTGGTTTGCTTATATTTTGAATTGTATATATTAAAGAAACAACCGTTATATCAAATTAGTACTCTGTAAATTTAATATACGTTATTAATTTTTAAAATGTAATAGTATTTTAATCACTTTCATGAATAATAAATAGGGTTTCGTTGCATATAAAAATCGTTTGAAGCTGCCTACAGTTTAACGATTACTGAGAACACGAGTTATTGGAAAGCTATTATATAACAATTTACGAGGAAATAGTTTCGTCGTCCTAATTGATATTACTTGACATTTTTCTCTCAATATAGAAAACATTTTGTTATTTATTACTTTAGAGCTAAGGAACTCCTTAATAACAATTCTATTTTATGAAATAAAATTATTACATTTTACAGGGGTTTTTACAGGAAAAAAAAATGTCATTGCTCTAAATCGAAATGTTTAAAAAAGATGGCCGTAATAAAGAATTAATTTGAAATTTTTATACCAACAATTGCCATCCATACGAGAATCAATTAACGCCATTCATAATCTGAATCCTTTTACCCACAATGTGATTTTACTTGATGCGTACATTTACTTTATTATCTTCATAAGGTTTTTTATCAATAATATTTTTATAGTTTATAATTTATTATTTTTTAAATTAATATTATATTATTACAAATCTCCAATTTTGATTTTGGATTAGGATCTTTAAAAAATATAAGTTAGGCAAACAATACAGCCAGTTACAATTTTCTAAAAATTTTCTAAAAGCCAGTTACAATTTTCTAAAAGTGAATATAGTATTATTCAATAAATCCTGGCACGAGTATTAACATAAGTATAAAAAATTAACACGTTTAAAAAACGGTAACGCAAGCGTCCATGATAAAATTTGCATGTGATTCTTAGGAGAATATGGGAACAATTTATTTTTTAAATTTCGTTTAGCATATGGTTATAGTAGCTATAACTTGCCTCATATATTTTTTGAAAAGGATTTTAGATTGTTAAATTTGCTTTGTAGGAGTAAATTTTTATATATTTGATGACGAGTAACTTTAAAACCTATTATCGTGTATATGAAATGTTAAAAAAATATTTTTGTGCCGTTTCTAATTGTAATATAGTAAGTTAATACGCTTTAGTACTTTAATGTTTAGTTGAACATACGAATCTATAAATACAATAATATTTTAACAGATGTAACACAATTGTTCAATTACTCCAGTCTGCTAGTTCGTGAGTATTGTGCCGTGATCACGGTGGTACTGATACTGGTGGTAATGGAACTATATTTAGGTATTTAATATAATAAAGTCGCTAATTATAACTGGCGTTTGAGGATTTTTATCGAAAACAACATGTGTACAATGAATAGTAGTTAATATTTAAGTAAATTGTTGTAGAAACAAAAATAAATTTATTAATGAAATAATAACCTAATTATATCTTTAAAACGTTTCATTCATATAATATGAAGAGCATACAAAGGCAACCCAGAGCTTAACATTTAATTGCCAATTTCCCAATTTTACGATTTGAATTTGTTGAATGTGACATACTATTATGATTGAAACCGATTTCTGTGATTTTTTTAATTTTATAGTGATTTAAGCAATATTGTTTGCTGAAATTTGAACATTTGAAATACTTTTTCTTTAATCATGTGTTAATCATCGTGTTCTCGTCATAATTTTCAAAAATCTAAAGTAATCGTCTAAAGGGTGACAGTTCCAATTCAATTCAATTTGTCAGAACGATGCCTAAATAAGGTAAATTTAAATATTTACAAAAAAAATTATAGACTTGTAAAAACAATTATAAAACGTTTTTTGTCTCGTTAACCCTAAAAATATTTTTCTTTAACAGATATACTATAAATAATGTAAAAAGAAGGACATTACATGCAACCAGTGACCTCCGTAAATCCGTGCCCTTCGGTCTTTGTGAAATTACCCTTAATAAATATAGCATTCTATAAATAAAATCAACTTAATCTCCTAATTAAGACTAATTTTATTATTTCTTGTATGTTTTCCAGGCACAGATTTAGCACTACTTATATTTAATACGTTACATTTTATACGAAGACAGTATTATTGAAGGTCCATTAGCTTTTAAATTATTAATTAATCTTTTTATACAGAAACAATCATTTCTATAAGATAACTGGTTAGTATAGCATAATTTAAAGAAAATGGTAAGCATAAAGTAAAAGGACAAGTCCTAACTCGGTCACTGACATCAGCTTCCAGCCCAGTAGGTTGTACCTAAGATACTGATTTTTCTCAGAATTTCTGTAGATTATCTAAATGAGAATAAGTAAAAAATAGATAAGATAAACATTACTTAAAATAATATAACATTACCATTTCACAATATTTTCATTCGAAAACGAAAACTAACTTTGCTTAATGTTATTTAAGTTGGAAAACATGTTTATTAAAATAAAGTTGACTGACATTAGACCCTCGGATTACTTTGCGGTGATTAATTAAATGATCATGGGCGATGTTTACTATAATATACCTTAGGCTATGGAAATACCCTATTTTTATAGTTAGCTTTTAGTCAACAGTTTACATTGAACATTACTTTTTAAAGAACGAATTTTTAATATTTATGAGTTGTTCAAAGTTCTTTGATATCGATTTAGATATAATAAAATCATACGACAGAATAAGAATAAAATCATAAGACAAACACGATAATCACTTCTGTACCTTTTTCATTACATGTTACAATCATTTAAATGTATTTTCTTTCCTTTATGGCATATATTAATGCTGTGGTGTTACGAGTCTCTTTATTTCTTTGCTGCCGCTTGTGCAGCTCTAATTATTATTATTGTGTAGGACTTATTTCCGGATTTCATTTATGAAAATATTGTTGTTATTTTCTCAACTACTGCACCCATTGTGTAAAACCCCCACTATAGATAAAGTAGATAATAGACTTATTTTATAATCATTACTTTTATTAATTCATATTGATTTTAGATACTATAAGACACTGTGTTTCAGAATTTCTTATCATTGAGTATATATATAATATTAGTTTTGGAGGAACTGGATTGCAAAAGCATAATCCCTTTTGATTATACTACTACAACTGTGAATTTTATTGGATGTCGGGAATATCCGTCAACATATTAAATATAACTTTAATAATAGCTTATGGATTAAAAAGATAAATGGAACATAAACCTAGTATTTAAATTAGTTTTAACTAAGTAAAAAGTTAACTATGTATTTTGAAGTGTCAGCAACAAACCTTATTAAATGTGAAAACGCAAATTTATTTCAGTCTTATTACAGCACAAGTATCCTTAACTCGAACGTATAAGTATTTGCTTAGAATTTAATTTAAGCATATTTATTCGATTTCAACTGTATCATGTAACACTCTAATTTTTATATATTTCTATACAGTAATACAAAAAATACTTCTTATATAATTCTAATAAAAAGAGTTTTTTACTTTTTGTCTCATAAAACATATTTTTTGGAATAGTAGTAAAAGAAATTATTGTTTTATTGACATAATTTACTTATAGATTACAAGAAAGGAAGAAGTTTCGTCTATTTCTTCAATATTCATTTTCAGTGACATTTCTTTGTAATACACGTGATATAAAATTATTATATCCAAATAACTTTGACCAGTCTTTTCAGAAAAAAATTGAAAATAATAACTAAATCAACAAAATTTTTAATTTTCAAAATCCAATCCATTTTGATTGATTATTTTACGATGCAAAAGAAGTAATTAAATAAATTTTATCAAGACCTGATGATATTGTATCAATATAACAGAGGACTAATTATTATCAATGTATAAATAAATATGTATGTACACAGAACAAAAAACACAACTTATTAATATAATAAATTATTGACCGGTCTTGAACTTACCTGGATTGGAATTTGATGATGATTAATGGTAGTCCTTCACTTGTAAGACTGTGTTCTATTTTTCTCGAATATAATTTTAAAAATGAAGTTTATTAAATGCCCTTATTTTCAATATGATACAAAACAAACTACGTCGGAGCACACAAACGGTTAAGAACGGTACTTTGGACAAAGAAGTCAACATAATAAAAGTTGGAATAGAAAATATCGGAGCAGAGCAATATTATTTTAATGCTTGTTGAAGTACCTATTTGTACGCTATTAAGTCTGCAATTTCTATTCAGTACGTTTGACTATCGTTGTTGAGTTGAGAGCACGTGGACATGAATAAAATAAATACGCTATTGATCTTAAATTATTAGTAGTTAGCAATTTGCTTTTATATAAAACTATAGTTGTAACATAATATTATAAATAAAAAAAATTATAAAGTTTTATATTTCTTGTAATATATCAAAGAGAGCGAGTTAGAAATTTGTTTGATTTATAATTAAAATTGCATACCGTTTCCTTAGGTTTCCAAGTGTTAGCATGCCCCAACGCTTGGAAACCCGCCAGAATGTATGACTATATACCGACGACGTTTTAGTTTACAGTTGAATTGTTACAATTGAGTTCCAGCTGTTACAGTGAGATGTGGTTTCATATCTATTAGATATTACGTTCATGTCACAGTAGATGTAGAGTCAGCAGTAATGCCTTAACGTGCCTTTTTTACTTAAATTTTTAAATAATAAATGACTATAATATGCTTATCATATATATCATATAAATGTGTATTGCTACAGTTAATTGTTTTGTTATCTTGAAGTAACATTAAGCTGAAAAACTGAGCATACTATATTTAAAGCTAGGTTAAGGAACAGCGTTGTTAATTTTTACACTTTACTAGTGCAAAATTTAATAGTTTAGATTTTAGTTTTATCAGTGTTTGCTAGAAGTTACTTTTAATTTTACGTTTTTTTAATAACAATTTTTTAGACGTATAATTAGATTAGGCACTTCACACGATCAATAAATTACAGTAGATACCTACAGTTTTGAAGTTGAACAAACAGTATTTTATACTACAATAATATTGTTAACCTGCTTGTATATTCATATCATGTCATATCATTTCAATTACTCAAATTAAATTTAAAACTTTTAATAAACCTGGAATGTCAGAATTATTCAATAAACATTTATAAGATTTTTTAGTCGTCATATAACTTACAATTTTTTTACATTTATTTGCAATAATGTAAACAATAACACCGAATTTTGCATTTTTCTTTATTTATTTCTTATACATCTATTTCAAGAAATAAACGATAATATATAAATTTAAATATATAATATATAAACCCTAACACAAATTAGGTAAAATGTTTCGTTTTATTCTGCAAGATGTTAATTACATACAAAGCCTGATAATTGTATTTTCTTCAAATATAATATAGAAAAACAAAAATGTTAACATTAACAGTTTTGTGAAAAAATGTTTTTTTTGTTAAATATACCATTCATTGTTTCTTTAAGATCGAAATTTAAATATTTTATTTACATTTATAGGAAAAAAAAATACAATATTAAAAAAATATATGGGTTACCTTATAAGACAAATAAGAATGAAAAAAAAATGTTTCTATATCTTTAATACATGTCACAGGTCTCAAACTCAATGGAATGCTCAGGATGCTGAGCGATTGTAAGACAGTACATTCTTAGACTTGGGGCGTCTATACACATTGCTTAACTGTTGTGCCTGTTAAGTGATTTAATATATAGATTTAAATATAATCTTATTATTTTAGTATTATAGTATATTATAAACGTCAGGATTCTAGTACGTATTGGAACAAAATAACCGGTTGTCTTAATTACCTTATGTTTTGCTTGGACCCTAAGCTCGTGTTGTAACCCAAGGCTGCGTGCTATTCCCAACCTTGTTCCTCCTGCATATCAATGATATGTTGAATATTTTCAACATACATTGTTATGCGGATGACTGCACTGGGGTTGCGATATATTCCGGCCGTGCAGGCCTCTCGGGAAAAACATCGACGTGTGCCGAAAGAAACTTTTGTCTTCTATAAATATCTCTCTAGGGATGATCTCAGAATGGGATGAACTAGTTCAGTTTAATCCCCAAAAGACATAAGATTACGTGTTTACTAAAAAAAAACTTTTGTCGTATCTTTGCTCCTCGAGAACACTCCTCTCAATGCCTCGACATTTTAAGCGACTGTCAGATTTATGACCGCCTGGAGAGCAAAACCAAGTTGGCCTCAATAAAATTAAGATCAATACAGCGATGCAGTATTTCAAGCTTTGCCAAATACTTGTGCTTTAAAAGGCGCAAGTGCGGTCACGTATGGAGGACCGTTCTCGTCTCTGGTGAGGATCATGCCAATATCAGCTTCAAATTTTTTGACAGTGTACAATGGAGAGTCGTTCAGATTGTTGGGGACCCGGTGCTCTGTAAACGGCTGGACTCTGTGTCATTACGTAGAAACTTGGCTCTTTGTACGTCTTATGTCGCAACAGCGTCTATTCTGAGCTATTTCATTTGAAGACCGCCGCTGAATTTCATTACCGTACAGCACGTCATCGTCTGCAATATCATTCACACCACCTGAATGCGTGGCGAACCTCTACTGAGCGTTTTTTAAGGACCTTTCTTCCAAATACCACTAAAATGTTGAACGCACTTAGGCACTGAGGCGTATACTTCCATCTCCAAGGCTGGCAAAGCTATTCCCTGAATGTTGCAAGAGTTTGTGAGTGGCGATAAACTCCTCGGTGACCCGCACCCTCATTTGCTTATCTTACATAAAAAAATCCGTGCCCGCAGAGGGATTCGCGTGGGTAGACCTCGTGTGTTACTCGTTTAAAATATAACTCACTACCTATGAATAACACCCCTTGAGAAAATAAACTGTGAAAATTTTATTTGGCTTAGTCAAAGGAGTACCTAGTGCGTTGCCTTAAATTTAGATTAAAAAATAACCTTCCTATTAAAAATATTTGCGAGGAGGGAATGTTTACCGGAAAAAAGTTGCCGTGGTTTTACCTCCCTTAAATTTTCAAATTAAAAGCGGTTTTTATATTTTTTCTCGGAAACGGTACCTTTTACGAAAAAACTTTTGGAACCTACGCACCTTACCTTTACCTACGCATAGTAAAGGGGCCCCTTAAACCTACATCTGGGTCGCAAGTCCCAGGCATTGTTTGCGCTCCTCTTCTTGCAACGCGATGGGCCCGGCACCCGCACGGTGAATCCATGGAATGCTAAGAAGCTTCGTCTCTTAGAGTAAAAAATAACCTTTGTATTAAAAATACTTGTGATAAAAGAATGTTTACCAGAAAAAAGATTTGAATTTTTTTCCAAAAATTTTCGATTTTTCTTACCCCCACCCATAAGTTATTGAAGTTTTTCGGTTTATCTACATTAGTTATAGGTATTCATCAAAGACATCGTATAATATGAACGTGATTGATCTACTTTGTATTGGGAAATACTTATGGTCGAAAAATTGAAATCAGAAAAAGTGAGACCCTAGCGTCTCCCGTGGCCGGATTTATGTGGTTAACGAACTTGACCTTATTTTTGGATGGTTGATTTTTGTACAAAGTTTGAAAGCGATCGGAGCGAAACTGCGGCCGCTATCGTGCTGACAAAAGTTGAATCTGGACGCACGCACGCATATGCGTGGTTGGTCAAAATGTTTATATATATATATATATAAACATTTTGACCAATGGTCATTTCGGACTCAGGGGGTCGTAAGAAGACCTCCTGTGAAGAAATTTTTCCAAAATTCGAAAGTCAGGTACACCTGAATGGCCAGACCGAATTCTTCGAGGTATAAAAACTATTTTATATATATTTATTACAATTAAGATGCTAATTATATATGGTATTCAAGGAGAAACATATAAAGTAATAAATAAAATAATACCATAATTTATGTATCAAATGTTACCGACCGAATAATAGGAAGAACATACAAAGGCGACTCAGATCTTAACATTTGATTGAAAATTTCATAATTTAATGATTGACATTAGTTTGAAAAGGACATTGTATTATGTCTGAATCAGATTTTTATGAGTTCTGTAATTTTATACTAATTATTAAATTAAGATACTTCGTAGACTATAATTAAATTAAACTTTTTAAAAGAACTTTTCTTAATAAAGGCAGGTAAGTCACATATTAACCATCGTGTCAAATAAATGAGAAATGTGGAAATCTTCTGTACCGTTAAAAATATACAACTTCCTGCTGTCAAAGTTAAATGGACAAAAATAGCGACTGTCTGTTTTCAATTCGAAGTGGAATGTTGGAAGACACTGAGTGATGGCATGTATTGATAAAAGCGAGAATTTTTCTTGGACTATGTTTTAAAAGTGTAATATATCTTCAATTTAGACTCTAAAGAATAGAAATTCCTCTTCGATAAATTTTAACTTATTTGTATTTTGGTCATGTATAGACTTAATTTTATACAATATTTATACAACTTTTGTATAATTTAATATGTAAATGATTTAAGGACTATCGAGTATTAAAATTATGTTCTGATATTTCATAAGAAGAAACATATTTGTCTATAAGTTGTGACGGTTACAATTTAATACGCTTTTCAAAATCAAGTTCTCAGAACGATGTCTGAATAAGGCAAAGCAATAGGATATGGAAATATTTACGTAAAATTTTATTTATTTTGTATATTTTGTAATAAATGGTTTACATTAACCGCTTCTTAGAATAATTAATAATTAATTATAATATGCTCGTAAAAGGTAAATTAAACATTAATTTTAAATAAACATTGATTGAAAAAATTATAATGACGACATAAACTTGCAACCTCTCGAAAATCGTCTCGTAACTATGTTTGTAGAAAAAAAGGTTTTTAATGTTTTTGTAGTTACATATTACGTTAATAATAAATCTGTTCCTGTAGTATCCGGATGTTTAGAGCACAAAAATTATTTCTGCTAGTTTAATAAATTATTTAACTTAGATGTTTCCTATATTGAAAAATAAAATAGTATTTAAGTTTTTATATATGTAGTAGGTAATTTAAAATATCGCAAACCGAATTATTGGAAAAAAAACTCATACATCAACAGCATTGGCATTTTACTAGTATGATGTGTATTCTAGCTACGAGCATGTTATTAACTTGACGCCTAGTGTTATGTGCAGTGAAATATTGCAAACTGAAGCACTGCAACTTTATTAATATATATTTATTAAATTAAATTATGAATACACATTAGTTTTTTTACAGATATTATTGTTTTAATTTTCTTTCACGTGTTAATTTATAAGTATGATGCTTAATGTAATGGTAAGGATAGTCCAGCCTACTACAACAATTACATCCAATGACTCAGTCTGCGCGGAACACGGAAGGACTTTTCCGAATACTTTTGTAATTTTCATTAATAGACACTTATCAAACCAAGGAAACAAACAGTTTTAAATATAAATATACTATTTAAAGACACTACTATTTGTAAGGGTCGTTGTGTTATGTTATATATTTTATATGACCTTTTATTATATGTTTTATACGTTATATATATATTGTATAGTTTACATTATTACAATATAATGAAGAAAGCCACCAACAAAACGTTAAATATTTATGAATAGTAAAAAATCATTAAAAGGCGTATACAATATGCTACGTAAATATCTACTCGAATAAATTTAAAGAAACTCCTTTCAATAACTCCGTGAAACTCGGCTGCAGTTGCAGAAGTTTAATATTTCAAAACATGGATAGAGATATCCATCATCATTTTACAACTGGATATATCAGGTATTATGTTTCGTTATTCAAATGTAGGAGTTGGTGATAAATTCATATTTCAATATTTATAATTTATAAAAGTTCTGTTAATCTCAAATAAAACAGATTTAAAGTAATCTCTTTTATTGATTTTAATGACAAAGTTTCTATCTATAGTCAGTTCAAATATATGGTATTCTTTTCAGAAATAACACCATTCAGAAAGTTAACAATAAAAGCTACTCGGAACTTCAAACACAATCACTAAGTTCGAGGCTTCAACGCGACGGTCACCAGAAAGTATTACAAATTTGTTTTTTATTTACGAAGCAAAGTTGGGCTTTTAAGCTTTTTCAAGTTCAATTTGAAAGTGTAATAAACAATTTTACAAATAAATATTTGCAGACATTTTCCCCTATCACTTTTTAGTATAATAATAATATATCATATACTATATATTTTTCAAATATCAAAATATTAAAAATTCAAAGCAACAAACTTTTATTGCTACACGAAAATAAACTTTCAGGTGCTTTCCTCGCCTAGCAGAGAAATTTGTTATGTTTAAGAGATTATTTTGGTACCTGAACATTATTTCTATAATTAAGAAATTCCGTACTCAGACGCCTCGATATAACACTAACAGACAGTTTATTTATTCCAACAAATTATGTTGTTTTTATTATAATACATCAATTATACGAGGATTAAAACACTGGTACTATTTGTAAACGTTGTATACTTTACTATAAAACTTCTTTAATTAATTAAATCTAATTAAATAAACGTTTGTAATCCATTTTTAAACTAATTAAAGCTTTATTTTAGTTTTTGTAAAGAAAGTATCATAAGTAAACAAAGTTAAGACCTCAACAACAATAATCACGTCTTATTAGCTATTTATAACTATTAATATTTCATAACAAGTTTTATTACCGACATTTGAATAATAGTCCTGTTATTCGCTTTAATATATAGTTAATTGTCTGTAATTGCGGCTCTGTTTATACCTATTTGTAGCATTTGTCGCTTGCACTGCTCTAATTACTGTATAGGTCTGTTCTGTCTGGATGTAATTCTTAACGTATATTACCTTTGTATAATAAAATAAAATATTTTAAGCAGCTGTATCCAATCTACAGCACCCACTATAGTTAATGTAGACAATATATTTATTAATTATGAATGTAACCCATTATTGTGATATTTTTTTATAATTCCTTACTCCTTTGAACACATAAAGAAACTAGGTTGCAGGAAAACAGGACAACAACAAAACAAGGGTAAATATTTGTTTCAAAATTTAAATTGCATTTAGGGAGGGAAATAAAATTAGAGTACCTAATATACTAAGTAATTTGGAACATAAAACCCATATGACCAACCCATATGATTCTTCTGGCAGTTTTTTACAGTCCGAATCTTACTATCGATTACTTTCAATCTCTAGAACAAATATTGAATGAATTGTGTCCCAATTATGATCATATCATAATTATGGGCGATTTCAATACATGCATGCTTAAAATAATTCTCGCTCTCATAAACTTCAATCGCTTATTACCTCCTTGAATCTTAATCTCCTTCCCACTTCGGCCACTCATCATTTTCCCAATTGCAACCCTTCACTTCTAGATCTTTTAATTGTATCGTCACCGTCTCATGTTCTTACACATGGCCAATATACTGCATCCTTTTCTTATCACGACTTAATCTATCTATCTTATCGTATTCGCCCACCGAAGCGTGCATCACTCTTTCGGGATCTTCGGAGTTTTAAGAGTATAGACTGGGTCTCGTTACAACGGGACGCTAGTAATATTGATTGGAGTAGTATTTTTGATACTTCTTGCGTTGATTCAAAAGTGAATTCATTTAATTCGCTTATTATTAAACTTTTTGATTGCCATGCTCCTATAAAACGCGTTAAAATAAAACAAATCCCTGCTCCATGGCTTTCAAAAGAAATAAAAGACTTGATTTTACAAAAAGACAAAGCAAGAAAAAGATATAAACGATCTCCTTCTGAGTATAATTTATCAACTTTTAAGTTATTACGCAACCGCTGCAACCGTATGTGCAGAGATGCTAAAAAACGTTATTACCATGAATTACTCTGTAACAGTAATTCCAGTAAGACATGGAGATTTCTTAAATCTATTGGTATTGGTAAAGCGCCAGTCAGTGATTGTAAAGATGTAGATTTAGTTGCTCTCAATGATCATTTCTCTCTTCCACCGGTATCAACTATAAGTGAGAAAGCTGAAACTCTACGGAACTTGTCTGCCTTGCCAATGCCGAATTCTTCTCCATTTCATTTAGGTGTTGTTAGTGAACTGGATGTTAAAACCGCCATACTATCTATTTCATCTAATGCTATGGGAAATGATAACCTTTGCTTGACAATGATCACCTCTATTCTCCCCTTTACTCTTCCAGTTTTGACGCACATTTTTAATTATTCTCTTTCTTCATCTACCTTTCCTTCGGCGTGTAAAATGGCGCACGTCATTCCTCTCCCTAAAGTTTCTAACCCAACTTGTGTTTCTCATTTTCGACCGATTTCTATATTACCATTTCTCTCTAAAGTTCTCGAAAACATTGTTCATAAACAGCTATCTTCATACGTTTTCTCTAATTCTCTTCTCTCTCCTTACCAGTCTGGCTTCCGTCCTGGACATAGCACTGCTCTTTTAAAAGTAACGGAAGATGTACGTTTGGCAATGGAGAATAAATGTGCTACTATTTTAATATTATTAGATTTCAGCAGAGCCTTTAACTCTGTCGATTTTGACGTTCTACTGGGTGTTTTGCGATCAATGAACATGACCTCTTCTACCATTGCTTGGTTTGATTCCTATCTTCGAGGTCGCTCACAGTGTGTTCGTCTTGACTCTTCCTTCTCCAACTGGGCTTATCTCACGGCTGGTGTGCCTCAAGGTGGTTTCCTTTCTCCACTACTTTTTTCCATTTTTATCAACTCTGTCACTAAAGTAATTTCTTCCAGTTTCCACTTATATGCTGACGACTTGCAGTTATACCGTCATTTTAATGTTGCTGATGTTAATCAGGCTATAGCTGCAATTAATTTAGACCTTGAACAGATATATAATTGGTCTAGGTCTTACGGTTTGATCCTGAATCCGGTTAAATCTCAAGCATTGCTTTTATGTACTTGACATCAACTTAATTCCTTACCTACTCTTGCTCCCTTATTTCTTAACGACACTGTGATCAATTTCTCTAACTCTGTTAAAAACCTAGGCATCTTTCTGGATTCCTCCTTATCTTGGAATACCCAAGTTAATGAGGTGAGCCGCAAGGTGCATTATGCATTACATTCATTGAAGTGTCTCCAAAACTTCCTGCCTATGAAAACTAAAATATCCCTCACTCAAACTCTCATTCAGGAGCTTATTAATAAACTTGAGCGTTTGCAAAATCTCTCCATCAGATTTATTTTTGGATTAAAAAAGTTTGACCATGTTTCCAACTTTCGTAAAAAGCTTAAGTGGCTCCCAATTCGCTTTCGCAGAAATACTCGCATTTTATGTCTTCTTTACAACATTCTCTTTAACCCCACTTTCCCACGTTATTTGCGCGATCGCTTCTCTTTTGTACACAATTCCGAATCTCCGTGTAGACCACATCTTAGAACGAACCTCAAATTTCCTACACATAAAAGTAAAATTTACACTCATTCTTTCACGGTTCAAGCAGTGAGGTTATGGAACTCAATTCCTTTCAATATTCGGAATTCTAAGTCTGTAACAATCTTTAAAAAACGAGTCATCGAACACTACCTTTCTATATAGATGTAAATAAATATATTCAACGTATTTGTAAGTGTTTATTTATCTAAAATTTTATTTATTATATTTGTATTTGTAATTTTAGTTATATAGATTATTATAATTAGTAAATTTTTATTTATTTGTCTTTGTAATTTTATGTTTATTTGATTTTCAAATATTTTGTATGCGGTGCGCACTTTTACTGCCTTTAATTTTCTACTCTCCTTTCACAGGTCTGCTGGAAGAGATTTCATTTTGAAATAAGCAGTGCCTTTGTACGAATCTTTAAATAACTCTGTTTTTTTTATATATTTTGTGTGTACATAAATGTTAAATAAATAAATAAATAAATAATGAACTTTGTATTTAACTAGTTTAAAGTAAGTATCCTTATGATGATATGAGTATTATGGTGATATGAGTATTTGCTTTTAAATGAATTTAAACAAATTTATTTCGGTTTTGCTGCACTCTGCTACGTTTTAAGACTTATTTGTAATTGTACAATAATGTTATTTTGAATACTATATAAGGAGTTGTGAACTTTATTTCTTTTTAGTCAGATTAAAATATTTTTAAATTAATAATACAAACACTTATCATTTTACAACATATAGGTATTACTTACAGATCACAAGAAGGTTTATCATTGCACGAATAATTAATATGAGGGGCCTATAGCAATATTACAAATAATAAAGGCTTTTATTATTATCTACGATGTATGTACTCGGAATACAATGAGACGACAAGAAGTTAGGATAGACCACTGAAAGCTCTTGAACTTGGATTGCAACTTGATTATGATTAATGGAAGTCTTCAACTTGTAAGATTTATAACTTTCCGTCATTAATGCTCAAGCATAAAAAAGTACATAATGGTCATAAATTGCACCTATATTTCTGATGATATAATTTATGTCGGAGAATTTTTTTAAGAACAGTGTTCTAGACGACCAAGACCATGAAAGAGATTCCTTAACTACAATCGCCACGTTTGGATCTAAAAGCGGGTCACACATATTCGTCTACCAACTACAGATAAAAAAAGTTCTTAGGAAAAGACCAAAGATATGTTAAATGATTGTATGTATTTTTTAAATTTTCATCCTATTAGACAATATAAGATTTACGAAAAAAGAAACTACATATAATAAATAACTAACATTCAAGACTAATATTATTTTTAAAAACCTTTACAGGATGATTCATACTATAAATAAATAAAACCAGTTTTCTTATTACGAAAAAAGATTGCCTAGAGTAATGCAAATTATACTAATTCATTAATTTGGAGGATGACAGATTGATAACAGACCAATTAGTTACACCGAAACGCGTGAACGATTCGATTATAATTGTTAATTGATTCAAATACAGTTAAATTGCAATTCGCTTCGATGACTATCTTCTTGATGATTGATGTTGCCACGTCAAATAAAAAAGAGTTAGATGAAATAAACTTCGATGCTTTCTAATAACAGAAAAACAAAAGTTAATGTTATATTATTTTGTTTTCATTTAATATATCTTGCTTTATAGGACGGTTTAGATTTAAATTTAAACTCGGTACGTGTAAATATTATCACGTTCTAATTCTTTTTCTTTTTCAGGGCAGGTAAAAACTCGTGGCTCCGATAGTATAATAATTATTTATGTTGCATATTACACTCTCATTAAATCAATAAGGTTAGAAAAGACCAATTGCGTGTGTGAAGCAACAATTTTGGCATTGATTTAAATTCTAAACATCCTTTTCTAAAACTCGGGCAATTGTAGCAGCTATAACAACAACACCCTATCAATTAAAAGAGGGGCAATATTTCATTTTAATTTTATAGACCTTTTGACGTTCTCTTTTTTTATTAACATTTAATATATAATTATCTTAGTTAAAGTTTAAATTTATTGTGATATTATTTCTTTAAATATCTGCGTATTTTATATAGAAATAAAAGGTAAGATTTTACAACATACCTCTGTTTTGAATTACAAGGTATATGTAGTTTTGTTTGATAACTTGCCGCCATCCATAGTGACATGATTCCGTTGCTGTAGAAATTGTGTAAATAAAATAAACAGCAACAAATACATTAAGATTACTCAGTCAAACGTTTAAAATTTTGTTGAATGACTGAAGAAGTTGCAGCTAAATGCAGCTTGACCGACCTTTGACTACGATCTTTTTAGTACATTTTTATAGTAGGTGATCGATGTTTCAACACCAGTGATCAGTTTCTTCAAAAATAGTTCGATTTCATTAAGTCTTAAGAGAGAATCGCAAATAAGGACACGGTCCATTAGGTATCTTTCAACGAGTTCATGTGGAACCCATATATCGTTTTCGTATAGAAAGCTTTTTTCAAATGGATCAAAAATATTTTATGATCAATTCTGAGATTTACAGCTATGTTACGATAACTATTGAATGTCCACTTTTTCAAAATTTTAGTCACGTTTATCTGTAACTGGGCAATCAGAGCAAGATGCACCAAAATTTCCTTACTAAAAACAATTAAACCAATTTTGTGCTACTCTTGCTGATATTGTATAGTTCCATACATGTAAAAAAAAATCAGCGGCTATAATCAAATTTTACAATTTTATAAATTATAAGTTTAAAATGTACCGAAATTCTTATTTACATTCAATAATTTCATAAGACAAGCAATGAAACGTGACGGCAAACTGTTTTATACCTTTGGATTTCCTTTTTGTTTTAATGTCACTTTTAAATGTTATCAAAATCAGCTAGGTGCAAATAATACAACCAAAAAGTGTTTATAATAACATTTTGCAAGAAAATACGAAAATAGATTTTCCCCGACCAATTATATTTATATCAATTGAAATTAATATTAATGTTTAGTAAAGTATTATTTTTTTTTTTTTTGTAGAAACAGAAAATAACGAAGCAGAGTAATATTATTTCGATGCTTATTGAGGTACCTATTCATGGGCGTATTAAGCCTGCTATTTCTATTCAGTACGGTTCGAATGTCGTTGAGTTAAGAGCATATGGGCTTGAGGAAAATAAATATTATCGGTTATTGATTTGGTATCAACTCTATCTTGCTCGTACTCTAGAAAAGTTAAACTTTCTTTTTTCATTTAAAGATACTAATTGAAATTGTTACTAGGCTAGTAATTTACTTTTATTCAAAAATTAAACCTAAATATTTTGCATTTATCATGTTTTATATTTATTATTTTTTATTTATTTAAGTATTTATATCTTTCCATTTTGAATCAATATCAGTAAGCAGTTCTGTATGTCAAACGTGAGTGGCAGGAAGGCCTTTTTGCTACCATACTTATTGATATATGCTCTTTTGTAAAGACAGACTTACTTAAAAGAGTATTACAAGGCTACCAAACGCGCCTTGGTCTAAAAAATACTACACAACAAATTTATTCAGGTCTTTTATTCTTATTGTGATCAGTGTTTCACAAACGTCACTATATTTAGTGAGCAGTATACGAACAACTAAAACCATTGCAATCAATTCGATAAGCCGTTCTAATGATTAGATAATTATAAGAAAAAATGATTAGATAATTATAAGAAAAACAACCGCAAGTAACAACCGTTCACGAGCATAAGGCAAGGAATTTTATTCTAATATAATGTATTAGAGTAAAATTCCTTGCCTTATCCTCGTGAACGGTTGTTACTAACATACAAGTTAGCTTAGTTAGTTAGTTAGCCACCCGTTTGATAGGTAACTAAAATTGCTTACCGTTTCTGGTCAGCGTACCCTAAGGCGTGGAAATCTGTTACAATTAAAAATGAATAAATCTTTCATGGGTTTAAGTATACGCATATATAATAAATAAATAACTATAATAAAGAAAGATATCTTAGTACTTCCATTTCTTAGTTTTAAATGTAAAATCAAAAGTTTATTATTAAATAAATCTTATTATAGCGTTCAAGAGCTTTTAGTGGATCGAAATATGTGGAACTTAAGTTGTTGAATCATTTGCAGGATTTATATTATAATGTACATCACCTAAGATTGTTATATTTCTTTTAAAAAGAGCAACTGTTGAGTTTCTGGCCGGCTCTTATCACCCTCAGAGCCGGTGTTAGCTTACATACGGACTGACTAAACTGACCTTTATTTTGTATTGTAATAATTGACGTTTCTAAAGTGCTTGTAAATGCCTACTTGAATAAAGATATATTTTTTTTAATTGACTTATAGACGATTACTATTTTAAGGTGTTGAAATAGTTTAAATTCACTCTTCACTAATTAAAATTTTACGTATATTACGGATATTGCGAGAATATGAAATCAACTGTTTAGTTCTCATTTTTAATTTTATAGAAATACACTTTTTGCAACTTCTGTCATATTCATATCTTCTATGTACAGTCAGCTATTAGAATTTAAATATAAATTACTGTGAAGAAAACATTAAAGAAACACAATCTACGGCATTTCTGGAATTACAATAGACAACACATTATCCTGGAAGCTACACGAAGATAAACGAAGCAAAATAAGAAGTCTATATGTCTGTCGGCTAAGACGCCTATCGAACACGGTGAGCAAAAAAACACTCTAATGGAATAACATGCGTTTGTTTTGTCGTCATTGAGATATTACTGTCATCTGGGGTAAATCGGCGGATATTACGAATTTGCTTATTGATCAAAAGAAATGTATTAGAGCCATTTGTGGAGCTGCCCCTGTAGATTCTAGCAAGCCTACACTAGCCTACACTGCCTACGCTGCCATGATTATATATATATATATATATATATATATATATATACATAATATATATATATATATACATAATGTATATTAATGAATTCCAACGACATCTCCGACGAAAAATGGTAATTTATGTTTTAACACAAGATATCCATATAAACTTATCTATAACTGCACTGTTTCGACAAAACTGTTGCAGTATGTCCATTCAAATATATAAGCATTTACCAGATAAAATTTAAAATATATCAATCAACAATTTTAAAGATAAACTCCACGAATGACTCATTGCTAAGTATTTTTAACCTATAAATGATTTTTTAATGCAATTTTTTTATCTTCATATACAACGTTTTTAGAAAATAATTTATTATTATAATTATTATTATTATAAGACAAAGCAAATGAGCTTTATGTTACATTTAACACTAAAGTACATTGTTCTTTTAAAATGAAAAGTTATTATATTAATTTTGTTATAATTTTGCAGTCCATCTGGAATCTATTGTGTTTTTACTTATTACGAAATAGTAGTAGTGCAGTTTAAATTACTATTATTTTGTATGTATTATCTTAATTAAATATTAGCGAATGTAATCTGTTCAATTATGTTTAAGTTATTTAGAAAAATAAAATAATTTCAAAGCATAGTACGAGAAAGGAGAGGTTGTTTCATTTTGAAATACGCCTTTAAACCTACGAGTTCGAGAGTTATTATTAAATGAGATATACTTTTTTGTATAAAATTAATTTTAACCAAATAGAGATTTATAAAATTATTCACACAATAAGCTGTCATACCGGCAATCTTTAAACCATCTATGTAAATGTCTTAAATCTTTCAACGGAACCGACGTTTTAAGAGACGATAGTTTAATTCTTTTAGATGATAGGTTTCCTGAAAAAGATAAGCATTACATATTATATACATTTCCATTTCTTTAGGTATCATATTAAATTAATTAATAACCGATGAATTTAAAATTGTAACAATGTCACCGACAAAATTACCATTTTATATTAAATTTTAAATTAACACATGTCATTATGCTAACTTTTTTAAATACTTACGAAGCAAGAATGTTCATGAAAGGATTTATAAAATTCATTTTCAAAAATGTTGGTGAAAACTATATTTTATAGATAAACTTTGAATAAATTTAAATACTTTTGTTCAGTCTATTCCTATTTCTATAACTTCGAAAGAGCATTGAATTCCGAACCGTCACGAACTCATTAGACGGTTTAAGTTTTCAAAAGGATCGTCAAATTAAATCCAGTAAATATTTGTAGAAAATTCCATTTTTGCTTTTAGTGACAGAAAATATTTATATATTCATGAATATATTGAAGATGTCAAAAAATCCTATTTAATGAGTTTTTAGTCATAATTAACATCCAGCCAAATAACTGCAGCTTGTATATAAACTATCTCATTCAGGGTAGTAATATTTTTGCACGATGGACATACATAGTATACAATATCAATCGTCATCTGTTCGGCAACTGAAAAAAGAACTTAATATTTACATTAATAAGAGAAATGAGAGGTATTATGATATTTTTGTGGACCATATTACAATTATTTTTAAAAAGCCTTATTATGACAATTTTCGTACAAATAACAAATCCCAGATTCTTTTGTGGAAGAGGAAGTAAGCTACAGGTTGGTAATAAAATAAATGAAGCTAACGGAAAAACACGTTAGCATTCTAACTCGTACCATCGGGATAGGGATGATAAATCGGGACACCATCCATCGAGATAGATTCACTCATCGAATCACTTCGTAGCTGGTCGACAAGTGTTTTCATTGTCGAAAGTATATAGTATCCTAACATTATTGAAATATCCTATTATTTCAGGATCCTTTATACTTTGAAATTATTTTCTAATACTGTACATTCCCTTATCAAAAACAAAAAAAAAAATCAAATAAAATGCCTCTAGCAATAAAGAAAACGCTATCGGGAGGCGCATAGACAAAAACATCTTTTTTACACACAAAAGATTTCTGATAAGCTAAATTCCAATCATTATAATAGAACAATGATGGCAATTTTTTTTATTTATAGCAAAATACGGCACGATTAGTTTACCAGTTTATGCTTTGCACAGGGATAACAATTATTTCCCTAATTTCTCGATTTGTTCGTTCCTGGTCTATTTAATAAAGAAAATAAGTTACACATAGTTACACTTTGGAAGAAGGTAGTCGAAGGTGTTTAGGCAACTATTTTAACAAATATATAAATTTGATTTAGGCACTTAATGAAGTATTATTTTATTTTAGTTTTTTTTTTGTTTCATATCTAACGTTTGTTCTACACGAATATTGTCATGAAGATATTGAAAGGGAAGACATATACCAAAACTATTTGATCAAAGTTTTTTTAGTCTAAAAGATGCTACATCTCGCTTTCTATTAACTCCACGAAACAAAATTACACGAAACAAAATAAAAATATATATCACACTCTATACTAAATCTAAACCTAAATTGTCATTATAATAAAGAATAAAGAAAAATGCAAAAACCTATAGAGCTGTCACTATATTACTCTTAATTTAATAAAAATTAATAGTTCTATTAGACTACTTTATCAATCAATGATGATGATCACCGCCTGTTTCACGAAAATAACGGAAATAAAAGCCCGTTTATATTGGAAGCAATTACTACATTATATCAGACTAGTTAAATTATTCGCAATCAATATTCGCAATTAACAATTCTCTTACGCAAATAATATTACAATATTATTTTCAATTAGTTTCAGTTTCTTTGATGTTATTTATATATTTCTTATTGCAAAGGCCGCATCTTAGAGCAATAACTAAGGTTATTTATTATAGTATATGAAATTACCATAGTTACGGGCGTGACGTTATACGTTGACCGACATACTTAATGCAATATATATCTTTACAAAGTATATATTTAATATTTTTGTGAAAAAAATACTTTATTATTATTTAAATTTTTATACTTATTACAAATTGAGATCAATCACCGTAATAAGTTTATAACTAAAAAAAAATATATAGAAACTACTACAATTAATCTTTTAAATATTAAAAACTTCTAAAGATGTAATCTACTACGTTAATACGGTGAAACATTCGGTCCAAAAATGTGCTAAAGTTCAGTAATATTATTACTTCATTCGCATTATTAACACCAAACTGTGCATTGCTGAATATATTATCTTCTTTGATAATTCTTTTGAATGAGAACTGTTATAAATGTAAATATTTTAAAGTGAAAGTTTAATTTGTTTTTTGTAAAATTGTAAACTTGTAAACGTTTGTTGAATGCTTTATTAGTTCAACAAATATTTACTATAACCAATAGCAATATAACGTATAACTTCCGTGTTTTACGTTGCATACGGTCTCTTATACTTCAAATTAATCGAATACTGTTTACAAGCAGCCTTCATTTATTATCATTAGTAAGTCTGACTCTTGAAAAACCATTTCTTTCCCTTAACGAGATCTTTCCTCATTCATACTGTTATCATCATTAATTATATAAGTCATGCATAAAAGTTCATAATTATTTCTTATAATTCATTTTAAGTTGTTGTTCTTATTATATATCTAAAATATTTTAGATATTCTGTATTTTAGGATTTTAAAAAAGGTTTTTATATTTTGTTATCTCTCAGTTTTCAATTTCATAGTATTTTAACCTTGAAATGTTTTTAAGGAATACCACTTTAAAACATTTTAAAGGTAAATAAATAAATTATTATTCTTTGTACGGATGTTTTCAATACATCTAAAATACTAGTATAACTATATACCTCGTTCGACACGGTCGATCGTGTTAGGTAGATTCCCGTCGGTCGGATCGACAAAGAAAAACTAGCCAGCAGTATTCTAATGGTCATTACGAGTCTTATGACGGGTCACTCTGCACATATTGGGTGAGCGGGGAACCACCCCTCACCCCTATTTCCTAAACGGGGGGTCGCATCAAAAAACTTTTCGAACAAAAAAGTTTCCTCTTTTAATTTGTTAATTTTCTAAGATTTTTCCGACTGCAAAATTTTGCCTTCTTCTGTGACTTTTTTTGGTTTTTAACTTTCAACCCCCCCAGCCCTCCAACCCCAAGAACTTAACCTTCATTTTGTCCTTAAGAATGTGTATACCAAGTTCGAAAATCCTCCGTCAATATTTGCGACCTGTAGAGTGTCCCAACGGTTTGCACTTTCACCCCCCCTCCCAGTCTAACCTTTCACTTTTTCCAAAAAAAAACGGGATGCTACGTTTGTCCTACTAATTTATCCTATCGACCTGTGAAGTCAGATTTTGCCTACGATAAATTTGGACTGATGGATCATATATACATATATATACATAGAGGGATATATACATTTTTTTTTCGACGGATTCACAATCTCCAGTTCATAAACGGCGTAGCGCCCCTACTCTGGGGTCTGGATCCCGTCATCGCATCGATTGCAATAGGTAGATTCATCTATGGAATCTACCTAAAATATTATATTACTTAAATACCAATACGGGACAATCAAAACTCAATATATATTATTAATAGCTACACATTAAATTAAGAACGGTGTGCTTAAGAAATATTTTATTAAATAATACTCTTTAGCAACATACTAATAATACAGGTTTAAAAGTCTTGCTTAGAAAATGCATAGTAATAAGTTGAGGCTAATTTTCTTTCCGAAATGCAATTTAATTATTCAAAGGTTCCGGTTCGAGGCAAGTTGCGGGTATAAGACGGAAGAATACAAACTGCATATGACAGTTTCAATTTCAAGAGCTTTAATGACTTCAATCCATTGCAAGAAGGTTATTATTATATAAAAATGAAGAAATGAAGAAAATATTTTGCATAAAATGAATTTTTTTTAATTGAATTTTATGTTTCATTCATTTTATAGCTATTGTTGGTAATATAGTAATATAGAAGATGCATTCTCATTTTTGAAGATTTTATTTACAAAAATCACATCACATATTTTTTTTATTATATGTTATGAATTTATTTAATATTAATATTGATTAATTGAGACCCATACGCTGTCAACTCAACGTTATAACGATAGTGGACAAACATAGAAATAATTGAGAAATAGTATGAAAGAATAGATATAATAATATATAGTAATTAAGTATTAAAGTGGCAAGTTTATCTTCAACAATGATAATGTTATATTACCTTTATATTAAATTAGGCCTTAAACCAACTTGACAGAGAGACTTTTATAAACGTATTAGTTATAGTGTTAGTGACTATGGTAGCTAATTTAATAGACAGGAGTAGAAAAAAGAAAGCCAACTTATAAAATCAAACAAGTAAAATTATTGTACAAATAAAATTTTGAAGAAATCTTCTTCATCTCTGAAGAACAACGGCCTAAGTACACAAACAATCCAGAACAGAAAGTAACAATGCCACAAATATACAGAAGGAGCTGACCATAAATTTTAGAAGAAGAGAGAAAAGTTAGTTATTGCCTCGAAGCTTCCACGGGCGAAGGGACCCGCCATTAAAGAAAAACAAAAACCCCATTTCGACGATTCACTTTTCGGTTTACCTGTTTTAGTTTTTACTAAAATGTATATGACTTTAAGAAACTACAACATTCTTTGTTGAAATGACATTATGGGCAGACAAAATTTTTTTTAAAGACGACATGAAAAAAATATTACTTTTATTAGGAAAATAATGAATAATTAGTTGTCTCCATTCTATCATTACCCTAGGACCTTCAGACTTTCAAATCCGGCCCTTTTTACTCGTATCTATCTAGCTATCAGTTAAGTTAAAAACGAGTACGTTTCAGAGCGTACGTTGTAGTAATGGAGTAGTTGGCCTGTCCGAAGGTTCACTAGTGTCCCTGGGATCATGGTTTTTGGATTAGTACGAAATAAATAACATAATTAAGTATTAGTAGTTATATAAAAATATATATAAATAAATTATACTAACTCAAAAAATCATAATTGAAAAATTTTAAGACGAAAAAGTATATAACTACTGAGATGACGGTCATAGAATCCCATGTAAATAATTTTCGTATTGCCCTGACGTAAAATAATTGGAAAAATTGCAAATTGATGATGATAATGATACTATTATCAGCTAATGTATTACTTTGACAAAAATACCTTCATAAGGCTACTCTATCATTGGCAAAATTTATGTAATCATAAAATAAGTCAACCCACAAGAAATAATGGACAATATATAATTAAATTGCAATGAATGACATTTTTTTAAAGCACTATTTTTGATGTAAACAACGGCATCATGTGTTACTCTTAGGTAGTGAGTTATATTTTAAACGAGTTACACACGAGGTCTACCCACGCGTGTCCCCCTGCGGGCACGGATTTTTTTACTATATATGTATAGTCAAACCAAAACCAGTCACTTAAACAAACTATAATATAGTTATTTCACTTATTCAGATTAATTGAATTTAGCTACCATTCTGACGCAACTAACGGTAACTAATATTGAATCGGAAATGACTGTTATCTAGTTTCAATTATGTACGGAAGTTTATTGTAACCAAATTGCACAGCTGCGCTAACAAGCACTAGCAACTTTGCATTCTCTATTTATTGATTTCAGTGCAGATCGCAGACTGCACGTTATTTACGAGGTAAAATATTCTTAACTATTCAATAATTGCTAAATATGTAATATAGATGTTGCAATTTCATAATATAACGATTTCTAAACACATACAGTTGTTTCTTATTAAGATGCCCATTTCAATATTTGTGTAGCGTATTGCCACTTTTATTTAAATGATAAATTTTTACTACAGAATTACATTTTAGTTTGTTCTTTATATATTTAAAAAGTTTTTAGTTAAGTTACAATTTTATTATTATCTACATTGTTGTTAGTAGACAATTGTAATTAACGACCGGCTTGCCGTCTATTGTGTAACCGGTCTTCCCATCGGCTACGGTTCTCTCGCGTGTTCCTACGGATCGTCAGTCAGAGTCTGCGTTTTTAATTAATATACCATATTGATGACCCCGGAATATTACACAATAACGGAAACGAAGATGACTAATGAAAGAGCAGAGATTAGTGCGGCATCCACTTACTTAATTACTGCTATTATAAAATTACAACAAATCGTTTCCTGTAAAACCTTCAAAATAGTAATTATATTAACAGAACTCTTAAAATATTATAAGAAAAAAAATTCTCTAAAAATTAAATTATTTAAAAATTTGGATGTCTATGGAAATTTTAACGCACTGATTTATTATGAAGATAACAAGCTTTCTAATATCACTATGTACTGCTGATACATCAAATTTAAGTTCGGTCAGTTACAACTGAATGATGAAAAACTAATGGTGGCCCTTAGACTGATGTTAGGGAAGTAAATGTGCTACTAGTGAAATAATTATTTGACAAACCTTATTTAAAATTATATTCAAATACAGCGTAATCTGCAAAGCAGATCAGAGCAGAGCAGATTGGGAAACATTAATTATATTTTACACAACCATCCCAGCTTAAGACAGACCTTTTCGGACACCAAGTTACCTGTTAGATTAGGTTACAAGTTACGAGGTCCAGGTAAGTTATAAATTTTGATTTAACGATATAAAACAAAGCACCAGTCACCATTATTTATTTATTTTTATTTATTTATTTTATTTTTATCTAAAGTAACATAAAACTCACATTTGTTAGTAACAATTTTATCTTAAAAACTATGTTAGTATTATTATTATTTCTTCAAACCACTGGATATGGCGCAGCAATGATTTAAATACACACAATCCAGCCTGTTGCAAATCATATTTAAGATGCTGTTGGTGCTATCACGTAGTCTTTGACCTAAAGAGCTACACTTTTTGCGCATAGTAGCGAAAAAACAATTAACTCGCGCCGTAGCGAACATCCCTGACGCACTACAGAACCGCGGCAACCCCAGCAGCACCCTAAATGCGTTATTATATTGAACACGAAGAGTGTTGTAAGATTTCTGTGAATAACTGGCCCACAGATTACATAGGTAAAAATTTGTGCAGTATGCTCTAAACAATGTAATTTTAACGCCGGTTGAGCAGCGAGCAAACCTGCGAGCCAGCATATTCATCCTCACCGACAACGCCCTCCGTTCTCTTTCAATATCGTCATCGTCTCTGAGGCCAGGTGTCAACACATGTCCAAGATATTTAAATTGGTACACTCGTTCGAGTCTATTCCCATCGAGAAAAATTGAGAGTACTATATTTGGTGCTTTACCACCTGCCTCAAAAACCATAACTACACTTTTTCTTCCATTATAGATCAGACCATGTTTTCCCGCATAAGCCTCACAAATTGCTATCAACTTCCTAAGGCCACAAATTGAAGCGCTTAATAGAACCATATCGTCAGCATAACTTAAGTTATTAACACAAATACCATCAATATTACAACCTACCCTAGTGTCATTAAGCTCGCCAATCAAATTGTTTTTATACAAGTTAAATAGTGTTGGTGAACTTAATTATGTATATTAATATGAACGAATGAGAAATTCTGAGATCTAGACACCAAACCATCGAAAGGTGATAAAGTTTTTTATCGCCAAAAGTTGCGCAATCGCGCGCGAGAAAGCTGCTGAGGAAAAACTTCAACAGGGGGGATAGATAATGTGCTCTGAAAATTGGTTTGGAAGCATGAAACTTTATATAGACACTTATTTTTGTAAAAAGATGTAATAAAAAATATAACCTATAAACATCAGTTACTTTTTTTTGGTTAAAACTTTCTGAGTGTCTTAGCAAACATTGCCTAAATTTAAATGACTTGCCCCACTCTCATTTTTACGCGTAGCAGCAAATTTATAAAATATAAGAATATTTATAAATTACTTTATAAATAAATTTGACTGTGGCTTCTCTATACTAATATTCTATGCGCTGTAAGTTGTCGCTTTCGTCACGATAAAGAAGATAATATAAAGAATGAAAGATTTGTCGAAGCGAGTAGCACTATGGTAGCTGAATTGGTAGATCAGAAGAAAATGGTTTTCTAGAAGGCACAGACAGATACGAAATAATCGAATCAAAGATTATAGTCCCTCTCTGTGAATGGTTCAATCTATAATTACTCAAAAATAAACCTACAGTCTGTGATAATTTTTCTGCTATTCAGATCGACCTACCAATCTCACAATGAATTTAAATAATACAATGTTTTATTCAAATATATACAAAAGAAAAATAAAATAAAATTTTACACACCAAATAAACTTACTATTTAAAATAATATTACGCTCAATATCAAATTTATTTATTTTATAATTTTAATTGCAGTAAGCAAATATGTACTATCTGAACAAAAACTTCTTTAGAACAATTAAAAATTTAGCGACAACATTGTCAAAATTAGTTGGATCCAACACTTAAACCTTACCGATACAGTACTTCGCTGTACGTGATTGTGAGCCACAACAGAACTGAAGCTTTGTACACTCGAAGCGACAATTCTTTAACTTGAAATGAAGGTCTCGTTTCCGCTCATCTCCTAACGCTGAGTGGATACATCAATTTGTTTGAATATGTAACATTTTTAAAGGTATACATGAAAAAATTATTACACGAAACGTAATTTTTTTTACAAATATTTGAGTGAATTTTCTACAAGGTCATTTGTTCAGAACTCAACGATGGAGTCAGAATTAATAGTTATAGTGCTCGTGCAATAATTGTTTTAGGGTAATTCACTTTTCTTTCAATAGTTGCATTATATGCGGTATATATATTATAATAATTATTGGGTCTCATAAAAGTTTCGTATTTTCTGAACGGCTTGGTCGGTTGGTATGATTAATAAGTAGTGAATAATGTGGTATCTTAAAATCAAAACGTATGTTGTTAATAAGTGGAATTCTACTCAATTTACGTCCCCTGAGAAGTAAATTTGTTGCAATAAAAATTAATTCCTTAACAACAACTTTCCATGGCTTTTAAATAACGTACGTTCGGATATGAAAATACAAATTTGGCACAATTTTTATTGCAATCATTATTAACATCAATTATTAAATCATTATTAAATCATTATTATTATTATTATTATAACTTAATAATACATCAAATGTAATAATAAATTAGAATATTTATTATTTTCAATCAAAAGTTTAGTACAATTGAAAAATTCCTAATTCTGATCTTGTCCTCGGGTTTAAAAAAAACGCTGTCCTAAATAGAATATGAATATACTCAATTTTTGAAAAAACAGGTACGATAATCAAAACCTTCATAGAGTTTTTTTATGTCTATAAATAATAGACATTCGAAAGTTAATAATATATCAATAAAAAAAAAACAAAAAACAAAGATACATTGTGAAGATTTTTTATAGTTTAACATTAACAGGAAAAACAATAAAGTAAAAGTTGGTGTATGAGCAGTATTCTTATATAAATGTGATGTTTATATTATATGCAATTCGTTTATCAGAAGCTATTCTAAAGAATTATTATATTGAATATACATATATTTTTGTGAAACAACTAAATTTTTAATCTTAAAATAAAAATATACTAATCCAATTAAAAACTTAAAATTGACACAATATTTGATTTGGAACTACTCTTAGCCTTATATGTACTTATACAATAATTAAAAAGAAACTTGATTTATATTTGTATAATTACTCTGATTTAATAATTATATAATAAATAGTCGCACACTCGCTCGGTTATAATATAATAGTAAGGCATTATAGTCGGAACTTCAAAATCACAAACGTCATTTCAAGGTAATTAATTCAATCTGAATCCTTGCAGTGTATCTCCAAAGTTTGTGCTCTCAAGTGCATATCAGGATTATAATAATTAACTTTAATTATGCAAATCGTTACCGTCTCTTCATTAAAATTTTGATGTCAGTTAAACAATTGCAAAACTGCTACTACGTAATTCATTTTTAACTTCAAAATGGCGTTGGTTTATAAAATTGAACGTTTAAAAGTTATACTATGAGAAACTAATTATCAACTTTACAAAAACCAAAAATATTATAATCATAGAATAGGTGATTAAATTTTGTACATCAATAGAATAGGAAAAGTCCTTTTAAAAAGTTAAATGATGGATATTCTTGAATAATTGATTGAATTGATTGATAATTGTTCAATATACCTATTATTATTTATTTTATTCTTTATTGTACACCACAAAAGATTTAAAAAAATAAAGTAAAATAACACATAAATAGTACAACAGGCGGCCTTATCGCCTAACGGCGATTTCTTCCAGGCAACCTTACAAACATTAAGTATTAAAAAAATAAAAAACATTGGTACAGGTAGGTGGCGTAAAGTTACATACTAAACATACATATAAATAATAACACACTAATACACATATAATATAAAACAACAATAAAACGTAATAAACTAAACAATGCAATACACTACTTATATTATATACTACATAATTAAAATAAATAAATAAATAAGTGATGTTCAGTTGAACAATTCCTCACCCGCACTAATCGAGGTGAAGGAATGTTGGGTGGATCCGATATGCACCACGAACGCCCTCTCGCGACGAATAGGGGAAATAAAACCACTTTCGCCTGATCTATGGTACTATATTCGAGATCAAAAATCGTACAACTTCAATGGCCTTATATAGTCGCATTGAGAACAAAACGCTTGCGGCTTTTACTTTTGTCATTACGCCATCTAGGGAACGATACCTTAAACTTACAATGTTTAACATACCGCCCACCAAGGACATTAGTGACGAAATGTCCTTTTAAACATACATATATGGAACACAAAAAAATAAAATAATGTACTGGTGTATATGAACTAAGGTTGAAAAACTTAATATGTATAAATAATAACAATTGTAAATAGTAATCTAGTGAATAATGCGGTCTAACTTAGGTTACAGTTGATTTGTATACTTATACTAAAAATATTAATTCTAATAAAAATACATAATTCAGTGTTCTTCAATTGGTAAAATACAAAGTTTTGAAGTTGGTCTTTTTAATATTGAGGACTTTGTGCGCAGCGTGACGACACGGGTAATATTATCATTACCAGGATGTTTTTGTTCTACTCTACCCAGTAACCATCGACTTGGCGGCAAGTCGTCTTCTTTAATTAACACGATATCTCCAATTTTAGGTTCTGGTACTTGTACTGACCACTTATAGCGATTCAGCAGATTTGACAAGTACTCAGTAGACCAACGTCTCCAAAACGATTGAAGCATGCGTTGAACGAACTGCCATCGTGTTAAACTATTAATATTACAATCTTCGTACGTGTAGTCAGGCGCATGAATTATTGATTCACCAATTAAAAAATGACCTGGTGTTAAGGGCATTGGTTCACCAGGATCTACTGTGTTTATTATACTTATTGGACGTGAATTGAGGCAAGCCTCCACCTGTGTTAAAAGAGTGCTCAGTTCCTCATACGTAAGCGTCGATTCGCCTATGACACGCTTAAGGTGAAATTTAGTGGATTTCACTCCCGCTTCCCACAAACCGCCAAAATTGGGTCCATGAGGGGGAATGAAATGCCATTCTGTTCCTATTGCTTCTAAATGTCCTGCCATTTCAGATTGCAATGAAGATAAATGGTGCAGCTCTTTGGAAGCACCCACGAAGGTGGTACCATTATCACTCCATAACTTTGAGCAATGACCTCGCCGTGAGACAAACCGTCTAAAGGCTGCTAGAAATGCCTGAGTGGTCATGTCACTCACGACTTCGAGGTGAAGAGCACGAGTACACATGCACACAAATAAACATATGTACCCTTTATAGGATCTATGTCCACAACCTTTGGTAGTTCTAATATTTATTGGACCGGCATAGTCCACACCACTGTGTAAAAAGGGTCTAGCAGGTGTACAGCGGATGGCAAAGAACCCATTAATTGGTTTTTGCTATTAGCTCTCTGTCTAACACAAATTACACATTTAAGGACATGATGCTTTACAAGGTTCCGAACTCCAATGATCCAATAAGCTGCCCTCAAATAATTCAGCATGAGTTGCGGCCCACCATGCATTGTTTTATTATGAGCATCGGCCACAATTAATTTGGTTATATGAGAGTTCTTGGGCAATATAATTGGGTGCTTAGTTTGTTCTTTTAATTTTGACCTTTCTAATCTACCACGTACTCGCATAATATCTTTATGATCCAGATAAGGACTCAACGATTTTAGCGTACTGCTTTTAGTTTGCATATTACCTTTATTCTTTAATTGTAAATACTCTACCTTGAATATTTCTTGTTGTACTTTTCTTATACATATATCTTGTGCTTCTTCAATTTCTTTGTTTTGTAAATAGATTTCTCGAGTCTTTCCTTTTTTTAAAAATCTTCGGCAATAAGCTACTACTCTTAGTAACCGCGGCCAAGAAGAAAATCTGTCAAAAATTGAATTAGGATGACTTTCTACTGCAATATGTACTTTGATTGATTCTTCCAAATTTATATTTAAATCCTTTGGTGTTTTATAAATAATATTTTGTTGCTTCAGAAATGCTGGTCCTGTTAACCACATTTGATCCTTTATAAAGATACTAGGAAGCATTCCCCGCGAAGCGCAGTCTGCAGGATTATTCGCACTAGAAACATGAAACCATTGAGATGCCTCCATATTTGTCAATATTTCAGAGGTGCGATTCGCGACGAACGTCTTCCATCTACTTGGGTGACTTCTTAACCAAGCCAACACGACCGTGGAATCAGTCCAAGCTATAGTCTGCTCTTGGGCAAGATTCAAAACCTCAGCGGTTTCCATTAACAGTTTTGCCAATAACACTGCTCCACATAACTCCAAACGCGGTATGCTAATCTGTTTAATAGGAGCGACTCTAGTCTTGGCAACCAACAGAGAGACATGGACCTGACCTGAACTATCCTTGCTTCTTAAATACACCACGGCTGAGTATGCTACTTTCGAGGCGTCACTAAACCCATGCAGCTCTAAATCGTTATTAAGTTTAGTGCCAAGCCAGCGAGGTATTTTAACTCTCGTAAGAAGTGAAAGCTCTGTGCGGTATGTACACCACTCTTTTATTAGATTAGCAGACAGTTGCTCATCCCAGTCAACGCCGGCGAGCCATAATTTCTGAATAAAGATTTTCGCGACCACAACACAAGGAGCTAGCCATCCTAAAGGGTCGAAAAGTCTTGCTATGTCAGAAATTACAGTTCTTTTTGTTATAGAACCAATTGACTCAGTGGGGAAATGTACTAAATATTGGAATACATCTTCAGTGCGATCCCAAGTAAGTCCTAATATTTTTATTGTACTATCTATCTTGATTTCTACATTATTTTGTTTTTTGTTCTCTTTATTATTATGGTCTATTGTACTTATATTATTTATTTTCTCTTTAGCTTGATCCTTTGCAATTGAATTAATTGTTGTTAATATATTCTCATCATTACTGTTCCACTTTTGTAATTGAAATCCACCCTTCTCTAGTAAATCAGTCACTTGTTTATAAATTTCAGCTCCTTCGTCTACCGTATTACAGCCCGTCATTAAATCATCCATAAAAAACGAATCAAGTACTTTATTAGCCGCTAATGGGTACCTATCACCTTCATCATACGCAATTTGATGTAGGGTCCGCACTGCCTGATATGGAGCTGAAGATGTGCCGAAAGTGACTGTAAGTAATTCGTAATCTTGTATGGCCATTTCAGGATTGTCACGCCAGAGGATGCGTTGATACATAGTATCTTCCTCTGCTACTCTGATCTGACGATACATCTTCTCTACATCAGCCACAAGACCTATGGCATGACGCCGCCACTTCGTTACTGTATGTCGTAGATCAGCTTGTAACATCGGACCCACCATTAGTGTATCGTTCAGTGATATACCATTGCTGTTTTTTTCAGAGGCATTGAAAACCACCCGCACCTTGGTGGTAGATTTATCATTCCTTATCACTGCGTGATGTGGAAGATAAACAGCTTCGTGCCTCTTGCAATCATTTTTACTTACTGCCTTCATGTGCCCTAACTATATGTACTCCTTTATGACCTTAGTGTATTCTTGTTTTAGTTCTATATTCCTTTCTAGTCTTTTTTCTAATGTTCTAAATCTTGCTTCAGCTATTTTTCTTGAATTACCTGCCTTACAAGGAGGATGTTCGTAGCGAAACGGTAGCTTCACAATATATCTCCCATTTTCATCTCTCTTCGTTGTTTGTCTATATAACTCTTCACATTTTTCTTCTTCTTCTGTGAATATTTTCTTTTTATCAGGTTTTTCTTCAATTTCCCAAAATTTCTTTAGGATTTCATCTTCTCTGATCTGAGCATGCATGACACTTATATTTCTTGCCTTTTCATCGTTGGTAGAATACATTGAGCCTGATATAACCCATCCTAAAGTTGTACTCTGTGCCATCAGAGTACCTGAAGGATTTTTCAGTAAGCCTTCTTTAATGATGCTACTATAAACATCGGCACCTAATAGTAGGTCTATTTTATTAGGTACGCTGAATTCAGGGTCTGCAAGATATATATCTTTAGAGTTAAGCCAGTCAAAATAATTTATATCAATGTTTTGGTCTGGTAGATATGATGTGATTTTATGTAAAACATATGCATTAAACTGCAGATTAAAACTTGCATCGATACGTGACTGGATGGACAATTGCACCATATGCTTGGCTATGGTTGGTCTAACATTGCCTAAACCGGAGATGGTACCATGAATAGGAATCTTTCTTAAATTCAGCAGTTGAACCGTAGCTTCTGTTATAAAACAGGCTTGTGAACCTTGGTCCAACAAAGCACGAACTAATTGGTAATTACCTATCCTTGACTCAGCTTTTACTAGAGCCGTTGCTAGTAAAACCTGTCTAGGTTTAGGTATTGTAGCGGTTGACAAGCACGAAACTATAGGCTTATCGCACACGTCTGAGGAACTGGGTTCAACATTTGAAGAAGTCAAAGCTTCATTATTCCTACGGTTGCAGTCTTCATTAAGATGTAACAAAGAATGATGCCGTTTTTTACAAACCTTGCAGGTGGATCGGCTTTTGCAAGTGAATGTGGTATGGTTACTGCCTAAACAGTTAAAACAAATTTTGTTCTTCGCAACGAATTCACGTCTAATTTTTATAGGTTCATTGACAAACGCTTTACAGAAACAAAGTTTATGAACTTCTGAACAATATTCACAACGTATCGGAGACGAATTTTCTGATGAACTTGTGGCGAACATAGCCTTGGGATGGTGAGCTTGTGTGTTATGGGATTGATAAACTGAAGGTTTTCGGTTCTATGAATTCTAATGCACGATACCGCGATTCTAAAAATAATTTAAATTGCTCAAGACTAGGCAGTTCGTTATTATCAACGGAACTATCACTTAATTCCCACTGTTTTCGCGTTTCAAAATCCAATTTATTGACTACAATATGAATAATAATAATATCCCATGTCGTCACGTTTAAATTTTTAAGTGCACTTAAACAGTCATTCGTTGTATCAAGCAATTCCTTTAACTTAGAACCCGATTTTACAAATATGCGATTTTGACCAAACAATCGTTTAAGTATACAATTGGCTTGATATTTTTTATTGTTGTATCGCTTTTCTAATACCGACCAGCATTGAGCATAATTAGCATCACTTATGGGGGTATGCCTGATGAGTTGCTCAGCTTCACCAGATAAATGATTTTTAAGATAATGTAATTTTTGACAATCATTTAAGGAATCATTTTTATGAATTAAGGCAGTGAAAAGGTCACTGAAAGTAATCCATTCACTGTATTTGCCTGAAAAGGTTGGAATAGTAATTTTTGGAAGTCTAACAAATGCATTAGATGATTTCTTTAATGATTTTTCACTAGCCTTATCTCCTTCAGTCACCTTTTCTTGAATTTTATTTAACATTGTTTTGAGAAGTGTTCTATAATTTACATAGTTGTCTTCAGTAATATCATAAATGTCTTCTACCTGCTTACCTATTTCTTTTATACTATAACATTCGTAAAGTTTAGAATAAATATCTTTAAACCTTGTCCAATCTTGTTCTAATAACTCTTGTCTAGTTTCAATGTACTCTAATGTTAATCTTTCCTTTGGACTCTTTTTAAAATTTGTTAAACCTTTCTGTATAACATCTTTTGTATTTTTAATAACATTTATTATGCCTTCCATTTTTTGTTATTTTCTTCTCTTCTCTTCTTTCTATATATTATTTCGTGATTAAATATTTGATATAATCTGAGCTGGTATTTTACTAACAACCACTACTACTACTACTACTAACTATTTAGCTAAGCACTAAATTCGGCTAGAGACTAATAAACCAAAAAAAACTAAAACTACAAACAACAAAAAATATTTTAAGTACTTCGCAAATCAACAAAATTATTCTAAGTGTTAAACTATTTCAAAAAATTTTACAAGTGTTTTAACTTTACACATTCGGTGGAAAATCGGGCATAGGTTCCCCGTCTCACCGGTTTTTATAAAACTATTCTGAGTTCTAACTAGCATGTATTACATTAAAACTACATAAACTTACAGATTACTACAAACTACACTTAAAATGTTCTAAGTCCAATATTTTCACAAAATTCTTCTAAGTTTATTTTTTACTAAAAATAAGGTTCAAATTACTTCTACTTTCTTGAAATTAATATTGTCAAATTGTACTCACGATTTGTAACTTCACACACTCACTTGTTGCGCGCCCTCTATCTTCACTTACGTTGAACTTGCCAAAGATCGCAGCGCCCTCTGGTTGCCACTCACAACGAACTTTCCGATATCACTGATGCACTGCTGATCTCACTGATGCACTGTTAATATCACTGATGCACTGCTGATGCCACTGCTGCTGCCACTGCTGCACTGCTGATGCCACAGAGCCAATACTATGTCGGCACGTATAGACCCGTACCTTTGCCACAGCGATCCACTGTGAGTACGGGTTTCGGTCCAAGATTGAACCGATGAACTAAAAGATCCCGGCTACGAAGGACCAATGAACAATTCCTCACCCGCACTAATCGAGGTGAAGGAATGTTGGGTGGATCCGATATGCACCACGAACGCTCTCTCGCGACGAATAGGGGAAATAAAACCACTTTCGCCTGATCTATGGTACTATATTCGAGATCAAAAATCGTACAACTTCAATGGCCTTATATAGTCGCGTTGAGAACAAAACGCTTGCGGCTTTTACTTTTGTCATTACGCCATCTAGGGAACGATACCTTAAACTTACAATGTTTAACATCAGTGAATGTTATACAGAAGTTGTTTTAATTATCTTTACTCAGTAAGTATTCTTTTACCGTTTTTTTAAATAAAATTAATGTTTTTGATTGCCGTATAGACAAAGGAAGACTGTTCCATAGTTTTATGGCAAGCACTGTAAAAGAGTGCTTATAAAATTTAGAATTATGGAATGGCATTTTTAATATTAATAATTGTGACGATCTCAAATCTTCCTGTGGTCCTAGAAATTCAAATCTTTCCTTTAGGTATGAGGGTGTAATTGGATGGAATAATACACAGTACAGCAGAGAAATCACATGTAAATCCCGGCGTCGAAGAATAGTAAGCCACTTGAGCTGTTGACGAAATTGTGAAATGTGGTCATATTTGCGCAAGCCAAATACGAACCTTATAGCTATGTTTTGAAGTCGCTCAAGTTTATTTAATTGGTCCTCGGTCAAATTAAGAAAGCTTACATCGGCATAATCTAGAATAGAAAGTAGGAGAGAATGTGCTAACATAATTTTGGTAGGAATAGGCAGAAGATATCTTAGTCGCTGAAGAGAATTCATTGCGATGAATGTATTCCTACTGAGATCTCTAATGTGAACGGACCAACATAATGTTTGGTCTAAGTACAACCCAAGATCTTTAGCGGAGTCACAGTATGGTATTGCTATACTGTCGTATAAGATCGGAGGGAGATTTAATTTGTCAATTTTAGCAATCATGCCGGGTCTGCCAATAATAATTGCCTGTGACTTAGTTGGATTTATTTTCAAACCAAAGAGACAACTCCATTTTAAACTTTTAGTCCGGTCATCATTAATGGCATATATGGAGGAATGCAAATTGTCAGCGTTAGTATGGCGGTAAATTTGAATATCGTCTGCATACATGTGAAAGAGAGAAGATATATATTGAGTTATGGAATTAATGAAAATTGCGAAAAGTAAGGGAGATAAAACGCCGCCTTGAGGCACCCCAGCCGAGACATTGCACCATGATGAGAAGGACTTATCCTGCCGGATGCGCTGTCGCCGGCCAGTGAGGTAACTACGAAACCAGTGTATCACCGATGGAGATATGTTAAGAGTGCGTAACAGACATAACAGAATATCGTAGTCAACAGAATTAAATGCATTGCTAAAATCTAGCAGGGTTAATACAGTCAGCTGTTTATTATCCATTGCCAAGCGAATATCATCGGTGACCTTGACTAATGCTGTAACCGTACTATGACCAGGACGGAAACCGGATTGTAAGGGACTTAGTAAATGATGGTTATTGATAAATGTGCTCAACTGCTGATAAACTATTTTCTCAAGGATTTTGGAGAGAAAGGGTAAGATGGAGATATGACGAAAATCGCCTAAATTTAAGGGTTTCGACTTTTTAGGTACTGCAATCACCTGAGCATGTTTCCAAGCATCAGGAAATTGACCATTGGTAATGGAATAGTTTAGGATGTGACTTAGAATAGGAGCAATAACATCTAGGATGGGTAGGATCATATTACGGCTTATACAGTCAGCACCAACAGCATTTGAAGAAATGGATAATACGCACTTCTTAACATCAAATTCGGTGATAGAACAAAAGGAAAAAGATAAGAAATCTGGAGTTGGAAGAGATGAAATATAATGAAATATGCGATCTTTATCGGCATTGTCCATTATTTTAGAAGAAGAGAAATGTTTATTGAGAAGTTCAATATCAATATTGATAGAAGTATTTGCAGTTCTGCCAACTCCAACCGATTCAAGAAATTTCCACGTTTTAAATGTGTTGCCATCTTCGATTGAGTTATGAATATGGCGGCGTTGGGCATCTCTACCCGAAGTATTACAGCGATTTCGAGCTCTATGATATTTAGAGCGGTTGATATCGGAGTCTTTTAATTTATATTTATATTTTGCTTGATTTTTTTTTTGCTATTAAAGTCCTCAGTTCATTAGTTAACCACGGTGCAGGAAGATGTTTCATTTTAATTGGTCGTACAGGGGCATGCCTGTCGTATAATTGGGTCAAAAAATTATTTAATATTTCTACCTTATTATCAATAGATTCGGAATTAAATACAAGATTCCAGTCTAACTGACGAGCATCCTCACACAGTCGAATATTGTCAATTCCTCCAAAATTACGTTGCAGAAGTGTAGTAGGTTTGTATTTTGGAGGACGTATATTATAAGAGATATAAATCAAATCATGATAGGAAAACGCATCAGCAGAGTACTGACCGTGTTTTAAAACAAAATTTGGTGAAGATACCATAATAAGGTCAAGAAGAGATGGTTCACTGCCGGGGAAAAAGTGTGTAGCATTAAGAGGCAGCAACTGTAAGTTACATGCTTCAGATACATTTAATAGTTTTTTGCTGCGGTAATTATCTTTTTTCATACATGTAATAAAATCACCCATAATAATAGAATGATTGTAGTAAGGAAAATATTTATCTAAAACGGTTTCTAAAGAATTAAAATAATTAAAAATAGAAGGGGGACAGTAAAATACGCCAAGGAGGATTTTAGATTTACCTAAATATACTTCGATAATAGATGTTCAGTGGCTTGAGGGTCTGGAGGCTGAGTGGACGAACTAATAATATTAAAGGGTAAGTGGGTGCGTAAGTAGATCGTACGAATGAGATGAAATCCCGGCAGTGAATTAAGGAGCTGATGACAAACATGGCTTAAGCCACGATTCTGATATTAAGATGGCATGTATATTATATTATTACCTAGTCATTTTGATCGACCTTGAAGCTTTATTGACACGTTGGACCCGGCATCAATATTGCTGTACTTTCCGTTTAGCCGGCAATGAGCAAGAAATCGGGAATATTCAAGCCTGCTAACATATGAGTCGCTCAGAAGTCAATGCGGTTAAGTCCATCTTTTGATATTGTCTGACTTTTGTAAATTTTGAAGAAATAAAAGCTTTTTCATCAAAACTTACAAAAATCAGACAATATCAAAAAATGGACTTAACCGCATTGGCTTCTGAGCGACTCATAATAAACTAGATCGACTCATATAATAAACAAAAATTCAACGTTATTAATTGTACGCAAGAAAGCCAGAAATGTGACTAAAAAAGTCATCACGTTTTGTAATAGATGTAAAAACAAACCATATTTTTGTTTAGAGTGTTTCAATAAACTTCATTAAAATTACTATATATTTATTTTTTAACTGTCGGTCCCTAGGGACCGACGGCGGCTAAACGGAAAATTCACTGTCGGTCCCCAGGGACCCACACCGGGCTCAACATGTTAATGTTTCGAAAACTTAACGACAACGCTTTTTAAAGAATAGTTTTGTATTTAAATAGTGACTGTTTGGAAAGAATTAACAAACATACATTTTCAGATGCGCACAGATTCAGATATATTCTTAGTCACTAAGGACATGACATTAAATAAAAAAATCGTTTCCAAGCTGTTTCTAAGCCATTATTGCTGTAGAAAGTCGAAAATAGGATATTTATTAATCAAGGTAAAAAACCTTTTATATTTTTACTGTTAATAAAACCGGACAGTTTTATTTACCTATTTTTTAAATATTGTTTAAATAAATGACCTCGCTAATGAAAACTTTTATTTAAAGACTGATGAAATGAAAACTTTTAAACAGTAATATAAAAAAAAACCTTAACAAAATAGTGTTTCAAATTGTGTAAAAGAATAATTATTTTTATTTTTTAATTTATGTAAAATGTGGGCAAAGGAGCTTACGGGTTGTCGATGACAAATGTTCACCGCCGCCCACATACTCTTTTAATATCCGGGGAATCGCAAGAGCTTCGAAGTCTGAGTTAACGCCTTTCTTGAAGGCGTTAACTTGGCTTGATGTTGTATCGATCCGGAAACACCGACGGAGGAAGTTCGTTCCACATTTTATTAGTATGTGGAAGAAGGGCACTTTGAAACCGTACACCTAGAGGTTCGCCATGCATGCAGTTGGTATGGTCACGATTTTCTTATTCTTTATATGCAGTGCTCTAGTATTACTATCTCTAGATATCGTTACGTAAAAAATTCATTTCTGAAGTAATTTAAAGAAAAACCAAAGACACTGTAGTTTTTTTGTAAGCGGGCCCGTGTCCGCTTTACCCTGCCCGTTTTTTCCTTTTCGACAATTGTACTATTGTGACCGAGTTAAAATTTGCAAACAAAATTTAATATCCCAATGTTGAGGCACATATCTTTGTATTAAACAGTAAAAAAAATTAAGACGTGATTTTTGAAAAACTTACAGTAAATATAGTTTTTTATTATCACAATCATAAAACAATCATGAAGGAAATGTTGAATACAGTTTTATGTACATACTGGGTGATTTTAAATGTCAAAAATAAATCCGAATTAGCTTTGTGATATTTAGATGATTATAAGCTGATTAAACTTTAGCGTGTTACAAGGTGTTACTTTCCTTGTAACGCTGCTTTAATAATCTTAGCAAATTACACGGCCATACAAGGCGGTGCATCGTAAATTACGTTTACAAGATTTATTTGACTTGAGTATTTGATTAAGAACTTAAGGCGCTAAATGGTGCAACGTTATTTGACTTATGGATTTAGTGTTTAGTCTTATAAGCTTAAGCAGTAAATAACATTGGGCTATCAATTAACTGATGTCTATTTGCTGAGACTAGAACTTTTTTTTTTTTTATTCCTAAGTGATTGCGTCAATAATGAAATGAATGTATATATATTTCATAATGTCTTTTTATTTCCTTTGTTACAATATATATATAAATATAATAATAATATAATAATAATTATAATATAATAATAATTCTATTATAAATATAATAGAAGCAATTATTAAAAATAAAATAACTGACAATGACGTCACATCATGTCATCATCATCATCATCATCATGATCATCCTACTCAAACATTCAAATACAATTGATTAGAAACTAAAAACGAAAAAACATAAAAGTTTTTATCTTTATTTTATAAGATTTTTTTTTCTTTAATATAGAAACCCTTGCCAGTGAAAGCCCCGGGGCAATAAGTAACTTTTTCTATTATTTAGGGTCGGCTCATTTTGTACTTTTCCAATACCGATTTCTGTTCTGGGTTGTTTGTGTTCTCTGGCCTTCAAAGACGAAGAAGATTTTTTCAAAAGTGATTTTGAAACATAATTTGTCAACGTAGATTTCACTTCTTTGATTTAACTAGTTGGCCTTCTTCTTTAGAAAATTTCATAATTTTAAGGAAATAGCTACCTATTTTAATATAAAGGTAATATAACGTTATCATTGTCGAAGATATACTTGCTAACTTATTACATTACGAAATTACTAATGTAATAAATATATATATGTATGTAGATATTATATTTTTAATATTATATTATGTCGTCGAGTGACAGTGACAGAAGTGACCATTTTTTACCATATGGTGAATCGTCTAGAGGAAATGACAGTTTTCACACTACTGTTGTCGATCCACTCAATGTTACTCCAAATTCATGTTTCTTGTTTCTAAAAATTTCAATGTTATTCACATAAACGCTCAAAGTATCTCGGCTTATTATCCTGATATTTCTTTATTTAATTTTTCATTGCACAATATACAAAATAATGCACAAAAGGCGGGCTTAATGCCACAAAGACATTCTCTACCAGCTAACTCTAGAATGTACATGAGAGAAAAATGGTAGGTGCAATTAAAAAAACAAAAAAAAAGGTAAAATATAAATAAATCCATAAATATAACTAAAATCATATAATAAAATGACAAATACAATACATTATAGTATAGCATAATATATATTATTATATATAATAATAAAATATGTATGTAAAAATTTCAATAAATAATTTATAATGTGTATAATATGTAATACACATTATAAATTATTTATTGAAATAAAGTTGTTTTACTTGGCGTTTGAATGCGTCACAAGACGGCGGTTTGCGTATATGTTCCGGTAACTCGTTCCAAAGTCTGACGATAGTGAGAGCAAATGAGTTAGATAAGAAACCAGTCCGATGAAGAGGAGTGTGGAGCAGTAAATTGCTAGAAGAACGAAGTAATCTGTCATGCACATCTGCTAAGAAGGAGATATTGCATTTTAAATATGTCGGAGTAGAAGGATTGAACAAAATCGAGTAAAGGAGACACAGAATTCGTACATTTCTTTGTTAACGAATTGGCAACCACTTAAGTTTTGATCTATAGTCGGAGACATGGTCAAACTTACGGAGTCCGAAAATGAAGCGGATACAGGTATTAAGGAGGCGATCTAATTTATATAGAAGTATTTCATTGGCATCGACATAGCACACATCAGCCTAGTCAAGGATTGGTAGTAGGAACATGTTAACCACCTGTATTTTCGCTCGATTGGGTAGAAAGTTTTTTTGTCTTAATAGAGGGTGAAATGTTTTATAAAATTTACGAGACAGTTCTTTGATATTCTTACATTTTTTGATAATCTCCTAATAGACAGCCCATTCTATCTGAATCGCTGCTTAAACCCTGTTTATCCTCAAACCCTTATGGACTGCTAGGCTTTAATCGGGAGGTTTAATGCGTAAAGGTCGAGAAAGCACTATGGAGTATCCAGAGTGCGGCTCCACAGAGGAAACGACGTAGCATACGCTGGCAGTGGGCGTATTGGGTGGAACCGTAAGCTACATTCATTGCAACCAAAAGGACTGACCTCTCGTTCCCAGCCGAGGTCAACGCCATGACCACGAGCAAAGAGGCTTAGAGTGCGGTGTGCTACTTCTGCGAGGATATGATGTTCCAGAAGGAAGTGGCGAAGTAGCTCAGGGAGGAGGACGGAGGAACTCTACCGCCGAAAAAGGGTAAGGTGTAGGCGTATCGCTGCCAAGCGCCGCCTGCTGTCATAGCCCGAGGTCCGGGTGGTGGATTGCAAAAGTCATGCCTGGGCACAAGTGGGATGAGTCAAATCTGGACTCCTTGATTCTGACTGTGGCTTGCCGTCGGCTCGGTGAAGAAGTTTTTTCACTCGCACGCCACCCACCGGAGTGGGGTGCGGTCGTGTTAACAGTTTGCGCCGATCTATTGAGGGGATGGTGGCCGCTCACGTGGCCTGCCGTTCCAGCAACGCGGATGTGTGTGTAAGCGTTATCGTGGCGCTCCTCTCTACGGTGAGGTATTGACCGTTTGTTTTAGTGGGTTGAAGTCACACATTACCATCTCCTTCCTCTCCCCTGGAATACGGCGTGTGCTCATATAGAGTTCCAGACCAAAAAAAAGGACAAATAAGCTTGAGCGACTCCAAAACAATGCTATACGGTTTATATTTGGCTTGCACAAATATGAATCATATTTTTGATTTCGCCATAAACTTAAGTGGCTCCCTATACGCAATCGCCGGGATACACATGTTCTTTTTCTCCTGTACTGTGTATTATTTCACCCAAAAACACTCTTAGACTAAAATGAAAGTTTAAGTTTTTAGGAGCACCAACTAAAGTAAGCGTACTGATGAGCGCTTCACAGTCCTTACTTATCAGAATGCCTGTACATAGCACCAAATTCTACAAATAGTCCTTTACAGTAAATTCCATCAAATTATGGAATGCCTTACCTTACTTACCGCCTAATATTCGAGAATCGAAATCAAGAATAATATTTGAAATTCTGTTAAGGAATACTTTTTGTCCAAGGATATCCGACGATTATCGTATATGTATATCTTTGTAGATATTGGTTATTTTTCATGGTCTATTTTTCTCTTTGTAGTAATATTTTTCTACTTATTTTTATGATACATATGGTGTAAATATAAATAAATATTATTATCTCTACGTACTATTTCGCAATTTCTATCCACTATCGTTCTAACGACGAGTTATGAACGTAAAGGCGTCATTAAATCCAATTAAATTTTAAATTTGCACACTTTTGACTCAAATGATTCTGTATATTTTCTTAATGAAATAAATATACATTTTTTCTTAAACTATATTTATAGTTATTTTTATGGACAGATAAATTTCTTATATACACTATTTATTTTTAAAGCATAGTAATACTGAGCCTTTTGTTATAACAATATCATGGCTAATATAATTATGGCTTTCCTTAAGCTTCTTCTTCAATTTTAAAGATAAGAAATGTAAACTTCGGATGAAGTCACCAACAAAACCTTGAGAAATAATATTATGTTTTTTTTTAATGAAATAATATTATATAGTTTAAATAATATTATACAGTCTTTACAAAAAAACAACAAGATTTATATTCTGATAAATAAATATCCTATTTCCTTAAATTATACACTTATGGATTACAGATCACTATGAAGAACTCTCGGAAGTTATTGATAAACAATTTTATTTATTTCATGTCATGGAGGTCCCTAAGGAAATCTCTGATTCTGTGCACGTCTGAAAATCTCCTTTTGTCACCTCTTTTTCAAACATTTAAGATTTAAACAAAAAAATCTTCTTTAAAAAAAGCATTTGATCAGAAGTTTTGAAGACTTACGAGTAATTGAATTATTTTAGATTGATCTAAGTTTTTATATTTCCCAATCATGTTCAGGAAAATATAATATTGAAAATTCCTTTTTATTGGTGACCAAATTTTTATCACTTATTTATTTATTTTAATGTTTAAAGAATGTTTCCGAAGTTTCATTTGATTATAGATTTTAAAAGTATAACTCTACAAAGCATTTTGAAGTCAAAAATTAACTAAGTATTACTTAGTGATGCTTTAATTTTTAATAAATATAATAAGAACATCAATTACAAAATATGTAATATATCTTCAATAACCTCTTGTATAGAGCAATGCAATAATAATTTCTTAATATAAATACCATCCTTGTAGGCTAAACAAATATTTACATGAGAAACGTGGCTAACCCTCATCCGTCTCAATTTGTCGTTCTAAATAATTCTTGTCGTCCATTTAACTATACTTGAGTAGTAAGAACCTTTAAGTTCAAACACATTTGAGTGGCTCTCTAATTTAGTAGGTGCCTTAGACAATCGTTCAAAATTTTCGCTTTATTATGCAACAAGTCTTACCTTTTTATTTATATCTTTTATTTGTGACAGACATTTCACAAAGAGAACTGGTATTTAAAATATACATATTTTTTTATTTCTAAAAGGTATTTATTCTCTGCTGTTTTAATTGTAGAAATTTCCTCAGTGTAAAATGGGTTGTTAGTCTTAAATTAGAGGACAGATCAACGGGTGCAGCACAATAAAGCAGAAGATCGCATGTTTCCAAATAATATCAAGTCGTTAACCTTTCGTGTTTTTATTATTTTATCAGCATTTATATATTACGTATGTATCACCCAACTGATAATAATAGTTTCATGTAAATATTTGCACGAAATATGTTATAAAATAATTCAACTATATGAGTGTAAGATAGTTGTTTAAAAATTTGATAAACAATTGTTAAATCAATGTAAACACATAAAATTTTTGTTTTTATAACTGTGTATAAAGCCTGACAGTAGTTCAAAATTCATAAAATTGTCAATTTCAATATTTTTAACATAGTTGGTATAATTAAATTTTAAGCTTTAAAATGGATTTCTTTCAAAAAGAGAAATAAAAATGCAACTTTATTGTTCTTTAAAAACGTTTCTGATCAACGAATTACAAAAAAACATTATATTTATAGTTGTAGTATTTCTCGTATATGATGAATATTTTATAAATAATAATATTTGCAACGTTATTCACTTTCGAATGTCTATTATTTATTGACATGAAAAGTCTATAAAGATTTTGATCATGTTTATTGTTTAATTCACATATTTAATATGTTAAAATTCTATTTAGGCCAACGTTGCTGTTAAACCGGAAGACAAGATCAATTTCTACTAAACTTTAATTGAGAGAGTAACACTACAGTGTAGGAGTAATATTATATTTAGTTCATTATTAACTAAGAATAGTTGAGAAATAAACACTGTACGGATTGATTTTGTTCAATACGAATGTACGTTGTTTATAAGCCTAATTCTTCTATTAGTGAGTAGTATTTGAGTTTAGACATCATGAGCTTTTAGAAAATTGTTCAAAATAATTGTTAAATAAAAAACAAATTTTATTATAGCTATCTTAAAAAACAAGTAGTTTTAATATTTAAAATAATAGTCATTTTAGAAAATGTACATTTAAGAAGTATAAATTGTTTGCATCTAATGTTTAAACTGAATTTGTTTCATATATATAATAAAAATTGTAATATATCCAAACAACTTTACGTATATACTTGAAGCTAGGAGATGGATGGAAACGAGACCTGCATTTCAAGTTAAACAATTGTCTCTTCGAGTGTACAAAGCTTCAGTGCTGTTTTGCGCAGCGTGCCTCAGAATCACGTACAGCGAGGTAAAGTATCAGTAAGGATTAAGTTTTGGATCCAACTATTGTATCGAACTTTGACAATGTTCTCGCTAAATCTTTAAGTGTTGTAAGGAAGATTTTGTTTATATAGTACATATTTACTTACTTCAACTACAAGAACTTTATTTTGTGTGAATAAATTTTAGCGTAATTAATTCTGACATAGAAAGTGTATTTTTATAGTACAATTATTCATATTCTTTCATATAATTTTATATATTATTTTTCTTTAGTGTGTTGTTAATTTGTCACAATAAGATTCGTAGGTGGCCAAAAAATAATTTTAAAGCATTTTTTTTTTCGATTTTTTTATGCTTTTATCTTTGTTGAAAATCGCCACCAGGTTGTGTTACATATAATTTATATTTTTTTATACCATGCCAGGCAGAGGCAGGACTCGAATTCGCAATTTTATGCTGCGATAAAGATATTTGTGCACTTCTAATCGATGAACAAGTTAGCAGGTTTTCTCAAGTTACTTATGCGTAAATAGGTACGCATGTTCACTTAATATCAAGAAATCTTTTGTTTAATCTCGGCTTAAGTTGTGCTTTTAATTAGGACATAATATTGTAACTCAGAATTTAATCATTGCATATTTGGAAGATTAAAGACTAATAAGTTTGAAGTTTAATATTCAATAACAAAATTATTAATAGGAAACTCATAGCAAATACTTATTTGTTATAATTATAAAAAAAGGAAAATAATATTTCTCACAGAGTTAAATAACTTGTAAATATAAAGAGATAAATTGTAATTCAAATAGTATTACAAGGCGTGAATAGTGATGTTAGATAAGGTTAATGACCGTCGTCTGCACTTTGCGGCTGACACTACTCTTGGACTAAATTAAATTCTAGCTGCATCTTTATGTTTATTACGGACTTATATTGAAATTATATTCGAATACATTTTAAACACAATAAGTTAAAGTATTATCAAAGTTTTATATTTCTTAGTGTATTAAGAAAAACTTATTATATATTAAATATTGAACTTTCTATATGAAATTTGAAAAGAATAAAATTTTGTCACTTTTATTATTTTTTATTTTAAATATGTAATACCAAAATGGCTCCTATTTCTGAGACATACTACATAAGTAGCATGTAATATTTATACAGAAAAATGTAAAGATGGTATTCGTGTGGATGTTACATTAAAGATATTAAAAATAAACCAAGGAGTCTAGATTTAAGTAATAGTAAATTTTTGTATAATTATTGAGGTTTTATTTATTTACTGTTTATATGTTTGTCCGTGCAGGTATCATGAGAAATTTACTCAACGAATACTAAAACAAATTAGTGTCTCGTTTCTTAATTATAGCAGTCAATAAAGATAATAGAATAAAATAGAAAATTAGTATTGGTATATAATAACCCAATAATAAGTCTGTTAGGAAATTATTAAAGGCTTATTTTTTGAATTCGGGAAAAGTATAGACCGCTGCCAACAGCTGGTTATGGCATAATAATAAAATCATAAGACGTAATTATGAGTTCCTCATTTTCTTTGGTCTTTTAAAAACTGAAAAGCAAAACTTAAAAACTAATTATTAATCATAGACATTTAAATTCAATTCAAATAATAAAAAAAGTCTTTCTAATATTTTTTTATCATTAATTTAGAATACGTAAACCATTAATAATCGCCTAATATCTTGCAACAAAAGTAAACTAATAAGCGTTTCTACATAAATGAAGACTAAATTATAGCACCTACAGGTCAAGTTCCTTATTCCAAGATTATGTCAGACCTTAAACGTTATTAATTACAAAATATAATATTTTTAATATTTATACAATATTTATAAATAAACTATAAATATTGTTATATACGCAGTAAAAGTTTGATTTATACTCTACGCTCGTTATCAGTTCCTAATAATCGTTGTTTTTTTTTTCGTTAAAATAACCCATCATTACTTATATAATATACATTTTCTTATAATTATTTAATTAAAACATAATTAAAAATAATATGAATATACTTTTATATATGAAGTAAAAAACTTTTTATTTATTAAGGAAATTTTAAGATATATAACATCCGATTACGATTGGGTCATTGGATAATGGGTCTCTGACCCATTAGACTTATAAGTAATATAGTATTAGAGAGTGGTTTTTAATGTAGCAAGATAGTACCATATTCAAAAATATTATAAATTTGTCTAGAAAATATGTAACACTTCTTTTTTTATAATTCTATCTTAATTTATCACACTTAAACTAGCAGTTTATAAATAATTGCATTTTGAAGATAAATTGTAATCCGCCAGCATTCCCTACATAAAAACTTTTGTCGTAAAATATTCTGAGGGTTCTTTTGAATTTAATTATTACGTTATAAGTTTACAAGTAACGATTTGTTATTATATGTATTCGGAGTAATTATATGCAAGTTTCAACGTTTCATACCGACAAACCGGTAGAGCTTTTACATGTTGCATTTAAATCTTACATTTTTATTGTTCTTAATTTCTTTCAGGCATAAGTAAATATTTAAAGTTAAAATGAGATTGCACATATATACAGTATATTTTATATATAAACTGTATATTAATACTGACCAGGATTTACATTTTATTAATGAGCTAAAAATCTAAGTGCAAATATGCCTGTCCTTCAAATGTCGGAGAATCAAATAAAATTTACAACACCCAAAACTCTAAATGGACTGAGTGATGCAATGAATTACGGATTTTAGTTACGAAACTTCACAAACTGATTTTAAGAATATATATAACCTTACAAAATATGCCGGCGGTGGATGATTTAAGGTAAACAACTCAAGCACTTTTAATAAATAATGATGTCTTAAATTTAAACCTTAGGCACGATTGACAATCGACAAACCATGACATATACACAGCCCTTTATTAGTCACTACACAAAGACTGCATTAAAACACATATTCCTGAAATGTTAATATGTGGTATTTAACAAATATATAAAGACAGCATTTATGTATGTATGTATATATATATATATATATATATATATATATATATATATATAAATCAATCGTATTCCTTAAATATCGACTACGAAAGTCATCAAAACAGTAAAAATAGAAACATTTTTCCTATTAACTTTTATACTGCCTGGAATGTAACGACAATATACGAATTATCGTTATCACATAAAATTTTTTCAGTTATAAGACTAACTATAATATGAGTCTCAAAAGTGCTTCTGACAGAAAGAACTAGAAGGGTCTCGACTTCTAATTCAAAATTCTAAATCATGTACACATGAGGAACTTCAAACTTAATGTAAATATTAAGGCCGGGAACAAATTTTCTTGGGAACGAAAAGGCACAATCATTCTATAAATTTTTGTTGAAGATGAATTTTTAATTTAATTGAAGGGTCTAAAAAAATGTTTTTGTTCAATATCAATATGGTCTATAGTTTTTTTACAGGTCTGATATTTATTGAATATGAAACATGATTAAAAATGGATTCGAACTCAATTTTTATTTAAGTTGTTATTTGTTGATGGAAATAGTGAACTTAACTTGTAATTTATTTTGTACTTAATATAACTGACAGTTAGTAATAAAATATTTAGGGATCAATAATCATCATTCATTTTTAGTTAATCAGCATTTTTAAGTACCAATCTTTTAGCAGCTACAAATAATCAATTCATATTAAAGTCAAGCTAGTCTATTTTATATGGGTTCAGAGCCCATACTTCTAAAATATGATATAAAATAAATTATATGACATAAAAAAGTAATCGTATTTTTTTAGTTTTATAGTTGTTGCTAGTAATTTGTTATATTGATAGTTCTTTTGATAAGTCGCTTATGATAAATATATACAAAAGATATATTGTACAAAATACTTATCTATGTAACAATAAGTAAGTAATTATATTTTGTAATGTATGTATATATGTTTTTTTTATATTTATGTTAAATGCTACATTAAAAAAAAAATCATAATGAAAAAATGTTCAGCCCGATACAATCTTTCTACTTCTAGGAAATCATCTCCTTAGCTTAGGCTTAGCCAATTAAGCTACCGTGTGCTACCATCCTCGTTAAATGTAGCATTCTTTATATAATTGTCTTTACAGGGACGAAGGCGAAATCTATACAAAATGTAAAAAATCTTAACTTGACTTAACATGTTAAAAAACTGTTTTATCGTTTATTTATTTTACATTTTGTAATGATTGTGAACGTCATTTTCAGGCACTATTACTTAAGCATCCGGATGTTCAGAGCACAAAGTAAATAACAGTCCTCTGCTGCCGTAACACAAAGGGAATTTAAGCTTCATAAAGCAATTATAACAACACTACAGTACACTTTTATAGTTAAAAGTGAAATTGTTAATATTTGTCATTTTACCTTATAATGTTTTTTGAAATAATTTTATTCAATTCAATTCAAACTCTTACTAAATAGCATAAAATGTGTGTTTTTATACAATAATTTTTAAAATTTGTAAATTTAAATGTACAGAATAGTAAAAAGAAAAAACTACAATGCTATCTTTTTTTTACTTATCATAAAATTTTAACAATTAATTTGAATAATTGCCGAAATAAACTTGTGTCTTCAATAGAGACCTCCCTGGGGATGATCTCTGAGTGAACTGGAACCTGTGTCTTTAGGGGGGTGAACTGAACCACGTTCAGTTCAATCCCCTAAAGACATAGGTTTGCGCGTTTACCACTAAGAAAACCCCATTTGTCGTATCACCGCTCTTCGAAAGCACTCCTCATTGCCTCGCCAAGTATCAGAATACTGGGTCTTAACATTTCGAGCGGTTGTCAGTTTCGTGGTCATCTAGAGAGCAAGGCCAAGTTGGCGTCGAAGAAATTGGGAGTGATCAATAGAGCGAGGCCGTACTTCAAACCTGGCCAAAGACTTACGCGCTATAAGGCGCAGGTGCGGCCACACATGGAGTACTGGTCTCATCTCTGGTCCGGATCACCCCAATATCAGCTTCTACCTTTTGACCGCGTACAACGGAGAGCCGTTCGAATTGTCGGGGACCCGGTGTTCTGCGAACGGCTGGACTCTTTGGCATTGCATAGAGAAATGGCTTCTTTGTGCGTCTTCTACCACATTTACAACGGGGAGTGTTCCGAAGAACTATTCGATCTGATGCCTGCCGCCGAATTTCATCACCGCACAGCACGACATCGCCTCCAATACCATCCTTACCACCTGGATGCGTGGCGATCCTCCACTGTGCGGTTCTCAAGGACATTTTTGCCACGTTCCACTCGCTTGTGGAACGAACTCCCTTCGGCGTTATTTCCAGATCGGTACGACATGGGTACCTTCAAAAAAGTCGTTTATTCCTACCTACAATGCCGGCAACACTCTTGTAAATCCTCGAAAGTTGCAAGAGTTCATAGGCGGCGGTGATCACGTTCATCCGTAATCCGCCAGCTCGTTTGCCCTCCTCTTACAGAAAAATAAAGAAAAATAAAAAAAAAAAACTTAGCATTTAAAATATGTTTGTGGAAAATGAAAATTATTATTTATATATATTTCATCGCAATACATTATCGTAATCTATTCTGTTCATTACATATGATTTCTAGTAGAATACAAGAAAGCACAGGTTATTTCATTCTAAAATCTATCCATAAAAGTACGAAAGTTATTATCAAATGAAATATACTTGGTTGTAGCATAAATTTTAATAAAATATAGATTGATAAAATTATCAACACGAGAAGATCTCACTTGCAACCTTGCAAACCAACGACAAAAAGTATTTCAACGGATTATCTTTATATATAGAAAAATATGTGATAAGAAATATTATGGAAAAGTACCAATAAAGCTACATTCATTTAAAATTTATTAAGAGTTACAATTTTTTAGGACAAATTATACAACTGTACTAAAACATCCTTCACTTTAAAATTTTTATTTCTTTCTTCTTTGCGTATAAAAGCACTCAGCACGGCTCGATTGTTCGTATTGATTTATGTAGAAAACGCGATGTGTTTCTAAAGTTCCGTAACTAAAGCGCAATTCATTGCATCACTTAAGACTCCATTTTGATTTTAGGGTGTTGTAAATTTTAATTGATTCTTCGACATTTAAGGCAGAGGTGTGACATTAGCACTTATAATAAATTTTATCACATTAAAATAAAATAAACAGTCAATCCTGGTCAGTATTAATAAACGTTTCATATATAAAATTTACTGTATATATGAAAATTTCATTCAAATTTTTAATATTTACGTATGAACGCAAATAAAAGAACAATAAGTAAAAACACTACCGACAAATAACGTGGGTACAGAGGCTATAAAGTTGTCTGTAATTAATCCGATTACAAATTACAACAAATCGTTTCCTGTGATATTTATAAAAATATTTTTTTTTGCGTGGAATAGTGTAGTGTGAAATCGATTGCATTAACGATTTCACATTTTGATCGTGCCCTAAGTATTTGAGGGTAACACCGAATAGTTATTCACTTTTCTTCAATAGATGGCGTTGCCCTCCATGCGAGTGGCGACATGTATTATAATAATTATTACGTATTAATTAATTATACATGTAGTGAATAAAGTGGTATATCATAATCAAAATATATGTTGGTAATAAATGGACTTATAGTTGTAGACTAGATTTACGGCCACTGATAAGAGTATTTTGCCTCTGTAAAAATTATTCCTTAATAAAAACTAAAGACCATTTATGGCTTACAAACAACGAACATCCTTACATGAATATATAAATTTGACCCAATGTTTATTTTATCATTAATATAACTTATTAATAGATCAAATATAAACTATTAGTAAACTATTACACTATAGTATTATTATTTTCAATCAAGTTCAGTAAAAATGAAATGTTCCGAATACTGATCTTGTCCCCTGGTTTAACAGAAACGCTGTCATTTTATTGATTGTAATTTGTATTTTTGCATCAATAGAAAGAATAGGAAATAGAAGTTTATGTATGAGCAATACTTGTATATAAATGTGATGTCTATATTATTTGCAATTCGTTTAAAAGGATTCTGAAAAAAAATTATTATCCCATATTATTTTCCTTTTGTGAAAGAAATCGATTTTTAGTCTTACAATTCTATCATCCTAATTAAAAGGTTAAAACTCGTTGGTTTAAATAATCGTTGATTTTAAACTACTTTTATATTTCATATTTACCTTAAAATTATTAAAACAAAACTTGATGAATTTACTTGTATTTAACAATTATTTATCTTTAATAAATTATCTCACTCTTGTACGGTTGAATTATCTTATACCGTATTTCGTCCAAATATTGATATAAGACCCTAATTAGTAGTTGGGTACAAATATATCAGTAAATCTGACAAAATAAAATATATATACGAAAGGTTAACTCGGACTCGATATTATTTGGAGACGTGCGAGCTTCTGCTTTATTAGGCTACCCTATTGATCTGTCATCTAATTTAGGACAAAAACCCATTTGACATTCATGTAATTTCTCTAATTCTTTTCATGTAAAAATATTTTTAGAAACTACATTATTACATATATTTTTAATATAATTAATTAAACTTAATATCACTAATTATAGATACTAGAAAAAAAAAATTAAGTCACTCCTTGAAGACATCATAAATAACATAAATTGTGCATAAACAATTTGCACAATTGCCTACCTATGGATATGTACTAAAGCCTACCTAGAGAGCCACTTAAATGTATTTGAACCTTTACTACTTAAACATAGTTAAATATACGACAAGAATTATTTAGGACCACCAATTCGGGTGGATGAGGGTTAGCACGTATCTCATGTAAATATCTGGTTTGCCTAATACGAGGATGGAATTTAGAAATTAATATGGCATTGCTATATAAAAGAGATATTGAAGATATAGTTCATATTTTACAACTGCTATTCCGCTTATTATACATTTTAAAGTAACTACGCTCACGAGTTATTTGTTTATATACTTTCATAAGCATTTATTGGAAAACTGTTAATTTGAAATAACATCTACTTTAATTTTATTCATATGAAGAGATAGTCATGTACTGAATTCACAGTGATGATATATCACTAATAAGTACTTTGCGTTAATACATTGCGTACAATAAGTACACGAGAGTTCCGTGGGACGTTCTTAAAAACAAACTTTATTCAATGCTAAATAGAATTATATTAATATTAAATAAAACACTAAATACCGTTTACCAAAGGGAAATAACAAAATGATATAGATACGATTTTGAATCATGACTAGAGTATTATCGAGGTTTGACTTACTAATTGAAATAGAATGATTATCCTCTTGGAATTTGACTGTGCTGATGCAGCATTGCTGTGAGCTATATGACATGTATTACATGAATATAATATATATTATGTTTAATAAAAAAACATTAACATTATATGAAAGACAACAAAAGCAAATACTGCACGAATTGTAATTGCAATATGCAATTCATTTCTGAGAGCCTTCAAATTATCCTCAGGGTAATTTTATATTTATTTCATACAGTAAACAAGTTCATGGATAGAAAAAAAAATGGATTTAATAATTTGATGTTTGTAAGATAAATTAGTTATGTTTTCGTTAACTTTTATTTTTAAAAGATCACCACAAAAATAGATTATTGACAACATTGTATAAAAAGAAATTAAAAATATGAATATTAATCAAATCTTTATATTAAGGTTTCATAAAACATATAGAGTATTTTTCAACATAAATTTAATGTAACGTTCAGGGCATTATTGTCGGAACTTTCAAATTACACTTATCATGAACACGATTGGGAAATACAGCTAAAAATTTCCATCCACCTTAGAAGACTTACAACTTAATTAATCTCAATGTCAAAGACTAGACTTTTTTAAAGAATATTCTTTTGCTAAAATCTTTATTGTTTCGAGAAGAGGTGGCAAACAGGAATTTTCAGATGCTCATAGCATCAGAGATTTCCTTAGAGACATCCATGACGTGAAATAAATAAAATTGCCTTCCAATAACTCCCGAGAGTTTCGTATTTTATATAGTGATTTATAATCCATTGATGCTGTAACAAAGAATATACTTCTAGGTAATAGAAAATTGATTTATCAAGGTAAAAAACCTTTTGTTTTTCTTTTATAAAGGTCAGTTATATTTAGCTATTTTTTGGCTTCGCTTATGAAAACTTAATTAATTAGAAAAAGTAATTGAGAAATAATATTAAGAATAACTGAAACTTGTACAACCTCAAATCACTTTTCTGACTACACCAAACTACTAGCATTGTAATATTCCAATAATACCATAAAGTTATGCAACGGACAGACATGTAACAATATCCCCTTATTACTTAAATTGAATCGAAACTTTTAGCGATCTAACCTCTTAGTAAAACTTGGCTATATTTATGCTGGCTGGTTTCCAAGTGTTAGCACACGCTAACTAAATATGTTGGCCAAATTTATTCGGAAAGACTTCATAACTTTAGATTTGTACCTATTTTTCGGATGTTATTTTTAAACCTTTATTATATTTTTTGGTCAAATAATCTGAAGAACATATCTTTAGTACTGATAAAAATATAGATTTTACCTTTTTCATACAAATTCTATGATAAAATATAGGTTTGGATATACTATCCAGACAAATCCTCCATATTTTTATGATATGCATTTATGCGGTTGATTTTTAAAAATATGTAGTATAGGATATAGTAGATATATTTATAGAATTAAAATAGATTAAAGTATTATTTTTTATTTTTAATACTACTGCTCTGACAAATAAGCAAATAAAATAGGTTAGGGTTTTTATCTGGACCACTTCCACACAAGTGAACTAAACGAAAAGATGTGATTCTTTTATTATTTTTATCACATAAATAGCCATAATCAGGTCGTAACTATTCTATTTAAAAATGTACAATGTCATTTCATTAAAAAAAAGTATTATTTCATTCCTTCATATCTCGGTAGTGGTGTTTACATTTCTTACTTCGAAAACCGTACACAACGCTTAAGCCAACTATTTTTATTTTTATTAATAAATACTTTTAAACATAAGTCACTTTACTATGCTTTAAATAAATTAATGTTTCATTAAAAAATATTTATTGGTACAGAAAAGAACATATATAATTTAAGAATCAATTTATATGCATTCAAAAGGAAACATGTCGAAGCATTTGGTTCAAAAAGTTATTCCAAATTTTAAAATCTAACTGGATTTATTGAGGTCCATACGCTCTTAACCCATCGTTAGAACTGTAGTAGATAAAAATAGGAGTCATTAATTAACCGTTTTAACAGACCTTTCCTAACAATATATTTGAGCTCTGTATTGATTGATATTTTTTCCTTCTTTTCTTTATTCCTTATACTTCATTCATTATTTACTTACGATTCTATAAATAAACTTGTTTTTATATCAGATATATATAAAATCAGATATGCAAGTTAAAAATGCAAAATAGATTATGCAAAGAAGCAGAAGAGAGAAGATACAACGTAAACACTAATTCACATGCGATCACGTTATACCTACTTATGATACGGTAATGAGTCTCAAACAAGTGTGCCTTACAAATCTCCATGGGTTTTATTTCTGACATCTTAAGTGATCCAGTATTTATATAAAAATTTTCTGTTTCTTTTATGATTGGGATTATATATAACCATGTTTAATGAGAGTTTGCATATCAATTATGTGTTTTAAATAAACGTATACTTAGTATTGAATACTACACATTGTAGTTTTTAAGTTTAAATTAGAATCTAGGAAGATGTGCTAATATTTATACTGAGTCAAAGTCAAGCACGTTTGTTTGTATTCTGAAGCGACCTTCAGATACAAGTCTAGCAGTGTTGAATATTGTATAATTCTGTTTTATATAATTTAAAGAATATACAATATATTAGTTTAGATGAAGGGATGTATGAGATGAGGTCTCAGGTAAGATAGTGCTAGTCAAAAGTATCACCAAATATAAATTATTTAATATAAAACTCTTTTTCACATTCCAAAAAAAAAATTGTTGACGAATAACTTTTATTTGATTTAAAACTGTTAAAAGAATCGGAGTGATTTGATTGATTTGATTTGATCGGAACTTTTCATTCATTTGCAAAAGTATTATGAGTGGTGATTCTTTTTAACCCTTTGCGGGACGGTACTGACCATTTCGATTGTTATGGTATGACAGTAAAATAATGCATACATTTTTTTATTACGGCAATACCAGTAGCGTCATATACAAATACCAAAGTATGATGTTTGTAGACAGTACTTCCATTACCGTAAACCAGCGTAAGATTTCACGATTGCAGGTGGTGTGGCACTACTCGACTCGTTCCACATAAACGTCACGGGCATTGCCGTAGTGTGCGTGCTGGGACTCTCTATAAAATAGACCCACACGTATACTTTCAACGTGTTTGTTCAAGTGTTAAAATGCATCTAATGCAGATGAAGACTAATATGATACGACAGTATGAATCGCTCTGTTAGTATTAAGGTAGAAAAATTAACTGCATGAGCCGTATTTTAAAACGTTTTAAACAATTACGGCATTTACCGTACTGCCATTCTTGAAATCCACAAACTTTACGGCATATGCCGTGCGTCCCGCAAAGGGTTAAGAACTTAAATTGATATAAATAATTACTGATGAACAAATACAAATTTCTAGAATTTGTATATTGTAAATTATTATGCCATGCGTTATTGTCTTTTTTAAAACCTTTCCTAATCCATTTTTATTTTTTATTATATTTATATCAAATATATGTAAGGCTTTGAGTAGTTTCATAAACTTTAATATATATTATGTACAAAATGAATCAGAATATTATAAGAAGAGTCTATAAATATTATATTAAGAAATTTGTTTTGTTACATGTAATGACAAAACATGACACTATACACAAAACTTTTTAAATTTCCGGTATAAAAATACTAGGATTCTGTCAAATCTGTAACAGTACGGATATAATAAATTGGTTGTTATTTAGAAACAGGGAGAAAAAGAAACTTATCTTAAACATAGTAGGATTAGATCTTGTGTTGAGGATTTTATAAAATGTTAACTTACTTATAATTTACTGTGACTCTGACTTCTTGTGACTTGTGATCTGTGCGTAAATACTGAAAGGCGTGCTATTATTGTAAAATTTATGAACTCACTCTATATATAATTAATACCAACACGGCGTATATAACTATACTTTTTTAACCAATAATTTCCGAATTCCATTCTTATATTCTTCTCAAGCATAAATTTTTTATGGTATTTATATGATATAATATATATATATATATATATATATGATATAAATACGTTTTATAAATTTTAACACGGCGATTGAATGAAATTTTGTCGAATGCGAAAATTGCTATTTTTATTTATAGAAGTAAAGTTTAGTTGACAAAATCTGTTAATTATTACAATTTTTAAAAACTTAATAAGAACGAAGTAACGAATTTTAAGTTTATTTTTGTAGCAATATAAATTTTAAAATATTATAATAAGGTACAATATATTACCTCTGTAAGCAATTTATGGTTATAATTTTTTTTTTAATATATATGGCATATTACAGTAAAGTCTTAGGAGATGAAACCTATAAAATAATTATATTTAAATATAATTAGCTTAATAAATAATAAATAGCTTAAAAGCGTAACTTTTGTTCCTGGATAAAAAGAAACTAAATTTCATTACTTTGTAGTGACCGTCACTTCCAAGCTTCGAACTTAAGTCATTGTTTTTGAAGTACCGAATTGTTGTAAACTTTATCAATAATATTCTGTAATCACAATAATCTTGAACAAAAATAATATATGTATATTTAAATTGAATAAAGTTTCCATTTAATTATTTTTTTTACTATTAAAATAAATAAAAACTTAAAGTAATAAATAAAAATGTTGTTCTATGTAATCCTTGTTCACATGCATGCATATAAGTTAATTATAATAAAATATTTTATACGATTTATGAGATATTAGGATGTGTTATTTAAATCTTTTTATTTCATTTTGAAGACCCATTTGAGGATCGAGAAGTATTCAAAAGTAAAAATCTTGAATAAATAGTTTTTCCCTGGAAATAAAAATAATTTATAATATATAACTGCGAGGTTGGGACTACTGGCAAAAACTCATATTTTATATTTTGTAAAATACGAAGTTATAAGAGATTCCTCATATTTAAATAACGAAATAGAAAACATGCAAACTGCATTTGTTAAAATCTGACGGATAGGGATTGTTTTGAATTCTAAAGCTCCTGCAACTACAGCCTCGTTTTACAAAGATACCAAAGAAAATTTTGAAATTCATTCTATGTAGATATTTGTTATGTTATGATTATTAATAATTTTTATATTTTTGTAAACCATGGTATTTAAGAGTACTGAGTTTGAGACTCGTTTGTTTTAAAATTATAACAAGGTATTGACTATGTTAACTGCGTGTGTTAAATTTTTTATAATTTATAATATATTAATTATACTCTACGTACTATATATTTTATCCCAATTTTTGGTTTTTAGCTTATGACTGTTGTAATATAAAAGTCAGTGATTTTTGTCCGTGATACATATATTTTTTTAATTGCATTTTCTTAGATCATTAGTTGTGAAAGGTAGAGATCATAGAAAATATAAAACAGGACACTAAGACCTCTGGAATTAATAGTAGTGTTAAATAGTATAGCAAATGTTCCAAACGCACATCTATATACGCTGCTAACGAGCCACTGGAAATAACTGGTATTATATAAACTTGGTCATCAGTTAGGTTAACTTAACTATTACCTTTCCGATAAATATTATGTCGATATTTAAATGGTTGATATTAAATTATTTACATTTTCTTATATTTATTCACTGTTACATTTACTAAAATTTAAACAAAACTTTTACAATTTACTTACTTTCTTATTACTAGCAGATAAAAAAATATATTTTAAGGACAAGTAATAAATTGCTATAGCTGTAAATAACTTATAAATCTATATTATATCACAGGAACAACACGGATTCATAAATAAACTTTTAGGATCTTCAAATTTACCAGTATTTATAAACTACCTATAATGGATAGATGAAAGCAGGTAAATGTTACTTACACTGATATTAAAGTTTTAAAACTATCTAACGTCTTATTGTGACAACTATTAGTGCGTTATTTGTGGTGACTCATATAGGTGGATCATGTAAGTTAAATAAGAAGTAAGAAACCATAAATTGCCTTACTTTAGCAAAAGGGCGTAAATAATGTGAATGGATGATGTTATATTGTCTATCGTCTGATGAAATTGACTCCAGTCAACTACTTTTCACTCTAGAATATCAAACTCAACCAAAAAAGAATTCGAAAAACATTAGTTTTTGTTATCCCTCTATATCAATACAAGATATGGACAAAATTTAGTATTTTTTTTAATAAACTAGTATAAAAAGGGAAATTAAGCTTTTTTTAGTCTTCTTATCGAATTTAATCTAATAACTCATAATTGTGTAATCCTGTGTGGTGTTAGTTATAAGTAAATATTATATTGGTCTTCAACGTTATAACAATGTTGAATCAGCAAATTAATAATAAATAAACGAACTTTTAACTTTTTGCACATGTGTCCTCGGTCTCGCTAAAGACGATTATATAAAGAATGCTAAATTCAACAGAGACGGTTGCAACACGGTAGCCTAATTGGCAGAGCTACGTTATAGTTTCCCAGAAGTCGCAAGTTTGTGTGTGTGTGTGTGTGTGTGTGTGTGTATGTATGTATGAAATAATGTCCAATTAACACATTGTGTCTCATTTGTCTTCAGTATTATATTTTAATTTACATCTTAAAATATAATTCTGATTTATTGTTATATACATATATAAAATATTTACTATAACATATATTAATCATAAGCGATGTCAAATTTATTGATAGATCAATGACTACCAAAAACTTAATTACTAAAGGTAACAATTTCTAAGTTTTAGGAACTACACAATAAAAATATAAATCTTCTTTATATTTTACGATGAGACATTTCATGATTTGAAATTTTAAAAAACTTTTATTAATAACTGAAACTATATTTATAAATTATTATAATGCATTAGTATTTTAGAAGTTTGACCTTTGAGTCCGTAATTAAAATAGGCTGACTTGACGTCCTCTGTATATATCTTAATTCTATTATGAATATAAATGCTTAAAGAAAAACAATAATAATGACTATTGATCCGTGAACATTCAATTATATCATATCAATAATATTAGTAATGAATAAATAATGAATACTTTTCTTCAACAAATAACCACTTACGAAATTGAGTTCGCATCCATTTTTTAATAATGTTTTATGTTCAATAAATATTAGATTTATAAAAGGAATATAGGCTTTATTGATATTAAATATTAATATATTTGTACCAGCCCTGAAATAACATTTATTAAGAATTTTAGGTAATTTAATAAATAAGGTTTATTTTTGTCTAATACCTACAATAAAACAAAGTTTTTGTATATTTAGAAACTTCTCAAATAAAATCAAATATAGTGTGGATTTATGTATTTTATTATGTGGTGTTTGTAGGAAAGAAATATGTTAGAAATAATTTATGATAAAATGTTTTTATTAATAATAAACTTACAATAACTTACATTGTATCTCTGAGATGAAATTGTATTAATAATATCAATACTATATATAGCACGGTACATGCTGGTGGCGCTCTTGATCACGAGCTATCTCTTGTCAGAGATAATACAGTTAATATTTTATTTTTCCTAACAATATTACTCTTTCTTTGTAAAATTTTTAAGTTTTATTCAATTGTCTACACATTATGTTACAACTATTCAATTTTTAATATAACAAAATAAAACTTCAAATATATGTTTTTAACAATAATCTTTCATAATTATATTTCATTTCAATTTTATGATAGGCAAAATTGAAATACTTGATTGTGTAATGTTAGAGCCCCAGTGAAAAATATTACATCGAAATATCAGAGAAAATTTAAGTCTTCCTATAAAACCATTTCTACTTTACAAAATGTTTCGTAATTTTATATTCGTATTTTTATATTGGAATACTCCTATAACGGAATTTATATTAAAACATTTCGAATAAACAATATTCATTTTCAATAAATTAAATAACGACCCAGAAACCAGGTCAAAACATTAATAATGTAAATTTTTCTTTAGGTGTAGGCTGTAATTAATTAACCTTTCGCAATTTTAAAGACACACAGGAGAGATAAATGTTTCTTTTCCTGTTACTTAACATTATTTTGTTAATTTATACATATAGTAAATCTATACATAGCTCTAGCTCTCTGTACATAGCAGATATGTATAACCAAAAGGCGCATAAAAAATATCATTAATATAGTATAAGATTACAAATAAAGAATAAACACAGTCAATTTCATATTCTCGCAATATTGTAAATTACATATATTTAAAAGTTTTGATTACTGAGGAGTAGCAAAATTCAACTAATTCGATAACATTAAAAGAGCACTACTGACTCCACATTTAAGATATACATGACTGACGTGAAATAGATACGAAACCATATCTCACTGATAAGCTAGATTCTAACTGATAAGCTAGAATTCAATTGTAACAATTCAGTTCTCAAGTAAAACGTAGTCGGTATATACATACTGGCGGGTTTGTACGCCTTAGGACATGTGCAAAAGCTGTATGCAATTTCAATTACAAACCAAATGTAACTTCTATAAGTTACTCACCCGTTTGATTTGTTTTGATACATTGGAATAAATATAAAACTTCAAAAATGCAAAATATTTAGGATATAATTTTAGCAATAACAAATCGCTAACACAATCGTAACAATTTTAATTGAATGCACTAGCACTAGAGCTGATCAATAGCAAATCACTAGCTAATAGTATTTTTTTCCTTCAGTACGATAATATAACCTTATAAATTTGATGAGAGTGTAAAATAAAACATAAATAAACATTTTACTAGCGGGTTCGCACTGGAAATAAAAAAATAATTGAACCTGATAAGACAAAATCCTGGTAGAAGCAGTTACTTCTATCGACTTCAATCGAAGTGCCCTGGTCAAATAATTTAACAAAATATCAACATTGGTCTAACACATTATTGATATATTAAAAATAGAAATGTACAACTTATGTCACTGAAATCAGTAAAAATATATATAAAATAATATAATATAATAAAAATCTCCTGCTTTCACCATTCTTTTTATATATTTGTTTATATCTTTTCCACCAGTGATTCCATGTGTAAGTCAAATGTAAATGTCAGGAGGGTCTATGATAATAATATACTTATTGTACTGAGTTTTGTTAAGGCAATCTCCAACTAAAATACGAGGTTTCCAAAGGCGCCCTGGCCTGAAAAAAAACCACACAATAAGCTCAGCCCCGCATTTCTGTATTGTGGTCACTGTTTAACAAACGTCAAAATTTTGCAAGCTATTTACTAACAACTAGAACCTTCGTAATAAATTTAGTATATTACAGTTTAAATAATAATTTAATGATAATAAAATATAGAAGTTCGTTTTATTAAGTGTGGAGTAATATTATACTAATGGTGGTGATATACTTATATTATTATATATATTTCTTTAAATTTATATTCAATTTTCTATAAAATATCGTTCTGGGTAACCTTATATTAGAATATTTTTTTGTATACTTTAGTCATATTAACACCCGAATACGAAATTAAAATAAATGTATGTATATTTACATTAAAATTTCGAAGAACTTAAAGTAACGTCTAGGAAGCTGGCAACATCTAATTTCTAAAACAATACTAAATGTCACAGACTATTAAAGTTTTTTTTTATTACTCGGCAACAGATAATTAATCAACCTAACATATTCTGGCGGCAAGATGTCATTAAGAGGTAAAGAAAGATTTCTGTGATCAGTAGAGTAGAGATCAATAAAAAGCTAGCCAGATATATCATAAAATTTGTATTTAAACAATGTAATTCCTAAAATTTAAGGAGCTTAGGAATTACAAGTAAAAGTAAAAGCTAAAGTAAAAGTGTTGAATGGGAGGATATAACAGAAAAAGATGATTTGTCTTTTAGCTTCATCTCAGAACCTTTGAACCGTTGAACGTTTACAAGTTTATAGCCAGAACTTCATATCACTGATTGTTTTATAAAATATTACACTTTGGAAAATTACAGAAAAATTATGTAAATAATAAAATTTATGTTTTTATGTATTACAAGCTCTTAAACACAGTAAATCAATTTGAACGAAATCTGCGTATTGATATATTTTATTAAATTTACTCTAACTCAACTGATACTCCCGTTAGAGAAATGTCGCCATCCCAAGGGATTAAATTACTACAGAAATGAAATTTTTACGTATCAATATATAGTAAATTTTATATATGTAACATGAATAAATACTAATCAAGATTGACTATCTAAAATATAATTGCAAATTTCGCAACCGCCATTAAAATGTCAGACAATCAAACAATGCCCCAAAATCAAAGTGGAGTCTTGAGTGATGAAATGAATTGCGGAATTTAGTTGCGGAAGTTTAGAAATACATAGCGTTTTCTACATAAATCATTGCGAACAAACGAGCCGAGCTGAGTGCTTTTATACACAAAGAAGAGAGAAAGAAAAACTTTACGTGAAAGTTGGTTTTAGTACAATTATACTTTTAAATCGACTTAAAAATGATGTTGCAGACTAATTAGAATTGTATTTCAAGATTTATATAAAGAAAGGAAACATCTTAATAATACTAAATAATTTAATAATAATACTAGATACTTTGACCGTAATATTACAAAAACCTAAAAAAAAAAAGTGGAAATTAATATTTAAAGTTGATGAGCCTAAAATGTAGTAAAAAAATCCGTGCCCGCGGGGGGACACACGTGGGTAGACCTCGTGTGTAACTTGTTTAAAATATAACTCACTACCTAAGAATAACCACATCATGCCGTTGTTTACATCAAATATTTTCAAGAAAAAAGCAGTTTTTATTTTTTTTTTCTCGGAAAAGGTCTATTTTTTGGAAATACTTTTGGTACTTAAATTTAGAGTAAAAAATAACCTTTCTATTAAAAATATTTGCGAGGAGGGAATATTAACCAGAAAAAAGTTGTCGTGATTTACCTATCTTAAATTTTTAAGCTAAAAGTGGTTTTTAGTTTTTTCTCGGAAACGGTACCTTTTACGGAAAAACTTTTGGTACCTAAATTTAGAGTAAAAAATAACCTTTCTATTAAAAATACTTGTGATGTAAGAATGCTTACCAGAAAAAAGTTATGATTTTTTTTCCAAAAATTTTCGGATTTTTTACCCCCACGCCTAAGTTATCGAAGTTAGGTTTTCGGTTTATCTACATTAGTTATATTATAGATATTTATCAAAGACATTATATGATATAAACGCAAATGATCTTCTTTATATAGGGAAAAAGTTATGGTCAAAAAACTGAAATCAGAAAAAGTGAGGCCCTACCGCCCCCTGTAGCCGGATTTCTCTGGTTAACGAACTCGACCTTTATTTTTGGATGGTTGATTTTTGTGCAAAGTTTGAAAGCGATCCGAGCAAAACTGCGGTCGCTATCGTGCTGACAAAAGTCGAATCTGGACGGACGCACGCATATATATATATATATATATATATAAACTTTCGTTTCGTTCGTTCGTCATTTCGGATTCAGGGGATCATAAGAAGACCTCCTGTGAAGAAATTTTTCCAAAATTCGAAAGTCGGGTACAAATGAATGGGCAGACCAAATTCTTCGAGGTCTACCCAATATATGAATGGTCATTAGAAACGACAGTTTATATTTAAACATCGATAAATTATAAAATTGCAGCATCTACAATAAAAATTTAGTGAATATTCAATTGTTAGGAACATTTTCATCGTAAGTAACGTGCAGTCTGCAATCTGCACTCTTTAACATAAAGTAATAAATAGCGAATGCAAAGTTGCTAGTACTTGTTAGAGCAGCTGCGAAATTTGGTTACAATAAACTTTCCTCTATAATTGAACCAGATAACATTCACTTCCGATTCAATATGAGTTACCATTAGTTGCATCATAATTGTAGCTAAATTATAATCTTAGCACATTATTAATTGAATTAATATTCAAATACTAATATTTATTTTCTGTTAGTTTCAGTGACTGGTTTTGATTTGACTATAGATCAATATAAAGAATTATTGTTAAAATATGATGTAAGTGTTTGAATTCTACTACCGCCAGCAGTTTTGTACTCTCTACAAAATATAAGGGTATATACAGTAAATGTAATGCATTTATCAATATTTTATAACAACCTACCTACTGAAGTGGTTAGTTATTCGAGTTATCTATTGGTTCTTTACTATACATGTTATTACAAATAAAGTATTACTGAATTTAAAAACATATACTTTGTAAAATATTTCAGCTTAACTCTGTGGTGGGTTAATTAAGGTAAAAAACTCAAATACTTTTATTAACTAAGGCGCTACTGACAATGGACAAACGAACACATTTGTGTTGTTTGTCATTACAAACATTTATTCCTTAATTGTTAATAGATAGTGTTAAACAGATACATAAAGCTGTACACCACCAGAAAATTTTATCAACTCTATAAGGAGGACCAGGAATTTAAAGGTGGGTTTCAGCTACAGATAAAACAACTGGACATCCATGACGATGGATATCCGAAGGTATATAAGGAATAATATATACATATATATTAAAATACTCGTTACCCCTAATGCCTTCCTGCAAATGTATTAGAATATATTATTCCCGTGTTACGATGTTCGTTCAAACTAATCTTTGAAATCTTTGAACCGATTTCAATGAATAGTTTTTATCAGTATTAGTAATATTTTCTTTTATTGCGAATTTGAGGTTTTAATTTACTTATAAGTTCTATAGGTTTTCAATAGATGACGGTAAGTTTAATAAAAGAATAAAATGGTAAAATAAATAATGTTGTTTAAGTAATCATTGATACTGTACTACAAATTATCATATTAACATTTAATAGATAAAATTTTAATATGGTAATTATATGTCTAAAACTATGACTATATAAAATAATAATAAAATAAATAAGTAAATAATATATAATATAGTAAAATTATATATATTCAGTTACGTAAACGTAAAAAAGAAATATGCAATAAGACAACAAGTATAAAAACATACTCAATATGGATGTATTTGCAACGATGCATACAATGTTAATTAAATCATATGCACATATATATTTTTAAGATAGCATTTTAAAGCAGTGGTAGGATTGGATAGGTGGCGCTTTAATATTTTTTTTACAAATCCCTTATTTCTAGACTTACAATAACAAAATGATTTACAATAATATAAATTATTGGTTTATAGAAAAGTTTAATATTATTGGTAGGTAGATATTTATATATTTTTTTCTCAATGCTTTAGTTTTAATAACTAAGAGATGCATAGAAAATTCAATTTGGACTAAAAAAACTATGGGAATATTTTATTTTATCATGTCTTATTGAATGTCAAACATGGAAACTGCCTTTTACGACTTGATTTGATATAGTATTTGCAAGATAACATTATATTTATTTTTGTTTTTTGTTTTTGTAAACTTTCACTACACATAAAAGATTTGGTTTAGAGCATTTTTTACCAACCCTAATGATGGGTCGACCACGTATGGACATTTTGCAATAAATAAGAAGGAAAATGGCAAAGTGAAAGTTTTTATACGGTCCGTTGGTTAATTAAATAACTAGACTAGACACTTTGGTTTAAATGAATATAATATGAATTTTTTTCAATCACTATTTACCCATATTATTATGGTATCGTTATTCAGATTATCAGGAATTATTTATTTAAAATAGCAGTGCTTTTGTCAGTTCGTCTTCCGATAGCACCTTTTTAATTGGTGGAGTTATTTTATTTGAAATTGGAATTGCTAACTTACTCTTTTCGAGATTGCTTGAAGTTTTTTGAAGTATTCGAAAATAATTTTGAAGTATATGGGAACCGAAATAATCTGATGTTCCGATTGTTACTTATTTTCGACAATGAATACTTTCTAACCTGATTCTATAGTCAATCAATACTTTCGAGATTTTTCTTCCCTATCCCGATGATACGAGGGAGAGTGTTAAGGTGTATGACGTTAGCCTCATTTATTTTACTACTAACTTCTGGTTTATCTCTTCTTGTACAAAATAATCTGGAATTTGTAATTTTCACCACTATTGATATATTAATACAGCTGTTTAAAAATAATCTTAACATATTCAACAAAAATTAAACATCTAAATTGCCTTTTAATGATAAGAGTTTTCTACTCCAGAAAATTTCTAATTTCTTTTTCAAGTTGCCGTTCAGATGACGATTATTACTGTTCAATTAAGTTCCCTTCGGTTATCTTGAGAACAAAAGTATTGTTTCTACCAGCTGTTTCTAAATTATCTAAGAAAATAATTTGTCTTACTTTTTATCTTTGCTAAGGCAACATCGTTCTGTTTTATAAGAAAGCTTAGAGCACTTAGAGAGTGAAATGGCTTTCCTTTGGACTCAGTCAAAGCTCACACTGCTTCTAAGCGTTATTTTTACGTTAACTAGCTCATTTTTTATGACGAACTTTCCTAGCACTATATTTAAATAGTGCATTTTTTTTTGGATAATCATTAATTTAAATCAGTAAAATTTAGAGGGTAATCACATTAAATCAAAGTAAATCTTACTTTTTTGGTAGTCTCGGCCTTGATTAGACTCAATTTTATTTTATTTTTATAAAGTAGCCGGTGTGAGCTTAGAGACTTTTATTTTATAAAATGAAATGTAAAATGAAACAAAAAAGATTACTTGTTATTTAAAATTTTTAAAAATCATTGCACAAATATAGGATAGGTTTGTAGATTGAATTACCTCCTGTTGTTCTCTATTTTTAACTTAATAACTGCAATTGTGATAAAATATATGAAAATATCTATTTACTTTGTTTTGTTAACATCTATGACAAATATTTACTTAAACAAAATAAAAAACCCATAGCACTTAATATTTAATAATAAAAAAAACAAACTAAACATTTTTATTTTCATCATTGGAAAGTAAACAACTCCCTCAAATAAACTAAAATTATATGTTCTCCAATTTGATTAGATACTATCTCAAAATATTATTTTATTTATATTTTTATTCGAATTTTCGTTAGCTTATGACATGTCAACAAGATATCGGACGGACAATATTATTTGTATTTATTTTCTTGCCACTAGAAGAGGCACTTGGCACTTTCGCCCTGACACAATTCACTATATATAGTCAATATATAGCCATATACAATATCATAAAGTCGCAAAGACATAGTATAGGTTATTTTTTTTGTCATATTCTTTTAATATTATATAATATCCTTAAACTAGTTATGATCCGTTTTTAATTTTCTATATAATGAAACAACTTAGTTACTTTCTCATTAATTTAATTGGTAAATAGGTAAATAAGATTGTATATTATATAACCTTATTAACTATGAAAGAACTCGTGTATATGGTAGCCATTTAAAATAAGTACAACTTCACTAACAGATTACCTACATTAACAATGGAAAGCGAATGTTTAATAACCTAAATTAGAACCATAGTCTGTGGTTTGCGGCTCAATGTACTTACTGGCGCTAATTAAACTGTGGTATAGTGCTTGACGATAGAAGACTTGAATCTGAAGTCAATCTAAGTAGTATTACAGGATTTTCTTCTTTACATGTACATATAATATAGGATAATTTTGTTTTGGGTTTAAACTTAAAGAAAAGGTTATAGATTTTTGTATTATACTAAGGTATTAATTCTATATTGTATCTTTCATTACAGAAGATTTTTAAAGATTGAAGTGAGTATTATAATAATTTATTTTTATTTATTTATTTATTTATGCACCATAAAAAAAATTACAAGAAAAAAGACAATTATAAAAGACATACACATAGGATTAACTTATCTCTACAAAGAGATCTCTTCCAGCTACCCTTAGAGTGTTGGACAGAAGGTTTAAGAGGGCAGAGAATGGTACATAGGTATGTTATAATAATATACATAATAATAATACTATATAAAATATAATATATACATATACATTTATGCCTACATAAATTAAAAAGAACATACTTATAATAATACTATATAAAATTAGATACATACATATACATTTATACCTACATAAATTAAGAAGTACATACATATAATAATAACATATAGAAATACATATATCTATTGTACATTATGATTTAATCGTGTGAGAGATAGTAGTGCTTTAATTTACGTTTAAATGCCAAGACAGAACAACTGGATGTTATACTGGTTGGTAAGGAATTCCATAACCGCGCTGCTTGTATAGTAAAAGATTTGGAATAAAAGTGCTATTTATAAGAGGGAATATCAAAGGTTTTTACTGTAACACAGGAGCGTTTAGGACGACTAGGAATTGCAAGATGGGACCGTTGATGAAGATAGGAGGGAGCTGAGTTGGAGAAGAGATTATACAGCGCGGTTAGGACGTGCATATTCCGGCGAAGGCGGATTGGGAGCCACTTAAGCTGATGTCGGAAGACTGAAACATGGTCAAACGTGCGTAATCCAAAAATAAAGCGGATACACAAGTTTTGAAGGCGATCTAATTTGTTAAGCAGCTCCCCAAATACATCCAGATAGCAAACGTCAGCATAGTCGAGAAGGGGTAATAAAAGAGATTGCGCTAGGAGGATTTTAGTACGCATTGGTAGGAAATTCTGTAAACGTTTAAGAGAGTGAATAGACATATAAATGCGCTTGCTGATATCATTAACTTGCGCCGTCCACGATAAAAATTTGTCAAATGTCAATCCTAAATTCTTAACTTCATCAGAAAAAGGTATAATTGATTCATCGTATAAAATATTAGTGAGGTTATTAATAATAATCTTATTTCTAAAATGTCTACTACCTATAATAATGGCTTGCGATTTCTTGGGATTCACAAGAAGCCCAAAAGACGCAGTCATTCCTTTATTAAATTTAAGTTATAATTAATCTGATTAATATTTATATTTAAATCTTCAAATGATGAATGTCTATAAAGTTGCAAATCGTCAGCATATAGATGGTAGGAACATGAAAGAATTTTTGTGATTTCATTAATAAAAATTGAGAAAAGTAGAGGAGATAAAACGCCGCCCTGAGGAACGCCAGCAGAGAGTTCAGCCCATTCAGAAGACGAATCATCAGAACAGGTAACCTGTCGACGTCCATACAGGTAAGTACGAAACCATTCAATTACGGGTGGAGATATGTTAAGACTGCGCATGATCCCTAGCAATATATCAAAATCCAGTGTTGAAAGCATTACTAAAATCTAATAGAACAAGGATAGTAAGGTTTTGGTTGTCCATAGCGTATCTGATATCCTCAGTAACCTTAAGCAAGGCGGAGGATGTGCTGTGTGCTGTACGAAAACCGGATTGGAAAGGACTAAGGAGCTTGTTAATGTTTAAAAAAGATGTTAGTTGTTTGGATATAACGCTTTCTAGGACTTTGGATAAGAAAGGAAGTATAGATATCGGACGAAAGTGGGAGGGAGAACTTGGATTATTGTTTTTAGGTAGAGGAAGTATATGTGCTAATTTCCAAGGAGAAGTAAAGGAATTGGTTGTTAACGAAAAGTTTAAAATGTGTGTTATAACAGCCAATATAATGTCAAGAAGCGGAATTAACATGTCTCGACTAATGTTGTCCTCACCCACTGCTCGGGAACTGATACTAACTATAGCTGTCTTAACATCACACTCCGTAACTTCAGCGAAGGTAAAACTGTCACAGATAGGTGGAGTGATATTATTTAATTTAGTAAGAACTGAGGTTTTTTTACATTATCTATAATAAGTGATAAGTTTAATTATAATAGAACATATAATATAATATAATAATTATAGTTCTAATATAAATATTACAGTTAATAAACACTAAATCCGCTCTCATAATCATCTCTATATACCAAGAATAATTCTCAGGGCTATTAATATTTAAACAAAGCTCATAAATACTACCAGCTACTACTCAAGCTACCAGTTGCTTGTGGGAATAATAGTAGGTGTTATTACTAATGGTTATTAACTTATGGTTCTATCTTATACTAGCTACTGGTCTTTTGTGTGCGTCTTGAACCTTACCCACGTAAATTAAGAAATGTTTTGAAAACAGTGTTTAATTATTTTATAACCTAGTTCTATGACCCATAAGACCATATTTTTAGGCAAGGAAACCTATTAGAAAAGGTAGTATCAATGTCAATAAATTCTGGAGTATGTTTTGTTAATACCATATTATTATTTACTTAGAAAGCAATGTATTTCCATACTTAAATATTTAAGAGTATTTAGTGAATATTTAATTTTAAAAGTATCTCTCAGATGAATAAATTTACTTACTACTTACTTACGTTGCCTTATACTTTCTATCCATTGTAAACTACTCCAGTCCTTTATATATATATTTTTTATATTTTATATTTTATATATACTTTCATACCTTCGAAGTTGTTGAAGTTCGAACGAAGTCCATGTTATATCTTATCAATGTAAAAAAATAGTATCCAAAAAAATAAATAACATAACGAAATACACACACACAACACACACACAAACAAAACACATTTATATTTAGTAAAAAAATCTATGACCAATTTTACGATCAGCAGTTTAATATTTAATTTTAAGACTATTATTTAATTAAAGTTTAAACTTGGAGAATTTTAGCAAAATGTTAGTCCTCTTTTTTTGGTAATTTTGATATGTAATCACCGCCACCCATGAACTCTTACAATATCCAAGGATTTAAAAGAGGGTTGCTGGCCTTAGAGGTAGGAGAACAACACAACCTCGAACAACACAACCTACGTCGGTGATGACTATATACATTTATTTCGATGATTGGTTATATTTGTTGTATGAAATTTGTTTGAACCAAAAAGATTTTAGTTTGAAAAGATTTACTTACTTTAAAATTTAAGTAAATTTAGAAGTATGTAATAGTTCTTCATTAATTTATTACTTTTCTATTTACATTCCACAGTATATTTCAAATAGAGATAATTTTGTGTAAATTAAATATTCATAATGTATGTTTGACTTTATAAGTGATGAAAATAATATTTTAACATGTTCCTTTAATGCATGGACATCTCATCTTCTGCATTTTTCTACAAATTTTATCTTACCTCTCAAGAGTACATATAATAATGTAGTGATTATAAAAAATCTTATATTTAACAAATGAATTTAGACTTTGCAATGACATTTTAAATATTAAAATTTTTAAATCGATATTTATATAAGTACCTTGATTCTACTTTTTCAGTCGAATTATTTACGATGGCTATATTTTAAACTCTACTTAAAAACTTATTGTTAGTTTAATGCTTAACTAAACTTAGTGATAGTTACATTTAAATATAAATAATTTATATATGAAATAAAAAAATATTTCATTTATTATATTATTATATTTTGATTGTTTAAAAGTATAACGCAACAGGTTTTTTTTACTATATAAGAAAATACAATATATAAAGGAGACCGGACGTGTCTACACTATATCGAGTTCTTAACCTCTTCCTAATATAATTTATGAGATAAACATTCCTGACGTATGTGTACCCAACTACTACTAATTAAGGTCTTATAGTGATATTTACACATACCAAAACCTAAGCAAAATTAACCTTATTATATACCGACACAGGTTGGTTATTGTATGCAAGGTTTTTGTTAGATCAGAGTTAAATTTGTCCAAGCTACCCGAATTACAAATCCCTTAATTATTTTCCTTAAATATCTATTTTATGGTTGTTTCAATTTGATATAACCATATGTGCCATTATAAGAAATAGTTTGTTTTGCTTAAGATATTTGGTATTTGGAAATATAATTTTTATATACTTTTTATAAAAAAATAAACTTATTCTCTTCAATACAAATCATTGCTACTTCAAATAAAATATCTAAAATATATTTGTTGGTTCTCATCATAAATAAAAATGTTCTATTCAAATAACCTGAGAGCCAAATAGAGCAATTAATATTTCACATTCCTAAAACTTTCTATGTAATTTTCTGACTTTGAATTAAAATATAATTTAATAAACAATTACCCACAAACTACAAATGCCAAGACAGAACAACTGGATGTTATACTGGTTGGTAAGGAATTCCATAACCGCGCTGCTTGTATAGTAAAAGATTTGGAATAAAAGTGCTATTTATAAGAGGGAATATCAAAGGTTTTTACTGTAACACAGGAGCGTTTAGGACGACTAGGAATTGCAAGATGGGACCGTTGATGAAGATAGGAGGGAGCTGAGTTGGAGAAGAGATTATACAGCGCGGTTAGGACGTGCATATTCCGGCGAAGGCGGATTGGGAGCCACTTAAGCTGATGTCGGAAGACTGAAACATGGTCAAACGTGCGTAATCCAAAAATAAAGCGGATACACAAGTTTTGAAGGCGATCTAATTTGTTAAGCAGCTCCCCAAATACATCCAGATAGCAAACGTCAGCATAGTCGAGAAGGGGTAATAAAAGAGATTGCGCTAGGAGGATTTTAGTACGCATTGGTAGGAAATTCTGTAAACGTTTAAGAGAGTGAATAGACATATAAATGCGCTTGCTGATATCATTAACTTGCGCCGTCCACGATAAAAATTTGTCAAATGTCAATCCTAAATTCTTAACTTCATCAGAAAAAGGTATAATTGATTCATCGTATAAAATATTAGTGAGGTTATTAATAATAATCTTATTTCTAAAATGTCTACTACCTATAATAATGGCTTGCGATTTCTTGGGATTCACAAGAAGCCCAAAAGACGCAGTCATTCCTTTATTAAATTTAAGTTATAATTAATCTGATTAATATTTATATTTAAATCTTCAAATGATGAATGTCTATAAAGTTGCAAATCGTCAGCATATAGATGGTAGGAACATGAAAGAATTTTTGTGATTTCATTAATAAAAATTGAGAAAAGTAGAGGAGATAAAACGCCGCCCTGAGGAACGCCAGCAGAGAGTTCAGCCCATTCAGAAGACGAATCATCAGAACAGGTAACCTGTCGACGTCCATACAGGTAAGTACGAAACCATTCAATTACGGGTGGAGATATGTTAAGACTGCGCATGATCCCTAGCAATATATCAAAATCCAGTGTTGAAAGCATTACTAAAATCTAATAGAACAAGGATAGTAAGGTTTTGGTTGTCCATAGCGTATCTGATATCCTCAGTAACCTTAAGCAAGGCGGAGGATGTGCTGTGTGCTGTACGAAAACCGGATTGGAAAGGACTAAGGAGCTTGTTAATGTTTAAAAAAGATGTTAGTTGTTTGGATATAACGCTTTCTAGGACTTTGGATAAGAAAGGAAGTATAGATATCGGACGAAAGTGGGAGGGAGAACTTGGATTATTGTTTTTAGGTAGAGGAAGTATATGTGCTAATTTCCAAGGAGAAGTAAAGGAATTGGTTGTTAACGAAAAGTTTAAAATGTGTGTTATAACAGCCAATATAATGTCAAGAAGCGGAATTAACATGTCTCGACTAATGTTGTCCTCACCCACTGCTCGGGAACTGATACTAACTATAGCTGTCTTAACATCACACTCCGTAACTTCAGCGAAGGTAAAACTGTCACAGATAGGTGGAGTGATATTATTTAATTTAGTAAGAACTGAGGTTTTTTTACATTATCTATAATAAGTGATAAGTTTAATTATAATAGAACATATAATATAATATAATAATTATAGTTCTAATATAAATATTACAGTTAATAAACACTAAATCCGCTCTCATAATCATCTCTATATACCAAGAATAATTCTCAGGGCTATTAATATTTAAACAAAGCTCATAAATACTACCAGCTACTACTCAAGCTACCAGTTGCTTGTGGGAATAATAGTAGGTGTTATTACTAATGGTTATTAACTTATGGTTCTATCTTATACTAGCTACTGGTCTTTTGTGTGCGTCTTGAACCTTACCCACGTAAATTAAGAAATGTTTTGAAAACAGTGTTTAATTATTTTATAACCTAGTTCTATGACCCATAAGACCATATTTTTAGGCAAGGAAACCTATTAGAAAAGGTAGTATCAATGTCAATAAATTCTGGAGTATGTTTTGTTAATACCATATTATTATTTACTTAGAAAGCAATGTATTTCCATACTTAAATATTTAAGAGTATTTAGTGAATATTTAATTTTAAAAGTATCTCTCAGATGAATAAATTTACTTACTACTTACTTACGTTGCCTTATACTTTCTATCCATTGTAAACTACTCCAGTCCTTTATATATATATTTTTTATATTTTATATTTTATATATACTTTCATACCTTCGAAGTTGTTGAAGTTCGAACGAAGTCCATGTTATATCTTATCAATGTAAAAAAATAGTATCCAAAAAAATAAATAACATAACGAAATACACACACACAACACACACACAAACAAAACACATTTATATTTAGTAAAAAAATCTATGACCAATTTTACGATCAGCAGTTTAATATTTAATTTTAAGACTATTATTTAATTAAAGTTTAAACTTGGAGAATTTTAGCAAAATGTTAGTCCTCTTTTTTTGGTAATTTTGATATGTAATCACCGCCACCCATGAACTCTTACAATATCCAAGGATTTAAAAGAGGGTTGCTGGCCTTAGAGGTAGGAGAACAACACAACCTCGAACAACACAACCTACGTCGGTGATGACTATATACATTTATTTCGATGATTGGTTATATTTGTTGTATGAAATTTGTTTGAACCAAAAAGATTTTAGTTTGAAAAGATTTACTTACTTTAAAATTTAAGTAAATTTAGAAGTATGTAATAGTTCTTCATTAATTTATTACTTTTCTATTTACATTCCACAGTATATTTCAAATAGAGATAATTTTGTGTAAATTAAATATTCATAATGTATGTTTGACTTTATAAGTGATGAAAATAATATTTTAACATGTTCCTTTAATGCATGGACATCTCATCTTCTGCATTTTTCTACAAATTTTATCTTACCTCTCAAGAGTACATATAATAATGTAGTGATTATAAAAAATCTTATATTTAACAAATGAATTTAGACTTTGCAATGACATTTTAAATATTAAAATTTTTAAATCGATATTTATATAAGTACCTTGATTCTACTTTTTCAGTCGAATTATTTACGATGGCTATATTTTAAACTCTACTTAAAAACTTATTGTTAGTTTAATGCTTAACTAAACTTAGTGATAGTTACATTTAAATATAAATAATTTATATATGAAATAAAAAAATATTTCATTTATTATATTATTATATTTTGATTGTTTAAAAGTATAACGCAACAGGTTTTTTTTACTATATAAGAAAATACAATATATAAAGGAGACCGGACGTGTCTACACTATATCGAGTTCTTAACCTCTTCCTAATATAATTTATGAGATAAACATTCCTGACGTATGTGTACCCAACTACTACTAATTAAGGTCTTATAGTGATATTTACACATACCAAAACCTAAGCAAAATTAACCTTATTATATACCGACACAGGTTGGTTATTGTATGCAAGGTTTTTGTTAGATCAGAGTTAAATTTGTCCAAGCTACCCGAATTACAAATCCCTTAATTATTTTCCTTAAATATCTATTTTATGGTTGTTTCAATTTGATATAACCATATGTGCCATTATAAGAAATAGTTTGTTTTGCTTAAGATATTTGGTATTTGGAAATATAATTTTTATATACTTTTTATAAAAAAATAAACTTATTCTCTTCAATACAAATCATTGCTACTTCAAATAAAATATCTAAAATATATTTGTTGGTTCTCATCATAAATAAAAATGTTCTATTCAAATAACCTGAGAGCCAAATAGAGCAATTAATATTTCACATTCCTAAAACTTTCTATGTAATTTTCTGACTTTGAATTAAAATATAATTTAATAAACAATTACCCACAAACTACAGACGTTTCTGCATCTCAACTAACCGATCTTCTCTAAAGCGTTTTAAATCTTATTTCGGCAGAAACTCTTTTTAGTTTCTACATACATAAAAAAATTAGTCTGTAATTTTTTCTATTTGTTTATCTGTTCATTTCGGTTAATCTCTGAAACAGCTTAACCTATTTACAGGATTTTCGCTGGCAGATAGCCTATGTTATGAGAAATAATTTGGGCTACTTTTATTTGAAAAATGAACGAAGTCGTGTGCACAGGTAGTAAGTATATAAAACCGTAGATCAAATTCGTATCAGATCAAATTGGATAACACAGTTCCTGTGTTTGCGGCAGTTGTTTACTTGTTCTTCGACATGAGAACATTCACAAACCTTGTTACAAACTTGTTTTTATAGTTTTTCCTCGGTTTTATTTACAAAGTTATATTCGAAATCAAAAATGTTGCGTTTATCTTACTAATGTTATTGGTTTGACATACATTGTTTAATAGACTTTATACTTAATACTTTTTATAATAATTCAACAAAACTTAAACTGAATATTGTATTATTTATAAATTATTAACAATATATTTTTTGATTAATGAGATATTATAATAAAACGAAGAACAAATAAAATAAAAATTATTTATAACAAAATCATAACGTTTAATTTTGACAACTATTTCCTTACATCCAGAGAAGGACAGAAATCCCTCGTAATGCTAATGCTGACCTCAGCACTGTTCATTCTCATTAGCGTACATCGCCGACTCATCACTTTTATACACATCATTAACCAATGAAAGTGGGCAAGAGTCAAAAATGTTTTGTAATGTTATTATTTACTTTGAATTTTATATTTATATAGTTAAAATTTCTTATAGACTATGTTTTTTCTCAAAATAAATAAACTCATATTACATACGAGTATATCTGGCTACAATGGATATAAATATTTTTTTTAAACTTTAATTTCATAAAATTTCCATTTAATTAGTACAAGACATAGTAACACATTTAATGTATAAAATACCAACCAACCAATTTTAGATACAAAAAAAGAGAAAAACTATGTCATATCTTAATTTAAATAATACTCGTATGTTGGAAATTAAATAATGATACTGACATGAAAATTAACCGTATAAAAGATTTTTTTTTTATATTTGACATAACACAATTTAAAATAATTTTAGCAATAATAAAGGCTAGTTAAAATTCAATTCAATTCAATTTAACAATTTGTTTAACATTTAATTTCAGATCCAGTGCACGGAGGTCATTCGGTATGGTAAAATAGTATTGAGTTTAATTTACTGAGTGCTGCAAGACTTCTATCTGATTGTCGTTTAAAAATATAAAATACTGCTAAAAGTTAAAAGACCACTTTAAAAGGAACACTCAAATTTATTATATCTTCTTTATCTTTATACTACATAAGATTTGAAAAAAATAATACTATTATATGCTTATCGTCTTTTTGTATTAAAAAAAATAATATATATATATATATATATATATATATATATATATATATATATATATATTATTAGTATTATTTATATATATTAATATTATTATAATCAAGTATATAGTAATTTTGCGATATATTTGTATGCATTAATTTCTGCAATTTATTGTACTTGATTAATATGTATCTTTATTTAACCTGATAGATATCCATATAAAACGATTTGGATGTATTTCTAACTACTATTAAGAAGTCTTCACATATTTATTTTATATTAATAAAAGTATAGTAAAAACAAAACTCGTTTGTCTCAGTAACAGTTAATTAGTTTAGCAGCTCTAAGGTATCGAAGTTATTCGCCAGAGTGGAGAGTCAATCTAGTTCGGGCAAATTAACTTATCTCTGGACTAACGTACTATCTTCGGAAACTAGGTGACTTGATAGTTACCCAGTAACTCCCTAAGTTGTAATACTTCATTAAGTGGTTTATCAGAAAAATAAAGAGTAATTTTATGTAAATAAAGAATAATTGTATTTGTCAAAGCTATTCAAAGTATTAATCATGTTTTAATTACTCTAAACAACATAATAATTTAAATCAAAGTCTTAAATTTCTTATTCTATTCTTACACTCATAAAAAGGATACAAAATTTATTATTGAAATAAAATATATTCAAACATATTCAACATCAACCAATTAATGCTTGTATTAAAAAAAAGTCCCCAAAAATTCTTTTAAAATTAAAATGTCGTATAATAACGTTTTTTTTAACAGTTAAGTAGATTTGAAAGAGTATGATAATTTAAAATGATCATTAATCTTTATGAACTAAAAATTATTTTTACCTTTTCCGTCGATAATACGATTAATTCGAAAAAAATAAACGGAAAATATTGTTCTGCACTTTTGAAATAAATGACATAATGATATTGAGTAAGAAGTATTTGCTCATTCTGTAAAATAGATCTGAAGTGTCGGATAATATGGATGATTGGAACACGTAACGTGCTCAGAACATATTTCGAAATGTTTCGGAAGAAGAACTGCAGTTAGAGTATAGCAACTATCTGATACTTAAGCCTTAACTTCGAAAATAATATATTATTCACTTGCCATACTAATACGATCTCTATACCTCCCTCCATTTGCATAATTGTTTTCAAATTTGAATTAAAAATATCTTTATTTATATAGGCATTTATACGCACTTTTGAATCGTTAATAATAACATTAAAAAATCAGTGTAGACAGTCCGTGAGTAAGCTACCAACCCTGCAAAAAAGTTAACAACATAAGTTAACAGTCATAGTAACACAAATAAAAACACACCTCTTTATGGTATTATAGGATTTATTTGATAGTAAACTTTTGATTTTAGATTGAAAACTAAGAAAAGGAAATTCTAAGTCAAATATTTCGTGGAATTTTATTATTTATGCGTACATTTTTAATTAGTCCTACTATGCTCAAATTTAAAATAATCAGCAAAAAATACGATCTCACATAAATGCATAGATTCATTTAGGTGAGAACCAGCTAATTTTGAATTATTTATATCTGCCGTCTGGACTTTTTGATTCGATAAGATCAAGCACAGCACTTGGTACACCATAGTGGTTAAGTTTGCATAATAATGTTTGATGCAATGTAAGGCTTTGGATAAATTGTAAATCACACCGATTGCGTTAGCTATTTACCCGTCCTTAAGGCCGGTAAAACAGAGATAGGCCTACAATTTTAGAATTCTAGTCTTTCGCCACTTTTAATTAAAGAAACTATTTTACTGTTTTTCATAAAATCTGGGATTATGCTGGTTTCAATACATTTGTTAAATTAAAGATAACGGTGGGGCAATACAAGTTATGTAATAGTGTTTTTTTTTTTCAAATTTAAAGTTTAAAATATCTTAACAATTTCATCTGATAAAACAAGTTTAAAAACAAAACCTTTATTACTGACTCTAATATTAGTAAATTCGGCTATTCGGCTACTGTATAAGATGAGAAAGAATTGAAATGACGCATAGCTGCTATTAGAATTACAATCAAACAATATAGCCACCGCATTTATATCAGAGTATATTTCAATATTAAAATGTCCTAAGTTGCCTTTATTTCGTCTTCTGAATTTAGGATTGTATTTCTTACATAAATGGACTTAGCTTTAACGCAAACATTCTATTTATATGAAAATTTTGTTGATTTCCGAGAATTTATATTACAAGAGTATTAACAAGGTATTTAAAAACAAAACAAACTCTTATAAGACACATTTCTTAAGTAAATAACATTTGACTATGATTGTAAAGAAATAAGATAGTTAATTCTTCTTAATTAATGCACTCGGCAAATATACTTCAGTACTTAATGCCTTTTCTGTATTTTCACGTAAATTCAAAAAAATCACACTCACTCATGAATACTATGTGAGTAAAAAATATTTTTCTAAATATCTAGTGAAAGCATCCCTTCTACGGCTAATGGCTTACACAATATTTTACGATTGGACATTACCTAAAGTTCCTATGTTGCTTTTAAACCAAGGTCGGTTGAAAGTGGGCAGTAGAAATTACTCAACTAACTACATAATGTAATCTGTTAGCATTTGAACTTAAATTTATCTATCTCTACAATTAAACTCTTATTATAACTATAAGTATTGTTTATTGTTAACAGAAATTAATAAATCGAGGCTTTAAATATTCAGTTTCATGTGTCTATTAACTGTTAGACACAAATCTATTACATACATATAGATTTTTCGTTGTCATTAAAAAGGAAATACGATTCTTATATCATATTTATAAACAAAATATTGTTATTATTGACATGTGTATTCTATAAGATATAACTTAACGATTTATACTAACGAAAATTGTAATCGGAGCTGACGCCATCATTAATATTGAGACGGATTTCTAACCTTTATGGAATGAAAGGTTAGAAATGAACAGCAAAACTAATTGAAGCAATTATAAGGGATAATGGTTGAAACTAAAGATTATATTAGACTTAGTTCGAAGTTGTTTTTGATCCATAAAGGTTATTATTTGTTGGTTAGGGATTTACACTATAGTCAAGTTTTAATATAATTTAATTTATTATAACCTACTTCATTATGTATAGTATAGATTTAAGAATTCTGAAGCCTAGACATGAAATTACAAAGAATAATTTTGCTATGACTTCATATTATTTATTGCTGTCTACGTCGTGTGAAGAGTGTCATAACAGTGACTGTATAAAGAAATTGTTATATTACAGTCATTTGTTTTCGAACCATGGAACTATTTTAATAATATCATTAATACAGTTTATAAACTCATAATATCAAATGTCGCAGTTTGGTAAGCAATTTAATCTCTGCCATATAACTAAATAACATAGAACCGATTTCAGTATTCTTTCTTATTTTATAGAATAATAAATAAATATAATTAAATCAGCATATATTAAATTAAAAATAATTCATCTTCCTGCTTTATCCCAATCTTGGTGTCGGCGCAGTATGATTTTTCCTTCCATACTCTTCGGTTACTCGTCATCTTTGTACACTCCCCCTTCTTCTCCATATCGTCTTTCACGCAATCTCTCCATCTTTTCTTGGGCCGTCTACTATTAGTTCATCGCTTCACAACCGTACCCAAAACTCTTTTGTTTGGTTTAAGGGAAATTCAGGCATCACACGTTGTCAAGGTGACTTGTCGCCATTTCATCCATCCCGTGTTGATTCTGTGCTTTACGTCCCCGTCAATATTGCCATCGCTTTGAATGAGAGAACCAAGTCCGAGCAGAATGGTAACGATACTCCATCCAACAAAACAGGAACAGAAGCAGAGACACCGCCGAAATCGCAGAACATATGTTTTGGTTTTACTTATTTTCAGACCAACACTTTCCAGCTATTGTTGCCATTTTTCCAGTCTACTTTGCACCTCAAGTCCATTCTTGCCGACAAGAACAATGTCATCAGCGAATTACATACACCAAATGTGGTTCCTCTTGCCGTATGTCAATGTCAGAGCATCCATTATCAACAAGAAGAAGTAGGGACTCAGAGTCGACCCTTGATGCAAACCTACTGCCACATTGAACTTATAGGTATTTCCAGCGGCCAACCGGACTTGTGTACTAAATTGGTTGTACATTGCATGAACCAGCTCCACATACTTCCCAGTTATACCCTTCTCTTTCAAAGCCTAATACATCACAATAAGGGGAACCCGGTCATATGCCTTCTCGAGATCAACGAACACCAAGTGCAGGCTCTTTTGTGGTCGTCTCTACTTCTCACAAAAGTGGCGGAGAGCAAATACAGCATCTGGCGAACCCTGCCCAGGCATAAAACCGAACTGGTTCTCCGAGATATCACTCTCGTCTCTCATCCTTTTTTCTATCATTTTCCCCCACACTTTCATACTATGAGAATACATGAGCTTTATACCACGAAAACTGTTGCAGCCTTGTACAGCCCCCTTATTTTTTAAATGGGCACCTAGGCCACTATTGCATCATTCACCGGTCACTTCTTTCACTAATTCTTTATATACTGTCCGGTTTTTCAAAACTCCACTCCAATCATTTTCTTCATTCTCTCCTCAACATCTTTCGAGTATCATCTTTTATGCATTTTACATGTATGACATCTCTAGTATTCTTCTCTCTGCGCTTTGTTATACGGTAGATGGTAGTTCCTTTTGACCGTTAGGAAACTGTAGCGACCTATATAACTCCTCTTGCGCCTCAGCTCTAGCGATGGTTACAGCTATTTTCGCTCTCTTCTTACATCTTTAATATAGCATTTTCATCTCCTCTTTCATACTTTTCTTATCACCTGATACTTTCTGCCATTGCCTAAACGCATCTTTCTTATTTTTCAGAACTTTTTGCACATCTCCATTCCACCATTACGTTTTCTTACTTATCATACCTTTTCGTGTCTTTTCGACTAATCCGTCCCGCCATTTCTTTTTCAACCATTCCCACAATAATAAAACTTCTATCCTTCACCATTTTCTCTCTCTTTTGATCCCTTAAATTTCGTCTCCTGTGAACATAAACATACTACATTTATTCGTCTTCTCAACACGTCAGCAATTTCTCTTCCCCTTCCAGTCATCATACCAACATTCCAACTTTTAAAAACCTCAGTCTTATATCTTTGTTTCCAGGCTAGCTTGCGTGACACCGGTATTACCATATTGCCGGCCGCCTGCCTGCCAACCCTCTGTAGGAAAGTTTAATTTGTAAAAATTTTAATTTTAGTAAAAGGTTATAATTACTACTACTTTTATAATAGTTTTACGAAAATATACATTATAAATTAATATTTATATTAACAGTAATTAATAAAATATAAGTGACAAAGTTTTAAAATATCTTGATGGGTAAGGATTTAACATTGGGAAGGAAACATTGGTACGTGGCCTACACATGTATACAATTTAAAAACAAAATAGCAATTGTAAGCTTATTTATAGAATACAATATCAAATATTATTAACATATATCTAATGTTTAGGAAATTAAATCTTATATTAAATGATACAAAATTTTTAGGTAAGGAATATATAATTAATAGTAATTATTGTAAAAGTAATTAAAATTTTAATGTTTTCTTTCTTCTCTAACATATCTGGACGGACTGTGTTGTTTTATATCTTGCTGCATGCTATATTTCATATTCTTTAATTCCTTCATATTTGGTTTTGCTATGAGACTTGTGGTGCCATATATGGGCGTTTTCTAGTTATTTAATGATCGGTCTATGGAAGCGTGTAAGGTGTTTTCGCTAATTACCGATAGATGACAGATCTCGGAGGAACTAAATGTTTGGAGATAGTTTATACAGCTTATAATAGGCGGCACTCTTACACATTCAAAAATGTAATGAGTTAACACTTGACACTTCTACCTTTTGTGATTTTGAGTTATTTATTTATTTATTTTAAAATTATAAAAAATAATAAAACGACAGAATAATAATTCTTCGTCCACGCACTTCATTATTATTTAACTACTAAATAATATCTTGTCGTACTATTCGTACTATTTCGTACACTGATTCCTTTATATCTTTTTAAAAATGGTTTCTAATCCAATCTTGTCTTATCTTGTTCAATTACAAAAGTCAATATTAACGAACTACTAAAACCATAGCAATCAACTCGATACGCTGTTACGCTGATACTATACGATACGATATTAGTTAAAGTTTTTCTAATAATAATAGTAATAAATTTCTTATTCTTAATACTTTAAAAAACAAATAGTGTATTTCAGTTAGATTTAAAAATATTGTCACATGTCTGAACTTTAATTATGAAGATCCTAATAAATTTTTCGTTTAGGATATTCTAATTATTTTGGCTATTCGCTTATAGTAAGGATATGACTCATGCACACTAAGTTTCAAGAATATATATTTTTTAATAACCTTGATATTTATTATATCACACCAGAATTTAGTAGGCAAAGTTTATATAACAGTATAAATGAGAAGAAATCTCGTTAAGGGAAAGAAATGGCTTTTCCAAGAGTCAGCCTTACTAATGATAATAAATGAAGGCTGCTTGTAAACAGTATTCGATTAACTTGAAAGTATAAGAGCCCGTATGCAATGTACATGTGCTTTATTTTTATTCATAAGAATTATTTTATTATATTTAACACATGACAGTGGCATACCCGAATCCTATGCCTACAAAGTAATGAGCGATTGCTGGGAGATGATCGATCCAAAAATTTAAGTTTAAAAGTGAAGTATATATAAGTATATATATGTATATTTATGCAGTACAAATAATACATAGGTCAAGATATCACGTAATCTCAGCGCCTGTAATGACTTTAGTCATTGCTCCAAATTGACGCGTCCTTCACAATAAGAAACACTGTTATAATGTTAAAATTCCTTCGAATGTAAAAGGACTTTTAAATTCTTTATCTTCATTAAACTTGCGTTGGCCACTGATAGAAGTAATATCTTAATATGATTATTACTTTTAATTAAATTAAGTAAAATATTCACCTCAGAACAATACTATAGTTCTGTATTATATATTATAGTAATAATGTAGGTTTAGGTTTAACACAGAGTATGATAAATATTTTCTAAGGAATTTTGTTTCGTGAAATTAATTGAAGCGAGCCTTAGCATACCTTGACTTAAGAAAGTAATAAAACATTTTTGGTTCATAATCTTCTTTTTCAAATTAATTTTATGAAATATTTACTCAAATTTTGTTTAAACTGATAATTGTAGTACCTTTTGTTACATTTAGTTTTGTTGATGGTAGAAATGTATCTTTTATATATATTCTTTGAATAACAGATACTGGTGGGTATTTTATTAATATTCCAATTTTCATATAATTTTAAAATTTAATTTATTATCTTCTTCTTTTAAATTTTCATCAATCTCTTTGTAAAGTCGTTTTAATTTATCTTTATTGCTAGCCAGTTCTGTAAACGCAAAGTGCAAAACAATATATTTTAATATATTTTACACCGACAAGAAAGAATTAAAATACTTGTGCTGCAAAAAGTTCATTTGTTGACTCAATCTCGTAACCCCGAATTACCACGTCATTCTACTAATAATTTGTCATTGGTAAAAAGGTAGCGTCCGTTATACAAAGGATAAGGGTAAGCACCAACAGCATCCTGAAATTATTTGCAGATAGATTGGATGGCCCGACCATGGGGAGGTTTATCAGGTTGCATGTGCAAAATGTAGCCGGGACAGTCTCCCTGTGGTAGATAATTGTTTATATTAATTTTGTTTGTAATGTATTTTTTTTGTTTGTATTTTATTTTTGTATTATATGTTATTGTATTTTTTTTTGTTTATATTTTGTTACACTAACATAGTTCTTAAGCAATTCTATTGTACTAACCAACTATGAGCCTATGTTGCTTGACAATAAAAGATTTTTATTTTATTTTTTATTTTATTTTTAATTTTATTTATTATCCTCATATGAAATGAAGATACGAGATGAACTATATTTATTTAGATTTTTAATCTATTTTTTTTTACATCTGGAATAACGGACAGATAGTCCACTTAGTAGTAGTTCTACAACAGCGACATTTTTCAACAAATGGGAAGAGAAAGAGAAGAAGGGTGGCCGTTTTTATATTCGCAAATTAATCGTAAAAAAGCCTTTTTAAGAAAATGCTAATTCTCAACAAAATATTTCAAAATTTCTCATTTTCCAGTTAATGGCCAGATATTTTTTAAAGGTTACCGTATATATAACAATTGATGCTGTAATCACCACAGTCTTTTAAAATAATTTGACAAGAACAAATCAGGAAAGGTATTGTTTTTACTAGCAAATATTCTGCTGCTGCTATTCAAATCAAAGTGGAAATATAATTTTCTGGTAAATTGTTATATTTTAAGTTAAATAATTTGTATATCTCGACGAAAATCAGGAATAACACAGCATTTAAAATACCAAACTGAAATACCAAAATTATGCCAATATATACTGTTAGTTTACAATTACTTAAAAATAATTGAATTGGTCATCACAGTGCACACGTTAATGGAACAACCATATTGATGACGTCAATTAATAACTTTTGTACACACTAATATAGCGTCCGATGGGTGATGATGAAGATAGAAAAAGACAACTACTGAAAGTGAAATAGACAAAGAACGCCAACGAAACCGATTACATATCTGTCATAAAAAAATTGCGCTTCAGATAACTGTCAAGTTGCTTAATGAAATGGTGGCCAGTGTCTGATAGTAGGTTAACATAAAATACAGGGTTATTATATTTAATATACCACTTATAAACATTATTCTAATAAGCACTTGCCTCCTTCCTTTAAAATAAACATATGAACATTTATAATAGAAATACTAAGCAACGAAAGCAAAGCTCCCTCTCCGTTAGTACAGTTGCTCAATTTACAATAACCTTACATTTGTAACTAGATAACATATTCATTTAGTTTCTATTCATAGTCCTTTGCTAAAAAAATAAAAAAAACATTTAATATATACTTATTCCCCGAAGTCATCCTTCATGATTAAATATTTAAATTTATTTAGAACAATCTATCTAAAAAATATTTTTTACTGTGTATGAAAAAAAACTTATTTTAAATTTGTACTAATTAAATTGTTTTGAAAAGATTACTTATAAAATATGCCTTCATTATTTTTTTGAGTTCTTAAAAATAAATACCTTTATCAAACCATTTCTCCAAATAAATCTTACTTTTTTGTATTATAAACAAGACTAGAAAAGAGGTCCTCTTGCACTCAAGTAAATTAAACTCTATCCTGTTTTATTAGATGATGACCACTGCGAGCTTTGAAACTTTTATTTAATATCATGAAACTTAAAATCAAAGAATAAATATTACTCTTGAAATAATATTTTTGTTGCACATGATCATATAGAAAAAGGTTAGACATAAGTTAACAAAATATGTATTCTACACAGTCCTAGCTGAGATCACAATAGCAATAGCACAATTCTTTAAATATTTTTAGAAAATTGAGTTCTACAAAATAAAAAAATAAGTTGGGAACTTGCAGGTACCAATTATTTTCATATTGTTAATAAAATATATAAAATATCTATACCATATTAAAATTATAAAAGTTTTTTGTTATGACAGTTGACAAGTACCTACTTCAATCCACAAATTTAGAATGTATATGTGGATCAAAGTATTTTAAATAATGTCTATTTTTAAAACTTAATAATAGTTATTGTTAAATATGTGTAAATACCGGTTTCTTCGATTTCTTGCCATCTGTGACAAAAGTTTTCTTAAAAAAATACTTATTTTAACGTACTTTATAGTAAAACAATTAAAACTAACCTAACATTTTTACTTATATCGTTGGAAAGTAAACAACTGCAGTAAATAAATTAAAATTACGTGCTCTCCGATATGATTAGAAACTGTCTCGAAATAATATTTTGCATGTTTATTTTAGCTTATGACACTTCAACTGCTTGGGCTGCATTTTCGTCTCAACACAATACACAAGACCTCTATAATCACCAGCCATTTATAATATCATCGTGTTACAAAGACAATACATCGCTTACATTTTTTACCTTCTTAATCAATTATCAATTGATCAATTCTTTACTTTTTAATTTATTAAATGAACTTTGTTACTTTCTTATTAAGTTAATCGATAAATTATGTTTTATATTATATTACTTTATTAACTATGAGTAAACTAATAAAATATGCCATTTGTCATAAGCAAAACTTCGCTAAGTCAACTTAACCTAAAATAGCAACAGAGAGCGAAGGTTTGATAATGTAAATTTGAATCCTAGTCTGTGGTGTGCGGTTTATATACTGAGGCTAATTAAACTGTGAAGACTTGTATCTGAAGTCAGTCAAAGTACTCTTAATGGAGTAGGAATTTTATACTTAGTTCAATTAAAAAGTTATTAATATTATTGTACCAGTTTTTGACAGTAGAAAAGATAATTAATTCCGTAAGTAATAACTAAACATAAATAAAAAAAAAACCTTTAGAGACAGGTGTTTAATTATATGGTAAACTAGTTTTTTGACTAATGAGAACTACTTTGGAGGGAAGCCATTGGAAAAGGTATCAATATCTATAATTAATATAACTTCTTGTATATACTTCTATGTTAATACCATAAAATCAAGTATTTCTATACGAAATGATTTAAGAGTATTTAGCGAATATGTAATTCTTTAAACCTTTTCCGATAAGTAAATTTACTTACATTTTACTTTATACTTTTTATCCCTTTTAATTTGATCCAGTCTATACCCTTCGAAGTCGTCCATCCACCAATTTTGTGGTTTGCTTTGATCTCGGATAAGCACATTTAAACGAATTGGGGTTTAAATGTACCCACATTTTTTAAATGTTGATGAATTAGGTTAATGAATTATCGATGTAAAAAAGTTGATTCAAACAATGAATTGAACAATGTTTGAACCAACTTTTTTTATTTAATTTCTACTTTTATGATCAAATAAAGTTAAATAATATTTTGTAGCACTCGTTTGAGCATCTTAAACTATTTTTACATAATCAATACCGCGAGGACCGCCTCTCCAAGTAACCAAACTACCAACTTTCACGGGGAGTATAGAGAAGAGCTATTTGATCTGATTTAAGCCGCCGTTTTTGATTACTATACTGTAGACCACCACTACAATACCGTGATTTCACAAGGAACTTTCATTCAAAAGCCACCAAGATGTGGAATGAACTTCTTTCAGCGGTGTTTTTAAATAATCATCGTAACTAAAGTACTTTAAAAAGAACACGCATTTCAAATAATTTAAAAGGCGATCTTTTAAAGGATTTAAACGTTATAGTATTACATTTTATTTATTTAAATGTATAAAGTAACAGGATTTTTTTCCTACATAAAAATTTGCAACATATAAGAGAGACCCCACATGTCTACTAACTAACTATATCAAGTTGTAAAGGTAATCTCTTCTTAATATAATTTAAGAGGCAAACATTTCTGACGTATGTGTACCCAACTACTACTAATTAAGGTCTTATAGTGATGTTTACACACTATCGTTAACGAAATATTTGCCTTATACTGTACTGACGGAGGTTGATAATTGTATGCTAGATTTTTGTTAGATCAAAGTTAAATTTGATCACGCTACCCGAATTCAGGGATTCGTCTTCCTTAAATATATATTTTAGGGTTTGATATAATTTGATATAAGCATAGTTTGTTTTGCTTTAGATATAAGGATTCGGTACTTTTGAATATTTTAATTATGTGCTTTTTATATAAAGTACATTTTTTTTTTTCATCTAAATCTGTGTTTCATCAAATAAAATATTTAAAATATATCCTTCAGTTATCATCGTAAGTAAATCTATTCTTTTCAAACAACCTCAAATCTAAAATAATTACTTAATATCTTATCTTAATATTTCATATTCCTTATGCTTTATACGTTATCAAGAACAGAATTTCTGACTTAGAATTCAAATATAGTCCGCTGGATGAGCTAACCTGAGCCATGACTTCAATGTCCTTATGACGCTTGCATCTAACTTCAAGACCCTTTTGTTGAAGTTAGATGTAAGCGTCATAAGGACATTGACAAGTATTACGAACTACGTAACGAACTGAACAGGAATAAATTTATAGTTAATTTGTACGCTGTAGAAGTAGGAGCGAGAGGTATAAAAGCAAAATCTCTCTACAATCTATTTAAGGATCTCGGCCTTTCTAGAACGATCATCAGTTCATTTCTGGAACGTATTTCAAAGGCAGCTTTAGTAGGTTCTTACGATACTTGGTTAGGTAGGGAGAGGACCGTGAACAGTGAAGGTGAGCGTGTGTGCGCATAGTAAAGGGGCCTCTTAAACCTACATCTGGGTCGCAAGTCCCAGGCATTGTTTGCGCTCCTTTTCTTGCAACGCGATGGACCCGGCACCCGCACGGTGAATTCATGGAATGCTAAGAAGCTTCGTCTCTATATAAACAAGTACAAGAAACCACGATTTTTTTTGCGCCAACAGTATAGTTAACCACAAACTGCAGACGCTCATGCACCTTATCTAACCGATCTTCAGTATAGCGTTCCCAATGTTATTTCGGGAGAAACTCATTTCGATTTCTAGAAACTTAAGAAACATCGTATCTATATAAACAAGTACAAGAAACCACGATTTAATTTGCGCCAACAGTATAGTTAACCACAAACTGCAGACGCTCATGCACATTATCTAACCGATCTTCAGTATAGCGTCCCCAATGTTATTTTGGGAGAAACTCATTTCGATTTCTAGAAACTTAAGATTTAATGCAGTATCTTTAGTAAATATTATCCAAAGACTACGTTTTAAATAAATGATTAATCACACAAAAGACACCATTTATATTTAAAGAGGTGTTTTAATATTTAAATAAACTTTTCTAATCATCTTTACGTAACAATGTGTTGCCATGACGACATTATATTCTAATTTTATAAGCGAAACTGGAGCTGAGGTTTGATTAAACATGAAAAGGGTTTTGTGACTAACGGATACAAGAGAATTGCTTACGGAACACATTTAAGTTAGCTCGCAGCTAATGACGCCTTTTGAGTACATGATGGCCATTGCCATTAAAATGTAGGAGTTAGAATAACCATAGTAAATTTATTTTTACAGATATATTAAAGTAAGCTTGTAAGATATATCTATAAAAATATATATGTAAATAAAATGTAAATGTTTGTATATAATTCAAAATTAACAGTAAGTACATTAAAAAACAATATTTAAAATAAATGGATTTGTATAATATATTACCAAATTTAAAATTTTTCATCTAATTGGAATTCAGGAAAATTGGTTTAACATAAAAAAATATTTTCGTTTGCTTTGAAAAACATTATAATCGTATATAAATATTAAATTCACGATATATTATCTTTTCAATAAAATATGGTTATTTATAATGACCAGATTCTTCTCTATGTTCTATAAATATTATTTACTTCTGTCAATTTAATTTAATTTAAAACGTTTAATTTAAAACAATTGAATGAAAAATTTTTTTCTGTACTTGATTTGTTCTAAATAACATGATGATGTTGACAGTGAAATATCTGCTCATTCTGAAAAATAGATCTGAAATGTCAGATACGATTGATGATTGGAACACGTAACGTGCTTGGTACATATTTCGAAATGTTACTACAGCAAAATGGGTGTAGTTAGAGTTGCAACTATCTAAAACTGAAACCTTATAATCGAAACTTATATATTACTCCTGTGCCGTACAAATTGTATCCCTTTACCTCTCTCAATTGATTACAAAATTATAAATGACCCACAGTAGAAGATAACGGACAGAAATGATGTTTTAGTAACATTTTACTACTCATTAGTAGTATTACTTATGTTATTAATATGTAATTTTATACCCAACCACCTGCCACGATGGACTAAATAACATACTTCGGAGTAGTATAAGTACCAAGTTTTAAAAAGTAATATGATTATTTTGATTATAAACGGCCATTTATAAGTTATTTTCCTCAAAATAAAAAGTATTTTATAATATATAACATTAAAAGTATAGCAAACGAAATAAACTTTTATATAATACATTTGATAAATAAAAACATCCGATCACGATTGTAAAAAAAATAAGATAGTACATTTGTCTTCATTAGTGCAATCGGAAAATATGCTTCTATAGTAATAGCTTTTATGTCTTTTGACGTGAATCCAAATAAATCACACTCACTGCTATGTTTAATATATAAGCTCGAATACTATCTTCACATAAATTTTTTGTCTAAATATATAGTACAAGAATCCCTTCTAAGTCTAGACTCACACATTTTTTCACGGTTGGATATTGCCCACAATTTATATGTTGCTTTTAATTCACGGTCGGTTGGAAGGTAAATGTAGAAATCTATATTTACAACTAGACTCTTATTATAACTACAAGTCATGTTAATTGTTAACAAACAATTAATCGATCGAGACTTACAATTTTCAATTTCATGTCTCAATTAAATGTCACACACAAAACTATTAAATACATAAAGATTCTTCGTTCTCATTGAATATAAAAAATCAGACTCGTATATCATATATTTAAACAAAATTTTATATTATTATTAACAGATATAATTTATAACGAATAACTTGACGATTTATACTGATAATAAAAACTTAAATCGAAGCTGATGTCCTCACTAATTAATTGAGATGGATTTCTAACTTTCGTGAAATAAAAGGAAATAATGAACTGCAATACTAATAGAAGCAATTATAAGGGAAAATAGTTAAAACTAAAATTTATTTTAGTTTTATTTCGAAGTTTTTGTTCGTATACAAGAGTTATTATTTGTTGGTTAGGACTGTACACTATAGTCAAAAGTTTTTATATAATTTAATTTATTATAATATACACTATTTTCTATAATACCGATTTAAGAATTTTGAAGTCTGAAGTATGATGTTATTGATATTGATATTAATGACTTCATATTTATACATTTCTATGCACTATTTATTGTAGGATATTTTAAGACCGGCAACGCTCTTTTGAATCCTCGGATGTTGCAAGAGTTCATGGGCGGCGGTGATCACATATCAACGGTGACCCGCAAGCTCGTTAAACCCTCCTCTAACATATAAAAAAAAAATGTCGTGTATGTCATAAAAATTACGGTGAACAAGTGCAAATTATTGTCAAGGGACAGTCTTTTGTTAACAAACCTTGGAATTGTTAATCTAATATCATAAATACAATCTACTAACTCATAATTTCAAATATTGCAGTTTGTTAAGCAATTTAACTTTTACCATATTACTTGGAACCTATTTCAGTAATCTTTTTTATTTTAGAAAATAATACCTAAATATAATTAAGTCAACACAGCCTACCTTTGAATTATTTGTCAGATAACTTCATCAGTTCCTTTATAAACGTTTAAATCACTAAAACAAATTAATTTTAACGTATTTAATTTCTAAATAAAGTCAATATTAATTAGTATTCATAACCCCTTGAAGCCAAACTAAAATTTCTATTTATATTTAATTTAGGGATTTAATAATTCCGTAAAATCATTGGATAAGATATTAAGCAGATAGTAACGATTGTAATACCACGTTTTATACGTGATGAATTTTTTTTTGGATATTTTTTTTATTTATCGTCGCATTACGCTTATTTATTTGAGTGAAATTTGATTATAGATAAAAAATATATTCCCTTATGATAATGGAACCCATATTTTAACAAAATAGAGTGAACATATTTTACCCTAGAATAAATTTCTTGGATTAAATTTAAACATTTATCAAATTAACAAATATATGTGAAATAACTTTCAATGGTAAAGGTTTTCCCTTATATTTTGCGCGAAATATTTGTTTTAATAGCAAGGCAGAACTAATAAGAAAAAGTTCACATCAATGATGACATCATCTTTTCTACATAACCATGCCATTTGATAATATATTTATTACGCTGCGTTTGAATGTTGGATTCTATTTTCTGCAATGAAAATAGTTTACCATTAATCGCTGAGCATTACTTGTTAAATTTGAATTTAATATACTTATATTAGAATTGTCTCTGCCTCTAACCGTGAAATCGGATATTTTTCCAATAATTACTTTTTAGATTATACACTAATATACAAACAAACAAGACATAATAAAATGTTTTTGTGTTGTACAACTCATTTTTAGCCTCCTGGTTTTATGTGTTTAATCTGTGGATTTGTGATCTTTGCCGTTGTAAATTGCCTAAAGAGAAAGATCATTCTAATACTCCTGTACGAAGCTCCCCAGTACATATGGAGTTTGTCACTCAGCGTACCAAGAGTCGTGCCACTTGCTCTTGTTTATCAGCCAGCAGTGTAAGGGACATAATAAGAGAGGAGCTACTCAGCGTTATGAATAGCGAATTGAACCCAAAACTTCAAGAGTTACAAAACGCCATAACTTCGTACGAATTATCCTTGTCATTCTTCAATCAGGACCTGGAGAGAATTAAGATCGAACACGCGACACAGTCTAATAAATTGGAGTCAATTATTAAGGAGAATGACGTATTGCGTGGAACGAACCGGTCTTTATCGATGCGTCTCATGCAAATCGAGCAGCAAACACGTGCCTCTAATGTTGAAATACAATGCGTTCAAGAGAATAAAAATGAAAATCTGGTTAATACGGTACAGCAACTGGGTAGAATTATTAAGTGTCCTATTGCTAATGAAAACATACATTATTGCGCAAGACTGGCAAAACTAAACACTAAAAGTCCTCGACCACGAGCTATTTTAGTGAAATTTGGTAGTCCTAGATTGCGTGATGAATTTATGGCGGCCACGTTAAAATTCAACAAAAACAATCCGGATGACAAACTAAATACTGGCCATTTGGGTTCTGTGAGTACAAAGAAGACACCAATATATATAGCTGAAAATCTGACTCCAGAAGGAAAAGCTCACGCTGCAACGCGGATGAAAGCGAAGGAACTTGGATTCAAATTTGTGTGGGTTCGTGACGGTAAAATTTTTGTTAGGAAAAATGAGGGTGCGGGATATGTGCTTATTCGCAATCATGATACTTTAAATAGTTTGTCATAGTGTGCCGCTAAATTAATTTATTATATTTGTTGCGTAGGGCAACATTGATAAAATTTCTGTTTATTACCAGAACGTGAGAGGGTTAAGAACAAAAACTTTAGACTTATTTAATAATGTAATTTGTAGTTCATATGATGTCATTATTTTGGTTGAGACGTGGTTGAATGATAGCGTTTTCGATTCGGAAATGTTTGATGATCGATATATAGTTTATAGACGCGATCGCGAAAGTAGCGGATTTCACGCCTATAAAAACGGCGGTGGCGGTGGCTAATTGCAGTATCTAAGCAGTTTTATTCTACACGACAATATAGCTTTGAATCTGAATGCGAAGATCTCTGGGTTACTGTGGAGTTGAGTGGTGATCAGGGTTGTTCTGAGAGGATAAACATATGTGCTGTGTATATTCCTCCCCCGGTGCAGAAGCATATATTAAAATGCTTTATTGACAATTCAAATCGAGTCTTGGAATCACTGGATGGTCGCACTCTTATGGCGGGTGATTTTAATCTAAGCAGTATTCACTGGTTACATAAACCTCAAGGTCATCTTTTAGCTGAGTTATCTACTAGTAATTTTCAGAATATGTTATTAGATTTCCTTGCATGTAATAACCTGAGTCAGTTTAACAATATACAAAATAGCAAAAATAGATTATTAGATCTAATTCTTTGTGACAGTCCAATTAGAGATGTTTCTCCTTGTCTTGACCCTTTGATTTCTCTCGATTCCTTTCATCCCCCATTAATTTTTTCATTGCATTTCAACAAAGGTTTTTCTATGCCATTGGACTCTAAGGTTACAAAATTTTGTTTTTATAAAGCTGACTATGAACGTATAAAGATTGGTCTCAACGAGATTGACTGGAGGGAAATCCTAAGCAAATGCCCATCTGTCGATGCAATGGTTGCTAAATTCTACGAACAGATTGGTATATTAATTAAAAAGTACGTTCCTAAATCTAAACCTCGCAGCCATCGTTACCCAGTCTGGTTTACTCCATGTGTTATTAATTGTATTAAAGAAAAGTATAAATACAGAATAAAGTTACGTAAGTATGACAATCCTCGCGATAAACTAACTTTTGATCTATTAAAACGAAGATGCGATATGCTATTGTCATCCGCATACACGAATTACTTGGAGAGTCTTGAAACATCCTTAAGATCTAATCCAAAACTAATTTGGTCATTTATAAAACATAAAAGAGGTAAGAGTTCTTATCCTTCAAAGTTGAAAATGGATATTAGAATCGCTATCGACGGAAAGGATATTTGTGATTTGTTCGCCAGTAACTTTTCGTCAATTTATGGCGCTGACACAGTTAAAAGCTTTTCATCACCAAATGCGGCCCTGTCGTGTAATAGTAATTTTCCTAACCAACTATCTTTTTCTGTGGACGAAGTCTATAAAGTGCTAAAAAGTCTGGATTCTTCTAAGGCGGCAGGAGCGGACGGTATACCATCGATTTTTGTCTGTAATTGCGCTAGCTCGTTCGCTTTACCGCTAACATTAATCATTAACACTTCGCTTCAAACTAGCACATACCCAGCTTTTTGGAAGGAAGCGTTGGTCTTGCCATTGTTTAAGAACGGGGATCGAGAGGAAATTAAAAATTACAGACCCATTTCTATAATTTCGGTGTTCGCTAAAGTATTCGAAATACTCGTTTGTCGTGTAATTTCATGGAATTTTAAACATCATGTAGCGGCAGAGCAACACGGTTTCGTAAAAGCTCGTTCAACAACCACGAATCTGGTCACCTTTGTTGAGAATGTTGTCGAGGCTCTCGATGGCGGGAATTCTGTTGATGCTATTTACACTGACCTCAGTAAGGCTTTCGACAGAGTTGATCATGTTGTATTAACTAATAAATTGAATAGGATCGGAATGGATGGACCGCTGTTAGCATGGTTCCAATCATACCTCACAAATAGGAGTTCTGCTGTTGTCGTTAACGGTTATACTTCTTCTAAATTCATTACTGGATCAGGTGTACCACAAGGCTCCCATTTAGGGCCTTTATTATTTAACATATTCATTAACGACATCAGTGGCTGTTTTACCAATTCAAATTGCTGTTTGTTCGCTGATGATCTTAAGTTGTTTAGACCAGTTTGTTCCGATGCTGATGCTAAACTTTTGCAGGACGATTTGGACAGATTGGTGCTATGGTGTAAAAACAATGGCATGGTCCTTAATTCTGATAAATGCCACTTTATTTCTTTCTCGAGAAAGAAAATCACATTTGAAAGGTCATACTCTGTTGAGGGTAGAAATTTATTAGAGGTGTCTCATGTGCGTGATTTGGGAATAACGCTTGATAATCAACTCCGATTTCATGTGCATATTAGTAATATCGTCGGTAAAAGTCTTAAAACCCTTGGCTTTGTACTCCGTAATTGTAGGGATTTCAAAAAGCCCCAGACAAAAATTACTATTTATTCAGCCCTAGTTCGTAGCATCTTGGAGTATGGTAGTGTCGTGTGGAATCCATATTATGATGTATACTGTAAAAGAATAGAAAAGATTCAGAAAAGATTCATACAGCACCTCTCATTTTATCACGGTAGGTCGCTCAAAGGTTACGAGAACAAATTAAAATATTTCAATCTTCCCCCACTTGTGAATCGAAGACGTCTCCACGATCTTGTGTTTCTGCATAGGTTGGTTAATGGTGTTGTGGACAGTTCGGATTTACTAAGAAAATTAAATTTTCATGCCCCTTTAAGGGTAGTAAGACCAACTTCGTTTACTCCATTTGTGGAGAAACTTACACGCACTCGTCAGGGACGCCACTCGCCGATAAATAGAATTGTGATGAGTTTCAACTCTTATTATAAAACATTCGTAAAGCGTCCCGAGTGTAATGCAAATTTTGATATTTTTTCAAGTAAACTGTCAAGGTTTAGTAATATGATTATTAATGATATATAATTGCATTCTTAATGTAAATTTTTTTGTTACTTTCTCTCTTATTGTTTTGTATTGTATTGTTTTGTTTTCATTGTTTTGTTTTTTTTTCTTAATTAACCCATTTTACTGTGTCTAAATTTTTGTTAATTATTGTATTTTTTTTATTGTATATACGTGTTTAATTATTGGAGTGATGTTAACACCTATAATTAATACAACGCTTAGTATGATATTGTATGATATCTTATATTTTATTGTAACTGTCTGTTGTGGGCGTCTGTGTTGTTGGTGTTACATAAATAAATAAATAAATAAATAAATAAATAAATGTGTTCAAATTTTATCGTAATTGTATGGATTTCTGTCATTGCCTTATTAGGATATAGTTTTGAACACAAAAAATTTTTGGTAGATTCCAGAGATGAATCTACCTATTGTAATCGATGCGATAACGGGACCCAGACCCCAGAGTAGGGGCGCTACGCCGTTTATGAACTGGAGATTGAGAATCCGTCGAAAAAAATAAAATTATATATCCCTCTATATATATATGTATGTATGATCCATCAGTCCAAATTCATCGTAGGCGAAATCTGACTTCACAGGTCGATAGGATAAATTAGTAGGACAGACGTAGCATCTCGTTTTTTTGGAAAAAGTGAAAGGGGGAGCTGGGAAAGTGGGAGCTGGGTGAAAGTGCAAACCCTTGGGACACGCTACAGGTCGCAAATATTGACGGAGGATTTTTAAACTCGGTATACACATTCTTAAGGTCAAAATGAAGGGTAAGTTCTTGAACGGGGGAAATCGGTCGGGAGGATTGGGGGCTGGGAGGGTTGAAAGTTAAAAATCGAAAAAAATCACAGAAGGTGGCAAAATTTTGTCGTTGGAAAAATCTTAGAAAATTAACAAATTAAAAGAGGTAATTTTTTTGTCCAAAGAGTTTTTTGATCCGACTCGCCGTTTATGATATAGGGGTGGGGGAGCGGTTCCCCCCTCACCCAATATATGCAGAGTGACCCATCATAAGACTCGTGATGACCAGTAGAATACTGCTGGCTAGTTTTTCGTTGTCGATCCGAACAACCCCCCCCCACCCTCCCAGGAACTAAAGTAAATCATTCAATCTTAAGAAAATGAACTAATAATAATATCATTTTTGCATTAATTTTTTTTAATTAAGAAAATGAACTAATAATAATATAATTTTTGCATCACCTCCAATATTGATACCCTATTTTATTTTTTAATATTTTTTTTTCCCTTTTTACACAAATATACTCTCCTGTTGTTGACTAGAAATAAATGATTTCTTTTCGTTTCAGGACAAGTGCGGTAAAATTATTGGTGTGGTGATACCATCTTTTATCATACAATACATGTTCATCGCATTCTCGGTTTCATTGTTACCTTCGCATATTGCATATCGAGAATCGCGTGACGGGAATCTACCTAACACGATCGATCCTGTTAAACGAGGTATTTGTTTAATCTTTAATGATGGAGCAAGGGCAAGTATATAATCTTATTAAATGTTATTTAAACATTTATATTATTATCAGTAATAAGATAATTTATTTATTTATTGAGTGATTAAGTATTATTACAATTATATTTATGTTGATCTGTAATGTTTATTTTAATTAATTTCGTCTACTGAGCGAGTTTTATATTTCATATGTATATATACGGGAAAGTAGTTTATTTTGCAGAAATGGTTAAGAATTGTCGATTGGAATATTTGAGGGGTTAATCAAGGATCTTTTCTGAATATATGCGTATTTTGACTTAACAAAAATATGACGATTAAATTAAAGATAAAATAAATATAGCCTTTGGTATTGTTTACCCGAAAATAAATAAGTATTTAATGGAATCGTAATTATTATAACCATAAGATAAATACTATGTTAACATTTTAAGCTTAGTTCTTTATACGTAATTATATTTTAGCACGTTAAAGTAAAGACTAAAGTCATAAAATTTTATTTAAAAAGGTAATTATTATATATTTCTTCATTTCTTTCTTTTTTTCTTCATTTTAGCAGATCTACGAGACAGATTACTTCGTTCTTGTAGTAATTTACTTATCCACACGTCCCTTCACCCGACTGATTTCCTGTCCAACTCATTTGCTTTAACTGCTGCCCGACACTGGAAAGAGTTATCAGAATTTATACGAAACGTGCTTTTTCCTGGGTCATTCAAATGCCAAGTAGGGAAATTATTGATTTCAATGAATCATGTACATATTTACGTAGCGTATAATACATACATGTTTGTACGTATATAGGTATTATATATATTTTTATATAAAACATCAAACAAAACATGAATGTATTGTATTCATTATTATGTTATAGGATTATGTTATGTTATGTTATGTATATGTTATTTTATGTATATGTCTAGATTTATTTATTTTTGGTCTTTGTTTTTGCACGCCTCCCAATGTCTTCTTCTCTAAATTGTAAAGTTAGCTGATAGTTTTTATGGTGTTAGCACCTCTTTCTGGGCATTATTTTATTTACTGTACAATTAAAAATTATTAAATTTATATATAAGTAAATATTTACAGCATACAGGTTTTTGAAATTATTACTTCTATTTAAATGTTAAAATATACGATGCTAAGGAATAATCTATGTTATGACATAGATTAGGTAATAAGTTATTGGTTGATAGTTATTGTCTAGTTTTAGTAAAAGATAAAAAATAGTGATGCAGGTCCTGTGCCAGCCAGATATTAAATGGGCGCTATACTCCGAACAACGTAATGATCACGAGACAATAGGATAATGGGACAGACTATTTGCTAGAACAAAATTAACCACAGGTATACCCACCTAGTTGGTTACATGTGACCTAGCCAATCGGTATTGTGCGTACCTGAGGACTATGACGTCGTCAGAGTCTGTGAAAGCAGATCTTCAATTTGAACCTGGACATGGCCAAAGAGCTGATCCGTTTTTGCTTTATCACTATGGGGTCTGTACAGGCACGCGTACTCTGACGTGGTCGTCCATTTCCATGTAAAGACAGGTTCCGACCTTAGAAAAACCTTAAGATGACAGTAGCAGATATGATAATGTTGTACAAGTTTATAGCTGGGGTTTGATAGGTACGCTGTGTCGCTAGGTTAGGTTATCTGAAAGAGAGAATATCTCTTAGAGAGCTGCAGTCAAATGACTACAGCTAAGCTCTACCACCTAAAAATTAACTTTTAGGTTATTTTAGGTTACTAACTAAATTAGGTTTGAAAATCAGACCTTTTCATTTGTCTGAATCATACTTTCCCGATTAAAAAAAAATCATCTTTCCACTCTTAACTGTTTGACTTTATATTATTTTATATATATATATATATATATATACATATAATAAATATATGTTATATATTTCTATTGATAATATATAAGCACTAATCAAGATAATAGAAATAGAATAAATGATTAAGTCATGCAAATATTAAAATAAAGAAAATAATTTAATACAAATTTAAATATATTTACATCATAACAACAAACGTTACATTATGAACAAGATTTATAACATGTGTTGTTGTGATGTAAACAATAGGGTTTCTCGAATCTCACTGGTTCTTTGTACTAAATAACGCAGAAGGGTGAAATCTCCATTGAAATTGTATAAGTCTCAAACTTTATTATTAATAAATATTTGTTATATGAATTCTAAGAAAAGAAGACAGTTTCGTTTAATTACTCTTGCGTGATTCATGCTAAAGTGAAAAGATAGGAGGCAATCATGACAGTTGGATATTATATTCCAAGAAATAAGGAAAATAAGTCGCTTTTTTATTATTTCATATTGGAAGCTTGGTTAAACATGCGGAAATGTATAATATCGCAGAATTTGTGTAGAATACTGAATTTCATAACATAATAATAATTAAAACGAATGTATAAACCCTTTAAAACAAAATTGTTTAGTATTCGTTTAAGAAAGGTAATATATATACATATCATATGGATACACAAAAGTAGCTATAAGCATCTTCCATATGAAACACATTATATAACTAAAGTCCTTATCGTTTATCAGGTTTCTGTATATTTATACAGAATTTAATTATTTAGGATTTTGTTATAAGCATATAAAAATCTTATAATATGCAACTTTATATAAATAATGTTATATTTTCACATGTGTTAAGGCTTAAGTTTATAAACTATACATTGCGTAATTTATATTACAATATTTGAAAGTTAATTCCCACTAGCTATCGAAAAAGTATGAAAGGAAAAAATGTATATTAATAACATTTCAGACCAAAATTAACTAAACTAAACTACACTAAACTGAATTAAATTTATTACATATCCTGAAATTTTAATTATCAAAAAGATATAAACACCAGAGCAGGAGTATAACACAAATCATATTTGTGCTTAGAAGTACACAAATTTAAAGACAAAGCTTAGTTTCCTTAACAAAACAACAAAACCACCTTTCTAATACTCCTTTGTTTGCTATTGTGTGGGAGATGTTGGAAACTCACAAACAATAGATGCTGCAAGCCCTCACATAACGTGTAATTGAAAGTAGTTATGATGGAAGCGTCTGAACTAGTAGTAACGAGATACATGATTACATTAATAAATTTAGGTATTAAGTACGTTATAATTTGTAGTCGTTATAAAAATTTTTTATACAATGCATTTATCATATATTTTTTAATCATTATTAGATAAAAAATAATTATAGGCAAACTTTTTTTTATTTTCATGACTTCCTGAACTTTTTTGAATTATCAACTTTTGTCTGTGTATCTGATATGGTATGCTTGTTCAGCTACATATTTTCTCACGCGTCACAAAAAATAACTGCATTTAAATCAACATAAGATATGATTGTCGTTACGGATTATTTTTCTTTTTTATACCAAACACAAAAACTGATTTGTGAGGTTCAATTCCAATAGATTCAAATTACTAAAAAGGATTTTAATGAAATTTTGTGTGATGATAACCACATAATGTATAGAATTCTGAAATATTCCCCCTTGTACTTATGAAACAATAAGATCTGGGTACGAGAAGTACTGATAACGAAACATGATTTTCAAAGACAAATAATAAGGCTCTTCATATACTCAGACGAAGTAACCATTTAATAATTATAAGGGTAGACATCGCGTGAAAATATTATTCTCTTGTACTTTCGAAATGTATATTTTTTATTTTATAAACCAGTATTCCTTATTCTCAATTTTAATAGATTATATTATGTGGTATTTTTTCGTGTTTTTAACATTTGGTTTTCCTACAGACTCATCAATTAAAGATAGATAAATAGACGACAGCCCAGTTGACAGAGTAACGGAAACGAATTTACATAAAACGCAAGTTCAAGTCCTGATAATTTGTTTTGTTTTGGTTTGTCAAATGTTTTATTTGGTAGACAACATGGCTAACTTTTTTGTAATTATATATGTATGTGTCTATAGAAGGTAAGAGCTTAAAATACAAATAATGTATGGGGTACATATTCTACTCTTATTTGAATGTTTTTTAATTCCCACAATGCCGGTACTACATTTAACTTTTGCTACGTTAATAGTGTAAAATACAAATTTATTTAAATTAGGGTATTTTAATATATTATTTTGAAATAACGAAGGGATTTTAATGTCACTTACTGCGGAAAGATTTATGTTTGAATGTAGATTATTATAAGAAAGAGTGTGACCAAAGAAGTGCGTGAAAAATGATAGGGAGGAAGTCGAAGAAGATATAAGGCCATTTTAATAATTTTCGTATTGGTTTCCCGAATTAATGAAAAAGTAAATAAAAATAAAATACTTATTAGGTAATGTTTAGTTTGACCAAAACTCACGGTCATAAGACCATTTTATTAACTCCAAAATTATGTAACTAAAAACTAAAGTCATTTCCTAAGAAATAACAGAATCTAAATGATTAAAGTGCAAAAAATTATTTAAAGCACAATTCGCATTATACACAGAACAAAGTGTTGTTTACATTAAGCTTATTTTTAAAATACCTTTATTTAGAAAAGATAAAAAACTCTACTGAATTGCGTAAAGTGCACAAAAATATGTTTTAATATCATTAATTTGTACATACATTTTAAATATACGTTGCAATCAACCCACTCTCCTGTGACATTACCAAATTTACAGATGACTTATTTTACGTTAAATTTATCAATATTACATTTTATACATTTAAAAGTAAGTAATATGAAATTTATATCTTTTAAATTTAATGTTATAAGCAACGTTATATATATTGTTCATAGGTTGTGATATGCATGAAATAGTTTAGTGTAACGTTATAAACACATTATGAAACATTTTACATGCTAAATTACAAGTATGCGTTTGGTTAAGAGCTAGAACGTGATTTAGCTTAAGATATTTCTGGAAACACAAAAAGCCCTAAAAGTTTTCTCATAAAATTATAATATTTTTGAATTTTTTAATAGAAATATCCTGTAAAACAGACCACTTTCAAATAATATGAATGAATTTGTTGGATTTATTGTAAACTATCAAATTTAATAATCGATTAAACTTAAAAACAAGTGTTAAGGCCATTTTATAAATGTAATTTTACTTTTTCGATTCTTTTCTTAATAACATATAACAAAAAATGTTAGATTTGTTTCTTTTTTTATAAAAATTTATAAAAAGCTCCTTGATTTCTATACTACCATCAATAAAGGTTAAAAAAGGAATTTAACACTGAATGATATTAAAGGAAATTTACTTTTTATGCAAAACACTTTCTTCATTTCAGAAATTCTGATATTATAATAACCGTCTTGCGATGGCGTGAAGTCATGAAGGTTTTTAAAATGCTCGTATTGCAAAATTAAAATTAAAAATATTTAAAAAATGTAGGTTTATTGATTCCTAAGCGATTTATAAAGGAATTTACTTATATACTTTCGAAGAAGGTAATCGAAGGAGTTACATAAACTTAAAAAACTATTATCTTTATAAATATATAAATTATTATTTTTATTAAAGGTAAAATGTTTTCTCGCCTAATAATAAAATTGTCTTTGGTGAATTTTAAATGAAGTTACATTAAAAGATAAGAACATTATTCTAAAACTTTTAATTGTGATTGTAATAAAGAATAAATAAAAATACAATCAATTAATCCAATCAAAATTAAAATTTGGCCAACACGATTGAATTGATGTAGCATGTTACATTTCTGTGAACGAACGTAACATCTCTAAAAGCAGAAATATAACATTCATTTATGTCAGGAAAACCATAGCATTTAAACCATAGCATTTTAACTAGGTTTAGTTTGTAAACCAAAATAATCTCAACAGGTATTGGTAGTTAACAGTTTCTTAAAAGTAATTGAATATTTTATCGCGTTGAGGGAACTGGCATATCGATGACGTCAATGAATAATATTGTCCACAGTAATATCGCGTCCGCTGGGTGACGAAGGAAGTAGAAAAAAAAAGAACAGAAACGAAAGCGATTTTATATCGAATAATGGACAAGTTGTACAATGAAACGGTGGTCGATCAGTCAGTCAGTCAGTCAGATAAAATACAGGACCATATAATAAACCACTTGTCTCCTTTTATCAAAATACACATATGAACATTTATAGTAGGAATACTAACTAACGAATGCAAAGCACCCTCTCTATTATTACAGTTGCCCAATTTGGCTACAATAACCTTACATTTGAAACTAGATAACATATTCAATTAGTTTCTATTCATAGTTGTTTCCTGTAAAAAAGAATTTCATTTAATATATACATATTTCTAAAAGATACCATACGTAATTAAGAATAATTTTAACTGAGTATGAAAAATTCTTATTCTAAATTTGTAATAATTAAATTGTTTTAAGAAGATTACTTATAAATATGTTTTTAATATTTTTTAATGTATATTTAAAAATTATTACAATTCTGAAACCATTTTTTAAGTAAATATTACTTTTTTGTATTATAAGTAAGATTAGAAATAACGTCGTTTTGCCCTTAAGAGATTTAATTTATATGAATATTAATATTAAAATTATTATTATTTTTTCTTTATAAATACAGTAAATGAAGAAGCAAGCTGAAATTAAATATATATAACGGCGCTTTGTTTTGGTTTGTATTAACATTTATGTCAAGTTTTATTTCCAAAGAGCGGGTGCATCTACCCGAATGGAGTTATAAGTGTAGTGTAGTAAGCGGCCAGTTGTAATCGTTGAATATATTTGGTAAATGTTAATTTAAACAAGAAATACAATTATCTGATTATATTGAGAAATTTATATTTTGGTAAATACTTGCGTGTGCAGCCCGTACGACCTTAAGATATCAGACTAAACTTCGAATACGTCTCAACGGCATTCTGATATTTCATATATTTATCACTTTTATTTTAATAAAAATTTCTTCAAATAATTATTTAATTACTCGTAATAATTATTGTGTACATCACAACTTACAATGTACCTTAGTTGTTAATACTTATCCGGCGACAGAACCTCAAACTAATTTAATGTTAAACAATAAACCTTCTGAACTTTACTCTCACTAAGATATGTACTTATAAATTTTACTGTCACTTATTTCCACCTGAATGTCTGAAGAGTCATTCCCAACAGTCAACTTCCAACTCAACCTGTACCTTAGTATCTCAATGCTTTTAAAATAATTCGCAAACAAAGAATCCTAAGAAAGTGACAATGTTTAAAGTGACAGTGTTTTAATTGGCAGTAGAATCAAAACACTATTTAATTAAATATTACATTGTTCTAATTTTATTAGTTTCGATTTAATGCCTATTAAAACAATCATATATGTGTACTTCTAGTATTATTTGAAACATAATTCTTCTATTTATATATTCTATGAAGTTCTATTATTATTGTGTCAATTTAAAGTTAGTCAAACGATAAATTAGTGAAATATTATATCTACAACAATATTATATTGATAAGATAGTTATCAATATTATAATAATGACAATAATCGCTTATAATGTGAGTATCCATTTAATCATAATTATTATATGAATTTTAATTATATTCAATTTATGTTTTGGTATATTAAATGGTCATGTGGCAGTTTACAATCGACTCAAATCACTACTTTGATTACATTTAACATCAGGCTTATAATTTAAATTTAAGTTGTATGGTCTCTAATAAGAGTAATTTAATATTTTTATCTTTATTTAAAAAAAAACAATTCTCAAACAAACAAATAACACATCATATTTATATAAACTATCACGCTCAAGTAAATTAAACTCAAAAATATTTCATTGGATGGTGACCGCTGCAAGCTTGGATATTTTTATTTTATATCATGAAATATAAACTCAAAGAATAAAAATTATTCGTTATTTTTTTCTTGTTCATAAACGTATAAAAAAGGTTAGACATAAGCGAACAAAATATTGTTTCTACACAGTCGTAGCTAACAACACAATAGCATTCATCAGATATTTTTAGGACGTTGGTTTCTACAATAGGAAGAAATGAGTTGCAGATACTAATTATTTTCATATTGTTGACAAAATAATCTAGCAAAGACCTTTACTATAATTGTTATAAAATATATGAAAATATTTTTTATGACTATGACAAATATTTACTTACATAAAAAAAGCAACATTATTTATATACTTCTACGTACTTTATAGTAATAATCTTAAAGTAAACTGAACATTTTTATTTATATCGTTGCAAGTTAAACAACTGCCACAAATAAAGTAATATTTATGTGCCGTCCAATTTCATTACATTTCGAAATATTATAAATATATATTATTCTCTTTATGTTTTCGTTGGCTTATGACATGGCAACAAGTTACCGGATTGACAATATTTTTTATTAATTGCTTGAATCACAACGTGTCCTCGCTTGGAGTCGAATTATCGCATAAGAAGCTGGAAGCTTCAAGATCCACCGATCAGAGAGGAATATCAAGAAAGGGTTTCCAAGAAGATTGAAAGCTGTGATTCTGGAAATGAAAGTGTTGAAGTATGCTGGCAGAACCTTAGGAATGGTATGGTGAAAGTAGCGACAGAGGTATGTGGTAAAAGGAAAAGAGGTTTTAGTAAAAAGCGCGATGAATGGTGAGACGATAAAGTGAAAGACGCTGTAGAGTTAAAGAAGAAAGCATGGCTGGATTATAAAGCCTCGGGTTAGGATAAAAGTATGAGAGAGATAAGAAAAAGAGCGTACAAGCTGCAAAAGCACAAATCGAAAGCACTTATAAAGATGAAGCGTGAAAATTCTGAGAGAGAAAGGGATGACAGGTTAACGAACAACTTCCGGGAAAACACGAAACTTTTCTGGCGAGAAGTTAGTGATTCCCGAGGTGATTCGGTAACCTGTAGAATGAAAGGGGTGCTTTCGAAGAGCGGTGAAATCTTAACAGAGCAAGAACCCGTTTTGCAGCGGTGGGCGGAATTCTGCAAGGAGACGTATGAATGTGAGGACGCCTCGGCCTTGAGTACCAGCGAAATGCTGAGTCGGGATGTAGCCGATGGTGAAATCAGTTTGGAAGAAGCGGAGAGCGCGATTCGAAGTCTGAAATGTGGTTAGTCTGCGGGAGCAGATGAAGTTACTGCCGAGATGATCAAATACGGTGGGCCGCGCGTCTGGGACTTGTTCTGGTTTTTGTGCAATTTATGCTGGAAATCAGGGGAGGTCCCAGGGAATTGGCGAGGTGCAGTTATCGTACCTTTGTATAAAGGCAGAGGTTCACAGATAGACTGTGCAAGCTATAGGGCTATCAGTTCGATTAGCTTGGGCGGTAAAGTTTATGCTAAAATATTAGCGAGAATAATACAAGGGAGATCTGAAAGGCTGTTGTGGGAGGCCCAAGGACGTTTTAGACCTGGAAGAGGGTGTATGGATCAGATCTTTTCCCTCCGCATGATCACGGAAAAGTTTTTGGCCCTAAACCAAAAAGTTTTCTGTGCTTTTGTGGATTTGGAAAAGGCGTTTGACAGGGTTGTGAGCAAGAAATTATGGGAGATACTGCCCCGGTACAATGTGAGCGGACCCTTGCTACAGGCTGTAAAGTCTCTTTGCAGAGATCACTCAGCCTGTGTGCGAGTAGGAGCTGACATGTCGCCCTGGTTTGTCATCCAATCGGGTGTTAAGCAAGGTTGCGCTATGTCAGCTTGGTTATTCAATTTGTATTTGGATAGTTGTCTCCAAGGCGTGAAAGACAGTGACATGGGAGTGAAAGTAGGTGACCTTAAGGTCAATCGCTTGCTATATGCAGATGATGCAGTGCTCATTGCATCATCAGAATGCGATTTGCAGGCATTGGTCACCACTCTGAAAGATAGGTGTGAAAATAATGGTCTAAACCTGATTGCAGATAAGACGAAGGTTCTAATATTTGAAAGAAATGAAGAAAGAACAGAATGTACGATCAACGTGAATGGAAAGATAATAGAACAAGTGAATGAAGTGGTATATTTAGGAATTATGTTTAACAGAGACGGAAGATACGAAATGGATGTGGAAAGGCGTATTGCTGCCGGTAACAGAGTCAACGGTGCTTTGACTGCATTGTTGAGACGGCGAAACGTCAGCATAGCTACACGTTTGGCTGTACACAATTCGGTTTTGCTACCGACGCTGTTATTTGGCATCCAAATGTGGGTAACACAGAAGAAGAATATAAGAAAGATGAATGCTGTGGAGATGCGATCTCTTCGCTGAATTTGCGGAGTCAGTTTAGCTGACCGAATCCGCAATGAAGAGATCCACAGAATGGCAGGTACTAGAGAAGATGTCACGGTGAGAATGAAGAAGAACGTGCTCAGGTGGTTTGGGCACGTCGAACGAATGAGTTATGAAATAATGGTAAAAAAGATTTATATTGGAAAAGTGGGCAGTAAGAGAGACAGGGGGAGACCTCGAGTGTACTTCGAAAACCCAGTATCTATGATACTGGAGGAAAGTCACGTAAAAAGCATGAGGACCCCCCGGAGGGCATGTATAAAGAGGTTAATGTCTGTGGTCGAGGCGAAAGAGGTATGCAGGGACCGTAGCGTTTGGCGCTCCGTCGTCTCTGGCTACCCCGCAAGGGACATGGCGTGAAGGTAAGTAAATAAGTAAGTTAATTAAACTGAGGCTGCTAGTGTTAGATGACGAAAGACTTGCATCTGAAGACAGTTAAAGTAATCTATACAGATTAGTAATTTAATACTTACTTCGGTGATTGTAAAATGTGATTAGTACATTTATTATTATACATGTATACTGGATTAGTGATTTATTGTATAAAGGAAAAGTAATACTGAAAGTTTAACTAAACTTTAGGGGTCCACAGGTATAAAGGACAATTATATTGTAATTATTGTAATTTAAGATAAGTTTATTTGTGTTTATAAACTGAACGATTTTTTTGTATTTCAATCATTAATTATATCTTATAAAATTAATTCTAGTATGATTAAAGAAAGTCCAATCATGCATATTTATTATATTAGATTCAATGAAATTTAATGAAAAATTACATATAACGTAATTTACGTCTTATACCGAATCTAGAGCAAAGATACCTGAGAAAGCGTTTTCGAACGGACACGCTCCTTTCTATATGTGTCTTAAAAAAGGGAGACCAGATAACTGAACAGTAGTCGAGAATAGTCCTAACTAGTGCAACGTATAAAATAACGGTACTAGCTGGCTTGGTGATTCTTAGAATAAACGCCATTATCTGGTTAGCTTTTGAAAACATTATATGGTAATGGTGAATATAAGTTAGCTTGCTGTCTAAAAAAGCTCCGAGATCCTTTATGACATCCACTCTTTGTAATGTCGTCATGTTGAGTTTATACAAATGCAAAATGGAGAAGCGTTTTTTGGAGAATGTAATAACGTTTCGCGATATTTAGACTGATATTATTCTTAGTGAACTATAAGTCCAGCTGATTTATGATACTTTGGGGATCGCGACAGTCGTTGTGATTGCTGATTTTTTGGTATCTTTAAATCATCAGCATAAGCAATACATCGGCAAGAGATAAATTCGAGCAAATCTTCAATGAATAGGACAAATAATAAGGGGCCGAGAATAGAGAATTGTGAAATTACTGATACTGCTTCTAAAAGCCTAGAATAAAACTGTCACTAATTGAGAGCGATTGAATAATAAATAATATTGAATAAATGATTTTAGCTAACGCAAAAGTGAGCCGTGTGTATCCAGATGGTGGGCTTTAATACATAAAATGTCATGATTGATTTTATCGAACGCTTTTGTGAAGACTATCTATGAATCTGTCTGCGTACAACGGTTTACGGCAGCATTTATGTAGTGTGTATAAGTAAGGAGATAAAAAGTCGTAGAATGTCCATCATATCTGGAAGTGATTTATTGAGAACCAGGTCGGGTATGAATTTGAAGTTTTAAAAAGCGGTGTGTATTTATTTAATATTTTCCATAAAATATTACAAAACACTAATAATAATTCACCAATATGTAATCGGTCATATTGTGACCACGATTTATTTGCAACTTCAATAATTCTGGTAATTATTGTTATCTTAATATAGTTTATTAGTATTTTCTCAGAGACGTAATATATTCCTACACAAAATTATTTCAGAGTAATTTGCAAAAATATGTTATTTTTAAAGCAATCATTTAGAAAAAAATTCTTGCATATATTTTACATTATACTTTCTTTCCCTTGTAATCTACTCGTATTGTACGAAGTCGTCTGTCCACCAGTTTTTTGGTTTTCTTTGATCTCAGATAAGCACATTTTAACCCCAATGGTTTAAATATAACCACATCTTTAAAATGTTGAGTTAGGTTAATTAATTATCCTATAATATTATTTCATTGAAACATTTCCTCTTTAAAATTACCAAATAAAGTTAAATAAGATTTTATCGTTTCAGTATCTTAAGCTCTTTTCATGTTATTAATAACGTCAGGTACTTTTATGGGTAGTATAGAGCTATTTGTTCTGATTACAACCACCGATTTTCATTACGACCTTAATTAAATAAATCTTTCAAAAGTTCTATACTGACAAATTTAAAATTGAAACAGCTTTTAGTGTTGTCTGTTATAATTGATGAAAAGGACAAGATGAAGTATATTAAATATCCAATCATTTTTATACACATATATTTTAAAGAGTTAAAGGAAATTGTGTCTATATATTAAAATTACGCAATAAGTGAGAATATTTAGACATGGGGGGACTATCTCAACACAAAAAAGGATTAATTTAATTTTAATTTTTATATATCTGTCTTTTTTTAATCTATCCATTACAAATAATTTATGGTAATTATAGTACGATCTTGTAAATTCCATGTTATATATTATCAATAATTAATTCAATTAACAAAAAATGTAAAGTATACTATAACGCAACAGGTATTTTATTCTCTATATAAGAAAATACAATACATAAAGGGTACCGCACGTGTCTAAATTATATAAAGTTGGTAACCTCTTCCTAATATAATTTATGAGGCAAACATTCATGACGTATGTGTACCCAACTACTACTAATTAAGGTCTTATAGTGATGTTTACACATACTATGATTTAGGAAATATTTACCTTATTCTGTACTGACACAGATTGGTTATTGTATGCATATTTTTTGTTAGATGAATGTTAAATTTGTCCAAGCTATCCGAATTAAAGGATTTGTCTTCCTTAAATATCTATTTTATGGTTGTTTCTATTTGATATAATCATACTTGTCATTATAACAAATATTTTGTTTAGCTAAAACATAAGGATTTTTTATTTTAATTATATGATTTTTCAAGTAAAGTACATTTTAAATTCAAATCTGTGCTATACCAAATAAAGTCTCTATAATTTATCTTTTGGTTATCATAGTAAGTAAATCTCTTCTAATCAAATAACCAATTAAAATGTTATATCATTTTCTTAAAGCTAAAATATTCCTTAGAACAAAATTTCTGACTTAGATTCAAAAATAAATTCATAAACAAGTACAAGAAACCACGATTTAATTTGCGCTTGCAGTATAGTTAGCCACAAACTGCAAGCTCTCATGCATCTTATCTAACCGATCTTCAGTCAAGCTTTTCTGATGTTATTTTGGGAGATACTCAATTGTGTTTCTAGAAACTTAAGTTTTAAATAATGACTTTATTAACAGCAATACTACATTTGAAAAAAATAATTAAACATAAGGGCAACATTTATATTAAAAGTGGTGTTTTAATATTATGAGCTATTCAGAAACATCTTTACGTAGCGATGTCTTTCCGTGACGACATTATATTCTAATTACAAGTGAAACTGGAGCTGAGGTTTGCATAAACATGAAAAGGCTTCTGTGACTAACGGATACAAGAGAATTGCTTACGGAACACATTTCAAGTTAACTAACAGCTAATGACGCCTTTAGTTCACGATGGCCATAGTCATTATAATAAAAATTATTTTATATTTATTTGTAAAGATATGTTAACAGAAGATTAAAATATATCTATAATACTAAAAATAATAATAATATGATACATATGAATAAAATTGAAGTGTCTGTTATTGTTATTCCAAATTAACAGCTTTTCACTAAATGCATAAATTGAGAATATATACTATGCTTCCATGAAAAAAAAAAATCCGGGGGTAAACGCGCTGGCGGGTCACAGATGTTACGTAATCGCCGCAGCCCATAAACTCTTGCAACATCCGAGGATTAACAAGAATGCTGCCGGCCTTGGAAGTGGGAGCAAAACCCTTTTTTTCAAATGGTCTACCATATTGCTATATTGCTACCATAGCTGAAAATGGGGGTGATATGGACCAGAGATGAGAACAGTACTCCATGTGTGGCCGGACCTGCGCTTTTTAGAGCGCAAGTCTTTGGCCAGGCTTAAAATACTGCCTCGCTCTATTGATCACTCTCAAATTCATCGAGGCCAACTTGGCCTTACTCTCCAGATAACTATGAAACTGACAATCGCTTGAAATGTCAAGATCTAGCATTGTCTTTCCTTTTGTTTGTTTCAGCTCTGAAAGGGCTGGACCCATTAATAGGACTTTCACTGGCAGACAGCTGATATTATAAAAAATAATTTAGGATACTTTTAATTTACTTTTAAAAAACATATTCCGCGCCATCGAAATTATATGCACAGCAAGTAAATATATAAAACCTTAGATGAACCCTACGGGGTTGATACATCATCTGATTATGATGTGTCTACATCAGATCAAATTGGATAATATAGTTTCTGTGTTTGCGGCAGTTTTTTACTTGTTCTTCGACATTCATTCATTCAGAACATTCACAAAATTGACATTCATTCAGAACATTCACAAAATTTGTTACAAACTTGTTTTTATAGTTTCAGTTTTATTTACGCAGTAGTACTCGAAATCAAAAATATTTCGTTTATCTTACATATGTTATTGGTTCGACGTAAATTGTATAACATACTCTACACATGTTTCTTATAACAATTCATCAAATATGAGTGAAATAAGTGAGTATTTTGTTATTTATAAATTAATTACAATATATTTTTTGCTTATCATCGTTATACTTAATAATACAATTTATATTGCGAACAATTTTCTTACATTCAGAGAAAGACAGAAATCCCACGTAATGTTAATTCTGACCTCAGCACCGTTCATTCTCATTAGCGTACATCGCCGACTCATCACTTTTATACACATCATTAACCAGTGAAAGTGGGTAAAAGTCAAAAATGTTTTGTAATATTATTACTTATCAGTATAATTAACAGATATATGACTGTATGGTTTTTCGCAAAATAAGTTAATATCATATTATATATATTTTTCGGACGGCATATTGGACTTAAAAAAAATCCGTGCCCGCAGGGGGACACGCGTGGGTAGACCTCGTGTGTATTTCGTTTAAAATATAACTCACTACCTAAGAATAACCACATCATGCCGTTGTTTACATCAAAACTTTTCAAGCAAAAAGCGGTTTTTATTTTTTCTTTTCTCGGAAAAGGTATCTTTTTTGGGAATACTTTTGGTACTTAAATATAGAGTAAAAAATAACCTTTCTATTAAAAATATTTGCGAGGAGGGAATGTTTACTAGAAAAAAGTTGCCGTGGTTTTACCTACCTTAAATTTTCAAGCAAAAAGTGTTTTTTATTTTTTTTCTCGAAAACGGTACCTTTTACGGAAAAACTTTTGGTACTTAAATTTAGAGTAAAAAATAACCTTTCTATTAAAAATACTTGTGATGTAAGAATATTTACCAGAAAAAAGTTATGATTTTTTTTCCAAAAATTTTCGGTTTTTTTACCCCCACCCCTAAGTTATCGAAGTTAGGTTTTCGGTTTATCTACATTTGTTATAGGTATTCATCAAAGACATCATATAATATGGACGCGATTGATCTTCTTTGTATAGGGAAAAAGTTATGGTCGAAAAACTGAAATCAGAAAAAGTAAGACCCTAGCGCCCCCTGTGGCCGGATTTCTCTGGTTAACGAACTTGACCTTCATTTTTGGATGGTTGATTTTTGTGCAAAGTTTGAAAGCGATTCGAGCGAAACTGCGGTCGCTATCGTGCTGACAAAAGTCGAATCTGGGCGCACGCACGCATATATATGTTAGGCCCAAAGACCGAAAACGCTCAGTGGACGGAAAAAACGGCCACAATGCGTTCTGGCTGTCTTCAAATGCACAGAACGCGTTTTGGCTGCTATTAAACGCTCGCAACGCGTTCTGGTAATTGTCGAATGGCCAGAACGCGTTTTGACATTCGTCAAGCGCTCAGAACGCGATCTTAATGTTTGAGTCGTATTATGTTCCACTCTCTATCTGCGTACAATAAGATTCATTTTGTACTTATAAAACAAATTAATTTTGATTATTATTCTACACACATAAGTTATTTCGAGGTACAAAATATACTTATATTTAAGATCTTTTCACTTAATTTTAAATAATTGAATCTTCTATGACTACAAATAAATACAAAGGACGTATGTTTTTTATTACATCAAAACATTACTTATTTTTACTAATACTGCTTGAATGACATTTCGAGTTACATTTTACATTCAAATTTCGATAAGTGCATTTCTTATCAGTACAATATCGTTTACACTTACAATAAACAAAACCTTATTTGCTTCCTGAAGATAGAGTTGAAGCTAATCGTAAAGAAATAGTTTTTCTGCGGATACCTCACTTTCTTTAACAAAGTTACTGTCGGAAATTGTAGATTCATTGCGAGCATAAAGACGTTCGAGAGTACCATTTATTGTACCTAATTTGTAAAGACCGGAGGAACCTGAGTGGCAACTGCTAGCACGTTTCTGGGAGCTAATCGTCCGCGATCAACATCGGGAACTCTTACGACAACACTAGTTCCGATTTCAGCTGGTGAAAATTTTGATCGGACAATGCTACCATTTTCTCTGCTTGTTTTTGTAAATTCTTTTTTGCATTGCTTTGTTCCTTACGAACAGAACTTTTTCTTCTATTCATAATAGAATTTTTCCTTCTACTTGTGTCTTCGACGTTTTCCTTGTTCTCGCTGCAATCCTCAAAAATTGTTTTCACTTCATCGTGAAAAATTTCTTTCGCTGATTTATCAGTCATTTTAACGAAAGTTAAGCTTTTCAATTGAGTTTAATAAGTTGCTTGGTCAACGACAAACTGATCTTGTCTTTGCACTGACGAGAATTGTACAGATTTTTCATGAACTCAAGTTCGTTGTTATATACTCAAAAGCAATACCCCCTTGGTGTCATTAGATGTAATTAAATTGGAATATTGTCGAAAAAATATCCCTAGACAATATTATCATTTTGGAAATAATTGAAACAAAAGTTTGTATGTACTCATCGATACGTGCATTGTTCTGAATTTGCTGAAAAGATCATACTAATTACAGAGGATCATAGAATAAAATTTATAACTATTGCCAATAACGGTAGGCCTCTATTGTTAAAAATTAGTTGAAAAAATCCCAAAATAACAAAAGGTTTTTAATAACTTTTCCTATTCAATTTTCCATTCATTCATATTTTATATACTCTGCAATATAAGTGTATATGTAGTGTAAATTTCTTCCAAGAACTAAAGAACAATAATTGATAATTAACCAAAAGATCATAAATTTAAGTTTATTCCGTACTGCACAAGAAGTAAAATGCGTGGAACAATAATCAAGATTCATTTGTTTTATAAGTATAAAATTTATCTTATTGTACGCAGGTAGAGAGTGGCAAGCATTAAGATCGCGTTCTGAGCGCTTGACGGATGACAAAACGCGTTCTGGCCGTTCGACAATTACCAGAACGCGTTGCGAGCGTTTAATAGCAGCCAAAACGCGTTCTGCGCATTTGAAGACAGCCAAAACGCGATGTGGCCGTTTTTTCCGTCCACTGAGCGTTTTCGGTCTTCGGGCCTAACATATACATAAACATTTTGACCAATGGTCATTTCGGACTCAGGGGATCATAAGAAGACCTCCTGTGAAGAAATTTTTCCAAAATTCGAAAGTCGGGTACAAATGAATGGGCAGACCGAATTCTTCGAGATCTACCCAAAAGAAACTCACATGAAACTTATATGATATTTTAGCAATAGTTAACAAGCGTTTACAATAGATTACAATAGTAAACGCTTGTTAAGTTAAATTACAACAAATAATTTATAACTTTGTTCATATAATTAATACAACATATTTAATATCCCAATTACCGTTTTTTAAATGCTATTTATAATATATTGATAAATTTTGATATACTTGATTATAAATATTTTAAATATAAAAAGACGGTAAGCATATCATATTAAATAATATGATCGTCGTCTGAAATATATTTCTTAAATTACTAAAAAGGAAGTTAACAAAATTTTATTTTTCGTTTTAAAGTGGTCTTTTAACTGTTGGTAGTATTTTATATTTTTAAACGACAATCGAATAGAAGTAGTGCTGCACTCAAGTAAATTAAACTCAATACTATTTTACAATACCGGGTGATAACAATACACTGGATCTAAAAATAACTAATTGAACCAATTATTACATTTAATTATATTTAATATAACTTGTATTAAAATAAATGTTTTTCATTTTGTTTAAAAACGTAAGAACCATTTACAAAATTTATAAATATAAATTCTAATACCAATAAAGCAATTTTATCTTATTAAAAGATTATGACTAGTCAAGAAGCACTTTGTATGTATATATATGTGTATAGGTAATAATAATTATTTTAATGTTTTCTATCGATAATACGATAATATTTAAAAGAGTAGAATATAAACATTGTACTGTACTTTTGAAATAAATGGCATGATGATGTTGAGAGTGAAATATTTGCTCATTCTGTAAAATGGATCTGAAGTGTCGGATACGATTAATGATTGGAACATGTAACGTGCTTGGTACATATTTCGAAATGTTACTGCAGCGTAATGGGTGCCGTTAGAGTTTAACAACTCTCTGAAACTGAAGTCTTAACTTTGAAATGTATTAATGGATTCCTGTGCCATACAAATTGGATCTCTATACCTCCCTAGATAAGTCTAATTGTCTACCATATAATATTTACTTCCAAACATATCATAAAAATAATCCTTCACTTGTCCAAACAGTAAAGTTTATGAATGTCTCAGAGTTGAGGATATGTTAAATATCTAAATAAACGTATTATATATGTGTAGTATTCGAATTCATGAATACTATACTTATATAGGATGTTTTTATAAATAATTAGTAAAAGTATTCCTACTAAATCTATTGGCTTACACAATATTGTAAGGTTGGATATCGCCCAGAGTTTTTTATGTTGTTTATATATCACGGTCGTTTCTAAATGCGTACTTGAGTACTTACATGTGAATAAGTAGCACAGCTAGGTTCTGTCGGTACTACGGTAGCGATGTGGAGATGTACTAATTAAGTATTTCACAGTAATACACTGAGACCACATTACAAAACTACTGAACTAAAACATTTTAGGGAATATTGGTTTTACTACTATTTTTCTTTGACAAATTTTTAGTTTTTTAGACTTCGTAAGATTAGTCTGTAATATATATTTATTATGTTATGAAAATATATCATATCTAATCGTTATGATTCACACTTCTCACAATGTAATCATTGTGTTCTAGTTTTTTTTAAAGGAACAAATATATAATTAAATATTAACGAATACTGGGTGAAGTATTTTAAAATATTCATTTGTTATTAGAGTAACTTTTCAACTTTGGGTAAGAAAAAATCTTAGACCTTTTGAACACGTTAATAATTTATATTTATATTAAACTTGATCTAATTGTTATTGGTTAAGTGGTAAGGTGGCAGGAGAAATTATTCACCAAACTGCAGAAAACAATAACAAAACAATCTCTCAGTGCTGGGAGTTGGATCTATCTTACCTGAATTCTTATTAAAACTGTAACTAATATTTACTGTTATCAAATAATTAATTAATCGACTCTTGAAATTTTGAAAATAGTAACAGCCAAAAATGATTTTAAATTATGGCTTATTTGGTTTCAATCAACTACTAATATTTATTGTGTCAAAACAAAATTCTACTAAATACTTATAGATTTAAGATATTACTATAAGATATAACTTGACGATTTATGCTAATGAAAACTAAAATCAAAGCTAACGTCATCATGAATATTGAGATAAATTTCCTTTATAAAATTAAGAAAAATAGTGAAGTTCAAAAGTAATAAAACAATTATAAAGGATAATAGTTTATTTGAGAATTAGTTCGAAATTGTTGATGATGCATAATTGTAGTTATTTCTTGGTTAGTAATTCACACTACAACCAAAAGTTTTAATATAATCTGCAAATTATAATCTGCACCATTACGTTTACACCGATTTAAGAATTCTTAATTCTGGACATGAAAGTAATATGAATGATATTGCCGTAACTTCATATCATAAATTTAAATACACTAGTTATTGTTACTATAGCGTGTGCTGAATATTATAGAAATTCCAGTGAACAAGTATAAAAACATAAACACATTTTTATTGTACATCACCGAAACCAAATTGCAATTTTTATTTGTATCCGCTTAAAGGATTTTAAAACTAAATGCATAAAGTTTACACTTCCTAACGTAAAAAATCAAAATTGAAACCTTTGACAATATTACTACTAATAAATGTTAAATTACACAATGTTAAGACCTACGTTATTTTATATTACGACATAGTTTAGGCAACAAGTTTTTAGTTGATTGTTGTTATTTTGGTTAGTAAAATAAATAAAAATAATTTCAATAATTCTATGACATGTTATTTATTTATTTACTGAAAGTTTAATAATTCGTATGACTTTTTGTCCAGTATTTAAATATATATATATATATATATATACTTATATGTATGATAAATATATAAATAATTTTAATTCTATTCTAAAAAAAAATATAATGTGTTGCCCGAGCTTTGTTTGCTTTGTACCGATATTTGGTTGTCTTCTAGTTTATTACCCAGTAGAGTGAAAACTCTATTAAACTTGTATCACTCGTTTTAGTACCAAACTATAATTATTAATAAATATTCATTATATATATTCTAACATTAACGTTTAATTATTGTTGCATTATTCATGCTAAAGAGAAAAGGCCAAGGCAATCATAAAAATTGGATGTTATGTTCTGCTAATAACTAAGGAAAATAACTTTCTTTGATTTTTATTTACTAATTTATATCGAATTGTGAGGAAAACTGAACTTCATAACCTAATAATATATAACTCTAAATTGCAGATTAGTCAATAGCTTATCGACTATTGAAAATGCACTCTTGTGAAACAAAATTAATTATTATTCCATTAAGAGAGTAAAATTAAATACTAGTGCATACTACTACTATACATCTTGCTTATGAAATATATTACATACTCATAACTAAAGCATTTCTCGTCTATTAGCTTTCTGTCATACTAATAGATCAATTTAGTAACAAAAAAAATATTTTAAAATGACACTGCAATTACTTTGAATTAAGTTGTAAACTTTTAAAATGAATTAAATTTGTAATTATTAGGTCTACAACTTTGCTCCCGCCGTTTTCCAAAAGATGGCGCTAGTAGCCAGTAATAGTTCAAATAAATAAATCACAGTTGTTTTCCATCAGTCTTGACATCTATAAATATAACCTTACATCGATATTAGTTAATTTTTGTTTGCGTCATATAGTTACACTTAATTAAAAATGTCAACTTATAAACCGAATTCACGTCATTTGCGGGAGATTTTACTTTTTCATTTCAACATGAAAAAATCGGCGGCTGAGGCTCATCGGGTTATTTCAAGTATGGTGATGATACTTTTAGTGAAAAAACGTGTCGCGAGTGGTTCCATCGCTTTAAAAGCGGTGATTTTGTTGTTGAAGATCGGCATAGCGGTGGAAGAGAAAAAACTTTTGAAGATGATGAACTGGAGGCCTTACTTAATGAAGACTCGTGCCAAACTCAAGTACAGCTAGCAAAATCATTGGGAGTAACTCAGCAAGCAGTATCAAAACGCTTGTAACAGCTGGGGATGATCCAAAAACAAGGATACTGGGTACCGTATTAATTGAAACCAAGAGATGTTGAGCGAAGTTTATTTGCTTGTGAACAGCTGCTTGAAAGACAAAAACGAAAAGGATTTCTTCATCGTATTGTTACTCGGGACGAAAAATGGGTGCACTACGACAACCCTAAGCGACGCACATCATGGGGATTATCCGGCCACACTCCTACGGCGACACCTCGACAGAATATTCACGGATCCAAGGTCATGTTGTGTATTTGGTGGGATCAGCTTGGCGTAATTTATTATGAGCTGCTAAAACCTTCTGATAAAATTACTGGTGCACTTTATCGAACGCAATTAAATCGTTTGAGTCGGGCATTAAAAACAAAACGGCCGCAATACGCTGATAGACACGAAAAAGTAATTTTGTAACACTACAATGCTCGACCTCACGTGGCGAAAGTAGTCAAGACGTACCTCGAAACACTGAAATGGGAAATTCTACCTCACCCGCCATACTCTCCAGATGTTGCTCCATCTGATTACCATTTATTTAGGTCGATGGCACACGGCCTGGCGGGCCAGTGCTTCAATTCTTTTGAAAAAGTGAAAGAATGGATCGATTCTTGGATCTTATCAAAGGATGAAGAATTTTTCCGACGTGGGATTCCTTTGTTGCCTGAAAGATGGACCAAAGTAGTGGAAAGTGACAGACAATACTTTGAGACATAAATAAGATACCATTTTTTTTTATATAATTTTTAAAATTAAAAAAAAAACGGCGGGAGCAAAGTTGTGGACCTACTAAAAAATTAAGCATATTATATTAACTCATGTATTTCATAATATAAGTTGAAAAAACATAGATTGCCTTATTTATGTAAAGAGAATTTTAAATTCTAACTCTTTGCCGGAAAAACGAAAAAAACGTATGAAATGAAAAAAAATTATGTATTGTGGTGTGCTCATTGCATCATCAGAGTGCTCATTGCATCATCAGAATGCGATTTGCAGGCATTGGTCACCACTCTGAAAGATAGGTGTTAAAATAATGGTCTAAACCTGAATGTAGATAAGACGAGGATTCTGGTATTTGAAAAAAAATTAAGAAAGAACAGAATGTAAGATAAATGTGAATGGTAAGATAATAGAATAAGTGAATGAAGTGTTATAATTGGGAAATATATTTAGCAGAGACGGAAGATACGAAATGGATGTGGAAAGTCGTATTGCTGCCGGTAACAGAGTCAACGGTGCTTTGGCTACATTGTTGAGACTGCGAAATGTCAGCATAGCTGCACGTTTGGCTGTACACAATGCGGATTTGCTACCGACGCTGTTATACAGCAGCCAAACGTGGGTAATACAGAAGAAGAATGTAAGAAAGATGAATGACGTGGAGATGCGATCTCTTCGCCGAATATGCGGAGTCAGTTTACCTGACCGAATCCGCAATGAAGAGATCCACAGAATGGCAGGTACTTGCGAAGATGTCACGATGAGAATGAAGAAGAACGTGCTTAGGTGGTTACTGGACGTCGAACGAATGAGTGAGTATATGACGTGAAGCTAAATAAATAAATAATAAATAAATGAATATGAACTATATTTATCACAACTCTCAACCTATAATTTCTTTGGCCCTAAGAGATATAAACACCGCAGCAGGGGTGCACACCCTAATCTTATTTCTGTTTATAATAAATATATAGACAATGCTTAGTTTTTTTTTTACAAAACAACTAAAGTTAACTTTTTGAGTATTACGTCGGTGATGTGGGAGATGTTAGAAACTTACAAACAGAAGATGCTACAAGCTTTCACATAACGTGTATTTGAAAGTTGTTATAATGGAAGTCTCAGAAGTAGTAGGAACGAGATACATGATTACATTTACAAATTTAGGTATTAAGATACATTAAGTATGTCATAATTTGGAGTCATTTAGGTTAATGAAGGACAATTAGTTAATAAAAGTCAATTAGTTAATATATATTTCACTTATTATTGGTATATACAAAGTAATTATAGGGAAACTTTGTTTCATGACGTTTTTGTTATCTATATGAGACAGACTTATGAACTTTGGTCTGTGAATCTGTTATCAGCTAGTTAGTTAATAGCTGTTTAGTTTGGCAAAATTACCTTCACTAAGCCATCCATAATTAAATTGCAACAAATGACTTTAATTTCAAGCACTATTTGCAATTTAGGTACTCTGTTTAGAATACAACGCATTAAGTTTATTTTAATTAAGTTTTGTTATTAGCTAAGTGAAAAAATAAGGTTGCATATGCATAAAGTTTATTAAAATTTACAATATTATCATTAATATGTACATGTATTTTAAATATGCGTTGCAATCAACCCACTCTCCTGTGAAATTACCAAATTTACGGGTGATTTATTTTATGCTGGAGATATCAATATTATATTTTATATACTACAGAGTAATATAATTTGTATATTATTTTGTTTATTAAATGTTGTAAGTTTTTTATATCGTTTAGTGTTAAATTCTAAAAAAAATTTCTTGATTAACTACTCTCAAACGGTAGGGTAAGTGCTACACCCTGATTTAGATTAACTTACTTCTAGTCGCATAAAAATAATAATATAAAAATAACGCATTCTCATTTTAAGATTATTATTCTAAATAAATATTGTTGATAATGTACTTACATTACCAACAATAGAAGCTATAAAACGAATTTAACACAAAATCAAATTAAAGGAGAATTTCATTTTATGTTAAATATTTTCTTCAATTCTGAAATGGTAATTATAATAACCGTCTTGCGATGGCGTGAAGTCTTTAAATGCTCGTATTGCCGCAGACTGTCATATGCAGTTTGCATTCTCCCGTCTTATACCCGCAACTTCCCTCGGAACTTGCTTGGATATAATTAGATTTTCGGAAGGAAAATTGGCTTTAACTTATTATTGTTATGTAAATTTTAAGCAAGTTTTTTAAACTTGTATTGTTAGTTGTATGATGCTAAAGAGTATTATTTTAAGAACAGTTTCTTAACTACATAGTTTTTAATTTAATGTGCAGCTTTTAGTAATATACATTGAACATTAATATAAAATTTTTATCTCTACTTAGACGCATTGAAAATATCTTTACATAAAATATTATAAATTATAACGATAATAAGTTAATTACTCTCAACGCCGGTTAGCAATATTATCAGAAATGTAAATTTTATCTCTAAAATAATTTAAAATATTAGTCATAATTTTTTTTATTACATTTCACGGTTAAAATATTATGAAATTTAACATAATTTAAAAATCTTCCTTTAAAGTCGTAAAATACTGTAACTCTAAAATGTTATAATACTAAAGAACAACAATTTAAAACGAATAATAACAGATAGCTTTGAACTTTTTATGGATGATTTCAAGACGGAAATAAAAATGCCACTTGACTAAAGTTTTTATTGAAATTTTTAATCTTTATATGTTCATCATCAAAATTCTTCACCGCTTGGTAATAACAAGTAAGATACATACGTATGTAATAGGTATTCTAAATTCTACGTGGCATTCAATTCTATGTTGTCTAACGCCTTTGTTATAATTAACAACTCTTGAAAAGTATTAGGCCAATTATTCTTATATCTATGATATATATATATAACATTTATATCTTTTGTAATTACATATAATATATATATATATATATATATATATATATATATATGTGTAATTTATATCTTTTGTATTTATTTTCTATAAATTCTTTTTGCGACAAATAATCCAACATATTATGATTGTATATAAAACAGTTGATATGTAATTAGCACAACGAGAAATATTAGCACCGCATTAATAATCAAGATGAATTTTTAAAAAAATTATTGCATAGAAAAAAGTAAATGATATTAGTTATAGTTTACTGGCAATCATTTCAATAGTTGTCTAATTGTTCGTTAAAATCTTTCTAAATAATAGTGATTAATCTTTTTTTAACATATATTGGTACATATAACGTTTCAGTTACATTTTAAATACAAATTTAACCCAAGTTTAAATTGTAACGATCTTATTAAATTTTTCGTTCACGATTTTACTTATTTTGGTGATTCCCCCATACTAAGTACATGATACATGCATACTAAGTTGCAAGCTTAAGTTTCTTTTAATAACCTGTTTATTTATTACTTAGTACCAGAAAAATAATAATTATTAAAGATAATAAATTAAATTTTGTAGGTAAATTCAAAGTAAACGAAACAATTTCCTTTCTTACAATACAATTAGATGAAAGCACAGATATTCTCAATTATTAGTTTTCTTACGATATATTAACTATAAACAATTCAAGACGAAATTTTATTTATTACTGAATTAACTACAATAATAAAGGCTGTTGACGTGCTGGGTGAAGTCTCTGAATTTTTAATCAAACATGAGCTCTTATGGGAAACGATAAAAGGCGTCTGTACCGATGATGCTCCAGTAATGCGCAACGCGCAAATTGAAAAGAAATCCCAATATAACGGCGGTACCGTGTTTTATACATCGATAAGCATTGGCTGCAAAGGTACTACCAAGTGAACTGAATAAAGTATTAAAATTATGTATCAATGTCGTAAATTTTATTAAAAAAGCCTTAAATACTCGTCTTTTTAAATCGCTTTGTGAACAATTGGAAAGCGAGCACAAAACTGTTACTTCAAACAGAGATACACTGATCTGTAAGTGGTGGTGGTGGTGGTGGTAATATACTGGCATGATTGTTCAAACTTCGTGATGAAGTAATTTGTTTTAAAAAAAAGTGAGTTGAACAGCGAATTCAAGAGAACAAATGTTCAATTAGGTTTGGTCTATTTATCCGATATGAATGATTAGTTGAACTCTTTCAAATTAAAATAAATTTATTATTTTGAGAAAGGGGGGGTGCGGTAATTATTTATTTGTAGAAAGGAACGGCGTATCATGAATAACTTAAGGAACCCCTAGCTGAGAAAAAAACTTTGATCAAAGATTTTTGGTTCATATTTCTTTTTTTTCAATGTAACTTCGTCTATGTAATTTTAATAATAAAATTAGTATTATTAGTCGAACAAATATTTGACCTAAAAAAATATTATGTTATACATCAAATAACACTTCATCAAGTACCGAAGTCTAATTTATACATTAATAATTTTAGACACTTTCGACTATCCCCTCCAATACTTAAATAACTAAATTTAACTATATGTAAATTATTTTCTTCATTAACTTAAGGAACCCCTAGCTGAGAAAAAAACTTTGATCAAAGATTTTTGGTTCATATTTCTTTTTTTTCAATGTAACTTCGTCTATGTAATTTTAATAATAAAATTAGTATTATTAGGCGAACAAATATTTGACCTAAAAAAATATTATGTTATACATCAAATAACACTTCATCAAGTACCGAAGTCTAATTTATACATTAATAATTTTAGACACTTTCGACTATCCCCTCCAATACTTAAATAACTAAATTTAACTATATGTAAATTATTTTCTTCATTAAATCGCTAAAGATTGAATCAATTAGGAAAATAATTATTATTCATTTGTAAAGCGTAACCTGGTATTATACTCGTAGTACCTTTGGTTATATTAAGGTAATGGTAAAACTGTATCTTTTGTACATATACATTTAATAGCATATGTTGGTGGGTATCACCTTAATACTTCGATAACTACCAGTCCCAATATTCCAATTTTCCTTTATTTAAAAAAAATAATTTATGATCACTTTAAAAATACTTGTGCTACTCAAAGTTCATTTGTTGGTTCAATTTCGTAGCCTGTAGTTGTTTCCTTCATTGCGCCCATTTATTGTAACTCTAATGCCATCCTTGTAAAATCATAATGGAAATCCGATTTACCACATTGTTAAGCTAATAATTTTCTAATAGTAAAAAAAAATCATTTTAACCAATGCAACGTTTTAAGTTTATTTGATATAACCTAAAAGATAGGAAAGTATTTATATCAACAATATTCTTATTTTTTTATTTCGAATTTGAGGTTTATTATACATAAATAGTGTAATTTACTTCTATGTTCTATAGGTTTTCTAGAGAACTGAGAAATTGATGGCGATTTTTATAATAAGATTAAGATTTAGATGTAATATACTTTTAGACGCAGTAGACGAAGTCACTGATAACAGTTAGTATGTTTATATAAAAGTAATATGATACTCTATGATACTCGACTTCAAATTGTCACATTAATACCTAATAAACAAAATTGCGGACGTCTTCGGAATTGACAACGATGACGAAGTCTTTGACGACAACAAGTATATAAATTACCTGTAATATGTATAATGATTGATGTATGATATAACATTTGAATGATTAAACAGATTGTGATTATATACAACTTTTAGTTAGCCCGATATTTTAAAGAAGTACTAGGATTGGATAGGTAACGCTTTAATACTTTATTTAGAAATCCTTTATTTATTTGGATCAGAGTTATTTATTTAAACGACATAAATATTGGTTAAGTTCAAACACAATTTTTGCTCCTAGAAGTTGGTGCTGGTTTTCATAATATATTTGCTTGCCATATTATAGTAGTGGGCAAAGCAATAACATTAATTATTATATGAAAATAAAAACACAGAGATTAGAACATTTTGTGGGTTTATTGCAAGTTAGTCGTTTATAAAACATATCATTTCTTCTAGTATAGTTTTCGTAGTTCTATGGTTCTTATTATTGTTTGGTATCTACCAAACAATATAAAATATCTATTTATATAAAATTGTGTTGTAAATTATTAAAATTAATTCATTAAAACACAATTTTATCTAAATATCTATTTATATAAAATTGTGTTTTAATGAATTAATTTTAATAATTTACTAATTGAAGCCTCTTTGGACAAAAAAACTACCGAAACATTTTTTCTTAACCAAGTCTTAATCTTCTTAAGCAATCAATCAAGACCGTTCACCTAATAATAGTTCTAGTACTCATACTTTTCAATAAGGAGGAGATAAAAGGCTAGAGCGTGCGTTTTTGTATCAACCTCTCGCACTCATTATAACGCCTGTCGGTTAATAAAATAACTACATCATTGCAAACCATATTTTATTCTAAAGAAAAACATTATGAATAAATTTTACTATCGTGTATTTGGCAATCACCGTTAACCCTTAGTTACTATTATGTTATCGAAATCCGGATTATCAGAAATCATATCTGTAAAATAACGGTGCTTTTAGTTTTACGCCTCAGATAGCATCTTTTTATTGCTAGAGTCATTTTGTTTGAAATTGGAGTTGCTAACTGACTTTTGTCGAGATTGGGTACGTGTACAGAAGGTATCTGAAAAAAAGATATATCGTATTACAAAAAAATTTTGAGGTATATTGGATCCGGAATTAATCTGATACTCCAATTGTTACCTACTTTCGATAATAAGAAACAAACTTGCTGACCGGCAACGAAGCGATTCGATCAGTCAATATTTTCTAGATTTTAACCCTATTTTGATGATACGAGGGAGATCATTTGTTCACTAGCTCTACTTTAATCAAAGTTTTGTAGGTAGATACACTCATATAGGAAATTGAATTAACGTAATAGACATGTTATATTTTTTTAACCAATGCAACACCTACTCGTATAAAATTAAATGTAAAATTTGGTTAGATATAATGATATAATTTTAATCAGTAAAATTATTATGGTATGGTATGGTACATATCGTCATCTATAGTTATATGTTTTTTTTGTTATTTTTTATTCAAATCAAATGTAGCAATATTAAGGTTATGTGGGTTGTTATATTTTGAGTTAATAATTTGTTATCTCGTAAAAAGAGTAGAATATCCAATCATGTTACGAGTATGTTACAAAAAACACAACATTGAAACACATGACACGTGAAATACATTGAATTCACAATTATGTGTTAAGGCTTGTAGTTTTCTATTTGCTTTTGTTCGAAAAAAATATTGTTCACTTTGTAGTAATTAAATTATTTGAAGAAGAGTCCTTATAGAATATGATTTTATAATTTTATAAGTATACTTAATATTTATTGGGTTCATCACAGGATTTCTCAAAATAAATCTTACATTTTTGTTTTATAAACAAGACTAGAAAAGACTTCTTGCACTCAAAGTAAATTAAACTCAATCCTATTTTATTGGATGGTGACCACTTTGAGATTTGATCCTCTATTTTATTATCATGAAATATAAAGTTAAACGATAAATAGCATTCATCAGATATTTTATGCCATTAGGTTCACCATAATAACTATGTACACTAAAAAAATAAGTTGGGGAGCTTGTAGATACCAATTATTTTCATATTGTTAATTAAAATATCTATCAAGCATCTATACCTAATAATAAAAGTGTAAAGTATTTGTTATTATAATTGACAAGTACTCACTTCAATCCACAAGTCTAGAATGTGTATGTGGATTGAAGGACCTTTAAACAATGTTCTCTACCTTTGAAACTTAATATCTGTTGTAAAATTATGTGCAATCTCATTTCAGTAGATACTATCTCATTTTATATTTTTGTTGGTATAAGACATGGCAAGAAGACAACAACGAAATGTCGATATTATTAATCTATTATATAAAAATGAATCGCAAAATGTGTTGGTAAGCGCACAACTCAACAACGCATGGACCAATCTTAACAATTCTTTTTTTTTAATATTCCTTGAAGCCCAAGGATGGTTCTTACGGCGAGAAAAATTCGAATAATTTCCAGGAAAACCCTAAAAGAGCCCTTTTCTTTTTCCTATACAAATATTTTCTAACTAAATTTAGAGTCAATTTGAACTGTATTGCTATACAATAAAGTTCATATTAAATTACAAGCACTCATTTTTGTCTAAACAATGTAGGTGTGTTGCTAACGTCGAAGAGTCAATTCGCACTTTATTGTCTCTGCACAAAGTTCAAATTCAATCAAATATATGTGTGTGCAGGTTTACGCAAAAGTGATAATATCGTTAACCCGACCAAATTGAAAAGTCAAAAAATTTAAGAGCTATAGATTTGATTGGCCTTGGAATATTCTTTCTTTTGTTTTAGTTTTGGAATGCGACATAAATTGTCATCAGTTTTCACGTCATTGCATCTGTCAAACAAACCGCGTTAAAAAGCGTTTATAATATTTAATAATTAATTTTGATTGTTTGATATCGTGTTTTGTGCAAAGTGTTTTAATACCTGTGATTAATAATTATTGCATGTGACATAATTTAGGTGAGTATATTCGATATGCCTCCTATAAGACGAAGTAGGTAGAAGAACCCGAAATGCTACAAACCAAACTAATTACCGATCTTATCATACTGCACAAGAACGTGACGACCGAAAAGAACGTGAAAGAATTCGTATATCACGAACGCGGGAAGCGAGAGCGAGAGATTCAACCAATAATCCCGAAAGTTTGAATCGAGCTGCTTTCAATTATGATTTGTCAATTGACTACAGTAACCACCAATGTGTTACTATTGGATCTATGAACTTGGTTTGCTCTCATTGTAAGGCAAATGAAGCCAATGGATTGTGTTGCGCAAATGGGAAAGTGAAATTGATACCATTACATCTACCACCAGAGCCATTGTACTCATTGGTTTCAGGAATAGAACCAGATTCCATACACTTTTTGTTAAATATCCAACAATATAACAATTGCTTTCAAATGACGTCATTTGGGGCAACAAACGTAGTTCGGGAAAATTTCATGGCAAATTTTAAGGTAGGTATTATAGCTGTTAATCATTATTATTTTAGTGAACAAAATTTCCTGTTAATTAAGTAAAGGTGTGTCATTAACCTTCAGTTCCTTAATCCCCAAGAAATATATTACTTAGTCATAATATTATTTGGTGATTCAGTATTAGCAATACTTTTATTATTTTGAAACACAATATAATTATTTGATGATGGATATTAGTTACAACTAATTATTACATATTGACATACCTAAGCATATCAATTATAAATTGGGGATTCAAATTAGGAGACAGATATACTTTTTACGAACAAATATTATTTATATTTGACAAAAATCATTTTTTTTAATTTACAGATACAAGGCCAACTATATCATAGCGCAGGTTCACTGTTACCAGTGTCAGATAGCAATTACAAATTCCTGCAAATTTATTTCATTGGCAATTCACCACAAGAAATTGATATGCGTTGTTCAAATAACAATTCAGTAAAGAGGTCTATTGTAGAACAATTACAAACTTTATTTCATGAGTACAATCAATTGATTATGTTGTTTAAAACTGCACTGGATCTGATGCCATCTGATAATCACAAAATTGTAATCAGAGCTGATAAAACGCCTGTTGGCCAACATGCAAGACGTTTTAATGTACCAACTATTGATGAAGTTGCCATCGTTGTAGTTGGAGAAAACTTGGTATCCCTTGATATTGTTTTACATCGTCGGAATGATCAATTACAACGTATAAAGGAAACACACCGCTCATATGACGCATTGCAATATCCCATTATATTTTGGCAAGGTGAAGATGGCTATGATTTCTCAAACAAGATGATAAATCCCATTACAGGTAATAAAAAATATTAGTTTAGCAAGGAGATACATTATCAGTCACTATATTATTATTTTTTTATTTTCAATGTTATGAAAACAAAAATCTATTTTCAGGTTCTAAAACCAACAAAAAAGTCAGTTCAATGAACTATTATTCCTACCGCCTAATGATGACGATCACATACTCAAACGTCGGCAATTATATCACAAGTATGTTGTAGACATGTATGTTAAAATTGAAACGGAGAGATTAACAGTCATCAGGTTGAATCAGACAAAACTCAGATCTGAAGAGTATATTCACCTTCGAGATGCGATTAATACTAATGGTAATGCACAGAATCTTAGTCGAATAACTATTCTTCCAGCAACATACATCGTAAGCCCTCGACATATGCATGAATATGCTCAAAATGCCATGTCATATGTTTGTCATTATGGTACAGCAGATTTGTTCATCACATTTACATGCAATCCACACTGGATAGAAATAGACACAGCCAGAGTCTTTATACAAAAGTTGAAATCCTTAATGGATTTCATTGTGAAACATTATGTGTTTGGAGAGACACGCCGCTGGATGCATTCTGTGGAGTGGCAGAAACGGGGATTGCCACATGCACATATTTTGATTTGGTTAGTTGACAAGATAAAATCAAATGAAGTTGATGCAGTAATATCAGCTGAAATCCCTAATGTAGAAGTAGATCCTGGATTGCATGAGGTAGTTATCAAAAACATGGTACATGGTCCCTATGGAACTCTTAATCAAAATTTACCATGTATGGTGGATGGTAAATGTTCAAAACGATATCCACGGACATTAATATCTGAAACAATCACTGGTATTGACGGTTATCCTTTGTATCGTCGCCGATCGGCAGCAGAAAATGGAAGATCAACAGTTGTCAAATTAAATCAACAAGATATTGAAATAGATAATCGCTGGATTGTTCCATATTAACCCATTTTATCAAAGACCTTCAAAGCGCACATAAACGTTGAATCTTGCCATTCAGTAAAAATCTATTAAATACATTTGCAAATATGTAACCAAAGGTAGTGATATGGCTGTGATTGGTATTAATGCAGAGAATTCCAATGATGAAGTTACCCAATACCAAATGGGTCGCTATGTTAGTAGTAATGAAGCAGTTTGGCGAATATTTTTTTTCCTATTCATGAGAGACACCCTACTGTTGTTTATTTAGCTGTGAATTTAGAAAATGGACAAAGAGTATATTTTACAGCACAGAACGCAGTACAAAGAGCTGTACAGCCACCATCTATTACATTAACCTGTTTTTTTTGAAATGCCAAAACGATGCTTTTGCTCAAACATTGTTATATTCTGAAATGCCAAAATATTATACTTGGAATCAATCCTTAAGGAGATTTATACCACGAAATCAAGGAAAACCAGTTTCAGGATACCCAGATGTATATTCTACCGATGCGATTGGTCGAATTTATTCAGTACATCAAAGCAATGATGAAAGTTTTTATTCACGACTGCTATTAGACAATGTACGTAGCCCAACATCATTCCAACATGTACGAACTGTTGATGGTGATTTGTGTGGATCATACAAAAAAGCTTGCCAACGTTTGCGATTGCTAGAAAAATACTCATTGGGATCAAACTCTCAATGATGCTGTAATATCATCACAAGCTCATCAAATACGAACATTGTTTTCTATAATCATATCTACATGCTTCCCATCAAACCCAAAGCATTTGTGGATCAAGTACAAAGATAATATGTGTGATGATATTTTGTATCAAATACGGATTAGAAGGGGAAATCCAAATATACAAATAAGCGAAGAAATTTACAATGAAGTATTGATTTCAATTGAGGACATGTGCTTGATGATGTCAAACAAACTATTATTTCAATTAGGCCTGGCCGCGCCCAATCGTCCAATGCATGATGCTTTTAACCAAGAGTTGCACCGAGAAAAACGGTAACGGTCAATACTTTGAAAGAATTAATTCAAACAAATCTTCCACTATTGAATGAACAACAGAAGTATGTATTTGATACACTTATGAAAGTAATAAATGATAAAAGAGGAGGGATTTACTTCTTAGATGCACCTGGAGGTACAGGAAATTTTTTTTTGATTTCATTGATATTAGCAACAATTCGCTCACAAAATAAAATTGCACTTGCACTCGTGATTCGTGAGGAATCGCATCAACTTTGCTTGAAAGTGGTAGAACAGCTCATTCAGCACTAAAATTGCCATTACACATGCAAAGCAACGAAACCACAACCTGCAACATTTCGAAGATCTCTGCAATGGCAAAGCTTTTGCAGCAATGTGAATTGATTGTTTGCTATGAATGCACGATGGCACATAAAAAATCTTTTGAGGCTTTAGATAGAACCTTACAAGATCTACGGAGCAATCATAACCCATTTGCAATGATTTTATTAGCAGGAGATTTTCGTCAAATATTGCCAGTGATTCTACGATCAACGCCAGCTGATGAACTTAATGCATATTTAAAGTCCTCCAATTTGTGGAAGCATGTGAAGGTATTACATTTAAGCAAGAAAATGCGTGTCAAGTAGCAAAATGACCAATCTGGAGACATATTCTCTAAACAACTCATTGACATTGGTAATGGCAAATTTCCTATAGACACCTTGACTGGTTGCATTAACTTTCCTCAAAGTTTTTGTCAGTAAACTAGATCAAAAGATGAACTTATTCAAAAGGTGTTTCCAGATGTTGCTCAAAATTACAGAAACCATGATTGGTTGAGCGAAAGGGCTATATTGGCTGCAAAAAACATAGATGTAAATGAATTAAATTTCAAACTTCAAGAACAAATTACAGGCGAATTGAGGATATATCAGTTGATGTATGATGTCGTCAACTATCCGCCTGAATTTTTAAATTCGCTTGATTTACCAGGATTGCCACCTCAGAATCTTCAATTAAACCTTTAATTATCGTTAGTTATAATGTTGAGAAATATCAACCAATCACGTCTTTGCAACGGCACACGGTTGGCTATAAAAAAATTATTGAACAACGTGATAGAAGCAATCATACTGAAAGGAAAGTATAAAGGAGAAGACGTGTTGATACCACGCATCCAATGATTCCGACTGACAGTTTCCAGTGCGGTTTGCTTTTGCTATGACCATAAATAAGTCCCAGGGGTCAATTGTATGTTGCCTGTTCCCATGTTGGAAAACCATCAGATTTGTTTGTATTCACCAGGTAATGAAACAAAAAACATTGTGTATCATAAAGCACTACAATAGAAATTAAATAGATTTTTGTTATTAATACGATTAATGAAAATACTTATATTCGTTTTATTCCATTATTCTTTATTTCATCTTATTAAAATGATAAAGTAACATATTAAAAAAAGGATAATTTTACGATTTATTTATCATATTATTTAAAATATTAAATGATAAAAAAGATCCACCAGAAATCTTAATATGTATAAATCACGTGTCACGTTGTTTGTCCGCAATGGACTCCTAAACTACTTAACCGATTTTAATAAATTTATACACACCATGTACAGTTTGATCTAACTTAAAAGATATATAATAATTTTCAACTCAATTCATAGTCGCAATATTATTTTATTTGTTTATTATTTTGCAGTTAGCTCCTAACAATTCTAAAAATGGCGGTATCTGTTGACTGGATTGAATAATTACGAATGATGTGTCTACCCTACCTACCTCATTCATAAGTTTAGTGTTCCAAGTTATTTACTACAAAATTTGTAATTTACAAATAGTGTTATAAATTTGGATTAAATTTAAAAAATAATTTTGTTTCTGTTTTTGCTTAATATCGACTGTAAGAAAACATTATGATTTTCATGACAGAAGTACTCTGAACGTTACCCCTTAAATAGTTTACTACAATGTAATATATCAAAAATAATAGTCACAGCAACGCGTGACCGGGTCTGCTAGTTATTTATTAAAAATACATTTAAATAGGTATTTACTTATCAAATAAAGAGGCAAACTAATCAGATTGCAATCAATCATATAAATGCACTCCAATTAATTTATAATTTTGTTTGCAAAATATCTAATTAAAATCAAATGACATATTTATTATCACAATTTTCGTTTCTTAAATCCTATTTAATTTAATATATCATTTTTATTACTTGATTATTAAATATAAAATACGATAAGCAGATAATATTACTCTTTTCACGTCATATGTAATACATTTGTTAAATGACAAAAAAAGAAATACATAAAAATTGGAAAATTCATTTTGACTTTTGGTAGTATTTTATATTTTTAAACGACAATCAAATAGAAGTAGTGCTGCAATCAGTAAATTAAACTCAATACTATGTTACAGTACCGAGTAAGCTCCGTGCACTGGATCTAAAAATAAATATTGAACAAATTGTTCAATTGAATGTTAACAAGCTTTATCATTTCTAAAGTTATTTTATATTATGTCATGTCAAATATTAAAAAAATGTCATATACATATATAATTTTCATATTAGTATCATTTTTTAAATCCAACATGGCGTCCGAAATAAGTTTGCCTAATGACCACAATTACATTTTAATATTCACAAAATACAAATACAAATGTATATCTGGTTTTTATTGTTTTTAAAGATAAGATTAAACATGACAGACTATAAACGTAAGTCTGTCATGTTTAATTTTATAGTAAGTCCATAAAAATAAACTATAAATTGTTATACAATATCATCTATTCTGTATTATAATATTATTATCAAAATGAGAAAAATAAAATAAATTATATCTGTGTCCAAGAATGAAACTTGTGATTATATAGAAAGCAGCATTTTTTTAAGTATAATATTAAAAACTCAGTTCATTCTTTTTTGTCACTTGTTACTTTAGTTAAGAAATGGCATGAAGTATTTAAATTTTTTTTGTACCTATATTTGGTTAGTTGATATTTTTTATAACCATTGTCGTATAATGTCATCAAGTTATTCATTTAACTTATCAAAAAAAAATATAATGCTCCATTGGTTTTTTTATTTATATGTCATCTATACATGTCTTTCTAGGTTAGGTCAACTTATGTGTACAAATAATTTTATTATCATTTTTATATTATAACTCCTACATTTTAATGGGAACTGCCATCTGGAACTCAAAAGGCATCATTAGCGTTAGCTAACTTGAAATATGTTCCGTAAGCAATTGTCTTGTATCCGTTAGTCACAAATCATTTTTCATGTTTATGCAAACCTCAGCTCCGGTTTCGCTTGTAATTAGAAAATTGTGTCGTCATGGTAACACATTTTTACCTAAATAATTAGAAACCTTTATATTAATATTAAAACACTTCTTTTACAATATAAATGATGTCCCTATATGATTTTTCTTAATGTACTATTATTTTTAATAAAGTCACTACATTTAAACTTAAGATTTTAGAAACATAATTGAGTTTCTCGCGAAATAACATTGGAAACGTTTGACTGAAGATTGGTTAGATAAGGTGCATGAGCGTCTGCAGTTTGTGGCTAACTGTACTGTTGGCGCAAATTAAATCGTGGTTTCTTGTACTTGTCTATGGAATTGTATTTGAATTCTAAGTCAGAAATTCTGTTCTAAATAATGTTATTTATTATATTTCATTTCAAATATTATATTTCAAACACTTTATATGTATAAAGTCTTTGAAATATAAGGATATTAAGAGAAACAAATTGTTTTTGATATTTTTTTTGCATTAAACTTACAATAAGTTTGTTTGTTTGTTTGTATGCTCTTTATTGTACATAAATAATTCTAAAGTAGATAGTTTAATGTTGTTGCTTTTTACAAAGATTTTCAAATAGTTAATATCTTTTAAAAGGTAACCTAAATAAAGCGCTTAAAAGGGTTAAGGAACTTTATATAGATTTAAATTTAAAAAGTATAACAATAAAATTTATAACGAAAGTTCAAAATTAGTTGACTTAAATATCAAAGTTTATTGTTATACTACATTATTATAAGTTCACCTTAAAATTCAAAAATAGAAAAGATGTGAAAAAAGGCTTTGATTTGATTGATGATAACTTTCTTCATTCAAGGATCATATCCTAAAATATTATTTTCATCATTTTATAAAGTCAAGCAAACAACTTTAATACTTAATATATTAAAAAAATCCAAGACCTAAAATTTATTTATAAACATTTCTTTTATACAATTTAATTCTATTTGAAATATAACGCGGAATGTAAATTTAAAAGTAATAAATTAATGAAATACTAACAAAATCTCGTTAACGTGAGGATTTTTTTTCAAACTAAAAATGTTTTGCTTAGATAAGATTTCATACAATAAATATATATTTCTGCATATTTGTAAATTAATATACAGCAATATATATATATATTCAACAACAGAACCTAGGTCTGGTTCTGTTGTTGACTTTAAGCAAAATACAGTCTTCTAATGAAATAAAAATAAATTTTTAAATTGCTGATGAGATATTGTTTGTCACAACTTTTTGTACCAAATGTAAATTTATTTTATTTTCTTATGTTATTTTTCAAAAATTTTTTTCGATATTATAAACTTTTCTTTTACCTGAATTAGTCATTGATACCATGGAACGTTCAAGAATGTTTATACTATTATTGTTAGATTATTTGAAGATGCGCGATAACACTAGATAGATTATTTGAAGGTTATATAAATAATTCTTTTTTTGTGTTAAGATATATCCCAAGTCTATACTCAATATTCTTATTTATTACGTAATTTTAAAGAGTAGAATAAAATTGCCTAAACGCTTTTAATTATGTATGTATAAAAAACTCATCAATCCTAATCTATACCAAGGATTTACTTTCTGATTGATTGGATATTCAATCTACTTCAACTTATCCTTGACATTAATTAAAACATGCCATACTAAAAGTTGTTTAAATATTATATCTAAATATCGAATATCATTTTATAATAATAAGCTTAATTTTAAGTGTTCAATTATTGTTTTACGATATTGTAATTGTTGTTAAGTGAATAATTTTATTTATTGATCTATATCTAATTTTACTTATCTTTTTTAATTAAGCTATTAAAATAGATAGTAAAATTAGATATCTTCTAGTTTGTCTTTTATCCAATACTTTTAGTTTTTTCTTCCCCTATTGGTATTAATAGCATTTTCAAGAGAAAGAGGATTTTAAGCTAACTTCAACCCAACACTCAGGAACACTGACTTCTAAACAATAGGCTTAGTTGTGGATAAGTTTGACTTTGAGCTTGCATTAGTCAGATTTTCTTATGATACAAACATTTTTTATAGTAATTAAGGTTAGTTTCTCTCTATTAGTCAAATGTATGGTAATTTCCTTCTAAATCTCTCCTTCAGTATATAACTTTCGAAATATTAATTTAATTAAGGTCATTATATACATGCAACCACGATTTTGCATAGATATTGCGGTAGTAAAGTGGTAATTAAATTTAATACTTTTCTTTATCGAGTTGTTGTCGGTGACATCATTTGGTTCCCATTCGCCTTACTACTAAGCTGTTAACACATTTTCTTTACAAAATCTGTCAATGTCTTTTGTTTTTATTGTTGTTTGAGTGAACAAAACATAAACTTCTACTTCTTCTCTAAATAAGAGTTTGTCTAAGATATACAGCTCTGCATTTTTATAGTTGTAGTTTATGTTCGTCATGCAATAACATTACCTCATAAAATTTATTTTATTATTTAAAAAAAAAGGAGGGAGTCACTTTTATTATAATCATCAAAAGCACCGCTAAAGGAAGTACATTCCACATCTTGGTGGTTTTTAAAAGAAAGTTCCTTGTGTGTACTGTGTACAGTGTGGCGTAATGAATATCGGCGGTTGGAATAAGATTAAATAACTCTTCTCTTCCATTCCCGTGAAAGTGTACCACCTTGCGTTATAGGTCACACCAAAAGAGTTTAAGATATAAAATAACTTAATGTAGTAATCATTTAAAAGGGATAAATAAAAAAATGCTGCATTGAAATATAATAAAGATAATTAATTAACCTAATTCATCAACATTAAAATGTAGGTACATTTAAACCCAAATTCGTTAAAAGGTGCTTATCCGAGATCAAAACAAACAATAAAATTGGCGGTTAGATGTCTTCGAAGTAAAAGTAAAGTTCTGTAAGAATGGAACAGATTACAAGGGATAGAAAGTATAAAGTAAAATGTAAGGCAAAATTTATTTATCTAAAAGGATGTTCTAATAATTATTTTATAAATAATTTTGTATGGAAATATTATTATACTATTAGTTTTACCCAGAGAAGCAATCTTCTCTAGATAATACTAATAGCTAGACGCCCCAAGATGTGATCTCCGGGAAATAGATTCAAACATCTTGTCTATTAAAATTAAGATGATTTAGTTTTGCTTCAATTTCAATTGCCCCTATAATTATTAGTTTATAGAGACGTTTTGGGACGAGACTGCAAATGGAGTTTATTACATCTAATATAATGAATGTGTATGATTTGGTTTGACTTTAATCTTGTTCGAATTAATTTTATAAGATATAATAAATGTTTTAGTATTACAAAAAAAAAACCTTTAAGTTTATACTCAAAACAATATTATCGTATGCCATATGTACTTCTGAAGTTTCACACTTTCAGTATTAGTTATATTTTTTACAATAAATCACTGATCCAATAATAATTCCAACCACATTTTTTATCGAAGTAAGAATGAAATTAATACTATATTCAGACTACTTTGACTGTCTTCCGATACAAGTATTTCATTATCTAGTTCTAGCGGCCATAGTTAAATTTTTAAATAAATACAGTAAGTCACAAACTACAGACTAGAATTCTAATTTACGTTATTAGTCATTCACCTACTATATTATAACTCAATATTCATACTAACATTCATTGCTACTTTAGGAAAAAATAAACGATACGTTATTTTTCTAACATGAGAATAATAATATTACAATAAAATAAATAATGTATATATATATATATATATATATATATATATATATATATACTAGCAGACCCGGTCCGGAATATTACATTGTAGTAAACTATTTAAGGGGTAACGTTCAGAGTACTTCTGTCATGAAAATCATAATGTTTTCTTACAGTCGATATTAAGCAAAAACAGAAACAAAATTATTTTTTAAATTTAATCCAAATTTATAACACTATTTGTAAATTACAAATTTTTTAGTAAATAACTTGGAACACTAAACTTATGAATGAGGTAGGTAGGGTAGACACATCATTCGTAATTATTCAATCCAGTCAACAGATACCGCCATTTTTAGAATTGTTAGGAGCTAACTGCAAAATAATAAACAAATAAAATAATATTGCGACTATGAATTGAGTTGAAAATTATTATATATCTTTTAAGTTAGATCAAACTGTACATGGTGTGTATAAATTTATTAAAATCGGTTAAGTAGTTTAGGAGTCCATTGCGGACAAACAACGTGACACGTGATTTATACATATTAAGATTTCTGGTGGATCTTTTTTATCATTTAATATTTTAAATAATATGATAAATAAATCGTAAAATTATCCTTTTTTTAATATGTTACTTTATCATTTTAATAAGATGAAATAAAGAATAATGGAATAAAACGAATATAAGTATTTTCATTAATCGTATTAATAACAAAAATCTATTTAATTTCTATTGTAGTGCTTTATGATACACAATGTTTTTTGTTTCATTACCTGGTGAATACAAACAAATCTGATGGTTTTCCAACATGGGAACAGGCAACATACAATTGACCCCTGGGACTTATTTATGGTCATAGCAAAAGCAAACCGCACTGGAAACTGTCAGTCGGAATCATTGGATGCGTGGTATCAACACGTCTTCTCCTTTATACTTTCCTTTCAGTATGATTGCTTCTATCACGTTGTTCAATAATTTTTTTATAGCCAACCGTGTGCCGTTGCAAAGACGTGATTGGTTGATATTTCTCAACATTATAACTAACGATAATTAAAGGTTTAATTGAAGATTCTGAGGTGGCAATCCTGGTAAATCAAGCGAATTTAAAAATTCAGGCGGATAGTTGACGACATCATACATCAACTGATATATCCTCAATTCGCCTGTAATTTGTTCTTGAAGTTCGAAATTTAATTCATTTACATCTATGTTTTTTGCAGCCAATATAGCCCTTTCGCTCAACCAATCATGGTTTCTGTAATTTTGAGCAACATCTGGAAACACCTTTTGAATAAGTTCATCTTTTGATCTAGTTTACTGACAAAAACTTTGAGGAAAGTTAATGCAACCAGTCAAGGTGTCTATAGGAAATTTGCCATTACCAATGTCAATGAGTTGTTTAGAGAATATGTCTCCAGATTGGTCATTTTGCTACTTGACACGCATTTTCTTGCTTAAATGTAATACCTTCACATGCTTCCACAAATTGGAGGACTTTAAATATGCATTAAGTTCATCAGCTGGCGTTGATCGTAGAATCACTGGCAATATTTGACGAAAATCTCCTGCTAATAAAATCATTGCAAATGGGTTATGATTGCTCCGTAGATCTTGTAAGGTTCTATCTAAAGCCTCAAAAGATTTTTTATGTGCCATCGTGCATTCATAGCAAACAATCAATTCACATTGCTGCAAAAGCTTTGCCATTGCAGAGATCTTCGAAATGTTGCAGGTTGTGGTTTCGTTGCTTTGCATGTGTAATGGCAATTTTAGTGCTGAATGAGCTGTTCTACCACTTTCAAGCAAAGTTGATGCGATTCCTCACGAAGCGAGTGCAAGTGCAATTTTATTTTGTGAGCGAATTGTTGCTAATATCAATGAAATCAAAAAAAAATTTCCTGTACCTCCAGGTGCATCTAAGAAGTAAATCCCTCCTCTTTTATCATTTATTACTTTCATAAGTGTATCAAATACATACTTCTGTTGTTCATTCAATAGTGGAAGATTTGTTTGAATTAATTCTTTCAAAGTATTGACCGTTACCGTTTTTCTCGGTGCAACTCTTGGTTAAAAGCATCATGCATTGGACGATTGGGCGCGGCCAGGCCTAATTGAAATAATAGTTTGTTTGACATCATCAAGCACATGTCCTCAATTGAAATCAATACTTCATTGTAAATTTCTTCGCTTATTTGTATATTTGGATTTCCCCTTCTAATCCGTATTTGATACAAAATATCATCACACATATTATCTTTGTACTTGATCCACAAATGCTTTGGGTTTGATGGGAAGCATGTAGATATGATTATAGAAAACAATGTTCGTATTTGATGAGCTTGTGATGATATTACAGCATCATTGAGAGTTTGATCCCAATGAGCATTTTTCTAGCAATCGCAAACGTTGGCAAGCTTTTTTGTATGATCCACACAAATCACCATCAACAGTTCGTACATGTTGGAATGATGTTGGGCTACGTACATTGTCTAATAGCAGTCGTGAATAAAAACTTTCATCATTGCTTTGATGTACTGAATAAATTCGACCAATCGCATCGGTAGAATATACATCTGGGTATCCTGAAACTGGTTTTCCTTGATTTCGTGGTATAAATCTCCTTAAGGATTGATTCCAAGTATAATATTTTGGCATTTCAGAATATAACAATGTTTGAGCAAAAGCATCGTTTTGGCATTTCAAAAAAAACAGGTTAATGTAATAGATGGTGGCTGTACAGCTCTTTGTACTGCGTTCTGTGCTGTAAAATATACTCTTTGTCCATTTTCTAAATTCACAGCTAAATAAACAACAGTAGGGTGTCTCTCATGAATAGGAAAAAAAATATTCGCCAAACTGCTTCATTACTACTAACATAGCGACCCATTTGGTATTGGGTAACTTCATCATTGGAATTCTCTGCATTAATACCAATCACAGCCATATCACTACCTTTGGTTACATATTTGCAAATGTATTTAATAGATTTTTACTGAATGGCAAGATTCAACGTTTATGTGCGCTTTGAAGGTCTTTGATAAAATGGGTTAATATGGAACAATCCAGCGATTATCTATTTCAATATCTTGTTGATTTAATTTGACAACTGTTGATCTTCCATTTTCTGCTGCCGATCGGCGACGATACAAAGGATAACCGTCAATACCAGTGATTGTTTCAGATATTAATGTCCGTGGATATCGTTTTGAACATTTACCATCCACCATACATGGTAAATTTTGATTAAGAGTTCCATAGGGACCATGTACCATGTTTTTGATAACTACCTCATGCAATCCAGGATCTACTTCTACATTAGGGATTTCAGCTGATATTACTGCATCAACTTCATTTGATTTTATCTTGTCAACTAACCAAATCAAAATATGTGCATGTGGCAATCCCCGTTTCTGCCACTCCACAGAATGCATCCAGCGGCGTGTCTCTTCAAACACATAATGTTTCACAATGAAATCCATTAAGGATTTCAACTTTTGTATAAAGACTCTGGCTGTGTCTATTTCTATCCAGTGTGGATTGCATGTAAATGTGATGAACAAATCTGCTGTACCATAATGACAAACATATGACATGGCATTTTGAGCATATTCATGCATATGTCGAGGGCTTACGATGTATGTTGCTGGAAGAATAGTTATTCGACTAAGATTCTGTGCATTACCATTAGTATTAATCGCATCTCGAAGGTGAATATACTCTTCAGATCTGAGTTTTGTCTGATTCAACCTGATGACTGTTAATCTCTCCGTTTCAATTTTAACATACATGTCTACAACATACTTGTGATATAATTGCCGACGTTTGAGTATGTGATTGTCATCATTAGGCGGTAGGAATAATAGTTCATTGAACTGACTTTTTTGTTGGTTTTAGAACCTGAAAATAGATTTTTGTTTTCATAACATTGAAAATAAAAAAATAATAATATAGTGACTGATAATGTATCTCCTTGCTAAACTAATATTTTTTATTACCTGTAATGGGATTTATCATCTTGTTTGAGAAATCATAGCCATCTTCACCTTGCCAAAATATAATGGGATATTGCAATGCGTCATATGAGCGGTGTGTTTCCTTTATACGTTGTAATTGATCATTCCGACGATGTAAAACAATATCAAGGGATACCAAGTTTTCTCCAACTACAACGATGGCAACTTCATCAATAGTTGGTACATTAAAACGTCTTGCATGTTGGCCAACAGGCGTTTTATCAGCTCTGATTACAATTTTGTGATTATCAGATGGCATCAGATCCAGTGCAGTTTTAAACAACATAATCAATTGATTGTACTCATGAAATAAAGTTTGTAATTGTTATACAATAGACCTCTTTACTGAATTGTTATTTCAACAACGCATATCAATTTCTTGTGGTGAATTGCCAATGAAATAAATTTGCAGGAATTTGTAATTGCTATCTGACACTGGTAACAGTGAACCTGCGCTATGATATAGTTGGCCTTGTATCTGTAAATTAAAAAAAATGATTTTTGTCAAATATAAATAATATTTGTTCGTAAAAAGTATATCTGTCTCCTAATTTGAATCCCCAATTTATAATTGATATGCTTAGGTATGTCAATATGTAATAATTAGTTGTAACTAATATCCATCATCAAATAATTATATTGTGTTTCAAAATAATAAAAGTATTGCTAATACTGAATCACCAAATAATATTATGACTGAAGGAACTGAAGGTTAATGACACACCTTTACTTAATTAACAGGAAATTTTGTTCACTAAAATAATAATGATTAACAGCTATAATACCTACCTTAAAATTTGCCATGAAATTTTCCCGAACTACGTTTGTTGCCCCAAATGACGTCATTTGAAAGCAATTGTTATATTGTTGGATATTTAACAAAAAGTGTATGGAATCTGGTTCTATTCCTGAAACCAATGAGTACAATGGCTCTGGTGGTAGATGTAATGGTATCAATTTCACTTTCCCATTTGCGCAACACAATCCATTGGCTTCATTTGCCTTACAATGAGAGCAAACCAAGTTCATAGATCCAATAGTAACACATTGGTGGTTACTGTAGTCAATTGACAAATCATAATTGAAAGCAGCTCGATTCAAACTTTCGGGATTATTGGTTGAATCTCTCGCTCTCGCTTCCCGCGTTCGTGATATACGAATTCTTTCACGTTCTTTTCGGTCGTCACGTTCTTGTGCAGTATGATAAGATCGGTAATTAGTTTGGTTTGTAGCATTTCGGGTTCTTCTACCTACTTCGTCTTATAGGAGGCATATCGAATATACTCACCTAAATTATGTCACATGCAATAATTATTAATCACAGGTATTAAAACACTTTGCACAAAACACGATATCAAACAATCAAAATTAATTATTAAATATTATAAACGCTTTTTAACGCGGTTTGTTTGACAGATGCAATGACGTGAAAACTGATGACAATTTATGTCGCATTCCAAAACTAAAACAAAAGAAAGAATATTCCAAGGCCAATCAAATCTATAGCTCTTAAATTTTTTGACTTTTCAATTTGGTCGGGTTAACGATATTATCACTTTTGCGTAAACCTGCACACACATATATTTGATTGAATTTGAACTTTGTGCAGAGACAATAAAGTGCGAATTGACTCTTCGACGTTAGCAACACACCTACATTGTTTAGACAAAAATGAGTGCTTGTAATTTAATATGAACTTTATTGTATAGCAATACAGTTCAAATTGACTCTAAATTTAGTTAGAAAATATTTGTATAGGAAAAAGAAAAGGGCTCTTTTAGGGTTTTCCTGGAAATTATTCGAATTTTTCTCGCCGTAAGAACCATCCTTGGGCTTCAAGGAATATTAAAAAAAAAGAATTGTTAAGATTGGTCCATGCGTTGTTGAGTTGTGCGCTTACCAACACATTTTGCGATTCATTTTTATATAATAGATAGGAAGTCCTTTTATGTTTATTATATATAAATCAAAGTATAGTAACAACAAAACAAGATAGTCTCAGTAACAGTTAATTAGTTAGGCAGCTCTAAGGTATCGAAGCTATACACCAGAGATGAGAGTCAATCTAGTTCGGGAAAATTATCTTTGGATTAATGAACTATCTTCAGAAACTAGGTGACTCGATAGTAACCCAGTAATTTACAACTTAGATTTTGACCTACTTTTATCCGAATTGTATTGAGCAAAGCTACTCAAATTATAAATCATGTTTTAATTTCTCCATAGAAGAACATTATGTACTCCTGACGTTTACACATAATTATTAAAGAATCTTCATATTCTTATACTTCTAATAAAATACAAAATTTATAGTGAAATAAAATATTTTTAAACTTCTTCAACGTCAACAAAATAATAATTGTCTCAGAAAAAAGTTTTAGATTTTACCGTAAAATTACTTTTAATTGTAATTCATATAACCTGTATTAAAGTAAAATATGATTTTCTTTGTGTTGAAAAACTTTTTAACCGGTTTTAAAATGTATATTTTATAAATCCAATACTAATAAAGAAATATTATCTAATTAAAAGAATATGACTACATAAAATGGTCACTTTAATCTTTATGTTCTGAAATATTTTTACTCTCTTAATAATAAATTATTTTTATTGTCTTAATAATAAAAAAAATCAAAACAGTTGAATATACATTGTTCCGTACTTTAGAAATAAATAACAAGACGATTTTGAGAGTGGAATATCTGCTCATTCTGGAAAATGGATCTGAAGTGTCGGATACGATTGATGATTGGAACACGTAACGTGCTTGGTACATATTTCGAAATGTTACTGCAGCGAAATGGGTGCAGTTAGAGTTTAGCAACTATCTGCAACTGAAGCCTTAACTTCGAAATTAATATTCCTGTGCCATTGGAACTAGATTCCTATACGTTCCTAAATTTGTCTAATTGTATACATTTTTTTTTGCTAGAAATATAATACAAATAATCGTTTACTTGTTAGCACAGTATTACTACTAAGTAACACTACTTATCTTACTACTAGAATATTTTTATCAATAAACGTTGTATATAAATAAATAATAAATAAAGTGTGTAAATAAATAAAGTGTAGTCACTTTTACTACCATTTTACATCCCACCGTCTTTCACGTTGTGGTTTGAACACTACGCAAACTTCAAAATAATATGAGGATTGACAAAAATAATAAGAATATATTAATTTTAAACGGTCATTCGTTAGTTATCTTAAATCGAAATAAAAAATATTTTAAAATATACGAGAACAATATTTACATCTCGGAAATCTATAAAAATCTAAGACACTATAAAAGTCTTTATAAGGTATTTAGAAACAAAAGATACTTTTATACAATACATTCCATAAGTACAAAAGCTCCGACCACGATTGCAAAAAAAAATAACACAGTTCATTCGTCTCAATTTATGCACTCGGAAAATATAGGTCAGTAGTAACAGTCAGTATTTTGATGTCAGTCCGAATAATTTAAGCTCGCTGCTATGTGTAATATATGAGTTTGAATACTAAATACATATACGTCGTCTATCTAGTAAAAGGATCCCTTTTAAGTCACCCCTTCCCTTCTAAGTCCCTTCTAAAGTAGCCATAAAATATGTAATGGATCACACAATATCTTAGGTTTGGGCATTGCCCATAGTTTTTATGTTGCTTTTAAATCACGAGGGCTTCTAAATGCGGCACCCACTTAAGTATGTATACTCGAATAAATAGCATAGCCATGTTCTGTCGGTACTAATCTAGCGCTGTGGAGATGTAAAAATAAAGTGTATCACCGCGACAACTAGAGTGAACACTAAAGATGCTTTTATTATTTTTCTTTGCTATTTATCAGATGTTATTTGTAATTTTTATGTATATAAATAAACATTGTTCTGTAATGTAAAAATATTTATGAAGTGAAACTGGGTAAGGAAAAAAAGGTGGGTCGTTATAGGAACGTTAATAATTATGCAAATTTTTAATAAGATTATATTATTAAATTTTGAATGATCGAAACTCTAAATTTCTTAATTAGCTACACACAATAATTTAATTTACGACTTAGTTGATTTCGATTAACGCGTAAACACAGTTCTATTAAATACTTATAGACTTATAATTCAAATTGTGTTTGAAATAAGAACTCATATTTTTAACCCAAATATTACATTATTATTAACATATATATTTTATAAGGTGTAAATTAACGATTTATGCTGATAATGAAACCTGAAATCGGAGCTGACGCCATCATTAATATTGAGACGGATTTCTATCCTTTATGGATGAAAGGAAATAGTGAACTACAAACTAATTCAAGGAATTATAAGGGATAATGGTTTAAACTAAAGGTTATTTAATTCGAAGTTGTTGTTGATCCATAAAGGTTAAAATTTTTCGATTAGTAATTTACACTATAGCCAAAAGTTTTGTTATAATTTTATTTATTATAATCTATACTATTATTTATAATACCGATTTAACAATGTTGGATTAATTTTGAACACAAATACTTCGTTTACTCTTTAGTGATGGAAAAAGAGCCAATATAAATTTATTAGATTTAATAAATAATAATAATAATAATAATCATTTATTTCAGGACCAGCCCATATAGTGTTAGTTACAATATATTTCTTAAAAAATAGTGTTAGTATAATTACAAATTACTATTACAAATTCAATTACAATATTATTACATATGTTTAACATTTAATTTCAATCATCATTTTCACTTCAATATTAATTATAAATGTCAATATCAAACATTATTATAGAAAAAATCAATGTCAAAATAATTAAAAAATAATAATTAACAATAATAATAAATTAATAAACAATAAGAGAATAATAAAAATAATAATAATAACAATAAAAATAAAAATAAGTCATTCTTGCCCTATTACTATACGTATCATTTTGTTTTGGATCGGACAGTCAGTACATTAAGCAATCATCTTGAGGATGCCGTTGTTGCTGTCTCTCAATCTTCTTAGCAATGAGCCGACTTTTTTACGAATTATTGCTCCATAGCTGTCCGTATGAGCTTCTGCAAACATGTGTGATGCGGAGCAATATGGAGGTAGCCGCAACAGAATCCTAAAAATGTTGTTATACTGAACACGCAGGACTCTGGCGGCCCGACAGGTATGATTCACCCATAGGCTGCTCGTGTAAAAAGATTGACAGTAGGCTTTAAATAAGGTAATTTTAACTGGAACGGAGCATCGAGCGAATCTACGGGCTATCATATTCCCTCGGACCGCCAGTGCCCTGCGCTCCCGCTCCAGATCCGCGTCATCGGTCAAATTTACGTTAAGATTTTATATTATTATCATTAATAGGACAGGAGATATTATTACAATAATATGTTGATTAGTTATGTTTATTCAAATTAAAAAACAATATTTTCGTCTGCTAAGAGAGTGTATGTATGAATACGTAAGTTATATAAGTCGCAGGAATTATTAAAAATAATTATTGATTGGAATGTTTGAGAGTTAAATACCGATCTCATACCGACAGAATACTTCGTTCTTCCAGCAATTTACTTATCCACATTCACTTTCATCTGACTGATATCTTGTCAAACTCATTTGCTTTTACTACCGTCAGACACTGGCACGAGGCATAGGACTTTATATGAAAAGTGCTTTAGTCACTCAAACGCCAAGTAATCAAAATTTTTATTTCAATGAATAATAAATATATCTGTGTAACGTATAATATATAACAGTACATGTATGTATGTAGGTATTATATATATATATTTTTTTACATATGAAATATATTTTATAAACTATATTATATTTGAATATATTGTATTAATTATTATTTATTTATTTATTTATTTATTCTTTATTGCACACACTTCAAGAGGATATTACAAAATAAAAAAAAATGAGAAGTTGGCAAAGGCGGCCTTATCGCTAAAGCGATCTCTCCTAGACAACCCTTGGTAAAAGGTGAAATGAGAAGGGGTTGGTGTGGCAAGCACTCTAATAATACACAATAATAGATATATAAAATATATGTGGTAATATACATATTCTTATAATATACTACAATTAATTTCTACACAGATAAATAAAAAGTTTTTAAACGCTTTTTTAATATATCTAGATTTATTTGTTTTTTAGACTTTTCTTGAACTCTTACCAACTTTCATATAACTTTGCATCATTTAGACATAATTTCTAAACTGTTTTTCATAAGATATTAAATAAGAGGCAATAAGGCCAAGTGCTGTGTCTTTAACCCCATAGTGAATCATCTTAGTTAAAAGTGTTCCATGCTCAACGCAATCAAATGATTTGATAAATCACAAAAGTCCATTTTGAGACTTTTCCCAGGCGTCAAAGATATGTTTTAAGAGCCTGGTATCAGCATCTGTTGTTGATCACCCTGTGGTAAAATCATATTACTAATGATGAAGGAATTCAAGCAATATAAAATGTTTATGTAACTGCCGTAACGTAATTTGCTCTAAAACTTTACGAAAACAGTGGAGAATAGAAATGGTTTTCTCATTAATTAATTGTGGTCAGCTTTTGGTTCAAAAACAGATAGTAGAAATCATAGGTAGTTTGGGTGGAGGCTTGAAGAACACACATTAAAAGAAACTATTTTATTGTAGTATTTTAGATACGAAATTTATTAAAAATAACCGTTCACCTTGAAATAGTATATCTTCGAAAGATTATATAATCACCTCTTTGTTACAGCTAAGTCTAAACAACAGTTCTAGTCGCAGACTCTGAGTCTGCGACTAGAACTGTTGTTAGTGAGAGGATCACATCTTTTTTTTAAATAGTTAAAAATATTTTTAAAGGCTTTATAATATAGCTTGTACACCAGGTGACAACAAACACATCACTCAAGATGGATTCCGGATATTGATTTGATACGAATCAAATAATAGAGTTTTACCACAAAATAAAACTTACCCATTATTTTTCTTTCAATATCCGGAATCCAAGTAAGGCCTACCTGATGCAACATGGATGCCATAATGACTTAATCCTTGCATGTTGTTCACGCTCCTCGAAAGTGGTAGAAAACTATATCACTAGAGGGCGCCACTATTGGAGATGGATATACGAAGATGGATTCTAGAAAAAATAATAGTTAAGTTTTAGTTTTTAGTAAACCTCTATTTTTATTATAATTATTGCCCTAGAATGCCTGTGTTATTTGGTATATAATACTTAGTTCACTAGTTTAACCGTAGTCTTCTTAACTAGTTTAAATTATCTATTTATCTCCATTGGAGAAATAAATATATTAGTACAATTACTAAATGAGTTAATAGACTTAGTGATATTACACATAACTTTGTTTTGTATATTAAACGCTATCAGGGTAGGTATATATATGTCGCCTATATTAAAATGGAAGATACATTGTATCGTAGGTAAACATTTTTTAAGGTCTTAACAATAAAAAATACTATGTTCAGAGTTAAATTATGTCAATATATTCCAATTATAAATGAGTTTATTTTGTGCAGGGTGTGCAATGCAAACGGGCGCCGCAATCTTGGACCTTCATGGTACAACAATGATATGACAGAAGCGCCAGCCAGCGCGGTGGCGGCAGTTATAAATTGTTACATTTTTTATTACAGCACTATCAAACTTTTTATTTCACTAAGTAGCACTAAATATATCACAATGTTGTTTACCTTCTAGAGATAATGTATTTTTGTAATTCACTAGGTTCTCACTTTGTTCTCTATATTGTACTTACATATTTTTGTCCAATTTCAAAAGTGTTTATATTTTTTTGTTGTATTATATAAATCAATTTTTATATTATTTTAAACACGACTCGAAGTTTACTGTGGCAAAGCAGCGCCCTCTTATTATTATCAATTATTTTGGGTTAAGTCGTAAACAGAAAAAAAACTCTTATTCTATGTAACTTTAAACAAAACATTGTGCATTAAGATATATATTTCAAAACATACGTTTATAAAATAAAGATTGATTAATTTATAAAAAGGCTATTAAAAATTAAAATTCCATTTATTAGTGAATAAGTATGAAATGAAAAAAATATATATAACCAACAATTCACAACGGAATTAATTATAGTTAACTACAATTAGCCGAACTATATCTATCATATCTCCTAGAACATAAATTCTTTGACCCTAAAACATAAACGCCACAACAGGGGTACATACACAAATCATATTTCTGCTTAGAAGCACACAAATTTAGAGGCAAAGCTTTGTTTTCTCAACAAAAGAACCTTTCTAATACTCCGCTCAGTATTATGTCGGTAATATCGTATATGTTATAATCTTACAAACAATAGATGCTACAAGTACTCATACAACGTGTTATTGAAACTAGTTATGATGCAAGCGCCTGAACTATTAGTAACGAAACATATTAACAAATTTAGGTATTAAGATACATTAAGTACGTCGTAATTTGGGGTAATTTATTTATTAACTTAACTTAACGATAATTGGTTAATAAAATGTTAGGATGTAATGGATTTTTTGTATTATAAATGACTGTCAATTTTTTAATAATAATGATGATTTTTTTACGTTAATGACGTTTTTAGTAGCTACATGAGACAGAAGTGTAATTTCTCGTCCGTTCGTCTGATATGGTTATGCCTGGTTCAGCTTGTTATTTGTACACGGATCATAGAAAACGGATCATAGAAAACAACTGGATTTGAGTCAACGTAAGGTATGCTTTTCGCTCCGAGTTTCTCTTTTACAACAAACACAGTAACTGATTTCAGGGCTCAATTACAATACAACAAAATTACTAAAAGGATTGTTAAAACAATTTTGTTTGAGGTTCACTTATTATTCTAGATAACATATAAGATACTGAAATACATGTATTCACGAAACTAAAAAATTAGGGATTGAGATCACGAAACAAGATTTGAAAAGACAATAACGCTCTTCATACACTTACTCAAGCGAAGTAACTAATTAATTATTAGAATGATGAAAATGGCATGGAAATAATATTTTTTTGTTCTTTCAAAATAATGTGAATCTTATAACAATACTAGAGGTGCATATATTAAATTTAATTTAAGTTGTGTAACCATAAACTAAAGTCAATCCACAAGATACAATAAAACGGAGATAATTAAAACACAACGAATGTCTGTTTGCATTTCTTATAAAGCGATACAATGCGTTAAGTTTACTTTTAAAATACCGTTATTTAGTAAATATGAAAACTAATTGGACTGCTTGCTATGAATAATCTGAATTAAAATATGTAATAATATCATTAATATGTACATACATTTTAAATATGCCTTATATTTAATGCAGTCTGTTGTGAAATTACCAAATTCACAGATGATTTATTTTGTGTTGGAGCTGTCAGTATTTTATTATTTTTATTTCTTTTAATATGAAATTCATATATATATCCAATAATTAAATGTTGTAAGAAAGTTTTTGATATTGTTTTTTCACAAGTATTATGTGTATTATCACAAGTGTGACGGATGGAATCGTTTAGTGTAAAATTCTAACCACATTGTATCACATTTTCTTGCTAAATTACACTCATGTGGTAGCTAAGAGTTAGAACGTGATTTAGCTTAACTTACTTTTGGAAACATAAAAAGCCCTAAGACGTTTCTTAGAAAATTACAATAAAAAAAAGAAAAATAAAATAAAATTACAACAAAAATAAAAAACAATAATTTTTTAATGAAATGCTCTTTAAAATAGATTATCAAGAAAATGCTTGAATTAGTGAAAAATATGGTGTCAAAGTGAAAAATATGGTCTTAAAATACTAAATTATTTTAAAATAAATATATTGCGATAGGTGATAAAAGTTGTGATTTTTTATATTTGTAATAAAGTATTCAAAATAGTATGAAACTCCTCAGCTACTAACTATACTACTAACAACGAAAGCTAAAAAATGAATTTAACACAAAATTAAAATTACATTTTCTGCAAAATGTTTTCTTCGTTTCACAAATTCTAATATTATAATAACCGTCTTGCGATGGCGTGAAGTCATTAAGGCTCTTGAAATTCTCGTATTGCAGCAGACTGTCATATGCAGTTTACATTCTCTCGTCTTATACCCAGAACTTCCCTCGGAACCTTTGATATAATTAGATTGCTTTTCGGAAGGAAAATTTGCTTAAACTTATTACTATATATATTAATAAATAATTATATATATATATATATATATATATATATATATATATATTATTGATAACACTTTAAAAGTTGTAACTTTTTATAAATTATATTAAAGTAAAAAGTAAAGTAAAATATCTTAACACTGGTTAGTAACAGTAAATTTATTTTGTGACCTGAATATGCTTTAAAATGGTATCCCTTAAAACATTTCAAGGTTAAAATATGATTAAATTATGATAGTAGGTAACAAACTGTTAAAACCTAGTAATATTCTGTAAATCTAAAATATTATTATACTGAAGAACAAAAAAATAAAGCGAATTATTATTCGCTATTTATTTAAAAATAAAGCGATTTAAAAATAAAGCGAATTATTATTCGCTATTTATTATAGTTAACGTTGAACTTTGTATACATGATTTATATTGTTCAAAATTAAATTAAAAATGTAAGTTGAATAAAATTGTAATTAAAATTCTAATTATAATTACATCGGTTAGAATATTATTTGGGTATTCTAAGTAAGTATTCCCTTCTACGTTATCTAACGTCTTCGTTATGTTTACAACTCTTGCTAGTTATTGGGCCATACCTACAATACGATTATATTTGGAAGGAAACATATAAACATAACTTTATATAAACATATAAACCACAAAACTTTGTATATTTTTCAATAGTTTTTGAAAATAACATATACTTGTATTACAAATAATTGAACATATAATGTTTGTGTATATTGAAATTGCAACGCGCCATATTATCACTGTATCCTAATAAATTTTTCGTTCAGGAGTTCTAATTATTTTGATAATACCTTACCTCTTACTACGTGTTTTATGCACACAAAGTTGCAAGCTTAAGATTTTTTTTACAACCTTGGTATTTACTACATTGCATCAGAAAAGTAATATTTGTTATTAGGTAATAAATTTAGTAGGTCAAATATAGTGCTTGCTAATGATAATAAATGAAGGGTGCTTGTAAATATTACTCAACTACCTTGAAACTATAAGAGCCCGTGTGCAATGTGCACATATTATATATTTCTATATATATATATATTAATGTAGGATACATTTATAACTAAATAAGAAACATTGAGTTAAATATTAACATCTTATAAGTTACTGAACTTGAAACCTATTTTCTATTGCTCTATAGATATTTCTTGAATAATTAAAACATCTACAATTTGAATAAAAAAAATACATAGGTCATTAAGTGAGGAACGCCAAACTTTTAACTATGAAAATATATTAAATAGTTCTGTTTAAAAGAATTATCACTAATTTTACACGAGTAGAGTACTATGTTCAGCCTTGCACAGTTTAAAGGCGAAACTGCGAATGTCTTTGTAATAAGATTACATCTCTAAAAGAGTTTAACTTATAAAACTTTAATTGTAACAATATCTATCATTACATAACAATATCATTTCATATATATCATCATATATATATATACATATATATATATATATACTATCTTACCATATAAAATCGATTACTTTTTATCTTTCTTGCACTACTCCTCCTAAACCGCTTATCCGATTTTTATAAACAGGGTATCAAATGAAAGCTTATAGTCTAACGATGCCAGGGTTATGTTTTGGCGATGCTGTAAGGTCAATAAGGTCACCAAATAAAACATAAAAATAACGGCGAGCGAAGCGAGCCCTACGGCTGGTTTACAGATATAATATAACAACGGATGTCTAGTCGAAGTAAAATAACATTAGTCATTGCTCTCAACTGACGCACCCTTTACAATAAGATATATAAAAAACATTATATAAATACAATAAATATAAAAACAATATTGTCATATATTTATTAAGAGACATATAAATGAAATTGAAAGCGAAAAATTTACCTATATATACATATATATATATATATATATATATATATATATGTATGTATATATGAGTATATATATATAATCTTAAAATTCCTTCGAATGTAGAAGAGCTTTTATTTCCTATATTTTCATGAATCTTGCGTTAGCCACTGATTGGTATAATGATCTAATAGAACTATTCATTTTTATTAATATAGTTTTTTTGTATTTTTATTTATTCTGTGTCATAATACAAAGTGTGATGTATTTTCTACGTAATTTTGTTTCGTGGAATTAATTGAAAGCGAGCTTTAGCGTCTCTTAAACTAAAGAAACTTTGATCAAAAATGTTTGGTTCATATTTCTTCTCTTTCAATGTTACTTCATGTAGAATTGACGCTAGACAAAATTTCGTTATTAGGCGAGAAAAAGTTTTACCTGAAATAAAAAAAAAAAAAAATAACATAAATTAATATCTCATCAAGTGCTGAAATTAAATTTAAATATTTACAAAAATAATTACCTAAACACCTTCGATTACCTTCTCCGAAAGGTATATAAGTAAATTTAACGTTGCGCAACTTATTTTCTTTCTTAAATCGCTCAGGATTGAATAAATCAGGTTTGGGAAAATAATTGTTATCCCTGTGTAAAGCGTAAACTGGTATGATAATCGTAGTACCTTTGGTTACATTTAGTTTTGTTGATGGTAAGATTGTATGTCTCGTACATATTCTTTGAATAGCAGATACTGGTGGGTATTTTCTTAATACTTCGCTGATTATCATATCCAAATATTCCAATTTTGCTATATTTTCAAAATTTAATTTATTATTACCTTCGTTGAAAACTGTATCAATCTCTTTGTGAAGTCGTTTTAGTATATCTTTATTACTAGCAAGTTCTAGTAACGTAAAGTGCAAAACAATAGATATATTATCGACACCCCCAAGAAAGAACAAAAATGCCTGAGCTGCAAAAAGTTCATCTGTTGGTGCAACCTCGTAGCCTGTAGTTAGATCCTTCATTACGCCCAATTTTTGTAATTCTAATGCCATGCTTATAAAATCATAACCTAAACCCGATTTACTACGTCGTTCTGCTAATAATTTTCTAACAATATTTATAAAATAGTCATTATAACCATTAAAATGTTTCAAGTTCAATACCTTAAACAAAGTAGGAAATGTATTTGATATATAAAATAAAAAATTACTCTTATTCGATGCATCATTGATATCCCAAAACATATCGAGTAAAGGAGAATTATTAATATTTTGAGATACGTCTTGCATTCCGAATACACTTCCAGCCATTATTGATGTTGTAAGGGCGTACAAAGCTTTAAAAGGGTTTTCTTTTAAGCCTTTGTTATGGTTCAGGTTATTTACAAAATCTTGAATACTTTTGTCTATCGATATAAACATGTTTTTCATTTTTAAGTTCGTGAATATCGGTGATATTTTGTGCTTTATCAGTTTCCAACGATTGTAGTCATTAATAAATAGTATATTATCTGTCAGCACTTCTCTGGGGTTCACTATTATACCACGGCTATTGAAACTCCGAAAATTGCTTTGCATAACAAATTGAATATCGTTTAAATCTTTTAATAATAACGTATGATTTGATCCCAGAAAAAATCCATAGTAGGGATACTCAGGATATTGATCGTATATTATTTTATATACTTCTGCTAACGACCGTTTTTCAGTCAAAAATTTGGTGACAACTCCATCAATTTGAAAAACCTTAAGTTTTCTCCAGTAGTTTTTATTTTTTGTCGAAAACTGGATAAAAAGTAATATTCCACATGTCACTAATAAAATAAGCGGTAACATTTTCGCACCATGAAAAGCCAACTACAAATAAAATAAATGTATAAGTTTTATATACCTATTTTATGGACAATAAGAAACTAGTTATTAATGCAGATTTTTGGTTAACATTCCGTTTATTTTTAGATAATTACGTACATTGTTAAAATTTTAAAATAGTAAGTAACATCTTTTTGTATAAAAATAATATTTATATATTGTGCTTAACTTACGCTTAATTACATTAATCAATTTCTTAGAAGATTCTAACCTTAGAGATTAATCTACTATAACTATTTAATCATTATTTTCTGTAGGAGTGAAGTGAAAATAATTATTTTAAGGAAAATCTTGTTTACATCAATCTAGGCGTTATAAAATGTGGTGTAGTCAAACGTTTTATTTTACTAAACAAACAAACTACAAAGGCGATGAAATTATAGTATTATTTTAATATTCGTGACTGTAATGACAAACTTAAAAATGCAAACAATTAAAAACCTATTAAGATATCGGGTCTATTAAACTAAAAACCTGTAATCATTTGTCACGATAACATGAATATTTTATTATTAAAAACAAATTTAACAAACAAAAATATTAAAACCTAATATTTAATAGACAAAAAAATATTTAAACCTTATATAATCTCTATGTTAGCTAAAGAAACGTATGAAATAAATACATATTCAGATAAATTAGAAACAATACAACATAAATTTACAAAAACTATCTGCAAATTTAACTGTTTCTAGCAATTAAGTCATATCGTGCTTTTGAATTACGAATACCGAAGAAACTTGGCTCGAAACAATTTTCCTTGTAGTTGTATCCCTTTAAAGTATACCGTCTGAGCAGCCAAGCAAGCCCAGTCATCATTTGGATGTGTGCAAATTTTGCTCCTGTAATTAAAATTTGTTAACAAATTTATAAATACTTAAATTTGTTTTTGCAAAAATTTTTGCTTATTGATTTAAAATTATTTTTTATCAGTGCAGTATTTTATGTTGATAACCGAACAAAGAATAAAAAAATATATTATGTCACTGATCTTACCCAAACAAATCCGATTTCCTTCCCCAAATGGCAAATAACTAAGTTTAACCATTCTTGCACGATTATGAGCCGAAAATCTTTCCGGGTCAAACACATCTGGATTAGAAAAGTATTTACTATCTCTATGTATGGCGTATATAGGAACAATAACAATAGTATCTTTCTCAATTTTAATCCCAGAACTTTGTAAAAAAGTGTCATTAGTACATTTTCGTTGCATTAGACCAATTGGAGGATATTTTCTCAAAGATTCACTGACAACCATATCTAGATATTCCATTTTTGTAATATCATGGTATGTAATGCTTCCTTCAGATTTATTAAATATCTCATCCAATTCATCGTGAACTTTTTTTAATATGTTAGCATTATTTGATAGTTCAAATAACGTAAAGTGCATCAAGTTTGCACCTGTATCAACACCAGCAAAGAAAAACGAAAACGCTTGAGCGCCTAAAATTTCTGGTGTAGGTTCCAAACTATACCCAGTAACGTTATCTTTCATTGTACCTTGCCTTTCCAGCTCTAAACAAGTATCGATGAAATCATTACCTTTTTCCTTAATATCGCGACGGCTTTTCAATACTCTTTTAATTACACCAACGACTAAATCCTTTTGGGATCCGAATGCTTTAAGATTCAAAAAATTGGATATTCTAGGAAATATATTTGCAAACCCAAACTTCAAATTAAACATAAGTAATGTGTCTGCTGCGTTCCAACCAATATCCAGAACAGGTGACTCCATAAAATTTTTGGTTTGGGGATGGAATCCAAAAACCGATGCACTTATAGAAGCCGAAGTGAATGTATGTAATGCTTTAAAGGGATTATTCTTAAGGTATGGATTCTTTTCAATATGTTTTACAAAGTCTGATGCAGATCTTTCTATTATGTTATACATATTTTTTACCTTTTTTGACGTAAATGTTGGCGAAATTTTTTTTCTTATAAGCTTCCACGTGGGGTAGTCGTCGATTAATAATAAGTTATTGGCTAGATCGTCTTTGGGGTTAAATTTGTATCCACGGCCATGAAAATTCTGAAAATCACTTTGTAATACTGCCCTTATATCTTCAAGATTTCTTAACACAAGCACAGGTTTCATTCCTATAAATGTGCCAACAACATCTTCTTTTTGGAAATTATCATAAATATTCTTGTAAACTTCAGAAAGCGAATATTTTCCAAATATGAAATGCCATGCATTGCGATCTATTTGCTTAATATGTCGATTCTTCCAGTAATTACTGTTTTTATTTTTGTAATATAATAATAATAAAGTGACACACAACGATAATAGCACAAAAAACACCATTTTTACTACCTCTCGACCGACTGTAACAATCCAAATGCTATCCTAAAATATTTTTTTCTTAAGAGTTTATTATTAATTACAAAATCATTTACTATCTTAATTGACGTCAGTCAATTAAGAATTATATTGTGTTGTAGTATTAATGACTATATTATTAATTAATTGCATTAGGCAGAGCCACGGACTAAATTAGTGGCAGTCTTTGTGACGGACTTCCTGCTGATACCTGGGAAGAGGAAAGCAACTAGAGGTGGTCAAAGTGACGGCTATATTATCGAGAGTCCCATATAACTTTTCCCTCCTTACTCAGACTGGGGTCGTATTCATATATAATTCTAATAAATAAAAAAGAACATAGTTATAAAATAAAACCTTTTGGTTAGCGTATAAAAATTATTTAGTTATTCTGATATTATCTGATGACTTGAGATGGTCTATTAACATAATTAGCTATATTAAATATTTTAATTTTTAAGAATATAAAACGAAAAAAATATCTAAATGGGCAGGACTAGAATCTGCGATTCCTCCCGTGGATCTCATTTCGCTTTCTGTTTCTACCTCGTCTCCACAAGGACGGAGGCAATATTAAAAAAAATATATAATATAAATATACTATAACTATTTATTTTATTCACAATATATAAGTAAGTATAATTCATAACTGGCTATTTTAAATGTAAAATTTCATGTTGTATTAATAATTCAAGCAGCATTTATAGTCTTACGTAAATTTTCCTATTTAGTATTGTGAAAGTAGCAGGTAATAGCTAGTATACAATAATTTCAAAATATCTTAGCCCCTGCGGTTAGTAAAGTAAGGTAACTGCTGGTAACGGACAAGAAACTCCGCTTAGGCTAACTTTACCGAGCATCTCATTAAAACTTTTTCAGAGCGTTGGCAAAACAAACCCATTTGGAGCATTTTTTGCTGAAACAACCTCTCTAAATTAATCTTTTAAACGTTTTACTTTTGCACCGTTTCTAAAGTTCTAAATTTAGGGCTCCTTCTTAAATATTTAGATTTAAGTTTTCTGGTTGTAACTGGTATATAACTCTTAGAACTGTAATGTAATTGACGCACAGTCTACGCAAATTTAAACGATGTATAGTATATGTCCACTAACATCCCATCTTTTTACCGACTCCTATATTTACTCTTACCTCCAAGAACAAGTTAATCTGGATACTTCTATAAAGTAGCTTGTAAAAATCACACTATATGCATTTTTTTTACATTCCAACCGCAACAAGCAAGCACTATGAAATGGAAAGCTAAGAGGAACAAGAGAATCTGAGATTTGTAAGGTTCTAATTTTGAAAACCTCCAGTCAGGCGCAATTCATCTACTCCCCACCGAATAACCACACGAGTAAATGGCTAACGGCTACTTTATCGAACTTGTTCTTTAAAATAATGCAGCATCAGGCGTTTCTTTCATAAAAACATTTAAATTTTTTTTATTTTAATGGGACGAGTCAACGGTCATTATTTCAGGAACGTCGACGCGTTGAAGAGTTTAACTTTTTTGCGTTGAGCGTAACATAATGAAATGGCGTTTTTTTTGGATCGTCCTTAGTTATGTGTGTTTAATGAAAATGTATTTATTATTCATATTCATTTTAGGTAACATTTTTCATTCACAATATAATAAGTTCTTAATATTATTTCCAAAAATATAAATTTGCCGCTTATGACATCCCAAATCTGTCGTAAAAAAATAATTTGTACATCACTTCATTAATTAGCATTTTCTGATAAATGTTAATGACAATATCAATTAAAATATTCATATCATTATAATTAAACTAAAATGTCAACAGATATAAAAATAAACCAGTGAAGATGCAAATACCCAGGGTATTTCCCAAACGAACTTTGACATAATTATAAATGTTAATAAAAAAACAATTGATTTTTAAGTAAAATGATTATTATTTATTTAAGAAAAGAAAATGTTAAATACATGTTTATTTATAATTACTAAAAAATTACAAAAAAAATATTGATAATAATACAAAAAAGTAACATAATTAAATATTGAAATAAACAAAATCAGTAAATTAAAAACAGTGCCACCTCTCGACAGTAAAGCAAGTTTTTGAGTCCACAGATATCCATACATCCATCCGAGAAAAGTGAAAACAATAGAGAACGAACAAAGTTCGTTCGTGAATAATAAAATCATAATAATAAATTTCAAATTCGTGTGTCATTAACTTATTTGTATATCAATATTAACCCTTTCAATATTCCTTACAACTATAATAAAATTTTGATGTCAACATTTTTTAAATCTTATTATAAATAATAGTGTATTTTTATTTTTTTTAATTTTATTGGTAATTTATTATAATTCTTTATAGCCATACAACAAGTACCTTATTTTACTAAAATCGTCTTTTTGTCACGAGGGTAGTCTAAATGTTGTTTTGTACGTCTGTGATATGTAGTTTCATTTTTATGAAACAAGTGGCATTGTTTTCTTATACACATTATCATTTTAAAGATATATATAATAATATAGTTATAGATATTACCCTATTCCATAGTTATGTCGGGCGACAACCTACTCTGTGTCAAATAACATATTTAACATTGACAATATTAACATAAGTAACAAATCTTTCAACCGACTTTGGTTTGCAGATGCAGGACGGTGTAATGTATTTTTTATTAATTTCACGTGGTTCGTCTTCTTCCCCCAACTTCGTCTGCCCCCAATAATCTGTCCCAAATCATAAGCTCTCATTACTTAAAATTTATATAAAGATATCAAATATTATTACGCAGAAAACTAAATACGCATGTTAACTTTGTGACGCCCATGGATAAAATTCAAGGATCAAATATTTGAAATTAAATCACAGCGCCATCTTTATCTATAAAGAATAATAATTTAGGTAAATTGTGGAACTCTCACTCTTGAAAACTTAAAGAACAAAAACAACTCAAATTAGCATAAAAAAAATAAAAATTATTAATCAAGATAAAAACTATTCTATCTACCAAGTTAGACCAAAATATAGATATACACAAATTGAAATCAGATGGTTAGTATCTGATATATTTATTTATGAAGTCTATATATGTATATATATATTTTTGTAATTATTTTTAAGTTTAGGTTAGTAATTGGTTATTAGTTTCATTTCTTTACGGATATACGGATTATACGATATTCCCAATAACTGCTCTATAATCTGAGCTACTTTCAAACAAACATCTGAACTGCTATCAAACTTACAACTGATAAACCAGCAGGTGTTTTTAAAAGAATTTAGAACAATAACTATCTTAATACTAATTCAAAGCTATTCAAATCATATAACAGAAAATGAGGAAATCTGAAAAAATTTTGAGTCAATAATGATGCTTGCAGAACGAATGTTTTGATTTGTTTGAGACAGTTCTTGTTGTATTAGACAGCATATATTCGCCATAAATGTTATATTAAAATAAAAACTTTATTTTCAATCCGACCGACTTGTAATACATAGAACTAAAAAAATACTTGATGTTATAATGCTTTCTAAGTTATAAAGTAATTTATTAAAGTGGTTGTTCATATACCTTACGTTGCCTTAATACTCCATAATATAAAGGACATGAAATATTGCTATATAATATTCATCGCTCTAAGTCTTACAAGGTTTGAGCGCGAGTCGCGACTACCGAATTTTATAGAGAAGGAGATGGTAAGTTTTCTTCTTATTTAATAAAATAACTTTTCTTCATTGCATTTTTAATGCAATGTATAATAATGAACTTAAAATAATACATCGCTTTAAGGGATAAAACATTTCGCTCGTTAGATATGTCATAGAATTGTATTTTTTTTTATATAATATTAAACTAAATAATTACCATTTGAATTATACATTACTAGATAACTATTAGAAAATAGGACTTAAGAAGTACTGTTTAATAACTAATAGTTAAACATAATAACACCAACCATTCATAACATTGTTTCTAAAACAGATCTTACGCCATTATTTTTCCTCTTCATTTTGAGCCCATTAATCTAGCTATGTGTGTGATATCTCTCACAAACTCTAGTTTTATTCTTTGTACGATATTCACATAATATATTTTTCTACATTTACTCCCTAAGCTCGAAGAAATCTAGTCCTGTTTTGTTTTGTTGTGCCCAGCAATTTGATATCTGTATATTATATCTTGTAATTTTTTAAAGAAGATAATTAATAATTAATTTGGTTATAATTTATATTTGCCTATATATAATTTATATGTAAAATTAAATAAACAGCATGAATTGGACGAAAATCTGCATTGTATTATTTTTAATTTATAGACTACAAAAGTAAGTATCTATTATTATAACAAGCTCTTACAGCTCCGTATGTGTGCCAAAAGAAAAGTACAGGAAAAACTTTTTTTTTATATTTTTAGTATAAAAAATCATCATTAGCACTTTTTAACTCAATTCTCTATATAGACTTGTTTTTATTTCACACGCCTTAGTTCTGTGCTAATTGCAGTCTTCTGATAATGATTTTCTCACAGACTCCATAATAAGAACATTTCCCTAAAAAAATTACATATGTGGTATAATGGTTTCGTATCAACTTTAAAAATTGTATTAAAAATACAACACTATTTTTCTTGAATATTTTTTTAACCGTGGTTTATATCTATTGTTATATTGGTTGATATTTCCATAGATGGCATATAAGATATGAACTACTAATATTATATTTCATATATTATGAAGTAGATCAAGGAAATAATAAAGTGTTAGCAAATAAGATTTTCTAAAAATAAAACTGTGGCATTTTCACAATCACTTATCTGATCCACACAAATTCAATATCAATTCAGCTATTCAATTATATTAAATAAATAAAGGGTGGAAATGGGCGCAAAAGTAATTTTATTAAAATATTAAGTATAAAACTATGTTACTCCGTATCGTTTTCAATCAGGGCATGTAATCCTCATTAGCAAAGTCATGGATTATCGTTGACTCTTCGTCTATGCACGTTATATAGGTTCACCACTTCGGTTATATAGGTTATCTAGGTACAAAGGTTTCAGGAGATTGAAAGTCCTTTAAAAATAAAATAAATAAAATATTTGGAAAATACTCGAGTCAAATATTAATTTATTTGAATTTTTATTAATAGTTATTTGTACATCAGTAAAATTCAATATTTAACTTTGGAAATAAATACTGTTTATATGTCTTTAACTGTAGACAAAAAAATATAAATAAAAATATCTAAATAGGTTAGTCAACCTTCTTTATTACGGATAGCCAGGCTGAAAATGTTCGAGTTCGCTTCTGTTCCTCTGTCCATCGTTGTGTACGTTAATTCATGGTTCGTTACACGAACTGGTTCACTGAGCTTTAACTTGTTGATACATCACCTTACTATTAAGCGTTTACCACAATTACGCACATCGAATAGAATAAACTATTACATAACAAATCGGTTATTACTTTCAAGTAATAATTAATACATACATAATTATAATAAATCTTTGTTGTAATCCAAATTTATATTTATTGTCTTCAAAATATTTCATTGACAATATTTAAAAAACAATTACGACTTGTTTGTAATAAAATATGAACAACAATATTTATATATATCACGATTATAGAATAGGTAATATTTACTGCAAATCAAGACAAGGACAGCTGTACTAAAGATCGATTGTTCGAGACGACCTCAGCGAAGGGACACAGTAATTTCAGTATCTTTCAGTGCGTGTTTTTGACTGCGACAAACTGCTACAAGCTATTATATGAATGTAGTCAATATTTTTAATTTAGTTTTGATTTAAAATTTTACAGGAAGGTATAAATAAAATAAATAGTAAGCAAAACGTAATATAAAATATCCAATAATTCCGAGAATATTGTACAGCGTGAAGTTGGTATAGGCACGTAACGGAAAAACTTTTAGCAGATATGTCCCCTTCTGTCGCTTAGAATATACATTAAAGAGAAATCTATTAATTATGAGGTATATATTCGATTTCATGAGGGTCTTTCTTTACAGAGGCTAATAATAAAAATAAAAATAAAACAAAGTTTACAGACTTTGTAAAGTTTCACATACAGATATTCAGTTATACTATTTGATGTTTTGACGCATTATAACCGATCTACTAAACATTTATCGGTTCAATAACCACTATTTTCTTGTTGAACTTTACTCATTGTGGATTTTTATACCCAAAATTTTATATTGGCACGATTTTCTCCCATTTCGAATTAACGATGAAATAAATATGTGACACAAATAAAAGTTGAGAACTTCAAAGCCTTCTGGATAAATAAATTTTATATAGAATCCTTTCATCTTGTATATTTGTGACATTATATTTAACGATATCGACATCCAGAATACTTTGGATTATAAAATACCTTACGTGTACGAAAAAAAAATATCCAATACAGTGTTTCATAGACTTTAATGATTAAAAATGGTTCGTAATATTTCAGCTAAAACCTAAAATCAACAAAATTTTGTAGTATAAAACTGTTACTTCCTGTAGCAGTTTCATACTACGAAATTTTGTCACATCACAATTTATCAATTTATAGAGTTTCCTAAAAAAATTCTTTACCATCGATTCGGGTAGACATACCTGCCATTAGAAGGGAAGAATGCTACTTGTTGAAGTGGTAGAACAACTTCAACAAGAGTGGTAGAATCACTTCAACAACAACAACATATAATATATACAGTCAAAATCATATTATAATACTTAACTCTCTATCAAACACATATTAACAATCAGTTTTTCCATAAATCATTTATTTATGAAAATATACAAGATATTATTAGTATGTTCTTAATATCCAGCGATATTTGATATCGTATTTTAATATAATCTCAAAGAGAAGTAACGAAAACCACATTCATAAGTTATGAAGAACGTGACGTCAGTATTTTACTTATTGCAAAAACCTTCTATTTTCCGGTTTATTGGAAAGAGAGGGCTTTTGATTATATCTTTACTAATATTGTGGTGTAAGGTTCCGGTGACGCGGTATTGCTACATAAGGAATTACTTTGTCTATTTTTGGCTGTTTGGAACTGAGAAACGGAATCTTGTTTCCCGATATGTTTTTGTATTAAAAAGCTGTTTATGTGTTGAAGAACTACTAAAATACAGGTTGTACGTACTTCAATAATAAACTAGGTACGTACTTGTACGTACTTCACAGATAGCTAAATATAAATTTATCATTGCATTGCAAAATTTTGTGTTGTATTGTAATGAAAAAGCACTTATGCGACATCCACAAATTAATTTGAAATTCGGAACGTTTGGTAATTTGAATGAAACTTTATAATTAACTTCAATCTCGTTTAATACTTACATCTCTTCGAGCTTGATTAATCGGAATGATTAATATAATTAATTATATATAATAAATAACATTTTTATAGTGTTAATTTCTTGAACACGGTGCTGATGCATACCTACCTACCTATTTTTAATCAGAATGTTGATATATAGTAATAAACTGCTTATATTAAACATTAAAAGATTATTTGTTTATGTTATAAGCCCAAGAAGTTTTTAAAGAATGTTATATTGTGTAATATATTAAGCCTCTCCATTGTGTGTTCAGTGATATGTACATAAATAGAAATAAAAAAATATATTGTGATATACAATGAATTATAAATTTGATATAAACATGGATGGCAAAATGTTTCGACATGCACAGGATTCAAAACTGTGACCTCTGGGAAAAAATGTCTTAATGTCTCAGTTTCCAGGCAAAACGGCGTTTTAGAGGAGACAGGATGGGGCAATCTTTTATAAATTTAATTAAACTTAATTTGGTCATGTTTATAGACATTCAAACATAAACTATATAGACAAACTTCATAATTTATTTAACATATTGACTACACATTCAGTCTCGTTGCATTTTATTAATTGTAAACATTTTAATTTATTTCATTCTGTTTATTATAATATTATACAATCAGATCTATCCTTTACCAGGTGCATCGCTTGTGACGATACACATAGCCTATTGGAAGGAAGGAAGGAACTACAGAAATACAGTGAATCGTGAAAGAACATATATATAACTTAACTTATCTTCACGCCATATCCCTTGCGGGGTAGCCAGAGACGACGGAGCGCCAAATGCTACGGACCCTGCATACCTCTTTCGCCTCGACCACAGACATTAAAGTCTTCACACATGCCCTCCGGGGGGGTCCTCATACTTTTTATGTGACCTTCCTCCAGTATCGTAGCTACTGTGTTTTCGAAGGTCACTCGAGGCCTCCCCTTGTCTCTCTTACCCCTCACTTTTCCTTTATAAATCTTTTTTACCATTCTTTCATCCCTCATTCGTTAGACGTGCCCAAACCACCTGAGCACGTTCTTCTTCATTCTTACCGTAACATCTTCGCTAGTACCTGCCATTCTGTGGATCTCTTCATTGCGGATTCAGTCAGCTAAACTGACTCCGCATATTCGACGAAGAGATCGCATCTCCACAGCATTCATCTTTCTTACATTCTTCTTCTGTGTTACCCACGTTTGGCTGCCGTATAAGAGCGTCAGTAGCAAAACTGCATTGTGTACAGCCAAACATGCAGCTATGCTGACGTTTCGCCGTCTCAACAATGCAGCCAAAGCACCGTTGACTCTGTTACCGGCAGCAATACGCCTTTCCAAATCCATTTCGTATCTTCTGTCTCTGCTAAACATACTTCCCAAATATACCACTTCATTCAACTGTTCTATTATCTTACCATTCACGTTGATCTTACATTCTGTTCTTTCTTCATTTCTTTCAAATATCAGAACCTTAGTCTTATAACTCTTATACATAATTTTGAAATATATATTGTATTATAGATTTAGTTTAGTGATTGGTAATGTAGTCTATCTCTTAACCGCCTTTCTAAATTTTACAAGCAACTTCAAGTACCTATTAACCTTTTTAAATATTATGACACAATTTTATCGAATAAACAGATTTTCTCACTATATATTGCTTCCCAGAGTAGATCTACGTAAATATATGATCCCAAGGATATGCCGTCAGAAACTTTGATACAATAATTTAAAATCAACGTTTTTAAAACATTATTATAGTTTGAGACATTATAAAAATCAAGATCTAGTTTCCACGAAATAGAAAGTAATAAAATAATTTTATACTTCTTTATTTTGTTTACTTCATTTTCAATAGATATGCCTAGAATAACCATTAACATATGTTAACGTATATACGTTATATACATTTTATAAAACAAACTTTGTTATTATAACAATAAAAACATAATAAACATTACGTAATATAAATTCCACAAGATTTATGTTCTACGTCCATCCACATGTCATGGGTATATTATTCAATTTCGTAGGCTCCAGTGTCGGTTCTCTTTTAATAATAACCCCTGAATGAACGAATATATAATAGGTGCTGTAATAAGATATTCGGGGATAATTTCCTATCTCAATGGTAAAATTCTATTTATGTATAAATAGTATTTATCCGCGTTATATGCGTAACAAAATCATTACTAAAATATATTATTATTTCGGTTAAAGAAGAGATTTCAGATAAATTACCCTATTCATAGTTATTTCGAGCGACAACCTATACTCTGTGTCAAATAACATTTTTAACAATGACAATATTAACATAAGTAACAAATCTTTAAACTGACTTTGGTTTGTCAAATGCAGGGTAGTGTGAGTAATGTATTTTTTATTAATTTAACGTGGTTCTAACTCATAAATTACAAAATATATAAGCTTTCTGTGGTCCCTCTTAATATAATCTTGAATTATGCCAAGTATCATAAACCTCAGCCCGTATATTTTTTCGTAAAAAGTGGTACAAAGTTTTGCATATCAGTATAATAATTATCATAAATTACCTAAAATAACATAAATATTCAAAAACTTTTTACGGTGTATAACATAAATATTCAAAATCTTAATACGGTGTAATTTTATTAATATTTCAAAAAAAATGTATACCTCTAATTAAATAACTAATACAGGTACATGTTACATATGTTTTAACGTAATTTTAACAAAATCAAGCATTTGAATGCCAAACCATACTTAATATTTGGAACTTTTTGCTTACAAATTCGAACTCAACTAACATTATTAGCAGTTAATTACAAAAACTGCTGAGTGAACGTGAATTCACAGAAGAGTTGAACCCAATTCGTGATATCTATCAAATCTGATATATTTTCTAATTACGTAGTTAATTTGTAATTCAGTCTTCTAGAGAAAAAACCCTGAGTATCGATTGAAAATAAATTTGGAATGACATGGTCAGTTATAAATTAACTATCCTTAAAAGAAGATATATACTTTGTTTGTGTCTTGATGATTAAATGAAGAGAAATAAATTATTATTATTATTATTATTTTTCTTATTATTATAATTATTATTACTATGGTTTCATGCTGGTACTTAACTCTTTTTAAAATTTAATTATTAGTATGATTTCAAAATACACATATTGAAATTATAGTTGGTTAAGTTATAAAACAAGATATTTAAAATATGTACAAACTACAGAAATTTATAGCCTATAGAATTACAAACACAAAATAAATTTGAAGAAAAGTATAATATATAGCTATTGTCGGCAACATCGTCTGCCCTCAATGATCTGTCCCAAATCATAAGTTCTCATCACTTAAAATTTATAGAAGAATATAAAATATTATTACGCAAAAACATGTAAAAATTTAAGGATCAAATATTTGAAATTAAATCACAGCGCTATCTTTATGTATAAAAAATCATAATTTAGATAAATTGTGGAACTCTCACTTTTGAAAACTTATAGAACTAAAAGAAACTCAAATTAGCCTTTAAAAAATTTAAGATTATTAATTAAGATAAAAACTGATATATCTAATAAGTTAGACAAACGAAAAGATATCTACAAATTATAATCGGGTGGTTGGTTTCTGACATTATTAAATAAAACATTATTAATTAAAATTAATCGCTTGAGGATCTCAATGTTCATATCTTTTTGATGATATTAGTAAATAATTTAGTTTCTGACTTACCTATCTAACTCTTTTTGTTCAAAACTGTTATAATTAGTTGATTTTCTGTGGGTTTGATTATTACTTAATGTTTGAATGTTTCACTGGTTACATAATTTTTATATAATATTAGTAGTAAAAAGTCATGTGGAAGGCCTGGTGTATAGGAAAGTTGTTGGATATCTAACATGGAAATGTAATATATTATTATACTCTAGCGCTTATTTATTGTTATAAATAAGTTAATTGATTAGTCACAAGTTTTATTTCATAAAACTAACAACTGAGAAACCACCAGGTACTTTTAAAAAAACTTAGAACAATAACTGTCTTAATACTAATTCCAAGCTACTCAAATCATATATCGGAAAAACGAGAAAATGGGAAAAATGTTAAGTCAATAGTGCTGCTTGCAAAACGAACGCTTTGCTTTGGTTTAGAAGCTCTTGTTGTATTAGACATCATATATTCTCCATAAACGGTATATTAAAAGAAAAACCATATTTTTAATCCGACCGACTGTTAATACATAGAACTACAAAAATACTTGATGACATAATGTTTTCAAAGGTTAAAATAATTTATTAAAGTGGTAGTCCATATTGCATCTTTAATACTCCGTAATATAAAGGACATGAAATATTGCTATATAATATTCATCACTCTAAGTCTTACGAGGTTTGAGTGCGAGTCGCGACTTCCGCATATTATAGAGAAGGAGATGGTAAGTTTTTTTCTTATTTAATAAAATAACCTTTCTTCAATGCATTTTTAATGCAATGTCGAATAATAGACTTAAAGTAATAATTCGTTTTAGGTAATAAAACCATTTCGCTTGTTATTATTTTTATTTTTTTTATATAATATTACCATAATAATTAAAATTCATTATACGTTACTAAATAACTATTAGAAAACAGTACTTAAGAAGTACTGTTTAATAACTAGTAATTAGAAATAATAGCATAAAAATTCTTAACACTGTTATTAAAACAGATCTTAGTCTATTATCTTTTCTTCATTTTGAGCCCATTAATCTAGCTATGTGTGTGATATCTCTCACTAACTGAGGTTTTATTCTTTGCACGCCATTCACATAATATATATGTCTCTAAGCTCGAAGAAATAGGCTAAAAGCCTTGTTTTGTTTTATTGTGCCAAGCAATTTGCTATCTGTGTATTAAATCTTGTATTTTTCTAAAGAAGATTGTTAATAATTAATTTAGTTATAAATTATATTTTGCCTATATATAATTTCTAGGTAAAATTAAATAAAACAGCATGAATTGGACGAAAATCGAAAATTGTATTATTTTTCATTTTATAGACTACAAAAGTAAGTATCTATTATTATAATAAGTTCTTACAGCCCCGTATGTCGGCCAAAAGAAAAGGACCAGGAAAAACTATTTTATTTTGTTAATATTTTTGTATAAGAAATCATCATTAGCACTTTTTAAATCAATTCTCTAAACAATTTTCCATTCTATATATATATCTTTTTATTTCAGACGCCTTAGTTTTGTGCTAACTGCCGTCTTTCTGATAATGATTTTCTCACTGACTTCATAATCAGAATATTCCCAAAATAAACTCACATATGTGATACAATGGTTACGTATCTACTTTTAAAATAAACACAGCGACCGTCGTTATGAAGAATTAAAAATTGTATTAAAAATATAACACGAACTACTTTTCTTTATTTATTGAATCATTTTTTAATCGTGGTTTATATCTATTGTTATATTTGTCGATATTTCCATAGATGAAATATAAAATATGATATATTATAAAGTAAATCGAGGAAATAATAAAGTGTTAGCAAATAAGATTTTCTAAAAATAATACTGTGGCATTTTCACAATCACTTATCTGATCCAAACAAATTCAATAACAATTCAGCTGTTCAATTATATTAAATAAATAAAGGGCGCAAATGAGGAATATTCATTCTCCCAATAAAGGAATCACATTTCTCTTCTGCAAAATTAATAAAAATAATCCAGAGACAAGGTGCTTATTGTACAGTATGATGTTTTTTTTCTTTTATTTAAAAATAAATAATGAAGCAAACAATTTTTATAATATCATTTTTTATAGTATACTATTTTGTGGATCGGTTAAAATTTGAAAACGATATCGTTTAATTCGTTTACCGAAAATTGGAAAATTTCAACCAACCTATAACACACATTATTTATTTAATATAATATAATAAAGTAATTAGACGCAAATTGTATATAACAGTCTAAATAGAATTTCAATTAAATACAGTCAGTTCAGTCGTATTTCATATTCTACCTTCACATTATTAAATTTTCTTGTATTAAAACCTACCGCTATTTGTCAGAGCTGAAATAACTGAGTAACTTTGAGGTTCTTTCATTATACATTTAATTTTAATGATGCAAACTTTTGTCGGAAATATAAATTACATCAACCAAAATTTTTCGTCAGTCTAACTTTTTATTTTGTTTCCATCACTGTTTTTTTTATGGTATCTTTATATCATATACTCTTTAAAATGTTATGAGTTCATAATTTTTATTTGTCTGTGTAATAAATTTGTACAATATATATAATATTTTGATAGTACTTAATAGATTAAAATGTTTTTAATATTTTATACCTTTTTCGGATGCACAATGACTTGACAATGACAATGATAATGAATCACTTTAGTGATAAGGTCGCCCTTTGCTGGTATTTTTTTAATCTATTTTTTTACTGTTTGTTATCTTACACGTATGCAATAAAGTTATTTAAATAAATAAATAAATAAAAATGTTTTATCAAGGACTCCGGTGTGCTCTAATTAAAAATTTCTTAAAACACGTTTAAGGCTTACATCCGGAGGGTTGTTGATAGTAAGCAGACAATTACTTGAGAAAAGTCGAAACTTCCACAAAGTATTAACTGAACAATGACTCTAGGGATGAATGGATAGTTAGTAATTCGAACTTTGTTTGGGATGAAAACCGCTGACTTATATAACAAATGGCGAGATCGTAATATTTTAAGTTATTTCTTCACAATCTTTAAATGTAATTTTTTAAAATAAAATTAAACATAAGATCTTATCTTTATTTTGTATCTAGGATGGATCAGAAAAATATATTAAAATATATTGATCTTGAAGACTTCGGAAAAAATATTTTGTTTCTTAGTATAATATTTTAAAAAGAAACAAAACTTATTAATGTTTTATTTTAAACGTTTTAATAATCTTTAAACATAGCGGAAGATAAACGTCAAATAAATAACAAAATATGGTTTAATACAAATGACTTCTTTATTTCTGAAAAGCTACAGGCGTATAACCCAGCAACACAACTAAGATTAAGACCACAGTTTTGATAAAAAATATTTATATTTGGTAATATTGCCATACAAAGAGAGGACAAAGAACATTTTTTACACGTAATGGATGCTAAACATTTCAAATCGTTCCTTTTTTGGGTGATACTTTATTTACAGATAAAGAGTTCTGTCAAATAGGTTAATGAAATAAATAACAGGTTTCGGACCTTACAAGAAATATGTATGAACTGTAGCGTCTAGGTTACAATATTATTTTTTTAAATGAAAATACGTTAATTAATTTTAAGTAAATATCGTGCGCTTATAATTTAAGTGATGCTTTGTATACCTTTGTATATACCTATAACACAAAACTTTAACGAGTACTTTCACATAATGATGCAGAGAGATATAATCGCAACAAAATCAAAACACAAAAAACACAACACTGAGTTGAGTGAACACTACGTTAATATCGCTCTGGAGGAGATTTATCTCTACCTCCTGTCACACTAAATCCGATTTATTAGATAAGCAAAAAAAAACTTTATTTACATAAAATATTAAATTTAACATTAAACAAATATTGGAAAAAAAATCTACATTCAATTGCAATAAATAAAATTAAACATCGTAAGAAAATTAATACAACAAATGTCCTTTTTATTCTATAATAATATTATCTACATATAATAAAATTTTGGCCAATATTTCTATGTAAATTATGCGATACTTGTCTGACATTTAATAAAGATAAGTCAAAAGTTCAATATCACTGAATGTGTAATTACTCGTATATTAAAATTCAATATTAATTTATTTGAATTTTAGTTTATTTTAACAAATAACTATTTATACATCAGCAACATTTAATATTTAACTTTCGAAAAAAATATTGTTTAATTGTCTAACTGTAGACCACAAAAATAAAAATAAGTTAGTCAACCTTCTTTTTTACGGAGAGACCGAGTGAAAATGTTTCAGTTCGTTTCTGTTCCTCGGTCATTCATTGTGTACGTTAGTTCATGGTTCGTTGCACGAACTGGTTCACTGAGCTTTAACTTGTTGATACATCACCTTACTACTAAGCGTTTACCACAATTACACACATTGAATAGAATAAACTATTACATAGCAATTCGGTTATTACTTTCAAGTAATAATAATACATACATAATTATAATAAATCTTTGTTGTAATCCAAATTTACGTTTAAAGTCTTCAAAATATTTTGTTGACAATATTTAAAAAAAATAGGACTTGTTAGTTATAAAATATAAACAAAAATATGTATATATATCACGATTATAGGATAGGTAATATTTCTTACCATCTATTTGGGTAGACATAACTCCTATGGTATTAGAATGGAAAAGTGCAACTTGTTGAAGTGGTTCTATCTTTAATATTAAATCAGATATTATGAAGGAAACAACCAATCAATAACATTTATTTTATGAATAAATAATTCAATGTTATGATGCATAACCTATTAATTTGTTGTTAATTACCTCATAAAATATATCTAACGTTACGGAAAACCATATTTCATATATTTTATTTAATATATATACAGTCAAAATCATATTATAATACTTAACTCTCTATCAAATACACAATACCAATCAGATTTTCCATATATCATTTATTTATGAAAATATACAAAATATTATTAGTTTATTCTTAACATCCTGCGATATTTGATATCGTATTTTAATATAATCTCAAAGAGAAGTAACGAAAACCACATTCATATAAGTTATAAAGAACGTGACGTCAGTTATTTCACTTATTGCAAGAACCTTCAATTTTCCGGTTTATTGGAAAGAGAGGGTTTTTGATTACATCTTTACCAATATTGTGGTAGAAGGTTTCGGTGACGCGCTATTGAGAGCGCGGTATTGCTACAAATGGAATGCTTGGAACCGAGAAATGGAATTATTATTAAGAATATTTATTATTAAGAAGTCTTTTGTGTTTCGAAATACAACTAATATACTATTAGGTTTTACTTACTTCAAACTCTTTGCAGTAAGTAACAACGTTTAGCCAAAGGATAACTAAATATATATTTATCATAGAATTGCAAAATTTTGTGTTGTGTTATAATAAAAAAAGCACTTATGCGAATTTCACAAATTCATTTCAAATCCGGAACGTTTGGTAATTTGAATGAATCTTTATAATTAACCACAATCTCTTTTAATTCTCACAGATCTTAGGGCTCGATTAATCGAAATTATTAATGTAAATACAATTAACCAGTTTTGAATTTTGATTTTAATTTTGATTATATTATTGTTTGTTGAAATAAAAATGTATGTATGTAATATGTAATTATATAACATGAACGAATGCGGCGTCGGGGACCGCCAACCAACACGCCATGTTCCGACCGGCGGGTGGAGGGCGGAGCTAAAAATAGCTACGTGGAATGTAAGAGGAGGAATGGAACAGAAGATGAATGAATTATTAGATGTGATAGATGAAAAGGATCTGGATGTTATTTGTGTGTCTGAGACCAAGCGAAAAGGCAATGACACGACCGATTTGCCTGGTAACTGGGTCGCTTTCTGGGCTGGGGTTCCATAGGGTGAGCGAGGTTGCCAAGGTTTAGGCGTGTTGTTATCCTCTCGAATGGTTAATGTAATGATAGAATACAAGGCTATCAACCCGAGGCTTCTTTGGGTTCGCTTTAAGCTGGGGATAACGAGAGTATTCTTGTTAGCTGTTTACGCGCCAGTATCCTCAGCTCCAGTGAGCGAGCTAGAGGAGTTTTGGGAGAGTGTCAGGGATGTTCTAAGTACTGTCAGAGAAAATGAAAAGTTGATAGTATGTGGAGATATGAATGGATGGGTTGGAACCGCGCGAAGTGGTTACGATAGCGTGCTAGGCAAGTACGGTGATAAAAGAGTAAATGAGGCTGGAAAGCTGATTTTGGAATTTTGTAAGGAGAAAAATTTGTTTGTGGCAAACACGATATTTGATCACAAACAAATTCACATGTACACATAGGAGCGAGCGGAAGAAAGAAGTATGATTGATTTATGCCTAGTGGATCAGTGTATTCGAAGCCAAGTTATGGACACGCGAGTGTTTAGGGTTGCTGCTCTGGGAACGGACCACTTCGTTGTTAGAATAAGGGGTCTGTTTGCAGGTTGGCGCAGCCGCACGACGTGTCCTGGCTTGGAGTCGAAATATCGCATAAGAAGCTGGAAGCTTCAAGATGCAGCGATCAGAGAGGAATATCAAGAAAGGGTTTCCAAGGAGCTTGAAAGCTGTGATTCTGGAAATGAAAGTGTTGAAGTATGCTGGCAGAACCTTAGGAATGGTATGGTGAAAGTAGCGACAGAGGTATGTGGTAAAAGGAAAAGAGATTTTAGTAAAAAGCGCGATGAATGGTGGGCGATAAAGTGAAAGACGCTGTAGAGTTAAAGAAGAAAGCATGGCTGGATTATAAAGCATCGGGTAAGGATAAAAATATGAGAGCGATAAGAAAAAGGGAGTACAAGCTGCAAAAGTACAAAACGAAAGCACTTATAAAGATGAAGCGTGAAAATTCTGAGAGAGAAAGGTACGACAGGTTGACGAACAACTTTCGGGAAAACACGAAGCTTTTCTGGCGAGAAGTTTGTGATTCCCGGGGTTGTTCGGTAACCTGTAGAATGAAAGGGGTGCTTTCGAAGAGTAGTGAAGTTTTAACCGAGCCAGCACACGTTTCCCAGCGGTGGGCGGAGTTCTACAAGGAGACGTATGAATGTGAGGACGTCTCGGCCTCGAGTACCAGCAAAATGCTGAGTCCGGATGTAGCCGATGGTGAAATCAGTTTAGAAGAAGTGGAGAGCGCGATTCGAAGTCTGAAATGCGGTAAGGCTGCGGGACCAAATGAAGTTACTGCCGACATGATCAAATATGGTGGCCAGCGCGTCGGGCACTTGCTCTGATTTTTGTGCAATTTATGCTGGAAATCAGGTCCCAGACGGTTGGCGAGGTGCAGTCATCGTACCTTTGTATAAAGGCACACACAGATAGACTGTGCAAGCTATAGGGCTATCAGTTTGATTAGCTTGGGTGGTAAAGTTTATGCTAAAATATTAGCGAGAAGAATGCAAGAGAGATCTGAAAGGCTGTTGTGGGAGGCCCAAGGAGGTTTTAGACCTAGGTCTATAGGAAGGAAGAGGGTGTATAGATCAGATCTTTTCCCTCCGCATGATCACGGAAAATTTTTTGGTCCTAAACCAAAAGGTATTCTGTGCTTTTGTGGATTTGGAAAAGGCGTTTGACAGGGTTGTGAGAAAGAAGTTATGTTATACTGTCCCGATACAACGTAAACGGACCCTTGCTACAGACTGTAAAGTCTCTTCACAGAGATCACTCAGCCTGTGTGCGAGTAGGAGCTGACATGTGTCCCTGGTTTGACATCCAATCGGGTGTTAAGCAAGGTTGCGGTATGTCAGCTTGTTTGTTCAATTTGTATTTGGATAGTTGTCTCCAAGGCGTGAAAGACAGTGACATGTGAGTGAAAGTAGGTGACCTTAAAGTCAATTGATTGCTATACGCAGATGATGCAGTGCTCATTGCATCATCAGAATGCGATCTGCAGGCATTGGTCACCACTCTGAAAGATGGGTGTGAAAATAATGGTCTAAACCTGAATGCAGATAAGACGAAGGTTCTGATATTTGAAAGAAATGAAGAAAGAACGGAATGTAAGATCAACGTGAATGGTAAGATAATAGAACAAGTGAATGAAGTGGTATATTTGGGAAGTATGTTTAGCAGAGACGGAAGATACGAAATGGATATGGAAAGGCGTATTGTTTCCGGTAACAGAGCCAACGGTGCCCTGGCTGCATTGTTGAGACGGCGAAACGTCAGCATAGCTGCACATTTGGCAGTACACAATGCGGTTTTGCTACCGACGCTGTTATACGGCAGCCAAACGTGGGTAACACAGAAGAAGAATGTAAGAAAGATGAATGCTGTGGAGATGCGTTCTCTTCGTCGAATATGCGGAGTCAGTTTAGCTGACCGAATCCGCAATGAAGATCTCTTCATATGTGTGTGTCTCTGTGACAGAATGGCAGGTACTAGCGAAGATGTTACGGTAAGAATGAAGAAGAAGGTGCTCAGGTGGTTTGGGCACGTCTAACGAATGAGTGATGAAAGAATGTTAAAAAAGATTTATAAAGGAAAAGTGAGCGATAAGAGAGACAGGGGGAGGCCTCGAGTGACCTTCGAAAACACAGTAGCTACGATCAGTGGAGGAAGGTCACGTAAAAAGTATGAGGACCCCCCCGGAGGGCATGTGTGAAGAGGTTAATGTCTGTGGTCGAGGCGAAAGAGGTATGCAGGGACCGTAGCGTTTGGCGCTCCGTCGTCTCTGGCTACCCCGCAAGGGATATGGCGTGAAGATAGGTATATATACATATATGCATTAATTTGGAGACAATTCAGAAAAATTTCAAAATTCATAGTATATACGGATTATACGATACTCCCAATAACTGCTCTATACTAGTTCCTAAACAGTAGCTCAGATTATCATTAATCGCTTCAGGATCTTAATGCTGATAGCTTGTGGCTAATATTAGTAAATAATTTAGTTTTCGGCTTACTTATCTAACTCAAAGTGATCAAAACAGTTTTAATTTTATCAGTTCCTGTGTCTTCGATTATTACTTAATTTTTATCAGCTTACATTATTTTTATATAATATTAGTGGTTAAAAGTGACGTGGAAGATCTGGTTTATAGGAAAGCTGTTTGATATGTAACATGAAAATGTAATATTTTATTATAAGCAAGTTTTATTACATAACACTAACAACTGACAAACCACCAGGTACTTTTAAAAGATCTTAGAACAATCACTGTCTTAATACTAATTTAAAGCTATTCAAATTGTATATCACAAAAACGAGAAAATGGGAAAAAATGTGAAGCCACTAATGCTGCTAGCAAAACGAACGCTTTGCTTTGGTTTAGAAGGCTCTTTTTGTATTAGACAGCATATATTCTCCTTTATTTTTAATCCGACCGACTTGTAATACATAGAACTACAAAAATACTTGATGATAATATAATGCTTTCTAAGGTATATAGTAATTTAATAAAGTGGTAGTTCATATTATAGTAGCTTTAATACTCCATAATATAAAGGACATGAAATATTGTTATATAATATTCATCACTCTAAGTCTCACATGGTTTTAGCGCGAGTCGCGACTTCCGAATGATATAGTCAAGGAGATGGTGATGTTAAGTAAACATTCATTTACCTATCGAAAATGGTAAGTTTATTTCATTTTTAATAAAAATAAGATATCTTTTATACATTGTATTTTCATGGACTTAAAATAATAGATCGCTTTAAGGGATAAAACTATTTCACTTGCAATTGTTTTTACGTCATATAGAATAGTTTATTTCTTTGACATATTATTACCTTAATAATTCAAATTTGGATTATCCATTACTAGATAACTATTAGAAAATACTACTTAAGAAATAGTATTTAATAACGGATAGTTAAAAATAATAAAACAAAAACTCTTAACGCTGTTTCTAAAACAGATCTTAATCTATTATCTTTCCTCTTTATTTTGAGCCCATTAATCTAGCTATGTGTGTGATATCTCTCACTAACTGTAGTTTTATTCTTTGCACGACACTCACATAATATATTTGTCTACATTTACTCCCTAAGCTCGAAAAAATCTAGCCCTGTTTTGTTTTGTATTGTATTATGCCTAGCAATTTGCTATCTGTATATGATATCTTGTAATTTTCTTAAAAAGATAATTAATAATCAAATTGGTTATAATTTATATTCGCCTATATATAATTTCTATTTAAAATTAATATACAGCATGAATTGGACGAAAATAAGAAATCATTATTAGCACTTTTTAACTCAATTCTCTATATAGACTTGTCTTTATTTCAGACGCCTTAGTTCTGTGCTAATTATCCGTCTTCTGATAATGATTTTCTCACAGATTCCACACTTAGAATATATCCAAAATGAAATCAGATATATGATACAATGGTTTTTCTTTATTTCTTGAACTATTTTTTAACCGTGTATTATATCTATTGTTATATTTTCCATAGATGAAATATAAAAATATGACTTACCAATATTATATATTCTATATTATAAAGTAGATCAAGGAAATAATAAAGTGTTAGCAAATAAGATTTTCTAAAAATAATACTGTGGCATTTTCACAATCACTTATCTAATCCAAACAAATTCAAAATCAATTCAGCTGTTCAATTATATTAAATTAATAAAAGGCACAAATAAGGAAAGTAGAATAATCGTTCTTCTAATAAAGGAATGAAAATTGTATTTTGCGAAATTAATAAAAAATTTATCCAAAACCAGGCACTTCTTGTACATATGTTATTGTTTCTTTAATGTATAACAGAAATAAGGAAGCAAACAATTTCTATAACTCAATATCACATTTTATCGTATATTATTTTGTGGATTCAGTTAGTATTGGAGTGGTTACGTTTAATCTAAACTGTCGGAATATTTGAAAATTTCAAAAAAACTATAACAAACATTATATATTTAATATAATAAAGTCATTGTACGAAATTGTACATAACAGCCTCAAGAGAATTTCGATTAAATACAGTTAGCTCAGTCATATTTCATATTCTACCATCACATTATTAAATTTTATTGTATTTCAACCTACCGCTATTTGTCAGAGCTGAAATAACTAAGTAACTTTGACGTTCTTTCATTACACATTTAGTTATCTTTATATCATATACTCTTTAAAATGTTATTATTTCGTAATTTTGATTTATCTGTGCAATAACTTTGTACAATATATTTAATTATTATTGTATTGATAGTACCCAATTGATTGAAATGGATATTTATTTCGGATAAACAATCTTTATCAAGGACTCTGGTGTGCTTTAATTAAAAAGTTATTAAAGCACGTTTAAGACTCATATCAGGAGGGTTGTTGATAGTCTGTGGACAAATGTTTAAGACAAGTCGAAACTTCCATAAGGTATTAACTGAACGATGACTCTAGGGATGAATGGATGGTTAGTAATTCGAACTTTGTTTGGGATGAAAACCGCTTATATGATAAATGGCGAGATCGAAATATTTTCAGGTATTCTTCACAATATTTAGAGGTAATTTTTTAAAATAAAACTTAAACATAAGATCTTATCTTTATTTTTTTATATCTACATAGATCAGAGAAATATATTAAAATATATTGATCGTTCACTTCGTGAAAACTATTGTGTTTCTCAGTATAATATTTAAAAAAATAACAAAAAACTTATTATTGTTTTATTTTAAATAATTTCATAAATTTTTAATATAGCGGAAGAGGAATCGCATATAAACAACAAAATATGCTTTAATTTAAATGACCTGTTTATTTCTGAAAAGCTACGGGCGTATAACTCAGCAACACAACTAAGATTAAGACCACAGTATAGATAATAAATATAAGTTAGTCAATCTTCTTTTTTTCGGGGAGACCGGGTGAAAACGTTTCAGTTCGCTTCTGTTCCTCGGTCGTTATGTACGTTAGTTCATAGTTCGTTGCACGAACTGGTTCACTGAGCTTTAACTTGTTGATACATCACTTTATTATAAAGCTTTTACCACAATTTCGCACATTGAATAGAACAAACTATTACATGGCAATTCGTTTTTTACTTTCAAGTAATAATTAATACATACGCAATTATAATAAATCTTTGTTTTAATCAAAATTTACGTTTATTATCTTCTAAATATATCTTTGCCAATATTAAAAAAAAATGGACTTGTTGGTAATAAAATATGAACAACAATATGTATATATATCACAATCATAGGATAGGTAATATTTTCTGATCAAGACAAGAACAGATGATGATCGATTGATAATGATCGATTGCTCGAGTCGACCTCAGCGAAGGGACACAGTAATTTCAGTATATTTCAGTGCGTTTTTGACTGCGACAAACTGCTACAAGCTATTATATGAATGTAGTAAATATTTTTAATTTAGTTTTGATTTCCATTTAAAATTTTACAGGAAAGTATAAATAAAATAAATAGTGTTGAGGATTCTCGTAGATATTATTTTATGAATTATAGACTCCACTTCAGTCTAATAAACTTGGTTTTATTATTATAATACATTATAGAAAATACAGCGTCCGACCTACATCTTACAATATTCTAGAAGGGGCTCTCGCATAGACAATTTAAACCATATACCATAGACTACGTATAAAACAGATTACATAATTGCATATATCATCACTCTCTCTCAATTTTAAAATCTATTATAACTCTCACAAAAAAAATTACAAAAAAAAACTCCCTCTTAACTGAAAAACTCAAAGCCTCATTACACAAAAAAAAAAAACTCAACTTTTCATGTTACAAAATTTCTTAACTAACTTAATTAGTCTTAAACTTACTTATTTTTGGAATTACTAATGTTACTTCTTAATTCTGTAATTACATCTTTAAATTATAATTAATTTTATAGTTTTAACAAATTTTTCAAACTTAATTTTGTTTAAAGGTTTAGTCAATGCTCATTCCAATATTTTGGTGATTTCTTTAACCCATATAATGACTTTTTAAGTTTCAGTACATATCCTTGTTTTACATATACTCCGTCTGGTGGTTTTAAATAAACATTTTCATCAATACGTCCATAAAGGAATGTACCTTTAACATCCATTTGATGTATGTCATATATATATCACACAGAAACTGTGTGATGCTACTGATAGTAAAATTCTGAATGTTTGTAGCTTCAATACTGGTGAGTATACATCTTCTGTTACATCTTTTACATATATTCTTTTCTCCTAGATTCTTTCTTGTAAAAACCCACTTACTATCAAGCAATTTTTCATCAACTGGCTCTGAAACTTCTTTCCATGTCTGACTTTCTTTTAATACATCTATCTCTTCTTTAACTGCGTTTAACCAATTTTTTTCATCTCGTCTTCCATATGTTTTATTGTAGTTCAAGGATACATCTTCACCATTTATCATTAGAGCATACATTGCTTCTTCACTGTCTTCATTCAAATCCATTTCATAGTCTTTGTGCCAATGTGGTATTTTTATCTGTCTTCTCTCTCTGCCTGTTTGTCTTGTTTCTTCATCTTTTGTTTCTTGTTTCTTTTCTGTCTTCTTTTTCTTTATGTTTTCTTCTTTCTTTTTATCATAGTTCTTTCTTTCTTCTCTATTTGTATCACAATATTTCTTATTTATGTATGACCCATCTTGTTCTGGTTTCTCTTCTTTTCACATTATAGGCTTTTCTTCTATCTCAGATCCTCTCATCTTTATTATCACAAACTGGAAAGTCATCATCAGGTATGTAAACTGTATTATTTCTTTCTCTTTCACTTACATCAAATATCACATTCCTTCCTATCACTACACTGTCATTCTCTTCTTAATATAATTTATATCCAGATAATGCATATCCAACCATAATCATTTTCTTACCTGTATTGTCTAATTTTTGTCTCAATGCTTTTGGTATGTGGTTATAAGCTACACTTCCAAATACTCGCATATTTGTTACATTTGGTTTCCTTCCTTCCCATAACTCACAAGGTGTCTTTTACCTTCCAGTAGTTGGGCTCCGATTCGTCACACAAGCTGAATATAATACTGCATCTGCCCAAAAATTTTTTATGTAATTTAGAATCATTTTCATCACTCTTCGGTGAATTGTAATACACTTCATTCTCATTATAATACGCTGTATTATGCTGTCCTCTACTGTGTTCTGTATTAAATACATGCGTCGATGATCCTCTGTACCTTTGTCCGTGATAACTTTTCCTCTTCCTGAAATTGTCCCTCTCTGCTGTCCTTGGTTAACTTCTCCATGATCTCTTATTCCTTCATAATTATTATTGTAATAGCCTCTTCCTCTCACTCCTATTCCTTGTCTTCTTTTATTTCCTCTTCCTCTCTTATATCCTTGATTGTTATTCCTACACTGGAAATGCTTGTGCCCTGGTAAACCGCAACTAAAGCATAAAAGCGTTGTCTACATATTCATTCTGTCTTTTTGATAGTTATTTCTTTCTTTTCTCCTCTTCTCCTTCTAATGTGGTAACTAAAATATCATAACTGTTGGGCATTGTCAATATCAAGTAGTTTATTTTCTCCTCTTCGGTTAATGGACTTTCGGCCTCACTCAAATCCCAAAAAATCTCCTCCATCTCATTGATGTGTCTCATCATGTCCATACCATCGACATACTTTTTGCCATTCAATTTTCTCCTAAGAAATATTTTTCCCCTTGTATTCTTTTAACAACATTTTTCTCCATTTTTTGTATCATCCCATATGCCGTATTTTCATTTATTATATATTATAAATGGATGTCGGCCACGCTGCCGATTATGATAATTTGCGCTTTCGCTTCGGCTTTTTTATTCTCAACATTCTTGTAAAACAATGTGTCTTTAATCGCCTCTTCACAATTGTATTCTCTCCAAACACTTTTCAGTCTATAAATCCACGTTGAATATCCTTGTCCATCAAATTGTTTCAGGTTAAGTTTAATTCCGCCATTATGCAGATGCTTGTTTTTAGTTATTTATATTATTAATATTTTTACGTAACCACGCTCTGCTACCACTATTGACGATTCTCGTAGATCTTATTTTATGAATTAAACACTTCACTTCAGTCTAATAAACTTGGTTTTATTATTATAACACATAATAGAAAATACAGCGTGCGTCCTACATCTTACAATATTCTAGAAGGGGCTCTTGCATAGACAATATAAACCATATACCATAGACTACGTATAAAACATATTATATAATTGCATATATCATTAAATAGTAAGCAAAACGTAATATAAAATATCCAATAATTCTGAGAATATTGTGCAGCGTGAAGTTGGTATAGGCACGTAACGGAAAAGCTTTTAGCAGATATGTCCCGTTCCGCCGCACCGCTTAGAATATACATTAAAGAGAAATCTGTAACAACTGTAATATATTTTACTCATCGAAATCTTATATTTATTTTTATAAAGAAAACATCTTATTATTTATATAATTGAGTTTATTTATACTATGAAGGGTCATAAATTTTCTTTGACAGTCCATTTTTACGACACCGGAGAGTGTTACATTAAATTACCACTACCCTCTTGTTTACGCATGTTTAAAGAAGTACCCATTTCAAGTTAAACTTCGTTATAGGGTTTTTATTAGTACATAAAACTGAATGTACACTAAGGTTTTATAGTTCCTGACAAAGTGAGACATTTATGTGTCGGCAGACTAAAAAGCTTACTTTAAAACATTGAATTTATTTAAGAATACAGTATTTTATATTCCAAAATCACATTTTCAATCATTCGTATATTAAAATAAAAAAGCACAGTTGTGGGTAAATCGCAATAACGTTTCTTACTAATTATGAGGTCCATATTTGATTTTATGAGAGTATTTCGTAATAGAGGCCCATAATAAAAAAAAAATCACTAAAACTAATTTTACAGACTATAAAGTTTCACATACAAGTACGAGTACTTATGGTCAGTCATATACTCAGTAATACTATTTGATGTTCTGACGCATTATAACCGGTCTACTAAACATTTATCGGTTCAATAACCACAATTTTTTTGTTAGATTTTACTCATTGTGCATTTTAATACCCAAAATTTAATATTTGCCTCTCATATGGAATTAACGATGAAATAAATACAAGTGACACAAATAAAAGTTGAGAACTTCAAAGCATTCTGGATGAAGAAATTTTATATAGGGTCCTTTCATCTTGTGTATTTGTGAGATTATATTTAACGATATCGATATCCAGAATTCTTTTTATTAAAAAATATCCTTATGTGTACGAATAATAAATACAATGCAGTGTTTCATAGACTTTAATGATTAAAAATAGTTCTTAATATTTCAGCTAAAACCTAAAATCAACAAAATTTCGTAGTTTGAAACTGTTACTAGAAGGTATCACAAATTAGTAATTTCTTGAGTTGCGTAAAAAAAAAATACATCGATTTGGGTAGACATAACTCCTATTAGAAGGAAGAATGCAACTAGTTGAAGTGGTTCTATCTTTAATATTAAATTAAATATTATAAAGGAAACAACCAACCAATAACATTTATTTTATGAATAAGTAATTCAATGTGTCACAACTTAATTTTTTGTTGTTAATAATCTTATAAAATCTATCTAATGTTACGTGAACAATATTTCATATATATATATATATATATATATATATATATTTAATATACATATAGTCAAAAACATATTATAATAATTAACGTTGTATCAAAAGCATATCATATCAACTAGATTTTCATATATCATTTATTTATGAAAATATACAAAATATTATTAGTTTATTCTAACATCCTGCGATATTTGATATCGTATTTTAATATAATCTCAAAGAGAAGTAACAAAAACCACATTCATATAAGTTATAAGGAACGTGACGTCAGTATTTCACTTATTACAAGAACTTTCGATTTTTCGGTTTATTGGAAAGAGAGGGCTTTTGATTACATCTTTACCAATATTGTCGTGGAAGGTTTCGGTGACGCGCTATTGAGAGCGCGGTATTGCTACATAAGGAATTACTTTCTGTGTTTTCTGGCTGTTCGGAACCGAGAAACAAAATCTTTTTCCTTGACATATATATTATTAAAAAGTCTTTTATAAAAAACAATTAATATACGATTAGGTTGTACGTACTTCAAACTGATTGAAGTTCAACGATTACACAAAGGATAAAAAGATATACATTTGTCATTATGTGTTGTGTTGTAATCAAAAAAGCACATATGCGAAATCCACAAATTAATTTGAAATCCGGAACGTTTCTACGTAATATATACGTTATATATATTTTTAGAAATACTGAATAAAGGAAACTTTGTTATTATAATAATAAATACAGATCATAAATATATATTTCACTAAATTTACGTTCTACGCCCATCCAAATGTCATGGGTATATTATTCAATTTCGTAGGCTCTAGTGTCGGTTTTCTTTTAATAATAACCCGGAATGTGTGAGTATATAATAGGTTTTGTAATAAGATATTCGGGGATAATTTCAAGATAGGAATACCAATGGTAAAATTCTATTTATGTATAAATAGTATTTATCGCGTTATGCGAGTAGCAAAATATTTCAGTTTAAAGAGTTGTTTTAGATTACGTATTTTAAACTTTAAATACATTATATCAAGAACAAAATAGGTGATATAAATCAACTAAATTATCAAGACTTTTTTTTATATTGCACTTTATTTATTATACAGTTATTTTTACAGTTTTATACAGTTATATCAGAGAAAATAGCATGCGATGAGTGACATGTATTATGTCCCCTGTGACAATAAAATGCCAGCTGGAGAAGTCTCAAAACTTTAAATTTATGTTTTACTTATAAATGTCTTGAAGTTTATAAAATAAATTACTACATTGTTAAAAAAATAAATAGAAATACACATTTCATTAGGTTTTGCCAAACATTGTCAGGTATTAGAGTTAATTATATAAACGAAACGGTTTGGAGGTATGAATTGAATTGATATCGGCTTTTTAAACAATGTAAAGCATATAAAAAAATCAATGCTAAGTAGAGACAAAGTACTATATTATACCTATGTAAAATAATATAGTCGCTTGAACTTAATTTCTGCCCTGACTATATGTTTATCTATGTTTTTATATGAAGAGGACTGAGTGTTGAAAATAAATCTACCCGTCATAAAATTTTGCGTAACAATAACAATTAAAAAAGAAAACATATTTTCTGTATGGTAGACCAGAAATACAACATCGCCTTTCTCGTTAAGTACTTTATAAATGTAAACCGTTTTCGACGTCGATTTAACAAAACAATTATTTATAAAGGCTACCAGTTCTTTAAAAGCGTCTAATGTTAATAACGCACCTCTTATCTTCACTCAATTACTTTGAGCTAAAAATTATTTCTTTAAAGTTTAGAATTTTCCTTTAAAGTTTTGGATAAGATAATATTTTAGACTTCATAAAGATGAAATCATTCATGGCTATAACTTATTTATCTTTCTTAAAATTCTGTTTGAAACATTTTGACATAATTTAAAAAGTATTTAATAACAGAACATGTATTATTTTTTATATATTTAATATATAAACTATGATTTAATATATTTGTATTATATAAAGATTGTTGTCACGTCATGGCGTCTAAATATTCTCGTCACGATGTCTCATAGTTGCTATTCGTTTAGTTGCCAAAACCACTTTCAATTACCGCAACGTGATTTGTATATAAACAGATTATCTGTTTTTATACAAATAAAACAAATTGCGATACACAAGCAGAAAATTTAAAGGAGTTTTCATGAAATGAGGCAAAAAACACAGACATCGGATCATGTGCCTTCAGAGAATAAAGGGACCATTTCAAACAATTACAGTGAACCCTCGGATAACCCAAGGGGTTTATGCTGCGTAGAATTGAATTCTTTTAAATAAATGTATGTGATCCCATTTTATTTCTTTTAAATGGTATTATTATATATGATCATTAAAAGAAAGTAATACTTAACTACTGCGAAAAAATACGTGATTATGTTCACATTTATCTATTAAATAATCAACACATAAAAATGTATACTTTTGATCATTAAATAAAATATTTAAATTTTTGTATGATTTATGTTTTACACAATATTTGACGAATAATAAAAGAGTACACGAAATTATTCAATTTATAACAAATCAAGCAACACGGAAGACGAATATCAATAACGTTAAATTAGTTTATAATGATTTGAACGATATAATTAAAAATAAGAGACAGAGTAAATGTAATATAATATAATATTAACACATTTTTAAATACATAATGAAATAAACAATTTTCTATTCATTTTCATCCTATTGAAAACTTTGTTAAACTGGTTTTACTGGTTAAACTTCGGAATCTTTTATTCTTTAACTTTCTCCGTCGCATTATTTTTTTTATTCTTCGCTTCGAGAACAAACTGTCAGAATATGGAATATGTCTATATGATATCTATATGATATCGTGCCATGTTACAAGAACTTTTTCTACAGTTTAATCAAGACAGCGAACCTATAGACAGTTCACCTGATGGTAGGGGGTTTCCACGAATATTTGCAATCAAAGATTTAAAGACGTTGCATCCTTTTGTAAAAGGGATAAACAAAGCTGGAAAAGGGAGGAGAAAGATGTGTATTTTAACTTTCCACTCCTAATTTTGTAAACCAAAAATATTATACGACCATGTTTGTGTGTTGGTTGGGTTAGGTAAGTTTTATAATAAATTTTAAGCCCATAACTTATGAAAGCTATACATTGTGGCTAACTGTGAAACTCACTGTTGCTCCCGTCAGCTGACAGAGTACTCTTAAGAGAATGCTATATTTCAAAGTTGATAATACTGTACTATACATACTATAACTCGAAGTTTAATAGAATTATAAATCCTTATTATTACCTATTATCAGAATTTAAAGAGAAAAAACGTTGCAAAATCATTTATTATTATTACGAATATTTCGTAGGTAAAATTATCTTATCTATATTTTTAATATATTTAAAAATAATATTTTAACATTATAATTCTTTACATTTATGAACTATAGGGTAATTTAATGGTAATTTAATATAAAATTTTAGTTTGCAGGCCGACATTTAACTATTATAATTTTACAATACATAATTATATAATTAAAGTTTTAGGCATTCCAACAATACCATTTTTAACAGGGCTTATTTTGTTGTGGGTAAAAGAAAAATAATTCATTGGGTTCTATTTATTTATTCACCACAAGAGATACACGACAACAAATAGAACAATTATTCTCACCAGCTAGCTAGCTCTAATATCCATTCGAGATGTCCCACGATTATATCAAGTTTTAGTATGTTGTCTTGGGAATTTTATTACTAATTTTAATGATGTACTGATTTTCTTCGTTTAAATTACGGTTTAGTTTCATGTGAAATTAAACGTGTTTCGAAACTTAGGTACATCTAATATTATTTAATTAAGATTTTAATGATTATTTTATTTTCCACGATTAAAAAATAATTCATTTTAAAGAAACAATTTTTTTGGACTGTTTGTAATAAACTATGTATTTAATAATTTAAAGAAGTTACTGGCACAATGTAACCTATACCATACATTTCGATCAATGGTAAAACTTCAAATTTGTCGATATACCAAACAATATAACATGTATATATATTGATTGCGCTTTAAATTGGTCTTAACTTATGTAAACTATTGAAATGACGAACAATCGTCTAAAGCCGTCTTTTATATAATTGCTACAAAGTAAGGAATACGAAAAGGCTAATTTAACAATCCTTTTACTTCCGTTATACAAGTTATCATTTATTTAAATTGCTTATTTCTTTACAAAACATTGTCAATACATAGCACTTCAATGTTATAAGCACTTTGAGTCGTAACATAAAATTTTAAAGCTAGAGGGTCGAATTCTTTCAGAAAGTAAACTGAACCTATCCCGGACTGATATAAACTTGGGATAAACAACTAAAATTTTCTTATATTGAATATACTTATTTTCTACGCTTGAAAAGAGCAACACCACTTTTATTTCTATGGTCATATACCTTTATTCCCTATTGCAACAAAATATTATTTATGTATCCTATCGCTATTAACCTGTCTTATATCCTGCACCAAGCTCCCTTACTTTAGTAGCTGTCTTTGTCTGGTGGAAATATGTCACATTTATTTATCATCTTTTTAATATATTTCTTAAATTTAGTTCTTTTCAAGTTATCTTTTATTCCAACATTCATAATTCGGTCTCCCTTCCCCTATTTTCATATTCAGCCACCCTTGCGTTTTCCATTTCTAACTGAAGCTGAGTGCTTTAGTATCGTTTTAATTTTTGTCTCTACTGATATATTGTAAACGTATTTGGTAAAAGGTTTTTGTGACCGCCCACCAGGCTGAGGTCAACTCCCTTTATTAATGTGTGTTGATGGTATTGGCACAATTTTCGGATATCGAATTTTTATTTTATGCCTTAGCTAACTCTTACATACATCCAACATACTATAATATATAATAACAATTAACGCTAACGTTAACGTTACTTTATTATTATTTATATTAATAAGGGAACAAAATCAAAGAAGTTATAAAAAAACAATTTTGTTTACTAACTAACGTTTTATTACTTGGACTTATTTCGATTGTTTAAATATATAAGGAATATATATATATATATATATATAGACAAAAAAAAGAAAAAAAACTGTTTCATAATCGTGTTCCTATGATTATCAGAGAATAAAAAAAAATATTTATTACTCTTTTTGCACAATTACTGTATGTTAATAAATATGCATGAACGGTGGCGTCTAAATTATAATATATTCTTTAAAATATAAATTTTTCTTTGTAATCGTGTTTTAAATAATCGGACAAATACTTTCCTCGGATCATTTAATAATTAGGTTAGGCGGAGAAAATAAGTTTCGGCTATAATACAATTGACGCTTTGTATGCATATTGCATCATTAAGCACAAAAATAGAATCGCAACAAAATAAAAATATAAAGCCTCGGAGTCACGGTGAGAAATTGCCATCTTGAGGTTGTACTCTACAAGGTTTCTATCGGAGGTATCGCCGGCCCGCCTAATGAATCTCACAATGGAGTCTTCGTCGATATCCGTGTAGTACGTAGAACTTCTTGTGTGTGCCACCACTGCGTGTGGGACACTTGTCAGGTACGATTTTGGTTTGAATTTCGTTAAGATGATTATTACCGACTCGTATGTTAATCCCTGAGCTTCATTGATGGTGAGGATGCGTGAGTTTTCCCCTTTTCCGTACCCTAGGTTTGTAAGGTCCGCTTTTTCAGTCTGTGTGTGGACCAGGTACAGGGTATTAGGAAAGTCAGCTTACGTCCAGGGGACATCGGTAGGTTCTTAAGAGCTCTTGACTGATAGACGTCACGAGGTATGGGCTATTGTATTTCATATGGAACAGATTTAGCCGGTCTATATAAGGAATCTGGTTTGTGTCTCCGATTAGTGTGACTGCTTTGGCCTCTGTTAGTCGGGTCGCCATAACGATCGCTCCCAAATGGTTCATCAAGGCCTCGTCAACGATAAGTCGTTCAGGCTTTTCTTTGACGCCATTTATTAATATTGAAGCGATCGTTCGGACTTTGGTCTTCCCGTCCTTTGGACAACTGAGGGCGAGTTTATTCCTGAGCTCTAATGCTGCCTCAGTCGTCGTTGTTGCTATCAAGTCACTTTTAAATACGAAGTTGTTTACTACCCAAGTCGATTTTCCACATCCAGGAACGCCGTTGACCCAGTGGAAAATTGGTGCTTCCCAGTCTTCACAGGGTCTTGCTGAATCCTCTACGGCTGTAGCCATTTGGAGGATGTTATCTGCCAGCGAGACCTCTGTGCAGCGGGCTACTACAAGTATTGAGTATTCAGCGGGTGTTAAATACTTGGGCGGTCCAGTTACTCCTTTGGGGGTTTCAGCTATTTTAACGAATCCATTTTTAACGCTGTAAGCCGCCATGTGGGGAATTTTAGGTGTTTTACCCCGTACATATTCGGATGTAGTGTAGTTAAAAATGGCGGCATTTTCTTCCTTGAGTAATACTTTAAGAAGATCTTCGTTTTCAAGTTCGAAGGTCCGCCTGATCTTTTCACAGATCGCAAGGTTAGTTTTGATTGTTTCCCTTATAGATGCTGTGTACTTAAGAAACGCGTTTCGCATATGTTCGTTGGCACCACTGGTGGATGGTAAATCGGGTGCACTTGTTTGTCCCATGTCGGCTCCAGTTCTGTTCTTTTTATGATATTTTTGCTTCGGTTTAAGCATTGTAATCATCTTATTAAATCCTTTCTTAGTTTTTGATTTGCCCTGTGTGATTTTGTTGGATTGAATAAATAAATATATAAAATAAATGATCAGGACTTTAATATTGCTCTGGGGTAGATTTATCTCTATTCTGTCACACCGTATCCGATTTTTTAGATAAGTAAAAAAAAACCATACTAATTTTTGTTACCAAAAATATTTAATTAATATCAAGTATTTTGTACTTTTTGCAATAAATTATATTAAATTGCTAAAACTATTTAATTCAGAACATGTCTTAAATTTTTTTATCTATCTTTTATAGATAGAAAAAGTATACTAAATTCTACTTATAATATAAGTATAGATGGCCGATATAATAAGTCCGATATTAAGGAAGATAAAGCAAAATCTCAATAACACTAAATATGAGACGAAGCTTCTTAGCATTCCATGGATTCACCGTGCGTACTTTGATCTGGGAGAGTCTTTTGGAATGCATTAAGATAAAATTTTAATAATGCTGGGGACCAATCATGAAGCAGGGTGCGCCATCGTAAAGCTAATGGAATACAAAAATCTCCTATGGTCACCCATTCGTTTTGCAATTCTAGGCTCATCGCGTGCAACCGGTAATTATCATTTTCATCGTGCCGAATAAAGGATTTTATTATTTCTATGTCTGGTTCTTTCCTACTTGATCCTAGCCCTGCTTTATTTGTTTGAGCACCTATCATAAATTGTTTATGGAATTGAAGTCGTGACTCCAGATCTGCGGCAATTTTATCTTTTGGGAGAGATGTTATAGCATCATCATTCGACTTTGAGATGATATGTCTCTTGGTCACTCTTAGGTGTTTATAGAGTTCCGATGGTTTCTTTAATTTTAACCCAAAATTGTGTCGGTCTCTAAATAAGGTAGAAGAGTCCGCTGGATGCGCTAACCCGAGCCATGACTTCAATGTCCTTATGACGCTTGCATCTAACTTTAACAAAAGGGTCTTATTAATATCGTAAACGAGGAAAGGCCAATTTAAACGTGATGTTAAATAATTATCATATATCCAAGCCTTTTTGATGTTACTTATTGTCTGATTGTCTACCTTTTTAAGATCATTCAAAAAGCTATCGACTATTATATCTAAAGATGGAGTACGCCCTTGGTAATCGATTTTTTTGCCTAAAAATTTGAACGGAGCTGCGTCGGTAATAGTAGTAACGCACTTTCCGCCCATTATAAGACCCGGATCGTAAGAGGTATATCTGGTGTTCCGCCTACCCAGACACAGACTGTAGCATTTATTGGGTTTTGTCCTCAATCCGTCCGTCCAAGCACAGAAATCCTCCACAACATTTAAAAGTAGCTGACATTGTTTTGGATTACGTGTCAGTATCGCGAGATCGTCTGCGAATGCTAGTATGGATTCTGTGTATTTATTGATAAACTTAAACCGATAACCCCATTTCTTTTCGTTTTTAATTAATTTATCTATTAAAATATTGATCACTATGTTAAATATAATTGGAGAAATACAACAACCTTGAAATAAACCTATGTTGTAGTTTAATGTTCTATGTAACCTATTAACATTCTAACAATGAAATCAAGAATTAAACTAGATTCCTTATAATTTTAAATCAGGGTGTGTTATCATCACTTAATATTAGTCACGACAGTGTGGCTGACAAGCTGTAATCCTCCGTAGCAATTTTTTTCTCATGGATTATCTTTTTCGCGTCGTCTATGCATGATTTAAAATAGAAAACCGGAATATACAAAGGTTTTCAGAGATTAAAACTCGTTTAATGTGGTATGGGTAAAAAAATGTGGAAAACGTGTAACATTAGTTAACCTTAATTTAAATGGCATCTATCTCTATTTAAAAATAAATTATTGCATCTATACGAATAGTTATTTAACTTCTGAATAAAATACTGTTACTGTTATTTGTCTTTAAATGTAAATAAAAATTACATTAAATGGCAATAATGTAGTAAAAATAATACAAAACCACTAAAATTGTTCTATTATGGACAGGCAGGTTAAAAAGTAGTGTTCCAGTGCACTTCTATTTCTCGGTCAATAGTTCTACACATCAGTTCATGGTTTATTGCACGAACTGGTTCACTGGGCTTTGACTTGTTCATACAGCGCCCTATTATTAAGCTTTTACCATAATTACGCACAATGAATGAAATAAATTAAAATGACAATTAAGTTATCACTTTAAATTAATAATTAACTGAAAGATAATCAAAATAATTCTTGGTTTTAATAGAAATTGTCGTTTATTGTCGACTTTTTTTCCTTTGTCAATATTTTAAATATTTTACGACTTGTTATTAATAAAATATCAACCACAATATGTAATATATGACGATTATAGGATAGGTAATATTTACTGCAAATCAAGACAAGGACAGCTGTACTCATGATCGATAGCTCTAGTCGACCTCAGCGAAGGGACACAGTAATTTGTATCCCTCAGTGTGTCTTTGACTGCGACAAACTGATATATTCTATACAATATGAATGTATTAAATATTTTCAGATTCGTCAGCTACTTTTACACATATATTGAATTGAACGCTTAATCTAAGAAAATTAATTAAATATTATAGTAACTATCTGTTACTGTAAGACTTTCTTAGTATAATAGTACATATAATCTTCCTAAGTAATTGTATATTGTTGTATTGTAACATTTAAAAAAAAATGTTACAAGTATAAGGCAATATAAATTTCAATTTTATGTAAACTTTTTGATCTACAATAAAATTAAATATTTTTCTGAATTCAAAATCATAGATTTTTATATCTATAATAGTATGTTTTCATTGTTACTGGATCAATGAGATCATAGAGACAGGCTTATTTTATATTTTGAGATGGGGCTGTCTGTTGATGTTTAACGATCTCGACAATCAATCATCACTTTGGTCTAAAAAAATATGGTCTCATTATAGACTTAGCCATTAAACAGAGCTATACAAAAATATGAATATAATCCAGGATAATGTGTGGCATATATAAAAAAAAAGTAATCAAAATGTAAAAAAGTAATCAAATATTTCTGAAAAATTTTAAAAGTAACAAAATAGCATAGTTTAAAACTATTGCTGGAAGGTTTAAAAAATTTTGCAACTTTTTAAGATGTGATAAAAAATCCATTGCAAGTGAACTGACCTTATCTTTAATATGAAATCGGATATTATGAAGGAAATAAGCATCATACAACATTTATATTATGAATAAATTATTATTTCTTTCAAATAACATTTATATTAACAGAAAATTAGCAGCTACTATTTTGATGTTAATAATCTTATAGAATATACCTATTATTATATATAATCCGAAATAAATTATAAATATTTTCTATTCATATTAACATACTAACACACATATTTATCAAATGTACAAGATGTATTATTATAACATCCTACGATATTGAGTTTATTATTTTAATAAAACCTCAAACAGAAGTAACCAAAACCACGTTCATATAAGTTATAAAAAACGTGATGTCAGCATTTATTGCAAGTTCCTTAGATTTTCCGGTTTATTGGAAGGAGAGAGCTTTTGACTATATCTTTATCAATATTGTGCTTGAAGCTTTCAGTGACGGGCTATTAGAGTGCAGTATTGCTACATAACTTATTACTTTTATTTAAAACCGAAAGATGAAAGTTTTTTTTCCGCCTTTTTTTTTATTAAAAAGTTTTTATGTTTCGTATAAGAACTAATATAGAAGTAGATTTTACGTACTTCAAACTCCTCGCAGTAAGTAACAAGGATTAAAGAAGATAACTAAATATACAGTGCAGTGCAACTTGAAAAATTTAGTCTACATAACAATTAAATAGATATGTTATTGTTATCAAAAAAGTTCTTATCTAAAATCCACAAATTAATTCGTAATCCGAAACGTTTGGCAACGTGAATGAAACTTTATAATAAGCAACAATCTCATTTAATACTGACTGCTCTTTGTGCTCGATTTATTGGAATGATTAATGTGTTTAATTTTATCAAATATGTTTTATTTGATAAAATTAAATTAATCATTCCAATAAATCAAATAATCGAAATAATATTTATATCTAATAAACTACATTTTTATAGTGTTTATTTCTTGAGCACGGTGATAAACTTTGCATATTTAGGTTGCGCTTATATTTTTAATTATTTCAATCCAAAAAAAAAACATATGATGTTTATCTGAATAGATCGTAATAAAGACTAGTTTACTATTTGTTTTTTTTTAGTCCAAATCCAAGAAGCATTTTAAGAATTTAACATTGAGGACCATAAATAAAGCTATGACAACTTTTCAACTTTCAATATTTTCTTCATGTGATGTGACAATTTGTCCAAATCAAGACCAATAAGTATTTACATTTTTTTATAAACCGACAAATTATAAATATTGTCATGACACAAATATGTAATAGAATGCAAAAGGTTTCGTCACTGACAGGATCCAGAACTGTGACCGCTGTCAAAACGTTTCGTTTTTATATTGGCTAGGTGAGTGTGAGTGTAGTTTGAGTCTGATTCCTAGAGGACGCAGGTTAGAGTCCTGCCAGTGACAATATTCCTCTTAGTTTATATTAATTTCAAATGTAGTTAAGTGCAACTTAGTTATAAATGTTTATAGACATTCCAATATAAAATTTAAAGAGACGAACATCATATATTTTTTAATACTCGTATATTGACTATAGAGTTGGCCCCATTGGTGTTTTATTTATTGTATATATTTTAATAAATTTTGTTGTGTTGTTATATTACATAATAAGACCGAGCACCTACCAGAGGCTTCGTTTGCGTACTTCTATGCAAGATATGAATATAGATAACATATTTTTTGCGCAATTACATGGAAGGACATACAGAAATGGGGCTTAAAGAATCATGATACAAATATATAAAAACAGAAATTTTACATTTTTATAGTATTAAAGATTTATTTTTGTCTTAAATAGCCAATTACTGGTGAATAATAATATAGTGTATGTGTGATTCATTTTTGTCTATTTAACTTCAGTTACCTTTTACTATTTTTAAATGTTATGATAGAATTTTATCGAATATACAGATTTTCTCAGAATATTATGCTTCCCACTGTAAATTCGCTCGAGTATATCATCTGAATATATATACAAATACAATCTGAATATATATACGAATACAAAGAAGGAATATTCCATCGGAAACTTAGATACTGTGTATAAAGTCATAGTTATTAAAACATTATTATAATTCAAGTCATTTCAATACAATCTAATATATAAATTAAATATATCGTAGGGCATGTTTTATTTTTTAAAACTTTTTGTATTTAATGTTTTATACTTATGTACTGTTAAAAACTATATTTATTGTTAGTATTATAACAACAAATACGTAATAAAATTATATCTAACAAAAAACATTTAATCAACAAGATTTACGTTCTCCGACCATCCAACTGTCGTAGGTATATTATTCAATTTCACATACTCTAGTGTCGGCTCTCTTTTAATAACCTTCAAATATATGAGTATATAATGTTTTTATAATAAGATATTTCAGGGTAAATTTTGGAATTGCGATATTAATAGTAGAATGGTATTTATATATAAACAATATTATCGCGTATTGTCAAATTCATTACCGCATTAATTATTGTTTCGGTTTAAAGAGTGATTGCAGATTTTTTAATTTATATTACATAGGAATTATATTAAAAACAAAATAGCTGATGTAAACCAACTGAATTGTCAAGACTATTCTTATATTGTAGTTTATTCCTGAGTTGTTTCGCAGAAAATGTGGGATGAGTGACATGTATTATATCCCCTGTGACATTAGAATGCCAGCTGAGGTAGTTTTCAAACTTTAAAATTATATTCAACGACAGATATCTTGAAGTTTCTATTTATATAATAAAGTACAAACTTAGTTCAAAAATAAATACTAAATACATAAGTCATTTAGTTTTGCCATGCATCTTCTGGTTTCAGAGTTGATGTTGATGAAATTTAATCAAAGAGTTATAATATAATTTTACCAATTTATAAAGCAGAAATGTAAATAAGGACATTTTCGTGTTTCATAATTATTTACTTATTTTATTTATTTATTTATTACATTTTATTGCACACAATATACATAAAAAAAGATGAACAGTAAATTTATTGCTACAAAATTGGTACAAAGGCGGCCTTATCACTTCGAGTAATCTCTTACAGGCAACCTACAATTATTATACCTTATTTTTATATATTTAAATCTATCTAGTTTGGAATTAATTCGGGGCCCTTACTCATGAGCTTGAAGCATGGCGCAACCAAAGTGTAGACTGTATAATTTTATGCTATATTGTTTACTGTATTTTACCATTGATCCAACTATGCAATATTATATTTTTGACACAATGTTCAAATATAGTTAATACTAGCTGATTCCCGCCCGCTTCGCTGGCTATTGATTTGGATGTAAACTAAGACTTCTTGTATTGACAAGATTTCTCTTTTATATTTTTAATTCTAAATAGAGAAATATTATGTCAGTCAGTGAATACACAGATTTCCACATCACCTATTAGGTACTGTGTAATGGGTTGCGTTCCCGTTATGTAATGTGGCAGAAACAACAATAGGCCTACACCACGAAAAAATTGCCAGCATATAACTAAGGACAGATAATTAATATATTTTTAAATAATATTTATTTACTTTTCAAATATATCAAATTCGATTTTGTAATCAATTATATTTTTACGTCATCTAAACTTTAGTCGTCAAGGTAACCTGGTAAGACTGGTGTGGTAACCAATGCTATAGTAACTCTTACTTTCATCTATATACACACTAATCATGAAACATCTGTAGCTATAAGGCAAATTGACTTGAAATTTGTTGAAATCCTTTGGGATAGGAATTCAGTAAAATTCGTTTATAGTGGACGTCTACGTCACAATAGAAGTAACTATGTAAAATTTGTAAAATTAACAGATAGTTTCGAAGATTTCGTGAAGAGTCAGTGAGTGGTAAATCTCTTATATATATATATATATATATATATAATATATATATATATATATATATATATATATATATATATATATATATTATATATATCCAAAGACTGTACATACTCTTTAAATATTAATGCTAAGCCAATAAAATATCACTGCTAAGAAGAGACGAATAGCTATATTGCATATAAATTAGTCACCTGGACTTAATTTATGATCTGACTATACTTTTAGCTATTTATTTTATAGTTTTTATATATGGCTGAATGTTTAAAATAAAATTACTTGTCATATTTTAGGTAATCATAAAAAGATTTTTTTACGAGGATTATTTTTTTATTCTTTCAGTATGCTACACCAGTAATACAACATGGCTTTTTTCGTTTGGAACAGTATATTACATTCAGTGTATATATTCTTCATTAATAGTATTTTATTATTTAAATAAGAACATACCTTTTATATCCGACCGACTAGATATAAGCGCGGTAAGACAAACAAACAAAAAATTTTTAGTGTTATTTTTATAAGAATTGATGAAACTACAAAAATATTTGAAAGCATAATGCTTTCAAAGTTATAAAAAAATAATTTAAAGTTCATATTTACTCCATAGTATAAAGGACATGAAATGTTGCTATATTATATTCATCATTCTTACAACGGTTTTAGCGCGTGTCATGACTTCAAAATATTATAGTCAAGGAGGTGGTGATAATAACTAAACATTTTATTTACCTATCCAAAATGTTAAGTCCTCTTTGCACGGAATATAATAAAATTAACTATTATTCATGGATTATTAATGCATTGTATTTTAAACAAGAAAATTATACATCACTTTACTCGATGAAACCATTTAGCTTTAATAACAATTTGGGTTATCCATTACTATAAAGTTATATTCTATAGATCTGGTTATATATTAGAAAGTTTATTAAAAGTAATAATACAAACATCTTTATTACTCTTTTGTTAAATAGATCTTATTCTATTATCTTTCCTATTCATCTCCGGCCCATTAATCTGCTATGTATGTGATATTTTTTACTAACTGTAGTTTTATTCTTTGCACGATATTCACATAATATACTTTTTTATATTTATTCCTTAAGCTCTACGAAATCTAGTTTTAATTTATTTGATTATGTCTAGAAGTCAGATTTTTCATTACTTTGTCCATTCTATTATTTTAAATAGTAGGGTCTACGGAAGTAAGTACCTATTTTTTAACAAGCTCTTACAGCTGTGTATGTTGGCCAAAAGAATATGAGCAGAAAAAATATATTTTATTTTTATAAAATTCTACGTTACTATAGTAAGTAGATCTCATGAAGTAGATCAAGAAATAACAAAGTGTTAGCAAATGAGATTTTCAAAAATGATACTTTTATAGATAAAGACGGCCTCATCCGCGTAGGCGGCCGTCTCGGCACTTCTGGACTTCAGTATAATACTATGCATCCGGTTATTTTACCTCGCAAGGATCATATCATAAATCTTTTGATAGATTATTATCACATAAAACATTTACACACTGCATCTTTGTGCTCGTTACCCGCACCAGAAGTTAATTGCAGTATAAATAGTTTGCTCCATAGGCATTCGCTGTTGGATAAGTTAGTCCAATCTTTTTGGCGTCGGTGGAGGATCGAATATCTTCACGGACTACAGACTAGACATAAGTGGAGCGTTCCTTCCACGCCTATTACACCAGGAACGGTCGTAATAATAATGAATGATAATTCTCCGCCACTCTCATGGCCTTTAGCGATCGTAGACAAAGTTCATCCCTCTAAGGACGGTATTGTACGCGTCTGCACTGTCAAAACCGTTAAGGGAATTTACCTTCGTCCTGTCGTCCGCTTATGTCCTTTACCGTGCCAATAGTAAAGTAATATTTTAATAGGTTAGGTTAAGATTTAAACCGTAATTTAGTATTTTTTGTTATATATAGAAACCCAGTCTCGATTTAATATAGTTCAATGTATTACTATTCCGCTTAAGTTATTTTAGTTATTATTATTATTTAAATTTCTCAATTAAAAGCAATTAGGCTATTAGGCTTAATGGTAGTCTTTTAAAGGTGACCCTTTAAGGGCGGGCGGAAATGGTAACGCCACCTTGTGGCTTTATATTATAATAGTGAATGAGTCAATTATATGTGACATCGCAATCCATTTCCTTCACTCTTCCTTAAACCATGCACACCAGCGCCAACTGCGGCGCCCGGTCATTCAAGCATTGGATACAGCACTAATCGCATCGGCAGAGGACGAAGCCCTACAACTCCGTCTTCAACTCCAGCTTACCGCCCGATCTTTAAGTATTGCACTTCAGGATCGTGAAGAGACATTGTTATAGTCTCCCGCTATTAAGTGGTAGTGCCAAATCGTGACCGCGAGTGTTAATGACGTCTATAGAACTAGCCTGCGTGTTTGAACTTTAACCGTCACGCGCCGTCGACCTTCCTGGATTATCTGGCTGGAGCTGCCCTGGATTCTGAGGTTGGTGCACGCATGGTTCCTATTTACTCCTATTACCCTTGCGAGTCACACATTTCTACAATTTACTGCTCCCCGGTGAGCGTGTCGAAGGTTACTAGAATTGTGTTTTGGCGCCACCAACTATTTATACACCAGCAACATTTAATATTTAACTTTGAAAGAAATATTGTTTATTTATCTTTAACTGTAGACAAAAAAAAAATAAAAAAAGTTAGTCAACCTTCTTTTTTACGGATAGCCAGGGTGAAAATTTTCCTGTTCGGTTCTGTTCCTCGGTCAATCGTTATGTACGTTAGTTCATGTTTCGTTGCACGAATAGGTTCACTGAGCTTTAACTTGTTGATACATCATCTTACTATAATATAAAGCGTTTACTACAATTACGCACAACGAATAAAATAAACTATTATGTTGGAATTCGGTTACTTTCAAGTAGTAATTAATACATATGTAATTATAATAAATCTTTGTTTTAATCAAAATTTACGTTTATTACCTTCTAAATATTTCTTTGACAATATTAAAAAAAAAATACGACTTGTTGGTAAAAAAATATGAACAACAATATGTATATATATCACGATTATAGGATAGGTAATATTTACTGCAAATCAAGACAAGGACAGCTTTACTAATGATCGATTGTTCGAGTCGACCTCAGCGAAGGGACACAGTAAGTACAGTATCTTTCAGTGCGTGTCTTTGACGGCAACAAACTGCTACATGCTATATTATATGAATGTAGTTAATATTTACGTTTCTTTTAGATTTATATTTGAAATGATACAGGGAAGTAACTAAAAAATAAAATAAGCTTTTATAGATGATATTTAACTTTATAATAACATTTCTTTTAAATCAGCAAAACGTAATATAATTGCTGGTCACTGGTCACTTACTGGTCAAGAGTGTGTTTCGATGTTCGCCTACTCCTCCTAAGCCATTTGAGCTAGAGCTTTAAAATTTTGCATATGCATTCAAGAAAGTGTCTCACTCGTTTAGCAGTTCTTTGATGACTTTTGGTGATTCGTGAATGTAGATTTTGATTAAATGGTCAAAAAGTGTCCCATAGGTCAATATATATTTTTTTAACTTAGCAATTCTTTATAACATAACTTTGCTATAATAATTGTAACAGGCGTCTAAGGCGTATATAAAATATAACAAATAGATATTGCACAGGACACCTCACAAGAGCATGCTTTTGTACGTTTTAGTGACGTGTTTGACTGCTACTCGTAATTCTAATAAATTCACCGGTTATTTTTAATCGTTATACAAGTTCCACTTTCACTTATAACAGATAATCTGATTCAGAATTCCCCCAATTGTGTGTTTAATCAACAAATTACGGAAAACTTTTACGTCATTATTATTATCTTTCAGTAAAGTTATCTTTCCATTTTAACATTCATAAATGAGTCAGTGCTGTTTCGTAACTGTAGTCCTAATAAATAGATATTTCCTGTAGCTATTCAGATGAATAAAATGAACGAATGCGGCGTTGAGGACCGCCAACCAACACGCCATGTTCCGAACGGCGGGAGGTGGAGGACGGAGCTACAAATAGCTACGTGGAATGTAAGAGGACGACTGGAACAGAAGATGAATGAATTATTAGATGTGATGGATGACAAAGATCTGGATGTTATTTGTGTGTCTGAGACCAAGCGAAAAGGCAATGATATGTCCGATTTGCCTGACAACCGAGTCGCTTTCTGGGTTGGAATTCCAGAGGGTGAGCGAGGTTGCCAAAGTGTAGGCGTGTTGTTGTCCTCTCGAATGGTTAATGCAATGGTAGAATACAAGGCCATCAACCTGAGGCTTCTTTGGTACTGAAAAGTTGATAGTATTAAGAGATATTAATGGATGGGTTGGAACCGCGCGAAGTGGTTACGAAAGCGTGCTAGGCAAGTACGGTTATAAGAGCTTAAACCATTACCATTACCATTATCTAGTCGCTGCTAGAATAAGAGGTCTCTTTGCAGGTTGGCGCACCCGCACGACGTGTCCAAGGTTGGAGTCGAATGATCGCATAAGAAGCTGGAAGCATTAAGATCCAACGATCACAGAGCAATATCAAGAAAGGGTTTCCAAGAAGCTTGAAAGCTGTGATTCTGGAAATGGTATGGTAAAACCTTAGGAATAGTATGGTGAAACTAGCGACAGAGGTAAGTAAGTAAGGTAAAAGGAAAAAAGGTTTTAGTAAAAAGCGCGATAAATGGTGATGATAGGTAGGAAGGTAGATAGATAGTAGTCCCCTATCTACTGAGACACCCGGCGGTAGATAGTCTGCAGCTGAACTACGGGTCAGCTGCTTAGATCAGGGACTACGGGACCCCGGTACCTAAGCCCTCCGGCAGCGACGCATGCGCTTGCGCGTGTAAACTGCCGGGTTACCGGTTTTGGTGTTGGATTCGTAGTAGTAATGTGGTTAGCTGTAGAGATTCGGCGCTGTTCGTCTGGGTTCCCACAGTTGTCGGGGGCTCGCTGATCTCGTGCGCAGCGAGATGTAATTGACCTGCCTAAGGCGAAGGGCTGCTGCGGTCTTTTACTTCGGGGCTACGAACGGTCCATAAGCAGAGATCCCTTCGGGGGTCACTGCAGTTCGGGTAGCCTCCTGCTTAGAGGTTAGATGGATGAGCTAGCATCTATCCGGTCACCCGACTTTAGTGTAGGGTAGGCTTGCGGCCTGACCGCCTGTCGGGAAGTGAGCGTGCCTTACAGCTCCGGGACCAGCTGGAAACTGGTAGTTAGCCTCTCTGACGTTCTAAGCAAGTTATTGCTAGTGTGAGAAATCACACGGGAAGTAAGCGTGCCTTACAGCTCCGGCACCAGCTAAGAAACTGGTAGTTGACCTCTCTGACGTTCTCAGCAAGTTTTTCTAGTGTGAGAAATCACACGGGAAGTGAGCGTGCCGTACAGCTCCGGAACCTTTCATGGACAAAAGGTAGCAGGGTGGTCGCGATTGGACTTGTCTATGACCGATAGCCTTGCGAGCTTACTAGGCTTAATAGTGCCGTTGTCGGATGACTTCGGAGGTCAGATCTGCCGTACCAAGGATCCATGTGACCGGGGTAAACCTGGATCACATGTATAGCGGCTCAACTTATATGCCCAAGGGGTAGGAGGGGTTGAGCTGCTTTATATATAAACAAATAGGACAATAGAAAGGCAAAAGGGAAGTTGTTCACACGTATTACATGTATTATATATATATTGTTCACAAGTGTTACTTAGTACACTACACAAGAAGAAGGAGTACAGCACAAGTAACGAATTTAAAACTATAATAAATCACTATCCAAATATAATACGGGAGCTAGCCCAGAGCGACGCGGGTTAATGGTACAAGCGCAGGTAACGACAGACTCACTCTGGCGAATGCATGTACTCGTGCGACCGGCGCGCGGCATGATAAAAATATTTACAATATAATAAAATATATGTGCCAGCCACAATCCATAACAATAAAAATCACAATATAGATCACAGTTTTGTTCAATAAAAAAATTTATAAAAAAATATCCCTCACTAATGATATGTTAGTGAGTGGTATTTTTTATTTTACCAGTTTAGTGACGATCCTCAGTTTTTACGGTGAGGTTCAACTTCAGTTGCAAGACCAACTCTCAAAACCCACTAAGACAGTATTAATAATATATTAAAGCTGTTTGTGTCTATTATCATTTAAACTTTTAATAAGAATTTAATTACAAATAAAATCAATCAGCTAGAATAAGTTTTGTTACGTAAATGTTCCGTTAAATTTGTAGATTATTTATATCTTAGTATCTGTACTTAGCTTAAAATAACTTTATTTAAATATTCCATTAAAATATATAAACATATTCTTGTACATGTATATGAGTATAGGAGTAAATAAAATAACATAATAAAACATCTTTAATATACACATATTACACAAAAACATTCAAACATTTATAATTATATTCAATCATCGCTAACTAATATACCATTTTGATGATTCCGACAAATTGAAGATATTATACGGCATATTATTTTTAAATCACCATAGATTTCGGAAACAGGACAACTTGCACAGCAATTCATTAAAACGGCCAATGTGTTTGAGAGTGATGTATGAGAGCAGGATTATGTTTCATCGCGAAGTGTAATTTATGTATTTAAGTGACGTAAATTTATTGTTATTTATTTTATATTTAAAATAGTATTGTTAGAATAACCTGCATTGCATTTTGCAAACGTCACACGCCACAGACTATAAAAGCGGCCGAGTTTGTATGGGCAACACATTTTGCTCGTTGGAGTCTGTAGTGACAGGTTGTGGATTGTCACTGTTGCAATCTGCGGTGTTTTAACAATAATTATTTTTGTGCTGATTATTTTTTATATTTGTAAAATGGAGTATTGTTAATTTCGATTAGATTGTAAGTGAATTGTTGTAATTTAAAGTAAATTTATGTTCATCCTGACATTTGTTCTTTTTTTTTAATACAATTCCACTTCTGACGATAAAAGTATTATATTCTATCGTTTATAAATGGTTATAAAGTTTAACTGTTTAAAATATTAGTAAAACTATAAAATAATACTTGATTAAAGACTCCAGTTGTAATTGTATAATTATTAACAAAAAAGCTATTTTACGATTAGTAGTGTTTTCTTAATATTGACGAGTATATAACTTGAACCACACATTCTATAGTTGTAGTGTTTTGTAGTTTGAAATCCTACATTTGAGTCACTCGATTTTATTAATTATTGAACACTATACCTGACTTTAAATTGTAGGTATTAATTAACACAAAGATGTATGATGTATGTATATAATTTATTGTATATTATAAGCAATTTTATTATCACTTAAGTATATTTGTATAAAAAAAAAACACCTTCAATACTTCCGTAGATGGGTAACGGTAAACAAGTACAATGAGAATCACTTTTGAACTAAATAAAACAATAATTTAATTAATTTTGGAAGTATATTTCATTTGATTATTTTATGTCACATCTGAAAGTAGACACTTTTATAGTAATTTCTATACTTTATTACCATAAAAATTACCATTCAGTTCAACACTTTTAATGGTGCATACATAAAATACTATAATATAATATAATCTATAAGGAAACACAATAACTAAACTAGGTAAAAAGTAATTTATATATAGTATATATTGTTTTTATATTTAAATAATTTTATATCCAATTATTATACTCGTATAATAAAAAATAACTAAATATAAACGTCGTCAAAAACTGAAACAAATATTTTATTTTAGTATTTTAATAAAATATGAAGAGACCAATTCGCTACTAAAAGTCATGAAGTTCTATAGTTGGCACATAAAAAAAACAGAATTTACCATTATTTTCCATATATTTAACGAAAAACTGTCAAAATAAAATAACTTTTTGTAAAGATTCTTTCTTTGCGTCGCTTTCTCAACCTCAATTAAATGTATACACTATACATAATGGTCCATAAAATACGCATTAGCAACAATAAATTCGAATCTTTATTTTAAATGTTTACCTACAGCTTTTCAAATTTTATTATTATCATTTCAACTTACTTAAGTGAAAACTGAAAATAATCGCTGCCAAAATGCCTTGCCTACACTTTGAAAAAATATTTCCTTAAAGTAATGACAACACAACGATTAATAGGAGCTGAATAACAATTTAAAAATAGGCTAAGCTGGAATAAGAAACAAAAAAGTAAGAAAAGTATAGGATTACTATTTATAAATTACAATTATCTCTTTATATAAATTTTTTTGTTTCTTGTATATACTTTCTAAAAATGTAGTTTATGGAAATAATTCAAAATTTTAAAACTCAAAATATAAAAAAAAATATCGTTTCTAGCTTGATCAATTTTTACAGAATGCAAATCGGTCCTATGCAATTTCATGACTATACTTCTTAAACGAACATTTTGTAGAAGTATGTTCATAAAGAAGTTTACTTCAAATTTACCTTTTTTACTTTTGCCACTGACTTTACCTGTTTCACTCAATTACACCAATTGAGTGAAACAGGTAAAGTCAGTGGCAAAAGATAGTATTCTAAAATTATTACTTCAGAAAAATTACGAAGATCGATCGGCTCTGGGATTCTGGATCATACAATATTATATTATGTCTGCTATCATATTTATCGTTTATATTATTGAAATAAAACAAAGTCGTGCAATGAATATTGCCACTTCATTACATAAAATTTACTTTTATTAGTTTACAAATGAGTAAACGATTATAATTTAACTATATTTGGAAGATACACAAAATAAAAGCACGTTATATAATCGGGTAACATTATGTGGCATACTCATAAAGTTACGTGTAAAAGGTACATATTATAAAAAAGTAACAACGACTCAAACACACGAAGTTGTTAATTAGGATGTTAAACAAATAACTTCGTTTATAAAAACGACATCTGGCTGTTACTTATACTTCATTTATTAATACGACTCTTTGTTATTACTTCTTCAGTAAAAAAATATTAGTTAAATAGTTAACTAAAAATGCTCTTCAGGAGTTAACGTAACTTTAACATGTAGACTTCCTGAACAAGAGAATATGTTTGATGTTAAGGAAATTAAGTAATATTTTTAAGGTGTTTTTTTTAGTTTACATATCAATTCTTATAATTATCCTATTAATTAGGGGGCAAAGATGTTTTATCAAAGAATACGAAGATCCTAATTTTATATTTATTTATAGAATATGGTAATATATAAAAATATATGATTTCTTATTTCTACATTTATACAACTTCCCTCTTTAAAATTTACATCTTAACTCGTGACAGATAATATAAAAGACATATGTATTCTCGTTGAGGGCAACGAAGCGCTTCCGTGTTACGACCAACTAAATTTCCGATGACATTTTAGTTGTATACGGGCGCCAGTTGTAGATCATAAAATAAAGATCGTTTTGGTTTGCTTTTAAAAAGTTATAAAATCAACACAAATGCCAAGATATTGCAATTAAAAGTAAAAATTGAAGCGTAGATTAAGGTTATTACGTTATATACATTGAGAATTAAATATAAAATATAAACAATATCTCATAACTATAAATTATGAAAGAATCCTTTCAAACAATTGACTTAGATTGTAAATAAGAAATATATAACTTATGGTGGTTTTTTAATTTATTAAACAATAAACTAAATATTATAAAACAAACAAATAAAAATATCTCAATAACTTACATATCTTATTTTATTGAGCTGAGCGTAAGCGAAGCACTTAACCGTTTGGGAGACCTTTTTTTGTGTTTAGTTATCTCCAGAATGCGACGGGATAATTAGCTTAAAATTTTCTCATGTATGTTTCAGCCGAACAAGGATGTTAAAGCGAAAACAGATTAAAAAAGGTTTAGCCATTCAAAAGTTATCAAGAAAACAAGAGAGGAGAGGGGCTCAGCTCAACACCTGCCGTGCACTGTTGGCGGATCCTAGCAACTTCAGTTTATTATTTTCATTGATTTATAATTCTTTCAATTAACTTTGTTACTTCTAAAGGTATCTTTTTCGTTGATATTGTTTTATTTACCGTCTTAACTTCCAGATAGGATCTTTTTAATATCGACTTTAATATAAATATATTTTTTGTATTGTATTTATTACCTAGATTTCGTAGATTTTCTTAATTATACAAAATTTCATAATAAAAGTTTGTTATCTTCGTTGATCATTAACCAGATTTGTTAACCATGACCATTACCTCATCTTTAATAAAGATAAGGTAAACGACGAAAACCTATACTCCTATTGTTTAAAACTATCCGTTGTTTCTTGTTGTTAATAAAAACATAATGATGTTGATATGTAGTTTTACAATATCCAAATTTATAAACTTTACAGATATTATTGTACAGACTTTACGTTGCATGCAAGGATACAATGTAACCTTTACTGTAAGTATAATAATTTATTTTATATATTATAGTATTATATAATATCTAGTAGTGTATTATATTTGTGTAAGTAGCTTTAAGACTGATACCGTTTAAATATTCATAAATTGAACTCATTCGACCTATTATAAAATATAATTAATATGTTTTATTCAACAGGCATATGTTTGGCTTTAGGAGGAAATTAGCAGAAATGTAATAAAGTCGGAAGGCACATGATGAATGTCAAAGTTGCGTGCGCAAGGGTTCATTTCTTGTCCTGGCCAGGGTTGGTAAACATTGTAAAATAAAATGATACAGTAAGATGTATGATGTCATGTTGTTAGATGTTTGATTTGTAAATATAATAATGGAGTAACAAATAGTAATTTGACGTAAATTTGGTAATCACCAAATGTAATAAACTTATTATATATAAAATGATAACTGATTAAGACGACTTGTAGGAGACTGTTTCTCTAACTGTCAAATAAAAACTTCTTCACTGTATTATTATAATAAATATAAAAGATATGGAATTTGTCCTACCATTAAAGAACGTAAAATTTATTACAGTCATATGACATTAATTTAATACTTCAAGCCGAATTATAATTATACCGACTTCAAGGAATGCCAACAAATTCATGAAATGTGCAACAAGCTGACGTCTGAATAGCCAATAACGTTTTTTGTGTCATTAAATCTTTGTAATTTATACAACGAAAATGTTAAAAATTATTAATGTAATTAGAGAAAAATATGTAATTAGTTAATTATAAAACAGATATTTTTTCTGTTTCTAACAATTTTAATGTTGTTCAATTGCTACTCGTAGATCCCGAATGCAAGTTGAAGACGTTTAACTAGCATTATTAAATATCTATTCCATTTAAAAATATTATTTTAGATTTAAAGAAATAAAAGTTATTTTATAATTTAAATGACACTTCTTAGGTGTTTCTTAAAACACCTGTTCTTTTATTACCTGTGAGCATATTCTAGTAAAATAGTAGATCAAGCATGAAGTGTTAAAAAAGAGTCAGTTACGTACAAATAAGCTCTCTTTATTGCTCCAAATGGTTCGTTTCAAGTCCAAAGAACACTCGAGCTTTGGACACTTCGGTAATCAGCATACGTAGACAAAAAATATATTTGTTAACTAGCTTTTGCCCGCGACTTCGTCCGCGTTTCCGTCGTTTTTCGAAAAAAAATTAGCAGATGTCCTCCCTCATAGTTTTGACGTAACAGGCAGATTCACTTTCGTATTTTAGAAGGGCAATAGTAATATAATATGCCAATCCACAAAACTGTTGAAAAATATAAGTAACCGCAGAATATTATAATATACCCACGCTATACCCACGACTCGGTCAGCGTGTAACTCCTTGTTTTTTATTAAGATAATATATTGCTAATATTTTTAGATCAAATTAAAATGTTTCAGCGCAAAGCTTCTGGGTAGACTATGTTAAGAGTCGACCCGTCCGGCACGTGAACGTAAAGATTCCTAGAATTGCTAACCCGGGAAAGAGCGACGTATAATTGACCATGCGAGAAACAGCTAACACCGAGATCTACTCCAGCAACACGAAAAGTCTGCCCTTGAGCTTTATTGATAGTCATGGCATAGCACACCGATACTGGGAATTGCGTTCTTTTAAATTGGAATGGAAAATTATTTGGTATTATGGGAATTCTGGGAATAAAGACAGTTTCTCCTGCACCGCAACCTGTTAAAATTTGAGCCTCGATTACATTTTGTTGCAACTGGGTTACTTTTAGCCGAGTTCCATTGCAAAGTTGAGGTGGTCTTAAATTTCGGAGCAGAATTATCGGTATGCCAATTTTTAAACAAATTATATGAGAAGGTAGTCCAGGCATACTTAAAGAATTTAAAAATTCAAATTCAAACGGTCTTGATATTGAGTAAAAGTTTCAGATTCTCGAGACAAAATATGACGTTCGCGATCAGCTGTAAGCCGTAATTCCCTCTCAGTGAAGGTTTCGGACTCGCGAGATAAAATATGACGTTCGTGGTCAGCTGTAAGCCGTAATTCCCTCTCAGTGAAGGTTTCGGACTCGCGAGATAAAATATGACGTTCGCGGTCAGCTGTAAGCCGTAATTCCCTCTCAGTGAAGGTTTCAGACTCGCGAGATAATGTATGCCGTTCGCGGTCAGCTGTGAGTCGCAATTCTCGTTGTAAAGCAGTTTCAGCTTCTCGGGATAACGCATGTTGTTCCCGGTCAATGGAACGCCTTAGCTCTCGTTGAGAAGAGCTTTGAGAAGCCCGTGTTGTAGCTCGTCTCGCTCTTTCAGCTGCTAATCGCATCTCTCTTTCTGGAGAGCTTTCATTAGCTCGAGATGTTGAGGCACTAACTCTCATAGAGTTTAACCGATGTGCTCTTTCCTCTTCCGATTCTTGAGAACGCGTCATTCTCATTCTCCTAGCTTGACTCGAAGTTCGAGATAAAGATGGTCGTTTTTTAGGTGGCATCGTTTATTTTATTTTTAATCGACGGTAACTTAAATTCTATTTAGTTACCCAACAAAAAACTTACGTCAGAGGTCCTAACTATAGCTAAGTATATAATAAATAGAATATAAATCTAAGTGCCTATTAAAACTAAAATAATATTCTAATCGAATTATAAATATGTACGTAGGTACCTACAAATTACAAATGAATAAAAAATGAACCTACTTCACTTAAAAATGAATAATAAGAAATACCTACAACTACTGTAATTAATCAAAGTACCTATGCTAATACAAAAAAAACCTTAGATGTTCTAAGTACAGCTGCTATATAATAAAAAAATATAAATCTAAGTGCCTATTTAAACTTAAATACCTAATATTCTAATAGAATTAAACTAAGAAATATGTACCTACCTACCTACAACTTAGGTACAAAAAAAAAAGAAATGAAAATAAAGCTAAAACACGTGTGCAGTATAGGTAGATAGTAGGCAATATCTACCTATACCTACTTCACTTAAAAATAAATAAAAAATACCTATGAATACTATAATTAATAAAAGTACCTACCTACGCTTTTATCTACTCAATACAAAAAAAACTAAACATAAAATGCCCAAAACTAACCTATCAGTAACTAAAAATCTAACAATAATCTAATCTATCTATCTATTATCTAATCTAAGAATCGAATCTAAATCTACTTAAAAAGAAATAAAATAGGAACTATTAATAGTTAAGAATTTAAACAAAACTAAAACTAATTTAGAAAATAACAACAAAAGAAATTAAAATAAACTATTTAAAGACAAAAAGTCGCGCTGATAAGCACGGTTTATAAAATAACAATTATTGTCTGTCAATAAAGTTCAACACTCTGAACGCATCAACAGCCAAATATTGAATGACGCTTGCGCTCGCCTCCCGCCCCTTTTATACTCTGCCGCCGCGAGCCCCGTCGAGCGCGGCAACCGTTACGCAAAAATAATCCTTATAGCTTGATTCACTATTCACGCGCGATGTCTTGTTGGCGTATTTCATGTAAGTAAGTATAAGTTTGGTGTTTCTATACCGATTTCAATGATTCTTTTTTTATTGAATTGGTGCTAATGTTTATTTTTTTTTAATTAGGAATGATGGTGAGCATTATTGGTTTTATAAACGTAAAAGTAAACAAATATAATAAGAAATCTCCGAACTGCTAAGCTATCGAGAGTTATGCGTGTTATTGTGAGTTAACTATAAAAGGTAGATATATGCTGTCTTGGAATATTTTTCGTGTATTTTTATGTAGAATATTTCCGTTATACATAGTTTCTATGTAGCTCTAACCATTAAGGCTGCACACGCGACGGAAGCTTAAAAAATCAAGCAACTTCTCCCATTTTCTCAACATTTCCTTTCACTGCTCTGCTCCTATTCATTGTAGTGTGATGAAAAGTATACTATTACCTGCCCAGGAGTATAAAGAATAATTGTACTAAGTTTCGTTAAAATCCGTCGAGTAGTTTTTTTTTCTATAAATAACATACAAACAGACAGACAGACAGACAGACAGACAAAAATTTTTTTAACTGCATTTTTGGCATCAGTATCGAACACTAATCACCCCCTGCTACTTATTTTGTAAATATATTTCATGTACAGAATTGACCTCTCTACAGATTTATTATAAGTATAGATATAATATCTTCCAGACTTAAAAAAACTAAACTCTCCGAATGTTAATAGCATAAAAATATTATATTTAATGTTTTGAGTCTTGTATTCGATATATATCATATATGTCAATATGATGAACTTCAAACTTGATATTATGCTTAAGGCCAAATAAAGTGTATACAGTAAATTATAAAAGCAAGTCTGTATTAAATGTTATAAGTTAATACTTATTCGCTCATATACCGACTAATAGATTCTACATTTGTAGCAATTGATTGTTTTTGAGTTCGATCTCTATTAAAGTTTATTAATAAAATGCAATTTTATAAATTTCTTTTAGACTACCTAATAATCTTTTACAATTTTCCCTACTATTACTGCCTGAATATATTTAAAGAGGTAGTATTTCTTTACACCTTTATTATTTACCTGACCTAGATGTTGTGTTTACTTATGTATTCGTGTTACAACAATAGTTTCATTTTATTATAGTTTCACTAGCAAAAATGTAAGAGAACATAATAATTTGTAGGTCTTTAGAAGTGTAAATGGTGCTTTACGTTAGAATTTGTCAGTAGTCACTTTAAACTAAGCCTAAACTTTAAGCCATCTGTCAAATATATCACCGTATTTTTCTTTTTCTTGTTATTATATCACAAATCAATTATTGCATCCAGCTGTTGTTAAAAGTTTTATCAATATCTGTCAAGTCATTTATGCACTATGTGGAATAAAAACTATACATGAAAAGAACTATTGTTTGCGATCTGTTTTCAGAAGATGCAAAGATGGCATTTTTTTATATCTAATGAATCTACAGATATTGTCTCATAATATTATTATAATTAAAAACCAATTAAATCATATTCTCTATTATCATTATTAAAAAAATATATATTTTAAAATATATTTGATATCGTGTAGAGATCTTCTCTCACTTGGGAAGCTCCGATCACTGTCTGGTGAAATCTGTGTTTACATATTCCCCACCAACTTTCGAACCACAAGGTGTTAGGCGAGTATGGAAATACAAGTCAGCAGAGTAGGATGAGATGCGGCACTTTTTTACGTCTTATCCTTGGCGGCAGGTCTGCTTCTCTTCTTTGGATCTGTTGAGTTGCGCGGACACTATAACCGATGCGGTAAATCAGGCAATGGAGTATTTTACTCCTTTTGCTGATGTACCCATTGGTAGCAAAAGCTCGCCCATGTTTAATGACGAATGTGGTCATGCTGAAAACCGAAAACATTCGGCATACCTCATTTGGGCTGATGTTCGAAACCGCAAAGCTCCGGATGTACGTTTAAAGAAGAGAGCCTTCAACCAAGCTACAAAGCCTATCCTATAAAAAAGCATTACGGAAGGCTCGACGCGATCAAATCGCTTAGAATGCCGAAAAGCTCTCCGTCAGACCTACTCGCAGTCAAGCTTTCTGGTCTCTTGCCAAATAATCGAGTCGAACTTCTACCAACCCTCACTACCTGCTCTGCTGAAGCCGGATGGATCTCTGGCCCATACAGCGACAGAGAAAGCGAATGTATATACTTCTTTTTTTGCTGATAATTCGCATCTAGACACTGGCAATGCTTCTCCATCACATCTTCCTCACTGCGGTATTTCGATGCCTAAAATCCGCATCTCTAACAAAAAGGTATGGAGAGCATTGTGTCGTCTTGATGTGAATAAATGATGGTATACCAGCCATTCTGCTGAAGACGTACGCAGCTGAGTTGTCTCCTGTATTGACACGTGTGTATCGCCTCTCTTTCAAGACTGGAATAGTGCCGAAATCCTGGAAGCTTGCAAACGTGCAACCAGTGCCCAAAAAAGGCAGCCGTGCTGATCCTGCCAATTATAGATCAATTTCAATCACCTCCATACTCTGCAAGATTATGGAGCGTGTATTGAACACGCGCCTTCTAGCGTACCTTGAAGGTAACGATCTCCTCAGTGACCGACAGTACGGGTTTCGCCGAAATAGGTCCACTGGGGACCTTTTAGTGTATGCTACGCACGTTTTAGGCGAGGCCATCGAGAAGAACGGAGAAGCGGTCGCCGTCTCTCTGGACGTCTCGAAGGCATTTGACAGGGTCTTGCCTGCAAGCATTATAAGCAAGCTTTCAGCATACGGCATATATCCTGGTCTAATCGGCTGGGTAACGGACTTTCTGAACCAAAGATCTCTCCGAGTAGTTGTCGACGGGTGTTCCTCAGAACCTTTGACAATAAATGCCGGGGTGCCTCAGGGGTCCGTTCTTTCTGCAACTCTCTTTCTGCTCCACATTAACGATTTGCTGAAGCCCGGTATCTATGGGTATGCAGACGACAGCACAGTTGTAGAAAGATACCTGCCGAGTAGTCGGGCTAGTAGAGATCAAGTACAGTCAGAAAGAGAAGCCATGGTGCAACGTTTGAGTGACAAACTTCAGGCTGTCTCCGCATGGGGCAATGCCAATCTTGTCAAATTCAACACCACCAAAACGCCGACGTGTCTGTTCACCGCCAAAAGGAGCCCCTTCACCTTGGCTCCTACTTTCCAGAGTGTATCTTTGGAATACAGTGACCGGCTACAGTTGTTAGGCTTAGAGATTTCCTCGAACCTCAACTTTGGTCGGTGTATTGAGTCCAGAGCAAGAGCAGCTGCAGAGAAGCTTGCCGTTCTTGCGAAGGTCCGTCAGTATTTTACACCGGGACAGCTTCTTGTATTATACAAAGCACAGATCCGGTTGTGTGTAGAGTACTGTGGTCACATATTTGCTGGTGCCGCAAAGTCTCATATTGCGGTTCTGGACTCAATTGAGAGGCGAGCAAAGAGGCTTATAGGCGATCCCGAATTGGTAGAAGCAAACCTCCACAGCCTTGAGCACAGGCGTAGAATTGCCAGCCTCTCAGTATTCTATAGGATACATTTTGGTGAGTGTGCGCTGGAATTACACGACTTAATTCCTCCGTCCCCCTTCCATCACAGGACGTCCCGACGCACAGCAGGTATCCATCCTTACGTTGTGGTCATTCCCCCTGTCCGAACGAAGCGCTTTGCTTCATCTTTTTTAATTCGCACAGCGAAGGACTGGAACAGCTTGCCTGCGTCGGTTTTTCCGTCCGAATACAATGTGGGCGTCTTCAAGAGAAGAGTGAATAGGTTACTAAGTTAATGCGCTTTACCATCTAAGACTATATTTTCACTTTCCATCAGGTGGAATGTAGTCAAGCATTAACCTAGAAAGTATAAAAAAAAAAAAAAGATTTCAAATATTAAGCGAAACAAACTTTTATAAAAAATTCCATGTCCAGAGGTGGATTTTAAAACTGTTAAAATATTTATTTTGAAATAGTTACTGTATATTGCGGAAATTGAGTTTAATTGAAACATGTATCGTCTTTATGCTAATTTAATTGAAAAATCTATTGAATAGCAAGCACATACCTAATTACAAACCTATTTTTTGTGTTAAGCTATATTTTACATTCTTAGAATAAGAACTAAAAATATAATTCTGTAAGTATTTAATTATATTATTTTCTTTATTTTATAATATTTTTTATATTAAACAGAAAAGTTATAAGTTTTGACTTAAAAGAAATAGAAAGAAGCATACAAATTTTTTTGTCGTTTCTAAGTGAAATTGTAAAACAACCACAGGTAGGAGTTTTTTAATCTGGGTTCATTCCAAAACCGCTTAAAAATATTTTTTGAAATTATAAAAAATAAAATTATTTGTTGCTGTTATAGCCTAGATAAATAGTTAATACAAAATCCATCTAATATTGAGTTTGTAAATTGGTGACTCACTGTGCACTGCAGTGTAAACATACTTCTGCTTTCTTCATAACAAAATAATTGTCTACGCGGGAATTTAGCCGAACATCAGTGTATAAAGTATACAACAGAACTTTTAATCAATTTGTCTTTAGTGTATTTAATTCAGTTCTCGGCTTAAACGTGTACTTTATATTAAAAAGTGTGTTAAAAAAAAGAAATAGTGCAGTGAACTTGTATTATAATTTTATTTATGTACCTACATCGGCTGTTTTTATGTGGAAACGAACTGGACACTTATTATAAAATTCGCCATTCTGACTATCTGATGGATTGGTGAAACAGTTACACATATTGGCATTGTAATCGTGTAATCGCGCGTTCGATCCCCACATGACTGGAACTTTTTAACAATTTTTTGTCAATTTTTTGAAGAACTTAAGAGTAATATAATTTAAATTAGTATAATGGTCGCAGTCAGTAAGAAATGCAACGCTGTCAAATTGAATTACTTCAACATGTGTCCTGGTCCTGCAAGTTGAAAGCGGTGTTTGAGAAAATGGTAGGTTTAACCGTCATCAGAAACTGTCTGGAAGTTAGATTCAGATACAGTTGTGGGTCACGGCTTGCAAGGCTTTCAGCAAGCATTGGAAGTATTTTAGATCTGCGTGTATCCAACTTTATTATTATCAAATTAGTATTAATGTTTTTTTGTAATTGTTTATTTTTTTTTTTTTTTTGTAATATTATTATTTGTTTTAATTTTTAATTTTTAATTTTCTTTTTATTAAAAATAATTGTTATTTAATTTATTGAAAATATTTAATTTGTTGCAAATGTATAATCATTCATTTTAATAAATTTGAATTGAAATGTAATTGTAATAAATAAAATAAATAAAATGAACGAATGCGGCGTTCCGGACCGCCAACCAACACCCCATGTTCCGAACGGTGGGAGGTGGAGGACGGAGCTACAAATAGCTACGTGGAATGTAAGAGGAGGAATGGAACAGAAGATGAATGAATTATGTGATGATGTGATGGTTGACAAAGATCTCGATGTTATTTGTCTGTCTGAGACCAAGCGAAAAGGCTATGATACGACCGATTTGCCTGGCAACCGCGTCGCCTTTTGGGCTGGGGTTCCAGAGGGTGAGCGAGGTTGCCAAGGTGTAGGCGTGTTGTTGTCCTCTCGAATGGTTAATGCAATGGTAAAATACAAGGCTATCAACCCGAGACTTCTTTGGGTTCGCCTTAAGCTGGGGATAACAAGAGTATTCTTGTTGGCTATTTATGCGCCAGTATCCTTAGCTCCAGAGCGCGAGCTCGAGGAGTTTTGGGAGAGTGTCAGGGATATTCTAAGTAGTGTCAGAGGCACTGAAAAGTTGATAGTATGTGGAGATATTAATGGATGGGTTGGAACCGCGCGAAGTGGTTACGAAAGCGTGCTAGGCAAGTACGGTTATAAGAGCTTAAACCATTACCATTACCATTATCTAGTCGCTGCTAGAATAAGAGGTCTCTTTGCAGGTTGGCGCACCCGCACGACGTGTCCAAGGTTGGAGTCGAATGATCGCATAAGAAGCTGGAAGCATTAAGATCCACCGATCACAGAGCAATATCAAGAAAGGGTTTCCAAGAAGCTTGAAAGCTGTGATTCTGGAAATGGTATGGTAAAACCTTAGGAATAGTATGGTGAAACTAGCGACAGAGGTAAGTAAGTAAGGTAAAAGGAAAAAAGGTTTTAGTAAAAAGCGCGATGAATGGTGGAATGATGAAGTGAAAGACACTGTGGAGTTAAAGAAAAAAGCATTGCTGGATTATAAAACCTCGGGCAAGGATAAAAATATGAGAAAGATAAAAAAAAGAGAGTACAAGCTGCAAAAGCACAAAACGAAAGCATTTATAAAGATGAAGCGTAAAAATCTGAAAGAGATAGGGATGAAAGATTGACGAACAACTTCCGAGAACAGACGAAGCTTTTCTGGCGAGAAGTTAGTAATTCCCAGGGTCGTTTGGTGATGGTGATGGTGGTGGTGATGAATGGTGTGGTTTCGAAGAACGGTGAAACTTTAACCGAGCAAACACACGTTTTGCAGCGGTGGGCGGAATTCTACAAGGAGACGAATGAAAGTGAGGACGCCTCGGCCTCGAGTATCAGCGAAATGCTGAGTTCGGATGTAGCCAATGGTGAAATCAGTTTGGAAAAAGTGGAGAGCGCGATTCGAAGTTTGAAATGTGGTAAGGCTGCGGGAGCAGATGAAGTTACTGCCGAGATGATCAAATATGGTGGACCACGCGTTTTGGACTTGTTCTGGTTTTTGTGCAATTTATGCTGGAAATCAGGTCCCAGACGATTGGCGAGGTGCAGTGATCGTACTTTTGTATAAAGGCAAAGGTTCACAGATAAACTGTGCAAGCTATAGGGCTATCAGTTTGATTAGCTTGGGCGGTAAAGTTTATGTTAAAATATTAGCGAGAAGAATGCAAGAGAGATCTGAAAGGCTGTTGTGGGAGGCCTAAGGAGGTTTTAGACCTGGAAGAGGGTGTATAGATCAGATCTTTTCCCTCCGTATGATCACGGAAAAGTTTTTGGCCCTATACCAAAAGGTTTTCTGTGCTTTTGTGGATTTGGAAAAGGCGTTTGACAGGGTTGTAAGAAAGAAATTATGGGAGATACTGCCCCGATACAATGTGAGTGGACCCTTGCTACATGCTGTAAAGTCTCTTTACAGAGATCACTCAGCCTGTGTGCGAGTAGGAGCTGACATGTCGCCTCGGTTTGACATCCAATAGGGTGTTAAGCAAGGTTGCGCTATGTCAGCTTGGTTGATCAAATTGTATTTGGATAGTTGTCTCCAAGGCGTGAAAGTCAGTGAATGGGAGTCAAAGTAGGTGACCTTACGGTCAATTGCTTGCTATATGCAGATGATGCAGTGCTCATCAGAATGCGATCTGCAGGCATTGGTCACCACTCTGAAAGCTGGGTGTGAAAATAATGGTCTAAACCTGAATATAGATAAGACGAAGGTTCTGATATTTGAAAGAAAGGAAGAAAGATCAGAATGTAAGATCAACGTATATGGTAAGATAATAGAACAAGTGAATGAAGTGGTATATATGGGAAGTATGTTGAGCAGAGACGGAAGATACGAAATGGAAGTGGAAAGACGTATTGCTGCCGGTAACAGAGTCAACAGTGCTTTGGCTGCATTGTTGAGACACCGAAACATCAGCATAGCTGTACGTTTGGCTGTACACAATGCGGTTTTACTACCGACGCTATTATACGGCAGCCAAACGAGGAAGAATTTAAGAAAGATGAATGCTGTGGAGATGCGATCTACTATAAGAAGAACGTGCTCAGGTGGTTTGGATACGTCGAACAAATGAGTGATGAAAGAATGGTAAAAAAGATTTATATAGGAAAAATGAGCGGTAAGAGAGACGGGGGGAGGCCTCGATTGACCTCCGAAAACGCAGTATCCATGATACTGGAGCAAGGTCACGTACAAAGCATGAGAAACCCCGGAGGGTATGTATGAAGAGGTTGATGTTTGTGACCGAGGCGAGAGAGGTATGCGGGGACCATAGCGTTTGGCACTCCGTCGTCTCTGGCTACCCCGCAAGGGATATGGCGTGAAGGTAAAGAAATAAATAAATAAATTGTAAATTGTATATATAGTTATAGTTTTGGTTAGATGTATTTTTAAAATTAGCTGTGCCCAAGACCCGTTTGGTCCGAATTTTTATTTTGCAGGCCGATATTCAACCATTATAATTTTACAAGCCGTAATTATTTAATTAATGTTTTAGGCATTTCAACACTACATTTTTTTTATTGAACCTAATAAAATGTTAATAGGGCGCATTTTTTTATTGGATATAGGAAAACCATTGTCTTGGCTTTTATTTGTTATCATGCATTTTTTGTTTACAAATTCTCATCAGTTTTATCATATTTACCTATCTTTGATTAAGTTTTCTTCAATAATAGAATATCTAAGTTATAAGTATCTGACGTCCTACGAGTATAACAAGATTTAGTATTTTGTTTTGTCTTCGGATTTTTATTACTGACTTTAATGTTTTATTTTAAATTTAGAACATGTTAAAATATATTGAAGATTTTAATGATCATTTTGTTTTTCACTTTTCAAAAAAAAAAAATATTAAAAAAAAACATTGAAATAAAATATTTTTTGGAGTATTTGTAATAAACTGTGTGTTTGATAATTTAAAAATGACACTCGCACAATATAACCTATACCTATAAAATTGAAATGACGAACAATCTTCTAATGCCGTCTTTTATATACTCGTTAATGCTACAAAGTTAGGAAATTTGAAAGACTAATTTAACATTCCTTTCCGTTTTACAAGTTATTTATTTCCGTTATACAAGTTACCATTTATTTACATTGCTTGTTTCTTTACAAAACATTGTCAATATATAGCACTTCAATGTTATGAGCACTGCGAATCGTAACATAAAATTTTAAAGCTAGAGGGTCGAATTCTTTTAGAACGTAAACTGAACCTATCCCGGACTGGAATAAACTTTGGATAAACAACTAAAATCGTCTTATATTGAATATACTTATTTTGTTACGCTTGAAAAGAGAAACACCACTCTTATTTCTATGGTCATATACCTTTCTATCGCCACAAAATATTATTTACACCATTTTGTATCCTATCGCTATTAACCTGTCTTATATCCTGCACCAAGCTCCCTTGCTTTAGTAGCTGTCTTTGTCTGGTGGAAATATGTCACATTTAAATATCATCTTTTTAATACAGCCTTTTAATTTAGTCCTTTTCAAGTCATCCTTTATTCCAACATTCTTAATTCGGTCTTCCTTCTTCTATTTTCTGGGCCCATATCCAGCCACCCTTGCGTTTTCCATTTCTAACTGAAGCTGAACTCCCTCTATTAATGTGTGTTGACGATATTGGCACAATTTTCGGATATTGAATTTTAATTTAATGCCTCAGATAGCTCTTACGGCATCTAACATACTATAACATATAGTGCTACTATAACAATTAATGCTACTTTAATATTATGTTAATAAGGCTACAATATAAAAGAAATGATAAAAAAAATCTTGCATACTAACTTACAAGTACGTTTACTTACTTAGACTTGTTTCTATTGTGTGAATATATATATATTCACATTATATAGATCAACAATATATATATATTGTTGATCTATATATCTGTATAGATCAACAATATATATATATATTGTTGATCTACATAATCCATATTATAATTTAAGTTCCAGTTAACTAAAAATTTAGTTCTTTATTTAACTCACAAATGATTGATAAAAAAAAGCGATTGTATAATCCTGTTTCTCATATTAAATAAATGATTAATCGAGAAAAAAAGTTTTCTTTATTATTATTTTTGCACAATTATATATAAAAATGTATGAACAGTGGCTTCTAAATTATAATACATTTTCGACAATATAATTATTTTTTTTGGAATTGTGTTTTAAATAATCGGACAAATACTTTCCTCGGAACATTGATTACTTTGATTAGGCGGAGAAAGTACGTTACGGTTATAATACAAGTGACGCTTTGTATGCATAATTCTAATACATAACTTTAATGAATTCTTTTATACTGTATAATGATGCACAAAAATACAATCACAGCAAAATAAAAATATAAAGGTACACATCACTGAGTTCAATGGACAGGGCTTTAATAACGCTCTGGGGTAGATTTATCTGTACATTCTGTCACACCGTATCCGATTTATTAGATAAGTAAGAAACAAATTTTAAAATTTGTTATTAAATATATTTGATTAATATCAAGTATTTTGTACTTTTTGAAATAATTTACATTAAATAGTTAAAAATATTTAATTCGGAACATGTCTTAAATTTTTTGTTTATCTTTGAAATATAGGAAAAGGAATAATTTCTACTTATAATAAAATTATAGATGGCCGATGTATGAATGTAATAAGTTCTAATCTATCTACTACTATTAACATTCTAACAAATAAACTAGACTCTGTATACTGTATCATTTTAAATAAGAGTTATCGTCCTCTAATATTAGTCATGACAGTGTGACTGACAAGCTGTAATCCTCCATAGCAATTTTTTTTCTCGTGGATTATCTTGGTCGCATCGTCTATGCACGACTAAAAAATAGAAAACCGGAATATACAAAGGTTTCCAGAGATTTAAATTCGTTTAAATGTAGTATGAATAAAAAATATGGAAAACATTTAACATTAGTTAAACCTTAAGGTCAATGGCATCTGTATTTAAAAATAAATCATTGCATCTTTACGAATAGTTATTTAACTTCTGAATAAAATACTGTTATTATTATTTATCTATAAATGTAAATAAAAATAACACAATTAAATGGCAATAATGTAGTAAAAATAATACAAAACCACTAAAATTGTTCTATTACGAACTGACAGGTTAAAAGTAGTGTTCCAGTTCACTTCTATTTCTCGGTCAACAGTTCTACACATCCGTTCATGGTTTGTTGCACGAACTGGTTCACTGAGCTTTGACTTGTTGATACAGCGCCCTACTATTAAGAATTTACTATAATTACATTGAATGAAATAATTTAAAATAGCAATTCGATTATTACTTAAAAATAATAATTAACTCAAAGATAATTAAAATAATTCTTGGTTTTAATAAAAATGTCTTTGTCAATATTTTAAATATTTTACGACTTATTATTAAGAAAATATCTACCGCAGTATGTAATATATGACGATTATAGGATAGGTAATATTTACTGCAAATCAAGACAAGGACAGCTGTACTCATGATCGATTGCTCGAGTCGATCTCAGCGAAGGGACACAGTAATTTGTATCCCTTAGTGTGTCTTTGACTGTGACAAACTGATATACGCGTATCCTATATAATATGAATGTAGTAAATATTTATAGATTCGTCAGCTAATTTTATACATATATTGAATTGAATGTTTAATGTAATAATATTAATAAAATATTACAGTAATTATCTGTTACTGTAAGTCTTTCTTGGTATAATAGTATACATAATCTTCCTAGGTAATATGGATAATATAAAATAAAACGTTACAAGTTTAAGGCAATTTAATTTCAGTCTTGAGTTAACTTTTTGATCTACAATAAAATTAAATATTTTGCTGAATTCAAAGTCATAGATTTTTATTTATATTTATTTATTTTTTTATTATTATTTTTTTAATATAAAGTTACCATAGACTTGTAGTCCATGCCATTTTTAATTTGTTTTATAATTTTTAATTTGATTTCTTTTTTTTAGAGATTTTTGCCTGTGTATTCAGGCACAAGATTTACTTTAAGAAATACATAAATAAATATTCTATTCAATTGTGGTTCTTAATTTTTTTTTTCTCGGGGTCCTTATTTTCTTAGGGCCCAAAGTACGTACTCTTCATTGTTTGTTATTTGTCTGTTTCGGTTAATTTTGTTATGACCTTCTGGTCTCGGTTGTGTATTGCTAATTTCAAGTTGTAATCATTTATTGTCTTGTCCGTATTTATTTTGCTGTCTTTGATGAACCTCGCCAGCGCATCTTCTTGATGGTCCGTGTAGTAAACAAACGTCCTGATGTGTCGGGAAATGGCTACTAGCGCATGATACGCTGTCATGGAGTGGGATGCTCTTTCCGGTTCTTTTTACTACTATTGTGTTTTCATAATATAGATTTTTATTTGGATAAGAGTGAGTTTCCAATTACACTGGATCACCGAAATCATAGGAAGAGGCTTATTTTATATTTTAAGATGGGGCTCCATTGATCCGATATAGAACAAGGACATTTACATAAACCCTTCTCTTATAATTCACAACACATACTAAATCTAAACCAAGTTTGAATTGAGAGATTAGGAAATATATTTGGTAATGCCTTATTCAAGTGAATTTAAAATGAAACGCGCATATTCGAACTATATATTTAGTGTTTGCAAAATGCGGTTAGATTTGCGCATATAAAGAGAAAAATAAGAAAGTTATTAACCGGTTCCTACTAAAAATCTTATTGGTAACTAGCTAAAGTCTTTGAAGATTATACATTCTAATAATAATAACATTTCTTTATATATATTTATCCAACCGTTATGAGAATATTATACAGAGTAAAGTGGTATAGGAACGTAATGGAATAACGTTTAGCAGATATGTCCCCCTCCGTCGCTTAGAATACACATTAAAAAAGTGTGAGCACTCTAATATATTTCACATAACCCGGGTTTTGCGTTTTTAAATCATGTATTTATGGTATATGTGCAAAAAAACAGGTAATTAAATCTATAATTTTTACTTATCATATGATGGATTATGAATTGTCTTTGAATAGTAGTACGACATCGTGTTACGTTTAATTACAACTACCCTCTCGTTTACGCAAGCTTAAAGTATTATTCATTTCAAGTTAAAACTTTGTTATAGGCTTTACATAAAATTTAATGTACACATTGAAATTTTACAACGACAAACAAAAAGCCACTTTTATATTACGAAAGTTTACTTTATTTGAAATTAAGTGACACATATAAACATTTTAAACTTTTAAGTCTTCTGGATTAGGAACTTTTATAAACGATAACATAAAGTGTTTTTTTTGTGTTTTTACGATCTCGACATCCAAAACACTTTGGTTTAAATAACTATGGTTTCATTAAAGTCTTATCCATTAAACAGAGGTACACAAAAAATATGTATATAATATCTAAGATAAGGTACTCGTATGTTACACATAAAACAAGAAAAGTGTTCTAAATATTTCTGCAAAATTTTAAAAATAACAAATTAAGTAAGTTTAAAACTATTACTGGAAGGTATCAGAAATTATCAACTTCTTAAGATGTGATAAAAAATCCATTGCCAGTGAACTGACTTTTCTTAAATATGAAATCAGATACTATGAAGGAAACAAGCATCATACAACATTTATATTATGAATAAATTATTATAACTTTTATATTAACAGAAAATTAGCAGCTACTATTTTGATGTTAATAATCTTATAGAATATACTTATTATTATATATAATCCGAAAGATATTTCAAATATTTTCTCTTCATATCAATATAACAATAGTCACAATAAATATATCATAAATATTAAAATTCGAAATGAAATAATTTACTCAAGTCTCTATAAAATACATTTTATCATTAAGATTTTTATCTATCATATATTTTAATAAAACCTCAAACAGAAGTAATTAATACGACATTCATATAAGTTATAAAAAACATGAAGTCAGCATTTATTGCAAGTTCCTTAGATTTTCCCGCTTATTGGAAAAAGAGGGCTTTTGACTATAGTCAAAAGCCCTCTTTTTCCAAAAGCCCTCTTTTTCTAGTAAAGTTATAACTTTACCAATATTGTGGTGGAAGCTTCCGGCAACACGCTACTGAGAACGCGGTATTACTACATAAGGTACTTTATCTGTTTTCTGGCTATATTTTTTTTGAAGCCGAAAGCTGAAAGTTTCGTAAAGCAACTAATATACAAGTAGGTTTTACGTACTCTATTTTTTGTAGTAAGTAACATCGACTAACAAAAGATAACTAGATATATATTTATCATCGCATTGCAAGTTGCAAAATTGACTGTACATAACAAATAAATGGATATGCGGTTGTAATTAAAAAAGTGCTTATCCAAAATCCACCAATTAGTTCGTAATCCGGAACTTTTGGTAACATGAATGAAACTTTATAATAAACTACAATTTCATTTAATAGTCACAGCTTCGAGCTCGATTTATTGGAATGATTAATGTGTTTAATGTAATATAATAAATTACATTTTTATACTGTTTATTTCTTGAACACGGTGCTGCACTTCGCATATTTAGGTTACGCTTACATTTTTAAATGTTCCAATCCAAGAAAAATATATGATTTTTATCTGAATCGATCATTATAAAGATTGACTATTCATTTTTCTTTTTTAATCTCAATCCAAGAAGTCTTTTAAGAATTTACCATTGAGGAACTTTAAAAAGCTATGACAGCTTTTCAAATCTTCGTGTGATGATCACATAATTATCAAATTAGTCCAAATCAAAATCCAAAAATATTTATATTCTTTTTAATTTACCTTTAAATTTTAGACATTCTAATGAAACAAATAAACAATAAAGTGTAAAATGTTTCGTCACTGACAGATTTCAAAAATATGATCACTGTCAAAACGTCTCGTTTTTTCAGTTTCTAACGAGACGGATTCTAGAGGTTAGTGTCCTGCTCGTGTCAATATTCCTCTAACACTAAATTAATTTCAATTGTTATTAAGCCTAATATGATTAAAAATATTAATAGATATTCAAGAATGAAATTTAAATAGACGAACATCATATATTTTTTTATATATTGACTACAGAGTTGACCCCATTAGTACGGATAGTAGATATGGATATAGGTAACATATTTTTTGCGCAATTACTTATATACAGGATATATAGCATATACACTAATGGACTTAGAAAATCATGAAAAAAAAAATATAGAAACAGAAGTTTTTCATTTTTATAGTATTCAAGATTGAGTTTTATCTTAAATGTATAACCAATTATTGGCGAATAATAATATAGTCTATGTTTGATTCGTCGTTGTCTGCTTAACTTCAGATACCTATTACTCTTTTTAAATGTTATGATAGAATTTTATCGAATATACAGATTTTCCCATAATATTTGGCTTCCTACTTTAGTTCCGCGATAAGTATATTATGTGAATATATTTGCGAGGTAGGAATATGCCATCGGAAACTTAGAATCTGTGATATAAAGTCATAATTATTAAAACATTATTATAATTTAAGTCATTTCGATACAATCTTATATATAAATTAAATATATCGTAATGCATGTTTTATTTTTAATACTTTTTGTATCTAATGACTTATGTATTGTAAAAAACTAACTTTGTTGTTGGTATTATAACAACAAATACATAATAAAATTATATCTAAGAAAAACATTTATTCAACAAGATTTACGTTTTCCGTCCATTCAAGTGTCGTGGGTATATTATTCAATTTCAGAAACTCCAGTGTCGGCTTTATTTAAATAACCTCCGAATATATGAGTATATAATAAGATATTCAGGGTTAATTTTGGAATTGCGATATTAGTAGTAGAATGGTATTTATATTTAAACGATATTATTGCTGCAATAAATTATTATTTTGGTTTAAAGAGTCATTGCGGATTTCTGTTCTTATATTAAAAATAAAATAGCTGATGTAAACCAACTGAATTGTCAGGACTATTCTTATATTGTACTTTATTCAATAGTTATTTAGCAGTAAATGTGAGACGAGTGATATGTATTATGTCCCCTGTGATATTACAATGCCACCTGAAGTAGTTTTGAAACTTTAAAATTATGTTCTATGACAGATGTCTTACTATATAAGTAATATATATTTGTACTTTATTATATAAGTTTCTACTTATATAATAAAGTACAAACTTAGTTCAAAAATAAATGCTAAAAACATATATCATTTAGTTTTGCCATGCATTTTCACGTTTTATGGTTGATTTACTTATATATAAATTCATTATTGACGGTAAGTTCTTTGCCAAACATTTTTTTATTGTCAAGCTAACAACGGATGAGAAAAGTTCATCTAGGACCTCAAAAGAGCCGGCGACGGAAACTAAGCAAATTTACTCAAAGAGTTATAATATAATTTTACCAAATAATAATGCAGAAATGTAAAGAAGGACATGTTCGAGTTTCATTATTATTTTTAAAAATTTAAATCTATCTAGTTTAGAATTAATTCAGGGGCCTTACTCGTGAGTTCATCAGCTTGGAGCATAGTGGAATCACGGTGTAGGAAGTAAATATTGTATCGTAACCGACCTAAAAACTTTGTAGATGCCTTTTAAATACTATTGCTAAGCCAATTAAATATCACTGCTAAGAAGAGAAGAATTGCTAGATTGCATACAAAAATAATTTAAAGTCGCTTGGACTTAATTTCTCATCTGACTATACGTTTAGCTATTCATTTTATTTTTTTATATAAAGGCTGAATGTTTATAATAAAATTATTTTTCATAATATTTTGTGTGACTATAAATATAAATATTTTTTTACTGGGATTATTTTATTCTTCCTGTATGATACACCAGTAATACAATATGGCTTTTCTCGTTTGGTACATTATTTTATATTCTGTACATATATTCTCCATGAACAGTATATTAAAAAAACATATGTTTTTGTATCCGACCGAATAGATATTAGCACGGTAAAATAAACAGACAAAAAACTTTGTAATTTTTTTTTGTAAGTATTGATAAAATTGATACTTATAAAATATTTGAAAGTATATTGTTTTCAAAGTTATAAAATAACTTGTTAAAGTGAAAGTTCATATCGTTGGTTTAATACTACACAATATAAAAGACATGAAATGTTGCTATATTATATTCATCATTCTAACAACGGTTTTAGCGCGTGTCGTGACTTCAAAATGTTATAGACAAGGAGGTGGTGATAATAACTAAACATTTGATTTACCTATCCTAAATGTAAATTTTTCTTTGTATGGAATATAATATAAGTAACTTTTGTTCGTGGATTATTAATGTATTGTATATAAAACAAAAAAAAAAAAGATTTAAGTGATAAAACCATTGCGCTGGTAATTTTATTTGAAAGGATAGATTTTTTTCAATAACAATTGGTGTTATCCGTTAATATAAAGTTATATTCTATAGATCTGGTTATATATTAGAAAGTTTATTAAAAGTAATAATACAAACATCTTTATTACTCTTTTGTTAAATAGATCTTAGTCTATTATCTTTCTTATTCATCTCCGGCCCATTCATCTGCTATGTATGTGATATTTTTTACTAACTGTAGTTTTATTCTTTGCACGACATTCACGTAATATACTTTATATTTATTCCTTAAGCTCTACGAAATCCAGTTTTAATTTATTTGATTGTGTCTAGCAATTTGATTTTTCATTATTGTGCCTGATATTTTCTAAGGAGAGTAATTAATCATTTATTTCGTTATAATATAAAATTACTGAGATAAAAACATTTTCTAAGACAAAAAACTCATTAATTTATATTTTTTAAAACTTATTTTATAACAAGCTCTGTAGATATGTATATTGGGTAGAAGAAAAGGAACAGAAAACACAAATATGTTTTTTTTATAATATTCTACGTAACTATAGTAAGTCATTATCCTTAGTCCTTTTTAACTAAAATCTGAATACATACTTGTCTTTATTTCACGGGTTTACCATCTTCCTGATAATGATTTTCTCATAGATGTTATAACTTATTATATTACTTCTTCAACTTCTTAAGTCACCTATATGGTATCCATAAAACGGTCTCCTCCAATTTAAAAATAAACACATCGGTCATTGGTATTAATAATTTAAAAAAATGTATTATAAAATAAACAATAACTTTTTTCTTTATTACTTGAATAATATTTGAGCAGTGGTTTATATCTTTAGTTAAACTTGTTGATATAACGATAGATGGAATATTATATAAGAACTACCAACATTATATATCACCAATATAAAAGCAATTTCCTCGATCTCATGAAGTAGATCGCGGAAATAACAATGAGATTTTCCAAAAATAATACTGTGGCATTTTCCTAAACACTTATCGAATCCATACAAATTCAAACTCAATTCAGTCCTTCAATTATATCAAATAAATTAGACAGCGCGAGTGAGGAACGCCGAATAATCGTTCTTCCAATAAAGGAATCCAATTTCCATTCTGCGAAATTAATAAGAATATGATCCTGAGACCAGTTGGTTATTATTAAGTATATTGTTTTTGTTCTTTTAATTAAAAAATAACTTAAGGAGCAAACAATTTATGAAAATAACTAATTTAATTGTAAAAACATATGTCATTTTGTTAATCACATAGTATTTGAACGGTATCGCGTTATGAAAAATGAGGGAAAGTTTAGCACACCATACCGACTTTTTAACAAAAAAAAAATGTAAGTTATTTATATATTTGTCTAGGACGTAATACAGTGTGTTAAAACTTTGAACTTTAAATAATTTTATATTCACCTAACGTTGATCATGATATTTATGATTATGCTACCAATAAAAAATGATACTCTTGTTACCTGTATAATATCAATATAATAATTCAATAATTAAATATAATATTTCTGTATATATAATTAGTAATAACTACTATTACATGGAATGGTTCGTATGTTTTTTATGAAATTTAATTAAGTTAAAAATACAATTACATTTTAAAATGTGTGGCAAGAACGACTGAACGAAAAAGTCATTCCAACTTTTCTTTAAATATATAAATATATATAATTATATCTTTAATGAAAAGTTGGAATGTTATTATATAACATTAAGCAAAAGCTACTTAACATGTGCTTTAAACAAACAATGGCATGGCAGATAATGCCATTTAGTACCAAAGTTTTATAGTGAGTGTTTATTAAAAGTAATATTTTCTTGCCTAAGTCATATAAATATATTTACTAAATATTAAAAACAAGTTAAGTTTTCTTGTAAAACCATATCATATAATCGTATCATAGGTATCATCGTATCAATCGTATCATATGTATCATGGCACCTATGATACGATTTATATAATTAAATATAATATAATAATTGTATGCAAATTGTACGTAAATGTCTAATGGAAATTTCAATTAAATGAATTCAACTCAGTCATATTTCATTTTCTACCATCACAATATTAAATTTTCTTGTATTCTTTATGTAAAACCTCCAAATAGCGGTATTTTTGTCTGCAGTAAAATAACTGTGTAACTTTGACGTTCTTTCATTAGATATTCAATCTTAATGATGCATTAAAAATAACGAGTTTTACCGATAGTAAATATAAATTTCATGTGCTTTTGCACATTAATGGAAAGTTTTGATGAATAAATTTCATAAATCTTAACTTTTATTTAGTTTCAATAATCGTTTATTCTGTTGATCAATCATATTATTGTGTATAATATTGTTAGTTCGTAATTTTGATTTATCTGTGTTATAAACTTGCACCATAACTAAGCGTTATTTAAATATTAAAATATTGAATAATATCTTCAGATAAACACTATTTCATCAAGGGCTCCCGTCTGCTAAAATATTAAGTTCTCTAAGTACGGATTATATCTGGAGAGTTGTTGATAGTCTGCGGACAAATGCTTGAGACAAGTCGAAACTCCAATAAAGTATTAACTGAACAATGACTCGAGTGATGAATGGATGGTTAGTAATTCGAACTTTGAGATGAAAACAGCTGACTCCTATAACAACTGGCGAGGTCGTAAAAGTTTTGGCTATTGTTACGCAATCTTTATGTGTTTTTAAATAAACGATAAGGTTGATATGTTTTATTTTACTTTTTATATTTGAATGTATTTAGGAAATAGATACAGATATAAATTCATGTATTATATCTTAATCATATAAATAAGAATATAGTTTTATATTAATAAGTTAATGGAGAAATATTTAATAAGAAGGGTAAATATTATTTATAATTTACAAGCTTAATATTAATAAATGACAGGTATTTATAATGTTAAGATTTTATTTATTAATCAATTTAAATTCATACAATTGAATAAAAAAATTATATAACGATATATATATTAAATATATTAAAAACATAACATAACAAATATTTGTTTAAGTTAAATATTAAATAAACATAAGTTTGGATCAGAAGTATGAATTTAAGAAGTAAACAAGCATTGCTTGTTTTGCAAAGAAAAGGGACAAAATAAACAAACCTTACACAACTATACCTTCTATCACATATACACCGTATCCTATTTATCGGATAAGCAATAATAAACTTTATTTATACAAAATATTAAGCTCAACATTTTGAATAATATATGATTAAATTATAATAAAATTTTTGTGCTCTTTTTTAATAAATTAGATTTTATTAAATTTAAATTTTATTTATAATTATTTATATTAAACAGTAAAAGTATTTAATCTAGAACATGTCCATTACTTTTTATTGTAGCTATGTAACACGGGAAAAGCGTATTAAATTTCTATGTATATTACAGTTATAGATGGCCTATATATGAATATAATCAGTCCGATATCTATGTGATGTTTAAGAAAGCTAAACCAAATATCAATAACACTGAATCCTATTAACAATCTAAGCATTAAAATATGTTGTTGTAAATTGGGGTGTGTTATCTTCTCTTAATATTAGTCATGACAGCGTGACTGCCACGCTGAAATACCACGTAGCATAAGTTTTTCTCATGGATTATCTTTGTGTATGCATGACATAAAAATAGAAAACCGAAGTATACTAAAGTTACAGGAGATTAAAAGCCTCTTAAATATAGTGTGAAAAATATATTTGTATTTCATATTAATTTATTTAAAAATCAAGGGATAAAATATTTTATTTCTACAAATAATTAATTATACACCGACATTATATGTAATATTTATATTCAGAATGAAATATTTTTTATTTGTACATAAAAAGCTAACTTACTGTAAATGAAAAAGGCATAAAGAAGTTAGTCAAAATATTTCATCAACCCGATGGTAATGGCGATAATGTAGTAAACATAATACAAAGTTCTTTTATGGCTTATTTTTAACATAATAACAAACCAACAACTTGTAATATATTACGATTAAAGAAAAGGTAATATATGTTGCAAATCAAGAAGAAAAGAATAAGAAGAAAATAGGGAAGAAACAGTAATTTGTATCTCTAAGTGCCTTTAACTGCGACAAACTGCTGCATACAATTATATGAATGTAGTAAATAATCTTAGATTCATTAGTTAACTAAAATTATAAATATTTATATTCTGATTTTAACTAATTTAAATCTTAGATCAATACTAACTATATTGTAACGGTTAATTTTTACTGTAAATTTTACTAAGTGTAATAATAAGTAGTCGTAAAAAAACTTACCAAGTATGACTAGCATCACAATATAGTTTAATAAGTAAACTTTTTGATCCATAATATTATTTATTTTGCTGAAAAAATAAACATAGATTTTGATGTGGGTAAAAGTAAGTTCCTAATAATACTGGATCAACGGCATCATAGGTAGAAGCCTATTATATCCTGAGTTGAGGCTCCAATGATCCAATATAGAACAATGATATTTACATAAACCCTTCACCATAATTCACCGCACATACTATCGAATCGAAACCAAGCTTGATTAGATAGAAAAATAAATATATTTGGTAAAGCCTTATTTCAGTGAATTTAGAATGCAACGTGCAATGAACCACATATCTTGTGTTTTGCGAATAGCAGTTAAAATTGAGAATATGGAAATAAAATAATGAAGTTATTCTGGTTTCATTTATAACATAAAAAACCTTGACATAAAACATAATTTAATAATAATAACGATTCTTATTAATCAGCTAAGCTTAATATAATATATTAATCCAGCCGTCCACAATATTATACAACGTAGCAGATATGTCCCTTCCGCCGCTTAGAATAAACATTTAAGAAAATCTGTAAAAATTGTAATATATTTTACACGATTAACGTTCTGCATTTTTAAATATATTAATAGGTACAAAGGAAACATGCAGCAGCCTTAATAAATAGTAAGATGTCGATCGGACAGTATTGGATTAAGGTACATTACTACATAAAACATAATTTACACTAACATTCAAATTTTACTACTACAAACAAAGTGCTATTATGTTCCGGCAGACCATAAGCTTACTTCGTTTGAAATTTACGAAGAAAAAACTTGTAAAATTTAAAACGTTTTGGATTAGTAAATTTTATAAACGATCCTTTTATGTTGTTTTTATGTGATTGATTATTTAACGATTACGGCATCCAAAAACCTTTGGTTTGAAAAAATATAGCTTCATTAAAGTCTTATTCATTAAACAGGGGAATACGAAAAAAAAATGAGCATAATGTCCAAGACAATGTATTTCATTTATTAAACAAAATAAAGTTTCTAAATATTTCAGCTGTAAAGTAACAAAATTGCGTAACTTTAAACTGGATAGCATCAGAAATTAGCAACAAATTAGCATTAATATATTCGTAACATTCGGCGATATTAAATATCGAATTTTAATATAAGTTCAAACACAAGTAACTAAAACCACATTTATATAAGATATAAAGAACGTGCCTTAGATTTTTCGGTTTATTGGAAGGAGCTTTTGTTTGTCTTTACAAATATCGTGGTTGAAGATTTCGGAGACGGATACTAAGAGCGCGGGATTGCTATAAGGTATTACTTTTCTGGCTACATCTATTTCGATTTTTTCCCCCGGAATATTATTTATTTTTTTATTCTTTATATGTTTTGACTAAAACAAATATAGATTGTAATTACTTCAAAGTCTTTGCAATAAGTAGCAAAAGTTAACTAAAGGATAACAAAATGTACATTTATCATTGCATTGGCAGTATAGTCAGCAATTTAATTTAATTTATATTTAATCACAATCTCATTTCATACTGACAGCTCTTGGAGTTTGATTGATCAGAATGATTAATATTATCAATTTAATGTAATAAATTATATTTTTAATTATTAATTTATTGTTTGCGGTGCTGAACTCCGCATTTAAGTTTCGCTTGTATTTTTATTTGTTACAATAAAAAAAACATGATTTTATCTAAAAGGTCTAATTCTGTAGTATTAAAAATTTGGGATTTTTCTTTCTATAAGCCCAAGAAATTTATAATTATTAAATTTTAAAAAAGATAATTAGCTATGATAGTTATCGAATCTTTATGTGTTGCGATAATTTGTCCAAATTAAAACAAAAAAAATGTTATGCTAAATTATAATTATTGTCCATTTTAAATAAATAATACAATGAAAAATGTTTCAATATGTACAGGATTTAAAACTGTGACTATTGTGAAACCGTCACGTTTACTCATTTTTGAGGCGAGACGATATTCAATAGAACTCAGGTTCAACGATAATTTCAGTTACTTGGAAATTATTTTAAATATTGTGATAGAATTTTATCGAATATACAGATTTTCTAACAATATTTTGCTCCCCAACATAGATCGGCGCACACACGCAATAATCCAAAATTATCATGTCAGAACTTCAGAAACGGTAATATAAAATCATAAATTTTTAAAACATTATTATACATAGTTTTGATTTGAAATGTATTTATTTTGTTACTTCAGTACAAATATGTAAATTGATTATTTATGACTATTTGTGGTGTATAACATAGGTTACTTGTATTCAAAAACATTTAAAGAACTTTCATGATAAGAGGCAAAAAACACATTCATCGGAACATGCATTTAGAGAATAAAGGGACCATTTCAAATAATTACAGTGTACCCTCGGATAACCTAAGGGCTTTATGCTGCGTGGAATTGAATTCTTTTTAATAAATGTTATTGTACATTTTATTATTATATATGTTTTTTAAAACTCATATTTACTTACATTTTGCTTATGAGTTCATGATACTATAAACACATCTACACATTACAAATTGTATACTTTTGATTTGATTATCAAATGAATTGTTTAAACAAATTTTGTATGATTTACCTTCTTTAATGCATATTTGACAGACACATAACCAGTAAATTTAATATATTATAATTAGCAAATTTATTACAATTCGTCGCTTGTCATATAGTTTATCAAAATGTCAAATAAGCATGTCTATGTGATCTCGTACATGTGTCATGCTTCAAGGGCTTTTTCTATAGTCAAGTCAAGGCGGTAAGCGAACAGACAATCCACCTTATGGTAAGTGAGTGGAATTCAAAAGTCTCTAACACTTGCTTGCTTATTTGCATGAGTTCATATTGTTGAAATACTAGGTTAGTGAGGACTAATTTATTTCGAATGAGTATTCCTTCTATTAGATTCCTTAAATCTTCTCAATGTGGAACAAAATCAGGATTTAGGGAATCAGGTCTTACTCTCAGTTACTGTTCTTAAATAAAACTAATTGTAAGATTTAAGAGTAATTCTATTTCATTGATTGATTTACATATAGATTGTTTTGCGAAAATAATATAATTAATTTTAAAAATGAGTATTTTTTATTATTTACGAAATTTAGATTTTAATAAACAATAAAAAAGAGGGATAAGCTTGGGATATTAACTATTATAATAATGTTTAAAGAATATTAAAATAACCACATACCAAGTTCTTATAACTGTTAAATAAAATATTTTTTTAATGATAATATTAACAAAGATTATAATTATAAATTTTAAGAATACAGCCAGCATATGAAAGCGTTTGCATTAAAATTAACAGCTACTATATATTGTGGCTTACTACGAAAGTCACTGTTGTCACTCCCTTCAGCTAACAGTTTACTCTAGGGACTATAATACATAACAAAGTTTAGTAGAGTTATATATTTATAACCTTATTATTAAAATTATTCAAAACGAAAAGGCACTGCAATATATTTTTTAAACGGAATCTTTTATTTGTCACACAATAATCTTATCTATATTTTCAATCTATTGATTTAAAAAATTATAAATCTTTTGTAGTCATTTATGGAAGATATTTAAATATGAAAATTTTAACTTAAGATAAAGACCTATATTCTCAGTATTTACTTAGTTTATATTGTTATAATAATTATAGGTTTTGTAGGTGGTAGAGCCTAGCTGTAGTTATCTGACTGCAGCTCGTATTGGGCTGGCTCGACCAGGGAAGGACCACCTTCTCACAGAAGACCGACGTGTAGTAACCAAATTCATTTGGTTATGTTCCGTCGGTGAGTGAGAGAATCCGGAAGCCCAACCCCCCCCCTCCCCGCCAAACATGAACGCGATGCATAAAAGAAAAATACCCCAGGAGGGTACCGGTTTTGATGAAGCCGGGGACCCCCTCCCCGAGCAAAATCGGGGGAATGATCGTCGGATTTTGCTCGGGCTGCCCGTCGTATCTGGGGCGGGCAAAGTATCGCACTTTGTCTTTTCTGAGGGCAAACGACGGCAAACAGCGGCACCCCGCTCCACTCTAGATGTGGACTTTTGTAACATCCGGGGGTTTCATTCGAACCTAAACGCCGTCCACTACCACCTTGAGACGGCGCAGCCGGGCTTGTTGTTTTTGACGGAGACGCAGATATCTCAACCTAGCGACACAGCGTACCTATCATACCCCGGGTATAAACTAGAACATCATTTTATACCACACGCCGGGGTATCTGTGTTCGTAAGGGAGGATATCTGTTACCGTCGCCTTCAGATTTTTGAAGGTCGGGACCTTTCTATACTCTGGCTGCGCGTGGACATGGACGACCACGTCAGATTCTACGCGTGCCTCTACAGGTCCCATAGTGGTAATGCACAAACAGATCAACTGTTGGGCCACGTTCAAGCGAAGATTGACGACCTGCTTTCTCAGATTCCCTCCGCCGAAGTCGTAGTCCTCGGGGACTTCAATGCGCACCATGCCGATTGGCTAGGGTCACGTGCCACCGACTACGCGGGGAGATCTGTGTTTGACTTTGCTCTAGCAAATGGTCTGTCCCAGCTGGTAAAGACGCACACTCGTCTACCGGACGTGGACAGCCATACGCCCTCTTTGTTGGATCTTCTGCTGACTACATATCCAGAAAAGTACCAGATCACTGTCGAGGCTCCCTTAGGTTCCTCTGATCACTGTCTGGTACGGAGTGTAGTGCCCATTGAACGCCCAGCTTGCACAAGACCTGCGACTCGACGCGTTTGGCACTACAAGTCAGCGGATTGGGATGGAATGCGGTCTTTTTTTTGCATCCTACCCATGGGGGCCGATTTGTTTCCCTTCCAACGATCCTAGTGACTGCGCTGCGGCTGTAGCTGATGTGATACTTTAGGGCATGGAACTTTTTGTACCAAGCTCTGTGGTACCACTTGGTGGCAGATCGCGGCCTTGGTTTGATGCGTCTGTCAGGGCTGCAGCAGCTGGCAAACGGCAGGCTTATCAAGCTTGGGCTAATGCGTTAGTCACTAAGGATCCGAACTCTAGAGTTCTGAAGAGGAAATACAACCGTGCCTCCAGATTCTTCAAACGGCAAATCGCTAGAGCAAAGTTCAAGCATGTCGTCAAAATTGGGGATCAGCTGGCAAAGTACCCGCCTGAAACGCGCAAATTCTGGGCGCTTTCAAAGACCAGTCTAGGCAACTTTAGCCAGCCGTCCCTACCGCCGTTGCACATGGGGAATGACTCTCTGGCCCACACGGCAAAAGAGAAAGCCGATCTCTTGGGCACTCTTTTCGCGTCCAACTCGACTTTGGACGACCAAGGGAAGACACCGCCTATCATCCCGCGGTGTCAGAGCTCAATGCCGGAAATAGTTTTTCGGCAAAAAACTATCAGGCAGACTCTATTTTCCTTGGACGTTCATAAGTCGAGTGGGCCGGATGGCATTTCTCCACTGGTGCTACGAACGTGTGCCCCTGAGTTGACTCCAATGCTAACGCGTCTATTTCGGCACTCCTACCTTAAAGGCGTAGTCCCGGTCTCATGGAAGTGTGCCTTTGTCCATCCGATCCCTAAAAAAGGTGATAGCTCGGACCCAGCTAACTACAGACCTATCGCCATTACCTCCCTTCTCTCCAAAATAATGGAAATTATCATAAACCGACAGGTCCTAACGTACCTCGAGGATCACCAGTTGGTCAATGACCGGCAGTATGGCTTTCGCCATGGTCGATCAGCTGGTGATCTTCTGTTATACCTCACTCACCGTTGGGCAACGGTTATTGAAAGCAAGGGAGAGGGTCTGGCAGTTAGTCTGGATATGGCAAAAGTCTTCGATCGTGTATGGCACAAGGGGCTTTTTTCGAAGCTACCTTCCTATGGGCTTCCCGAGAGTTTATGCAAGTGGATAACCAGCTTCCTCACTGGGCGGAGCATACAGGTCGTTCTCGACGGTTTTTGCTCGGACCCCAAGCCCGTGAACGCTGGTGTACCCCAAGGCTGCGTGCTATCCCCAACTCTGTTCCTCCTGCATATCAATGATATGTTGGATATTTCCAACATACATTGTTATGCGGATGACCGCACTGGAGATGCGGTATATTCCGGTCGTGCAGGTCTCTCTCGGGAAAACGTCGATGAGTGCCGAAAGAAACTTGTGTCTTCTATAGAGACCTCCCTGGGAATGGTCTCTGAGTGGGGTGAACTGAACCACGTTCAGTTCAATCCCCTAAAGACACAGGTTTGGGCGTTTACCACTAAAACAAACCCCATTTGTCGTATCACCGCTCTTCGAGAGCACTCCTCTTATTGCCTCGCCAAATATCAGAATACTGGGTCTCGACATTTCGAGCGACTGTCGGTTTCGTGGTCATCTGGAGAGCAAGGCCAAGTTGGCCTCGATGAAATTGGGAGTGATCAATAGAGCGGGGCAGTACTTCAAAACTGGCCAAAGACTTGCGCTCTATAAGGCGCAGGTCCGGCCACACATGGAGTACTGTTCTCATCTCTGGTCCGGATCACCCCAATATCAGCTTCTGCCATTTGACCGCGTACAACGGAGAGCCGTTCGGATTGTCGGGGACCCGGTGCTCTGCGAACGGCTGGACTCTTTGGCATTGCGTAGAGACGTGGCTTCTTTGTGCGTCTTCTACCGCATTTACAACGGGGAGTGTTCCGAAGAACTATTCGATCTGATGCCTACCGCCGAATTTCACCACCGCACAGCTCGCCATCGCCTCCTTTACCATCCTTACCACCTGGATGCGTGGCGATCTTCAACTGTGCGGTTTTCAAGGACTTTCTTCCCACGTACCACTCAAATGTGGAACGAACTTCCTTCGGCGGTATTTCCAGATCGATACGACATGGGTACCTTCAAAAAAGGCATATATTTCTTTCTCCAAGGCCGGCAACGCTCTTGTGAATCCACAGATGTTGCAAGAGTTCATGGGCGGCGGTGATCACATATTAACGGTGACCCGTAAGCTCGTTTGCCCTCCTATAACATTAAAAAAAAATATATTCCTGATTATCTTAAGAAATAGATTCAAATTAAAACAAGGAAAGAAAATCGAAATATTTTTTCTCTTTTGAGAGTTGCAAACATGCAGTGTATCTGATGGATAATAAAAATTTTAGATGCATTGAATTACAATAAGTGACTATAGAAAAGGACAGAGGAAGACAGAGAGAGAGATAGAAAGATACCTAAGCTTGTCACTCAACAACTCACCAGTTGTGGCTGCAAAGGCTTTTATAGAAGACACTAAGCGAGTATTAACACACTAAGGTTTTTTATCGAAGATCACTTGTTTAGATTATGTTTTCAAAGAAAGTAAACAGTTTTTAGTGCCTGCTATAAGATGCTATAAGAAGCGCTCTCTCTTGACTTATCTTTAAATGATAGATGATAGATAGATATGCAGATAATAAAAATATATATAGTAGTTTAAAAATGCAAAAGAAAGTTTAAAATTATTTTCAATTAACGCATGTCATGCTTTGATAATAGTTTTATTGTCAATTTAAAAGAGGCTTTAATCTTACATATTTGACGTCTTCAGTAAATCTATTGTAATTATCCATTTCTTACTGGATGTTCTCTGATAACGTATTATCTGACAGATACATTTCTATCTGTGAAATCACCCGAGAAAAGCGGGATTTTCATGTCGCTTCCTTAATTCCGGTACTCCTAATTTCACCGTTTTCCTTATTTACTTCTACGAAATATAAATCATAGTTACATGGGCGAAGATACATTTATAGGACATGAAATATATTTTGAGGAAAATGGTGTGAACACCAAGCTAAGTAATTTATTGTCCGTAGAGCATTTTGTGAACACTAACGGGGACTAGATTTAGAAATTCTAATATTATTTGGTATTTCGATGTACATTTGCATTTTAATTAGAATCAACGCTACGGCATTGTCGTTTAAAATAAAATGTTTAATATTCGTTGAAAATAGAAAAAAAAACGCAATATAAATAACAATAGTACTTTTATCTATATATAATAAAAATACTCACTGATAACGGCATAGTTAAGTGATAGGACTTTGAAATTTTGGTGATCTTTATCTTCGGACGTAGAATCAACACTCGAATCGCACTCAGACTTATTAAAGTTCATTAAAGCTATATATGAATATTTTATTTAAAAAAAATAAAAGAATTTAATTACAAGTAAGATCAGTTAGCTAGAATAAGTTCCATAAAATGAATATTTCCCTGAATTTGTATTTTTTGTTATTATTGAATCTGTTGTTTGGTTATAATAAATTAGCTAAAAAATGACAATCAATAATATCTGTTTTGCTTTATAAATCAAATTACTTTTAACACACTTTTACTAACACTGTGATAAAAAATATTGTTTTGTAAATGGATGAACAATAAAATATAACAGTGTAATACAACTTTTATAATCTCACAGATAAACATTCAAACGTTTATAATTCAATGGATATGTTATTAATATACCAGCTTTAGATTTCAGATCAAATCTCTCCTCCTCTAAGGTATCTTAATTGTCATACAAAAAAAAACACATTTTCAATTGTTTTCCGAATATTAAAAAAAAATAAATATCGAAAGTCAGAGGTTTCTTTAAAAAGTCCTACTAGGCGCTGCTATCTAAACTCCAAATGAATATAATAATGTCCCATAAAATGTGCAAAATGAATAGGAATCTCTATTTTAAATGTTTTTTTAATTATATTTTTAAATAGGCTTTCTATCAATTTAGTTTATTCACTAATTTCAAAAGTTAAAAGGTCTAAGCAATTTACGGATTAAAAAAAAATCGTTTCTAGGTGCATGATCTCAAACGCAATATTTTACTTAATAAATTCAAAGTTTTCATTAAAAGGAATTCGGTAAAAAAAGTTATTATAGTCTAAAGGATTACATTCACGACTGTATGGCTCGGGAATGAATTGTATTTCAGCGATTAACTAGTAACCTACTCTATTTTTTCTGACGCTGTTGTTACCAAGTAGAAGTAGTATCTAATAGATCTCTACTGGCTGCAACACACCACTCCCTAGAAGTCATTTCCCTCTAATATAGCAAAGGAGGTGATGGCTAACCTTCGCTTCTTAAGCTGGGCAATGGGTGCTGCTTGCGGTGACTAGTCGTCTAGTTAGAAATGATTCTTTTCCTTATTATTAACTAATTATTAGGCCAGTCTATCGAATTCATTGCGATATTTCTACTTGTTCGTACAGTGCTCACAAAATATATTTACGTTTTATGAAAGAGTGATTACAATAATATAAAATAAAAACCCAGCCGAGATTATTGTGTGATTTCTCTTAGACCAGGGCGCGTTTGGAACACTTACAACAACCTTACAACCTTAGTTTAAATTGGAGAGTGTCTTTACAGAAGAGCTTATTTCGTTAAGTATGGCATCAACATAGAACCTCCCGTTACTGCCAGATGATGTACAGAAGTGTTCACTGGTAATGATTCAAAGTAGAAAAAATATAAAATAATAAGTTAAGGAAATATATTTTTAAGATAATTATTTGAGCGAAACAGTCAAAGTCGTTAGCAAATATGGTATTCTTAAAATTGTTATACTATACACTACCATTCCATCTATCACGCTTATTTATCGCTTATGTTACCCAAATAAAACATATAATATACAAATAAACAATTATAATTACGAGTTTATTAATAATTGGTATGATTGCATTTTCTAATATTTGAAGGATACCAAAAATAAAAGAACGTTATATAACCGTGTAACATTACGTAGCATTATCATAGTCATTTGTAAAAGATACACATCATACATAAGTACCAAACGCTTAAAACACACGAAGTTGCTAATTAGAATGTTAAAAAAGTTACTTAGTTTATAAACACGACTTAACGTTGTTACTGCTTCATTAAAAATGTTAGTTAATTAAAAATACTCTGCAGAGCTTATCCTAGTTTTAACATGTAGATTCACCAAATCAGTTAGAGCAGCAAGAAACATTAGACTCAGAACAGACTTGATATTTATATGTGCATTGGAAAAGAATAATTAAATGTACATAAATGAAAATAAATAGTGAAGGTTAAAGTTTATGTTGGATGCTTAAATGTTTGTATGTTAATCATGCCATTTAGGTTATAGACAAGGTAATAACTGAATCGATTAAATTACTTTTGTAAGAAATATGCCTGTAAAGTATATACTTTACAGGCATATTTCTTACAAAAAATACATTGTCTAATACGAACATTTTGCAAGCAACAGTGGTATTGTAACAACTATTCAAAGAAACTAATTACAAATTGTATTTTATACTGACATCATATTCGTATAACTCTATAATGTATTGATATTTTTATATATTTTTTAATATTCCTTAGAAGGGAATGCAGTGTTAAGAATGTGACAGATTTTGGTCATAGGTTTCGATATGCGCCGTTCAGATTTCTTGTTAAACTCGCGTTACAAAGATTTCTCATAAATAAAATGCACTTATATTTTTCTACAGGAATCCGACATAACTAATGTGATATGATTAAATGTTTAAGGTTAGAAAGAAGAAATTAGCGTTAGAATTTTTAAATTACCCCTAAACCCTAATATACATTAACTATGTTCTGCTTACTTATATATAAAATAAAAAGAATAAAAATGTAGAAAAATAAATATTTATTATTTATTTATTTATATACAAGATTGAGTGCAAACGAAACATTAAGAAATATTTGGTGAGCCTATTTCTCAAAAGAAATATCTACCAGCTACCCATGGGTGTAAAAGATAACTTAAAAGGGGTAGATATAGGATATATACACACTATATATAATACATGTTCTCAACGGGAAATAACTAACCAAATACTATTTATATGATAAAATAAAATACTACTATATAATAAATTTATATATATTTACAGATGGACTATCCATAATTACGATGCGTGTATTCGTATTGTAATAGGTTTTTGAGAAAAACGTTGATTTTTAAGTAGGGATATTAAAGATTTTGTTAGTAACACAGGAGCGTTTGGAACAGCTTCTTGGTGGGGACAGATGAAATAGGTTATATAAATATAAATAAGAGGGAGCTGAACTAGTTCAGATTTTACACAGCGTGGTTCAAATTTATAGGAAAATAAACGCCGCCCTGAGATACGCTGGCAGAGAGAACAACTAAAAAAGAGAATTAATTGCATATAAAAATTCATTATGTAATAAATAGATTTAAAATTTTAAATTATTTGTAAATAAAAACTTTGAATTGAACTTTGAACTTTGTAAGTACATCACAACTACCCGCAATAAAAAAACATAATATAATCAAAAGAAATACATATCATATAATTAACATAAAATTTTATTTATAGACTTTGTCTCTTTAAAATGGACATCTTAACTCATGAAATAAAATATAAAGAAATATTTTCCCGTTGAGGGCAACGAAGTGCTCCCGCGTAACGGCCAACTTAATTTCCGACGTCATTTTAGTTGCGTACGAACGCCACTTGTAAAACGTTTTCGTAGTTTATTCTATATTTATTATGAATGTTGCTTGATAGTGGGGTTTACAAAATATATATAGTTTTGGTTTCCTTTCAAAAGGTAGTACACATAAATATAAATGTCAGTAAATTGCATTTTAAAGTAAAAGTTAAAACGTTAATGTGCATTGTTACGTTATGGAGACTTAATTAAAAATATAAACAATATCTCATAACTACAGTTTAGTTTAATATTATGTACCTTATATTATAATATTATATTTTTTTATCAATGATCAATGAATTACTATAACGAAACTTAGAACTGTAACGAAAATTAAAAATACTTAACTAAGAATGATGATCATGCGCCTTTTTTATTTTTTAGAATCTTGGTAATATCGGCTTTAAAATAAATAAATTTGTCAGAAAACGTAATACTAAGATTTTGTAGATAAATTTAAATAGCAGTAAAATAATAACAAATGATTTTTTGTGGTGTTAAATAAAAACCATTAACTTGATATAAAGTTTTACATTATCTAAATTGACTTATTCCATAATTATTATTCTACACAAGAAACGTCGCCGCTAATCCTCTCGTTGCATGCACGAACACCAAGTTAACTACATTATAAAGAAATATAATGTAAATATAATAAATGTTATTTCAAATTCTTGTTAGTTTAAGCATCTATCAGTCTTGTCTATTTGTGTATCTTTGAGACTGATACCATGTTCTAGCTCATTATTTATTTTATTCGATTTCTTACATAAAAATAATAACTGTTATATTCAAGAGTCATACGTTTGGCCCAAGGTAGTAATTAGCAAAAATCCAATAAAGTCTGTATGAAGGCACATGATGAATGCCAAAGTTGCGTGCGCAGGGGTTTCCTTTCTTGTTCTTGTTAGGGTTGGTATCTGTTATAATAAATATATTTAGGCTACAATAAGATGTAGGCTTGTCTATTTTGTAACATTTTTGACTTGTCCTTATTATTATAGAGTTCTATATAACAATTAAAGCGTTCCTTGACGTTAATTTAATAATTTATTATATGTGAATATAACTAATAATTATAACTTACAGAAATCTGTCTCTGTAACTATAAAAAAAAAACTTCTAAATCCTATTGTTATAATAAATCAAAATATATTAGATCTGTAACCCTAGCACTAAATAAAGGAATACTTATTACAAACGTGTCACATTAATGTGAATAATAACGCAGCTTGAAGTATAATTATGTAGAATTCAAGAAATGAAATCAATTTCACTAAATATTTAACAAGCTGACATTATTAATGACGGTAGAGTTAGTTACTCTTTTGTATCATTAATCCTTTGTAATTTACATACCGAAAAATTTAAATATAATTGTCTTATTGGAGAAATATGTAATAAGTTAATTTTAACAAAGTTATTTATTTTTTTCTAACAATTTCTATGTTGTTAAATTGTTGATTTCCGCAAGCAAGTTGAAGAAATTTTTCGACAACTAACTAATATAGTTAAATATCTATTCTATATCAAAATATGCTGTAAAGAAACTTAAGTTGTTGCATAATTTAAATGACACTTTGAAGATGTTCAAATATGAAAGAATATATTATTCCCCGAGAGCATATTCGAGCACGAGAACATAATATAGTGTACAGGCAGAGTCGCATACGATGAAATAAGTTCTCTTTATAGCTCCAGACGGTTTAAGTTCATGGAGATGATACGATTTTTTTACAGTCTAAGGGAGACTTGAGCTCCCGTATTCAATTCAACAATAATATATAATAACAATAATATAAAATAATCCGTATACGTTGACAAAAAATATATTAGATAACATATTTTTCTTCCAACCTTCAAGGACATTAAAATTCTGTGGATGTTAAAACATTGGCTGTGTAAAATTCATAAATAATCATAATTTTTTTATTGATTAAAAATATAACATTTTGACTATTGTATTCGATATATATCAAAAAATGGCAAATTAAATAAATGCAGATTATATTAATAATGTATGTCCTTAATACGGACTTGCTACTATAATAATATTTATTCTCGCCACGTAGTCATAAAAATGAACAATAAAGGTACTAACATTGAGAGAAAATAATTATTCGCTCATACTCGTATACCGACTAATAGATTTCACAATTGTTACGAATGTATGTTGATTGTATTGTAAATTGTAAAGTTTTTGTAATTTTTTTATTGCAGGTAATTTATAATTATATTCTATGTAAATTAACAGCATTTATCAGTTTATTGAAGATGTAATGATGTATTCTTATTATCCCTACTTATATTGTCCGAGGAGATTGAGAAAGGAAATTGTATTTCTTTACATCTTTGTTATTTACCTGACGTAGAAGTTATTGTTACTTATGTACTCAAGTTACCACAATACTTTTATTTTATTATAGTCACTAGTAAAAAAAGGAAGACAAAACAAAATTGTTTACGTCCTTGGAACTGAAGAAAGTTATTTATCTATCCTCCCGTCAAAACTTAAATTATAAGCCATCATCCATTATAATTTTATATATATTTCAATCCACATATTTGTAGTTCTTGCAAAAACAGCAAAAACTAATAACTGTATTCACCTCTAAAATTTAATCAAAATGAGTCAAGTAAAATTTTACGTTATGTGAGAATAAACAAACATATATAATAATCAAAAACTCATTGTTTTGTGTTCTGGGCTTAATGTCAATCACGGGGCGTTTGTTTTTTTTTTAAACTTGTTAATCTACAGATATTGCCGTCCTATATTATTATATTTATATATCATTAATCAAGACTTCAAATACTGTGTGAGACAAACTTTTATTGAAAATATTGAGATGAAATTTTCAATAAAAGTTGGATTCTAAAACTGTTAAATATATTCACTTTGGAATAGTTGTTGTATATTGTGGAAAGTGGCTTTACTTGAAACATGAATGAATGAACATTTTTATATGCTTAGTATTCGTTACATTGTAAAATCTAATAAATAGTAAGCATATAATTGTTTAACAAAAATAGATATTATATATATTTTATGTTTAGCTATCTTTTTCAAACTTTTAATAAAAATTATAAAACATTATAATTAATTAAATAATAATTATTATTATTTTATTTCATATATATGTGTTAAGTTCATGTAAGTATTTAATTACATGGTAACGTAATATTATTGATAGCATAACACAAAAATTTTAAAATACAAAGAAGGAAAATATATTTTAGTCAAAAAACAATCAATAACAAATTTATTATGTATGTAATTAATATTATACATAATTTCTATATCCTTTTAAGTAGATGTTGAAATGTAATGTGTTTATTATTTATTTATCTTTTGCAAAATTATTGAATCTATTTTATTTTCATATAAATAATTATATATAAACTAAAATTCACTAACTTTATTAATTTTATTTTCAGGTTACCTGAACCTGTTCTGTTCTGTGGACCTGAACCTTTTTACATTCTGCTCACTTTCGACTTTATCAAAAGATGTCAAATGTTATTGTTGTGTAAAAAATAAATGTACTAAGTAAAAGTATAACAAAATAATAAATCCAAAAATTCGTAAATAAATATCTCATGCATCTCAAGTTCACTAATTCTGATCAGCTCCATCATAATTACTCATCCCTAATTGGATATTCTCCAGTAACGTAATATCTAGGAAATAAACCTCTAATATCCGAGATGTCACACGAGTATATCAAGATTTACTGTTGCTCTCTTAGCTACTTCAGAATCTTATTATTTTCGTTATTTCCTTTGTTCAAATTTTCGTTTAGTTTTATGAAATAATATATATATAAAATTAATTATATTAAAAAAATGGGTAAATCTAATATTGTTTGAGATTTTATAGATTATTACATTTTTTGTTGTTGTAGTCTTAAAGAAGCTTTAAAATAAAAAAATAGCTATCTGTGGACAGAACATGTGTGTGATCATTTAAAAAAGTCACTATCTTAATCTGTACCTACATAAATGTCGACAAATTGCGAAGAATTTAATTTTCATATATTTATGAAATTGTAATTGATCTGAAATTATTTTTTACAAAAAAAATACTAAATTATATTATTGAGCCTTAACGTGACTTATTTACTAAGATTGGTCTTAAATATGTAAACTGACTTTGGAAATGACGAACCATGTTAAAAGTCTATATTTTATATAATTAAGTAAGGAAAATAAAAAAAAACTAATTTAAACATCCTTTTATTTACGTTAAACAATTTACCCTTCATTTGCGTTGCTTGTTTCTTTTCAAACCTTTGTATATAATATTGAAATGTTATGAGCACTTAGAACCTTAACATAAGATGTTAAAGCTATAGGGGCGAATTCTTTTAGAAGATAAACTGAATCTATTAAAGTACTTATTCTAGTACTTATATATATATTTTTTTTTTATTTTTTTTTATGTAAAAGGAGGGCAAACGAGCTGGCGGGTCACAGATGACTTGTGATCACCGCCGCCCATGAACTCTTGCAACATCCGAGGATTTACAAGAGTGTTGCCGGCCTTGTAGGTAGGAATAAACGCCTTAAAAAGAGAAACACGTACCATTTTTTATTTGAATGATAAGTACCTATCTGGATGGCCGAGTGGCGGTCTGTGTTATGTATAATTAAGAGCACATACAATGTCAATCCATTCGATTGAATAATATATTTTTATTAAATAAGGTAGAATTTACATACAAAATATATTTATTGACATATATATGACACTAAAAACAATTCACGAATTTTGAATGTAATATATTATTATTGTGTCACATATTCTCTTTTGTATAGCATTCTATCCTATCGCTATAAAATATTATTCTTACTCCGTTTGGTATTCTATTGTTACTGCAGTATTGTATATTCTTCATCAATCTCCATTTCTACTTTATTTGTTGTAAAAATGCCACACTTATTTGTCATATTCCTAATACATCCGCTAGTTTTCTTTCCCTTCAAGATACCTTTAATTCCAATCTTTGACGATGCGGCCTTCTCTATTGTAACTAAAACTAGATTCTTCAGCCCCATTACCAAACCATAATTTTTTCTAACCTGATTTATTGCAAAGGGAATTGGCAAAAGATTTTCGTGACTTCCCGCCGTCTTAAGATCAACTCCCTTTACTAATGTGTATTGATGGTATTGCCGCCATTTTAGTCAGTTCTTCTATAACAAAACATAAAATATTAGATAACGTTACTTTAATATTATGTTTATGTTATAAGGGAACAAAATGAAAAAGTAATAATAAAACAATCTTGCACATGAAGCTTGATTGTTTAGGCTTGTTTCGATAAAATATATATAATATAAATACATATATATAATTATTTTCATGTATATAACCAAACGGATCCATAATAATGTTCCGCATATTAAATGAATGGTTGTCTAGAATATTTTCAGCAAAAGATGATATATCATGTTGAAGTAAGTTATTATCCATTCTATGTTAAATGGGGCATTGTATTTAATTATTATCAAACTACTTTATTATTTTTAATAATTAAAACTCATTATATTAGGTAATTTCATTTAGTCACACATCACACATCTATATTATACTATACAATAAATATTAAAAACAAGTTAAGTATTTCCTAAAAAGGTAAGATCATGAAAGGTTTAAATAAATAAATATAAGATAGTAATTGTATGCAAATTGTTTATAAAGATCTGAAGAGAATTTCAATTAAATATAATCAGCTCCGTCATATTTAATATTCTACCATCACAATATTACATTTTCTTGTATTATTTATCACTATTTGTCTGTTTTGAATTTAGTGAGTAACTTTGGCATTCTTTCATTATACATTCAATTTTAATGGTCCATGAAAACATGAGTTATAAGGCAATATTTAAATTTAACTTAAAAGTTTTGGTTAATCAATTTACAGAATCGTTAAAGAATTGGTTATAAAATTACTTTGCTTGGATAATTACTTGAGATAAACAAGGACTTATCAGAAGACTCGTCTGCAAAACACTTTAGTTTTTGAAATATTTTTAAAGATAATATCAGGAGGGTTGTTGACAATATGCGGATTAATACTTGAGACAAGTAGAAATTAGCAGTCGAGACAAACAAAACGAAAAGTAGTATATAATTATAAGAAGGATAAATAATAATATGTAACAATTTGATAACAATTAATAAAGTATAACAAATTTACAGCTCAATATAAAAAAGTGGCAGGTATTTCGAATGTTAAGAATAATTTAATAATAAAATATATATTATTATATAAACTACAACAAATATGAACAAAAATATTAAAAGAATATAAGTTGGATTCAGGAATATAAATCTACGAAGGAAACAAACGTTGGTTGTTCTGAAAAGATATGGGACAAAATAAACAAACCTTAACAAACTATACATTCAGTTTCACGTAACTTATCTTGAATTAAAATGTATAGACTTCGAGAAAGTAATTTTTTTATTACAATTATTTTTAGAAATAAATAAAAACTTATTAATATTTTATTGTAAATGCTATCATAAACTTTAAATAGTAGAAAAATATAAACGTCTCATAATTAACAATGTGCTTTAATTCAAAACGCTTGCTTGTTTCTGAAACGCTCCGGACGTACCCCAGCAACATACTAAGAATAAGGCTACTGTTTGGATAAAAAATATTTACGTTTGGTAGTATTATCATGCAAAGTGGGTACAGGGAACATTTTTAATACGTAATGGATGCTAACTAAACATTTCAACTTGTCCCCTTTTTGGGCGATATGTTATTTACAGATAAACAGTTCTCTCTATGTACCGTACATATTCGTAAGTTAGAAAACAAGCTTTGAACCCTTTATAAAAATATGTATGAACTGTGGCGCCTATATTACAATATCTTTATATTATATATATTTTGTATTTTTCAAACTTTACAGTCATAGTTTTATTTGGATAAAGTAAGAATCTCAAACTCAAGAACAAGAAAGTACGATTGTTTGCAGGTAACATACATTAATAATAACTAGGGGCGCCAACAGACCTTCAATTTCGACTCGCTACGCTCGCGAAATCGCGGGTGCCGTTTGCATATTGAGCGAAGCGAGCCTAGTATAATGACTCATCGTTTCCCATTGACTTCAATGGGATATCAGTTTTTTGACGATTATTCTTCAGCGACATGTAATTTTTTATTTTTTTTAAACCATCTGTTAAAGTGTGTGTTTTTTAATGAAAAATTTCATTATTTTCCGTCAAGTAGTTTACGAGCCTATTCGTGACAAAGAATATGAAAAAGTCTCCAGTAGAACGCTCCGCTCGCTTCACTCAATAACATTTCTTTTAAATCAGGAACATGTAATATAATATTAACATATTACTAATATTATTAAAATATTATTATTGGATTAATATCCAATAATTTAGATAAAATTATAGCGTTAAGTGGCACCTAATGGAATAGTTTTTGCAGTTATTCCCTTGCCGCCGCCTAGGATACATATAAAAAAACTGTTACAAATGTAAATGTAATATAATTTACACGACTTATGATTTGCGTTTTTAAATGATACATTTATAGGTGCAACAAATCACGTTTTTTAAAATATATAATTTGATTAATTTGTACCATGATGGATCATAAATTCTCTTTGAATAATGAAACGGTGAATAGGACATCGGTCGGTGTTAAATTAAATTACAACTACTCTCTTGTTAACGCATATTTAAGTAGAAATTTCAAGTTAAAATTTCGTTACAGGCTTTTTATTACAATATAAAACTTAATGTACACTAATGTTGAGGTTTTACAACCACAAAGTGCCACTTTTATGTTTTAGCGGACCAAAAGCTTACTTTAAAAAGCCATGATATTTTTTTAAGAATTCAGTATTTCTATTACTGTAAAAAAAAGATTCTTACTGATTATGGGGAGCATATTCAATTTCATTGTGAGTATTTTATTGTTAAGTTATTTAATAGTAATACAAAATATATAAAAATTTAATTCTTTTTGATTGGGAGGTCCTTATAGTGTCATATTCAATCTATGCTATTTGATGTTCTGATCGCATTATAACCGACCTACCGAGCACTTATCGGTTCAATAACCACAAATTTTTGATAGACTTCACTCACTGTGAATTTTATGTCCAAAATTTAATATTTACGAAATTTTGCCTCATTTGTAATTAACGATGAAATACATATAAGTGACACAAACGAAATCTGTTAACTTCAAAGCTTTCTGGATAAAGAAATTTTATATACGATCCTTTCATCTTGTGCTTCTGTGTGATTATATTTAATGATCTAAAACACTTGGGATTAAAAATACGGTATCACTTATCCTTTACCCTGAGGTTTACAAAAAATATTGTTATAATATCTGAGATAAAGTTTCTTATGTTTCGAAAAACAACTACTTACTTAGTTCTTCAAATACTTTGCAGTAACAATGATTAATCAAAGAATAACGAAATATACACTAAATTTTAATAACAATTAAATGGATATGCAATGGTAATAAAAAAACACTTATGAAAAATCCACAAATTAATTTTAAATCTGTAATTTTTGGCAACGTGAATAAAATAAAAATAAAACCACAGTCACTAAAATAAAATAACATCACACTTAATACTGACAGTATTAAGTGTGATGTTATTTGTGTGTCTGAGACCAAGCGAAGAGGCAATGATATGACCGATTTGCCTACCAACCGGGTCGCTTTCTGAGCTGGGGTTCCAGAGGGTGAGCGAGGTTGACAAGGTGTAAGCGTATTGTTGTCTTCTCGAATGGTTAATGCAATGGTAGAATACAAGGCCATCAACCCCAGCCTTCTTTGGGTTCGACGTGTATACGCCAGTATTCTCAGCTCCAGCGAGCGAGCTCGAGGAGTTTTGGGAGAGTGTCAGGGATGTTCTAAGTAGTGTCAGAGGTAATGAAAAGTTGTAGTAAGTATGTTGGGATATTAATGGATGGGGTGGATCCGCGCGAAGTGGTTACGATAGCGTGCTAGGCCAGTACGGTGATAAGAGAGTAAATGAGGCTGGAAAGCCCATTTTTGAGAGAAATTTGTTTGTGGCAAACACGATGTTTGATCACAAACAAATTCACATGTACACGTGAGAGTGAGCGGAAGAAAGAAGTATGATTGATTTATTCCTGATAGATCAACGTATTCGAAGTCAAGTTATGAACACGCGAATGTTGATCTGGGAACGGACTATTATTATCTAGTCGTTGCTAGAATAAGAGGTCTGTTTGCAGGTTGGCGCAGCCGCACAACGTGTCCAAGCTTGGAGTCGAATTATCGCATTAGAAGCTGGAAGCTTCAAGATCCACCGCTCAGAGAAATAAAAAGAAAGAATATCAAGAAAGGGTTTCCAAGAAGCTTCAAAGCTGTGATTCTGGAAATGAAAGTGTTGAAGAAAGCTGGCAGAACCTTAGGAATGGTATGGTGAAAGTAGCGACAGGTATGTGGTAAAAGGAAAAGAGGTTTTATTAAAAAGCGCGATGAATGGTAGGATGATGAAGCGAAAGACGCCGTGGAGTTAAAAAAGAAAGCATGGCTGGATTATAAAGCCTCGGGTAAGGATAAAAGTATGAGAAAGATAAGAATAGGAGAGTATAAGCTGCAAAAGCACAAAAAGAAAGCACTTATAAAGATTAAGCGTGAAAATTCTGAGAGAGAATGGGATGAAAGGTTGACGAACAACTTCCGAGAACAGACGAAGCTTTTCTGGCGAGAAGTTAGTAATTCCCGGGGTTGTTTGGTAACCTTTTGAATGAAAGGGGTGCTTTCGAAGAACGGTGAAATTTTAACCGAGCAAGCACACGTTTTGCAGCGGTGGGCGGAATTCTACAAGGAGACATGAATGTGAGGACGCTTCGGCCTCGAGTACCAGCAAAATGCTGAGTCCCGATGTAGCCGATGGTGAAATCAGTTTGGAAGAAGTGGTGAGTGCGATTCCAATTCTGAAATAAGGTAAGGCTGCTCGAGCAGATGAAGTTACTGCCGAGATGATCAAATATGGTGGGCCACGCGTCTTGGACTAGTTTTTGTGCAATTTATGCTGGAAATAAGGGGAGGTCCCAGACGATTGGCGAGGTGCAGTCATCGTACCTTTGTATAAAGGCAAAGGTTCACAGGTAGACTGTTCAAGTTAAAGGGCTATCAGTTTGATTAGCTTGAGTGGTAAAGTTTATGCTAAATTATTAAAGAGAAGAATGCAAGAGAGAAGGCTGTTGTAGGAGGCCCAAAGAGGTTTTACACCTGGAAGAGGGTGTATAGAACAGACGTTTTCCCTCAGCATGATACTACCCCGATACAATGTGAGCGGACCCTTGCTACAGGCTGTATAGTCTCTTTACAAAGATTACTCAGCCGGTGTGCGAGTAAGAGCTAACATGTTGCCCTGGTTTGACATCCAATGGGGTGTTAAGCAAGGTTGCGCTATGTCAGCTTAGTTGTTCAATTAGTGTGACGAGGCCGTAGACACGGCTCGACACACCTTGGCGGAGTGCGTGGCCTGGGACCACCACCGTGTTGAGCTGGTGGCCGTGGTGGGCGGGGACCTCTCGCTGCCGCGCCTTGTAGACGCAATGATCGGCAGCGAGAGGTGTTGGGTCGCAATAGCCTCCTTCTGCGAGCAGGTCATCGCCGCGAAGGAGGCCGCGGAGTGGGTCAGGGGGCACGCCTCTACCGCTGACCCACTCCGTAGGGGAAGGCTGTTAAGAAGGAGGCGGGAGTACGCCCGCTGCTACCTTCCGTAGTAGTTCCTTGGTGGGAGGGGAGGGTGACCTCTCTCACCTATTACAGGCCTGCGTCGTGAGCATACTCTTAGTTGCCCAGAGCACACGGGGGGTTACCGCCAGGGCGTCACGGTGAGTGTGCAAGCGATCCCGTGGCGTCCCATTAAGGCGTTGAGGGCAACCGTTGGTTTTTTAGTGTGTAGCCTTAAAAATGGCAGCGTCCTCTTTGCTGCCGGGAAGTCCCACGTAACGCTCCGGCCATCACTTTCTTGGTCGGCGAGTATCCATAAAGGAAAAAGAAAAAAAAAATGTTCCATTTGTATTTGGATAGTTGTCTCCAAGGCGTGAAAGACAGTGACATGGGAGTGAAAGTAGGTGACCTTAAGGTCAATTCCTTGCTATATGCAGATGATGCAGTGCTCATTACATTATCAGAATACGATTTGCAGCATTGGTCACCACTCTGAAATATGGATGTGAAAATAATGGTCTAAACCTGAATGCAGATAAGACGAAAGTTCTGATATTTGAAAGAAATGAAGAAAGAACAGAATGTAAGATCAACGTGAATGTTAAGATAATAGAACAAGCGAATTAAGTGGTATAATTGGGAAGTATATTTAGCAGAGACGGCAGAATGAATGTGGAAAGGCGTATTGTTACCGGTAACAGAGTCAACGGTGCTTTGGCTGCATTGTTGAGACGGCGAAACGTCAGCCTAGCTGCACCTTTGGCTGTACGAGGTGCGCAAACCACTTGAGCACTCTCTTCTTCATTCTCACCGTGACATCTTCGCCAGTACCTGCCATTCTGTGGATCTCTTCATTGCGGGTTCGTTCAGATAAACTGACTCCGCATATTTGGCGAAGAGATCGCATCTTCAAATCGCATCACATTTATGAGTGAAGAAAGAATGGTAAAAAATATTTATAAAAGAAAAGTGAGCGGTAAGAGAGACAGGGGGAGGCCTCGAGTGACCTTCCAAAAGACAGTATTTATGATACTGGAGGAAGGTCACGTAAAAAGCATGAGGACTTCCCGGAGGGAATGTATTAAGAGGTTGATGTCTGTGGCCAAGGTAAAAGAGATATGAAGGGACCGTAGCGTTTGGCGCTCCGTCGTCTCTGGCTATCCTTCAAGGGATATGGCGTGAAGCTAAGTAAGTAAGTACTGACATTTCGTTGAGTTCGATTGATCGAAATGAGTAGTGTAATTAATTTAATATAATAAATTATTATCTATTATATAAAAATGAATCGCAAAATGTGTTGGTAAGCGCACAACTCAACAACGCATGGACCAATCTTAACAATTCTTTTTTTTAAATATTCCTTGAAGCCCAAGGATGGTTCTTACGGCGAGAAAAATTCGAATAATTTCCAGGAAAACCCTAAAAGAGCCCTTTTCTTTTTCCTATACAAATATTTTCTAACTAAATTTAGAGTAAATTTGAACTGTATTGCTATACAATAAAATGCATATTAAATTACAAGCTCTCATTTTTGTCTAAACAATGTAGGTAATAATAATAATAATAATAATAATAATAATCTTTATTGGAACCAAAAAAGATAGTACATAAGAAATCAGTGATCGAAAATGCTTGCATTAGTTATAAAACTGTGTCGCATACATTAACGCCCACCTCCAAACAATTATTGTTCCAGAGAACAGACAATATAAATAAAACAATAATAGTAGTTATAAAAACAAAAAAGAAACAGAAAACAAAAACAATACAAAAAACATGTTATCCAAAAATAAGGTGCTTCTTTAGGTGTGTGTGTGTGTGTGTGTGTGTGTGCGTGCGTGCGTGTATGTGTGTGTGTGTGTGTGTGTGTGTGCGTGTGTGTGTGTGTGTGTGTGTGTGTGTGTGTGTGTGTGTATGTGTGTGTGTGTGTGTGTGTGTCATGTAGGGGGATTTATAAGTAAACTTATAATATTTTCGGTATCATCATAGTTTAGGCATTTTAACCATTCCAAAACTCGTCTTTTACATTCCATTACACTACAAGGATAAATATCCAAGAATTCATTTATCCTATTGTACAACCTACTTGCCAAATAGCAATATTGTCGCCTTGAGACTACTAGCCTGCTGTTGTTAATACTACAAACTTTTTGCATTCTACGTTTATTTACATTTGGCTTATAGGGAATTTCATAGTGTTTTCGTAATACTGTGTTTAAAATAAATAACTGCCTTACCGAAAATACCTTTGCGAGGTTGTATAATTCAACAGTAGGAAAGCGTACAGGTTTAGAGAGAATAACTTTTAGTAATCCTCTTTGTGCTCTTTCTAGGCTCAGCAAAAGAGTCTTTGGAGCACATCCCCAAACAGGAATACAATAAGAAATTATCGATTGAGCAAGAGCAGAATAGACAATTTTAAGAGTAGGGAAGTCAAGAGAATTTCTAAGATTCTTGAAAACATATATCAGTTTTCTGACTTTGGATGCAGTTACCATAATATGTTCATTCCACGAAAGATTATAGTCAACGTTAACTCCAAGATACTTTATTTTGGTAGTACTAGTAATCTTTAAACAACTACAATCTAGATTTCTGTTACAATTATTTGAATGAATAGATATAGTGAAAGGTAAGTTTGGCAGGGACACCGCGTTATGTGCAAAAGGCAATATTTTAGTCTTTGCGATATTAAGTGTTAGAAAATTAGAGGAGAGCCAACACATAACAGAAGATAGCGCTAGTTCAGCACGTTTTATACATTCAAACCAATTATTACCTTGAACAAGTAAAACTGTATCATCGGCATAAGTTATGATTTTACAATTCAGTAACTTCAGATTGCAAAGATCGTTTATATAAATAAGAAATAAGGTAGGTCCGAGAACACTACCCTGAGGTACACCGAATTCAACAGTTACTTCTTGACTGATAGTATCTCCAATTTTAGTACATTGTTTTCGGTCAGTGAGGTAACTTTGAAATATGTCATGAACCATACCTCTAACACCAATAATTTCTAGTTTTTTAAGAAGAATATCAATAGAGACGGTATCGAAGGCTTTGCTTAAATCTAAAAATATACCAATAGTTTTCAGTTTAGTATTGAAATTTTGAGCTATAGAATTTGTAAGGTCCATGACAGCATCCTCAGTAGACTTACCCTTTCTAAATCCATACTGATTATTTGCAATTATATTATTTTTATTAAGATGACTTATCAATCTGTTATTGAGGAGTTTTTCTAAAATCTTGGATAAGGTAGTCAATATCGTAATAGGTCGATAGTTAATTAAATCTTGTTTCGTACCACTTTTGTATACGGGATGTAAAATACCTGTTTTAAAGATTTCAGGGAAGGTGCCTGTCGAAAAACATAGATTACAAATATGCACAAATGTAGGTATAAGAGACGACCGAACACTCTTTATAATTGAAACAGGTATGCCATCAGAACCAGTGCTAGATGTATTTTTGAGACCCAGAATGAAGCTTTCAATTTCGATATTGTCTGTTTTCAGCAGTGACATTGAATTTATCAAAGTTGGTGTTGTTAATAAAACTCTTGGATCTCTTACTGGAGAAATAATTCCTGACGCTAATTTTTTTCCAACATTTGCAAAGTAATTATTTATGGAGTTAATTGTAATAGATGGATTTGACGATGCAGTTAAAAGTTCAGTGTTACAAGAAGTTTCTTTAGTTATGTTACCAATTTTTTTGATTAGTGCCCATGTATCTTTTGGATTTTTGCTTAATCGTTGAAATTCATTACGTTCGTGAGCCTTTTTTATCCTTTTTAATAAATTGTTACAGAAATTTCTGTATCTAATGTAAGTAGTTTTAATAGTCGTGTTTTCAGGATTCTGTTTAAACTTTTTAAATAATTTATCTCGGTTTCGTATACATCGCAAAAGGCCAGGCGTAATCCAAGGTTTTAAAATACTTTTTCTGTTGGGAATTTTTACAATAAAAGTATTTTTCTTGATGATATTACTAATAATATTTACAAAAAGATTGGCGGCGATGTCAGCATTTCGACTAGCTAATATATGACTGTAATCAGTATTTTTTAAATGTGTCACACATGCAGCTTCATCTATACGTTGCAATGTGCGTTTCATTTTAGCTGTTTTTATTTTTAAGTCACAACTGAGGATTACAGGAGCATGATCCGTTATAAGTGAATTTAAAATAAGATAGATAGATAGATAGAATATACTTTATTGCACACCACACAATAAAATGAAAAAATAAAAAAAAACAAAAATAATAATAAAGTAATCGAAAACATGGTAGAGTACAAAAAGGCGGTCTTATCGCTAACTAGCGATTTCTTCCAGACAACCTTTGATAATGGAGCAATTGTATCGAATATGGCAGGGTAGTGCAAAAAATAAAAAAAATGAAAAATCTATATATATATATATATATATAAATATACAAATGTGAAAAAAGAAATAAAAAAAGTATAAATAAATAAATTAAAAATATATATATATATATATATATATATATATATATATATATATATATATATTAATTAACATATAAATATATACATACATACATCCTATATGTACATAGAATACAAATAACTCCTATAAAAACCATCTACTTATATAACATACATAAACACATACGTAAATATTTATTATTTATATACAACTTAAAGTGAGATAATGCGACTTTAATTTAGTTTTAAATGAAACAAGTGATGTTGATTTCCTTATGTGCAACGGCAGACTATTCCAAAGTTGAATGGCCTGAATCGTTAGAGATTTATTGAAAAATTTTGTTTTGTGAACTGGCATGTATAAGGTCAAGTTTTCAAAGGATCTTAAAGACTTGTCAGTAGTACCCAAGAATTGGAATTTATTTTTTAAATAGGGAGGCGAAGAGGGATTAAATAGCACACAGTACAGAAATGTAAGTATATGCATTTTACGGCGAAATCTAATTGGTAACCACTTGAGCTGTAGGCGAAACTGAGAAATACGGTCAAATTTGCGTAATCCAAATATAAACCGTATTGAAAGATTTTGGAGTCTCTCAAGTTTATTAAGTTGGTCCTCGGTTAAATTGGTATAGCTTGCGTCTGCATAATCTAGAATAGGTAGGATTAGGGACTGTGCTAGCATAATTTTGGTTGGAATAGGAAGGAAAGTACCGAGGCGGCGCAAGGAGCCCAATGCTGCAAAAGTTTTGCAACTGACTTTTTTAAGGTGATCAGACCAAGATAATGTATTGTCAAATATTATCCCCAGATTTTTGACACTGGTGCTGTACGGTATAACTACATTATTGTATTTTATACTAGGCAAGGTAGCCCAGTCAATTTTGGATATAATTGCAGGACTGCCTACAATAATACTTTGTGACTTAACCGGGTTAACTTTAAGACCATAAGATATAGTCCAGTCGTAAATATTGGCAAGGTCTGAATTAATGATAGAGATTTTACTTGGTAAGGTCTCTATATCACTATGACAGTAAAATTGCACGTCGTCTGCATACATAAGGTAGAGAGACGAAATTTTATTAGTAATCGTATTGATGAAAATTGTAAATAGCAAAGGAGACAGCACGCCACCCTGAGGTACTCCAGCACGAATCTCGCGCCACGACGAAAAAATATCGTCGACGCGAGTTCTTTGCCGGCGTCCCTGTAGATAACTACGAAACCAGTCAACCACTAATGGAGATATGTTAATAGAGCACAATAGGTTTAACAATATATCAAAATCCACATTATTAAAAGCATTACTTAGATCTAACAGAGTTAGTACGGTAACCTGTTTTTGATCCATTGCCCATCGAATGTCGTCGGTAACTTTCACGAGAGCCGTAGTAGTACTATGGCCTTGACGGAATCCAGATTGATAAGGATTAAGGAGGTTGTGATTATTAAGGTAAACGTTAAGTTGAGTGTTGACAAGCTTCTCTAATACTTTGGATAGGAAGGGCAAAATTGAAATGGGTCGGAAATCGGAGGGGTTGGTCGCATTTGATTTCTTGGGTATAGGAGTAACAAGTGCATCTTTCCATGAATCAGGGAATTTCCCAGTAGATATGGAAGTGTTTAGAATATGGGCAAGGAAAGGAGAGATTATATCAATGATGGGGACTATCATATTTCGGCTAACGTTATCAATACCAACGGCATTAGAAGAAATTGACATTATGCTCTTTTTAACATCACATTCAGTGAATTGCGAAAAAGTAAACGGAGGAAAGTCAGGAGTTGGAGAAACAAAGATAGAATTCAGTGTATTTCTCTTAATGGAGCTAACAATTGGATCGGAGGTTGTAAAATGTTTGTTAAGCGAGTCAACATCGATGTTTTTACAAGAATCTTTAGAAGAGGATGTACCAACTCCAAGTGACTCCAGAAATTTCCATATTTTGGATGTGTCGCCGTTTTCGACCGATCTATGGATGTGGCGACGCTGTGCATCTCTACATAATGTATTGCAGCGATTGCGAACTTTACTGTACTTGTGACGATTCGAGTCCGAATTATTTAATTTAAGTTTAGTTTTTGCCCTGATTTTCTTTTCGATCATTTTTTTTAATTCCTCAGATAACCAAGGGGCAGGGAGATGTTTTATTCTAACTGGTCGGATAGGTGCGTGTTTATCAAATAACTGTGTTAATAAGGAGTAAAAAATTTCTAATTTATCGTCAACAGTAAATGCATTAAAGACCACGGACCAGTCAGTTTTCCGAGCATCTTCGCATAGTCGGCATAAATCCATTCCACCAAAATTACGTTGCAGAAGTATTCTGGATTTTGATTTGGGAGGACGGAGTTTGTATGATAAGTATAATAAATCATGATACGAAAATGCATCAGCAGAACATTGACCGTGCTTTATAATAGAATTAGAGGATGATACTATAATAAGATCAAGAAGAGAAGAAGTATAACCTGGTAAACAATGCGTGGCTGACAGGGGTAGTAATTGAAGGTTATGGGATTCAACGATGGAGAACAATTTCTTGGAACGGCTATCTTCTTTAATTAGGCACGTATTAAAATCCCCCATAATAACTGCGTTGTTGCATTGCTTTTAGTTTTTAAAATAATGTGGTCCAGGCAGTTGTTGTTTCGGGTTGGCATTGTATGAGTTGGCAATAATGCATGAGACATAAGAGTGTTTAGGTAAGAATCACAATTGTAGTCTGTACTCTCCATAGCGATATTAATATTGATATCTCCAACGACAGCAATGTTTTGATAGTTACTTAGTAATTTTAGGGTGTTATCTAAAGAATTTATGAAATTATCAATGTTTCTAAAGGACGGAGATCTATATAACGCAATTATAGCTAATATATTATTATATTTTAAAATCAAGCAGTTTGCATCATCAAAAGATGGATATTCGACTGTAAAATTAATATCATTTCTAATATAAATAACAACACCATCATTTTGATGGTTGAAAGAGGATTTATATGAAACATAGCCGGCTAAGGAAGGAATGTATGGAGATTTGCTTAACCAGCACTCTGATAGTATGATAACATCTAACTTTATCGGTATCCTGTGCAATAATAATAAAAAATTGTCGAAATTGCAACCGATGCTTCTAATATTGACGTGAATTATTTTTATACAAGTGACATTATCGTATATATATAAATTACATTGTTCCGGTGAACATACATAAGACTTTGACACGCCTATTTGTTCAAGTTCATTACCAATTACACTGCTATTCATTTATAATAATAAAATTTTATAAAAATTTAAGAACTATTTAAAAAGTTTTACCAAAAATATAATACAAAAGGATAGTTATGTAAGGGCAACACGGGAGTCAATAATGTTAGCGGAGAAACCGATATACTTTTAAAGCTACACAGATCGACCTTGTAAGTTATCAATAAATCTAAAGGTATATGATAAATGTTGAACATAGATCTTGTGGGTAAAGAAGAAGTGGTTAAGTGTATTGAAATGAAGACATGATTGTTTGATGTATGCCTATGATTGTATATATGATTTAATGTTTTAGTGTAAAAAAGTGTAATTAGATGTTGCTAACGTCGAAGAGTCAATTCGCACTTTATTGTCTCTGCACAAAGTTCAAATTCAATCAAATATATGTGTGTGCAGGTTCACGCAAAAGTGATAATATCGTGAACCCGACCAAATTGAAAAGTCAAAAAATTTAAGAGCTATAGATTTGATTGGCCTTGAAATATTCTTTCTTTTGTTTTAGTTTTGGAATGCGACATAAATTGTCATCAGTTTTCACGTCATTGCATCTGTCAAACAAACCGCGTTAAAAAGCGTTTATAATATTTAATAATTAATTTTGATTGTTTTATATCGTGTTTTGTGCAAAGTGTTTTAATACCTGTGATTAATAATTATTGCATGTGACATAATTTAGGTGAGTATATTCGATATGCCTCCTATAAGACGAAGTAATTTAGGTAGAAAAACCCGAAATGCTACAAGCCAAACTAATTACCGATCTTATCATACTGCACAAGAACGTGACGACCGAAAAGAACGTGAGCGAGAGATTCAACCAATAATCCCGAAAGTTTGAATCGAGCTGCTTTCAATTATGATTTGTCAATTGACTACAGTAACCACCAATGTGTTACTATTGGATCTATGAACTTGGTTTGCTCTCATTATAAGGCAAATGAAGCCAATGCATTGTGTTGCGCAAATGGGAAAGTGAAATTGATACCATTGGATCTACCATAAGAGCCATTGTACTCATTGGTTTCAGGAATAGAACCAGATTCCATACACTTTTTGTCAAATATCCAACAATATAACAATTGCTTTCAAATGATGTCATTTGGGGCAACAAACGTAGTTCAGGAAAATTTCATGCCAAATTTTAAGGTAGGTATTATAGCAGTTAATCATTATTATTTTAGTGAACAAAATTTCCTGTTAATTAAGTAAAGGTGTGTCATTAACCTTCAGTTCCTTAATCCCCAAGAAATATATTACTTAGTCATAATATTATTTGGTGATTCAGTATTAGCAATACTTTTATTATTTTGAAACACAATATAATTATTTGATGATGGATATTAGTTACAACTAATTATTACATATTGACATACCTAAGCATATCAATTATAAATTGGGGATTCAAATTAGGAGACAGATATACTTTTTACGAACAAATATTATTTATATTTGACAAAAATCATTTTTTTTTATTTACAGATACAAGGCCAACTATACCATAGCGCAGGTTCACTGTTACCAGTGTCAGATAGCAATTACAAATTCCTGAAAATTTTATTTCATTGGCAATTCACCACAAGAAATTGATATGCGTTGTTCAAATAACAATTCAGTAAAGAGATCTATTGTAGAACAATTACAAACTTTATTTCATGAGTACAATCAATTGTTTAAAACTTCACTGGATCTGATGCCATCTGATAATTACAAAATTGTAATCAGAACTGATAAAACACCTGTTGGCCAACATGCAAGACGTTTTAATGCACCAACTATTGATGAAGTTGCCATCGTTGTAGTTGGAGAAAACTTGGAATCCCTTGATATTGTTTTACATCGTCGGAATGATCAATTACAACGTATAAAGGAAACACACCGCTCATATGATGCATTGCATTATCCCATTATATTTTAGCAAGGTGAAGATGGCTATGATTTCTCAAACTAGATGATAAATCTCATTACAGGTAATAAAATATATTAGTTTAGCAAGGAGATATATTATCAGTCACTATATTATTTTTTTTATTTTCAATGTTATGAAAACAAAAATCTATTTTCAGGTTCTAAAACCAACAAAAAAGTCAGTTCAATGAACTATTATTCCTACCGCCTAATGATGACAATCACATACTCAAACGTCGGCGATTATATCACAAGTATGTTGTAGACATGTATGTTAAAAGTGAAACGGAGAGATTAACATTCATCAGGTTGAATCAGACAAAACTCAGATCTGAAGAGTATATTCACCTTCGAGATGCTATTAATACTGATGGTAATGCACAGAATCTTAGTCGAATAACTATTCTTCCAGCAACATACATCGTAAGCCCTCGACATATGCATGAATATGCTCAAAATGCCATGTCATATGTTTGTCATTATGGTACAGCAGATTTGTTCATCACATTTACATCCAATCCACACTGGATAGAAATAGACACAGCCAGAGTCTTTATACAAAAGTTGAAATCTTTAATGGATTTCATTGTGAAACATTATGTGTTTGGAGAGACACGCCGCTGGATGCATTCTGTGGAGTGGCAGAAACGGGGATTGCCACATGCACATATTTTGATTTGGTTAGTTGACAAGATAAAGTCAAATGAAGTTGATGCAGTAATATCAGCTGAAATCCCTAATGTAGAAGTAGATCCTAGATTGCATGAGGTTGTTATCAAAAACATGGTACATGGTCCCTGTGGAACTCTTAATCAAAATTTACCATGTATGATGGATGGTAAATGTTTAAAACGATATCCACGGACATTAATATCTGAAACAATCACTGGTATTGACGGTTATCCTTTGTATCGTCGCCGATCGACAGCAGAAAATGGAAGATCAACAATTGTCAAATTAAATCAACAAGATATTGAAATAGATAATAGCTGGATTGTTCCATATTCACCCATTTTATTAAAGACCTTCAAAGCGTACATCAACGTTGAATCTTGCCATTCAGTAAAATCTATTAAATACATTTGCAAATATGTAACCAAAGGGAATGATATGGCTGTGATTGGTATTAATGCAGAGAATTCCAATGATGAAGTTACCCAATACCAAATGGGTCGCTATGTTAGTAGTAATGAAGCAGTTTGGCGAATATTTTCTTTTCCTGTTCATGAGAGACACCCTACTGTTGTTCATTTAGCTGTGCATTTAGAAAATGGACAAAGAGTATATTTTACAGCACAGAACGCAGTACAAAGAGCTGTACAGCCACCATCTATTACATTAACCAGTTTTTTTTGACATGCCAAAACGATGCTTTTGCTCAAACATTGTTATATTCTGAAATGCCAAAATATTATACTTGGAATCAATCCTTAAGGAAATTTATACCACGGAATCAAGGAAAACCAGTTTCAGGATACACAGATGTATATTCTACCGATGCGATTGGTCGAATTTATTCAGTACATCAAAGCAATTATGAAAGTTTGTATTCACGACTGCTATTAGACAATGTACGTGGCCCAACATCATTCCAACATGTACGAACTGTTGATGGTGATTTGTGTGGATTATACAAAAAAGCTTGCCAACGTTGGCGATTGCTAGAAAAGTGCTCATTGGGATCAAACTCTCAATGATGCTGTAATATCATCACAAGCTCATCAAATACGAACATTGTTTTCTATAATCATATCTACATGCTTCCCATCAAACCAAAAGGATTTGTGGATCAAGTACAAAGATAATATGTGTGATGATATTTTGTATCAAATACGGATTAGGAGGGGAAATCCAAATATACAAATAAGCGACGAAATTTACAATGAAGTATTGATTTCAATTGAGGACATGTGCTTGATGATGTCAAACAAACTATTATTTCAATTAGGCCTGGCCGCGCCCAATCGTCCAATACATGATGCTTTTAACCAAGAGTTGCACCGAGAAAAACTGTATGATCTCAATACTTTGAAAGAATTAATTCAAACAAATCTTCCACTATTGAATGAACAATAGAAGTATGTATTTGATACACTTATGAAAGTAATAAATGATAAAAGAGGAGGGATTTACTTCTTAGATGCACCTGGTGGTACAGGAATATTTTTTTTGATTTCATTGATATTAGCAACAATTCGCTCATAAAATAAAATTGCACTTGCACTCGCTTCGTGGGGAATCGCATCAACTTTGCTCGAAAGTGGTAGAACAGCTCATTCAGCACTAAAATTGCCATTACACATGCAAAGCAACGAAACCACAACCTGCAACATTTCGAAGAACTCTGCAATGGCAAAGGTTATGCAGCAATGTGAATTGATTGTTTGGGATGAATGCACGATGGCACATAAAAAATCTTTTGAGGCTTTAGATAGAACCTTACAAGATCTACGCAGCAATCATAACCCATTTGATGGTGCAATGATTTTATTAGCAGGAGATTTTCGTGAAATATTGCCAGTGATTCTACGATCAACGTCAGCTGATGAACTTAATGCATATTTAAAGTCCTCCAATTTGTGGAAGCATGTGAAGTTATTACATTTAAGCAAGAATATGCGTGTCAAGTTGCAAAATGACCAATCTGGAGACATATTCTCTAAACAACTCATTGACATTGGTAATGGCAAATTTCCTATAGACACCTTGACAGGTTGCATTAACTTTCCTCAAAGTTTTTGTCAGTTAACTAGATCAAAAGATGAACTTATTCAAAAGGTGTTTCCAGATGTTGCTCAAAATTACAGAAACCATGATTGGTTGAGCGAAAGGGCTATATTGGCTGCAAAAAACATAGATGTAAATGAATTAAATTTCAAAATTCAAGAACAAATTACAGGCGAATTGAGGATGTATCAGTTGATTCGGCTACTAACCAAGATGATGTCGTCAACTATCCGCCTGAATTTTTAAATTCGCTGGATTTACCAGGATTTCCACCTCACAATCTGCAATTAAACCTTTAATTATCATTAGTGATAATGTTGAGAAATATCAACCAATCACGTCTTTGCAACGGCACACGGTTAGCGATAAAAAAATTATTGAACAACGTGATAGAAACAACTATACTGAAAGGAAAGTATAAAGGAGAAGACGTGTTGATACCACGCATCGCAATGATTCCGACTGACAGTTTCCAGTGCGGCTTGCTTTTGCTATGACCATAAATAAGTCCCAGGGGTCAATTGTATCTTGCTTGTTCCTATGTTGGAAAACCATCAGATTTGTTTGTATTCACCGGGTAATCAAACAAAAAACATTGTGTATCATAAAGCACTACAATAAAAATAAAACAGATTTTTGTTATTAATACGATTACTGAAAATACTTATATACGTTTTATTTCATTATTCTTTATTTCATCTTATTAAAATGATAAAGTAACATATTAAAAAAAGGATAATTTTACGATTTATCTATCATATTATTTAAAATATTAAATGATAAAAAAGATCCACCAGAAATCTTAATATGTATAAATCACGTGTCACGTTGTTTGTCCGCGATGGACTCCTAAACTACTTAACCGATTTTAATAAATTTACACACCACGTACAGTTTGACCTAACTTAAAAGATATATAATAATTTTCAACTCAATTCATAGTCGCAATATTATTTTATTTGTTTATTATTTTGCAGTTAGCTCCTAACAATTCTAAAAGATGGCGGTATCTGTTGACTGGATTGAATAATTACGAATGATGTATCTACCCTACCTACCTCATTCGTAAGTTTAGTGTTCCAAGTTATTTACTAAAAACTTTGTAATTTACAAATAGTGTTATAAATTTGGATTAAATTTTAAAAATATTTTGTTCCTATTTTTGCTTAATATCGACTGTAAGAAAACATTATGATTTTCATGACAGAAGTACTCTGAACGTTACCCCTTAAATAGTTTACTACAATGTAATATATCAAAAACAATAGTCACAGCAACGCGTGACCGGGTCTGCTAGTAAATTAATAAAACAATTTTAAAAACATAATAAAGAAAATATTAGTTTTCTACCCATATTCATCATATTAAATGTTCTCGTTATGGGCCTAATTTCGGCATGTATTTTGTCCCATCCTACGTTGTGTTTTTTTTTATTCATCGCTTCTCGAACAGACTATCAAATAAGCGTATATATATGGTCGCATGACATGCTACAAGGACCTTTTATTTAATCCTTAAGTCTTTAAGCAAGCGAACAGACAATCCACCTGATGATAAGTGATGCCCACGAATATTTGTAATTATAGATATAAATACGGTGCACGCTTAATAAAAGGGATAAAGGAAGATGGAAAAGAGGAGAAACATGTGTATTTGAAATTCCCATCCAACCCACGCAACTGAGGATATAGTGACTATATGACATCGAAATTGTGATCTGTCGAACTATATCGATGGAAACAAACTAAGTCGAAGTCAGGTCAAAGTCTTTTAGCTGGCTCTACTACTTACCTGTTCATTAATGCGAGTCCATATTATAGAATTACTTTTGTATTTACTTTTGTACCTTCAATATTTTTATTACTTTTCTTTGTAACATTTACGGTTTAGAAATCATTACAAGAGAAAGGTATATAGTTATAATAGGTAAACTAATAACCGCTAATAAGACAGGTTTAAAAACAGAAATTCTATTCTTTAGTTATTTTAACTAATTTTAGATTTCAAGTAGCGAAGAGATTATATGTCATAAATATAACTTATTGCACACCAGACAAATAAATAGAAATTAAAAATCCGTGCCCGCAGGGGGACACTCGTGGGTAGACCTCGTGTGTAACTCGTTTAAAATATAACTCACTACCTAAGAATAATACATGATGCCGTTGTTTACTTCAAACATTTTCAAGCAAAAAGCGGTTTTAATTTTTTTTCTCGGAAAAGGTATCTTTTTTGGAAATACTTTTGGTACTTAAATTTAGAGTAAATAATAACCTTTCTATTAAAAATATTTGAGACGAGTAAATGTTACCTGAAAAAAGTTGACGTGGTTTTACCTACCTTAAATTTTCAAGCTAAAAGTGGTTTTTATTTTTTTTCTCGGAAACGGTACCTTTTACGGGCAAAACTTCTAATACTTAAATTTAAAGTACAAAATAACCTTTCTATTAAAAATACTTGTGATGTAATAATGTTTACCAGAAAAAAGTTATGATTTTTTTTCCAAAAATTTTCGGTTTTATTTAAGTTATTGAAGTTAGATTTTCGAATTATTTACATTAGTTATAGGTATTCATCAAACACATCATATAATATAAACGCGATTGATCTTCTTTGTATAGGGAAAAAGTTATGGTCGAAAAACTGAAATCAGAAAAAGTGAGGCCCTAGCGTCCCCTGTATCCGGATTTCTCTGGTTAACGAACTTGACCTTTATTTTTGGATGGTTGATTTTTGTGCAAAGTTTGAAAGCGATCCGAGCGAAACTGCGGCCGCTATCGTGCTGACAAAAGTCGAATCTGGACGCACGCACGCATATATATATATATATATATATATATATATAAACTTTTTGACCAATGGTCATTTCGGACTCAGGGGGTCATAAGAAGACCTCCTGTGCAGAAATTTTTCCAAAATTCGAAAGTAGGGGACAAATGAATGGGCAGACCGAATTCTTCGAGGTCTACCCAAAAATCACGTTACATTTTGTAACGTGATTTTAAAAAACATAACACAATAATTTGGTGATACAAAATTTACGTTAAATCGATACATAATTTTGGATTTAAAATATATGGATCAGATTTTACTTTTTTTTTCGATTGTATATTGCACAGACATGATTAAACGTTGTTCAAATTTAAGAAATAATTACTTACATTTCGACAACAAAGCATTTGCAACAAAGGCTTATACGAGAAATATGAAATTTCACTCACATTGTCCGACCCAAGGCCATCAGATATGGTTGAGAAGTTTATTTAGAATTCGAATGAAATGAACAAATATTCTGTTTTGTGTTCAGGATTGGATTGTTCGAAACCTTTTGAATTAAAAAATAGCAATGTATATATAAGTACTTTCGAATTTAAAATTATAATATAACCTAACCATTTAATATATATTAATTATGTACAATTTTTTGTTTCAATTTTATAATAATAATAATAATAATAATAATAATAATCTTTATTGGAACCAAAAAAGATAGTACATAAGAAATCAGTGATCGAAAATGCTTGCATTAGTTATAAAACTGTGTCGCATACATTAACGCCCACCTCCAAACAATTATTGTTCCAGAGAACAGACAATATAAATAAAACAATAATAGTAGTTATAAAAACAAAAAGAAACAGAAAACAAAAACAATACAAAAAACATGTTATCCAAAAATAAGGTGCTTCTTTAGGTGTGTTTGTGTGTGGGTGTGTGTGTGTGTGTGTGTGTGTGTGTGTGTGTGTGTGTGTGTGTGTGTGTGTGTGTGTGTGCATGTGTGCGTGCGTGCGTGTATGTGTGTGTGTGCGCGCGCGTGTGTGTATGTGTGTGTGTGTGTGTGTGTGTGTGTGTATGTGTGTGTGTGTGTGTTTGCGTGTATGTGTGTATGTGTGTGTGTGTGTGTGTGTGTGTCATGTAGGGGGATTTATAAGTAAACTTATAATATTTTCGGTATCATCATAGTTTAGGCATTTTAACCATTCCAAAACTCGTCTTTTACATTCCATTACACTACAAGGATAAATATCCAAGAATTCATTTATCCTATTGTACAACCTACTTGCCAAATAGCAATATTGTCGCCTTGAGACTACTAGCCTACTGTTGTTAATACTACAAACTTTTTGCATTCTACGTTTATTTACATTTGGCTTATAGGGAATTTCATAGTGTTTTCGTAATACTGTGTTTAAAATAAATAACTGCCTTACCGAAAATACCTTTGCGAGGTTGTATAATTCAACAGTAGGAAAGCGTACAGGTTTAAAGAGAATAACTTTTAGTAATCCTCTTTGTGCTCTTTCTAGGCTCAGCAAAAGAGTCTTTGGAGCACATCCCCAAACAGGAATACAATAAGAAATTATCGATTGAGCAAGAGCAGAATAGACAATTTTAAGAGTAGGGAAGTCAAGAGAATTTCTAAGATTCTTGAAAACATATATCAGTTTTCTGACTTTGGATGCAGTTACCATAATATGTTCATTCCACGAAAGATTATAGTCAACGTTAACTCCAAGATACTTTATTTTGGTAGTACTAGTAATCTTTAAACAACTACAATCTAGATTTCTGTTACAATTATTTGTATGAATAGATATAGTGAAAGGTAAGTTTGGCAGGGACACCGCGTTATGTGCAAAAGGCAATATTTTAGTCTTTGCGATATTAAGTGTTAGAAAATTAGAGGAGAGCCAACACATAACAGAAGATAGCGCTAGTTCAGCACGTTTTATACATTCAAACCAATTATTACCTTGAACAAGTAAAACTGTATCATCGGCATAAGTTATGATTTTACAATTCAGTAACTTCAGATTGCAAAGGTCGTTTATATAAATAAGAAATAAGGTAGGTCCGAGAACACTACCCTGAGGTACACCGAATTCAACAGTTACTTCTTGACTGATAGTATCTCCAATTTTAGTACATTGTTTTCGGTCAGTGAGGTAACTTTGAAATATGTCATGAACCATACCTCTAACACCAATAATTTCTAGTTTTTTAAGAAGAATATCAATAGAGACGGTATCGAAGGCTTTGCTTAAATCTAAAAATATACCAATAGTTTTCAGTTTAGTATTGAAATTTTGAGCTATAGAATTTGTAAGGTCCATGACAGCATCCTCAGTAGACTTACCCTTTCTAAATCCATACTGATTATTTGCAATTATATTATTTTTATTAAGATGACTTATCAATCTGTTATTGAGGAGTTTTTCTAAAATCTTGGATAAGGTAGTCAATATCGTAATAGGTCGATAGTTAATTAAATCTTGTTTCGTACCACTTTTGTATACGGGATGTAAAATACCTGTTTTAAAGATTTCAGGGAAGGTGCCTGTCGAAAAACATAGATTACAAATATGCACAAATGTAGGTATAAGAGACGACCGAGCACTCTTTATAATTGAAACAGGTATGCCATCAGAACCAGTGCTAGATGTATTTTTGAGACCCAGAATGAGGCTATCAATTTCGATATTGTCTGTTTTCAGAAGTGACATTGAATTTATCAAAGTTGGTGTTGTTAATAAAACAATTGGATCTCTTACTGGAGAAATAATTCCTGACGCTAATTTTTTTCCAACATTTGCAAAGTAATTATTTATGGAGTTAATTGTAATAGATGGATTTGACGATGCAGTTAAAAGTTCAGTGTTACAAGAAGTTTCTTTAGTTATGTTACCAATTTTTTTGATTAGTGCCCATGTATCTTTTGGATTTTTGCTTAATCGTTGAAATTCATTACGTTCGTGAGCCTTTTTTATCCTTTTTAATAAATTGTTACAGAAATTTCTATATCTAATGTAAGTAGTTTTAATAGTCGTGTTTTCAGGGTTCTGTTTAAACTTTTTAAATAATTTATCTCGGTTTCGTATACATCGCAAAAGGCCAGGCGTAATCCAAGGTTTTAAAATACTTTTTCTGTTGGGAATTTTTACAATAAAAGTATTTTTCTTGATGATATTACTAATAATATTTACAAAAAGATTGGCGGCGATGTCAGCATTTCGACTAGTTAATATATGACTGTAATCAGTATTTTTTAAATGTGTCACACATGCAGCTTCATCTATACGTTGCAATGTGCGTTTCATTTTAGCTGTTTTTATTTTTAAGTCACAACTGAGGATTACAGGAGCATGATCCGTGATAAGTGAATTTAAAATAAGCGTTGTTGCATTGCTTTTAGTTTTTAAAATAATGTGGTCCAGGCAGTTGTTGTTTCGGGTTGGCATTGTATGAGTTGGCAATAATGCATGAGACATAAGAGTGTTTAGGTAAGAATCACAATTGTAGTCTGTACTCTCCATAGCGATATTAATATTGATATCTCCAACGACAGCAATGTTTTGATAGTTACTTAGTAATTTTAGGGTGTTATCTAAAGAATTTATGAAATTATCAATGTTTCTAAAGGACGGAGATCTATATAACGCAATTATAGCTAATATATTATTATATTTTAAAATCAAGCAGTTTGCATCATCAAAAGATGGATATTCGACTGTAAAATTAATATCATTTCTAATATAAATAACAACACCATCATTTTGATGGTTGAAAGAGGATTTATATGAAACATAGCCGGCTAAGGAAGGAATGTATGGAGATTTGCTTAACCAGCACTCTGATAGTATGATAACATCTAACTTTATCGGTATCCTGTGCAATAACAATAAAAAATTGTCGAAATTGCAGCCGATGCTTCTAATATTGACGTGAATTATTTTTATACAAGTGACATTATCGTATATATATAAATTACATTGTTCCGGTGAACATACATAAGACTTTGACACGCCTATTTGTTCAAGTTCATTACCAATTACACTGCTATTCATTTATAATAATAAAATTTTATAAAAATTTAAGAACTATTTAAAAAGTTTTACAAAAATATAATACAAAAGGATAGTTATGTAAGGGCAACACGGGAGTCAATAATGTTAGCGGAGAAACCGATATAGTTTTAAAGTTACACAGATCGACCTTGTAGGTTATCAATAAATCTAAAGGTATATGATAAATGTTGAACATAGATCTTGTGGGTAAACAAGAAGTGGTTAAGTGTATTGAAATGAAGACATGATTGTTTGATGTATGCCTATGATTGTATATATGATTTAATGTTTTAGTGTAAAAAAGTGTAATTAGTGTTATGTGTGGTATAGTTGTAAAAGTAGAAAATTTATTAGACAAAAATAAATTTGAACAATTATTATAAACAAAACAAAAGGTAACAGACCAATTTAGTATGGCATAATTGTAATATACTAGTCAAATAGACATTGATTTTAACTTCAACAGATCCTCTTCCGAATTTACGCGTATTTGAGGTGAGCCTTCTTTTTTACGTAGATATATACACCCACGTGAGGTCCAACAGAAAGAATACTCATTTGTTTTTGCAAAATCACGTGACAGGTAGAAAATTCTCTTGGTATAACGAGTTAGTAACTCGGATATATATATTGGTTGAGGAGGGCCTGCCATATTAATATTTGAAGTATTTAACCTCATACCGTTTTTCAGCTTATTAAATTTCTTATAATTTAAGATGACATTTTCTTTAATAAAGATACTTGAAAATTCCACTACAATTGTTTTACTGACCTCTGACTTGGAGAACAATCTATAATTATCCTTGATATCCGAAGGCTGTAGATTCACAGAAAGTTTAGAGCACAAATCCAAAACAATAATCCTTAGGTCGTCCTTGGACTCGTTCTGTTTAGTCTTTGGAATATTTCGAAGCTCGACACATGAAGCTAATGATTTCCGTTCCAAGTTTTCAATTTTATTTTCTAGTGTACAAATATATGATTGATGTTGTTTACGCTCGGCTTCGCACTTATCCAAGCGGTTTTTAATTTCATCATATTCCTGAGATAAATATTCAATACTTTTAATTATTTCCGAATTTTGTAATTTAATATCATTAATGATGTCCTGCAATCCTGATAGCTTTTTATCTTGTTCTGTAGTAAAAGTCTGAAACATCATACGCATCTCTAATAATATTGATTGCGGTACACTGTTGTCTTCTTTAGCGGTATAATTTCGCCTCGAGCGAGCAGTAATATTAATATTACCGTCGGTAGATAAACATTTCCCTGTCTCGACGTCGCTGTGTTTATTATGCATTGTACGGAGAACGGGGGTAGCAGCGGTTGATGACGACTTCGCGGTGCTAGACATATTCTTACAAAGTACCAGGGCAATAGAAACGAAAAGATATCGTCAAGGATGTATGCGGAGGAAAATCACTTTTATGATGTTTGCTTTAGTAATTAGATTTGAATTAAACCCACCAGGCGTATTTTTTGATGCGACAACTTAAGCAATATTGGTCCTTACGCACTTTAGTTGATGGTGCAGATTTGCGTAATTCTAATGCTTTAGTTCGTTCACTGGATGTTATTGGTTATCACTTACTAGTAGCACTTTATGCACTCCTAATATATTTAATGATTTTTTGAATTAATTTTTACAATCTCTTTATATTGTCAACAAAAAACACGTCTTCTTTGATACAAGGTTCGAAGGGAAGGGGATTATATTTAACATGTGTATATTACAAAAAACTTATACACGTATTAAGGTCTAATTTAATTCAAATGAGTAGAAACCTTGTATAAGATTTGTAAAATCTTGTCAATGTCAAGGACTATCAGGTTTTACTCTCAGTTACTGTTTTATTTATTAACTTATATTAAATCACTAATTAATAATTATTTTATTTTTACAGTATATCTATTTCATTTATTGTCAATCCAATAAATGAAATAGATATACTGTAAAAATATAAAAATATAACTGATATAAAAATGTTTGATGGATTTATTACAATAAGTTAAATAATATATATCTTTTATAATTTATTAAATTAAAATTGTAGATAGAAATCAGGGATAATCATGGTGTCTTAACTTTTAAATAACACAGATACTATTACAAAACTACTATTACTATTTTTAGCGTCTGCGTTAAACTGAAAAGCTTCTATATATTGTGGTTAATTATGAAAGTCACTGTTGCTCCCGTCAGCTACCTGTGTACTCCGGGGAGTATAAACACAACAAAGTTTAATTGAAATATAAATAGGTTTTCCTTACTATTATAATATTTTAAAGGGGAAAGGCATTGCCAAAACATTTTTTGTTAAGCGTATTATATGGTTCCCAGAATAATCTTACCTATATTTTAAATTTATTTATTATAAAAATGATAATAATATATATTCTCAATTATATTTTTTTTCAACTTTCTTAGTTAAAAGGAAAATTCAATATAAAAATATTTTACTTAAGAATGATATCTTTTTACTCAGATTATATTGTTATAAAAAATAGTCCTGGAAATCTTTGTAAAAAGTACCACTTACATCAAGGAAAGAAAATATTAATATTGTTTTTTGTACCTAATAATTATAAGTGTAGTATATAATAACATGTTTCTTTATATATAAAAATGTCAACACTGACATTAGAAGATTTATTATTTTCAGAGTTGCCAACGAGCTCTATCTGCTCTGAAAGATACATTACCGCCCTTAAATAATAATCAATGACGAAGGAGAAGAAGTGAGAAAGAAACATTAGCAAAAGATATTCCAGTTCCAGCTGTAAAAGACATTTCTATAAGATATATTAAGAGAGTAAGCAACAGCAATACTATCAATATATCATATATAAATAATATTACAATTCATATTTCAATTAAATATGTATATTAATAACGAAATATTGTGTTCATAACTAAGATACATTTTATATTCTTTATATTCGAAGTAAGGGATCGTTACTAACAAGACGTCTTTGTGTCCGCCAAATAATAACTTGGTGTGATGTCCACTGTAATGACGAGATCTACACAAACACTTTTATGATGATAGGTTTAAGGTTTATTTTTGAGGACGACATCTTTCCATTATGTTTTTAAAGAAAAGAAAAGAATGTTTAGTGCCTGCTATATAAGAAAGGGTACTCTCTTGAAATATGTATAGATGATGAATGATAAATATATTTACCGCAAATAAGAAAATATCTATGCAGTTTAAAACGTGTAAAAGATCAAAATTATTCTCATTATCGTATATCATGATTGGATCACAGTTTTGTGTTCCTTTAATGGATGCTTTAATCTTACTCACTAAAGTTGTCGTCTTCAGTAAATCTATTGTAATTAATCATTTCCAATTGGATGTGTTCCGATAACTTATTACCTGATAACGTATTTCTATCTGTGAAATCACTCGAGAATATCAGGATTTCCATGTCGCTTCCTTAATTCCGGTATTCTCAATCTCACTGTTATCCTCAGTTACTTTGCGAAATATAAATCATAGTTACATGGCGAAAATACCTTCATAGTTTATGAAATATATTTTAAGGAAAATGGTGCGAAAACAAACTAAGTAATTTATCGATCGAAGAGCAACTTGTGAATACTAATGGGAAGTGGACTTAGAAGTTCTAATATTATTTGGTATTTCAACGCATGGATTTAAATATGCTTTAAAATTTAAATCCATGCTGTGGTTTCGTGATTTAAAATAAAGAAAATGGTTTGACATTCAACAAATAAAAGCGCAATATAAATTGTAGACCTGTTTTTATCTATATATAACAAAAATAACACTCACAAATAATATGTCAATGTAATCTCAATAACATAAGTGATACGACTTCGAATTTTTCGGTGAAGTCTATCTTCGGATACCAGATTGACTATGGAATCTCACTAAGGCAGTTTTAATAATTCATTATAGCTGTTTTTACCTATTATTATTTAAACGTTTGATTTGAACTTATATAGAAATTGAAATAAAAAATTTAATTGGTTGGCAAATATAAATAACGCATAGTAAATATTCCTTAAATATGTACATTTTTTATTTTTGTTTTTTTCTTTAGTTATAATAAATAAGAAAAACCACGCCATTAAAATATCTATTTTGCAAAATAAATCAACTTAAACTGGTGTTAGTACAGATTGATTATAAAAAGTTCATATTTTTAATCTGAATCTTTTCAAATTGAATAATATTTTATAAACGTATATGAAAAAATAATAATCAATATCACATCAAACGTTTATCATCGTATGCAATCGTTGCGTAATTAATATACCATGTTTAGATAATTCAGACAAATTGAACATATTATACCGCATATTATGTTTAAATCACCATAGATTCCGAACACAGGACAACTTGCACAGCAATCCATTAAAATGGCCAATGTGTTTGATAGTGATGTATGAGAGCAGGATTATGTTTCATTGCGAGGTGAAATTTATGTTCTCAAGCGCCGTAAATTTAGTATTTATTTCAAATTTTAAATAGTATTCTTCTCTACGTTTCATTAATGGTTATAACATTAACCTGTTTTTAATATTAGTAAAAAGATAAGATAATACTTAAATATGGACTTAATTTGTTAGTCTGTCACTATTTACAATATTAGCAGTATTTTTCTAATATTTGCGAGTATAAAACTTAAGCCACATATCCTTTAGTAGTTTGAAATGCTATTAATACTACTATTACAGCTAGTATTGTTGATTATTATCAAACTATATTAAAGTGTAAGTATTTATTGTCTTAAAATATCACTTATCATGATGATGTAAGAATTATGTACTCGTATGTATAATTTATTTTATATTATTAGTATTTAATTGTATTATTATGATTTAAGTGTATTTATATAAACAATATATACTCTTATCTTCAATATTTATTATACATCTGAATAACGCCAATTTATACAATGAGAATTACTTTTAAATTAAAAATTAAAATAATTAATAAATGTTTTTTTCGAATATCATCCTTGTTGGAAGTGAATGTACTTCCAACCAGGATGTTATTATTTTTTTTTTTAGGTTATTTTTGTTTTATCTTTGAAAGTATACACATTTATATCAACATAGAAGACCATTACCATTCATATTCATCACTTCTATAAAGTTCCAGAAACAAAATTTAAAATTATCGTCCAATTTCAATTCTAAATACAATAGGTTTTTTTAAAGCAATAATTAATTTAATAACATAAATAATTTCTTAAGAGAGAGAAAATAAAACAGGTAGATGTTTTTTATACCTGAAGACAAAATAGCATTGGAAAGTGCTTGTAGCTATTATATATTCACAAAATCCGGTATCCTCCAGGCCTCCATACTTGGTCCCTTACTGTACAATACTATCTGTACTGACTTAAAATATGTCTTTCTCTCAACTTGTGAGAGAAAATATAAAAAAATATTTGACCGTTGAAGGCTACGAAATGCTTCCGTGCGAGGACCAACTTAATTTCCGATGTCATTTTAGTTGCATATAGACGCTAGTTGTAGAATGTTTTCGATGTTTACTCTATATTTACTATGAATGTTAACGTGTAATTAAAATCTGTTTAGTTGGCTTATAATGCTAAAGCTATGATAAAATGCAAATGCCAATAGATTGCAATTTCAAGTAAAAATTAAAATGTTCTTTATTAGTTACACAGACTGAGAACTTGATTTAAAATATAAAGAATATCTCATAATTATAAATTATGAAATTATCCTTTTAAATAATTGGCTTAGTTTATAATAATAAATATATAACTAAAAGTACATTATTTTTATTACTGCAGAAGTCAATTAATTTTGCAGTAAACTTATCATTGAAAAATAAATTAATAAAATAATTTGGATATCTGATTATTTGTTTCGAGATTTCAGTTCTAGATTATTAATAGTATTTTTACGGTTACATTAAAAATTTTTTTCTTTAGAATACCTATTTCATTGGTCTTGTTTTATTTACCTCTATATACCTCTTACTAAAATATAACTACATGTTACATACTTTTTGAATTAATTTTTACATAATCAAGCATTTTTTTGCAAAAATTAACCTAATCTTTTCTTTTTTTGATATATAACATGGAAATTAAACAAAGCAGCTTAACCTAGCACTTATTTTTTAGTAAACAGTGAATTGTTCAAAAAAAATATTTTATAACACTGACAACTATCAAACCACAAGGCAAATAAAAAAAATCCTATAGTTATTGTCAATGCTCATTCGAAGCGGACGAAGGATGAGGAAAAAGTATGACTCACTATTGTTGCTAAGCGAACTTACGTTTTGCTTTCGTTTGGATGGCCCTTATGGTATTCGATAGCATTTAATCTTCATAATATTTTCTTTTAAAATCAGAGATTTGCGCGGTGAAACAAAGACACAAAAAAACATTTCTGTTTTATATTTGCCAAAATTTACAAATAGGACTACAAATATATTTGAAAGCATAGTGCTTTCAAAGTTATAAAATGACTTTGAAAGCACAACAAGCTTTAATACTCTATAATATAAAGGGCATGAAATATTGCTATATAATATTCATCACTCTAAGTCTTACAAAGGTTATAACGCGTGTCGCGACTTCAGAATATTATAACCAAAAAGATTTCGATATTTAAGTAAGCATTTTATTTACCTTTCCAAAACTTTAAGGTGTTTTCATGTAAAATATAATAAAAGTAACTTATCTTTATTTCATTATTAATATCATGTATATAATTGGACTTAAAGTTATAGTTTATAGCGATAAAATCAATTTCCTTTGTAATTTTGTTACTTAATAACACTTATTTTCATATAAATATTTAAATGCAATCATAATTGCATAACATTATCCATAGATAATGTTTATGTAGTTAACATAAAAATATAGTAAAGTTATAGTTTCTGTACCGTCATTGCCGTCGTTAATACCATTGGTAAGTGCCACTGATACTGTCTCACAATAGCATAGTGTCAAACTGTCGTCTCGATGTGCAGTTTTGTAAACGAATTATTCGTTTTCGTAATTCGAATATATCTAATTTATGAGATAAGATTGCCTGACCTCTGTTCTGGTCTTTAAATCTTTTTATTATAATTGGTGATTTGGCAACAATGCCATTAGTTTTTTTTTATATAATATTACCCAAAAAAGTATAATTTGGACTATCCATTACTTTATATAAATATTAATGTATCTTAAACAATACTTTTTAAATAATATTAGAAAGTCAATTAAATATAATAACAAAAACATCATTTACTCGTTTATAAAATACATCTTAGTCTATTATCTTTCCTTTTCATCTCGAGCCCATTAATCTAGTTGCTATTTTATGCTACGCACGACTTTCACATATTTGTCTATATTTATAGAGCTTAGCTCTATGAAATCTAGTTATTGTGTTTGATTTATAATTTTATTTTTTTCTTGCGAAGATTAATTATTAATTTCACTACGATATAAAATTATTAACTATAAAAATGTTCAAATAATTTAAATATAACTGTAGAAAATGAATTAAATGCATAAATTGGAGGGAAAAAAATATTGTCTTAATTTTAAATTTTGCAATTTCTTTGAGGCTACGGAAGAAAATATTTACTATACCTTTTATAAGTGAGGTAAATCTATTAGCGATACCAGCTGGCCAAGAAATGATCACCTGGAAGTTATGCAGCAGCATAAAGGCTACTATATAAATATATATACATATATATATATATATATATATATATATATATATATATATATATATATATATATATATATATATATATATATATATATATTGCAGCAATAGCAAAAGGAGCCATTTTTAAGGTTAGCCACTAAAAAAGCAACAGATGCTATCATCATCTTAATGGAATGCCACGGGATCGCTTAATTAATTAATTAATCATTATTATTAACCCTTTTTAATTAAATTCTGAATTCTGAATATGTTTTGTCTTTATTTCACATGCGTCCATTCTGTATTAACTATCGTTTTCCTAATAAAAAGAATAATGTGCAAAATGCACAGATTCCATTATAGGAATTTGTCCAAATGAAAATTATATAAGGGATACAATTGTCCCGTCTCAATTTCTGTTATTGTTTTTTTAATATAAAAGTAAATAATGATGCAAACAATTTGTATTACTCAATTAGTTATTTTTTCATAAACGTAATTTATGTTATTTTGTATGATCAGACAGTATTCGAGTGTTATTGTTTTATCAAAACTGTATCAAAATAAGACTTTGATATATCAGACATATTTTGGTGACGGCAAATATTTGTTAAGAACGTAATACAGTGTTTAAAGTTAAAATTTTAAATAATATAGTATTTATTTATGTTATAGTTATGACCTTATGATTATGCTAACATCGGTTGTTAGCATAATGTAAGCCTAATATCTTGTATAATTTCACTCTTGTACTTTAATAATGTAAATTAATATATTTTTAGAGATACTTATGAATAATTACTAATACTTAAAATAGTGTTATTCATGGAATTTAACTAATAATAAAATACAATGAGTTTTTAATATGTGGATTTTATTTATTGCAAAATAATGTGATATTTTTAGTCTTAGAAAACTTAAACTTCTTCTTTAAATTGATACGTCTTTTTGATATTTTTAATAAAAATAATAAAAGGAAGGAAACACTGTAGACATCATTGTTGATAGTGATAGCTTTTGATACCTAAATGTAATCTGTGCGGAATGACCGGCTGAACTAGAATGTTATTCCAAATTTATCACTATAATATGTATATAGTGTTAACCAATTTATTTATATCATTATGCAAAGCTTGCAAATTGTTTGAAATTCTTATTTATACTAATTTGTCACCAATGATTTCTTATGTAATATAAAAATGTTACTTCGAAATTCTTCTATTTATTTAAAACTTCTATGAAAAAAACTTAGGAAACTTACATATTCTATTACCAGTATATAACAAATAATTGTGACATTGAAATTAATAATCGCTGGTTATTTTTTTTTAGCTAATAGGAACTTAAAGTTCAAAAATGCTGGGTAATGTCCTTTAGTCACCATAGTTTCTTATACATAGTAATATTTTCTTGCATTAATCATAAAAATACATCTAATAGAGTATTTAAAACAAATTATTTCCTACAAATATATTAGTTATATGTTAAGCGTTTCATTTAATAACTGTATGCAAATTGTATATATACGTTTGAAGAGAATTTCAATTAAATAGACTCAGCTCATTCATATTTCATACTGTACTATCACAATATTAAATTTTCTTGTGTGATTTATGTAAAACCTACCGCTATTTGTCTGCGTGAAATAACTGAGTAAATTTGATTTTCTTTCATTACACATTTTAATGTTTCATTAAGAACGTCGGGTTTCGGAAAAAATACACATTTCATGTGTTTTTGCAACACTCCAAAGTTTTTGTTAATCAAATTCATCAACCAACATTTAGGTTATTTGAAGGTTTTACTTAAGTAAAATTAGCTTTTTATTCTGTTATATTATTAAAGCATCTTTTACATTATACATTCTTTATAATAATATTAGTTCGATATCTTGCTTTATCTGTTATAAATTTGTACAATATATTTAACTCTTTAGTGTTCTGATCTGATGATTAATATTTCTATTGTTAAGTATAATTTAATTTATTAAATTTTTAATTGTGAAATTGAAGTATTAAGAAAAATATCTATAAACTACAATGTGAACAAAATATGAACAAAAAAATTCGTTTAAGACAGGAATCTAAATCTAAATCTAAATCTAAGAAGCAAACAAAGGATGGTTGCAATGAAAAGAAAAGGGACAAAATAAACAAACCATAAACTTACCTTATATTAAAATTTATAGAGTTCGTGAAAATTATTTTATATTTTTAGCAGTAACAAAAAAAATATTAATATTTTATTTAAGACATCTTCTTAAACTTTAAACATAGTAGAATATAAAAGTCATATAAGCAACAATATGCTTTATTTCAAATGACTTGCTTGTTTCTGAAAAGCTCCGGGCGTATCCTCTAGCAGCACAACTAAGAATAAGGCCAATTTGATAAAAATTTTTGTTTGGTTATATTATCATACAAAGTGGGGACAGAGAACAGTTTTTGCACATAATGGATGTTAAATATTTCAACTTGTCCCCTTTTTGGGTGATATTTTATTTACAGATAAACAGTTTTGTCGGAAAGGTTCATAAGTTAGGAAAGCGACTGTGAACCGTACATGAAATATGTATGAACTGTGGTTTCTACATTACAATATCTTTTTAAATAATATTTTTTCTTCCAATGATCTAACTGATTATGATATAACTGATCTTTTTATGTGTAACTATAATGAATACTTTCACATAATGATGCACAAACATATAATCGCATCAAAATCAAAATACAAAGGTACACAGCACTGAGTTGCGTGGACACGGCTTTAATATCGTTCTGGGGTAGATTTATCTCGACTTTCGGTCATACGGTATCCGATTTATTAGATAAGTAAAAAATAACTTTATACAAAATATCAAACATGTTCTTATTAACAATTAATGATTAATTTATAACAAACAATTTTGTGTTCTCATTTACAATAAATTATATTAAACAACGAAAATATTTGATCCAAACTTGTTCTTTATTCTTTTATCCACATTAATAATACAGAAAAGTGAATTTATTTTTACACACAATAAAATTATATATATCCGATTAATGTATATAATCAGTCCAATATATGTCTATTATTCAAAAGATAAATAAACAAGAAAAGAAACAAGAAAGAAACTAATATCACTTAATATGTTATTGTATTAACTTTATAAGTCTTAAACTACTTTATTCCGTATCATTTTAAATCAGGATATGTTATCTTCCCATAATAATAATATGCCTGTTCCCTTCTATTTCTATGTCAATCTTTCTACACGTTCTTTGATGGTTCGTTGTTCGAATTGCTTCACTGAGCTTTGACTTGTTGATAAATTTCCTTACTATTAAGTGCTGAGCACAATTACGCACATTGTATAAAAATAAATTAATATATCAGTTCAATTATTACTTTCCAATAATAATAAACTCATAAACAATTAAACTAAATTATTTTTAAATCATAATATTTTGATATTAACGAATATATTTCTTGGTAAATATAAAAAAATAAGGCTTATTTTTGATAAAACTATAACAATGTGTAATGATTATAGGTATTATATACTGCAAATCAAGACAAGGAAATACAAGGAATAGCTGTACTCATGATCGATTGCTCGAGTCGACCTCAGTGTAGGGACACAGTAATTTGTAAGTTTCAGTACGTGTTTTTGACTGCGACAAACTGTTACATGCTATATTATATTAATGTAGTAAATATTCTTAAATTCGTCAGTTAACGAATATTATAAATATTTATATTCATATATTGAATTAATAAATATATCTAAAAGTAATAATAAGAGTGTTGTAATAGTTATTTATTACTGTAAATCTTATTAAATTTATTAAAACATATATTCATCAAAAACAAAATATGACAAGTATGAATGACACCACAGAATAATTTTCTAACATAATCTACAATAATATTTGATCTACAATAATATCTTGTATTTTGCTGACTTTATTCATTAGATAAAAATCTGTAACAACTGTAATACGAGGGGAGGTCCAAAAGTTTGTGGAATGAAAGGGACCTAAATAAAATAAAACAACAAAACTATTTTTCCTTTTCAATATCATCACCCTGAAGCTCAATACATTTATCAAACCTATGAATAAATTTTTCTAAACCACTATATAAATATGTTTTATCTTTTCCGTCTAAATGAGCCGAAATTGCCTCCCTTACCTCATTGTCGTCGGAAAATTTCCTTCCCCTTAAGTCTTTTTTCAAATTGAGGAATAAAAAAGTCACTTGGGGCCAGGTCTGGACTGTAGGATGGGTGAACTAGGGATTCGAACCCATGCGTGTGCAGAGCAGCCATTGCAATTCTGCTCTTGTGAACCGGCGCGTTGTCTTGCAAGAGCAACACACCCTTTGTCAATTTTCCTCGCCGCTTTTCCTTGATGGCATCCTTTAATTTTTCTAATATCGTTGCGTAGTATTCTCCGGTTATAGTCCTTCCCTTTTCTTTGTAATCAATCAAGATTATCCCTTCACAATCCCAAAAAACAGTAGCCATCATCTTTCCAGCCGACTCCGTCACCTTGAATTTCTTTGACGGTTGTGTCCCCTTTTTATGCCATTGCATGGGTTCTTGTTTGAACTCAGGCTCAAAGTGATGAACCCATGTTTTATCTCCCGTAACGATTCGGTCCAAAATCTGTGCAGGTTTATCTCCACGCAACTCCAAAAAATGCTTTGACGCATCGACGCGCTGCTCTTTCTGAAACGGCGTAAGCATTCTCGGTACCCATCTTGCACTGACTTTTGTCATACCCAGGTGACCATGTAGGATTCGCAAAATAGTGGTATCTGATACTCCAACTAATGCAAATAATTGTTTTTTCTTTAAACGGGCATCCTTTAGTACAATTTTCTCCACTTTTTCAACGATGTCCGATGTGGTGGCCTCAACTGGCGTTCCTGAGCGGGGGTTGACTTCAATTGACTCTCGGCCATGTTTATAAAGACAATGCTACTTGGAAATCATTGATTTACTAGGGCACTGTTCCCTATAAACGACTCCTATTTCATTCAAAATGGTTTGAGCGTTCTTTCCTTGCTTGGTAAGGAATTTTAGCACAGCGTGGTGTTCAATTTAAACGAATAACGCAATCGGGTTGAAACTCCGTATTTATACTAATGATGAGTCTCCGATTCGTATGACACCAAGCGAGCGCCCCTACCCCCGCTCCATACTCTCCATTCCACGAACTTTTGGACCTCCCCGCGTATATACACAATACACGACTTAGGTTTTGTGATTTAAAATGTAAACATGTAATAATATATATAATTTGGTCTATTTATCCTATGATGGTTATAAATTTTCTTTGTAGTCAACCTGTACGACATCTGACAATGACATTAAAATACAACTACCCTCTCGTTTATGTTTGTTTAAAGAAGTACACATTTCAAGTTCAAATTTCTTTACGGGCTTTTTAATTCTAAAGCTTACTTTTAAAAGTCATGAATGAATTTAAGAATATAGTAAGTACAGTGAATAATTACTTATTATATTTATATATTAATATAATAGGTAAATCTATCACTGTGAAAGAAGTTCTTACAAGTTATGAAATTCATATTCGATTTCATTGAGGCTATTTTATTATTAAACCTGATAATTAGAAAAAACAAATACAAAATTCTGCCTAATTAGGCGGACTTTTTAAAGTTATACATGGACATATATTCAGTCTATACTTTGTTCTGATTGCATTATAAACGACCTACTGAGCATTTATCGGTAAAATAACCACAAAGTTTTGATGAACTTCACTCACAGAGTTAATACTTTCATAATGTTTAACACTTCCTAAATTTTATTTCATTTAGAAAGATGAAATAAACATAAATGATACATTAAAAATTGTGAACTTCAAACCCTTCTGGATAAAGAATATTTATACACGTTCCTTTCTTCTTGTGATTTCGTATGATTTTATTTAACGACCTCGTCATTCAAAACACTTTGTATTAAAATAATATGGTCTCATCATTTCCTTATTCTTTACCCCGAGGTGTACGAATATGTATATAATATCCAAGATATTGTTTCATACATTTTAATAAATAAAAAAGTAACAAAATTGCGTACTATTAAACTGTAACAGGAATATATCAGAAATTTGCAACTTCTTGATATGCAATAAAATAATCATTGTCATAAAATTGGATATACAGAAGGCCAGTTATAAGAAAACAGTGCAACTTGTTGAATTGACTCTTTAGCATTGAACCGCATTTTATGGAGGACATAACCCTTAAATAAAATTTATATTATCAATTAATAACTCATTGCTGTAAATGATATTTATAAGTTACAAATAATAAGCACCTTTTGATGTTAATAATCAAATAGAATTTACCTAACATTATGTAAAAATATGTCATTACTTTAATAAATAAACCGTGAAATTAAATAAACATTTATACGTTAAACGTATAAGTGAAATAATTCTCATTCCGTATAAAATAATATACTTAAATTATTTGTACATCACATTTTTCTCAAAATATACAAGATTATTAATATACACGTAATGTCCGGCGACATTGAATATCATAGTTTGATAAAAGTTCAAACCGAAGTAAACAAAACCACATTTTTATATTATAATAATAAAGGACGTGACGTCAGTATTTCATTTATTGGAAGACCCTTCGATTTTCCGGTTTATTAGAAAAAAAAGGCTTTTTGAAAAAATATCTTTAGCAATATTTTGGTGAAAGGTTTCGGTGACGCGCTATTGAGAGCGCGGTATTGCTACATAAGGAATTACTTTGTCTCTTTGCTGGATACATTTATTTGGAACCGAGAAACGGAATCTCTTTTCATTGGAATATCTTTTATTAAATAGTTTTTTATGTTTTGATAAATAACTAATATAGGATGTCTATACTTTAAATTCTTTATCAGTAAATAACAACAATTATCCAAATAACAACTAAATATACATTTATCATGGCGTTGCAAGTAGCGAAATTATAGAGAGTTTACATATATTCAAACAAACTATGAATAGAAAAACATCATATTTTTTTAAAATATATTTGGACTACAAATTTGGCCGCAATGCTATTTTATGAATTATAAACATTTTAATTGAGTTTGTTATGTTTATTATAATATTATACAATAAGAAGAACTAAGTCGCCTTTTCCAAGTGCTTCACTTGCAACGATATCCATAGCATATTTTTCACGTAATTACACGGTTGTGGAAGGACATTAAGAAATTGGACTCAGAAAATCATGAAAAGTAAAAGTAGAACCTTTAAATTTATATACTATAAAAGATTTTTTTTGTCTAAAAAGTATAACAATGCTCACAAATTATTGGAAAATATATATAATAAAACGTGATAGTTTCAATCTGATATCTTTTTTTGAGCTTAATTTTTTATACCAATGATATATTATGGCTTATTATTAATCCTGTTCGGATGTCTCATAGTTTGATTTGGAATTAATAGTAAAAATTAAAGTACGTAATAAAAATATGTATTCAACAAGAATTGAGTTATACGTTCATCCAAATCTCGTGAGTATAGGATTTAATTTCTTCGGCTCTGTTTTCATAACTTTCGCATATATGAGTATATAAAATCTTTTATAGTAAAGATTATATTCGGGGATAATTTTGAGATTGGAATATCAATGATAAAATTATGTTTATATATAAATGATATTTTATGCGTTATAACAATGAATTATAATTTCGATTTAAAGAGTGTTTTTAGATTTCCTGTTTTATATTTCAAATAAATCATATCAAGAACAAAATAACAGATAGAACCAATTGAATTGTCAGGGCTACACAGAAGTGTGTACAGTAGTCATTGTAATTTTGGAGAAAATGTAGCGAGATGAGTGACATTTATTTTGTCCCCTGTGACTGAATGCCGGCTGAAGTAGTTTCAAAACTTTAAATTTATATTTAACGACAAATGTCTTGAAACTTCCCTTTATAAAATGAGCTACTATATTATTCAAAAGAAATACGAAATACGAGTACATATATTACCTAATCTAAGTTTTGACATGCATTTCAGGTTTGAGGGTTGGTTTATGCAAAAGTATAAAAATAAAATTATACTATAACAATTTAATAATAATTATAATAATTATAATAAATATAATCATTCTGAATTCTTTATTGAAGGTAACTTATTCTATTGTTTGGTATTGTATATGCGCCCTGGTATAAATAATAAACATTGATGAGTAAGTCATAAGTCAAAATTAAAAAGTATTTTTATTTTAAATAAATAAATAAGTGCCCTTTAATTATATTTATTATTTATTTATTTAGCTTCACGCCATATCCCTTGCAGGGTAGTCTTTTGCTCTTAAATTATTTTTATATTTTTATTTCTTGTATATACTATTGACAATTTAGTTTCTCGGCTTAATTTTAAGCTTTTAAACTCTAGGCAATTTATATATTTAATATATCTGACTCTTTTTTTTCTCTAACTCAGATAGCATTTTTCATAAAATTCACTTCAATCAAGTTTTTAAAACCTTGTGCTAGACAGACTTTTATTGAAAATTCCCTGTCAAGAGTTGGATTTTAAAATTGTTAAAAATATTCACTTTGTTGGAAAAAATTTTGTATATTGCGGGAAGTGACTTTACTTGATATATGTTTTGATTGAATTTTTTATTTATTTATTTTTATTTATTAAAACTTCATTGCACAAACAAAATGGTACATTTGGCGGACTTAATGCTATCTAGGCATTATCTACCAGTCAACCAACAATATTACATTATCTACCAGTCAACCAATAATAGCAGAAAAAATAAAAACAATGAGGATAACAAGTAAGCAGAAAAAAAAATGAATGAAAGAAAATCACTTATAAATGAAATATACTATACTATACTCAAATAAAGAATAATAAATACAACATAATTATCTTATCGCTATAAAATAAACTAAATACGAAAGTGTAAATAAATACAGATACTCAAATTTAATAGTCAGGTAGTAAATGAACAATAAATATTCACTGCGTTCTCTCATGAAGATATTCGCAAATGCGCTTCTTAAATATTTGTCGGTTAGGAGCACGACGAAGTGTATCAGGAAGGCTATTCCACAGTTTAATGGCGTGTACTGTGAAGGAATTAGACATAAAACCAGTATGGTGCGAAGGGATACATAAGCTTAAATTCGATGATGAACGGAGATGAAAGTTATGAGTTGTCCTCAGTAGTTGAAATTTGGACTTCAAGTACAGAGGAGAGGATGAATCATTTAAAATAGAAAACAACTGACAGAGAGTTCTTGAAATTCTTCTTTTACGGATGGGAAGCCAATCCAGCTTAGAACGGTATTCAGATATGTGATCATATTTACGTAAGTTAAAAATAAAGCGAATGCAATTATTGATGAGACGGTCCAATTTATTTAGATTGGTTTCAGAGATATTAGAGTAACATACATCAGCGTAGTCAATAAGTGGAAGAATAAGGGACTGCACCAACAGAGTTTTGGTTCGAATGGATAAAATGTTTTTGTGCCGATAAAGTGAACGTAACGAGTACGTAACTTTTCGACATAACTCAGTTATATGGACACTCCAACTGAGCGTACTATCAATATAAAGGCCGAGATTTTTTACGGACTGTTTGAGTGGTATTCTAACAGAATTATAAGTCACTGGTGTTAGTGCAATGTGATCTATCTTGTTAAGACCATGTATACTGCCGACAATCATCGCTTGACACTTTTGTAGGTTAACATTAATTCCAAAGTTCTTACACCAATCATGGATCCGAAGCAAGTCCATGTTAACACAATCAATAGCGGAATTAATAGAGTCAGGTGTGGCATGAGCATAAATTTGTAGATCATCGGCATACAAATGGTAAGAGGAAGAGAGGTTAAAAGTAATAAAATTTATGAACACAGAAAAAAGAAGCGGGGAGAGAATATCACCTTGCGGGACACCAGATACCAAGATGCACCACTCTGACAAAATTTTGTCAATGCAGACGGCCTGCTGGCGATCCCGAAGGTACGAGGAGAACCAGTGTAGTTCCTTGGAAGAAATATTAAGATGTCTTAAAAGAGCCAGAAGTATGTCATGATTAACTGCATTAAAAGCGTTAGAAAAACCAATTGAAACTAAAACAGTTAATTGAGAATGCTCCATCACTTCTCGGACATCTTCAGTAACTTTAAGAAGAGCTGTGGAAGTGCTGTGACCAGGACGAAAGCCAGACTGAAAACTACTTAAAAGATTGTTCTTTAAAATGTAGTCAGAAAATTGTTTGTGAACGATTGCTTCAAGGATTTTGGATAGGTAAGGTAGTATAGATATAGGACGAAAATCGTTGCAAGCAGTGGGATTACAAACTTTTGGAAGAGGAAGGACACGGGCGCTCCGCCAAAGTTTAGGAAAGTACCCATTGGATAAGGAAGTATTAATGATATGGGTCAGAGTGGGTAGGATAAAATCAAGTAATGTGACAGTCATACGCCGGCTGATATCGTCCTCGCCAACAGCATTTGATTTAATTGACAGCAAAACTCTTTTAATCTCTTCCTCGGAGACTAAAGAAAACGAAAATGGGACATTAGTAAGATTTCGCAGGGAAGATATATATGTCGGAACGGTCATTAGTACGGGAGTGCAATTGACTACGAAACGGAAGCGTGACGTTACTGCGCTTTGACAGAGTCTAGACTGAAGTTCGTACGAGCAAGATGGCGTAGGTTTGGTGGTGGAGACAACACCGAACAAAGACATTTCATCGGAAGACACCGTGCGAATAACACCTGCCTAGAAACTGTTCTACGTTTCAGTGCTTAATCATGGACAAGAGCCAAGATTTTCCATCTGATCGGCATCCTGATCTGATATCAGAAGTGGGATCTGAACAGCAGCAGAACGAAGTTAACGACGATAATTCAAACTGGCGCACCTACTCTTTGAGATGCAAAATGCAACAATGAAGGCGTTGGTTGAAGCTTTGAACAATCCACAACGTTATAAAGTATCACGTGACCCTCCCCGAGTTTGACCCTGACAAAGCCAAAACAGAGGCGCAGACCTGGTGCGCGAAGTCAGACCTGTGCTTGGCGGACAGCCTATAAGGCTTCTGATAGCAAACGAATAAAGATGCCTTCGTCAGTAACATGCTTCCTGTGTGGGAAACCCGGTCACAAATTGTCTGACTGTTATCATCGTGGAAGGGAAGGAAAACCGAAATCTATGAAGCCCCAGAAAACCCCGATGGCGCGATCCAGCCCGCAGACAGACGGCGTCAAGCTCAATCGTCTGCTTCAAGTGTGGCAAGACTGGACACATCTCTACGCGTTGTACCACCGCGAGCGACGCCCAAGAAACCAAGCAAAACGAGCGACATGTGGACGTCTGTATCGTTGATCCTCCGGCAAGAATATTAAAACAACAAGTGTTTTACTCTTTACTTACCATTTTAATTCCGGTGCTGACTGCTTAATTGTAAAGGAAAGTGTATCAGCGAAACTGTTAGGTAATCGCATACACAACATTGTAACATTGAGAAGAATTAGTAACACAAGTACAGTTAGCACTATTCAGATTTTATGTATTGTCGAAATTTGCGATCACAGTATTGAGTTATTATTACACGTTTTGCCCGATGAGTATTTACGTAAACAGATTCTAATAGGACGCGAGATTTTAAAACTAGGCTTTAGCGTAAATATGACGGTGACTCAATTCACGATTACTAAAATAAAAAAATGTAAACAATATTGAAGTACTCACATTTAGTTCTAGTTTCGATATTGCAACAAATAGTAGTGATTTATCGCTAAGTCAGAGTTTAGTACTATCGATACTGATATTCCCATACACAATAGAGCTGAACTTGTAAAATTATTGACTCGATATTCGGATTATTTTATAACAATAATGCCAAATACTCGTGTAACGACAGGTGAATTCGAAATTAAAATTAATTGATCAAAATTTAGTTGTACAAAGGCGGCCTTATCGGTTTAGTAATAAAATGGAGTTAACTCCACGCATTCATAGATGGTGGGCCTATTTACAATGTTTTGAATTTTCTTACAATAAGGAATAAGGAAAAAGAAATGGCACACGCTGACTTTTTATCCCGTAATCATTTACCAATTGAATGTGTTAATAGTGTAAAATTAGATCAAAATCGTATTGATTTGACAGAATTGACGGGTAATTGGCTTCTTGCTGAACAGAAACGTGATAGTGAAATTTCTAGGTTTATTTCGGATTTAAGTAATGGACAGTTGAGTAGTGATATTGCTAAAACTTAAGAAGTTCGTTTAGGCGTTACACATCGTAAAATTCAGCGCAACGGCAAAACAAAATGTTTACCCATACTACCAACAGCTTTACGGTTGAATGTAGTTAGTAACGTTCATGAGTCTTTGATACATCTTGGATATGACAAAACTCTAGAAAAACTTTATGATTTTTATTGGTTCGAAGGTATGGCACGGTATGTTAATAAATTTGTCGATCGATAATTGCGTAACATATAAAGTTTCAAAATCTAATTCCGGTAAAGTACAGGTTCAATTACATCCGATACCTAAAGTAAGCATACCGTGGCACACTGTACATATTGATGCCACAGGAAAATTAAGCGGAAAGAATGACCTTAAAGAATACAGTTTTTGTACTGATTTATGCTTTTACTAAATATGTCCTCCTATTTCACTCTACCAATATTGATTCAAAGAACAGTATTAAAGCGGTTAAAGATAGTGTAGGTCTTTTCAGCAGCCCGACACGTATTATCGCGGATCAGGGACGTTTCGCGAGCAGAGAATTTAAAGACTTTTGTGACGCCAGTAACATAAAATTACACTTAATTGCCACAGGTTCATGTCGTGCGAATGGACAGGTTGAGCGCGTTATGTCAGTCTTAAAGGCTATGTTGACAGCGGTAGAAACAGATCAATGTCGTTCTTGGCAAGACGCTTTAGGTGAAATCCAGCTCGCAATCAATTATTCAATCAATCGTACCACTAAGGCTAGTCCATTAGAACTACTTATGGGAAAAGTAGCTCGTCCTTTTTATCATTGATGACGTCTGACAGTATAGAGACGTAAGTAGACTTATTCATTAGGGACATAGCAGTTCACAATATCGAAAGCGCAGCGTCATACGACAAATCACGGTTTGACAAATCGAAGGCAAAGCTTAATAAATTTTATGTGGGTGATTTCGTTTTAATACAAAAATGAGGAACGCAATCAGACCAAATTAGACCTTAAGTATAGGGGTCCATTCCAAGTTGTTGAAGTTCTAGAGGGTGATCGATATACTTTGAACGCGTTAAACTCTAAGCGTAGTTATAAGTACGCCCATGATCGACTACGTAAGATGCCCGACGATCAGGATATAACTGACGAGACTAAAACAAGTGTTTAATTGTTTATTTTGTTGATATTGAGATTCAAGGTTGCATTATGGAGTAGACTACGCATTAGTGTGATTTGAAGCCGTAGCTCAGTAGAAATCGGTGTCTGTTTTAAACAGTCCGTGGGTACGCGGTATGCAATCAGCTTTTACCGAGGTCGAGGTTTCAGGAGAAACGTTTGGGAAAAGTTTCATGGGAAACTTTTGAAGTCTATGAGGGACTTGGCAATCTAAGAGAGATGTGCATTTAAGATGAGCAACAAGGGGTTGCTGGGCTATGAGTAGCCATGAACCATGTGTATACCTTGAACCGATTTTGTGATGTGATGTGATTTTAAAATCATTTATGATCAGTCAGTTGTGCCTTGGTCTCGGTCTTTACCATTGTTAATTAGGTGTTGATTTAATAAACTCCTGTAGAAGAAGTTGGAGTTTTATTTCCAAAATGAAACCTGACTTGGTCAGGAGTGACCAAGCGATGTGATGCTGTGGGTGGAAAATTTTATTTCAGATTAACACACGAGGACGTGCGTCTCGTAGGATGGCCGTGTCGGAACGGTCATTAGTACGGGAGTGCAATTGACTACGAAACGGAAGCGTGACGTTACTGCGCTTTGACAGAGTCTAGACTGAAGTTCGTACGAGCAAGATGGCGTAGGTTTGGTGGTGGAGACAACACCGAACAAAGACATTTCATCGGAAGACACCGTGCGAATAACACCTGCCTAGAAACTGTTCTACGTTTCAGTGCTTAATCATGGACAAGAGCCACGATTTTCCATCTGATCGGCATCCAGATCCGATATATATGAAATGGTTTTGAATTTAATATTATTGTTAAGAGTAGAAACTTTTGCAAAATGACGATTTAATTCATCAGATGAAAATGAGTTTAGACCAGTGGAACTTTTAGATGGCACTGCACCTAGAGTCTCAAGAAACTTCCATGTCTCTGCCGAGGACGAAATTGATAATTTATTATGGATATGGAGCCGTTTGGCTGCTCTTACCATCTGATTGCAACGATTTCTTAAAATTTTGTAATTGCACCAGTTAACTTCATTTCTATTCAGTTAAAATTTACGGAAAGCCCGATCCCGTCTCTGCATGGCTGCCCTCACATTATCGGTAAGCCATGGAGCAGGTGGACGTTTCAACTTTACAGTTTTTATTGGGGCATGTTTATAAAAGAGACCCAAGATATTTTTGTTCAACATAGCAATTTTTGTGTCGACGTCCGTCACGTCCCAAATGTCACTTCAGTTTATAAGAGAGGCATCCCTTAAAATACTATCAATATTTAATTTAATATATGTTATCTGTATTAAGTTACGAGTATATTGTAATTGTTGAAATAAAAATAAAAATATTATAAATACTTAATACATTATTTTAGTGATTTTATAATATTATTGATAGTACAATAGTACCTACAACAGAAAGTTTCTATTTTGCCAAGAAAGAAATATAAAGAAGGAACGTATATTTTAGTAATTTCTTAGTGTTGTTTATTCTGGTTTGATTCCAAAACTGCAGTGTATTTGAAAATAATAAATTTAAAAAAACGTCTTTGAATTTAGTGATTATTTCATAAAAATCTTACGAAACAAGGTATATATCAAATCAATGTTCAAACATCGATATATATTTTGTTTCATTTTTCTTACTTACTTACTTACTTACCTACATGCCATATCCCTTGCGGGGTAGCCAGAGACAACAGAGCGCTAAACGCTACAGTCCCTGCATACTTCTTTCGCCTCGGCTACAGACATCAACCTGTTCATACATGCCCTCCGGGGGGTCCTCATGCTTTTCACGTGACCTACCTCCAGTATCATAGGCACTGTGTTTTCGAAGGTCACTCGAGGCCTCCCCCTGTCTTTCTAACCGATCACTTTTCCTGTATAAATCTTTTTACCATTCTTTCATCACTCATTCGTTTGACGTGCCCAAACCACCTGAGCATGTTCTTCTTCATTCTCACCGTGACATCTTCGCTAGTACCTGCCATTCTGTGGATCTCTTCATTGCGGATTCGGTCAGCTAAACTTACTCCGCATATTCGACGAAGAGATCGCATCTCCACAGTATTCATCTTTCTTACATTCTTCTTCTGTTTTACCCACGTTTGGCTGCCGTATAAGAGCGTCGGTAGCAAAATCGCATTGTATATAGCCAAACGTGCAGCTATGCTGACGTTTCGCCGTCTCAACAATGCAGCTAAAGCACCTTTAACTCGTTACCGGCAGCAATACGCCTTTCCACATCTATTTCATATCTTCCGTCTCTGCTAAACATACTTCCCAAATAAAACTTTTCATTCACTTGTTCTATTATCTTACTATTCCCGTTGATCTTACATTCTGTTCTTTCTTCATTTCTTCCAAATATCAGAACCTTCGTCTTATCTGCATTCAGGTTTAGACCATTATTCAAACCCATCTTTCAAAGTGGTGACCAATGTCTGAAAATCGCGTTCTGATGATGCAATGAGCACTGCATCATCTGCATATAGCAAGCAATTGACCTTAAGATCACCTTCTTTCACTCCCATGTCACTGTATTTCACGCCTTGGAGACAACTATCCAAATACAAATTGAACAACCAAGCTGACATAGCGCAATCTTGCTTAACACCCGACTGGATGTCAAACCAGGGCGACATGTCAGCTTCTACACGCACACAGGCTGAGTGATCTCTGTAAAGAGACTTTACAGCCTGTAGCAAGGGTTCGCTCACATTTTATTGGGGCAGTATCTTCCATAATTTCTTCAACAGCCTTTGAGATCTCTCTTGCATTCTTCTCGCTAATATTTTAGCATAAACTTAAACGCCCAAGCTAATCAAACTAATAGACCTATAGCTTGTACAATCTATCTGTGAACCTTTGCCTTTATACAAAGGTACGATGACTGCACCTCGCCAATCGTCTGGGACCTCTACTGATTTCCAGCATAAATTGCACAAAAACAAGACGCTTGGCCCACCATATTTGATCATCTCGAGAGTAACTTCATCTGATCCCGCAGCCTTACAACATTCCACTTCGAATCGCGCTCTCCACTTCTTCCAAACTGTTTTCACCATCGGCTACATCTGGACTCAGCATTTTGCTAGTACTCAAGGCCGAGGCGTCCTCACATTCATACGTCTCCTTGTAGAATTAAGCCCACCGTTTTATTTTTCTAATCACTTTAATAGAAAGACTATTACAACGTTTTTAAATACATTAACAAAATTTTCCTAAAAATTGCATCAAAACACATCTTATTTAAAAAAAGAAAAATAATAGTAAGAATATTTGACGCCAATTATTAACCTGGAACAACTGTCCTAGTTAAATGGTTAATACGAACTCCAACAACTACTTAATTAATGATTTGTAAGAAATATAATTTGGTTACATATATATTTTAGATTAGATTAGATTCGCCTAAGACTAGGTTTGTATTAATTTTTTTCGAAAACTGTCGTTCAACAATATAACTTTTAATATTTTTATAGAATGTAATACAGTGTTAGTACGGCGCATATTTTTTATCGCAACACGAAACTCCATTATATGGAATCCTAAGGATTCTAGAGAACCTGAAGTTAGTTAGTTCCACTTTACGAAAATACCTGGACCGCCAGCCACAAGCAATAATAATTCTGACCGAAAACTATACCTATTATTTTAAAATATTTATTGTATAATAATTAAAACTGGCTCCTTGTATTTTTTAGGTATATCGCAGTTATAAAAATTTTAAAAATTCCAGTTTTAAAAATTCTGCACACCTTCGTTAAAGTAATGCAACATCAGGCGTTGCTTTCATAAAAATATTTAATTATTTAAATTGCGTTTCTTTTTTTATTTTAATGAGAAGAGTCAACGGTCATTATCTCAGGAACGTCGACGCCGTTAAAGAGCTTAACGTTATTGCATTGAGTGAAAAATAACGACTGAAATGTCGTTTTTGGATTTAGTTTACTTCTGGGTGTTCATTGGAAATGCATATATTAGACAGCTGAACTATTAGTGTTATTAATTTTTGAGCACCGCTGACTCTATTTACTATAGAATAGAATGTATTTGGGATAGTATAATTATTTGTGACTATGGATACTTAGTAGCATTGCGTACTAATGATAACAAATATACCATCCTTGTTTTAATTACAAAATGTTGAAAATTTGTTATTGATCGCGATTCCGTCTGTGAGGACTGCCGGAGGACGTTGTGTATCGATCGCAGTTTTAATTTCTGACTTACTTATAATAGATAATAGCAGCAATATTTGTTGATTAAGATACACTTAATTTTTTATGTTCCACGTGTCTGGGAAGGCCTGGGGGATAGGAAGGTTTTCCGTATATAATATAGAAATTATTTATTAATAATCAGTTAATTGTTGTTAGTTTTATTTCATAATACTGACAACTGGCAAACCAGCAGGCATTTAAAAATGATGACTCACTAATGCTGCTTAAATAAGGCATGTTTTCTTTGGTTTGGACGGCCCTTGTGAAATTCGATAGCATTTATTCTTTATAAATGGTATATTAAAAAACTATATATATATTTCTTAAACCAATTGGTCCGACTTTAGTGCGGTGAATAGAATTATATAATTTATAAACTTTATATTTGTAAAGATTTATAAATAAAACTACAAACATATTTGAAAGCATAATAGATCGCTTTCAACGATACAACCATCTCGCTTTTAATTTCTTTACAATGCGAATACTTTTTCAATAATAGTTTTGATTATCTGTTGCTATAAACGTATATTATACAAATCTGTTTGTTTTAAAAACTCTAAAAAAATAATAATGCAAACCTCATTAACACTCTATTGTGACAAAGATCTTATTCTATTATCTTTCCTCTTCATCTCGAGATCATTAATCTAGCTATGTATGTCATCTCTCACTAAATGTAGTTTTACTCTTTGCACGACATTCATGAAATATTTTTATCTATATATTTACTCCCTAAGTTCTCAGAAATGTAGTATTATATTGTTTGATTGTGCCTAACAAATTGCTATATATTTATTACGTCTATTTATTAGTCAGCGGATTGGAATGGTTTTTTGCATCCTGCCCATGGGGGCCGATTTGTTTCCTTTCCAATTATCCTAGTGACTGGCTGCGGCTGTAGCTGATGTGATATTTGAGGGCATGGAACTATTTGTTACAAAACAAGCTCTTGCAGGCAGATCGCTGCTATGGTTTGATGCGTCTATCAGGGCTGCAACAGCTAACAAACGTCAGGCTTACCAAGATTGGGCCAATGTGTTAGTCACTAAGGATCCGAACTCTAGAGTTCTGAAGAGAAAATATAACCGTGCCGCCAGATTCTTCAAACGGCAAATCGCTAGAGCAAAGTTCAAGCATGTCGTCAAAATTGGGGATCAGCTGGCAAAGTACCCGCCTGGCACGCGCAAATTCTGGGCGCTTTCTAAGCCCATTCTCGGCAACTTCAGCCAGCCGTCCCTACCGCCATTGCACATGGGGGGAAATGACTCTATGGCCCACATGGCAAAAGAGAAAGCCGATCTCTTGGGCATTCTTTTTGCCTCCAAGTTTGGACGACCAAGTCGAGTTTGGACGACCAAGGGAAGACACCCCCTATCATGCCACGGTGTCAGTGCTCAATGCCTGGAATAATTTTTCGGAAAAAAACTATCAGGCAGTCTCTATTTTTCTTGGACGTTAATAAGTCGAGTGGACCGGATGGCATTTCTCCATCGGTGCTACGAACGTGTGCCCCTGAGTTGACTCCAGAGCTAACGCGTCTATTTCGGCACTCCTATCTTAAAGGAGCAGTTCCGGGCTCATGGAAGTGTACCCTTGTCCATCCGATCCCTAAAAAAGGTGATAGCTCGAACCCAGCTAACTACAGGCCTATGGCTATTACCTCCCTTCTCTCCAAAATAATGGAGCTTATTATCAACCGACAGGTACTAGCGTACCTCGAGGATCACCAGTTCATGACCGGCAGTATGGCTTTCGCCATGGTCGATCGGCTGGTGATCTTCTGTTCTATCTTACCCACCGTTGGGCAGCTGTTATTGAAAGCAAGGGAGAGGGTCTGTCAGTTAGTCTGGATATGGCGAAAGCCTTCGATCGTGTATGGCACAGGGGGCTTCTTTCGAAGCTACCTTCCTATGGGCTTCCCGAGAGTTTATGCAAGTGGATCAGCAGCTTCCTCACTGGGCGGAGCATACAGGTCGTTCTCGACGGTTTTTGCTCGAACCCCAAGCCCGTGAACGCTGGTGTACCCCAAGGCTGCGTGTTATCCCCAACTCTGTTCCTCCTGCACATCAATGATATGTTGGATATCTCCAACAACGTTGTTATGGGGATGACAGCACTGGGGATGCGGTATATTCCGGCCATGCAGGTCTCACTCGGGAAAACGTCGACGAGTGCCGAAAGAAACTTGTGTCTTCTATAGAGACTTTCTTGGGGATGGTCTCTGAGTGGGGTGAACTGAACCACGTTCAATTCAATCCCGAGAAGACGCAAGTTTGCGCGTTTACCACTAAGAAAACCCCATCTGTCGTATCACCGCTCTTCGAGAGCACTCCCCTCATTGCTTCGCCAAGTATCAGAATACTGGGTCTCGACATTTCGAGCGGTTGTCAGTTTCGTGATCATCTGGAGAGCAAGGCCAAGTTGGCCTCGAAGAAATTGGGAGTGATCAATAGAGCGAGGCAATACTTCAAACCTGGCCAAAGACTTGCGCTCTATAAGGCGCAGGTCCGGGCACACATGGAGTACTGTTCTCATCTTTGGTCCGGATCACCCCAATATCAGCTTCTACCATTTGACCGCGTACAACGGAGAGCCGTTCGAATTATCGGGGACCCGGTGCTCTGCGAACGGCTGGACTCTTTGGCATTGCGTAGAGACGTGGCTTCTTTGTGCGTCTTCTACCGCATTTACAACGGGGAGTGATCCGAAGAACTATTCGATCTAATGCCTGCCGCCGAATTTCATCACCGCACAGCGCGCCATCGCCTCCAATACCGTCCTTGCCACCTGGATGTGTGGCGATCCTCCATTGTGCGGTTCTCAAGGACATTTTTTCCACGTTCCACTCGCTTGTGGAACGAACTCCCTTCGGCGGTATTTCCAGATCGGTACAACATGGGTACCTTCAAAAGAGGCGTTTATTCCTACCTACAAGGCCGGCAACACTCTTGTAAATCCTCGGATGTTGAGAGAGTTCATGGGCGGCGGTGATCACGTCCATCTGTGACCCGCCAGCTCGTTTGCCCTCCTCTTAAATAAAAAAAAAAAATCTCTTATCAAATCATAATTTTGATAGTAATAATACTAATACTCATTAATTACAATATTGTTTTATCTTTTTATAGTTAGACAACTTAAACTGCTTCTAGAAATTTATATATATTTTTTATATTATTTAAATTACAATATAAAAGAACAAGCTGTACACATCAATGTTGAAAGCTCGTACACAGATAACATTTGATCTCTAAATGGAATCTCTGTGGAACGAACGACTGAACGAGAATATCATTATAACATTTGGTGCAAATGTATGCAATGTTAACTATCATATTAATATCATTATTCAACGGCTGCAACTTGTTTGAAAAAATATATATTTTTTAATTATACTAATTTGCTAGAATTGATTGTTTACGTAATCAAAAATGTTAGTACCAAATTTTCGTATTTCTTTAATTCTGCTATAAAAATAATTGTAAAGATACGTACATATCCTATAACATAACAAAAAAATCTGATATTTATTTCAACAATCGCAATATGTTACACAATGTCATAAAAATGAATCCAATTATATATTTACAAGTTTTTTCACACAAGAATAGAAAATACGCTAATTATTTAAGGGGGGGTTAGGGGTACTCAGAGGCCTGAAAAAATGATGATTTTCAATATTTTTTTTTTGTAGTTAATTACTTTATTTGACAAAAATAAAAATTTAGCTTTATTAGAACACGTTTCGATTCGACTTCACGAAAATTTCAAAAAAAAAAAATAATAATTCAAAAAGTTATCGCTGTTTTTGTAGAGCCCGTTCCTCCCGACGTCCTTTGCGGTGATCATCATTAGTCCTTGGAGATTCATCTAAAATCAATCGGACAAGAAAAATTTGTTTTATTAATAGATAATCTTGTGCCTGATCGAAGCTTTTTTTTTTTTCGAAATTAACAAAATGGCGGCCTCAGGAATTTTTTTTCAAATTTTCGAGAAAAAAACCGACAGTTTATTGTTAAAGAAAATACGAAATTTTTGAAAAAAAAAATCCTTCGATCAGGCACGAGTTTTTAATGTTTTTCAAAAGTACAATAAATTTTATTGAAATCTACCGAGCAGTTTTTAAGTTACAGTGATCACCAGTTCAGAAAACATAGTTTTGAGAAAAACGGATTTAAAGTTTTGCTATGGATTTATGTCGAATTACGAGTATAAGAATTATTTAATAACTTACACTGAGTCATCTATTCCTGGACCATATAATAGCTCTTCAGCCGTCATAGCAGCTTCCAAAATATCGATTTGCTGGTGCCTACGTTGCAATCGACCTTCTCGGGTGTTATCTTTAGCGCGCTTATCTGCTACTTTGATACGTGCAGCATCCATTCTTTCTGCATACCGATGAGAATTAGGCCCAAAATTAAGTCCTAGTGTATTCATCAAGACTAATAATGAATTTATACCCTCATTAAATATACACATAGCAACGTATGCAGCTATTTGTACGATAGTAAAACTAGTATTTACCGTTTTTGGGCATATTTTCCATACTAGTTGGTTAAAGCTTTCATTATTATTCTGATTGAATCCACCTACACATCTTGAAAGTAAATTTTCATTACTAAGATCTTCGTATATAGGCTTGATAGCATTTAAAACATCAGAAGGTAAGGGAGAATAATCGTAAGAATAGGTATCAAGCTCTCCTCTTGCTTCAGCGCGCTGGAAAGAGCACCAAGATTCTTCGCCTTTTGGACACATATCATGATTCGGTTTTTCATCACTCGAGCCGTAGTGATAAAAGGTTGCCATTATAGCAGATTTCATATTTTCAATAGAATCACAATGCCGGCGTATTGCTAAACCATAGTAAACAGTTAGTTTGTCTATTACTTTTCCTGTGAGCTTACCTCGACCACCAAGACCTTTTTGGATACTCTTCAGCGTACGTAATCGACTCCCCATCCGCTTTTGGACATGCCCTATACATTCCTTTTTATTTACAGTTGTATTTTTGTAAGGATCTGATTTTATAATTCCTGAATAGGTCTTGGAGTCACCATCACCAATATAGTTGGCATACTTAACTCCATATTTAGTTTCAGAATACGAAAACATTTCGACCATCGCATCCACCTCCATTTTCCCAGAAGACCCTTTATGGTTAGCAGAACACACATCTTCATGCGATTGATACCATTCCTGGAACTCAACAGTATTTGTTTTTTTTTCCAATACTCACATAGCTTACAATATGCACTTTTAATGTTTATGTCAAGAATCTTTCCAGTAAAATAGCCAATTATAGAAGAAACTTCAAATGACGATGTATATCCCCGTTTTTGCCAGGTTCCATCTCCCGATGCAGTTAGATGATTTATATCTTCATTTTCAGTTGTTGGCATTGCTTGCTTTTCTTCATTCACAGCTTTCGTCATGAAGGTTTCTGCGACGATTTTACTACAATTCAAAATCAGGTTCAGTAAAATTGTATGCGTAGATTTATCTAAAAAAGACGGCATGTCCATCAGGCCGCAAAACTTGCACAATCCTTCGTATCCTATTCCTAGTATTCTCATTACAAAAATGAAACGTCTGTTTATTTCATAAGAATGCCCAACGAAAGAACAGGAAGGAATATATTGATTTCCACAGTTATTATATGCAACTACAATTTTGAATCCCAGCCCACGTGTACTTGCTGTTTGAAACACTACATTTCCATCACATTTTTTACATTTTATAAGAGCAGAAATTGCAGGGAATACCTGAATAAAATTTATTATTCGAAATTCAGTACTGCTGTCTTCAGGTACATCATCTTCAGTGTTTTGTTTTAATTTTTTAGAAGATGTACTCTGAATACTTTCACCACGTTCGGCTGTTTTCGGATTAAAAACATTCTTTCTTTTGACTGAACGCGATTTATTAATTTTTTCAGAACTCCGAAGTTCTCTTGAAACCTTTCTAGAATCACGTCCCATGGTTAATAATTTAATTCACTTGAGAAATAATTTATCACAAAACTATCGACTGATCAGTGCAACGACTACAGGTATACTGGCAACCAAAAATTATTTTTCAATTCTTGTACTACCTACAAATTGTGAATATATGTAGAAGGATTTATATATATATATATATATATATCGAATGCCTCGTAGCACCCGAGCGTCCTTTGGTCATTGTTAAATAACTTGAAAAGAATTTGTCGGATTCACTTCAAATTTTCACACAATATTTTTAAAATATTATACTTTAAGAAAATGCAAAAAAATTAATACACTATATTTAATATGTTATTGTTCTGATGAAACCTAATCGTTCTTGAATTGGTTTTAATATTGTGAGCGTAGATATTTTCTTTGGATAAACAATGTGTCATCACGGACTCTCGTCTTTTAAAATACTGAAGTTTTTAAAGAAATATCTGGAGGGTTGTTAATAGTCTGCGGACAAATGCTTGAGACATTTCGAAACTTCAATAAAGTATTAACTGAACAATGACTCTAGGGATGAATGGATGGTTAGTAATTTGAACTTTGTTTGAAATAAAAACCGCTGACTCGTATAACAACTATCGAGGTTGTAATGTTTTAAAGTATGACTACGCATATTTTAGTTGTCATCTTTAAGACCATCAACTTTAAAATAAAGCCATGTCATCTTTAAAATAAGGCTTAACGATAACGTCTTATATTCATTTATTTCTTTTTATGTTCAGATATATCAGAAAAGAGGGAACAGACACCATTATACTAATAAGTAAAAAGAAAAGGCGTATATCTAGTAAGAAGCACAAATATTATAATTCTTTACAAGTTTTACATAGAACAGTGGCAATTATTTGTTTTGTTACGATATGTATTTATTCAATTTAAATTCCTAAAATAAATTGTTAAGAAATAAATATAATTTATTTCAGATGAATTACCTGAAATAAATTGATTTATTATTATTATTATTATTAAAATAGTATAAGTTCTATCATATATGAACAAAAGCATTTAAAGGAGTAAGTCAGAAACAAGTTAAAGACATTAATATAAATATACGGGGTTAACAAATGTTGGTTACTTTGAAAAGAAATGGGTACAAATTTAATGGTTAACATGTTCCTACTACCAATCCTCGACCATGTTGATGTGTGCTTTGTCAATGCCAATGAAATACTTCTAATTAAATTAGATCGCTTCCTTAATACCTGTATCCGCTTCATTTTCGGACTCCGTAAGTTTGACCATGTCTCCGACTATAGATCAAAACTTAAGTGGTTGCCAATTCGTAAACGAAGAAATGTACGAATTCTGTGTCTCCTTTACTCGATTTTTTTCAATCCTTCTACCCCTACATATTTAAAATGCAATTTCTCCTTCTTAGCAGATGTACATGACAGATTACTTTGTTCTTCTAGCAATTTACTGCTCCACACTCCTCTTTACGAACGAATTACTGGAACATATACGAAAAGCGCAGTCTCGTGACTCATTCAAACGCTAAGTAAATACTTTATTTCAATGAATAATTTATAATGTGTATGTATATAATATGCATGTATGTATGTATAAATTATAAATATTTTATTATTATATATAATAATATATACTATGTTATATTATAATGTATTATATTTGTTATTATATTTTATGATTGTAGTCATATTTCTGAATTTATTTATATTTTTAGCTTTTTTTGTATTTTTTTTGCACGCTTACCAACGTTCTCTCATGTACATTCTAAAGTTGGCTGGTGGAGAATGTCTTTGTGGCATTAAGCCCGCCTTTTGGGCATTATTTTGTATATTGTGCAATGAATAATTAAATAATACACGATCCTTTCTTCTTATGTTTTTGTATGATTATATTTAACGACTTCGTCCTACAAAACACTTTGTATTAAAATAATATGGTCTCATCATTTCTTTATTCATTACCCCGAGGTGTACGAATATGTATATGATATCCGAGATACTTTTTTGTACATTTTAATAAACAAAAAAGCTACAAAATTACGTACCATGAAACTGTAACAGAAATACATCAGAAAGCTGCAACTTTTTGATATACGATAAAATAATCATTGTCATAAAATTGGATATACAGAAGGTCAATTATAAGAAAACAACGCAACTTGTTGAACTGGCTCTTTAAAATCAAACTTGATTTTATGGAGGAAACAACCGTTCAATAACATTTATATTATAAATAAATAACTCATTCCTTCAAATGAAATTTATAGTTTCAGATAATTAGTCTATTGATCATAATAATCTTATAGAATATACTTAACATTATATATAAATATGCCATTACTTTAATAAATATACCGTCAAATTAAATAAACATTTAAACGTTTACGTATAAGTAAAATAATTTACTTTGTTCCGTATAAAATACATATTCTTAAATTGTTTTTACATAACATTTTTATCAAAATATGTAAGACATTATTAGATACTTAATGTCCGGCGACATTGAACATCGTATTTTGATATAAGTTCAAACCGAAGTAACCAAAACCAATTTTTTTATTATAACAATAAAGGAAGTGCGTATGTCACTTATTGGAAGGCCCTTCGATTTTCCGGTTTATTGGAAAAAAGGCTTGTGATTATATTTTTTTCAATATTGTGGTGGATGGTTTCAGTGACGCGCTATTGAGAGCGCAGTATTTCTACATAAGGAATTACTTTGTCGTTTGTCTCTTTGCAGGATACATTTGTTTGAAACCGAGTAACGGAAAATTATTCACCGGAATATTTTTCATTAGAAATGTTTTTTTATGTTTTAAAACACAAATAATGTATAATGTCTATTCTTTAAACTCTTTATCAGTACTGATATTAATAAATAATAACTAAATATACATTCATCATGGCATTGCATGTTGCGAGATTTATAAAGAGTTTATATATATTCAAACAAACTTTAAATAGAAAAATATCATATTTTTTAAAATATATTGACTACAAATTTAGCCGCAATGCTATTTTATGAGTTATAAACATTTTAATTTATTTTGTTATGTTTATTATAATATTATACAATAAGAAGTTGCCTTTTCCAAGTGTTTCACTCGCAACAATATTCATAGCGTATTTTTCACGCAATTAATGGTTGTGGAAGGACATACAGAAAATGGAATCATAAAACAAATATACATTTATATGTATATATACCTAAATACATTTGCATAAGTAGAACCGTTAAATTTATATAGTATTACAGATTTATTTTATGTAAAATAAATAAAAACGCTTACAAATCAGCGGCAAATATAGTCTATGTACACCCCGCCTTTGTCAATGTTATAGATAACTTCAGTTACTTGTTGACCTTTGTAAATGATAGGACATTTAGTTATCGAACAAACAATTTTTTTCAGAATATTTGGCTTCCACGTTTAGATCTGCGCAAACACATTATCCCAGGAATATGCCACCAGAACCTTTATTACCGTATCAATGATGCAGTAATAAAAAATCATTATTTTTAGAAAAATATTGTAATTTTAGTCATTGTAAATTTCAAGATGTTGTTTCCGAGAGGCAGTTATTTAATAACGTTTTACTTCTCTTTATAATAATGATCATCTAATAATTTATTTAGGCAGTTATTTAATATCTCAACCCAAAACGTAATAGTATTAAATTGATATTTTCTTATTAAACTTCATTTTTATTACAAATGGAGCAACATTATCAATTATGACCATTTATAAAATATAAATTATACGTATTTATCAAAATACTGAACAAAACAAAATACATTGTTGTCATTATTATTATAATTTAACTACAAATACGTAATAATATAATAAGAATATGTATTCAATAAGATTTAAGTTCTACGTCCATCCAAATGTCGTGAGTATAGTATTTAACTTCTTCGGCTCTGTTTTAATAACTTCCGCATATAAAATGTTTTATAATAAGAATAACATTCGGGGATAATTTTGAGATTGGAATATCAATGATAAAATTATATTTATATATAAATGATATTTTATGCGTTACAACAATAAATGATTATTATTCAAAGTGTCAGGACTACACGGAAGTGTGTACTTCCTTCCAAATTAATTTCGGAGAAAATGTAGTGAGATGAGTGACATGTATTATGTCACCTGTGACATAAAAATGCCGGCTGAAGTAATTTCAAAACATTAAATTTATGTTCAACGACAGATGTCTTTCTCTTTATAAAATGAAGTATTTAGTTTTGCCATGAATTCAGGTTTTAGGGTTGGTTTATGCAATAGTAGAAAAAGTTATAATATACTTTAACAATATATTAGAAATTATTCTAAATTCTTTATTGAAGGTAGCCTATTATTATCAAACATTTTTTTGGTTGTGATAAAAAAAAGCTATTTTCTTAGATTAGAGAAGAAATGGCTACATTAACTAAAAAAATTTATTCATACAGTTATTATATATATTTATACCAATTTAAAACGCAGAAATGTAAGTAGAAACATGTTCGTGTTTCATGATAATTAATATTTTTTTAAGATTATAAATGTTTGTGCTTTTACTAATCGGAAAAAGCCTGTACAGTTTCGAACTCATTCGAGGTCTTTACTCATAAGCTGGGAGCGTGGCGAAACCACGGGGTCAACTGATTCATGTTATATTTCTTATTATATTTTCAAATCACGGCAATTGTTTAGTTGCTTCTCTAAGCAAATATATATACAATGATAAATACGTTCAAATTATGGTATGTGGTTACTATAATAAAACTTAATTTTGTCTTATGTCTTTGTCTACCTCTTAATTTGACTGCATCTCATATATAGGCTCACTTTAACGCTAATTACATTAGAATTACAATCAGAAACGGTTCAGAGGTACATATTATTTCAAATTCAAATTCAAATTCAAATTAAAAATATCTTTATTCAAATAGGCATTTACACGCACTTTTGAATCGTCAATTATTACAATACAAAAAAGGTTAGTGTAGTCAGTCCGTAAGTAAGCTACCACCGGCTCGGAATGCTGCTCTGTTGAGAAGAGCCGGCCAGAAACTAAACAGTTGCTCTTTTCAAAAGAAATATAACAATAGGTGATGTACATTATAATATAAATCCTGCAAATGATTCAACAACTTAAGTTCCACATATTTCGATCCACTAAAAACTCTTGAACGTTATAATAGGCTTTATTTAACAATAAACTTTTGATAACTAAGTAATGGAAGGTCTAAGATATCTTGTGGAACTTTATTATATATGCGTATACTCAAACCCATGAAGGATTTATTAACTTTTTGAAGCCGAAACTTTGGCGTTACGAGTTTGTTTTTATTTCTCGTATTTATCGCGTGTCTGTCACTGTTTTTTATATAAATATTTAAATTTTGACGTATATATAATATGTTATTAAATATGTATTGCGAAGCGACTGTAAGAATACCTATTTCTTTAAAAACATCTCTCAGAGAATCTCTAGCTTTTAAGTTATAAATAGCCCGCACAGCTCTTTTTTGTAAAATAAATATAGAATTAATTTCGACAGCACTGCCCTATAATAAAATACCGTAAGATAAAATACTGTGAAAATAACTAAAATAAACAAGTCGAGCCGTATTAATGTCCATCAATTGTCTAACTTTTCTAATTGCAAAGACGGCGGAGCTGAGTTTGGCAGCGAGTGTTGAGAGATGGGGATTCCACTGGAGCTTTTTATCTAATGTTATACCTAATAATTTTGTTGAGTCAATCAATTCTAACACTTCATTGCTAAGGAGCAAGTTGAAATTTTTACTTTTTACATTAGGAAGTGTAAACTCTATGCATTTAGTTTTCTTAGCATTTAACACTAAATTATTAATTTCGAACCAATGCAGGACTCGTGACAAAGTACTGTTTACTTCGTCATAATTAATCCTATCACGAGAGTACAATGTCACACTGACCCTTAACAAAAAAGGGCAAGTCATTAATATAAAGTAAAAACAAAAAGGGGCCCAAAATAGATCCTTGTGGAACACCCATCTTTAGGTGAGAACCAGACGATTTAGAATTGCATTCTGCAACTTCTCCCATGCGTCGTAAATGTCCTTAAGAAGCGCGGCACCCGCATCAGTCGTTGATTTACCTTTGGTGAAACCATATTGTTCACACATTATCAATACAAGTCGCGGAAACACTAGTTATTCGAAAAGGTTCCGAAAAGACGTTTAACAAGTTATAAGCTTTAAACAAATTTAATAAACGAACACTACACGAAGTTACTTGTAATATACCTACATTGAAGTCGCCGCACACTATCACCGACTTGTTTTTATTACAAAGTGTTGTTAAAATATCCTCCATTTTATTTTCAAATTCATCAAAGTCTCCAGAGGGGGGTCGGTACACGCATAAGATAATATATTCATTGAACTCAATGCAGGATAGCTCAATAATTCGCTCGACAGAGATCGCCACTATGTCTAATCGTCTGTCAAAATCGAATTAAAACTTTGTACGTGATTTTTAAAAAATAATACTAAACCAATAAATCGTAACTGCAAAAACAGACGAATTAATAGATTGCATGTAAAATCTATACCCTGACTTTGTAGTTAGGGCAGGCAGGTTTATTTATAAATATTACCAGTTGTTATAACGATAACAATTTGTGTAACAATAAAAAATAAATTATTTATATATTAGGCTCTTTTTGTTTGTGTAGCGGACCAGAAATACAACATCGCCTTTCTCGTTCGGAAAATTCTAAATGTAAACCGTTTCCGAAGTCTAATTAACAAAACAATTATTTATACGCGGTCCCAGCTCTCAAAAAATGTGTAATGTTAATAAGAGGTCTCTTATCTTTCATCAGTTACTTCAGTTTGAGTTACTATTTCTTTATACTGTTTATCAGAATTGAAAGAATTTTCCTTTAAAGATTTTTGATACAAAAATGGTTAGTAAAAAACAATATATATTTAATATATTTCAATGGTTTTATTTTACTAACTGAGGTAACACTTTTCATAAAACTCGTTTCAATCAAGATTTAAAATACCTCGTTAGACAAATTTTTATTGAAAATTCCTTGTCAAGGGTTGGATTTCAAAGCTGTAAAAATATTCAGTTCATTGGAAAAGTTGTTATATCGCTCCTTAAATACAAAAACACCACAAGTCAAAATATGCAAATTATACAGGAGCGGCATTTGAAAAAAATATTTGGATTATTTTATGATTTATGTGTAATCGATGTGTGTTACGTAAACTTTTTAGGTATCAAAAGATGCGTAATTAAATAAACTTTTTTTGTATAAAGTAATTTTAACCATACCTGAAATAGGCTCTTGAAAAAATGCAAATAAGTTACTTTAGTTTATAGACTTTGACTTCGAGAACATTAAAATTCTAAAAACTAAACCACCATAATTAGGAAATTTTGAGTTTTGTTTTCAGTAATCAACCTCATAAAACGTCAATTTATGAAAAAAAATGGTATAATATTTTATATTATTTAATTATCAATAAAGTCTAAAATTAAAATTACCTACTAAAGGTACGAGTAATAAATTAAGGTTAAATACAAACAAATCTTTTCACCTAAAAAAAAACATAGACGCATAAACTTCTTGCACATAATTAACAAAACAAACATAAAGATTGTTGAAAAAATAAATACACATCTGGTAAAAGTTAACAGCTCTCAGTTACAACAATGTAGTACCTACTCGTACTTATAATTATTTAATAACTAAGAAATAAGTATACTTTAAAAATTAACATTTTAAAGCTATAATCACGATCAAATCAGACTTACGAGTATAGGTGGGATTTTACCACAAACGAAACAAAACTAGACTAATTTCTTAATTATAGAACTTAAACATATGGTTTGTACATAAATACTCTATTAGGTTACTTACTGGAAATCCGTATTAGGTTACTTATCAGAGGTGTGTAGAATGAAGTTCAATAACGAAAAATACCTAATATTAATCTGTTTAGACACTCCTAAATAATTTATCAATTAAACAAAATTTGTGATCTATAAAGAGTCGTATCCAATTAATGTCTCCTAGTTAAATAAAACTTTTTTTCGCCACTGAGCTACGTAAAAAACACTATTCCTTTGCTACTATTGAAATAATATATTAAGGCTTAGTTGTTCAACTTGGTCCATAACATTACGTTTAAGACACAGAGGTAACATTATCTTTAAATAGCAGTTACAATTTTTATAACATAAGGCACCTAAGGAGTAAGAAACCTCCAAGATTATTTACTTAATGATCTACACTAATCACAACCGTATAAAATATACGAACGTAGTGTAAATAGTGTTGTTACAAAATTATTTTTATAAAACGATTACTTAAAACTATATCGAGCGTAATACTTGCAAAGGTATAAAAAAAATAAAACTAAAACATTGAAAATCAATTCCCACTAGAAACTTATGCACTTATTTAGAGATTAGGATAAAAAAATACATAAAATATTTACAGATACACGACGTTTTTTTGGATTAGCTTTAAAATGCCTTGCTTCTTTTCTTCAGGTACTAGCTACTACTACTACTACTAGCTTTGCAGTATAAAGTTGGTTGAGAGTCAAATTATTATCAAGTTCTGCTTTCAATTTTCTCAACGTAGATACCAACCTAAACTCTTCCTTTTCGTAGGATGTTTTGAAGAAAAATATGCCATTGCTTACTTTATCCACCGTCATAACCTTTATAACAATCCATTTAAATTTATTGCCATTGTCATCTTTATTGTAGTTTCCTGTACACAGAGGTTTAAGGTCAAAAAAATTATCATGTGTCAGTTCTTCAACAGTATAAGGCTTTCCAGTTTTCTTTGCTGTTTTAATTAAAGTGATGTATTGGTCTGGAACGTAAATTGGAGATGATTTCAATGCTCTCGTAATGTTACGTTGGATGACAGAATGGGCGCAGTCTCCTCCGTTTTGGGTGTGCCCTTTTATTAGAAACTTATGAGCTCTTGATGTTCGGCAATTCTTGAGACGCATACTGGTACATTGCTAACATGAATTTGTTCTTTTGTTGGCCTTAGCAATTTTTGGTATAAAAACATTTTATATTTCAAAATATGTTACTCTAACATAAAGAATAGGGAAATAATTCTAATTATTTTTTGCCAAACTAACTTAGTTTAAAATATGGTAGTATTATTGCATACAAAAATGAGAGAATATAGCAGATAAATAAGTGCAAAACTAACCGATTTCGGAATATGGTACTTTAGCATAAAGAAATAAGAAAATTATAGTAATATTTTTTTTCTAAACTACCTTATTTAAAAATATAGTAGTATTGAACATAAAAATGAGAAAAAAATTTCAATTTATAAATTCAAAACTAACCTATTTTGGAATATTGTACTATTGCACATAAAAAATTATAAGATATTAAGCCGTATGTGATCTGCAATACGAATATATTTTTGAATATGACACTTATGAATAAATAACTTCATCTGTGTTTTAGCAGTATTTTGGAATGTTGTAGTTTTTCACAAAAAAATACGTCTGTTCGTCCTGAATGACTGTTGACAACTGATAATGTGTTACTTTTGCACGGAACTCATTCACATAAACGGTACAAAACAAAACTAACGTGTGTGCGTTTGCGGGTGTTTTTGAACATAAAACAACGGGTGTTTTAGCAAAATAATAAAGTTTCATCGTTTTGGAAACATTCTATGCAATAAAACAATTTTTGATATTTTTTGAAATGTGTGGCTTTTGTATTTAAGGAGCGATATATTGCAGGAAGTGACTTTACTTCATACATGTTTCGATTTAATTTGTAAATTATAATAAACTGCGAGCTTAGAGCTAATTAAATAATATATGTTTTTTTTTTGTATTAAGCTACATTGTAATTGTTAGAATAAAAATTAAAATAATACATTATTTTATTGAATTTATAATATTATGAATAGTAAAATAGAAAGCTTTAAACTTTGCCACGAAGTAAATATAAAGAAGGAATGTATATTTTAGTAATTCTTAGCGGGTCGTAAAACAAACCAAATTGGAGTATTTATTCATGGTTTGATTCCAAAACTGCAGTATATTTGAAAATAATAAATTCAAAAGAAAACGTATTTAAATTTAGTTATATTTCATAAAAATCTTTTGATATTTGAACATTGTTTTGATATATATTTTATTATTTTCAATCACGTTATTAAAAAGACTATTGCAATGTGTTGCAATACATTAGCTAAATGTTGTTGAAAATTGCATGCAAACAAAAGATGTGTTTGGATGCAAATTCAAATGGTTAATACGAATTCTAACTACCATTTAATTAATGTTATGTAAGAGATATAATTTGTTTCATATATATTTAAAACTAGATCCGCCTAAGACTAGGTTTGTATGGATTTTTATTCGAATGCTGTCCTTCAACAATACAACTTTCAATAATATTTTTATCAAATGTAATACTAACATTTAGTACGGCGCATATTTTTATATTTTTCAGGTACTCGTATATGGTAATTATAATAATCATTTTGAAAAATTCCACTTTTAAAAATTCTGCATACCTTCGTTAAAGTAACGCAACATCGGGTGTTGCTTTGTTAAAAACATTTAAATATATAAATTACGTTTTTTTTTTATTTTAATGGTTCGAGTCAACGGTCATTACCTAAGAAACGTCGACGCCGTTAAAGAGTTTACCGTTATTGCATCGAGTGAGAAATAAGGACGGAAATGGCGTTGAATTTACTTTAGGTCTGCGTGTTAAATGAAAATGCATATATTGTAAAACTGCACTATTAGCGTTAGTACTTTTTGTGTGACATGACTTTATTTACTATAGAATATAATGTGTTTGGGAAAGTCAAAACGTATAATTAAATTTATTTGGCCCATTATATAGAAAAAAAAATCTCTTAACAAAGGTTGTAACCATCTTAAGACAGTTAAAAATACTAGTGGTTTTCATGTGGCTGAAAATCTACACTTATTCAAAACTAGAGAGTGAAATTAAAAATTTTTGAATATTAGTCTGTTATATATTACCAATATTCATACTCCTATGCCTGCGTAACTTTCGTAAAAAGTTGTACAAAGTTTTTGCTTCACGTCCTAATTATTAGATAATATATAACATAACATATATATTCAATTAAAATTTTCAGTGTTATAATACGAGTACAGTTCATATTCATAAAGCGGTTTTGATATTGTTTCGAACAAATATTATAAATATTATATATCGACTAAAACATAACCACATTTTAGATATTTTTTAAAGTAAAGTTCACATATTCAAGCGTTTTGTTGCAAAACTCAACTTATTATTAGTAATTTTGTGCTTAAATCACGTAATTTCACTCCTTTGTCACTGTCTTTCACGCCTTGGAGACAACTATCCAAATACGAGTTGAAAAACCAAGCTGACATAGCGCAACCTTGCTTAACATCCAATCGGGTGTGTGAGTGAAAGTAGGTGACCTTAAAGTCAATTGCTTGCTATACGCAGATGATGCAGTGCTCATTGCATCATCAGAATGCGATCTGCAGGCATTGGTCACCACTCTGTAAGATGGGTGTGAAAATAATGGTCTAAACCTGAATGCAGATAAGACGAAGGTTCTGATATTTGAAAGAAATGAAGAAAGAACAGAATGTAAGATCAACGTGAATGGTAAGATAATAGAACAAGTGAATGAAGTGGTATATTTGGAAAGTATGTTTAGCAGAGACGGAAGATACGAAATGGATGTGGAAAGGCGTATTGCTGCCTTTAACAGAGTCAGCGGTGCCCTGGCTGCATTGTTGAGACGGCGAAACGTCAGCATAGCTGCACGTTTGTCTGTACACAATGCGGTTTTGCTACCGACGCTGTTATACGGCAGCCAAACGTGGGTAACACAGAAGAAGAATGTAAGAAAGATGAATGCTGTGGAGATGCGATCTCTTCGCAGAATATGCGGAGTCAGCCTAGCTGACCGAATCCGCAATGAAGAGATCCACAGAATGGCAGGTACTAGTGAAGATGTTACAGTAAGAATGAAGAAGAACGTGCTCAAGTGGTTTGGGACCGTCGAACGAATGAGTGATGAAAGAATGGTAAAAAAGATTTATACAGGAAAAGTGAGTGGTAAGAAAGAAAGGGGGAGGCCTCGAGTGACCTTCGAAAACACTGTATCTATGATACTGAAGGAAGGTCACGTAAAAAGCATGAGGACCCCCCGGAGGGCATGTATGAAGAGGTTGATGTCTGTGGCCGAGGTGAAAGAGGTATGCAGGGACCGTAGCGTTTGGCGCTCCGTTGTCTCTGGCTACCCCGCAAGGGATATGGTTTGAAGGTAAATAAATAAATAAATATTTTACTTAAAAATCTAAAATTTAATTATTGTCGAGAGATGGCGCTGTTTATAATTTACTGATTTAGTTTATTTTCATATTTAATTATATTACTATTTTGTATTATTATTAATCACACCTTTTATAAATTTTTGGTTATTATAAATAATAATCATTTTACTTAAAACTCAATTATTTTTTTATTAAAATTTATAATTTCGTCAAAGTTCGTTTTGGAGTACTTTAGTACCCTGAGTATTTGCATATTCACTGGTTTTCGTTTACAGAGACGAATCTTAGCATTCCATGGATTCACCGTGCGGGTGCCGGGCTCATCGCGTTGCAAGAAGAGGAGCGCAAACAATGCCTGGGACTTGCGACCCAGGTGTAGGTTTATGGAGCCCCTTTAATATGCGCATACACACTCCCCTTCACTGTTCACCTTCCTCTCCCTATCTAACCAAATATCGTAAGAACCTACTAAAGCCGCCTTTGAAATACGTTCTAGAAATGAACTGATGATCATTCTAGTAAGGCCGAGATCCTTAAATAAGTTGTAGAGAGATTTTGCTGTTATACCTCTCGCGCCTACGTCTACTATACAAATTAACTAAAAATTTATTCCTGATCAGTTCGTTACATATTTCGTAATACTTAAAGTTAAATGTATGATCTTTGGGTATATTTGTTTCCCAAGGTACAGTAAGCTTAACAAGTATAACGCGCCTTAGTTGTTTTGAGTACAGGAATAAGCCCGGCCTAGATGACGAAACACAAACATCCCCGGGGATTTTGTATAGCCTTTCATACGTGTCCATCATGAGAGTCCAATCAGGAGACGCGTCCAAGATGGAATAAGGTTTTTGTTTACGTTTTTTGGACGAACCTGCCTTTACAAACTCTACTGATATTTTTGTGGTTGTTATACCATTCTGCGCTCTTGCTACAGCTCTCTGTAACTAACCGCTTCTCGTACGATTTCTAATACTTTATCATGGCGACGCGAGTATTTACCTCTATTTAGAAGTACTCTACACCCTACTAGCAAGTGTTTCGCGGTTCCCACTGCCTCCCCACAGATGTTGCAAGATTTTTCGCTGGCTTTGCCCCATCTTACTAAGTTACTTTGATCTGGTAGAGTCATTTGGAATGCATTAAGATAAAATTTTAATAATGCTGGGGACCAATCATGAAGCAGGATGCGCCATCGTAAAGCTAGTGGAATACAAAAATCTCCTATGGTCACCCATTCGTTTTGCAATTCTAGGCTCATCGCGTGCAACCGGTAATTATCATTTTCATCGTGCCGAATAAAGGATTTTATTATTTCTATGTCTTGTTCTTTCCTACTTGATCTTAGCCCTGCTTTATATGTTTGAGTATCTATCATAAATTGTTTATGGAATTGAAGTCGTGACTCCAGCTCTGCGGCAATTTTATCTTTTGGGAGATATGTTACAGTATCATCATCAACGAGGAAAGGCTTATTTAGACGTGATGTTAAATAGTTATCATATATCCAAGTCTCTTTGATGTTACTTATTGTTTGATTTTCTACCTTTTTAAGATCATTCAAAAAGCTATCCACTATTATATCTAACGATGGAGTGCGCCCTTGGTAATCGATTCAATCAAGAAAAATTCTTGAATTTTTGAAATATGCACATCTGAATGAATTAGTCTGGAAACAATCGAAAGTTTTTTTTTTACCATATACGTTTTGTACGATACTCTTGTTAAGCATTATAAAGTAGACCTCAATCAGTAGCTCAGATTAAATTTTATCACTACTGGATATAAATATTTGCATTTCGGTTGCTATTGATAATAAACATACCATCCTTGTATTAATTACCAAATTTAGAAAACTACTTATTTTTCGCGATTCTCTCAGCGAGGACTGAAGAAGGAAGTTGCGTGTCGCAGTTTTTATTTCTGACTTACTTATAAAAATCGGGGTAATAACATTATTTTTTCATTAAGAAACTCTTGATATATCGTTTCTTGGAAGTTATGGTGTCCATAATATGAAAAACCACCACTACTACCACCACCAAGGAACTCCAAGGACACCAGGAAGGTTTTTTATATATAATGTAGAAATTAAACATAATAGTTCACTCTACTGCTTATTTATAAATGATCAGTTAATCATTCATAGTATTTTTTCATAATACCTACTGACAACTGGCATTTTAAAAAATCATACAAATATTGTTATGCTAATTCAAAGAAGACGCTCATATATAATTAGATATAAGAAGAAAGACGAAAATGACGATTCACTGCTGCTGCTTACAGAACGCACGTTTTCTTAGGTTTAAACGACCGGCGTGAAATGTGATAGAATTTATTCTTTATAAATGGTATTATAAAAAACTATATATATATTTTAAACCGATCGGTCAGACATTAATGCAGTGAAATAGTGATATAATTTTTCAGTTTTATATTTAAAAAAATTTAAAATGAAACTACAACCATATTTGAAAATATAATGCCTTCAAAGTTATAAAATAACTCAATTAAGTGGTAGTGCATATAGTAGCTTTAATACTGCATAATATAAAGGACATGAAATAATGCTATATATATTAATATTCATCATTTTAAGTCTTACAACGCTTTTAGCGCGTATCGGGACTTCAGAATATTATAAGGACAAGGAGATGGCGATATTCAATTAAACTTGTTATTTACCTATCGAAAATTTTTAATTTTATTTATAAGGAACATAATAAAAGTAACTTTTCTTCATTGCATTATTACTGATTTAAAATTAAGGATCTTTTTAAGCGATGCAATCATTTTGCTTGTAATTTTTTTTACAACAAGAACAATATTTTTTCAATAACAATTTGGATTATCTATTGCTCTAAGGTGTATTAAAGAGTTCTGTTTATGTATTAGAAACTCTAATAAAAATAATAACACAAATATCATTATCAATCTTTTGTGACATAGATCTTATTCTATTATCTTCATCTTCATCTCGAGATCATTAATCTAGCTATGTGTGTTATATCTCTCACTAACTGTAATTTTATTCTTTGCACGACATTTATGTAATATATTTGTCTATATTTACTCCCTAAGCTTTCGGAAACCTAGTATTATATTCTTTGATTGTGCCTAACAAATTGGTATCTATTTATTATATCTTGTATTTTTGCTTAGGACGCTTATTATTAATCAATTTCGCTTTAATTGAGCGAAGCGAGCGTAGAGAGCGGAGCGTTCTATTGGAGACTTTTTCACATTCTTTGTCACGAATAGGCTCGAAAACTGCTTGACGGAAAATTATGAAATATTGTACTTAAAGTGGTCAACACACAGTAGGTGATGATTTAAAAAAATGATTTTGAAAAATGTGATGTTAATCGTCAAGAAACTGATATCCTATTGAAGTCAATGGTAAACGATGGGTGATTACACTGGGCTCGCTTTGCTCAATATGCAAACAGCACCCGAGATATCGCGAGCGCAACAAGTCGAAATTTAGGGTCTGTTGGCTCTAGTATAAAATTACTTAGTTTTATTCATGTTTAAATATTTCAAAAATAAATGAATGGTTAATTTATTTTATTATTACTTAATTCTACGTTAAATAAAATAAAACAGCAAAAAATTGGAGGAACGGAAGTAAGTACCTATTATTCTAACAAAACTTACAGCTCCATATGTTGGTCAAGAGGTAAGGACCAGAAAAACACAAATATTTTATTTTTAACCACTAGTCCTTTTTATCTCAATTTTGATTTTGATTGATTGAAGAATTTATTCAAATTAAAATTACATATGTTATAATGGTCCCGTATCAATTTTAAAAATTAACGAAAATTTTAAAAAAGTTGCAAGAATTAAAGAAAAAAGTATCATAAAATGTGAATCTATACAAACTGTTTCTTTTTTATTTTTCATTAATAGTTTAAAAATTGTTTATATCTATTGTTATACTTCTCCATATTTTTGTACATTAAATATATTTAATGAACTACTAATATTAACAATAACAAAGTATATTCGTCGATCTCGTGATTTTCCTAAAATAATTCTGTGCCATTTCCTCAATCCCTTATTGAAACCATACAAATTCAATCTCAATTCATTTCTTAAATTGCATCAAACAAATTAGACAGCGCGAATGAGAAACGCGGAATAATCGTTCTTTCAATAAAGGGATCCAGTTTCTATTCTGCAAATTAATAAGAATATAATCCAGAGACAACGTGCTTATTAACAACGTTTGATTTTATAATAACCATTTACTTATTTTATAGTAAAAACGTTTAATATTTTGCTGACCAGTTAGTATTCCAGTGCCATCGTTTTATCAAAACTGCCGGAAAATTGGAGTTTGATAGCAGACGGATTTTTGTAACTTAATGCAAATTATTCGTAAGCTATGCAAATATTTGTTTAGAACGTAATACAGTGTGTTTAAACTTTGAACTATAAATAATATAATATTCATAAATTTTGATCATAACCTTATGATTATGATAACAACCGAAAATGTCACCCTATTATCTTGCATAATTTCACCTTCGTAATTTAATAATGTAAATTGATATATTTAATTTTAGACATAGTTATAACTAATTACTAATACATGAAATGGTTGATGCTATTCATAGAATTTAACTAATAATAAAATATAATAAGATTTTTAATATCTGGTCAACAATTATGTATTTCTTATCTATTCATTTTGACAGTAATACTAATACTCTTTTTTTAATATTATTTAAAGTATAATATAAAAGAACAAGCTGTAGACATAAATGTTGAAAGCTCGTACACAGATAGCATTTGATCTCTGAACGGAATCTCTGTGGAATGAACGATTGAACGAGAATAGATAGCATTATAACATTGCAAATTGATATAATGTTAACTATCAAATTAATATCATTATGTAAAAGCTACAAGTTGTTTAAAAATATATATATTTTGTATTTATACTTATTTGCTATAATTGATTGCTTACGTAATCAAAAATGTAAGTAATAAGTTATTTTTTTAATTCTGCTCCGAACAAAACTTAATTTATAAACTTACATATCCTATAACATAACAAATTATTGTGACATTTAATTCGCCAATCGCTGGTTTACTTTGTTTAACGAATGGAACTTACAGTTAATCAAACTTCAATAATATTCAAACTTTTCATTATTTTAACTAGACCCCAAAATGCTAGGTAATGTCATTTAGCTCCAATTGTTTCATATAGTTTCAAAGTAATAAAAATAAATCAATAATATCATCCATTTTGGAAGATAATTAATTTGATTATTTATGTCAGTTCCGAATGTAAACATAATTATACTAATTGAAATATTTTATTAACATGGAAATAACTATGCCCTTCCAACACTGACATTCAGCAATAAGGCTGACAAGTATTTTGGAAACAATCGATGATAAAAATATATGATAAATGAGCCTATAAAAATTATAACTTCTATGCCATAAAAACCACAAAAAAAAAACAAACTAGACTCAAACTAAACTAGTATAATTTTTCAGATTTTTTGTATCTATTAATAACAACACTAAATGCAGTTAAATGTAGTCAAAAACCGTAACAAATATTTAATTAAAACATATTTTATTACTATAATTATCGTACAAAAAAAAACTGTATTACAATTTCATAAGATTACTTTGCGAATATTTAACGAAGAGTTCAAAGTCCAAAAAGTTTGAGGATTTTTTATTTGCGCTGCAATCTGAACTTCGAATGAATCTAAGAACTATGTCCAATAATAATAATTAATAATAATTGTCAAGTAAGTATATATTCTTAGGTCTCAAAATAGAAGTTTTTAACTCTTTGCTCGTTTGTATGTATTAAATTTTCTTGTACGATTTATGTAAGACCTACCGCTATTTGTCGGCGCTGAAATAACTGAGTTAATTTAATTTTCTTTTATTACAACTTTAATCTTAATGATCCACTAAGAACGTCAAGTTTCGGCAAAAAATATTTCATGTGTTTTTGTTTTTGTTAATCAAAATCATCAACCAACATTTCGGTAATTCTAAAATTTTATTTAATCTAAAGAAGCTTTTTATTCTGTTATGTTATTATGGTATCTATTACGTTATACATTCTTTATAATAATATTAGTTCGATTTATATAGTTAGTTAGTTCGATAGTTTGATTTATCTGTTATAAATTTGTATTGTAATTTGTTTGTTCTTATTTTATGTAATCATTCTTGAAATGGTTTTAATATTTCCAGCTTGGATAATTTCTATGGATTAACAATGTTTTGCCAGGACTGTTATAAATCTAATTCTCAAAGCACGATTAAGGATTATATCTGTTGATAGTCAACGGACAATTGCTGGAGACAAGTTGAAATTTCTTTTTAATTTTTAAATAAAATAATAAAATTATATTATAATGTACATCACCTATTATTATATTTCTTTTGAAAAGAGCAACCGTTGAGTTTCTGGCCGGCTCTTCTCAACAGAGCAGCGTTCCGAGCCGATGGTATCTTACTTACGGACTGACTACACTAACCTTTTTTTGTATTGTAATAACTGACGATTCAAAAGTGCGTGTAAATGCCCACTTGAATAAAGATATTTTGAATTTGAATTTGAATTTAATGTCTGCATGATTCAGACAAAGTTACAGATGCAGGTATATTAATAAGCAAATGGAAAAGCAGAGTAAGAAGGATAAATATTGTAATAATTTACAGCTTAATATTCAAAAAGGGCTGGTATTTCTAATGTTAATAATAATTTAATTTATTCAATTTTAAATTGTGAAATTGAATTATTAAGAAAAATATAATATATAAACTACTATATATGAACAAAAACATCAGTTTAAGACAAGAATCTAAATCTAAGAAGTAAACAAGTGTTGGTTGTTATGAAAAGAAAAGAGACAAAATAAACAAACCATACGCATAGTGTATGTATAAGTATTGAGTTTTACGGAACTTACCTTATTTTAAAATTTATAGAGTTCGTAGATTATTTTGTTTCTTATTTAATTAATAAATACTATTGTAAATTTAATTATAAACAAATGTTCTTATAGTTGTAGGTTGCCTGTAAGAGATCACTCGAAGTGATAAGGTAGATGTACCAATTTTGTAGCAATAAATTGACTGTTCATCTTTTATATGTATATTGTGTGCAATAAATTGTAATAGATAAATAAATAAATAAATAAATAAAATAAATAGAAGATTTTTAACACTAACAAAAAAAATGTATTTTATTTTAGACGTCTTCTTAAACTGTAAAAATAGTAGAATATAAAAGTCATATAAGCTTGCTTGTTTCTGAAAAGCTCCGGGCGCATACTCCAGCAGCACAACTAAGAATAAGGACAATTTGATAAAAAATATTTATATTTGATTATATTATCATACAAAGTGGGGACAGAGAACAGTTTTTGCACGTAATGGATGATAAATATTTCAACTTGTCCCCATTTTAGACGATATATTATTTACAGAAAAACAGTTTTGTCGGAAAGGTACATAAGTTAGGAAAGAGGCTGTGAACCTTACATGAAATATGTATGAACTGTGGTTTTTATATTACAATATCTTTTTGAATAATATTTTTATTCTTTGAATGATCATTTAAATAATCAAATAATTATTTTTCTCGGAACATTGATGAATTCGACGAAGAAGATAGATAGAAGATATCTGGCGGTTATGATTTAACTCATCTATTTATGCATAACTTAATACTTTCACATAATCGCACCAACATATATATAGCACTGAGTTGAGTGGACACGGCTTTAATATCGTTTTGCAGGAGATTTATCTCGACCGTCGGTCACATCATGTCCGATTTATTAGATAAGTAAATAATAACTTTATTTATACAAAATGTCAAATATTTTCTTCTTGAAAATATCTTCTATGTATCTACTCGTATCTTAATATGTAATCGTATTAACATTATAAGTGTTAAACTGTTTTACTCCGTATCATTTTAAATCAGAGTATGTTGTCGTCCCTTAATATTAGTCATGACAGTGTGACTGGCACGTTGTAATCCTCCATAGCAAAACTTTATCTCTTGGATTATCATGCTAACTTCGTCTATGTATAGTTAATAAATAATGTTTCAGTTAACTTCTATTCCTCCGTAATTTTTTCTACACGTTTTTTGATGGTTCGTTGTACGAATTGCTTCACTGAGCTTTGACTTGTTCATACATTGCCTTACTATTAAACGCTTAACACAGTTATGCCCATTGTATAAAAATAATTGAATATATCAGTTCGATTATTAGTTTTAAATAATAATAAGGTCATACACAATGAAAATAAATCATCTTTAATAATATTTTGGTATTATGGACTATATAAAAAAAAAATATTTGTGGTCAATATAAAAAACTAAAGCTTATTATTATTAAAACAACAACAATATGTAACATATGATGATTATAGGATAGGTAAATATTTACTGCAAATCAAGACAATAAGACAGCTGTACTAAAGATCGCTTGCTCGAGTCGACCTCAGCGAAGGGACACAGTAATTTGTAAGTTTCAGTGCGTGTTTTTGACCGCGATAAACTATTAAATGCTATATTATATTAATGGAGTAAATATTCTTAAATTCGTCAGTTAACGAATATTATAAATATTTATTACTGTAAATCTTATTTAATTTATTTATATATATATTCGTCAAGAACTAAATTTGCCAAGTATGACTGACACCGCAGTATAATTTTCTAAGTTAATTATTTCATCGAAAATAATATCTTGTATTTTGCTGACCTCATACATTAAAGAAAAATAATGTAACAACTATATATTTTACAGGTTTTCCGTTTTAAAATGTAAACATGTAATAATATATAAAATTTGGTTTATTTATCGTATGATGGTTATAAATTTTCTTTGTAATTAACCTGTACTACATCTGACAAAGACATTAAATTACAACTACCCTCTTGTTTACGTGTTTAGGGTAAACAAGTACACATTTCAAGTTAAAATTTAGTTAAAGGCTTTTTATTTCTACATACATCTTAATGGATACTAACATTGACACTACAGATAAAGTGCCAAAGTTTTATAACCACAGAGAAAGTGGTTACTTAATGTTTCAGCATACCAAAAAGCCCACTTTAAAAGTCATGATTTCATTTAATATATTCATTTAATAATGTTTTAAATCATTCGTAAAAATTAAAAAAAAAAAACACAGAGTTGTAGGTTAATCTATCACTGTGAAAGAAGTTCTTACATATTCGATTTCATTGAGGCTATTTTCTTATTAGTGTGATAATTAGAAGAAACATAAACAAAATTCTATTTAATAAGCGGACCTTATAAAGTTAAACATGGACATATACTCAGTCTATACTTTGTGATGTTCTGATCGCATAATAAAAAACCTACTGAGCATTTATTGGTAAAATAACCACAAATTTTTGATGATTTTTTGAACTTCACTCACAGAGTTAATATTTTCACAAAGTTTAATATATGCTCAATTTTATCTCATTTAGGAAGATGAAATAAACATAAATGACATCAATAAAAATTGTGAACCCAAACCCTTCTGCATAAAGAAATTTTATACACGATCCTTTCTTCTTGTGTTTTTGTATTATATTTAACTACCTCGTCATCCAAATACTTTGAATTTTTTTTTTAATTTCTAAAAAAAATAAAAAAAAATAAAAAAATTCTAAAATAGCTTTCGAAAACTTGTGCACGTTTACAATTTCCTGCGAAGTTACCATCGCAATTAAAATCATAACAAAATTGTTTTAAAGTTACAATGAAAGGCATGGACAAATGTCTATGGCCATTAAGTTAAAAAAAAAAAGAATGAAAAAAAAAAGAAATGCTTTGTATTAAAATAATATGATCTCATCATTTCCTTATTCTTTACTCCGAGGTGAAAATATGTATATAATATCATAGATATAATATAGTATATATAGATATTGTTTCATACATTTTAATTAACAATTCGATATATATTTTGTTTCATTTTTCTTACTTACTTACTTACTTACCTACACGCCATATCCCTTGCGGGGTAGCCAGAGACAACGGAGCGCCAAACGTTACAGTCCCTGCATACCTCTTTCGCCTCGGCTACAGACATCAACCTGTTCATACATGCATAAAAATTAAAACATAAATTAACGTTTAAATTTAATAATAAGATTCTAGCATTTGTTAAACATTAAATAGCAGTAAACAACTAATACTGTTCAAAACTATCAGTTTGACTTACTGTATATTTATTATTGTACACATAAAATCACAACTAAGCCTCTCGTTGCAAGCAGGAACAAGATGTAAACTACACTGTAAGTATATTTGTTATATTATATTACTGTTAGTCTAAGTATCTATTGCTATACTATATTTATGTAAGTCTCTTTAATACTGAAACTAAATTAATGCTCATAAATCTAACTAATTACCAAAATAATAAATGTGTTATATTTACCCATCATATCATTAGCCAAAGGTAATAATTAGCAAAAATCCAATAAATTTTGTATGAAAGTACATGATGAATGTCGAAGTTGCGTGCGCTGGGGTTCCTTTCTATATCTGGCCAGGGTTGGTACTTATTTAAAAAAATATATTTATGCTATATCTATGATATTATAACCTATATGTCTAACAATTAAATTAAAGAACTATTTATTTTAATATATATATATATAAATCTGTAACCCTACGAGTAAATAAAAGAATATTTATTACAGCCATATCACATTAATTTGAAGAAATGAAAATGTTAAATACATGTTTATTTATAAATACAAAAAAAATACAAAAAAGTGTGATTATAATAATAATATAAAATAGTAATATAATTAATTATGAAAATAAATTAAATTAGTAAATTATAAACAGCGCCATCTGTCGAGAGTAATCAAAATTTTTCCTGTCCACAGACATTCATACATCTATCCATCCGAGAAAGTGAAAATAATACAGAACGAACAAAGTTCGTTCGTGAAAACTCTGTCTAATTAGGCGGATCTTATAAAGTTATACATGGACATATATTTAGTCTATACTTTGTGATGTTCTGAGTTAATATTTTCAAAAATTTTTATATTTGCTCAACTTTATCTCATTTAGAAAGATCAAATAGACACAAATGCCACATAAAAAATTGTGAACACAAACCCTTCTGTATAAAGAAATTTTATACACGATTTGTGTGTTTTTGTATGATTATTTTTACGACCTCGTCCTCCAAAACAATTTGGATTAAAATATTGTGGTCTTATCATTTACTTATTCTTTACCCCGAGGTGTACGAATATGTATATAATATCCAAGATACTGTTTCATACATTTTAATAAATAAAAAAGCAACGAAATTGCGTACTATTAAACTGTAACAGGAATATATCAGAAATTTGCAACTTCTTGATATGCAATAAAATAATCATTGTCATAAAATTGGATATACAGAAGGCCAATTATAAGGAAACAGTGCAACTTGTTGAATTGACTCTTTATCATTGAACCGGAGTTTATGGAGGACATAACCCTTAAATAACATTTATATTATCAATAAATAACTCATTGCTTTGAATGATATTTATAAGTTAGCACCTTTTGATGTTAATAATCAAATACAATTTACCTAACATTATGTAAAAATATGTCATTACTTGAATAAATAAACCGTCAAATTAAATAAACATTTATACGTTAAACATATAAGTGAAATAATTCTCATTCCGTATAAAATAATATACTTAAATTATTTTTACATCACATTTTTCTAAAAATATATAAGGCATTAGTATACACGTAATGTCCGGCGATATTGAATATCATATTTTGATATAAGTTCAAGCCGAAGTAACCAAAACCACATTTTTATATTATAACAATAAAGGACGTGACGTCAGTATTTCACTTATTGGAAGGCCCGTCCATTTCCCGGTTTATTGAGAAAAAAGGCTTTTGAATATATTCATAAAACTTCAAAATTCAAAATATATTTATTCAAGTCGGCATTTACACGTACTTTTAAATCTTCAATTATTACAATACAAAAAAAGGTCAGTGTTGTCAGTCCGTAAGTAAGATACCACCGGCTTGGAATGCTGCTCTATTGTGAAGAGCCGGCCAGAAACTCAACAGTTGCTCGTTTCAAAAGAAATATAACAATCTTGGATAATGTAACCATGATATATTTCTCAATATTTTGGTGAAAGGTTTCGGTGACGCGCTATTGAGAGAGCGGTATTGCTACATAAAGCATTACTTTGTCTCTTGGCTGGATACATTTATTTGGAACAGAGAAACGGAAACTTTTTTCAGCGGAATATTTTTTATAAAAAAGTTTTTAAGTTTTAAAACACAACCCATATAGGATTTCCATACTTCAAACTCTTTATCAGTAAATAACAACGATTAAACTAAATATACATTTATCATTGCACTTCAAGTAGCGAGATTTATATAGACTTTACATATATTCAAACAAACTTTAAATAGAAAAACATCATATTTTTTTAAATATATTGACTACAAATTTGACCACAATGCTATTTTATGAACTATATATATTTTAAGTTATTTTGTTATGTTTATTATAATATTATACAATAAGAAGTAACCTTTCCAAGTGCTTCACTTGCAACGATATTCATAGCGTATTTTTCAAAGAAAGAAGGAGGACGGACATAAATAAATTAGACTTAGAGAATCATGAAACTAAAATATATATATATATATACCTAGATATATATGCAAAAGTAGAATCTTTAAATTTATATAGTATTAAATATTTATTTTGTGTAAGATTTTAAACAATGTTCACAAATTAACTTAACTTCAGTTACCTGTAAAATTAACAAATGTTTGCGTTCAGTAAAACGTATTAGTATAAGTAGAATTATCATTAATGACCACTATATAAAATAAAGATCATAAATATTTTTTTATTATTGATTCAAAATACTGAATAAAACAGTATTCATTGTTGTCATTATTATTATAATTTAACTACAAATACGCAAAAACATAATAAAAATATGTATTCAATAAGATTTAAGTTCTACGTCTATCCAAATGTCGTAAGTATAGTATTTAATTTATTCGGCTCTGTTTTAATAAATTCTGCATGTATTATATAAAATGTTTTATAATAAGAATGATATTCGGAGATAATTTTGAGATTGGACTGTCAATGAAAAAAATCTATTTATTTTTATGATATTTTATGCGTTATAAAAATAAATTATTTTTTCGATTATCGATTATCAATAAATGATTATATAAGATTGTTTTTAGATTTCCTATTACATATTTCAAAAAAATCATATCAAGAACAAAATAGCCAATAAAACCAATTGAATTGTTATGACTACTTCTGTATACAGTAGATACTGTACTTTATTCCAGGGTAATTTCGGAGTAAATGTAGTGAGATGAGTGGCAAGTATTTTGTCCCCTGTGAGAGAATTCTGGCCGAAGTAGTTTCGAAACTTTAAATTTCTGTTCAACGACAGATGTCTTGAAGTTTCTCTTTATAAAATAAACTACTATATTATTCAAAAGAAATACGAAATACACATATCATTTAGTTTTGCCATGCAGTTCAGGTTTTAGGGTTGGTTTATGAAATAGTATAAAAATAATATTATACTATAACAATATATTAGCAAAATTCTAAAAACTTTATTGAAGGAAACTTATCATTTCCAATATTTTTTTTGTTGTGATATATACCAACAAGAAAAGTTATTGTCTTAGATCAGCGAAGAAACGGCTATAGTAACTAAGTAAACATACACATACAATTATTATACATATTTATACCAATTCAAAACGCAGAAGTGTTAGTAAAAACATGTTCGTGTTGCATGATAATTTAATAAATTTACAACTGTCTGTGCTTGTACTAAAATCGGAAAGAGCCTTTACTCATAAGCTGGGAGCATGGCGAAACCACTGGGTAAACTGATTCAATTTATGTTATATTTCTTTTTATATTTTCAATCACGGCAATTGTTTAGTTGCTTCTCTAAGCAAATATATATACAATGTTCAGTATGTTCAAATTATGATCTGTGTTACTATAATAAATCTTAATTTTGTCTTATGTCTTTTTTTAGCTCCTAATTTGACTGCAGCTCTATATAGGCTCACTTGAACGCTAATTACATTTCCTTACTGTGAAACTTTTAACTTTCATTTCCAAGAATTAGAAACAGTTTGGAGTTATATATTATGTCGAAATCGGATTAAAACTTTGTACGTTCTTTTTAAACAATAATATTAAACCAATAAAACATAACTGCAAAAAACAGACGAATTATTAGATTGCATGTAAAATCCCTGCCGTGATTTTATAGTTAGGGTAGGCAGTTATATTTATAAATTTTATACTTACCTTCACGCCATATCCCTTGCGGAGTAGCCAGAGACGACGGAGCACCAAACGCTACGGTCCCTGCATACCTCTTTCGCCTCGGCCACAGACATCAACCTCTTCATACATGCCCTCCGGGGGGTCCTCCTGCTTTATACGTGACCTTCCTCCAGTATCATAGATACTGTTACTACTATGATGCTGTGATGCAACGAGCACTGCATTATCTGCATAAAGCAAGCAATTGACCTTAAGGTCACCTACTTTCACTCCCATGACACTGTCTTTCACGCCTTGGAGACAACTATCCAAATACAAATTGAACAACCAAGCTGACAAAGCGCAAAACACCCTTGCTTAACACCCGATTGGATGTTAAACCTGGGCGATATGTCAGCTCCTACTCTCACATAGGCTGAGTGATCTCTGTAAAGAGACTTTACAGCCTGTAGCAAGGGTCCGCTCACATTGTATCGGGGCAGTATCTCCTATAATTTCTTTCTCACAACCCTGTCAAACGTCTTTTCCAAATCCTCAAAAGCACAGAAAACCTTTTGGTTTAGGGATGGTTGTAATCATGCGGAGGGAAAAGATCTGATCTATACACCCTCTTCCAGGTCTAATACCTCCTTGGGCCTCCCACAACAGCCTTTCAGTTCTCTCTTCCATTCTTCTCGCTAATATTTTAGCATATACTTTACCACCCAAGCTAATCAAACTGATAGCCCTATAACATGCACAGTCTATCTGTGAACTTTTGCCTCTATACAAAGGTACGTTGACTGCACCTCGTCAATCGTCTTCTCGCCAGAAAAGCTTCGTGTTTTCCCGGAAGTTGTTCGACAACCTTTCATCCCTTTCTCTCTCTGAATTTTCACGCTTCATCTTTATAAGTGCTTTCGTTTTGTGCTTTTGCAGCTCTTGTACTCTCTTTTTCTTATCTCTCTCATACTTTTATCCTTACCCGAGGCTTTATAATCCAGCCATTCTTTTTTATTTAACTCTGCAGCGTCTTTCACTTCATCGTCCCACCATTCATCGCTCTTTTTACTAAAACCTCTTTTCCTTTTACCACATACCTCTGTCGCTACTTTCACCATACCATTCCTAAGGTTCTGCCAGCATACTTCAACACTTTCATTTCCAGAATCACAGCTTTCAAGCTTCTTGGAAACCTGGAACATGGCGTGTTGGTTGGCGGTCTCCAACGCCACATTTGTTCATGTTACAGTAAATTTAATATTTTAAATACATTACACAACCATTACAAAAATTAAATAACAATGAATTAAATGTTTTCAATAATTTAATTAATAACAACTACAAAAAAATTATAATAATATTACAATAAATTTAATTAAATAACAATTATAATAATAATAATTATTATTATTATTATTTAATATAAACAAACAAAATAACAAAAATTAACATTAAAAAAAAATAATATTGAGACTTTAAAAACGCCAGATATAAAAGTTAAAACAGGGAACAACTTGAGGCTCTGTTGGAAGTGTTGTGACTGCAGTTGATATCGGTGGAGCTGTCCGGCTTGTAAGCCAGCAGTGAGACGTTGCCCTCGGAGTCCGCGCATTCGTCCAAGTGGCATACCGGCTACGCTGTTAAATGGCGTAGTCAGAATCATCTGATAGACTTTTGATACCTGTGAAAATATTCAATTCTAAAGAACGCTTTCTTTTAATTTATTTATATTTTATAAAAATCTTTTGACATTTGTACATTGATTTGATATATATTTTACTTTATGTTTCTAATTACTTTAATAAAAAAGCCAACAACAATAAATTAGCTAAATGTTACTTATAAATTAATTTAGAAATTTGCATCCAAACACATGTTATTAAAAAAAAAAGAAAAATAATACTAAAACTATTTAACGCTGATTATAAACCTAGAACCACTGTTCTATCTAAATGATTAATACAAACTGCAACTGCTATTTTTATTATTATTATTAGTATTTTGTAAGAGATGTAATTTGGTTACATATATATTTAAAACTAGTTTCGCCTAAGAGTCAGTTTGTATGAATTTTCTACTCTCACTTTTAACCATAATAACTTTACAGACCGTAATAATTTAATTAAAGTTTAAGAAAATAAAACAACTTTTAATAATATTTTTATCGAACATAATACAGTGTTAGTACGGCGTATATTTTTTACCGCAACAAGAAACTACACCATATGAAAACCTAAGGATACAATAGAGATATAGAAGTATCCTTAATACTAGAAAACCTGAGGTTAGTTAGTTACAATTTCCGAAATTACCTGGACTGCCATTCACGAGCAATTAATCTAATTCCGACTGAAAAAGTATTCCAATGAATGGAATAATGTCTACTTTATACAATTTAATAATAAGTATATTCATTTTATTTACCTAACAGTTAATTTAAACTATTATTTTAAGATACTCCTTGTACTTTTAAGTATATGGCAGTTACACCTTCGTTAAAATAATGCAACATCAGGCGTTGCTTTCATAAAAACAATTAATTATTTAAATTTCGTTTCTTTTTTTATTTTAATGGGAAGAGTCAACGGTCATTATCTCAGGAACGTCGACGCCGTAAAAGAGTTTACCGTTATTGCGTTGAGTGCAAAATAACGAATGAAATGGCGTTATTGGATTTACTTTACTTCTGCGTGTTAAATGAAAATGGATATATTGGACAGCTGAACTATTAGTGTTAATGTTTTTTTGTATAACCATGACTCTATTTACTATAGAATAGAATGTGTTTGGGAAAGTCAAAATGTAGTGGCGTTGGTTAATAAAATTCATGTGGCCGATTATCTAAAAAAACGAAAAATATCTCTCAAAATTTGTCATAACCATGTTAAGACGTAGTTGCCCTGTTTTAAAATACTAGTAGTTTCCATGTGGCTGAAATTTGCACACTTATTCAAAACTAGCATGTTATATTTCAAATTTACAACAACAGTTATACCGCGTGTCGCGACTTCAGAATATTAAAGCCAAGGAGTTGGCTTGTGTTGAAAGTGTTGCAATCTCTTCGCAGAATATGCGGAGGCAGTCAGGCTGATCAAATTCGCAATGAAGAGATCCACAGAATGGCAGGTACTAGCGAAGATAACACGGTGAGGAAGTAGAAGAACGTGCTTAGGTGGTTTGGGCACGTCAAACGAATGAGTGATGAAAAAATAGTAAAAAAGATTTATTTAGGAAAAGTGAGCTTTAAGAGAGACAGGGGGAGGCTTCGAGTGACCTTCGAAAACACAGTATCTAAGATACTGGAGGAATGTCACGTAAAAAGCATGAGGACCCCCGGAGGGCATGTATGAAGAGGTTGATGTCTGTGGCCGAGGCGAAAGAGGTGTGCAGGGACCGTAGCGTTTGGCGCTCCGTCGTCTCTGGCTACCCCGCAAGGGATATGGCGTAAAGATAAATAAATAATAAAAAAAAATATTTACCTTTCCAAAACTTTAAGGTAAAATATAATAAAAGTAATTTTCTTCATCGCATTAAAACTGACTTAAAATTATAAACCGCTTCAAGCGATACAATCATTTCGCTTGTAATTTTTTTACAACGCGAAAATTTAAAAAAAAATAGGTAATTTGGATTATCCGTTACTTTAAACGTATATTAAACTGTTCTTTTTATGTATTAAAAACTCTTATAAAAAATAATAATACAAACATCATTAACACTCGTTTGTGACATAGATATTATTCTATTATATTTCCACTACATCTTGAGATCATTAATCTAGCTATGTATATGATATCTCTCACTAAATGTAGTTTTATTCTTTGCACGACATTCATGTAATATATTTGTCTATATTTACTCCCCTAGCACTCAGAAGTCTAGTATTATATTGTTTGATTGTGCCTCGCAAATTGCTGTCTATTTATAATGTCTTGTATTTTTGCTTAGGAAGGTTATTAATAAATAATATAAATTTACTTAGTTATAAACGTGTATAAATAATTCAAATATAAATTAATGGTCAATTAATATTATTAATACTTATTTCTATGTGAAATAAAATAAAACAGCATAATTTGGAGGAACATTGAATTATTTTGAATTATAAAGACTTTGGAAGTAAGTACTTATTATTCTAAGAGGACTTACAGATCTATATGTTGGTCAAAAGGTCAAAAGGACCAGGAAAAAATAAATAAATATTTTATTTTTAACCTCTAGTCCCTTTGTTCTATTTGAATAAAGAATTGTCTTTATTTCAAATGCCTAAGTTCTTTATTCATTACCGTCTACCTGATAATAATATTCTCACATATTCCATAATATTTTTTTTCCAGATTAAAATTACATATGTGGTACAATGGTCTCGTATCAATTTTAAAAAATAACACAGCGGCCATCGATAGGAAGAATTAAAGAAAAGTGTATTATAAAAAATGAATCTATACAAACTGTTCCTTTTTTTATTAATAATATTTTAACAGTTGTTTATACATTTGTATATATATACATATATATATACAAATGTATAAAATACAATAAATAAATATATATATATATATATATATATATATAATATTCTTGATATTTTTATACATTAAATATATGTAATGAACAACTAATATTAATATTAAAAATAAAAAAACAATTCCCTCGATTTCATGAAGCAGGCCGCGGAAATAAGAAAGTGTTATTAAAAGAGATTTTCCAAAAATAATACAATGCCATTTTCCCAACCCTTTATTGGAACCATACAAATTCAATCTCAATTCATATCTTAAATGATCTCAAATAAATTAGAGAACGCGAATGGGACACGCGGAATAATCGTTCTTCTTATAAAGGAATCCAATTTCTATTCTGCGAATTAATAAGAATGTGATCCAGAAACAACGTGCTTATTAACAGTATGTTAGTATTGTTCCTGCAATAGAAAAATATACAAAAATTACCTTTGATTTTGTAATAATCATTTACTTATTTTATAATTAAAAAATATATTATTTAGTTAGTCAGTTACTATTCCAGTGGTATCGCTTAATCAAAACTTGCGGAAAATTGGAGTTTTATAGCAAACGGATTTTAGTAACTTTATTCAAAATATTCGTAAGTTATGCAGAAATTTGTTAAGAATGTAATACAGTGTGTTTTAACTTTGAACTTATTACTTACTTAACTTAAGTAATATTATATTTATCAATTTTGATCATGACCTTATATAATCATAATGCAGACAACCAAAAATGTCACCCTCATAATTAAATAATGTAAATTAATATATTTAATTTTAGACATACTTATAACTAATACGTGAAATAGTTGATGCTTTTTATGGAATTTAAAAATAAAATACAATAAGGTTTTTAATATCTGGTCAACAATTATATATCTCTTATCTTATCATAATTTTGAGAGTAATAATACTAAAACTCATTTATTACAATATTGTTTGATCTTTTTATTGTTAGACAACTTAAACTACTTCTAGAAATTTATATATATTTTTTATATTATTTAAATTATAATATAAAAGAACAAGCTGTAGACGTCAATGTTGAAAGCTCGTACACAGATAACATTTGATCTCTAAATGGAATCTCTGTGGAACGAACTGAACGAGAATATCATTATAACATTTGGTGCAAATGTATACAATGTTAACTATCATATTAATATCATTATTCAACGGCTGCAAGTTGTTTGAAAAAAAAATATATTTTGTAATTATACTAATTTGCTAGAATTGATTGTTTACGTAATCAAAAATATTAGTACCAAATTTTCGTCATTCTTTAATTCTGCTATAAAAAAAAATTGTAAAGATACTTACATAACCTATAACAACAAAAAATTCTGACATTTATTTCAAAAATCGCTGGTCTACTTTGTTTAATGAATAGGAACTTACAGTTAATCATATTCTAGTTACATTATTATTTTTAAATAGATCTCAATATGTTACACAATGTCATACATACAAATGAATCCAATTATATATTTACAAGTTATTTCACACAAGAATAGAAAATACACCAATTATTTAATGAAATATAAGATAGTAATAGTATGCAAATTGTACATAAATGTCTGAAGAGTATTTCAATTCTGACATTCTGACAGACATTCTGCTAAGTCATCGTTCATATTCTCCCATCACAATATTAAACTTTCTTGTATTATATACGTAAAACTATTTGTCGGCGGTGAAATAACTAAGTAATTTTGACGTTCTTTCATTACACATTTAATCTTAATGAACAATTAATAGCGTCAGTTTTGGTTAATCAAAATTCAAAATTACCTCTTTTTAAAGTTTTATTTTATTTCAATAACTGGTTATTCTAATATATCATTGTTATATTATATACTGTTTATATTATTAGTTCGGTTTTTTTGATTTATCTGCTATAAATTTGTACACTATATTTAATATGTTATTGTTCTCATAAAACCTAATCGTTATTAAATTGGTTTTAATATTGTGAGCGTAGATATTTTATTTGGATAAACAATGTTTCAACAAGGACTCTCGTCTGTTAAAATACTGAAGTTCTTAAAGCACAGATAATATCTGGAGGTTTGTTGATAGTCTGCGGGCAAATGCTTGAGACAAGTCGAAACTTCAATAAAGTATTAACTGATCAATGACTCTAGGGATGAATGGATGGTTAGTAATTTGAACTTTGTTTGAGATGAAAACCGCTGACTCGTATAACAACTGGCGGGGTTGTAATGTTTTAAAGTATGGCTACGCATATTTTAGTTGTCATCTGTAAAATAGAGCTTAACGATAACATCTTATATTTATTTACTTCTTTTTATGTTTGGATATGTCAGAAAAAAGGGAACAGACACCGTTATACTAATAAGTAAATAGAAAAGACGTATTTCTAGTAAGAAGCATAAATATTATAATTTTACAAGCTTCACATAAAAAAGAGGCACTTATTTGTTTTGTTACGATAGTTATTTATTCAATTTAAATTCATAAAATAAATGTTAAGAAACATACAATTTCAGATGAATTATCTGAAATAAATTGATTTATTATTGTTATTATTAAAATAGTATAGTATATAGTATAATAGTATAGTAGTATAGTATATAATAGGAGTAAGTCAGAAACAAGTTTAAGACAGTAATATAAATCTACGAAGTGAACAAATGTTGGTTGCTTTGAAAAGAAATGGGACAAAATAAACAAACCTTATACAACTATACATACAGTTTCACGTAACTTTTCTTGAATTAAAATATATAGACTTCAAGAGAGTTATTTTTTTTTTGTTACAATATTTTTAGGAATAATAAAAAACTTATTAATATTTTATTTTATACGCTTTCATAAACTTTAAACACAGTAGAAAATAAACGTCATATAAACTACAATATGGCCACTGTTTTGATAAGACATATATGTTTAGTACTTTGCGGTTATAAGGTGATGCTTTGTATGCATAAGTATAACACATAACTGCAACGAATGCTTTCACATAATGATCCACAAAGTTATATTAGCAGTAAAAATTTAAATACAAAATACACAACACTTAAGTTGCTCGGACACGGCAACTCTTATATCGCTTTTATATCAACTTTTATATCGCTCTGGGGGTAGATTTATCTCTACCTTCTGTCACACCGTATCCGATTCATTAGATAAACAAAAAATAACTTTATAACTGCAAGATATAAAAAAATCTTATTGATAATATATGGTTAATTTATGACAATGTTTCTGTGCTCTCATTTAGAATAAATTTTATTAAACCACAAAATTATTTGATTCGAACTTATCCCTTATTGGGTAGACCTGGAAGAATTCGGTCTGCCCATTCATTTGTACCCGACTTTCGAATTTTGGAAAAATTTCTTCACAGGAGGTCTTCTTATGATCCCCTGAGTCCGAAATGACCATTGGTCAAAAAGTTTATATATATATATTTATATATATATATGCGTGCGTGCGTCCAGATTCGACTTTTGTCAGCACGATAGCGTCCGCAGTTTCGCTCGGATCGCTTTCAAACTATGCACAAAAATTAAACATCCAAAAATGAAGGTCAAGTTCGTTAACCACAGAAATCCGGCCACAGGGGGCGCTAGGGCCTCACTTTTTCTGATTTCAGTTTTTCGACCTTAACTTTTTCCCTATACAAAGAAGACCATTTGCGTTCATATCATATGATGTTTTTGATAAATCGGTTTTTTTTACCCCCACCCCAATAACTTAGGGGTGGGGGTAAAAAAAACGATTTTTTTTTGAAAAAACTTCATAACTTTTTTCTGGTAAACATGCTTAAATCACAAATATTTTTAATGGAAAGGTTATTTTTTACTCTAAATTTAAGTACCAAAAGTTTTTCCGTAAAAGGTACCGTTTCCGAGAAAAAAAATAAAAACCACTTTTAGCTTGAAAATTTAAGGTACGTAAAACTACGGCAACTTTTTTCTGGTAAATATTCCCTCCTCGCAAATATTTTTAATAGAAAGGTTATTTTTTACTCTAAATTTAAGTACCAAAAGTATTTCCAAAAAAGATACCTATTCCGAGAAAAAAAAATACCGCTTTTTGCTTAAACATTTTTGATGTAAACAACGGCATCATGTGTTATTCTTAGGTAGTGAGTTATATTTTAAACGAGTTACACACGAGGTCTACCCACGCGTGTCCCCCTGCGGGCACGGATTTTTTAATACATTGTCTTACTATTAAGCGCTTATCACAATAATGCACATTGTATAAAATTAAATTAATATGGCAGGTTGACTATTACTTTTAAATAATAATAAACTCATACACACTTAAAATAAATAATTTTTAATAATATTTTGATATTATTGAATACATTTCTTCGTAAATATAATAACACAACTTTTTTAAAATAAAACAACAACAATATGTAATATATGACCATAACAGATATTATATAATGCAATTCAAGACAAAGAAACAGATGTACCAATGATCGATTGCTCGAGTCGACCTCAGCGAAGGGACACAGTAATTTGTAAGTTTTAGTGCTTGTTTTTGACTGCGATAAACTGTTACATGCCATGCTCTAATGTAGTAAATATGATTAAATTTGTCAATTAAAGTATGAGTATATTATAAATATTTATATTCCTATGTTGAATTAATAAAAATATCTAAAGTAATAATAAGAATATTGTAACAGTTATTTGTCACTGTAGATCTTACTAAATTTAATAATATATATATTCGACAAGAACAAAATAAGCCAAGTATGACTGACACCACAGTACAATTTTCTATATTAACTTTTTGATCTACAATAATATCTTGTATTTTGCTGACTTCATACATTAAAGAAAAATCTGTGACAACTGTAGTATATTTTACACGACTTGGGTTTTGTGTTTTAAAATGTAAACATGTAGTAATATATATAATTTGGTCTATTTGTCGTATGATGGTTATAAATTTTCTTTGCAGTTAGCCTGTATGGCATCTGACAAAGACATTAAATTACAACTACCCTCTTGTTTACGCTTCTTTAAGGAAGTAAACATTTCAGATTAATATTTCGTTAAAGGTTTTTTATTTTTATATACATCTTATTGTGTACTAACGTCGAAACTATAGACAAAGTACCAAAGTTTTAAAACCACAGACAAAATGATAAGTTAATGTTTCGGCATGGAAAAAGCTTACTTTAAAAGTCATGAATTTATTTAAAAATATAGTATGTGTAGTGAATTTATGTTTGAAAAATAATATTTTCAATTATTCATAAAAATAAAAAATAAGCACATAGTTGCAGGTAACTCTATCACTGTTACAGAAGTTCTTACATGTTATGAACAGCATAATCAACTTCATTGAGACTATTTTATTATTAAGCCTGATAATTAGAAAAAGCAAATAAAAAATTCTGTGTAATTAGGCGAATCTTATAAAGTTATACATGGACATATATTCAGTCTATACTTTGTGATGTTCTGATCGCATTATAACCGACCTACTAAGCATTTATCGGTTAAATAACCACATTTTTTTATGAACTTCACTCACTTTTCACAAAGTTTAATATTTGCTCAATTTTATCTCATTTAGAAATATGAAATAAACACAAATGACACATTAAAAATTGTGAACTCAAACCTTTCTGGCTAAAGAAATTTTATACCAAAAATTTAGGAATCTTTCTGGACAGTTCCCTTAGTTGGCATTATCAGGTTAAAGAACTGTCTCGTAAATTTTATAAAATATTTCACCCACTATTAAGACTAAAAAACTTTCTACCCTATCGAGCAAAGATACAGGTGGTTAACATGTTCGTACTACCAATCCTTGACTATGCTGATGTGTGCTTTGTCGATGCCAATGAAATACTTCTAAATGAAATAGATCGCCTCCTTAATACCTGTATCCGCTTCATTTTCGGACTCCGTAAGTTTGACCATGTCTCCGTCTATAGATAAAAGCTTAAATGGTTGCCAATTCGTAAACGAAGAAATGTACGAATTCTGTGTTTCCTTTACTCGATTTTGTTCAATCCTTGTACCCCTACATATTTAAAATGCAATTTCTACATCTGCTATGTACATGACAGATTACTTCGTTCTTGTAACAATTTACTGCTCCACACCCCTCTTCATCGGACTGGTTTTTTATCCAACTCATTTGCTCTAACTGCCGTCAGACTTTAGAACGAGTTACCGGAACATATACGAAAAGCACCGTCTCGTGACTCATTCAAACGCCAAGAAAAACAACTTTATTTGAATGAATAACACAGGCACACAAAAAAAAAAATATCATGAACCAGAGGGGAGACCCCATTATTCTTAGGTTTCTGGGATCGCTGAAACCGAATATGACAATAAAAACTAATTTTAAATGCCCGTTTTCCCGCTAGCACCCCCTTACTACCTCTTAAGGGGTGAAAATAGAAATTTTTGTATAAAATCAAGATAGATGTGTATTTCTACGTTTTTTGGGATGCTGAAACCGAAAATGATAACTAAAAATAAATTCATGACCACTATCACCCCCTACCATCCCTTACAGGGGGTGAAAATTTCAATTTTTTCTATAAAATGAAGACAGATGTGTATATCTACGTTTTTTGGGATGCTGAAACCGAAAATGATAACTAAAAATAAATTCATTACCACTATCACCCCCTTACCACCCCATAAGGGGGGTGAAAATTTCAAATTTTCTATAAAATCAAGATGGATGTGAATTTCTATGTTTTTCAAGATGCTAAGACAAAAAAAGATTATAAAGTATATGGTAACCTCATTGTATGTATATATTTGTTATTATGATGCTAAGACTGAATCATGATTTTTGTCCTATTCTTAACAAGTTTTTTCATTTTCTTTATATTTAATCCTACTTATTCTGTTTTCCATCCGGCAGTCTTGTAAAACGGTTAAAAGATGCTGAACCTAATTCTATGCCTCCGAAATAGAATTGTTACTATTTTCTTGACAATTTAGGAGACTAAAAGATGCTGAACCTAATCCCCCTACCCCTACCTCTTCCTCCTAAAAAAAAATGAAAAAACTTGTTAAGAATAGGACAAAAATCATGATTCAGTCTTAGCATCATAATAACAAATATATACATACAATGAGGTTACCATATACTTTATAATCTTTTTTTGTCTCAGCATCTTGAAAAACATAGAAATTCACATCCATCTTGATTTTATATAAAAATTGAAATTTTCACCCCCCGTAAGGGTTGGTGATTGGTGTTAATGGGTGATAGAGGTCTTAAATTTATTTTTAGTAATCATTTTCGGTTCCAGCATCCTAAAAAACGTAGAAATACACATCTATCTTGATTTTATAGAAAAATTGAAATTTTCACCCCCCTTATGGGGTGGTAAGGGGGTGATAGTGGTCATGAATTTATTTTTAGTTATCATTTTTGGTTCCAGCATCCCAAAAAAAGTAGAAATATACATCTATCTTGATTTTATAGAAAAATTGAAAGTTTCACCCCCTGTAAGGGGTGGTAGGCGGGTAATAGTGGTCATGAATTTGTTTTTAGTTATCATTTTCGGTTTCAGCATCCCAAAAAAGGTAGATATACACATCTGTCTTCATTTTATAGAAAAAATTGAAATTTTCACCCCCTGTAAGGGATGGTAGGGGGTGATAGTGGTCATGAATTTATTTTTAGTTATCATTTTCGGTTTCAGCATCCCAAAAAACGTAGAAATACACATCTATCTTGATTTTATACAAAAATTTCTATTTTCACCCCTTAAGAGGCAGTAAGGGGGTGCTAGCGGGAAAACGGGCATTTAAAATTAGTTTTTATTGTCATATTCGGTTTCAGCGATCCCAAAAACCTAAGAATAATGGGGTCTCCCCTCTGGTTCATGATATTATTTTTTTTTTGTGGTCCTGTGTAATTTATAATGTGTATAATATGCATGTATGTATAAATTATAAATATTTTATTATTATATATAATAATATATATTATGTTATATTATAATGTATTCTATTTGTTATTATATTATATGATTGTAGTTATATTTCTGGATTTATTTATATTTTTAGCTTTTTTTGCATTTTTTTTGCATGCCCACCAATGTTATCTCATGTACATTCTAAGGTTGGCTGGTAGAGAATGTCTTTGTAGCATTAACCCCATCGTTTGTGCATTATTTTATACATTGTGCAATGAAGAATTAAATAATACACGATCCTTTCTTCTTGTGTTTTTGTATGATTTTATTTTACGACCTCGTCATACAAAACACTTCGGATTAAAGTAATATGATCTCATAATTTTCTTATTCTTTACCCCGAGGTGTAAGAATATATATATATGATATCCAAGATACTGTTTCATACATTTTAATAATTAAAAGAGCAACAAAATTACGTACCATTAAACTGTAACTGGAATACATCAGAATTTTGTAACTTCTTGATGTTCGATAAAATAATCATAGACATAAATTGGACATACAGAAGGCCAATTATGAGAAAACAAAGCAAGTTGTTGAACTGAGTCTTTAATACTAAACCAAATTTTTTGGAGGAAACAACCGTTAAATAATGTTATTTAACGTCTGTTTCCTCCAATAATCCTGTGATAATATAAATGTTTATATCATCAATAATTAACTCATTGCTTCAAATGATATTTATAATTGCAAATAATTAACACTTATTCTTTTGATGTTAATAATGTAATAGAATACTTAACATTATGTAGAAATATGTCATTATTTTATTATATACATACCGTAAAATTAAATAATCATTTAAATGTTAAACGTATAAGTGAAATAATTTACCTCATTCTGTATAAAATACATATTCTTAAATTGCTTTTATATCACATTTTATCAAAATATAGAAGACATTAATATATACGTAATGTCCAACGATATTGAATATCGTATTTTGATATAAGTTCAAACCGAAGTAAACAAAACCACATTTTTATATTATAACAATAAAAGACGTGACGGCAGTATTTCACTTATTGAAAGGCCTTTTGATGTTTGGATTCATTGGGAAAAAATGCTTTTAATTATATCTTTCCCAATATTTTGGTGAAAGGTTTCGGTGACGCACTATTGAGAGCGCAGTATTGCTACATAGGAAATTACTTTGTCTCTTTGCTGGATACATTTATTTGGAACCGACAAACGGAATCTTTTTTCACCGGAATATATTTTATTAAACAGTTTTTTATGTTTTGAATAACAACTAATATAGGATATTTATACTTTAAACCCTTTATCCGGAAATGACAACAATTAACTAAAGAATAACTAAATATACATTTATCATGGCTTTGCAAGTTGTAAGATTTATAAAGAGTTTATATATATTCAAATAAACTTTAAATAGAAAAATATCATATTTTCTTTAATATATTGACTACAAATTCGGTCGCCTTGCTGATTTATTAATTGTATAAATTGTAATTTATTTTGTTGGGTTTAGTATAATATTATACAATAAGAAATAGCCTTTTCCAGATGCTTCGCTCGCAACAATATCCATAGCGTATTTTTCGCACAATTACATGGTTGTGGAAGAATATAAAGAAATTGGACTCAGAGAATCATGAAACAAAAATATATATACCTGGATATATGCAAAAGTAGAACCTTTAAATTTATATAGTATTAAAGACTTGTTTTGTATAAAATGTTTAACAATGTTACAAATTATTGGCAAATATTCATCTATGTCCATCCCGCCTTTGTAAATTTTACAAACAATAAATACATAATTTAACTACAAACACGTTATAACATAATAAGAATATGTATTCAATAAGATTTATGTTCTATGTCCATCCAAATGTCGTGAGTCTATATAGTACCTTTTTTTTTCGCCTCTATTTTAATAACTTCCGCATGAGTGAGTATAAAATGTTTTATAAAAAGCATAACATTCAGGGATAATTTTGAGATAGGAGATGGAATATGAATAATAAAATTCTATTTATATATAAATAATATTTTATGCGCTATAAGAATAAATTATTATATCGGTTTAAAAAGTGTTTTTCGATTTCCTATTTTGTATTTCAAATTACACAACAGTGTGTACTTCCTCCCAGAGCAATGTCGGAGAAAATGTAGTGATATGAGTGACATGTATTATGTCCCCTGTGACATTAGAATGCCAGCTAAAGTAGTTTCAAAACTTTAAATTTATGTTCAACGACAGATGTCTTGAAACTTTTCTTTATAAATGAGCTATTATATTATTCAAAAGAAATACGAAATACACATATCACCTAACCTAAGCTTTGACATGCATTTCAGGTTTTAGGGTTGGTTTATGCAAAAGTATAAAATTAAAATTATACTATAACAATTTAATAATTATAATTATTATAATCATTCTAACTTTTTTATTGAAGGTAACTTTTTCTATTGTCTGTTGTTGTCTCGTTATGACTTATAAATATTCCTCTCAGGATGTTTTATAGTTTGATTTGGAATTAATAGTAAAGATTCCGGTATGCAGTTTTGTGTATATGCTCTCTGGCATGAATAATATACATTGATGAGTAAGTCATAAGTCAAAATAAAAAGGATTTTTATTTTAAATGAATAAATAATTGCCCTAAGATTAATTTTATATTTTTATTTCTTGTATATACTTTTGACAATTTAGTTACTCGGCTTCATTTTAAACTTCAAAACTCTAGGCTTAGTTTACTGATTTTAGAAAAATTGTAGTTTCGAAGTCGTCGTCGTCGTCGAACTCAATCCCAATATTAATCTATGATCACGATTTATTATAACGCAATTAATTAATATAATATTTGTGTTAGGAAAATATATATATTATTAATATTTCAGAATGTTTTTATTCTATGAGATAACATTTTTCATAAAATTCACTCCAATCAAGTTTTTAAAATCTTGTGCTAGACAAACTTTTATTGAAAATTCCTTGTCAAGAGTTGTATTTTTAAATTGTTAAAAATATTCACTTTGTTAGAAAAATTGTTGTATATTGCGGGAAGTGACTTTTCTTGATACATGTTTTGATTTGTTAATTTTAATAGCAAGCTTAGAACTGATTGAAAAAATATATGTTCTTTGTATTAAGTTATATTGTAATTTTTGAAAAAAATATATATTATGAGCACTTAAAACATTATTTTATTGAATTTATAATATTATTGATAGTAAAACAGAAAGTTTTAAACTTTGCCAAGAAAGAAATATAAAGAAGGAATGTATATTTGAGTAATTTCTTAGCGGGTCGTAAAACAAACCAGATTGTGTATTTAGTTTGGTTTGATTTAAAAACTGCAGTGTATTTGAAAATATTAAATTTAAAAGAAAGCATATTTGAATTTAGTTATGTTTCCTACAAAATTGAGATTTGAACATTGATTTTATTTTATTTTTCTAATAACGTTATAAAAATGACTATTACAATGTGTTACAATACTTTGCATGTTATTAAGAAAAAGAAAAATAATAGTAAGAATATTTAACGCTGATTATTAACCTAGAGTAACTCTTCTAGTTAAATGGTTAATACAAACTCCAACTACTATTTAATTTGTATCTTGTGAGAGATATAATTTGATATAATAACAATACAACTTTTAGTAATATTTTTATCGAAAGTAATATAATATTAGTATGGCGCATATTTTTTACCGCAACAAGAAACTGCACCATATGAAAACCTAAGGACACTAGAAAACCTGAGGTTTGGTAGCTTCAATTTACGAAATTACCTGGACGGCCAGTCACAAGCAATAAATCTAATTCCGACCGAAAAACTATATCAATGAATGGATAATGCCTACTTTATTGAACTTAATAATAAATACATTCATTTTGTTCACCTAACGTTTAATTTAAACTATGATTTTAAAATATTCGTTGTATAATAATTGAAACGGTCTCCTTGTATTTTTAAGTATATGGTAGTTACAATCATTAGTTTTAAAAATTCTACTTTAAAACATTCTGCACACTTTCGTTAAAGTAATGCAACATCAGGAGTTGCTTTCATAAAAACATTTAAATATTTAATTACATTTTTTTTATTTTAATAGGAAGAGTCAACGGTCATTATCTCATTAACGTCGACGCCGTTAAAGAGTTTAACGTTATTGCGTTAAGTGAAAAATAACGACTGAAAAGGCGTTTTTGGATTTACTTTACGTCTGCGTGTTCAATGAATATGCTTATATAGTACAGCAATTAGTGTTAGTACTTTTTGTGTACCCATGACTGTAGAATAAAATGCGTTTGGGAAAATAAAAACGTATAATAATTTGTTATTATGGATACCCAGTGGCGTTGCTTACCAAACTCCAAGTGTCATAACCATGTTAAGACTTAGTGGGCCTGTTTAAAAAAAGCTAGTGGTTGCAAAGTGGCTGAAATTCGACACTTATTTAAAATATCGAACAGCAATCTAACTCTGTATTTTATTCATTTTGTAATCTAAATTTAACATCGGCAACTCTGCCTCGAAATGAATTGAATTGTTTTGTGTGTGTCAAACCATAAAAACATATACATACACTACCGTCTATGTATATGTTTATTAATTATTAAATCACAACAGTAATAGCTTCTCAATATAAACTTAAATTGTGCCAAAATTCATACTCCTATGGCTGCGTAATTTTCTTAAAAAGTAGTACAAAGTTTCTGTTTCACGTCCTACTCTTATACGTACATTATTCGATAATATATAACATAACATAAATGTTCACAAAACATTATCTACACCATTTTTAATAGCATAAAGCTGTTTTGATATTATTTCAAACAAATATTATACATCGACTACAATATAACCACATTTAACATACATTTTAAAGTAAAGTTCACATATTCAAGCGTTTTGTTGCAAAACTAAACTTACTATTTGTAATTTTGTGCTTAAATCAAGTAACTTTAATAGCGGTTAATTACTAAAACTACGGAGTGAACATGGATTCATAGAAAAATTAAACTGAATTCCTTATATTTAAGATTTGCTAACTATGCAGTTAATTAATAAATTGGTCTGCCAAAGAAATGTCTTGAAAATCGCATGAATATAAAGTTAGAGCGAGTATAAAATTATTGTTTACTAACTTTGATAAAAATAAAATTATTAGTAACAAGTACAGCTTTCAAAAACACAATTTGAATATTTATTGTATTTAGTAAAATATAAATTGATTAAAATATAAATGAAATTATTTTGTGGTATAAAACTACAGAAATTAATAACCAATTAAGTTGCCAACCCAAAATTAAATTAAATAATATAAATTAAGTATGTAGATATTAAGTATTTTTTGGTTTATGGATAATTAATTTGTTTCGTGTTCAAACCGTTATCAAGAAAGTTTCTAGAATTTTTAAAATATGCACATCTGAAATGAATGAATCTATAAACAATCATTCATTTCAAAAGTAGCAAGAAGAGGAGCGCAAACAATGCCTGAGACTTGTGATCCAGGTGTAGGTTTAAAGGGCCCCTTTACTATGCGCATACACACTCACCTTCACTGTTCACCTTCCTCTCCCTATCTAACCAAATATCATAAGAACCTACTAAAGCCGCCTTTGAAATACGTTCTAGAAATGAACTGATGATCATTCTAGTAAGGCCGAGATCCTTAAATAAGTTGTAGAGAGATTTTGCTGTTATACCTCTCGCGCCTACTTCTACAGCATACAAATTAACTATAAATTTATTCCTGATCAGTTCGTTACATTTTTCGTAATACTTCAGCTTAAATGTATGATCTTTGGGTATATTGGTTTCCCAAGGTACAGTAAGCTTAACAAGTATAACGCGCCTTAGTTGTTTTGAGTACAGGAATAAGCCCGGCCTAGATGACGAAACACAGACATCCCCGGGGATTTTGTTTAGCCTTTCATACGTGTCCATCATGAGAGTCCAATCAGGAGACGTGTCCAAGATGGAATAAGGTTTTAGTTTACGTTTTTTGGATGCACCTGCCTTTACTAACTCTACTGATATTTTGGTGATCGTTATACCCTTCTGCGCTCTTGCTACAGTAAGACTAACCACTTCTCGTACGATTTCTAATACTTTATCGTAGCGACGTGAGTATTTACCTCTATTTAAAAGTACCTTACACCCTTCTACTGCCTCCCCACAGATGTTGCAAGATTTTGCGGTGGTTTTGCTCCATCTTACTAAGTTACTTTGATCTGGGAGTCATTTGGAATGCATTAGGATAAAATTTTAATGATGCTGGGGACCAATCATGAAGCAGGGTGCGCCATCTTAAATCTAGTGGAATATAAAAATCTCCCATGGTCATCCAAATATTCTGCAATTCTAGGCTCATCGCGTGCAACCGTTAATTATCGTTTTCATTCATTCATTCGTTTATCATAAATAGTTTATTGAATTGAAGAATTTATTAATATCATAAACGAGGAAAGGCCAATTTAGACGTGATGTTAAGTAATTATCATATATCCAAGCCTTTTTGATGTTACTTGTTGGTTGATTGTCTACCTTTTTAAGATCATTCAAAAAACTATCGACTATTATAACGAACGATGGAGTGCGCCCCTGGTAATCGATTTTTTTACCTAAGAATTTGAACGGAGCTGCGTGGGTAATCGTAGTAACGCACTTACCGCCTATTATAAGACCTGGATCGTAAGAGGTATATCTGGTGTTCTGCCTACCCAGACATAGACTAAAGAATTTATTGGGATTGGTCCTCAATCCGTCTGTCCAAGCACAGAAATCCTCCACAACATTTAAAAGTAGCTGACAGTAGTTGTTTTGGATCACGCGTCAGTATGGCGAGATCGTCTGCAAAAGCTAGTACGAATTCTGTGTATTTACAGTTAAACTTAAACCGATGACCCCATTTATTTTCGTTTTTAATTAAATTATCTATTAAAATATTGATGACTATGTTAAATATAATTAACATAATACAACAATCTTGAAATAAACTTATGTTGTAATTTAGTGGTTTGGAATGATTTTCATTTGTGATTATGAAAAAAAAAATGAATAATATGATGCAATCATGTCACTAACTAACGTTGGGAAGTTATACCACCTTAGCGCGAACATCATTAGTTCATGTCGTACCGACCCGAAAGCGTTCTCTAAGTCTATCCAACATACCGTTATTTGTCTTTCACTAGTTCTGGCATCTTTAAGGCTTTCCGATATTAATATGTTATGTTCCAGGCATCCAGAAATGCCAGGCAAAAACCCTTTCTGGTGATTAGGCCCGAAATATTTATTAATAATCATGATTGCATCATTTTTGTTTGTAAAAAAATTCAATAGATGTTTATGGATCGACGGACATTTCTTATGAACTGTATAAGGGATAACATCCGGACCTGGTGCTGACTTAGACGGTGTCTTTTTAATTATTTTATTGATTTCCTTCAAAACTTGTGGGTTGGCATGAGAATCTATGGAAGGACTTTCAGGTTTTCGTTCGTCGGGATCCCCATACAGCCTTTGATTTTTAGGCACTTTATATGATCTTTTATAGTAATCAAAAATTTACTCGTTGGTCAAGACAAGTTTACCTTTTACGTCTTGGAAAATGTTTTTAGAGTACTTAAGAAGTATTTAGAGTACTTTTGTGTTCCTTTTATTCTTTTCTAATGGATTTTCCAGCGCTCAGCTCAATTCTCGACACGCACGATGGGCGGATCTTATTAATTTGGATTATCTATTGCTATAAAGTATATTAAAGAGTTTTGTATATGTAGTAGAAACTATAATAAAAATAATAACACAAATATCCTTAACACTATGTTGTGACATAGATCTTATTCTATTATCTTCATCTTCATCTCGAGATTATTAATCTAGCTATGTGTGTTATATCTCTCACTAACTGTAGTTTTATTCTTTGCACGACATTCATGTAATATATTTGTCTATAGGTATTTACTCCCTAAGCTCTCAGAAATCTAGTATTATATTTTTTGATTGTGTCTAGGAAATTACTATCTATTTATTACGTCTTGTATTTTCTCTTAGGAAAAGTAATATTAATTATTTTCGCTATAATATAAAATTACTTAGTTGTTTAAATAATTCGTATATAAATTAATGGTATTTTTTTATTATTATTACTTATTTCTATGTAAAATAAAATAAATCAGCATAATTAGGAGGAACATTGCTTTATTTTTATTTATAGAGACTACGGAAGTAATTTCTTATTATTCTAACAAGACTTACAGCTCCGTGTGTTGATCAAAAGAACCAGGAAAAAACAAAAATTTTATTGTTTACCATTAGTCATTTTTTTCTCAATTCTGAATAAAGAATTGTCTTTATTTCAAACGCCTAAGATCTCTATTAACTACCGTCTACCTGATAATAATTTTTTCACATATTCCATAATAAAAATTTGCCCAGATTAAAATTACATACGTGGTATCATTGTACCACATATGTAATTTTAACAATTGTGCTATTTTTTAAATTGATACGGGACAATGTTCCCGTAAATTAGCACAGTGGCCATCGGTATGAAGAATTAAAGAAAAGTATATTATAAAATGTGAATCTATACGAACTACTTTATATATTATTAAATAATATTTTAACAATTGTTTATATCAATTGTTATACTTCTTGATATTGTTATACGTTAAATATATATATGATGAACTACTAATATTAATATTAACAATTAAAAAAAAACAATTTCCTCGTTCTCATGAAATAGATCGCGGAAATAAAAAAGTGCTATTAAATGAGATTATCTAAAAATAATACTGTGCCACTTTTCCAATCCCTTATTCAAACCATACAAATACAATTTCAATTCAGCTCGTAATTTATATCACATAAATTAGACAGCGCGAAAGAGAAACGCGGAATAATCGTTCTTCTAATAAAGGAATCCAATTTCTATTCTGCGAAATTAATAAGAATGTGATCCATAAAGTGCTTATTATAGTTTCGTCAATAAAAAAAATAATAACCGTTTTAAATTGTAATAATCATTTACTTATTTTATAGTAAAAACGTATATTATTTAGTTAAGCAGTTAGTATTCCAGTGGCATCGCTTTATCAAAACAGCCAGAAAATTGGAGTTTGATAGCAGACCGATTGTAACTTAATGCAAAATATTCGTAAGCTATGCAAATATTTGTTCAGAACGTAATACAGTGTGTTTAAACTTTGAATTTCAAGTTATATAATATTCATTAATTTTGATCATAACCTTGTGATTATGCTAACAACCGAAAAAGTGATCCTATTATCTTCAATCGAAAAATGCCGCGCAATTATTCAAGAACGACTACTAGACAGGACTGGGATGTCGAACAAATGAAAAAGGCCATAATAAGTGTGTTTGAAGGAACTTTTGGATACCTCAAAGCATCTCAAGTCTATGGTGTGCCAAAAAGTATGTTGCAAGATCGTGTTAGTAAATATAGACAAAATAATGACCTAACAGTGTCAACACAAAAAGGATTGGGTCGATTCAAGACAATTTTTTCAACTGATTAAGAAGCTATTTTAGTTTAACACATTCTGTTGATGGAGCAACGTTTGTTTGGGCTAACATACAAGGATCTGCGAGTATTAGCTTATCAATTCGCTGATGCCAATGGTATCCACCATAATTTTAATAAAGATCGGAAATAAGCTGGAGAGGATTGGTTATCTTGTTTTATGAAGAGACATCCCGAACTGTCACTGCGTGCTGCTGAGCCAACCTCTATTGCAAGAGCGATGGGTTTTAATAGGGTCAATGTGGGTAAGTTTTTGGCTTCGTTCTTAAAGCAAGGATTATATCTGGAGGGTTGTTAGAAGTTGTTATTGTTGATAGAGGGTGTTGCGGACAAATGCTTGAATCAAGTCGAAATTTTAACAAAGTATTAACTGAATAATGACGCTAAGGATGAATGGATGGTAAGTAATACGAACTTTATTTGAGATGAAAACCGCCGTCTCCTATAACAACTGGCGAGCTTGTAGTGTTTTAAAGTATAGCTACGCATACTTTAGTTGTCATCTTTATAATAAGGTTTAATAATAACCTCTTATCTTTATTTATTTCTTTTTATGTTTAGATATGTTAGAAAAAAGGAACAGAGACCGTTATACTTATACGTTAATAAAAAAATAGTGTACTTACTAAGAAGCACAAATATTATAATAATATAAAAGTTCAATAATAAAAAAGAGGCACTTACTTGTTTTGTGAGGGTAATTATTTATTCAATTTTAATTCATAAAATTTAATTGTTAAGAAAGATATAAAATGGTATACGCTACGCATTTATGGTAATAAATGAACAAAAACATTTAAAGGATTAGTCAGAAATAAGTTTAAGTCAGGAATATAAATCTATGAAGTAAACAATCGTTGATTGCTCTGAAAAGAATTGGGATAAAATAAACAAACCATATACAATTCTATACATTCAGTTATACGTAACACATCTTATATTTATAATGTGAAAGACTTCGTGTAAGTTATTTTATTTCTAATTAGAATAATTTTTTAATGACAAAAACTAATTAATATTTTATTTTAGACGCCTTCATAAACTTTAAACATAGTAGAAATTAAACGTCATATAAACTACAATAGGGCCACTGTTTTAATAAGACATTTAACATATATTTGGTGCTTTGCGGTTATAATGTAAGTGATGCTTTGCATGCATAAATGTAATACATATCTGTAATGAATGCTTTCATGTTATAACGCACAAATATATAATAGCAGTAAAATTTAAAATACAAAGTACACAGCACTGAGTTGCGTGGACACGGCTTTAATATCGCTCCGGGGTAGATTTATCTCTACCATCTGTCACACCGTATCTGTACCGTATTTATTAGATAAACAAAAATTTACTTTATTTATATAAAATATTAAAAAAATCTAGTTAATAACTTTGATTACTTTATGACAAAGTTTCTGTGTTCGCATTTACAATAATTTAATCAAACAACAAAATTATTAAATTCGAACTTATTCTTTATTATGTTATCTACCTATTTAATAAAGAAAATTGTATAATTTCTACAGCCGATATATGGATGTAATCAATCCGATATCTATCTGTTATTAAAGGAATATAAATAAACTAGACATATTTCTAAGCCATTACCACTAAATATGTTATCGTATTAACCTTCAAACTATTAAACTATGTTTCTCAGTATCATTTTAAATCAGGGTGTATTATCGTCCCTTAATATCATGACAGTGTGACTGACACGCTGTAATCCTCCGTAGCAAAAGTTTTTCGCATGGATTATCTTTGTCGCTTCGTCTATGCAAGGCTTGAAAATAGAAAACCGGAGTATACAAAGGTTTCAGGAGATTAAAAGTCACTTAAATGAAGCATGAATAAAATATTTGACAAGCATGAAACATGAGTGAAACCATAATTTAACTAATGTCTGTATTTAAAAAGGACACAAATTATTTAATCCTTACGGATTATTTTTTACAAACCAGTAATAATATGTAATATCCTAATACAATATTTTTTATTTGTTTTTAATTATAAATAAAATAATATATAATTAAGTTAGTCAACCTGATGAGTACGACAATAATGTAGTACAAATAATGCAAAGCCTTTAAAATCCGTCTCTTATAGAAAGACAAACACAGTTATAAAGTAATGATCTAGTTTACTTCTATGCCTCGGTCAATCGTTCTACACGTTTTTTCATGGTTCGTTGCACGAGCTGGTTCACTGAGCTTTGACTTGTTAATACATCGCCTTGCTATTAAGCGTTTATCACAATTAGGCACTTAATTGAATAAAATTAAATTTATATGCGGCTATTCGATTATTACTTTCGAATAATATTTAAGTGGTATATATTTAAAATTTATATTTATTTAATCAAATATGTTGTTATTAAGGGCTATATACATATTCTCATTTCTCAATAGTTGAAACACTTTTTAGTGGTTATTGGTGATAAAATAATAACACTAATAATTTGTAATATATCAAGATTATAGGATAGGTAATATATATTCAAATCAAGATATGAAAACAGCTGTTCTAATGATCGATTGCCCGAGTCGAACTCAGCGAAAGAAAACAGTAATTTGTATCTTTCTGTGCGTGTCTTTCACTGCGACAAACTGCTTCCTGATATATTATAATTAATTAATTAAGTAATGTTGTAAATAGTTTTGAATTCATTAGCTAACGTAAATTATAAATATTTAATTTAATGTAGAATTTTTCTACACAGAATTAAGTGACAAATCAATTATTAATACCAATATTATAATAGGTAATGGTTGCAATAAATCTTATAAAGTGTAATAAAATATGCACTCGTCAAGAAAAAGAGGTGTCAAGCATAACTTTCTTGAACATTAGTGTAATTTTCAGAGTAACATTTTATCTATAATAATATTTATTATTTTGCTATTTTTGATTTTCATAGTCAAAGATATTTATATGAATGAAAGTAAATTCCCAATAATACTGGATCAACGGAATCATATGTAGATGGTTATTAAATTCTGAGTTGGGGCTCCATTGATCTAATATAGGACAAGGATATTGACATAAATCCTTCTCATATAATTCACAGCACAATCGAAACCAAGCCTTAATAGAGAGAACAGGAAATACATTTGGTAAAGGGTTATCCCAGTGAATTTAAAATACATAGGCACCTAACGAAATAAATAGCCTTTACCAGTTATTCCTTTTCCCTCACTTAGAAGACATATTTAAAAAAATCGATCACAAATGTAATATATTTTCCATTGAAATTGTACACCTGCACAAGTTTTCGAAAGCTAAATCAGATGTTTATAGGTGCAAGAAATCATATTTAAAAAATCAAAAATTATTTTTGTTTACCTCTACGACAACGGTCAGTCTTACATTATATAACAATTACCCTCTTGTTTATGCAAGTTTTAAGAAGTACCATTTAAAGGAAAACTTTCGTAGTATGTTGTTTATTAATTATTACATAAAACTGTACATTATTATTGAGATTTTACAACTATAGAGAAAGTGCCACTTTTATATTTCGACAGACCAAAAACTTACTTTAAAAGCCATGAATTAATTCAGTATTTTACATGTAGATATTTAGATTTTTAATAATTCTATCGTTGTGAAAAAAAGTTCTTAATAATTATAAAATGCATATTTGATGTCATGAGGCACAATTAGGGCTAATAATATAAAGTTTCACATATACACGTCGTATTTTTCATCGCATTAAAGTCCACTTACTGATCATTTATTCGTTTGATAACTAATTACTGATGATTCAAACTTTTTGCAAAAATTAAAAACAATTAACCAAATGATAACTAAATATACATTCATCATTACATTACATGTTGCAAAATTATGTGTTGTAACAATTGAATGGATATGCTGTGGTAATCCAAAAGTACTTATCCGAAATTCAGAAATTAATTTAAAATCCGGAACGCATGTCACCGTGAATGAAACCTTGAACCTTGTAGCTCGATTGATCAGAATATATAATGTAATTATTTTAATGAAACAAATTATATTTTTATAGTATTGAAGGCGATGCTAAACTCCCAATGTTTAGGTTACGCTTGTATTATTGTTTCAATACAATGTTTTTATTTACCGCCACGCTATTCTATAATAAAAAAGATTAAGAGACTATTTGTTTTTCTTTTTTTATATAAGCCCAAAAAGTCTACAAGAATTTAATGTTGTTGAAGAGAATAACCTAAAATAGCTTCTCGAATCTTTGTGTGCCGTAATAATTTGTCCAAATTTAAACTAAAAAATATTTTGATGCGCAGAAAAATTATAAATATTTTTAATTTTGAATAAATATATAACACAATAAACATTTATTTTTAAATTTTAACGTACAGAATTTCTAACTGTGACTGCTGTGAAACGGTCACCTGTTCTTAATTTTGAGGCAAGATAGTTTCCAAGAGGACTCGGTTTCGACAGTGATTTCAGCTACGTGTAAACCGTTTTAAATTTGATTATAGAATTTTATCGAATGTATGGATTCTTAGAATATTTTGCTTCCCAGATTATGTAACATCAGAACCTGTAATAAGGTGATATAGATTCATCATTTTTAAAACATTATTATAATTTTGAGTCATTTAAACGGACGTAAAACGTTATAGTTTTAATTTTAAATCTTTTGTTACTGTATTATTGTAACAGATATGTTAATTAATTATTAATGAACATTTATAAATCATATCATATTTTTTAATGTATTTTTAAAAATGTGTAATAAAATGTCGAATGTGTATTATTTAACTTTGCTAGCTCCAGTATTGGCCCTATTCTATCACTAACAGATCATAAATATGATAGATAATAAATTTTCACTAGAAGATATTTTGAGACAATGGATATGGATGTAAATAATAATTTCCGCGTTATAAGTGTATGGTCAAATTATTACTAAAATAAATTATTATTTTGTTTTAAAAAGTGACTTCAGATTTGCTCATTTAAAAATATAAATAAGGAAATCAAAGAAAGTATAAAGTAATATAGTATAAAGTGCCGAAACCGGCCGGCTAAACCAATAAAACATCACTACTAAGAAGACACTTAGTACTATATACTAGTATTGCATGTAAAAATAATTTTAAGTCCCATTCATCTCTGCCCTGACTATATGTTTAACTACAAAATGTATTGTTTTTATACAATTATAAATATACTCACTGAATGTTTAAAATAAAATTACCTATCCTAAATATTTGTCAAACATTAAACATTTTAATTGCTGTTGTACTACGAAAAATTACTTTCTGTATTGTAGACCAGTAACACAACATAGCATGTCTCGTTCGGTACATTATAAATGTAAATCGTTTTCGCCGTCTATTTAACAAACAATTATTTATAAGGGCTTCAAGCTCTTCTAATCTTTGTAAGCGTCTAATGTTTGTAACGGGGCTCTTATCTTCAGTCAATTACTTCGGTTGGAGCTAAAAATATTTATTTTTACTGTTTATCAGTATTCAAAGAATTTGCCTTTAAGTTTTATTGATACGAAAATGGTTGGGGTTATTTTTAGACTTAATAAAGATAAAATCATTTATGCCAATAACGTTTATGTCTTTCATATAATACTTATAGATATAATGTGATTTAAAAATTTTGAGATAATCTGAGTACTCAATAACAAAACATGTATAATTTTGCAATTAATGCAAATATTATTAGTATTTAAAATATGATTTAATATATTTGTATTATAATAAAATTATTGTCACGTCATGGCTTTGAAATATTCACGACACGTTGTCTCATAGTTGCAGTTCGTTCAGTTGTCAAAACCACTTACGATTACCACAACGTGATTTGGATTTATTAGTGAGGTTTAATAAGCGGTAGTGTTTGTATTCGTCACTTCGCATAAATAAAGATATTGATAAGTAACGATTGCGTCTACAATATCTTTATTTTAAATAGATTTTCTTTTCTTACATAAAAAAAAAGCAATTCGTGGCACAAAAGCAGAAAAATTTAAGGGATTATTCACTAAATGAGGAATAGGAATATAGACATCAGATCATGACCCATCAGTGAATGAAAGATCTTTGCAAACAATAAGAGTGAGCCTTTGGTTATCCTAATAGGTTATGTTGTATGGAATTTAAAGCCTTTAAATAAATGTCTGTAATCATATTTTAAATTTATAATACGGTATTATTATATATGATCTTTAAAACAATGATTACACTTACATTTTGAGAACGAGTATATAATATAATTCACATGTATGTATAAAAACATCTACACATTACATATGTTATACTTTTGATCATCAAATGAAATGTTTAAATATATTTGGTATAATTTACCGTTTCTGTACAATATTTATCAATTAGTGAATTTATTATAATTCAACTAACATAGTACACGAATAGTAATTATGTTAATTTAAATATAGTATAAGTATATATATTAAATATAGTATAAGTAAACATAGTGAAAGATAAATCATAACATATTTTTAAGAACAATAAAAGACCCCTTAATTTTCAATTCTTTTCAATCATATTAACAATTCTTATTATAGGCCTAAATTTGGCATTTGTTATTTTCTCCTCGCACAGATTTTCAAAATATCAAACATGTCTACGTGATCTCGTGAAACAAGCAAAAAGATAGTCCAGCTAACGGTAAGTGGTACCGGTGAATATTTGCAATTTTTTTGCATTTTTTTTAATGTCTTAAATAAATTGCTTCCTTTAGATAAAAGGGGTAGAGGAAACTGGAAAAGATATGTGTTTGAACTTTCCACTCACCCCACGAAAGGGAGCTATAGTGACTACTTCACACCGACATTTCCATTTTATTCAATTTTATCCATATACTTTTGTATCTGCTTATGTATCCCCAATTTTGGTTTATTACGTTTATTTGTCCAAATTACGGTTTTAAAGTTTTCTTTTTGTAATTTTACTAAATCATCAAACATTATTAAAAGAGAAAAGTATAAAGTTATAAAGAGATTGGGTGTAAAATAAAGTTATTTATTTATAATATGTAATATAACTAAATATTTTTTTCGTTACATTTCTAGTAACGATGAGATTAAAGATCATTTGAGATTTAAATGATATGGAGTAGTATTAACTCTTTTTCGGTTACATATTGCATAAACGTATTACAAATTTAAAGATTTTAAAGATTATACAAGAAATATGAAATTTCACTCAGATTGTCCACGATCATTATTACTACTTGTGGAAAAGTTTTTTTGGAATTGGAATGAAATGAAATGTTCTACTTTGTGTTCGGAATTAGACTGTTCAAAATCTTTTAGTTTTAAAAACTATTATTTAATATAAATTAAACATTTAATATTTTTTTATTATTTTTCAATTAACAAAATTTCATGTTTAGAAAGTATATTGCAACACACCCGTACTTAGCGGTCATTTATTTGGAATAAGTAGAAACCTTGTATTAGATTTCGTAAGACCTTTTCAATGTCAATAATAATCAGGAATTATGAATGTTATATTTTACTAAATTTATATTTCAGTAAACAACAGGGAAACAAGGATACGCGTGGGATATTTAGAATCCCTAGATATTAAGAAGAAATAACTTTTCAAAGAATAATATCATAAATAGACTTAAATTCTAAAAACCTTATAATTATATACAGGAATTTTATTTAAATAAGACTTTTAATCGATTATTATCCATAAAAATCACAAAGTAAACGCTGAGAAGTCAATAATTATTGGTTTTTTAATATAATTGTTCTTATAAGATTTATAAGACCATCACAGATACTATTTTAAATGTTAAGATCATATCGTAATCTTTGCACTAAAATAAACAGCTTCTAACAATGATATTGTGGCTAACTATGAAACTCATTGTTACTCTCGTCAGCCAACGGAGTACTTTGGGGAATATAATACATAGCAAAGTTTAATTGAATTATAAATTTTATGGACCTCACAATAATGTTATCTATATGTTTAATTTGTTTGTGAAATAATATAACTGTTAAAATTTTAAGTCTTATGTTACCTTTTTCAGCTAATTAAGGAAGATAATTTAATATGATAATTTAAACTTAAGAAAAATATTTATATTCTCAATATTTACTTTTTATATTGTTTAAATAATTATTTATGATATTCTAAATAAATAGATGGCAATTAAAATGAGGAAAGGCGATAACAATATTTTTCCCTTTATTGAAAGTTGCAAACGGTTATTCCATCTAATGTATAGTATAAAAGTTGTAGATGAATTACCACCATTGAATAAACGAACATGGTAGAGGACAGAGAAAGAGAGTAAGAGAGAAGTAGAGGGACTAATAGAGAAACTTGCACTAGACACATTCAATGAACTAGCTTTTATAGAAGATGCTTTAATATAATACATTACATTTAAGTGACAAAAGCCATATTATTATCATATGTAAGTAATATAATATTATATTTTTTTCAATATTTCGATATAGTAATAACATAATATTCTGTTCATAACAAGACATCTTCGTATTCGCGGAGTTATAGCTTCGTGTGATGTCCACTCTAATGATGAGACTTAGACAATCACATTTATAATCACATCTTTAGATTGTTTTCAAAGAAAAATTAAGAATTTTAGTTCCTAATATATATAAGAAAGCGCACTGTGTTCAGATATTAAGAAAATATCTATGTAGTTTAAAAATGTATACAAAGAACAATTTTTTTCTCAATTATCGTATATCATCATTGGATTGGATCACAGTTTAATGTCCTTTTAACGGATGCGTTAATTTTACTCACTAAAGTAGTAGTCTTCAACAAATCTATTGTAATGTGCTCCGATAACGTATTAACTGACAGATAAATTTTAATCTGTGAAATCACTCGAGAATATCGGGATTTCCATGTCGCTTCCTTAAGTCCGGTTTTCCTAATCTTACCATTTTCCTCATTTACTTTTGCACAAAAATAAATCATAGTTACATGAGACAAGATATATTGCATTTATAGGATAACAAACATATTTTAAGGAAAATGGTGCATAAATCAAGCTAAGTTGTTTATTGACCGTAGAACATTTTGTTAACACTAACGGGGAGTTGAATTAGAAATTCTAGTATTAATTGGTATATCGATGTACATTTTCGTTTTTCGATTTAAATCCATGGTGTTGCTTCGATGTTTAAAATAAAAAAACTGTTTAATAATTGTTAAATGTAGAAAAACAAATTGTAATATAAATTACAGTAGTACTTTTATATATGTATAAGGAAATACCACTCATTGATTTTATGTCAGTGTAATCTCAGTTAAATGTTACGGCTGAGATTGTACAATGGAGTTCATTTTCGGATGCAAGATTAACTCTCAAATCTCACTCAGGCAGTATTAATAGGCTATTAACGCTGTTTGTGTCTATTATCATTAAAACTTTTGATAAGAATCTAATTTAAAATAAAATCAGTCGGCTAGATTAATTACCGTAAAATATTTCGTTAAATTTATAGATTTTTGACAGATTTTAGACACACGCCGGGGTATCTGTGTTCGTAAGGGAGGATATCTGCTACCGTCGCCTTCAGATTTTTTAAGGTCGGGACTTGTCCGTACTCTGGCTGCGCATGGACATGGACAATCACGTCAGAGTCTACGCGTGCCTCTACAGGTCCCATAGTGGTAATGCAGAAACAGATCAACTGTTGGGCCACTTTCAAGCGAAGATTGACGACCTGCTTTCACATACCCCCTCCGCCGAAATCGTAGTCCTCGGGGACTTCAACGCGCACAATACCGAATGGTTAGGTTCACGTGCAACCGACTACGCGGGAAGATCTGTGTTTGCTCTGGCAAATGGTCTGTCCCAGGTGGTAAAGACGCACACTCGTCTACCGGATGTGGACAGCCACACGCCCTCTTTGTTGGATCTTCTGGTGACTATACATCCAGAAAAGAACCAGGTCACTGTTGAGGCGCCCTTAGGGTCCTCTGATCACTGTCTAGTACGAAGTGTAGTGCCCATTCGACGTTCAACTCGCACAAGATCTGCGACTCGACGTGTTTGGCACTACAAGTCAGCGAATTGGGATGGAATGCGATCCTTTTTTGCATCCTACTCATGGGGGCCGATTTTTTTCCCTTCCAATGATCCTAGAGACTGCGCTGCAGCTGTAGCTGATGTGATACGACAGGGTATGGAGCTATTTGTACCAAGTTCTGTGGTACCACTTGGTGGCAGATCGCGGGCTAGGTTTGATGCGTCTGTCAGGGCTGCAGCTGCTGGCAAACTTCAAAAATAAGTTGGTGGAGGCGATACGATTCTTTTACAGTCCAAAGAACACTTGAGCTTTCGTACCTAAGACAACATCTATCCGGTTATCCACAAACATTGACAAAAAACTATATTTTTTGACATAACTATTCTTCCAATATGTATTACCGAACCTTAACGTGAAATATTGAGAGAGCTGGTGTTAAACATTGTAAGCTATTAAAATAAGGAACCTTATCGAAATTCAGTCTTTTTTTATAATTGTTACAAAGTGAGAAAAGTAAGAAGGCTAATTTAACAATCCTTTCATTTCAGTTAAAATAATTGCCATTCATTAATTTTATGTGTTTGCAAAATAATATAAATACATTGCACTTCAATCTTATGTGTGTTGCGAATGTTAGTATAAATTTTGAAAGCTTGACGGCCGAATTCTTTTAGGACGTAAACTGAACCTATCTCGGAATTAGATAACCCTTGGATAAACAATTAAAATTTGTCTAATATTGAATATACTTTTTTTCTATGTTTGAACGTGAAACACGTACAAATTTAAATTCTATGGTTAGTACTTATCTTGGTGACCCAATAGCATTCCGTGCTATACATATAATTATAAGTATATACTGTGTCAATTAATTTTACTAGCGTCTTCGCCAGGAATAAATTTTCTTATGGTATTAATCATATAATAGTATCAATATTAATAAATAGCAGGTATTTGTTACGTTAAGAATAATTTATTATTCAGTTTTAACGCATAAAATTGAACTAAAACAAATAAAATAATAGTAGTAGTAGTAGGCGGGTAGTTGTCAAATAAGAAAGACGTTTTTTTTGTGTGTCTTTAAAATATTTAATTTATCATTGAATTTGCTACATTTATTTAAAGTATTATGCATTAAAAATAGTATACCTGTTAACAGTGTCTCCTAATAAGTAAATCCAAACATTTACAATAGAATAATATAGTGTTTTAGTGGTCCTATCTCGTTACATCATCCACCAAAATAATGAAGTCAATTCAGAACACTATTAATGATTTGTCACAACACTTTCACAAAACAATGGCTGAATTTCAACAAAATCTACACTGCACTATTCCAGCCACTAGTCCCACGTCAAATATTGCTGCACAATTTAACACCTTCCGGAACTTTGTTCTATCAGCACTTAAGAGTCTCCAAGGACAAGTTGAGATCCTTGGTTAGCAGATGGATAAGAAGGAAACAAGAAGCAGAAAGAAAATTCTCATAATTCATGGAGTTCCTGAAACTACAAAAGAGGATGTGTCATCTACTATAGTGAATGTTCTTAAACAACATCTCCAAGTTCCTGGTCTCTCTGCTGCAGCTATTAACCGTTGTCATCGTATGGGGCAGTCTGGATGTGACCGACCTAGGGCTTTCTTGGTAAAGTTCCATGATCTCTCTGTGCGGGACAGGATTTGGTATGGCAAAAGAAATTTCAAAGGCACCGGAATCACTTTAGCTGAGTTCCTTACTAAGAATCGGCATGATACCTTTATGGCAGCTAGACAGCACTTTGGATTATAAATGTGCTGGACCAAAAATGGACAGGTAATAGTGATTGGGGACGATGGTAAACGTCACACCATTATTTCTAAGACTCAGTTGTCTTGTGTTGGTGCTGTAAATGATAGTAGGGACATGGCCTGTGCTGCAACTGCACCCGTACCATCCACTTCTAAGTCACAAACTGGGTCATCACAAGCCCCGTGGTCCAAACGTGTTATTAGAAAATAGTCGTATAACACTTTTTCTGTGTAACTTTGTTATATATGTGACTGTTCGTGTGACATTCTTCTGTTACTTGTTATATTTTATAATCAAATTTATTTTACACACCACTGTACTGTTATTTTTAAGTTATTATCAGCAAACTATAAAATTAAAATCTTGTTTACTCATAATACAAAAGTAATCTCATGTTACTGTCAAGTGTCAAAGTTAAGTCGTAATATGACAGCTATGATATAGTGACTTTCTTCTACTAGCAATTGCCATATATAAAAACATAATCTATTTTAACAGTTTGATATGTCAAACTTTCAACAAAGTGGTGTTAACTAAATGTAATATTTAAAAGTAGTTTGTAGTTAATTTTAATTTTGTTTAGTTTATTCTCTGTGGTACTTCACACTCGGTAACTGAATCACTGTTAGCATATATAATATGGGTAGTACTAATTGGCACATAATTTTTATATACACATATCAATTAAAATAATAATATTCATTTAATTATTATAACATTTATTATTTATTACTTTTTTTTTTAAATATATTTATTAAATTATTATTCATTTTATTAATTTATATATTATGAATGATATAAATATTTTGGAAAATAAAATCTCAAATAATATTAATAACAATACTTCCGACAATGAGCTTTATTATTCTCCTGTTAGTTCGTCCGACGACAGTTTCCATAGCAGTTTCATATCTTTAAAATCACACCTTGAAACTAAATTTGCGGCCTGTACTAAAGACTTTAATGTAGTCCACATAAATGCGCAAAACATTCCTGCACATTTTTCAGATTTCCTAGCTTCTTTTGATGTAGAAAATGTTCATGCTGTTCTGGTGTCTGAGACTTGAGCCTTGCCTACCCAGCACCTCTTACTTTTTACCAGGATTTCATTTAATCCGTAACGATCGATTAAGAAAAAGTGGCGGTAGGGTGGCAATCTACCTTCGTAGCCATATTCCTTTCACTATCTTAAATAAATCAGCATCTGCACATTCTGAATCAGAACACCTATTCTTGGAACTACTTTTTGCTACTCGCAAAATACTCTTGGGAGTCTTTTACAGTCCAACGCTTCGTGTAGATTACTTCTGTGAATTTGAAACTTTATTAGAAAACTATATTCCTAATGCAGATCACACCATTATTATGGGTGATTTCAACACATGTATGGTAAAGGATGATTGGCCTACCGAAAAATTGAAAAATATAATTATTGGCTCAAACTTGTGTCTGCTCCAAACCAATCCTACTCACTACTTTCCTAACTGCATACCTACCCAGCTTGATCTCATGATGGTCTCTGCCCCCGACTATGTTAACTTTCATGGTTAGCTGTCTGCAGAAGCTTTTTCGTACCATGATTTAATCTTCCTATCATATAAAATACGCCCACCCAAAAAAAAAACTCACAATAGTAATGCGTCGTAGTTTTAAAAAATTCAATAACGATAGATTCTTGCATGATCTACATAATATAAACTGGGACTCAATTATGAATGCTGCTACAATGGATGACAAACTCTCGGTCTTTAATTCTATGCTTACTGAAATTTTTAATGTTCACGCTCCTCTAAATCCTATAGAACTAAAACATTTGCCCGCTCCAGGGCTTACAAATGACATTAAATCTACCATGACGAAACGTAATTCCGCCAAAGGCAAATATAAATTGAAACCAACAGATGCCAACTTACAGAAATACAAGCGGTTGCGTAACCGCTGTAATAAGATGTGCAGGGATGCTCAACGGAACTATATCCATGGCTCAATAGCTGGTAAAATACCCTAAAAGTTTGGAAGTTTCTTGAGTCACTGGGCATTGGAAAGCAACCTAATGACTTCGCCCATCATGTAGATATTGATGATCTGAATTGCCATTTCACTAACGTTATGTCAAAAACTATTAATAAGTCGCAAACCATTTCATACATTAACTCGCAATCAAGACCTAACATTTCCTTATTTCGTTTTAGCACGGTAAGTCCTGAGGAAATTAAAAAGAACATCATTGCAGTTAAATCAGATGCTATTGGCAGTGACGGGATTAGCCGCAAGATGGTGCTGCTAAGCTTAGACAACATTCTACATATTATCTCCCACTTAATTAACTATTCCCTTTCTTGTAATACTTTCCCTAGTGCTTGGCGTATGGCGCAAGTCATTCCTATTCCTAAAAGCTCTAATCCTAAGCTTGTCTCACATTATCGTCCAATTTCTATCCTTCCATTCTTGTCTAAAGTTCTTGAGCGTATTGTATATTTTAACTCTCGCTGTTTCTCGTTAAAAATAACATACTTAGTCCATATCAATCCGGTTTTCGCAGAGGTCATAGCACTGTTACGGCGTTAACAAAAGTTTGTGATGATGTTCGTTTTGCCATTGATAATAAATAAGTAACTATCTTAGCACTCCTTGATTTTTCCAACGCTTTCAACACAGTTGATTTTAAAATTCTCTTAGCTATCCTAGATTCCATTAATATCTCATCAGCTGCTATTCATTGGTTCCGGTCTTACTTGTTTGATCGTATGCAATGTACCCGAATCAAAGAAAAGACATCTTCGTATTGCCGTCCCAGAACTGGTGTTCCCCAAGGTGGGGTCTTATCTCCTCTTCTTTTTTCGATCTTCATAAATACTCTTACTAGCCTACTCTCTATACCTTACCATTTATATGCTGATGACCTCCAACTTTATGTATCCACTCCTGTTGAACATATTTCTGAAGCAATCAAGTGCCTAAATCATAACCTCAATGTGATATGTAATTGGAGTAATTCTTATGGTTTACTGATAAACTGTAATAAGTCGCAGGTTATTATTATTGGTAACTTCCAGCAAACTTCCAAACTAAATTATTCCTTACTCCTTCCTATTGTTTTTAATTCCACTATTCTGCCCTATTGTCAAACTGTCAAAAACCTTGGAATTATCATGGACAGCAACCTGTCATGGAAGAAACCACAGGTATCAGCCCTTAGTAGGAAAGTTTTTCTGGCTTTTGGATCGCTGAAAAGGTGGACAAATCTTTTGCCTGTTAAGACGAAAACCCTGCTTGCTAATGCTCTCCTTATACCAATTTTAGATTATGCTGACGTTTGCTACCTCGATATAAATGAAGATCTTTTAAACAAGCTGGAGCGTCTGCAAAATCTCTACATTCGTTTCATCTTTTGCGTAAGAAAATTTGATCACATTTCTCAATACCGCAAAAAACACAACTGGCTTCCTATCAGACATCGACGAAACTTATATATCCTTTCTATCCCTTTTTGCTATTCTTTTCCATCCTTGGTCTCCATCTTATCTCAAGGATCGCTTCAATTTCATTAGCTCCTTTAAGCAAGATTGCACCTTGCGTCCCTCTAGACAATACGTACTACGCATGACTGCGTGTTATTCTAAAAAATACATGGATTCCTTCACTGTAAAAGCCGCTACGCTGTGGAACGCACTGCCTTTTGAGATAAGACAATCTCTATCCATAGCAGTTTTTAAAAATCGTGTTAAAAACACTATCTGTTATTATAATATATTTACTTACATAAAGTTTAGTTCTATTACTTATATTTATGTATTATATACACTTTTGTAGGAGATATTGTTATATATTATGTATCTATGTATGTATGTATGTATGTAATGTGTTATAGATATATTTATGTTTGAAGTTTATTTGTTATTTGTATATATATATATATATATATATATATATATATATATATGTCGTAGCGGGTAGGTTTCTCTCACTCATCGCTTCGGAGTACCGGTCTATTGTGGGCTTCAGTGGATAATGTTGGCACAAGTAAACATAATTTATGCAATCACTGATTTATTGTACAATTTACATTAAGAAAATTATAAGTAGGTAGATACGCAGCACGGAATACGGGATAGTTTTAGTATCGCCCGCACCCGCCGACCGCCAACTTAGAAGTGAGTCTCGCACGCCACGGGTCGGCTCTTTAATACCGGTGCATTCTGACAATAACTCCATCGAGCACCAACAGATGGCGCTGCCGTTCCGAAACCGCCACAATACTATTATTTCCGACATATATATGTATACATAAATATATTCATGTATTTGTATTTTTATTGCAATACTAATACTAATAAACGGGTTATTAGTGCTTAAGTCCGTAAGTGTGGGTTGCCTGGAAGAAATCACTTTAGTGATAAGGTCGCCCTTTGCTGGTATTATTTTTTATCTATTTTTTTACTGTTTGCTACCTTAAATGTATGCAATAAAGTTATTTAAATATAAATAAATAAAAATAAAATGGTATAAGCTACAATATATGAACAAACATTAAAGGAACGTAAGTTTGAGATAAGAGAGGGTGGTTAAGATAAACATCACGATAAATATCGGCTCTATATTAAATTGCAAAGTAAAAATATAAACAAGTGATATGTAATATTTAAAAAAAGTGTAGTGGAATTACAAACAACTGACTATCGTGATATATTATGGACAAAGATCAAAAACAAGTTTTTACAAGAGAAAATCAGTGAAGTGAAAAATACCTCCAATGAGTGACCAAAAGTGAGATTTCCCGTACTGCATCCAAACACTGGCCTCCAAATAAAAATAGATGTGCAAATACAATAATTAACATATTCGAACGTAACTTACAAAAATCATCGAATGACAGCATTTTCGATCAATAAATCAACTCCGTCTAGTATCTAGTCATGCCAACGGAGGGAGACATAAGTATCAAAACAAGATTGTAATTAATTTAATATCGTATAATATAACCTATATAAATCATGGAGGAATTCATTAATATGCTAAAAAAATCAAAACGAGCTGAATGAACAAAAACAAGAATTCTACAATCAGCCGATAAAGTTACGGAATAAGTGACGAAAAATATAAACTATACGTTGGAAGAAGAGTTCAAAGGAATATATAGACATAAAATAAAAATATTTAAAAAAAATAGTAAATTGATTAATGCATGCACTGTTTTCTTGTTTTTTAAACTGTAAATCTATTTTCTGTAGCAAGAAATAAATGGCTTTTATTTTTTTCGTTTTATTTCATTTTATTATTTATTAAGTTTTAAACTTACAAAATTTTAAATTTTAAACGTCTTTGTAAACTTTAAACATAGTGGTAGTAAAACGTCATACAAATAACAAAACTTGCTTTAATTCAAGTGTTTTGCTAGTTTCTGAAACGTTGCAGGTATGTCCCCCAGCAAAACAACTAAGAATTAGATCACTATTTTGATAACAATATTTATGTTTCGTAATCGTCGTATCACACAGTGGGGATAGAACATTTTTTTTATATGTAATAAATGCTAAATATTGCAACTCGTCCTATTTTTCCGATATTTTATTGACAGATAAAAAGTTTTGTTAGAAAATTACATACGTCAGGAAACAGGCTTTCAACCTTACATGAAATATGTATGACCTGTGACGTCTAGAATACAATGTGAATATAATACGATATTTGTAAGACCAAATTTAGGAAAGATAAACCAAATGCTCAATAACACAGAATATATAATTCTATTAACATGATAAGCATTATCATATGTTATTTTAAATCAGGGTATTCTCCGTCCCTTAATATTAGTCATGGCAATGTGACTAGCATGCTGTAATCCTCCGTAGCAAAAGTTGTTTTCAAGGATTATCTTTGTCGCGTCGTGAACATAGTTGGAAAACATGAAACATTAGTTATGAAATGAAATGAAACTTTATTTAACTGACATCTGTATTTAAAGGATAGGATAAATTATTTTATCGTCACGAATATTAAAAAAAAACAATATTAAACTAATAAACTGCAATTAAATATACATAAATAAGTTAGTTAAACAAACAGGCTAGAAATTAATGTTTCAGTTCAAATCTATTCCTCGGTCAATCCTTCTACACGTCCGTTCATGGTTCGTTAGTGGACTTGTTGACACATCGCCTTATTATTAAGAGTTTACCACAATTACACACATTGGATAAAAATAAATTTAAATATGGCAATTTTATTATTCATTTCTAATAATTATTATCTCATACCTAATTAAAATAAATCATTATTTTAATCAATATTTTCAAAGTTTCCCTAAGACTTACTGTTTATAAAATAACATTAACAATATGTAATGTATTACGATTGTAGATTAGATAATATTCAAATCAAGACAAGGAAACAGCTGTACTCATGATCGATTGCTCGAGTCGACCTCGGCGAAAGGACACAGTAACACACACAGTTGTATCTTTCAGAGCGCGTCTTTCTTTGATTGTGATAAACTGCTACATGCTATTTAATACGAATGTAGTAAATAATTATAAATTTGTCAGTTAATCAAAATTATAAATATTAATATTTATATATTGAATTAAATGATGTAATTAAGAATATTAATAACAATATTACAATAGTTAATTATTACTGTAAGTCACCGCATTATATTTTTCTATAATTAATAATTAAGGATAAAAGTAAGTATTAAGGTCTACGTATTATAAGATGGATCATCAATTGTAGACAACCTGTACGACATCGGACAACATTACATTAACCTGTAACTACCCTTTTGTTTAGGCATTTTTAAAGAAGCACACATTTCGCTATAGAGTTTTTATTACTTCATTAAACTTAATGTACACTAAATAAAACTAAATATTTCAACAGGCACCTAAAAACATTGAGTACTGTTATAACATGAAAAAATATATCTTTAAAAAAAAACTTATTTTAAAATTGTTGTTTGTTGTCCCAACACATAAAATAATGTAATTAATTATTAAACACAGAAGATATAAAAGAATTGGTCAATCCTTTTGCAGTTGATAGTTAAGGAACTGGATTAGAATGTAGACTAGAAAATTTAATCCCTTTTCTTTTTGTTAATTATCATTAGGACGGCTTATCGAATTGATTGCGATGGTTCCAGTTGTTCGTACATTGCTCACTTACTGTATTGCCGTTTGTGAAACAGTGATCACAATAAAAAAAACCCGGCTGAGTTTGTTGTGTGGTTCTTCTCAGACCAGGGCGCGTTTGGAACCCTTGTAGCCTTATTTTCAGTTGGAGAGTGTTTTTACAGAAGGGCTTATTTTGATACATACGATGTCAAAATAGACCCTCCTGTCACTTCCATTTGACGTACACAAGTGATCACTGGTATGGATTCAAAGTGGAAAATGGAAAAAGTGGCTTGACTGATTTTTGTCTCTCATTATTTGCGTTATATTATATAGTGCTGATATGACAACGTCACTAAAGGAATCAACGGATATCTTAACATGAATTGATGAATTGACTTTACAAAGGTGATTGCAATCGGTCTATAATTGGCAGCGTCCCCAAGACTTTTGGGCACGGGTTGAACGTTAACAATTTCTAGGATTTCGGCACTATTCCAGTTTTAAGGGAGTTACATCCGGAGCTTTGTGGTCTCAAGAGAAGCAGACGTGCCGCCAAGAATAAGAGGCAAAATAAGGCCGCATCACCTCTCAATCTACTGACTTGTATTTCAATACTCGCCTAACGTTATGTCGATCAAAGTTCGGCGTGGAATAAATATTGATGCAATTTCATATATGAATTGAAACTTGCCTTGCACAATTACTAACCGAATTTCTTTGACTATTTCAAAATCCGAGTATGTATCGGGACGAAAGGCAGCCATAGAAGAGTTAGCTCTTCATCACTTTTTAATTGGTCTTCATTCCAGAATTTCAAATATTTCTAGAAGTAAATAACAAAAATAGTTGGAACAAGATTTGTTATATTGGAAGATTGAATCCAACATACCTTACACAATTCCATTCCATAAATCAGTTCCTCAGTCTATGGCTGCATTAGTGCACATGTGTCATGGATTTCCATCCACGTCCACTTTTCTATACGCCGCAAGGCCTACAAATACAAAAACTTAGCCAAATGTAATAAAATGATTTACCTATTATTAGATGTCAGGTAATATGTAGATATTGTAAGTAAATAATAATAGAATACATAAATAAGCTCCAACTTCAAGACGGAGTATCAATTTAGCACAAGAAATCCAGGAGGAAGGTTAGGATGAAATTGATAGTAACAAACGTCAATGTCGTCACTATACCTGAACGTCACTGAAGCGGATATTTTACATGGACGGGTTTCTATACTATACCATAAAACTGTAACTGGGACTTTCCAGTTACATATTTATCAAGAACTTTTTGAGATGCGATAAAAATTATTACCATCGATTTGGGTAGAAAACCAATTGAAAGGAAAGAATATTAAATCCGATATTATAGGAAACAATCATTAAGTAATATTTATAGTATGAATGAATAACTTCAAATAACCTGTAATTATAACCAATTCTTTTGTATTTATATTAATAATGTTATGAAAAATATAAATGAAATAACTCACTATAAAACCCATATTATTCTAATTTTTGATATTTTATATATTTATAATATACAAGATATTATTATTATTTTTGTAACATCCTGCCATATAATATATCGTATTTTAATATAAGCTCAAATAGAAGTAACCAAAACCACATTCATAAAAGATATAAAGAACGTGACGTCAGTATTTCACTTATTGGAAGACCCTTCGATTTTCCGGTTTATTGGAAAGGGAAGGATTTTGATTATATCTTTACCAATATTGTGGTGGAAGGTTTCGGTGACGCGCTATTGAGAGCGCGGTAATACTACACAATGAATTACTTTGTCTGTTTTCTGACTACATTTTTTTTGGAATCAAAAGACGGAACCTCTTTTTCCCCAACTCTTTGTTCAAAAGTTTCTATGATTTACATCTTCATTTGTTGCGCTAACAATAATTAACCATAGGATTACTAAATTAACATTCACATAGCATTACATTGCAAATTGTAAAATTTACTTTTACTTTACTTTCACTTAAGCGAAATCCACAAATTAATTTGAAATCCGGAACGTTTGGCAACGTGAATGACACTTTATAATTAACCACAATCTCATTTAATACTGACAGCTCCTGGAGCTCGATTGATCGGAATGATTAATGTAATTAATTTAATGTAAATTATATATTTTTGTTAATTTATTGAACCCGGTGATGAACACCGCGTTCCCCTTTTTCAATAACAAAAAAACTATTTATAGCAGTGGTGTGGTTTTATAGTAATAAAGATTGAGCGTATGTTTACTCTTTTACTATAAGCCCGAGAAGTCTATAATAATTTGACTTTGCGTAAATAATCAGCTACGATAGCTTCTCGAACTTTGTGTTATAATTTGTTCAAATCAAAAATAAAAAAAAATATTTCGATATGTCAAGAAATTATTAATAATTAAATATTCATTTAAAAAAAATATAATAGAATAAAAAATGTTTTGACACGGAAAGAATTCAAAACTGTGACCGGTGTGAAAAGGTCTCGTATTCTTATTTTCAAGGCGGTTTGTTAGAGGCTCGACGTTTATTTTAGTTACCTACTTTACAAGTAACTGAAATAAGCCTTTTAAATGTTATGAAAGTATTTTATCGAACTTTCAGAATATTTTGCTTTCTAGTTTAGATAGGCGCAAATATTTTTTTCCAGCAATAAATTGTGAAAAGTTAAATAACGGTAATTTAAATAAAATTTTTGTAAAGAATTATTAAAATTACAGTCGTTTCAATAAATTAGCATATATAAATTTCAAGATGTAAATTAGATGAACTAGTTATTACATGACATAAAACGTAGTAGGTTTCATTTGATATATTTCTATTTTAGTACTTGTTTTTTTAATATTTGTAAGCATAAAAATTATTTTCGACCATTTATAAAATATACCATAGCTTCCAAAATGTCGCGATATGAGTGACATTTATTATGTTCTCTGTGACACTAGAATGTCAGCTAACAGCAGATACATAAGTTTTTAATTTATGTTTTAACTATAGTTCAAAAATCAATACAAAATCCACATACACAAACATTAAATGTATATAAATTTTTAAGGTAGTAGGAAAATATTTTCCTCATTTAAGCAATTGTTTAGTATTATATTATTAGTATAATATTTTTGCCATACCTTAGAGTACAATGTTCAACTAATGGTCTGTGGTTACTTTAATAAATCTCTATAGTCACATAGCCTTGTCTAATCTTAATTTGACTGCAGCTCATTTATAAACTGGCTCGCTTTAGTCTTTATCGTTAGGTACATTATAAATGTAGGCCGTTTTCGCCTTCCATTTAAAAAAAACAATTATTTATGAACGTTCTTAAAACTGTCTAATGTTTATAACGGGGCTTTTATCTTCAGTCAATTACTATGGTTTCAGGTAAAAAATATTTTTCTGTTTATCAGTATTAAAAGAAATTTCCTTTAAGGGCGTTTCATTTCCTTTAATGTTACAGAAATTATTGGGGTTAATTTTAGAACCAATAAAGACAAAACCATTTATGACAACAACGTATTTATCTTTCGTATAATTCTGTTTAAAACATTTTGACATAATCTAAGAAGTATTCATTAACATAACATAAAATTATTTTACATATTATTTAAAATATGCTTTCTATATTTGTATTATAATAAGATTATTGCCACGTCATGGCGTGTAATTAGTTTAGTTGCCAACACAACTTTCATTTGCCACAACGTGATTTGGATTTAGTACCGCAAGGGAACGATTAAAATAACTCCGTTTATAAAACCTTAGTTATTAGTCCCTTCTCATACATACAGATATTGATAATCAAAAATTGCGTCTACTATGTTTACATTTTAAACAAATTATATTTGCTTCCTTATAAATAAAACAATTAATTGAAAGCGGAAAATTTTAAGGACTTTTCATGAAAAGAGGAAAAAAACACAGGTATTGGACCATGTGCATTCAGTAAATAAAGGGACCATTGCAAATAACTACAGTGAACCCTCGAATATCCTAAGGGGCTTATTCTGCGAGGAATTGAATGCTTTTAGATAAATTGATCTTATTATTTTTTTTTTATTATAGCATTATTATATATGCTCTTTAAAACACTGTATTACTTACATTTTGCAAATGAGTTGATAATTTGCCCCATGTATCGAAATAATCTACACATTACAAATTTTATATTTTTGATTGTAAAATAAAATTTTAAATTACTGTTGTATAATTTACTTTCTTTATACAATATTTGTCAAGTAACAAAACAGTACGAAAATAGTAAATTTAATAAACACTAACACATTACACGAATAAAAATAACGGTAAGTTAGATTTGAACGTTACAAACGAAAATATCATTGTAAATGTAAAATAAAAACACATTTGTAGAAATATAATAAAAGAAACCCAAATTTTCGATGCATTATAAGCCTAATTTCGGCATGTATTAGTTTTTTACATCCTTCTTATAATTTTTTTATTCATTGCTTCTATCACAGAAAGATAAAAATATCAAGTGAGCATGTCTATGTAATTTGGTATCACAACATAAACTTTTTCTATAGTCAAGTCAAGGTACTAAGTGAACAGACAGATTTTTTTCGGTTATACATTGTTCTACAATTAAACGGTGACGACGATTAAACGATGTTCAAATTTATGAAGTAATTACATTACGTTTCAAGAATAAAGCATTCGCAACAAAACCTTATATAAGAAATATGAAATTTCACTTATATTTTCCAGCACAAGGGCATCAGTGATTGTGGAGAAGTTTATTTGGAACTCAAATAAAATGATCAAATGTTTGATTTTGTGTCCGGGATTAGATTATTAGATTTTTTTTGTATTTAAAAATAATATATTAGTACTTATAATATATTAGTACTTAGAAACTAAAAATTTGGCAGTTATTGTATATAAATACTTTGATTGTCAAATCTATTACAGTTTAAAAAAATTTACATCTTGAATCAATTATTAAATTAAGATTTTAATAAACAATTATGCAACAGGGATAAGCGTGGGATATTAATCTTTAAAATATATTTTAAAGAATAATAAAATAACCATATCATATAACCTGCTTAGATGATTCAAAGAGGAATTAAAAAAAATATAGGACATATAACATAAGTCTTATAATCAAGTATTATTATGGTTATACTTGATTATAAAAATTAAACTATGGTTATATAATTTTTTTGGTTTTATAAATCACAAAGTAAACCCTGATAAGTTACTAAATATTGATATTTTAATACATTATTTTATAAGACCAACACAGATAATATTATAAATTTACAGAACACAAACTATGATAGCGTTTGCACTAAAATTAACAGTTTCTATACATTGTGGCTAACTACGAAACTCACTGTTACTCCCGTCAGCCAACATTGTACTCTGGGGAATATAAAACATACTAAGTTTAATATAATTATAAATAGTATTACCGTACTATAATATGTTAATAGGAAAAGGTATTGCCAAATATTTTTTTATTAAAAATATTTTTTTTCACAATAATTGTATTTATATTTTAAACAAATTTATTATAAAAATTATAATAATAATATATATTTTTAATTTTCATATGCTTTATTCTATTATTATTCTTAAGTAAGGTATATATATTTACTTCATTTTCGATGGAAGGGATCGTTACTAATAGAACGTCTTTGTGTCCGCCAAATAAAAGCTTGGTGTGATGTGTTAAAATGGTCTAATGATGAGATTTACACAAACACTTTTATGATGTTGATTTAAAGACTATTTTCAAAGACCACATGTTTCTAATAATAATTCTAATAATAAATTTAAAGAAAAGTAAATAATTTCTTGTAAGGGTAAGGAAGCGCACGCTGTTGAAATATGTATAGATGATATATGATAGATAGATGTACAGATAAAAAGAAGCTATCTATGTAGTTTAAAAAAGTATACAAATATCCCAATTATTCTCAATTATCGTATATCATGATTGGATTACAGTTTTATTATCCCTTTAATTAATGCTTTAATCTTACTCACTAAAATGGTCGTCTTCAGTAAACCTATTGTAATTAACCATTTCTAATTGGATGTGCTCCGATAGCGTATTACCCCACAAATATATTTATATCTTTGAAATTATTCGAGAATAGCGGGATTTCCCTGTCGCTGCCTTAATTCCGAAGATACATTTACAAGATATGAAATATATTTGGAGGAAAATAGTGCGAAAATCAAGCTAAGTAATTTGTTGATCGTAGAGCATTTTGCAAAAACTAATATAAATGAGTATGGACTTGGAAATTCTAATACTATTTGGTATTTTGATGTACACTTACATTTTTCTGATGTTGTTCTTTGGTTATAATAAATTACAATAATGCAATGAAAAATATTTATTTTGCTACATAATTTAATCTATTTTAACCCACTTTTACTAACGTTAATTAATTTTTTTCTTTTAAATTCGTATAGAATATTAAATGTCATAAAGATGTTATTTATCGTGATATCGAGATAATAATGTATATATAATTAATTTTTTATGAATAGTTTAAGCTACACAAAATGCAATTAAAAACTTTACGTAATTTTTTATTATTTTAGCGAAATATGAATAATTTCAGACCTTATTGCTACTAAAAGACCTTAAGAAGTTAATAGTAGCCAAATAATAAAATAATTAGCAATGACTATTTATTATATATTTATATACTATTTAAAAATGTTTGTTTGTGTTGCTTTTTGAACTCGAAATGAGTGTATAAAATATTAACTTTCCCATAAAATGTTCATTTATCAGAATATATACGAATCTTTATTTTAAATGCTTCCACATTTTTAAATTTCATCATTAGTCTCATTAATGCTACGTAAGCTGAAATTTAAATATTAAGTATAATTTTTAGGTGATAACTAGAAATAATCGCTACTTAAACGATGTATACTCACTCTTTTAAAATTATGAAAAAAATAATGACAAAATTATAGGAATTGTATTTATAAATTTAAAATCTTATTTTTTTTTATATATTTATATCTTATATATACTTACTTACAATTGAGTTTCTTGAATTTATTCCAAACTTGAAAACTTTTCTAATTTAAAAAAAATGTATTTCGAGGTCGTCCCAATCAAACCCAATGTTAATTTCTCCTACACAATTTTGTAGTTCTTGAACTTGAAAGATTCTTCTTTAATTATTTTTAAATGTTTTAATGATGATACTTTTCTTGTGAAAATTGCCTAACAGTTAATTCGTAATTGTTGTCCACTTTAACAATGATTTTCTTACTAGTATAATGCAAAATGATGTTCATTTTTTTGTAGCTAGATTTGTAACTATTGAAGCTGTCATAATTGTTGTTTTTTAAATGGTAATAAAAAAAATATAAAAAAACGCTACAATATTACTATAGGTTTGCAGTAAATTAGTTACGATGGAGGTAAGTGGGAAAATTGGAATTAGCAGATCTGAAATCCTAGTATTTTGGTTGCTTGTATTTATTGTAAGGTGGGAAGGTGAAAAAGTGCATCCAATATAGCTGTTGAAAGTCAGTTTATAGACTTGTTCACTTCTCTTCCTAGTTGCTTTCATTGTGCGTGTTTGCTTATTCATAAAGATATGAAAGATATGAAATATATAATGATGACACAAAATAATACTTGAATTAGTAGAATCAGATAAAAAAATGATGTTTTTTTTAAACGGCCATTTTTCTAGCAGTGTAAGGGAAATCATTTTTTTCGTGCTTGCCTTTAGTTCTACTATTAGACTTTCAGAGGTTATCTATTGTTTCCTGGACATCCTGTATAACATGTTCAATATAGCATAATATAATCAAAAGAAATGTAATATCACATAGAGTAATATGATACTTATATCATATTTTTTAATTTTTTAATTTTCTTTATAGATTTTGCCGGTTTAAAATTTATATCTTATTTTGTGAGATAGAAGATAAAGAACATATTTTCTCGTCGAGGGCAACTAAGCGCTTCCGCGTTACGACCAACTTAATTGCCGATATCATTTTAGTTGCGTACGGATGTCAGTTGTAAGACGTATTCGTATTTTACTCTATATATATTATGAATCTAGCTATAGTGGGGTATAAAAAATAAAGATCGTTTTGGTTTGCTTTTTAAAGGTATAAAGAAATATAAATTACAGGATATTGCTACTTCAAGTAAAAGTTAAACAATCAATGTATGTTACTAAGTTATAAAAACTGAGAACTAGATTTAAAATATAAAAAATATCTCATAGCTACAAATTGTTAAATTCTTTTAAAAAAACTTATATAGTTTAATAATGAGATTTAAAAAAAAATTAAACTACATATTTTTACAGTAAAGATATCATTTCGTTTTTGAATTTATTAAACAAAAAACTAAAATCAAAATATTCTCGTCCATTTACATAAATTCATTGTTTTTTTTGTGATAGTAGATAATTCGGTAGCAAACATTTTTTTTATTTTTAAGAATACCTACATTGGTCATGCTTATTTATCGGTCTAATCCGCTATAAAATAAATAAAATTGCCAGTAAAAGTATTACCTAGATTTTTCTTAGAAATTCTAAATAACACATAATTTAATTATAAAGTTTTGTTATCAGGCATGTTTGTTTACCATTAAATAGCAGTAAAAATAACAATACAACATTTTTTTAGAACTACAATTAAAAATGAGTTAAGTCTTGTTTTGTATAAAAGACCCTTATGTAATATTTACTTTTATATTATTACACACATCGTTTATATAACATGTAACATCACTGCTAATCTTCTCGTTGCATGCACGAACATGATGTTAACTACACTGCAAGGAAATATAATGTATATGTTAGATTACTGTTAATCTAACTATCCAATAATCTTGTATATATGGGTAAGTATATACGAATAAATGTTCATACATTTAACTATATCGTTTTATGACAAAATATAATAAATGTGTTTTATTCAACAGTCCTATGTTGAACTTAGGTAGTATAATTATTACCTCAGGAATTATTAGATTTTTGTTAATCCGAAAATTCAAAAAAGTCTCTATGAAGACACACGATGATTTTTTTTTATAGGAAAACATATATTTAAGCTACATTAAGATGCAGGGTTGTCTATTTCCTAAGATATTTAATTTATTATAGAGTGTTACACAATAATTTAAGAGTCTTTTGATGTCAATTTTATGATTTATAATATATAAATTTATCTGATATTATGACTACTTATAGGAGACCAATTTTCTAACTATGAAGTAAAAGACTTCTTAACAATATTATTATTATAGATATAAAAGTTATTGAATTTGTAACAATAATTAAAAGAAAATTTATTATTGTCATATCACATTAATTTTAATAAAAACGTGACTTGAATTATAATTCAGTCGACTTCAAGAAATTAAATAAATTTCACGAAATGTTTAATAAGCTGACATTATTTCAGACGTTAGAATAACCGAGATCAACATTTGTTTTATTAAATCTTTGTCATTTACATATCGAAAATGTTGAAAATAATTGGAGATATGTAATAAATATTTATAAAAGGAGTACTTTTTCTGTTTGTAACATTTTTTATGTTGTTATTGCTGGACTCCGATTGCATATTGAAGAAGGTTTTCGACAGCTATCTAGAATTGTTATATATCTATTGTATTCCAAAATATCCTTTTAAGAAATTATATTGTACTATTATTTAAGTGATACTTCCCAGATATTTCTTTATAAAATAAAACGTTATTCTCCGAAAACATAATTGAGTAAAATAGAAAATAAACATACCGGTGTATCTAGTATAAAATCAAAGTCGGATATGTATAAATAAGTTCCTTTTATGGATCCAAATGGTTCATTTTAAATTCACGGGGACGATAGTCGTATCGTGTCCTCGATAAGAGTCATTTTTACAGTCCTCGAAACACTTGAATTCTCGTATTCAATTCAACAATTACTCAGTAATCCGTATACGCTGACAGAAAATATATTGTTCTTCCATGCCGTTAAAAAATGAAAACTCCTCCGATGTTAATTTGCAGAATTCGTCAAAATGGTTAATAATTATAAATCTATTCTAGTTTAAAAATATTGTACTTATATATTGAGTTTTGTATTCGAAATATGTCGATATGACGAAATTTAATTTTCCAATTAAGGTTAGCTCAAATAAAGTGTGTACAGTATATTACAAAAGCAAGTCGGTATTTATTCTCCACACGTAGGCAAAACTATTAATAGTAAAGGCACAAATGAGAAATAAAACTTATTTTCTCATATAATAGATTTTACATTTATGTACGCTGATTGTTTTTGAGTTTGATTCTTATTTCAACTGCAATATTTATAAATTCATTACTTTACTTAAGAGAACCTAATGATCTAGTGAACTAGATCTAATGATCACTATTAGTGCCCGAGCAATATTTATTATTGAATATTACTCAAAGTCATGTTTACTTATGTACTCGAGTTACAACATTGGTTATATTATATTACAGTATCACTAGTGAAAATGTAAGACATCATAAAATGTCATTGGTTCTTAGAATTCGTCTTTCCTTTCATTAAGATATTCTAATTCATACGTTTTTGGTTTTATTGTAATTTTAGCACCAACAAAAAGTTACATTTAGTTGCAACGTTATATTAATATCCGTCAAGTAAGGTTTTCGTTATTTATTCTTGTTATTTCGTATTGTTTATTATATTCTGTAATCTACAAATATTGCCTCATTATATTATTATATTTATAAACGGAATTTATTCATGCAATAATATTACTAAAAATATCTCATATGGTTTTATTTCAATAACTTACAGAACACTGTTCATAACATTCACTTCAATCAATATTTAAAATACTGTGCGAGACAAACTTTTATTGAATATTGAATGTCAAGAGTTGGATTCTAAAACTGTTAAAAATATTCACTTTGGAATAGTTGTAGTACATTACGGAAAGTGACTTTCTAAACATGAATCGATTTTATCCTCATTTCATTGTAAAATGTAACAAATAACAAACATAGAACTGATATATTGTAACTTTTTATCTTTCTGAAAACAAATTCGTAATAAACTAACTTTATTAGCAGTAAATTCCAAAAACTGCTGAGTGAACGTGAATTCACAGAGGAGTTGAACCTAATTCGTGATATCGAAGGATTTCTGACTTCGCAGTTAATTAGTAATTAAGTCTACTAAAGAAATATTTCTTGAGGATCACATGGGAATACAATTAGAGCGACGTTACTGCTAAGTAACTTTTATTCAAATGTAAATATTAGTACAATTTAAAAATTTGTGATTATTAATAAAAAAAAAGTTGGTAAAGTTATTAATAAAGATATTTATTGTACATATAAACAACAAAAATTAAGATATAATTAGAAACACTAAAATAAATACGAATAAATATTTATCTATACTAGCTGCGGCCGCCAACCATCTACCGACTCAAATAATAAGCCACCATTGTTTAAAATTTACATATAGTTAAATAGAAAAAAAACGCAAAAACTGAACATAACTGAACGCAATAAAATATTTGAAAATAAAATACAGCGCCATCTATTAAATACTTACACAAACCAAAAAATAAATTGAGGGAAATTGTGAATCTATCACTCTTGGAAACTTATATAACTTAGAACGCAAATTAATAGTATTAAAGATTAAAAACAAAGATAAAAACTATATTATAAGTTGGACCAAGTAAGACATATTGAAACTTTCATTGAAATCGGGTAATTGGCTTCGGACGCTACATCAAACGAACACAAATTTTACATATAAAGATGTTATACGTATTTGTTTTCGTATTTATTTTTACGTTTTGGTTAGTAATTGGCTGTAAATTTCTTTCTTATTTAACACTGTAATCGTGTAAATGTTCTAAAATTTGACAAATATGCATATCTGGATTGCTTTAATTTGTAGATAATTCAGAGTAGTTCTTAAATTTATATATAAACAGGTTATATGATATTCCAAATATTATATACTAGTTTTTTTTCCAGAGGAGGACAAACAAACGTGCGTGTTACTGATGACTAGAAATCATCGCCGCGCTCTTGCAACGTCAGGAAAATCTGAGATACTGGCCTTAGTTACTAAACATAATCGCTTCACGATCTCAATTATGATAGTTTGTTGCTAATGATATTTATAAATATAAACAAGTTTGACTAAAATCTGAGTAAATCTTTAAATAATTACTATTTTATTTACACCTATTTCCTACAACGTTATTGCAACACCCTTGTATTCATTACGAAATGTCAATGTTCATTACGTCATTATTATTATCTTTCAGTAAAGTTATTTTTCCATTTTAACATTCATAAATGAGTCAGTTCTGTTTCGTAACTGTAGTCCTAATAAAGAGATATTTCCTGTAGCTATTCAGATGAGTAAAATGGACGATTGCGGCGTTGGGGACCGCCAACCAACACGCCATGTTCCGAACGGCGGGAGGTGGAAGACGGAGCTACAAATAGCTACGTGGAATGTAGGAGGAGGACTGGAACAGAAGATTAATGAATTATTACATGTGATGGATGATAAAGATCTGGATGTTATTTGTGTATCTGAGACCAAGCGAAAATGCAATGATATGTCCGATTTGCCTGGCAACCGGGTCGCTTTCACGGCTGGGGTTCCAAAGGGTGAGCGAGGTTGCCATAGTGTAGGCGTGTTGTTGTCCTCTCGAATGGTTAATGCAATGGTAGAATACAAGGCCATTAACCCGAGGTTTCTTTGGGTTCGCTTTAAGCTGGAGATAACAAGAGTATTCTTGTTGCCTATTTATGCGCCAGTATCCTCAGCTCCATTGAGCGAGCTCGAGGAGTTTTGGGTGTGAGTGTCAGGGGTGTGTGAGTGTCAGGGATGTTCTAAGTAGTGTCAGAGGCAATGAAAAGTTGATAGCATGTGGAGATATTAATGGATGGGTTGGAACCGTGCGAAGTGCTAGGCAAGTACGGTTATAAGAGAGTAAATGTGGCTGGAAAGCTTATTTTGGAATTTTGTAAGGAGAAAAATTTGTTTGTGGCAAACACGATGTTTGATCACAAACAAATTCACATGTATACATGGGAGCGAGCAGAAGAAAGAAGTATGATTGATTTATTCCTAGTGGATCAGGGTATTCGAAGCCAAGTTATGGACACGCGAGTGTTTAGAGGTGCTGATCTGGGAACGGACCATTATCTAGTCGTTGCTAGAATAAGAGGTCTGTTTGCAGGTTGGCGCAGCCGCACGACGTGTCCAAGGTTGGAGTCGAATTATCGCATAAGAAGCTGGAAGCTTCAAGATCCACCGATCAGAGAGGGATATCCAGAAAAGGTTTCCAAGAAGCTTAAAAGCTGTGATTCTGGAAATGATATGGTGAAACCTTAGGAATGGTATGGTGAAAGTAGCGACAGAGGTAAAAAGATTTTAGTAAAAAGCGCGATGAGTGGTGGAATGATGAAGTGAAAGACGCTGTGGAGTTAAAGAAAAAAGCGTGGCTGGATTATAAAACCTCGGGTAAGGATAAAAGAGTACAAACTGCAGAAGCACAGAACGAAAGCATTTATAAAGATGAAGCGTGAAAAATCTGAAAGAGAAGGGAATGAAAGGTTGACGAACAACTTCCCGGAAAACATGAAGTTTTTTTGGCGAGAAATTAGTGATTCCCGGGGTTGTTCGGTAACCTGTAGAATGAAAGGGGTGCTTTCGAAGAGCGGTGAAATCTTACCAGAGCAACCACACGTTTTGCAGCGGTGACCGAAAGGTTTTCTGTGCTTTTGTGGATTTGGAAAAGGCGTTTGACAAGGTTGTGAGAAAGAAATTATGGGGAATACTGCCCCCATACAAAGTGAGCGGACCCTTGCTACAGGCTGGCTGGCTGGCTGGCTGGCTCTTTACAGAGATCACTCAGCCTGTGTGCGAGAAGGAGCTGGCATTTTGCTCTGGTTTTACATCCAATCGGGTGTTAAGCAAGTTTGCGCTATGTCAGCTTGGTTTGTATTTGAATAGTTGTCTCCAAGGCGTGAAAGACAGTGACATGGGAGTGAAAGCCTACTTTCTGGTCTGACTTTAAGGTCAATTGCTTGCTATATGCAGATGATGCCGTGCTCATTGCATCATCAAAATGCAATTTGCAGGCATTGGTCACCACACTGAAAGATGTGTGTGAAATTAATGGTCTAAACTTGAATGTAGATAAGACGAAGGTTCTGTTATTTGAAAGAAATGAAGAAAGAACAGAATGTAAGATCAACGTGAATGATAAGATAATAAAACAAGTGAATGAAGTGGTATATTTGGGAAGTATGTTTAGTTTAATGAGCGGTAGGATCTTTCCTACCGCTCATTTTTCAGGGGGAGGCCTCGAGTGATCTTCGAAAATACAGTATCTACGATACTAGAGGAAGGTCACGTAAAAAGCATGAGGACCCCCCGGAGGGCATGTATGAAGAGGTTGATGTCAGTGGCCGAGGCGAGAGAGGTATGCAGGGATTGTAGCGTTCGGCGCTCCGTCATCTCTGGCTACCCTGCAAGGGATATGGCGTGAAGCTAAATAAATAAATAAATATTCAGATGAAAGGAGAGGGGCTCAGCTCAACACCCGCCGCCCACGGTTGGCGGATCCTAGTGTTACTGGTTACGTATAACCTTAAACATTCGTTTAAGGCTCTAAGTAACCATCCAAAAATTTTTTGGATATAATATAAAAATTTAATGTAGTGACTTATTCTAGCTCTTATTTGTTGTTACAATTAATAATATTAAATAATAATTATTATGAATTAAATGTTAATAATGAAACAAAAATCAAAACTCTATCCACAAATTTTACTTCATAAGACTGACAACTGACAAATAACCAGTTTTTTTTTTTAATTTACTTCATCGCTACTATTTCAGTGCTTATTTGAATATACTGAGATGCTGATATATTATCATAAATACAAGGAAAGGGGTAAAATGATGACTCACTACTGCTACTTTCAGATTGCACCTTTTCCTTTGGTTTGCCTTGTGGTATTAAATAGCATACATTCTCCAAAAATGGTATATTAAAAATAAATATATATTTTTTAATCCAACCGACTAGAGATAAGCGCGGTATAATAAACACAACAAAACTATTCCGTGTTATAATATTTTAATGATTATGATATATTGAATTACAAAAAATATTTGAAAGCATAACGCATTCAAAGTTTTTATTACTTTTTATAACTTTATAGTTAAATTAAGATATAAAATAACTTAATTAAGTGATAGTTTATATAGTAGGATCTTAATAATATAAAGGACTTGTAATATTGCTATATAATATTCAACATTCTAGGTCTTACAACGGTTTTAGCGCCTTCCACGACTTCAGGATTTTATAGTCCAGAAGATAGTGACATTTAAGTAAACTTTTTATATTAGTGGAAAGGCCACAATTGTAAAGTTTCTTCATATATAATATTATAATACAGGTTACCTTTCTTCATTGCATTTTTAATGCAATGTATATAAATTGATTTTAAATAGATAACCACAATTTCGTTTGTAATTTTTTTACAATAGGAATAAATATATTTATCTTACAGATCGCATGAAGTAGATCGGGTAAAGAACAAAATGTTAGGAAATGATATTTTCTTAAAATAATACTTACTGTGGCATTTTCCCAATTTATCGGAATCATACAAATTCAATCTTAATTCAGCTCTTCAATTATATCAAATAAATTTGAGAGCGCGAATGAGGAACGCGGAATAATCATTCTTCCAATAAAGGAATCCAATTTCTATTCTGCGAAATTAATAAGAATGTGATCCAGAGATCAGGTGCTTATTGTACAGTATGCTGTTATTGTTTATTTTAAAAAAATGAAGCAAAGAATTTGTATTATCCACTAACACATTTTACCGAAAAAAGAATGTTATTTGTTGATCACTTAGTATTGATGCGTGGTATCGTTTTAATAAAACTGTCGGAAAATTGCATTTTGATATCCCAAACCGATTTTGGTAACGTAATGCAAAATATTCATAAGCTATGCACATATTTGTTTAGGACGTAATACAGTGTGTTTAATCTTTGAACTTTAAATAATATTATGTTCACCAAACTTTGATCATGACCTTTTTTATTATGTTAGCAACCGAATATTTTATTCTAATAACTGGTAAATTATTAATATGATAGAATTATATAATGTTAAAGAATAAACTTATATATATGCTATTTAATAATTACCTTTACATGAAATAGTTGCTGTATTAATTATGGAATTTAACTAATTATAAGATACAATGAGATTTTTAAGATAAGGAAAACAATTATTTGTCCCTAATATATTATATTATGTTTCATAGTTTTGAGAAATATCAATAATTAGGTCAGTATAATTTGATATTTTTATTATTAAAAAACTTAAACTTCTTCTAGAAGTTGATATTTATTTTTTATATTATTAAAAAAAAACACGCTGTAGACATCATTGTCGAGAGCTCGTACACAGATAGCATTTGATCTCCAAATGGAATCTGTGTGGAACGAACAACTGAACGAGAAGGCCAATCCAACTTTGCACCAAATGTATATACTATTAGATATCATAATTTAAGTTTATAATATAATAAAGTTTATATAAAAGCTGTAACAATTTTTTGACGTAAAATATTTGTGCATTATTATTATTTTATTCCATTAATTATTTTCTGATAACAAACTTAATAAAAATACTTGTATATAATAAATAATTCTGACATATATTACAATCAACGATAGATAACCATGTTTATTAAAGTTCTTTTCCATGCCTTGTTTACCGAATAAGGCCTTAAAGTTAATCATTTTCAAGTTTATTAATTATTTTATAATAACAAGAATTCATTATACTAGATAATGTCACTTAATAACCATAGTTTCATGGTAAATGTTTTTACAAAGTATTATATTGCCAAGTCACAAAAATATATTAAAAAAATATATAAATACAGGTCATATATATTTACAAAAACATATAACAAACATTATATATAATGAAATATGATATGGTAATTATATGAAAATTTTACAGTGATATATCATATTCTACAAGCATAATTTAAAATTTTCCTGTGTTATTTATATAAAATCTATCGCTATTTGTCTGCACTGAACTAGCTGAGTGACTTGGGCGTTCATTACTCATTTAATCTCCATTAAAATGTCTAATTATGGCGAAAAATATAAATTTCATGTGTTTTTGTACATGATTCGAAAGTTTTGGTTATTCAATTTCATCAAAATTAGCGTCAATCTAACGTTTTATTTAGTTTTAATAACTATTTATTCTATCATATTATTATGTCATCTATTATATTATACACTATTGTCATGTCATGTCATCTATTATTTATAATCTTATAATTTCGTAATTGTGATTTATTTCTGTTATTATTCTTAATATTACCTAATAGTTATTAAATTGGTTTTATAATTACGTAATCGGTAATAAATTGATTAATATTATCTAATCGTTAATGAATATGATTTAATCAAGTTAAAACAAATTCGTTAACGTCATCATCTTTGGCTAAACAATGTTTTATCAGGACTTCCTTTTGCTAAAATACTAAAGTTCTTAAAGCACGGTTAAAATTTTTTATTATTATATCTAGAGGGTTGTTGATAGTCTGCGGACAAATGGTTGAGACAAGTCAAAACTCGAATAAAGTATTAACTGAACAATGACTCTAGGGATGAATGGATGGTTAGTAATTCGAACTTTGTTTGAGATGAAAACCGCTGACTCGCATAACAACTGGCGAGGTCGTAATGATTTAGGGTATTTCTATTTAATCTTTAGATTTATTAAAGCTCAGTATAGAAAAATGGCGAATATTTTTTATGTTATACAATTTCAATTATTCATCTCTAATTCATACAATTGTATTGTTAATAAAAATATAAAATGGGATAAACTACAACATTATAAGCAAAAACTGTATTGATTTTGGGGACTTTTAGAAACTCATTTTGTTTCCCAGTAGAATATTTTTAGGAAGGACAAAAAGTTATTAGTATTTTATTTTAAACGCTTTCAAAAAATTTAAATAGTAGTAAAATATTAAACGTCACATAAACAACAATATGCTTTAATTCAAATGGCTTTGCTTGTTTCTGAAACGCTCCAGGCGTATACCCCAGCAACACAACTAAGAATAAGGTCACTATTTTGATAAAAAATATGTTTACTAATATTATCGTACAAAGTGGGGACAAAGAACATTTTTTACACGTAATGGATGCTAAATATTTCAACTTGTCCCCTTTTTGGGCGATATTTTATTTACAGATAAACAGTTTTCTCGGAAAGGTATATAAGTTAAGAAAAAAGCTTTTAACCCTACTTGAAATATGTATGTTCTGTGGCATCTAGATTACAATATCTTTTTTTATATATTATTCCTCTAAATTCCTCTAAATTGTGATTTAAATAATCATACATTAATTTTTTTTTTACATTTATTAATTTTATTCAGAGAAGAAAATACGTTACGGTTATAATGTAAGTTATGCTTTGTATGCAATGCTTTCACATATTGATGCACAAAGATATAATAACAGCAAAATTAAAAATACAAAGGTATACAGAACTGAGTTGCGTGGACACGGCTTTAATATCACTTTGAGTTAGATTTATCTCTATCTCACCTTGTCACATCTTTTCCGATTTATCAGAAGAAGCAAAAATTTATTTCATTTACACAAAAGCATTATGTAAAATTAATGATTATTTTTTGTGCTTTAAATGCAAATCAATTATATTATATATTAAACTTATGTAATATGTCTAATGTTAAGAAAAAAATAATAAAGATTTTCAAACAACGTCATTTACAATGTTATCTAAATTCCAAGTATTAAACTATGTAATTCCGTATCATTTCAAATCTGAGTGTATTTCGTTCCTTAATATTAGTAATGTGTAACTGTCACGCTGTAATCCGACGTAGCAAAAGTTTATCTCATGGATTATCTTTGTCGCTTCGTCTATGCACAGTTTGTAAATAGAAAACCAGGGTTTACAAAGGTTTCTGGAGATTAAAATACACTTAAATGTAGTATGAATTAAATATTTGGAAAACTTGTAACATGAGTCACAACTTAACTGGCATTTATATTTAAAAGGTTGGGATAAATTATTTTACATTTACGAGTATTTTTTTTTGTAGACCAACGTAATGTTTTAAATATAAAACTTTGAAATAAAATACTGTTTATAATTTCTTCAACTGGAGATAAAAAATTCATAGTGATAGATTTTATTTGGATAAAAGTAAGATCTCAATAATAATGGATCATCTGTATCATAGGTAGAAACTTCTTATAGCATTATCTTGAGTTAGGACTCTAATTAATTACCTTAACTATAACTTAATATAACGTGGTCCGGCCATATGTGGAGAACTATTTTTATCTCTGATCCGGATCACCCCAACATCAGCTTCTACCGTTAGACCGAAGTTAGCTGTTCGGATTGTCTGGAAACCGGTGCTCAGAAAACGGCTAGACTTTTTGGCATTGCGTAGAGACGTTGCTTCTCTGGGCGTCTTCTACCGTATTTACCGCGAGGAGTGTTCCCATAAGCTATTATTTCTGATGCCTAACGCTGAATTTCATCATCGCACAGAGCGTCATCGCTTCCAATACTATCTGTACCACAAGGATGCGTGGCAATCTTCCACGTTGCGGTTCTCAAGGACCTTTCTTCCACGTACCACTAGAATGTGGAACACACTCTCCTTGGAGGTATTTCCAGATCGGTACGATATGGGTATCTTCAACGAAGGCGTTTACTCCTACCTCCAAGGCCGGCAGCGCTTCTGTGAATCCTTGGATGTTGCAGGAGTTGATGGGCAGCGATGATCACGTAACATCTGTGACCCGCAAGCTTGTTTGAAGTTTGAGGAGGAGAAGAGGAGGGCTCTTATCTATACTGACAACTCGTGGAGCTCGATTGTTCCGATTGATTAATGTACGTAATTTAGTTTAATAACTATATTTAATATAATTATAAGAAAATGTTTACGATGCTTAGCCCAGATGGTTAGGTTGCCCTTGTATTTGATCCACTTTTTTTAAACCAAACAAATACTTTTCATAGTTTTATTTTATTTATTTTAATATATGGGTAATATAAGAGCAACATAAGAAAAATTCTGACCTCTTTTTATTGTGCTCTTTATTCCAAGTTTATTCGGAGAACATGTAATGAGATGGGTGACATGTATTATGTCCCCTGTGACATGAGAATGGTAGTTCCAAAACAATAAAATTTAACTTTTAACGACAGTTGTCTTGAAGTTTCTATTTACAAAAAGAAGTACTTTATTGTTGGTTAATAGAGACTATAAAAATTTTCAATATTCTTTATTTAAGGTCAGTTCTCTACTAAATATTTTTCATTGGCAAGGCTATCAAGGGGTGAGAAGCATTATAGTCTTTGTCCTGCGAAGATTCGGCTACCTACTAAGAAAAATTTACTCATACAATAACCTAATACTTTTTCAGACATGACTACTACACATAAGTTTCATTCATAATTAAATTACATTAAGTATATAATAATTTTATAGATATAAGATTATGGTATGGTATGGTTTGCATACATCAAGAAATTGTCTACATACGTTACATGAGCTACTTCATCAGAACTACATGACGAGGCCTTCTAGTTTTATCACGTCGCGTCGCTGAGGTTAGTGGCTTATGATACGTCATCGAGCTTCTCCCCACAAATGACCTTGTCATGGCAACCAAGAGACCTAATGACTATCGTCCCATCGAGAGTCCACACATCATTTATACAAAAGTGATTCCTGGCCTTTTTTTGAATGGTCTGCCTAACTTTAGCAAGTTAGTCAGATACTGTAAAACCAGAATCGTTTTACTTAGCCTTTGGTCTTCAATGTGTTATGATCTATGAAGTGACTATATACTGGTTTGGTGCAATTATTAATAAGACCTCCCAGTCTATGAAAGCCCTTAATAGAACCAATTAAAATATTCGGGAGGCCCCTTTTTTTTTGGAAAAGAGTCAGGACCGCGTGCTTTATTCCTATATTGGCATCTTCTAGAATACCTTTAAAAAGTAGGATCTTTTGTCGCTGTACAATATCCAAAGTATTAACCACTTTAGAAAAGTCTCAAGAATGACGGTGCTGTAATTCCGGATGGTCCGGATGGACATAAAGCAGTTTCAAGACGTTTATCCAAGTCAGCCATCCTTCGAGTCCAGCAAGCTTCAAGCTCAGTTATGTTTGCCGTAATGGAGGCTATAATATGCAATCAAAATTCGAAAGTGTTCTTGTAACTTTTGTAACAATTAAAATTATATATGTATAAATTATAATGTACCGTTCGCCGTCCATTTAACAATATATTTTTATAAGCTCATAAAAAGCGTCTAATGTTTATAACGGGGCTCTTATCTTCAGTCAATTACTTCAGTTTAGATCTAAATATTAATTCTTTTTATTATTTATCAGTATTTAAAGATTTTTTTTAAGGTTGTCTGATACGAAAATGGATGGGGTTAATTTTTAACTTTATAAAGATAAAAGTGGTTAGTACATTTTGGGAAAATTAAAGAATAACAGTAATAACATAACATGAGTTATTTTGTATATGCTTGTTATTTAAAATATGTTATAATTTATTTGTAATATAATAATGTTGTGACATTATGGCGTGTAACTATTCCTGTCTCGAAGACTTATAGTTGCTACTCGTTTAATCCACTTTCAATTGCCACAACGGGATTTAGTAGTAAGATTTTACATACGAAAAATTGTAAAGATTGTGTTCGCTATATTTATAATTTTTAGACATTATGTGTTTTATATAAACAAAACAATTTGGTTCAATACAAATCGGAAAATTTAAATAACTTTTCATGAAATGAGGTAAAAACATAGACATTGGACCATGTGCCTTCAGAGAATTAAATCACCATTTCAAACAATTATAATGAACCCTCAGAGAACCTAAGGGGTTTATGCAGTGTAAAATTATGTTCTTTTAAACGAATATTCTCTTTAATATGATATTATTATATATGATTTTTAAAACACTGTAAGTTCATTTTGCGAATACTATTAAATTAAAACATATTACAAATTTTATACTTTGATCCTTGAATAAAATATTAAAACAACTTTTGTATGATTTACCTCTTAATACAATATTTGCCGGTTAACAAAAGAATATACGAAATTATTAAATTTACCACAATTCACTAAACACAGTAAACGAATAGCTATTACATTATGTTAGTAACGTTACTAATTAAAATATTGCATTAAATGTAATGATATATCTTTAAACTTACAATAAAAAAAACTTTATTTTTTCATCATATTAACGGTTCACAATATATGCCTAATTTCGACATGTATGATTATTTAATTTCTCCGTTTTGTTTTATTTTTGTAATTATCAAGTATGCATGTTGACGTCTTCATGTGCAGCAAAAAAATTGTCGTCCAAGTGATGGTAATTCATGCCCTCAAATTTTTGAAATTTAGATTTAAATATATTGCTTTAAGATAAAAGGCATAAAACGAAAAGTGTGTAAAAAGAAATGAGCTTCTTACTTATGCCACGAAAAGTAGTTATTGTGATTACTTAATATCGATATCTTGTGAGTACGTATATATGCAAACAGAGATATATATAAAGCATTTGCAACAAAAGCTTATTTATACAAAAAAGATGAAATTGCAATAAGGAAAGAAAATATTAATATTTTTTGTGCGATTAATAATAATAAGTTTATTATATATTTCATATATAAACATGTCTCTTTATATATAAAAACATTAACTGAATTGTTAATAGTTACATTTTTCCACAGTTGCAAACGAACACTATATATACATACTATCAACCATGAATAACAATAAGTGGCAGTGTAGAAGGACAGAGAGGGAAAAATTTTGGCAACTCAATGTACCTGCTACAGCTGCAAAAGCTTTTACAGAAGATCCTTTAAAGCAATATTATTATCATATATTATATAAATAAATAATATTTCAATTCATAGTTGATTATAATAATAACATAATATTGTGTGTATAACTGAAATACATTTTATATTATTTATTGTCTTCTTTCTCATTCCTTATATTGGAAGGAAGGGATCGTTACTAACTAGACGTCTTTGTGTCCGCCAAATAATAGCTTGGTGTGATGTCCACTCTAATGATGAGACCTACAAAATCACTTTTATTATGTTAGGTCTAAGGCTTATTTTCGAGGTCCACATCTCTATATTATGTTTTCAAAGAAAAGTAAAGAATTTTTGGTGTCTGCTGAAAAGAAAAGCACCATGAAATATATAAAGGTGATATATGATAGATAGATGTACAGATAATAAGAAAATATCTATGTAGTTTATAATTGTGTTCAAAGATCTTAATTATTTTTTAAATATCGTATATTACAATTATATCTCAGTTTTGTTGTCCCTTTAATCATATCCACTAAAGTTGTCGTCTTCGATAAACTTATTGTAATTAACCATTTCTAATTGGGCATGCTTCGATAACGTATTATCCGATAGATATATTTCTGTGAACTTACTCGAGAATATCGGGAATTCCATGCCGCTTCCTTAATTTTGGGATACTTCATTTACTTTGCTAAAAATAAATTATAGTTACATAGGCGAAGATACATTTGTAGGATATGAAATATATTTTGAGGAAAATCCTGTGAAAACCAAGCTAAGTAATTTATTGACCGTGGAGCATTTTGTGAATACTAACGGGGAATGGAATTAGAATTCAAATATTTTTAGTTTTTCGATGAACACTTATATTTGGAAATAAATCCATTCTGTAGCTTTGGCGATTAAAAGAAAGAAAACTATTTAATAATCTTTAAAAATAGAAAAACAGTTCCACAAAAAAGGGCAGTAGTGCTATTTTCTACTATATTCTATATCTACTTTAAACTTATAAGAAAAACATCACTTACTGATTATGTGTCGGTGTATTTCCAGGTAAGTAATACGATTTTGAGATATATACGAGATCTTACGAATGCAGCACCAACTCTCAAATCTCAATAAGGCAGTTTTAGTAGTTGTTTAAACTGATGGTGTAAATTATCATTTAACCTTTTGATAAGAATTTATTTACAAACAAAATAGTTAGGCTAGAATAAGAGCCGTAAAGTAAATATTCCGTTAAATTACGAAATTGTTAAATTCTGAATTTGGTTCTTGGTTAAAATAAATGAGTAAAAAATATTAAATTTTAAAATATATATAGTTACTTTTAACCTATTTATCCTACTTTTACAAACATATTGATTAAAAAAAACTTATTCTGAATTATATTCAAATTGTACGAGTATATAATTTTGTAAATATAGATGAATAAATAACATTAAAGTTCAATACAGCATGTAATAAAACTTGAATAAACACACAAATAAACATTCAAACGTTTATCATCGTATCCAATCATTGCGTTGTTTAGATGATTCAGACAAATTGAACATATTTTACCGCATATTATGTTTAAATCACCATAGATTTCGGAAACACGGCAACTTGCACAGAATCTCATTAAAACAGCCAATGTGTTTGGGAATGATGTATTTGAGCAGGATTATGTTTCATCGCGAGGTGTAATTTACATTCTCGAGGGACGTAAATTTATTATTATTATTAATTTTATTTAAATTTAAAACATTTACATGTTTTAAATATTACTAGAACAGTATAATTATATTTAAATATGGACTTAATTAGGATTGTATTATAACTATTTACAGTAAAGCCGTTAATGTAATATTAGCAGTATTTTCATTCATGAGTATATAACTTGACCCACACACCCTGTAGTCGGTAGTGATTTGTAGTTTGAAATGCTACACTATCATTCGATTCACTCTGTCTTGTTAATTTTTATTGAACGCTTTATCTGCCTTTAAATTATAAGTATTAATAGGTTATCTTTAGGTTAGGTAGGATAGGCGGTTGTATCAAATTTATTTCAGGTATAAATCCGTCAAAACCGAGAAAAGGCTGGTATAAATATTAAGGTAACATGTGGCCTATTATTTGTGAGAAATAAATAAAATCAGTGGCTACACATAGTATTCTTAAAATTCTAAGTTCAGGAAAACGATGAAGATCGTTTCGAAGCTGCACCGGGATTCTGGACTTTTCAATAGAATCATAGGTGATAGATGGCGATCTATCACAATGATAGTGATGATTACGTTTTTTAAATAAAAACTAAGTTATGCAATTAATATCGTTATTTTGTTATATATATTTAAAAAAATGTTATATATATATATATATATATATATATATATATAAAGGGTTAATAGTTTTTTACCACAAAATATGAAGATAGTATATACATAAGTGAAAATTTAATAAATAATTCATTAACAAATTGTCTATACCATTTGGTATTATTGTTTAATGGCGTTTATTCCAAGCAACGTTATAGTCAGAAAAGTATTAACTAGATGTCAATATGTAGATTGAATGAGGATAATAAAACAAATATAAATACTCAAGGCGAACATTTATGTTGGATGCTTAAATGTCTGTATGTTAATCACGCCTTTCGGGTTATAGAAGGATATATGGCATTTTGCACGCAGCTTACCTATAACTGAATTGATCAAGTTTTTTTATTGGACAAACGCCTGGCCACTATTCATCACTACAGATAAAGGGAGTTGTCACTGACTATTTCATTATTAATAAGTCTTCTGTTCTCCATTTCCTTTCCATGAGATCTGTCTTGTTGAAAGGTAATAGAAAGCTTTTGATCAAAATCGAAGGCTACTAAACATAATATAAAGTAAGAAAACAAATTAAAAAAAAATTATCGGTGGTAGACCATAACATCAGGCCGCTGGCAAAGTTACCACCCATCGGACATAGTCGTGCCGCAAAGTGACCTAGTCGTGTTCCGGCACGTTGTTTGATGAAGCTGATATGGGAAATGGGTCTGAACAGCTGGATTGCGTTGGCGAACGGGTTTGGCGTTGAGTTAGTGTTTATTGTGTCGGGTGCCTAGTCGAGGAGTGTAGCGGGATCCGAAGCGACGGCTTTCCGCTGGCCGCCCTACTATACTATCTACTGAGACACCCGGCGGTAGATAGTTTGCAGCTGAACTACGGGTCAGCTGCTAAGATCAGGGTACTACGGGACCCCGGTACCTAAGCCCTCCGGCAGCGATGCATGCGCTTGCGCGTGTAAGCTGCCGGGCTACCGGTTTTGGTGTTGGATTCGTAGTGGTAATGTGGTTAGTTGTAGAGGTTCGGCGCTGTTCGTCTGGGTTCCCACAGTTGTCGGGGGCTCGTCGGATCTCGTGCGCAGCGAGAAGTAATTGATCAGCCTAAGGCGAAGGGCTGCTGCGGTCTTTTACTTCGGGGCTTGGAACGGTCCATAAGCAGAAATCCCTTCGGGGGTCACTGCAGTTCGGGTAGCCCCCTGCTTAGAGGTTAGATGGATGTGCTAGCATCTATCCGGTCACCCGACTGTACTGTAGGGTAGGCTTGCAGCCTGACTGCCTGTCGGAAAGTGAGCGTGCCTTACAGCTCCGGCACCAGCTGGAAACTGGTAGTTAGCCTCTCTGACGTTCTCAGCAAGTTATTGCTAGTGCGAGAAATCACACGGGAAGTGAGCGTGCCTTACAGCTCCGGAACCTTTCATGGATAAAAGGTAGCTGGGTGGTCGCGATTGGACTTGTCTATGACCGATAGCCTTGCGAGCTTACTAGTCTTATAGTGCCGTTGTCGGACGACTTCGGAGGTCACATCTGCCGTAACAAGGATCCATGTGACCGGGGTAAACCTGGACCACATGTATAGCGGCTCAACCTTTATAACCGGTGGGTTGGTGGGGTTGAGATGCTATAAACATAAACATTAGGACGGAAGGAGGCGAGGGCGACTATGGCCGCCCGCAGATAATTGGGGGCCCAATTAGTGGGTCAGCCACCCAAGAAAGGCTGTCCCGCCAGCTGCGAAAAATCCCAGGGTGGCTCCACCGTGCTTGTTGGCGACTAGATGAGGAGGCCCGATGGCGATCCCTGGGGGGGTTCGGGCGTCCCCGCAGTCTACAGACTAGCCTCCCAGTAGCATGACATCACCAATTTCGACGTCGGGTTCGATACGTACCGCCTCGTTCAACTGCCATTTCCTATCGTATTCTATTCACTCTTATATTTTTTTATGAAACAGTCTAATGAAAAGATCAAGTTTCTACAGCGGTTGCACTCCTCCTCATTCAAAGTGCAACACACTAATACCAGGGGTTTGCACTCTAATCTCCAACCTGTCCACCACCACCTAGAGACAGCAACTACACTTGCTCTTTTTAACGGAGACGCAGATACAATGTCCTTTGAGCACTGCGTACCTGGATTATCCCGGCTACTCGTTAGAGCACAACTTTCGCTCGCGTGCCGGGGTCTGTGTGTACGCGCGGAACGATCTCTGTATCCTGCGTCCCCATCGCCTTGAAGACCCTACTTTTTCTTCCCTATGGGTTTTAGTAGATACAGGAAACGAAAAAAACCTGTATTCCTGTGTCTACCGTTCGCACAGCGGTGACCAGGAGACAACTCGATTATTTGAGTATTTTGGTGAGGCTGCTGATTTGGCTCTACATCAGTATCCTTCAGCGCAGTTCGTCTTTCTGGAGGACTTTAATGCCTGTCGTCAGGACTGGCTGTTCCCGTACCAGAAGACCAACCATGCTGGAAGAGAAGCACGGAACTTTGCGTTGTACTTCGACCTCTTTCAGCTGGTAAGGCAAGCGATAAGGGTACCAGATGTAGTAGGCCATACAGCCAATTGCCTGGACCTTCTGCTGACAACTGATCCGGTATCAGGTATCCGGTATCAGGTAACAGGTATCGTGTATAGAGATCTTCTCTCACTTGGGAACCTCCGATCACTGTCTGGTGAAATCTGTGTTTACATATTCCCCACCAACTTTCGAACCACATGGTGTTAGGCGAGTATGGAAATACAAGTCAGCAGAGTGGGATGAGATGCGGCACTTTCTTATCCTTGGTGGCAGGTCTGCTTCTCTTCTTTGGATCTGTTGAGTTGCGTGGACACTATAACCGATGCGGTAAATCAGGCAATGGAATATTTCATTCCTTTTGCTGATGTACTCATTGGTGACAAAGCTCGCCCATGGTTTAATGCCGAATGTGGTCATGCTGAAGACCGAAAACATTCGGCATACCTGATTTGGGCTGATGTTCGAAGCCGCAAAGCTCCGGATGTACGTTTAAAGAAGAGAGCCTTTAACCAAGCTACCAAGTCTTATAAAAAAGCATTACGGAAGGCTTGACGCGATCGAATCGCTAAGAATGTCGAAAAGCTCTCCGTCAGACCTACTCGCAGTCGAGCTTTCTGGTCTCTTGACAAACAATCGAGTCGAACTTCTGCTAACCCACACTGCCTGCTCTGCTGAAGCCGGATGGATCACTGGCCCATACAGCGACGGAGAAAGCGAATGTATTTGCTTCTTTTTTTTGCTGATAATTCGCATCTAGACACTGGCAATGCTTCTCCAGCACATCTTCCTCACTGCGGTACTTCGATGCCTAAAATACGCATCTCTAACAAAAAGGTATGGAGAGCATTATGTCGTCTTGATGTGAATAAAACCCGTGGTCCTGATGGTATACCAGCCATTCTGCTGAAGACGTGCGCAGCTGAGTTATCTCTTGTATTGACACGTCTGTATCGCCTCTCTTTTAAGACTGAAATAGTGCCGAAATCCTGGAAGCTTGCAAACGTGCAACCAGTGCCCAAAAAAAGCAGCCGTGCCGATCCTGTCAATTATAGACCAATTTCAATCACCTCCATACTCTGCAAGATTATGGACCATGTATTGAACACGCGCCTTCTAGCGTACCGTGAAGGTAACGATCTCCTCAGTGACGGACAGTACGGGTTTCGCCGAAATAGGTCCACTGAGGACCTTCTAGTGTAAGCTACGCATGTTTTAGGCGAGGCCATCGAGAAGGACGGAGAAGCGGTCGCCGTCTCTCTGGACCTCTCCAAGGCATTTGACAGGGTCTGGCATGCGAGCCTTATAAGCAAACTTTCAGCGTACGGCATAACTCCTAGTCTGATCGGCTGGGTCACGGACTTTCTGAACCAGAGATCTCACCGAGTAGTTGTCGACGGGTCTTCCTGGGAAGCCTTTACAATAAATGCCGGAGTGCCGCAGGAGTCCGTTCTTTTTGCTGCACATTAACAATATGCTGAAGCCCGGTATCCATGGCTATGTAGACGACAGCACAGTTGTAGAAAGATATCTGCCGAGTACTCGGGCTAGTAGAGACCAAGTACAGTCAGAAAGAGAAGCCATGGTGCAACGTTTGATTGACAACCTTCAGGCAGTCTCCGCATGGGGCAATGCCAATCTTGTCAAATTCAATGCCACCAAAACGCAGACGTGTCTGTTCACCGCCAAAAAAGCCCTTTCGCCTTAGCTCCTACTTTAAAGAGTGTATCTTTGGAATACAGTGGCCGGCTTCAGTTGTTAGGCTTAGAGATTTCCTCGAACCTCAACTTTGGTCGGTGTATTGAGTCCAGGGCATGAGCAGCTGCAGGAAAGCCTGCCGTTCTTGTGAAGGTCCGTCAGTACTTTACACCGGGACAGCTTCTTGTATTATAGAAAGCACATATCCCGTCGTGTGCAGAATACTGTGGTCATATTTTCGCTGGTGCAGCAAAGTCTCATCTTGCGGTTCTGGACTCCATTAATAGGCGATCCCGAATTGGTAGAAGCAACCTCCACAGCCTTGAACACAGGCGTAGAATTGCTAGCCTCTCAGTATTCTATAGAATACATTTTGGTGAGTGTGCGCTGGAATTATACGACTTGATTCCTCCGTCCCCCTTCCATCACAGGAAGTCCCGACGCACGGCAGGTATCCATCCATCCGTACGTTATGGACATTCCCCCTGTCCGAACGAAGCGCTTTGCTTCGTCTTTTTTAATTAGTACAGCGAAGGACTGGAACAGCTTACATGCGTCGGTTTATCCGTCCGAATACAATGTTACTAGGTTAATGCGCTTTACCATCTAAGACTACATTTTCACTTTCCATCAGGTGGAATGTAGTCAAGCATTAACCTAGATAGTATAATATATATATATATATATATATATATATATATATAACTCACTAAACTAACTAACTAATAAATGATATAGGTTGTCATATAACAACCTATATCATTTATTAGTTTGTACTATGAAATAAGAAAATATACTTTTCATTATAGAATTTGCTTCTTTAAAATAGACATATTTACTTTTTAAGAGAAAATAAAGAATTTGAAATGGCAACGCCATTTTCATATGAGTAAATGAGTTCATTATATAGGACATCGCAATCCATTTCCTTCACTCTCATTTAAACCATGCACACCAGCGCTAACTACGGCACCCGATCAAGTAGTAGGTACAGGTACAACATTGATTGCATCGGCAGATGTCGAAACCTTACAACTCGTTCTTCAACTCCAGTTCACCGCCCGATCTTTGAGTATTGCACTGTAGGATCATGAAAAGACATAGTTATAGTTTCAAGTATTAAATGGTAGTGCCAAGTCGTGACCGCGAGTGTTATTGGACGTCTGTAGACCTAACCTGTTTGTTTAAGCTTTAACCGTTAAGCGCCGTCGACCTTCTAGGATTATCTGGCTGCCCTGAATTCTGAGGTTAGTGCACACAAGGTTTCCGATTTATTCCTATAACCTTTGCGACTCAATTTTTTTCTGCAAATTACTTCTCCCCTTCAGCGTGTCCAAGGTTAATAACATTGTGTTTCTGGCACCACCATATATAACTTTCCCGTCGAGGGCAACGAAGTGCTTTCGCGTTGAGACTAACTTCATTTCCGATGTTATTTTAGTTACGGACGCCAGTTGAAGAACGTTTTCATATTTTACTCTATATTTATTATGAATGTTATTTTATAATGTATATGTTTTATAATGAAAATAAATATCGTTTTGGTTTCCTTTAAAAACGTATGACAACTTAAATTGCAAGTCAAGAGATTTTGTACATTGTTCCGTTATACGTTATACGTTATATATACAGGCTGAGAACTTTATTATTATATAAACTTTAGCTAACAAAGTTACAAATTATGAACGTTATCGTTTTGAACGATTGGTTTAGCTTAGTAAAGAAGTCAATTCCTTGAATGAAACAATAAACTTATAATTGTATAATTAATAGATAAAAATAGTGTCGATAACTTACAATTCTTTTTTGCGATTTCAATTTTTTTTAAAGACTTTGTATTGTTACATTAAAATTAAATCAATCAATGAAAAGAAAATTTACTTTAGTGCTTTTAAATACGGCAATAGAGACTAATTTCACGAAAACGGTTCTAAAATAAATATATTTTTAAGTAAACTAAATCTAAGTAATATCTTAGATTTCGTAGAAGATCTTAATTACATAAAATTTTGTAATAAAATTCTAGCGTATTATGTTAAAAATTCAATAACAGTAAACAAGTACTATTGTATAAAACTATCAGTTATTTCTTGTTATGTTTACTAATTTATGTTGATATTTAATTTTAAATTATCTAAATTGACTTAGTCTATATTAAATATTGTACACGTATAAAATCGCGTCTAAATCTCTCGTTACAATCAAAAACACGATGTAAACTACACCAAGAAAACATATTTGTTATATTGTATTACTGTTAGTCTAAGTATCTATTAGTATAATATATTTGTGTAAGTCTCTTTAAAACTGAAACTGTATTAATTATTAATCCTCATACATTTAACTAATTACAAAAATAATAAATATGTTATATTCAACAATCATATCATTAGCCTAAGATATTATAATAATTAGCAAAAATCCAATAAAGTTTTGCATGAAGGTACATGATGAATGTCAAAGTGGCGTGCGCTGGGGTTCCTTTTTGTATCTGGCCAGGGTTGTTACTTATTGTAAAAAACATATTTATGCTACAGTAAGATGTAGGGTTGTCTATTTCGCAAGATATTTGACTTGTAATCATTATTATGGAGACTTAGATAATAATTTAAGCGTCCTTTGCTGTAAGTTTTATGATTTATTATATATATATGATATTATGACGACTTACTCGTATATAAGCCTATATATCTGACTATTAAATAAAAGAACTTTTAACTTTGTTATTAAAATAAATATAAAAATATTGAATTTTACAACCCTACGACTAAATAAAGGAATATTTATTACAGCCATATCACATTAATTTGAATAATAACGCGTCATGAATTAGAATTATGTCGACTTCAAGGAATGAAATCAATTACACAAAATGTTCAACAAGCTGACATTATTAATGACGGTAGCATAACCGAGATCGTTCTTTGTGTCATTAAACCTTTTAATTTAAATAACATGCGTGTTAAAAACAATTGTCATATTATAAAAAAATATGTAATTAGTTCATTAAAAAGGGGTAATTGTTCTGTTTGTAACAATTTCTATGTTAATCAATTGTTGGATCCAGAATGAGACATGAAGAGTTTTTTTAACTTGTATAATTAAATATCTATTCTATTTTAAGATATGTTTTATGCTTAAATTGTTTAATACATAAAAGGACACTTCCGAAATGTTTCTTTATAAAAGAATACATTATTCCCTGAGAGCATATTCGAGTAAACTAGAAAATAAACATACGTGAGCGTAAAGTGTAAAAGCAGAGTCGGATACGTACAAATAAGTATTCTTTATGGCTCCAAACGGTTTGATTCAAGTTCACAGAAACGATACGACTGTTTTGCTGTCCGTGGGACATTGGAACACTCATATCCAATTTAACATTTATTCATATTTTGATAAAAAATATATATCTTAAGATAATTTTATCCAAACTACAAGGAAGAAAGGATCACCGATTAATCAAGTCTTTTATAGCTTAAAAATATAATATTTAATATTTTGAGACTTGTATTTGATATATGTCAAAAAATGGTTTTAGAATAGCAGATTAAATAAGCATATTAAGGTTAGGTAAAATAAAGTTATATACTTTATTGAAAATTAGAACAGAAAGACATTATTTATTCCGCGCACGTAGGCATAAAAGTGAATAATAAAGGCAAAAGTATTGAGCTATAATACTTATTCGCTCATATACTGACTAATGGATTCTACAATTGTCATATAATTTTTTTTAATTAGATTCCTATTGTAGCTTACTTAAACTCTCCAAAAATTATTCACTTTGTAATATATTGCGGAATAGTAACAGTATATTGCGGAAGTGACCGTCGAAACATGTATTGACTTTATTCTCATTTGATTGTTAAATTAATAAATAGCAAGCATCTATGCAGTTCGAATTGATTTACTGATAGTGATATATTTTTGTGTTAAGATAGATTTTACATTCTTGGAATAAAAAACCAAATAATATTTTGTGTTGGGTTTGTAAAGGTATTTAAATATTATTCAATTTATAATCTTATTGTCGAGCACGAACATTTTAAAATTTAAGTTGAAAGAAATATTAAGAAGTAACATATATTTTAGGTATTTATTAGTGGAATCGTAAAACGAACACACAGACTAGAGTGGTTATTCTGGGTTTATTCCAAAACCGCAGTGTCTTTGAAAATATTTTATTTAAAAGAAAGCATATTTTAATTTAGTGTTAATTCATAAAAATCGTATGACATTTTCATGTTGTTTTGATGTTTATTTTGTTATTAACGAATTATGTAAGTAAGAAAGAAGAAAGAAAATAATATATAATATGTTACAATACACTTGAATGTTACTGAATATCGCATCAAAGTAAATTTTGTTTTTTTTTAAAGAATAAGTAATATAATAAACGTTTAATGCTAATTAACTGTACTAGGAAAATAAATAATACAATCTCCAACTGCTATTGAATTAGTATTTTGTGTGAGGTCTTGATTCGATTATAAATATTTTTAAAACTAATTGTGCCCAAAACACGGTTTCGTATTATGTTGTAGGCCCACTTATGTCACTATAATAAACTTACCTAAGTTAAGATTGTCTGACAATATATTTGAAGAGAAAGTAATAGTGAAAATAAATATTAAAAAATAACAACAACAAATACTTAAAAATTATAAACGAATAAATATTTGTTTTAAAAACCATTTTTGTTTTATTTTTATTCATCAAAAGACTAACTAAGAATAAAAAAAATATTCGTCATTCGAATAATTCTTAATTAAGAATTTCTTTGAATAGATAAATCTATAGAAACAATTTATTTTTTCGTTTTTCGCCACTCGAATAAATTTTGCCCAACTCTGTATACAAGTTACCATTCATTTTCGTTGCTTGTTTCTTTGCAAAACATTGTCGTTACATAGCACTTCAATGTTATGAGCACTTCGAATCGTAACATCAAATTTTATTAATTAGCTAGAGGGGCGAATTCTTTTATAACGTAAACCGAACGTATCCTTGACTGGGATAAAGTTTGGATAAACGACTAAAACCTTATAGTGTATATACTTGTTTTCTACTCTTGAAAAGGGAAACACGTTTCATTTATTTTAATGGTTAGATTTTCTCTATCTGTAGGTCGGTTGCTCGCTCGCTCGGTCTTATATATAATTAGGACTATATACCGTGTCAATTGAACTATTTTATTCTACGAGTAGGTTCTATCAGCCTACAGGAAAATCTTACAGTATTCTTATTTTCGCTAAGATCGTTTTAGCCGTTTTTAAGTGTTAGAAGAATATATTATTGTATTATTTATGAAATTAAAAAATAAGATAGAACTTACTTATACACAACGATATTTTTTTCTTTTATCAGGAATTATCGTTTGTTTGTTATTTTCACCTACTGATTCGATTTTTCTGTAATACTAATTATTTTCTGCATATTTGTCTAGCATTCTAACATATTACTACAAAATATTACAGTGTCTTATATCCTTCACCAATTCCATTTCTACTTTCTTTGTTGTAAATATGCTACATTTAATTGTCTTCTTTTTAAAACGCTACTTTTATTCCAACGTGCACACTTCAGTCAAACTTCTCTTTTTTTATGAACTGGCGTCCCATGTCGCAGCCGCCCTTGGCGATGCGTTTTTCCATTTCCAGCTGAAGCCGAGTGCTGTGACTTTCAACTGATACAATGCAAAGGGATTTGGCAAAAGATTTTAGTGAGCGCTTAAGAACTTCTCTTAATAATATGTGTTGAGGGTATTTGCCGCCACTTTGTGTTATTGATTTGTATTTTTATGTCTTACCCAGCTCACGACACGCAACTTATCTTGTATTTACTATGCTACTAATCACATACTCGTATAATAAAAATGTTAAGTCTTTTTTAATATTATATTTATATTAACAAGGAAACAAAAATAAAAAAATATTTATTGGATATATACTTAAGTTAAGTATAATACCGACAAAAAAGGGAAAAAAGCGCTTCCATAATTATATTCCACATATTAAATAATAATATTTTCAGAGAATAGGAAATTTTCTATATTACTTTTTTTTTACAGATATTGTATTTCAATAAATATAAACTATATATGGAACCCCTCAAAGAACAAAGGAGCATTCATTTTAGTTAATAGGAATTCTGAATGAATATTTGTTGAGAACCAATATCCTTTTGTTTAGTCCACGTCATAAGATATTATTTGTAATTTCGGATCACTATATAACATTTACAATTTTTAACGACGATATTTTTATTAACTTCTGAGAAAATATGATAAAAAAATTAAAAAAAATGAAAAAAAATGAAAGAAAAATGAGAAAATTTGGGGAAAAAAAATGACATCGTTAGCTAGAGAGATAGAGAGGAAAAAATAAATTGTATAATTGAAACCACAACAAATAAGTTTTAAAATTACTAATTTAAGTACATTAATTAATAGGGGTCATCATGATCTTAACCAACCATAACAGTTCTACTTCATTTTAATTACTTCACCGAATTGTATCGATAATGTATCACATGTTCAGTTAAACCATAATAAAAAAATCCGTGCCCGCAGGGGGACACGCGTGGGTAGAACACGTGTGTAACTCTTTTAAAATATAACTCACTACCTAAGAATAACACCCCTTGCGAGAATAAACTGTGATAATTTTATTTGACTTAGTCAAAGAAGTGCCTAATGCGTTGCCTTAAATTTAGAGTAAAAATTAACCTTTCTATTAAAAATATTTGCGAGGAGGGAATGTTTACCACAAAATAGTTGCCGTGGTTTTACCTACTTTAAATTTTCAAACTAATAGCGGTTTTTTTTTCTCGGAAACGGTATCTTTTACGGAAAAACTTTTGGTACTTAAATTTAGAGTAAAAAATAACCTTTCTATTAAAAATACTTGTGACGTAAGAATGTTTACCAGAAAAAAGTTATGAATTTTTACCCCCACCCCTAAGTTATGTACATTATTTATAGGTATCCATTAAATACATCATATAATATGAACGCGATTGATCTACTTTGTAAAGAGAAAAAGTTATGGTCGAAAAACTAAAATCAAAGAAATTGAGGCCCTAGCGCCCCCCGTGGCCGAATTTCTCAGGTTAACGAGCGTGACCTTCATTTTTCAATGGTTGATTTTTGTGCAAAGTTTGAAAGCGATCCGAGCGAAACTGCGGCCGCTATCCTGCTGATATAAGTTGAATTTGGACGAACGCACGCATATATGCATACATATACTCGTATATATAAACTTTTTTACCAATGGTCGTTTCGGATGCAGGGGTTCATAAGAAGACTTCCTGTGAAAAAAAAATTCCAAAATTCGAAAGTCGGTTACACCTGAATGCCCATTCAGGTGTAACCGACTTTCGGATTTATTTATAAAGTTGGAAAGCTTCTTATTTTTTCTGAAATAAAAAAATACAATATACGTAATCTGAGATAAACAGAAAAAAATATTGTCTTTACTAATTATTATAATATACTTTATACTCGTATAAACCGTATAAAAATTTCAGATTAGATATTATATTAGAAATAAGCACTTTGATAAAGATCAATTTTTATTATAACTAATACGCCTTTTGTAGGACATAATTCACTGTTATAATTATAATTTTTTTTTTTGTCTTATAACATTATAAGACAAGAAAAAAATTATAAATATATATATAATAATATCTATGTAGATATGTTACATTTTTGTTCTAATAAATATAAAAATCCATTCACATTCACAATTTAGAAGCTATATGAATTAAACGTTACACTAAAATGGAAATCGAATAGGAAAAAATTGCATTATATTTCCATGGTTTTTATTTTATCAAATTTAACAATGTGAATGGATTTTTTCTTAGCTTTAATAAGGTGAAGTAGGATTAACTGGAAGGTTTATAAGTTTTTTAAAAACAAAACACTGTCCGAAGAAATGCGTTGGATTTAATTTAACCGTTACATTCCGAGATCTGTTCAATAAACAAAAGAACAACTGTTTTTCACCAACAAAGCCACAAAGCCTTGATTTTCAATGCCTTGGAGAAAAACTAAATCTAATATTTAATGAACTCAAACTCACATTTATTGTTTTAATTTAATATATTATTTGAGTTGAAATCATTTTATAAACTTGTTTAAAGCTACATTCAAATATAAGAAAATGCTCAACATTTGGCATCTGAACGATTTTTGTGTCATTTTAAGTTGCTATCAATTAGCATCGGAAATTAGGTAGGTCTTGGCAAAGTAGATTTAGCTTATCCTCAAATTAATCAAATATTTATTAAATTTTATAATTCAGTATAAAAATTCAACTCAAAAATATTTATTTTCGCTTTATAACGGCAAATCTTAAATAATAACGGCAATGCTTATATAAATACTACAAAAGTGTGTGTAAGATACATTTACCGTTTTTATAAAATTTCGAATGACATGAAAACTGAAACTAATAACACAGTAATAAAATAAAACTACATTAAAAAAAACTCTTCTCTATGAAAATTTCAAAATAATGAGGTGCGATACCTCAATTTAAGCTTAATTAATCACACCTTTAATTTCCCTTTCAAAGGTAAGATGATTTGCAACATGTTAATGATATGGTGTGTTCTGAAGCGCGTTTTTAATTAATTAACATTTTCTCAGAATAAGCAAGGTTAATGCCTATTTATACACCAAGCGACTTTATTAACGTTCTAATTAGCTACTTCACGTGTATGAGATGATGTTTACTTTAATAACTTTCCATTTTGAATTTGTGATGATGTAGCACACTGTGAACCTTTTTATCGTGTTGTAAATTATATATACAATGATTTAATTAATTATTTATAGACTTATTAGATATGCTTTAAAAAAATGGTGAAATAATGTGCAAAACTCTCAAATGTCGAACACGAAGTGTCACTTGATTATTCATCGTTCAAACATCACCTAAAAACATAGTATAACTATTAATTTGCGTTAATAGTTAATCTAAACTCTATTCAAAACTTATTCTAGTTCTGTTACAATCCCTAAATGTTTAGTATACAAAGTATTAATAGTTAGCCCTAAATAAACAATTACTATTGAAATGAAAAGTATGATGAATAACTACTAAATGTTGTAACATCTCTTATATAATAATTAAATTTATGAATCAATTCTTTGTTGTTTTCTTTATATTTTATGCTCACTTTCATCTCGTTCTCTGCAACTTTACAACAAATTTGTTTACTTATTGTTAACATTTACGTCAAGTTTTCTGAATTTCTATAACCATTTTATAATAAATGGCGTCAAGATTTCAGCGACAGATCGTGACTCATGTATGCGGTTTATTCCTAAGACATGATGTGAAATGCGTCGCTGAAGCTCTGGATTTTCTATTAATAAATTGAGGTTGAAACTTTTTCGTGATAATCACTAATGAAATAAAACTATTCAAATAGAATAATACAACAGTATGCACTTTCGTCTTTTCTTAAAATTATTAAAAGAATTTCTGAATATTCCTTGATAAATACGAGTATCTACAAACTAAGTACCTAGCAGATATCAAAAATTACACAATTTGAATTAGGGATGAATTAATTGCAATTTTAATGTCTGTCTGTCTGGATTAAAATACGTAACATAAATGTTTTCTTTTCATATTAATCTTTGTCGGTATTAATAGGATTTAATAGGGATATTGTATAATATAAAACATATAATATAATAATAACTAAATGACAAAGTAATGTTATGTATAAAAGAAATGAAAAATATGAAAATTCCTTTTAAATGACAGTACGTAATTTTCTCGGCTAATGCAAATTTTTTTTTTTTTTTTTTTTTTTTTTTTTTATGGTATAGGAGGGCAAACGAGCTGGCGGGTCACAGATGATTTGTGATCACCGCCGCCCATGAACTCTTGCAACATCCGAGGATTTACAGGAGCGTTGCCGGCCTTGAAGGTGGGAGTAAACGCCATTTTTGAAGGTACCCATGTCGTACCGATCTGGAAATACCGCCGAAGGGAGTTCGTTCCACATTCGAGTGGTACGAGGAAAAAATGTACTTGAGAACCGCACAGTGGTGGATCGCCACGCATCCAGGTGGTAGGGATGGTATTGGAGGCGATGGCGCGCTGTGCGGTGATGGAATTCGGCGGTAGGCATCAGATCGAATAGCTCTTCGGAACACTCCCCGTGGTAAATGCGGTAGAAGACGCACAGAGATGCAACGTCTCTACGCAATGCCAAAGAGTCCAGCCGTTCACAGAGCACCGGGTCCCCGACAATCCGAACGGCTCTCCGTTGTACGCGGTCAAATGGTAGAAGCTGATATTGGGGTGATCCGGACCAGAGATGAGAACAGTACTCCATGTGTGGCCGGACTTGCGCTTTGTAGAGCGCAAGTCTTTGGCCAGGATTGAAGTACTGCCTTGCTCTATTGATCACGCCCAATTTCATCGAGGCCAACTTGGCCTTGCTCTCCAGATGACCACGAAACCGACAGTCACTCGAAATGTCGAGACCCAGTATTCTGATACTTGGCGAGGCAATAAGGGGAGTGCTCTCGAATAGCGGTGATACGACAAATGGGGTTTTTTTAGTGGTAAACGCGCAAACCTGTGTCTTCTGGGGATTGAACTGAACGTGGTTCAGTTCCCCCCACTCAGAAACTATCCCTAAGGAAGTCTCTATAGAAGACACAAGTTTCTTTCGGCACTCGTCGACGTTTTCCCGAGAGAGACCTGCTCGGCCGGAATATACCGCATCCCCAGTACTGTCATCCGCATAACAATGTATGTTGGAGATATCCAACATATCATTGATGTGCAGGAGGAACAGAGTTGGGGATAGCACGCAGCCTTGGGGTACACCAGCGTTCACGGGCTTGGGGTCCGAGCAAAAACCGTCGAGAACGACCTGTATGCTCCGCCCAGTGAGGAAGCTGGTGATCCACTTGCATAAACTCTCGGGAAGCCCATAGGAAGGTAGCTTCGAAAGAAGCCCCTTGTGCCATACACGATCGAAGGCTTTCGCCATATCCAGACTAACTGCCAGACCCTCTCCCTTGCTTTCAATAACAGCTGCCCAACGGTGCGTAAGATATAAAAGAAGATCACCAGCCGATCGACCATGGCGAAAGCCATATTGCCGGTCATTGACCAACTGGTGATCCTCGAGGAAGGTTAGGAGCTGCTTATTGATGATACTCTCCATTACTTTGGAGAGTAGAGAGGTAATGGCGATAGGTCTGTAGTTAGCTGGGTCCGAGCTATCACCTTTTTTAGGGATCGGATGGACAAGGGCAAGCTTCCATGAGACCGGGACTACGCCTTTAAGGTAGGAGTACCGAAATAGACGCGTTAGCACTGGTGTCAACTCAGGGGCACATGTTCGTAGCACAACTGAAGAGATACCATCTGGCCCACTCGACTTATGAACTTCCAAGGAAAGGAGGGCTTTTCGGATGAGTTTTTGCCGAAAAACTATTTCCGGCATTAAGCTCGGGCACCGCGGGATGATAGGCGGTGTCTTCCCCTGGTCGTCCAAAGTCGAGTTTGAGGCAAAAAGAGTGCCCAAGAGATCGGCTTTCTCTTTTGCCGTGTAGGCCAGAGAGTCGTTCCCAGTGTGCAATGGCGGTAGGGATGGCTGACAAAAGTTTCCCAGCGTGGCTTTAGACAGCGCCCAGAACTTGCGCGTGCCAGGCGGGTACTTTGCCAGCTGCTCCCCAATTTTGACGACATGCTTGAACTTTGCTCTAGCAATTTTCCGTTTGAAGAATCTGGAGGCACGATTATATTTCCTCTTCAGAACTCTAGAGTTCGGATCCTTAGTGACTAACGCATTAGCCCAAGCTTGATAAGCCTGCCGTTTGCCAGCTGCTGCAGCCCTGACAGACGCATCAAACCAAGGCCGCGATCTGCCACCAAGTGGTACCACAGAGCTTGGTACAAATAGTTCCATGCCCTGAAGTACCACATCAGCTACAGCCGCAGCGCAGTCACTAGGATCATTGGAAGAGAAACAAATCGGCCCCCATGGGTAGGATGCAAAAAAGGACCGCATTCCATCCCAATCCGCTGACTTGTAGTGCCAAACGCGTCGAGTCGCAGGTCTTGTGCGAGCTGGGCGTTCAATGGGCACTACACTCCGTACCAAGCAATGATCAGAGGACCCTAAGGGAGCCTCGACAGTGACTTGGTACTTTCCGGGATGTGTAGTCAGCAGAAGATCCAACAAAGAGGGCATATGGCTGTCCACGTCCGGTAGACGAGTGTGCGTCTTTACCAGCTGGGACAGACCATTTGCCAGAGCAAAGTCTAACACAGATCTCCCCGCGCAGTCGGTGGCACGTGACCCTAGCCAATCGGCATGGTGCGCATTGAAGTCCCCGAGGACTACGACTTCGGCGGAGGGAATCTGTGAAAGCAGATCGTCAATCTTCGCCTGAACATGGCCCAAGAGTTGAACCGTTTCTGCATTACCACTATGGGACCTGTAGAGGCACGCGTAGACTCTGACATGGTCGTCCATGTCCACGCGCAGCCAGAGTACAGACAGGTCCCGACCTTCAAAAACCTGAAGGCGACGGTAGCAGATATCCTCCCTTACGAACACAGATACCCCGGCGTGTGGTATAAAATGGTGTTCTAGTTTATACCCGGGGTATGACAGGTACGCTGTGTCGCTAGGTTGAGATATCTGCGTCTCCGTCAGAAACAACAAAGCCGGCTGCGCCGTCTCTAGGTGATAGTGGACGGCGTTCAAGTTGGAATGAAGTCCCCGGATGTTGCAAAAGTCCACATTTAGAGTGGGTCGGGGTGCCGCTGCGTTGACTCGTCGTTTGCCCTCAAAAAACACAAAAGGCGATACTTTGCCCGCCCCAGATACGACGGGCAGCCCGAGCAAAATCCGAGAATCATTTCCCCGATTTTTAAATTTATGGCACATGAGTTACAATTAAAATATTTAATTAGCGTTAGATAGCTTTCAATTAAAAGAATAATCGAGTCATTTTATTTTTGACAATCTTTTAGTCTTAGATTAGGAGAATAATGTGGAAGAGACATACTTTTTATCAATCAATTAATATGATTTTTGTTTGCTGTAACCTAAATTACTAACATTCATAGTTTTAAAATGACATTTTATTTATCTAAACTATAACGAAAAAGACTACAAGTATATGTCAGAAGGACACGGACAAATCGTCGTTATAATTATTATTTATATTTCTAATTGAAAATATAATGGAAAATCTGCTGACTTTAATAAATGACAATTAACAAATACCAAGATGCAAAAACCCAATTAAATATATATAGAGCGGGAAGTTCTTTTAAATTATGTAATATAATATTACATAATTATAATTAGCTTACTAATTATGAATTAACATGATTAACTCAGCACAGTAAGTACAGAAATGAATATCTATATTATGTTGATTCAATAAGCGTGCTTGAAATATAATATGTCTAATATTGAAGATAGGAGTATTTTTTGCCAATAAAAAATCTCGCTCAGACAGATAATAAAATTGCACTCAGCACAATCTCTTAGTCCATATGTAAGGGAATGAACTTAATATTTCTCGATATTTGTGGCCTTAAAGTCTTCATATCGTCGCCGACGTGCCGGGAATTAAAAATTGAAGTGCTTTTACAATATAAAACAAATCGTATATAAAGAGGTTCATAGCAAGACAAAAATTTTATCTTTGATACAATATAAAATAGTATAAAAAATTTGGTATCATAAAATCCAGAGATGAAAAGCATAACTAGAATCTTTATTTCATTTCTTGACTTTCAGAACGATGATTTGAATAAGCAAAATACACTACATTACCCAAGTGACTTACCCCGTAAATGTTGAATTGTAATACTAAAGTTTCACGTGAATTGTAAAAGGCCTTGTATCGGCACCGTGCACTTGAAAGGAACATTAAGTAGCTTTTGCAAAGAATTTATTTATGACGTGACATATCCGAGACTGCTTTTACGCGTACATGCCTCCTCATGTTTATTCTGTGGTTGGCTTTACATCCCTGTAATGGATTTATTTCATAAATATAAATATATTTATGAAAGTTTAGTTTTTCTATCATATAAAACAACTTCTTTTGATCATCTCAAATATTATATTTAATTATGTTATTATCTCGAATATTACATTAATATGAAAAAAGGTATTTTTTCTTATTAATAGTACATTAAAAGTAACAAATTATTTAATAAATATAAATAAGTAAATAATAGTATAATTAATATTTAAAACTTTTAGATTGTACCATAATTAATATTGCCATTGACAACCACTAGACTGTTATGATCTAGATTTAGATATTATATAATTAATTATAACATAAACCAAAAATATAAAGAATAGAAAAAAACATGAATTTTCCTTTTAAGAACAACTAACAAAAAAAAATTGCTTTAAGAATTTACGATATCTACTATGCAATACATTATTTAGTGAGAATATTTAAGTTAAAAAAATATGTAGACAGTAATATTATATAACATTTGATAACATAATATTTATCCACTATACCCGTGTCTACATTTGTATATAGTCATATACGTATATATAGTTTTTTTTATATCTTTATTATTCTGAAAATCTAAATCGATTATAAAACACTATAATCCTTTAAATGTTTTTGTTAAAGGTCAATGGGCAAATTGTATGAGAAAAAAACCCATGGCGGACAGAAATGAAATTGTGAGATTATATTGATAAAAGCCTCTAGTTTATTATGGTAAGGGTCGCTATGTTGTGGGTTGTGGGAATTTCGAAAAAAAACATTTCATGTTTTAAATTATTTATTCAGCGTGATCAATATCAATCGTGATTTGATCTAAAAATCCGGCAGGGGCATTGATTTGCTGTTGGTGCCTAGCCCAAGATAAAAAATAAACAATACTGGCAAAATGCTCGCAGCTCCCGACGGTACGGCGGCCGTGTATACACGAACAATAGTAGTCTACAAAACTTTGTCTTCCTTGTCTCGCTGGGTTTATTAAAATATATGTACAGTATTGTCGCGCTCTGACATGTCGCGACTGGATTCGTCCTCATATCAATATATTATTGTTAATTAAGCCTAGGTGTCGGTAGAGTTCGATTAAGTAGACACCATTTGGTCTCATGTGTTCATGGCAATACGACCTGGCCAGTCTTAAATGATAACTGTCTAAAGTGAATAATATTAATTCTTCGTAGGTTCGTTGTGGGAAATCTCTTAGATCTGGATTGTTTCCATCTAATGGCATAAATGCAACTCTTTGTCGATTTATATTATTTTCAATGACATATTGTGCCAGTTGATTTTCTCTATTCATGTTGTCGTTTATAATGTTAATAAACTGCTCGACGTATACACTATCTTCATACAGACGCCTAATAGTGTTTATAATTGCTGCCGTGATTTTTAAGTCTGCCATCATATTTCGCATTGCTACATTAAAATCAGCACGTCGAAATATTTTGTAATCTTTTTTAAAACGGCCATTTAGGGCCTCAATTACCCATCGACACATTGTTATTAATCGTGACTTATTGGCATCTATCGTTGTCAATTGTTCTCGTCTTGCTCTGGAAGGTAGCATATGTAGAACATAACCACATTCTTCAATTAAAGGAATTGCATCGCGAAATCCACGATCCAGTATAAAAACGTCGTTAACTCTTAAAAACCAATGCCAAGGGGATGCTTCATTCTGTAACAGATGACGAACGATTGAGGCATCTGACGTGGTCGCTGGATATGGCCCCACAACATCTATTATATAGCCATCGGTGCAACCACCCAAAAAAAAGATATAACTAAGTTTTGGAATTTGTGAAGACTATATGTTTTTCTTTGAAATAAAAAATTGGCACTTTTTTGTACATATAAGTACGTGCCGTCCATCACGAAAATTCCATTTTCATTTTGGTTACCACCAAAAATATGATTCGGGATCGAAAGATTTCTGGCAATTACATCATCTCGAGTTACGTGATTCAAGCCCAGATGCTGTGGCATGAAATCTTCAGTTAAGCACTGTCTTGCTATTTGCAGCTTTCCCTCAAATATTCGTCTGGACATACTGAATTTTGATGCCAATCGCTCATCTGATTCACCGGTTCTTATTTTTACTAAATAAACCCCTAAAACGGTGGCAGGAAATTCAGATCTGACACGAAGAGATGGAGTTTGGTGTAAAATAGTATTAAACTGAATTTTAGTCAAAGACGTCCAAAAATGCAGCTCGTCGTCATCATCATATTTTCAAAATTAAAAAAGTTTTGACGCTCGTATCCCCATTTGTACAGATTTATTAGGTCTAGCACGTGTGCACTATTAAAGTTTTCGTGTGTTATTTGATCATTCAAAAGCAGGTCCCAATCATTTGTCATTATATGAGGCTGGCATGCTCGCGCTAGATCAGGTACATATAAATTATGATTATGAAGACGACAAAATCTGGCATATAATGGTACACCTCGTGTTGCAATGTTCCTGCAGTTTTGAAATATGAAGCGTCGTGCAGTGTTCGATGCTCGTAAATATCCAGGAATAGTTAGTAAATCTTGACCTTCGACTGCTGTTCCTTGATCAAGTTGATCTTGTGCATTTTGATTGTGCACAGCGCGATCAAATCTTTGCCAGCATGGATGATATATTGATCTTTTACCATCAAAAGGAATCTAAAATAAGTTAAAATATAACAATGATTAATGCTTATCATCAACCAGACTGCTTTTTCACAATATAGCTATCCGCTGCCAACTACATAAGGACATAGGGAAGGTAAGGTAAGGGAAGATTTTGTATTATTATTACAAATCACAACTAAAAACGACGAAGGATTGTAATAAAACATTAAACAAAGGAAACAATGCGCACGTGCAAAAAGCGATACTCGACTATGTGCGAGAGAGAGGGAATGAACATACCTGCCGATTTCATCACATGGGGCATACAATTCGGCAAAATCCTTTTGTACCTATTTAATAGAACAATAACTAACATTACTATATAACTATTCACTAACAATGAAGTGTACATAGGCAAGATTTTCGTCTTGTCATTTGAATCATATAACAAAGTAGAAATACTGACAAAAACCCACATCTATAGTATTAAAGGTTTTTGGATAAAAGCGGGGGCAACACTCTGAAGACTATTTTATACTCACGCTGGTCGCCAACTTAAATAAAACGATGTCTTTATTTGTTTAAGTAAAATACGTATGTATTTAAGATAGACAAATAAAGCATACTAGGAACCGCCAACCGTGCGCGGCGGGTGTTGAGCTGAGCCCCTCTCCTTTCATATGAATATTTTTGATTTAGCTTCTCGCCATATCCCTTGCGGGGTAGTCAGAGATGACGGAGCGCCAAACGCTACGGTCCCTGCATACCTCTTTCGCCTCGGCAACAGACATCAACCTCTTCATACATGCTCTCCGGGGGGTCCTCATGCTTTTTACGTGACCTTCCTCCAGTATAATAGATACTGTGTTTACGAAGGTCACTCGTGGTCTCCCACTTTCTCTTTTACCGCTCACTTTTCCTGTATAAATCTTTTTTAACATTCTTTCATCACTCATTCGTTCGACGTGCCCAAACCACCTGAGCACGCTCTTCTTCATTCTCACCGTCACATCCTCGCTAGTACCTGCCATTCTGTGGATCTCTTCATTGCCGATTCGGTCAGCTAGACTGACTCCGCATATTCTGCGAAAAGATCGCATCTCCACAGCATTCATCTTTCTTACATTCTTCTTCAGTGTTACCCACGTTTGGCTGTCTTATAACAGCGTCGGCAGCAAAACCGCATTGTGTAGAGCCAAACGTGCAGCTTTGCTGACGTTTCGCCGTCTGAACAATGCAGCCAAAGCACCGTTGACTCTGTTATCGGCAGCAATACGCTTTTTCACATCCATTTCGTATCTTCCGTCTCTGCTAAACATACTTACTTTTACATACTTTCTTCATTCACTTGTTCTATTACCTTACCGTTCACGTTGATCTTACATTCTGTTATTTCTTCATTTCTTTCAAATATCAGAACCTTCGTGTTATCTGCATTAAGGTTTAGACAATTATTTTCACACGCATCGTTCAAAGTGGTGACCAATGCCTGCAATCGCATTCTGGTGATGCAATGAGCACTGCAGCATCTGCATATAGCAAGCAATTGACCTTAAGGTCACCTACTTTCACTCCCATGTCACTGTCTTTCACGCTTTGGAGATAACTATCCAAGTTCAAATTAAACAACCAAGCTGACATAGCGCAACCTTGCTTAACACCCGATTGGATGTCAAACCAGCGCGAAATGCCAGCTCCTTCTCGCACACAGGCTGAGTATTCTCTGTAAAGAGACTTTACAGCCTGTAACAAGGGTCCGTTCTTATTGTATCGAGGCAGTATCTCCCATAATTTCTTTCTCACAATCCTGTCAAACACCTTTTCCAAATCCACAAAAGCACAGAAAACCTTTTGGTTTAGGGCCAAAAACTTTTCCGTGATCATGCAGAGAAAAATTATCTGATTTATACACCCTCTTCCAGGTCTAAAACCTCCTTGGGCCTCCTACAACAGCCTTTCAGATTTCACCATCGGCTACATCCGGACCCAGCATTTACTGGTACTCAAAGCCAAGGCGTCCTCACATTCATACGTCTCCTTGTAGAATTCCGCCCACCACTGCAAAACGTGTGCTTGATCCGTTGAAATTTGACCGCTCTTCGAAAGCGCACCTTTCATTCTATAGGTTACCGAACAACCCCGGGAATCACTAACTTCTCGCCAGAAAAGCTTCGTGTTTTCCCGGAAATTGTTCGTCAATCTGTCATCCCTTTCTCTCTCAGAATTTTCACGCTTCATCTTTATAAGTGCTTTCGTTTTGTGCTTTTGCAGCTTGTACGCTCTTTTTCTTGTCTCTCTCATACTTTTATCCTTACCAGAGGCTTTATAATCGAGCCATGCTTTTTTCTTTAATTCTACAGCATCTTTCACTTGATCATCCCACCATTCATCGCGATTCTTACTAAAACTTCTTTTCCTCTTACCACATACTTCTGTCGCTACTTTCACCATACCATTCCTAAGGTTCTGCCAGCATACTTCAACACTTTCATTTCCAGAATCACAGCTTTCAAGCTTCTTGGAAACCCTTTCTTGATATTCCTCTCTGATCGGTGGAGCTTGAAGCTTCCAGCTTCTTATGCGATAAACCGACGCCAAGCTAGAGCACGTCGTGCGGCTGCGCCAACCTGCAAACAGACCTCTTATTCTAGCAACGACTAGATAATGGTCCGTTCCCAGATCAACACCCCTGAATACTCGCGTGTTCATAACTTGACTTCGAATACGCTGATCCACTAGGAATAAATCAATCATACTTCTTTCATCCATCCCATGTGTACATGTGAATTAGTTTGTGACCAAACATCGTGTTTGCCACAAACAAATTTTTCTCCTTACAAAATTCCAAAATAAGCTTTCCAGCCTCATTTATTCTCCTATCACCGTATTTGCCTAGCACGCTTTCTTAACCACTTCGCGTGGTTCCAACCCCTCCATTCATATCTCCACAAACTATCAACTTTTCATTATCTCTGACACTACTTATAACATTCCTGACACTCTACCAAAACTTCTCGAGCTCGCTTATTTGACCTGAGGCATACACGGCTAACAAGAATACACTTGTTATCCCCAGCTTAAAGCGAACCCAAAGAAGCCTGGGTTTGATCGCCCTGTATTCTACCATTGCATTAACCGTTCGAGAAGACAACAACACGCCTACCACCTTGGCAACCTCGCTCACCCTCTGGAACCCCAGCCCAGAAAGCGACCCGGTTGCCAGGCAAATCGGTCGCATCATTGCCTTTTCGCTTGGTCTCAGACACACAAATAACATCCAGATCTTTATCATCCATCACATCTAATAATTCATTTATCTTCTGTTCCATTCCTCCTCTTACATTCCACGTAGCTATTTGTAGCTCCGTCCTCCACCTCCCGTCGTTCGGAACATAGCGTGTTGATTGGCGGTCCCCAACGCCGCATTCGTTCATTTTATTCATCTGAATAGCTACAGGAAATATCGATTTATTAGGACTACAGTTACGAAACCGCACTGACTCTTTTATAAATATTAAAATGAAAAGATAACTTGACTGGAAGATAATAACAATGACGTAAAAGTTTTCTTTAATTTGTTGATTAAACACACAATTGGAGGAATTATGAATCACATTATTTGTTATAATTAAAAGTGGAACATGTATAACAATTAAAAATAACCGTTGAAGTTATAAGAATTACGAGTAGCAGTCAAACACGTCACTAAAACGTACAAAAGAATGCTCTTGTGAGGGGTCTTGGTGCAATATCTATTAATTATATTTTGTATATGCCTTATACGCCTGTCACAATTATTATAGCAAAGTAATGTTATAAAGAATTGCTAAGTTAAAAAAATATATATTGATCTATGGGACACTTTTTGACCATTTAATCAAAATCTACATTCACGAATGTCACCAAAGAACTGCTAAACGAGTGAAACACTTTCTTGAATGCATATGCAAAATTTTAAAGCTCTAGCTCAAATGGCTTAGGAGGAGTAGGCGAACAACGAAACACACTTTTGACCAGTAAGTTGACAATTAATACAACACTTACCTCGCGTGGTATTATTTCTTGTAGCAATAACACTGCGTGATTCCGATAATTTTCGAAAAACAATTCGGTAAGTACTCGTATGTGTTTTCTCCGACGTAACACGGTTCTGTTACATGTAACACAATTATTACGTCTATCCATATCAAAGGCAAATAATCAGGTCCAGTAAATCTGCTTCTGTAGTCGACAAAATATAACCGGTAAACGCACAGATCACCACGAAAGACAACGAAGGACTGCAAAGTGTAACATACCGGAGGAAACAATGCGTTAGCGCAACGAGTGAAACGTCATTATGTGTGTGAAAGAGAGAGAACGAAGATTTACCTGCCGTTATGACCACGTGTGGCGTCTTTCCTCAGATTTTTTTGTAGTTTATTAACAGAACGATAGCATATCCAGTAGACTCTAAAAATACGACATTTTAACAATATGTTTTAGGTTTAATCTTTTTTTCTCCCATGGATTCCAAATAAAGTAACATCATATAATATTAAGGGAAAATATACACTTTCATTTTATACCATTTTCATTAATGTCCGCGACCGGGTCGGATTGTGCCCAATGACCTTTATATTTCCATAACTTATAATAATAGTAAGCTTTATGTGGAGTAACTAGCTGTTGGCGAGACCCATTGTGTGTAAATCGTAGACTTTATATTATTTTGATGTATACACCAAAATTTCATCGAAATCTGTGCAGTAGATTATTCGTTATAGAGTAACAAACATATATTTATACATCTATACAATCTTTAGCAGTTATAACGTTAGTTGGATAGATTAGTAATAGATTATTAAGTTTAATATATAATAGTAATATATTTAGAGCAGAATCATTAGGCTTTGCCATACCTAGATATCCGATAATTGAAAAAGTTACTTTTTTATTAAATTAGTATATGTAAGATAATTTTTGACTTGTATATTTATCTTATTATTATTTTAGTATGAGCAGCAGAATTATATTTTTGTAATACAAAATGACGATTTTAGAACTGTGAAGTGAACCTTGGAGGAGCTTGTCTAGTTCTAAATGGTATAAGTAGCACTAGGTAATATTCATAGGTATGATTTTATAATACTAATGACTATGTTAACGAAAAAGATGTCTAGCAATAATCAATTTTGTTAATCAATTGTTGAATGTAGATAGAAAGAAGATGATATATTATTTTATATATGGAAGAAATGAAGAACATACCGTAAGAATTTCTTTACATGCATGTGATATTCACAAAAGCCTTTTAAGAAAATAGTATGTAACCCTAACAAAAAAAACTTAAACATGTTATTGGCAGTAAAAGGGTCAATGTTGACTTCTTATCTGCTTTGTCACGTATATATAAGATGTATGTTACGTATATCTCCGTCGACTAATGTAGAGAAATCCTCTGAAACCGTAGCGCATAAAGACGGACCAATTTTTGCCTAATAACTTTCTATAATACATTAAAAAATAAAATCAGTAAAGTGATGTAATTCTGATATAAGAGGATTTGGATTAGATTTAACTTAAATAGCTTCTTCTTTCTTTTGTTTATAATCGACACGTTTATCCAAGTCAGGCATCCTTCGAGTCCAGCAAGTTTCAAGCCCAGTTATGTTTGCTGTAATTGAGTATATAATATGCAATCAAAATTCGAAAATGTTCTTGTAACTTTGGAACATTTAAAATTATAAATGTATACCGTTTTTGCCGTCCATTTAATAATACATTTTTAAAAGGGCTACAAGCAAATAAAAAGCTTCTAATGTTTATAATGGGGCTCTTATCTTCAGTCAATTACTTCGGTTTAAGCTAAAAATTATTTCTTTTTATTGTTTATCAGAATTCAAAGAATTTTCTTTTAATTTATATACTTATTTAACTTCATGCCATATCCCTTGTGGGGTAGCCAGAGACGACGGAGCGCCAAACGCTACGGTCCCTGCATACCTCACATGCACCGACATCAACCTCTTCATGCATATCCTCCGAGGGGTCCTTATGCTTTTTATGTGACCTTCCTCCAGTTTCATAGCTACTGTGTTTTCGAAAGTCACTCGAGGCCTCCCCCTGTCTCTCTTACCGCTCACTTTTCCTGTATAAATCTTTTTTACTATTTTTTCATCACTCATTCGTTTGACGTGCCCAAACCAACTGAGCACGTTCTTCTTCATTCTCACCCTGACATCTTCGCTACTACCTACCATTCTGTGGATCTCTTCATTGCGGATTCGGTCAGCTAGACTGACTCCGCAAATTCTGCGAAGAGATCGCATCTCCACAGCATTCATCTTTTGTATTAACTACGTTTGGCTGCCGTATAACAGCGTCGGCAGCAAAACCGCATTGTGTACAGCCAAACGTGCAGCTATGCTGATGTTTCGGCGTCTCATCAATGCAGTCAAAGGAACGTTGACTCTGTTACCGGCAGCAATACGCCTTTCCACATCCATTTCATATCTTCCGTCTCTGCTAAACATACTTCCCAAATATACCACTTCATTCACTTGTTCTATTATCTTACCATTCACGTTGATCTTATATCCTGTTCTTTCTTCATTTCTTTCAAATATCAGAACCTTCGTTTTATCTACATTGAGGTTTAGACCTGCAGATCGCATTCTGATGATGCAATAAGCACTGCATCATCTGCATATTGCAAGCAATTGACCTTAAGGTCACCTACTTTCACTCCCATGTCACTGTCTTTCACGCCTGTGAGACAACTATCCAAATACAAATTAAACAACCAAGCTGACATAGCGCAACCTTGCTTTACACCCGATTGGATGTCAAACCAGGGTGACATGTCAGCTCCTACTCGCACACAGGCTGAGCGATCTCTGTAAAGAGACTTTTCAGTCTGTAGCAAGGGTCCGCTCACATTGTATCGGGGCAGTATCTCCCATAATTTCATTCTCACAACCCTGTCAAACGCCTTTTCCAAATTCACAAAAGCACAGAAAACCTTTTGGTGTAGGGCAAAAACTTTTCCGTGATCATGCGGAGGGAAAAGATCCTATCTATACACCCTCTTTCAGGTCTAAAACCTCCTTGGGCCTCCCACAACAGCCTTTCAGATCTCTCTTGCATTCTTCTCGCTAATATTTTAGCATAAACTTTACCACCCAAGCTAATCAAACTGATAGCCCTATAGCTGGCACAGTCTATCTGTGAACCTTTGCCTTTATACAAAGGTACGATGACTGCACCTCGCCAATTGCCTGGGACCTCCCCTGATTTCCAGCATAAATTGTACAAAAACCAGAACAAGTCCTAAACGCGTGGCTCACCATATTTGATCATCTTGGCAGTAATTTCATCTGCTCCCGCAGCCTTACCTTACATTTCAGACTTTGCATTTCAGACTTTGAATCGCGCTCTCCACTTCTTCCAAACTGATTTCACCATCGGCTAAATCCGGATTCAGCGTTTCGCTGGTACTCAAGGCCAAGGCGTCCTCACATTCATACGTCTCGTAGAATTCCGACCACCGCTGCAAAACGTGTTCTTGCTGTGTTAAAATTTCACTGTTCTTCGACAGCACCCCTTCCATTCTACAGGTTACTGAATAACCTCGGGAATCACTAACTTCTCGCCAGAAAAGCTTCGTGTTTTCCCGGAAGTAGTTTGTCAACCTTCAACTTTACTTTCATACCCTTTCTTGATATTCCTCTATGATCGGTGGATCTTGAAGCTTCCAGCTTCTTATGCGATAATTCGACTCCAAGTTTGGACACGTCATGCGGCTGCACCAACCTGCAAACAGACCTCTTATTCTAGCAACGACTAGATAATGGTCCGTTCCCAGATTAGCACCCCTGAACACTTGCGTTTCCATAACTTGTTTCGAATACGCTGATCCACTAGGAATAAATCAATCATACTTCTTTCTTCCGCTCGCTCCCATGTGTACATGTGAATGTGTTTGTGATCAAACATCGTGTTTGCCACAAACAAATTTCTCTCCTTACAAAATTCCAAAATAAGTTTTCCAGCCTCATTTACTATCTTATCACCTTACTTCGCGCGTTTCCAACCCATCCATTAACATCTCCACATACTATCAACTTTTCATTACCTTTGACACTACTTAGAACATCCCTGACACTCTACCAAAACTCCTCGAGCTCGCTCACTGGAGCTGAGGATACTGGCGCATAAACCTTGGCCTTGAAGTTAATCATTTTCAAGTTTCTTTATTATTTTATGATAACAAGAATTCATTATACTAGATAATGTCACTTAATCACCACAGTTTCATGTTTTTAAAAAGTATTATATTGCTAAGTCACAAAATTACATTAAAAAAATATAAAACAAGTCTGAAAATATATATGATATTTCCAGAAACACATAAACATTATTTATACAATGAAATATGATATGGTAATTATATGCAAATTGTACAATTGAGAATTTCAATTAAAACACTTAGCTCAGTGTTATATTATATTCTTCTAGCGTAATTTTAAAACTTCTTGTATTATTTATGTCAAATCTATGACTGCTTATTTGCGCCGAAATAGCTGAGTGACTTGGGCGTTCATTATAAATTTAATCTTAACGATCCATCAGTGAAATTTTGGCGGAAAATATAAATTTCATGTGTTTTGCACATCATCCAAAAGTTTTCGTTAATCAATTTCATCAAAATTAGCGTCAATCTAACGTTTTATTTAGTTTTAATAATTATTTATTCTATCATATCATTATGTCATCGAATATATTATATACTATTTATAATCTTATTATTCCGTAATTCTGTTTTATCTGAGTACTTTTAATATTACCTAATAGTTATTGAATTGGTTATAATTACTTAATCGTTAATAAATTGATTTTAATATTATCTAATCATTTATAAATATGTTTTAATCAACTTAAAACAAATTCGTTAACGTCATCATCTTTGGCTAAACAATGTTTTATCAGGACTCCCTTTTGCTAAAATACTAAAGTTCTTAAAGCACGGTTAAAGATTTTTATTATTATATCTAGAGGGTTGTGGATAGTCTGCGGACAAATGGTTGAGACAAGTCAAAACTTCAATAAAGTATTACCTGAACAATGACACTAGGGATGAATGGATGGTTAGTAATTCGAACTTTGTTTGAGATGAAAACCACTGACTCGTATAACAACTAACAAGGACGTAATGGTTCAGGATATTGCTATTTAATCTTTAGATGTATTAAAGCTCAATATTAAAAAATGGCAGGTATTTGTTATGTCAGGAACAATTTCAATTATTTATCTTTAATTCATACAATTGTATTGTTAAGAAAAATAAAAAATTTGATAAACTACAACATTATAAGCAAAAATTGTATTTATCTTAAGGACTTTTAGAAACTCATTTTGTTTCTCAGTAGAATATTTTTAGGAATTACAAAAACTTATTAATATTTTATTGTAAATGTTTTCATAAAATTTAAATAGGAGTAAAATATAAACGTCACATAAACCAAAATATGCTTTAATTCAAATGGCTTGCTTGTTTCTGAAACGCTCCAGGCCTGTACCCCAGCAACCCAACTAAGAATAAGGTCACTGTTTTGATAAAAAAATATTTATGTTTGCTAATATTATCGCATAAAGTGGGGACAAACAACATTTTTTACACGTAATGGATGCTAAATATTTCAACTTGTTCCCTTTTTAGGCGACATTTTATTTACAGATAAACAGTCTTGTCGGAGTTAGTTAAGAAAAAGGCTTTCAACTCTACATAAAATATGTATGTTCTGTGGTGTCTAGATTACAATATCTTTCTTTCCTCTAAATTGTGATTTAAATAAACATACATTTATTTTTTTGGAACATTCATCAATTTAATTCAGAGAAGAATATACGTTACGCATATAATGTAAGTGATACTTTGTATGCATGAGTATAACTATATAACTGTAACGAAACTTTTCACATAATGACAAATATATAATAGCAGCATGATTAAAAATATAAAGATACACAACACTAAGTTGTGTAGACATTGCTTTAATATCACTTTGAGGTAGATCTATCTCTATCTTACCTTGTGTCACACCATTTCCGATTTATTATATAAGCAAAAATTTATTTTATTTACATAAAGGTTAAGCTAAGCATTTTGATTACATAATGTTTAGCTTAACCTTTATGTAAATACAAAAGTACAAAAATTAATCATTAATATTAATTAATGTATATTTTTGTACTTTATTTGCAACTTATATAATAAAATTTAATAGTAATCTTTCTGATATTAAGATAAAATAAATAAAGATTTTCAAACTAATGTCATTAAATAAGTATGTGATCCTAATAATTATTACTATTACTAATTATGAAACTATTATTTTCTGTGTCATTTCAAATCTGGGTGTATTTCGTCTCTTAATATTAGCAATGTGTGGCTGTCACGCTGTAATCCGACGTACCAAAAGTTTGTGTCATGGATTACCTTTGTCGCTTCGTCTATACACGGTTAGTAAATAGAAAACCAGAGTATACAAAGGATTCTGGAGATTAAAAGACACTTAAATGTAGTATGAATAAAATATTTGAAAAACTTGTAATGTAAGACACAGCTTAACTGACTTTTGTATTTAAAAGGATGGAATAAGTTTTTTTATCTTTATGAATACTTTTTTTGTAGATAATTTAAGATTACATATTTAACATCAAAATAAAATACTGTTTTAACTGTGGATAAAAAATTTAATGGTGACAGATTTTATTTGGATAAAAGTAAGATCTCAATAATAGTGGATCATCTGAATCATCGGTAGAAACTTATTATAGCTTTATCCTGAGTTAGGACTCCATTGATCCAATATATAACAAAGATATTCACATAAACCCTTCTTATACTATATTTAATTCACAGCACATAAAGAAAAGAAACCAAGAAAAACCAAGCCTGCCTAGGAAATACATTTGGTAACACAATTTAAAATGCAACGTGCATATTTGAACGATATATTTTGTGTTTGCAGAATGCGGTAAAAATTGAGAAAGTAAGGAAATAAAAACAATAAAAAAAATAACTGGTTTCTATTCAAAATATCATAGGGATGTAATTAATAAATAAAATAAATCTTTGCAGATTACATTCATTCTGTAATGATAATAGTAACATTTCTATTATATCATCGAAATATAATATAATATATTATATTAATCCTGGTTGGATTCCGAGAATATTATACAACGTAAAGTGACATAGGCATGTAATTGAATAGCTTTTAGAAGACATGTCCACCGCTTAGAAAATACATTACAGAAAAATCTGTATCAACTATATTATATTATATATTTTACACGACTTACGGTTTGAATTTCTAAATCTTAAAAGTACAAAATAGACATATTATTAAATGTATAATTTAGTTTATTTATCATAAGATAGATCATAAATTGTTTTTAAATAGTTAACTTGTACGACACCGGTAAGTGTTACATTAAATTATAATTACCCTCTGCTTACACATGTTTAAAGACGTACCTATTTCAATTGAAGTTTCGTTATATGCTTTTTATTACTAGGTCTATAAAACTTACTGTACACTAACATTGAGATTTCACAATTATGGACAAAGTTTTATGTTTTGGCAGACCTAAAACTTACGTTAAATGTCGTGAATTTAAGACTTTTATTTCATCTTCAAATATTATGTTTTAAATCCCAATAAAAACTATAAATATTGGATTTTAACGGCTCTTATTTATTTTTACTAACTTAAAACCTTGTTTTATGATAATTATGACACTGTTAACTTGAAATATTCTGTTAATTCCATTCATAAGTATAACATTATATATATTCAAATATATAATAAAATTATAACTAGCAATTTCTTTTCATGGAGTATTTTTTGATAACGAAAGTGATACGTGTAGATAACCTAACTCAACGTAGAATAATTAACGGTTGACAATGATTGTCAACCGTTAATTATTCTAAAATTGTGCTTAAGTAAACTTCTCAAATATCTTTAAATCAAATTAATATTTCGCTATTAACATTAAAAATAACAAAGAATCGCAGAATTTTTCGTTAATCTTGATAGATTTTCGAATTCACAGTGAAAATTTGTGAAAGAAGTTATTGATAAATATGAGGATCGTTATTTAATTATTGTGACTGATAAAAAAAAATTAAATCCAAAAAACAAAATAATTACTAATTGGGCAGTTCTTACATACAGACTGAGTATTATACTGAGTATCTATACTATTTGATGTTCTGATCGCATTATAATCAAACCACTGAACTTTTATCAGTTCAATAACTACTAATTTTTGATGAACTTCAGTCACTCTGATGAAACAAAGTTTAATATATGCGCATTTTTTTTCTTATTTGGAAGTAACTATTACATAAATATCAATAACTCAAAATATACGTTACTAATCTTATAGAAAATACTAACTAATATTATTTGAATAATATTTCATACTTTTTATTTAATATACATACCATCAAAATCCAATGTGCAATAAACATAAAAAAAAAATGACCTAACTCTGTATAAAATACATATTTATTTATTAGATTTTTATATATCCTATTAAGAAAAACATACAGATTATTATTATTATCTTGCGGTATTAAATATCGTTCTTTTATAAAAATCCAAACAGAAGTAACCAAAACCACATTCATATATGATATAAAGAATGAGGTGCTATTATTTCATTTATGAAAAGGCCCGTCGATTTTCTGGTTTATTGGAAGGAGAGGGATTTTTATTATATCTTTACCAATATTTTGGTGGAAGGTTTCGGAGCCACGCTATTAAGAGCGCGGTACTGTTACATAAGGAATTACTTTGTCTGTTCTGGCTATATTTATTTGGAATCGAAAAAAAGTACAATTTTTTAAGAGACATATTTTAGTATTAAATTAATTTTTATGTTAATAGTGATTAACCATAGGATTACTAAATTAACAATTAGCGTTGCATTGCAAATAGCAAAATTTAGTCTACATACCAATTAAACGGTTATGCTATAGTAATTATTGGTGGTAAATAATTAGTGTAATTTTAATTGTGTGAGTAGTAAATGAAGTTACCAAAATAAGCTCTGAGGTGTTGGATGATTCGGCTATAGATAATAAATATAGCGTTAAAGACGTACATAGTATGACAAATAGTGATATAATTAGTAAGCCCACCATTATGATTCAAAATGATTATTTTGTTTTTTTTCTGTTTAGGTCAAGGTTTTTAAATAATGAATTAAATAATGTATGTAATATGTGATCCCCTGGAATTAGTTACCAGTAAACTTTAGAAAAAAATACCATTTTTAATTTGACTACAACTAGTGCTATTGCACTTGAGGATGGTCTCTAAGAGCACTCCTCTCAATACCACTCTTTAAGAGCACTCCTCAATATCTCGGTAAGTATCAGAATATTATATTGCGCGATTGTCAGTTTAGTGGTCATCTGGAGAGCAAGGCCAAATCAGCCTTGATGAAATAGGGAGTGATCAACAGAGCGAGGCAGTATTTCAAGCCTGACCAAAGACTTGTGCTCTCTAAAATGCAAGTCCGGACACACATGGAGTACTGTTCTCATCTCTGGTCACCCAAATATCACCCACATATCAACTTCTGCCGTTAGACCGATTACAATGGCGAGCTGTTCGGATTGTCGGGAACCTGGTGCTTTGCGAACGACTAGACTCTTTGGCATTGCGTAGAGACGTTGCTTCTCTGTGCGTCTTCTACCGCTTTACTGCAGGGAGTATTCCGATGAACTATTATATCTAATGCCTAACACCGAATTTCATCAGCGCACAGCGCTTCTTGGCCTCTAATACCATCCGTACCACTTGGATGCGTGGCAACCTTCCACGTTGCGGTTCTCAAGGTCCTTTCTTCCACGTACCACTCGAATGTGGAACAAATTCTCTTCGGAGGTATTTCCAGATCGGTACGATATGGGCATCTTCAAAGAAGACGTTTACTCCTACCTCCAAGTACGGCAGCGTTTTTGTGAGTCCTTGAATGTTGCAAGAGTTTATGGGCGGCGATGATCACGTAACATCTGTGACCCGTAAGCTCGTTTGACCTCCTCTTACCTATACTGTCAACTCTTGGAGCTCGATTGTTTGGAACGATTAATGTATGTAATTTAGTTTAATAAATTATATTTAAGATAGTAATAAGAAATTGTATACGGTGCTGAGCGCCGCTGGTTAGGTTGCGCTTGTATTTGTTCTTTCTAAGAATCTTTTGAGACGGACTTAAAATTGCTACCGCTGGGGAACTGTCTCGCTTTCTCGTTTGTTTTTGATTGTATAAGGTTGGCTCTATCTCAATAACCCTCGAATATATGAGTAATATAAGAGCAACATACGAAAAGTCTTGACTTTTTTATGTTGCACTTTATTCCAAGTTTATTCGGAGGACATGTAATGAGATGGGTGACGTGTATTATGTCCCCTGTGACATGAGAATGGTAGTTCCAAATCAATAAAATTTAAGTTTTAACGGCAGTTGTCTTGAAGTTTCTATTTACAAAAAGAAATACTTTATTGTTGGTTAATAGAAATTATAAAAAATTTCAATATTATTTATTTAAGGTAAGTTCTCCACCAAACATTTTTCATTGGCAAGGCTACCAAGGGGTGAGAGGCATTATAGTCTTTGCCCTGCGAAGTTTCGGCTACATACTAAGAAAAATTTACTCTTACAATAACCTAACACTTTTTCAGACATGACTACTACACATAAGTTTCATTCATAATTAAATTACATTAAGTATGTAATAATTTTATAGATATAAGGTTATGGTAAAGGTTTGCATACATCAAGCAATTGTCTACATACGTTACACGAGCTACTTCATCAGAACTACATGACGAGGCCTTCTAATTTTATCACGACGCATCGCTGAGGTTAGTGGCTTATGACGTGACTCTTGACTCTTGACGTGACTTCGAATACTTTAAAATAAATCCATCGAGCTTCTCCCCACAAAAGACCTTGTCATGGCAACCAAGAGGCCTAATGACAATCGTTCCATCAAGAGTCCACATATCATTCATTCAAAAGTGATTCCTGTCATTTTTGTTAATGGTCTGCCTAACTTTAGTAAGTAATTCAGATGCTGTTAAACCGGAACCGTTATAAACTCAAACTTATAATTTAAAAAAAAAAAATTTTTTCGTATTAACGGTTCTCAGTATATGCCTAATTTCGGCATGTATAATTTTTAAATTACTCCGTTTTGTTTTATATTATTAAGTTATTATATTTATGTAAGCATGTCGACGTCTTCAAGTGCAGCAAAAAAAAAATAGTCGTCCAACTGATGGTAATTCATGCCCTGGAATTTTTGAAATTTAGATTTAAATATATTGATTTAAGATAAAAGGCATAAAGCGAAAAGAGTGTAAAAAGAAATGAGCTTCTCACTTATGCCACGAAAAGTAGTTATAGTGATTACTTAATATCGATATCTTGTGAGTACGTCTTTATGCAAATACATAGATATATTATATAAAGCATTTGCACCAAAGCTTATTTATACAAGAAATATAAAATTGCAATAAGGAAAGAGACGAAGCTTCTTAGCATTCCATGGATTTACCGAGCGGGTGCCGGGCCCATTGCGTTGCAAGAAGAGGAGCGCAAACAATGCCTGGGATTTGCGACCCAGGTGTAGGTTTAAGGAGCCCCTTTACTAAGCGCATATACGCTTACCTTCACTGTTCACGCTCTTCCCCCTACCTAACCAAATATCGTAAGAAACTACTAAAGCCGCCTTTGAAATACGTTCCAGAAATGAACTGATGATCTTTCTAGAAAGGCCGAGATACTTCAATAAATAGTAGAGAGATTTTGCTGTTATACCTCTCGCTCCTACTTCTAAAGCGTACAAATTAACTATAAATTTATTCCTGATCAGTTCGTTACATAGTTCGTAATACTTGTTAAGCTTAAATGTATGATCTTTGGGTATGTTTGTTTCCCAGGGTAAGTTTACAGTAAGCTCCACAATTCTAACGCGCCTTAATTGTTTTGAGTACAGGAATAAGTCCGGCCTAGATGACGAAACACAAACCTCCCCTGGAATTTTGTATTGCCTTTCATACGTGTCCATCATGAGAGTCCAATCAGGAGACGCGTCCAAGATGGAATAAGGTTTTAGTTTTGATTTTTTGGACGAACTTGCCTTTACGAACTCTACTGATTTTTTGGTGGTTGTTATACCCCTCTGCGCTCTTGCTACAGAAAGACTAACCGCTTCATGTATGATTTCTAATATTTTATCGTGGCGACGCGAGTATTTACCTTTATTTAAAAGTACCCTACACCCTACTAGCAAGTGTTTCGCGGTTCCTACTGCCTCCTGCACAGATGTTGCAAGATTTTTCGGTGGCTTTGCCCCATTTTACTAAGTTACTTTGATCTGGGAGAGTCATTTGGAATGCATTAAGATAAAATTTTAATAATGCTGGGGACCAATGATGAAGCAGGGTCTGCTATCTCAAAACTAGTGGAATACAAAAATCTCCTATGGTCACCCATTCATTTTACAATTCTAGGCTCATCGCGTGCAACCAGTAATTATCGTTTTCATCTTGCCGAATAAAGGATTTTGTTATTTCTAAGTCTTGCTGTTTCCTACTTGATCCTAGCCCTGCTTTATTTGTTTGAGCACCTATCATAAATTGTTTATAGAATTGAAGTCGTGACTAGCTCTGCGGCAATTTTATCTTTTGGGAGAGACGTTATAGTATCATCATTCGATTTTGAGATGATATGTCTTTTGGTCACTCTTAGGTGTTTATAGAGTTCCGATGGTTTCTTTAATTTTAACCCAAAATTGTATCTCTCTCTAAATAAGGCAGAAGAGTCCGCTGGATGCGCTTATCCGAGCCATGACTTGAATGTCCTTATGACGCTTGCATCTAACTTCGAAAAAAGGGTCTTATTGATATCGTAAACGAGGAAAGGCCAATTTAGACGTGATGTTAAATAATTATCATATATCCAAGCCTTTTAGAATTTACTTATTGGTTGATTGTCTACCTTTTTCAGATCATTCAAAAAGCTATCGACTATTGTATCTAACGATGGAGTGCGCCCTTTGTAATCGATTTATTTACCTAAGAATTTGAACAGAGCTGCGTCGGTAATCATAGTAACGCACTTACCTCCTATTATAAGACCCGGATCGTAAGAGGTATATCTGGTGTTCCGGCTACCCAGACATAGACTGTAGCATTTATTTGGTTTCTTCCTCAATCCGTCCGTCCAATCACAGAAATCTTCCACAACATTTAAAAATAACTGACATTGTTTTGGATTACGTGTCAGTATCGCGATATCATCTGCAAATGCTAGTATGGATTCTGTGTATTTATTATTAAACTTAAGCCGATAACCCCATTTCTTTTCATTTTTAATTAATTTATCTTTTAATATTCATATTTTGTGTGTGATTAATTATAATAAGTTTATTATATATTACACATATAAAATGTCTCTTTTTATATAGAAACATTAACTGAATTGTTAATAGTTACATTTTTCCACAATTGCAAACGAGCACTATATAAACATACTAACAACCTTAAATAACAATAAGTGGCAGTGTAGAAGGACAGGGAAAGAGACAGAGAGGGAAAAATTTTGGCAACTCAATGTACCTGATACAGCTACAAAAGCTTTTACAGAAGATACTTTAAAGCAATATTATCATCATATATTATATAAATAAATAATATTTCAATTCATAATTGAATATAATAATAAGATAAAATTGTGTTTATAACTAAAATACATTTTATATTATTTATTATCTTCTTTCTCATTTTATATATTCCTTATATTGGAAGGAAGGGATCGTTACTAACTAGACGTCTTTGTGTCCGCCAAATAATAGCTTGGTGTGATGTCCACTCTAATGATGAGACCTACAAAATCACTTTTATGATGTTAGGTCTAAGGCTTATTTTGGATGTCCACATCTTTATATTATGTTTTCAAATAAAAGTAAAGAATATTTTGTGTCTGCTAAAAAAAAGAGCACCATGAAATATATAAAGGTGATATATGATAGATAGTTGTACAGATAATAAGAAAATATCTATGTAGTTTATAATTATGTACAAAGATCTTAATTATTTTTTAAATATCGTATATCACAATAAAATCTCAGTTTTGTTGTCCCTTTAATCTTATGCACTAAAGTTGTCGTCTTCGATAAACTTATTGTAATTAACCATTTCTAATTGGGTATGCTTCGATAACGTATTATCCGACAGATATATTTATGTGAAATTACTCGAGAATATCGGGAACTCCCTTATTATTATTCCTTAAATTATTATTATTATTATTATTATTATTATTATTCCTTAAATTAAAGGGCGAAGATACTTTTATAGGATATGAAATATATTTTGAGACAAATCGTGTGAAAACCAAGCTAAGTTAGTTATTGACCGGGGAACATTTTGTGAATGCTGACGGGGAATGGAAATAGAATTCAAATATTTTTGGTTTTTCTATGTACACTTATATTTGGAATTAAATCCATTCAGTAGCTTCGGCGATTAAAACAAAGAAAACTATTTAACAATCGTTAAATATGGAAAAACAATTCCACAAAAAAAATGGCAGTAGTGCTATTTTCTACTATATGCTATATCTACTTTAAACTTTTATAAGAAAAATACAAGCTACTGATTATATGTCAATGTATTCTCAGTTAAGAGATACTCGTACGATTTTGAGATTTATACGAGATTTTACGAATGCAGCACCAACTCTCAAATCTTACTAAAACAGTTTTAATAGTTGATTAAAACTGTTGGTGTCAATTATCACTTAATCCTTTGATAAGAATTTATTTACAAACAAAAGCACTTGGCTGGAATCAGTGTCGTAAAGTTTTTTTTTTTGCTACACTTCAAGTTACTTTTAATCTTTTATCCTAGAGCAAAGTTCAAGCATGTCGTCAAAATTGGGGATCAGCTGGCAAAGTACCCGCCTGGCACGCGCAAATTCTGGGCGCATTCCAAAGCCACTCTGGGCAACTTTAGCCAGCCATCCCTATCGCCGTTGCACATGGGGAATGACTCTCTGGCCCACACGGCAAAAGAGAAAGCCTATCTCTTGGGCACTCTTTTTGCCTCCAACTCGACTTTGGACAACCCAGGGAATACACCGCCCATCATCCCGCGGTGTCAGAGTTCAATGCCGGAAATAGTTTTTCGACAAAAAACTATCAGGCAGTCTCTATTTTCCTTGGACGTTCATAAGTCGAGTGGGCCGGATGGCATTTCTCCATTGGTGCTACGAACGTGTGCCCCTGAGTTGACTCCAGTGCTAACGCGTCTATTTCGGTACTCCTATCTTAAAGGCGTAGTCCCGGTCTCATGGAAGCGTGCCCTTGTCCATCCGATCCCTAAAAAAGGTGATAGCTCGGACCCAGCTAACTACAGACCTATCGCCATTACCTCCCTTCTCTCCAAAATAATGGAGATTATTATCAACCGACAGCTCCTAACGTACCTCGAGGATCACCAGTTGATCAATGACCGGCAGTATGGCTTTCGCCATGGTCGATCAGCTGGTGATCTTTTGTTATACCTTACGCACCGTTGGGCAGCGGTTATTGAAAGCAAGGGAGAGGGTCTGGCAGTTAGTCTGGATATGGCAAAAGCCTTTGATCGTGTATGGCACAAGGGGCTTCTTTCGAATCTACTCGTACCTTCCTATGGGCTTCCCGAGAGTTTATGCAAGTGAATCACCAGTTTTCTCACTGGGCGGAGCATAAAGGTCGTTCTCGACGGTTTTTGCTCGGACCCCAAGCCCGTGAACGCTGGTGTACCCCAAGGCTGCGTGCTATCCCCAACTCTGTTCCTCCTGCACATCAATGATATGTTGGATATTTCCAACATACATTGTTATGCGGATGACAGTACTGGGGATGCGGTATATTCCGGTCGTGCACGTCTCTCTCGGGAAAACGTCGACGAGTGCCGAAAAAAAACTTGTGTCTTCAATAGAGACCTCCCTGGGGATGGTCTCTGAGTGGGGTGAACTGAACCACGTTCAGTTCAATCCCCTAAAGACACAGGTTTGCGCGTTTACCACTAAGAAAACCCCATTTGTCGTATCACCGCTCTTCGAGAGCACTCCTCTTATTGCCTCGCCAAGTATCAAAATACTGGGTCTCGACATTTCGAGCGGTTGTCAGTTTCGTGGTCGTTTGGAGAGCAAGGCCAAGTTGGCCTCGAAGAAATTGGGAGTGATCAATAGAGCGAGGCAGTACTTCAAACCTCGCCAAAGACTTGCGCTCTATAAGGCGCAGATCCGGCCACACATGGAGTACTGTTCTCATCTCTGGTCCGGATCACCCCAATATCACCTTCTACCATTTGACCGCGTACAACGGAGAGCCGTTCGGATTGTCGGGGACCCAGTGCTCTGCGAACGGCTGGACTCTTTGGCATTGCGTAGAGACGTGGCTTCTTTGTGCGTCTTCTACCGCATTTACAACGGGGAGTGTTCCGAAGAACTATTCGATCTGATGCCTACCGCCGAATTTCACTACCGCACAGCTCGCCATCGCCTCCTTTATCATCCATACCACCTGGACGCGTGGCGATCTTCAACTGTGCGGTTTTCAAGGACATTTTTCCCACGTACCACTCAAATGTGGAACGAACTTCCTTCGGCGGTATTTCCAGATCGATACGACATGGGTACCTTCAAAAAAGGCATATATTCCTTTCTCCAAGGCCGGCAACGCTCTTGTGAATCCTCGGATGTTGCAAGAGTTCATGGGCGGCGGTGATCATATACCAACAGTGACCCGCAAGCTCGTTTGCCCTCCTCTAGCATAAAAAAAAAAAAAAAAAAATCCTACTTTTACTAATATATCGATTAAAAGAAAAGCTTATGCTGAATTATGATCAAATTGTATATTATTTTGTAAAAATAGATAAATAAATAATATTAAAGTTCAATGCAGTATGTAATAAAACTTGAATAAACACACAAATAAACATTCAAACGTTCATCATAATATCCAATCATTGCTTATTTAATATACCATGTTTAGATGATTCAGACAGATTGAATATATGATACCGCATATTATGTTTAAATCACTTTAGATTTCGGAAACACGACAACTTGCACAGCAATTTATTAAAACGGCCAATGTGTTTGAGAGTGATGTATGAGAGCAGAATTATGTTTCATCGCTAGGTGTACTTTATGTTCTCAAACGACGTAAATATAATTTATATTTAAATTCGAATAATTATAACATTAAAATGTTGTAAATATTACTAAAACAGTTCAATTATATTTAAATATAGACTTAATTACTATTGTATTATAATTATTGACATTCTTATATTCTTGAGTATATAACTTGAGTGACACTCCCTGTAGTTGTTAGTGATTTGTAGTTTGTAAATGTTACGCTGTCATTTCATTCACTCTGTCTTGTTAATTATTATTAAACGCTTTATCTTTATAAGTATTAATAGGTTATGTCTAGGTGGTGAAAGGCGGTTGTATCAAGTTTGTTTAATCTAGAAATACGTCAAAACCGATAAAGTCACTGACAACACATAGTATTCTTAAAATTGTAAGTTCAGGAAAATGACGCAGGTCGAGCTGCTCTGAGGTTCTGGACCATTCAATTGAATAATACGCCATTTATCACAATGATCTCCTACGTTTCTTAAATAAAAATTAACTTATGCAAACTTATATAAAATGTAATATATATAAAAATTATATTATGGGTTTAACAATCACTGGACGATTTTATTTTTATAATATTTGAAGGATACAAAAAAATAAAGAACGTTACATAACTGAGTAAAATTGTGTAACACTTACATATAGGTAAAAGATACTAATGACACAAAAGTAACATAGCCTCAAACACACAAAATTGCTAATTTGAATGCTAAAAAAGTAACGTAGTTTATAAACACGACTTATGCTTAGTTGGACCGGACACATGTCCCGACTACCTGCTCCCGTGTACCCACGCTGTGCGTACCACTCCGTACCGTACCGGCCAGTACCGGCCAGTACCATACGGGTCCAAAGAACCCATTGTGTTAACAAGTGTCAGTGAAGAGAAAGAAGCCGACTCAAGATTCCTGGAAACGCAGCTGCACTTTTTAGGGGTCCTAAAGTCCGGCGTCGCCCTAGTTAGGGTACGAAACCCAATTCAAACCTTCGTCGTATAGTCTGCGTTGAGTAAGTACACAGTCGATAGGGCGTTAGGCACAAACCTCCGTCACCTACGGACGGAGCCATAGGAGAACCAATTGTCTATCGGGGTCCAGTATGGACCTCGACAAGATAAACATAAGGGCCTTCTTCTGCTTTATGCACAAGAAGTGTCCTGACCTCTGCCGCGAATTCGCGGCGCAAGCCACCGACTCGGGGAGCTCAAAGTCACCCGAGCCGGAAGAGGGAACCTCCGACATGGAGACTGAATCCGCCTCCCCACAAGAGGGGACGGAATCTGACTCCGAGTCGAGGACTTCATCCTCTTCCTCGGACGCAGAGGAGGACGACGGTTTCACGACCGTGTAGTCCAAATCTGCTAAAAGGAAGGCGATAAAGGCACCCTCGCCAATATTGCCGCGGAAGCGCGCCACGCTGCCCGCAAGTACCGAAACCGAACGATCGTCGGTTCCGGACCCGACACGCGACGTCGCGAAGCATCCGTCCGCGCCCTCAGCGCCCTCTGCGCCCGCGACTTCTGCGCTCTCTGCGCCCGCGACTTCTGCGCACTCAGCGCCTGCACCTTCAGCAGCCAAGTCCCCGCCGCCGCTGTACATAAGGGACAAGTCAAAGTGGGACACCGTGTCCGCCCTCATGACGGAGCGAAAGCTCAACTACACCTCGGCCCGCTCGACGGTACAGGGCATTCGCGTTCAAACCGCGACATCATCAGACCACCGTGGTCTGACAAAGCTCCTACGCGAACGTGGGTACGGATACCACACGTTCGCGTTGGAAGATGAACGCCGCCTCACGGTGGTCATCAGGGGCCTCCCCGTGGAGATCCCAGCTGAGCGGATTTACGAGGACCTTAAGTCTCAGTGTTATCCCGTCATATCGGTACACCGTATGTACCGACCGACCACTAGGGCTCCTTTCGAGCTCGTGCTAGTTCACTTAGAGCTTTCCCCGGAAGGAAAGCAAATTTTTAATATTAAGGCAATCTACCAACTATCCGGTCTTAGGATCGAAACCCCTCGCGGTCGCGGTTTTCCCGGGCAGTGTCATCGCTGCCAACTCTACGGCCACTCACAACGGTTTTGCCACGCGCGTCCGCGGTGCGTTAAATGCTTAGACGACCACGCGACAGCCGACTGTCCGCGCAAACAACCAATCCCGGAGGATCCTCCCAGCTGCGTCCTGTGCCAACAGAAGGGCCACCCCGCGAATTACCGCGGGTGCCCCAAAGCACCACGCAGGACGCAGCCGGCGAGGATCCCCTCGCGCTTCGTTCAGCCTCCCTGGGCTCTCCTCTAGCCCCGGGAAGGGCCGCGGCCCCTCAGGCAAACCAGGCCCCTCAGGCAAACCAGGCCCCTCAGGCACCCTCGAACGCGTGGGTGAAACCCCCGAGGGTGAACCCCACGCCCGCGCCGAAACCGACACCGCCGCCGCCGGTACGCAATTCCGCCGATGGAATTGCGGGCTCGTTCGCGTGCGTCTGAAGCCTCTTCGGTATAATAGACATCGAGGAGCTACTCGCGTTCTCGAATGAAATGAGGGATACGGAAAAGACTCCCCCCGCGCGGATGGATGTGCTCCTCAAGCACGCCGTCCTAATCAGTCAAATTTACAAACACACAATGTCATCTTAAATGACATCACACGGTAGAATAAAACCTCGCTCTCTGACTGTCGCGACATTCAACGCGAACGGACTGCTCAAACATATAGATCAGGTACGCGACTTCGTAGTTGCCCACCAGATAGACATACTGCTAATCCAAGAGACCTTTCTAAAACCGTGTAACCGCGATCCGCGCATCGCAAACTTCAACGCAGTTAGGAACGATAGGGCAACCGCCATGGGGGGAACCATCATTTACTACTGAAGGTCTCTTCATTGTACCCCGCTCGATCCGCCCCCACTAGTTAACATAGAGGCGTCACTATGTCAGGTTGGTATGACTGGCCATCAGCCGATCATACTAGCATCAGTATACCTCTCCCCGAATAAGGACCTACTAGAGGTGGACCTTAAGTCCCTACTCCAATTAGGTAACGCAACCATTCTGGCCGGCGATCTAAATTGTAAACATCCCCGCTGGAACTCTAGAATCGTAAATAGTAGAGGACGTCTCCTTGATAGGCTAAGCAACACGCCTGGTCTCAACTTTGAGATCATAGCGTCCTTGAGCCCCACGCGATACTTTGACTCGGACTTCCGACACGACACACCTGACGTGCTCGACATAGCGCTCTTGAAAGACGTAACGCTTCAGTTGCGATCAATCGAGACACTATCCGAGCTAGACTCCGACCATCGACCAGTCCTAATACAGCTAGGACCCCTCCACCCTACGGCACCCGCGTTAAAAACTATAATCAACTGGAGAAAGCTAGAAGAGCAACTCCACTCCCCCGCCTCAGTGCACCTCGACGAAATACCTGACCAGATCGTAACGGTCGAGGACGCTGAAAAAGCCGCGACGCGATTCACAAACCATCTATCAGACATAATAGGAACGTCCTTGAAGGAGGTCTGCGCAACCTTCGATGGGAGCCGTGCACTCCCTCCGGACATTAGGCACCTAGTTAACCGTAAAAACGCCGTGATCAGGAACCATGACACATATCCGACAGACGAACATCGACGGGAGCTACGCCGCCTCCAAAGGGAGTTGAGACAAGCTCTTGACACCTTTAGAGATGGAGGCTGGGACAAGAAGCTTTCAGAGCTCTCTCCTTCACACCGGGCTTACTGGTCATTGCAGAGAGCCCTGAAAGCCGAAACTGTCTCGGCAATGCCCCCGCTCGATAGACCTAACTCCACGCCCGCCTTCGACGATCGAGACAAAGCGGAATGTCTAGCCGACAGCCTAGAGAGCCAGTGTAGCATTAGCACGCAACCGGTCGAACGCGAACATATCGAAGTCGTCGACAACACTGTTCGAGTCATGTGCTCTCAACCACCAGCAGGTCCCCCCATAGAGGAAACGAACCTCGAAGAGGTGACGACCCTAGTTAAGGCGCTTCACGCCAAAAAAAAGCCAGGATCAGATAGGATCACCAACAAAGTGATCAAACTCCTTCCGCCTCCTTTACTTTACCTAATGGTTAATATTTTTAATGCTCTACTGGCCGGTTGCCGGTTTCCGGCCCAGTGGAAAGAGGCAATAGTGATAGGCATTCACTAACCGGGTAAGCCCCGGAATCTTCCAACTAGTTACCGTCCAATTAGTCTCCTTAGTTCCCTAGGGAAAATCTATGAGAGGATTATCCTCAGTAGACTTACTTACCGACGATCGCACAGTATTTCAAGGGGCTCTCCAAAAGCTACTTTGACAATGCTGTGGGACACCCAAACCCGCTGGTGGTTAAGGCCACAGGATACACGGCCCGTAAGACTCCTAAAGTCAGAAAGAGAAGACCCAAGTCGGTACTTTTCGATCCGGACAACGCGATTACGTTAGGGAACGCTACGTATAAGCGGCAAAGCGTACATAAATACTACACATACACACACACACAGCGTCTTCGCCGACGAAGACGAGGCCCCCATCCAAGCACGTTGCTCCGGCGTTCTGCCGTCGGAGGACGTTAGTGTCAAATCCTAACCCACATCCAACCCTCGCTTCCCACCTAACGGCGTCCTGAGCCGTGGTCCGAGCCTCACAGGAGGCGCCCTCAGGACGCGCATTCCCCTGGGGCCCTTCAGGCCCCCCTTTTTCAAGGGCGGGTCTCTGCACCCGTCCATTCCACCGGTGACGCTGTCATGGCCAGTAGGGCTAACAGCAGAGACACACAAAAAAAAAAAAAATGATGAGACATTGTAATAGTTTCCTGCTATTAAATGGTAGTGGCTGCGAGTGCTATTGGACGTCTGTGGAACTAACTGTTTGTTTAAGCGTTAACCGTTACGCGCCATCGATTTTCTTGGAATATCTGGCTAGAGCCGTCCTGGATTCTAAGGTTAGTGCACGGAAGGATTCAGATTTATTTCTATTAACTTTGCGAGTCACATTTTTTCTACAATTTACTGCTCCCCTTTAGCGTGTCGAAGGTTAATAAAATTGGGTTTTTGGCGCTACCAAATATAATTTTCCCGTTGAGGGCAACAAAGTGCTTCCGCGTTTCGCCCAACTTCATTTCCGATGTCATTTTAGTTGCGTACGAACGCCGGTTGTACAACATTTTCATATTTTACTGTATATATTATGAATGTTATTGTATAGTTTAATGTAAAATTAAAATAATTATCGTTTTGGTTTCCTTTAAAATCGTATGACAACTTAAATTGCAAGTAATGTTCAAGAGTTTTTAGTGAATCGAATTTTAGTTTAAATGATTGATATTATAATGTTCATAATCTAAGATTGTTACATTTCTTTTGAAAAGAGCAACTACAACTACAACAGTTGAGTTTTTGGCCAGCTCTTCTCAACAGAGCAGCATTCCGAGCCAGCGGTAGTGGTAGTGGTTTACTCAAATTTAAATTTGAAAAGTAAAAAGTTTTTGCGCATTATTTCGTTATATAGACTGAGAACTTTATTACAATATAAACTGTATCTCATAAAGGTAAAAATTATGTACGTAATCGTTTTGAAAGATTGGTTTATTTTAGTGAAGAATTAAATTCCTTGCTGAATTTATTAAACAATAAACTTATAATTGTATAATAAATAAATAAAAATAATGTCGATTACTTACTTACATTTCTTTTTTACGAAAATTTTTTTTAACAGATTTTTGTATCATTACACTATAATTTAATCAATCAATAACAAGAAATTGAGTTTAGTGCTTATAAATACTGCAATAGAAACTGATTTCTTGAAATCGGCTCTAAAATAAATACATTTTGCAGTAAACGAAATCCAAGTAATATCTTAGATTTCGTAGAAGATCTTTATTGCAGAAATTTTGTAATAAAATTCTAGCATATTTGTTAAACATTAAACAGCAGTAAACAAGTACTACTATTTAAAACTGTCGGTAATTTTACGTAATATTAACTAATTTATGTTGATTTATTAGTTTTAAATTATCTAAATTGACTTACTCTATATTTATTATTGTACATATAAAATCGCCGTTAAGCTTCTCGTTGCAAGCAAGAACACGATGTGATCTACACTGTAAAAAAATGTATTTGTTATATTATATTACTGTTAGTCTAAGTATCTATTAGTATAGTACATTTGTGTAAGTCTTTTTAAAACTGAAACTGTATTAATTATCCATGCTCATACATTTAAACTGATTACAAAAATAATAAATATGTTATATTCAACAATCATATCATTAGCCTAAGATAATAATTAGCAAAAATCCAATAAAGTTTGCATGAAGGTACAAGATGAATGTCAAAGTTGCGTGCGCAGGTGTTCCTTTTTGTATCTGGCCAGGGTTGTTACTTATTGTAAAAAACATATTTATGCTACACTTCCCTTTGCCTTCCTCTGTCCTATTGTTTATATATAAAGCAGCTCAACCCCTCCTACCGGCTCATAGCGGCTCAACTTATATGCCCAAGGCATATAAGTTGAGCCGCTATACATGTGATCCAGGTTTACCCTCCTCGATAGGACCTCTAGGATCCTTGGTACGGCAGATCTGATCTTCGAAGTCATCCGACAACGGCACTATTAAGCCTAGTAAGCTCGCAAGGCTATCGGTCATAGACAAGTCCAATCGCGACCATCCTGCTACCTTTTCTCCATGAAAGGTTCCGGAGCTGTAAGTCACGCTCACTTCCCGTGTGATTTCTCGCACTAGCAAAACTTGCTGATGCTACAGTAAGATGTACTTTATGCTACAGTAAGATGTAGGGTTGTCTATTTCGCAAGATATTTAACTTGTAATCATTATTATGGAGACTTAGATAATAATTTAGGCGTCCTTTGCTGTAAATTTTATGATTTAGTATATATGATATTATGACGACTTATATAAGCCTATATGTCTGACTATTAAATAAAATAACTTTTAACTTTGTTATTAAAATAATATTGTAGTATTGTAATAAAAAATATTGAATTTTACAACCCTACGACTAAATAAAGGAATATTTATTACAGCCATATCACGTTAATTTGAATAATAACGCGTAATGAATTAGAATTATGTCGACTTCAAGGAATGAAATCAGTTACACAAAATGTTCAACAAGCTGACATTATTAATGACCGTAGAATAACCGAGATCATTCTTTGTGTCATTAAACCTAATTTAAATAACATGCGTGCTAAAAACAATTGTCATATTATAGAAAAAATATGTAATTAGTTTATTAAAAAGCGGTAATTTTTCTGTTTGTAACAATTTCTATATTAATCAATTGATGAATCCAAAATGAGACATGAAGATTTTTTTTGACAGTTAACTTGTATAATTAAATATCTATTCTATTCTAAGATATGCTTTATGCTTAAATTATTTAATACATAAAAGAACACTTCCGAAATGTTTCTTTATAAAAGAATACATTATTCCCTAAGAGCATAATCGAGTAAACTAGAAAATAAACATACGTGAGCGTAGAGTGTAAAAGCAGAGTCGGATACGTACAAATAAGTGTTCTTTATAGCTCCAAACGGTTTGATTCAAGTTCACGGAGACGATACGACTGTTTTGCTGTCCGTGGGACATTGGAGCTCTCATATCCAATTTAACATTTTTTCATATTTCGACAAAAAATATATTTGTTAAGATAATTTTATCCAACCTACAGGAAAATAAGAATCACCGAACAATAAAGTCTTTTATAGCTTAAAAATATAATATTTAATATTTTGAGTCTTTAGTCTGTATTTGATATATGTCAAAAAATGGTTTAAAAATAGCAGATTAACTAAGTATATTAAGGTAAGATAAAATAAAGTTAAATACTTTTTAAAGTTATAATAGATATACGTTATGTATTCTGCGTACGTATGAATAATAAAGGTACAAGTATTGAGTTATGATACTTATTCGCTCATATACCGACTAATATATTTTACATTTGTGCCAGCTGATTGTTTTTGAGTTCGATACTTATTTAACTGCAAAATTTATAAATCTTTTACTTTACTTTAGAAAGCCTAATAATCTATTGCGATTATCCCCACTATTAGTGCCCGAGCAATATTTATTATGGAATATTAGGCAGAATGTGATGTTTAATTATGTATTCGAGTTACAACATTAGTTTTATTTTATTATAGTATCACTAGTGAAAATGTTATAGGTCCTTAGAATTTATCTGTCCTTTCCTTAAGATATTCTAATTCATACATTTTTTGTTTTCTTGTAATTATAGCACAAATAAATATGGTATTTACATTTAGCTGCTACGTTATATCAATATCCGTCAAGTAAAATTTTTCGTTATTTATTATTGTTATTTCGTATTTTTTATTATATCTTGTAATCTACAAATATTGCCTCGTTATATTATTATATTTATAAACGGTATTTATTCATATAATAATATTACTAAAAATATATGTTTTTATATTAATCTCATATGGTTTTATTTCAATAGCTTACAGAACATTGTTCATAACATTCACTTTAATTCCATGGGCGACAACCAACTTAGTCACCAACTGTCTAGGGCATTAAGGTCAATTCTTAAATTAATACAAGGCATATCACAACAAATAACAAAAAACCGTGATAGCTTTGACCGGGCAAAACACGAAGTAGACTTTGATAAAAAACCCTTTTAAGTACTCTAAAAACAATTTCAAAGACGAAAAAGGTAAACTCCTCTTGACCAACGAGCAAATTTTTGATTATTATACAAGAACATACGAAGTGTCTAAAAATCAAAGGCTGTATGGGGATCCCAACGATCGAAAACCTGAGAGTCCATCCATAGATTTTCATGCCAACCCACCAACTTTGGAGGAAATCAATAAAATAATTAAAACGAAACCATCTAAGTCAGCACCAGGTCCGGATGGTATCCCTTAAATAGTTTATAAAAAATGTCCGTCGATTCATAAACATCTATTGAATATATTCGATAAAATCTGGTCAGGAGGACAATCACCGGTAACATTCGGAAATGCTCTTTTTGTCCTCATTCCCAAAAGCGACAATGTCTCGGATCCTAGGGACACTAGACCGATAGCTCTAACAAATACAATATCAAAAATATTTTTTTCTTTTTTACAAACAAAAATGACGCAATTCATGATAAATAATAAATATTTCGAGCCTTATCACCAGAAAGGGTTTTTGCCTGGCATTTCTGGATGCCTCGAACATAACACGTAACGGAAAGCCTTAAAGATGCCAGAAATAGTGAAAGACAAATAACGGTATGTTGGATAGACTTAGAGAACGCTTTCGGGTCGGTACAACATGAACTGATGATGTTCGCGCTAACGTGCTATAACTTTCCTACGTTAGTAAGTGACATGATTGCATCATATTATTCAAAATTAAAATTTTCCATAATCACAAATGGAAATTATTCCAAACCATTAAATTACAACATAGGTTTATTTCAAGGTTGTTGTATTTCTCCAATTATATTTAACATAGTGATCAATATTTTAATAGATAAATTAATTAAAAACGAAAAGAAATGGGGTTATCGGTTTAAGTTTAACAATAAATACACAGAATCTATACTAGCATTCACAGACGATCTCGCGATACTGACACGTAATCCAAAACAATGTCAGGTACTTTTAAATGTTGTGGAGGATTTCTGTGCTTGGACGGACGGATTGAGGACCAAACCCAATAAATGCTACAGTCTGTGTCTGGGTAGGCGGAACACCAGATATACCTCTTACGATCCGGGTCTTATAATAGGCGCTAAGTGCGTTACTACTATTACCGACGCAGCTCCGTTCAAATTCTTAGGCAAAAAAATCGATTATCAAGGGCGTACTCCATCTTCAGATATAATAGTCGATAGCTTTTTGAATGATCTTAAAAAGGTAGACAATCAGCCAATAAGTAACATCAAAAAGGCTTGGATATACGATAATTATTTAACATCACGTTTAAATTGGCCTTTCCTCGTTTACGATATTAATAAGACCCTTTTGTTAAAGTTAGATGCAAGCGTCATAAGGACATTGAAGTCATGGCTCGGATTAGCGCATCCAGCAAACTCTTCTACCTTATTTAGAGACCGACACAATTTTGGGTTAAAATTAAAGAAACCATCGGAACTCTATAAACACCTAAGAGTGACCAAGAGACATATCATCTCAAAGTCGAATGATGATACTGTAACATCTCTCCCAAAAGATAAAATTTCCGCAGAGCTGGAGTCACGACTTCAATTCCATAAACAATTTATGATAGGTGCTCAAACAAATAAAGCAGGGCTAGGATCAAGTAGGAAAGAACCAGACATAGAAATAATAAAATCCTTTATTCGGCACGATGAAAATGATAATTACCGGTTGCACGCGATGAGCCTAGAATTGCAAAACGAATGGGTGACCATAGGAGATTTTTGTATTCCATTAGCTTTACGATGGCGCACCCTGCTTCATGATTGGTCCCCAGCATTATAAAAATTTTATCTTAATGCATTCCAAATGACTCTCCCAGATCAAAGTAACTTAGTAAGATGGGGCAAAGCCACCGAAAAATCTTGCAACATCTGCGAGAAGGCAGTAGGAACCGCGAAACACTTGCTAGTAGGGTGTAGGGTACTATTAAATAGAGGTAAATACTCGCGTCGCCACGATAAAGTATTAGAAATCATACGAGAAGCGGTTAGTCTTTCTGTAGCAAGAGCGCAGAGGGGTATAACAACCACCAAAAACTCAGTAGAGTTCGTAAAGGCATGTTTGTCCAAAAAAAATCTAAATTAAAACCTTATTCCATCTTGGACGCGTCTCCTGATTGGACTCTCATGGTGGACACGTATGAAAGGCAATACAAAATCCCCGGGGATGTTTGTGTTTCGTCATCTAGGCCGGACTTATTCCTGTACTCAAAACAACTAAGGCGCGTTATACTTGTGGAGCTTACTGTACCCTAGGAAACAAACATACCCAAAGATACATACATTTAAGCTTAACAAGTCTTACGAACTATGTAACGAACTGATCAGGAATAAATTTATAGTTAATTTGTACGCTGTAGAAGTAGGAGCGAGAGGTATAACAGCAAAATCTCTGTACAACTTATTTAAGGATCTCGGCTTTTCTAGAACGATCATCAGTTCATTTCTGGAACGTATTTCAAAAGCGGCTTTAGTAGGTTCTTACGATATTTGGTTAAGTAGGGAGAGGAGCGTAAACAGTGAAGGTGAGCGTGTATGCGCATAGTAAAGGGACCCCTTAAACCTACATCTGGGTCGCAAGTCCCAGGCATTGTTTGCGCTCCTCTTCTTGCAACGCGATGGGCCCGGCACCCGCACGGTGAATCCATGGAATGCTAAGAGGCTTCGTCTCATTTTAAAATACTGTGCTTGACAAACTTTTATTGAACATTGAATGCCAAGAGTTGGATTTTAAAACTGTCAAATATATTCACTTTGGACTAGTTGTAGTATATTGCGAAAAGTGATTTTCTAAACATATATTGATTTTATCCTCATTTAATTGTAAAATGTAATAAATAGCAAACATAGAACATTTATAGCTTTTTGATTACAAATTCGAAATCAATTTACTTTATTAGCAGTAAATTACAAAAACTGTTGAGTGAACGTGAATTCACAGAGGAGTTGAACCTAATTCGTGATATCGAAGGATTTCTGACTTCGCAGTTAATTAGTTTTTTAGTCTGCTAAAGAAATATTTCTTGGGAATACAATTAGAGCGATGTTGCTGTTAAGTAACTTTTATTCAAATGTAAATATTAGTACAATTTAAAAAATTATGTTTATGGATAAATAGAAAGTTCAGTTATTAATAAAGGTATTTATTGTATAAACAAATAACAAAAATTGATAACCAACTACCAACACAAAAATAAATACGAATAAAAATGTAATATTTTTCCTGTACTAGCTGTGGCCGCCAACTATCTGCCGGCACAAATAATAAGCAATCATTGTGTAAACTTTATGTAAAGATTAAAAAAAAACGCAAAAAACTAAACACCCACGTTGATTGTTTAGCTAAATGCTAAACAATCAACGTGCGTGTGTGGTACAGGAATGAAATTTGAACATAAAATATTAGAAACACAGCGCCATCTATTGAACACATACACAAACCAAAAAAAATAAAAAAATTAGTGAAACTGTCACTCTTGAAAACTTATAGAACTTAGAACTGAAATTCGCAATATTGAAGATTATGAAAAGAGATAAGAACTATGTTTTAAGTTGGACTAAGGAATAGATACTGAAAATGTCAATAAAATCGGTTAATTGGTTTCGAACATTAGCCCAAATGAACATAAATTGTACATTTAAAGGTTATACGTATTTTTTTTTTAGAATTTAATTTTCTCGATCTGATCGCTAATTGGCTGTTAACTTATTATTTTATTCAACACCGTAGTCGTGTAAATGTTCTAAAATTGGACAAATATGTATATCTTGCTTTAATTTGTAGGCAATTCAGAGTAGTTCTTAAATTTATACTATATACGAGTTATATGATATTCCAAATAAGTATTATATACTAGTTTTTTTTTCCAGAGTAGGACAAACAAACGTGCGTGTTACTAATGACAAGTACTCATCGCCACGCACGAACTCTTGCAACATCCGAAGAATCCACGTTACTAGCCTTAGTTCCTAAAAGTAATCGCTTCAGGATTTTGATAGTTTGTTGTTAATGATATTTATAAATATAAACAAGTTTGACTAAAATCTGACTAAATCTTTAATTAATTATTATTTTAGTTACGCCCATTTTCTACAACATTATTGCAACACCCTTGTATTCATTACGAAATGTAGAAAACTTGTTACTGTCGACAAATCTGCCAGTGAGAACTACCGAAGGACATTGTGTATCGCAGTTTTAGTTTCTGATTCACTTATCCGACTTAAAGTATGAAACGTATATAACATAGAACTTAAATGTGATAGATAGAACAAATATTTATGATAGTTATTCTCTCTTGCATTCTTCTGGCTAATATTTTAGCATAAACTTTACCGCCCAAGCTAATCAAACTGATAGCCCTATAGCTTGTTCAGTGTATCTGTGAACCTTTGCCTTTATGCAAAGATACAATTACTGCACCTCGAGAATCGTGTGGGACCTCCCCTGATTTCCAGCATAAATGCGCAAAAACCAGAACAAGTTCAAGACACTTGGCCCACCATATTTGATCCTCCACCTTCCGCCGTTAAATAATAATAATTACGAATTAAATGTTAATATTGAAAAAAAATCCGAACTCTATTCATAAGTTTTATTTCATAAAACTGACAACTGATAAATAACCAGATTTTTTTTTAAAACCTCATAATAATTATTTCAATGTTAATTCGAATCTACTAAGACGCATATATATACTCAGAAATACGAAGAAAAGTTATTCCTTCCCTCGTATTTCTGATTGTGATTTCTTTTTCATTTTACTATGATGATTCACTGATGCTGCTTGCAGAACGCACGTTTTCCTTTGGTTTGCCTTGTGGTATTAGATATATTCCCCGACAATGGTATACTAAAATAAATATGTATTTCTAACCCGACCGACTAGAAATTAGCGCGGTATATTAAACACAACAAAACTATTTCGTATTAAAATATTTGTAATTATTATTATATATGGAATTACAAAAAAATATTTGAAAGCATAACGCTTCCAAAGTTTTTATTACTTTGTTTTATAACTTTAAAGTTAATATAAGATATAAAATAACTCAATCAAGTGATAGTTCATATAGTAGGTTTAATATTAATAATATAAAGGACTTGAAATATTGCTATATAATATTCAACATTTTATGTCTTACAACTGTTTTAGCGCATGTCGCGACTTATATATTATAGGATGTTATAGTCTAGAAGATCGTAATATTTAAGTAAACTTTTTATATCAGTGGAAAGGCCACAATTATAAAGTGTCTTCATAAATAACTTTATAATCCTTTCTACATTGCATTTTTAAAGAAATGTATATAAATTGATTTTAAATTGATAAACACAATTTTGTTTGTAATTTTTTTACAATAGGAATAAATTATATTATTAATATTGTTTATTAATATTGTTTAATTTACAAATTAGATTTTCCGTTACTATAAGTTTATTTTTCACACAGATCTCATGAAGTAGATCGGGGAAATAACAAAGTGTTAGCAAATGAGATTTTCTTAAAATAATACTGTGGCATTTTCCCAATTTGTCGGAATCATACAAATGCAATCTTAATTCAGCTCTTCAATTATATCAAATAAATTAGAAAACGCGAATGAGGAACGCGGAATAATCGTTCTTTCAATAAAGGAATCCAATTACTATTCTGCGAAATTAATAAGAATGTGATCCAGAGATCAGGTGCTTATTGTACAGTATGCTAATATTATTTGTTTAAAAAAAATGAAGCAATCAATTTATTTTATTCAATAACATATTTTACCGTAAAAACGTATGCTATTTTGTTGATCAGTTAGTATTGATGCGTGGTATCGTGTTATCAAAACTGTCGGAAAATTGCAGTTTGATATACCGAGCCGATTTTTGTAACGTAATGCAAAATATTAATAAGCTATGGAGATATTTGTGTAGGACGTAGCACAGTGTGTTCAATCTTTGAACTTTAAATAATATAATATTCACCTAATTTTGATCATGATCTTTATTATGCAAGCAACCGAACATTTTACTGTAATAACTGGTAAGTTAACCTTAACAATTGTATTATGTAAAATAATTTACTTTTATATATACTAGTAAATACCATGACATAAAATATTTTCTATATTAATTATGTAATTTAACTAATTATAAAATACAATAGGATTTTTAAGATATTGAAAACAATAATGTATCTGTAATCTAGTTTTAATAATATTAAATAATTATTGCAGTATAAATTGATATTTTTATGATTAGAAGTTGATATTTATTTTTTATATTATTAAAAATAATAATAAAAGACCACGCTGTAGAAGTCATTGTTGAGAGCTCGTACACAGATAGCATTTGATCTACAAATGGAATCTGTGTGGAATAAACGACTGAATGCCAATTTAACTTTGCACCAAATGCATATAATGTTAAATATCATAATTATAACTTTATATAAAAGCTGTAACAGTTTTTATGCGTCAATAAAACTGTTAGTGCTTAAATAATATTATTATTTTATTCTATTAATTCTTCTCTGATAAAAAAGAAATAGTTATAAAACTTACACATAATAAATAATTATGACATACTCGTATATTACAACCAACAATAAACAACATGTTTATGAAGTTCTTTTCGATGCCTTGTTTAACAAATAAGGCCTCAAAGTTATTCATTTTCCAATTTCTTTATTATTTTATGATAACTAGAATTCATTATACTAGATAATGTCACTTAATAACCATAGTTTCATTGTGAATGTTTGTATAAAGTATTATTATTATATATTGCATAAGTACAAAAATATATCTCAAAGATATATACTGTATACTGGAGAAAAGTCACGAAAAAAGCAGGAGGACCCTCCGGAGGGCATGTATGAAGAGGTTAATGTCTGTGGTCGAGGCGAATGAGGTATGTAGGGACCGTAACGTTTGGCGCTCCGTCATCTCTGGCTACCCCGCAAGGGATATGGCGTGAAGCTAAGTAAGTAAGTAAGATATATACAAGTCATATATATATCAGGAAGCATATAACAAACATTATTTTCATACAGAAATATGATATGGTAATTATATGCAAATTTTACATAAATATCGGAAGAGAATTTCGATTAAATACACTCAGCTCAGTAATATATCATATACTATCTACTAGTATAATTTTAAATTATCTTATATTATTTATGTAAAATTTATCGCTATTTTTCTGCGCTGAAATAGCTGAGTGACTTGGGTGTCCTTTACACATTTGATCTTAATGATCCATTAAAACGTCAAGTTTTGACGGAAAATACTAATTTCATGTGTTTTACACATCATTGGAAGGTTTTAATTAATCAATTTCATCAAAACTAGCGTTAGTTTAAATAACTATTTATTCTATCATATCATTATGACATCTATTACATTATATACTATTTTTTAATCTTATCATTTCGTTATTCTGTTTTATTTGAGTATTTTTGGTATTACCTAATTGTTATTGAATTGGTTTTATAATAACGTAATCATTAATAAATTGATTTTAATTTTATCTAATCGTTAATGCACTTGTTTTAATCAAGTTAAAACAAATTCATTAATGTCATCATCTTTGGCTAAACAATGTTTTATCTGGACTCCCGTCTCCTAAAATACTAAAGTTCTGAAAGCATGGATAAAGATTATTATTATTATATCTAGAGGGTTGTTGATAGTCTGCGGACAAATGCTTGAGACAAGTCAAAACTCCAATAAAGTATTAACTGAACAATGACTCTAGGGATGAATGGATGGTTAGTAATTCGAACTTTGTTTGAGATGAAAACCACTGCCTCGTATAACAACTGGCAAGGACATAATGGTTCAGGATATTGCTATTTAATCTTTAGATGTATATGTTAGGAACAATTTCAATTATATATCTGTAATTCATACAATTGTATTGTTAATAAGAGTATAAAATTGGATAAACTACAACATTATAAGCAAAAACTGTATTGATTTTGGGGACTTTTAGAAACTCATTTTGTTTCCCAGTAGAATATTTTTCGGCAATACAAAAACTTATTAATATTTAATTTTTAAACTTTTTCATAAAATTTAAAAAGAAGTAAAATATCAACGTCACATAAACAACAATATGCTTTAATTCAAATGGCTTGCTTGTTTCTGAAACGCTCCTGGCGTAGCCCCCAGCAACACAACTAGGAATAAGGCCACTGTTTTGATAAAAAATATTTATATTTGGTAATATTATCTTACATAGAATATAGAACATTTTTTACACGTAATGGATGCTAAATATTTCAACTTGTCCCCTTTTTGGCGATATTTTATTCACAGATAAACAGTTTTGTTGGAAAGATACATAAGTTAAAAAAAGGCTTTGAACCCTACATGACATATGTATTTTCTGTAGCGTCTAGATTACAATATCTTTCTTTGTATATAATTCTTTTCCTCTAAATTGTGATATAAATAATCATACATTTATTTTTTTGGAATATTAATAAATCTTATTCAGAGAAGAATATACGTTACGTTTATAATGTAAATTATGCTTTGTATGCATAATTATAATACATAACTGTAACGAATGCTTTGACATAATGATGCACAAAGATATAATAGCGGCAAAATTAAAAATACAAAGGTACTCAGAACTGAGTTGCTTGGACACGGCTTTAATATCACTTTGTGGTAGATTTATCTCTATCTTACCTTCTGTCACATCATTTCCGATTTATCAGATAAGCAAAAATTTATTTTACTTACACAAATGTTAAACTAAGCAGTATGTAAAATTAATGATTATTTTTTGTACTTTAAATGCAAATAAATTATATTATATATTAAAATTATGTAATATGTCTGATGTCAAGAAAAAATTAGTAAAGATTTTCAAAGCAATGTCATAAATTATGTTATCTAAATTATAAGTATTAAACTGTAATTCCGTATCATTTCAAATCTGGGTGTATTTCGTTCCTTAATATTAGTAATGTGTAATTGTCACGCTGTAATCCGACGTAGCAAAGGTTTATCTCATGGATTATCTTTGTCGCTTCGTCTATGCACGGTTTGTAAATAGAAAACCAGGGTTTACAAAGGTTTCTGGAGATTGAAATATACTTAAATGTAGTATGAATAAAATATTTGAAAAACTTGTAACATGAGTCACAGCTTAACTAGCATTTATATTTAAAAGGATTGGATAAATTATTTTATCTTTACGAGTATTTTTTTTGTAGACCAACGTAACGTTTTATATTTAACTTTGAAATAAAATACTGTTTATTTTTTCTTCTACTAGGGATAAAAACTTCATAGTGATAGATTTTATTTGGATAAAAGTAAGATCTCAATAATAGTGGATCATCTGAATCATATGTGGAATCTTATTATAGCATTATCCTGAATTAGGACTCCATTGATCCAATATATAACAAAGATATTTACATAAACCTTTCGTATATTATATTTAATTCACAGCACATATTAAATCGAAACCAAGCCTGCATAGGAAATACATTTGGTAACACAATTTAAAATGCAACGTGCATATTTGAACGATATATTTTGTGTTTGCAAAATAGGGTTAAAATTGAGAAAGTAAGGAAATAAAAATAATAAAAAAATTACGGGTTTCTGTTAAAAATGTTATAGGAATGTAATTAATAAATAAAATAAGTCTTTGCAAATGATACTTATGCTGTAATGATAATAGTAACATTTCTTTTAAATCATTTAAACATAATATAATTATTAATTAATATATTTCACCCTGGTTGGATGCCGAAAATATTATACGGCGTAATGTGACATCGGCACGTAATAAAGACGATGTCCTCCCAGGCGTATCTGTCGATGGCGGCACACTGTTATTAATAATTAGATCGACGTTCCTGAGTGCGAATGTGACTCGCAAAACCGAATTTAGTTTTAAAGATTCGGTCACAGATAGCGCAGTGAAGCTGCCCGCTATCATTAAATGTGTAATTATAGGAGGGCTTGGATCGAGTTTTCAGAAGCTGGCGTTTGGCGTCAAGATGTTCGATGCGAGCGCGCTCAAAATTATTAATGCCCGTTTTGACAGCATTTCGCCACTCCGGTCTCTGAGTAGCAAACTCCTCCCAAGAATCGCAAGATATTCCACAGGATGTTAGGTGGCGTTTCAGAACATCTTTGTAACGTAGATATTGTCCTCCGGGTTTGCGCTTTCCTGAGCTAAGCTCTGAATAAAAGACTGACTTTGGCAACCTTGAGGAGTCCATATGCACTAGGCCAGACCAGCGTAGTTGACACTTCGTTAGGAGACTCTCCATGCTGGTCATTTTAGTCCGACGAAGAACTTCAGAGTTAGGGACACTATCCTGCCATTTTAAACGATGGAGACATTTCTAGTGAAAGACGTCAAGACCTCTGATGTCACCCTTGTACAGACACCAGGTCTCTAAGGCATACAGAAGTAGAGGAAGTATGATCGCTCTATAGACGGCAAGTTTTGTGTGGAGCTTTAGGTCGTGAGACGTCCTTACTCTTTGGTTCAGTTTACCAAAAGCAGCAGCAGCTCTGGTGATTTGTGCAGATATGTCAGACTCGAGATGATTGTCGCTACGAACTAGACTTCCTAAATACCGGAAGGTATTGACTTCGTCTAGTTTTTTCCCACCTAAGTAGACAGCAGTGTCACTAGCAGATTTTCCTCTTGCGGGCTGTTTCAGAATCTGAGTTTTCGACGCGCTGATTACAAGGCTGAATTTTCGACAGGAGTCATATAAATTGTCGACGTATCTTTGCAGATTCTCCATACTGTCAGCCATAAGGCAGATATCGTCTGCATAAAGAATTTCCAGTACAAAAGTCTGCTGGACTTTACGTTTTGCTCTGAAACGGGTAAGGTTAAGTACATTCTTGTCCATGCGAACATTTAATAAAACACTATCATTGCAGTTCCTAATTACATCCTTCATAACTGCACCAAAGTAAATAGCAAATAGGGTTGGAGCCATTACACAGCCTTGTTTCACTCCGCTTGTTACATTAAACTGCTCTGTAAATTCATTTTCGTGGCGTACACGGGACATCATGCCTTCATGAAATTGACGCACTAAATTTATGAACTTCACAGGACAGCCATATTTCTCGAGTACTGTCCAGTGGGCCGATCTTGGTAGGCGATCAAAAGCATTTTCCAGGTCCACAAAACACATGTAGAGGTCACGGTGTTGCTCAAGACTTTTTTCTTGTAATGTTTGACAACAAAGATGGCATCAACCGTCCCTCGATTCGGTCTGAAACTACACTGGATATCGGAAAGGAAGCTTTCAGCCAGTGTACACAGGCACTTGTTGATGAAATGCGCCAGGATTTTGCCAGCTACTGAGAGCAGAGCAATTCCTCTATATGAGCCGCAATCTGAGTGGTCTCCTTTGCCTTTGTATAGCTAAATAATAGTAGCGTCCTTCCAGTTTTGTGGAACAAGCTCATCAGCCCTAATTTGTCAAATTAATGCAAACAGTCTAGATTTGATTTTTGGTCCTCCGTATTTGAAAACCTCTGAAGGAAGACTATCTGCACCTGGTAACTTGCTATCTTTAACGATTTATCGCATGACGGTGGCTCATCCAACTCCGACGCGACAGGCAGGTTCTTAAGGGTGTCAAGATATTGTAGATCCACTTCTTGACAACTGGGATTGATCACTTCATTAAAATGCTCAACCCAACGAAGAAGAACTTCTTCGGGATCAGTCAGCCTCTTGGTCTTATCTCGCGAATATACTGGGGCGGTCTTCCTAGTCCGTGGTCCGAAAACACTCTTAAGTTCCTCGAAGTATTTAGCAGTTTGGTTGTTATCTGCGAGCCGCTGTAATTCTTCGGATTTTCTGATCCACCAGTCATCTTTTAATTGGCGCACTTTGATTTTAAGTTGTTGCTGCATAGATATTCGTTGTCCACAGTCAACAGTGCTTCTCAAAGTAGTTCTGAAGTTCTCAACGAGTTTCCGTATTTCTGCATTTGAATTATCGAACCAATCTTGGTTTTTCTTCTGCAATTTACCAATAACTCTTTGTGGTACTTTATGTAATGTCTCCGCCTACAACCGCCATTTAGCATCAATGGTTGTGTCACTATCAGCACTGGAGATGGCATAATAGGAGCCGAGTTTCAACTTGAGTTTCAACTTTGTAAAAGCTTGTTTCGCTGGAGTTTTATGTTCTGCTCTGCGCGGTGGCTTGTAGTTAAGCCTCATCTTGGATCGAATGAGACGATGATCTGTCCAACCCTGGGCACCACGCATCACTGTGATAAGTATATCCTTCAGGTCACGCCTTATGACGTAATCAAGAAGATGCCAATGGTCAGAGCGCGGATGCATCCAAGATGTTTTGTATTTGTCAGGTAGCCTGGAGAATGTGTTTGTGATACTAAGCTCGAATTCTGCACATAGAGTTAATAATTCAGTACCAATGGTGTTGCACTTTCCGATACCGTGTTTGCCCAGTACGTTTCTCCAAGCTATGTGGTCTGTCCTAATAGGCGCGTTAAAATCTCTGAGAAGAAAAATCTTATCCTATTGTGGTAGGTTTAGTAGGACTGTACGAAGGTCTTCATAAAATTTGAATTTATCTTCACCTGTTGAGGTCAAGGTAGATGCTGATAAAATACACGTATTTACCAGGTCTTACGTAGAGTCTCAGAGTTATGGTTCTGTCACTAACGCCTTTTGGAAGTTCAATGAGAGATTTAGCTATCTCATTTTTATAGCAAAACCTACACCACTAGCGGATCGTTCCGTTGCTGGTTTACCTCATGTAATATGTAAACCCACCGAGTCTCTCATAGAGCTCGCCACTATCTGCTAGATGTGTTTTACTAATTGCAGCGATATTAATATTATAGCGGGACAGTTCGCGCGCAATGAGCGCTGTTTTTCGCTCGGGATACAAGTTGTTTTCGTTGTCTAGCAAAGTTCTTACATTCCATGCAGGCATTCCGCATTAAGATGGTGACCGGGCGACTGCGGTATAGCCGACCGGGTAAAAAAGGGAGACGAACTTTGTTTAGGCCACCTTTTCTAGGCCCCTCCCCGATTGGGGAAAGCAGTACGATCCCTAAATAGGACTGCTTTGTCTATGGGCGAGCTGCCGAACCAGACGTCCGCCTCAGTCAAGTCATGAAACGACCATCACCGCCCAACCACCGACGTGCAGAGATCCAGCTAGGGACCAAACTCACCAGATCAGTACCCCACTACCAGTCTCCATCGCCGTAGGACTCTGCTCACTGTCCGTATTTTTGCCAGGTGTCATCTGCGCGGGAAAATGTTATAGTACGTAACTGTGTGCGCAAACACAGATGCACTCTCTCGTCCGCCAGCACCTTATTCCAATGGAATGGAGTACCGCTACGATTAGAGGAACGATTCGATGCAATGTCTGCCCGACGGTAACTGCACGCGCCCTCTACCGTCGCCCTGGGCCATCTACCTTGCCTTGCTGGGTTACCAACTCCGCCAAGCCCTTTTGCACTACCTGCGTTGGGCTGCCATTTTCGCCGCCGAATTTGACTTTTGTGTTTAGCAGGAGGGAATTGCTTTTGTTGGACCTAGAAAAGGAAAATAGTGATGGGATGGAAATGAATGTGATAAGAGTGGGAAAGGATATAAAGGGAATAGGATACTACTGCCTGGAAGTTTGAGGAACAAAGACAGTAGAAGCTAGGGGAGCCGGGGTCGCGTACCCGTGTACCACACCGCAACTTTTGGTGCAAAAACTGAGATGGATACTCCTGGCTGTGCACGTAATGGAATAGCTATTAGTTGATATGTCCACCACTTAGAAGATACAGTAATGAAAAATTTTTATTAACTGTAATTTATTTTACACCATTTAAGGTTTTCATTTATAAATCTTATAACAAAGTAAACATATTACTCAATATATAATTTAGTTTCTTCATCTTATGATGGACTATAAATTGTCTTTGAATATTTAACCTGTACGACATCGGTCAGTGTTACATTACATTATAATTACCCTCTGTTTACGCATGTTTAAAAACGTACCCATTTCAAGTTAAAATTTCGTTATATACTTTTTATAACTAGGTATATAATACTTACTGTACACTAACATTGAGACGAGAGAGATGGCAGACCAAAAGCTTACGTTAGAAGCCATAAATTTATCTAAGACTTTTATTTCATCTTCAAAAATAATATTTTTAATCCAACCAAAAATATAAATATTGGATTTCAAACGCTATTATTTATTTATGAATAACTTAACCTTGTATCACGATTATTCATGATAATTATGACTCTGCTAGATATTACCTCCATTTATAAGTATAACATTATATATATTCAAATATATTATAAAATAATAACAAGAATTTTTTTTTCAATAAATAATTTTGATAACGAAAATGATACGTGTAGATAACCTAACTCGAAAGTAAATGTGATTGTCAACCGTTAATTATTCTAAAATTGTGCTTAAGTAAACTTCTCAACTATCTTTAAATGAAATTAGTATTTCGCGTATTAACATTAAAAATAACAAAGAATCGCTGAATTTTTCGTTAATCTTGATAGATTTACGAATTTACAGTGAAGATTTGTGAAAAAGGTTATTAATAAATATGAGGATCGTTATTTAATTATTGTAACTAATAAAAAAATAAAAATCTCACAAACAAAATTATTACTAATTGGGCAGTTCTTAGATAATGAGTCTATACTATTTGATTTTCTGATCGCATTATAATCGACCCACTGAGCATTTATCAGTTCAGTAACTACTAATTTTTGATGAACTTCAGTCACTGATTTTTAATGCCCAAAGTTTAATATATGTTCAATTTTATCTTATTTTAGAAGTAACTATAAATAACACAAAATATACGTTACTTATCTTATAGAAAATACTAATATTATGGTAATAATATTTCATACTTTTTATTTAATATACATACCATCAAAATCCAATGTGCAATAAACATAAAAAAAAAATGACCTAACTCTGTATAAAATACATATTTATTTATTAGATTTTTATATATCCTATTAAGAAAAACATACAGATTATTATTATTATCTTGGGGTATTAAATATCGTTCTTTTATAAAAATCCAAACAGAAGTAACCAAAACCACATTCATATATGATATAAAGAATGAGGTGCTATTATTTCATTTATGAAAAGGCCCGTCGATTTTCTGGTTTATTGGAAGGAGAGGGATTTTTATTATATCTTTACCAATATTTTGGTGGAAGGTTTCGGAGCCACGCTATTAAGAGCGCGGTACTGTTACATAAGGAATTACTTTGTCTGTTCTGGCTATATTTATTTGGAATCGAAAAAGGGTACTGTTTTTTTCGCGACATATTTTATTATTAAAATAATTTTTATGTTAACAGTGATTACCCACAAGATTACTAAATTAACATTATGCATTGCATTGCAAATAGCAAAATTTAGTCTACATACCAATTAAAGGAATATGAGATAGTTGTTATTGGTGATAAATAATTACTGTAATTTTAATTGTGTGAGTAGTAAATGAAGTTACTATAATAAGCTCTGAGGTGTTGGGTGATTCGTCTATACATAATAAACATAGTGTTAAAGATGTGATGTGTATGACAAACAGTCAAACAATTAATAAGTCTTCCGTTATGCTTCAAAATAATTACTTTGTTTTCTGTTTAGGTTAAGGTTTTTAAATAAAGTATGTAATATGTAATATAAAATTTACATGGAAATGGTTTGTCCGTTAAGAAGAATGAAATTATTAAAAATAACTGTCAATTTGTAATGTGCACATTGTCTTGTCGTGTCTTTTCGGATCCTACCCGCATTACTGGTGTTTCCGTAACTTGTATTGATAATGTGTTCTGTCACGGTAACATTAATGAATAAATGGTAATATCAAATTTAAGTTCAGACCACTGTGGTAAAAAAAATATCTCTTAATTAATCATGAAATTGAAATGCCCCAAAAAATTAATTGCAAACAGATTACAAAAAAATTAAATCCTTACTTTAAAAAAAATGTTGCGCGAATAGTGCTTAAGTGATAATAATTCAAATAAGTTATATGATAAAGTTTTCGCTTTTTTGTCACGTGAGTTAAGATGAGTTAAACATTTAAGACTTAAATTTAGTAATTAGGCTACTGTAGAAATATGTAAATATGTATAAAAATTATAAGATTTATAGTAGAAACATGATCCGATAAATAAAGTTAGGAATTTCTCTAAAATATTTAAGAACGTTTACGTACAAGGTAGGTCAATTTAAATTTGAAATAAAATCCTAAATTCAGAAGATAAAAAAAGAGCAACTTGGGATGTTTTATTTAGTGTTACTCGAAAGACTAGAGCTGACAATGAATGATTGAAAATATTGAAACAAATACAAAAATATGTGGCGGCTATTTTTTGAGACTTTTTTTACTGAAGTTCCAATAACAGTCACGCTTAATTTAAATTTTTGCATCGTTTGATGCAACCGTCGAATTAAATAATAACGTTAGAGTCATTAATAAATTTCTTGTTTTTAAATCTCTTTCATCTATAATATTGTTAAAATATGTAAAACATTAATTCCAAAAAAACAGTGATTTTTCGGGTATGTCAGTTAAATTATTTATCACTATTATAATGTATTGTTATGCGGATAAAAACACTATACGGATACGGTATATTCCGGCCGTGCAGGTTATCTCGGGAAAACGTCGACAGAAAGTGCCGAAAGAAACTTGTGTCTTCTATAGAGACCTTCCTGGGAAAGGTCTCTAAGTGAGTTACCGCTCTTCGTGAGCACTCTTCTCAATGTCCGCTAAGTATCAAAATATTATATTGAGCTATTGTCAGTTTAGTGGTCATCTGGAAAACAAAGCCTATTGGACCTCCATGAAATAGGGAGTGATCAACAGAGCGAGGCAGTATTTAAATCCTGTCCAAAGACTTGCGCTTTGTAAGCTGCAGGTCCGGTCACATATGGAGTACTGTTCTCGTCTCTGGTCCGGATCACCCCGATATCAGCTTTTACCGTTAGACCGATTACAATGGAGAGACCGATTACAACCGATTACATCGAGAACCCGGTGCTCTGCAAATGGCTAGACTTTTTGGCATTGCGTAGAGACGTGGCTTCACTAGGCGTCTTCTACCGCATTTACCGTGGGGAGTGTTCCCATAAGCTATTGTATTTGATGCCTAACACCGAATTTCAACATCGCACACCGCGTAATCGCTTCCAATACCATCCGTACGACCTGGATGCGTGGCAATCTTCCAAGTTGCGGTTTTCAAGGACCTTTCTTCCACGTACCACTATATTGTGGAACAAACTCTCCTTGGAGGTATTTCCCGATCGGTACGATATGGGTACCTTCAACAAAGGCGTTTACTCCTACCTCCAAGGCCGGCAGCGCTTCTGTGAATCCTTGAATGTTGCAAGAGTTGATGGGCAGCGATGATCATGTAACATCTGTGACCTGCAAGCTTGTTTGGAGCTTGAGGAGGAGAAGAGGAGGGCTCTTACCTATACTGACAACTCTTGGAGCTCGATTATTCGGCATGATTAATGTACGTAATTCAGCTTAATAACTATATTTAAAATATTTATAAGAAAGTGTTTACGATGCTGAACCCTGCTGGTTAGGTTGCGCTTGTATTTGATCTACTTTTTTAACCAAACAAATACTTTTCATAGTTTTATTTTACGTTTATGTGCTCTCCTGTAAAATTTCAAGCCTGCCCAAGCCTGAAGCCGGACTTGTCAAATATGCGTGTACAGAAATAATTTATCTTAATTAAAATAATAAAAAAAAGAAATTGACATAACATTTAATTATAAAGTTTGATAATTTGAACTTAATTCAAAGATAAGAATCTTTTGACACGGTCAGGTCTCCAAAATTACTATCGCTGGGGAACTGTCTCACTTTTTTCGGTTTTGAGGTAAGAAGGTCGGCTCTATCTAAATAACCCTCGAATATATGAGTAATATAAGAGCAACATAAGAACAGTCCTGACTTTATTCCAAGTTTATTCGGAGAACATTTAATGAGATGAGTGACATGTATTATGTCCCCTGTGACATGAGAATGGTAGTTCCAAAATAATAAAATTTAAGTTTTAACGACAGTTGTCTGGAAGTTTCTATTTACAAAATGAAGTTCTTTATTGTTGGTTAATAGAAACTATAAAAATATTAAATATTCTTTATTTAAGGTAAGTTCTCTACCAAACATTTTTCATTGGCAAGGCTAGGGGTGAGAGACATTATAGTCTTTGCCCTGCGAAGATTCGGCTACATACAAAGAAAAATTTACTTATACAATAACCTAACATTTTTTCAGATATGACTAGTACACATAAGTATTCATAATTAAACTACATTAAGTATGTAATAATTTTATAGATATAAGGTTATTGTAAATGTTTGCATACATCAAGAAATTGCCTACATAAGTTACATGAGCAACTTCATAAGAACTATATGACGAGGCCTTTTAATTTTATCACGTCGCGTTGCTGAGGTTAGTGGCTTATGACGTGATTCTTGACTCTTGACGTGACTCCGAATACTTTAAAATAAACACATCGAGCTTCTCCCCACAAATGACCTTGTCATGGCAACCAAGAGACCTAATGACTATCGTCCCATCGAGAGTCCACACATCATCCATACTAAAGTGATTCTTGCCCTTTTTGTGAATGGCCTGCCTAAGTAAGCAATTCAGATGCTGTTAAACCGGAACCGTATAACTTAGGCTTTGGCCTTTAATGTGTTATGATCTATGAAGTCAATATTTACTGGTCTGGTGCGATTATCAATAAGACCTCCCAGTCTATGACAACCCTTAATACAATCAATTAAAATATTTGGGAGGCCCATTTTTTTCCGGAAAAGAGTCAGTACCGCGTGCTTTATCCCTATGTTGGCATCTTCTAGAATACCTTCAAAAAGTAAGATATTTTGTCGCTGTCTCATATCCAAAGCATCAACCACTTTAAAAAAGTCTCAAGAATGATGGTGCTGTAAGTCCGGATGGTCATAAAGCAGCTTCAAGACGTTTATCCAAGTCAGTCATCCTTCGAGTCCAGCAAGCTTCAAGCTCAGTTATAATTGCGGTAATGAAGTGTATAATATGCAATCAAAATTCGAAAGTGTTCTTGTAACTTTAGTAACATTTAAAATTATAAATGTATATCGTTTTTGCCGTCCATTTAACAATACATTTTTATAAGGAGTACTAGCTAATAAAAAGCGTCTAATGTTTATAACAGGCCTCTTATCTTCAGTCAATTATTTTGCTTTAAGCTAAAAATATTTTCTTTTTATTGTTTATCAAAACTCCAAAAAAAAAATTTGTAAGGTTGTTTTATACAAAAATGTATGCGATTAATTTTTAACTTTATAAAGATAAAATTGGTTACTACATTTTGGAATAATTTAAGAATAACAATAATAACATAACATGAGTTATTTCGTACATGCTGATTATTTTAAAATATTTTGTAATTTATTTGTAATATAATAAAACTGTTGTGCCATCATGGCGTCTAAATATTTCCGTCCCGAAGTCTAATAGTTGCTACTCGTTTAATCCACTTTCTGCTACAACATGAAGTAGTAGTAAGATTTTGCATACGAAAAATTATTCTATTTGCCCTTCACATAAATGTAAATATTGATAAGTAAAGATTGCGTCCGCTATATTTATAATTTTAACAGATTATCTGTTTCATATAAATAAAATAATTTGGTACAATACAACAGCGGAAAATTTAAAGGACTTTTCATGAGATGAGGCAAAAACACAGATATCGGATCATGTGTCTTCAGAGAATAAAAGGACCATTTCAAACAATTACTTTGAACCCTCAGATAACCTAAAGGGTTTATGCAGCATAAAATTATATTCTTTTAAACGAATATTATCTTTAATATGATATAATATATATGGTCTTTAAAACAATGTAACTACACTGTAAAACTAACAAAACAATATAAGAAATTAGTAAATTTACTACAATTCTTTAAGCACAGTAAACGAATAGCAATAACATTAAATTAGTAACGTTATTAACTAAGATATTGCAGTAAATATTAATTAATGATATTTATAAATTTATAAAAAAAATAATTGTTCATCTATTTTCATCATATTAACAGTTCTCAGTATAGGCCTAATTTCAGTATGTGTGATTTTGAAATTTCTCCATTTTGTTTTATTTTTGTAATTATCAAGTAATCATGTCGACGTCTTCATGTCAACTGGTTCGTTACGTTACATTGTGGGTGAAGAATGAAGGGTTGAATTTATGAGTGGTTTTGTGTAATAAATGTAATTTTAAATAAAATTACATTTATGACACAATTACGGTGCTTATACTTTAAAATACCAACACAAAATTAAACTATAAGTATATACCATAACAAGTATATTATCTTAGAATAATCATTAATAAAAAAACTTAATTGTCATGAGTAGTTTTCTTAAAATGAATTTCATTATAGAAAGCTAGTAATATAAATATTATTTATTATTCTTTATTATTTATTCTTTATTGTACACCACAAAATATAAAAAAAAATAAAAAAAATAAAATAACACATAAAAAGTACAACAGGCGGCCTTATCGCCTAACGGCGATTTCTTCCAGGCAACCTTACAAACATTAAGTATTAAAAAAATAATAAACATTGGTACAGGTAGGTGGCGTAAAGTTACATACTAAACATACATATAAATAATGACACACTAATAAACATATAATATAAAACAACAATAAAACGTAATAAACTAAACAATGCAATACACTACTTATATTATATACTACATCATTAAAATAAATAAGTAAATAAGTGATGTTCAGTGAGTGTTATACAGAAGTTGTTTTAACTATCTTCACTCAGAAAGTATTCTTTTACTGTTTTTTTAAATAAAATTAATGTTTTCGATTGCCGTATAGACAAAGGAAGAGTGTTCCACAGTTTTGTGGCAAGCACTGTAAAAGAGTGCTTATAAAATTTTGAGTTATGGAATGGCATTTTTAATATTAATAATTGTGACGATCTCAAATCTTCCTGTGGTCCTAGAAATTCAAATCTTTCCTTTAGGTATGTGGGTGTAATTGGATGGAATAATACACAGTACAGCAGAGAAAGTACATGTAAATCCCGGCGTCGACGAATAGTGAGCCACTTGAGCTGTTGACGAAATTGTGAAATGTGGTCATATTTGCGCAAGCCAAATACGAACCTTATAGCTATGTTTTGAAGTCGCTCAAGTTTATTTAATTGGTCCTCGGTCAAATTAAGAAAGCTTACATCGGCATAATCTAGAATAGAAAGTAGGAGAGAATGTGCTAACATAATTTTGGTAGGAATAGGTAGAAAATATCTTAGTCGCTGAAGAGAATTCATTGCGATGAATGTTTTCCTACTGAGATCTTTTATGTGAACGGACCAACTTAATGTTTGGTCTATGTATAACCCAAGATCTTTAGCGGAGTCATAGTATGGTATTGCTATACCGTCATATAAGATCGGTGGGAGATTTAATTTATTAATTTTAGCAATCATGCCGGGTCTGCCAATAATAATTGCCTGTGATTTAGTGGGATTTATTTTCAAACCATAGAGACAACTCCATTTTAAAATTTCAGTCAGGTCATCATTAATGGCATATATGGAGGAATGCAGATTGTCAGCGCTAGTATGGCGGTAAATTTGAATATCGTCTGCATACATGTGAAAGAGAGAAGATATATATTGAGTTATGGAATTAATGAAAATTGCGAAAAGTAAGGGAGATAAAACGCCGCCTTGAGGCACCCCAGCCGAGACATTGCACCACGATGAGAAGGACTTATCCTGCCGGATGCGCTTTCGCCGGCCAGTGAGGTAACTTCGAAACCAGTGTATCACCGATGGAGATATGTTAAGAGTGCGTAACAGACTTAACAGAATATCGTAGTCAACAGAATTAAATGCATTGCTAAAATCTAGCAGGGTCAATACAGTTAGCTGTTTATTATCCATTGCCAAGCGAATATCATCGGTGACCTTGACTAATGCTGTAACCGTACTATGACCGGGACGGAAACCGGATTGTAAGGGACTTAATAAATGATGGTTATTAATAAATGTGCTCAACTGCTGATAAACTATTTTCTCAAGGATTTTGGAAAGAAAGGGTAAGATGGAGATAGGACGAAAATCGCTTATATTTAAGGGTTTCGACTTTTTAGGTACTGCAATCACCTGAGCATGTTTCCAAGCATCAGGAAATTGACCATTGGTAATGGAATAGTTTAGGATGTGACTTAGAATAGGAGCAATAACATCTAGGATGGGTAGGATCATATTACGGCTTATACAGTCAGCACCGACAGCATTTGAAGAAATGGATAATACGCACTTCTTAACATCACATTCGGTGATAGAACAAAAGGAAAAAGATAAGAAATCTGGAGTTGGAAGAGATGAAAGATAATGAAGTATGCGATCTTTATCGGCATTGTCCATTATTTTAGAAGAAGAGAAGTGTTTATTGAGAAGTTCAATGTCAATATTGATACAAGTAATTGTAGTTCTGCCAACTCCAACCGATTCAAGAAATTTCCATGTTTTAAATGTGTTGCCATCTTCGATTGAGTTATGAATATGGCGGCGTTGGGCATCTCTACACGAAGTATTACAGCGATTTCGAGCTCTAAGATATTTAGAGCGGTTGGTATCCGAGTCTTTTAATTTATATTTATATTTTGCTTGATTTTTTTTTGCCATTAAAGTCCTCAGTTCATTAGTTAACCACGGTGCAGGAAGATGTTTCATTTTAATTGGTCGTACAGGGGCATGCCTGTCGTATAATTGGGTCAACAAATTATTTAATATTTCTACCTTATTATCAATAGATTCGGAATTAAATACAAGATTCCAGTCTAACTGACGTGCATCCTCACACAGTCGATTATTGTCAATTCCTCCAAAATTACGTTGCAGAAGTGTAGTGGGTTTGTATTTTGGAGGACGTATATTATAAGAGATATAAATCAAATCATGATAGGAAAATGCATCAGCAGAGTACTGACCATGTTTTAAAACAAAATTTGGTGAAGATACCATAATAAGGTCAAGAAGAGAGGGTTCACTGCCGGGGAAAAAGTGTGTAGCATTAAGAGACAGCAACTGTAAGTTACATGCTTCAGATACATTTAATAGTTTTTTGCTGCGGTAATTATCTTTTTTCATACATGTATTAAAATCACCCATAATAATAGAATGATTGTAGTAAGGGACATATTTATCTAAAACGGTCTCTAAAGAATTAAAATAATTAAAAATAGAAGGGGGACAGTAAAATACGCCAAGGAGGATTTTAGATTTACCTAAATATACTTCGATTAATAGATGTTCAGTGGCTTGAGGGTCTGGAGGCTGAGTGGACGAACTAATAATATTAAAGGGTAAGTGGGTGCGTAAGTAGATCGCAACTCCTCCCCCACCCTTACCAACGCGATCATTACGAATGAGATGAAATCCCGGCAGTGAATAAGGAGCTGATGACAAACATGGCTTAAGCCACGATTCTGATATTAAGATGGCATGTATATTAGGAGACTCAAAAGATGCAAGCATATCAGGATAATGAGCCGGGATACTTTGTGCATTTATATGGATTACATTAAAACTTTTCAGACAATCTGAGAAACACGAACTAAGAGTGAAATTAAGAGGATGAGCGGCTGTACTGTGAAAACTAACATCACTTAAAGATTCGTCACAAGATGAAAGGGAAAGAAATTGGTTACTACTGATACTATCTGCTGAAGACATAATTAATAAATGTGTATATAATATTCAGTATATAAATTATTTAAAAATTAAATAAATATCAATAATACGTTTATAATTATAATAATAATTTTATATTATACAAATATAAAGGCGTTCAGAATATATATAAATGTATGTCTACCTAATAATATTACTAATAACGAATAAAATTAAAGTACCTAGCGGTTTGCTAACCCACCAGCTTTGTAAATAAACATAATTTTAAGATAAGGTAACACTTAAACATAAAACAAAATATGTATATAAAATTAAAGTTTTGAAATTAAAAAAGAAAAAAAAATAAAATAAAAAATCACATCGAGTAAGAACTGACAGAAACAAAAATTACTGCAATGCCCTCCCAGGTATTAAAACATAAATATAAAATAAAACATGAAACATGAAACAAAAAAAAAAAAAAAAAAGTATTAAATAAATCTATAAATTGATGGACAACGTCAAGTTGATGACAGCTAATGTCAATTGGCACTTGTCACAGTTAAGACTTGACATGTATTGTCAAGTTGTTGTAATAACTAAATAAGTATTAACTATTAAATAGTTATTTGTGATTTTATACAAAGTACTTCAACTATTTCCAAATTAAAACTAACTAGCAGAATTAGGGAGAGGCTCATTTGAAAGTAATAGTAACAACAAAACAAAGTTATAGTTAAAATACAATACATAAGTGTTTTAAAATATTTAATATCAACTACATGCAAGAAAATTACTTTTTGATGGTTCTTTTTGTACGAGGTATCTGAGGTTGTCTAACCTTCGACTCAGTTGTCATGAGAGGCGAAGCAGGCGCTGCTGATCCTGGATCCCGGGCACCAGATACATTACAAAGATTGTTGAGCTCCGAAATTGAGGTTATTCTTTGGCGCTTACCATCTGATCCAACAACAATAATGAAGCCACCCTTTGTCCAGCATCCGGATAATCCAAAACGTTGTCTTGCAGCAACAAACGCCTCATGTCTTGGCTTAGTCAGGAATTCTGACAAAGTAAGTCCTGAATTTTTAAGATTGGTTTTGGAGAACCACACCTTTTTTCTTAAGGACAGATCTTTGAACTTGAAAAGTATGGGTCTTGGTTTATCTGAGACCATAGTACCTAAGCGATGACATCGACTAATATCTTCAAGAGAAAGATCAGGCATTTTTAGATGATCAGACAATAACTTTGTTCCAGTGGATGTTAAATTTTCATTTTTGTTTTCAGGGACACCGTGTATCAATAGCATTTTCCTTCGAGTCCACATTTCAAAATTATCCTGCTGTTTAGACAGCAACTGGACTTGGCGTTGGAGTCCTTCAAGTGCTGCCAACACAAAGGACCTGAATGCATTAAATTGGGCTGCAATATGCGAAGTTGGACTTGTTGCAGGAATGGAAGCGTTGAGGTATGATTTATATTCAAACAAAATATTACATTAATTGTACCAAAAATAAATAAATGCAATATTATTGAAGAATACACTATATATTTATTTATCTTCACGCCATATCCCTTGCGGGGTAGCCAGAGACGACGGAGCGTCAAACGCTACGGACCCTGCATACCTCTTTTGAGTCGGCCACGGACATCAACATCTTCATACATGCCCTCCGGGGCCCTTATGCGTTTTACGTGACCTTCCTCCAGTATCATAGATACTGTGTTTTCGAAGATCACTCGAGGCCTCCCCCTGTCTCTCTTACTGCTCACTTTTCCTATATAAATCTTTTTTACCATTCTTTCCTCAGTCATTCGTACGACATGCCCAAACCTGAGTACCTGAGCATGCTTTTCTTCATTCTCACCGTGACATTTTCGCTAGTACCTGCCATTCTATGGATCTGTTCATTGCGGATTCGATCAGCTAGAGTGACTCCGCATATTCTGCGAAGAGAACGCATCTCCACAGCATTCATCTTTCGTAAATTCTTCTTCTGTATTACCCACGTTTGACTGCCATATAACAAAGTCGGTAGCAAAAACTGCATTGTGTACAGCCAAACGTGCAGCTATGCTGACGTTTCGCCGTCTGAACAATGCAGCCAAAGCACCGTTGACTCTGTTATCGGCAGCAATACGCTTTTTCACATCCATTTCGTATCTTCCGTCTCTGCTAAACATACTTACTTTTACATACTTTCTTCATTCACTTGTTCTATTATCTTACCGTTCACGTTGATCTTACATTCTGTTATTTCTTCATTTCTTTCAAATATCAGAACCTTCGTCTTATCTGCATTTAGGTTTATACCATTATTTTCACACCCATCTTTCAGAGTGGTGACCAATGCCTGCAGATCGCATTCTGATGATGCAATGAGCACTGCATCATCTGCATATAGCAAGCAATTGATCTTAAGGTCACCTACTTTCACTCCCATGTCACCTTCTTTCACGCCTTAGAGACAACTATCCAAATACAAATTGAACAACCAAGCTGACACAGCGCAACCTTGTTTAACACCCGATTAGATGTCAAAAGAGGGCGACATGTCAGCTCCTACTCGCACACAGGCTGAGCGATCTCTGTAAAGAGACTTTACATCCTGTAGCAAGGGTCCGCTCACATTGTATCGGGGCAGTATCTCCCATAATTTCTTTCTCACAACCCTGTCAAACGCCTTTTCCAAATCCACAAAAGCACAGAAAACCCTTTGGTTTAGGGCCAAAAACTTTTCCGTGATCATGCGGAGTGAAAAGATCTGATCACTACACCCTCTTCCAGGTCTAAAACCAACTTAAATGTTGATTTACAAATTTGCTTATTAGAGAATGTAAATAAATTTAGAGTTATATGAAGTTTTAAACTCTAAAATCGAAAAAAAAGATGAAATTGTTTTATATTGCAATAGTCCTGATTTTATCAATCTGAACAGTCTCAATGGATTTTATATTTATTAGAACAAAAATGTAACAATCATATCTATGTTATAACATATCTATGATATGATGATTGATGACTATAATAATAACGCCGGAAATTTAGTTGGTTGATTTGACATTTGAAAAATGAAATCTTTAAAATGTACAATGTGAATTTGAAAGAAATTCATTTATTTATTTTATTTCCGAAAGTGGAACTGTTTCTATAGGTGCAAGTATTTTATTTTATATTTAGTTACCAAAATATAAATTTAATTGCTATTCTTTTTAAGAGAGGGAGACGAAGCTTCTTAGCATTCCATGGATTCACCGTGCGGGTGCCGGGCCCATCGCGTTGCAGGAAAAGGAGCGCAAACAATGCCTGGGACTTGCGACTCAGGTGTAGGTTTAAGGGGCCCCTTTAGTATGCGCATACATGCTCACCTTCACTGTTCACGCTCCTCTCTCTACCTAACCAAATATCGTAAGAACATACTAAAGCTGCCTTTAAAATACGTTCCAGAAATGAACTGATGATCGTTCTAGAAAGGTCGAGATCCTTAAATAAATTGTAGAGAGATTTTGCTGTTATACCTCTCGCTCCTACTTCTACAGCGTACAAATTAACTATAAATTTATTCCTGATCAGTTCGTTACACAGTTCGTAATACTTGTTAAGCTTAAATGTATGATCTTTGGGTATGTTTGTTTCCCAGGGTACAGTAAGCTCCACAAGTATAACGAGCCTTAGTTGTTTTGAATACAGGAATAAGTCCGGCCTAGATGACGAAACACAAACATCCCCGGGTATTTTGTATTGCCTTTCATACGTGTCCATCATGAGAGTCCAATCAGGAGACGCGTCCAAGATGGAATAAGGTTTTAATTTAGATTTTTTGGACGAACCTGCCTTTACGAACTCTACTGATTTTTTGGTGGTTGTTATACCCCTCTGCGCTCTTGCTACAGAAAGACTAACCGCTTCTCGTATGATTTCTAATACTTTATCGTGGCGACGCGAGTATTTACCTCTATTTAATAGTACCCTACACCCTACTAGCAAGTGTTTCGCGGTTCCTACTGCCTCCCCGCAGATGTTGCAAGATTTTTCGGTGGCTTTGCCCCATCTTACTAAGTTACTTTGATCTGGGAGAGTCATTTGGAATACATTAAGATAAAATTTTAATAATACTGGGGACCAATCATGAAGCAGGGTGCGCCATCTCAAAGCTAGCGGAATACAAAAATCTCCTATGATCACCCATTCATTTTGCAATTCTAGGCTCATCGCGTGCAACCGGTAATTATCGTTTTCATCTTGCCGAATAAAGGATTTTGTTATTTCTAAGTCTTGTTGTTTCCTACTCGATCCTAACCCTGCTTTATTTGTTTAAGCACCTATCATAAATTGTTTATAGAATTGAAGTCGTGACTCTAGTTCTGCGGCAATTTTATCTTTTGGGAGAGACGTTATAGTATCATCATTCGATTCATATGTCTTTTGGTCACTCTTAGGTGTTTATAGAGTTCCGATGGTTTCTTTAATTTTAACCCAAAATTGTGTCGGTCTCTAAATAAGGTAGAAGAGTCCGCTGGATGCGCTAACCCGAGCCATGACTTCAATGTCCTTATGACGCTTGCATCTAACTTCAACAAAAGGGTCTTATTGATATCGTAAACGAGGAAAGGTCAATTTCGACGTGATGTTAAGTAATTATCGTATATCCAAGTCTTTTTGATGTTACTTATTGGTTGATTGTCTACCTTTTTCAGATCATTCAAAAAGCTATCGACTATTATATCTAACGATGAAGTGCGCCCTTGGCAATCGATTTTTTTGCCTAAGAATTCGAACGGAGCTGCGTCGGTAATTGTAGTGACGCACTTACCGCCTATTATAAGACCCAGATCGTAAGAAGTATATCTGGTGTTCCACCTACCCAGACATAGACTGTAGCATTTATTTGGTTTTATCCTCAATCCGTCCGTCCAAACACAGAAATCCTCCACAACATTTAAAAGTAGCTGACATTGTTTTGGATTACGTGTCAGTATCGCGAGATCGTCTGCGAATGCTAGTATGGATTCTGTATATTTATTGTTAAACTTGAACCGATAACCCTATTTCTTTTCGTTTTTAATTAATTTATCTATTAAAATATTGATTACTATGTTAAATATTATTGGAGAAATACAACAGCCTTGAAATAAACCAATGTTGTAATTTAAGGGTTTGGAATGATTTTCATTTGTGATTATGGAAAATTTTAATTTTGAATAATATGATGCAATCATGTTACTGACTAACGTTGGAAAGTTATACCACCTTAGCGCGAACATCATCAGTTCATGTCGTACCGACCCGAAAGCGTTTTCTAAGTCTATATACCGATATCAACATACCGTTATTTGTCTTTCACCAGTTCTGGCATCTTTAAGGCTTTCCGATAGTAACGTGTTATGTTCGAGGCATCCAGAAATGCCAGGCAAAAACCCTTTTTGGTGATTAGGCCCGCAATATTTGTTATTTATCATTTTCGTTTGTAAAAAGGAAAAAAATATTTTTGATATTGTGTTTGTAAGAGCTATCGGTCTAGTGTCCCTAGGATCCGAGACATTGTCACGTTTGGGAATGAGGACAAAAAGAGCATTTCCGAATGTTACCGGTGTTTGTCCTCTTGACCAGATTTTACCGAATATATTTAATAGATGTTTATGAATCGACGGACATTTTTTATAAACTATATAAGGGATACCATCCGGACCTGGTGCTGACTTAGATGGTTTCTTTTTAATTATTTTATTGATTTCCTCCAAAGTTGGAGGGTTGGCATGAAAATCTATGGAAGGGCTCTCAGGTTTTTGTTCGTTGGGATCCCCATACAGCCTTTGATTTTTTGGCACTTCGTATGTGCTTTTATAATAAACAAAAATTTGCTCGTTGGTCAAGAGAAGCTTACCTTTTTTCGTCTTTGAAAATGTTTTAATTATCAAATTTAGCAATATACACGTAAAAAAATAAATAAACACCTAACTTGGCTGTCCCTTAACGGACTTTACTAAAACGGATAATAAAGATATAAAACTTTCAGTAGAGAGAAGAGGAACCTGAAAATAACAGTGTTGTATTATATAACCCGTGCATAATTTGTGGTCACTTACATACCTCTATTTTACCTCAAATTGTAAGATCATTTTTAATAAGTCTTAAATTGGTATTACAATATACTTTATACTCGCATAAACCGTGCAAAAGATTAGAAGATATTATATTAGAAATAAGCACTTTGATAATGATCAATATTAGGTAAATACGAATATAAATTTGTCTTTAACCTTTAATTATTCTATTGTAAGTTTTCAGAGTTTTTAGATTTAATTATTATTTTGTATATAGCTCAAAGTTTTGTTTTTTAATGATAATACTTTAACAAATGACCAAACTTTGTTTATTTTGTAAACAAATAAAACTAAAAGAATAATAAAAGATAGTACTTAAATCTATAACGAAATCTTTATTAATACAAAATTCTTATATTTCTTCAAAATAACATACTTTTCTCTTACTTAACAGAAATTCTCGTTTTTAAAAGAACTCAAAGTAATGAACCCTATTTGTGGTTGGTATTATGCTTATAAATGACTGTCATATAGCGTTCATCCTTTATGTTTCTCTAAATAAATGACAAACTTTACTTAAAGTTACAGTTAAATATTTTTTAAACCTATATTACACCGTATATACGTAACGCTATTTTTGAATTCACAAAACAATATATATAAATAAATAAATAAAATTAACTTAAAATTTATTAAAAGTAAATAAAATTTGCTGTACTGACTGTTATTATTTTTATTTCCTTATAGTCTTGACGCATTATGTATTTTCTTAATTTTAATGTTTTTTCTGGACCTACATGATCCATAACAATTTTTTCTAAAACCCTTCCCAATATTTGTTCCTCAGTTTGCAGTATACTAAGATTTAAAATATAACACATTCAAAAACAAATATTTACTCTTATCTAAACAACAATATATTTTAAATTTCATAAAGATAATTTATTAAATTCAAAAGGAGATGTACCAAAATAAATTTGAAGATTCCAAAGGGTGTTAAATTAGAATTAAGAACGATCTTATTTTAGAAATATAGTTTTGTTATTAGAATGAAATAAAGTAACTTGCTCTACGACAATTTAAGCTTAATTAATCACACCTTTAATTTCCCTTTTAAAGGTAAAATCATTTGTAACATATTGAAGATACGGCGTGTTCTGAAGCGTGTTTTTAATTAATTAACATTTTCTCAGAATAAGCGAGGTTAAGGCCTATTTATACACCAAGCGACTTTATTAACGTTCAAATTAGCTACGTCACGTGTATGAGGTGATGTTTACTTTAATAACTATCCATTTTAAATTTGTGATCATGTAGCATAGTGTGAACCTTTTTGTCGTCTTGTAAATAATATACATAATGATTTATTTAATTATTTATATACTTATCAGACATGTTGTTGAAATACAATTTTTAAGAATAATAAATATTAGTGAAACGATGTGCAAATTTCTCAATTCTCGAACACGAGATGTCACTTGATTATTTATCCTTCAAAGCACCACCTAAAACCTTAACATAATATAAATATTACATTGCCTTAACAGTTAGTCTAAACTCTGCCAAAAAATCTATTCTAGTTCTCTTACAATCCCTTGTTTAGTATATATAGTTAATCCTAAATAAACAACTACTAATGAAATGAAAATTTAATAGAATAAGCACTAAATATTGTAACATCTCTTATATAATAAACAAATTTAATAATCAATGATTTGTTGTTTATTTTTTTATCCCTTATGCTCACCTTCATTTCGTTCTATGCCACTTAATTTTGTTTAGTTGTTGTTAACACTAACGTCAAGTTATCTGAATTTGTATAACCATTTTATAATAAATGGCGTCAAGATTTCAGCGACAGTTCGTTATTCATGTATGCAGTTTGTTCGTAAGATAATGTGAAATACATTGCTGAAGCTCTAGATTTTCTAACAATAAATTGAGGTTGAAACTTTTTCGTGATAATCACTAATAAAATAGAAGTATTCACATAGATTAATAACAACACTTTCGACTTTTCTTAAGATTATTTAAAAGAATAGCTAATTATTCCTTGAAAAATATCTACAAACTAAGAAATAGGTATCACAAATTATACCATTGTTAATTAGGGATGAACTAATTGATTTTTTTTTCTGTTTGTCTGGATTAAAACACATTACTTGAATGTTTCTTTTCATATTATTGTATATCTATATTAGTAGGAGCTTATATGGATATTGTATAATATATAATATATATTAATCATTTTAAGTAATACATTAATTACAAAGTATCGTTATATATTTAAAAAAAATTCAAAATATGAAAATTCCTTTTAAATAACAGTACGTAATTACGTTGGCTAATCCACATTTTATGATACTTGAGTCACAGTTAAAATATTTAGTTAGTGTTCTAATAACTTTCACTTAAAAGAACAATCAAGTTATTTTTTTTTACAATCTTTTAGTTTTAGTTTACGAAAATACTGTGGACACAGAGACACATACTTTTTTTTCAATTACTAACATACATAATGTGAAAATTACATTTTATTTAATTAAACTACAAAAAGACGGACTACAAGTATATGAAAGAAGGACACGGACAAATTATTTTTATAATTATTTTTTATACTTATAATTGAAAAATGTTAAGAAAAATGTACTCACTTTAATAAATGACAATTATTAACAATATAAATAATACAAATTCAGACTCTTTAAAAATAATGAACTAAAAAGTTATTTTGCGCTAAATTTCTTTCAACTATTTCCTACAAATTATTTCATATTAAATCTTCTTTCCAGTACCTATGATTGTTATATCATAGAGCAAAAAAGGAAAATGGTGAGGTTACAGATATCTTAGTTAAGAAAAGGATATGAAAATCTTGGTATTTTCGTGGAATTTCATCTATTATATCTTATAGTATTATATCTTATAGTATTATATCTTATATCTTGTAGTATATAAAGTACAATCTTATGTTATTATACATCACACTATAATATACCATGTCTAATAATTACTATAAGGTAAACTTGACGTATGATATCTACTAGGAGCGCCAACAAACCCTCAATTTCGACTCGCTGCGCTTGCGAAATCTCGGGTGCCGTTTGCATATTGAGCGAAGCGAGCCCAATGTATTGACTCATCGTTTCCCATTGACTTCAATGGGATATCAGTTTTTTGACATGATATTGAAAAAAAATTTTTTTTTGAGAACATTTTTCAAATTTTTTTTTTAAAACCATCACCTAATGTGTGTCTTTTTGTTTGCAAAGTTTCATAATTTTCCGTCAAGTAGTTTTTGAGCCAATTCGTGACAAAGAATGCAAAAAGTCTCCAGTAAAACGCTCCGCTCACTTCGTTCGCTTCGCTCAATAAATATTGCTTGATATTAATAAGGGTAGACTTCGATGCCATAATTTCTATACTAAAGTGAGTCGGTATAGTAAGGTATTTAGAGAATATATTGTGACAATCAAAGACGCAAAGACCAAGATGAAAAAACCAAATTTATTTATTTTATTTATTTATTTTATTTTAATGTATATAAAGCGGGAAGTAACTATCAATATTTCTTTACACCGAAGGGTGTAAAAAAAATATTGCTAGTTACAATTAAAAGTAAAAGATTTTTTTAAAATTTTAAATGGTAATAAAGATGAAACCTCACACCAATAGAAAGTACGTCATTAGAGCTTATTGCATACCGGGTTTAGGCAAACGTTAAACAACAAAGAGTTATCGGTTTTAGCTTATAAATCAGGTAAAGAAACGAAAGATGTTGATTGAAACAATTCAAGTTCAAAAAACTTCAATTTAAAAGATAAAACCCAAAGATTTAAGAAATTTAAAATTACTGGCCCAGATTCGAAAGGATTTCAGGATATAGCTGCGTTTAAAGTTGCGACATAACTATGTCGCAACTTAACTTAATCAACTGATTACATCAATTTCTGTCATCCATAGACACATCCCATTTCAAATCTGAGTAATAAATTTTATATTTGTGAAATTTACGAAAATATAAAATTTTGATTTTTCGTAAATTTTATATTTTTCCCCTCTTTCGCCATAATCTTTTTTATATAGTTATTAAGGCATGGTTCAAATCCTTGCCTTACTTTTATTACAAGAAGACCGGCTGCTAATTAAAAAAAATCTAAGATTTGGTCGTTAAAAATGTGACGTTTCGTCGATAGTTCCTAACTTTTCTACTGCTGTTCAACCATAATTATTTTTATTTCATGACAATAATAGTAGTATATAAATGTGTTCTGTACTGTACTACATAATTGAGTTCTGTTTGCCGTCGTATTGTAATGCAATGTAAATTAAGTAATTTAATATTACATTATTATAATTAGTTTACTTTTTATTAATTACCATGATTAACTCAGCACAGTAAGTATAGAATTGAATATCTGAATTATGTAGATTCAATAAGCGTGCTTGAAAATATAACATCTGTAATATTGAAGAGAGGAGTATTTTTTGCCAATAAAAAATCTCGCTCGGACAGATAATAAAATTGCACTCAGCACAATCTTTTAGTCCATATGTAAGGGAATAAACCTAATATTTCTCTATATTTGTGGACTCAAAGTCTTCAATCGTCGCCGACGTGCCGGGAATTAAAAAATCCGTGCCCGCAGGGGGACACGCGTGGGTACTCGTAGACCTCGTGTGTAACTCGTTTAAAATATAATTCACTACCTAAAGAATAACACATGATGCTGTTGTTTACATCAAAAATTTTCAAGCAAAAAGCGGTTTTTATTTTTTTTCTCGGAAAAGGTATATTTTTTGGAAAAACTTTTGATACCTAAAATTAGAGTAAAAAATAACCTTTCTATTAAAAATATTTGCGAGGAGGGTATGTTTACCAGAAAAAAGTTGCCATGATTTTACCTACCTTAAATTTTCAAGCTAAAAGTGGTTTTTATTTTTTTTCTCGGAAACGGTACCTTTTACGGAAAAACTTTTAGTACCTAAATTTAGAGTAAAAAATAACCTTTCTATTAAAAATACTTGTGATGTAAATTCTTACATCAGAAAGTAATTTTACCAGAAAAAAGTTATGATTTTTTTTCCAAAAATTTTCGGTTTTTTTAACCCCACCCCTAAGTTATTGAAGTTAGGTTTTCGGTTTATCTACATTAGTTATAGGTATTCATCAAAGACATCATATGATATGAACGCAAACGATCTTCTTTGTATAGGGAAAAAGTTATGGTCGAAAAACTGAAATCAGAAAAAGTGAGGCCCTAGCGCCCTCTGTGGCCGGATTTAACGAACGTTAACGAACTTGACCTTTGTTTTTGGATGGTTCATTTTTGTGCAAAGTTTGAAAGCGATCCGAGCGAAACTGCGGCCGCTATCGTGCTGACAAAAGTCCAATCTGGACGCACATATATATATATATATACATATATATATATATAAACTTTTTGACCAATGGTCATTTCGGACTCAGGGGGTCATAAAAAGACCCCCTGTGAAGAAATTTTTCCAAAATTCAAAAGTCGGGTACAAATGAATGGGCAGACCGAATTCTTCGAGGTCTACCCAAAACTGAAGTGTTTTTACAATTTAAAACATTTGAAGTAATCCTATATAAAATGGTTCAAGCAAGCAAGTTTAAGGCAAGACAAAAACTTCATGTTTGATACAATATAAAATAGTATAAAATTTGGTATCATCAAATTCAAGAAATGAAAAGCATAACTAGAATCTTTATTTCATTTCTTGACTTTGAGAACGATGATTTGAATAAGTAAAATACACTACAATACCCAAGTGACTTACCGAGTAAATGTTGAATTGTAATACTAAAGTTTCACGTGGATTGTAAAAGGCCTTTTATTGGCACCGTGCACTTGAAAGGAACATTAAGTAGCTTTTGAAAAGAATTTATTTATGACGTATCCGAGACTGCTTTTACGCGTACATGCCTCCTCATGTTTATTCTGTGGTTGGCTTTACATCCCTCTGTAATGGATTTATTTCATATATTTAGTTTTCTATTATAAAATAACTTCTTGTGATGATCTCCAATATTATATTTAATTATGTTTAATTAATATGAGAAAAAGAAATTTTTCATATTTATGTTACATTAAAGGTAACACAAATTATTTAATAAATATAAATAAGTAAATGGTATCATTTATATTTAAAACTTTTAAATGTACCTTAATTAATATTGATATTGACAACCACTAGATTGGTATGATCTAGATTTAGATATTAGATAATTAAATATAACATAAACCAAAAAGGTAAAGAATAGAAAAAAAACCATTAATCTTCCCTTCAAGAACAATAAACAAACAAAAAATTTCGGTAAGACTTAAGGAGATCTATTATGCAATATTTTATTAAATGAAAATATGTAAGTAAAAAAATATGTATACAGCAATACTATATTAACTTTGCTAACATAATATTTATCCACTATACCCATGTCTACATACGTATATGGTCATATACGTATATATAATATCGTTATATTTTCCTTGCATCTTTCTTATATTGAAAATCTGAATAGTATATAAAACTCTATAATCCTTATAATGTTATTATTAAATTTACAAAAAAAATCGTAATCGATATAATATTATTAAGAGTTTTATTCCGTTACTTATAACAACAGTAAGCTTTGTGTGGAGTAAGTAGCTAATGGCGAGACCCATTGTGTGTAAATCGTAAACTATATATTATTTTGAGGTAAACACCAAAATTTCATCGAAATTTGTGCAATAGATTATTCGTTATAGAGTAACAAACATATATTTATACGTCATGAATCTTTATCATTTATAATGTTAGTAGGATATATTGATAAATAGTTTACTACTAGTAAAATAAAAATACAGTACATTTTACCAAAGAGGTACTTGCACAGCCACAAATTATGAACAGTATCGTTTCCACGTTGTTTAATTTTAATCTTGATATTCAAACATATTATAAACATAATCTTGAACTGGTATGACACCGCACCCTAGTTTAAAACTAATTGCACAACTTTAATTTTTATTTCAAAGGTAATATCACTTGTAATATCTTGAAGATACAAAGTATTTTGAAACGTGTATTTAATTAATTAACATTTTCACGGAATAAGAAAGGACGATAAGGCGTATTCACAAATCAAGCTACTTTATTATCGCACTAATTAGCAATTTCATGTATACGAGGTAGTAATGTCGCTTCAGTATAATAAATTTTCAGTTATAAATTTGAAAAAATGTGATATATTGTTAATCAGTTTTATTACCAAAGCTTCCAAGATGTGACCATCTGTTAAAAATATAACTCTCTTACAAAATAGAATAAATTACAATAAATTATAAACAGACACTCAAATATAAAGAATTGTCAAAAAAGAATTGTAATATAAAAAACTATTTAATTATATTATTATATAAAAGATATTAATTTAATTTAATCAAAGCAATGCAAAATCAAAATATTTGGAAAGATAAAAATAGGTTTTAAAAAATCTTAATAATCCATTGCCATGGATGACCAAAGTGTAAATTTAAGTTCTACAATTAAACACAAGTATTAAAAGTACAGATTTAGATGTTATTCCTAATTTATTTCAAAGTTTATGAAAGTCTTCAGTTTGACGCATATAACTCATTTATACAAATTATGCAACAAGTGCTTAATTTTCTTCTAAGGTGTGTTTTAATATATTACACTACGTATGATACGAATCATTTAATAAAATCTATATTTAGTGAAATCACGAGGCTTTGCAATATTTGGATATCTGAGAATTTTGTTTTTAAAGATTTTTTTTTTAAATTTACTATATGTAAGATAATTTTTGACTTGTATCTTTATCTTATTATTTTAGTATGAGCAGTAGAATTATATGTTATAATACATAAAGACGATTTTAGAACTGGAAGGTCAAGGGCATCTTGGAGGAGCTTGTCTGGTTCTAAATGGTATAAGTACAAGCACTAGGTAATACTCGTAGGTATGACAGGCATTATTTCAAAAACCTTTTATAAAAATAAGGACTATGTGAATTATTTTCTTGAAGATAATTTCGTAGATCTCACTTACTACGTCTAGTTAGATTTTTTTTTTACCAAGCCTATTCTCTTTATAACTCTGACAATCTTTCTGAGCATCTTGCACCCTATATTTATTATAGTCTGCACATGTAACAAAAATTCTTTCATAATTCTTTATTTAATCATTATGTTGTGATGTTTACTAAAACGTTTAAATAATGAATTATAAAATACACCACCTACTACTTATTTGTTTTTAGAAAAGTTCTTTAGAAAAGCTTGAATAGAAAATTGTTGAATGCACATAGAAAAACGATGATATCATTCTCATATACGAAAGAAATTAAGTAAATATTGTAAGGATTTCTTATCATGCATGTGATATTTACAAAAGGCTTTTAAGAAAATAGTATATAACCGTAACAAAAAAACTTTAACATGTTATCGGCAGTAGAAGGGTCAATGTTGTTTTCACATATTCACATATAAGACGTATAACACGTATCTTTCCATCAACTAATATAGACAAATCCTCTGAAACCGTAGCGCATAAAGACGGACCGATCTATGAACATCGCCTTTCTATATTAGAATAAAAATAATAAATAAAATAATAAAAATAATCAGTAAAGTGATGTGATTCTGATATAAGAGAAATTGGATTACATTTAACTTACTCGTAAATAGCTCCTTCTTTCTTTGGTTTTTATTATTTGAACCTAGAATACTTAAGGCATTATGTTTCATTATTGAAGTTCTTTAATACTAAAATATTTTATAGACATCACTAAAAATATTTTATCTAAAGAGTAACCCATGGATTTCAATATTCATATCAATATATCGAATGAGTTCCAATTTTCAAGCCTTTTCGCAAACAAAGACAAGCATGCTTCAAAACCACTGGATGTGCTAAATAAGTCAAGAAAATACTTCAGACGGGATAGTTCTTTATACTCTATAAAGCTAGTTATCCCCAAATGGAGCTCAATATATCGAATGACTTTCAATTTTCATGTCTTTTCGACAAGTATGCTACAAAATCACTGGGGGTGCTAAATAGGTCAAGAAAGAACTTCAGACGGGATAATTGTTCACAATCTAATAATAACAGGAATATTTTATATTTTATATTGGAGATTCTAACTCAGACTCTGAATTTTATATGTACCTAAAAAAATCAATTAGTAGAAATGTGAGAGAATTACTAAGTTTTTACTCTTACTTAATTAACCTTTTCAGGACTAAGACGCATGATGAATCTTGGTAGAAATAATCTAGTGTTGGTTAATTCTGGCGAATTAATAAGAAAATAATTTTAATTTAATATTAATTATGTTCCTGAAAAATAGGAGAAATTATAGATTTATTATTATAATTTGAAAAATATTTCCGTCAAATTTATTTTCATACACAAATGATTAAGATATTAATTTTTTTCAATTAAATGTTTAGAATAGCAAAAATATTTTAATAATTCTAAAGAAAATAAGAAGCAAATTCAATAATACAAATACTGAAAATTAAAAACCCATTTTTACCCTTAATTTCCTAGCTTCAAGAAAAGGCAAGAAAAGGTAATCATTTAATGAAGACGAAAATTTGGCATAAAAATAGTTTGAGAGTTGATTTAATTTCAAGAATTATTAAGGCAATCAATAATTTAAATATAATACAAAAAAAAACATGACACCTATTGAAAATTATCAGGATCGATGTAATCAAGGATCTTATGTTGGTGATTATAAATATTATTTATTTTGCATTTTTATTTTTTAAAAAGTTAAAGTACTGAAAAATATTTATAAGTTGCTGATTTTCAGGTCTGATTCTTTCTCCATCATCTAGTCTTTTCTTTCACCATCATCTAGTCTTTTCAACTCATCTACAAACTTTTTTTCGTGTTCTCAACTGTTATGCTGTTTCAGAGAACACGAACAAACCGACAAACAGATATATATAAATACCGTATATAATTTCATATGCGTTTAGTGGATAGCTCTTAATTTAGAATTACAAACAGACATTTCAATTTTAATAAAAATATATAAACAAACAAACTACTAAAAATAATTGAATGAAATTTAGAAAGATAAATAAACGAGGCTTTATAACAATATAAAGCTCATTTGAAAATCAGAATGTTTTAAGACTTCTTTAAAACAAAAAGTGTATGGTTAGTCGAATAAATATATAAAATGTTGTACGAGTTTTACCAACAAAACCTTGTTTCTAATACAGCAGAATCAGACACTTGTAGTAACTAATTTGTATACTTAAAAATATATTTCTAAAAGAAAAATTAACAACATGGCTTTATTCAAAAGTTTATGTCTGCGGATTAAGTGCATTTTGCAATTTCAGCTACAAACTACAGGAAAACTTTACAGAATAAGTTTTATAAATTGGAGGGATAAAAAAGTTTTCAACCAGCATATTAACCGGAAACTCACTTGTTATATAAGGTAAGGAGAATAACACACGTGCTATTGTGTTTATAACCGAATAAGAAAAATATTACTTTCTATATTTTTATATTACTTGTTAGTATCTGTAATTCACATCTTGTAAAATAAGATTGAGATGATACGATATTTGAATAAATAATATAAATGGCATGAAATAAAAGGGTTCAATGATTAGAACGTAAGTGTAATATAAATCATACTTAATCTAATGTGGGAAAGTCGTCTGATAAAAAAATCATAATTCTAAACTGTTTAAAAAAAACTCTGCGACAACATTGTTACTTTATTTGTGAATAGTCAGAGTGAATTAAAAAAAATAAAGAAACTTGAATGTCTTTGGTTTTTCATTTATGTATTTTTGTAAATAAAAACGTTAAAACCTGTATAATATTTTACTTGCCATTAAACTAAAGTAACCGTAATGTTAAAAAGCAAATCTTACCCTATTATTACTATTATATTTCAACTCTATTACTACTATTAGTCTTTTTATTATTGTTGTGAGGTAAATTCTACCTCCATCCAGATATCCGGAATGAAATTGTGTGAAATTTAACGAACGAAATATATGAAATTTGTGATTTTTTTATATACATATACATATGTATATAAATAAAGTTCACAAATTTCAACTACATAAAATATTTTATTATTTTTATTTGTTTATTTATTATGTACTTCTCTTCGTTGGTATTAATTAACTGCTTCACATAATGCTGTCGCGTGTGCAATAATTACTTTATACATCACGGATACCCGCTTGCAGTACAAGATAAATGTATACATTTATCTTTATAGGGCGATTGATGTAAGTTTAATACACTACATTACTTTATTATGAGTTACAATTGGCATAGTATTGAATTCAAATTTACTCGGAATAACTTTAGAGTAATTAAAATGGAATTAACTTTAGAGTAATTGAATTAGGCCATGGTAAGCCCTAAATTACTTTAGAAATAATTTAGATTTTACAATTTTTTTAAGAATACTTTAAGTTAAAATGGTGATTTAAAACCGCAGTAAAGAATAATTATTGCATGATTATGCAATTATTTAGTCATATAGGTTATTATATGATATACCAGAAAATTTGTTAATTTCTCAAGAAACAGGATAATAAATAGCAAATATACTGAATACATAATTGAGTGGTGGGGATAATACTAAAATTAAAATATCATACACACTAGTGTAAAATATATTACATAACACAATAAATCCAATGGCAATGGATCAGAGTGTGTTTACGAGTGCATACTGTTACAGGTATGTTGGCACAATGTAAATTAAAATTCGGAGCTCAACTCACTGAGCTAAACTAGTCATATAGACGTATAAGATGTAATATTTAAGAGAATAGCCTATTAAATAACAAAAAGAAAATATTTTAATAACCAAATGTTTTCTTTTATAACTAATCTTTACTTAAACAATTAATTCAGATTGTTATTGTAGAGATATTGCTCGACAAAATTATATAGCTTACAAGCAGGTTACCCGTGCTTCGCGACGGGAATAAACAAAAAAAAACTTACTTTCGTGAGTATTGAACCCATGACCCATCATGACTCGCTCTCAGTGCGAAAGCCTTGACTTTGATAACTACAGAGTTTTATTCCTATCGGGTTATAGGCACACTTTTGTTTCTCACATCGCAGCGTGTTGAGAATAAACATAGTGACTGGCCAAATAATTTTAATTTCTACTGCAATGCAATGGGAGAAGAGAGGGAGCGGGGGGTATACTTTGCAGTTTTTTAGCTGTAACTTTGGAACGGTTTGGACCTTTGCAAAATCCTTTCTTATTGCACCTATTCAATATGTCAGGAGTCTTGTGTCCAAATTTCAGCTTTCTTGATATTACGGTTTTTGCTGTAGAGCGATGAATGAGTCAGTGAGTGTCTTTATGCTTTATATATTAAAATAGCCGTGCTTCGCGACGATGGCGAAAGTGATAAAACATTTTGTTTTGAATTTCCACACCACCTAAGAGGTATCAAACAGGCGCGTTATATTTTTTGCAGTTTTTTAGCTGTAACTTTGGAACAGTTTGGATCTTTGCAAAATCCTTTCTTAATGCACCTATTCAATATGTCAGGAGTCTTGTGTCCAAGTTTCAGCTTTCTAGGTATTACGGTTTGGGCTGTAGAACGATGAATGAGTCAGTGAGTGAGTGTCTTTGTGCTTTACATATTAAGATTAAATATATATTTGCATTTTAAATTATTTCAATTTATAACTGTGTTATAATTAATAAGTTAATAATATTAAAAATAACTAATTAAAATTATAAAAAAATATATATATTTTAACATTTCAAAAGTAGTAGGGCCTATCTAGGACTTTCATTACAGTTCGCATCCGACGTGTCTTCACTGGTAACACATACTTTCCTACAATCAGCGTGACTCAAGTAGTATCTTTATATTTCCGACCGTAAGTGAGATCTTGAGACTTAAATTCCCTCCCTTTCTCTTCGTCTGCCCTAGTCTCTTGTATGTGCTCTCACCGCAATTGCAACTTCTCATCTTTGCAGATATTCATGGGTACCGGGTTTAATCAGGTGGATGATCTACTACTTTGTGACCTCATACACATAAAAAAACAAAATATATACAAATAAATTCATAATTTAAATTAAAGCTCATTATTAAAATTGTTATCGCTATGCGATGATAGAAGTACACAGTCATCTTTATCTTTATTTCTTCCAGACTTTACATCAAGTAAATAAAGTACATAGTAAATAAAATTTATGGTGTGATTTTAATTCTTTAACACTTTGTTGTTTTACGTTTCATGCTATCGTAAAACTATTGCGAATTAAAGTAAACCAGTGGCGTGTATACCAGTGTCGTTTATACTTGTTACATAACACATAAAAATTATTGAATTATTGTTTTATATACAAAAAAAAAATAACATGACAATGTTTTTTGTAATTACATGTATAATATGACAATTATAGTCAATCTGATAATTATAAAGAAAGTATTTTTTTCTTAATCGTTAGGATGTAGTGCATTATCTATCTGAATATGAAACTTATTTGTAAATATTTCTTTCATTATCTCACAACTCTTTGACATAGTAATTTGTTAACTGATAAAAATTGGTAGAAAAATGATTGTTATATTTTTAACGATGGCCATCTCGATTTTAATATTTATATATATTAAAATCTAAAACTTGAAAGTAATTTCGAATATCTTTTACTGATGTATTAAAAATATATTAACAGCAAATGCATCAATATGAGTGTAATGTGGTAATTTAAATACTTAGTCACACATTCTAATTTTTATGATTTTTTGTAAATAGGTTGATTAATTATATTCTGCTTACAGGTAATTCAAAAGCCTTTAATAGTCTGTGATAGTTCAGATTATTTTAGTAATTAGATGTTGCCAGCTTGAGGATGCCTTATATTTTTCGAAGTATCATACTATATTATTATTTAGATTCAGTGTTATTCTTATGTCATTAGCTGTTACTTGTTTCAGATGTTTAGATGCTGCCTACGTTGTCATATTTATATATTTAGTTTATTTTAACACGTTCTGAATTGACTATGCTTACTTGTTTCCAAAGATATTTAGTTTATTAGTTTTATATTAATAAATTAATTATTTTTGTTACTAAAAATGATATATTTACTCACATTTAATTTGACTTTCTGGGTGGTGTAGTAACACTATTCGCTTATTGATTGTTTAGTATTCAACGTAATGACCTTTCTAGTACTTTTCTATCGGAAGCACTTTGAATATTTCTTTTTAAATTAGCCTTCAATGAGTGTGGTTGTAATTGGTGTTCTTAATAAAGCTTACAAGGTGATAATTTTTTAATTTATACATGTGTGTTATTGCAGGGATGATTAAATATTATTAATTAAACATATTTTGTATTGTCAGTATTTCCCGGTCAGTTTAAAAGTTAATTTCAGGGACATATGGTAAGTTATTTAAATTTTTACTATAAATTAGGAGGTGATCTTTAGTTTTTATAACTTTGTTTAATGCTTTACATTGCATCATTTCAGTATTTGTCCTGTTTTGACAACTGAAGTCAGCATAGGCTACAGTATTGCTTGCGTGGCTTTTTTCCTCCAGGTATTATTATTAGGTATTAGGTGATATTAAGAAGTTACTTGGTGATGTACTACTTTACATATTAGAAATGATCATATGAAGAATAAGTGTTTGACTGCAGTTTTCTTGTACTGACAAACCAAGGGGCTTTCTATATGTCTTCACTTGTCCATTATCAGTATCACCTAGGGTTTTAATTTAAGAGATCATAATATTAAGGATCTTATTTAACATAAGTATTTGAGTTTTTTACCTGAAATGATCTAGCGCTGTGTCTATATGCAGAAGTTTAAATTTAAAGATTAATGAATTGAGTCGTAAATATTAAATTGGATATTTGATTTAAGGCACTAGTAAAACAAACACTAAATTGGTAAGGTTACAATACATATACACACGCATGGGAATTCTTGCGAGGTATGCTGTATTGCTAACGTTCGGTTTACGGCAGATTTGCGAGTTGCAATCAGATACCGGAAAATTACAAACGTTTAATTTATAAATGGAAGTAAATTTATTCTATTTTTTATATATTAATTTAACTACTAATAATCAATTTTAAACTCTAGCCATATGACAGTAACTTACATGGATTGGCTCCACTGGGATAGTATAACCTATTCACTGTATCCAGAATCACAAATACCCATCCTTTTTCCTCTTTGCCTAGTTTCCTTCACGTCGCTCTATTTTGTCCAGAGTGGTATCGCATATGCGTTAATATTCACAAATATCAACAAGAAATATTGTCCATCAAATAAACCGTTACTTTATTTACCTACTTATATATAAATAAATAAAAATATTCTTAAACATTCTATTTTTTTAAGCTTTTTATGAAAACTAATTACGTCATGTATAGTTATCCTGTTTACTTCATATTTCAATTCAAAAAAATTATAATCGATTTACTATCTCCTCACCAGTACAATCTCTTCAAAATTTTACTCTTCTAAAATTATTAGAAATGAAGGATTAGAAATAAAATGCTTGGAGTAATCAAATAACTGATACATTTGATCAAATATTTTTTATTATAAATCTAACAGATTACAAAATTGTATAAACTTGTTTAATCCTTGAGAAACCTTTTCTAGAACTGTTAAAGCTAACTTCAATTTATGTAAAAACTTCATTCCTTACATTTTTAGTTCGGATCTTTCGTTGAAACTTTTCTTGTGCTTATTTATGTAATTATTTTAGAAACTATTGTATGCTGTGCTGATTTACTATACTAAAATAAATTGAGTGCTCAACACGGTGAGTGATATAGTATCAAAATAATTATGTCAAACAAATCATTATCATTGTTATATTTCTATTAGTGATAATATAATATTTTGCTACGCTCCTAAATTCTTCAACGTCTTTTTTTTATAAAGTTATCAACGGAAATAATACATAACAAATTGGATTAGTTTTTCGAAAATATATAATTAACGGAAGAAATATATTCGTACTAACATTTACTTATTCACATATCTGTATCATATTACATAAACCAAGATTTAATATATTTATAAATTTATATTATGTAATAATGTTTAATCATTTGGAGTATATTTTTTTAATAAAGTTATTAATTATTTGATACTGGTAGAACTAAAATCTATATGTAAATATTTTACAGTTATTAATTTTATTACAGATATAAAATACTTTATTACTTTGTACTAAATAAACCATCCTTAACACTTAACACACTCATTTAATTTTTACTTCAATAATCAACAAAAGAAGCAGGGAAAATGACATAATCAATATCTACAAAAAAAAAAATTATACAAAACTTCTAATATTACTGTAGTGTAGACAACGTTTAAAAAACAAACGGATTATAATTATAAATAATACTTATAAAATCATTTGTATAAATTACAAAATCGTGAAATAAATTAATTCATAATGATACATGAATTCAATATTTTTTAAGATGGTCAAGACAGGTCGTGGTTTGGAGATCAAAATGATATTGAATATTTAAACCTGATATTTACATATTCTGGATGTAGTCATATAAATTCTTATAATTTTTGTTATTTCTTCTGATTTCATTATATAATTATTTGTTACGTTTCTTCTACTCAACTACTAAACTACTAAATAACTAGGTCCAATATCGTGACTACTAAATTACTACCACATCCAATTAGGTGCTAGTTTTGTCTTCTGTAGTTTTGCGGTTAGGTATCTTAACTGTAGTTAACAGACATTTAATGATTGTTTGAACAACACTAACAAGTGTTTGAAGAAAATATTTGTTGATCTTAATCAAAGTTTGTGAATTATTATATGGGTATAATATAATTATTATATGGGCATGTTAAGAGGAACGATGAAAGGCATTTGACCAAAAGAGTGCAGGGTATGGCAGTGGAGGGATGGACAGGTAGACGACAGCCGAAGAAAAGATGGATGGACTGAGTGAAAGACGATATGCAGAAGAAGGTAGTGTGTACAGATATGACGAGTAACAGGACAGTATGGAAGGAAAAAACATACTGTTCCGACCCCAAAACTGGAATAAGGGCAGGAAGATGATGAGTCCAAGTTTGTGAATTCCTTGAAGAAAACCATTTCCACTACAGCATTATCTTAGGAGTGACTTCGACAATCTTTGTCCAAAAATGTTAATTTACCGAACTAATTTAGTGCAATGAGATTAGTGCAACGTCAATAGCAAATTTACTAATGCGTTGACTTGAACATCAGATTTGATCTTAGTAGGACAAGAACAGAATCTGACTAAAGAGACTTACTTAAACACTGCAAATATGAAGTAATATTAATCTAAAATAAAGAGGTGATTTATTTTTGTTTCTGTAGAAAGACAAAACAAATTGAAAGAGAAAAGTCATATAAATAAATTATTTTTGGTATGCCACAGTTAAATAAAGTAATACTAACAGTGGTCATAATAATTGGCTTTGAATCAAATGAAGTATTATAGAAGCCAAACAAACATTTTGCTCCATTAGTCAACAAAACCATTGTAATCGTTCCCTAACTTCTTAAGTCTGTTAATTCGTTGGCACTTTAACTAGAATCAACTAAGTTTTAGCTGGGAAAGTCCGTTATACAAGAGGTTTAGAATTAGATCCATTCCATGAATATTAAGGGTGATATTCAAAAGTTTGACATTCTTTAGTAATTTAAATTAATGGCGATAATAAATAATCACTTACTCATATTACTTATATAAACTATTGTTTTTAAAGGGTTTTTTATATTCTTAGTTTCAGACTATTTCAAAATGGTAATATTATTATTCATATCTAAAAATTCATATACTGAAAACCTGTAAAATTCACATTAAAAAAATGTAATACAAGCAAGCAGATATAAAAATAACCATAAAAGTGAAATATAAAGCATTGCGTGAAAAAAAACTCATGTGACCTAAATATCGTTTGACGGTGACTACTCTGGAATTAATAATATTTATTTTCAGACTTCTATCAAAAGTTTATACTTTCTTAATTATTTTCTTTTAATTCTATTACATAAATCAAAACTCTTATGATAGTCCTATATTTGCAATCTTATTAATTATGCCATAGTCTCAAAAATTGTTAATTGAATGGTCAATATTTTTATTACAGTTAGTTGTCGCCAGTTTCACGCTTTGTAAGCTGATACTAATGATTGACATCGGATGTATTTACGTCTATTATATGAAAAGGGAAACGTTAAAATGTGTGTAAGAATTTAAAAGATAACCGTTGATATAACCTATATACTACATTATAGCATTGACACAAATATAAATAACATAAAGTATACCAACACTTTTTACCCATTACATTACACATTAATAACTTTGTGGGTTACAAAAGTGATTATCCTGTATGGGAATCGAGATCCTTTGATTCAAAAGTCAATTTTATTAATCACTAGACAGACAAAAGTTCCTCATAGTAAAAGTAGTAATAGTAGTTAGTAATCTACATAAAAAGAATGTGCCTCATGTAACTGGCAGAACAAATTAAGATTTACGTTGTAGATTGTGAATCTCTGGCTTACCTTTTAAATATTATATTATTATTTTTTTTTATGTGAATAATACTAGAATACTAAAAATTCATTTTTATATAAGTACCTTTTATTCCTTAAAAGTAAAGTTACTCTTTTAATACGACACGAGCAAATAACTTGATTCAAGCCTATAGGCATTTCCGACATGTGACTTCTATGTTTTAACAAAATTTGGAGGTAGTATAGGAAATGTTAATAGCAAATCAAAAAGTCATGAAATAAGTGAAGATAATAATAATAATTTTATAGTGAATTACGTATAACATAGTTTATTCGTGATATATCTATTTTTGATGTTATATTATGTATGATTATTTTAGATTTCGTATACAAGAAAAAAAAAACAATTAATAAAGATACCGTAAATCTAAAATCCTGTCGTAAAAACTTTTCCTTTTACCTTTCATCCTACATCTACTGAAATTCGGCTTAATTGGATAGAAATAGAGAGAATACATATTACATCAATTTAATAAATATATTTAGAACTTGGGGTTAAAATAACTATAGTAACTACAAGGTACAAAAACTGGTTCTGTTTTTTATTTTAATAGTCACTATTTATATGCGTGCTGACTGTACTCTACCACTCTTCGCAGTACACATCCTGGTTACACAACCTGGTTGGTGAGAAATAGTTGTCATTAGCTAGTATTGTGTCTATATGAAAAACCCTAACCAACAGAACATTTTTATATATAACGCTACGCAACACGAAAAACAAGCCAAAGTATAGCAAAAAGCTATGCCACGATAGCAAATGATCAATACTGACATCTTAACGAATCAGCTAGCGCCAGTCACGTCACATCATGTATTGTTTTAAAAAAAAGTATAAATGACAAACCTAAGATGAAACTTTGTTAGTTTTGGTACTCAAGTGTGGTAAGTGAATAAATATTTGATTATATATTATAGACCTGCATTTTTACTACCCTACTGTTTCAATAGATTTTTTTTTATATATCACTGTTTTATATTCAAATTTACCTTTTAAGTAGATGTATGCAAAAGCTCTTGATGTATTTATCCTCCTTGATGTTTTGTGTTTTTGAGGATCAAAAGGTGAAATATTTACAATACGTTTCGAGAATAGGAGAAAAACGATTAATAAAAAAGACTTGGCACCGTTTTTCTTTTTCCCTTTATCCTGACACTCGAAATGCAATCTATTGTTCAAAGCTTCAATGATTGCTTTTTTGTAATATTACCTATCTTATAACTACTCTAAAAATATATTTGAACAGCGATTAATTTATAGTAAGCATACACATTGTTCTTAGTAAATTGGGAAAGCTTTTTAAAGACGGTACAGATAGATTCCAGTGGATTGGTTTTGATAAATGCGTCGCTTTGTTGTACCCACCGTGTTTTCAATTACATAGTTTAATTGACCAGTAAGAAACAGTATTAAAAGGTTTAGAAAATATTTTTTTACAGTTTTTCGAAAACTAAACAAAATGGCACAGAGCTGTCAAGTCAAATCCAATATCTTAGAACATCGACATACATAATAAAAGTTAGAATTATAAATGTAAAAATTACTACAGAAAATAAATTTTTGCATAATAGTTATTAATTATTGTCTTATTTTACACCTCTCCGAAAAAGCTTTATATAATTTTTAAAAACTAATTTCATTATTAGACAAGGTAGAGAAATGCATAGAAAAATAATGTTAACATAACATTTGTATAGTTTGGGTAATTTTGAAGAACCGACTGCTCGTTTGCATCTCTGTTTAAAAAAAAACAAAAATAACAAAAAATCTTAAATTTGCCCTATAAATTTCTTTTTACCACGTTATGTCACTTAATTCACTTATTTTCATGGCGAACCATATTTTTTATCATATACAACAAACTTGTGGACGGATTTGATAAAATCTTGTTTGGTGCTGGCTTATTTAAAACATCAACCTATAACAAAAATCAATAACTCTTCTGGTAATAATAATAACATTTAAAGTAGTTATAATTGGTTTATGTTTATAGAAAGTTCTAGTCCAATGCATTGAATTGCGGTACGCTAAATATGTAAATGAACTACACAGTTATCTTAACTAATAAAAAGTGAATAAGTTTTGTGACTTATTGTTTATAACAAATGTTACAACATTATAAACACTTGAACAGAACAAAACTGAAAGGCTTTAAACGTTTGAAAATTTAGTTCAAAACTACGTATCAAACTCGGGAAGGAAATGTCGCTGTCCTCATGTACCATATTTTATTTAACGATATTTTGTTGTGCAGATGTGGCTTGATGTTCTGTTATATTATTGATAGACCTCCAGAGATTAGGCTTTGCAAACAAACAAATTATTACTTAACTAGTTTTTATGTGACACAAATATAGTAAAATGTGTCCGAAAAAAAAATATTCACAAAAATATCAAAACATTATGAATGTCACAGTGCATTCATTACCTTTTCTTAGTAATATTATAATTCCTTTTCTTAGAAAAATGTTTAGCGTGTTATTACACGCGACATTTAGATTAATCATAATCAAACTATTTATACAGTATAATATTTCTGTACATTATTGTAATTTGAAGATAAATATAATTATGATAATACTTAATTGTATCGATATTGATACTTCTATCGTGTTGATAAAAGCAAACATAAACATTTTGTTGTAATAAAAGATTACTTGAATGTTGATTTTCAATTTAATTTTATCAAACTTAACAGTATGAATGGCTTTTTATTGGAACAAAAATGTAACAATCATATCTATGTTCGAAAAAAAGTTAAAGTTTTAATTAAACTAAAAGATAATAATAATGGCCCTAAGTTTAGTTGGTTGATTTGAAATTTCGTTATACAAAAATAAAATCTTTAAAATGTACAATGGTAAATTTGAAAGAAATTCATTTATTTATTTTATTTCCGAAAGTAAAACTGCTTTTGTACGTACGTATTTTATTTTACATTTAGTAAATAAAATATTAATTTAATTGCTATTCCTTCTAGTTATCAAATTTAGCAATGTAGACGTATATAAAAATATATAAACACCTAAGTTGGCTGTCCCTTAACCAACTTTATTAAAACTGATAAAAAATATTTAAGACTTTCAGTAAAGAGAAGATAAGCCTGAAAAGAATATTGTTATATTATATAACCCTTGCATAATTGGGGACACCTATATACCTTTTTTTTTTCATCAAATTGTAAAGTAAAACGACTTTGCAATTTGAGGATGTATACTTTAAAATTTGATGATTATTTTTTCAGATGAAATTAAAAAAAAATACAAAATACATATTCTAAGATAAACAGAAAAAAAATATTAAGTCTTTGCTAATTATCATAATATACTTTATACTCGTATAAACCGTGAAAAAGTTTAAAAGATATTATATTAGAAATAAGCACTTTGATAATGATCAATATTTATTATAACTAATACGTCTTTTGTAGGACTTAATTCACTGTTTAAACATTCATTTGGATGTAAGAAAGCTTTGCAAAGAAAAAATAATAAAGCCAACTTCTTTCTCTTTGACAATTCTTCGTTTAATATCCGGAACGTAATTGTGGATGCGGATTCTTGCTTTTTTTTGTCGGTCAATTATGGAACTGAGTACCCTTTTGTAGGAATTTTGTTTGCTATTTCATTTAACTAACATTCAAACCAAAGTAGTAAACTCATGATTACTTTTAGAAAACTTCCAAGTATTAAGTATTTCTTTTTTAAATAAAAAGAAGAATGTCTTATTATTGGTTAAAAAAAAACTTACTGACCTACTATTAGTCTCAAGCATCTAGCTGTGAACAATTCCTCACCCGCACTAATCGAGGTGAAGAAATGTTGGGTGGACCCGATATACACCACGAACGCCCTCTCGCGACGAATAGGGGAAATAAAACCACTTTCGCCTGATCTATGGTACTATATTCGAGATCAAAAATCGTACAACTTCAATGGCCTTATATAGTCGCGTTGAGAACAAAACGCTTGCGGCTTTTAATTTTGTCATTACGCCATCTAGGGAACGATACCTTAAACTTACAATGTTTAACATACCGCCCACCAAGGACATTAGTGACGAAATGTCCTTTTAAACATACATATATGAAACACAAAAAAAATGTACTGGTGTATATGAACTAAGGTTGAAAAACTTAATATGTATGAATAATAACAATTGTAAATAATAATCTAGTGAATAATGCGGACTAACTTAGGTTACAGTTGATTTGTATACTTATACTAAAAATATTAATTCTAATAAAAATACATAATTCAGTGTTCAATTGGTAAAATACAAAGTTTTGAAGTTGGTCTTTTTAATACTGAGGACTTTGTGCGCAGCGTGACGATACGGGTAATATTATCATTACCAGGATGTTTTTGTTCTACTCTACCCAATAACCATCGACTTGGCGGCAAGTCATCTTCTTTAATTAACACGATATCTCCAATTTTAGGTTCTGGTACTTGTACTGACCACTTATAGCGATTCATCAGATTTGACAAGTACTCAGTAGACCAACGTCTCCAAAACGATTGAAGCATGCGTTGAACGAACTGCCATCGTGTTAAGCTATTCATATTACAATCTTCGTACGTGTAGTCAGGCGCATGAATTATTGATTCACCAATTAAAAAATGACCTGGTGTTAAGGGCATTGGTTCACCAGGATCTACTGTGTTTATTATACTTATTGGACGTGAATTGAGGCAAGCCTCCACCTGTGTTAAAAGAGTGCTCAGTTCCTCATACGTAAGCGTCGATTCGCCTATGACGCGCTTAAGGTGAAATTTAGTGGACTTCACTCCCGCTTCCCACAAACCGCCAAAATTGGGTCCACGAGGGGGAATGAAATGCCATTCTGTTCCTATTGCTTCTAAATCTAAAATTTCAGCTTGCAATGAAGATAAATGGTGCAGTTCTTTGGAAGCACCCACGAAGGTGGTACCATTATCACTCCATAACTTTGAGCAATGACCTCGCCGTGAGACAAACCGTCTAAAGGCTGCTAGAAATGCCTGAGTGGTCATGTCACTCACGACTTTGAGGTGAAGAGCACGAGTACACATGCACACAAATAAACATATGTACCCCTTATAGGATCTATGCCCACGACCTTTGGTGGTTCTAATATTTATTGGACCGGCATAGTCCACACCACTGTGTAAAAAGGGTCTAGCAGGTGTACAGCGGACTGATGGCAAAGAACCCATTAATTGGTTTTTGCTATTAGCTCTCTGTCTTACACAAATTACACATTTAAGGACATGATGCTTTACAAGGTTCCGAACTCCAATGATCCAATAAGCTGCCCTCAAATAATTCAGCATAAGTTGCGGCCCACCATGCATTGTTTTATTATGAGCATCGGCCACAATTAATTTGGTTATATGAGAGTTCTTGGGCAATATAATTGGTTGCTTAGTTTGTTCTTTTAATTGTGACCTTTCTAATCTACCACGTACTCGCATAATATCTTTATGATCCAGATATGAACTCAACGATTTTAGCTTACTGCTTTTAGTTTGCATGTTACCTTTATTCTTTAATTGTAAATACTCTACTTTGAATATTTCTTGTTGTACCTTTCTTATACATATATCTTGTGCTTCTTCAATTTCTTTGTTTTGTAAATAGATTTCTCGAGCCGTTCCTTTTTTTAAAAATCTTCGGCAGTAAGCTACTACTCTTAGTAACCGCGGCCAAGAAGAAAATCTGTCAAAAATTGAATTAGGATGACTTTCTACTGCAATATGTACTTTGATTGATTCTTCCAAATTTATATTTAAATCCTTAGGTGTTTTATAAATAATATTTTGTTGCTTCAGAAATGCTGGTCCCGTTAACCACATTTGATCCTTTATAAAGATACTAGGAAGCATTCCCCGCGAAGCGCAGTCTGCAGGATTATTCGCGCTAGAAACATGAAACCATTGTGATGCCTCCATATTTGTCAATATTTCAGAGATGCGATTCGCGACGAACGTCTTCCATCTACTTGGGTGACTTCTTAACCAAGCCAACACGACCGTGGAATCAGTCCAAGCAATAGTCTGCTCTTTGGCAAGATTCAAAACCTCAGCGGTTTCCATTAACAGTTTTGCCAATAGCATACCGCGTTTGGAGTTATGTGGAGCAGCCACATAACTCCAAACGCGGTATGCTAATCTGTTTAATAGGCGCGACTCTAGTTTTGGCAACCAACAGAGAGACCTGGACCTGACCTGAACTATCCTTGCTTCTTAAATACACCACAGCTGAGTATGCTACTTTCGAGGCGTCACTAAACCTATGCAGCTCTAAATCGTTATTAAGTTTAGTGCACCACTCCTTTATTAGGTTAGCAGCAGTTAGCAATTGCTCATCCCAGTCAACGCCGGCGAGCCATAATTTCTGAATAAAGATTTTCGCGACCACAACACAAGGAGCTAGCCATCCTAAAGGATTGAAAAGTCTTGCTATGTCAGAAATTACAGTTCTTTTTGTTATAGAACCAATTGATTCAGTGGGGAAATGTACTAAATATTGGAATACATCTTCAGTGCGATCCCAAGTAAGTCCTAATATTTTTATTGTACTATCTATCTTGATTTCTACATTATTTTGTTTTTTTTTCTCTTTATTATTATGGTCTATTGTACTTATATTATTTATTTTCTCTTTAGCTTGATTCTTTGCAATTGAATTAATTATTGTTAATATATTCTCATCATTACTGTTCCACTTTTGTAATTTAAATCCACCCTTCTCTAGTAAATCAGTCACTTGTTTATAAATTTCAGCTCCTTCGTCTACCGTATTACAGCCCGTCATTAAATCGTCCATAAAAAACGAATCAAGTACTTTATTAGCCGCTAATGGGTACCTATCACCTTCATCATACGCAATTTGGTGTAGGGTCCGCACTGCCTGATATGGAGCTGAAGATGTGCCGAAAGTGACTGTAAGTAATTCGTAATCTTGTATGGCCATTTCAGGATTGTCACGCCAGAGGATGCGTTGATACCACGAATGACTGTTTAAGTGCACTTAAACAGTCATTCGTGGTATCAAGCAATTCCTTTAACTTAGAACCCGATTCTACAAATATGCGATTTTGACCAAACAATCGTTTAAGTATACAATTGGCTTGATATTTTTTATTGTTGTATCGCTTTTCTAATACCGACCAGCATTGAGCATAATTAGCATCACTTATGGGGGTATGCCTGATGAGTTGTTCAGCTTCACCAGATAAGTGATTTTTAAGATAATGTAATTTTTGACAATCATCTAAGGAATCATTTTTATGAATTAAGGCAGTGAAAAGGTCACTGAAAGTAATCCATTCACTGTATTTGCCTGAAAAGGTTGGAATAGTAATTTTTGGAAGTCTAACAAATGCATTAGATGATTTCTTTAATGATTTATCACTAGCCCTATCTCCTTCAGTCACCTTTTCTTGAATTTTATTTAACATTGTTTTGAGAAGTGTTCTATAATTTACATAGTTGTCTTCAGTAATATCATAAATGTCTTCTACCTGCTTACCTATTTCTTTTATACTATAACATTCGTAAAGTTTAGAATTAATATCTTTAAACCTTGTCCAATCTTGTTCTAATAACTCTTGTCTAGTTTCAATGTACTCTAATGTTAATCTTTCCTTTGGACTCTTTTTTAAAATTTGTTAAACCTTTCTGTATAACATCTTTTGTATTTTTAATAACATTTATTATGCCTTCCATTTTTTGTTATTTTCTTATATATTGTTTCGTGATTAAATATTTGATATAATCTGAGCTGGTATTTTACTAACAACCACTACTACTACTACTACTAACTATTTAGCTAAGCACTAAATTCGGCTAGAGACTAATAAACCAAAAAAAACTAAAACTACAAACAAAAAATATTTTAAGTACTTCGCAAATCAACAAAATTATTCTAAGTGTTAAACTATTTCAAAAAATTTTAAAAGTATTTTAACTTTACACATTCGGTGGAAAATCGGGCATAGGTTCCCCGTCTCACCGGTTTTTATAAAACTATTCTAAGTCCTAACTAGCATGTATTACATTAAAACTACATAAACTTACAGATTACTACAAACTACACTTAAAATTTTTTAAGTCCATTATTTTCACAAAATTCTTCTAAGTTTATTTTTTACTAAAAATAAAGTTCAAATTACTTCTACTTTCTTGAAATTAATATTGTCAAATTGTACTCACGCTTTGTCACTTCACACACTCACTTGTTGCGCGCCCTCTATCTTCACTTACGTTGAACTTGCCAAAGATCGCAGCGCCCTCTGCAGCCACTCACAACGAACTTTCCGATATCACTGATGCACTGTTGATATCACTGATGCACTGCTGATGCCACTGCTGCTGCACTGCTGATGTCACTGCTGCACTGCACTGCTGATGCCACAGAGCCAATACTCTGTCGGCGCGTATAGACCCGTACCTTTGCCACAGCGATCTACTGTGAGTACGGGTTTCGGTCCAAGATTGAACCGATGAACTAAAAGATCCGGCTCGAAGGACCAATGAACAATTCCTCACCCGCACTAATCGAGGTGAAGGAATGTTGGGTGGACCCGATATACACCACGAACGCCCTCTCGCGACGAATAGGGGAAATAAAACCACTTTCGCCTGATCTATGGTACTATATTCGAGATCAAAAATCGTACAACTTCAATGGCCTTATATAGTCGCGTTGAGAACAAAACGCTTGCGGCTTTTAATTTTGTCATTACACCATCTAGGGAACGATACCTTAAACTTACAATGTTTAACAAGCTGTAAAATTTATTTAAAGTTCTCATTTTGCACATATGCAGCTTTTTATTCATTATATAAAAAAATAATATGCTAATGGATTGACATAAAGCGGGTGTTATTTCTATCACTTCGGCCCAGAATTTAAAATTTAAAATTTACTAAGTGATAATTTAAGACACGCTTGCTTCACTCATTAAAAAACAATTTTATTCATATAAGAATATTTTTGGGTTAACCCCGACATTTGAACTGTTATTAAACATACGAGTAAGAAGAATGAAAATTAAACTAATAAAAATACTTTAAGAAAACTATAAGCAATTATGTTGTTATTATGTTAAGCAGAAGCGTCAAATCCAAAATATACTTACTTAGACTTTTTTAACAGTTACTTATTACACTGTACTGTAATAAATAAGCATTATGGTTTATTACCTGAAATTTTAAACATTTTATCACTTAGTACAGTACAGTGTATAAAAAAATTGCGTATATAAATTATTGCATAGATACTTTTCCTATATACACTCCATATGTTTGTTTAAAAGAAGGCTTTTTTATAGCAAATACTAAAGGTTATAATAGTTCTTTTAAGACTTCATATTAAAAAATCTTTTGGATTTTAAGTTTTATATTAAACAAAAATAAGAGCTATACGTGATGAAATTGTACGGGATTTGAAACCGAGCTATTGTTTTGATGAACACAAAGACGTTAGTAACGATCCTTTTCTACGAAAACGAAGCAAATAAATTTAGCGTTCAAAATTATTTTTAACAATTATTACTGGATCTACCAGACTATAAAGTATACTAGGTAAATACGAATATAAATTCATCTTTAACCTTTCATTTATTCTATTGCAAGTTTTCAAAGTTTTTAAATTTATTTTAAAATTTTGTATATAGCTCTAAGTTTTGTCTTTTAATAATAATACTTTAACAAATATGTAACCAAACTTTAACAAATATGTGACCAAACTTTGTTTGTAAATAAACAAAAGTAAAAGGATAATGAAAGGTAGTACTTAAATCTATAACGAAATCTTTATTAATACAAAACTTCTTATATTTCGTCAAAATAACATACTTTCCAGAGAAATTCTCGTTTTTAACAGAGCTCAAAATATGAACCCTATTATGCTTACTGTGATAAATGTCTAAAATATAGCGTTCATCCTTTATGTTTCTGTAAATAAATGACAAACGTTACTTAAAGTTACAATTAAACATTTTTTAAACATTGTATATACGTAACGCTATTTTATATAAATAAATAAATTATTATATATAAATAAATAAATTAAATTAAATTTAAATTAAAATTAATTAAAAGTAAATAAAATTTGCTGTACTCACTGTTAATATTTTTATTTCCTTATAGCCTTGAAGCATTATCTATTTTCTTAATTTAAATGTTTTTCTCTGGACGTACATGATCCATAACAATTTTTTTGGAAAACCCTTACCAATATTCGTTCCTCGCTTCGCAGTATAACACATCCAAAAACAAATATATAATATTGTCTAAACAACAATATATTTAAAATTTCATAACCAAAATACATTTGAAGATTCAAAAGGGTGTTAAATTAGAATTAAGAACGATCTTATTTTAGAAATATAGTTTTGTTATAAGAATGAAAGAAAGTAACTTGCTCAACGATGATAATTCGATTGACAATTTGGCAATTGTAAATTAGGATCCATAACATTTTTTACATATAATGTAACTCAAGAATATCTATAAATATTTTTTAGGATAACAATTCGTTATTCCGTATTATACTGCCTTAACGTGTGTACATGATTCTTGAGAATATAATTTACTTCACGCCCTTGCTTGACACGGATTAGTAGCAATGTTATTTGGTAGTGTATAATTATATTTAAGAATCGTGGTTATAATTGTACTAGAAAATTACTTTATATATAAATTTACTTCCGATTTCATTTAACTTTGCTCTACTTTCCATTGACTACAATGATTTGGTTATAATATAGTTATATTCAAATTCATATATATTAATTTAATATCATCTCTAGATTATTGATTTTTTTTTATTAAAGAGCAAGTATGTCTAAAGAAGTTAGCTTTAACAAGATGAAGTAGGATTAACTGGAGGGCTTATAAGTTTTTTAAAGAGAAACATTGTCCAAAGAAATGCTTTGGATTTAATTTAACCGTTATACTCCGAGATCTGTTCAAAAATAAAAGAACAACTGCTTTGCTACAACAAAGCCACAAAGCCTTGTTTTTCAAATGCCTTGGAGAAAAAATGAATCTTATATTTAAAGAACTCAAATTTACCTTAAATGTTTTAATTATTTATTCAGTTGAAATCAATTTATAAATTTGTTGGGGATGCTCTTGATTTTTGCACATGATGATTTATATCCCGACAAATATTTTTGTTTTGATTACTTGCTACATTTAAATATAAGAAAATGTTTAACAATTGGTATCTGAACGCCATTTAGTACCATTTTAAGTTGCTATAAACTATCATCGGAAATTAGGTTGGTCTTGGCAAAGTAGATTTAACTTATCTTCGTCTTGATCAAATATTGAATGATTTGTATAATTTAGTATAAATATTCTACTCAAAATATTTATTTTCGCTTTACAATGGCAAATCTTATGTTATGTTACGTTCTCATAATACAAATACTACAAAAGTGTGTGTAAGATCCATTTACCGTTTTTATAAAATTCTGAATAACATCAAAACTGAAACTATTATCATATTAATAAAATAATACTACATTTAACAAAAAAAACTCTCCTCTATGAAAATTTCAAAATAATGATTAAATTTAAGCTTAATTAATCACACCTTTAATTTCCTTTTTAAAGGTAAGATCATTTGTAACATGTTGAAGATACGGCGTGTTCTGAGGCGTGTTTTTAATTAATTAACATTTTCTCAGAATAAGCGAGGTTAAGGCCTATTTATATACCAAGCGACTTTATTAACATTCTAATTAGCTACTTCAGGTGTATGAGGTGATGTTTACTTTAATAACTTTCCATTTTGATTTTGTGATGATGTAGCAACTTTTTGTCATGTTGTATATTATATACATAATCATTTATTTAATTATTCATATACCTATCAGATATGTTGTTTACATAAAAATTTTGAGAATACAAAGTATTAGTGAAATGATGTGCAAAACCCTCAAATCTCGAACACGAGGTGTCACTTGATTATTTATCGTTCAAAACACCACCTAAAACCATCTATTATTTGCGTTAAGGGTTAATCTAAACTCTACTCAAAACCTATTCTAATTCTGTTACAATCCCTAAATGTTCAGAATACAAAGTACAAATAGTTAACCCTAAATAAACAACTACTTTTGAAATGAAATTTTAATAGAATAAAGGCACTAAATGTTGTAACATCTTTTATATAATAAATAAATTTATGAATCAATTTTTTGTTGTTTATTTCTTTATAATTTATGCTCACGGTTATTTCGTTCTCTGCAATTTAATTTTGTTTAGTTGTTGTTAACATTTACGTCAAGTTTTCTGAATTTATGTAACAATTTTATAATAAATGGCGTCAAGATATCAGCGACAGTTCGTTATTCATGTATGCGGTTTGTTCGTAAGATAACCAGATGTGAAAAGCGTCCGTGAAGCTCTGGATTTTCTAGCAATAAATTGAGGTTGAAGCATTTTCGTGATAATCAGTAATGAAATAAAATCATTTTATTTATTTATTTATTTATTTATTTATGTACCAGGAAAAAATACAATTTACAATGTAAATAAAATGAAATGTACACAAAAAGGATGACTTATCTCTTAAAAGAGATCTCTACCAGCAACCCTTTATTATAGGAGAAAATATTTATATAGTTGCGGTATAGGTACAATAAATATAAATTTAAATACAAATATATATATAAATGATAAAAGTATAAAAAGATATTTATAAATATATTAAATACATACAGGTTACATACATACACATTTATACATGAGTATATAAACACACATATTACTTAAATGTACATAAATATAAACATAATACATACTTACATAAATATAATATATATACCGAGGACATTTTAGAGGGAGAGGTAGTAATTCTTCAGTCTAAACTTAAAGGAAATAATAGTGGGGCAATCTTTGTACAAGTGAGGAGGTAATGAGTTCCAAAGTTGAGCGGCGCGAACAGAGAAGGATTTGCGGTATTGGGCAGTGTTATAATGCGGCACCTTAAGAAACTTTAAAGAAATACAAGAGCGCTCTGGCAATTGTCTAGGTGGACATAGTTGTAAGAGATCTTGCAAGTAAGAAGGAGAAGATTTTTGTAGAACTTTATAGAGAAGTGTTAGTACAAGCACATTCCGGCGAAAGCGGATAGGGAGCCACTTTAACTCACGGCGGTATTCCGAAATGTGATCAAATTTACGCAAGCCGTAGATAAAGCGAATGCATAAATTCTGAAGTCGTTCGAATTTATCAGGCAGCTCCTCAGTCGCATCTAAATAACAAATGTCAGCGTAGTCAAGGACAGGAAGAAGAAGAGATTGGGCTAGAATAATTTTAGTTTTAAAGGGAAGAAAATTTTGAAGACGTTTAAGTGAATGTAACGATCGATATAAGCGCTTGCTTATGTCGCTGAATTGAGCCACCCAAGTGAAATGGAGTCTAAGGTTAATCCCAGATTTTTATACGGTATCTAGGTACTGTAATGGTATACCATCGTAAAAAATGCAAGGCAAGGTCGAGAAATTAATTTTGTTGCGAGAATGCTTATTATAAATTATAATAGCTTGCGATTTATTAGGATTAACTAATAATCCATATTCTTCTGCCCATAATTGTATGCTTTCAAGGTCGATGTTCATTGATGCTATTCCCTGTTCGATTCCAGAAAAAGTGACGTGTCTGTAAAGCTGCAAATCATCTGCATAGAGATGGTAGGGAGAAGATATTATTTTAGAGACTTCGTTTATAAACATAGAAAAAAGTAGAGGAGATAGTACGCCGCCTTGAGGTACACCAGCAGAAAGATCCGTCCAATGAGAAGAACTGTCATCGGATTTCACAATCTGCCGACGCCCGACAAGATATGATTTAAACCAGTTTAAAACGGAAGGAGATATAGAGAAAGTTGAAAGAATGCCAAGCAAAATATCAAAGTCCACTGAATTAAATGCTTTACTAAAATCCAGAAGAACGAGTATCGAAAGCTGTTTGTTATCCATCGCATATCGAATATCATCAGTGACTTTGATTAGTGCTGTGGTAGTGCTATGATGAGGACGGAAACCAGATTTGAAAAGGACTTAAAAGATTATTACCATGAAGGAATTGTGAGAGTTGCTTCTGTACAGCATCTTCGAGAATTTTTGAAAGGAAAGGGAGTATAGATATGGGTCGATAGTGCGAAGGCAAGGTAGGATTACTTATTTTAGGTAAGGGATCTTTCACATTCCCTTCTGCCTTCCACGCAGAAGGGAATGTGAAAGATCTTAAGGAAAAGTTTAAAATATATGTTATAATAGGTAAAAGGATATCGATTATAGGAAGAAGCATATCTCTACTAATGTCGTCATTACCGACGGCCTTAGAAGAGATTGAAAATAGTGATTTCTTGACATCTCCTTCCGTTAAATCCTGGAAGAAAAACGTAGAATCACAGATAGGTGGGGTGCTATTTGTCAGTTGTTGCAGGGTTTTCGATTTGCGTTCTTTAGAAAGTATCAAAGGCGGAGAAGAAAAATGTGTATTTAATAGATTTAAATCAACAGTATGGTTGAGAATATTACGATTCTTACCCACACCTAGTGACTTTAAGAAGTTCCACATTTGTGGACCCGAAAGATTGTGTATAGAAGAAAAGATATGACGACGTTTTGCATCCCTACACATTCTATTGCATAGATTACGCAGCTTTTTGTAAGTATTGATTTTGTCTTGAGATGAATCTTTTTTGCAAATTTTCTTAGCTTTATCCCGTTTGGCCATGATTGATTTAATTGTTGGAGTGAGCCAAGGTGCGGGAAGATGTCGAACTCTTATTTGCTTTACTGGAGCATGGACATCATACAGCTTTATTATTTCCGCATTAAAGATGGTAACCATATCATTAACATTTCTAGAATCATACAGCGCAGACCAATTTATATTAAGTGTATCATATATAAGATTATTGAGGTTAATATTTTTAAGACTACGACGAAATATACATTTTTTTATGCGTTTGAAAAAAGGTAAGCTATAGCGAAGGAACAAGAGATCATGGTAAGAGAAAGAGGCTGTTAGCTGACCGTGTGTTAAAACATTTTCTGACTTTGAAACAAGGATAAGATCAAGAAGCGAAGGCTTGGAGTTAGGAGGAAAATGGGTCTCAGATAGGGGACATAAGGTCAAATTAAAGGACGATATCAGGGATTTCAGTTTTTGGGCCCTAGAGTCATTTTTGACTAAGCACGTATTTAAATCGCCCATTATAATAATATTATTATAGGAAGGAGATAACGTATCGAGAAGGGATTCAAAAGTATTGAAATAATTGACATGAAGAGAAGGCCTATAAAGAACGCCAACTAAAATTTTAGTATGACGAGCAATAATTTCTATAAAAAGGTATTCAAGATAAGGTTCAGGGGAAGGATCAGAGGATTGCTTAATTATGTTAAAGGAAATACTGTCACGAAGATAGATACAGACACCACCACCTCCTTTAGAAGTTCGGTCGTTACGTATTAGGTTGAAGTTGGGAATATTGTAGAAAGAGGTGGAAAAAGAGGGTTTTAACCATGACTCTGAGACCAGAATAACGTCAACACTGACCCCGTTAAAAGATGCGAGAAGATCGGAGTAATGAGCCGGAATGCTTTGTGCGTTAATATGAACTAAATTAATACTTTCAGAATTGTTGCAAAAGATTGAACTAATTTTAGAATAAAGGGAAGATGTATTACTGCGGGTGGAAGAAGAATTACTGGAAACACTGAGAAAATCATCATTAGAAGTACAAGACAAATAGTTATCATCAATATTCAGTATATCCGACATATACAATTATAAATTAAAAAAATGTAAAAAATAAATAAAAAGTAAAATAAAATAAATTAATATAAAATATAATAAAATAAAATAAATACGTATATTTTATATACTAGACAAAAAAAAATCAACAAAATTATAGTTTTCCTAAAAACAATCTTACTACATACACGGCATAGCAAAAAATATATTTAAAAAATCTGGTTAAATCTCGAAATTAAACTAACAATTAGGTAACAAAAGTAAAAACAATAAAAAGAAAAAAAAACAGTTGTAAATGATTAACAGTAAAAGAATAATAAAAATAATTTAACAAATATACTCTTTAAGATTAAAACAATAACAATTAATATAACAAACAAGAATAAAATAATAATTTTTAGAAACCGGTAAAACGTCACAATGAAAACTTTCCGAACGCTTCCAGAGATCACTAGCGTCAACTCACTGACAAGTGTCAAAACAATTGAAAATTAAAGATGTTATTAATTTATTTAAAGTCGATATTGTATTAGTCATTCGCATAGAATAATACAACAGTATGCACTTTCGTCTTTTTTTTAATTATTAAAAGAATTTCTGAATAATCCTTGAAAAGTATCTATAAACTAAGAAATAGAAATCGCAAATTACAACTGAATGGAGGATGAACAAATTGAAATTTTTGAAACAAATATCTCTCTCGATTAAAACACATTACATGAATGGTTTTTTATATTAATCTACATAAAAAACAACGTTATATGTTAGTGTTATATATTGAAAAATCCGTGCCCACAGGGGGACACGCGTGGGTAGACCTCGTGTGTGACTCGTTTAAAATATAATTCACTATCTAAGAATAACACATGATGCCGTTGTTTACATCAAAAATAATCAAGCAAAAAGCGGTTTTATTTTGTTTATTTTTTTTCTCGGAAAAGGTATCTTTTTTGGAAATACTTTTGATACTTAAATTTAGAGTAAAAAAATAACCTTTCTATTAAAAATATTTACGAGGAGGGAGGGAATGTTTACCAAAAAAAAGTTGCCGTGGTTTTACCTACCTTAAATTTTCAGTACAGTATGCTAATATTATTTGTTTAAAAAAAATGAAGCAAACAATTTATTTTATTCAATAAAATGTTTTACCGCAAAAACGTATGCTATTTTGTTGATCAGTTAGTATTGCTACGTGGTATCGTTTTATCAAAACTGTCGGAAAATTGCAGTTTGATATACCATGCCGATTTTTGTAACGTAATGCAAAATATTCAAAAGCTATGAAGATATTTGTTTAGGACATAATACAGTGTGTTTAATCTTTGAACTTTAAATAATATAATATTCACCTAACTTTGACCATGGCCTTTATTATGCAAACAACCGAATATTTTACTGTAATAACTTATAAGTTAACCTTAATAATTATATAATGTAAAAGAATTTACTTTTATATATACTAGTAAATACCATGACATGAAATTGTTGCTATATTAATTATGGAATTTAACTAATTATAAAATACAATGAGATTTTTAAGATATTGAAAACAATTATGTATCTGTAATCTATTTTAAATAATATTAATAAATAATTATTGCAGTGTAAATTGATATTTATATTATTAAAAAAATTATAATAAAAGAACACGCTGTAGACATCATCGTCGAAAGCTCGTACACAGATAGCATTTGATCTCTAAATGGAATCTGTGTGGAACGAACGACTGAACGAGAATGCCAATTCAACTTTGCATCAAATGTATATACTATTAAATATCATAATTATAACTATATATAAAAGCTGTAACAGTTATTATGCGTCAACAAAATTGTTAGTGCGTAAACAATATTATTTTATTCTTTTAATTCTTCTCTGATAAAAAACTTAGTTACAAAAATTGTATATAATAAATAATTCTGACATATATTACAACCAACGATAGACAACCATGTTTATTAAGTTCTTTTCGATGCCTTAATGAATAAGGACTTAAAGTTAATCATTTTCAAGTTACTTTATTATTTTATAATAATTAGAAATCTATATACTAGATAGTATCACTTAATCCCCATAGTTTCATGATGAATTTTTTTTACAAGGTATTATATTACATAAGTCACAAAAATATATGTAATAGATATAAAAACAAGTCATATATATTTTCAGAAACATATAACAAACACTATTTATGTAATATAATATCTATGGTAATTATATGCACATTTTACATAAATGTAAAATTGAAATTCTCTTCAGAATTTCAATTAAATACACTCAGCTTAGTGATATATCATATTCTTCTAGAATAATTGTAAAACTTCTTGTATTATTTATGTAAAATCTATCGCTATTTGTCTGCGCTGAAATAGCTAAGTGACTTGGGCGTTCATTACATATTTAATCTTAATGATCCATTAAAACGTAAAATTTTGGCGGAAAATATAAATTACTTGTGTGTGTGTTGTGCACATCATTGAAAAGTTTAGGTTAATCAATTTCATAAAAATTAGCGTTATTCTAACGTTTTATTTAGTTTTAATAACTATTTATTCTATTATATCATTATGTCATCTAATATATTATACAATTTTTATAATCTTATCATTTCGTAATTTTGTTTTATCTGTGTTATTATTTTTGATATTATTCAATAGTTATTGAATTGGTTTTATAATTTCGTAATCATTACTAAATTGATTTTAATATTATGTAATCGTTAATGAATATGTTTTAATCAAGTTCTGTAAATTCATTAACGTCATCATCTTTGGCTAAACAATGTTTTATCAGGACTCCCGTCTGCTAAAATACTAGAGTTCTGAAAGCACAGTTAAAGATTATTATAATTATATCTAGAGTGTTGTTGATAGTCTGCGGACAAATGCTTGACACAAGTCAAAACTCCTATAAAGTATTAGCTGAACAATGACTCTAGGGATGAATGGATAGTTAGTAATTCGAACTTTGTTTGAGATGAAAACCGCTGACTCTTAAAACATATGGCGAGGTCATAATGATTTAGGGTATTGCTATTTAATCTTAAGATATATCAAAGCTCAATTTAAAAAATTGCAGGTATTGGTTATGTTTGAAACAATTTCAATTATTCATCTCTAATTCATACAATTGTATTGTTAAGAAAAATATAAAATGGGATAAACTATAACATTATAAGCACAAACTGTATTTATCTCTGAGAAACTCATTTTGATTCTCAGTAGAATATTTTTAGGAAGGACAAAAAGTTATTAGTATTTTATTTTAAACGCTTTCATAAAATTTAAAAAGTAGTAAAATATAAACGTCACATAAACAATATGCTTTAATTCAAATGGCTTGCTTGTTTCTGAAACGCTCCAGGCGTATACCCCAGCAACACAACTAAGAATAAGGTCACTGTTTTGATAAAAAATATGTTTGCTAATATTATCGTACAAAGTGGGGACAAAGAACATTTTTTACACGTAATGGATGCTAAATATTTCAACTTGTCTCCTTTTTGGGCGATATTTTATTTACAGATAAACAGTTTTCTCGAAAGGTACATAAGTTAAGAAAAAGGCTTTGAACTCTACATAAAATATGTATGTTCTGTGACGTCTAGATTACAATATCTTTCTTTGTATATAATTCTTGTCCTCTAAATTGTGATATAAATAATCATACATTTATTTTTTGGGAACGCTTATTATATTTATTTAGAGACGAAAATACGTTACGGTTATAATTTAAGTGATGCTTTGTATGCATAACTATAATACATAACTGTAACAAAAATTTTCACATAATGATGCACAAACATATAATAGCAGCAAAATTAAAAATACAAAGTACAGAGCACTGAATTAAATGAATACGGCTTTAATATCACTTTGGGGTAGATTTATCTCTATCTTACCTTTTGTCACACCTTTTTCGATTTATTCTATAACCAAAAAATTACCGTTATTTACATAAAGGTTAAACTAAGCATTATGTAAAATTAATAATTAATTTTTGTGCTTTATTCGCAAATAAATTATGTTATATACTAAAATTATGTAATCTGTCTGATATTACGAAAAAATAAATGAAGATTTTTAAACCAATGTCGCTAAATATGTAATCCTAATAACATACCAAGAATTAAACTATGTAATTTGGTATCATTTTAAAACAGGGTGTGCTTTGTACCTTAATGTTAGTAATGTGTAACTGTCCCGCTGCAATCCGACGTGGCAAAAGTATGTGTCATGGATTATCTTTGTCCCTTTATTTATGCACGGTTCGTAAATAGATAACCAGGGTTTACAAAGGTTTCTGGAGATTAAAAGACATTTGAATGTAGTATGAACAAAATATTTGAAAAACATGTAAAATGAGGCACAGCTTAACTAGCATTTATATTTAAAAGGATGGGACAAATTATTTTTGTCTTTACGAGTATTTTTTTTAGACAAGAGTAATGTTTTATATTCAACTCTGAAATAAAATACTGTTTATTTTTCTTCAACTGTGGATAAAAACTTCATAGTGATAGATTTTATTTCGATAAAAGTTAGATCTCAATAATAGTGAATCACAGGAATTATAGGTAGAAATTTATTATAGCTTTAACCTGAGTTAGGACTCCATTGATCTAATATACAATATAAAGACATTTACATAAACCCTTCTAATATTACATACAATTCACAGCACATTGAAACCAAGCTGGAATAGGAAATACATTTGGTAACAAAATTTAAAATGCAACGTGCATATTTGAACGATACGTTTTGTGTTTGCAAAATGCGGTTAAAATTGAGCAAGTAAGCAGATAAATATTAAAAAAAATAACTGGTTTCTATTTAAAATGTTATAGGGAAGTAAATACGAAGTCCTTAAAAATAAGTACTTGCAGATTACATTTATTCTGTAATAATAATAGTAATATTTCTTTATAATCATCAAAATGTAATATTATATATTAATCCTGGTTGGATTCCGAAAATATTATATTATACAGTATAAAGTGGCATAGGCACGTAATGAAATAGCTTTTAGCAGATATGTCCATTGCTTAGAAAATACTTTTAAAAAAATCTATAACAACTATGTTTAAAGACGTACCCATTTCAAATTAAAATTTCGATATTTGTTTTTTTACTAGGTATATATAACTTAATGTACTTTTATACTTACATATAATAAAGTTCCACAAGATATCTTAGCCCTTCCTTTTCTTGGTTTTAAATCTAAAACCAAAAGTTTATTATTAAATAATTCTTATTACAGCGTTCAAGAGCTTTTAGTGGATCGAAATATGTGGAACTAAATTGTTGAATCATTTGGAGGATTTATATTATAATGTACATCACCTAAGATTGTTATATTTCTTTTGAAAAGAGCAATTGTTGAGTTTCTGACCGGCTCTTCTCAACAGAGCAGCATTCCGAGCCGGTGGTAGATTACTTACGGACTGACTACACTAACCTTTTTTGTATTTTAATAATTGACGATTCAAAAGTGCGTATAAATGTCTACTTCAATAAAGATATTTTTAATTTTTAATTTTTGTACACTAACTTTGAGATTTCACAACTTTCGATAAAGTTTTATGTTTTGGATGACCAAAAAAAGCTTACGTTAAAAGCCGTGAATTTATTTAAGACTTTTATTACCTGAATTCCTAAGTATAAAGTAATATACATTCAAATATATAACTAGTAACTAGCAATTTTTTTGCATTAAATATTTTTGATAACGAAAATAATTCGTGTTGATAACCTTAGTCAAAGTAGAAGTCACTATACTTAAGTATGCTTCTCGAATTCTAAAATCTCTTTAAATCAAATAAGTATTTCACGATCAATATTAAAAACAACAATGAAGAGCAGAATCTTTCGTAAATCTTTAGATTTATAAATAAAACAGCAAACAGTGTCAGAGGTTTTTAATAAATATAAAGATCGTTATTTATTTGTTTTGGCTAATAATAAAAACAAAAATCCCAAAATCAAAATTCTTACTAATTGGGTAGTTTATTATAAGTTTTACATGGACATACAGATTGAATCTATACTATTTGATGTTCTGATCGCATTGTAACCGACTCACTGAGCATTTATCAGTTCAATAACTACTAATTTTTGATGAACTTCACTAACTTGATTTTCAATGCCGAAAGTTTAATATTTGCGCAATATTATCTTATTTGGAAGTTCCTATTAAATAAATATAAGTGACACAAAAATAGCATCAGAAACTGCTTAAGATGCAATAAAAAATTAATTGCCATTGATTCGGGTATACAGAAGTTCAATTAGAAGGGAAGAACGTGTTGAGCTGACTCTTTAATATTAAACCATTAACATGAAGCAAACAACCGTAAAATAACAATTATATTATTTATAAAAAAAATCATTGCTCAAATAATATTTGTAGAAACAAATAATTATAATTATTTTTTTATGTTACTAATCTTATAGAATATACTGCCTATGTATATATGTGAAAAATATATCATACTTTTTATTTAATATAATACATACCATCAAAATCCAATAAATAATAAACATTAAAAAATAATTTACCTAACTCTGGATCAGATATTCTCTAAGTCAGATTTTTCATATATCATATTAAGAAAAACATAAAGATTATTATTATTATCTTGCGGTATTAAATATCGTTCTTTTATATAAATTCAAACAGAAGTAACCAAAACTACATTCATATAAGATAAAGAGAATGTGATGCGCCGTTATTTAATTTATGAAAAGGCCCTTCGATTTACCTGTTTATTGGGAGGAGAGGGATTTTGATTATATCTTTACCAGTATTGTGGTGGAAGCTATCGAAGACACGCTATTGAGAGCGCGGTATTGCTACATAAGGAATTACCTTGTCTGTTCTGGCTACATTTATTTGGAATCGTAAAAGGGTTCCATTTTTTAAGCAACATATTTTATTATTAAAATAATTTTTATGTTAACAGTGATTAACATTTAGCGTTGCATTGCAAATAGCAAAGTTTAGTCTACATACCAGTTAAACAGATATGAGATAGTAATTATTGGTGGTAAATAATTACTGTAATTTTAGTTGCGTTAGTGAAAAATTATATGAAGTTACTAAAATTACCTCTGAGATATTGATAGATGCGGATATACATAATAAACATAATGTTAAAGATTATTCAAACAATTAATAAGTCTTCCGTTATGCTAAAAAGTAAATACTTTGTTTTCTCTGTTTAGGTCTCTTAGAAAAAAATATCAACTTATCTATACTTATAATAAATCTGTAGAGAGGTCAATTCTGTACATGAAATATATTTACAAAATAAGTAGCAGGGGGTGATTAGTGTTCGATACTGATGCCAAAAATGCAGTTAAAAAAATTTTTGTCTGTCTGTCTGTCTGTCTGTCTGTTTGTATGTTATTTATAGAAAAAAAAACTACTCGACGGATTTTAACGAAACTTAGTACAATTATTCTTTATACTCCTGGGCAGATAATAGTATACTTTTCATCACACTACAATGAATAGGAGCAGAGCAGTGAAAGGAAATGTTGAGAAAATGGGAGAAGTTGCTTGATTTTTTAAGCTTCCGTCGCGTGTGCAGCCTTAATGGTTAGAGCTACATAGAAACTATGTATAACGGAAATATTCTACATAAAAATACACGAAAAATATTCCAAGACAGCATATATCTACCTTTTATAGTTAACTCACCATAACACGCATAACTCTCGATAGCTTAGCAGTTCGGAGATTTCTTATTATATTTGTTTACTTTTACGTTTATAAAACCAATAATGCTCACCATCATTCCTAATTAAAAAAAAAAAAACATTAGCACCAATTCAATAAAAAAAGAATCATTGAAATCGGTATAGAAACACCAAACTTATACTTACTTACATGAAATACGCCAACAAGACATCGCGCGTGAATAGTGAATCAAGCTATAAGGATTATTTTTGCGTAACGGTTGCCGCGCTCGACGGGGCTCGCGGCGGCAGAGTATAAAAGGGGCGGGAGGCGAGCGCAAGCGTCATTCAATATTTGGCTGTTGATGCGTTCAGAGTGTTGAACTTTATTGACAGACAATAATTGTTATTTTATAAACCGTGCTTATCAGCGCGACTTTTTGTCTTTAAATAGTTTATTTTAATTTCTTTTGTTGTTATTTTCTAAATTAGTTTTAGTTTTGTTTAAATTCTTAACTATTAATAGTTCCTATTTTATTTCTTTTTAAGTAGATTTAGATTCGATTTTTAGATTAGATAATAGATAGATAGATTAGATTATTGTTAGATTTTTAGTTACTGATAGGTTAGTTTTGGGCATTTTATGTTTAGTTTTTTTTGTATTGAGTAGATAAAAGCGTAGGTAGGTACTTTTATTAATTATAGTATTCATAGGTATTTTTTATTTATTTTTAAGTGAAGTAGGTATAGGTAGATATTGCCTACTATCTACCTATACTGCACACGTGTTTTAGCTTTATTTTCATTTCTTTTTTTTTGTACCTAAGTTGTAGGTAGGTAGGTACATATTTCTTAGTTTAATTCTATTAGAATATTAGGTATTTAAGTTTAAATAGGCACTTAGATTTATATTTTTTTATTATATAGCAGCTGTACTTAGAACATCTAAGGTTTTTTTTGTATTAGCATAGGTACTTTGATTAATTACAGTAGTTGTAGGTATTTCTTATTATTCATTTTTAAGTGAAGTAGGTTCATTTTTTATTCATTTGTAATTTGTAGGTACCTACGTACATATTTATAATTCGATTAGAATATTATTTTAGTTTTAATAGGCACTTAGATTTATATTCTATTTATTATATACTTAGCTATAGTTAGGACCTCTGACGTAAGTTTTTTGTTGGGTAACTAAATAGAATTTAAGTTACCGTCGATTAAAAATAAAATAAACGATGCCACCTAAAAAACGACCATCTTTATCTCGAACTTCGAGTCAAGCTAGGAGAATGAGAATGACGCGTTCTCAAGAATCGGAAGAGGAAAGAGCACATCGGTTAAACTCTATGAGAGTTAGTGCCTCAACATCTCGAGCTAATGAAAGCTCTCCAGAAAGAGAGATGCGATTAGCAGCTGAAAGAGCGAGACGAGCTACAACACGGGCTTCTCAAAGCTCTTCTCAACGAGAGCTAAGGCGTTCCATTGACCGGGAACAACATGCGTTATCCCGAGAAGCTGAAACTGCTTTACAACGAGAATTGCGACTCACAGCTGACCGCGAACGGCATACATTATCTCGCGAGTCTGAAACCTTCACTGAGAGGGAATTACGGCTTACAGCTGACCGCGAACGTCATATTTTATCTCGCGAGTCCGAAACCTTCACTGAGAGGGAATTACGGCTTACAGCTGACCACGAACGTCATATTTTATCTCGCGAGTCCGAAACCTTCACTGAGAGGGAATTACGGCTTACAGCTGATCGCGAACGTCATATTTTGTCTCGAGAATCTGAAACTTTTACTCAATATCAAGACCGTTTGACAAATGATAGGGCGCACCATAACATGATTCGATCTCTTGAAGATGAACATGAGCATGAACAACGACTAGAGTCGGGACGCGATTATTACAATTCTTTGAGACAAGAACAATTGATTACTTTATCTAATGAAAGATTAAGAATTGAAAATATTCGGTCGCTTGAAACAGAAGAACAGCGAGAGGCCCGTCTTACTGCAGATAGATTTCGACATGGTCTTAATGACTTAGATATACACGTGGTAGATCAATCTACAAATTCGGTGGCGTGGTCCGATAAATATAAAAGTGGGTTTGCTTATAACCTCACAATTGATTACAGATCATCTTCTGAAATAGGCGATATGAACGTAGTATGTTCCTTTTGTAATGCTTCGAAGTGGAGGAAGGAGTCTGCTGGTTTCTGTTGTTCTGGAGGTAAAATAAATTTGCCTTCGTTCGAAGACCCACCGGAACCTTTAAAATCACTACTTTTAGGGGAACATTTGCAATCCAAACAATTTTTAGATAATATTCGCACTTATAATAGTGCATTCCAAATGACATCCTTTGGTGCTAAACAAATCTCAGAAGGCCCTTTCATGCCTACTTTTAAGGTACAAGGTCAGGTATACCATTTGATAGGGTCCCTTTTGCCTGAATAACAACCTAAATTTCTTCAAATATATTTTGTATCCGATTACAACGTACAGTCGAATATAAGAAATCAATATTTTCCGAATTTAAATACTGAACTCATTTCACAACTTCAGAACATGTTACATCAGGTTAATTCGTACGTATGCAGTTTTAAATCGGCATTAGAAGCCCTTTCTCAAGATGGTAATAACAATTATAAAATTGTTATAAATGCCGATAAGCGTCCAACTCAGGAACACCCTGGGCGTCATAACGTTCCATCCACGAATGAAGTTGCTGTAGTACTGGTCGACCAGGAATGTGATAGGCGTGATATCGTTATACGTTCCAGAGACAATCGTTTGCAACGTATTTTCGAAACCCACAGGGCTTACGACAGTTTGCAATATCCTATGATATACTGTCGAGGGGAAGATGGTTATAATTTCGCTGTATACCAAACCGACCCGCGCACAGGCTAGGTGCGCCTGTGCGCGGATCGGTTTGGTATACATTATAATAAAAAGGTGTCATGCCTTCAATTTTATTGTTACCACCTGCAAGTGAGACGGAATAGATTGGTATACTTTCAACGTTTTCGTGGCTTATTTAATCAGTTTATTGTTGACATGTACGCAAAAATTGAAACCGAAAGATTAGTTTATATACGATCTAATCAAAGGCAGCTGCGCGCTGAAGAATACGTGCACCTTCGCGATGCCATGCAGCAAGATAACGATACTGTGAATATGGGTCGTTTAGTTATTTTACCCTCTTCTTTTACTGGTGGTCCACGCTACATGCATGAACGTACTCAAGACGCTTTTTGTTACGTAAGAAAATATGGACGTCCCGACTTATTTGTTACTGTAACTACCAATCCCAAGTGGGATGAAATCACTCGGGAGCTTCTTGAGGGTCAGGCACCGCATGACCGCCATGATATTATTGCAAGAGTGTTTCATTTAAAATTAAAATCAATGATAGATCTTCTTACCAAAGATAACATTTTTGGAGAAGTATTGTGTTATATGTATAGTGTTGAGTGGCAAAAACGCGGCTTACCTCACGCACATATCTTGCTTTGGTTAAAAGATAAGGTTCGACCTAATGATGTAGTCAGATTAATCAGTGCTGAAATTCCAGATCCGACTGCAGATCCCCTGTTATACGACATTGTTAAAACTCATATGATACATGGTCCATGTGGTGCATTTAACGCAAATGCTCCTTGCATGCAAGACGGTCGTTGCACTAAAAGGTATCCAAAAGCATTAGTGGATGAAACTGTAACAGGACATGATGGATACCCATTATATCGTCGCCGTTCAAGAGACAATGGTGGTTTTACTGTTGAAAAGCGAATGTCTGGACAACAGGTTACTTTAGATAATAGGTGGGTCGTTCCGTATTCGCCTGTATTGTCCAGAGCATTTCAAGCTCACATAAATGTAGAAATGTGTAATAGTGTAGAGTCAATTAAATATATTTGTAAGTACATTAACAAGGGCAGTGACCAAGCTACGTTTGCGTTAAGAAATGAACATGATGAAGTTACTAGATTTCAGTCAGGCAGATATATCAGCTCTTCAGAAGCTGTGTGGCGGATCTTAAGTTTTAATATTCACGAAAGATATCCACCTGTGACCCATCTGGATGTTCATCTGGAAGGCGGTCAACGTATATATTTTAACGCCGAAAATGTTACAGAACGATTAGAGAACCCTAGACAAACAACTTTATTGGCATTCTTTCGACTTTGCCAAACTGATAATTTCGCAAAGTCTCTTTTGTATGAAGAAGTTCCATCGTATTATACCTACGATAAACAACGAGGTGTCTTTAACCGTAGACGCCGAGGCAGGCCTGTAGATGGCGAGACAGGTATTTTCAAAGAACATGTTCTTGGTAGAGTGTATACTGTTCATCCTAACAACGCAGAGTGTTTTTATTTGAGATTATTATTACATACAGTGCGAGGACCAACATCATTTATAGATTTGAGAAAAGTAGACGATGTTGTTTATCCAACTTATCATGCAGCTTGCCAAGCGCGTCATTTGCTTGAAAATGATCAACATTGGGATGACGCTTTAGCAGAATCCTGTGTTAGTGATAATCCACGACGGTTACGCCATTTATTTGTAACATTACTCACATTTTGTAATTTATCTGATCCTGTCCAATTATGGGAAAAATATAAAGAAAAATTTGCAGAAGACTTTCTTCGGAATTTATCTCACAATAATGAAGGCGCAACTAATGATAATTTTCGAGATCTGGCTATAAATCAGTGCTTATTAGCTCTTCAGGAAGACTTAACAGCAGTAGGCGGTAAATCACTTTGTGAATATGGTTTGCCAACGCCAACCTCAGTCGGAGAGGTTACCAATAGGGAATATTCCGCAGAGATTGGTTACAACCCAATGGAACTGCTGGTAACATTAGAAAACGGTGTCCCAATGATGACTGCAGAACAACGCTTAGTCTATGATCGCGTGTGCGAGAGTGTGCAGAATAATTTAGGAACAATATGGTTTTTAGATGCACCTGGAGGAACTGGGAAAACTTTTTTGACTAAATTAATATTAGCTTATGTTCGAAATCAGCGTAAAATCGCTCTTGCCGTGGCTTCATCAGGTATAGCTGCAACATTGCTACCAGGAGGTAAGACTGCTCACACTATGTTTAAAATACCAATTAATTTAGATCGCACGGAAAGTCCAACCTGTAGTATTTCAAGAAATAGCGACAAAGCTAAGGTATTGCGTGAGTGTAATGTAATCGTATGGGATGAATGTACGATGGCCCATCGAAAAGGAGTAGAAGCAGTAGACAGAACTCTAAGGGACATAAGACAAAATGATCGACCAATGGGCGGTATTACGGTTTTATTTTGTGGTGATTTCCGACAAACCTTACCGGTAATACCACGGGGAACCCGAGCTGATGAGATTAGGGCTTGCCTGAAAAGCTCTTATTTGTGGCGTGATATACAATCGGTGCATTTGACTATAAATATGCGAGTGAGAACTGGAGACAACGCAGATAATCGTGAATTTTCTGATACATTATTGAAGATTGGTGAAGGTACCTATCCACAACTACACCAAGGAAAACTTATTCTGACACCTGAGTTATGTTGTATAGTGCAATCCTAACAACATCTTATATCTTCGGTTTACGGTGACATAACAATTATATTAAATAGGGACAATTCTTGGCTTTGCGAAAGGTCCATTTTGACTCCTCGCAATGACCAGGCATCTGAAATTAATAATAAAATACTGTCTAATATACAGGGAGAAAGCAAAGTTTATAGTTCAATAAATAGAATGGTTGATGAACAAGAAGCCACTAATTACCCGATAGAATTTTTAAATTCTTTAAGTATGCCTGGACTACCTTCTCATATAATTTGTTTAAAAATTGGCATACCGATAATTCTGCTCCGAAATTTAAGACCACCTCAACTTTGCAATGGAACTCGGCTAAAAGTAACCCAGTTGCAACAAAATGTAATCGAGGCTCAAATTTTAACAGGATGCGGTGCAGGAGAAACTGTCTTTATTCCCAGAATTCCCATAATACCAAATAATTTTCCATTCCAATTTAAAAGAACGCAATTCCCAGTATCGGTGTGCTATGCCATGACTATCAATAAAGCTCAAGGGCAGACTTTTCGTGTTGCTGGAGTAGATCTCGGTGTTAGCTGTTTCTCGCATGGTCAATTATACGTCGCTCTTTCCCGGGTTAGCAATTCTAGGAATCTTTACGTTCACGTGCCGGACGGGTCGACTCTTAACATAGTCTACCCAGAAGCTTTGCGCTGAAACATTTTAATTTGATCTAAAAATATTAGCAATATATTATCTTAATAAAAAACAAGGAGTTACACGCTGACCGAGTCGTGGGTATAGCGTGGGTATATTATAATATTCTGCGGTTACTTATATTTTTCAACAGTTTTGTGGATTGGCATATTATATTACTATTGCCCTTCTAAAATACGAAAGTGAATCTGCCTGTTACGTCAAAACTATGAGGGAGGACATCTGCTAATTTTTTTTCGAAAAACGACGGAAACGCGGACGAAGTCGCGGGCAAAAGCTAGTATTTGAATAAAAAAGTACATTTTTACATGGAGATTAGAACGTAAAAAAATATATAAATTATTGAAAATATTGAAAAAAATATTAATGTTACAATAACTGTCAATTTATAATGTGCATATTCCCATACTCATCAGCAGACAAAACAAAACTAAATAATAAAAAACCAAAAACAAAAGATATACATATACAACTTGAATTTGATATTGTATAACCAGACATACCGTCATAGTCACACATTCTTTTATTTTGATTAAAATAAATTTATTTATAATAGTTATAGGATGACAAAGGGTAAAAAGTAACTACCTCTGTATTACAGAAAACAAATTGCTATTTTAGTAGCACTTAATTAAAAAAACTACGTTACGAGGGTCAAGCTGAAAGTTCTTAGAAAATCAAAAACTAAGCATTCTAGCAAGTTATTAGTTTTATTGTAACTTTTCAAAATAGCGTCCATTTATATCAATACATCGCTGCATTCGATGGAACCATTGAGAAAAGCACCTTGCCCACTCGGCCTTAGGGGTCTCTTCGACGGCGTTTTGAAACGCAGCCACTGCTTCTTCGGCGTCTATAAAACGTTTTCTTCGAAGTTTTTCTTTTATTTTCGGAAATAAATAAAAATCGCAGGGTGCGAGGTCGGGGCTATACGGCGGGTGACCCAGTAATTCCACGTCTGAGGTCACCAAATAGTCGATCGTTTGCCTGGTGGTGTGCGACGAGGCATTGTCGTGATGAAGGAGGATCCTGCTGCGAGGTCGTTTCTCTCGAACTTTTTCCAAGACAAGTGGCAAACAATTGTTAGTATACCACTCTGCATTAACCGTTTTCTGATCCTCTAAGACTACTGTCGCGTAATGACCTGTCTTGCCGAAGAACGAGGCCACCATCTTTTTTCCAACACTTCGACCTCTCTTCACTTTAGTTGGCAACTCTTCGGAAGGAAACACCCACTGAGCAGACTGTCTTTTGGTTTCCGGATCATAACAGTAAATCCAAATTTCGTCACCCGTTAGTATGTCGAACACAGCATTTGAGTCACCTCAATTAAATTTTTGGATCATTTCTCGGCACCAATCAATACGGCGGAGTTTTTGAGCCTCGGTCAAATTATGCGGTATCCAGCGGGCACAAAGCTTCCTGACCGCTAAATGTTCATGGAGGATTTTGTGCACTTGACTCATATCTATGCCTAGACTTGTCCAAATCTGCTGATAGGTCACTCTTTTGTCAGTCTCTATCATACGCCGCACAACACTGATGTTATCTTCAGTCGTCGCTGTAGAAGGCCGTCCCTCACGCAAACCATCGGTGAGATTAGTTCGACCACGTTTGAATTCATTAAACCAGTTGTAAACTGTGGCACGAGATGGGGCTTCATCGTGAAAAGCCAATCGAAGTCTATCATAACTTTCTTGTTGACTTAAATGACATCGAAAGTCATAAAAAATCATTGCACGAAAATTTTCTCGGCTTAAATTCATTCTGAAGTGCACAGACAATTTTCAATTTGCCGCCAAATCGTAAAACAAATGACAAATGAATGAAATGTACACTCAATAATATTGGTAAAGAGTTCTATTTTCAAAATTTAAACTATTTTTTTAATATAATGCTTTTAAGTGGCCAGTTCTAAAAACTTTCAGTTTGGCCCTCGTATAAGGGAAAAATGACTAATCAAAATAATACATCTCTGCTGCTAATGAACCTATAAAGTAAAAAATTGATAATATTTAAATAAATACAGATCAGTCACGCGTAATTTAAATTCTTTATCGTGTAATGCAATCGCCGAATTGAATAATAACATTAGAGTCAGTAATAATGTTTTGCTTATAAATCTCTTGCATCAGATGTAATTGTTAAAACATTTAGAAACTTAATTCCGAAAAAAAGGTTTTGAGGCGAGAAGATGGGCTGTATTTTAATAACCCTCGATATGAGTATATAATATATTTTTATAATAAGATATTCGCGGTTAATTTTGGATTGGTAAATCATTGTATATACATACATAGCATATTGTCATTACTAAAATTAATTATTACTTCGTTTTAAAGACCAATTTTAAATTTCGGTTTTATAATACATAGAAAGTTCATCAGAAACGAAATAGCAAAACCAAAATATAAAACAACTGAATGGTCCGGTGTTTTTTACTTTATTCCAAATTTATTTCAGAGAAAAGGTCGTGAGATGAGTGACATGTATTATATCCCCTATGACATTAAAATGCCAGCTGAAGTAGTTCCAAAACTTTAAGTTTATGTTTTTACGTTAATTGTCTTGAAGTTTCTATTTATAAAATGAAGTATTGTTGGTCAACTATATTTTTTTTTATTGAAGGTAAGACTTTACCAAACATTTTTTCATTGTCAAGGCTACCAAGGGGTGATAAACATTATTGTCCTTGCTCTACGAAGAGTCGGCCACATGACCGTGCAATAAGTCTAGCATATTGAGTACAATAACCCTAAAAACTTTAAATTCTTCTGCCCACTGGAATAGAGTTGAATTTGATGGCCATAAAGCAGCCTCAAGACATTTATCCAAGTTTTCCTTCGAGTCCAGCAAGTTTCAAGATCAGTTATGTTTGCTATAGTGAAGTGTTTACTATTTTAGTTTAACTGTGGTATTTTAGTGTAGTGTAGGTAAAAATAAACTTCATTAACATTTAACATTATAAATATATACCTTTTTCGCCGTCCATTTAACAATATATTTTTATAATTTTATATTTAAATATACTGTTCCCTTAAGATAAAAGGGATACAGGGAGAAGTGTGTAAAACGATATGAGCTTCCCACTAAAAGTAATAGTATACTTAATATATATATAATATACTTTATATCGATATCTTATGAGTACGTATATATGCACACACATAAATATATATAAAGTATTTGCAACAATATCTTCTTTATACAAGAAAGACGAAATTTCAGTCACATTATTAACAAAGAATAATAAAATTATAGGAATTATTTTTAAATTAAACTTTATAATCAAGTATTTTTTTTATAAAAGTCATAAAATAAAGGCTAGTTACTAGTTATTGGTACCTACCTATGAAAACCTATGAAAGCGTTTGCAGTAAAATTGAGACCTCCTATATATTGTATAAACCAACTGTTGCTTCCGTCAGCTAACAGTATACTCAGGGAAATATAATAAATAACAAAATTTAATAGTTTTTTAAATAATATGCTATACTCGCAGTACCTATTATAAGATTTAAAATAATAAAGGCATTGCAAGAAGGAAAGAAAAGATTAATAATTATAAGTTAATATATATTTCATATAAAAACATGTCTCTTTACTTATAAAAACATTAACTGAATTAATGATGTAACTATTGTTATTTTTCCACAGTTCCAAACGAGCATTATATAGGCATACTATCAACCTTGAAAAACTATAAGTGGCAGTGTAGAAGGACAGAGAATGAGACAGAGAGGGAAAAATTTTGGCAACTCAATGTACCTGCTGCAGCTGCAAAAGCTTTTACTGAAGATACTTTAAAGCAATATTATCATCATATATTATATACATAATATTTATATTCATAATTGAATATAATAACATTATATTTTGTTCCTGACTAAAGTACATTTTATATATTTTTGTCTTCTATCTCATTTTATATATACTTTATATTCAAAGGAAGGGATCGTTACTAACTAGACGTCTTTGTGTCCTCCATATAATAGCTTGGTGTGATGTCCACTCCAATGATGAGACCAACAAAATCACTTTTATGATGTTAGGTCTAAGGCTTATTATCGAGTTCCACATCTTTATATAATCTTTTCGAAGAAAAGTAAAAAAATTTTAGTGTCTGTTATAAGGAAGCGCACCATGAAATATATAAAAATGAGAGATAATAAATAGATGTACAGAATAAAACAAAAATATCTATGTAGTGTATAATTATATACAAAGATCATAATTATTAATTAAATACGTGTATCACGATTAAATTTCAGTTTTATTGTCCCTTTAATCTTATCTACTAAAGTTGTCGTCTTCGATAAACTTATTGTAATTAACCGTTTCTAATTGGGCATGCTTCGATAACGTATTATCCGACAGATATATTTCTGTGAAATTACTCGAGAATATCGGGAAGTTCATGTCGCTTCCTTAATTTCGGTATACGTCATTTACTTTGCGAAAAATATATCATAGTTACATGGGCGATGATACATTTATACGAGTAGGATATGAAATATATTTTGAGGAAAATCCTGTGAAAACCAAGCTAAGTAATTTATTGACCGTGGAGCATTTTGTGAATACTAACAGGGAATTAGAATTCAAATATTTTTGGTTTTTCGATGAACACTTATATTTGGAAATAAATCCATTCTGTAGAAACACATTTCTACAAAAAAATGGCAGTAGTGCTATATTCTACTATATTCTATATCTACTTTAAACTTATAAGAAAAAAACCACTTGCTGATTATGTGTCAGTATATTTCCAGTTAGGACATACGATTTTGAGATTTATACGAGATTTTACTAAAGCAGCACCAACTCTCAAATTTCGCTAAGACAGTTTTAATAGTTGATTAAATTTTTTATCTTTTGATAAGAATTTATTTACAAACAAAATCGTTAGGCTAGAATCAGAGCCGTAAAGTAAATATTCCGTTAAATTACGAAATTTTTAGATTCTGAATCAGGTTCTTCGTTAAAATAAAAATAAAAATATTAAATACTAAAATATACATTTTTTGCTACATATATCAAGTTACTTTTAACCTATTTATCCTACTTTTACTAACATATTGATTAAAAAAAACTTATTCTGAATTATATTGAAATTGTATATAATTTTGTAAATATAGATGAATAAATAATATTAATGTTCAATACAGCATGTAATAAAACTTGAATAAACACACAAATAAACATTCAAACGTTTGTCATCGTATCCAATCATTGCGTATTTAATATACCATGTTTAGATGATTCAGACAAATTGAATATATGATACCGCATATTATGTTTAAATCACCATAGATTTCGGAAACACGACAACTTGCACAGCAATTCATTAAAACGGCCAATGTGTTTGGGAGTGATGTATGAGAGCAGGATTATGTTTCATCGCGAGGTGTAATTTATGTTCTCAAGCGACGTAAATTTATTATTATTTCATTTATATAAATTTAAAAAATGAAAAAGTTTTAAATATTACTAGAACATTATAATTATATTTAAATATTTACTTAAATAGTATTGTATTATAACTATTTACAATAAAGTCATTAATGTAATATTAGCAGTATTTTTCTTATATTCATGAGTATATAACTTGACCCACACACCCTGTTGGTAGTGATTTGTAGTTTGAAATGCTACACTATCATCTGATTCACTCTGTCTTGTTAATTATTATTGAACGCTTTATCTGACTTTAAATTATAAGTATCAATAGGTTATATCTAGGTGGTGATAGGCGGTTGTATCAAATTTATTTCAGCTATAAATCCGTCAAAACCGAGAAAAGGCTGGTATAAATATTAAGGTAATATGTGGCCTATTATTTGTGAGAAATAAATTAAATCAGTGGCTACACATAGTATTCTTAAAATTCTAAGTTCAGGAAAACGATGAAGGTCGTTTCGAAGCTGCACCGGAATTCTGAACTATTCAATAGAATCATAGGTGATAGATGGCGATCTATCACAATGGTAGTGATGATTACATTTCTTAAATAAAAACTAAGTTATGCAATTAATATTGTTATTATACCAATATGTATTATACCAATACTAATTTATTTTACGAGTTTACCAATCCTGGACGATTATAGTTTTATAATATTTGGAGGATACAAAATAAAATAACGTTTAGAACCGGGTAAAATCGTATAGCACTCACATACAGGTAAAAGATACTTATGACACAAAAGAAACAAAGCCTCAAACACACAAAATTTATAATTTGAATGTTAAAAAAGTATCTTAGCTTATAAACTCGACTTGTGCATGTTACTTCTTCAAGGAAATGTTAGTTGGTTAAAAACGGTTAATAGTTTTTTACAGAATATGAAGATATTAGATATATAAGTGAAAATTTAATAAAAAAATCATTAACAAATTTTCTATACAATTTGGTATTATTGTTTAATGGCGTTCATTCCAAGCAACGTTATAGTCAGAACAGTATTAACTAGATGTCAATATGTAGATTGGATGAGGATAGTAAAACAAATATAAATACTCAAGGCGACCATATATGTTGGATGCTTAAACCTCTGTATGTTAATCACGCCTTTCGGGTTATAGAAGGATATATGGCATTTTATTTATTTATTTAATTCTTCATTGCACAATATACAAAATAATGGCACAAAAGGCGGGCTTAATGCCACAAAGACGTTATCTACCAGCCAACCTTAGAATGTACATGAGAGATCATTGGTAGGCGTGCAAAAACAAACAACACAATAAACGCTAAAAATATTTTAAAAAATCTAGAAATATTACTACAATCATATAATATGCAATACATTATAATAATGCTATGCTATATATATAAATATATATATATAAATATATATAATAGTAAAATATTTATAATTTATACATAGATACATGCATAATGCATACTGTGCTATCTGATCACATGAAATTGCCTAATACAGCTGTTGACAATATTGATGTCTGTCATCGGCTAGGGGTAAAAAGGGACAAACCCCGAGCCATACTTGTAAGATTCTCAGGTCTAAAATATAGACACATGGTTTGGAACTCAAAAACCATGCTGAAGGGTAATGGCTTCACGTTTTCTGAATTTCTTACTAAACCTCGGCATGAAGTCTTTGTAACAGCAAGAAAACATTTTGGCTTGAAGAATTGTTGGACTTCTGAAGGGTCTATAGTTATTATCTTGCCAGATAAAAGCAGGAAAAAGATAGTCACTTCAAACGAGCTTCAGTCTTTGATTGTGAAATTTCCTCATGCTTCCTCCTCCGGCCATCAGGAACAAATACAAGTTACCCGAACTCGTCGCATTCATAAGGTGCCGACATGAAAATAATATAAATAATCCTAATAACTGTAATAATAACTGTAACTAATAACTGTGAACGTTTCTTGCTCACTTTTTTGCAAACTATATTTTATAAGTGTTCTTTGTATTTTTGTTTTAATAAGTTTAACTATAATAGTTTTTGTTTACATTAATTGCCGATATTATACTTACATATTTTGCTATGACATTTTGAAATTTGACACTTATTAGTAGAGAGTGCTGTCAAGTCCCAGGAAGAAACGTTCGGAAACTAGTTTTAACTTTTAACAGATATAATTTTCTTAAATTTTAACAAAACCACTTTTTGTGTTATACATTTTAAATATTTTGCTTTCTTTGTTGTGGTTTCTTTTAAAATTTTATTTTACTAGTAGTTATTAGTATTATTATACAGTATTAATTTTTTACTATTGTCTCTGTTTACTAAACATTTCATCAGTTTTTTGCCAGAAATGTAGGAGATTATATATATATATATATATATATATATATATATATATATATATATATATATATATATATATAATCTCCTACATTTCTGGCAAAAAACTGATGAAATGTTTAGTAAACAGAGACAATAGTAAAAAATTAATACTGTATAATAATACTAATAACTACTAGTAAAATAAAATTTTAAAAGAAACCACAACAAAGAAAGCAAAATATTTAAAATGTATAACACAAAAAGTGGTTTTGTTAAAATTTAAGAAAATTATATCTGTTAAAAGTTAAAACTAGTTTCCGAACGTTTCTTCCTGGGACTTGACAGCACTCTCTACTAATAAGTGTCAAATTTCAAAATGTCATAGCAAAATATGTAAGTATAATATCGGCAATTAATGTAAACAAAAACTATTATAGTTAAACTTATTAAAACAAAAATACAAAGAACACTTATAAAATATAGTTTGCAAAAAAGTGAGCAAGAAACGTTCACAGTTATTAGTTACAGTTATTATTACAGTTATTAGGATTATTTATATTATTTTCATGTCGGCACCTTATGAATGCGACGAGTTCGGGTAACTTGTATTTGTTCCTGATGGCCGGAGGAGGAAGCATGAGGAAATTTCACAATCAAAGACTGAAGCTCGTTTGAAGTGACTATCTTTTTCCTGCTTTTATCTGGCAAGATAATAACTATAGACCCTTCAGAAGTCCAACAATTCTTCAAGCCAAAATGTTTTCTTGCTGTTACAAAGACTTCATGCCGAGGTTTAGTAAGAAATTCAGAAAACGTGAAGCCATTACCCTTCAGCATGGTTTTTGAGTTCCAAACCATGTGTCTATATTTTAGACCTGAGAATCTTACAAGTATGGCTCGGGGTTTGTCCCTTTTTACCCCTAGCCGATGACAGACATCAATATTGTCAACAGCTGTATTAGGCAATTTCATGTGATCAGATAGCACAGTATGCATTATGCATGTATCTATGTATAAATTATAAATATTTTACTATTATATATATTTATATATATATATTTATATATATAGCATAGCATTATTATAATGTATTGCATATTATATGATTGTAGTAATATTTCTAGATTTTTTAAAATATTTTTAGCGTTTATTGTGTTGTTTGTTTTTGCACGCCTACCAATGATCTCTCATGTACATTCTAAGGTTGGCTGGTAGATAACGTCTTTGTGGCATTAAGCCCGCCTTTTGTGCCATTATTTTGTATATTGTGCAATGAAGAATTAAATAAATAAATAAAATGCCATATATCCTTCTATAACCCGAAAGGCGTGATTAACATACAGAGGTTTAAGCATCCAACATATATGGTCGCCTTGAGTATTTATATTTGTTTTACTATCCTCATCCAATCTACATATTGACATCTAGTTAATACTGTTCTGACTATAACGTTGCTTGGAATGAACGCCATTAAACAATAATACCAAATTGTATAGAAAATTTGTTAATGATTTTTTTATTAAATTTTCACTTATATATCTAATATCTTCATATTCTGTAAAAAACTATTAACCGTTTTTAACCAACTAACATTTCCTTGAAGAAGTAACATGCACAAGTCGAGTTTATAAGCTAAGATACTTTTTTAACATTCAAATTATAAATTTTGTGTGTTTGAGGCTTTGTTTCTTTTGTGTCATAAGTATCTTTTACCTGTATGTGAGTGCTATACGATTTTACCCGGTTCTAAACGTTATTTTATTTTGTATCCTCCAAATATTATAAAACTATAATCGTCCAGGATTGGTAAACTCGTAAAATAAATTAGTATTGGTATAATACATATTGGTATAATAACAATATTAATTGCATAACTTAGTTTTTATTTAAGAAATGTAATCATCACTACCATTGTGATAGATCGCCATCTATCACCTATGATTCTATTGAATAGTTCAGAATTCCGGTGCAGCTTCGAAACGACCTTCATCGTTTTCCTGAACTTAGAATTTTAAGAATACTATGTGTAGCCACTGATTTAATTTATTTCTCACAAATAATAGGCCACATATTACCTTAATATTTATACCAGCCTTTTCTCGGTTTTGACGGATTTATAGCTGAAATAAATTTGATACAACCGCCTATCACCACCTAGATATAACCTATTGATACTTATAATTTAAAGTCAGATAAAGCGTTCAATAATAATTAACAAGACAGAGTGAATCAGATGATAGTGTAGCATTTCAAACTACAAATCACTACCAACAGGGTGTGTGGGTCAAGTTATATACTCATGAATATAAGAAAAATACTGCTAATATTACATTAATGACTTTATTGTAAATAGTTATAATACAATACTATTTAAGTAAATATTTAAATATAATTATAATGTTCTAGTAATATTTAAAACTTTTTCATTTTTTAAATTTATATAAATGAAATAATAATAAATTTACGTCGCTTGAGAACATAAATTACACCTCGCGATGAAACATAATCCTGCTCTCATACATCACTCCCAAACACATTGGCCGTTTTAATGAATTGCTGTGCAAGTTGTCGTGTTTCCGAAATCTATGGTGATTTAAACATAATATGCGGTATCATATATTCAATTTGTCTGAATCATCTAAACATGGTATATTAAATACGCAATGATTGGATACGATGACAAACGTTTGAATGTTTATTTGTGTGTTTATTCAAGTTTTATTACATGCTGTATTGAACATTAATATTATTTATTCATCTATATTTACAAAATTATATACAATTTCAATATAATTCAGAATAAGTTTTTTTTAATCAATATGTTAGTAAAAGTAGGATAAATAGGTTAAAAGTAACTTGATATATGTAGCAAAAAATGTATATTTTAGTATTTAATATTTTTATTTTTATTTTAACGAAGAACCTGATTCAGAATCTAAAAATTTCGTAATTTAACGGAATATTTACTTTACGGCTCTGATTCTAGCCTAACGATTTTGTTTGTAAATAAATTCTTATCAAAAGATAAAAAATTTAATCAACTATTAAAACTGTCTTAGCGAAATTTGAGAGTTGGTGCTGCTTTAGTAAAATCTCGTATAAATCTCAAAATCGTATGTCCTAACTGGAAATATACTGACACATAATCAGCAAGTGGTTTTTTTCTTATAAGTTTAAAGTAGATATAGAATATAGTAGAATATAGCACTACTGCCATTTTTTTGTAGAAATGTGTTTCTACAGAATGGATTTATTTCCAAATATAAGTGTTCATCGAAAAACCAAAAATATTTGAATTCTAATTCCCTGTTAGTATTCACAAAATGCTCCACGGTCAATAAATTACTTAGCTTGGTTTTCACAGGATTTTCCTCAAAATATATTTCATATCCTACTCGTATAAATGTATCATCGCCCATGTAACTATGATATATTTTTCGCAAAGTAAATGACGTATACCGAAATTAAGGAAGCGACATGAACTTCCCGATATTCTCGAGTAATTTCACAGAAATATATCTGTCGGATAATACGTTATCGAAGCATGCCCAATTAGAAACGGTTAATTACAATAAGTTTATCGAAGACGACAACTTTAGTAGATAAGATTAAAGGGACAATAAAACTGAAATTTAATCGTGATACACGTATTTAATTAATAATTATGATCTTTGTATATAATTATACACTACATAGATATTTTTGTTTTATTCTGTACATCTATTTATTATCTCTCATTTTTATATATTTCATGGTGCGCTTCCTTATAACAGACACTAAAATTTTTTTACTTTTCTTCGAAAAGATTATATAAAGATGTGGAACTCGATAATAAGCCTTAGACCTAACATCATAAAAGTGATTTTGTTGGTCTCATCATTGGAGTGGACATCACACCAAGCTATTATATGGAGGACACAAAGACGTCTAGTTAGTAACGATCCCTTCCTTTGAATATAAAGTATATATAAAATGAGATAGAAGACAAAAATATATAAAATGTACTTTAGTCAGGAACAAAATATAATGTTATTATATTCAATTATGAATATAAATATTATGTATATAATATATGATGATAATATTGCTTTAAAGTATCTTCAGTAAAAGCTTTTGCAGCTGCAGCAGGTACATTGAGTTGCCAAAATTTTTCCTTCTCTGTCTCATTCTCTGTCCTTCTACACTGCCACTTATAGTTTTTCAAGGTTGATAGTATGCCTATATAATGCTCGTTTGGAACTGTGGAAAAATAACAATAGTTACATCATTAATTCAGTTAATGTTTTTATAAGTAAAGAGACATGTTTTTATATGAAATATATATTAACTTATAATTATTAATCTTTTCTTTCCTTCTTGCAATGCCTTTATTATTTTAAATCTTATAATAGGTACTGCGAGTATAGCATATTATTTAAAAAACTATTAAATTTTGTTATTTATTATATTTCCCTGAGTATACTGTTAGCTGACGGAAGCAACAGTTGGTTTATACAATATATAGGAGGTCTCAATTTTACTGCAAACGCTTTCATAGGTTTTCATAGGTAGGTACCAATAACTAGTAACTAGCCTTTATTTTATGACTTTTATAAAAAAAATACTTGATTATAAAGTTTAATTTAAAAATAATTCCTATAATTTTATTATTCTTTGTTAATAATGTGACTGAAATTTCGTCTTTCTTGTATAAAGAAGATATTGTTGCAAATACTTTATATATATTTATGTGTGTGCATATATACGTACTCATAAGATATCGATATAAAGTATATTATATATATATTAAGTATACTATTACTTTTAGTGGGAAGCTCATATCGTTTTACACACTTCTCCCTGTATCCCTTTTATCTTAAGGGAACAGTATATTTAAATATAAAATTATAAAAATATATTGTTAAATGGACGGCGAAAAAGGTATATATTTATAATGTTAAATGTTAATGAAGTTTATTTTTACCTACACTACACTAAAATACCACAGTTAAACTAAAATAGTAAACACTTCACTATAGCAAACATAACTGATCTTGAAACTTGCTGGACTCGAAGGAAAACTCGAAGGAAAACTTGAGTGCTGTCAAGTCCCAGGAAGAAACGTTCGGAAACTAGTTTTAACTTTTAACAGATATAATTTTCTTAAATTTTAACAAAACCACTTTTTGTGTTATACATTTTAAATATTTTGCTTTCTTTGTTGTGGTTTCTTTTAAAATTTTATTTTACTAGTAGTTATTAGTATTATTATACAGTATTAATTTTTTACTATTGTCTCTGTTTACTAAACATTTCATCAGTTTTTTGCCAGAAATGTAGGAGATTATATATATATATATATATATATATATATATATATATATATATATATATGTATATATATATATATATGTATATATATATATATATATATATATATATATTGTTGGAATCATCTAGGCCAGTGGAGGGGGAACCCTATATAAGCCGGTGCAGAACATTGGAACGGACACTTTTTTTCCGCGTTTCGAATCGGCAACATATCGTTCAGAAAATACGTCGTCACTCTGCCCATTTTTAGTGCGGTTTCTTTTTCTGTGTTAGATTCATTTATTTCCTATTTGTGTATTGTGAACGTTGTAAATAAATAATTTGATTGTTAAGCACGTCACGTGCGGTTCTTTTTTTTTTTAAAAAAAAGCCACTTCTGATCAGGTTTCGAAGATCAGAAGTGGGATTCTTACTTTTCGTCCACACTTGTTTTGGCCTGCTGGTGTTTCGTTTTTTTTTCCAAGTACCCTCACTTTAGTTTTGTGTCAGTGTTATATTTTTCTTTTGTTTACGTTTGTTTTAGTGTGTGTGTGTTTCGTTTTTTTTCCAAGTACCCTCACTTTAGTTTTGTGTGTCAGTGTTATATTTTTCTTTTGTTTACGTTTGTTTTAGTGTGTGTGTTTCGTTTTTTTCCAAGTACCCTCACTTTAGTTTCGTGTGTCAGTGTTATATTTTTCTTTTGTTTAGGTTTGTTTTAGTGTGCGTGTGTGTTTCGTTTTTTTTCCAAGTACCCTCACTTTAGTTTTGTGTGTCAGTGTTATATTTTTTCTGTTGTTTACGTTTGTTTTAGTGTGATTCACGGTACCCTCTTTTAGTTTTATGTCGGTATTATATTTTTTTTGTTTACGTTTGTTTTAGTGTGATTTACAGTATCCTCATTTCGTTTTTACGTGTCAGTATTATCTTTTTCTTTTGTTCACATTTGTTTTTGTGTGATTTACGGCATTAGTAGCGAATACCCACTCCTTCCAAATTTGGTTTTCGTTTCTTCTCGGCAAAATGTCGACAACGCGTTGTCGCAAACGCGTTCGAAGCCGCAGTAATCATGATTCGTGTCGCAATAATCGTAATGGGCAGAGTACTCAGAGTAGGTCTCGCGAGAAATCGATGGACGATAATAGCATGCTGAGGCTCGAGCTGAAAGCAATGCAGTCCCGTCTAAAGGTGTTAGAAACAAAAACTAGTGCATCACCCTTGCCGGGTCCATCGTGCGATAACGTGTTGCAACATTCGCGTGGACATAAAGAAACTCGTAGGTCACATACGTCGGTACGCCGACGTAGTCGCGATGGAAACCGATCGTCAGTTGGCGTATGTGATAGGGCATCGCGACGCTTGTTAACTCCACTACAAGACCCCGATGGGTCCCCGCGACCGTCGAATTACCGCGTTTCGCGTAGCGTGCGCTAACTATCACCATCGAGGCGACGCTCAATTTCGCCTTTTCCTACACCTGCAACCCGCAGCCGTCGCCGCAGATCGCGTTCTCGTTCAAACACGTCGCCGTTAGGGTCATCGAATAATAAAGCCGAGCGGTCGGATGGACCTTCAGATGAAGCAAAGGTTTCTATGGCTGATAGTATTGCATGCGCGATTCGTTCCATCGGTGCGGTAGCGAAATCGTCCCAGAATTATTACATCTCACATTTCGATCCGGACTTGCAAAATATCGATGATTGGTGCGTAGAGGTAGACCGCGCAAAAGAGTTAAACGGTTGGAGTGACTTCGAATGTCTCTCGCGCATAGGAAATTGCTTAAAGGGTGACGCGAAGTCTTGGCTCGATGAATGGGTATCCAGTGATCGTAGCTGGACCAATTTCAAAAAGGAATTCAAACCATTATGTCCGAAGATACCAGATTTTGCGGGTATATTATTTGATGTCATGACGAAGAACTCTGATAACTATTCCACGTACGCGGAATATGTGCGCCGCTCGTTGCTTCGTCTGCGCATAGTGAAGGGTCTAAGCGACGAGCTTACTTCGGCAATAGTAATTCGAGGCGTTACCGATCCGAGTATTAGGGCTTCAGCCACTAACGCAAAATTATTGCCGAACGATTTAGTGGAGTTTGTCTCCATATACATCAAGCCGAATCTAAGCATTACATCAAAGACAGGCGTACGTCCGGATTTGGGAAACCCGACCTCAGGTATACGAAATACGGAAGTGTCTCGCAAACGCAAGCTTGGTGATGTAAGGTGTTTTTCGTGTAGACAACTAGGCCATAGGCTCAGTGTACCAAAAGACCTTGGACCGAGCAACCGTTGGGAGGTGCATCGACCAACGTACCGTCACCTAGATTCGTACCGGCCAGACCGGAGCCATGCTCTTACTGTAAAAAGCCGGGTCACAAGGTCGAGACTTGTTTTGCAAAGCAGCGATCAGAAGCCGCCAACAAGGACGCAAACAGCGTAAATTTTTGCGTCGCGCGTGTACCAACAGGGATGTCGTAGCAGCGGTTATACAGGGCGTATCGGTCGACATCTTAATCGATAGCGGTTCGACCATTTCGTTAATATCTTCGTCATTGCTTAAACATTTCCAATGCTCGCCAACACCCGCGATACGGATATTGAAAGGATTAGGAAGTCAGGAAATCGAAAGTACCTTTTATGTCACGTTGACAATTGAGTTTGACGGTTTGATCCTCGATGTATCCTATTTGCGGTTCCTGACGAGTATATGAATACGCCGGTGATTATAGGGACGGATGTCTTGAATAGGGACGGCGTCAAATACCTCCGAACCAAAGACTGTCAGGTGCTTACGAAAGCCATTGATAAACCGGAAACAGTAATGAACGTCCACCCAGAGGCTTCAATTCCAATCAACACGCCTCTAGTGAGAGAAAATTTAGACCGCTTGCTAGGTATTATCAATAAGTATTCTCGGTACTTTATTTCCGGAACTGCCCAATCAACTGTGAATACGGGGTGTATGTCAATTAAACTCAATACCAACGCTCTAGTATATTATCGACCGTATCAGCTGTCACAAGCTGAAACTATTCGCGTACGCGGCATAATCAAAGATCTGCTAGACAAACGGATTGTAGAAGAATCTGATTCTGACTACGCAAGTCCGATCTTGTTGGTCAAGAAGAAAGACGGGTCAGATAGGATGTGCGTAGATTACCGTAAGCTTAATGAGATCACCATTAAAGATAGGTTCCCGTTGCCACGTATAGATGATTGCTTGGATCGATTGGGTCACAATAAATATTTCACCAGTCTTGACATGGCAACAGGTTTCCATCAGATCCCACTAGATCCTGAGTCTGTCCCACTCACGGGTTTTGTCACGCCGGAAGGGCATTACCAGTACCTTAAAATGCCTTACGGACTGGCAAATGCCCCAGTCGTCTATCAACGTATTATCACTAAAACCCTTCGCGAATTTATAAATTCTGGAGACATCATTGTCTACATTGACGACATTTTAATTATGAGCAAGACCATTGATCGGGGTTTAGATTCACTGCGAAAAGCGCTTGATGCGTTGACAACAGCTGGTTTTCTATCAACTTGAAGAAGTGTTCGTTTCTAGTCACCTCCATAGAATACTTGGGCCGAACCATCAGTGAAGGTCAGGTAAGGCCGAGTCATCAGAAAGTTCGGCCGCTGATCGACTCAGTTGAACCCAAAAATGTTAAGCAAGTTCGGCAGTTTATGGGTTTAGCTAGCTATTTTAGACGATATATCGCTGGGTTCGCTCAGAAGGCCTCTTGCATCGCGGCGCTTACTAAAAAGGGGGTAGATTTTCATTGGGGTGCGGAACAACAAGCTGCTCGTCGGTACATCATGGACTGTCTCACGAGTGAACCGGTGCTGGCAATCTATGATTCCTCATTGCCGATAGAAATCCATACGGATGCGAGTTCTATTGGATATGGGGCCGTTATGATGCAGGTTCACGCGGGTAATCGCAAGCGGGTGGTATCTTACTTTAGTAGATCGATCCAGGGGGCTGAAAATAAATACCACTCGTATGAGCTCGAGGCCCTCGCTGTAGTGAAGGCTTTACAATACTTCCGTCACTACCTGGTGGGAGTGCGCTTTACCGTGGTTACCGACTGTAACGCACTAAAGCTTACTCAACGTAAGAAAGATCTCTTGCCTAGAGTGGCTCGGTGGTGGGTATATCTTCAGGATTTCGATTTCGGCCTGGACTATCGCAAGGGTAACCTCTTGCCCCATGTTGACTTTCTAAGCCGGAATCCGGTCAGTGTGTGCACGGTTCAGAAGCCACTGAGCTGGGCGCAGATTGCTCAGGCTTCCGACGAAGAAACTCAGGCTCTCATTCAAAGGTTGACCGATGGGCAATTAGACCCGAGACGTTATATTGTCCAAAAGGACGTCCTCTATGTCAAGATTCAACATACGGGTGAAAATCCCAGACCTTGTTGCTTTGTCCCAAAAGGTCACAGACTTAGCCTTCTGCGCGTCTTCCATGACGAGCATGATCATAATGGGGTGGATAAAACTCTCGATCTAATTTTGAAACACTTCTGGTTTCCAGGGCTAAGAGCTTTTACGAAGAAGTATATTTCGCATTGTGTAACATGCCTATCCCATAAGAAAATCCCTCGTGCCCCTTTACAGCCCATCCATTCGTGGGAAAAGTCAGGGACACCATTTGAAACTGTCCATCTGGACACATTAGGCCCTCTCCCTGTAATTGATGGCTATCGTCATGTCCTAATAGTCGTAGATGGTTTCTCGAAATATTGCTTATTGTATCCGATGTACCGACTAGACGCAGAGGAGCTTAAGAAACACTTCACGAATATGATATCTTTGCTTGGGACCCCTAAGTTAGTTGTTGCCGACCGAGGACGCATATTTCAAAGCACCGAATTTAAAGGAGAATACATGATTTCATGGGGAGGAGAATGGACGCCTGACGTGTGTTCTGCTTTCTTTGAGGGTGAGTTTTTTTTTTGTTTTCTTTTTTTTTGCTTTGCCCTATTTATTGATACATACCATAGCCTTTATTTATATTTCATGTTGTGATAAGAATCCCTCCTAGTTATAGGGTAGGTATGTTGTTTTAGACTAGAATTAGTGCTCACCTTGGAGGTATATCGGGTGTTGCGCTATTCTAGTAAACTTGTCAGTATGCTGGTTTTAGGGCTGAGTATGGGGTATAGGCTAGGCTGGAATTAGCGTTAGCCTTGGAGGTATATCGGGCGCGCTATTCTGGCATTCGATTGGGTGGTTTAGGCTGGAATTAGCGTTAGCCTTGGAGGTATATCGGGCGCGCTATTCTGGCATTCGACTGGGTGTTTTAGGCTAGAATTAGTGTTAGCCTTGGAGGTAGATCGGGCGCACTGTTCTGGTATTCCATTGTTTGGTTTAAGCTGGAATTAGCGTTAGCATTGGAGGTATATCGGGCGCGCTATTCTGGCATTCGACTGGGTGTTTTAGGCTAGAATTAGTGTTAGCCTTGGAGGTAGATCGGGCGCACTGTTCTGGTATTCAATTGTTTGGTTTAGGCTGGAATTAGTGTTAGCCTTGGAGGTAGATAGGGCGCACTGTTCTGGTACCATTACACATGCCTGTTGGCAAACATAGGCCAGATTGTGAAAGGGTGATCGCTTCATATAAACGGATGTTCTACGCCTAGTGTGCATAGGAAAAACTTTAGGTTTTTGACCTATAAGTGGCTAATTCTGATAGCCGTAATTATTAATTAATTTATTTTTTTTCCCCGTAGTAGGTTTTCTGGTTTGTCCTTTCTTTGTTGATACAGATGCAGACAATCAAAGGGATGAGTCAGCTATTGATGATGACCATGTTTCTGGGATGGACGACGATATTGAGCCACAGCCCGGTCCTTCTGGAATACAGAGACAGGCTGAATCGAGTGCTGCTAAAACTGCGAACGAAGAAGGTCCCGTACCCTCCGCACCAATACTAGAGACGGACCTGTGCTGTTGACAGCAATTAAGACAAAGAAAACATGGAGCCCGGGGTCGGTCTCACTATCAGGAAAGGCCGTGTTGGAATCATCTAGGCCAGTGGAGGGGGAACCCTATATAAGCCGGTGCAGAACATTGGAACGGACACTTTTTTTCCGCGTTTCGAATCGGCAACATATCGTTCAGAAAATACGTCGTCACTCTGCCCATTTTTAGTGCGGTTTCTTTTTCTGTGTTAGATTCATTTATTTCCTATTTGTGTATTGTGAACGTTGTAAATAAATAATTTGATTGTTAAGCACGTCACGTGCGGTTCTTTTTTTTTTTAAAAAAAAAGCCACTTCTGATCAGGTTTCGAAGAATATAGTTTTTATTTTTATTATTATTATTATTACTATTATTATTATTTTATTTATTACAATAAAAATATATATATTTTTTACATCTATATTTTATGGATTCTAGTATGTCTGATATTTCGTATATTGATTTTGCCGATGATTATTTTTCTTGTAGTTCAACCGATGTTTTTCTCAGCCCTAATAGTAGTAGTAATTCTTCATCCCTGAACACTATTACCCACTCCCTTGAAGCTCAATTAAATTCTGTATTTCATAATCTTTCTAATAAACTTAACTTAGTTCATATAAATGCACAAAGCATTCCGGCACATCACTCCGATCTTCTCGCATCGTTTAGCAATGTATCTATTGATGGTATTCTAGTCTCAGAGTCCTGGCTAAAACCCTCTCTTCCCTCCTCTATCTATACTATTCCTAATTTCACTCTTATACGTAATGATAGATCTTCCAAAAGAAGTGGAGGGGTTTGTATATATCTTCGTGATAGTATCCCTTTCAACATAATTAAACATTCATTCGTACTTCATCTGATACCGACTTAGAATACCTATTTATTGAAATTATCTTTCGTCATTCTAAACTGTTACTTGGTGTTCTTTATTGCCCCTCTCTTCATTTTAACTATTTTCTTTCCTTTGAATATCTTCTTGAAACTTTATCTTCTTCCTATAACCATATCATCCTAATGGGTGACTTAAATACTTGTCTCATCAAAAACGATCCTCGAACCCACAAACTCAGATCCTTAGTTACGTCTTTTAATTTTACTATTCTCCCCCTCTCAGAAACTCACTTTCCTCCTAATTCTACACCGTCGCTTCTCAACCTTATCCTTGTTCTTAATTCTGAAAAAGTTTCTATTTACGGCCAGCTTACAGCACCCTTCTCTTACCATGACCTTTTGTTTCTAAGCTACAACGTAACCTCTTATAAACAGAAATGAAAAATTATAAATCGTCGCTGTTTGAAAAACATAAATATAAATGAACTTGTATCTGATGCATTATCAATAAAATGGTCCTTTTTGTCAGAATCTCAGTCTGTTGACGAAAAAGTGAACATTTTCAATGCAGAAATTCTGAAACTTTACGATGTTCATGCTCCGTCCAAACGGATAAGAGTTCGACATCTCCCCGCGCCTTGGCTTTCTCCAACAATCAAAAAACTCTTGGCCAAACGGGACAAAGCTAAGAATATTTGCAAAAGGTTCCCATCGCAAGATAATTTGGTTGTTTATAAAAAGTTGCGAAATATTTGTTATCGTATGTGTAGAGATGCCAAACGCCGTCACATTTTTTCTTCTATTAATAATTTATTCACTACACAGATGTGGAATTTCTTAAAGTCACTAGGTGTGGGCAAAAATCGGAACAGCTCAAATAATTCTATTAACTGAAACTTATTAAATTAACATTTCTCTACTCCTCCTATAGAATTTTCTAAACAAGTCTAAGACAATTCAAAAACTAAAAGATGCCACCCCACCTATCTGTGATTCTCTCTTTTTGTTCCAGGAAGTAACGGAGGGAGATGTTAAGAAGTCTCTCTTATCCATTTCTTCTAAAGCGATAGGGCATGATAATATTAGTAGAGATATGCTTATCCCCTTAATTGATATCCTTCTGCCCATTATCACCCATATCATAAACTTTTCCTTACACACTAATACCTTCCCTACGGCATGGAAAAATGCACATGTCATTCCCTTACCTAAAATATCTAACCCTACCACCCCTTCTCATTATCGACCTATATCGATACTCCCTATCCTCTCCAAGGTTCTTGAAGACTTAGTTTTCAAGCAACTTTCCGACTTTCTTTACAGTAATAATCTATTAAGTCCTTTCCAATCCGGTTTCCGACCTCACCATAGTACCAGCACTGCGTTACTGAAAGTAACGGATGATATCCGTTATGCTATGGATAACAAAGAACTCTCCATACTTGTTCTTCTTGATTTCAGTAACGCTTTTAATTCAGTGGATTTTGACGTTATGCTTAATATTCTTGTAACTTACTTTATATCTCCATCCGTTATTGACTGTTTTAAAACATATCTTTTCTGTCGTCAGCAGATTGTGAAATCTAATTTGCATTCTTCTGATTGGATGAATCTATCTGCTGGGGTACCACAAGGCGGCGTCCTATCTCCATTACTCTTTTCAATTTTCATAAATGAAGTTTCCAAGATTATATCTTCCAACTACCATCTCTATGCAGATGATTTACAGCTATATAGACATGCCAAATTTTCTGACCTAGCAGAGTCTATTGATGCCATAAACATCGACCTTGAAAAGATTTACGCAAGACTATGGTTTATTACTAAATCCTTTTAAATCGCAGGCCGTAATAGTAGGTAGTAGAAAACTACATAGCAAAATCGATTTTAGGACTCTCCCTTGCCTAGTCTATGATGGAACTCCAATACCATACCTAGACAATGCAAGAAATTTAGGACTTATTATAGACTGTCACCTAAGTTGGGTAGCTCAAGTCAATGATGTAAGTAAGCGGCTTCATCATTCCACACATTCCCTTAAACGACTTCAAAATTTCCTTCCTCTGAAAACTAAAATTATATTATCACAATCCCTCCTCCACCCTATACTCGACTACGCTGACATTTGCTATTTAGATGCGACTAATGAGCTACTTGATAAATTAGATCGACTCCAGAATTTCTGCATTCGTTTTATTTTCGGCTTGCGCAAATTCGATCACGTTTCCGAATACCGCCGTGAATTAAAGTGGCTCCCCATATATATATATATTTATATATACTTACATACACAACTGTCTACACAAATAAATATAACTAATGAATATATTGTAAGTAAATAAATGATGCCGATTAATACGAGGAAAGTGAAAATAGGTGCTTTTTCAGTCTAAACTTGAAAACAGTAGTAGTAGGAAAGTCTTTATAAATAAAATCAGGTAGTGAGTTCCAAAGTTGCGCAGCAAGAACAGAAAAGGATTTACGATAAAAATTTGAATTGTATTTTGGCACTTCCAGAAATTTCAGTGCAACACAAGAGCGTTCAGGTCGATTACTAGGGGAGGATAATTGGAAGCGTTCCTGAAGGTATGTCGGACCATAATTTATTAAAACATTGTATAACAGTGTTAGCACATGCATATTCCAGCGAAGGCAAATGGGGATTGCCAGCACCGGTTCACTCGTGAGACAGTCCATGATGTACCGACGAGCAGCTTGTTGTTCCGCACCCCAATGAAAATCTACCCCCTTTTTAGTAAGCGCCGCGATGCAAGAGGCCTTCTGAGCGAACCCAGCGATATATCGTCTAAAATAGCTAGCTAAACCCATAAACTGCCGAACTTGCTTAACATTTTTGGGTTCAACTGAGTCGATCAGCGCCCGAACTTTCTGATGGCTCGGCCTTACCCGACCTTCACTGATGGTTCGGCCCAAGTATTCTATGGAGGTGGCTAGAAACGAACACTTCTTCAAGTTGATAGAAAAACCAGCTGTTGTCAACGCATCAAGCACTTTTCGCAGTGAATCTAAGCCCCGATCAATCCAGTTTGCCAGTCCATAAGGCATTTTAAGGTACTGGTAATGCCCTTCCGGCGTGACAAAACCCGTGAGTGGGACAGACTCAGGATCTAGTGGGATCTGATGGAAACCTGTTGCCATATCAAGACTGGTGAAATATTTATTGTGACCCAATCGATCCAAGCAATCGTCCATACGTGGCAACGGGAACCTATCTTTAATGGTGATCTCATTAAGCTTACGGTAATCTACGCACATCCTATCTGACCCGTCTTTCTTCTTGACCAACAAGATCGGACTTGCGTAGTTAGATTCGGATTCTTCTATAATCCGTTTGTCTAGCAGATCTTTGATTATGCCGCGTACGCGAATAGTTTCAGCTTGTGACAGCTGATACGGTCGATAATATACTGGAGCGTTGGTGTTGAGTTTAATTGACATACACCCCGTATTCACAGTTGATTGGGCAGTTCCGGAAATAAAGTACCGAGAATACTTATTGATAATACCTAGCAAGCGGTCTAAATTTTCTCTCACTAGAGGTGTGTTGATTGGAATTGAAGCCTCTGGGTGGACGTTTATTACTGTTTCCGGTTTATCAATGGCTTTCGTAAGCACCTGACGGTCTTTGGTTCGGAGGTATTTGACGCCGTCCCTATTCAAGACATCCGTCCCTATAATCACCGGCGTATTCATATACTCGTCAGGAACCGCAAATAGATCTACATCGAGGATCAAACCTTCAAACTCAATTGTCAACGTGACATAAAAGGTACTTTCGATTTCCTGACTTCCTAATCCTTTCAATATCCGTATCGCGGGCGTTGGCGAGCATTGGAAATGTTTAAGCAATGACGAAGATGGTCGAACCGCTATCGATTAAGATGTCGACCGATACGCCCTGTATAACCGCTGCTACGACATCCCTGTTGGAACACGCGCGACGCAAAAATTTACGCTGTTTGCGTCCTTATTGGCGGCTTCTTATCGCTGCTTTGCAAAACAAGTCTCGACCTTGTGACCCGGCTTTTTACAGTAAGAGCATGGCTCCGGTCTGGCCGGTATGAATCTAGGTGACGGTACGTTGGTCGATGCACCTCCCAACGGTTGTTCGATCCAAGGTCTTTTGATACACTGAGCCTGCCTATGGCCTAGTTGTCTACACGAAAAACACCTTACATCACCAAGCTTGCGTTTGCGAGACACTTCCGTATTGCGTATACCTGAGGTCGGATTTCCCGAATCCGGACGTACGCCTGTCTTTGATGTAATGCTTAGATTCGGCTTGATGTATATGGGAGACAAACTCTACTAAATCGTTCGGCAATAATTTTGCGTTAGTGGCTGAAGCCCTAATACTCGGATCGGTAATGCCGCGAATTACTATTGCCGAAGTAAGCTGGTCGCTTAGACCCTTAACTATGCGCAGACGAAGCAACGAGCGGCGCACATATTCCGCGTACGTGGGATAGTTATCAGAGTTCTTTGTCATGACATCAAATAATATACCCGCAAAATCTGGTATCTTCGGACATAATGGTTTGAATTCCTTTTTGAAATTGGTCCAGCTACGATCACTGGATACCCATTCATCGAGCCAAGACTTCGCATCACCCTTTAAGCAATTTCCTATGCGCGAGAGACATTCGAAGTCACTCCAACCGTTTAACTCTTTTGCGCGATCTACCTCTACGCACCAATCATCGATATTTTGCAAGTCCGGATCGAAATTTGAGATGTAATAATTCTGGGACGATTTCGCTACCGCACCGATGGAACGAATCGCGCATGCAATACTATCAGCCATAGAAACCTTTGCTTCATCTGAAGGTCCATCCGAACGCTCGGCTTTATTATTCGATGACCCTAACGGCGACGTGTTTGAACGAGAACGCGATCTGCGGCGACGGCTGCGGGTCGCAGGTGTAGGAAAAAGCGAAATTGAGCGTCGCCTCGATGGTGATAGTTGGCGCACGCTACGCGAAACGCAGTAATTCGACGGTCGCGGGGACCCATCGGGGTCTTGTAGTGGAGTTAACAAGCGTCGCGATGCCCTGTCACATACGCCAACTGACGATCGGTTTCCATCGCGACTACGTCGGCGTACCGACGTATGTGACCTACGAGTTTCTTTATGTCCACTCGAATGTTGCAACACGTTATCGCACGATGGACCCGGCAAGGGTGATGCAATAGTTTTTGTTTCTAACACCTTTAGACGGGACTGCATTGCTTTCAGCTCGAGCCTCAGCATGCTATTATCGTCCATCGATTTCTCGCGAGACCTACTCTGAGTACTCTGCCCATTACGATTATTGCGGCACGAATCACGATTACTGCGGCTTCGAACGCGTTCGCGGTCAGACATTTTGCCGAGAAGAAACGAAAACCAAATTTGAAAGGAGTGGGTATTCGTTACTAATGCCGTAAATCACACAAAAACAAATGTGAACAAAACAAAAAGATAATACTGACACGTAAAAACGAAATGAGGATAATGTAAATCACACTAAAACAAACGTAAACAAAAAAAATATAATACCGACACAAAACTAAAGGAGGGTACCGTGAATCACACTAAAACAAACGTAAACAAAAGAAAAATATAACACTGACACACAAAACTAAAGTGAGGGTACTTGGAAAAAAAAACGAAACACACACACACTAAAATAAACGTAAACAAAAGAAAAATATAACACTGATACACAAAACTAAAGTGAGGGTACTTGGAAAAAAAACGAAACACACACACACTGAAACAAACGTAAACAAAAGAAAAATATAACACTGACACACAAAACTAAAGTGAGGGTACTTGGAAAAAAATAACGAAACACCAGCAGGCCAAAACAAGTGTGGACGAAAAGTAAGAATCCTACTTCTGATCTTCGAAACCTGATCAGAAGTGGCTTTTTTAAAAAAAAAAGAACCGCACGTGACGTGCTTAACAATCAAATTATTTATTTACAACGTTCACAATACACAAATAGGAAATGAATGAATCTAACACAGAAAAAGAAACCGCACTAAAAATTTTCTGAACGATATGTTGCCGATTCGAAACGTGGAAAAAAAGTGTCCGTTCCAATGTTCTGCACCGGCTTATATAGGGTTCCCCCTCCACTGGTCTAGATGATTCCAACAATATATATATATATATATATATATATATATATATATATATATATATATTTATATTTATGAATATTAGTATGTAAGTATATAAAATATTGATATATTAAAGCCATTATATTTTATTTATGTTATATGTACCTCTAGCCCATATCAATAAATATTTCCAACAACCAAGGGTTTCTGGTAGAGATCTCTTGCAAAAGATAAGTTATCCTTAGTGTAAATTTTCTTTGTTTATAATGTCTTTGTTTGTAAATTATGGTACAGAAATAAATAATAAATAATATACACATTATAAATTATTCACTGCAATAAAGTTGTTTTACTTGGCATTTGAATGAGTGACGAGACGGCGCTTTTTGTATATGTTCCGGTAACTCGTTCCAAAGTCTGAGGGCAGTTAGAGCAAATGAGTTGGATAAGAAACCAGTCCGATGAAGAGGAGTGTGGAGTAGTAAATTGCTAGAAGAACGAAGTAATCTGTCATGTACATCTGCTAAGAAGGAAAAATTGCATTTTAAATATGTCGGAGTAGAAAGATTAAAGTCGAGTAAATGAGACACAGATTTCGTACGTTTCTTCGGAGTTTCTTCGTTTCTTCGTATTTAGGAGTATTTCATTGGCATCGACATAGCACACATCAACATAGTCAAGGATTGGTAGCAGGAACGTGTTAACCAGCTGTATTTTCGCTCGATAGGGTAGAAAGATTTTTAGTCTTAAAAGTGTGTGAAATGTTTTACAAAATTTACGAGACAGTTCTTTAACCTGATAATAATGCCATTTTGCACGCAGCTTACCTAAAACTGAATTTATCAAGTTGCTTTTATTGGACAAACGCTTGGCCAGTATTCATCACTAGACATAAAGGGAGTTGTCACTGACTGTTTCATTATTAATAAGTCTTCTGCTCCCCATTTCTTTTTCACGAGATCTGTCACGTTGAAAGGTAATAGAAAGCTTTTGATCAAAATCGAAAGCTACTAAATATAATATAATGTAAGGAAATAAATATCACCCTCAGAAAAATATAACAACCTATATCATTTATTGGTTTGTACTATGAAATAAGAAAATATACACTTTTCTTTATAGAATATGCTCCTTTAAAATAGACATATTTACTTTTTAAGAGAAAATAAAGAATTTGAAATGGTAACGCCACCTTTTTTTCAGACTTTTTATTCATATGAGTGAATGAGTTAATTTTATGGTCACATAAAATTAACTAATCCATTTCCTTCACTCTCCTTAAAACCACGCATACCAGCGCTAACTACGGCGCCCGGCCAAGTATTAAGTACAGGTACAGCACTGATTGCATCGGCAGAGGTCGAAACCTTACAACTCGTTCTTCAACTCCAGCTCACCGCCCATCTTTGAGTATTGCACTGTAGGATCGTGAAAAGACATTGTTATAGTTTCAAGTATTAAATGGCAGTGCCAAGTCGTGACCTCACCTGTTTGTTTAGGCTTTAACCGTTAAGCTTCTGGGATTATCTGGCTGCTCTGGATTCTGAGGTTAATGCACGCAAGGTTTCCGATTTATTCCTATTACTTTTGCGAGTCAATTTTTTTCTGAAAATTGACTGCTTCCCTTCAGCGTGTCGAAGGTTAATAATATTGTGTTTTTGGCGCCACCATATATAATTTTCCCGTCGAGGGCAACGAAGTGCTTTCGCGTTTCGACCAACCTCATTTCCGATGTTATTTTCGTTACGTACGGATGCCAGCTGAAGAACGTTTTCATATTTTACTCTATATTTATTATTACTCGTATTTTATAATATAAATGTTTTATAATGAAAATAAATATCGTTTTGGTTTCCTTTAAAAATGTACGACAACATAAATTGCAAGTCAAGAGTTTTGTGCATTATTCCGTTATACCATATAGGCTGATAACTTTATTATAATATAAACTTTATCTCATAAAGTTACAAATTATGAACGTTATCGTTTTGAACGATGGCTTTAGTTTAGTGAAGAAGTCATTTCCTTGCTGAATTTGCATTGCATATAAAATCGCCTCTAAAACTCTCGTTGCAACCAAAAACACGATGTAAACTACACTGTAAGAAAATATATTTGTTATATTATATTACTGTTAGTCTAAGTATCTATTAGTATAGTATATTTGTGTAAGTCTCTTTAAAGCTGAAACTGTATTAATTATTAATGCTCATACATTTAACTCATTATAAAAATAATAAATTATATTCAACAATCATAAGTCTAAGATAATAATTAGCAAAAAAAAATAGAATCAGCAATTAATCAAGTCTTTTATAGCTTAAAAATATAATATTTTATATTTTGAGACATGTATTTGATATAATATGTCAAAAATTGGTTTAAGTATAGCAGATTAAATAAGCATATTAAGGTTAGGTAAAATAAAGTTATATACTTTATAGAAAATTAAAACAGAAAGACATTATTTATTCTGAGCGCGTAGGCATAAAAATGAGTAATAAAGGCACAAGTATTGAGCTATACTTATTCGCTCATATACCGACTTTTAGATTCTACATTTATGCCATATGATTTTTTTTCAATTCGATTCCTATGACTAATATGAAATGTGCAAAGATATAAACTTATTTTTGATGATCTATTTCAATTAAAAATATTCACTTTGTAAGAGTAGTAGTAGTATATTGCGGAAGTGACTGTCGAAACATGTATCGACTTAGTCCACATTTAATTGTAAAATTAATAATTAGCAAGTATCTATGCATTTCGAACTGTTTTACTGATAGTGATATATTTTTTGTGTTAGGATAGATTTTACATTCTTGGAATAAAAACAGAATAATATTTTGTGTTACGTTTGTATAAGTATTTAAATATTATTTAATTTATAATCTTATTGTAGAGCACGAACATTTTAAAATGTAAGTTGAAAGAAATATTAAGAAGTAACATATACTTTAGGTATTTCTTAGTGAAATCGTAAATCGAACCATAAACTAGAGTGGTTATTCTGGGTTTATTCCAAAACCGCAGTGTCTTTGAAAATATTTTATTAAAAAGAAAACGTATTTTAATTAAGTGTTCATTCATAAAAATCGTTTGACTTTTTCATGTTGTTTTGATATCTATCTCGGAATTACGAATTATGTAATTACGAAAGAAGAAAGAGAAAAAAGAATATATTATATGTTACAATAGACTTCAATGTTACTGAAAATCACATCAAAATACATTTTGCTTTTTTTAATGAATAAGTAATAAAATAAATGTTTAATGCTAATTATTAATCAACTGTACTAGGAAAATAAATAATACAATCTCCAACTACTATTGAATTAGTATTTTGTGTGAGGTCTTGATTCGATTAGAAATATTTTAAAAACTTTTTTTTGAACAAAATACGGTTAGCATATTTTGTTGCAAGCCGACATTCAACAGTCAAAATTCTGTAATTATATAGTTCTTTAAAAGTTTTGGCAGTTTTTCTATAGTCGAACGCGTTTTTTCTTATATCACTATTATAAACTTACCTAAATTTAGATTGTCTGACAACATGTTTGAAGAGAGAGTAATGATGTAAATAAATATTAAGAAATAATAACAACAGTAAATACTTTAAAATTATGAACGAATATATTTTTGATTTGAAAACCATTATTCTTTATTTTATTTTTATTCATTAAACCAGTAACGAATAAAAAAAATAATCGTCTATCGAATAGTTTTTCTTGGAATAAATTAAACTATAAAAACAATTTATTCTTTCGTTATTCGTCATTCGCATATATTTTGCCCAACTTTGTGTACAAGTTACCATTCATTTACGTTGCTAGTTTCTTTGCAAAACATTGTCAATACATAGCACTTCAATGTTATGAGCACTTCGAATCGTAACATAAAATTTTAAAGCTAGTGGGGCGAATTCTTTTATAACGTAAACTGAACGTTTTCTTGATTGGAATAAAGTTTGGATAAACAACTAAAACCTTATAGTGTATACACTTGTTTTCTACGCTTGAAAAAGAAAAACACGTACCATTTACATTTTTATGGCTAGATTTTCTCTATCTGTCGGTCGGTCACTCGCTCGGTGTTATATATAATTATGACTATATACAGTGTCAATCGAATTATATTATTCTAGGTTCTACCAGCCTGCAGGAAAATCTTCTTAAAGTATTTTAATTTTCGTTAAGATCTTTTAAGCCATTTTTATTTATTATTATATATATTTTTATTTATTAAGAACATATTATTGTATTAATTAAGACAAATAAAAAATAAGATAAACTTACTTATTTACAACAGTATATTTATCGATTTTTTTTCTTTCATCAGTTATTATCATTTGTTTGTTATCTTCATCTACCGATACGATTTTTTGATAATAAAACAATACAAAAATACTAAAAGCAATGCACGAAATTTGAATTAAATATGTTAGTATTCTGTCGATTATTCTCTTCACATTTGTGTAGCATTCTAACATATCACCACAAAATATGATTCTTTCACTATTTTGTATTTTATAGTGTCTTATATCTTTCACCAATTCCATTTCTACTTTGTCTGTTGTAAATATGCTACATTTAATTGTCTTCTTTTTAATACGCTACTTTTCCTCCCTTTCAAGTCATCCCTTTATTCCAACGTGCACACTTCAGTCATACTTTTCTTTTTCTCTGGACAGGCGTCCCATGTCTCAGCCGCCCTTGGCGATGCGTTTACCATTTCTAGAGCCGAGTATTGTTACTTTCAACTGAGATATTGCAAAAGGATTTGGCAAAAGATTTTTGTGAGCGTTTAAGTACTTCTTTTAATAGTGTGTGTTGAGGGTATTTGCCGACACTTTTTGTTATCGAATTGTATTTTTATGCCTTATCCAGCTTTATAACACGCAACTTATGTTGTATTTATTATGTTACTTTATTATAACATATAATTAAAATGTTAAGTCTATTTTCAGTATTATATTTATATTAAAAAGAAATTTAAAAAAAATATTTATTGTATACAAATTAAGTTAAGTATAAGACTGACAAAAAAGGGAAAAAAGCGCTTCCATAATTATGACTTTAGAGCTCAAAAACTTGAATCCCTAACTTCCTCCTTTAATTTGACCTCTCTTAGACCCATTTTCCGCCTAACTCCAAGCCATCGCTTCTTGATCTTATCCTTGTTTCAAAGTCTGAAAATGTTCTAAGTCATGGTCAACTAACAGCCTCTTTCTCTTACCATGACCTCTTATTCCTTCGCTATAACTTACCTTTTTTTTAAACGCAAACAAAAGTGTATATTTCGTCGCAGTCTTAAAAGTATTAACCCCAATAATCTTATATCTGATGCACTTAATAAAAATTAGTCTGCTCTGTATGACTCTCAGAGTGTTAATGAGATGGTTACCATCTTTAATGCAGAAATAATTAAGCTGTATGATGTCCATGCTCCAGTAAAGCAAATAAGAGTTCGACATCTCCCTGTACCTTGGCTTACTCCTACAATTAAAAAACTCATGGCCAAACGGGATAAAGCTAAAAAAAATTGCAAAAAAGATGCATCTCCAGATTAGAATTAAAATTTACAAAAAACTGCGCAATCTCTGTAATAGAATGTGTAGGGATGCAAAACGTCGTCATATCTTTTCTTTTATACACAATCTTTCAGGTCCACAAATGTGGAACTTCTTAAAGTCACTAGGTGTGGGTAAAAATCGTAATACTCTCAATCACACTGTTGATTGAAATCTTTTAAACACACATTTTTCTTCTCCACCCTTAATACTTTCTAAAGAACGTAAATCTAAAACCCTGCAACAATTGTCAAATGTCACCCCGCCTAACTGTGATTCTCCTTTTTTCTTCCAGGTTTTAACGGAGGGAGATGTGAAAAATTTCCTACTTTCTACCTCTTCTAAGGCCGTCGGTAATGACGACATTAGTAGAGATATGCTTATTCCTATAATCGATATCCTATTACCTATTATAACTTATATTTTAAATTTTTCTTTAAGAACTTTCAAATTCCCTTCTGCATGGAAGGCTGCACACATAATTTCCTTACCTAAAATAAGTAATCCTACCTTGCCTTCTCACTATCGACCAATATCTATACTCCCTTTCCTTTCGAAAATTCTCGAAAACGCTGTACACAAGCAACTCTCAGAATTCCTTCATGGTAATAATCTTTTAAGTCCTTTTCAATCTGGTTTCCGTCCTCATCATAGCACTACCACAGCACTAATCAAAGTCACTGATGATATTCGATATGCGATGGATAACAAACAGCTTTCGATACTCGTTCTTCTGGATTTTAGTAAATCATTTAATTCAGTGGACTTTGATATTTTGCTTGATATTCTCTCCACTTTCTCTATATTTCCTTCCGTTTTAAACTGGTTCAAATCATATCTTTACGGGCGTCGGCAGATTGTGAAATCCGATGACAGTTCTTCTCATTGGACGGATCTTTCTGCTGGTGTACCTCAAGGCGGCGTACTATCTCCATTACTCTTTTCTATATTTATAAACGAAGTCTCTAAAATAATATCTTCTTCCTACCATCTCTATGCAGATGATTTGCAGCTTTACAGACACGACACTTTTTCTACAATCGAACAGGGAATAGCATCAATCAACATCGACCTTGAAAACATACGCTTATGGGCAGAAGAATAGGGTTTACTAGTTAATCCATTTAAGTTGCAAGCTATTATAATTTATAACAAGCAATCTCGCAATAAAATCAATTTTTCCACCTTGCCTTCTATTCTTTACGATGGTACTCCATTACAGTACCTAGATACTGTAAAAAATCTGGGATTAACCATGGACTCCCACTTCACTTGGGTAGCTCACTTCAGCGATATAAGCAGGCGCCTATATCGTTCGCTACACTCACTTAAACGTCTTCAAAATTTACTTCCCTTTAAAACTAAAATTATACTAGCCCAATCTCTCCTACTTCCTCTTCTTGACTATGCTGACATTTGTTATTTAGATGCGACTGAGGAGCTACTTGACAAATTTGATCGACTTTAGAACTTATGCATCTGTTTTATCTACGGGTTGCGTAAATTTGACCACATTTCAGAATACCGCCGTGAGTTAAAGTGGCTCCCTATCCGCTTCCGCCGGAATGTGCATGTATTAACACTTCTCTATAAAGTTCTTCTAAAATCTTCTCCCTCTTACTTGCAAGATCTCTTTCAATTATGTCCACCTAGACAATTACCTGAGCGATCTTGTGTTTCCTTAAAATTTCTTGAGGTGCCGCGCTATAACACTGCCCATTACCGAAAATCCTTTTCTGTTCTTGCTGCTCAACTCTGGAACTCATTACCTCCTCACTTGTACAAAGACTGTCCCACTATTACTTCCTTTAAGTTTGACCCCTGTAAAATGTCCTCGGTATATATATTATATTTATGTAAGTATGTATTTTATTTATATCTTTGTATATTTAAGAAATATGTATTTATATATTCAGATATAAATGTGTATGTATGTAATTTGTATGTATTTAATATATATTTAAATATCTTTTTAATACTTTTAATATATATGTTTTTATATATATTTTTTTCGATATTTGTTGTACCTTTACCGCTATTATCAAAATATTTTTTCCGATAACGGAGGGTTTCTGGTAGAGATCTCTTTTAAGAGATAAGTCATCCTTTTTGTGTATACTATATTTTAAATAAATTGTATATTGTGTTTTACTGGTGTATAAATAAATAAATAAATTATTAAATAAATAAATATGTTCCACATATTAAATGAATGATTGCTAGAGAATAGGAAATTTCAATATATAATAATTTAAATAACAAAAATCAATAACTCTTTTGGTAATAATAATTACATTTTAAGTGATGATAAATGATTTATGTTTATAGAAAGTTCTAGTCCAATGCATTGAATTGCGGCACGCCAAATAAGTAAATGAACTACACAGTTACCTTAACTAACAAAATTGAAAAAATATTATGACTTATTGTTTATAACAAATGTTACAACTTTATAAGTCACAAGCTATTGACTGTGACTATGTTCACTGGAACAGAACAAAATTGAAAGGCGTTATACGTGTAAAAAAATTAGTTCAAAACTACTTATCAAACTCGGGAAGGAAACATCGTTGTCCGCATGAATCGTATTTTATTTAACGATCTTTTGTTGTATAGATTGTGGCTTGATGTTCTGTTGTATTATTGATAGACTTTGAGACCTCAAGAGATCAGGCGTTGTAAACACACAATTTTTTACTATTTGTATATAACTAGTTTTTATGTTACAAACAGATACAGTAAAATATGAACTGAAAAAAAAAACACAAAAGTATAAAGTTAAGTTCACAGTGCATTCATTACCTATTCTTAGTAAAATTGAAATTCATAGAAAAATATTTAGCGTGTTATTACACCCGACATTCAGATTAATCATAATCAATATCGCAAACTCTTTATGCAGTATAATATTTCTGTACAATATTGTGAGTTGAAGGTATATATAATTATGTTAATACTTCATTGTATCAATCTTGATACTTTTATCATGTTGATTTAAGCAAAATAAATGAATTAATCGATAGCTATTAATAACTTCAATGTTCATTTGTCATTCAAGTTTGCTTATTACAGAATTTAAATTAATTTTGTAGGTATATAAATTAAAAATTACACTAAAATGGAAATCGAGCAGGATAAAATTGCATTATATAATAAGAAGTTTGAAAAAAAATCATTTATTGATTTTAATTATTCCGATAATGGAACTGCTTCTGAACGAACGAGTATTTTATTTTATACTTAGTAACCAAAATATTAATTTAATTATCAATCTTTTTAGTCATCAAATTTAGGAATATTAACATAAATAAAAATAAATAAATACCTAACTAACCTTATCTGAACTTACTTAAAACGGATAAAAAAAATATATAACTTTCAGTAGAGAGAAAAGGAACCTGCAAATAACAATGTTGTTTTATATACACCGTGTATGTTGTTGTGCATAATTCGTTGTCACTTACATACCTTTTTTTTACCTCAAATTATAAGATCATTTTTAATAAGTTTTAAATAATTATTACAATATACTTTATACTCGTATAAACCGTATAAAAATTTCAGATTAGAAGAGATTATATTAGAAATAAGCACTTTGATAAAGATCAATATTTATTATAACTAATACGCCTTTTGTGAGACATAATTCACTGTTTAAACATTCATTTGGATGTAAGAAAGCTTTGCAAAGAAAAAATAATAAAGCCAGTTTCCTTGTCTTTGACAATTCTTCGTTTAATATCGGGAACGTAATTGTGGATGCGGATTCTTGCTGTTTTTGTCGATCAATTATGGAACTGAGTACCCTTTTGTAAGGATATTGTTTGCTATTTCATTTGACTAATATTGTCAGACTAAAGTAATAAACTCATTATTACTCTTACAAAACTTACAAGTATTAAGTATTTATTGTTAAAAATAAAAAGAAGAATGTCTTATAAGTGATTAAAAGAAAAAACTTACTGACATACGAATAGTCCCAAGTATCTAGTTGTAAAATATATTTAAAAATTTTCATTGTGTACATATGCAGCTTTTTTATTGATTATAGTAAAAAGAATATGTAAATTGATAGATAGATGTAAATGGAAGCGGGTGTTATTTCTATTACTTCGGCCCAGAATTTCAAATTTAAAATTTACTAAGTAATATTTTATGACACGTTTACCTCACTCAACAATTAAATACAATTTTATTCATATATGAATATTTTTGTGATAGCTCCGACTTTTGAACTGTTATTAAAAAGTAAGTGGAATGAAAATTAAAAGTAATGAAAATAATTTACGTAAGGTATAAAAAATTATGTTGAGCAGGAGTGTCAAATTCAAAATATATTCACTTAGACTTTAAACAGTTACTTATTGCACTGACTGAACTAAATAAGCATTGTGGTTTATTCCCTGAAATATTAAACATTTTATAATTTAAAGCTACAGTGTATAAAAACAGGAAAATTTGATTTATATTATAGTGAAAAGTGAAAAGTTACTCTGTAAGGTAAAGAAAATATTATAAATTGTATTTTTTTTACATCTACCCTACTACCTACCCTACCCTATCTTTATACTTTTATTGCATTGATACTTTTTCTTTATATGCTCCATAGGTTTGTTAAAACTTAACAACTTCTTTTTTCTTAACTATTATTACTGGATCTACCAGACTATTAGGTATACTAGGTAAAAGACTAATAAAAATTGTTTGAAGACGAATTTTACAAAATTTTCTTAATCTTTCATTTACTCTATTTTGTATCTTTCTCATTTTTGTCTTTTTATAATAATTTAACAATAAATAATGACAAATATGTGGTTATTTTGTAAATACAGTAAAAATATAATGACAGGTAGCACTTAAATCTATAAGGAAATCTTTATTAATACAAAACTTCTTGTATTTCGTCAAAATAGCTTACTTTTCAGAGAAATTCAGGTTTTTAATAGAGCTCAAAGTAACGAACCCTTATAGTGGTTGGTATTACGCTTACAGTGAGAAATGACTTACATATAGCGTTCATCCTTTATGTTTCTTTCAATAAATGACAAACTTATCTTAAAGTTACAGTTCAAAATTTTTTAAACATATATCCACAAATAGCGTTAAATATATATGGTGATTCCACCATACACTATTGTGAATTAACATAATCATATATATATAAATAAATAAATAAATAAATAAACAAAATAAAATAAAAAAAATCCGTGCCCGCAGGGGGACACGCGTGGGTAGACCTCGTGTGTAACTCGTTTAAAATATAACTCACTACCTAAGAATAACACATGATGCCGTTGTTTACATCAAAAGTTTTCAAGCAAAAAGCGGTTTTTATTTTTTTCTCGGAATAGGTATCTTTTTTGGAAATACTTTTGATACTTAAACTTAGAGTAAAAAATAACCTTTCTATTAAAAATATTTGCGAGGAGGGAATGTTCACCAGAAAAAAGTTGCCGTGGTTTTACCTACCTTAAATTTTCAAGCTAAAAGTGGTTTTTATTTTTTTTCTCGGAAACGGTACCTTTTACGGAAAAACTTTTGGTACCTAAATTTAGAGTAAAAAATAACCTTTCTATTAAAAATACTTGTGATGCAAGAATGTTTACCAGAAAAAAGTTATGATTTTTTTTCCAAAAATTTTCGGTTTTTTTACCCCCACCCCTAAGTTATTGAAGTTAGGTTTTCGGTTTATCTACATTAGTTATAGGTATTCATTAAAGACATCATATAATATAAACGCCATTGATCTACTTTGTATAGGGAAAAAGTTATTGTCGAAAAACTGAAATCAGAAAAAGTGAGGCCCTAGCGCCCCCTGTGGCCGGATTTCTCTGGTTAACGAACTTGACTTACATTTTTGGATGGTTGATTTTTGTGCAAAGTTTGAAAGCGATGCAAGCGAAACTGCGGCTGCAATCGTGCTGACAAAGTCGAATCTGGACGCACGCACGCATATATATATATATATATATATATATAAACATTTTGACCAATGGTCATTTCGGACTCAGAGGGTCATAAGAAGACCTCCTGTGAAGAAATTTTTCCAAAATTCGAAAGTCGGGTACAAATGAATGGGCAGACCGAATTCTTCGAGGTCTACCCAAAATTCAGTAATTAAAAATAAATAAAATTTGCTCTATTAACTGTTATTATTTTTATTTCCTTATAGCCTTGACGCATTATGTATTTTCTATATTTAAATGTTTGATCTTGACCATCCATATGATGATAATGATCCATAACAATTTATTCGAAAACCCTTACCAATATTTATTCCTAACTTCGCAGTATAATAATATTTAAAATATAACACACCCTAAAACAATATATACTATTATCTAAACAACAATATTTTTAAATTTCATGAAGATAATTTATTAGATTCAAAAGGAGATTTACCGAAATATATTTTAAAATTCAAAAGGGCTTTGGATTAGAATTGAGGAAGATTTTATTTTAGAAATATAGTTTTGTTATAGGAAAGAAAGAAAGTGCCCACAAAGTTATGTTTCTGATTAGATAGAAGGATAGCAATTGTAATTCGCAATCCATAACATTTTTTACATATAATGAAACTCATAAATATGTATAAATATTTTTAGTATTAGCAATTCGTTATTCTTTGTTATACTGCCTTAACGTGTATACATGCTTCCTGAGAATATAATTTACTTCACGTTCTTGCTTGACACGGATTAGTAGCAATGTTACTTGGTAGTGTATAATTATATTTAATAATCGTGGTTATAATTCTAGTAAAAAATTGCTTTATATATAAATCTTTTCACATTTCATTTAATTTAGCTCTAGATTCTATTAACTACAAAGATTTGGTTTTGGTATAGTTAGATTAAAATTAATATATATTTTATTAATAGTTAGATTAAAATTAATAGTAGTAGTATAATAGTAGTTAGATTAAAATTAATATATATTAATAATATTTATTTTAATATCATCTCTAGGTTATTGATTTTTTTTTATTATATAGCAAGTAAGCCTAAAAAAGGTAGCTTTAACAAGATGAAATGGGATTTTCTGGAGGGTTTAAAAGTTTTTTAAAAAGAAATACTGTCCGACTGTTTTGCAACAAAAAAGCCGCAAAGACTTGGAGAAAAAATGAATCTAATATTTAATGAAATCAAATTTACATTTAATGCCTTAAATATTTATTCACTTGAAATGTATATACTTGATGGTGATGATCATGATTTTCCACATGATGATTTATATCCCGAAAAATACTTTCGTTCCGATTAATAGCACAAGGCTATATTCAAATATAAGAAAATGCTCAACATTTGGCATTTGAACGATTTTTGTGTCATTTTAAGTTGCTATCAACTAGCATCGGAAATTAGGTTGGTATTGGCAAAGTATAATTAACTTATCCTCGTCTTGATCAAATATTAAATGATTTGTATAGTTCAGTATAAAAAATCTACTCAAAATATTTATTTTCGCTTTATAACGGCAAATCTAATATTATGTTACGTGCTCATAGAAATACTACGTAAGTGTGTGTAAGATACGTTTACCGTTTCTATAAAATTTTGAATGACATGAAAACTAAAACTAATATCACAGTAATACCTCACTACGGTCCCTGCATACCTATTTTTATGCAGGGACCGTAGCGTTTGGTACTCCGTCATCTCTGGCTACCCCGCAACAGATATGGCGTGAAGCTAAATAAACAAATAAATAAATAAATAATATAATACTACATTTAACAAAAAAAACTCTCCTCTATGAAAATTTCAAAATAATGATCATCGTACCCCAATGTAAGCTTAATTAATCACACCTTTAATTTCTCTTTAAAAGGTAAGATCATTTGTAACATGTTGAAGATACGGCGTGTTCTGAAGCGTGTTTTTAATTAATTAACATGTTCTCAGAGTAAGCGAGGTTAAGGCCTATTTATACACCAAGCGACTTTATTAACGTTCTAATTAGCTACTCCATGTGTATGAGGTGATGTTTACTTTAATAACTTTCCATTTTGAATTTGTGATGATGGAGCATACTGTGAACCTTTTTGTCGTGTAGTAAATAATATACAATTGTTAATGTTCTATTTAATTATTTATATACTTATCAGACATATTGTTGAAATACAATTTTTGAAATAAACTACAAAAAGACAGACTAGAAGTATATGTCAGAAGTACACGGACAAATCGTCTTTATAATTATTATTTATATTTCTAATTGAAAATCTAAAGGAAAATGTGCTCACTTTAATAAATGACAATTCAAATAACAAAAACATACATGCAAAAACCAAATTTAATGGATATAGAGCGTTAAGTTCTCCTAAATTATGTAATATAATGTTACATTATTATAATTAGTTTACTAATTATTAATTAACATGATTAACTCAGCACAGTAAGTACAGTACTAAATATCTAAATTATGTAGATTCAATAAGCGTGCTTGAAGATATATCATGTTTAATATTGAAGAGAGGAGTATTTTTGTCAATAAAGAAATCTCGCTCAGACAGATAATAAAATTGCACTCAGCATAAACTTTAAGTTCATATGTAAGGGACTGAACTTAATATTTCTCGATATTTGTGGCCTTAAAGTCTTCATATCGTCGCCGTCGTGCCGGGAATTACAAACTGAAGTGCTTTTACAATATAATACATTTGAAGTTATCATGTTATATACAATAATTCATAGCAAAACAAAAATTTCATGTTTGATACAAAATAAAATAGTATAATATTTGGTATCATAAAATCCAAGAAATGAAAAGCATATCGTTCTAGATATCTTTCTAGATCTTTATGTCATTTCTGGACTTTGAGAACGATAATTTGAATAAGCAAAATACACTACTATACCCAAGTGACTTACCGCATAAATGTTGAATTGTAATAATAAAGTTTCACGTGAATTGTAAAAGGCCTTGTATCGGCATCGTGCACTTGAAAGGAACATTAAGTAGCTTTTGCAAAGAATTTATTTATGACGTATCCGAGGCTGCTTTTACGCGTACATGCCTCCTCATGTTTATTTTGTGGTTGACTTTACATCCCTGTGTAATGGATTTATCTCATAAAAATATTTAATTTTCTATTATAAAATAGCTTCTTTTGATCACATCGACTATTGTATTTAATTATATTTTCTATTTTTCTTATTAATGTTACATTAAAGGTTACATAAATTATTTAATAAATATAAATAAGTAAATAATAGTATAATTTATATTTAAATTTTTTAGATTGTACCATAATTAATATTGATATTGAACTAGACGGTTATGATATTAATTTAGATATTAGATAATTAATTATAAATAAACCAAAAAGGTGTAGAATAGAAAAAAACCATGAATCTTCCTTTCAAGAACAATTAACAAACAAAAAATTTGCAGTAAGAGTTAAGAAAATATGTATATAGCAATACTATATAACGTTTGATAACATAATATTTATCCACTATATCCGTGTCCGCCCGTCCGTCATAGTCATATAGTCATATACGTATGTATAAAATCTTTATATTTTCCTTGCATTTTTTTAATACTGAAAACCTGAATAGTATATAAAACACTACAATCCTTTTAATGTTATTATTAAATTTACAGAAATAATCGTAATCAATATAATATAATTAGGAGTTTTATTCCGTTACTTACAACAACAGTAAGCTTTGTGTGGAGTAAGTAGCTGATGGCGAGATCCATTGTGTGTAAATTTTAGACTATATATTATTTTGAGGTATACACCAAAATTTCATCGAAATTTGTTTGTATTCGTTATAGAGTAACAAACGTATATTTATACGTCATTTAATCTTTATCTTTTATAATGTTAGTGGGATAGCTTGGAAATAGTTTACTACTAGTAAAATAAAAATACAGTATATAATATGAAAGAGTTACTTGCACAGCTACAAATTATGGACCGTATCGTTTCCAGATTGCTCAACCTTAATTTTGATATTTAAATGTATTATAAACATAATGTTAAACTGGCATGAGCCATCACCCTAATTTAAAACTAATTTTACAATTTTAATATCTATTTTGAAGATAATATCACATGTAATATCTTGAAGATACAGCGTATTTTGAAGCGTGTATTTAATTAATTAAAATGTAACGAAATAAGTGAGGACGATAAGGCGTATTCATAAATCAAGCTACTTTATTAACGCACTAATTAGCAATTTCATGTATATGAGGTAGTAATGTTGCTTTAGTATAATAACTTTTCAGTCATAAATTTGTGAAAATGTGATATATTGTTAATCAGTTTTATTGACAATGCTTTCAAGATATAACTATTTTTTTTTTATTTTTTTATTTTATGTAATAAAAATATATCTCTCGTATAAAATACAATACTCGTAAATTATAAGCAGATACTCAAAAGTAATGAATTGACAAAAAAAATATATAATAGAGCAAGCTATTTTATTATATTTGTTTTTATCTTATTGTTATTTTAGTATGAACAGTAGAATACTATTTTTATAATACATAATGACGATTTTAGAACTAAGAAGTCAAGGGCACTTTGGAGGATCTTGTCTGTTTCTAAATGGTAAGTACAAGCACTTGTTACTCATAGGTATGATAGGCAATAGTTCAAAAACTATTATAAAACTAAGGACTATAAATTAACGAAAAAGATACTAGTAGTAATCAATTATTTTCTTGAAGATAGTTTTGCAGATCTCACTTTCAATGTCCAGCAAATTTTTTCTTTAATCACGATGGTGTTATATTAACTAAAACGCTGAAATATTGTATTATAAAATACACCACCGACTACTTATTTCTTTCTAGAAACGTTTTTTAGTATATATTGCTTTAGAAAAACTTGAATAATCATTGTTGAAAGTAGATAGAAAAAAGGTGATATATTTCTTATATATGGAAGAAATGAAGTACACACTGTAAGGATTTCTTTACATGCATGTGATATTTACAAAAGGCTTCTAAGAAAATAGTATGTAATCCTAACAAACAAACTTTAAGATGTTATCGACAGTAGAAGGGGCAACGTTGACTTCTTATCTGCTTTGTCACATATATATTAGACGTATGATATGTATCTTTCCGTCGACTACTGTAGGCAAATCCTCTGAAATCATAGCGCATAACGACGAACCAATCTATGTATATCTGCTTTCTATAATAAATTAAAATAAAATCAGTAAAATGGTGTAATTCTGATATAAGAAAAATTGAATTAGATTTAACTTAAATAACTCCTTCTTCCTTTGGTTTGTAATATTTGAACTTAGACCGCTTAAAGCATTATGAACATTATTGAAGTTACATGTTACATTATTGAAGTTCTTTAATTCTAGAATATTTTGTAGACATCAGTAAAAATATTTGATCCAAAGAATAGCCCAAGGATTTCAACATCAACATCAATATCAATATATCGAATGAGTTTCAATTTTCATGTATTTTCGACAAGCATGCTACAAAATCACTGGGGGTGATAAATAGGTCAAGAAAGTACTTCAGACGGGATAATTGTTTATACTCTATAAAGGCAGGTATTCCCAAATGGAACTCAATATTATCATTTGATAGCTGGTGCTCCCTAAAACTAACTGCATCCATCTAACAAAGACCTGACATTTCACATGGTTTGCGAATCCTTACTTACACCTAAATTAGAACCCAAAATGTAATAATAACAATGATAATAATAATAATATCTCTCTGTTTTTATATCTTCTATATTGGAGATTCTGACTCAGATTCTGGTCCTAGGAAATATCTTATACTAGTGTTAGCGGCATATTTCTAGCATGGCACTCTCAACCACAAGTTTAGATATCACCGTCACGCAGCTTATAAACGCTTTGAAGATTATAACTGCAATTATGAATTTACGTGTAATCATTCGGTTTATTGGTTGAATATATTACATATATAGTTTTGTGTATAAAATGTTTTATGTAAGTCTACATGAGTTAAGTACCATAAGATAAGTTGTGTATTAAATTAATTACTTTCCTTATTTACGTTAAAAATGAAAATGCAATATGTATACAGGAGTTGAATATATAAAAAATTTAAACAGCAAGAAAGTGCATTCAACATGCAAATATGATATATTCATTTGGTTATTTTAACAAATCCATTACGCCTACACGAGGTATAAAACTTTTGAGTGCTTAATATTTTTTAAGCCCGCAGCAGCAGTTTGCCTTTACTTTATACTATAGTTGAAACTACAAAATACACTTTATATGGTCAGAACTGACTGTCGAAATGCATAACATATGCATTATACAATATAATTTATTTTTTTGTGGGTTTTAATATTAAATTACCGTAGTGTAATTTAATAAATTAAAAATTAATAAAATATATATTTTTAATATAGAATGTAAAAAAGCACGTTATACGCTGCTATGTTTTTACCAACACCTTTTTCATTGTTAGAATTTTGGTTTTTCCTTTTACGTATTACTTGTCTGGCTTTAATTATTTATTTTTATCTCACTTTTATTTGCTAATATTAATTTCATTAGTCGAAAAATAACAATACGTGACTTAGTAAAATTGTACTTGTGAATGTAAAAATACAAATGTTATTTATAATCGTGTTACTGTAAGGGAAATGGTTTTTTAGTATTTAAAAATCTTTAATACAGTCTGAAAAAATAAAAATAATAAACAAATGATTAAATAACAATAATGTGATAATGAATAAGAATATACAATTTAAGCATTCAATTTAATACAGGTTTTTAAAACTTAATAAATATTAAGTTAAATTGATAACTATTCATTTCTTCTTAGTGGTTCGGACTCAAATTGAATAATACAAATACTGAAAATTAAAAACTAATTTTTACCCTTAATTTCCCAACTTCCTTCATTGATCTCGATACCTCAAAATAATTCGTAGGTTAATAATTTCCAAGGTTTTTGTTTTTTTTTCCAATTTCAAATTGTAATTATAATAAATACTTCATTTATTTGATTGTATATTTCCAAATATTAAAAAAATAATATTATATCACACGGAGAATATAATACTAGGTACTATGATTTAAAAGCTACTGCGACATAAATCATTCTATAACCAGAACATAAAAGTCCTACTTGAAGTTAGATATTTCAAAAACCTCTATTTTTCAACGTACTCCTTTCATTTTAAATCTTACCTCTTAATTACACCTGAAGAAACAACATCTATTATCGATAAATATTTCAATTTAAGTTATAATAGTCTATGTATATATAATATGCGTACTAAGGTAAAAAAAAGTAATCATTTAATCTAGACGATAATTCAGCATAAAAATAGTTAAAGAGTTGATTTAATTTCAAGAACTATTAATGCAATCAGTAATTTAAATATAATACTAAAAACATGACAACTATTGAAAATTATGTGACTGGAAAGAATTAAGATATAAAATTGCATCGCTTAAAATTATTGGAGTCGAAATCATCAAGGATCTTTTTGTGTTGGTGGATATAATTATTATTTATTTTGCATTTCTATTATTTAAAAAGTTAAAATACTGAACAATATTTATAAGTAGCTGATTTTCGGCTTTAATTCTTTCACTATCATGTATTTTTTCATTTCATCTTGTAGATGACATGATAGAGACACCCTTTTTTGATGTTCTCAACTGTTCTGCTGTTTCAAAGATTAGCCCGAACAAACCGATATACAGATACAGATATATATATTTTTATACAAGTACCCTATATAATTTTATGCTTAATCATTTAATTGAAAAGCTCATAATTTGGAATTCCATACAGACATTTAAATGTTAATTATAATAAATAAAACAAACAAAATACTTAAAAATAATTTAATGTAATTTAGAAAGACAACTAAACGAGGCTTTAACAACGTAAAACTCATTTGAAAATCAAAATGTTTTAAGGCTTCTTTAAAACATAAATTATACGGTTAGTCGAATGCATATATAAAATGATATACGAGTTTTACCAACAAAACTTTGTTTCTAATACAGCAGAAACAGTCATTTGTAGTAACTTATTTGTATACTTAAAATATATTTCTAAAAGAAAAATTAACAACATGACTTTATTTAAAAGTTTTTGTCCGCAGATAAAGTGCATTTTGCAATTTCAGCTACAAACTACAGGAAAACTTCACAGAATAAGTTTTATAAATCGGAGGGATTAAAAAGTTTTCATCGAGCGTATCAAACGGAAACTCACTTGTTAAATAAGGTAAGGAAAATAACACAAGCGCTATTGTGTTTATAAGCATATAACAAAAATATTACTTTCTGTATTTATTTATTAATGAGGATGATACAATATTTGAATAAATAATATAAATATCATGAAATAAAAAGGTTCAATGATTATAACGTAAGTGAACGTAAATCATACTTAAGTATGATTTAATATGAGATAATCATCTGATAAAAAAGTCATAATTCTAAACTATTTCAGAAAAACCCTGCAACAACTTTGTTACTTTATTTGTGAATAAAGAAACTTTAATGTCATATCTTTTTCAATTATATATTTTTGTAAATAAAAAAAATGTTAATAACCTTTATAATATTTTACTTACCTACCTTTTACCTTACCATTGAATTATAGAAAGCGTAATGTTAAAATGGAAATAAACACAACTAAAAAATATATATATTTCTACTATTTGACTTTTATTATTGTTGTGAGGTAATTCTACCTCCATCCAGACATTGTGGCTAGTATATATATCTATATATGTATATGTATATAATTGTTCACAAATTCCAACTACCTAAAATTTTATATTATTTTTATTTGTTAATGTATTATGTACTTACCTGTCTTTGTTGGTATTACCTGCTTCACATAATGCAGTCGCGTGTGCAATAATTACTTTATACATCACGGATACTCGCTTGCAGTACAAGATAAATGTATACATTTATCTTTATAGGGCCATTAATGTAAGTTTAATACACTACACTACATTACATTATTATGCGTTACAATTGGCATAAAATTGAATTATAAATTTTATGAAAAAGGAAATAAATTTAGAATAATTGAATGCGGCCAAGGGGAGACCTAAATTACTTTGGAAATAATTTAAATTTTGCTTTTTTTTAAAGTTTAAGTAAACATGATTTAAAATCGTAATAAAGAATAACTATTGGTTGTCTATTACCCCATTAACCAGTCTATTAGGTTATCATGGGATATGCCAGCAAATTAGTTTATTTCTCCCGAAACAAGATAACAAATAGAAAATATACTGAATACATAATTGGCCGGTGCGGATAATACTAAAAATTAAATATCATATACACTACCGTAAAATATATTATATACCAATAAATCCAATCCAATCCTATTGGATTACTTACGTAAACATACTCTGATCTATTGATCAGAGTATGTTTACGAATACATACTATTGCAGGTGTGTTTGCTCAATGTAAATTAAAATGCGGCGCTCAGCTCACCGAGCTGAACTAGTCTTATAGACGTATAAGACATACAATATTTAAGAAAAAAGTCTATTAAATAACAAAAGAAAATATTTTCATAATCAAATATTCACTTTTACAACTATTATTTACTTATACAATTTATTCAAAATTTTTGACGAGATATTGCTCGACAAAATTATAAAGCATATTTAATATATTTTTGCATTTTCTAAATTATTTAATTTTATATCTATTTTATAACTAATAAGTTAATAATATTTAATATAACTAATTAATGTTATAAAATATATATATATATATATATATATATATATATATATATATATATATACATATATATATATAACCATTTCAAAAGTAGTAGGGCCTTCCTAGGAATTTTATTACAGTTCGCATCCGGCGTATCTTCACTGGTAACACATACTTTCCTACCTAAGTGAGATCCTGAGAATTGAACTCCCTCTCTGTCTCTTCGTGGGCCCCAGTCTTTTGTATGTGTCCTCACCGCAATTGCAACTTCTCATCTTCATAGCTATTCATGGGTACCGGTGATTAGGTGGATGATCTTTGACTTTGTAATCCCATAAAAAAACCATAAAAAAGCCTCAATTCTTTCACTACCATGTATAAGTAAGTAGGAGCTGCCTTCACTTGGTGGGAGAAAGGAAAAGAGAAGAAAAGTTCAGTCTTTAGTCTGCATCCCTCGTGTACGGTGTTTCAGTCTGAGCTGTATGCCCTATACAGGGCTACCCAAGAGATCAAAATCAACAACGATCCTCAAGCCTCTGTATTAAGTGACTCAAGATCGTCACTCGATTTGTTAAGGAACCCTAAAACAACAAATCCCTTAGCAAGGGCGATACAGCAGAACATCAAGCACATTAGGACCTAAGGACGACAGGTTAAACTGACATGGCTTCGAGCACATATAGGTACGGTTAGCAACGAAAGAGCTGATGAACTCGCCAAAAGCGCTAATTAACAGTAAATATGATTATGCTGAGATACCAGTAGCTTACTTTAAGAAGACTATCCGTGCAGAATCTGTACAAAAGTGGCAGGACAGATATACAACATCCAGCACAGGAAAAATCACAAAGGAGTTCCTACCAGATGTCGCCACAGCTTTCCGTATTACAAGGAAAACCAAGTGGAATCCTATACACGTGCAAATCCTGACGGGCCACGGAGGCATAGCAAAATACCTACACCTATTTAAATTAAAAGACTCTCCGGGTTGTGAGTCGTCCTCGTCCATCCATCGAAGAGACAGTGTGGCACATAATACTAGACTGTCCGCGTTTTACGTCAGCTCGATCGGACCTGGAAACTCAACTCCACACCAAACTGGAGCAAATCGGCATAAAAACCCTCATGGCCGATGATCAAAGACGCCCAGTTATCTTAGATTTTCTAGACGAAATTTTCCTGGTTGCCATGAGAAGAAATTTCAGTAAAATATCTTTAAGGAAAAGACCTCTGGAAAATAAGAGTCTTATCAAACTCATACCAAAACACCTATCAAACCTACAGGGATACAAAAGTCGAACCTACAACGCTTTTTGGATAATGGACAATCTAGTACACCAGGGCTTCGGACTAAACCAGTAGCTCTATACATGAACGACGGCCAAGAAAAAATAGGTTTCAGTTTCTGCATCGTAGGTCGTAGGCAACCAAAAAACTGGGTATACATCTCACCCGGACTAGCTGCCCTCACTAAAGGAAGTACCGGTAGGGCAACAATGAAGAGGTCGGTGTACGACAGCTTGCCAAAAGTCACATTGGGGGACTGGGATTGCCGAATAGTACGGAGGAAGAACAAAACCATCGCACTACTGGACGCTAATTACCCAGAGTCCTCTTACATAAATGCATGTAAGATGCTCGATCACCTGAGTACACTAGGAGCTGAAAATATTAACACAAGTCCAAAAATAATAAGCGTTGACGCTATGGGAGTTGGCTATGACAAAGGAACTGTAGCAAATCTCATAGGATGTATAAATGCTTCAAGGTACCACGACGTGGTTGTATATATGAAGAACGCGGAGAAGACCTAACGTTCCTTAAAATAAGAAAAACATCAAAAAGGCCTACGACCCCCGAAAACACCTGCCTTCAAGAGAAAATTGCCATCAAAATTCAATCCAACAAAATAACACAGGACAAATTAAAAACTAAGAAAGGATTTAATAAGATGATTACAATGCTAAAACCGAAGCAAAATATCATAAAAAGAACAGAACTAGAGCCGACATGGGATAAACAAGTGCACCCGATTTACCATCCGCCAGTGGTGCCAATGAACATATGCGAAACGCGTTTCTTGAGTACACAACATCTATAAGGGAAACAATCAAAACTAACCTTGCGATCTGTGAAAAGATCAGGCGGACCTTCGAGTCTTCTTAAAGTATTACTCAAGGAAGAAAAAGCCGCCATTTTCAACAACACCACATCTGAATATGTACGGGGTAAAACACTTAAAATTCCCCACATGGCGGCTTACAGTGTTAAAAATGGATTCGTTAAAATAATTGAAACCACAACCATTGAGACACAAACCAGATTCCTTATATAGACCGGCTAAATCTGTTCCATATGAAATATAATAGCCCATACCTCGTGACGTCTATCAGTCAAGAGCTCTTAAGAACCTACCGATGTCCCCTGGACGTGAGCTATGCTCTAAACGAGGTATACAACGGCATATACTCAGCCCCTTCATTGACTCGCTCTCTGAGAACAGTCAGGTTTACGGGTGCTACCATCGAAGCGGATTTCCCTAATACCCTGTACCTGGTCCACACGCAGACTGAAAAAGCGGACCTTACAAACCTAGGGTACGGAAAAGGGGAAAACTCGCGCATCCTCACCATCAATGAAGCTCAGGGATTAACATACGAGTCGGTAATAATCATCCAAACCAAATCCAAACCAAAATCGTACCTGACAAATGCCCCACACGCAGTGGTGGCTATATCTAGACACACAAGAATTTCTACGTACTACACGGATATCGACGAAGACGCCATTATGAGATTCATTAGGCGGGCCGGCGATACCTCCGATAGAAACCTTGTAGAGTACAACCTCAAGATGGCAATTTCTCACCGTGTCTCCGAGGCTATGAAAAAGCTAGTGAATTTAATAACTTAGCTTACTACTACTACTATTTACTTTATTTATTATTACTATTAATTTTTTAAATAGCTTTCGAAAACTTGTGTAGGTGTACAATATCCTGCGAAGTTACCATCGCAATTAAAATCGTAACAAAATTGTTTTAAAATTACAATGAAAGGCATGGACAAATGTCATTAAGAAAAAAAAAAACTACCATGTATATACATTATTTAAATTAAAGCTCATTATTACAATTGTTATCGCTATGTGATGATAAAAGAACACAGTCGTCTTTATTGTAGCCTACTCAGAATTCTGCCAGATTTTTCTTCCATCAAGTAAATAAAGTACATAGTAAAATATATGGTGTCATTTTAATTCTTTAACACTTTGTTGTTTTACGTTTTATGCTATCGTAAAACTACTGCGTTTTAAAGTAAACCGGTGGCGTGTATACCAGTGTCTTTTATACTTGTTAACTGTTGTTAAAAACTGTTGGATTATTTGTTTTACATACATGCAATATAGCATGACAATGTGATTTATAATTACATGTATTATGACAATTATAACAAAACTGATAGTTATAAAGAAAGTAAATTATTCTTAATCGTTTGGATGAAGTGTAAATTAGGGAATCGTTAATTAATTAAAAACCAATAAATATTTTAGAGGTTTTATCACTTTTCAATACATTCTATCAAAATATGAAACTTATTTTTAATCTTTTTTTGTCATTCAGAAGTGTCATACTATTTTATTATTTCATGAACTTTCTAGCTCTTTTGTTATTAAATCGGATATTTGATTTAAAGCAACCCACTTGTTCAACAAACACTAAATTGGAAAGGTTACAACGTATATACACACGCATGGGAATTATTGCGAAGTATGCTGTTTGGATAAACGCTTTGTTTACAGTAGATTTGTGAGTTGCAACAATCAGATACCTGAATATTACATACGTTTATTTTAAAAATGGAAGTAAGTTCATTCCACTTTATATATATTTATTTAAGTAATTACTAATTATAAATAACCAATTTGAAACTCTAGTCATATGCCAGTAATTTATATGGATTGGCATAACTAGGTAGGTGTAACTCATTCACTGTATCCAGAACCACAAACACCCATCTTTATTATTTTTTGCCTAGTTGAAGATTCTTATGAAAACGAACTATATCATGTATATTTTTTATGAGCTATGCATCTTGTTTACTTCATATTTAGACTCAAAATATTATAATCGGTTTATTTTCTCCCTACCAGTATAAGCTCTTCAAAATGTTACTTTTTTTAAATTATTAGGAATGAAGGTCTTTCTATTTGAAATGCTTTGAATAATCAGGTACACCAGAGGGGACTGATACCTTTGATCAAATATTTTTATTATAAATCCAACAAATTACAAAAGTGTATAAACTTTTTATTTTTTTTTATTATGGAATAGGAAGGCAAACGAGCTGGCGGGTCACAGACGACTTGTGATCACCGCCGCCCATGAACTCTTGCAACATCCGAGGATTTACATGAGTGTTGCCGGCCTTGTTGGTAGGAGTAGACGCCTATTTTGAAGGTACCCATGTCGTACCGATCTGGAAATACCGCCGAAGGGAGTTCGTTACACAAGCGAGTGGAACGTGGAAAAAATGTCCTTGAGAACCGCACAGTGGAGGATCGCCACGTATCCAGATGGTAAGGATGGTATTGGAGGCGATGGCGCGCTGTGCGGTGATGAAATTCGGCCGCAGGCATCAGATCGAATAATTCTTCGGAACACTCCCCGTTGTAAATGCGGTAGAAGACGCACAAAGAAGCAACGTCTCTACGCAATGCCAAAGAGTCCAGCCGTTCGCAGAGCACGGGGTCACCGACAATCCGAGTGGCTCTCCGTTGTACGCGGTCAAATGGTAGAAGCTGATATTGGGGTGATCCGGACCAGAGATGAGAACAGTACTCCATGTGTGGCCGGACCTGCGCCTTATAGAGCGCAAATCTTTGGCCAGGTTTGAAATATTGCCTCGCTCTATTAATCACTCCCAATTTCTTCGAGGCCAACTTAGCCTTGCTCTCCAGATGAAACGAAACTGACAATCGCTCGAAATGTCGAGACCCAGTATTCTGATACTTGGCGAGGCAATAAGAGGAGGGCTCTCGAAGAGCGGTGATACGACAAATGGGGTTTTCTTAGTGGTAAACGCGCAAACTTGTCTTTAGGGGATTGAACTGAACGTGGTTCAGTTCACCCCACTCAGAGACCATCCCCAAGGAAGTCTCTATAGAAGACACAAGTTTCTTTCGGCACTCGTCGACGTTTTCCCGAGAGAGACCTGCACGGCCGGAATATACCGCATCCCCAGTGCTGTTATCCGCATAACAATGTATGTTGGAGATATCCAACGTATCATTGATGTGCAGGAGGAACAGAGTTGGGGATAGCACGCAGCCTTGGGGTACACCAGCGTTCACGGGCTTAGGGTCCGAGCAAAAACCGTCGAGAACGACCTGCATGCTCTGCCCAGTGAGGAAGCTGGTGATCCACTTGCATAAACTCTCGGGAAGCCCATACGAAGGTAGCTTCGAAAGAAGCCCCTTGTGCCATACACGATCGAAGGCTTTCGCCATATCCAGACTAACTGCCAGACCCTCTCCTTTGCTTTCAATAACAGCTGCCCAACGCTGTGTAAGATACAACAGAAGATCACCAGCCGATCGACCATGGCGAAAGCCATATTGCCGGTCATTGACCAACTGGTGATCCTCGTGGTAGGTTAGGAGCTGTTTATTGATGATGCTCTCCATTGCTTTGGAGAGCAGAGAGGTAATGGCGATAGGTCTGTAGTTAGCTGGGTCCGAGCTATCACCTTTTTTAGGGATCGGATGGACAAAGGCACGCTTCCATGAGACCGGGACTACGCCTTTCAAGTAGGAGTACCAAAATAGACGCGTTAGCACTGGTGTCAACTCAGGGGCACATGTTCGTAGCACAACTGGAGAGATACCATCTGGCCCACTCGACTTATGAACTTCCAAGGAAACGAGGGCTTTTCGGATGAGTTTTTGCCGAAAAACTATTTCCGGCATTAAGCTCGGACATCGCGGGATGATAGGCGGTGCCTTCCCCTGGTCGTCCAAAGTCGAGTTTGAGGCAAAAAGAGTGCCCAAGAGATCGGCTATCTCTTTTGCCGTGTGGGCCAAAGAGTCGTTCCCAGTGTGCAATGGCGGCAGGGAAGACTGACAGAAGTTTCCCAGACTGGCTTTGGAAAGCGCCCAGAACTTGCGCGTGCCAGGTGGGTACTTTGCCAGCTGATCCCCAATTTTGACGACATGCTTGACCTTCGCTCTAGCGATTTTCCGTTTGAAGAATCTGGAGGCACGATTATATTTCCTCTTCAGAACTCTAGAGTTCGGATCCTTAGTGACTAACGCATTAGCCCAAGCTTGATAAGCCTGCCGTTTGCCAGCTGCTGCAGCCCTGACAGACGCATTAAACCAAGGCCGCGATCTGCCACCGAGTGGTACCACAGAGCTTGGTACAAATAGTTCCATGCCCTGAAGTATCACATCAGCTACAGCCGCAGCGCAGTCACTAGGATCATTGGAAGGGAAACAAATCGGCCCCCATGGGTAGGATGCAAAAAAGGATCGCATTCCATCCCAATCCGCTGACTTGTAGTGCCAAACGCGTCGAGTCGCAGGTCTTGTGCGAGCTGGGCGTTCAATGGGCACTACACTCCGTACCAAGCAATGATCAGAGGACCCTAAGGGAGCCTCGACAGTGACTTGGTACTTTTCGGGATGTGTAGTCAGCAGAAGATCCAACAAAGAGGGCACTTGTTTAGTACTTGAGAAACCTTTTCAAGAAATGTTAAAGCTAACTTCAATTTATTTAAAAACTTAATTCCTCACATTTTTACTTTGGATCTTTCATTGAAACTTTTTTTGTGCTTTTTATGTAATTATTTTTATTAAATTGCTATATGCTGTGATTTACTGTACTTAAATAAAGTGAGTGTTCAATACGGCGAGTGATATAGTATCTAAATAATTATGGCAAATAAATCATTATTGTGCATCATTATTATATTTCTATTGGTGTGAATATATTATTTTACTATGCTCTTAATTTTTTTTTATGTCTTTATTTTTTATAAAGTTATAAATGGTAATTAAATATAACATATTAAATTAGTTACTCGAAAACGTATACCCAATGGTAGAAATGTACTCTATTAATATGTTCTTATTCACATATCTGTATAATATAAAATAAAACAAGATTCAATTAATTTATATTATGTAATAATGTTTAATCGTTGGGAGTTAGTTTTTTTATAAAGTTATGAATGATTTATTTGATACTGGTAGAACTAAAATCTGTAGGTAAATATTTTACAGCTATTATTTGTATTACAGATATAAAATAGTTTATTGCTTTTCAACTAAATAAACCATCCTTAACACTATTAACACTTAACGAAAGAAGCAGGGAAAATTACATAATCAATATCTACAAAAAGTTTCCTTTACAAAACTTCTACTATTACCATAGAGTAGACAGAGTTTAAAAAAACGGATTAGAATTATAAAATATACTTATAAAATCATTTGTATAAATCAAATAATCGTAAAAGAAAGAAATTCATAATGATACATTAATTCAATATTTTTTAAGATTGTCCAGACAGGTCATGGTTTAGAGATCAAAATGATATTGAAAATTTAAACCATGTTTATTATATGGGCATAATATAATTAATATATGGGCATGTTATGAGGAAAGATGAAAGGCATGTGACCAAAGGAGTGCTGGGTATGCTAGTGGAGGGATGGACAGGTAGACGACAGCCGAAGAAAAGATGGATGGACTGCGTGAAAGACGATATACAGTAGAAGGGACTGTGTACAGATATGACGAGTAAAAGGACAGTATGGAAGGAAAAAACATACTGTGCCAACCCCAAAACTGGAATAAGGGCAGGAAGATGATGAATCAAAGTTTGTGAATTCCTTGAAGAAAACATATTCCACTACAACATTATCTAGAGGACTGGCTTCAACAATCTTTGTCCAAAAATGTTAATTTACCGAACTAATTTAGTGCAATGAGATTAGTGCGACGTCAATAGCAAATTTACTAATGCGTTAACTAGAACATCAGATTTGATCTTAGTAGGACAAGAAGAGAATCTGACTAAAGAGACTTACTTAAACATTGCAAATATGAAGTAATATTAATTAAAAATAAAGAGGTGATTTATTTTTGTTTCTGTAAAAAGACAAAACAAATTGAAAGGGAAAAGTCATATAAATAATTTATTTTTGATATGCCATAGTAATATTATACTAACAGTGGTCATTATACTTGGCTTTGAATCAAATGAAGTATTATAGAAGCCAAACCAACATTTTGATCCACCAGTCAACAAAACCATTGAAATCGTTCCCTAACTCCTTAAGTCTGATAATTTGTTGGCACTTTAACTAGAATCAACTAAGTTTTAGCTGGAAAAGTCCGTTATACAAGAGGTTTAGAATTAGATCCATTCCAGGTGATATTCAAAAGTTTGACATTCTTTAGTAATTTAAATTAATGCTGATAATAAATAATCACTTACTCATATTTCGTATGTGAAGTATTGTTTTAAAGAGTTATTTATATTCTCAGTTTCAGACTATTTCAAAATGGTAATATTATTATTCTTATCTAAAAATTCATATACTGAAAACCTGTAAAATTTACATGAAAAAAATGGAATATAAGCAAGCAGATATAAAAATAACCATAAAAGTGAAATATAAAGCATTGCGCGAAAAAAATATCATGTGACCTAAATATAGTTTCACGGTGACTATTCTTTAATTAATAATATTTAATATCAGACTTGTCTCAAAAGTTTTACACTTTTTTTTTTATATTGATTATATAAACATAAAGTCATTTAAGAGTTTACAAAATATAAAAAATATACTGATATTCATAACTATCTAATACAAATGTCAATTCTTAACAACTAACCATTCTTAATAACTAAGAGTTACCAATGGCAAAATTAACCATGACTTTATGACAGACTGCTATATTTTTTTATTTAATATTTCGGATCATATTTACACATTAATAATATCTTTATGTTTTTATAGGACGCATGTCCTGTATAACAAATTTAATATATATTAAAACTTCGCACTTCACGAACAAGCAAGTCTTTTGTCATATAATAAAATTTATTATTCAGAAATCTGTAAATAAGTATTTTCTAAACCTTTTAATCAGTATTAAAAGGTTTACAAAATATTTTTTTATAGTGAAAAACAGTTTTCTCATTGGTCAATTAAACTGCGAAATTGAAAACACCGCGGGTACAACAAAGCGACACATTTACTTAATTGAAAGAACAGTGACAAAAATCAGTCCACTGGAATCTATCTGTACAGTCGTTAAAAAGCTTTGCCAATTTACTAAGAACAATGTTTATACTTATTATAAATCGCTGTTCATATTTATATATATATATATATGTGAACAGCGATATATATATATATATATATATATATATAGATATATATTTTCGAGTAGTTCTAAGATAGGTAATATTACAAAAAAGCAATCATTGAAGCTTTGAACAATAGATTGCATTTCGAGTGTCAGGATAAAGGGGAAAGAAAACTGTGGGAAATCTTTTTTATTAATCGTTCGTCCCCTGTTCTCGAAACGTATTGTGAATATTTCACCTTTTTTATCGTGAAAAACACAAAACATCAAGGTGGATAAATACATCAAGAGCTTTTGAATACATCTACTTAAAATGTAAATATAAATATAAATATAAAACAGTGATATTTTTTTAAACAAAACCAAATTTCTATTGAAACAGTAGGATAGTAAAAGATGCAGGTGTATAATATATAATCAAATATTTATTCACTTACCACACTTGAGAACCAAAACTAACAGAGTTTCGTCTTAGGTTGGTCATGTATACTTTTCTTTAACACAATAATACAGGACTGACGCTAGCTGATTCGTTAAGCTGTCAGTATTGGCTATTTACTATCATGGCATAGCTTCCTGACTGACTGACCTGACTTTTGCTTTACTTCGGCTTGTTTCTCGTGTTGCGTTGCGTTACGCTACATATAAAAATGTTGTGTTGGTTAGGGTTTTTAAACAGATACAATATTAGCTAATGACAACTACTTCTTACCCATTCTCACTCAGGATGTGTACTGCGAAGAGTGGAAGGGTACCTATTATAATAAAAAAAGAAAGAAAAGTTTTTGCACCTTGTAGTAACTATAGTTATTTTAACCCCATGTTCTAAATATATTTATTAAATTAAAGTAATAAGTATTCTTTATATTTCTATACAATTAAGCCGAATTTCATTAGATGTAGGATGAAAGGTAAAAGAAAAAGTTTTTGAGACAGGATTTTAGATTTACGTTATCTTTATATTTTTTTTCTTGTATACGGAATCTAAAATATTCATACATAATATAACAACAATTTTTTTTAAATGTAGATTACTACTATTACTATGAGGACCTCTTGTCTGTCTAGTGACTAATGAAATTGACTTTTAAATCAAAGGATAGGATTTCAATTCCCATACAGGACAACACTTTTTGTAACCCACAGACTTAGTTATTTATGTGTAATGTAATAGGTAAATAGTCTAGGTATACTTTATGTTCTTTATATTTGAGTCAATGCTATAATGTAGTATATAAGTTGTATCAACGGTTATCTGTTAAATTCTAATACACATTTTAATGCTATATTTTATCCCTATTCATATAATAGACGTAAATACAATTTGATGTTAATAATTAGGATCAGCTTACAAAGCGTGAAACTGGCTACAACTGTAATTAAAATATTTGCCATCCAATTAACAATTTTTGACACTATGGCACAATAATTAAGATCAAATATAGGACTAACATTAGAGTTTTGATTTATGTAATATGATTAAAAGAAACTAATTAAAAAAAGTGTAAAACTTTTGATACAAGTCTGATATTAAATATTATTAATTAAAGAATAGTCACCGTCAAACTATATTTAGGTCACATGATATTTTTATATTACATTTTTTTCATGTAAATTTTACAGGTTTTCAGTACATGAATTTTTAGATAAGAATAATAATATTACCATTTGGAAATAGTCTGAAACTGAGAATAATATCTTAAATTAGTTATGAAATAGGCTTATAAAAGATTTTATTTTATTAAGTTCAAATAATAGAATAACTTAAGTTAAAAGTGCAAAATGATGTTTTAAATTTTTTATTGACTCCTAGTTGCTAATGCTATAATGCTGTCACATATTAATAACATTTTGCGTAATATGTTATGAATAATCAAACTATATTATTTTACTTATATTTAAATGCAATTAGATCAATTTTAATTCAATTCAAATAAATTTCTGTCAGTTTGTTGTTTAAATTAAAGGCACTTTTTTGGTATTAAATGTATAATATTGAGAGATACGGTGATCAATAAAATTTATTACATATACATTTTGTTCTGCATAATAGAACTAATAACCATAGCATTATATCTTGATATTTTATCAGCCAACCAGGTTAACCAATATTGTTTAACAACTCACAACCACAACAACAATAACAGCTCTTCCTTTCTGCAATAAATAGTTTTGAATAGTATAACTGCCTATTACTATTATTATAGCTCATTATATCAATAATATAACTTTTAATCATAATAACTGTAATAATATCTCAGTAAAAAAAGCCATTACTATTGTAAGAGTCGGTCATTGATGAGTTGTAGTTGTCTTTGTTAATTTATCTTTTAATCTTCTGTTCTAGTTTCATCCAGCTTCATAAGCGGGATCATTAGATATGTAGGTACTTATTGTATGGCTATAAAGATATACAATAAGTTACCAAATAAAAATAAAAGAAATAAAAAAGGACACTATTTTTTATTATAAAATTAAACAATTGTTGACATCAAAGGTTTATTATAGTTATGACGAATAATATTGATATACAAATAATTTGATGACACACGTATTTTAAATTTATTATTATGATTGTATTTTACTATTTTAAACATTTTTTGACATTTTTTGACATTTTTGACATTTTAGTTTAATTATAATGATTTGAATATATTAAGATATTGTTATTAACGTGTTATCACAGAATGTTAACCAATGTAGTCATGTACAAATAATATTTTTGACGACTGATTTGGGACGCCCTAATCGGCAAATTTATATTTTTGGAAATAGTTAAGAACTTTGTAAACCAAAAATGTTACCAAATAAACATGAATATGTAATTTTTGTTAGTTGTTGTCATCACAGTCACACAAAGAAATAAATTTCAACGTATTGTTCCTTAAAACAGTAATGAATTAATTTATAATTTATAATACTACTTATGATACCTACTTAATCATTCATTTAGTTTTATGCAATTTTCAATTTTTACACATTATTGAAAGAACCATGCTTTTGAAAGCTATGTATTTTTTATTTTTTAACGATAATAATTAGGATCAACTTAATGTAATGAACAATTTAAAATTAGTTTTATGTGAGAATGAAAAATAAATATTCAGTTTATTCATATTATATTTACTTTTCTAAAGTTAAGGAATATTTAAAAACTTAAAAAAAGCAGTAATTAATGGTTATTCTAATTTAAATAAATTTCGTTGCATAATACAGAAAAGCTGATTGTTTAAATGATATCGTATTCATAACGATGTATGCTCAAATAGACCTATTGTTTGTTTACTCACTTACTTTTAGCATGACTGTCTAAATTGTATTCATATTATATAATTTATAATAGAAACGTCAGAAACAATCATTACAATATTAATTGCAGATTGAGATGTCATTAAATTTAATTTAATTATATAATTATATAACATTATAATTAAGTAGTATTTCAGATACAGATATATTTTTTTATCAACCAACACGGCATGTTCCGAACGGCGGGAGGTGGAGGACGGAGCTACAGCATTTCTGAGACGGCGAAACGTCAGCGTTTGGCTGTACACAATGTGTTTTTGCTACCGACGCTGTTATACGGCAGCCAAACGTGGGTAACACAGAAGAAGAATGTAAGAAAGATGAATGCTGTGGAGATGCGATCTCTTCGCAGAATATGCGGAGTCAGCCTAGCTGACCGAACCCGCAATAAAAAGATCCATGGCAGGCACTAGCGAATGGCAGGTACTAGCGAAGATGTCACGGTGAGAATGAAGAAGAACGTGCTCAGGTGATTTGGGCACGTCGAACGAATGAGTGATGAAAGAATGGTAAAAAAGATTTATACAGGAAAAGTGAGCGGTAAGAGAGATAGGGGGAAGCCTCGAATGACCTTCGAAAACACTGTATCTATGATACTGGACGAAGGTGACGTAAAAAGCATGAGGACCCCCCGGAGGGCATGTATGAAGAGGTTGATGTCTGTGGCCGAGGCGAAAGAGGTATGCAGGGACCGTAGCGTTTGGCGCTCCATCGTCTCTGGCTACCCCGCAACGGATATGGCGTGAAGCTAAATAAATATAATAAATAATATATATTGTCTTGAAAGATTAAAATATATTTTTTACTAATAGTTACTTTCGGTATTATTTCCGCAAAGGTATTAATAGTTCTTTCAACTAATAATAAATGTTAAGTCCATGGTTCCATTTTACAGATAAAATAGACCAAGGATGGTGATTACTTCTCAGCCAAATTGGTGTTTTGATGAAATACGTATATAATTATCTTTTTGTAAAACCGAAACGAACTTAACTTCATATACCGAAAGTCCTCTCTAGGTGTTGTGCTAATTGTATATTTAAGATTTCTTATTCCTTATTCCCTTTGGTAGTAGTAAACTATATATATATATATATATATATATCATACATCTCGGTTTTTTTTGCCAACGCCATTGTATTTGTGATAACAATTTACGGTCAATGACTAAAAATCTTGCACGAAATATCTCTATTTTAATCCTTCCATGTAACAAATGTTCTTTTATAATTCTGTATTTAAGAATAGTAAACGTTTAAACAATGTATTACAAAGAACACCATCTACTACATACTTATTTTTATAAATGGATTTTACTATATAATTCTTTTTACAAACTCTTTAACGAATACTGAAGAATATCGATAGAATACAGATGATGAATACTTATATAACGAAGAAATAAAGTGCCTACTAAGAATATCTTTACAAGTATGGAATATTAAAAAAATAATATATAGAGAAAAGGAAGTAACCCCAATAAAAAAAGATGTTATCGTCTGTATAAGAGTCAACGTTGATTTCTTATCTGCCTTTTACATATTTATTAGACGTATAATATGTATCTTTCTATTGACTTAAGTTGGCGAAAACTCTGAAATCCTAGCAAATAAAGACAGATCCACCATTACTATCATTTTACCACTGATACCATTTTCTATTTTAGGTTAAACATAAAATCAATTAAATAATGTTTTTGACATAAAAGAGATTAGATTAGACATAACTGGAACATCCCCTTCGATCATAGGTTGTACTTCTGTATTTTACTTTTGAGTACATTATACGGTGAACCGTGAAAATATTGACGCACTATTATGTTACTACCGATTTATAAATAGTTATTTTAATAAATATGATATAGTAGCAGCATAAAAAAAAAAATTATTAGGGTTTTTAATATTGAAATCTAGATCAAGACAATAGTGAATGCTTTAAATTCACTATTGTAGGTCTTTAATAGCAGAACATTCAAGACATCAGATAAAATATTGGAACTAAATATTAACCCAAGCATTTCAACACTTTTACTGATGTTCCGAAGGTCGATATATCGAATGAGTTCCAATTTCAATTTCATTTCGAAAACAAAGCCAAGCTTGCTTCAAAAACACTGGGGGTGCTAAATAGGTCAAGACAGTACTTCAGACCGGGGTACCTGTTTGTACTCTATTGAGATCAGGTGTATTTAAATAAAGCAATGTTTTCATTTGTGTGCTAGTGCTCCCTAAAGTTAAATACATCTGCGAATCCACACTTACTACTTAATTAGAACCCAAAAAGAAATCTCCGTTTTTCTATCTTCTATACTGCAGATTGACTGATATTTTTTTATTGCACTCTTCACTGCAAGTTTGGATATCACTTTCAGGCAGCTTATAATCAATTTAAAGATTAGTATAAATTTATAATATTTGAAAATAATGTATTTTAACTCGAATAGTAGGCAAATATATATTATTTATAATCTTTTTCGTTTACTGACTCTCCTTTGGTGATTTTGATGAATTTGAACATAAATTTGAGGATATTTCAACAAAACTTTGTCATAAAAACAAGTCAGTGACAGTATGTGGTGACTGTAATGCAGATATATTACAAATAACAAATCCTTTATGGGCTTTAGTGTACACATATATAATAAAATTCCATAAAATATCTTAGACCTTGTTTTTTAGTTTTAAATATCTAATTAAAAGTATATTATTAAATAATTGTAGTACTCACAATATTCAAGTATTTTTATTTGATCGAAATGTGTGGAACTTAAGTTGTTGACTGATTTGCAGGGTTGAGTATTGCAGAGTTTCTACGAAAAACCCAAAAGTTTAAAAGTTTCGAACTATAAGGCTTTTTATAAGATTAATTATGAAGTATCACCTATATAATTTTCTAATCATTGAACCCTAATAAGTGGTATATATTTATTAACAATAATAAGTGGTATAAAAGCTTTTAAAAAGTTATACTTCCGTGATTATAAACACTACAGTACGAGTGTTACCTTATTTAACAAATGTGGTTCTGGTTAATGCTTGTTGAAAACTTTATTATACCTACTATTTATACAACTTATAATGTGCAAGTTTTCTTGTAGTTTGCAGCTAAAATTGTAAAATGCACTCTGTCTGCTCAGGGGAAACTTTTAAATAAAGCGATGTTTTTTAATTTGTAACTTTAAAAAAAAACGAAAAACTATTACTTATACTAATTAATCACAGGTACAAGTTATAGTTTTTCAGTGTATTAAAAACAAGATTTTGATGGTACAATTCAATTCGTACCATAATACTAATAACATTTAAGATAAAATGAATTAAGTTGCCATTAGATTGTGTGTAGTAGACACCAAAAGCAATTAGTCAGTGCTGTTTGCTCCTGTCTTAAATATACATAACCATGTTTATTTTGTATACATTTACATCAATTCAATTTAAAAAATTTGGCCATTTTAAACACTAAATTTAATAAATTACAGGATATTTAAAATAGGATCACAATATATACCAGATATCAAAATGAGTCTGACAAACTGTCTCATTCTGTCTAGTGAATTAAGTTAGTATAAAACACAGTTTTCTTTAATAACAGTATTTTAATAATAGAATTGAATAATTTTTATTTCATATAGGAAATTGAATAAGTGATAATTAGAATACAATAGTATACATCGAGTAATTCTTTATTCGTATGGAGGTACTATACGAAATGTATATTCATATAACAATTCTAAAATTATATAAGTAATCGTGTTAGTACGACCGAGTTAAAAATATAAATTAGTCATGTTGGAACAGGAAAGTTGAAATAAAAAAGGAATACAAAAGTTTATATTTAGTATATACGTATAAGACTTTCAATGGCGGATACAGAATATTATAGGGACTAATGTACTTTATGTACACATATTACATGAATAAAATTCCAAATGCAAACTATATCAAGCAGTTGATGATAATTGATTGATATGTGTATGTAATTACGTACTTACCTCTCTTAACATTAACTACTTTACATAATGCCATCGTGTCGTGTGCAATAATTGATTTATATGGTACGCGCTTGTTAGTTAAAAACAAATGTACACATTAATGTAATGTAAGTTTAATATACCACATTATTGTGAGTTACTATGGTCATAATTTTTAATAAAAATTTAATTTAACAATCGGTAATAATTGTAGGATAATTAAAAACGAACGATTTTCTGCCTGCTACGTTATTAACCAGTCTAAGAGTTTGATGAGTTTGAGTTTTCACCAAATTAGATCATTTCATAGGATAACAAATAAAATATGTTCTATATACATAAATGGAAATGCAGATAGTACTTAAGATAAAATATCATGTATCTTCATTAGCGTAAAATATATAATACAATAAATTCAATGGAAATAGATCAGAGTATTTTCACGAAAACATGCTATTGTAGGTGTGTTGACACAACGTAAATTTAAATCCTCAGCGCTGCGAGCTAAGCGGGTCTTAGTAGTCTTGGCAGTATAAGATACAAGATTTAAGAGAAATATCTATTACATAGCAATATGAAAATATTTTTATAATTAAATATCTTTTTACTCTTATATTTTTAAATAAATTGTGTTATAAGTATTTTCGTAAAACTTTACGGCAAAACCTATTTCTTACTTATCAAGCAATGCAAAGCGTATGGACTATATATTTTTTTGTGTTTTCGAAGTTATGTCAACATATATTTATATTTTAATTTGTTAAATTGTTAATATTTATTTGTGTTATAAAAAAATAATAACAAATATACATACTATAGAAGTAGGTTCTAGGAACAGCTTGCTAAATATTTCACTACAGTTCGCACACGTCCTGACTGGTAATATATAATTCCATATTATCAGCGTAACGCAAGTATTATCGCTACAATTCCAAGGTAAGTAAGAGATCCTGATGCCTAAACTTCCTCTTTTCGTCTTCGAGCTCCTGCTCTCTTGTCTCAAAACTACAACTTTTATCTTCGAAAATATTCATGGGTACGGGTGATAATTTTTTATCATCTCTTCGTGTTGGGTAATTCAGCTATACATCATAAACATAGTCTTAAAGATGAAGATGACAAAAAGTCAAACAATTAATAAGTCCTCCGTTGTATTCCAAAATAATTACTATGCTTTCTTTGACTAAATGAGTTCAAATCACGCAAGATTGGTAAATTTCTTTTTAAAAGAGCAATTGTTAAGTTTCTGGACGGCTCTTTTCAGCAGAGCAGCATTTACTCACAGATTGACTACTCTACTTTTTTATGTAATAATTAGCGATTCGAAAGTGCGTGTAAATGCCTACTTGAATAAAGATATTTTGAATTTCAAATTTGAATTACTTAAATCGTTACTTATAAACCATAGATCAAACTACTTCAGTGCGCAGTGCTCTTTATTGTAACAACTCCATCAGATTTTAGGTAGATTCCATAGATTAATCTACCTATTGCAATCAATGCGATGACGGGACCCTTACCCCGGAGTAGGGTCGCTACGCTGTTTATGAACTGGAGATTGAGAATCCGTCGAAAAAAAAAATGTATATCCCGATATATATATATGATCCATCAGTCCAAATTCATCGTAGGCAAAATCTGACTTCACAGGTAGATAGGATAAATTAGTAGGACAAATGTAGCATCTCGTTTTTTTGGAAAAAGTGAAAGGGGGTGCTGGGAGGAGGGGTGAAAGTGCAAGCCTTTGGGACGCGCTACATGTCGCAAATATTGACAGAGGATTTTCAAACTTGGTAAACACATTCTTAAGGACAAAACGAAGATTAAGTTTTTGAACGGGGTAAATCGGTCGGGAGGTTGGGGGGCTGGGGGGTTTGAAAGTTAAAAACCGAAGAAAGTTACAGAAGAAGGCAACATTTTAGCGTCGGAAAAATCTTAGAAAATTAACAAATTAAAAGAGGAAACTTTTTTGTGCGAAAAGTATTTTGATGCGACCCCCCGTTTAGGAGATAGGGGTAGGAGGTGGTTACCCCCTCAACCATTATATGCCGAGTTACCCCTCAAAAGACTCGTATTGATCAGTAGAATACTACTGACGAGTTTATTTTTCATTCCGACCCCCCCTAAGGGAGAGTGGGGCCCCCACTCCCAAAATCACAGAAACCAAAAATTTTGTCCAATTCAAATCAAACTCGGTAAGCTCATTCTGCAAGATCTTCCAAGTGCCTATGTAAAAAAATGGACGATGCCAGTTAAAGGGTGAAATTATCGGTGTGATGATACGATCTTTTATCATACATTACATGTTTATCGCATTCTCGGTTTCATTGTTACCTTCGCATATTGCATATCGAGAATCGCGTGACTGGAATCTACCTAACACGATCGACCCTGTCGAACGAACTATTTCTACCAGGCTTTAAAACTATTAAATAAAGTACATAGTAAAATGTATAGTACAGTTTTAGTTCTTTAACAGTTGGTCGTTTTACTTTTTATATTATTTTAAAACTACTGCGAATCGCAGTAAACCAGTGCCATTTATTTGCCCTTGTAACTACTTCAGACATAAATATGGTTGTATTAATTGTTTTACACACAAAAAATATATAATGATGATAAAAAAATTATAATGTATAATATGACAATCATATATATCAAACCTGATATTTAGAAACAAAAGAAAGTAATTTTTATTCATGGTTTAATTAAGTGCAGATTTGACAAAAGTTAAAAAATTTTATACCAAAAAATATTTTAGAGGTTTTTGTTATTATTATATATATAAAAAATTCAAACGAATTTTTATAAACATTCCTTTCATAACTTTACATAGTGATGTTTCAGATAACACTACTGTGGCAGTGGCCATACCTCTCTCGCCTCGGCCACAGACATCAACCTCTTCATACATACCCTCCGGGGGTTCTCATGCTTTGTACGTGACCTTGCTCCAGTATCATAGATACTGCGTTTTCGAAGGTCACTCGAGACCTCCCCCTGTCTCTCTTACCGCTCACTTTTCCTATATAAATCTTTTTTATCATTCTTTCATCACTTATTCGTTCGACGTACCCAAACCACCTGAGCACGTTCTTCTTAATTCTCACCGTGACATCTTCGCTAGTATAGTAGATCGCATCTCCACAGCATTCATCTCTCTTACATTCTTCTTCTGTGTTACCCTCGTTTGGCTGCCGTATAACAGCGCCGGTAGCAAAACCGCATTGTGTACAGCCCAACGTACAGCTACGCTGATGCTTCGACGTCTTCCCAATGCAGCCAGAGCACCTTTGATTCTGTTATCGGCAGCAATACGCCTTTCCACATCTATTTCGTATCTTCCATCACTGCTAAACATATTTCCGAAATATACCACTTCATTCAATGTTCTATCTTAACATTCACGTTGATTTTACATTCTGTTCTTTCTTCATTTCTTTCAAATATCAGAACCTTCGTCTTATCTACATTCAAGTTTAGACCATTAATTTCACACCCATCTTTCACTGTGGTGACCAATGCCTGCAAATTGCATTCTGATGATGCAATGAGCACGGCATCATCTGCATATAGCAAGCAATTGACCTTAAGGTCACCTATTTTCACTCCCATGTCACTGTTTTTCACGCCTTGGAGACAACTATTCAAATACAAATTGAACAACCAAGCTGACATAGCGCAACCTTGGTTAACACCCGATTGGATGTCAAACCAGAGCAAAATGCCAACTCCTTCTCGCACACAGGCTGAGTGATCTCTGTAAAGAGACTTTACAGCCTGTAGCAAGGGTCCGCTCACATTGTATCGGGGCAGTATTCTCCATAATTTCTTTCTCACAACCCCATCAAACACCTTTTCCAAATCCACAAAAGCACAGAAATCCTTTTGGTCACCGCTGCAAAACGTATGGTTGCTCTGTTAAGATTTCACCGCTCTTCGAAAGCACCCCTTTTATTCTACAGGTTACCGAACAACCCCGGGAATCATTAACTTCTCGCCAGAAATGCTTCTTGTTTTCCCAGAAGTTGTTCGTCAACCTTTCATCCCTATCTCTTTCAGGTTTTTCACGCTTCACTTTATAAGTGCTTTCGTTTTGTGCTTCTGCAGCTTGTACTCTCTTTTTCTTATCTTTCTTATATTTTTATCCTTGCACGAGGTTTTATAATCCAGCAATGATTTTTTCTTTAACTCCACAGCGTCTTTTACTTCATCATTCCACCATTCATCGCGCTTTTTACTAAAACCTTTTTTCCTTTTACCTTACTTACTTACCTCTGTCGCTACTTTCACCATACTATTCCTAAGCTTTCACCATACCATTTCTAGAATCACAGCTTTCAAGCTTCTTGGAAACCCTTTCTTGATATTCCTCTGTGATCGGTGGATCTTGATGCTTCCAGCTTCTTATGCGATAATTCGACTCCAACCTTGGACAAGTCGTGCGGCTGCGCCAACCTGCAAACAGACCTCTTATTCTAGCAACGACTAGGTAATGGTCCGTTCCCAGATCAGCACCCCTAAACACTCGCGTGTCCATAACTTGGCTTCGAATACGCTGATCTACTAGGAATAAATCAATTATACTTCTTTCTTCTGCTCGCTCCCATGTGTACATGTTAATTTGTTTGTGATCAAAGATCGTGTTTGCCACAAACAAATTTCTCTCCTTACAAAATTCCAAAATAAGTTTTCCAGCCACATTTACTCTCTTATAACCGTACTTGCCTAACATGCTTTCGTAACCACTTCGCGCAGTTCCAACCCATCCATTAATATCTCCACATACTATCAACTTTTCATTGCCTCTGACATTACTTAGAATATCCCTGACACTCTCCCAAAACTCCTCGAGCTCGCTCTCTGGAGCTGAGGATACTGGCGCATTAATAGCCAACAAGAGTATTCTTGTTATCTCCAGCTTAAAGCGAACCCAAAGAAGCCTCGGTTTGATGGCCTTGTATTCTACCATTACATTAACCATTCGAGAGGACAACAACACACCTACAGTTTGGCAACCTCGATACCCTCTGGAACCCCAGCCCAGAAAGCGACCCGGTTGGCAGGCAAATCGGACATATCATTGCCTTTTCGCTTGGTCTCAGACACACAAATAACATCCAGATCTTTGTCATCCATCACATCTAATAATTCATTCATCTTCGGTTCGAGTCGTCCTCTTACATTCCACGTAGCTATTTGTAGCTCCGTCCTCCACCTTCTGCCGTTCGGAACATGGCGTATTGGTTGGCGGTCCCCAACGCCGCATTCGTTCATTTTATTCATCTGAATAGCTACAGGAAAGGAAATATCTATTTATTAGGACTACAGTTACGAAACAGCACTGACTCATTTATGAATGTTAAAATGGAAAGATAACTTTACTGAAAGATAATAATAATGACGTAAAAGTTTTCCTTAATTTTTTGATTAAACACACAATTGAGGGATTTCTGAATCAGATTATCTGTTATAACTGAAAGTGGAACTTGTATAACAATTAAAAATAACCGTTGAAGTTATTAGAATTACGAGTAGTAGTCAAACACGTCACTAAAACGTACAAAAGAATGCTCTTGTGAGGGGTCCTGTGCAATATGTATTAATTTTATTTTGACCCCTGTCACAATTATTATAGCACAGTTATGTTATAAGGAATTGCTAAGTTAAGAAAATATATATTAATCTATGGGACACTTTTTGACCATTTAATCAAAATCTACAATCAAGAATGTCACCAAAGAACTGCTAAAGGAGTGAGACACTTTCTTGAATGCGAATGCAAAATTTTAAAGCTCTAACTCAAATGGCTTAGGAGGAGTAGGCGAACATCGAAACACACTTTTGACCAGTAAGAGCTTCGCTTCGCTCAGCTCAATAATATGTCAAAAAGTTCGTGTTGTATATAATCATATCAAATAATAAACATACAATATAATTTTGTAATTACAGTGAATTAAGATACTACTACTAGTTTGTTGTTTAGACTTCCTTATTAACAAGATGCCTGTTGGATCGTCTGATAACTATAACATGATTATATTTTTAATAAAATTCTTAAGGATTTATATCATTAAGAACTTTATTATAAACTATTATTAGTATGGTTGTCCATACAACAAGCTTCCATAAGCTTGATCCAAAATAACATATGAATTATGTCTGAGAAAAACTGTAAATTGTGTGACCAGAGATTTACATTCATTTGCAAGTATTTCTCGATGGCTTTTTCGGTTTTAGTATTTACATATGTTGTAATTCCAATGCCTGAAAGTCATTTCGAAATTAAAAAACTCTAATAAGTTTAACAAATATACTGTGATTGATGTATCAATAACATTTATAAGGAAATGCAGCTATCTGATATCAATCGATAACTCAAACATCAATATGCGAGTGTAATTTATATAAACAGGCATGGGAATTATTGCGAGTGATGCCGTATAGTAAATGATCTGTTTAAATTTCAGATCTCCAATTTGCGAGTAGCCCCAACCAGAAATTGGATTTTATTCTATTTTTCATAATCATTTGATAGGAACTCCTATATACTGACTCGATTGGGATAGTATAATTAATTCACTGTATCCGAAGCTCCAAAGACCCATTTTTTATCTTTCCTTCCCTAGATTCCCTCACTTCGTTCCTCTTTTCAAAGGTGGTATATACTTTTATTATTTATGTAACTTGGTGTACCGTATATATATATATTTATTATTATTATATTTGTATGCGACTATCTTGTTAACTTGATATGGAATCAAAAACAATATACTCCATTTTATTTATTATAATTAAATATTTTTTTGTATAAGAAATTGTTGGAGCTTTGCTCTGAAACTTAATAAAAACAAGCCTAGAATTTACGGACCAAGTTAAAAAGGCACATAAATTGAATGTTGAATGTTTACTATATGTCCCCTGAGGTCTCAGACATGCTCCTTTCCCTATTAATTGACAACACTGTGGCGTGATTTTGTTGCCATGCAAGGCTTTTTTTGTACTCGAAGAGATTTCTGTTTAGTTGATATAGGAAAATATAATTATATTAAATAATCTTCTAAAAGATCCAACCTATCATAATTACAAATACGATAAAGCTTTTGTTTTTGTTATAAACTTTTAGTTATTCTAGAAATATAAATTTTCTATATTTTCTATAAATTTTTAGTTATTATTAAAGTATTTTTTTTTCACAACCTCGGCAATGTATAATTTTTATCAAATTATTGGAAATAAAAGGTCTTACTAGACGAAAAAAGTCGAAATATTTCTTATTATAAATCCAATTAAAAAACTTAGCTTGGAAAGCTTGACTAGAAATTTAAAAATAACTTAATTTGATTTTGAGACGACAGTCCTTATATTTCTACTTTTGGTCTTTTGTTGGAACCTATTTTGTACATTTTTATGTAAATATTTTATAACATACTATTAATATATGCTGTTAATTTTCATAGTATTTATAATATATTTATACGCGTATATGATATACATCGTATTTATAGTGTGTTTCAAACACTAAAGAATTAGAGAATAATGGAAAAAAATATATATGTTACCATTGATTTTAAAAATAATTAGCTAAATTAAATAAAATGTTTTGTTAACATTATAACAGCAAATTTTAACTTATTTCTTTTAATTTAATCTGTAAACAAAGAATCTTAAACAAATTAACAACATTTAAAAAATTTAAAGCTATATAAACTTTTAATACTTGTGTATATTACGTAACAATGTATACGAATAATATTATGATAGAATTATATTGTATACATATAAATATTACAAATAAAAACTGAAACTTATTTTAAACTATTTGTTATCAAAGCTTAGGTTCAATACCTTTAATTAATACTTATGTTTATTACTAATCTAAACTAAAACTGAATCAATAAATTCTTAAAAATGTACAATAATAACATAATATCTTGTTTATAAATTGCAATTAATCTATAATTGTTGTGTTTCCATAATGTAAATTTTAACGCGGCCCTAAGTTATTTAATTGAACCAAACTAGATTTAAATGATTGAAATATGCTTAGATTTTAGATATTAAATTTTATATCTCAGTAAAATAGTAAATATAAAACGTAAGTGTAACTGAAAATTAAAAAAGGATAAACGTTGAAATTAAAGAATAAATACTAAAAATAAATGTATTATTGTACCGAGACAAATTTAGTGTTGACCACGATATTAATTGTCTTGTTACTGACCTGTTGTCTGTTGGGTTGTATGTCTACCCCAGAAATAATATTAAAATAATTATTTCAAACCGAACATTAATATTGCCTATATTATATTTATAAGTATTGAAGTCAACATAATCAATTTAGCATAAAATATCTTTATTTTGTTCTATAAAATAATAAACAGTAATAATACATAAAAAAACGATTAATTATTTTCAAAATAATATTTAATGAAAAAAATATATTCCTTTTAACATTTTCAATTTCAAATATCTGTATAACATTCTATTCTCAAAGATAAAATATAAATAATATTAAGTGATAACTTTTAGATAATAAACAATATGATAAAAAAAGTATTTTCAAAATGAAAGAAATAAAATCATAATATTCCTACATAGATTATTAACTAAAAACCTGTGGGTTGCCTGGAAGAAATCACTTTAGTGATAAGGTCGCCCTTTGCTGGTATTATTTTTTATCTATTTTTTTTCTGTTTCTTATCTTACATGTATGCAATAAAGTTATTTAAAATAAAAATAAATAAATAAAAACCATTACTATATGTTTAAATAATATAAAATATAATGTACTACTATTGAATTGAATCAATTTTTTTTTATTGACGGAGCATATCGTGTTGTAGAGAGAAAAATTAAAAATTTAAACATGATGTTTATATATTCTGAATAAATTCATTTAAAAACTTATAGTTATTTTTTATTGGTATTTATTTACAAATTCATTACATAATACTTTGCATATCTTTTACTACTAACATCCAATAGAACTAATTATAACATTATATTAATTTCCAACTTTAAGTATTGGAATTAATTAATTCTAACATCTCAACTATTAAGTTATTAGAGCAGCTCGTTAGGTACTAGTTTTGTCTTCTTTAGTTTATTCGGTTAGCTGTCTTAACTTAAGTTAACTGATTTTTTATATTTTTTGATCTTAAGCAAAGTTGTATATTATTCCTTGAACAAAACATTTTCTAATACAATATAATTTCGAAGCATTAAAACTGAACCGATCTAGTCTGATTTAGAAACATCTGCAAAATGGATCTAGTTAGTATATTTTTATAATTAAACTAAACATCCTTATTTAATCTCCGAACAAGCTAATTATTATTAATCTATATAATTATATATATGATATATTTTCTGTTTTTGTAAATAGGCAAAATAAAACTAGAGGAGCGGAATCATCGAAACTATTCCTTTTGGTATGCCAATATTAAACATAATACTGTAATTAATCTTTGTATCAAATGGGAAAGAAATATTTATATATATTTATATTTTTCTGATATTTGAAAGAAATGAAGAAAGAACAGGATGTAAGATCAACGTGAATGATAAGATAATAGAACAAGCGAATGAAGTGGTATATTTGGGAAGTATGTTTAGCAGAGACGGAAGATACGAAATGGATGTGGAAAGGCGTATTGCTGCCGGTAACATAGTCAACGGTGCTTTGACTGCATTGTTGAGACGTCAAAACGTCAGCATAGCTGCACGTTTGGCTATACACAATGCAGTTTTGCTACCGACGCTGTTATACGGCAGCCAAACGAGGGTAACACAGAAGAAGAATTTAAGAAAGATGAATGCTGTGGAAATGCGATATCTTCGCAGAATATGCGGAGTCAGTCTAGGTGATCGAATCCGCAATGAAGAGATCCACAGAATGCCAGGTACTAGCGAAGATGTCACGGTGAGAAAGTAGAAGAACGTGCTCAGGTGGTTTGGGCACGTCGAACGAATGAGTGATGAAAGTAAATGGTAAAAAAGATTTATATAGGAAAAGTGAGCGGTAAGAGAGACAGGGGGAGGCTTCAAGTAATCTTCGAAAACACAGTATCAATATTACTGGATGATGGTCACGTAAAAAGCATGAGGACCCCCCGGAAGGCATGTATGAAGAGTTTGATGTCTGTGGCCGAGGCGAAAGAGGTATGCAGAGACCGTAGCGTTTGGCGCTCCGTCGTCTCTGGCTACCCCGCAAGGGATATGGCGTGAAGCTAAATAATAAATAAATAATATCAAATGGGAGAGAAACTAGTAAGTTTTTTTATTATAGAAGCCAAACTCCGTACATTATGCTCCATCAGTCAACAAAACCATCGACATCGTTACCTAACTTCGTAAGTCTGTTAATTCGTTGGCACTTTAACTAGAATTAAAGAAGAGAGACTTAGCACTAGATCAACTTTATGATAACCTCTTACAACTAACTCCCTGAATACGAATGTTAAGGGTGGTGATATGTATGTATATGAAGATTTGATATTAAAAAGAGATCACCCAGTTTCACTGTTCATCTTTATTTCATCAAGAACTTTTAACATGGCATATATTAAAAGAAGTAATCTAAAATCTTTTATTCACTGCTAGTAAAAGAAATATCTACAAAGAAAGATAAATTAACACTGAAATTATAAGGAATTATACTAATTCAACTTTTAGGGTTGAATAATCCATTGACTATAAAATAATGAACGTATAGATAACTTCTGTAAAAATACTTTTAAATATGCATAATTGCTTATAAGTACTCGTAAGTAAGTGATTATTAATAATTCTATAGTAATTACAGATCCTTATTTTTTAATAAATAGTTTCTCTTTTTTATTTTTTATGTCTTACTGTCTAAAAGGTTATTCAGTTCTAATAAAACATTTACTAATTCTTTTTAAATATTAATAGATGAAAATAGGAAGCCAAAGGAAAAAAAAAATTCTCATATAAAAATAATCATAAAAGTGAAGACTAAAAAATTGCGCGACGACAATCTCGTGTGACCTCAATATCGTTTGACGGTAACTGGTCTGGAATTAATAATATTTAGCAGACTTCTATCAATATTTTTCACTTCTTTGTTTAGAATTTTTATAAAAATCATGTTATATTCTTATAGAAGCTATACAAGTATTCCTGGAATTTTTATTATTATTTTGATATTTATTAGTGAAAAACTTTAAAAATATCAATACCCTAATGATAGTCCTATATTTGCAAACTTAATAATTATACCATAGTATCTAGACTTGTTAACTAAATCCTGAATATTTTAATTAGACTTCATTATTCAGTTTCACACTTCGTAAGCTTCGTTAGTTGACCATTGATTTAAAAGTCATTAATCACTAGATAGACAAGAGGTCCTAATAGTGAGTCTATCTACCCTTGAAAGAAAAGGTTTAGTCTAAAAACTACAATATATTTCAAAATCATTAATAATAGTTCGTTCGACAGGGTCGATCTTGTTAGGTGGATTCCCGTCACGCGTCTTTTAATTTGTTAATTTTATAAGATTTTTCCGACGCTAAAATTTTGCCTTCTTCTGTGACTTTTTTTCGGTTTTTAACATCTATGGAATCTACCTAAAATGCAAGAGAATACAAAATGTTCCAGCTTTAATAAAGTCTTTATACATCCTACAATAGAAACTGACGAATATTATTTAAGATTTGTCACTTTCTTTAAACTATTTCTATTGTGATACTAATCTAAAGAAGATAACCTTAAAGCTTAAAGAAATTCTGTGTTATGTATTCTTTTTTCATTTGTCAAAATATTGATGAATTAAGTGAATAATTGTAACAATTATTGTAAATGTATTCATTATGGATGTAAGAAGTAGTATAGAAAATTGAGGATATGCTTATATACCAATTTACTCAATTTTCTTAAATTTTCACAAGATAAAATTGGCAATGCCACGTGGCATTGCATAATTTCTTATGTCCATTTATCGATTATTCTCTCCTAATTCAATATTTTATATTTATATAACAATAATATTTTTATAGCGACATACGTATTATATGGTTTATAATATATTGAAATCATTTTATGCAAGACCGTCTTGGATTGCGTATACAAGCATATAAACTCGCAAGTAGAAACAGTTAATAAAGATACCGTTCATCTTAATTGTTGTCGTGAAAACTTTTAACGTTTATCCTACATCTTATAAAGTCAACGTTAATTGGCTAGAAACACAGATAATACTTATTACATGAGTTTAATTAATATATTTCGAACTTGGATTGGTTAAACATATATATGTGTTATTATTTAAAAAAGATATTCATTTGTTACAAATTTATATTCAAATTTACATTCGTAGTAGATGTATTCAAATGCCGTTGATCTATTTATCAACCTTCATGTTCTTAGTTTTTGAGCATCAAAAGGCAAAATATTTATATTACGTTTCGAGAATACGGGAAAACCATCAAAGAAACAAAACCTCTTACCGCTTTCTTTCACCTTGATTCTTACACTCGAAATGCAATCTATTGTTCAAAATTTTAATTATTGCTTTTATGTGTTATTACTTTATAACTTCACGGAATATGATTTTTTTTTCACACGAACAGTGATTTAATAATAGTAGGTATTATAAACTTAATGTCTCGATTTTTTTATGTATGGTAATTAAGCCTTCGTCCATTGTTTAATATCTTAACAATAACCACAATAGTTAAAATTATTTTTAGTAAATTGGGAAAGTTAAAAAAAAATGCTCAGATACATTCCTGTGGACTGATTTTTTTACTCCTCTTACAATTGCATGAATGTATTGCTTTATGACATCCGTCGTGTTTTCGCTGGTACGAGTAACGAAATATATTTTTACAAATTTCGAAACACCCTTTTTTTTGTATTGCAAATTATGACTTTCTAAAGACTAAGTGTATTAACAAACCAAAAAATATATATATATATATTAAAATAATATTGAAATATGTTACGTAGGATTTAATTTTAATAATTTCAAAGCATCGAACAACTATTAAAAATAGTGTCATGAAAATGCAAAATACAGTTGATTCGACACTTAATTTGTTAATTGACTAGTTGTCACTTTATAACGCCCTCGCATATACTCGTAAATAGAATTTTGCGTATATATTAAAATTTAAATATGTAATGAATCATTAAACTATTATCCTTTATGGTTAAATTTATTTTTAGTATTCATATTAGGATAAATAATATGCCATTGTGTTCTAAAAAGAAAGGGATGAATTTTAATTTAATTGAATTATTCAAATGATATAAAACTGTAATGGAGACGAAGCTTCTTAGCATTCCATGGATTCACCGTGCGGGTGCCGGGCCCATCGCGTTGCAGGAAAAGGAGCGCAAACAATGCCTGGGACTTGCGACCCAGGTGTAGGTTTAAGGGGCCCCTTTAGTATGCGCATACACGCTCACCTTCACTGTTCACGCTCCTCTCCCTACCTAACCAAATATCGTAAGAACCTACTAAAGCTACCTTTGAAATACGTTCCAGAAATGAACTGATGATCGTTCTAGAAAGGCCGAAATCCTTAAATAAATTGTAGAGATTTTGCTGTTATACCTCTCGCTCCTACTTCTACAGCGTACAAATTAACTATAAATTTATTCCTGATCAGTTCGTTACATAGTTCGTAATACTTGTTAAGCTTAAATGTATGATCTTTGGGTATGTTTGTTTCCCAGGGTACAGTAAGCTCCACAAGTATAACGCGCCTTAGTTGTTTTGAATACAGGAATAAGTCCGGCCTAGATGACGAAACACAAACATCCCCGGGGATTTTGTATTGCCTTTCATACGTGTCCATCATGAGAGTCCAATCAGGAGATGCGTCCTGCCTTTACGAACTCTACTGATTTTTTGGTGGTTGTTATACCCCTCTGCGCTCTTGCTACAGAAAGACTAACCGCTTCTCATATGATTTCTAATACTTTATCGTGGCGACACGAGTATTTACCTATTTAATAGTACCCTACACCCTACTAGCAAGTGTTTCGCGGTTCCTACTGCCTCCCCGCAGATGTTGCAAGATTTTTCGGTGGCTTTGCCCCATCTTACTCAGTTACTTTGATCTGGGAGAGTCATTTGGAATGCATTAAGATAAAATTTTAATAATGCTGGGGACCAATCATGAAGCAGGGTGCGCCATCTCAAAGCTAGCGGAATACAAAAATCTCCTATGGTCACCCATTCATTTTGCAATTCTAGGCTCATCGCGTGCAACCTGCTTTATTTGTTTGAGCACCTATCATAGATTGTTTATAGAATTGAAGTCGTGACTCTAGTTCTGCGGCAATTTTATCTTTTGGGAGAGACGTTATAGTATCATCATTCGATTCATATGTCTTTTGGTCACTCTTAGGTGTTTATAGAGTTCCGATGGTTTCTTTAATTTTAACCCAAAATTGTGTCGGTCTCTAAATAAGGTAGAAGAGTCCGCTGGATGCGCTAACCCGAGCCATGACTTCAATGTCCTTATGACGCTTGCATCTAACTTCAACAAAAGGGTCTTATTGATATCGTAAACGAGGAAAGGTCAATTTCGACGTGATGTTAAGTAATTATCGTATATCCAAGTCTTTTTGATGTTACTTATTGGTTGATTGTCTACCTTTTTCAGATCATTCAAAAAGCTATCGACTATTATATCTAACGATGAAGTGCGCCCTTGGTAATCGATTTTTTTGCCTAAGAATTCGAACGGAGCTGCGTCGGTAATTGTAGTGACGCACTTACCGCCTATTATAAGACCCAGATCGTAAGAAGTATATCTGGTGTTCCACCTACCCAGACATAGACTGTAGCATTTATTTGGTTTTATCCTCAATCCGTCCGTCCAAACACAGAAATCCTCCACAACATTTAAAAGTAGCTGACATTGTTTTGGATTACGTGTCAGTATCGCGAGATCGTCTGCGAATGCTAGTATGGATTCTGTATATTTATTGTTAAACTTGAACCGATAACCCTATTTCTTTTCGTTTTTAATTAATTTATCTATTAAAATATTGATTACTATGTTAAATATTATTGGAGAAATACAACAGCCTTGAAATAAACCAATGTTGTAATTTAAGGGTTTGGAATGATTTTCATTTGTGATTATGGAAAATTTTAATTTTGAATAATATGATGCAATCATGTTACTGACTAACGTTGGAAAGTTATACCACCTTAGCGCGAACATCATCAGTTCATGTCGTACCGACCCGAAAGCGTTTTCTAAGTCTATATACCGATATCAACATACCGTTATTTGTCTTTCACCAGTTCTGGCATCTTTAAGGCTTTCCGATAGTAACGTGTTATGTTCGAGGCATCCAGAAATGCCAGGCAAAAACCCTTTTTGGTGATTAGGCCCGCAATATTTGTTATTTATCATTTTCGTTTGTAAAAAGGAAAAAAATATTTTTGATATTGTGTTTGTAAGAGCTATCGGTCTAGTGTCCCTAGGATCCGAGACATTGTCACGTTTGGGAATGAGGACAAAAAGAGCATTTCCGAATGTTACCGGTGTTTGTCCTCTTGACCAGATTTTACCGAATATATTTAATAGATGTTTATGAACCGACGGACATTTTTTATAAACTATATAAGGGATACCATCCGGACCTGGTGCTGACTTAGATGGTTTCTTTTTAATTATTTTATTGATTTCCTCCAAAGTTGGAGGGTTGGCATGAAAATCTATGGAAGGAAACGAAAACCTGAGAGTTTCGTTCGTTGGGATCCCCATACAGCCTTTGATTTTTTGGCACTTCGTATGTGCTTTTATAATAATCAAAAATTTGCTCGTTGGTCAAGAGAAGCTTACCTTTTTCGTCTTTGAAAATGTTTTTGGAGTACTTAAAAGGATTTTTGTCAAAGTCTACTTCGTGTTTTGCCCGGTCAAAGCTATCACGGTTTTTTGTTATTTGTTGTGATATGCCTTGTATTAATTTAAGAATTGACCTTAATGCCCTAGACAGTTGGTGACTAAGTTGGTTGTCGCCCATGGCTTTGGCCCTACGAAGTTTCTTTATGAGGTCTCTTTTTTTCCTTCTCATTTTCAATTTAAAACTGTTTTCTTTAAACTTGTGAGCATAACGATTCGAAGGTGGATAGTGCTCATTGAAGTAATCAAAAATAGTGTTTTGTAGTGTCTCTACTTGCGCGTCGAGTACCTGGTTTGAGCCCGGATGCTCTAACAGGTCCGCTATATTTTGGTCGTGTTATAACCTTTTAAGTTTGACGTAAATATAAGGAAGAACAAGATGATCAATAAAATATTCATACATACATATCATATTATATGAAGAGTGATTTTTTTTATTACAAAAAATATCTTAGTACTCTTAATGACGTCTAATCTTTATACCTGTCAAAAAAACTTCGAAAAGCAGTGAAGCGAACTATGTTAGCCTTATATATGTGATGAAAGGAAAGAGATATTCCATCAAAATAAAACATTAAACACATTGTCATTCAGAATAACGTTGATGAATTCCTTCATTACAATATTATAAATTAGCCATGAATTGCCGCAATGGTCGAGTAACAAACAGTTTTTAATATTACTATTTATATATTAATGTAATGAGTAATCCTATGAGTTTCCATTATATCATTTTTAGTTAATATTTTCTCCTTTTTTTTACTGTTTTTTGTAAGATATATTTATTTATCGTTTATTTTATCTAGAGTACTTGTAAAATGGAAATTTGTTTAATTTATTATTTTTAACCTGCATAATTAATCTAATAACAATAGCAGTATATCGTGATCTTTTATCAGCCAACCCAGTTAACACACTGTTCAACAATTCACAACATTTTTTTTTCTATTTTTTATAATTAGGGACCGTACAAGTATCTTTTATTTTTATTATTTATGTAGCATTGATATCATTCCTAAACTAAACTACAAATATACCTTAGTAAAAAAAACTATTGTGAGATTCGATCTTTTAGGAGTGTAGTTCTAATTCTTAATTAATATCTCAATGTTTGTTCTAGTATTATCCAGCTTCAAAGCGGGGCATTCGCCAAAATTCGTTTTTGTGAGTTGTTGTCATCACAGTTGCAAAGAAAAAAACATGCGTGCGTACAAAGTACACATGTCAGAAGTGAAACTTCTTTGGCGAACTAATTTATAAATCTTGTTTATATTTATACAAATCTAAAACTTTAAATTTCCAACATTAAGAGGAAGGGAAAAAGGAAGATAGGTTAGGAATTTAATTGTCATTAAAATAAAATTAACTAGTAAACGAATACACAACCAATAGTAATACGACGTTCGCTCTGTCTCATTTTTTCTCTCAATCTTTCTCACTCGCTTGCTCCCTACTTTCACTCCACGGCTAGTTGCTCATGCTACGTTCGCCCTGTCTTACTCTCTCTCAATCGGTCTCGATCACTCTCTCTCTCTTTTCCGACACTTCCGTTGCATACCGGCGTGACGTTTCATCTGTAAAAATTTTACCCTCATGCGCCTAAAGAAGTTTCACTTCAATAAATTTTAAAATATAAGTTCCCTAGAACAATAATTTATAACATTTTTTATCTTAGTTTATAATATTACTTATGAAAGATATTATACGATTTATTTTATACAGCAGTAAATATTTTACACAGTTGTGAACAGTACTGAAAGAACTAGACATTTATATTTCGTAGATAATAGGAATAAATAAAAATAGTACAAAACAATAATTAATATAACAAAAATGATTTTTTCTTACATCTTTAAAGAGTCGTGCTTTTTATTTAATTCATATCTATATATAATCAAATACATCAATATAATTTAATCAAACATCCAAAAACGCACATACACATGCATGTTTATTTTCAATTTAACTTCAATGTGCTCTTAAAGAAGTACGTCCTTTTATATATACGGGGCTTGTTTATGTCATCTATTTAATATAAATATTTTAGATAGTTCTCTTGATGGAATTGAATACTGACTCTAGAAGTAAATTAGTAATATAATATTTTTTAACTTTTTTCGTATATACTTTCTTTTCGTTTTAATTTAATTTCTATATTAGAGTATTTTGATTAAGATATTACTGTCTCAATGATATTTATAAAGCAGGTTTGACTCTGGAAAAGGAAAGCATTAACAAAGCAGACACACTAGTTTGATTTCAAGGATCCTTGAATTAATTATGGAAGGCGATTAATGATTCCACAGTTTTTTCATTATTTTGTTTCTTATAAAGAAGATAGGGATAGGGTTTACAGCAACGCATATAGGTAATATAAAAAACTCCACAATAAACAAAAAAAATATGATGAATATAATAAATATTCAAAGAAGAATTATTCAGTTAACATATTTGCAGTCTCCCAATAATTTATAAACACATTCCAGGGTCTCTTTAAGAAATTAACAAATTGGGAAATATATTACTTTGTTTAGTGATATCCTGTATAGTGTTTCGAATTTTCAAACAAAACGCGGGTAAATTTTGTCGAACTATTATCATATGTTATTGCCATAATTATATATTGTTTAATTAGTAACGTTACTACGTCATGTAACTGAAAAAAAAAATTATTAAAGCCATCTTAATGTAATTAACAATTATTAGCTTTATGTGAGGTTTAAAAATATATTCAATCTAAGCATATTTTACTAAATTTTTCTAATATTTAGATGTATTTTAAATGATAAAAAACAATGAATAAAGTGTAATCTAAATCAAATAAATACAGTTGTATCCCTATCATAAACTTTCCATGTAAAAATATCTTTTATAATTCTATATCTAATTATAGTAAACATAAATAAATAAATATATGTGGTAGAGACTAGCTGTAGTTCAGATTGCTGCTCGTATTGGGCTGGCGGTGTATTGGTATTTGTGTTCGTAAGGGAGGATATCTGCTACCGTCACCTTCAGATTTTTGAAGGTCGGGACTTGTCCGTACTCTGGCTGCGCGTGGACATGGACAATCACGTCAGAGTCTACGCGTGCCTCTACAGGTCCCATAGTGGTAATGCAGAAACAGATCAACTGTTGGGCCACGTTCAAGCGAAGATTGATGACCTGCTTTCACAGACTCCCTCCGCTGAAGTCAAGTGAGCAGATTGGGATGGAATGCCGTTCATTTTTGTATCCTACTTATGGGGGCCGATTTGTTTCCCTTCCGATGATCCTAGTGACTGCGTTACGGCTGCAGCTGATGTGATACTACAGGGCATGGAACTATTTGTACCAAGCACTGTGGTACCACTTGGTGGCAGATCACGACCTTGGTTTAATGCATCTGTCAGGGCTGCAGCAGCTGCCAAACGACAGGCTTATCAAGCTTGGGCCAATGCGTTAGTCACTAAGGATCTGAACCTTAGAGTTCTGAAGAGGAAATACAACCGTGCCTCCAGACTCTTCAAACGGCAAATCGCTAGAGCAAACTTCAAGCATACCTCCAAAATTGGGGATCAGCTGTCAAAGTACCCGCCTAGCACGCGCAAATTCTGGGACCTTTCAAAGGTCACTCTGGGCAACTTTAGCCAGCCGTCCCTATCGCCGTTGTACATAGGGAATGACTCTCTGGCCCACACGGCAAAAGAGAAAGCCTATCTCTTGGGCACTCTTCGCCTCCTTGAACGACCAAGGGAAGACACTGCCTATCATCCCGAGGTGTCACAGCTCAATGCCGGAAATAGTTTTTCGACAAAAAATTAGTAGGCCGGATGGCATTTCTCCATTGGTGCTACGAACGTGTGCCCCTGAGTTGACTCCAGGGGTAACGCGTCTATTTCGGCACTTCCACCTTAAAGGCGTAGTCCCGGTCTCATGGTAGTGTGCCCTTGTCCATCCGATCCCTAAAAACGGTGATAGCTCGGACCCAGCTAACTGCAGACCTATCGCCATTACCTCCCTTCTCTCCAAAATAATGGAGATGATTATCAACCAACAGATCCTAACTTACTTCGAGAATCATCAATTGATCAATGACCGGCAGTGTGGCTTTCGCCATGCTCGATCGGCTGATTTGTTGGATATTCCCAACATACATTGTTATGCGGATGACAGCACTGGGGCTGCGGTACATTCCGGTCGTGCAGGTCTCTCTCGAGAAAACGTCGATGAGTGCCGAAAGAAACTTGTGTCTTAATTAAAGACCTTCCTAGGGATGGTCTCTGAGTGGTGTGAACTGAACCACGTTCAGTTCAATCCCCTAAAGACACAGGTTTGCGCGTTTACCACTAAGAAAACCCCATTTGTCGTATCACCGCTCTTTGAGAGCACTCCTCTTATTGCCTCGCCAAGTATCAGAACACTGGGTCTCGATATTTCGAGCGATTGTCAGTTTCGTGGTCACCTGGAGAGCAAGGCCAAGATGGCCTCGATGAAATTGGGAATGATCAATAAAGCGGGGGTGTATTTCAAACCTGGCCAGAGACTTGAGCTCTGTAAGGCACAGGTCCGGCCACACTTGGAGTACTGTTCTCATCTCTGGTCCGGGTCACCCCAATATCAGCTTCTACCATTTGACCGCGTACAGAGGAGAGCCGTTAAGATTGTCGGGGACCCAGTGCTCTGCGATCGGCTGGACTCTTTGGCATTGCGTAGAGACGTGGCATATTCGTGCGTCTTCTTCCACATCTACAACTGAGAGTGGATACCAGCTGGATGCGTGGCGATCTTCCACTGTGCGGTTTTCAAGGACTTTTTACCACGTACCACACGAATTTGGAACGAACTTCCTTCGGCGGTATTTCCAGATCAATACGACATGTGTACCTTCAAAAAATGCATATACTCCTAACTCCAAGGCCGGCAACGCTCTTGTGAATCCTCGGATGTTGCAGGAGTTCATAGGCGGCGGTGATCACGTATCAACGGTGACTCGCAAGCTCGTTTGCCCTCTTAACATAAAAAAATATATATAAAATATAAAATACAGCTCTAATCTAATTTAAACGCTCAAATTTAAATTAGAAACGCTTGACTGAATATTGTTGAATGATAATATGAAAAACATGTGTCTCTTATGCAACTCGAAAATAAAGTACTCACTGTAAGAATTTATTTAAATGCATGAGATATTTACAAAAAGTTATAAAGAAAAAAGGGAGTAATCTTAACAAAATAAACCTTTAAGATGTTATCGTCAATACAAGGGTCAATGTTGACCTCTTATCTGTCTTTTCACATATTTATTAGAAGTATGATTCGTATCTTTCCGTTGACTAATGTAGGTGAATCCTCTGAAACCGTAGTAAATAAAGATGGATCGATATACGACTATCTATTTTCTATTTTAGGTTAAGCTCAAAATCAGTAAAATTATATAATTGTGACATGAAAGAGATTAAATTAGATTTCAACTTAAGTGGCTCTTTAAGCTATTGCTTTTAATTTAATTATTTCTGTAACTTTTAATGTACAGTATTCAATGGAGCGTAAAAATATTGATACATTATTACCATATATTACTGTTGATTTATATTTTTTTTTTATATTGTAACAGCAAAAAAATCTAGGGGTTTGTAATATTTAAACCAATATACTCGTATTTTAACCAACTCCTTAATGCATTCGTATTGTAGGTCTTTAATACCAAACATTTTAGACATCAGAAAAAGTATTGGCAGGCATTTTAGTATTTTTACTGATGTTCAGAAGGTCTATACATCGACGATTTTTACTTTCAATGTTATTTTGAAAATAAAGATAATCTTGCTTCAAAATCTGTGTTAGAACTGAATAGGTCAAGATAGTCCTTAATATTATGAAAATTATTGCATTCTATAAGGCCCAGGTATGTAATTTCACTTGTGTTTTCATTTGTGTGCTAGTGCTCACTAAAATGAACCACTGACGAATCTATATTTACTATTTAATAAGAGCCTAAAAAGAATCCAAAAAAAAAACATTGGAGACTGTCCGACTCTGATCATGGGAAAGTCTCAGCATGGTTGTAGCGATATATAACCATCAGTGTACGCTCCATCGCAAGTTTAGATTTCAAACTCACGTAGCTTATAAACACTTTAAAGACTAGTATTAACTTATATAAAGATAAATATTTTATTTTAAGTTGAACAATAGGCAACCTTTAATATATTTTTTAGTTTATATTAAAAAAAAATATACATAGGTTATTTACTTTTTCTAAGTAGATAACTTTTTAATTTTATCTCTTTGAATTTTACCATTAATGATCTTATCTTCAAATTTATAAGTGACAAGTAAATTATTTAATCAGAAGCTATTTATTAAGCAAATATGCCAATCAACAACTTGGTTAACAATAATTATTATAGAATTTAAGAAACTATAAACCTTCACTTTTGTTACTAAAATCTTTCATGCAGATGTCTGATAAAGTTTACACAAAGGAGAAATTGTCAGCAAATCAGACTTAGATAAAATGATTAATGAGTATTGTCAATATTAATTCCCCCATGACAAGAAAATTACCTTGTAGTAAAAAGTATGTTACTAGTATGAGTAAGGAGTATGGTAACAGATAAGTGTTATAAAATATTTATTTACTTTTTTGAAAATCTAAGTGTAGCTAATAGTTCAAAAATGCATAACATATACTTAGGTAGTTACTGATTTTTTTTAATAAATTGTATTTTCTCCGTTAAAAACAGGAAATAACATTCCTTTGTTATATTTTCAATTATTCGGTCTTTTTATTCTAATAGTAAATATGATTGTAATAATACGTGCATATGAAATCAATTAAACTCCGTATTTACGTTAAAAACAAAAAAAACTAAATACAGTATATGCCTGTACATAGCATATATGTAAACAGCAACTGCATACAACATGCAAACATTATGTATTCATTTCGCTATTTTAACAAAGCTATTACGTATACACGAGGTATACAACATTTGTGTTTAAAATTTTTAAACCCCATTGCAGCAGTTTACCTTTAGTTTATAGTCAAAACTGTGAAATGCACTTTATGTGGTCACTATAAACTGTCGAATTGAAATGCATAAAATAATAATTCTGAATTCACTACATTAAAACCTTTATATTATGTGTTCTCAATGGCCTGCAAAGGCAAGTTGAATTTTTAAGGAAACGAAATGGATCGCCAAGAGATCTACCGTAGAAGAAAAATGCTTCTTTTGCATGGTGTTGCCAAGGTAAAGGTCGAAGGTCAAGAATTTATCAGTACAAGTACACACCGAACCGACTGAGCCGACCGACCCATTTGAACTTGCAAATGCTTTTTTTCTGGAGTAAACATTAACCATTCTCATCATAAGCGATGGCCGGCCTAGTGGCCGGCTATCCGAGAATAAACCTCGGCCTATCATGATTGACCTTACAGGTGTATCTATCCGAAATAGAATTTAGTTTACAAAAAACAAATTAAAAGACATGTTTTTCTTGAAGCTTGAAACGGAACGGCGTTAATAAATTCTGGACTTAAGAAGAGTGCATTTATGTTATTTCTGCGGACAAATCTCACCATCCAATAGCATGTCTTGCCGACCTTTATAGTCTTGCTATACCTAACTAAATATCTTCTGATCATTTTTCTATGATCACTGAGAGTAAAAATTCTTTTACAGTTGATGTATAGTCGTAAAGAAGCAGTAACTATTAATTGAATAATTTACTCAGTTTATATATATTTTATTATTTTCTTGTTTGTTTTGACGTTTGGCAAATGTTAATTATCAATTTTGTGAAATGTTTAGTAGTGTAATATTTTAATTCAATAGATAATATTGTTCCTTAGATTTTTATTATCATTAATTCTATATTTATTATTACTTCGGTCGCTAGAGCAGTTCTGCAATACAGAGATTCTATAAACAGAGGGTACATGTATATATATTTTTTGTAAATTACAACTAATAACTAGTAGGTAGCGATATAATAAATCATTGTGTATCATTGCATTACAAAGTTATAAGTTTTTGAAGAGTGAAAAATGACTGAGTGGTCGAAAGATGAGCTACGCGTAATTATTCACTACAATTTTATAAGTATACTATAGATAAAATCTTTAAATAAATAAAAATTGTACTCCAAGAAAATTGTTCTCATTTTATAACTGTTTACTGGTGGTATCGTAAATTTGAACGCAGTAACTTCAGTCTTAGTAATGTTTAAAGATCCGGTCGTTCTGTAGAAGTAAATGCCTTTAAAAATTTATAGAAATTCAAGTCATTAAGGTAGACCGTCATATTAACTACAGACAGATAGAGGAGGTCATTTGTATAGAAACTCAAGAATGGACGCTAGGCATTTTCAACACGACAACCTGCGTATCATGCTCAGATGATCGTTGAATTTTTAAAGAACAGTGGTTCTAATTACTTAGTATACAAGAATGGAGTATTTTCTTTGCACTTAACATCATTTCTTCATAAAATCTCCTGTTATAATTATAGGTAGTCAAAATTTTATATCAAGAATATACTGCTCTTGTCTTTAAAAAGTTTATTTATGCTATGCTGACGTGTGTTATCAAAATTTAATTAAAACATATAAATAAACTTAAGAAACTAAACCTTTGTATAAGATTCATATTTGGATCGATTCGTAAGATGATAATATTTCGTAAACAACTCAAGTTGCATCCCATTTTCCTTCATGTGAATGCTTATATTCTCAACCTTTTTTAAAGTACACTATTTCATTGTTCTACTCCTCCGTACGTAAAACAACAATTTCCATTCTTAACTAATTCTCATTCTTTTTCCTTACGTTCTGATAATAATTTCCCTTTAAAAATTCCTTCTCATTACTCCATTTTACACAAATTCTTTTTTTGTAAAAGCTTATCGTGTATAAAATTCCCTTCAATTAGTCGAAAAATAACAATTTGTGACGCTGCAAAATTTTATATAATATAATCAATGATATCTACAATAATAAAACTGCAAGGGAAACGACTTTTTATTAATCAAAAATATATTCCAAACGAAATATTTAAAACCAAAATTCAATTCGTTAAATACAAATAGACGATCAAATAATAACAATTTGATGAATAAAATTATGCAATTCATGTTTCTATTTAATTTAGATACATATAATATTTATCAAACTTTAATTTAAACCAGGAGTGATTGAGAAATTAAAGATAAGTCAAATTAATAACTATTTGTTTCTTCATAGGAGTATTTGGTATTTTATGTAAACATTTCTTTATTAACTGTAAAATAAATTTGTGGGTTTTTATATTTAACTAGAAATAATTTCAGCTTGCGTTTTAATAAAAATAAATATTCAGAGTTGCAATTTAAACGCTTCTTCAAAATTATATAAAAGTAGGCTAAAGTCAAAATATTTTGCTAGGCAAATTGTAAAACTCGCGTCCCAGTTACGTGTAACCGTATTCACAACAGACCAAGCCTTTGAAACGTTACAAAGCTTTTCATTTGAAACAATGAGGGTGTTGTTGCTATACAAATGTGTAAGTATTATTTTAATATCAATGGGAATTTTGAAACAGGTGTACTTATAATACAGCAAAATGGGAGTACCTTTTAATAAAATTTAGGAAAGAGTTGCTAGACACATAGTGTATAGAAAGATTTATTTAAAATCTATATAAAACTTTACTGTATAAGATATTACTGGTGTTGCGATAGATTGAAGAAAGCAGCCAACAGCGAATGTCGGTCTTCCTCATCTGATCTATGACGTCACTATTACGTTATCGTCTGCAAAGGTTATAAATATAGGTGTCGAGCGCGGGGACGGTGAGTTTCATTCTGCGGCTTTCGTGCGGTGTAGACGTGTCTCGCGCTCTAACATCGTAAGCGACTTGCAATGTTTCAATTGCAATATTTATATAAAATGTTGTTTTGAGGTAAAATATACTTGAAGCTTGAACTGTTCTTTTCAGAACAAATAGCACGGCAGTTACAAAATGATACGAAAATATTTAAATATAACACGAGCGCTTTGCCTTCTCTTACTAAATAATTATGATAAAATCTAATTTGATCATTTGATCATTAAAAATTGCTTTAAAGGTATCAATTTAAACGTTTATATTAACATTGTTTAACGTAATAAATATTAAAGTACTGAGAAATAGTTAGAAGTAAGTAATTTTCGGTCCTGATTTATCATTATCTAGCCATTTCCACTGCTGTTCCATTTTCTTTTCATTTGTGTTGTTAACTATTGTGGAACTTCAATTCTATACCACAATATAAAAAATGTAAATTTTTTTTTTTTTTGCTGAGTGAGATTCGTTTCACAAATAAAGTATAAACAATAAACAATATTATTACAGGGTTTTTCGTCGATAGTTTAGAATGATAAGACTTTTTTATAAGACCTCTCTCTCTTATTAGATTAAGTATGACGTAACGCTTACCTTAATTTTTAATCATTGAAACATTTATTGGATGTCCTTTATATCATTTATAAATTATAGTATCAGCTTAACAATATTGAATAAAATGTGAATTAAAGATACTAAGAAGCAATATAAAACCGCAAAGAAAGTTGAATTTCTGTGGTTAAAAACACAATAGTGCACCTTTTTTTCATTACCTTATTTAACAAAGAAGGTCCTGGTTAATATGGCCGTTGAAAAGTTTTTTATGCCTCCAATATATAAAACTTATACTCTATAAGTTTTCCAGTAGTTTTGCAGCTGAAATTGCAAAATGCACTTTATCTGCACAGAGAAAAGTAATGAATAAGTAGATGTTTATAATTTTTTAACTTAATTTTTTATGAACAGATTAGCAACGAGTATGTGATTCGGTTGTATTAGAAACATGTTTCTGGTGGTACAATTCGTATAAAAATAGTAATAACGTGATTGAAAGTAAAATAAATTAAGGTAGATTGCGAGTCTACTATCAAAGAAAATCATCAGTGCTGTTTGCTCCCGTTTTAAATAGTTAAGCGCAGTGTTGTCAGTCTATTTCATTGAAAACAAACAATAAAAATGGGTTTAAGCTATGAACATTACATTTTTAATCAATTTACTATTATTTTAGAGTTTTTAACAGTTCTCATTAACTTGACTCAAAACTGAAGCTTGTTTAAAGTGTAGTTGACCGGAATAGATGTAAACTTTTTAGTCTCGCTATCAATACCTACATTAGAATGCGGCATTTATGTAAGGAAAAGTTAATTTATCTTTATTCAAATTAAAAACGTAATGAAAAATATATGAAAAAGATAACAACCTAAAAAGCAACCGAAAAATAAGTTTTATTTTATAAATGTAGATAAAAAATCATCATCACGACAAGGTACAAACAAACAAAGTTAAATATTTTAATGAAAACCTCATAGTTTAAACATTCTTATTATTTCAAATGAAGAGCTTTATAATGTTCTAAAGGCTTGTAAAAACTAATTAATGCTTATAATATTCATTCAATTACTTTTATTATTAGTTTTTAAATAAAGTATAACGTAACTAGAGGCGCGAACCGGACTTCAATTTTGACTCGCTGCGCTTGCAAAATCTCGGTAGAGTTAGGTGAATAGAGCGCAGCGAGTAACCTATCTTCAATTCAGCGTTCAAAGTTGAAACCGACAGGAAAAAAATATAGAATAATCACATATCACATAGCAAATTTTTTTACATTTAAGTCTATAGGACTGTAATTTTTTGGTAATTATTCCTCAACGACATGAGATTTTTTATTTTTTTTGTTATAAACCATCGCAATAACCTACAGCTATAAAAGTGCAAAATTTTAAAGCCGGTAAAGCCGTTTTAATGCCAACCCCGAACATGGGATGCAAAAAATCTCAAATAGAGCGCTCCGCTCGCTTCGCTCAAAAAACTAAAATTGGCAATAAAACACGAACAGAAATATGAACCCGCCAAAGACGGTTTCGTCGCTTAAAGCACAGACAACCTTTGCAGATGATAAAGAATAAGAGAGACACAAGTTTTGAAATATTAAGTTGCACATTTATTGTATGAATCAATCTTTTAAAGGAACGCTACAATTAAAATATGTTTGGTATATAATGTCAGAAACATACAGCTAGCATTCTTGTCACTAAATATTTGACTCCAATGATAATAGAAATATACAGGTGTTTATCGTATTTATTTAATACTTAAAAAATCATATAAATAACCATATCTATGTTAGTATATTCAGATATAAAAGAAGTTACTAAAAAAAATAAAATAATCTATTTCACTCAAATAAAAAGTGTAAAAAAAAAGTAAAATTAAATACTAAATATAATAAATTACATACCATATGAAATAGGACAATAATACATACCAGATGTGATTCGAACAAACGGTCTCATTATATATGCTACGTAATGATAGTAGTAGGCAATATTATTTAGCGTAGCCAACTCTAAATTTAAACAATTATTATACTTTCAATAAAGGTTAAAATATATTGATTTATTAATAGCATTTAAATATAAATTCAGTTAACTCACAACAGTCGATAATTCATACATCCATATGTGAGTATAGTGCAAATAAATAAACAAGAGAATTCTTAAATCTTTTAATTATATTTCTTACGTTATTGGGTATAAAGTGTTTTACTTGTAGAAACGCTTGGACGAATAAGGTAAACCAGCGGGAATTGACACATTTGATAAAATATTTCCTATTATATTTGCCACAAATTACAAAAGTGTATAAACTTGTTTCACCCTTGAGAAACCTTTTCTAGAACTTTTAAAACTAACTTAAATTGATGTAGGAACTTCATTCCTTACATTTCTTCATTTGCTCTCTCGTTAGAACTTTTCTTGCGCTTATTTATGTAATTATTTTATAAAATGCTGTTATTTGTAGTATAGTTCTATATTTATAGCATATTTATCAGTTAGAACAATAGGGCAATAAGAAAGAGTATTACCAAATCGATCACTTATTTGATTATAATAATATATTACATTACAAAATAAAAAATATTACTTATATTATTAAAATAAAATTGAAAAATAATAAGCATTTAGTAATTCTGTTTAGTGTTACAAGACAAACGAATAATATTATTTATATATTTTGTTTAAATGTTTTAAATTTATTAAATTAACTAGCAGACCCGGTCACGCGTTGCTGTGACTATTGTTTTTGATATATTACATTGTAGTAAACTATTTAAGGGGTAACGTTCAGAGTACTTCTGTCATGAAAATCATAATGTTCTCTTACAGTCGATATTAAGAAAAAATAGAAACAAAATTTTTTTTTTTAATTTAATCCAAATTTATAACACTATTTGTAAATTACAAAGTTTTTAGTAAATAACTTGGAACACTAAACTTACGAATGAGGTAGGTAAGGTAGATACATCATTCGTAATTATTCAATCCAGTCAACAGATACCGCCATCTTTTAGAATTGTTAGGAGCTAACTGCAAAATAATAAACAAATAAAATAATATTGCGAACATGAATTGAGTTGAAAATTATTATATATCTTTTAAGTTAGGTCAAACTGTACGTGGTGTGTAAATTTATTAAAATCGGTTAAGTAGTTTAAGAATCCATCGCGGACAAACAACGTGACACGTGATTTATACATATTAAGATTTCTGGTGGATCTTTTTTATCATTTAATATTTTAAATAATATGATAAATAAATCATAAAATTATCCTTTTTTTTTAATATGTTACTTTATCATTTTAATAAGATGAAATAAAGAATAATAAAATAAAACGTATATAAGTATTTTCAGTAATCGTATTAATAACAAAAATCTGTTTTATTTTTATTGTAGTGCTTTATGACACACAATGTTTTTTGTTTGATTACCTGGTGAATACAAACAAATCTGATGGTTTTCCAACATGGGAACAGGCAACATACAATTGACCCCTGGGACTTATTTATGGTCATAGCAAAAGCAAGCCGCACTGGAAACTGTCAGTCGGAATCATTGCGATGCGTGATATCAACACGTCTTCTCCTTTATACTTTTCTTTCAGTATAGTTGTTCAATAATTTTTTTATCGCTAACCGTGTGCCGTTGCAAAGACGTTTTTAGGTGGTAGAGCCTAGCTGTAGTTTTCCGACTGCAGCTCGTATTGGGCTGGCTCGACCGGGGAAGGACCACCCTCTCACAGAAGACCGACGTGTAGTAACCAAATTCATTTGGTTATGTTCCGTCGGTGAGTGAGAGAATCCGGAAGCCCAACTCCCCCCCCCCCTACCAAACATGATAGCGATGCCTCCAAAAAGTATACCCCAGGAGGGTACCGGCTTTGATGAAGCCGGGGACCCCCTCCCCGAGCAAAATCGGGGGAATGATCCTCGGATTTTGCTCGGGCTGCCCGTCGTATCTGGGGCGGGCAAAGTATCGCCTTTTGTGTTTTCTGAGGGCAAACGACGGCAAACAGCGGCACCCCGCTCCACTCTAGATGTGGACTTTTGCAACATTCGGGGGTTTCACTCGAACCTAAACGCCGTCCACTACCACCTTGAGACGGCGCAGCCGGCCTTGTTGTTTTTGACGGAGACGCAGATATCTCAACCTAGCGACACAGCGTACCTGTCATACCCCGGGTATAAACTAGAACATCATTTTATTCCACACGCCGGGGTATCTGTGTTCGTAAGGGAGGATATCTGCTACCGTCGCCTTCAGGTTTTTGAAGGTCGGGACCTGTCTGTACTCTGGCTACGCGTGGACATGGACGACCATGTCAGAGTCTACGCGTGCCTCTACAGGTCCCATAGTGGTAATGCAGAAACGGATCAACTCTTGGGCCATGTTCAGGCGAAGATTGACGATCTGCTTTCACAGACTCCCTCCGCCGAAGTCGTAGTCCTCGGGGACTTTAATGCGCACCATGCCGATTGGCTAGGGTCACGTGCCACCGACTACGCGGGGAGATCTGTGTTTGACTTTGCTCTGGCAAATGGTCTGTCCCAGCTGGTAAAGACGCACACTCGTCTACCGGACGTGGACAGCCACACGCCCTCTTTGTTGGATCTTCTGCTGACTACACGTCCAGAAAAGTACCAGATCACTGTCAAGGCTCCCTTAGGTTCCTCTGATCACTGTCTGGTACGGAGTGTAGTGCCCATTCGACGTCCTGATCGCACAAGACCTGCGACTCGACGCGTTTGGCACTACAAGTCAGCGGATTGGGATGGAATGCGGTCCTTTTTTGCATCCTACCCATGGAGGCCGATTTGTTTCCCTTCCAATGATCCTAGTGACTGCGCTGCGGCTGTAGCTGATGTGATACTTCAGGGCATGGAACTATTTGTACCAAGCTCTGTGGTACCGCTTGGCGGCAGATCGCGGCCTTGGTTTGATGCGTCTGTCAGGGCAGCAGCAGCTGGCAAACGGCAGGCTTATCAAGCTTGGGCTAATGCGTTAGTCACTAAGGATCCGAACTCTAGAGTTCTGAAGAGGAAATACAACCGCGCCTCCAGATTCTTCAAACGGCAAATCGCTAGAGCAAAGTTTAAGCATGTCGTCAAAATTGGGGATCAGCTGGCAAAGTACCCGCCTGGCACGCGCAAATTCTGGGCGCTTTCCAAGGCCACTCTGGGCAACTTTAGCCAGCCTTCCCTACCACCGTTGCACATGGGGAATGACTCTCAGGCCCACACGGCAAAAGAGAAAGCCGATCTCTTGGGCACTCTTTTCGCCTCCAACTCGACTTTGGACGACCAAGGGAAGACACCGCCTACCATCCCGCGGTGTCAGAGTTCAATGCCGGAAATAGTTTTTCGCCAAAAAACTATCAGGCAGTCTCTATTTTCATTGGACGTTCATAAGTCGAGTGGGCCGGATGGCATTTCTCCATTAGTGCTAAGAACGTGTGCCCCTGAGTTGACTCCAGTGCTAACGCGTCTATTTCGGTACTCCTACCTTAGAGGCGTAGTCCCGGTCTCATGGAAGCGTGCCCTTGTCCATCCGATCCCTAAAAAAGGTGATAGCTCGGACCCAGCTAACTACAGACCTATCGCCATTACCTCCCTTCTCTCCAAAATAATGGAGATTATCATAAATCGACAGCTCCTAACGTACCTAGAGGATCACCAGTTGATCAATGACCAGCAGTATGGCTTTCGCCATGGTCGATCAGCTGGTGATCTTCTGTTATACCTTACGCACCGTTGGGCAGCGGTTATTGAAAGCAAGGGAGAAGGTCTGGCAGTTAGTCTGGATATGGCAAAAGCCTTTGATCGTGTATGGCACAAGGGGTTTCTTTCGAAGCTACCTTCCTATGGGCTTCCCGAGGGTTTATGCAAGTGGATCACCAGTTTTCTCACTGGGCGGAGCATACAGGTCGTTCTCGACGGTTTTTGCTCGGACCCCAAGCCCGTGAATGCTGGTGTACCCCAAGGCTGCGTGCTATCCCCAACTCTGTTCCTCCTGCATATCAATGATATGTTGGATATTTCCAACATACATTGTTATGCGGATGACAGCACTGGGGATGCAGTATATTCCGGTCGTGCAGGTCTCTCTCGGGAAAACGTCGACGGGTGCCGAAAGAAACTTGTGTCTTCAATAGAGACCTCCCTGGGGATGGTCTCTGAGTGGGGTGAACTGAACCACGTTCAGTTCAATCCCCTAAAGACACAGGTTTGCGCGTTTACCACTAAGAAAACCCCATTTGTCGTATCACCGCTCTTCGAGAGCACTCCTCTTATTGCCTCGCCAAGTATCAGAATACTGGGTCTCGACATTTCGAGCGATTGTCAGTTTCGTGGTCATCTGGAGAGCAAGGCCAAGTTGGCCTCGATGAAATTGGGAGTGATCAATAGAGCGAGGCAGTATTTCAAACCTGGCCAAAGACTTGCGCTCTATAAGGCGCAGGTCCGGCCTCACATGGAGTACTATTCTCATCTCTGGTCCGGATCACCCCAATATCAGCTTCTACCATTTGACCGCGTACAACGGAGAGCCGTTCGGATTGTCGGGAACCCAGTGCTCTGTGAACGGCTGGACTCTTTGGCATTGCGTAGAGACGTGGCTTCTTTGTGCGTCTTCTACCGCATTTACAACGGGGAGTGTTCCGAAGAACTATTCGATCTGATGCCTACCGCCGAATTTCACTACCGCACAGCTCGCCATCGCCTCCTTTATCATCCATACCACCTGGACGCGTGGCGATCTTCAACTGTGCGGTTTTCAAGGACTTTTTTCCCACGTACCACTCAAATGTGGAACGAACTTCCTTCGGCGGTATTTCCAGATCGATACGACATGGGTACCTTCAAAAAAGGCATATATTCCTTTCTCCAAGGCCGGCAACGCTCTTGTGTATCCTCGGATGTTGCAAGAGTTCATGGGCGGCGGTGATCACATACCAACGGTGACCCGCAAGCTCGTTTGCCCTCCTCTAACATAAAAAAAAAAAAAAAGAAAAAAGGAACATCATTGGTTGATATTTCTCAAAATTATAACTAACGATAATTACAGGTTTAATTGAAGATTGTGAGGTGACAATCCTGGTAAATCCAGCGAATTTAAAAATTCAGGCGGATAGTTGACGACATCATCTTGGTTAGTAGCCGAATCAACTGATATATCCTCAATTCGGCTGTAATTTGTTCTTGAATTTTGAAATTTAATTCATTTACATCTATGTTTTTTGCAGCCCATGTAGATAGCCCTTTCGCTCAACCAATCATGGTTTCTGTAATTTTGAGCAACATCTGGAAACACCTTTTGAATAAGTTCATCTTTTGATCTAGTTAACTGACAAAAACTTTGAGGAAAGTTAATGCAACCAGTCAAGGTGTCTATAGGAAATTGGCCATTACCAATGTCAATGAGTTGTTTAGAGAATATGTCTCCAGATTGGTCATTTTGCTACTTGACACCCATATTCTTGCTTAAATGTAATACCTTCACATGCTTCCACAAATTGGAGGACTTTAAATATGCATTAAGTTCATCAGCTGGCGTTGATCGTAGAATCACTGGCACTATTTCACAAAAATTTCCTGCTAATAAAAGCATTGCACCACCAAATGGGTTATGATTGCTCCGTAGATCTTGTAAGGTTCTATCTAAAGCCTCAAAAAATTTTTTTTGTGCCATCGTGCATTTATCCCAAACATTCAATTCACATTGCTGCAAAACCTTTGCCATTGCAGAGTTCTTCGAAATGTTGCAGGTTGTGGTTTCGTTGCTTTGCATGTGTAATGGCAATTTTAGTGCTGAACGAGCTGTTCTACCACTTTCAAGCAAAGTTGATGCGATTCCCCACGAAGCGAGTGCAAGTGCAATTTTATTTTGTGAGCGAATTGTTGCTAATATCAATGAAATCAACAAAAAAAATCCTGTACCACCAGGTGCATCTAAGAAGTAAATCCCTCCTCTTTTATCATTTATTACTTTCATAAGTGTATCAAATACATACTTCTGTTGTTCATTCAATAGTGGAAGATTTGTTTGAATTAATTCTTTCAAAGTATTGAGATCATACAGTTTTTCTCGGTGCAACTCTTAAAAGCATCATGCATTGGACGATTGGGCGCGGCCAGGCCTAATTGAAATAATAGTTTGTTTGACATCATCAAGCACATGTCCTCAATTGAAATCAATACTTCATTGTAAATTTCGTCGCTTATTTGTATATTTGGATTTCCCCTCCTAATCCGTATTTGATACAAAATATCATCACACATATTATCTTTGTACTTGATCCACAAATCCTTTGGGTTTGATGGGAAGCATGTAGATATGATTATAGAAAACAATGTTCGTACTTGATGAGCTTGTGATGATATTACAGCATCATTGAGAGTTTGATCCTAATGAGCATTTTTCTAGCAATCGCAAACGTTGGCAAGCTTTTTTGTACGATCCACACAAATCACCATCAACAGTTCGTACATGTTGGAATGATGTTGGGCCACGTACATTGTCTAATAGCAGTCGTGAATAAAAACTTTCATCATTGCTTTGATGTACTGAATAAATTCGACCAATCGCATCGGTAGAATATGCATCTGGGTATCCTGAAACTGGTTTTCCTTGATTCCGTGGTATAAATCTCCTTAAGGATTGATTCCAAGTATAATATTTTGGCATTTCAGAATATAACAATGTTTGAGCAAAAGCATCGTTTTGGCATGTCAAAAAAAACTGGTTTATGTAATAGATGGTGGCTGTACAGCTCTTTGTACTGCGTTCTGTGCTGTAAAATATACTCTTTGTCCATTTTCTAAATGCACAGCTAAATGAACAACAGTAGGGTGTCTCTCATGAATAGGAAAAGAAAATATTCGCCAAACTGCTTCATTACTACTAACATAGCGACCCATTTGGTATTGGGTAACTTCGTCATTGGAATTCTCTGCATTAATACCAATCACAGCCATATCACTCCCTTTGGTTACATATTTGCAAATGTATTTAATAGATTTTACTCAATATCTTGTTGATTTAATTTGACAATTGTTGATCTTCCATTTTCTGCTGTCGATCGGCGACGATACAAAGGATAACCGCCAATACCAGTGATTGTTTCAGATATTAATGTCCGTGGATATCGCTTTGAACATTTACCATCCACCATACACGGAGAGTTTTGATTAAGAGTTTCACACGGAAAAATGTATCACGTTTTTGATAACTACCTCATGCAATCCAGGATCTAATTCTACATTAGGGATTTCAGCTGATATTACTGCATCAACTTCATTTGACTTTATCTTGTCAACTAACCAAATCAAAATATGTGCATGTGGCAATCCCCGTTTCTGCCATTCCACAGAATTCATCCAGCGGCGTGTCTCTCCAAACACATAATGTTTCACAATGAAACCCATTAAAGATTTCAACTTTTGTATAAAGACTCTGGCTGTGTATATTTCTATCCAGTGTGGATTGCATGTAAATGTGATGAAAAAATCTGCAGTACCATAATGACAAACATATGACATGGCATTTTGAGCATATTCATACATATGTCGAGGGCTTACGATGTATGTTGCTGGAAGAATAGTTATTCGACTAAGATACTGTGCATTACCATCAGTATTAATCGCATCTCGAAGGTGAATATACTCTTCAGATCTGAGTTTTGTCTGATTCAACCTGATGAATGTTAATCTCTCCGTTTCAATTTTAACATACATGTCTACAACATACTTGTGATATAATCGCCGATGTTTGAGTATGTGATTGTCATCATTAGGCGGTAGGAATAATAGTTCATTGAACTGACTTTTTTGTTGGTTTTAGAACCTGAAAATAGATTTTTGTTTTCATAACATTGAAAATTAAAAAAAAATAATATGGTGACTGATAATATATCTCCTTGCTAAACTAATATTTTTTATTACCTGTAATGGGATTTATCATCTTGTTTGAGAAATCATAACCATCTTCACCTTGCCAAAATATAATGGGATATTGCAATGCATCATATGAGCGGTGTGTTTCCTTTATACGTTGTAATTGATCATTCCGACGATGTAAAACAATATCAAGGGATTCCAAGTTTTCTCCAACTACAACGATGGCAACTTCATCAATAGTTGGTGCATTAAAACGTCTTGCATGTTGGCCAACAGGTGTTTTATCAGCTCTGATTACAATTTTGTGATTATCAGATGGCATCAGATCCAGTGCAGTTTTAAACAACATAATCAATTGATTGTACTCCTGAAATAAAGTTTGTAATTGTTCTACAATAGACCTCTTTACTGAATTGTTATTTGAACAACGCATATCAATTTCTTGTGGTGAATTGCCAATGAAATAAATTTGCAGGAATTTGTAATTGCTATCTGACACTGGTAACAGTGAACCTGCGCTATGATATAGTTGGCCTTGTATCTGTAAATTAAAAAAAATGATTTTTGTCAAATATAAATAATATTTGTTCGTAAAAGGTATATCTGTCTCCTAATTTGAATCCCCAATTTATAATTGATATGCTTAGGTATGTCAATATGTAATAATTAGTTGTAACTAATATCCATCATCAAATAATTATATTGTGTTTCAAAATAATAAAAGTATTGCTAATACTGAATCACCAAATAATATATTACTAAGTAATATATTTCTTGGGGATTAAGGAACTGAAGGTTAATGACACACCTTTACTTAATTAACAGGAAATTTTGTTCACTAAAATAATAATGATTAACTGCTATAATACCTACCTTAAAATTTGGCATGAAATTTTCCCGAACTACGTTTGTTTCCCCAAATGACGTCATTTGAAAGCAATTGTTATATTGTTGGATATTTAACAAAAAGTGTATGGAATCTGTTTCTATTCCTGAAACCAATGAGTACAATGGCTCTGGTGGTAGATCCAATGGTATCAATTTCACTTTCCCATTTGCGCAACACAATCCATTGGCTTCATTTGCCTTACAATGAGAGCAAACCAAGTTCATAGATCCAATAGTAACACATTAGTGGTTACTGTAGTCAATTGACAAATCATAATTGTAAGCAGCTCGATTCAAACTTTCGGGATTATTGGTTGAATCTCTCGCTCTCGCTTCCCACGTTCGTGATATACGAATTCTTTCACGTTCTTTTCGGTCGTCACGTTCTTGTGCAGTATGATAAGATCGGTAATTAGTTTGGTTTGTAGCATTTCGGGTTCTTCAACCTAAATTACTTCGTCTCATAGGAGGCATATCGAATATACTCACCTAAATTATGTCACATGCAATAATTATTAATCACAGGTATTAAAACACTTTGCACAAAACACGATATAAAACAATCAAAATTAATTATTAAATATTATAAACGCTTTTTAACGCGGTTTGTTTGACAGATGCAATGACGTGAAAACTGATGACAATTTATGTCGCATTCCAAAACTAAAACAAAAGAAAGAATATTCCAAGGCCAATCAAATCTATAGCTCTTAAATTTTTTGACTTTTCAATTTGGTCGGGTTCACGATATTATCACTTTTGCGTGAACCTGCACACACATATATTTGATTGAATTTGAACTTTGTGCAGAGACAATAAAGTGCGAATTGACTCTTCGACGTTAGCAACACACCTACATTGTTTAGACCAAAATGAGTGCTTGTAATTTAATATGAACTTTATTGTATAGCAATACAGTTCAAATTGACTCTAAATTTAATTAGAAAATATTTGTATAGGAAAAAGAAAAGGGCTCTTTTAGGGTTTTCCTGGAAATTATTCGAATTTTTCTCGCCGTAAGAACCATCCTTGGGCTTCAAGGAATATTTAAAAAAAAGAATTGTTAAGATTGGTCCATGCGTTGTTGAGTTGTGCGCTTACCAACACATTTTGCGATTCATTTTTATATAATAGATTAAATTAAATTATATATTTTGAATAATACTATATTAAAGATTTTGATTAAATGGTCAAAAAGTGTCCCATAGATCAATATATATTTTCTTAACTTAGTAATTCCTTATAACAGAACTTTGCTATAATGATTGTGACAGGCGTCAAAATATAATAAATACATATTGCGCAGGACCACTCACAAGGGCATTCTTTTGCACGTTTTGGTGTCGTCTTTGACTGCTACTCGTAATTCTAATAGCTTTAACGGTTATTTTTAATTGTTATACAAGTTTCACTTTCACTTATAACAAATAATCTGATTCAGAATTCCCCCAATTGTGTGTTTAATCAACAAATTAAGGAAAACTTTTACGTCATTATTATTATCTTTCAGTAAAGTTATCTTTCCATTTTAATATTCATAAATGAGTCAGTGCTGTTTCGTAACTGTAGTCCTAATAAATAGATATATCCTGTAGCTATTCAGATGAATAAAATGAACGAATGCGGCGTTGGGGACCGCCAACCAACACGCCATGTTCCGAACGGCGGGAGGTGGAGGACGGAGCTACAAATAGCTACGTGGAATGTAAGAGGACGACTGGAACAGAAGATGAATGAATTATTAGATGTCATGGATGACAAAGATCTGGATGTTATTTGTGTGTATGAGACCAAGCGAAAAGGCAATGATATGTCCGATTTGCCTGGCAATCGGGTCGCTTTCTGGGCTGGGGTTCCACAGGGTATCGAGGTTGCCAAAGTGTAGGCGTGTTGTTGTGCTATCGAATGGTTAATGCAATGGTAGAATACAAGGCCATCAAGCCGAGGCTTCTTTGGGTTGGCTTTAAGCTGGAGATAACAAGAGTACTCTTGTTGGCTATTTATGCGCCAGTATCCTCAGCTCCAGAGAGCGAGCTCGAGGAGTTTTGGGAGAGTGTTAGGGATATTCTAAGTAGTGTCAGAGGCAATGAAAAGTTGATAGTATGTGGAGATATTAATGGATGGGTTGGAACCGCGCGAAGTGGTTACGAAAGCGTGCTAGGCAAGTACGGTTATAAGAGAGTAAATGTGGCTGGAAAGCTTATTTTGGAATTTTGTAAGGAGAGAAATTTGTTTGTGGCAAACACGATGTTTAATCAGAAACAAATTCACATGTACACATGGGAGCGAGCAGAAGAAAGAAGTATGATTGATTTATTCCTAGTAGATCAGCGTATTCGAAGCCAAGTTAAGGACACGCACTCGCGTGTCCTTAACTTCAGCAGATCAGCACCCCTAAACACTCGTTTAGGGGTGCTGATCTGAGAACGGACCATTATCTAGTCGTTGCTAGAATAAGAGGTCTGTTTGCAGGTTGGCGCAGCCGCACGACGTGTCCAAGGTTGGAGTCGAATTATCGCATAAGAAGCTGGAAGCATCAAGATCTACCGATCACAGAGGAATATCAAGAAGGGGTTTCAAAGAAGCTTGAAAGCTGTGATTCTGGAAATGGTATGGTGAAACACTAGGAATAGTATGGTGAAAGTAGCGACAGAGGCAAGTAAGTAGGGTAAAAGGAAAAAAGGTTTTAGTAAAAAGCGCGATGAATGGTGGAATGATGAAGTGAAAGACGCTGTGGACTTAAAGAAAAAAGCATTGCTGGATTATAAAACCTCGGGCAAGGATAAAAATATGAAAAAGATAAGAAAAAGAGAGTACAAGCTGCAAAAGCACAAAACGAAAGCATTTAAGATGAAGCGTGAAAAATCTGAAAGAGATAGGGATGAAAGGTTGACAAACAACTTCCGGGAAAACACGAAGCTTTTCTGGCGAGAAGTTAATGATTCCCGGGGTTGTTCGGTAACCTGTCGAATGAAAGGGGTGCTTTCGAAGAGCCGTGAAATCTTAACAGAGCAACCACACGTTTTGCAGCGGTGACCAAAAAGTTTTCTGTGCTTTTGTGGATTTGGAAAAGGCGTTTGACAGGGTTGTGAGAAAGAGGTTATGGGAGATACTGCCCCGATACAATGTGAACGGACCCTTGCTACAGGCTGTAAAATCTCTTTACAGAGATCACTCAGCCTGTGTGCGAGTAGGAGCTGGCATGTCGCCCTGGTTGTTCAATTTGTATTTGGATAGTTGTCTCCAAGGCGTGAAAGACAGTGACATGGGAGTGAAAGTAGGTGACCTTAAGGTCAATTGCTTGCTATATGGAGATGATGCCGTGCTCATTTCATCACAAGAATGCAATTTGCAGACATTGGTCACCACAGTGAAAAATGGGTGTGAAATTAATGGTCTAAACTTGAATGTAGATAAGACGAAGGTTCTGGTATTTGAAAGAAATGAAGAAAGAACAGAATGTAAAATTAACGTGAATGATAAGATAATAGAACATTGAATGAAGTGGTATATTTCGGAAATATGTTTAGCAGTGACGGAAGATACGAAATGAATGTGGAAAGGCGTATTGCTGCCGGTAACAGAATCAAGGATGCTCTGGCTTGATTGCTATGATTGCTATGATTGTTGAGACGTTGAAGCGTCAGCGTAGCTGTACGTTTGGCTGTACACAATGTAAGAAAGAAAGATGAATGCTGTGGAGATGCGATCTACTATACTAGCGAAGATGTCACGGTGAGAATTAAGAAGAACGTGCTCAGATGGCTTGGGTACGTCGAACGAATGGGTGATGAAAGAATGGTAAAAAAGATTTATATAGTAAAAGTGAGCGGTAAGAGAGACAGGGGGAGGCCTCGAGTGACCTTCGAAAACACAGTATCAATGTTACTGAAGGAAGGTCACGTAAAAAGCATGAGGACTCCCCGGAGGGCATGTATGAAGAGGTTGATGTCTGGGGCCGAGGCGAAAGAGGTATGCAGAGACCGTAGCGTTTGGCGCTCCGTCTTCTCTGACTACCCCGCAAGGGATATGGCGTGATACTAAATAAATAAATAAATATTCAAATGAAAGGAGAGGGGCTCAGCTCAACACCCGCCGCGCACGGTTGGCGGATCCTATTATATATATCTTTAAATATTATAAAAAAAATATTTACCAAATAAACCAGGTAATTTAAACACGATATTTACAGTTTTTGGACAAACTCATTTAAAATTCTATAATTTATATTTTCGGTATTTGTTTCCGATTTTATTATATAATTCTTTGTTAAGGTTTTGCTAATAACCTTTAATATAATTAATTATAATATTCTATCACTTTTCCTAATGCGTGGATAGATTATAATACTTGGATTTTAATCAAATGGAATAGAAATCAGTCAGTCCTTTATTATAATCCTATAATAAAGGACTGATTTCTATTCCAAAACTCCGGACATTTTGCTCCATTAGTCAACAAACCATTGAAATCATTTCCTAAGTCCTTAAGTCTGTTAATTCGTTGGCACTTTAACTAGAATCAACTAAGTTTTAGTAGAGGAAGTCGGCACGAGAAGCTTAGAACTAGATCAACTCGAAGAAAATCCCTTACATTTCCATGAAATACGAATGTTATAATGTATAATAGGTTCTGACATCTACTTATACATAAGTATATATGAAGACTTGATTATTATCAATATATCAATTTAGTAAACGAAACAACATTTGAACAACCTTAAGCAATTTTAAATGAATTTATTATGTTTGAGTTTGTATTACTTATCTATCTAAATATTATGCACCATCCTGTAATATGTTTCCTATCTTACCAGAATAAGGTTGTCAGGAACAGATTGCTATAGGTATCGATAAGACAGCTTATTTATACTGTATTTTCTCATTTTTGTTGTGTGCAACAAAATAAATATTATTATTAACGACGAGAATAACGAAAATCATTTTCCTTATCATAATTATTATCATCGTCAAATTTAGTTCTTCACCCTTCATCTGGATCTTTTAACCTTGAATGGATAATTCGGAAATTGTTGGTCTTTTGCACTCAGCTATTAGAAAAATATCTAATAACAAAAATAAATTAATACTAAGCAGTTTAAATCTATTGAATTTGATCAATCCTTTTCAATCTTTAGGGATAAAATAATCCATTGAACTTAAAATCTAAACATATCAATAAAATTTAAGTGTCTTTTTGTAATTCCAAATTAAAATCTTTTCACTAATTTTCACATACGATAATTTATACGCTACTTACATAGAAAAAAAATCATTTTTACAATTTTTCTCTGTCTGTCTGTATGTCTCTCTATTTGTTATGGCTATTCTTTAAATCTAATTTTAACAAGACTTTCGTACAGGACAAAGTTGTGGGCACAGCTAGTATAGAATAAAAACTACAGAATCTGAATTACTAATCTGAAAATGTATATGAGATATTTTTAACCGCTTGGTAAGTGTTTATTAATAGTAAGTGATTGTTATTTTTAATTGATCAAGATATTGGTTATTCTATAGTTTCATACTACTAAAAAGGATATGTATGTCTAAAAGTTCATATACTAAAATGCTGAAAAATTAAAAGAAGAAAATTTAAAATAAAAGCAAAAAAAACATCGCATAGTAACAAGTAGATATAAAAATAACCATAAAAGTGAAGACTAAAAATTGCGCGATGAAAATTTCGTGTCTTAATATTTTTTGAGGGTGACCTGTCTGGATTTAATAATATTTAACAGCAGACTTCTATCAAAAGTTTTATACTTCTTTAATTAAATTTATTATAAAAAAACATGTCATATTCTTATAGAAGCTACACAAATAGGTCTTGTGTCAACCACGTGTATCACGACATAAGACATGGAATAATAAAACACGTATTCAGTACGATTTGTGAAGTTACGTGGACTTCTAATTACCATTCATATTAAAATGGTTAGTGCAAAATATAAACAATAAAATGAAAGTAAATTATTCTTAAGAATTCATATTCTAATAATGGTCCTATATTTGTAAAATTGAAATTGAATACGAGTACGTATTTACGTCTCATATGAATAGTAGTCATATGAATAGGGAAAAAAATGATATTTTTTTGTGTGTATTACAATTTTACAGATAACATAACAATTTTAAGAATATCTGTGTTGCATATCGTTTTAATTTTTTGCAAAGTATAGATTTGTTATATGAACAATAAGCAATTATTGTAATTTTTTATATAAGTACAAGATTAAGGTAAGTAAGGCTTTTACGGGTGTCGACAAGAGGAAACAGCTTGAATTAAGGTGTTTCAGACTTGCGGCTTCTATTTCTTGACGGAGTTTGGAAGCAGTATAGGAAATTGAGGAAATTGATATGCAGCATTGGCAATAAATGTTAACAGTAACATACGAGTATGTATGCATGTCGATTATTATTATAAGATATTTTATACTTATGGCGTCAGAATCAAAAGTCATGAAATAAGTCATATAATAATAATAATATTTTTATAGTGAATTACGTTTTACGTAATTTATTCGTAGTATGTCTACTTTTTGATATCATATTATGTATGTTTATTTTAGATTCCGTATACAAACAAAACAAACAATTAATAGAGATACCGTAAATCTAAAATGTTGTCGTAAAAACTTTTACCTTTCGTCCTACATCTAATGAAATGAAATAGATAAAAACAGAGAGAATACTTATTACATAAATTTAATTAAGAATTTGAACTTAAGGTATAAAAATAACTATAGTTACTACAAGGCAGAAAAACTTGTTTTTTATTTTTATTGAAAGTCACAATTTATATGCTTACTATTTAATTCCTCCTACGCTTCGCAATGGCATATACTGGTTGCCTTTGTGAGAAATAAATGTCGTTAGCTAGTGTTGCGTCTGTTTTAAGAGCAGCAAAACATAACAAAACAAAATCATCACAAGTGTTCAAATATCCGAATTTCAAAATTATTATATTGCATTTCAAATACGTTCCATTTTAAACTCTTCGTCTGTACTTTTCGGGTAAGAGGAAAATGTGCATTTCAGGTAAGATAAAATAAAATAAGATAGGTAACAATCATCTTTGACATCTATATCGTATTAAACTTGAGCTTAAACAGAGCAGTAATTATGTTTTTGAGGCGCACATAAGCCAGTAGAAAATTTTTATATATAAGGATTTAGTTTTGTTTTCAAATTAAAAAAATATTAGTTAATTATTTTTTAAATGTATTATGTTAACATTTACATTGTAAGTAAATAGATAATATTCAAAACACCTCGACTTATTTATCCACCTTCTTGTTCTCTGTTTTTGAGCATCAAAAGGCGGAATATTTATCTTACGTTAGAGAATACGGGAGAAACGATTAATAGAACAAAACTTCGCAACGTTTTCCTTCACCTTTATCCTTACACTCGAAATGCAATTCTATTGTTTAAAGCTTTAATGGTTACTTTTCTGTATTAATACTTGTTTTACTACTTCTCTGAATAAGAAATTATATTTTTCATACGAACCACAATTAATTAATAATATAATAATAAACTTGTCAAGAGTAGAATATTTTACAGTTGTTTTATATGTTGTATCCAAGTGTCTACATATCAGGAAGTGAGTGTGCCTCATATAACTCCAGATCCAATCTAGAGTTTTGGTAGTCAGCTTCTCTTGCGCCCACATCGTTAGATCCCGAGGGCAGGTGTACCGGCCTCGCTGTTCATGCCCCAAGGTAAATATGGTGGGACAGTAAAACCTACAGTTGCTAGCCAGATCTGGTCTTGTTCTTTCAATTGCATAAAGGTGTACTTTTGTAATGTAATATTTCAGTTTTTTGTACTCAGCTTCTATTTTTTTATATATTATGTTCGGATTTGTATCAGTTACAACTTTATTAAGAATAGTAAAGAAATTTGCCACATCAAGCGACAATCACTTTTCAATATCAAGACCTTTATTAAGAATATTAGGTTATTAAGTAATAAAAATTTAAAACAACAGTAAATAATAATGATGTAATTACTTTTCAGTGGTCACTTGTAAGCAATAAGAATTGTTTCCTTATTAATTTTATAAAGCAATCGGCCATTTCGATTAGTTATGAATATTTTGAATTTATGACTATTTAATATAACAAAAGCTATGTTTATAAAGCCATAAATATGAGTAATTATGTTATAGTTATGAAACATGATTTAAAAAAAAAATGTTTCATTCAGTTCAAAGCATAGAGTAGTTACTGAATTAGTGTCATCAAAGCAGTAAGTTCAAAATGCAATAGATTCGACAGACGCTTAATTTGTTCATTGACTACTTGTTGCTTTATAATGCCCCCACATGTAAATAGCACTTTGCTAATATATTTACATTGAAATTAGTAATGCATTATCAAACATATAATATAGAAAATATTTTTATTATTTATTTTAGGTTGAATATTAAAAACATTAAAGGGACTTTTATTATATTAAATATATATTATTTAATGATACAGTGATCAAACTTTATTACATATTAACATTACATTATAAACAAACATATCCTTTGGTGGCCGATTTTTGTTTAAAGAAAAATCTATAAGTACTTCAAATGTCATCTATGCTTTTTTTCTGAGAAAAACAATTTTGAAATCCAACGAAGCGGATAATGTAAGCCTTATATATGAGAAGAAAGGAAAGCGAGGATGTTCCATCAAATCTAAATATTTACGCATTGTCACTCAAAACAACGTTAAGAAATAACTGCATTATAACATTATGAATAAACATTGAATTGCAACAATTACCAAGTTAATAAACAAATTTTAATATTGCTGTAATATTATTTTAATAGGTTCCACTAATTGAAAACATATCATTTATTAATTACATTTTATTTGCGTGGTAAAATGTTTTATCGTTTATTTTAAATCTATTATTTGAACAATGGAGATTTATTAAATTTATTAAAATTATTAATTATATTTTGATCTTGATCTTCTATCCAGGTTAACAAACATCACTTAACAATTCACAACAATTTTTCTTTTTTAAAAGTAACAGTTACTAATATTATTTTATAAGACCCGTCTCTCATATCAGATAAAGTATGACGTAAGTCTTTATCTTACTTTATAATCATTGAAACCTGTTATTCGATTTTCTTAAATCATTTATTCACATATCGTATCAGCTCAATATTAATATTAATATTATGGTTATGAATTACTTATACTAACAAGTAATAAAAACATATGTACAAAGTATTATTTATGGTTTATTATACACAAAAGTGTGAGTGTTTTTTTTTCCTTACCTTATTTAACAAGTAAGGTTGTTGAAAACTTTTTTATGCTTCCAATTTATAAAACTTACAATATATAAGTTTTCTTTTATTTTGCAGCTAAAAATACAAAATACACTGTAGCGTGAAACTTTTGAATATAGCGATGTTGTTATATTTTTGTTATTTAAAAATCCAAAAAAAAATTGTTTAGTTCCTACAAGTGATTGTTTCTGTAGTAGTAGAAACAATGTTTTGATGGTACAATTTGTATTAAAATACTAATAACATGATTTAAGGAATGCATTAGCTGCCATTAGTTTGCGTCTTCTATCAAAGGAACTCGTTAGTGCTGTTTGCTCTTGCCTATGCTAAGAACTTATGCTCTATTTTATTAATAAAAATACATAGGGATAAGTAACTAACAGAATTAATTTAAAAAAAGTTACGTTTAAAATTTAACTTACATTATAACATACAGCATTTATTTAATAAGATAGTTAATAAAATATATATAACTTAATAGAAAATATATAAATAGAATACATTTGATAAAGTGGAAACTAGAAATAATTTTTTTTTATAATAAACTTCATAATCTTTTAAAAGAATCATTTATAAGTATATTTAGTTATAAAATAGCTGTAAAATAGACCACAATACAAACCAATCGTGATTCGTAAAAACCATGTCATTATATCAAGTCAATAATGTTAATATAAAATACATTTTTCTTTAATCGCATTAGTTTAACAATAGAATTAAATATTTTCATTTTATATAAGAAGATTAATAAGTGATAATTAAAACATACATCATCTAACATTTTGTTCATATGAAGCTTGCTCTAATGAATTTATAGTTATATATATTATATATATAGTTATATATGTGCCCATAATTATGAAAGTGGTCTAAGTCAGTTTTGAAAAAAAATGAATTTACCACTTATTTCACATGACATGATTTTAAACTAAATTTATTCAATGTAATTTTTACGATATCGCCAAAAATGAACCTTTAAAAAATAGTTGTAATTACAACGTTATACGGAATTCATTTAGTGTTAAATATGAAAGTAGTCTAAGTCAACAATTTAAAGAAATTATGTAAACATAACTTGAAAAACCCGCGTGGAAAGAAAGAAAAAAAGAAATAAAGAAAGAAAGAAAGAAAGAAAGAAAGAAAAAAGAAAAGAAAGAAAAAGAAAGAAAGAAAGCACTTCCGTATCCTAAACTGTCTGTTTCCTTAGCCTATTATAAGCGAAACATGTACGTATACAACTTAGGTCCCATAATTTCCACGATGACAATGTCAAAATGTATGTATGGGATGAAACAACAACTGGTTTGATAGAGATGAGAATAAACAATCCTGAACATTACTATGAATTGATCGAAAACTGTAGAAAAATAAATAAATTTTCGATCAAACGAATGTCGCAACCGGATTTAATTTCAACGAAATCACTTGAAAAATCAATAACCAGGAGAATAAAAAATACCGATGAGATTCTTGAAAAATGAACCTTATAAAATGTTTTATAAGACTTCTTTAGATGATTCTGAATTTCAAGTTTTGGATCTTTCACCTTTTGGAAGACCAAAAATATACGAAAATATTCAATTACTTCCATTATACTACACCACTAGACCAGTAACGGAAGAACAACATAAAGATCTTACGTTTTACTACCATACATCCCTCCAGTTTTTCAGGAACATTTTAAAAATCTTAAACACTCGATGTAATGACAAAAAATGGTTTACTTTTTAAAAACGATTAATAATGTTTATGAATTATTTCGTTAAAGTTGTTGTTTCAAATAAAAATCACAATTCTTTATTACTTTAAGTCAATTATAGGACATTCCGTTAATTTTGAAAATGGTCTAAGTCAACTCAAGCTTTAAAAACATCATTTTCCTATGAAATTCACACAAAATTTCATATATATAATAAATTTCCATTAATCAAGACTCATAAAATTATAAATTTAAATGTCGCATAATGTAAAAATATTTTTTAATCTATTCAAACGCGAATTACTCAATCTCTCGAAACAAGAAATACATGACTTAGACCACTTTCATAATTATGGGCACATATATTAACATATAAATCAGTTATCTCAAATCATGAGAGTTTAAATGCAAAGGCTTCGCCTTGGAAGATATTTTCTCAATATACTTAAAAAATTACAAATTTTAAATACATAAATTCTTATATCATAGCACAGATGATGAAAATTGTTTGATTTGTGTATGTAATGATGTACTTACCTCTTTTTGTTGGTATTAACTGCTTTACATAATTCAGTCGTGGCGTGTGCAATAATTGCTTTATACGTCACGGATACGCGCTTGCAGTACAAGATGAATGTACACATTTATCCTTATAGGGTAATGTAAGTTTAATATACCTATATACATTATAGTGAATTACAATAGACATCAGAATATAAATACAATTTGGAAAATGCGTATAGTACTAAAGATTAAATACTATGTACCATTTGCGTAGAATATATTATAAAATACAGTATCAGCTTCTACCGTTTGACCGCGTACAACGGAGAGCCATTCGGATTTTTGGGGACCCGGTGCTCTGCGAACGGCTGGACTCTTTGGCATTGCGTAAAGACGTGGCTTCTTTGTGCGTCTTCTACCGCATTTACAACGGGGAGTGTTCCGAAGAACTATTTGATCTGATGCCTACCGCAAAATTTCATCACCGCACAGCTCGCCATCGCCTCCTTTACGATCCAGGTGGTATGGTGTCTTTTGAGGGGTAACTCAGCATATATTGGGTGAGGGGGGAATCCTCCCCCCTATCTCCTAAACGGGGAGTCGCATCAAAAAATTTTTCGGACAAAAAAGTTTCTTCTTTTAATTTGTTAATTTTTCAAGATTTATCCGACGCTAAAATTTTGCCTCCTTCTGTGACTTTTTTCGGTTTTTAACTACGTCACCGGTAAGAGCTTGCAGTACGAGATAAATGTACATTTATCTTTATAGGGTAATGTATGTTTAATATACCGCATTATTGTGAGTTAGAATTGACATCAGAAATATATATATAATACATAAAGGTAAATGCGGAGAATACTAAAGATTAAACATCATGTACCATTAGCGTAGAATATATTATAAAATACAATAAATCCAATGGTATTGGATCAGAGTATGTTCACGAATACATACTATTGCAGGTGTGTTGCCACAATGTAAATTTAAATCCGGAGCTCAGCGCACCGATCTAAGCTGGTCTTATAGTGGTATAAGTTACAAGATTAAAGGTAGTAAGTAGCCTATTAAAAAACAGAATATGAAAATATTTAAAATTAATAAGAAAATATCTTTTACACTACGGAAATATCTATTACACAATTAATTCTGTTTTTTTATTTGTTGAACAATATTAAAGTTTATTAAATATATACATTTTGGTATTTTCTATAATATTTAAACTCATATTTATTTTTGAATTGGGAAAATAAATAAGAATTAATATTATAAAAAATAATTATAAATATATATATTATTAAAGTAGTAAGGACTAGTGAGGTTTGCTAGCCATTTTATTGCAATTTGTATGCAGGGTTTCCTGACTGGTAATATAATCAACGTACAGTTATTGAGAGATCCTGATATTTAAACTTCCTTCTTTCTCTCCGTGGGTCTTGTTCTCCTGTACGTGTCCTCAATGTTGACAATGTAACTGATACTTTTAATCCCTGCAAATATCTGTGAATACCGATTATAACTAGGTGGATGGTCTACGTTTTTCCTCCCATAAAAATACATAATAAACAGTCTCGATACTGTTTTAGACGAGTATATACAAAATTTTGATTAAAGTTATTTCCTATTTCGTTACTTATAAACCATCTATCAAGGCTACGTGCCAATTTTTTATTATAACCAACTTCTTATTCTGTCAGCTTTTTCTTCGATGCTTTAAATCTAGTAAATAAAGTATATAGTAAAATATGTCATGTGATTTAAATTTTATTATTTTCCACTTTATGCTCTCATAAAACAACTACGAAACTAAGTAAACTTATTACTTAACACAAACACGGTTGAATTATTAGTTTTACATACACAAAATGTAAATGTAATATGACAATATGTTATTCATATTTTATATTTTATAAAATGATAATTATATATAACAAATCAAATACTTGTAATTGAAGGTAATTTTTAAATTTATCTTTTTGAGGTTTTATCAGTTTTAAATAAAGTTAGTAAAGATATTATAATATGGTTTTACGCGAGATTGATCCTGAATTACATGTGATATATATTTACGCAAAAATGCAAATTCTGTGACCCAAGATAAAATTCATTTGCATGAATTTAACGATGACTGTTTCGATTTTAGTATTTACACTTTCCAATTTCAATCCTTCCAAATGAATTCAATACATTTTAAACTGTACTTTTATTGATATATCAAAAACATCTAAACAACAAACGCAAGTAACTGACATCAATTTATAAATCAGTCCTCAATATTCGAGTTTAAAGTATATAAATACGCAAGGGAATTATAAGCAAATGCTTTTCTTTAGGTATAAATCGGTCGGTTAAATCTCTTCAAACCATTATATTTCTTGAATTATTGAAAATAAAAGGTCTTGAAAGGTCTTGAATTATAGAGAATAAAAGGTTGAAACGCTTAGAATAATCAGATAAATTAGACTTATACCTTTGATGAAATATTTTTTATTAAAAAAAATTGTTTTAACCTTAAGAAACCTTTTCTGAAATTGTTAAAGCTAACTTAAATTGATGTAGAAATTTAATTCCTTACATTTCTACTATGGCTCCCTCGTTGGAAGTTTTCTTGTACTTATTTATGTAATTATTTTATAAAATGCTGTTATTTATGGTATAAATATATATTTATTGTATGTATAATTATTTATATGTTAAAATGCTAAAACAATGTAGAATAATATTTCTGTTAAATAATATTTTTTTAATAAACATTTAATATTTGTGTATGTTAAGATATAATAGATATTACAAATAAATATAAAAAAAACTTTAATACATTTTAAATTGTCGTATATAAAACCTTAGATTAATTACCTTCACATTATGCTTAAACAATAAATTTTTAAAAACCTGCTATAAATACATAACATCATGTTTATAAATGACAATCAATCTATAACGATTGTGTTATTAATTTAAACGAATGCGTTGTAGAAAATCGTATGTAATGATACTTCAGTGATTCGATCTGCTGGTACATGTAATGGAAATAAATTAATATTTTATATACTTTCAATAATAACTCCCCTAAAATTAATAAAAAATAAGGTAATTTTATTCCAATGTTAAAAATATATCAACAAAGTTTCAAACTGTGTATAGTAATTTTACTTGATAATATTTAATAGCTGTCCTTTGGAGTGTATTTAAGTTATAGTTATGAATTATTTATGTTGATACTGGTATCACAACTAAAATCTTTTAGTAATGTATATGCCGGTTATATTAGTAATAGAAAAAAAAATGCGTATGTACTGAATAAAACATCTTTAATAAGATTATGCTATACTTCAATAATCAGTATAAAAAGTGGAGAATATGACATAATTAATATCTACAAATAAATTTCTTTACAAGAGTTTTAATGTTAGTACATTTAAATGAAAGGAATAATCTCTCTATTTATCAATAGATCAGAGGCAAAGCTTAGAAGATAAATAAATATTAATTAGAGCCGCTTTTTGTTAATAACTTTTAAATCATACATAATATTTAAAACATTATTTGTATAATGTTATAAAAGGATTAAAATGAAATAGGTCATGGTGTAGAAAAAAAAATATTGAAAAAAATCCTGATTGTTTCATATTCTGGAAAACCTTTTAAATCCTTATAAATTGATGTTAATAGTTTCTTATTTCTTTGTGTAATTCTTTGTTAAACTTTTACTTCTAACCATTATTAGAATTATTAAAAAATTTACGTCACCTTCCTGCTCTAAATGTTACAAATAATTAACTCCAATATTATAACTACTAAGTTATCAGAACAGTTAATTAGTTGCTAGTTTTGATAAACTTAAGATTTTTATCTAAACCCTTAAGAAACGAAGTAATGTTAATGTAAAATTAACAAATAATACATTTTTGTTTTTGTAAAAAGGCTAAATCCAGTGATACAAACAGAATCATGAGAATTATTCCTCTTGATGTGCCACAGTTAAACGGAGTAATACTAAGAGTGGTCATAATACTTGGCTTTGAATCAAGTGGAATAGAAACCTTTATTATAGTAAGTCCTTTATTATAGGAGCCAAACTCAGTACATTTTGCTCCATCAATCAACAAAACCATTAAAATCGTTCCCTAATTCCTTAAGTCTGTTAATTCGTTGGCACTTTAATTAGAATCAACTAAGTTTTAGCGGAGAATTTCTGTTATACGAGGGGCTTAAAACTAAATCAACTAGAAGAAAATGCCTTACAACTCCCGGAATACTAGTGTTAAGAATAGTTATATATATTATATATAATAATTGATATTAAAAAGAGGTCATCCAATTTTCATTGTTATTCTTTGTTTTATCAATACTTTTAAATTGGCATATATTGAAAGGAGTGATTAAAAAATTTTTGGTTTTCTACTACTGTTAAATTTAGTTAAACTTTTAGAGTTGAAATAGTTAATAGAACTTAAAATAATGTACGTATAGATTACTTCCATAAAAATACTTTGAGTTATATATGATCGCTTGGTTCTTTGAATGAAGTAAATGATTATTAATGATTCTATAATAATTAAAGATCTTTATTTTTAATTAATAAAGGAATTTCTTATTCTATTATTTCATACTATCTTAAAGGGTAATTCAGATATAAAAATTCAAATATTTAATATTAAAAATACTAAAAGAATAAAATACAAAGCGAAAGGAAGGACTAATATCGCATATAAAAATAAGCATAGAAGTGAAGACTAAACAATTGAGCGACGAAAATCTCGTGTAAACTTTATATCTTGTCTGGAATTAATAAAATTCTTAAAAAAATAGCGTTCTTATATCGAATGTTCTATACTTCTTTGTTTATAATTTTTATAAACATTATGTTATATTTTTATCAAAGCTACACAATTATTTTTTGTGTAATTCGCTTGTAAAAAGATGGAATAATAAAACATTAATCAGTAGAAACAGTAAATTTGCCTGGATTTCTTATTGTCGATATTTAAAATTATTAGTGCAAAATAAAAGAATTCTAGATATCAAAAATCAATATTCTAATGATGGTCCTATATTTGCAAACTTAATAATTGCGCCATAGTATAATGACTGAACTGAACTGAATCGTGAATATTTTAATTAGAGTTAATTATTCAGTTTCACGCTTCGTAAGCTGATTCTAATAACTGAAATCTATTTGTGATGATGTCTATTATATGCGTTTTATAATTTAATAGACATCCGTTAATACATAAAAAATATACCATTTTACATTTATTTTACACTAAAATAAATTGACAGATATTAAGTACATTTATTTTTTTATTAACTTAATCTGTGGATTACAAAAACGTTTTGTTCTATGTAGGAATTTAAATCACAACCTTTGGTTCAAAAGTCATTGTAACTAATCACTGGACCGTCAAGAAATTGTAATAATATTTTGATATACATTTGAGGAAGAAATAGAGATTTACTTTTCTAGTTGCCCCATATTTCAAAATTATTAAATAAAACTCAATAAAATTAAAGAATATAAGCTTTAATGAAGTCTACGACTATCGGAGCGATGACTTCCTAGTGACTTCCTAGTCATCGCTCCGATAGTCGTCATACGTCCTCGTCTTACTAAATATATTCTAATTAAAAATAATATAGAACTAACTTAAAAGATATAACCTTGTAGCTTTAAGAATTTCTGTGTTGCGTATTATTATTATTTTTTTCCATAACATTGATCTAACAAAATCCAGCTTAACAACAAAGCTTCGAACCTGTGTAGATACATATAATATGAATTAAATTAATATATTAAAATAATTAAAGGTACAACAAGACACAAAAGCCTATTCTTTATTTTAATTTTAACAGTATATATACATCCTTTTTTTTGCAAATTAAAAACGTATGAATTTATTAAGTTTCAAATGTGTTATTTATATATTTACATTCTAAATAGACGTATTCAAAAGCCGTTGATTTATTTATCAACCTTCATGTTCTTTGTTTTTGAGCATCAAAAGGCGAAACATTTACATTACGTTGCCAGAATACGGGAGAAACGATTAACAAAACAAAACTTCGCACCGTTTTCCTTCACCTTTATCCTTACACTCGAAATGCAATCTGTTGTTCAAAGCTTTAATTATTGCTTTTATGTATTACTTACTTTATAACTTCTCGAAATAATAAATTTGTATTTTTCATACAAACAATTTAATTTTATATCATTTTTTTTTTGGTATTTTATGATAATCATAAATTTTGTAGGCACATATCCTTATATAAATTTTTATTACTATATTTTGTTACCGACATGCGTAGAAGAATTAAGATGAAGGTGTAATCAAAATGAGCTAAAAAAATCAAATATATCACGAGAAGGAAGTAAAAGAGCTGTGTGCTTCGCAGATTAATTAATATGTTAAATTTCGCCATTACCTTTGATGTAGTACGGGGCGATAGAGGAATCGGTTTTCCGGAGGATAGGCAGTAGAGTCCTCTGTGTACCATAACACCAGAATGTAATCGCCAACCCGTGAGTCAAGCATGGTGATTATGGAATATTGTGGATCGCGTTTTTTGTGGGCGACCTATGCCGTGCAGTGGGCGTCTATGGGCTGACAAGAAAAAGAAAAAGTATAATAATCTTACTGTTTCCCGTAGAGTACCTTACGGTTTTTTATTTATTATAATCAATCTTTCGCCGTTATCTCGTACCTCAAACATAACGTCAATAGCTAAAATAGTTTTGAGTAAATTTGCAAAGCTTTTTTTGGAACTACCGTACAGATAGATTCCTGTGAACCAATTTTTTGCACTGCTATTTCAATTGCATAAATGTGTCGCTTTATTGTAGCCGTCGTGTTTTCAATTACGCAGTTTAATTGACCTGTGAGAAGTTTTATAGGCTTTAGTATTTTAAAGATTTTTTTGTGTAGAGACACAAGGTTTATTTTTGGTTTATATTTAATTTGCGAATTTGTAAACAGTTATGTTAATTAAAAATAAAGCAATTTCTTTTTTCAAACAAATTTGCACCAGCGAACAACAATCACTTTTAAATCTCAAGACTGTGAATATATAATTTTTATCTAGAATATTAAATAAAAAAAAACTAAGACAACAGTAAGTCGGAATGTCGTAATTACTTTGCGAGTTGTAACTCGTAAGTATAAAGAATTGTCTCCTTTGTTATTTTTATAAAGTAGTCTGCCATTTTTATAAGATAGAAGAAGTAAGTATAAAATATGCCATTGAACATTTTTTATTTTATTAAGTTCAAAGAGTAGAATATCTGTTACTAAAGAGTGCCATAAAAACAGTAAATTCTAAGTGCAGTTGAATCGACAGATGCTTAATTTGTTAATTGACTTCTCGTTACTTTATAACGCCAGCACGTATAAATATCACTTTTCGTATTCAGTAAAAATGAAATATGTCATGAAATAACAAACTATTACTTTTTAAAGTTACATTTATTTTAACTATGAAGTTTAAGTTGATTAATGTGTTTATGATTTTCTAAAAGGATTTAGATAAATTTTTATTCAATTCAAATGTTATACAATTTTAATGAGAATTATATATAACCTTCCAAGTTTGATGTTAACTTAAACATAAACTCTAGAAATATTAAAGGGACTTTTGCTATTGTAAATATATAATGTTTAGAGATATGATGATATTTTAAACAATTAAAATTGTTACATATTAAATTTATTCATAATACATCGTTCAATAATGTGTGTGATTAACTAATTAAAACACATTTTTTTGCCAAAATTCGTTTTTATTCGTCAACATAGTCCCCTTTTAGGGAGATACAATCATTCCAACACTTTTACAATCTTTCAATACCGTCTTTGTAGAACGATTTTTCTTTGCCTTCAAAATAGGCTTCAACTTCAGCGATGACTTCCTCATTTGAGCCAAATCTCTTACCACGGAGCATTCTTTTGAGATCTGCGAAGAGCCAGTAGTCGCTGGGGGCCAGATCTGGAGAATACGGTGGGTGCGGCAGCAATTCGTAGCCCAATTCATGCATTTTTGCCATCGTTTTCATCGACTTGTGACACGGTGCGTTGTCTTGGTGAAACAGCACTTTTTTCTTCTTCAAATGGGGCCGCTTTTCATTTCATCCTTCAAACGCTCCAACAAGGCTATATAATAATCGCTGTTGATGGTCTGATCCTTTTCAAGGTTATCAACGAATATTATACTGCGAGCATCCCAAAGTACAGAGGCCAGAACCTTGCCAGCCGATGTTTTTGCCTTTGGACCCTTTGTGCGGCTTTCACCGGTAGCATGCCACTCAGCAGACTGCAGATTGGACTCCGGAGTGTAATGGTGGATCCATGTTTCATCCATTGTGATGTATCGACGCAAAAACTCCGATTTATTACGCTTAAAAATGTCCAAACAAGCCTTTGCATCATCGATTCGTTGTTGTTTTTGCTCCGGTGTGAGCAAACGCAGCACCCATTTGGAAAACACCTTTTTCATACCCAAATGTTCGTGTATTATGGTGTGTACACTGCCTGCTGATATCTTTAGGATGTCAGCTATCTCGAGCAATTTCACTTTGCGATCGCCCATAATAATTTTCAGTGTTTTTTCAACGGTTTCCGGAATAACAGCGTCAGTAGATGGAATGTCATCGGTGTCTGTACGACCACGTTTGCATTCGGCATACCAATAACAAATGGTTCTTTTTGATGGAGCAGACTCCGAATAATGTTTTTCAAACCATTCCTGGCATTGAACAGTATTTTTTTTCATTAAAAAGCAATGATAAATCAACACACGAAATTGCTTTGAATTATTTTTTTTTGAAAACTCAAAAGTAGCGTCACTTAAAGCACTGTAACTTGTAAACTAATGGTCAGATTGACATATAATTTTGACAGTTAACCTAAAAAGGTTCACACTTTCGAAAAAAAATATTGATTTGGTATTAGTGGAGCCATCTATGTGTCAGCCACACACATTATTGAACGAAGTGTTACATATCATCATACATATAATACAGATTCCTTGATAAGTGATTTTCTCTAAAGCAAAAAACTCTAAATACTCTGAATGTCATCTAACCTTTATGTTTGTCAAAAACAACTTTGAAATCCAATGAAGCATATAATGTACGCCTTATATAAGTGAAGAAAAGAAAGAGGAGATGCTACATCAAACTAAACGTTTAGACGTTGTTATAGACAAACAACGTTAAAAAATAAGTTTGAATAGTAACGACTGCCAAAAAACAGACAATTTATATTATTTTTATTTTATTTTAATACATTACAATTGGTCAGATTTGTAAATTTTTTTAATTTTTGCTTTAAATCCAGTGTTTATCCAATGGCAATTTATTAAACTTATTAATTATATTCAGCATAGTAAGACTAGTAAATATCTTCATCTTTATAATTAATTTGTTATTGATATCATTTCTGTTTTAAACTACAACTATATCTCAGAGTCGGTCATTCATGAGTTGTAGTTAGTCATCTTTGTTAACTTATCTCTCAATATTCTTTTTAGTTTTATCTAGTTTCATAAACAGGAAACTCATCGAGATTACAAAGAAATAAATTTTATAAATATGTTGGTTCCTTACAACATTAATTAATTAATTTATAGTTTATAACTGGTATTAAAAGTTTATAATTAGTAACTTATACACATAAATACGTTAGGATTTATGAATTTTTTATAGTGTTTAATATTTTAAAATTTTTGGAAGAAACATACTCACAGTATATTTTGTAGAAAATAAAATAAAATTAACATTGTACAAAACATTCATTAATATAATATTAATGATAAAATATATACACACTATATGTACACTTTAAAGCGTACATATATCCATTATTATATTTAATTCATATTCAAGACTGCTTTACCAAACATATATAAATAACAACAAACTTTGTTATTAATCCAAAATAAACATAAACATACTAATATGTTTATTTTCAATTTCACTCCAATGTGAAATTAGAGAAGTACATTTTTTATAATAGTTTATGTCATCTACTTAAAATATATATTTAAATGTTCTCTTGATGGGATTGGACAATGTCTTTTATAAAACATTTATATGCATTAATATAAATGAAGTAAAATTAATAATCCAATTTGCTTCTAATTTTGTATTATGTATACTTACGTATTACGTATATATTACGTATGTATGTATATTTACTATATATAAAGAAAAAAACATTAGATTATTTAAGAGTTAATTACTAATTACTCAGCTTTGCGAAATCGATTACTAGGTTATAATACAATAACAATGAAAAGAAGTTATCGAACATGTTTCAGTGACATTTATAAAGCAGCTCTGAGTCTGAAATAGGAGAGCATTAACAGAGCAGACCAACTAGTTTGATTTCAAGGGTCCTTGATAGAAATAACGAATAGCGATTCCTATTTCAACACTTTTTTAATTATTTCGTCTCTTGCAAAGAAAATGATAGGCATAAAATTACGACATTACGAAATAAAAAAAAATATATATATTCTTTTTGAAAGTACTTGACAATGCCAAAAAAAATATGATTAATGTAATGAATATTGAAAGGAAACACATGATTACTTATTTTTAGAATTATTCAGTTAACAAATTTGTTATCCTCTAATAATTTATAAAGGTATTCCAGACCTCTTTAATAAATTAACAAGTTGGGCAATACACCACTCTGTTTAATGTAGTCCTGTATAGTGTTACGAATATACAAACAACGCTTGAGAGAATTTTGTTCAACTGTTGTCGGTTTAATTGATAACGTTTCTATGTCATCCCAGTATTGAATGCAATAAAAAAAAAACAAGTGTTTAAATTATACTGAATTTATAAAGGTAGATTTTGAACTAGAAATATTTATGTTTTGTTTGTTTTACTTACTTACTTTTATCAAGACTATCTCAAATGTATTCTCAAAGTTTTCAATAACAATTTCAATTTTACTAAGAAATATAAAATCCTTATATTTTAACGATACTAATGATTGCAGATTTTCTTGTCATAATATTATATTAAATCCGCAGAAGCAAAAATAGTTTCTTCAACTAATAATAAATTTAAAGTCCACATTTCCATTATACTATTAAAGTATTTACTTCTACTTCTTCATAGCTTCTATGTCCATGAATATATTGGTATTGGTCATTACAAAATATATTAGTGTACATTGTAGTAGTTAATTTATTTTGTCTATTATCGTTTTAGGGATTTTTAAAATAAATCTGTAAGTTTCCCTTTTAAAACGTAAATTGGATGTTCCAAAATAAGATGCGTTTCTATATACAAGTAAACTGCGTATAGAGGACTTCTTTATTGGAAGAAAAATTTGCAGGTTGTTATTTTTTAAAAAGTTTATTATAAATAAGTTATGGTTAAAATACCGATTAATTTTTTTAGCTAAATTAATACTTTAAAAACTAATTTATATTTATATTATAGTATTTAATACTATTTAAGAATGTTTTCATCATTTAACATAAAAATATAAATATTTATAATAAAAACTATTTATTGTGTGTTTTAAACATTAATTTTAAAAGTAATAAAAGTTTAACCGACAAAATTGTTTAAATATTTTAATTGTAGCACAATAGCATATATTAGTGTACAATAAATTTATTTATGTTTTTGTGGTACATACATATTCATTATTACAATCATATCGCATATTCATAACCTAATCTGGATTTATTCTGGCAGACCGATTATACTGACTGTTTTTTTAAGTTGTGAAATAAAATAAAAAAATGAAATAATTACTTATATATACAAGTCTTATAACAAAATAAAAAAATATATTAAAATTCCGACCAACCTGACCTTCTGAAAATACTATTCAAATGAGTTATGCGTAATAAGTCATTCTTGTATATTACAAGTTTTCCATAGGTATTTTAATTTAAATGACATAAAAATATTATAATTAGAAAATGTGTTACAAGAAAAGACCTCCTTGTTATGAAAAGACATTTACTTAACAGGTTAATATCGATTATATATATAAACTCGCTTAATTACGATTCTTATCTCACATACCTTGATATGTAAGATATTTAACATTGATAATTATTAATTTTATTTATTGTATTGGTGTATTGCAATGACAATTTCACAATATTGAAGATATTTTAGTTGCAATGACAGAGAATAAACGCTTTGAGCTAAACTGTAAACTATTTGAAACAGAATCGCAGCTCCGAGGAGTCACTTTGACGCGTGTCATAATATTCATAACACCACTTCGTTTCCGTTTGCTAACAAAATAAATGTTTATTTCAGCTTTATATATTTTTACATTAGAAAAAAATATATATGTATATAAGCAGACCCAAGATTTATCATATAAATAAAAATTACTGAGTTGATTGAAAATTAAATTTACTTGTAAATGTGAGAAGATTCATTAAATCTGCATAAAAGCAGATTCAGGTACGGATTAAATTTATTTACTTTCAGAAAATGTTAAAGATTTAGCTATATCAGAAGTCCAGATGTATAGAGATCTCTCTTTAATCGACTAGTAAAAAAACAATATTCTTAAAATATCTGTAAATATTTTCACCAATACTTTCCCTTTATTTTAATTACCTTTATTTTATTTATGCATATATATATTTTATTACTTTAAGTAATATAGTAATATTTAGATTCGCAAGATTATTCAAATTAAATGTTTAAGCATTCAAAGACGATATAAAATATTCTATTTTGAGCAAGGTATTTACTAAAATAAAAAACCCAAACATACAAGGGTCTTTAAGATTAAGTGTTGTTCAAGAAAAGTTAGTCACGACCGTATGTATGTTCATAACTAATGACTATTTAAAATACAATTATTAATTTCTAAAGTAGGGCCCAATATACGTTAATCACTTTTGCTTTTCAGACTTCTGCATAATATTTGTGTTTAATTTTGCACTTTAGTTTTAGTATTGAAAATTACAAGTAAAAACTTTTGTCCGTCTTTTAGTGTACTATTAGACAAAAATTACTTTTTGATTGGTTGACTTGATTTTTTTTGTATATCTTATGTGCATAAATAATAGTAAATTATTATAAAAAGGGAATGATACAGAAGATTAGCACACAGAGAGGGGATTTGAACATCCGACACTCGCAATAATTCATTTTTCATTCAGCCTCTTATAAATTTGAAATAAATAAATTATATCATAATTATTATCATAACAAATGCATAAAAAATTATTTTAAAATTGTCTCAAATTATTTTTTTTAATAATAAGCATAAGAATATGTTACTATTGATTCTGTAAAGACAACAATCATGATACGTTTCACTTTGTCATTATAGTCATATTTCCTATAATTTATATTTGTTGTAAAATTGTAAAAGGGAAAGTGTTACTTATTTATATACTTTCTTGTGATGCATAGTCTCAATACCCATTTTTAATAATACATACAATTATACAAAAGTACAGTAAAATCAAATAACATAACCTACTTTTTATCTCTACCAAAGTAGGCACTAGTTCGAAAATATATAATATACGTCAACTCAATAATTAAAGTAAATGAATACAAAATTCACCCGAGTGGTGTTTGTGAATTCAAACACTACACATTACACAAAGTGGTGTTTACTAACTTGTTTAATTATTAGAGATCTTGGAATGCATTTATCAAAACTTTCAGTTGCTCTAAATTTCTTAATTGAACTAGTTGAATTTTTAAATGCTAGTAACAATATCTTGAAACTAAATGAAAATTTCATACTGCAAAGTAGTGAGTACAGACGGTAAGGCAGTGACGGTTTTTAATATATATATATATATATATATATATATATATATTTTATAACATGTAAGACTTGATAATTTATAATAGTTATAATTCATGTAAATGAATAAAATATATTACAAATTAAGAATCCTACCGGAAAGCATAGTCTCGAAGTTATATACTCAAATGACTTTCCACTCGCCATTGCAATGTTTTACACGTTCTTTTTTTTTCTGTACTATTTCTTTATTATTTCTTTTCAAAACTTCCTTATACCTATAGAAGAAACTTAAGTTTTACTTCTGTCATCAATATCGATATCGATACAAAACATCTATTATATCTATAAGTACTCTTTTACAATACAAGCAACTAAATTATGGTATACCGATTTGGTATTATAAAAAGGATATTAATAAATATAATAAATTTAATACTGACGTTTGAATTATTAAAAGGAACTTCAATTTGTGAATTTCTACCAATAATAAAACAGTACTTACCACATTTGTAAATCACGCTCTTTGTTTAAAATGTAAACAAATTTAACGTTTCACATGAACGGTCCGTTGTAGGTACAGTTAGGTACACTCAATTTGAATGTGGCTTTTACAATTATTTGCAGACCATATTGTTTTGATAGGACTACATTCATGTGATATGGAGGTACCGTTTGTTTGTATAATTATGAATAAGTTATTTATATTCAAAATATATTATATGTACACTATATGTATCTACAAAATTATATGTACACTACATTAAAAATGCTAATAAAATTAAGAAAAATTATAACAGAAATTTTTTTTTTTAATTCATATTCGCCGAATTCTCTTCCTTGATTACTTTATTCAACCAAAATTATTGGATGTGTTTTCATATCTTTTTTCCGCATCGTATCTTACAATATACATAATAATGAATATGCATTACTCTGTATATTTTTTTTAAATGAATATTCATTATTTTGTATATTTTTTTCTGTTCACAGAACTGTATTTTAACCTAATTTTGTCAAGTCAAAATCCAGTGAGCTCGTTTTTCTGAATACGAACTATATGTTATGCCGTGATAACATGTTCTAACTTTTAATACGAGTTTTCATATGTAACCTAACCTAAACGGAATTTGGCTTACATATTGATACTACGCAATATTAACTATTTATTAGATCATCATATGTTACTCACACCCCAAATTCTAGACCCATTTATAAAATGAGCAAACGGAATATCTGATGATCGTTAACCATTAGAGACGTATTCAATCTATTATAGGAAATTACTATAAATTACTATTTTTTATAATAAAATAGGTGTCTTTCCCACAGATTAGAAATTCACAAACTGTGATAAAACTGTATAAACATTTAAAAATGTATAAATATTTTGCATAAATATTATTTGTTTTCTTATTCTTATTCTTGAATATATCCCTTTAATAAAATATGACTGAGACACATCTGTTTTATTTTTTTTAATGGTAGCTTATCCGCTAATTTGTACTACTATTTAGTTGTGTTTTTTTTTAAATTATCTATGCGTATAATAAATCTTAGTAAATACATACATTACAATTATGTAAAAAGGATAAATAAATTTAGTTCATTATACAAAATACATATTTAAAATTTAATACAAATAATGGTTCATATATTTATTTTGTAATTATTATTGGCAATTATATATTTTATTACATACATGTGTATACATCACTGATTACTGTCATAAAAATACTAAGCGTTATTTGCTACAACTAAAAAGTAAATAATTATAATTAAATATTTAAAATAAAGTGTACAGTTTTTCATCTGTTATTTATATTTAATGCTGCATTTTGCATTTTGTTTCTCACACTTCAACATTCAAGCGCTTCATAAAAATATTAAAAGGAAATGAAAGTTTTATAAATGCAATCCAGGATCTCTTTATAAATTATACAACTTGGAAAATTTGTGTTATACAGTCCTGTATAGTGCTTAGAATTTACAAAACAACACTCATGCATGCAATTTTTTTTTGTTTAATTATTCAGTCGACGTATATAATGTCCTAGTTGACTCAAGTCTACTTTATTAGATAATAAATATTTTTACTAACGACAAACTTATTTAGTGTGAATGTTTATTTCATCTCTTTTTGAACGGCTTTTTTTTCGACTTAAAAGGATGAGATTGAAAAAATCCAGATCCCATTGAAATATCTGGATCCATCATCTGCCCCTAACTCCTAATTCCGTAAATAAGTGGACACATTGAGTTGAAATGAAAACCATTCACTAAGGTCTATAGATTCTTGAATATATGAAAAAATAAAACTTCTTAATTAACGTAAAAAATATATATATCCGTTTATGTCACAAAAAACACCCATTTGGACCTAATTTATAGGATACTTTCCGTTGGCCTAGAACTATACAGTTTGGCAAGCAACATTGTTTTATAGCACAAGGAAAAATCTTAAAACTATATACTTACTATTGTATCATAAAAAGTATAGTTCTATTCGAGTCGTTATAGGAAATCGAAATTTAAAATAGAAGCTACTAAGTTCAAGTGCGGTAACGTATAAAAGGGCTTGATGTGGATATTTTGAAAGATATATAAAATAAAAATAACTGAAAACTTTTCCTGCTTTTTTTATTTAATTTCTTAATCTTGTTTGAGTCAGAATGAACAATAGAGTAGTCAAAGGATCCCAAATCTTCCCTGTTTGATGCTCTTCCAAAACTAAATAGTGAAAACCATTTGCCAAAGTTTTAATTTAATGTTTGTAAATTAATATTTTATAAGACACAAATTACATGCAGAAGTCTGAAAAGTAAATGTGAAGAACATACATCACACAGGACACTGCTCCTAAAATGCTCGTAATTTCTATACTTTGAGTTACTAAAATTGTTTAAAAAATCTTCTATAATATACGAGTATATAGGAGATTTCATAAATCTTGGCTTCTTTTCCTGCCGGTCAAACAGAGGTCTCAGGACATTAAACCCGTGATATAAATTGTCAATGTTTTAAAGCAAATATATTATTCTCTATATTTACCTGAAACTGCTTTCATGGTAACATTATTTCGTACACTTATTCGTCCACGTTAATATTTAATCACGTTAAATCTTAATTTCAACCAGTCAAATATTTAGTCACGGGAAAGATTAAGATTATATATATATATATATATATACACACACACATATATATAAATTTATAAATATATAGATAAAAGACACGGATTATAATATTAAATTTACGAGTTAAAAGTCGTGAAACTGTATTTATATACGATCTGGCATAGTCGGAGGTGTACCAGTTTTACACAAAAGTGTGGCATAAAGTTTACATAATTTTTATTTTTTCTTTTATACGTATAAGGTGGCAGATAAGCACAAACTCGCTTAATTGTAAACGATTATCGTCGCCTATAAACTTCTGTAATACAGGAGGTATCATTCGCACGCTGCTGAACTAGTGTGGGTAATTAGAGGCAGAGTAATCACCTACTTAACTATCATATGTTCTAAGAGGTGATTGATGTCATAGGATATTTATTACGATGCATTCATAATATTGAAAGCATTTTTTGTTCCCACTGCATGTGACGTTCAATGTTATGGGCACGTAACAATAAAAGCAATTGTACAAGAGTTCTTGCGATTGCAGCAAATATTAAGTAGATAAAACTAGGCAAAATGTTAATATAGGAGAATATGCTGTATTAAAAATCTGAACATCAACTACTGAATTACGTTTTTGGAACAATTATAAACATTTCAGTAAAATTTTAATAATTATTGAACAATTGTCATTCATTTCACTGTCCACGCTACCTACGAGTATATATGAAACTGACTCTTATTATTTTAAAATCACGTAAAAGTAGGTTAACCCTAAAATATGCACAGGTTTTATAAAACACGGGAATCAGCAAAATGTAATAATATATAGCACAAGCGAGTCTTTTGGAACATTACAACGCTGTTAATTAAAAATAATAAGTCTGTTGTTGCTGTACATATGTAACTTTAATACCAAGACAGAATAGTTATGGTCACTAACAAAGTAATAATAACATTTCAAAATGTCCAACGATAACTTATTTACATGAAGGCTAATATATTTTTTTAAAAATATATTTATAGTAATATAAGATAGTTAAATAAAATTAATCGTAATATTTTTTTGTCAAAATAAATAACAGAATATTAAATTTATTTTGTCTATTCTACTACTAGTGATAATTTGATGTCTCGTTTTATTAAGTATATTAAACTGTACTCGTAAAATATATGACGTCTAACAAATTAATCAGCTTATTATTTTCTTATACACTATAAATTATAAAAAGTAATAAAAATTTATATATGGGTATTATTTTTAAATACATACGCACTGTTCTGTGTTATTTTATATTATGGCTATGGTTATAATATTTGCTGAAGTAAAATTAATTTACAATTTACATTTAATAAGTATGATTAAAACTAGAATAATATATATAAAAATGATGTTATATTTTTTTATTTCTTTATATTTTTTTGCACACCATACTTATCAGAAAAACAAGTAAAAAAATTGTAACAATAAAAAAAATGAAATGATGGAGATACAAAAGGCGGTCTTATCGCCTATCGCCGATTTTTTCCAGACAACCATTGTTAATGTTGAAATACACTTAAGATTCTATAGAGCAGTAAGTATGTGGCGTAAATGTACAGAAATAAACAAACTTACTTAAAAATAACTACACACGAATACATAAACATAATACATAAATAAAATTATTTACAATATATATTAAGGTATAAGCTAAACAATATCTATAAACATATACATACATGATAATCGTCGTCCTAGACATCCTTGGATAGAAAGTATTCCTTAACAGATTTTTTAAAAAATATTATTGATTTTTATTTGATCAAATATTAAGTGGGTAAATCATTCCACAATTTGATGAAATGAACTCTAAAAGACTGTTTGTAGAATTTGGTGATATTTACTAGTATTCTGATAAGTAAGGATTGTGATGATCGTACTTCAGTTGATGCTCCTAAATACTTAAAGTGCTCCTTCAAGTATGAGGCTGTTTTAGGGTGAAATAGTACACAGAACAGGAGAGAACGAAATGTGAATACCGGCGATAGCGAATAGGGAGCCACTTAAGTTTTTGATGAAATTCAGAAATGTAGTCATATTTGCGTAAACCAAATATAAATCGTATAGCGTTGTTTTGGAGTCGCTGAAGCTAATTTAAATATATAAGATTATATAACAATAATTCCTTAAGAAACAAATGTTCAAAGGAATAACATTAAAAATTAACAAAACTACAAGTCAATTCCAAGCAACCTAAGTGTATAGATTACGTTCCTATCACATGAGAATTATCTAGATTATTCAGCTCTCCCGATAATTCAAAAGCGCATTTCAGAATTCCATTTTATAAATTAACAATTCTCTGATCACATAAACTGTTAAATATTGTAATATTTAACAGTTGTTTCAAATTTACAAACGCTTTGCTGAATTTTGTTGAACTATTGGCTGTTTATTTAATAAGGTCACATCATTTTTCAAATGCACAAAATTTTTAAGAGGTGTATTATTCTACTTTGAGTAACAACTTTTCTATCTCACAATAATTAATGTAAGTAATATAATGAAATCATTGATACAGGAGGTTTAAACCTAATTTGTTAATGCGTATATCTAGGTTTGGAGACTTTGATTACTTCTTCTAATGTTCAGTTACACTTAAAGTAATTGACATTACACAAAAAATAGAAATACCCATTATTTAACCGATATTGAATTTATGAAATCCATTTGATATGTTTTAAAATAGAAGTAGTTATCTTTCAAATCGATTACTTCGAACAAATCCGACCCCATAAATATAATTTAATTTATATATAATTTAAATACAACTCAAGCATATTTACTTTTTAAGGCATTAAGCTTATATCAATAATATTTTAACGAAAAATAAGAAATTGTAAGATATTGGTCTGGGAAGCTGAATTTCAGGAATACGTAGAGACTCGATACCAAAACTTCCTTCCTCGGTGGACGAGTTCTATTCGTACTTGTCCTGATTTTTTTTTATTTAATTTTTTAATCTTTCTTGAGTCATGATGAATAATGAATAATAAAATAGTCAAAGAGTACGATTCAAAATAAATTTTCTTGTGCCATGTACTACTGTGCTACTCTTGTGTGTGTGCTAATCTTCTAAAACTGAATTCTAAACTTGATTTGCCCAAGTTTTAACCTGTAGTCTATAAAATTTGCAATAATATAATACACTTTTAATAATACACAAATTTGATGCAGAAGTCTGCAAAGCAAATGTCAGGAACGTACTTCAAACAGGACCTTGTTTTTAAAATTTACAATTGTGTGAGAAATCGTCACTAGTCACGATCGTACTAGCTTTCTTTGAATAATAAATAATCGAAAAGTACTTTTATGTTTCGAGCTCTTTGTTCAGTACAAACAGCTTAAAATAGAGTAGAATATATTTAAATTTGTTAGAAAATTTATCTCTGCCTAAATAAAAATAATAATAATGACATGATAAATATCGTGAAACCATTTAATATTTTTTTATTTCGTAACTCATTATAATCTCATTATAAATTTTCTTACGCTACGAGTTACTAAATTGGGATACATAATTAAAACTCATACAAAAATAATATATTTTCTGAAGTTTTGAGGATTCTGTCTTTTTTTTTCTGTAAGTTAAAAAGAAATCTCCGTATACTAAATTCCTGAAATACTTGAGCCTTTCATAACAACAATGTTATAAAACAAATATATTATCCAATATATACACGAAACTATTTTTATGCTAACGTGATATCGTATATTTACTCGTTCACGTTAATATTTATTTATTCACGTTAAATATTATTTTCTTTCGGCCCCATTTTAAGTCACTGGTTAAGAATGTTAACATATGATATAATCCTTCTGCTTCTAATATTTTCTTAATCTGAGAGCGGACGGAAACGTAGTGGTGTTATATATATATAGCTACCGCACATATTGTTGCCTTTGTATTGAACTTTTATGATATTATATTTTGTAATGTGGGTATTGCAATAAGATCATTGTTTTTATAGATAGATTCTATGTAATATATATGTTTTAAAATGTATTATTATTGCATTAATAAGATTTAAGAATTTACATTTACTTAGAACAATCGTTATTGCTAAATATATTATGTTAAAGTGGTAAAAGTTAATGATTTGACTTATTGGCAGAAGTCATCTTTATGATATTAAATTATTATGTTTTTAGACTTGAATATGTTAAACACAAATGTGTGAATTATGTTTGCTACAAATACATTTAGGAATTTAGTATTGTTTAGAATAACTATTTTGTTAATTATTAACTTATTCAAAGGTTGAAAGCTATGATTATAACCAAATGCCATATATGGTTGCTGGCAACCATGTAGCTGTTAAATTAGTATAAATATGGCTACGAAACACCATTCACCCTACCAAAAGCCACACCCAATGCAATGGAAGTCGCGTGATATCACGGTCAGAGGGTTCTACCCTGGTACCGTCTCCCCGCTCCAACCCGCTATGGTCGAGCCGGATGAAAAGATACCCCAATTTGATTCTTAATAACATCCGTACTGGACCGCTAATAACGCCGCTAATAGTATTTTTACACATCTGTTGTTTTAAATATTTTAATTTGAAGTTATTACTTTGTATTACTTTGTATTTACATCTATTGTGTAATCAGTACAGTATTGAGTAAAGAACTGTGAACTCTTATATATTTTTTTATGAGTATTGTTGAAACTTATTACATATGTTATTTAGTATTGATTTCTTTGTTTAAAAATAAGTCTAAACTTGTATATATTTTATTTTTAATATACAGTGTAACATAGCTTGATTAAAAGATTGCCTTAATTATTGAGCCATCATTACTTGTAGAGTCTCAAATAATGTAACACACGCTTTATTGTGACTCATCTGAGCTGTGATGCTGTTTCAAATAGTTTAGAATAAAGCGTTCACCCTGTTTCTTTACAACTAATAAAATATATAAAAAATCATCAATCATATTATTATATGTCACTCAAATATTATTGATTATATACATGTATGATTCATAATAAAAAGATTAAGTCGTTAGAAAAAAATAGTTTATATAATAATTGTTGTATAAAATAATAAATTTACATTACAAAATGGATTAATTTAAAAAACTTTTGTAGTGATTTTTGCAAGAGGTATTTTAAAACCTGAATTATTTATTTTGTAGCAGTTTGGAATTACTGTTCATGTTTACAATTTATTGCGTAAATAAAACATATATTTTCGAATCGAAAATACTTTTCTGCTAGTACATTTTTGGTATATAGGCGTTGAAAGATAAATAAAATTATTATATGTAATTTGGTTGAAACAGTAATATTTGCACATTGAATGTCGATAGATTGTAAGATTTTTATTTGTTAATTATATACAAAAGTTTGTAAAGTTAATTATCATTGTTTACAAGATAACAATTTTTATACACACATAACACACATAAGATAACAATTTTTATAAACAACAATAACAAGATTACAAGATAATTTTAATGTAAAATAGTATTTAAGGACAACAATTTAATTTAAGAATGTAAAACTAAGAATATTTATAAGAAAAGTAAATAAAATATTCTATTGTCTTCCTGCCATACCTATACACAAATGACTTACTGAAATGCGTAATGTAGTAAGGATCACGATTAATATAACAGACTTTAAATACAATACATGGCGTTTCAAAATATTCATAACAAACACTGTCATTTTGACAAAATAATAATAACAATAATAGGACTAATTAAACCTAGTTAAAACTTTGTTAACATAAAAATATGTTTTTACCCTAGCGCGAGTTATATGTACCTTTAAAATTATCTGTGCGCGAAAAAAAAAATATTTTTCGGCTGTTTGGTCGAATTTCTAGAGCACGAGTGATGTCAGCGCAGAGGCGTCTTTGTGAGGCGCGAGTGTCGGCAACTACCCTAGTTTTTTTAATTTTTATCAAAATTATAATTCAACACACCACAACAATAACGATGACGTCTAATGAAGTCTATCCATTTAAATAGGTAAGCATGGTACTAGTTTAAAACGGCATTCAATGATTAAAGCAAATATATATTTTTTTACATGCTTATTTGTAAATTTGATTATTGGTAATTGTATTAATGGTTTTTATTATTAAATAAGAATTATTAACAACTAACTCCTTTATGTTTTCTCTTTAAGAGTAACTAACGTAGTTTGACAATCGTTAATTCATTGTTTTTGACTATTTGTGTAACTGACCTTTCCTTTTGAGGCTTGTTCGTATTGTATGTACCCTAGGACAATCGCAACTATTTAGTTATTCATGTTCATAAATAACATTAATGACGTGTTTCATAATTGTAACGTTATTTATTATGTTCACACGTACTTTAAACAACAACATAGTTCAACATTTTCGTTGATTCAGATGCAAAACTTTGTATATTTTCAAAAACCTGTTTAGTTCTGAATACACGTAAAAGTTATGCGGGCTTTGCAATTTTAAGGAACATTTTGGGAATTTCATTTAACTTTTATATTCGCTATATGTCATTGTATATACTTAACATTGTTATGTAAATGTAATAATTATGTAACATAATCTAAAATAAACGTAATATGATAATAGTTACGAAAATGTGATGCAAGTCTATTTTTGTGGTGAAGTATAATTATAATTTAAAAGTTGTGTAAATATATTTAAATACGGACTGACATAGTCAGAGTTGTACCAGGCATAATATTTCTGTTTTACTTTCATACTTATAAGGTGGCAAACAAGCAGATAACCCGCCTAATTGCAAGCAGTTATCGTCGACTAAGGTCTGTAATACAAGTATCACTTGAGCGCTCGTGACCTGGTGTCGGATCATATAGGCAGGGCTTCTACTTACTGGAGTGACTGATATCATAAGATACTTATTATGATAGAATTAAAACATTAAAAATGTAATTCATTCCCGATTAAAATGACAGTCAAAGTCATGATCACTTAATGATAAAAGCAAGTATACAAGATTCTTTGTGATTCTACATGTTACGTAAAGAAGAATTGCCAAAATTATCATAAGTCACTATACTTATAATCGCAGTATAAAAAATCTGGACAATAATAGCTCGAGAATAACGAAACACGTATCAAATTTGGAAACATCCGGATTTATAAAAGTATACGTAATAGCAAGAAAATATGTTTTTAGTACCGCGTATGTGCAGCTACAGAATTCAGCCGTCTGCCACTTTAAATATTATCTTAACATTTTAATAATTATTTGATAATTTTCATTCATTACTTGTCCGCGAAACATATTTATGTAATATACTTCAAAATTACAGTATAATTGTCTACAGTACAAACAGTTTTTTTGTAAATACATCACACACACATTGTTATTTCAATACCAAAGGGATGATGATGATTTATTTTACTCAGTAATAAAATAACAATAAAAATTCAAATGTCCAATGACCTCTTAATAAATATGATGGCTAATTCAAATTAGTATGATATATGATTATTATATTATAGGAATTATTTTAGATAAATGTTTTTCTAGATTCTTTTATAGAATTTATAGATTCACAATTTCAGATTTGCATTTCTTTAATCCTTTAAATATTATACAAATATATCACAACTTCACAATCAACCTTAAATTATAGGCGAATTTATTATAATTATTTTCACCGTTGCTTCCCGTGGTGTATAAGGTGACAGAGACATCAGTTTTCGAGAAGATGGATAACAGCGTCCGCTGAGTACCGTAATACCACAGTGCGATCGCCAACCCACCTGTATATCCCCTCGTGGAAGTAGAACCACACAAATCGGCTTCACTTCCCAGGGGACGAGGTATACTAAGAATCCCCGGTAGAGACACTCAGAATAACCTAACGTTATTCGTTGAAGGTTATACTCTTATAAGTAGAGGTAGGAGGTAGATCTAGCTCAGCTCGGATGGTATGACAAAAAATGACATTGACGTCATTATGTCTGCTATGACGATATTGATGAGTAAAGTGGCAGGTTCGTGTAAACTGTCCATACGGTTAAACCCACTGTATCAATAAAATAAATTATTCTCTGAGCCGACTTTCAAACTAATGAAGACAGGAGCGATATGATTTTGCAATCATCTGGCGATGCGTTCAGATATAGGCGGCTTAATTGATGGATCTCAAAGTCTCTGAAGCGTCTCTGAAGTGAAGAGTGGTCGTGAAGTTCTACAGACAGTAAAATTTTCGATACACGAAGCTCTTACCAATCTGGATAAAGACCTAGAAGCAAATGTGACTCGACACTATATCGAAGCCCGGTTCGAGATTAGTTTAAAAAAAAAAAATCAAAATTCAAAATATCTTTATTCAAGTAGGCATTTACACGCACTTTTGAATCGTCAATTATTACAAAACAAAAAAAAGTCAGTGTAGTCGGTCCGTGAGTAAGCTACCACCGGCTCGGAATGCTGCTCTGTTGAGAAGAACTGGCCAGAAACTCAACAGTTGCTCTTTCCAAAAGAAATATAACAATTTTAGGTGATGTACATTATAATATAAATCCTGCAAATGACTCAACAACTTAAGTTCCACATATTTTGATCCATCAAAAACTCTTGAACATCACTATAATAAGATTTATTTAATAAAAAAATATTGATTTTACATTTAAAACCAAGAAAAGGAAGGTCTAAGATATCTTGTGGAACTTTATTATATATGCGTATACTCAAACCCATGAAGGATTCATTAACTTTTTGAAGACGGAATTTTGGCGTTACGAGTTTGTTTTTACTTCTCGTACTTATCGCGTGTCTGTCACTGTTTTTATATAACTATTTAAATTTTGACGTATATATAATATGTTATTAAATATGTATTGCGAAGCGACTGTAAGAATACCTATTTCTTTAAAAACATCTGTCAGAGAATCTCTAACTTTTAAGTTATAAATAGCCCGCACAGCTCTTTTTTGTAAAATAAATATAGAATTAATTTCGGCAGCACTACCTTATAATAATATACCTAAATAAGTTTGGCCCTCAAACAGATCAGGAACAATACGTCGCCGGGTGAAAATATAATGACAGTTGAGCTTCTGATGGCAAGTGGACGACCAGTCATAAAACATCTTCAGAAGGTATTAATTACTGTGTTTCACTAAGGCAAGAAGCCACCGACATGAAACAGACGTGTAGTGGTACTGTTCTTCAAAAAAGACGGTAACCTTGCTAACTCCTCTCACTTTTGATCCATGTCTACAAGAGTTTTCATAAATGCACTTTCATTCAAGCATCCGGAGCAAAAAAAAAGACTTTAACACCGTAGACCACATACATACGCTGCGCCAAATTATACAGAAGACTGAAGATTGTTATCGACCACTGTGCTTGGCATTTGTCGGGTATGAGTTAGTCATCGATTCGGTTGAAATCTGGGCCGTATTGCAATCTGTCAAAAGATGCCAGTTCGGTTATTAGTAAATCCAAGTGTAAAACCGCATGAGAAAGAAAAGTTAATGAAATTTGTATGGTAACCGATTAAAATAATTTTTGGCTCATCATACAAAATAAATATTTAAAATTAAATACAAATATTGATAATTATTTATTTTACAATAATAATATATGACGAAAAAACCGCCTGTGTGTATAATGAGTTAATAATTATAGAGAATTTCCTTTTGTATAAAAGTATATGATGAATTACAAAGTGGCATGAGGTGGGGCGTGTTTTTTTATGATTATGACTTAATTTTTGTTTTTAAAATGTGTTTGGTATGTATCATTTTATTACTATGTCGACGTATACTAAAGGCCCTCTGTAGGAGTACGTGGGAACCTAATTTGATAGTTGTCATACTAGCGGAGCTTCAGACAGATGGCAGCGGGGCGACCATCTTTCACTTTTGAAGCGACAGCCATCAGCACACAACGCTTACGGCGAATCAGTCCTTATCGACACAATCCTAAACCATAATTATTCTAATTTATGTTTTCCGATTAATTAATAGAGAGTTAATACAGTGAATACTTCATGTATCGGGAATTGTTAAGTACGATTGAATAATTTTCAATTGTTTTAGGACCTTTAGTTGGATTAGCCACATACGTGTAATATTGAGAATTCTGATATAGATATCTTGATCGTACAAATATTTCATTAGCTCTTAATACGATTAAAAAAACAATTTTATATTTAATAAAACAATTAGTAACAGATGATAATTTAAAAATGTTATTTTTGTGTGTCTTAAAATAAATATTAAAATTTTCAAAACTGTAAAATACATAGCAATTACTCGTCCCCGTTTAAAAAATGTTACTATTATTTTAAAAACGAAACTAGTTTAATAAAATGTTCTACTGAATACGGTATCATTTTTAAAAATAAGAAAATTTAATGTTTATTAATTAAAGGTTGCTTTCTCTTTTCCGAGATCTGGTAGCAGTTCGGTGGTTCACTCGAAGACATTCAGAGTTATAGTTCTTGTAGGAACTTAGATCACTGTTATAGAAGACAGATGCCTTATGATTGTCTGATTCCTGCAAGTGATTCACCGTGTGCTGATATATCCGCAGCTGATTCCTCTCTATTTCCTAACTAATAACCACAAATAATACTTTTTCCTTACATTCAAGTTGTTATTTTAATTACCTTAAGTAATAAGTTTAAGTTCATCTTATCATCTAACCATACAATTTCACAGTCCTTTTTCTACAAAGTAGTATCATTGTTGGCAAGACCCAGCATTGAACTGTGAGGATTGATTCACAATAGTTGGCTATATATTGTATCTAGCTCTGGCTTTAAAAATGTAATACTTGTCTAAAATAAATTATTACGTAATATATTTGAGGTTTTAAACTCATTTTGATTGCACCTTTACCACGATTCTTCTACATGCACCAAAGTTAGCAAAATGTTAATCCGAATAAATGTCAGACAATTGTTGTCGATACAAATATAGGTTATCTAAGTTTGACAGTTGTAATGCGCAACCCTTTACAAATAAAAACATCAATGTACCTTTCATAAGATGAGTAAAATCAGTGAGGTTTTTATTTGGATAAAACGCTTAATTGAAATGTCCTCGTGTCTATGTCGTGAGTCACATAATAGTACATTAAATAATTTAAACGACTTTTGTAATTGTTCTTGCGATATTTGAAAACCTAAATCTAATTTGAATTATAATTTAGTAACAGTTTAAATTTATTGTATATATCGACGATATTACATTATTATAACATATATATCTGCGGCGTTGGGTACCGCCAACCAACATGCCATGTTCCGAACGGCGGAAGGTGGAGGACGGAGCTACAAATAGCTATGTGGAATGTAAGAGGAGGAATGGAAAAGAAGATGAATGAATTATTAGATGTGATGGATGACAAAGATCTGAATGTTATTTGTGTGTCTGAGACCAAGCGAAAGGGCAATGATACGACCGATTTGCCTGGCAACCGGATCGCTTTCTTGGCTGGGGTTCCAGAGGGTGAGCGAGGTTGCCAAGGTGTAGGCGTGTTGTTGTCCTCTCGAATGGTTAATGCAATAGTAGAATACAAGGCTATCAACCCGAGGCTTCTTTGGGTTCGCTTTAAGCTGGGGATAACAAGAGTATTCTTGTTAGCCGTTTACACGCCAGTATCCTCAGCTCCAGTGAGCGAACTCGAGGAGTTTTGGGAAGGTGTCAGGGATGTTCTAAGTAGTGTCAAAAGTAATGAAAAGTTGATAGTATGTGGGGATGTTAATGGATGGGTTGGAACCGCGCGAAGTTGTTACGAAAGCGTGCTAGGCAAGTACGGTGATAAGAGAGTAAATGAGGTTAGAACGCTCATTTTGGAATTTTGTAAGGAGAGAAATTCGTTTGTGGCAAACACGATGTTTGATCATAAACAAATTCACATGTATACATGGGAGCGAGCGGACGAAAGAAGTATGATTGATTTATTACTAGTGGATCAGCGAATTCGAAGCCAAGTTATGGACACGCGAGTGTTTAGGGGTGCTGATCTGGGAACGGACCATTATCTAGTCGTTGCTAGAATAAGAGGTCTGTTTGCAGGTTGGCGCAGCCGCACAACGTGTCCTAGCACGGAGTCGAATTATCGCATAAGAAGCTGGAAGCTTCAAGATCCACCGATCAGAGATGAATATCAAGAGAGGGTCGCCAAGAAGCTTGAAAGCTGTGATTCTGGAAATGAAAGTGTTGAAGTATGCTGGCAGAACCTTAGTAATGGTATGGTGAAAGTAGCGACAGAAGTATGTGGTAAGAGGAAAAGAGGTTTTAGTAAAAAGCGTGACGAATGGTGGAATGCTCAAGTGAAAGATGCTGTAGAGTTAAAGACGAAAGCATGGCTGGATTATAAAGCCTCTGGTAAGGATAAAAGTATGAGAGAGATAAGAAAAAGAGCGTACAAGCTGCAAAAGCACAAAACGAAAGCACTTATAAGGATGAAGCGTAACAATTCTGAGAGAGAAAGGGATGAAAGGTTGACAAACAACTTCCGGGAAAACACGAAGCTTTTCTGGCGAGAAGTTAGTGATTCCTGGGGTGGTTCGGTAACCTGTAGAATGAAAGGGGTGCTTTCGAAGAGCGGTGAAATCTTAACACAGCAAGAACCCGTTTTGCAGCTGTGGACGGAATTCTACAAGGAGACGTATGAATGTGAGGACGCCTCGGCCTTGAGTACCAGCGAAATGCTGAGTCCGGATGTAGCCGATGGTGAATTCGGTTTGGAAGAAGTGGAGAGCGCGATTCGAAGTCTGAAATGTGGTAAAGCTGCGAAAGCAGATGAAGTTACTACCGAGATGATCAAATATGGTGGGCCACGTGTCTGGGACTTGTTATGGATTTTGTGCAATTTATGCTGGAAATCAGGGGAGGTCCCAGGCGATTGGCGAGGTGCAGTCATCTCACCTTTGTATAAAGGCAAAGGTTCACAGATAGACTGTGCAAGCTATAAGGCTATCAGTTTGATTAGCTTGGGCGGTAAATTTTATGCCAAAATATCAGCGAGAAGAATGCAAGAGAGATTTGAAAGGCTGTTGTGGGAGGCCGAAGGAGGTTTTAGACCTGGAAGATCGTGTATAGATCAAATCTTTTCCCTCCGCATGATCACGGAAAAGTTTTTGGTCCTAAACCAAAAACTTTTCTGTGCTTTTGTGGATTTGGAAAAGGCGTTTGACAGGGTTATGAGAAAGAAATTATGGGAGATACTGCCCCAATACAATGTGAGCGGACCCTTGCTGTAAAGTCTCTTTACAGAGATTAATCAGCCTGTGTGCGAGTAGGAGCTGACATGTCGCCCTGGTTTGACATCCAATCGGGTGTTAAGCAAGGTTGCGCTATGTCAGCTTGGTTGTTCAATTTGTATTTGGATAGTTGTCTCCAAGGCGTGAAAGACAGTGATATGGGAGTGAAAGTAGGTGATCTTAAGGTCAATTGCTTGCTATATGCAGATGATGCAGTGCTCATTGCATCATCAGAATGCGATTTGCAGGCATTGGTCACCACTCTGAAAGATGTGTGTGAAAATAATTGTCTAAACCTGAATGTAGATAAGACGAAGGTTCTGATATTTGAAAGAAATGAAGAAAGAACAGAATGTAAAATCAACGCGAATGGTAAGATAATAGAACAAGTGAATGAAGTGGTATATTTGGGAAGTATGTTTAGCAGAGACGGGAGATACGAAATGGATGTGGAAAGACGTATTGCTGCCGGTAACAGAGTTAACGGTGCTTTGGATGCATTGTTAAGACGGCGAAACGTCAGCATAGCTGAAAGTTTGGCTGTACACAATGCAGTTTTGCTACCGACGCTGTTATACGGCAGCCAAACGTGGGTAACGCAGAAGAATGTAAGAAAGATGAATGCTGTGGAAATGCGATCTCTTCGCCGAATTTGCAGAGTCAGTTTAGCTGACCGAAACCGCAATGAAGAGATCCACAGAATAGCAGGTACTAGCGAAATTGTCGCAGTGAGAATGAAGAAGAACGTGCTCAGGTGGTTTGGGCACGTCGAACGAATGAGTGATGAAAGAATGGTGAAAAAAATTTATAAAGGAAAAGTGAGCGGTAAGAGAGACAGGGGGAGGCCTCGAGTGACCTTCGAAAACACAGTAGCTATGATACTGGAGGAAGGTCACGTAAAAAGCAGGAGAGCATGTATGAAGAGGTTAATGTCTGTGATCGAGGCGAAAGAGGTATGCAGGGACCGTAGCGTTTGGCGCTCCGTCGTCTCTGGCTATCCCGCAAGGGGCATGGCGTGAAGGTAAGTAAGTAAGTATAACATATATATTTAAACAAGAAATACGTTATTGTATTATCGGTAGTAGATTTTTAGAATATAAACGTCGTTAGATAAATAAAATTATAATGTTACTTTATACTACGATATGATATATACTAAACAATAATATTTGTTTACTGAAAGTCGGTAGAACATATAAATTTTATTTGTTTATTTGGTGAGTTTATGTAGTACGTTTCCAAATAAATTGTTATTATTATTGAAATATATATGGCAATTTGTAATGGCGAGTCAGTTTCATGAAATGCTAGTCTATTAGAACAATCTATAATATCAAGACTTGTCACTTATATATCACAGACTCTTTTACTAATTATATATTTTTACGATTCAGAGCATTGTAAGCAATATTGAAATAAATCTAAACATTAATGCCATGGTCGATCCGGTTTTTGTTCCGGAAACTACCTAATTAGTCACCAAATTTGTAACTATTCGTTAAATATTTAATACGTCCGACATCAGTCGATCGCTTCGCTCGTGATTATATCAGAGGGAAGTGGTTTGAAATTTTTAGGATATAAGTTTTGATTTTTTAATATTCTGTTTTACAATACAATAAATCAAATAACTCTACTACGATATTTATTTATTATATATATTTATTCCAACCCTACACTGTGGATTTCTATACTTATTAATTGATAAGCTCACTCTGTCATAGTTCTACCTGTAACTTAGATAGAATAACAATAAAAATAAAAATACATTATATTATTATTCTATGATTCTGTATTATGATCAATCTTAGTTGCAATTTATGTTTATTATAAATAAAAAACATACTTTAATATGTAATTTAGTAACAGTCAACTTAAAAATATGACTTTAAAAAGATAATTCTATAATAAATTTTTAATACTAAATTACATTTTATTAATACACTGAACTTCAAATGATTAGTACTTACGATTTTAAAAAATCTTCGAGGCGCTGTTCGAAGCTTATTGACAATTAAATAATTGTCAATACACACAATATACTGGATTTTTATTGCTATTATTTAACTATAAAATTATATTTTGAAACTTGTGAAGTTGTAAATAAGTTTTGGATAAAAGATTTGATGGATACTTTGCCGCCAAGCATCTTTTAAATTAAGACTTATTAAAATATTATTCTAATATAATCTTAACACTATAAATATATATGTTATTACACTGACTTGTGACACGGCTTGTACACATTTTAAACTTTATACCGGGTCTATTTCAAGATTAATGTTAAAGGTTAAAACCTTTTCATTTCCTGGCATATTTAATGAGCTGTTGGTCGTCATAATATTTATTGCTATCGTAATACTCCCAGTATTTCAACACAAAATTACTTGCCACAAAATCTTCGTCATTCAAAACTGCACTAATGGAAAAGTGCAATGTTAATTTGCTCGTAATAATAAATAATTATCCTCTATATCATTAAAATTGATAGACAAAGTTTTTTGAACACCGATTATTACAGCTTACGCACACAGAAGATTATGTATGTATGTCCAGTCATACAACCATCCGTTCCTCGCAGCAGCATTGCTTCGTTAATAAACATAGCTTTGCAACTATATAAGTTGACGATGAAGGTATTCATCTTGTCATAAAACTAGTGTACAAGAACGGATGCGAGGGCCGTTAAAGATTAAATTGGGATTTTTAATACTGTCTTAAACGGAACACGGATTCGGATCGACTCATTACACATGTTTAAGAGAGCATTGGTTTCAGCTAGAAAAAAAATTTTAATACCGCGTAAAGTACCTGAAGCTATTGAAACCAACTTTCTCCCGAATTTCGACAGGGATAGTACATTAGTGTGTGAAAGTACTATGCACTTTAAGGAGACATGCATTTTATTTAATTTATATCAGATACAGCTTTAACAAAAATACATTAACAAACATGAGTTAAGTTAAACATTAAGTTTTATTCTAATTTAGTTCCTATTTATTTTTAAAATAGTCCATCCCACAAACATCATACATAAACAAGCGAAAAGTTGTTGCCATATTTCTAATAGAAATATTTACAACAATAGAAAAGAAAGAAATATGAATAGAACAGAATTTTTTTTATTTTGATAATTTATAATATTTTCAGCTTATAAAATAAAACAACAAAACCTTATTATTTGATATTTATATAACACCATCTTATTTAACCATTGATATTAATCTGTCATTATTGTTAGCTTAGAAAAATAGATCAACAATTAGATAAATACAGTTGTAATGAAAGCAGAAATATTGAACATATTTGTGTGACATATTTAAACATTTATAAAGCAGGTAATATCCTGAAAGAGCAGAGCATAGATGCCTATCAGTGCGACAGCTAGTTCAAATTCAAGGATCCTTGACATTAATAAAAAACTGCAGTTCATATTTCACGGATTTTTTATAATTATATCTCTTGAAAAAAAGTTGAAAAGGATATCATTATCGGATAGCGTAGAAGCGTCCAATTCTTTATTTCATGCATTTGAAATACTACAGTGAAAAATAAATAATTATTTGAAAATTTTCATTCACTCTAGATTCTATTTCATTCTTCACTATACATAGTTTTGTAACTGTCAAATATTACTTCAGAATAATATAAAAGTGCTTTAAAATATGCACAAGTTATGAATCATAGTTGTCACTTACATGTAATTATATGAACTAAAATCTATTATTTTGTTGCGGGGTCAATAATTTAATTATAACAACCTTTCGTCAAAATAAATGAAAAAAATTCTTCAAACGTTATGTTGGCTTTATTTCACACCGTCCTACTAGTAATAATTTGATGTTTCGTATTACTAAGTAAATTATAAAATATGAAAAAAATATTTAAATTATTGACATTTATTAGATTGTAAAAATATTTAGATTATTGACATTTATTAGATTGTAACCCCTTGTACTTGTCGTCTGTGGAACTAGTAATAAATAAGATAACAGCTGAGAGCCAAAGAGATGTTGCAAAATAAAATTGTGAATATTCTAAGCGCAACACATGGATGAGACTTTTCTAAATTAGAATTTAATTAGTTGTTTGTTTCTTTTCGAAGAAGTTGTTATGAATATGTTAATATGATATATATATTTTTATTAAATGACATTATTTAATAATCACGTAAACAGTTAATATTATTATTCTAATAGACTAAGAGTTAAGGTCTTAAGTTAAATTGTTTTGTACATTTATTAATTGAAAGTGCTTTTATACTAATGTGGCTTCATGCGTTTATATCAAAGTGAATAGAAAATGGTTTTGTGCAAAATATTAAATTCCTTTTAAAAAGCGATCGGAAAATGAGATTAAAACACGTTTAAGATCCTTTACGGGTTAGGCCTCTTATATGATGGCTAACCTTTGAATTTGGTTATGTTATTGTTTTTGCCACTGTTTTCAATTCAATTATTGTACTAAATATTTCTATTATATCCTTCGACTCACTTCGCATTTAACATAATGTATTATACGTTCTAGAGACGACAGACGAGACGAAGATTCTTAGCATTCCATGGATTCACTGAGGGGGTGCCGGGCCCATCACGTTGCAAGAAGAGGAGTGTAAACAATGCCTAGGAGTTGCGAGCCAGATGTGTACTACTAATCGATTCAGAAAAGCCCATTTTGATAAAACAACATAGAAAAGTAATAAATTATATTATTATTTGATATCATTCAACATATTTCACGATAATCCTTAGTATAATAGTATAATGTACTAATACAACCCTAGCCACATTCACAAAGAAAACCGAGCCGCAACGAACGCTTTTTTTGTATTTCATCATCTACCATCATAGAAAGAGTTTTTGGACAATCTATAATTTCTAACTTACCTTTATTCATTTTATATCCTTAGATATATTGTAAAGTAAATAGATGAATCAATATTTATATCGAATTAAATTTATCTATATAAATATTAAGGAAAATCCATTAAAATTTTACATTGTACAAACTTTATTGCACTTTAAATGTATCTTATCTTCGTGCTATAGCTCATGTGTTTCATAATTTTATGTAAATCTTAAAAAATAGATTTAAAAATATACTGACACTGTAAGAATTTACATTAAGCTACCTAGTCGCTGCTACCATTGAACTATCTTGTCACTGCCCATCTCGATTTAGCATTCTATATATTATTTTATTATCTTAATAAATGCTGGATAGAGCTAAAAATATATATTGCAAATTAATAAATCATCAATAAATATTTTTTATAATTGATATTATTACTATAAATCCAAATAATTTTACGGTTACTTTCCACAAATCTCGTATATACTTGTATTTTGGTACTTACCCATAATAAATCATTACGATTTTTAAAAGCTTGACATTATTGTATAAAATAAACTTAATTTCTTTTTATTCCTGGTGGATATGCCTTTTTATAAGCTAAAGGTGAGTATAAATCAAAAAACCATCAACTTGTATAATTGTATTTAAAAGTATTACACAGTCCAATTATTATAATACAATAACTAACATATATTGCAGTTTCTTGTTGTTTCTTCGCAATGATCCCTTTGTAACCCAACTAGATTAAGACGTTTTATAAAGACTTTGAATTTGAGACTGTTGTGTTAGTAGTAGGTTTTACGCTAAGAATGTTATCAGCATTATATTGTTACTTAAGTTTAAAATAGATAATATAATATGTACATTTTATTTATCTTTATAAGTAGTAATTGTGATAATAATATTAGTTTAAATATTAATATTAGTATTTTTATCGCAATTACTACTCATAACCTTTGTATTTTATAACAATAAAATTATACGATTTTATCGAAGAGTTCCTAAAACCAGGGCTATCGTCTGTAATCTAATTAAAGTGCATTAAGCATTTTGTTTTCATATTATTATTAAAAAATTGAAATAACTGAAAGTTTTATAAATGCATTACATGGTCTCTTTAACAATGAAACAAGTTGGGAAATACGCCACTTTGTGTGATGCTGTACTGTATATATATATTAATTCACAAACAACGCTCGGGTGAATTTTGTTGAACTATTTTCGGTATTATTATTAAGTTAATGTATATTATGAAGTAGTTAACCCGTGCTCACTATTCTGTGTATTCAATATTTTTACTTGTGATACAATATTTATGTATGGTTGTTTATTATAATAGTAGTTTTTTTTTATGAATTACTTCGGTATCAATAGCAGAGGTTCTATTCTGATGAATAAGCTGGATAAAAAGTAGCCTATATTCTGTTCTATATCATGATCATCATAATAATTATGATGTTATTTATGCAATTCCAACTTATAATCAAAAAATTTATCTATAAACAATATCACAATTCCTTTGAAAAAAAATTGTTTGATTTTAAAGGAAAACATTAATTTTCTGTACATTTAAATTTCACAAATTTGATGCAGAAGTCTGAACATCTAAAGCGAAGAGCGTACACAAAAAAGGCCCTACTAATAAAATTTACAGTTGTGTTAAAAATGCCACTAGTTACGATAATTCTATTATATCTTTATATACTTGAATAATTATTAATCGCAAAAGTACTTTATATTCAGGGTGTTTGTTTTGCATACGCAGCTTAAACATATTGCTGAAAATAAAATATAATATATAATAGTTATGTATTGAATTACTTTGAGAATTTACATATTTCATTCTATCATACTTTTTAACTAAATGTAACATTCAAAGATAAAACGAACAATACTGCAAAAAATAAAATAACATGAAATAAACAAGTAAGTAAGTATCACTAAATAGTTACTTGTCAACAACTCATTCAATAAAAAAAAAATATTTTTATTGGAATACAAATAAAAAATGTCGAAAAATTTATTTATTTAGAAACGCTTTATAAATCTTTTCATCTTTTCTATCGATTTAAAACATTTCTCTATACATTTGCTTGATACACATGAACTTTTTCTGTGAATTGTTTTGATGTAAATATATTTATTAATTTATTACCTTGAACTACTTTTATGCTATTGTGGCTAATGTATGATTATATATATTTATAACTAGCTGATTCCAGCCCGCTTCGCACACACACACACACACATACTATTAATTTGGATGTGAACTTAGATTTCTCTTATTGACAAAATGATTAATTTCTTTTTTATATTTAGTTTATTTTTTTTTAAATTTCAAATAGAGAAATGTAATGCCAGTCAGTGAATACACAGATTTCCACATCACCTGTGAGGTGACTGTGTTTTGGGATGCGTTCCCGTTATGCAATGTGCCGAGATCCCTAGTAGACCTTCACCAGGAAAAAAATGCCAGCATATAATTAAGGACAAATTTTGAAAAATCAACCTCATCTAAACTTTGGTTGCCATGGAAACCGTTGGAATGGTAACTGTTGTCGTAATATCTGTTGTCATGGTAACTGTGGCTATGGTAAACATTGGTATGATAACCGTTGCTATAGTAACTCTTACTTCCATCTATATACATACTTATCATGAAACCTTTGTAGCATTGTGATGAAGTCCAAAAAAGTTTTATTAATAGAATAAACAGGATTTATATATAATTTTTATTCATCAATAAAATTGATGTTCAAAACTGTCTTAACCCACATTTTTAATGAATTGTTGTAGGCACCAAAATTTATTTACTGATTTACTTTACTGATTAACATGTTATTTTAAAATGTTAATACTTAAAATAAATATTTTCAATTACTTGACATTAACTGGCCTTTATGTTTTTATAAAAGAAATAAAGTTTCGTGCTACACATACCATAAAATACAAATCACCTTTAGTTTACTTTGGGTACATCGTTAACTCGGTGTTAGTAAACTGATATATTGTAGAAAGTACCCAACTAAACAACTAAATAATTTCGTCACATTTTTAAATGTGCAAAAAAAATCCAGGTAATTATATATTCATGTTTTGCAACACCTAGTATGGGGGATAAAAATAGTTAAGTTTATTAGAAACTATGGAAGAAGATAATAATATAATTATATATTAATAATTTCTTTGGAGAAAAAACATAATTATAATAAAATAAAAAACCACAATGATGAAAATAACATTTAATCCATGTTTTGTAATTTACAGTTTTTTTTTTGTCAAAATGTATCTAAGACATGTTGCACAGTTCAACATTCTTGGTGATTTAAAACCAAAACTTTCTACAGTTTCAAAAATGTGGTTGTTAAACAACGTGAATGGGATGCAAATTAAAATTGAAATTTTGAGTTACAAATTATAATTTCCAGTTAACTGTCATAGAAAATTTTACTATTGTGTGTATTATAGTAGCGAATACGAATTTGCTTCCAATTGCATAAATTTGCTACTAATAAAAAGTAATTGTAAAATTTAAGCCATCGCAATAGTCATGAAATATGAAAAATACAACTTAGATATAAATGGAAACTAAACTACATATCAATAAATCATACTAATATGCTGGGGAAATGTCACACGTGTGGGAATTTGTAGGTATCATGGCACGCTCTGCTTACGAAAGATCTGTAATTTGAGAGTATTCTTAGTCGGTGACCTGATTATTTTCATAAGCTTATATCTTCGTTGTATAAGCGTCATTTTTTTAGATTTACTAACACGTATTAGTAATTTTGTTAATAATGTGACGAGTTATGGTTAAAATGGCAGTAAACCAAATTGACATTTTATTAATAAACCCCTAATTCTAGAGAATAACCGACAAGACAATTTTATATAATTACACAAAAAGAAAAATACTAAAAATTAACCACAAAAATTAAAGCGCTGGTTTATATCATATTATATGAAATATATTTGAATTTCGCAATCAACTGAAATGACTGATGACAACATAAATCATCAGATGCGATGTTCTAAATAATTGCATTTTTTTATTCGATCTAAAGTAAACCAACCTTAAGTTGGTTGTGGTGGTGGTTGTTGGTTGCTTAAGATCATTTAATTTTTTCTTCTAGTCTTCTTTTCACGAAGATTTTGATGTAACTGTTTAAAGATATCTTAATGGTATGCTAGGTGAAAAAGTTATTCTATTTAAAATATTTATTCCTATATAGATAAAATCATCTTTTTAATTAACAAACGAAATCTCAAATTTTAAATTAGGGCAGAAAATATGCAATTCGCAGAAAAGATCTTGTATAAATATTGAGAAAATTTTCAAGAATATGCAAATGGAATTGTTCGAAAACAGCCTACAAAGTTAAAAAGTTTTCTGGAGAAATAAAAGTTCTTTCGCCCCGTGAGGTATATTCGAAAGAAGTTTATAATTTCAACTTGTAACATGCGTAATATTAAATTGATTGCCGCATATATTAGATTAAGATATTTGTGATTTTCATTCTTTTGAATATGTTATAAGGTTATTCGTGGATTTTACGTTATATATGAATCTTAATATTTTTGAGTAAAACTTTAAAATATTGTGAATTTGATATATATTGTGATGTCTACAAATGAAGAGTACCCTTGTTTTGACAAATATTAAAATTTAACACTACGTTTTTCCATAATTGAAAGTAGATTTAAAGAATTTCGAAAATTCGCTGCGAACACTAAATGAGTATTATTGGTAAAAAGTTTCCATACCAACTTACAATAATTATATACATTTTAGAGAGCGTTGTGCTTTTGCAGTCAAGATACATAATTGTAAAGGTGATCAATTATAACTCAAAATATCAATAAAGTATTTCTTTTTATGCCTTTTAAATTTCTTTAATTTATTACTTGAGAAATTTTAAAGTTTTTATACGCTTGAGAAATCTTTTCTAGAACTGTTAAATCTAACTTAAATCAATGTAAAAACTTCGCATGTTAACTTTCCGGTTTCCCAGGTCGTTATAAGTTTCTTTGTGATTAGTAATCTACTAACTGTAGCATAAAGATGTTATTTATTTATATAACAATAATCGAACACCAATTGGAATTAATATATTTCTTTTAAAAATTGTTTTTCCAAAAATATTAAAAATCAATCATGGTAACATTTACAAATTGTTAACAATAATTATATTGACGATATTATTGCATGAGTTCGGCGTTAATAAATGTAACAAATAACTTTTATATTTATTACTAGATTTAGGTGTTTTAAATTCCACATCAAAACTAGTGATATAATAATATATCATATCACTAGCTTTATAAATTCCTAGATTTTTTTATATTTTTTTCAGAACGCATTCTTACCTAATACGTTTGGAAAGTGGTTAGTGGCAATGTAACGTGTCTCTGCAAAGGAATGTGAACGCTAGATTGCTCTTTTAAGAATTCATTATTGATAGAATAAACTTACAAATTTCATTTTATTTTACCTTTTTTTTTTAAAACATTTCTTTTTTATAAAAAAAAAATTATAAAAATTTATGTTATACTAATTCAATCATATTAAGCATGTCTTTTTTATTATAGGTTATTTTTACATAAGGACATTTAGTAGGTCTTGTGTAAAATAAATATTCAAGGGGGGGTGAAGTAATAAATTACACAGGCACACAAAAAAAAAAAAAGTCATGAACCAGAGGGGAGACCCCATTATTCTTAGGTTTTTGGGATCGCTGAAACCGAATATGACAATAAAAACTAATTTTAAATGCCAGTTTTCCCGCTAGCACCCCCTTACTACCTCTTAAGGGGTGAAAATTGAAATTTTTGTATAAAATCAAGATAGATGTCTATTTCTATGTTTTTCGGGATGCTGAAACCGAAAATGATAATTAAAAATAAATTCATGACCACTATCACCCCCTACCACCCCCTACGGGGGGTGAAAATTTAAATTTTTCTATAAAGTCAAGATAGATGTGTATTTCTACGTTTTTTGGGATGCTGAAACCGAAAATGATAACTAAAAATAAATTCATGACCACTATCTCCCCCTACCATCCCTTACAGGGGGTGAAAATTTCAATTTTTCTATAAAATCAAGACAGATGTATATTTCTACGTTTTCTGGGATGCTGGAACCGAAAATGATAACTAAAAATAAATTCATGACCACTATTACCCCCTTACCACCGCTTACAGGGGGTGAAAATTTAAATTTTTCTATAAAATCAAGATAGATGTGTATTTCTACGTTTTTTAGGATGCTGGAACCGAAAATGACAACTAAAAGTGAATTTGATACCTCTTTTACTCAATACCACCCCCTAACAATAAATTCATGACCACTATTACCCCCTTACCACCCGAGCGAGAGAGAGAGTAACCTCAAACTAGTTTGATAAACATGTCACTTACTGTAAATCGTTAAAATTTCTTCATACATCTTGATTTTATACAAAATTGAAACCCCCATTAGGGATGGTTAGGGGGTGGTATTGAGTAAAAGAGGTATCAAATTCACTTTTGGTTGTCATTTTCGGTTTCAGCATCCTAAAAAACGTAGAAATACACATCTATCTTGATTTTATAGAAAAATTTAAATTTTCACCCCCTGTAAGGGGTGGTAAGGGGGTAATAGTGGTCATGAATTTATTTTTAGTTATCATTTTCGGTTCCAGCATCCCAAAAAACGTAGAAATATACATCTGTCTTGATTTTATAGAAAAATTGAAATTTTCACCCCCTATAAGGGATGGTAGGGGGAGATAGTGGTCAAAAATTTATTTTTAGTTATCATTTTCGGTTTCAGCATCCCAAAAAACGTAGAAATACACATCTATCTTGACTTTATAGAAAAATTTAAATTTTCACCCCCCGTAATGGGTGGTAGGGGGTGATAGTGGTCATGAATTTATTTTTAATTATCATTTTCGGTTTCAGCATCCCAAAAAACATAGAAATCGACATCTATCTTGATTTTATACAAAAATTTCAATTTTCACCCCTTAAGAGGTAGTAAGGGGGTGCTAGCGGGAAAACTGGCATTTAAAATTAGTTTTTATTGTCATATTCGGTTTCAGCGATCCCCAAAACCTAAGAATAATGGGGTCTCCCCTCTGGTTCATGACTTTTTTTTTTTTGTGTGCCTGTGTTATTAATTATATCTTAATATCGTCAGAATTAAAAGATGACCTACATTATACATCATACACCCATAAAATACAAATCTCTTGTAAATATGAAGAAACAGAATCATAAACAATATTATTTTACGATTCTACATAAATAAGTTTTTACACAAACGTATTACATGTTTTATATCGTCGGAAGCGTTGAGCCAGAATGAATCTGGGGATCCCTTCACTATAAAGTGAATCGTAACAACGTGGACAAATAAGCAATTATCATCTTCTGTTTATTACCTTTATAAATTGGTAAATTAGCTTTAAAAGTTATGAGAATCGTACAAATATTATATTTATATTTTAAGAAAAAAGCTATAAAAATATAAAGCAATTTTATAAAATGATTTTTAATTCTTTTTATACATAAACTTTTCTTATATTATTTTATATAGAAGATTAAAAAAAAATATGCAAATAAAAATTGTAAGTTATATTTTTAATCTACTAATTTGATTAATTTTAATTATTAATTTAGTTTATTTATTTATACAAGTTGATACTAAAATAGATGCAAACAAATATCCATTGTGAGAGACTGGTGCTGTATGGAACTAATCAGTGTCACAGGTCACTAGGTCCACACCAGAAAAGTTAAGAGTTCAAGTTTAACAAAATATGGATGTAAAAAATAATACAATAGAAAATAATATAAGAAAAAAGCACATTTTTTTATAAAGTTAACATTATCAAGCATTTCAAGTAACAAACAATTCAGGACAATAACTTTAACAAATATTAAAATACGAATATCGATATCAATTATTATTTAAACGAAATATTTTACATTATAAAAAAATGGATAACAGTGTCTTTTATTAACAATAATTTGTATTTATCTTTTACAACAACACATTACGCTCCAGTGCAGCGGTAAAACTAAGGTCTAACACTAGTGCGGCTACTCATACTAATAATGTATATTTTATGGTGTAGGTACTGAAAAACTGAGTTTTGAACATACTGATAAAATGGTGATAAAACTGTGTATGGTTTTTTTTGGCTAATAATTTAAGTAATTAACACAGTAATTGATTGTTTGTATCTTACTGGTAAAAAGTGTGTTTCGATGTACGCCTACTCCTCCTAAGCCATTTGAGCTAGAGCTTTAAAACTTTGCATATGCATTCAAAAAAGTGTCTCACTCGTTTAGCAGTTCTTTGGTGATATTCGTGAATGTAGATTTAGATTAAATGGTCAAAAAGTGTCCCATAGATCAACATATATTTTCTTAACTTAGTAATTCCTTATAACAGAACTTTGCTATAATAATTGTGACAGGCGTCAAAATATAATAAATACATATTGCGCAGGACCACTCACAAGGGCATTCTTTTGTTCGTTTTGGTGTCGTCTTTGACTGCTACTCGTAATTCTAATAGCTTCAACAGTTATTTTTAATTGTTATACAAGTTCCACTTTCACTTATAACAGATAATCTGATTCAGAATTCCCCCAATTGTGTGTTTAATCAACAAATTAAGGAAAACTTTTACGTCATTATTATTATCTTTCAGTAAAGTTATCTTTCCATTTTAATATTCATAAATGAGTCAGTGCTGTTTCGTAACTCTAGTCCTAATAAATAGATATATCCTGTAGCTATTCAGATGAATAAAATGAACGAATGCGGCCTTGGGGACCGCCAACCAACACGCCATGTTCCGAACGGCGGGAGGTGGAGGACGGAGCTACAAATAGCTTCGTGGAATGTAAGAGGACGACTGGAACAGAAGATGAATGAATTATTAGATGTGATGGATGACAAAGATCTGGATGTTATTTGTGTGTATGAAACCAAGCGAAAAGGCAATGATATGTCCGATTTGCCTGGCAACCGGGTCGCTTTCTGGGCTGGGGTTCCACAGGGTATCGAGGTTGCCAAAGTGTAGGCGTGTTGTTGTCCTCTCGGATGGTTAATGCAATGGTAGAATACAAGGCGATCAACCTGAGGCTTCTTTGGGTTCGCTTTAAGCTGGTAATAACAAAGTATTCTTGTTGGCCATTTATACGCCAGTATCCTCACTTCTAGTGAGCGAGCTCAAGGAGTTTTGGGAGAGTGTCAGGGATGTTATAAGTAGTGTCAGAGGTAGTGAAAAGTTGATAATACGTAGAGATATTAACGGATGGGTTGGAACCGCGCGAAGTGGTTACGAAAACGTGCTAGGCAAGTACGGTTATACGAGAGTAAATGTGGCTGGAAATCTTATTTTGGAGTTTTGCAAGGAGAGAAATTTGTTTGTGGCAAACACGATGTTTGATCACAAACAAATTAACATGTACACATGGGGCGAGCAGAAGAAAGAAGTATGAATGATTTATTCCTAGTAGATCAGCGTATTCGAAGCCAAGTTATGGACACGCGAGTGTTTAGGGGTGCTGATCTGGGAACGGACTATTACCTAGTCGTTGCTAGAATAAGAGGTCTGTTTGCAGGTTGGCGCAGCCGCACGACGTTTCGAAGGTTGCAGTCGAATTATCGCATAAGAACTTGGAAGCTTCAAAATCCACCGATCAGAGAGGAATATCAAGAAAGGGTTTTCAAGAAGCTTCAAAGCTGTAATTCTGGAAATGAAAGTGCTGCAGTATGCTGGCAGAAGCTTAGAAATGGTATGGTGAAAGTAGCGACAGAGGTATGTGGTAAAAGGAAAAGAGGTTTTAGTAAAAAGCGCGATGAATGTTGGGATGATGAAGTGAAACACGTTATGGAGTTAAAGATGGAAGCATGGCTGGATTATATAGCCTCTGGTAAGGATAAAAGTATGAGAGAGATAAGAAAAAGAGAGTACAAGTTGCAAAAGCACAAAACGAAAGCACTTATTAAGATGAAGCGTGAAAATTCTGAGAGAGAAAGGAATGACAGATTAACGAACAATTTCTGGGAAAACACGAAGCTTTTCTGGCGAGAAGTTAGTGATTCCCGGGGTTGTTCGGTAACCTGTAAAATGAAAGGTGCGCTTTCGAAGAGTATGAATGTGAGGAAGAGTAGGAATGTGAGGAATAGTAGGAATGTGAGCCTCGGCCTTGAGTACCAGCGAAATGCTGAGTCGGGATGTAGCCGATGGTGAAATCAGTTTGGAAGAAGTGGAGAGCGCGATTCGAAGTCTGAAATGTGGTAAAGCTGCGAAAGCAGATGAACTTACTGCCGAGATTATCAAATATGGTGGGCCACGTGTCTGGGACTTGTTATGGTTTTTGTGCAATTTATGCTGGAAATCAGGGGAGGTCCCAGGCGATTGGCGAGGTGCAGTCATCGTACCTTTGTATAAAGGCAAAGGTTCACAGATAGACTGTGCAAGCTATAAGGCTATCAGTTTGATTAGCTTGGGCGGCAAATTTTATGCCAAAATATTAACGAGAAGAATGCAAAAGAGATTTGAAAGGCTGTTGTGGGAGGCCGAAGGAGGTTTTAGACCTGGAAGAGGGTGTATAGATCAGATCTTTTCCCTCCGCATGATCAGGGAAAAGTTTTTTGCCCTTAACCAAAAGGTTTTCTGTGCTTTTGTGGATTTGGAAAAGGCGTTTTACAGGGTTGTGAAGAAGAAATTATAGGAGATACTGCCTCGATACAATATGAGCGGACCCTTGCTACAGGCTGTAAAATCTCTTTATACAGAATACTCAGCCTGTGTGCGAGTAGGCGCTGGCATTTCGCCCTGGTTTGACATCCAATCGGGTGTTAAGCAAGGTTGCGCTATGTCAGCTTGGTTGTTTAATTTGAATTTGGATAGTTATCTCCAAGGCGTGAAAGACAGTGATATGGGAGTGAAAGTAGGTGACCTTAAGGTCAATTGCTTGCTATATGCAGATGCTGCAGTGCTCATTGCATCATCAGAATGCAATTTGCAGGCATTGGTCACCACTTTGAAAAATGCGTGTGAAAATAATTGTCTAAACCTGAATGCAGATAAGACGAAGGTTCTGATATTTGAAAGAAATGAAGAAAGAACAGACTGTAAGATCAACGTGAACGGTAAGATAATAGAACAAGTGAATGAAGCGGTATATTTGGGAAGTATGTTTAGCAGAGACGGAAGATACGAAATGGATGTGGAAAAGCGTATTGCCGCCGATAACAGAGTCAACGGTGCTTTGGCTGTATTGTTCAGACGGCGAAACGTCAGCAAAGCTACCCGTTTGGCTCTACACAATGCGGTTTTGCTGCCGACGCTGTTATACGACAGCCAAACGTGGCTAACACTGAAGAAGAATGTAAGAAAGATGAATGCTGTGGAGATGCGATCTCTTCGCAGAATATGCGGAGTCAGTCTAGCTGACCTAATCGGCAATGAAGAGATCCACAGAATGGCAGGTTAGTACCTGCGAAGATGTCACGGTGAGAATGAAGAAGAACGTGCTCAGGTGGTTTTGGCAAGTCGAACGAATGAGTGATGAAAGAATGGTAAAAAAGATTTATACAGGAAAAGTGGGCGTTAAAAGAGAAACGGGGAGGCCTCGAGTGACCTTCGAAAACACAGTATATATGATACTGGAGGAAGGTCACGTAAAAAGCATGAGGACCCCCCGGAGGGCATGTATGAAGAGGTTGATGTCTGTGGCCGAGGCGAAAGAGGTATGCAGGGACCGTAGCGTTTGGCGCTCCATCGTCTCTGACTACCCCGCAAGGGATATGGCGAGAAGTTAAATGAATAATATTCAGATGAAAGGAGAGGGGTTCAGCTCAACACCCGCCGCGCACGGTTTTCGGATCCTAGTGTATTGATGTTATGAAATAAAACAATCGGAAAGGACTGAAATTCTATTGAACTGACTGCGACCGGTATAATAACAATCTCAGTAAATTCACAGGTATACGTTAAGGATAAAAATATGAATTTATTCGTCATTTGACACTGCTCCCGCCATCTGTGGAATATTGGAGTAAACAGGTATATTATTTAATAACAAGCATAAAATATGACAATTAAATTCTTGATCAGAATTTTTTACAAAACATTTTCTTAACCTTTGTTAAATATCTTTTTTAAATAACAGATATATATTAGTAGTACTTGAAATAAACAAAATTTTTTTAATGCTTGCCCGATTAAAATAAAACAAACACTTAATTCTAAATGATAGTTATCGCAATACAGACAAGACAGCAAGACAGCTATTAGTTACAAATTTATTATATGTATAGATAAGCAGTAGTTATCGACCGGGGAAGGACCACCCTCTCACAGAAGACCGACGTGTAGTAATCAAACTCATTTGGTTATGTTCCGTCGGTGAGTGAGAGAATCCGGAAGCCCAACCCCCCCCCCCCCCCGCCAAACATGAAAGCGATACCGAAAAGAAAAATACCCCAGGAGGGTACCGGCTTTGATGAAGCCGGGGACCCCCTCCCCGAGCAAAATCGGGGAAATGATTCTCGGATTTTGCTCGGGCTGCCCGTCGTATCTGGGGCGGGCAAAGTATCGCCTTTTGTGTTTTTTGAGGGCAAACGGCGAGTCAACGCAGCGGCACCCCGACCCACTCTAAATGTGGACTTTTGCAACATCCGGGGACTTCATTCCAACTTGAACGCCGTCCACTATCACCTAGAGACGGCGCAGCCGGCCTTGTTGTTTCTGACGGAGACGCAGATATCTCAACCTAGCGACACAGCGTACCTGTCATACCCCGGGTATAAACTAGAACACCATTTTATACCACACGCCGGGGTATCTGTGTTCGTAAGGGAGGATATCTGCTACCGTCGCCTTCAGGTTTTTGAAGGTCGTGACCTGTCTGTACTCTGGCTGCGCGTGGACATGGACGACCATGTCAGAGTCTACGCGTGCCTCTACAGGTCCCATAGTGGTAATGCAGAAACGGTTCAACTCTTGGGCCATGTTCAGGCGAAGATTGACGATCTGCTTTCACAGATTCCCTCCGCCGAAGTCGTAGTCCTCGGGGACTTCAATGCGCACCATGCCGATTGGCTAGGGTCACGTGCCACCGACTGCGCGGGGAGATCTGTGTTAGACTTTGCTCTGGCAAATGGTCTGTACCAGCTGGTAAAGACGCACACTCGTCTACCGGACGTGGACAGCCATATGCCCTCTTTGTTGGATCTTCTGCTGACTACACATCCCGGAAAGTACCAAGTCACTGTCGAGGCTCCCTTAGGGTCCTCTGATCATTGCTTGGTACGGAGTGTAGTGCCCATTGAACGCCCAGCTCGCACAAGACCTGCGACTCGACGCGTTTGGCACTACAAGTCAGCGGATTGGGATGGAATGCGGTCCTTTTATGCATCCTACCCATGGGGGCCGATTTGTTTCTCTTCCAATGATCCTAGTGACTGCGCTGCGGCTGTAGCTGATGTGGTACTTCAGGGCATGGAACTATTTGTACCAAGCTCTGTGGTACCACTTGGTGGCAGATCGCGGCCTTGGTTTGATGCGTCTGTCAGGGCTGCAGCAGCTGGCAAACGGCAGGCTTATCAAGCTTGGGCTAATGCGTTAGTCACTAAGGATCCGAACTCTAGAGTTCTGAAGAGGAAATATAATCGAGCCTCCAGATTCTTCAAACGGAAAATTGCTAGAGCAAGGTTCAAGCATGTCGTCAAAATTGGGGATCAGCTGGCAAAGTACCCGCCTGGCACGCGCAAGTTCTGGGCGCTGTCTAAAGCCACGCTGGGAAACTTTTGTCAGTCATCCCTACCGCCATTGCACACTGGGAACGACTCTCTGGCCTACACGGCAAAAGAGAAAGCCGATCTCTTGGGCACTCTTTTTGCCTCAAACTCGACTTTGGACGACCAGGGGATGACACCGCCTATCATCCCGCGGTGCCCGAGCTTAATGCCGGAAATAGTTTTTCGGCAAAAACTCATCCGAAAAGCCCTCCTTTCCTTGGAAGTTCATAAGTCGAGTGGGCCAGATGGTATCTCTTCAGTTGTGCTACGAACATGTGCCCCTGAGTTGACACCAGTGCTAACGCGTCTATTTCGGTACTCCTACCTTAAAGGCGTAGTCCCGGTCTCATGGAAGCGTGCCCTTGTCCATCCGATCCCTAAAAAAGGTGATAGCTCGGACCCAGCTAACTACAGACCTATCGCCATTACCTCTCTACTCTCCAAAGTAATGGAGAGTATCATCAATAAGCAGCTCCTAACCTTCCTCGAGGATCACCAGTTGGTCAATGACCGGCAATATGGCTTTCGCCATGGTCGATCGGCTGGTGATCTTCTTTTATATCTTACGCACCGTTGGGCAGCTGCTATTGAAAGCAAGGGAGAGGGTCTGGCAGTTAGTCTGGATATGGCGAAAGCCTTCGATCGTGTATGGCACAAGGGGCTTCTTTCGAAGCTACCTTCCTATGGGCTTCCCGAGAGTTTATGCAAGTGGATCACCAGCTTCCTCACTGGGCGGAGCATACAGGTCGTTCTCGACGGTTTTTGCTCGGACCCCAAGCCCGTGAACGCTGGTGTACCCCAAGGCTGCGTGCTATCCCCAACTCTGTTCCTCCTGCACATCAATGATATGTTGGATATCTCCAACATACATTGTTATGCGGATGACAGTACTGGGGATGTGGTATATTCCGGCCGTGCAGGTCTCTCTCGGGAAAACGTCGACGAGTGCCGAAAGAAACTTGTGTCTTCTATAGAGACTTCCTTAGGGATAGTTTCTGAGTGGGGGGAACTGAACCACGTTCAGTTCAATCCTCAGAAGACACAGGTTTGCGCGTTTACCACTAAAAAAACCCCATTTGTCGTATCACCGCTATTCGAGAGCACTGCCCTTATTGCCTCGCCAAGTATCAGAATACTGGGTCTCGACATTTCGAGTGACTGTCGGTTTCGTGGTCATCTGGAGAGCAAGGCCAAGTTGGCCTCGATGAAATTGGGCGTGATCAATAGAGCAAGGCAGTACTTCAATCCTGGCCAAAGACTTGCGCTCTACAAAGCGCAAGTACGGCCACACATGGAGTACTGTTCTCATCTCTGGTCCGGATCACCCCAATATCAGCTTCTACCATTTGACCGCGTACAACGGAGAGCCGTTCGGATTGTCGGGGACCCGGTGCTCTGTGAACGGCTGGACTCTTTGGCATTGCGTAGAGACGTTGCATCTCTGTGCGTCTTCTACCGCATTTACCACGGGGAGTGTTCCGAAGAGCTATTCGATCTGATGCCTACCGCCGAATTCCATCACCGCACAGCGCGCCATCGCCTCCAATACCATCCCTACCACCTGGATGCGTGGCGATCCACCACTGTGCGGTTCTCAAGTACATTTTTTCCTCGTACCACTCGAATGTGGAACGAACTCCCTTCGGCGGTATTTCCAGATCGGTACGACATGGGTACCTTCAAAAAAGGCGTTTATTCCCACCTTCAAGGCCGGCAACGCTCCTGTAAATCCTCGGATGTTGCAAGAGTTCATGGGCGGCGGTGATCACAAATCATCTGTGACCCGCCAGCTCGTTTGCCCTCCTATTCCATAAAAAAAAAAAAAAAAAAAAAAAAAAAAAAAGTTAGCCACAACACTCTATGAAACAAAGTTTCAGATTAATGTATTTAAAAACTATAGATTTCAGGTTATATCATTAATTATTATAATAATTAGTAATTTTCTTTATGCATGAGAAATAAGAATGTTAGAAGGAACATTCTCTACACGCAATCAATTTTATGACAGATGTAAAATCATGCGGTATATTTTAACACGCAAGCTAAGAGTTAGTGATGTAAACGAAGTCAGAACGACATTCATAAATATTTCTATTTACATATCCTTGATTTTTTTCATTAGTACAATATAAAACAAAACAATAAACCGCAGTCTGTTAATAATTTCAATATTACAAAAATAATTATTATTTCATCATAGATCATTATAATTTTGTAAAGATATTCTAGACAATTACAAAACTTAAAACATTTTTGATCAAATCAAGAAAATCAAACCCGATAAAATATGTCTCAATTGGTACATTGGAAGTAAATTGTAAATAAAAATAAACTTCTACATGTGTATAAAAGGAGTCTTGTGTACGTCTTCTACATGTGTATAAAAGGAGTCTTGTGTACAAGTAGAGTCTCTTAAAGAGCAACAAAGGTACATGTTTCTTCAGAGTGAATGACGCAGACACAGGTCCCTTTTCCAATATACTGAAAACTTTACAGTCTACTTCGTATATTTCGCATATGTTTAAGATTGTTAAAGGAAAAATATTTTTATCAATGTAATTATTTTCTTGGTTTGGTTATATTGTATTTCTAGTTTAAGAAAAATGAGTCTTAAATCATAAATCCTGTTGTTCTTAATCTTTAAAGTTTTAGTAACGCTTTCTTCATACGGCTACTAATTTGATTAATTTTAATTATTAATTTACTTTTTTGATTTATACAAGATGATACTAAAATAGATAGAGGCAAATTTGCATTGAAATGCATTCGTCTGATGTAATTGTAAACTGATCTTACATCTATACTATACAATGAGTATTATACACATAACTTTAAAGATTCAAATAACTTTAAAAAAAAAATATTTTAAAGAGACTTCATATAAGTAAAAAACTATTCATACTACCATTGAATTAGCAACAAATCGGTAGACTTTCAATGCTATGGCTTTGATCTTTTGAAATGTTTAAATTATTAACATTATGAACACTAAATCTAGTATTTATTTTATTGAAAATACTTAATGTCAAAGTCGAAAGACCATGCGAGCAAGACTTTTATTGAAATTCCTACCTGTATGTCGAGAGTTGGAATTCGTTTACTAGAACACTTAAATTTATTAGGTTTTCAAGGTTTTGTTTAGTAGTGAGAAATATTTTATTTCATTCCATAGTAATAAAATAGTATTAGCATTGTATAATACAATTTAGTTTTATAACATTACCGTGACAACGTTATTATTGTACTTTATGACATAATATTCTATTTAGCTTAAATAAATTGAACTTACTTAAAAATACTAATATCGATTTAGTGATTTATAGATGGATTAATAATAATAAATCAAAAGCTGTACACAATTAACTCTGATACAATCATGTTGCTGCTGGAAATGAATTTTCTCCAAACTGCAAATACGTGTTCCTACAGCGTATAATTCCATAAAGGTGTAGACTTCGCTGCAAGAATAAGCCGATCCTCAAACGAGGTACCGGTACAGTTGCCTCAATCACAAATTTTAATAGACCTCAGAACGAAGTTGGTACAATTTCACTGTGATGGCAAAAAGTATCGCAATATAAGCTATACCTACTAAATATAGTATAGCATATAACATTTTTATTAAATAAAATATAAGGAATAACTATTGACATTACTTATGTTTTTTATATATTAAGAATTGTTGGTTGCCTTTAAATAAAACAAAAACTCAAAGTGTTACACAACAAAAATGCAACAAACATCATAACATTTTGAAAATTAGAAGTAACATTGACACTATTTTATTTATATTTTATTTTACACGTGGACTTACAATATAGTATTATATTATATAAGAAAAAAATAAAAAATAGACATTAAAACAATAATTCCTACAAAGCAGTCTTCAGTGTACTTATATATAGCATTAATATTCTACTTAGATATCGTCAGTAATAATAGACACGGAAAGTTGAAATAAAATGTAATTTTATGGATAATCAATAATTTACCAATATTATACAATTGACAATTGGGGAATTTCTAGCACATCTCAAACAATTTTTTTTTTTTGCAATAATCGCACCTAATATATTTGAATTGTTTCATTTATAACATGATCTATCGAATCATTTAATATGATATTTATAGGCCCAGGTATTATTTAAATATAAGCCTATAAATTTAATAAATATTAATAATATTTAAACTGCGTAAAATATTAAGTATTGCCAGAAATAAACTTCCAAATTAAAAAGTGTGCTCATTGTGATATACAAAATAAAGTTTAAAATCAATTAATTGTACTGACATTTAGTTAACCAAATTGTGATTACGAAACACAATAAATATAAGTTGGATTAAAATTAGGTAATTAAATTGTGATTACAAAACACTATAAATAAACATAAAATGCCAAAACATAATAATTTAATTTTTTACCTATTATTAAAGAATGGGGGTCCTGTAAACAGAAATTACTGTAACAATTTTAATTACAAATGTATAAAGGTAATCATTTATTTACCGTCCGTCTAGTAATTTTAAATGTAATGTAATAACTAAGTATTACAGAGTTATGTGCTAATAACCGACTGGCATGTGCATACTATCTCAATCGGCATCTCAAGAGTATACGACTATGAAAACTCTTGTATATGTGTGTTTGTTTGTGTTGTTACGTAGAAATTTAATTTATGTATTAATCAAATACTTAGGTCACATATTCAAATTTTATAATATTGATATACTTATATTATATTAAAATGTTGTCAATTAATAATGCTTATTTGTTTCCAAAGATATATGATTATTTAGTTTAAAGTTGCTAAAATAATTATTCCCGTTTTTAATCATTAAGAATTTACCCACATTTAATTTGACGTTCTGCGTGGTGTAGTCACATAATTCACTTATTGATTGTTTAAAATTCAACGTCATGAACTTTAAAGTTCTTTCCAATATTTCTTTTTTAAATAGCCTCCGGTGAGTGTGGTCATAAAAAGTGTTCTTAATAATGCTTATAAGGCGTTGATCCCTTTATTATTGGAGGATTGATGAAATATTGTGGATTAACCATAATTCGTATTGACGGTATTACAAGATCAGTTTAAAAATACATTTGAGGGACATATGGTAAATAATTTGAATTTTCAATATAAATTAGGAAGTGTTGTTAAGTTTTCATAACTTTATTTAATGCTTTACGGTGCATAATTTCAATATTTATCCTGTTTTGACACTTGAAGTCGACTATAGTATTGCTTGTAAGGCCTTTTTCCTCCATAAGGTATTAAAATTTCTTATTATTTGAGTATGTTACGGCGTGATTAATACTATATCGTAGTTTAACCTTCGGGTCATCAACTTGCATGTCCTGTTTCTGAATCATGCTGTAACTGCAACTGCCTTTGAGATCTGCCTTTAAATGCCTGGTCCTCGTTAAATATTGAGAAACTATCTGGTGATATACTACTTTTTATATGTAATTAATCTACACTAAAATTAAATATTTGAAGCTCAAATGTTTGTCTGCAAAAATATTGTCCGCAAATGTTTGTCTGCTCAAATGTTTCTTGTACTAACAAACAATGTATGTCTATAAGTTTTCAGTTGTTCATTGTCAGTGGCGACTAGGAATTTAATTTAAAAGATAATAGTATTAAGAATCTTATTCTATATATTTGTTTTGAGTTGCTTACCTAAAGTAACCCACCGCTGAGCCTAACCTCTGAAATATTATTTCTTCTTCTCACCTTGGCCGAACTCCATCCGACGAGGATTATGACAAACGGAAACAAACTTTTAGTAACTTCTAAAGAGCATCTCATGAAAGTTACTCAGGCTATTTCCGAGACTTTCTTAAATCTTAATCACTTTAATTTACTCAGCAGTGCATCTGAAAATAAATAGAAATGCTTCAATAGTTTTTCTTCTTATAGCCGTGTTATCAAGCCTTATCATTTCTCAAACCAACCTCTTCGTGAGTTTTGACTCTCAAAGCACATTTGCTAACCCGTCAGTGGATGTTATTTAATGTCATTTGTATTAACATAACTAGACTGTTTGCATTTTCTTTGTCTCCTTTTAACAACTTTGTTGCCCAACGACGGATTGTCATATCTTAGATAGGGGTATAATTTTGTTAGTGTAGTGAGGTCAGTGACCAGATGAATGTGGTTCAAGATGGACCTATCACTTTCTGCGTTGTGATTATGAGCTTAGGTCTGATAATTTTTATAACTTTTAGTATAAACTATAAAAGCTGATTTATGCAATAATAACTATAAACCACTGGAACAATTTCAATAAAATCTTTCATATTTCCATTTGCATATATACGCTTTTTAATGTTTTCAGTTCATTAATTTTTGTCTAAATGCAAAATTTGATATATTTTATAGCTGTAATAAAACAAAAAAAAATATCTTAGTTAGAGGTGAGAGAAGCAGATGAATGTATAATAATATTTGCAAATTTAAAATCTATAAAAATCTAAACACAATAGGTGTCATTGAGACAGAATTATAAACATTTATTATCTGTGGTGAAACTGACATGAAACGTTTGAATCATATACATTACATGGTACATAGAACTTGGCCGCAACACTTATCTGATGTAATTTGGTTATACTCGCTCGTTACATCGAATGCTAGCTAGCAAATGTAAATATATATCATGGTGATGTAATAAAAATAGACGCCATTCTATTTTAAATCAACAACCAAAATGTTCATGTGCGTCTCACATGTATGCGTTTTGTTTATATGAACATGTATATAAATGTCCCAAGCACACATTATCTTAAAACTATATACAACCAACACAACGTAGCAAATGTTGCAAATTGTTAAACTACATTTTTTATTTATAATCATAGTCCCTTATCGTTTTATGAGATAAAAATTAAATAATTTTAGTGTATTTGAATTTATCCTATTAATTTGTTAAAAATTTTTTCCTTAATTTCAACAGAGTCCAAAAAAATATTATAATATATATTATTAATATAATCTTTTTCTTCTTTTTAACATTTAAACCACTGATATAATACATTTCTGGTTTATTGATTTATAATGTTTTTATATAATTTGCACGGCTTTTTGATGATATCATTGAAGATTTGATGATGATATGAAAAAAGGAATATATCAAGGTTTTAAAATATTATTAATTGTATTTTCTTTACTACAAACTGATTTTTAATTTATCATAATTATTTGTTCGATACTTTCTTAAAAACTACAACTTATTACTTATTACTTTGAATAATACTTTATACGATTGTAAAAACTTGTTTTACTCTCGTACAATATTTTCTAGAACTATCAAAGCTAGCTTATATTGATCTAGAAATGTCATAGATTAGCTTTCCAGTTTTCTAGTTTGTTATAAATTTCTGTGTGATTAGTATAGTACTGATTAAAATATCTTATGACGTTTATAATACAATTATTTACAAGAATTGATAGTTAGTCAAAACTGTAAACTATAAACAGTTAGAATAATAAGAAGATAATTGAATAAAATGTATTTTATTAAGTTCAATATATTTAATATGTAATGCTGTTTGTATCCGAATATATAATAATACGAGTACCTCCTTGAATACAGAGATAATTTTTTTACACCGTCAGATTATTTTTTGTTATGTTTAAAAAAACCGTAATTTAAAAATACAAGTAAAATGATAAGATTTGATAGTATTGGTATGAACTGATAAAGCAGATGTATGGTATTACAAATACACATTATAATATTCTGAAACATCATAATACTAGGTAAAACAAGTAATCCTTGTAACCCGGCGCGTTGTCTTGCAAGAGCTACACACCCTTTGTCAATTTTTCTCGCCGCTTTTCCTTGATGGCATCCTTTAATTTTTCTAATATCGTTGCGTAGTATTCTCCGGTTATAGTCCTTCCCTTTTCTTTGTAATCAATCAAGATTATCCCCTCACAATCCCAAAAAACAGTAGCCATCATCTTTCCAGCCTACTCCGTCACCTTGAATTTCTTTGGCGGTTGTGTTCTTTGGGGTCGTCTTCAATTGACTCTCGACCATGTTTATAAAGACCATGCCACTTGTAAATTATTGATTTACTAGGGCACTGTACATAAAAAACAAAAAACATAAAAACTACATTAAAAAATCATCAGATCAGATCAGTTCAGATCAGATCAGATCAGATCAGAGAGGAATATCAAGAAAGGGTTTCCAAGAAGCTTGAGAGCTGTGATTCTGGAAATGAAAGTGCTGAAGTATGCTGGCAGAAGCTTAGAAATGGTATGGTGAAAGTAGCGACAGAAGTATGTGGTAAGAGGAAAAGAGGTTTTAGTAAAAAGCGTGACGAATGGTATGATGCTCAAGTGAAAGACGCTGTAGAGTTAAAGAAGAAAGCATGGCTGGATTATAAAGCCTCTGATAGGGATAAAAGTATGAGAGAGATAAGAAAAAGAGCGTACAAGCTGCAAAAGCACAAAACGAAAGCACTTATAAGGATGAAGCGTGAAAATTCTGAGAGAGAAAGGGATGAAAGGTTGACAAACAACTTCCGGGAAAACACGAAGCTTTTCTGGCGAGAAGTTAGTGGTTCCCGGGGTTGTTCGGTAACCTGTAGAATGAAAGGGGTGCTTTCGAAGAGCGGTGAAATTTTAACTGAGCAAGCACACGTTTTGCAGCGGTGGGCGGAATTCTACAAGGAGATGTATGAACGTGAGGACGCCTCGGTCTTGACTACCAGCGTAATGCCGAGTCCAGATGTAGCTGATGGTGAAATCAGTTTGGAAGAAGTAGAGAGCGCGATTCGAAGTCTGAAATGTGGTAACGCTGCGGGAGCAGATGAAGTTACTGCCGAGATGATCACACATGGTAGCCACTCGTCTTGGACTTTTTCTGGTTTTTGTGCAATTTATGCTGGAAATCAGGGGAGGTCCCAGACGATTGGCGAAGTGCAGTCATCGTACCTTTGTATAAAGGCAAAGATTCACAGATAGACTGTGCAAGCTATAGGGCTATCAGTTTAATTAGCTTGGGCGGTAAAGTATATTCTAAAATATTAGCGAAAAGAATGCAAGAGAGATCTGAAAGGCTGTTGTGGGAGGCCCAAGGAGGTTTTAGACCTGGAAGAGGGTGTATAAATCAGATCTTATCCTTCTTAGGTTGAAGGTTGCGCTATGTCAGCTTAGTTGTTCAATTTGTATTTGGATAGTTGTCTCCAAGGCGTGAAAGATAGTGATATGGGAGTGAAAGTAGGTGACCTTAAGGTCAATTGCTTGCTATATGCAGATGATGCAGTGCTCATTGCATCATCAGAATGCAATTTGCAGGCATTGGTCACCACTCTGAAAGATGGGTGTGAAATTAATGGTCTAAACCTGAATGTAGATAAGACGAAGGTTCTGATATTTGAAAGAAATGAAGAAAGAACAGAATGTAAGATCAACGTGAATGATAAGATAATAGAACAAGTGAATGAAGTGGTATATTTGGGAAGTATGTTTAGCAGAGACGGAAGATACGAAATGGATGTGGAAAGGCGTATTGCTGCCGGTAACAGAGTCAACGGTGCTTTAACTGCATGTTGAGACGTCAAAACGTCAGCATAGCTGCACGTTTGGCTGTACACAATGCAGTTTTGCTACCGACGCTGTTATACGGCAGCCAAACGTGGGTAACACAGAAGAAAAATGTAAGAAAGATGAATGCTGTGTAGATGCCATCTCTTCGCACAATATGCGGAGTCAGTCTAGCTGATCGAATTCGCAATGAAGAGATCCACAGAACGGCAGGTACTAGCGAAGATGTCACGGTGAGAATGAAGAAGAACATGCTCAGGTGGTTTGGGCACGTCGAACGAATGAGTGATGAAAGAATGGTAAAAAAATCCGTGCCCGCAGGGGGACACGCGTGGGTAGACCTCGCGTGTAACTCGTTTAAAATATAACTCACTACTTAAGAATAACACATGATGCCGTTGTTTACATCAAAAATTTTCAAGCAAAAAGCGGTTTTTATTTTTTTTCCCGGAATAGGTATCTTTTTTGGAAATACTTTTGATACTTTAATTTAGAGTAAAAAATAACCTTTCTATTAAAAATATTTGCGAAGAGGAAATGTTTATCAGAAAAAAGTTATGAATTTTTTTCTAAAAATTTTCGGTTTTTTTACCCCCACCCCTAAGTTATTGAAGTTAGGTTTTCGGTTTTTCTACATTAGTTATAGGTATTCATCAAAGACATCATATAATATGAACGCGATTGATCTACTTTGTATAGGGAAAAAGTTATGGTCGAAAAACTAAAATCGGAAAAAATGAGGCCCTAGCGCCCCCTGTGGCCGGATTTCTCTGGTTAACAAACTTGACCTTTATTTTTGGATGGTTGATTTTTGTGCAAAGTTTGAAAGCGATCCGAGCGAAACTGCAGCCGCTATCGTGCTGACAAAGTCGAATCTGGACGCACGCACGCATATATAGATATATATAAACATTTTGACCAATGGTCATTTCGGACTCAGGGGGTCATAAGAAGACCTCCTGTGAAGAAATTTTTTCAAATTTCGAAAGTCGGGTACAAATGAATGGGTAGACCGAATTCTTCGAGGTCTACCCAAAAGATTTTTTTTTTTTTCTTTTTTTTTTTTTTTTTTTTCTTTTTTTTTTTTTTTTTATGTTAGAGGAGGGCAAACGAGCTTGCGGGTCACCGTTGGTATGTGATCACCGCCGCCCATGAACTCTTGCAACATCCGAGGATACACAAGAGCGTTGCCGGCCTTGGAGAAAGGAATATATGCCTTTTTTGAAGGTACCCATGTCGTATTGATCTGGAAATACCGCCGAAGGAAGTTCGTTCCACATTTGAGTGGTACGTGGGAAAAAAGTCCTTGAAAACCGCACAGTTGAAGATCGCCACGCGTCCAGGTGGTATGGATGATAAAGGAGGCGATGGCGAGCTGTGCGGTAGTGAAATTCGGCGGTAGGCATCAGATCGAATAGTTCTTCGGAACACTCCCCGTTGTAAATGCGGTAGAAGACGCACAAAGAAGCCACGTCTCTACGCAATGCCAAAGAGTCCAGCCGTTCACAGAGCACTGGGTTCCCGATAATCCGAACGGCTCTCCGTTGTACGCGGTCAAATGGTAGAAGCTGATATTGGGGTGATCCGGACCAGAGATGAGAACAGTACTCCATGTGAGGCCGGACCTGCGCCTTATAGAGCGCAAGTCTTTGGCCAGGTTTGAAATACTGCCTCGCTCTATTGATCACTCCCAATTTCATCGAGGCCAACTTGGCCTTGCTCTCCAGATGACCACGAAACTGACAATCGCTCGAAATGTCGAGACCCAGTATTCTGATACTTGGCGAGGCAATAAGAGGAGTGCTCTCGAAGAGCAGTGATACGACAAATGGGGTTTTCTTAGTGGTAAACGCGCAAACCTGTGTCTTTAGGGGATTGAACTGAACGTGGTTCAGTTCACCCCACTCAGAGACCATCCCCAGGGAGGTCTCTATTGAAGACACAAGTTTCTTTCGGCACCCGTCGACGTTTTCCCGAGAGAGACCTGCACGACCGGAATATACTGCATCCCCAGTGCTGTCATCCGCATAACAATGTATGTTGGAAATATCCAACATATCATTGATATGCAGGAGGAACAGAGTTGGGGATAGCACGCAGCCTTGGGGTACACCAGCATTCACGGGCTTGGGGTCCGAGCAAAAACCGTCGAGAACGACCTGTATGCTCCGCCCAGTGAGAAAACTGGTGATCTACTTGCATAAACCCTCGGGAAGCCCATAGGAAGGTAGCTTCGAAAGAAGCCCCTTGTGCCATACACGATCAAAGGCTTTTGCCATATCCAGACTAACTGCCAGACCTTCTCCCTTGCTTTCAATAACCGCTGCCCAACGGTGCGTAAGGTATAACAGAAGATCACCAGCTGATCGACCATGGCGAAAGCCATACTGCCGGTCATTGATCAACTGGTGATCCTCTAGGCACGTTAGGAGCTGTCGGTTTATGATAATCTCCATTATTTTGGAGAGAAGGGAGGTAATGGCGATAGGTCTGTAGTTAGCTGGGTCCGAGCTATCACCTTTTTTAGGGATCGGATGGACAAGGGCACGTTTCAATGAGACCGGGACTACGCCTTTAAGGTAGGAGTACCGAAATAGACGCGTTAGCACTGGAGTCAACTCAGGGGCACACGTTCGTAGCACTAATGGAGAAATGCCATCCGGCCCACTCGACTTATGAACGTCCAAGGAAAATAGAGACTGCCTGATAGTTTTTTGGCGAAAAACTATTTCCGGCATTGAACTCTGACACCGCGGGATGGTAGGCGGTGTCTTCCCTTGGTCATCCAAAGTCGAGTTGGAGGCGAAAAGAGTGCCCAAGAGATCGGCTTTCTCTTTTGCCGTGTGGGCCAGAGAGTCATTCCCCATGTGCAACGACGGTAGGGAAGGCTGGCTAAAGTTGCCCAGAGTGGCCTTGGAAAGCGCCCAGAATTTGCGCGTGCCAGGCGGGTACTTTGCCAGCTGATCCCCAATTTTGACGACATGCTTAAACTTTGCTCTAGCGATTTGCCGTTTGAAGAATCTGGAGGCGCGGTTGTATTTCCTCTTCAGAACTCTAGAGTTCGGATCCTTAGTGACTAACGCATTAGCCCAAGCTTGATAAGCCTGCCGTTTGCCAGCTGCTGCTGCCCTGACAGACGCATCAAACCAAGGCCGCGATCTGCCGCCAAGCGGTACCACAGAGCTTGGTACAAATAGTTCCATGCCCTGAAGTATCACATCAGCTACAGCCGCAGCGCAGTCACTAGGATCATTGGAAGGGAAACAAATCGGCCCCCATGGGTAGGATGCAAAAAAGGACCGCATTCCATCCCAATCCGCTGACTTGTAGTGCCAAACGCGTCGAGTCGCAGGTCTTGTGCGATCAGGACGTCGAATGGGCACTACACTCCGTACCAGACAGTGATCAGAGGAACCTAAGGGAGCCTCGACAGTGATCTGGTACTTTTCTGGACGTGTAGTCAGCAGAAGATCCAACAAAGAGGGCGTGTGGCTGTCCACGTCCGGTAGACGAGTGTGCGTCTTTACCAGCTGGGACAGACCATTTGCCAGAGCAAAGTCAAACACAGATCTCCCCGCGTAGTCGGTGGCACGTGACCCTAGCCAATCGGCATGGTGCGCATTAAAGTCCCCGAGGACTACGACTTCGGCGGAGGGAGTCTGTGAAAGCAGATCGTCAATCTTCGCCTGAACATGGCCCAAGAGTTGATCCGTTTCTGCATTACCACTATGGGACCTGTAGAGGCACGCGTAGACTCTGACATGGTCGTCCATGTCCACGCGTAGCCAGAGTACAGACAGGTCCCGACCTTCAAAAACCTGAAGGCGACGGTAGCAGATATCCTCCCTTACGAACACAGATACCCCGGCGTGTGGTATAAAATGATGTTCTAGTTTATACACGGGGTATGACAGGTACGCTGTGTCGCTAGGTTGAGATATCTGCGTCTCCGTCAAAAACAACAAGGCCGGCTGCGCCGTCTCAAGGTGGTAGTGGACGGCGTTTAGGTTCGAGTGAAACCCCCGAATGTTGCAAAAGTCCACATCTAGAGTGGAGCGGGGTTGCCGCTGTTTGCCGTCGTTTGCCCTCAGAAAACACAAAAGGCGATACTTTGCCCGCCCCAGATACGACGGGCAGCCCGAGCAAAATCCGAGGATCATTCCCCCGATTTTGCTCGGGGAGGGGGTCCCCGGCTTCATCAAAGCCGGTACCCTCCTGGGGAATACTTTTTGGAGGCATCGCTATCATGTTTGGCAGGGGGGGGGGGGAGTTGGGCTTCCGGATTCTCTCACTCACCGACGGAACATAACCAAATGAATTTGGTTACTACACGTCGGTCTTCTGTAGGAAAAGTGTAAGAGAGACAGGGGGAGACTTCGAGTGACCTTCGAAAACATAGTATCAATGTTACTGGAGGAAGGTCACGTAAAAAGCATGAGGACCCCCCGGAGGGCATGTATGAGGAGGTTGATGTCTGTGGCCGAGGCGAAAGAGGTATGCAGAGACCGTAGCGTTTGGCGCTCCGTCGTCTCTGACTACCCCGCAAGGGATATGGCGTGAAGCTAAATAAATAAATAAATACATAAAAAAAACTAAATTGTAAACAGCGCTTAAAATTTTTAAAGATTAGTTTTATTAAGACATTACAAAATATATTTTACGTAAAAAAACTCCTAAAATATTTGAAGATGACACAGATTTCATGATGAAGGTAACAAATTTTAATTACTTTACAGACAGTTTACAAAATACTTTTTGAGGAAGATCAATTATAATTTGTGTATTAAAGAAACAATAAGTATAAAATTTTTACTATTACACCCGCTTAGATCAACAACTAATAGTTGTTACTATTAGTTGTTGACTACTATACTATTCTATTGTTATAAAATGAAGACATTTACTCGAAAGGATACAACTACTTAAGGATACAACTACTTAAGGATAATTGAGACCATCAAAGTTAGGTATAAAGAGAATTTAACACCTTTTATAAACATTTGGCTTTGAATCAAATGGACTGGAAGTAAGTCTTTTATAATAGGTGCCAAATTCCGTACATTTCGCTTCATCAGTCAACAAACCCATTGAAATTGTTCTCTAACTTTTTAAACCTGATAATTCCACTGAGCTTTAAGTTGAAACAACTAAGTTTCAGCAGTGAAAGAACGTTATACACGAGTCTTAAAAGAAGATCTACTTAAAGAACAATCAGAAATCTTTGGTTATATGCAAATACAATTTTAAATGTTTTGGTATTATAATTTGAAAGAAAAATATAGACATTAAAATCTGCCTAAAGCAAGATTATTGCTATAAAAAAATGTAGATACATGGCAACCATTCATTTTAAGATACAAAATTATTATATAAAATTTTAATTTCCACTACAATAAAATTATTTCCTAACCGTAAAGTCGTGAACGTCTAAAGCACTGTAGGAAATAAAAAGTTTTTTTTAATTTGAACGTTATAGTGTGCTCTAACCGGTAACAGATGTCAAATTATTAAAGCAAAACACTTTCAATGGTTTTACGAAGCTATTTTAACAAATTAAAATAAGTATGATTTATTTCTAGTATTAATAAAAGGATACAAATCATACATAAAATCATAAAACAATTTAAAAATAAAAATAACATTGAAATTTTATCAATAATATGGCTTGTTGAATAATACCTAAGCTAGAAAATAATACATGACTGAACTGAAGTCTGGTGGGATCCTGTTAGATGATACCTTCTAGATTAGAACGGATTGCTTTAATTAACATTCTGGTTATCTAATTATAGACAGTTTACTGTTATGTTAGTAACCGAGAACATTAATTTTCAACAGAAGAAAAAGATAAATTCAATTATTAATTACCATGTATTGAGCTGTGAGTTTTGATCCACATATTGGGAAGTAAACGACTATATATTGCATCTAAATCTGACTTTAAATGTGTTACTTGTTGAAATAAATTATGAAATACGTGCAAAGCATACCGCTCCTTATTTCGTTTTCGTGATATATTTGAGGTTTTCAACTCGTTTTAATTACACCTTCACCATGATTCTTCTACATGCACAAAAGTTAAAAAAATGTAGCAATACATTTATTTATTAACGATATGTACAGAGGCACTAAGAATTTATGATTATTATAAAATAATAAATAAAATAATTATATTCAATTAAAATTAAAATTTACTTTTTTCCTGCCATTTTAGACAGATAAAAATGTTTGAAAAGTTGTAGTACTGATTAATATTATATAATATTGCCAGGCATATTTAAGTGAATATATCCGATCCAAAGCTATTAGTGAATCTTTATGTACGGATAAGAAGAGCCACTTTCCGCAAATGACAAAATAAAAAGTAATGTAACAATCGATTCCGCAAATGTACTGTGAGAATGGATCGTTCGATTTGGTTCTTCGAATTTACTGAAGATGTGAAGGGCAAGTGCTAACTTTACAGCTGAGTGGATTTCAATAAAATAAGTTGCATTTTAACATTCACAATCAATAAACATACAAACAGAAAAAAAAGTAATGAGCAGAAAATATGCAAAACATAATCTGTCGTTTCTCATTTTTCTCTGATAAAGATTTTTGATTTAATAATGATTAGTTATATAGACAACCTCCTGTCTGATATTTTCCATTTTTAGTAGAAAATATTTCAACTTGCTTTTTTATGGTTTAATTCATTTCATCTACGGTATAGTTATAAAAGCCATTGAAGATGTAAAATTGTTACGGTACGATTCTATTATCATAGAATGAATATATACTCGTAATATCATGTATTCATACTTCATAAGTAATTTAAGAAAAGAACATCCTTATATGAATGACTAGCTGTTGTCATTTTTTTATATGAATATTTAGATTAGGTTACTGAGACTGGTAATCTTTTATAAAATAAAACTTATTTTATGCATAACATAAAAGAAGAGAAACTAGTAATAGAATTGGTTTTCCCTTCTATAATAAATCTTTATAATTTCATATTCATAAAAACTTATTAAATTAACCATAAATATTAATGTCTGATGACGGAGCCTAGCAAAATAGACTAACATAACAGTTACATAATTAATTATTGTACATCTTTTTTTGGAAATATTAATTTATAAACAGCATATATCTCGAAAGAGAAGAACAATGATATTCATTTGACCGACAGCCACTTCGATTACAAGGTTCCTTGATATTGATGACGAACATCAATCTATATTTCTTGAAAAGAAATTCAAAGAAAGTATATAATTACCGCACAGCGTAGTAGTTTTTCTTTATTCTATGCAATTGAATAAAGATATCTTTTTGAAAGAACGTTTAATATAATAAATAATAATTTATTTTATATTATATTTTAAATAAGTATTTTCTATTTTGTTTTGGATTAAATAAAATAAATTATAACAAATTGTCATAATTTATAATATAATATTGACTTTGATTTTCATTTTACTTCTAGTAATATATGATGAGTTATAATATATAAAAATGTTTAATTTATTTACATTCTTTAAAGATTTTCCAAAGTATAACTGCTATCCCAAATAAATACTTTTCAAAGTAACGTTCGCGATAAGAGAAAGTGATATTATCTAACGTTTTCCCAAACAATAACAGTAGTAATTAAATAACAAATAAAACAAGTATTCAAAGGGATAACATTGAAAATGAACGAACCTTTAAGACAATTCTAAACAACCTAACTATAGAGATTTAACCTGTATCAGATGAAGACTATTTAGAATTACTTAGTTAACAAAGTTGCGGGTTCTCAATAATTCATAAACGCATTCCAGGATCTCTTTAATAAATTAACAATTGATCGAATTTACAAACAACGCTCGAGTGAACGTTTAGCATGCCGCCTCAATTGTGTTTTGATAATTTCCGAAAACAATTAAAATATTGCAATAAGATTTTTATTGTCAAAATAATAATTGCAGATTATGACGTCATTAAATTACTTTAAACAAAAATATACAGCCGTCAAGTAAGTCCTAACTTCAACGACTGTTCATTATAAAATAGTATTATTGTATATGCGAACTGTTAATTAAAAGAGTCAATTAGTATTTAGAACATGTTCAGTACATTTATTATTTGAAACTCCTTTTACGCTAATGTTACTTCATGCTTTTATTTCAAAGTAAATAGAAAATGCTGTTGTGGATAATATTAAAATCCTTTTAAGAAGTGATCGGAAAATATATTTAATACGTAAAAGGACGTTAAGATCCTTTACGGGTTATGAATCTTTTAAAGAGTATTCACTCGCTTCTTTAAAATGGAATTAAAATTTGCTATGTGTGTGCTAATATTTTTTATTCCAATAAGGTTTCTATTTAGTATTTAATTATTTTATCAAGATAAAATTTATTATTAGGGCCATCATACACTAAGACTTTTAATTCTAAGCTACCAATTGATCTAAAAGAAAAACGCGATATCATATTTGCCACATTTCTTTATTGGATGTTATACAACTTATATTATTTTGATATAAATGGGATAAAAAATACAAATATTTTGTACAACACCGGTAGTTCCAGAACCGCATCTTGACAAAAATTAAACTTTTGAGTTTCACTCTATAAGCATAGAGTAAACAATTTAATTCTATATTATGGACCATGTTTTGAAAAATCATATTTTATTCCTTAAAACACTTTTATTACATTATAAACATTTCATTAAATTAATTTCATGTTTCAAATGAATTTAATGATTTTTAAAAAGTACTTATACTTTTAAAATAAGTATATAATAATATAAAGGGTCTAAAACTACCTATTAACAAGTATTAAGAAGCTTGAAAATATACGAACATTTATATCGTAATCGTATTAACTCTTTGATAATTGTCTAATGTAATTCTGATTCCAACATTAAAACATCTATTAAAAGTGTTGTCCTTTGTTTATTATGGCTTGGGAACCATCAATATGTGATTCTTGAAACTATATAAACGCTGATCGATAATGACGAGTCCATAAATAATCATCATCATCATTAACTATCAGAATATTTTTTTTTTTTGAAGTTTCACATTTATTTTGAAAAGTTTTACTAAACAACTTTTAACACCATACGTATGTATTTGACAAATTCGCACCTCATGACCTAAATTGCCATCATTGAGAAAAAAGAGAAACCAAAACTAACGTTGTCAGGACGGTGACCTATTATTATATATTATACACCTTGATGCTAGTTGGTGCTTAAAGCATCTAGTATCATATTTTGTTTCGCTCCGAGTTTGCAATCGCTTTTGTTCAAACAGACCTCATTAATTTCCATCGTGAATATCTTTTTCAGATGTATCATTAATAACCAGCAAAACTTCATTATTAGTAGTAGTTGGAAATTCATAACTAGTACTAAAAGTTATGTACGTTAGTTCTAGTTAATATGTGAGCTAAAAGTGCGCTCGTTAAGTAGTAACGTGATCCAGAAAAAGTTACAGTGTCAATTTAATTGTAAAAACCTACAATCTTTAATTAATTTAAGTAAAAATAATCAAAAACGTCCCGTCTGTCTTTACGTACATATGAATACACATGTTAAAAGGGAGCAGTGTTGTGATGAATAGCGATTATCGAACACGCTATCACGGCATCACAAACAGTTTATATTTAGAGAAAAAAATGTTGGACTTTGAGACTAAACGACATTTACTTAAGATATAGATTCGCTTACAGAAAAAATAAACAGCGTAATGCATATTTATTCTAATTTTTCATCATTATCTCTGTTTTAAAATACAATGAATAGGTATATAAAAATATATATAGAAGAAATATCTTGCTGGATGTAATCAAGGACCTCAATTTGGCAAAATATGAATTAAAAAACCTTTATACTTTAAAGTACTATATAAATCATAAGTAAACTTTTATATAAAAAAAAAAAAATAAAAACAAGTATATTAAATATATTTAACTTATTGATACTCAAAACAAAAATGTAGCTACTTTCAAATAAAATTAATGTAGTTGTTAAAAAATAAAATCTGTTGCAAATATTTGTAATTCCCAAATTCGAATTGAGTTTTCCCAACGGTATTTAGAACAGACCATTCCATTGAAAAGTATTATATGTTTTCATTTGAAACAATGAGTATTTTTGTTATACAAATATGTACTAAGTACTCTTTTATTGTCGATAAGAGTTTGCGGTATCTATATCATACATTTGTATTTCTATGTAATTGAGCAAAATGGAAGAGCTTTTTTATAAACTAGACGTGAATATAAATCTGAGATCCTTCAAATTGTATGGTCTTATTTAAATGTATTACAATAGTTGAATTATTACATTGTTTAATTAAAATACATTGGAGTTTCTCACCGTTTCTTCTCAGTGGACCCTTTGTAACCCTTATGCTTAAATTTTATGACGTTCCATAAAGACTTTGTGTTTACTACAACGTCGGTAGTGTTATACGCTGTAAATATATTATTATTTAAGTTAAAAATATATAACACATATACGTTTTATTTTTACTAATGAGTAGTAACTGTGATAAAAATACTGAACCTTATATTTTATAACAAAAATTGAATGACTTGCTAAAATTTATCAAACTTATCAACCCGATGTTTCATGCAAAGGCAAAACACTGCAGCACAAATAAAAAAAATACGAATATCATAAAGACAAATGTGAGCATCGTTAACATATATATTCTTTTGTCAACTCAAATAAAAAAAAAAAAGAATTATTTAAATTAGTTAATTCTCTCCGACACGAATAACTAATATTATTATACCTGAATCAGAATGCAACGAATTTTGAAAAACCTTACCAATATTTCTGGCAATTAAAGAGAGCTCTTTGTACACTTACCGTTTATACCATTTGTATTGAAGTATTAAATATTTATGCTAATGTCGTTACTGGTTTTATATATTAATTTGTACATAAAGTGAATGGTGCTGTGGAAAATAATAAATTTATTCGTAAAAGTGATCGTAGATATTACTTAATTTAATTAGATAGACATGGTATAAACTAGAACATCATTTTATACCGCACGCCGAGGTTTCTGTGTTCGTAATCTGCTATCGTCGCTTTCAGAATTTTGTAAGTTGGAACCTATTAACACTTTGGCTACCTGTAGACATTGACAATCATGTCAGGATGTGCACTTTTCTCTACAGGTCAAATTGTGGTAATGCAGAAACGACGTAGACGACGACGTTGACTCTTGGATCATATCCAAGCAAATATTGACGACCTGCTTTCAAAGACTCCCACTACCCAGGAAAGTATCTGGTAACTGTCGAGTCACCACTAACATTATCAGATCATTGTCTAGTATAAAGTGTACTGCCCACTCAACGTCCGGTTTGCACAAGACCTGCGACGATCAGTGGATTTGGATAGAATGCGGTCCTTTTTTGTATCACACCCATGGGGGCCGATTTGTTTCCCTTCCAATGAACTGTGCAGCGGCTGTAGCTGATGTGATACTACAGGGCATGGAACTAATTGTACCAAGCTTTGTGGTACCACTTGGTTACAGAGCGCGGCCTTACTTTGATGCGTCTATTGGGGCTGCAGCAGCCGGCAAACGGCAGGCGTTATGCTTGGGCTAATGGTTAGTCATTAAAGATCCGAATATTAGAGTTCTGAAGAGGAAATAAATATATATATGTTTTACAGAATCTTTAAAAGGAAAATAGATAAAGCAATGTTTTAGCATGTCATCTATATTGGGGATCTACTGGTAAGGTACCTGCCCGACTAGCGCATTATTAACTGGGCGCTTTCGAAGACGACTTTCTCAGCCATCCCTACCGCAATTGCACATGGGGAATAACTCTCTAGCCCATCCGGCAAAAGAAAAAGCCGATTTCTTGTGCACTCCTTTGCCTCAAACTCGAATTTGGACGACCAATTGAAGATACCGCCTACCATCCCGCGGTGTGCAGAGTTCAATGCCGAAAATAGTTTATCGGCAAAAAATAATCTGGAAATCTCTCTTCTCCTTGGATGTTCATACATCGGTTGATCTGGATGTAATTTTTCCATTAGTCCTACGAACATGTGCTCCTAAGTTGACTTCATTGCTAGCCTGTCTATTTCGATATGCCTAGGAAAAGGGTTTGGATATGGCGAAAGCCTTCGATCATGAATGGCACAAGAGGCATTTTTCGAAGCTTCTTTCCTTCCTATGGGCTTCCCGAGAGTTTATGCAATAGAATCATCAGTTTTCTCACTATGCGAAGCGTAGGGGACGTTTTCGACGGCTTTTTTTGACGGCGCAGGTCTGGTCAGACATGGAGTATTATTCTCATCTCTAGTCTGGATCACCCCAAAATCAGCTTGTACCGTTTGACCGTGTACAACGGAGAATCGCTCGGATTGTCCAGGACCCGACGCTCTGCAAACGGCTAGACTCTTTGGCATTATGTAGAGACGTGGCTGCTATGTGCGTCTTCTAGCGCATTTACAAAGGGGTTTTCTGTAAAGATGTCTGATCTTATGCCTGCCGCGGAATTTCATCACCGCAAAGCACGTCATCGTCTCCAATATCATCCGTAAAATGTAAAATTCGTAGCAATCTTCCATTATGTGGTTTATAAGAACCTTTCTTCCACGTAACACTCGAATATGGAACGAATTTCCTTCGACTGTATTTCCAGATCGATGCGACGTGGGTGCGTTCAAGGAAAGCGTATACTCCTTCCTCCAAGGCTGGTAGCGCCTTGGAAATTGCAAGTATTCATTGGCGGCGGTGATCACGTATCATCAGTGATCCGCAAACTCGTTTGGCCTCATCTAATATGGAAAAAGACTGATCAGATAGGATTTTAGCAAAAATATTTAAAATTTGGGTGCTATATATTAGGGTGATTCAAAAATGCATGTGAAAATTTTTATTTTTTTAATGGGGGCACCCTTTCATTTTGTTCTATTGGTTAAAAACTTCCACCAAATTTTTTTTAGATTTTTAAAGAGGTTTTAGGGGTATCAGGGATGAAAAGTGTTGGGTTTTATGAACAGGTAAAAAATAAGTAATAACCTATTTAATTAAATAACTACAATAAAAATTTAAGGATAACTACTATTATAAGTAAGACTAGTAACTTAAGACGTTAATGTAGATTTTTTACAATCGGGGAATTTTCGCCTTAAGTCTTTGACCGCCAACAATAGGTAATGTTTCTGGACTTCGTCTGTCATATGAAGGTGATTGTATTCTTCAATCAACGATACTCCCCTCTCAGCTGTATCGTTAATAACTTTTAGACCCTTTACAACAGTCACGCATTTTTTAAACTCACTATCGTCCTTCCAGGTCTGCACGTCCTTTTTTTAAAAAATCGCAGGAGATGGAGATACTTTTAAAAAACGTTAATGTGTGAGAAGATACGTAGTCCTTGAGGTTTTTTGTTGCAATAAGATTTTTATCCAGGATTGCTCGCTTTGGAGAATCTTCTGACCCATCTATTTGAAGAGCAGCAACCATCTTTAACTTAGTTTCCAAAGAAACTTGGTCGTCAAAGAAGGCCAAAGCTACAAGATCTTCTGATAGGTACCAAAGGTGCCCCAACGCTTTTTTCATAGCAACTTTTGAAAGTGATTCATTCACTTTATTGTAAGCTAATAAATCCTTCAAAAGTTGTAAGTCATTCCTTGGCGCAGACCATGCCCAAGGAGCTTGATATCAGTATTTTGGGTAAAGTCGTACAGTAAAAATGCAAATTTCTTTGATTCCTATAATTTCCCTTTTCGTCAGTTTTAGTTGTTCCCGAAATAGATATATTTTAAAAGAATAGATGGCTTTCGCCATCCACCTTGGCCGGTGGAGACCAGCAGGCACTCGAAAAGATACACCTTTGTCAGGTGTTCCTCCCAAAAATATGATTATCAGGTTAAGTAGTTCCTTATAATCGTCTCGTGGTTGAAACTTGTTAAGCTGGCTTTCAGCAAATAATGTCATCTCTGCGGTAACATCTGCTACTTGTTTTAGAGCTTCAGGTTCCTCAGTAGCTGCCCTTAAGTCTTCTTTTAGTATTTTAGGCCAACGTTTTTGCAGTTTTTTGAAGATTTGTATATCTGGCCTACTAGAAGCATTAGTTGCTGAAACTACGATGGCTTCAAGCACAATCTCCAAAATGTGATGCCTGCATGGAAGCCATAATAAATTTTTCTCCAGATTTTGCTCTAGTAAGGTACAAGCTCCATTAAATCTACCTATGTTTGATGCTGTGGTATGAAAACACATCGATTTTACTTTTTTTACATCCAAGCCCCATGACAATAACATTTCATAAACAGCTTAGGCCATCGCCTGCCCTCTTCCATTCGGAAGTTTTGAAACACCAAAAAGCTGTTCCACTTCCTGTCCTGATAATATAACAGGCAAGTGATCCACAACCTCGTGTCCCGTTATGTCCTCGATCATTTTACTATCCCAGTGAACGGTAAGCGGAACCTCTGGCTTAAATTCGCTTAAAACGCTTAAAACTTAGAGATTCTGCGATTTTTTTCCCTCGCTGGATTCGCTAACGCCGAATAGAAGAAAAGATAACGTTGTACTTCTCAGCATCACAGCCAGTGCTCTTGAGAGTCGATGTTAATACCACAGCAGCTTTTCGATGGCTTAACTTAGCAACATCAAGACTTACAGCCAAACGGTCATCGACTAATTCTTTCCTCGCTTGTTTTCGCTGTGGCTTCAAGGTAGACGGTCCTGGCAATGGAGTAGCCGGCCGACTGTCTAAAGATGTCGAAGACGACGACATTAACTCACATCTTTCAGTGAGACGTTTTATGGCTTCTTATTCTCGCTTTTTTCCTGCTTTCTAAACTTGCTTCTTTTTTGAGTCTTTCTGGCTTGTTTTTTCGTAAGCTCTCTGTCTAAACCGCCTATCCGACCCGGGCGTCTTTTTTCCCTTTGAGCTAGCAAAAACAGTCTATCTTCCTCAACGGTAATCATTTGCAGAGCGTTAGCATGAGCAATATCAAAAAGACTCTCTAAACTTTTCTTCCATTTTTTCTCCTTACTTTTAATAATCGCCGAGCGTTTTGCTTTGTTTCCTTTGTTTTTTTTTTAAATTTCTGTCACTCGGTGCAATATTTAAGTATTTTAGATATTAAGTGCTTTTTCAGTCTGGTAGGGATGCTAGCTTTTTCTCAGACTTGCAGAACGTCGCATGCAGTGCAATTTGCAGTTGAACTATTGTTTTTCTCCTTCACAATTTTATAGTAGAAGAAGAAGCTCATGACCTCTTGTGTAGATGGTAATCTAGATTGAGACAATGTATCTGTAAGCTGTCCAATAAGCCAAACTTCGGTTTTCGTCCTAGTATTAACGGCGCTTTTGCTGGTAGATGCCATTGTTCTGTACGCTACAATTATACACTTAGTTTAAGAGCAAAAGGTTGGCTATATTACTAATTACTTAAAGACTAGTTCACACTCTATTGCGGAATTACAACTTTAATCTTTAAACCCTTTCTGTAGCTTTATAACCTGAAGACTGAAAAGGTTGAAAAACGTGGAAAGAGGATATGTACCAGGTACCTAACGTACCTTGTTTACGCTCAGGTACAAAAACAGACAAAGGCACCACCATTTTGGTTCCCAACTGCTGCAACCCCATTGCCGTATGTAACGCATTTTTCAAAAACTATAATGGATGGTCGCGACCCCTAAAGTTAACTTAAATTAAAAAAATATATATGGGTATATTTTTTTGGAACCATATAAGACAGTGGCTCTATAAAAATTTAAGACTAGGATATACTAGAATATGCTATATATACTTTCTAATTTTATAAGAGTTTATTAGGTTAAACAATGCCTACTACTTATTAAAATACCTGAAATTTAAGCAAAACATTTGTTATATTATCAATAAATTAAAATTTCAATCTTGACGCTTTTAAAAACGCTATGAATCCATAGTAAATAAATGACAATTTTTGGTTTAATATTCCTATGAGTGTAGCCAAGGTAAATCGAATATTATACTTAATTTTGTTCTAGACATCATCAGGTTTATAATATTTAACTAAATGTCTTTCAACAAGTTCTGACCAAAATTTAGGTTTTGAAATGGTACAAAAAAATCCTTAATCAACATTTATAATTTATAGTTGGAGGTGAAAAAAAAATAGAGTAAGAAGGTATAACAGTAGTGGAGGATAATTCAGGACAGTAGAGGGAGGTATTCGCTGTATTCAGTCATATCACCTTTTCATCTATTTAGGAATAATAAAAATTAAATGTGAAATAATAATTTACCCACCTATGTTTATATTTGAAACATCTACTACGGCACCCTTAATTTGCTAAGATAGTTAAAACAATACTTTATGAGAAACTACGGAAGACACCAATTACCTTGTTTTTTGTTAAAATGTATCTAAAAATGTATTCTTGTTAATTCAAAGAAAAGCTTTATACAATTAAAAAATGGTTAGTTGTTAATACACGTAAATGGGATGCGGGCTTTAGAATTTGAATTACATTTTGTAAATTTGAGTTAACTTTCATGGAACTTTTTTTTACTTGTATGTATTATAATAGAAATTAGGGCCTTACCTTTAATTGCATAAATTCGAAAAATCTGTTTGTAACTAAAACTATTCATTAATTAAGTATTTTAATTACTTAAACAATCAAAATGGTTACGAAATATTTAAAATATAACTTAATAAAAATAATAATATAAAGCAGCACATTTTGAAGCACTGGTTTATATCATGTTATATGAAATATAGATAAACTCAAAACTCATCAGCATCTCTAATGCTAATGCTATAATCATAATAATAGTTCTAGAATCCTTACATTTTATTTACTTGATATTAAATAATCCAACTTCTCCTACTTGCAGTCAAGTATGTCAGAATACTTTGTTCGTCAACTAATTTTAAGCTTCCATTGCACTACATAACATCTATTATGCTACTAGTCTTTCTTTGTTCAGATTTCACCATTGTGAAAAATATAAATAAAAAAATAGGAGTAAAAAAATTTTTTAAGAAAAAAGACATCAAAACTTTTCCTTTAAAAAGGGTAGTTTTAAAGCAATAATCGTGGTGCGTGGTGTTTGGAGTAACTCGATAAATAAACAATGAAAAATGAAATAATTAAAACTATGCATACGCATAATAACGGTCTATTTACTTATTGATTTTGTAGTTCACCCAGTAAGAAAATTTCTTTCAAGAAAGACCAGAATGCATAAAGTTAAAAAGAAAATTAAAAAAATTTAGTCACAGATTTTTTTAATATTTACCCAAAAAAGATGTTATATTTGGTTGCTTACGGCCAGGCCTTTCTCTTGATTTTGGTATGATAGGCGAAAAAGTTATCGCATGTATTAATACGTTTAATTTTTTTTTTTTTTAAAACATAAGTACAATCATCTTTATACTTAACATGCGAATTGCCTAATTCCCATTAAGAAAGGAAGTATGCAACTCGCATAAAAGATCTTGTAAAAATATGTGAAGATTTTCAAGAATATGCAAATTGAATATGGAATTGTTTGAACTGCCTACAAAGTTAAAGAGTTTCTCGGAGAAATAAAACTGCTGTCGCTCCGTGCGGAATTTTTTCAAAACCTACAATTTTAACTTATATCACACGTAATATAACCTTTATTGCCGCATTTATTAGATTAAAATATTTGTGATTCATTAAAATAAATAACTTAAAAAATACGAAAAAAGGCCATAAGAAATTTGAATAAATCTAAAATGTTCCAGAAAAAAAGATGTCAAAACTTTTCTTTACAAGTATTGTTTTAAAGCAATATTGCTAAAAATGATGCTGCAACATATGGTGTTTGAAATAACTCGATAGGGTAACACTGGAAAAAGAAATAATTAAACACTTAACATTTTAATATTTTAGATTTGTACATCCGTAAAATTCATTCTTCCTTAAAAATGCAAAATAACGGTCTATTTACTCATTAATTTATAAAAGTGTGGTCACGGAATTTTTAAATATTTATGCAGATATAATTACTGCCAAAAAAAATATTATATTCTATTGAAAATATTATAACTTTTTCCATAGATCTTAGACATTTGAATAAAAACTTTTTACAAATAATTTGTAATAATGTTGTATATGAATCCATGTCTCTGTAAACCTTTAAGACATTATTAGTCAGTTTTATACACCTATTGACGTATACAAATGATGAGTATCCATGTTTTAACAAATCTTAAAATTTTACACTGCAATTTTTTACAATTGAAAGTAGAACTCAAAATATTTAGAAAATGCGCTTTGAACTACGTGACAAAATTTTGCGTAAATAGTTTCTTTACACTCGTCAAATGTGCATATTTGACGAGTGTAAAGAAACTATTATAATATATACGAACAAAAATCCTTCTACAATCAAAATAAATAGTCATAATTATAAACTTATCATACCTAAAAATTTCGGTAAAGTAATACAATAAATTTATGAAAATGAACAGCTTTTAAATGCTTAAAAAATACAGGGTGGGCCAAAAATTTTTGCACTTTTGAAACATATCTAGAAATAAAAGTACAGATGTTATTTTGTTTATGATTTATTTAACGTAATTACCATTTATTAAAATTTATTTTTTAAAAATGACATCGTCGAGGTGTGCTCCGTCTCGTCGTTGGCACTCCTGTAATCGACTACGTAAACTTTGGAAAACTCGTTGACACATGCTGCGAGGAATCGCGGCTATCTCCTCGTGGATGTTTTCTTTTAATTGGGATATGGTTGTCGGTTTATTAAGGTATACTCGACTCTTCAGATATACTCACAAGAAAAAATCGCAAGGTGTAAGGTCCGGGCTTCTGGGAGGCCATGGGATATCACCTCTGCGAGAAATCAATTTGTTAGGAAACATTTCTTTGACCACCGGTAAAGTCACGTTTGATGTATGGCATGATGCTCCATCTTGTTGCATCAAAGTCCGGCTATTGTATCCTTCAAATTCATGCAACTGTGGTGTCAAAAACTCTCGCAACATTTTCACGTATTCCACTGAGTTCACAGTTACGTTATTTCCTTGATTATCACAGGCACACAAAAAAAAAAGTCATGAACCAGAGGGGAGACCCCATTATTCTTAGGTTTTTGGGATCGCTGAAACCGAATATGACAATAAAAACTACTTTTAAATGCCAGTTTTCCCGCTAGCACCCCCTTACTACCTCTTAAGGGGTGAAAATTGAAATTTTTGTATAAAATCAAGATAGATGTGTATTTCTACGTTTTTTGGGATGCTGAAACCGAAAATGATAATTAAAAATAAATTTATGACCACTATCACCCCCTACCACCCCTTACGGGGGGTGAAAATTTCAATTTTTCTATAAAATCAAGATAGATGTGTATTTCTACGCTTTTTGGGATGCTGGAACCGAAAATGATAACTAAAAATAAATTTATGTCCACTATCACCCCCTACCATCCCTCACAGGGGGTGAAAATTTAAATTTTTCTATAAAATCAAGATAGATGTGTTTTTCTACGTTTTTTAGGATGCTGGAACCGAAAATGACAACCAAAAGTGAATTTGATACCTCTTTTACTCAATACCACCCCCTAACCATCCCTAATGGGGGGTTTCAATTTTGTATAAAATCAAGATGTATGAAGAAATTTTAACGATTTATAGTAAGTGACATGTTTATCAAACTACTCGTAGTTTGAGGTTACTCTCTCTCTCGCTCTTATATTAGAAATTCAAATGCTTTATCGATCAGAAGTATCTGATATATATTCATGATTTAATTCTACTCTAATCCTGATGGAACCTTGCATCTTGCTCCTCACTGTAGTCTCCTAAATTGTGAGGAAAATAGTCCCTTCTATTTTGGAGGCATAGAATTAGGTTCAGCATCTTTTAGTCTCCTAAATTTTCAGGAAAATAGTAACAATTCTATTTCGGAGGCATAGAATTAGGTTCAGCATCTTTTAAGCGTTTTACAACACTGCCGGATGGATAACAGTATAAGTAGTATTAAATAGAAAGCAAAAAAAAAAAAACAAAAAGTGAAAAAACTTGTGAAGAATAGGACAAAAATCATGATTAAGTCTTAAGGGTTGGTGAGGGGTGTTAATGGGTGATAGAGGTCTTAAATTTTATTTTTAGTAATCATTTTCGGTTCCAGCATCCTAAAAAACATAGAAATACACATCTATCTTGATTTTATAGAAAAATTTAAATTTTCACCCCCTGTAAGGGGTGGTAAGGGGGTAATAGTGGTCATGAATTTATTTTTAGTTATCATTTTCGGTTCCAGCATCCCAAAAAACGTAGAAATATACATCTGTCTTGATTTTATAGAAAAATTGAAATTTTCACCCCCTGTAAGGGATGGTAGGGGGAGATAGTGATCATGAATTTATTTTTAGTTATCATTTTCGGTTTCAGCATCCCAAAAAACGTAGAAATACACATCTATCTTGACTTTATAGAAAAATTTAAATTTTCACCCCCCGTAAGGGGTGGTAGGGGGTGATAGTGGTCATAAATTTATTTTTAATTATCATTTTCGGTTTCAGCATCCCAAAAAACGTAGAAATACACATCTATCTTGATTTTATACAAAAATTTCAATTTTCACCCCTTAAGAGGTAGTAAGGGGGTGCTAGCGGGAAAACTGGCATTTAAAAGTAGTTTTTATTGTCATATTCGGTTTCAGCGATCCCAAAAACCTAAGAATAATGGGGTCTCCCCTCTGGTTCATGACTTTTTTTTTTTGTGTGCCTGTGTTATTTTCAAAGAAGTAGGGAACGATTATGCCCTTTGCGGATATGGCAGCCCACACTGTCGTTTTTGGTGAATGAAGAGGCTTTTGGTGTTTATAATGAGGGTTTTCCGTGCTCCAATATAAACAATTATGTTTATTTACGTGACCATTCATGTGAAAATGGGCCTCGTCCATAAACAATACATTCTCAAGGCTAGAGAATCACTCCAGTATAGGTTCAGCAAATAACTTGCGTTGAATGTAATCGTTTGGTTTCATCTCCTGTACAATTGAAGCTTATATGGGTGCAGTTTAAGGTCCAAATGCAAGATTCGCCGCAGACTAGTTCTTGGTATAGCAAGAGCCGCCGACCGCTTACGCGTAGATGATTCTGGATCGTCCCTTAAAGAAATTTCAAACTCCCGAATGTTCTCTTCGCTTCTTCTTGAACGTGGTCGCCCAGTTTGTTTAATATTCGTTGTCGATCCCGTTTGCTCAAACTTTTTAACCCAAGCTTTAATTAAATTAACACTTGGACACTCACTTACACGTTGTAATCCGTATTTAACTCTAAAGAGGCGTCGTACAGTAACGTAGGAATCGTTGTTTTTGTAAAATTGTTTTACGCAAAAAGCACGCTGTTGCCCCGTGAAGCGCTTCATTGTGACTAAAATTGCATTAAACGACGCACAATTCCCGCCACCCGCGCGCCCCTTGCTCTCACGGTTTTGGAGAAATCAAGTGTTGCTATTTGCAAAAATTTTTGGCCCACCCTGTATTTTCTAGAACTGTTAAATCTAACTTAAATCGTTGTAAAAACTTCGCCTGGTAACTTTCTAGTTTCTTAGGTTATTACAAGTTTCATTGAGAATAATAAAGTACTAACCGTAGCATAAAATATACAACAACAATCGAAGAGCAATAGAAATTATAAAATTTCATTTAATATTCGTTTTTTAGAAATATTTTAAATGTGTCTCATATAAAATACTATTATAATAACAACATTTACAAATCATTTACAATAATTATATTGAAATAATATAATTAAAATGTAACTAGTTAGTTAAGCAAGTTAAGCAAGTTCACGTAAATCTAGTTAGATTTACGGGAACTTGCTAGAATGTTTTATCATATTTTAGTCTATAACCCAGAAAAAGAATCTGACAATATCACATTGTTGAAATAGCAAACCATGTTACTAAAACATATACAATGTTTTATTTTCAGAATGTATAAAATATAAACCTAACATAAAGATTTCCGAAATAATAAAATTTATAACATTTTTGAAGTAATAAAGAAAATCATCCAGGAACTTACTTATAAGATGAATCAAGTCTCAAATAGAACGTGGGAATAAAAATGTAAATAAAAATAATCTACATTCTGTTACATGTGTGCATAAAGTAGTCTTGGATACGTAATAAGTAAATTATCTTAATTCTTTAAAACAATTTAAAGAAAAATAATAAAATGAATTATAGAAAACTAAGACCGTGCATAACGAATACAGTGTACTATTTATTCATACAAAATTGTTTAAAAAATACAATAAACATACATAGGTAAAACAATAACATACAAATAAATAAAAGTATACAAATAATCATACTAATATTATGAAGTGAATTACGTTTGCGGCAGTCAGAAGATTGAAAAAAAAAACCGAATAATTATTAATTATTTATTAATTTTAATTACAATAATTATCTTAAAATAAGGACTGCTTTAATCGAAGTGGGAATAAAGAATGATCAAATAATATTACAATTAATAAAGTAAAATTAAAACAATTAGAGATTAAAACAATGGGTCATTGAAAGGTTAATACGAGGAATTCCCGAGGCGGTCGCCTGGGAAGCTTCCATCAGTTTGGTCCGTCAGCATGTTCGTGGGATCAGGGCTCCGTAACTAGTGGAAACGTTTGTGTTTTTGTATGCATGTTTGTAATGTTTTTATACAAAAACTACTGGACCGATTTCAAAAATTCTTTAACCATTACAAAAATTCACTGAGTGATATAGACTATATTACATTTTTTAAACAGGGATCCCTAATAAAAATGCAATAATGTGACCCGAGGTGTGCAAAAATTGGTTATAAAAATCTGTCATGGTGTGCTCTGCGGAAAATATTGATGATAGAACAAAAAAAAATTCAACAGTATTATAGAACGTATTAATCTCTACAAGAAAGTCTTGGATATATGGTATCCAACTATTGTAATTAGGCCCGTATTTCAACTTTTTATTTGTTAAAATTGATAAAAGTACCGACTATAATCAAATCACTATTCATACCTCTGCATAAATTCTTATCCTATTTAGTTATATTTAATTAAAGACCGTTGTAACAACTACAAAATACTTTAAAATTATTAAAATTGGACATTCCATTCAAAAGTCCACTACCACACCGATCGGTATCTACGCGTGTGAAACCACGGGGCATTGCTAGTCAATTACAATTATAAAATAAATATACATACAATGATTATTTGTATATAATAAACAATATTTATAAATATCTTTCTAATAAAACATTATATATATTCGTGTGATGTGATTGTAAACTGATCTTATAATTATGTTGCGCAAGGAAAAATATAATTATTTTAATAAAACTGAATATAAATAAGAATTTACCTACCAATAAATTATTTAAAGAGTGGTAGATTTTAAATAATATTCCTTTCATGTCTTGAAATGGTTTGTTATTATTTTACAAAGTTGGTTTAAATTCATTATGTGACTGCAAAATGTATCGAAATATATCGCACTACGAGTATACTCGTATTTTCATTCCTTATGCTTTGGTTTAAAAGTAAGAATGGTGAAAACATCATAAAAATTTTTATGTTGAATTTTAATTAAATTTAAGTAATGAAATCAATTGTGTTTATTATTGATTTATGTTTTAATAAAAATATTATTGTCTGTTATCTGTCACTCTGCTATATACGGTTAAAATGAAAAATATACATCATAAGTAATATTATAAGACTATAAAATTAAATAGTTATTAACAATATTTAAGTTGCGTCAAATATGAAATGTTGCGGGAAAAGGACTATCAAATTGAAAGTTTGCTAATTGTGATATACAAAATAAAATTTAAAGTCTTATTAATTGCTCTGACTATTATATTAACAAAAAGGAAACTCTGAAACACAACATGAAAAAGTTGGATATTTTAAACTTTTATTAAACCATAGAGGTCCTAGAAAACCGTGGCAGTTTTCTGCAACAATTTTAATGACAAATGTATTAAAATTTACCTGCAGTTTGAAGCTGGATGGCACCTGTTGAAGCTAATTGTTTATATAATTGAGACCGTCTATTACTTTGAAATTGAATGTGATAGCGAAATATTATACAGTTTAAATAATTTGACATTATAATAATTTAAATGTTTATGTAAGTTCAATATCTTTTGAAAATAATATTTATTTATAGTTTATTTTAATATAATCATCCACAATTAAAGTAGTCACTTAGTCTGAGAATGATATTCGTTTTTATTTTATAGTGATCGGACAATCCAAACCAAAACTCTATGTATTTTCGTGATTCCGAATCACTAAATTTAATGGTTATGCTATGTCTATAACTCGTTGAAGGGACAAGTTACTAAAGAGATGTCAGATACAATTTGTGAAGTTGCATCTGGTAGCAATTTTTCGCAAGTATTCTTTCAAATTCTTGACACGTTTATTAAACATGTTTCATCAAAAAAGATAACTTATAAACATAACCCAAATTAAAAATAAATACGTTTTAGAGGTCAAGTTCAAGATGCAGGATGCAAGCCGTTTCAATAATGTCATAAATATAGTACAGTGATATAGATTTGCCAACAAAAATCCCTAATACTGTCTTCACATAGCGACATGGATTGAAAAAATCTTGAACATTGAGGTGCAGGAATTTAGCAACCTTGGGTTTGGCAACCGAGGAAGAGACAGCCAGCATTCTTTCTTTTGCAGTGCTCTTAACTTATGTACCATACTATGTAATACATAGACAGGCGTGTGCATTCTATCTCGATTGGCATCTCAAGAGCATACAATCATGTGAGCTCTTGTTAATATGTGTATACATTTCTTTGTGTCGACGATTGTGCCAAACGCAAACACACTTTTTGTAACTTCTAAGGGTCATCTCATGAAAGTGACAAAGGCTACTTCCGAAGCTCTGTTGAATATTTTTTACGTTAGCAAGTATGTAATGTAGCCAAGTCATCTAGCCTTTTTTCATCAGCATTTTCATCTGCATTATTTGTATTTTCTTAATTTGTTTTGTGACAGCCTGATGATAGATTAAACTTACTTTAAATCCCCAATTACTTGTTGTTTACTTTTATATGCCGACGTATGATTTTGTTAGCGTAGTGAGGTCAGTGACCAAATTAAATAAGTTTAAGAAGGCTCTGCCACTTCCCGCTTTGTTACTGTGTAGCTAAACCCCATATCATTTTTGATGAGATACTATAAAAACTGATTTAGGTATTAATTACCACGGGGTGCTACCGCTGGAAACCTCCTCGTGTGCCCGTCCGTTATTAATAACAGACGGAGACATACCGTATAACAAAATTACTGGAAGAATTTCAATAAAATTTTGTGTGTAGGTAATTTATAGTAATATGACCACCACTATCATTTAAATGTCATTTATGCAGATGCTTATCATTCTTTCAAATTCACTCTTTTTTGTCTACAAACTACAATAAAACTGAAAAAACAACACAATTCGAAAGGAAAGGAAAGCAAATGTAGTAGTAAGAGATAGTGAGGACCTCCATAAATATAAAATAATCTTTGCAAATATTGATGAGCAAACATTAATAAAAAAAAACGATAGGTCTGTAAGACAGAATTAAAGACATTTTTTAGCTGTGGCGAAACTGAGATCAAAAATTTGCATCATATAAATTGCATGGTACGTAGAACTTGGCTGCAACACTTATCCGATGTAATTTGGCCAAGCTCGCTCGTTACATCGAATGGTAGCTAACAAAATATAGTTCTATATAGTATTATATAATAAAAATCATGAAATGAATATGAAAATATTACTATATTGTATACTTGATTATGGTAGTTTAAAACATATATAGAAAACATAAAATACAATTTCTAGAAAATAGACATTCTATAATCTTTATGCGTCAAAATATTTTACGCATATCTTTGTAATCTGCCTTACATGCCTCGTATGCCATCGTAGCATCATCAATTATTGCTTACACATCGCCCGCACACTTTCTTTTATCATGCATAGTATAGTAATATACGTGTACCTACTTATTTATAAGAAAAGGTATATAAATGTACAAAGTGCATATCATTTTCATATAAAACTAAATAGCTATATCTTCTGAAATATAAATTAATACCAACATAATATGAGAAATGTTGTAAATTGTAAAAATTAAAATTGCATTAAGAATAGATTAATAGATCGCTAATCGGTTCATAAGATCTAAATCATTTTACTGATTTAATAATTTTACTGTATTTTACCCGAATCCGTCCAAATCTTAACTGTCGATATAAAAAACTCCTTAATTCCTAATTAAAAATTATTTTCATTATATAATTTCCAATGCTTTTTCACGACATCATAGATGATGATATAAAATAAAGAAATACGTGTATCGTGTATTTTTAGTAATCAAAAGTATCAACAGTTAAAGATTTTTTATATTACTATAAGCAAGGAAATTTTGTTTTACTTTCTTTTTAATATGAAGTAAACTACCGCTTTAATACTTTGGGGACAAATCACTTCTAATGGAATGTAAGAAGAATTACACGTTTGTTCATTAGGACTCTGGATGTAAACCTACGAGTATATCTTATATTTATGGACTCTGACAGTTTTTAGCCAATTAGCATGAATTTAGCAAATTAGTATTTTTTTCAGAGGGGAAAGCTTTTCTGTTGTTAAGAATTCGTTATTTGTATTGAATTTTATAATGAAATTGATTGGATATAACTAATTGTAATAACACTAACTTTAATTAATATCATCTCAAAGACAACAAAGCAATTAATTCATATGATAGTAAAAAAAATAATAAGTAATATTAAATGAGAGTTTACAAGAGTTTACAAGAGAGAGTTTTTTTTTTAATCTTTTTATTATAAACTAAACAAAAAAACTTTTTATATTTTGAAGTGTATACACAATTTTACAAGGAAGGGAAGGGGCTCAGATGTAGTGAAAGTCTTACAATGAAATTTTATTGACATTGTACAGGTACTAAGAACTTATTTTTATATACTCAGACAACAACGTAGCGGAGCATTATTATAACTCTTATAAAATATAATTAACTGTATTTGTTTTATTACAAACCAATTTGCCATAATTATTTGTTAGATATTTACTAGGCTAGAATCAATATATGGAAATCAAAATCGTAATAATTAAATCCTATAACTACAAGGACAATTATTTTGAAAATTTCCAAAACTCTATATTATGTTGTAGCTAAATACTAAAAACTAAAGTAAATTTTATTCTTAAGGACTTTAAATAGTAGATGTATTAAGCTTTGGCGAAATTTAGATAGCTATGTTCAATAGTTAAGGAATTCCTGAGTGACTCCCCGTAGCCCTACTATAGGATATTGTTATCACCGATATAATTCACAGTGACTGAGAAAAGTAATCCTTTTACAAAAAACACTATAGAAAATAACATAAACAGGCATAATAATTAAAATCAATATATTATATGGGTGTAAAAACTTGTTTTACGCTTGTAATATTTACTAGGACTATTATAGCCAACTTATAATGATGTAGAAACTTCCTAGTTTAACTTTCTAGTATTCTAGCTTTTTATAAGTTTCTATGTGAATCGTAAAGTACTGAGTAAATTACATTAAGATGTTGGTAATACAATTATAAAGAGATGTTGATAGTTTGTTATTATAATATTATTAAGTTCAATAGATTTAATATTTGGATTATCTACTTAAATGTGTAAAACCTTTTTAAATCGCCAGATTATTTTTTATTTTGTTTAAAACAGCTATAATTTAAAAAATACAAAATAAAGATGATATTCGGCAGTATAGATATAAACCGAAAAAGCAGATGTAAGGTATTCTAAAGAAAAATACATTATAATATATGGACATTTTATAATTATAATTATTTATTTATTTTTTGTAAGAGGGGGAAAAACGAGCGTGTGGGTCACCGATGACAAGTGTTCACCGCTGCCCACGAACTCTCGTGACATCCGGGTAATCGCAAGAGCGTTGTCAGCCTTGGAGGTGAGAGTATATGAGAGAGTATAGAGAGTTTTTCTTGCAAGAACTCACATCGTATGGATCTCAAAATACCGCCAAAGGAAGTTTGTTCTACATTTTAGTAGTATGTGGAAAAGAGGTTCATGAAAACGGCAATAGAAGATCGCCACTCATCTCGGTGGTACGGATGGTATTGCAGGCGATGACATGCTGTGCTATGATATAATTCGGTGATAGACATCAGATCAAATATCTCTTACTCTCCGTTAATAACTCCCCGTTGTAAATAAGATAGATGACGCACAAAGACTCTAGACTCTACGGTCTAGCCGTTCACAGAGCAATCCGAGTAAGAGTGAGAGACTTTTTTTGGTTAGTGTTATCAACGATAATGATGTTGAATTTCGTGTAATTTTGTCAATTCCTATTTTTTTGTTGTAAGTTTAAGTATCTATTTAGAGAGGATAGTTGTAAGAGCAAAAATGTAGTTATTTGATAGACTTGACGACTGATCGGTCGGAGTAAATATTATAGTAATTTATTATTATTTGTGAATATTACAATTATTTTGATGTACTCATTGGAACTGCCAAAGATACTCTTTGACATTTCTTTTCGTAGCCTTTTATATCCTTTAATCATTCTATATTACCTGATTTAATATTCTTAAAGCAGGTAACGCATTAGCGTATCTATTTCTTTGTGTATTTTTTTTTTCTAAATGAAATAAAAAACTTCTATACTAGATCTTTTAAAATTGATAGTACGTAAATATTGCAATAATCAAATAAATAATAAATAACCCTCTCATAATCATTTTTGAGATTGATGAATACATTAATTACTTGCTTAGTAAAATATATTTTTAACGTCAATAAACTAAAATATTATTAAATAAGTGTCGTTTAAAGTAAGAAACAGATTTAATTTGAAATTATTAAATATAAATTCTTTTACAGACAGTATAAAAAAATATTTCAGATAAATTAATATTTTTATATTAAATATATAATAAGTATTAAATTTTAACAAAAAACCTGTTTAAAAACTATTTTTATTATTTTGAAATGAAGACCATTACACAAAAACGATAAAATATAATAAATAAAAAGTTAGGTATGAAGAGAAATTAACACCTTGTATAAATATTTGGTTTTGAATCAAGTCGACTGGAAGTAAGTATTTCATAATAGGTGCAGAATTCCGCAATTTTCGCTTCATCAGTCAACAAATTTATTGAAATTATTCTCTAACTTTTTAAGTCTGGTATTCGGAAGAGCTTTAAGTTGAATTAACTAAATTACAGCTGTGAAAATACGTTGTACACGAATCTGGAAAGAAGATCCATTTCAAGACAGTGAGATATATGTGTTAAACGCAAATATAGTTTTTAATGTTTTAAAATTTGAAACAAAAATCAAGAAAAAATCGACGTAATTTCAGATTATAATTAAAAAAGATGTGCAGATGTAAGTGAACCATTCGTTTTTCAATAGACAAATGTTTCAATAAGTCCAATTTATATAATTGGATTTATATAATTATAATTATAAATTTGAATATAATTAAATTATTTCCTAACAGTTAAATCTTAAAACTTATCAATCATTTGCGGATATAAAAAATATTTTAATTGTAGCGGTCGAAGAGTACACCTTCCCGTAACAGTATTCATAATGAAAGAGCAAAACATTTTAATTATTTCACAAAGTTGTTTTGATAAATTAAAATATATTGAAACGTTAGCTTATAGTATACTTCTAGGTATGGTTTATTATGGATTTAAGGAATAAAGATGAATCTTTATTCTTTAAATCTTACTAATGACAATTAATTAAAAATAATTATTACATAAATACTGATTATATCTATATTATATAGTAATGCTTCAAGTGATTATTCAAGATATATATCTTATCCAAAGTTATTAGAGAGAGTTACTGAAAATAAAAACAGAAAAAATGTAATGAAAAGAAGATAAGCAAAACATAATCTGCTTTATCTGAGTGTTCCTGATATACACTTTTACGATACTAATAATTGATTTAAAAAAAAACCTATAGTTCCATTGTTTTCCGTTTTTTGTAGACTGTTTTAGTAAAAAAGATTTCAATTTGATGAAAGAAATTAAAAATGTAAGATTAATTAATACGATTCTATTGTTCAAAAATTTGAAATCACAGGATGTAATATTGTGTACTCATAATGCATATATAATTTATAAATTGCATCTTTGCCCAAAGATATTATTATTATCTCTAAATGCTAATTAAATATAATTATGAGCTTAGTAGGCAAATCCTGTGACTAATAATACAAATGTCGTTTGTGATGTATTACGACGTAAGAACAAATATAAATAAAATATTTTTATTTTATTAACAAACACGAGTATCCTTTTATACAGATGCGACTAGTAGTTGTCATCTTTTTAATATTAATATTTAGAAGGTTTCGTTACTGGGATTGAATGTATTTATAAAATAGAATTGATATTATGTATAACTTTTTATATAACAGAAAGAAATTTAATAATAGAATTGATTTTTATTTCAAAATTATATATTACTTTAAAAATACGCAATGAAAAAAGAAATAGAACAAATAAATATAACACGAAATTAATGTGTGATTACTGAGCTTCGCAAAATCCAGTAGCGATGACAGCAATTATAATACATCTTTTTGAGGCATTTTTAAGCATTTATAAAACAGCGTATATCCTGAAAGAGGAGAGCATTGATACCTACCAGACCGACAGCTAGTTTGATTTCAAGGATCCTTGATATTAATAACGAGCAGCAATTCATATTTCCACAGACTTTTCATAATTATGTCTCTTGAAAGATGAAAAGGATATAATTACCGCATAGCGTGGAAGTGTCCAATTTTTTATTCCATGCATTTGAAATTCTACAGTTAAAGATAAATTATTATTCGACAATCTTCATTCATTCTAGACGTTATTTTAGTATTCACGATATATATTTTTGTTACTGTCAATTTAGATAAAATGTAATAAAAATTCTAATAACGTTAGTGAAAAGAGAAAATTGTATTAACTTATTTTTCTGAAATAATAAACATGTATTCAAAAGAATAACGTTAAATTTGACAATCCAAACAATTTAATAAGGTTTTATCTTTATCAGATGAAGATTATTTATAATTATTCAAACTGATTCGTCTGCCAATAATTCATAAATGCATTTAAGTATTTCTTTAATTTCATTTATAAGTTAGAAAACATAATACTTTTTTTAATGTTGTTCTGTTATAGTGCTTTGAATTTTCAAACAACGTTCTGTTTAATAGTTGTTGAGCTGCTGACGGTTTTATTAATATGGGTACTATGTCATGTATCAAAAGCAAAAGGTTGTAAATGCGGTGGTTTATTTTTTATCTGATTTTAGTTTGGTATGTAATATAATTGGTTACCTTATTGTAAATTTTTGTTAATGCATATTTAAGGGGTTTATGATGCTAAGATTACTTCTTAAAATATTTAGAAATGATTAAAATATTAAAAATATATTAATACAGTATAATAACTTAAATAATTTAATTGCAAGAAAAATATTAGCTATTTCTGAATATTAAAATATCGTAGATATGCGTTAAAAGAGTCATATTATTAATTGAAAAAGTTTTATACTTTTTTTTTTGGAACTGCTTTCACGCCAACGTCGTTTTATTCGCTTATTTCACAATGAATAGAAAATGCTGTTGTGGAAAGTATTAAATTTCTTATAAAAAGCGATCGAAAAGTATATTTATGTCATAAGTAGACGTTTAAGATCTTATACGGATTAAGCCTCTTAAATGGTGGGTAAAATTTTGAATCGTTTAGAGAGTATTTTCACTCACGTCATTAAATTGTGTTCGAAATAAGATTTATGGTAATATTTTTTTAATTTATTATAACGTTTTCAATTAGTATTGCGTTATTTTACCATGATAATACGTTTCTTAAAGTCAAAGGATAGAATAGAAATATCTCGATATACTGTTCGCGTATTCAAAATAAGGTCATTTTGATAAAACATCATGGAAAAGTAATTATATTGTTTTCTGATAACATTTGTTTACTTAAATATTTATTAGGAGGTTGTATAATAGTCCTTAGAATAATATTTTAAATCTGTTTATCATCAAATAAAATAATCAAGATATTAAAAAAAAAACTACAACCTTTGCCACAATTACAGAGAAAACCGCGCTCCAACGCACGCTACTTTGTCACTCATCATGTCCCATCATATAAAGGTATTGGACATTCTGTAATAACTAACCTACCTCATACACTCGGATTTTATCCATTTTATTCATTTTATATTGTAATTGGTTCGCGTTCTATATTATTGTGAAATAAATATATGTACTGTGTTACTATTAAGAATTCGATATATTTAATATCAACAAACTTCCATTATTTATTATACTTTAAATTTTGTATCGTAAAACTCTATATTGTACTTTGAATTGATCATGTCTTCTAGTGATAGTTCAAAATGATTTACATTTTTATAAATATTTTAAATAAAAATATAGTTAAAAATGTATAGACATGAGCAGGATTGCAATTAAGCTACCTTATCGTTGCCCGCCTCGATTGGATTTAACATTCTACATATTATTTTGGGAAATGTTTGAAATATAACAACGATAAAAACATTATTATACAAACAAATTAAATAATTATCACTAAATGCTTGTTGTGAATGATATTAGCATAATAAATCCAAACTGTTACGAATTAAATTTTTCCGTAATATTCTTTACTCATATATTTTACTTAATTAAATATCACATAGGGATATTAAATTTCTTATTACAATCATAATTAATTAAAAAATATATTATTGGGTACTCCTAATAAATCATTGTATACTTAATGAATAAGACCCAATTCTTTAATAATTATTTACACATATAATGTGTATGTTGTGGAATATATCTCAAACACCTTAAATCGCAGGTCATTGTTTACTTATTATGGCTTGGGTACCATCGATGTATAATTTTAAAACCCTACTTACACTGGTCTAGAATGGCCAGTCCATAAGTATTCTAAAAGTGTCATTGTCTAGCGATAAAAGATCCTAACATTATGGTTGTTGCATGTTACAACGGGCTGCATGTTCTAAATATTCTGGGGATAAACTTAAAATGATATATTACAAAAAACTACTAACTAATATTAAATAAAGAAAAATATCAAATACTTATGAAAATGCAATGTCGATCGTTACAGCTAAGTGATAATATTTAGTTATTTAAATTAATTTAAATTGATACATATAATTTATTCTAGTGTATTTTTGGGTTCGCCTATGACTGATTTCTTCTGACTTACATTTGTATTATAGTGAAGGATGTATTATCATTAATTATCAATACATCATTTTCTTTTCAGAAGTGACACTTGTATTTTGAAAAGTTTTACTAAACAACTTTTAACACCACACAACAAAAACACCTAGAGTACCTAACGATATTTACAATAGACACAAAAGTATCATATTTTTTTTAAATTGAAACACTGAGCGTGTTTTTGTTATACAAATATGTACTAAGTACTGTTAATTGTTGTTAACATCGAGAGAGGTTTATCGGTGTAGATATATTTGTATTTTATTCGGCAAAATCGCAGTGTCTTTTAAAAAACTAGACGTGGATATAATCTGAGAGCCTTTAAATTTTATGATCTTTTTTAAATGTCTTACAATATTATATATTATTACAATAGTTGAATTATTACATTTTGTTTTCAGGTAAAATTAAACACTTGATATAACTGAAAGTTTCATAAATGCATTCCATGATCTTTTTAATAAGTTGAGGAATACGCCACCTTTTATGGTGCTGTCCTGTATAGCGTTTTGAATTCACAAATAATGCTGTTTTCGACTTTTGTGAATGTATATTATGCACCAGCTGATCCGTGCCCACTTTTCTGAGTATTAAATATTTTTAAATGGGATAAAATAATCTTGTGTGGTTTTTTATTTCATTTCTTCTTAAGGGTTCGTTATTTTGCTCAATTACTCTGGTTTCACTCGCGGAGGTTCCGATGTCGTTGAAAAATTAGGATAAATAGAATATGTCTGATAATATATTTTTCGACAAATTAAAGAACTTTTATAACAGTTTATTAGTTATTGAGTAAATTTCAACAAAAAATACCAATCTATGCTAGTGAAAATATTTAACTGATATTCTTTAGAAACGTAGATTTCATTAATTGTTTTAATTAAATATTTTAATTTTGATTGATTTTGATTAAGATTATCAATCAAAATCAAAATATTTAATTTAATAGCAAAAGCAATTTTATAAAACTGAATATGTTCAAAGTTTTTGTTTTGCAAAGTCAGCTTAAATATGTTGCTGAAAATAAAATATAATATATGTAAATAAATATTCATTTTTATCACAACTATTATTATTAATAAAAAAATTACATTAATATATATATATATATATATATCATTGTTAACTCATTCAATAAAAATCAGAATTTTTTTAATTAACTAATTTTTTACGATTCGAGTAACTAATATTGTTATTGTTAAATTAGAACACAAATAAAAATTCTCACAAATATAAATAAAATATTTAGAAAAATCTTTTGTATGTTGTCCTTTTGTCTGTCAGTTAAAAAGTGTTATTCGTGCATTTGCCTCTTGATATATTAATTAATTAATACGTTCTTGGAACTATTTTTATGTTAGTATAGCTACTCGTTTTAAACATTAATTTGTACATAAATTGAATCGACAATGCTGCTGTAGACAATATTAAATATATTTTTAAAACTGATCTGAGATGTTATTTAATTCATAACAATAAGTTTACGATTTTATTTATTTTAAGTATTAAGTTCATGGTAATGGTATGATTACGATTACAAATGGAAAGTAAAATACTATATTACTAGAAACTCTAAATTACTTTTATTTTTTTGTTATTATTGAATAAATTTTTAGTTTTATTGTTTCTGTTCTTCTGATATTAAAACAAAACAAATATGTAAAATGCATGCATATGCATAATCTGACGGCAGCGAAATATGAACTGGTGCTATAGTTATTACGACACGCGTCAAAGCGACTCCTCCGAGCTGCGATTCTGTTTCAAATAGTTTAGCTCAAAGCGTTTGCTCCGTTTCATAGCAAAATCCAAATACCAACTAAATTTTGTAATTCACAACGCAATAAGATATACTAATTCGTATATGCGGCATAACTCGTCATAAGTTTGTTAATGTTTACTTCTTTTTGAACCATTTATATAAATTTGGTCAAAACTGTTCTATGAATTGAAGTGGCTTTGTGATAACGCATTTTCTTGCTACAACAAAACTATTAAGCATTATTTTATGACAAATGGCAAGAAGAGATAATATAATAAATTATAACACATATATGAAAATACTTAGTAATTCATTAAGTATAATAAAAGAAGGACCATGCGAGTATTGAAAAGAATATATTCTTTGATACTCTTGAAATAAAATTTTATTTTTAATGTTAATTTAATTACAAAGAAAATATACAACGTGAATACTACGATAATAGATTACCAAAGTACCCACAAAACGAAAATAAAATTACACTAAATGAAAATGTAAGTATATATCCACAATTTAAGTGAGCAAATTCATTTTTTGTCAAGTTAAAATTTTTGGACATAAAAAAACTTGAATATTGAGATAAAAAAAGGATATATCTCTAATTACTAATATAAATAAATGTTGATTGTTCTTTTCAAAATCAGAATTTAAAATTTTATTAAAACGATAATATGTGCATACCGAAAGAGGCCAGAATATATTATTCGAATTTAACATCTTTAACATCAGGTCGCATGTAACATCTTTAACACCTTTATCACCAATATTAAAATGAAACCTCAACATTGATGTCCAAGTTCTTCCACTTTTACTTGCAACTTAAATTAGTAACCTTTTTCTAACTTTTCTCTAAATATTTAACACAGCACATTAAACTTTGGCCGAATCTTTTACATTTTAACATAGCATCGTATTTTTAAGTTATATTGATAATAAAAACATCTCAATTAATCAAAGTTTTTAACTAAAGTTATAGTATGGTGTTATAAACTAAATAAAAGACTGTATGTATGTATGTATGTAACTAAATAAAATATGTAAGCTTCTTGATTATTTTAATACTGGTTCCGGGTTCAATAAAAGTAAAGAAAAAAGGTACAAAAAAAATATTACAGGTAATAACAGTCAGCTTAACCGGCACTGGGTGTTTCAAAAAAGTTGAATAACTTTTCACCCGGCATCAGTTTTTGTTTCGAGTAGCTGTGTGCTTATGTTGCTAAGTTTTGAAACCAACCTCGCATGCGACTGGCGTCATCAATTATGTACGTCAGAACATGTTTTTTTTCCATTTTTCATAAGGTTATTCTTATTTTACTGACTTAATGTGTAGAATAAATACTTTAACTTTACTAATACATTATAATATTAAAAGAGTTTATTAGGGTATGTTAAACGATACATAATACTTTTCAAATACCTTTTTTTGACAATAAATATATTTTTTTATTAAAAAGCTTATAGTAAGAGAAAATACTTCTAAAAAATTGCATTAAATTTCTGGTGAGTGGGACCGGAGTCACCAAATAATGAAAGTCGAATAATGTAAAACACGTCACCGTCACGTTGGCGGGTTAAAAATATACTCAATTTCGTTCAAAAGAAGCGTCCTTCTTTTCCTTCAGTATTGAAATATAATGAAGTGGCTGTGTATTACTTGTTATTTATCAATACAATTCATGCTGAATCCTGCCAGAATCCACATTTGTAATTTAGAGTTATAAATTATTTTAACAAGCACTTATGAAATATTAATTACTTAAAAACATAAGCTTTTTTTTTAACTTTAATAAGATAAATAAACATTTTAAATTGAGAATAACAATTGACATTAATTAGCCTTTAATGGTTTTTGCAATAGTTTCGTGCTACACATATCATAAAATACTAATTAATGATAGTCATTAGACACAAGTTTAATAAATTTAAGCGCCTATTACCGTTAGTGAACTTTAGGTACATTCTGAACTCGGTGTTAGTAAACTGAGATATTGTAAAAAGTACACATCAAAATAACATAATTTAAAATTTATTCTTAAATATCTCATTCTCAAAATAACTGCTAAAATATACTTGTATAATTATACATAAAGAAAAATACTAATATATACTATATACTCTTATTAGCATGCTTGGCGAAAATGTTATGACCTGTGTAGTATTATTGTATTTAAAATATTTATATCTTAAAATGTAAGTAAAAATATTTTTTTTATTCAACATACGAATCCTCGAATTCCCATTAAGACAGGAAAAATGCAATTCGCATAAAAGATCTTGTAAAAATATTAGAGGTATTTTCAAGAATATTCAAATGGAATTGTTCGTAAACAGCCTACAAAGTTACAAAGTTTCTCGGATAAATATAACTTCTTTCGCCCCGTGAGGAAAATTTGAAAAACTTTATAATTTCAACCTGTAACCCGCGTAATATAAAATTTATTGCCGCATATATTACATTAAAATATTTGCGATTTTTTTCTATTGAATACATTATAAGCTTTCTCGATCTTAGACATTTAAATATAAACAATTTTGCTGATTTAGCTTTTGTAATGTTGTGTTTGAAACTATGTCTGTGTACAACTTTAAGACATATATATATTTATTTATTTGTTTAGCTTCATGTCATATCCCTTATATCCCGGGGTAGCCAGAGACGACGGAGCGCCAAACACTACGGTCCCTGCATACCTCTTTCGCCTCGGCCACAGACATCAACCTCTTCAAACATGCCCTCCGGGGAGTCCTCATGCTTTTTACGTGACCTTTCTCCAGTATCATAGATGCTGTGTTTTCGAAGGTCACTCGAGGCCTCCCCCTGTCTCTCTTACCGCTCACTTTTCCTATATAAATCTTTTTTACCATTCTTTCATCACTCATTCGTTCGACGTGCCCAAACCACCTGAGCACGTTCTTCTTCATTCTCACCGTGACATCTTCGCTAGTACCTGCCTTTCTGTGGATCTCTTCATTGCGGATTCGATCAGCTAGACTGACTCCGCATATTCTGCGAAGAGTTCGCATCTCCACAGCATTCATCTTTCTTACATTCTTCTTCTGTGTTACCCACGTTTGGCTGCCGTATAACAGCGTCGGTAGCAAAACTGCATTGTGTACAGCCAAACGTGCAGCTATGCTGACGTTTTGACGTCTCAACAATGCAGTCAAAGCACCGTTGACTCTGTTATCGGCAGCAATACGCCTTTCTCCTATTTTATATTATAATTTCTTTCTCACAATCCTGTCAAACGCCTTTTCCAAATCCACAAAAGTACATAAAACCTTTTGCTTTAGGGCCAAAAACTTTTCCGTGATCATGCGGAGCGAAAAAACCTGATTTATACACCCACTTCTAGGTCTAAAACCTCCTTGGGCCTCCCACAACAGCCTTTCAGATCTCTCTTGCATTCTTCTCGCTAATATTTTAGCATAAAATATACCGGCCAAGCTAATCAAACTGATAGCCCTATAGCTTGCACAGTCTATTTGTGAACCTTTGCCTTTATACAAAGGTACGATGACTGCACCTCGCCAATCGTCTGGGACCTCCCCTGATTTCCAGCATAAATTGCACAAAAACAAGAACAAGCCCAAGACGCGTGGCTTACCATATTTGATCATCTCGGCAGTAACTTCATCTGCTCCCGCAGCCTTCCCACGTTTCAGGCTTCGAATCGCGCTCTTCACCTGTTCCAAACTGATTTCACCATATCGGCTAAATCCGGACTAAGCATTTCGCTGGTACTCAAGGCCGAGGCGTCCTCACATTCATATGTCTCCTTGTAGAATTCCGCCCACCATTGTAACACGTGTGTTTGCTCTGTTAATATATATATATATATATATATACATATATACCATATATACATATACACTGACACCTGCCAATTAGAGTAAGTGTATTTAAACAAATTAAAAAATTACACTACATATTTCCACAATTGAAAATGGCTTTGAAATAGTTTTTTTTATAATTCCAACAAATATGAGAAATTTAAACGTTTTTGTATACTTGAGATTTCTTTTCTAGAACTGTTAAATCTAACTTAAATCGATGTAAAAACTTCGCATGTTAACTTCCCAGTTTCTTAGGTCGTTATAAGTTTTTTTGTGATTAGTAACCTACTAAATGTAACATAAAGATGTTATTTATACAACAATAATCGAATAGGACAATATAAATTATATAATTTCTTATATTCTTATATATAACTTTTCTCTAAAATATCCAAAATAAATGTAGCTCATAAAAAACCATATTATAATGGATTACATTGACCAACCAACGACAAAAACTTGTTGTATTTTAATAGTTGTACGTTATATTAATTCTGTAAGCAATGAAATATCAAAAGAAATATGGCAATATTATAATGTTAAAATACATAAAACATTGTAGTTCAGATTGCAAAATATCACAATCACATCGAGCGTTATTTTGAAATTATTTGTAGTTTATTTTTTAAATAATGACAATTAGTAGCTAATGTTTGAAATAAAGTGAAGCGTAGATGAAATAATAAATTATTAATTATTACTCAGTATCATTAGAATTACCGGATGGCCTATATTATACACTATATTATTCATAAAGAGAAAATACAAATAATTTGTAAATATTGTCCAACAAAATTATTTTAAGTAAAATTATTTTACATAAATAACTTCTTAAGCAAACAGATCAAATGTTTTATATCGTCGCAAGCGTTAAACCGGAATGAATCTGGGGATTCCTTAACTATAAAGAGAATCGTAACAACGTGGATAGATAAGCAATTATCATCTTCGGTTTATATTGCCTTTATATATTGGTAAATAAGGTGTGAAGGTATTTTGCTTTTATATATCAGTAAATAAGTTGTGAACGTCATAAGAACTCTCCATATGTTCATTTTAAGCAAATATGTATATAAAATTGACAATTAACGGACGTTAATACTTGTTTATTTTAGTTATTTTGTCTTGCGGTATTTTATTATAAGGCAGTGCTACCGAAATTAATTCTATATTTATTTTTCAAAACAGGCTATTTATAAATTAAAAGCTAAAGATTCCCTGACAGATGTTTTAAACCCACACATATATATATATATTCTTCTTACAGTAAAATATAATAAGGATCAGAATCAAAATCATATTATCAGATTAGAGTCAGACTTCTTACAAACTAGCAGTGTACGCGACTTCGTTAGCGCAGAATTTTTAGAAAGAAATGTTTAATCAGTCATTTTAGATTAAACATAGATAGAATTTCTTAAACGTACTTTAAATTGACAGTTTGTATTATTACTTGAATGTTTAAAATAAAATAAACAATTAATCCTAATTAATAGTTAGCGCAATTCAACCGCGAAAACCGCATTCAAATTGGATAAGTCGTTCCAAATTTTAACGCGCGCAAAACATGCAGATAAACAAATAAAAATTTAAACTGCTTTTGGTCTTGATTTGAATGATTTCGCCCAAATATTTTCTATATGTAGACAGCGATCAGTTATAGATTTATTACATGTATAAGTAGCCACTACACAAAGCAAAGTTTGATATTCACGCATTTATATAACACATATTTTTTTGTGATAGCAGAAAATGTTATGATAATTAGTTATTTTCTTTATGCTTAAGATATAAAAAATTTACAAGGAACATTCTCTACACACAATCAATTTTATAACCAGCTAAGAATTAATGATGTAATGATGAAGTCAGAATGACTTTGACTTAATATGTATTATTATGGGCATAGTTTTGACAGTTATTTTGTATACATATCACTGAATTAGTAGTATGCGTGCTACTACAGTACAAAAGCAGGTACAATATTTACATATATTAAATATTACATAATTTCACGTGTACTTACAATATATTATTAGATCAGGTAACTTTTGTACTTTCATATTGTTTTTAAATACAATACTTGCTTGACGTTTAATTATGATTACTTTATTTGGTGTTTTTTGGTAAGATTCCTATAAAAAATTGTATGAACTTGTAATAATTGAATTAATTAAATGTGTTCATTATACATTTAATTTATATTTTATAATAATGTTTTAGTCCATAATTTATTATAGTGCTATTTTAAAGTATACTAAAAATAGAGGCCAAAAGTAAATTCCTAAATGTATAAATTTAAAAATTAACTATTGCGAAACACAAACTATCAAATCGAAAAAAACTATCATTGTGATATACAAAAAAAACTTAAAAATCAATTCATTGTACTGACATTTAGTTAACCAAAGTTACCCTGAAACACAATATGGTATCTTCCTAAAGTATTATTAAATAGTGGAGATTCTGGAAAAGCATAACGGAAATTCCTGCAACAATTTTAATCACAAATGTATGAAAATTTACTTGCAGTTTGTAGCTGGACGGCACTTGTTGAAGGCAATCATTTATTTAATTAAGACCGTCTATTACTTTAGAAAGGAAATGTGATAGCAAAATATAATAAGGTTTAAATAATTTGACATTCTAATAACTTAAATATTTGTGTCAGTTCAATCTGTTAGAAAGTAATATAATTTATTTTAATATTATAAGGCACGGTTTGAGGATGAAAATAGTCTTTATTTTATTACATTCGGAAAACCTAAGCAAAAAGACGATGTTATCATGATTCTGAAACACCAAATTAAATATTTGTCCTATGCCTATTGATTCCTTCAAGGAATAGGCTACTAAACGTCATCAGGAACAACTTGTGACAAGTTATAACTCGTAGCGATATTTGGTAACTGTTTATTTATATTATTTGCTTATTGATTTATTTAATAAAAAAAATAAGAAGAAGGATAAAAAAATATTAAAATAACATAGTTTTGGAGTTCAAGTTTGAGATCAAGGTTGAAACCCGTTTCCATATTGTTAGAAATAAAGTAGATATTTATAGATTCGCTTGTAAAATCCTTATTGTTGTCAACTCATATCGAGATGGTTTAAGCTTGCATATTTAAACGCACGACTTTAGTTTCGGGCTTGGAGACGGAAGAAAAGACGGCCACCCACTCCTTATTTTGCGGATTTTTGTAATTTGTATATGATACTATGTAACAGAATTAACGACTGGCATGTGCATAAGAACTCGAGCAGCGACTTAAGAACGTATGACCACCATAGCTCTTTTAAATGATTGTATATTTGTATGTATGTGTGTCCGCTCATCGTACTTGTAACACATGAAATGGCACTTTTAAAATCTTTCAACCTTGGCTGAACTCCATCTGACAAGGACGGCATAGCAATTTTTGGTAATTACTAATGAGTTCTCATTAAAGTGACATGGTTACAGTTTTTATTATCTCTTCTCTTGTGGTCGATTCGTCATATATCATAGTATATGTAAATTTTCATAAAAATTTGTTTGATAGATGTTTTTATTTGTTTCCAATCTTGTTTTTTTTCCTATAAATATTAAATTCGATGTGTCCTGTAACTTTAATAAAACTCGTAAGAAATATGAACTACTGCAATAAATATAATATAATCTTTGCAAGATTTAATTCTCCGCAGAATGTTTTATGTTTATGAAATAAAATTAATAATAAATCTTTACAGCAGAATTATAAGCCTATGTTAGGTGGTGGTGGTGGTTAGGTGGTGAAAACGTTTGTATCATATAAATTACATGGTATATAGAACTGATGTAATTTAGCCAAATTCGCTCTCTACATCGAATGTAGCTACCAAAATGTAGTAATATATAGTATGATGTAATCAAAACAAATGTTATTACATTCTATATCAACAAACAAATTGTTCTCGGGTATCCCATATATATGTTCTGGTTTATTTTTAAATAATAACTTTAATACATTATTTTTCAAATATGTATCAGATTATAGAAGTCTTAAAATATTTGAGGAAGCATAAAATAAATTTTATAGATAATAGAAAATCTATAATCTTCTAGCATGTAAATATTTTACACATATCTTCGTTGTGAACTGCCCCTTATATTATACCATCGCGTGATCAATAATTGCTTATACATCATCCGCACACTTCCCCTTACCATGCATAGTATCTATATATACATACCTACCTATTCATAAGAACATGTACATAAATGTACGAAGTGCATTTTCATAAAAAACTGTACATCTATATTTTCTGAAATACAAATGAATACCAACATAACCTGAGTTATGTGACAAATAGTTAAAATGCTAAGGTATTTAAAATCAGAGATGGCTAATCGTATTATGAGATTGAAATCTAATAACAGGGGTTTATTAATTTAACTATTATACTGTACATTGAATATATGAAAAATAATTGTAAAATAATCTACGATAATTTGTTGAAACGTAACATATAACATTATAAGTTAAAAATAAAATATCTTACATTATTTTAAAATTTTAAAATTGCGTTTCAATGTTTTCATACGACAAGTATCAACAGTTACAAATAACTTAATAGAAATAGGCTATTGAAAATTTAATTTAAGCTTCTAGTGAAATTCAGTTCTAAAGGAATCTTGTAAGGATTAAAAATTTGTATGATAGGATTGTAGATAAATATAAGATAATTTTAGTGATATTGTACAGGTATTAAGGATTTTCAAATAAATAGATAGCAACATAGCGGTATATTAGTACAGCTCTTACAAAATATAATTAACCGTATTTCTTACTACAAAACTGAATTATACTTTGCCATAATTATTTGTTACATACTTTCGAAGCTAGAATAAAAAGAATGTTCATAATCTTAAAAACTACAAGGATTATTACTCTGAAGATTTACAGTTTATATTACGCTGTATTTTTTTTAATACTTATTAGTCTATAATTGTTATAATGATTACTTTTTACAGTTAGTTATGCAGTTCCTCAGTGAATCCCACTAATAATTTCTTAATAAATTTTTGTCCCTAATATATTTCACGCAAACTGGCAATAACTAGAGCCCTTTCGCAAAAACAAAATACAAAATTCTATAAATAATCAAAATAATGCGATCTAACAAATAATAGGGATATAGAAACTTGTTTTACGCGTGTGAAATATTTTCTAGAACTATTAAAGCTAACTTAAATTGATGTAGAAAGTTCATAGATTAACTTTCTAGTTTTCCAGCTCGTTATAAGTTTTTATAAGATTAGTAAAGTACTGAGAAAAGTAACTTAAGACGTTAATAATACAATTATTATTTGAATGTGAGTAAAAACTGTAAACAATTACAATAATAAAACTAAAGTTGAATTTTATTAAATTAATTTTTATGAGTAAGTATAATTTTTGTGTCAGAAAACTGATAGGTAAACACTTTTTACATAGTCAAATTGTTTGTAATTTGTGCAAAGCATCTATATTCGTAAGAAGGAAAAAATATAAAATGATAATATTAGGGAGGACTGATTTGCTCTGATAAAGTAATATGACATTGGTATATATAAAAAAAAGATATAATAAAAAACCGAGATGTTACAATTCCAATTCTAGTAATCATTGCAGGTAATCGATCTCTTCATAGTTTAGATTCAGCTGGAACGTTACCAAGGCATTTTTTGAAGCAAAATAGTTTTGTTTGAACGGGTTTTTTAATATAAACATATTATATTGATCCTCATTTATAGGGTTTGCTACACATCTGGATTGGATAAACATATCGTTCGAACTAGTTTAAAACACTGGATAACAGAAATAAAATGATATTTTTATTTAGAATATTTTTTTTGACACTATATATTAAGTAAATAAAAAAGCAGAAAGTTAATTTATGTTTTTTCAATTCAATTATTAAATTTTTATTAAAGAAATTGTTGCACTAAAATAAATTTACAAAAATCGTTTTACTATTTTTTTTAAACTTGTCATAATGTATCTTTCACACAAAATAAATAGGTATTTGAATCAATAAATGTTCTCTTTATTAATAAACTTATAATCGTATTATATAAATTTTATCATACGTTTTGTACGTCCGTTTACGTTTACGTTTTGTATAGGAATTAGAACAACAAGAACAAGGAAATGGCTAGTGAGCAATAGCTAACTAGCTATTTCCTTGTTACCTAGTTTAGTCTAGCTAATTAGTATCTAATAAGTAGCTATCGATACATATTTTTATAAATTCTATAACTAATCTTCTCACTTTACCCCTTCACCTTTATGCTGATGATTTGCAGATTTATACGACTACAACTGTTTTTAACATCACCGTGGCTATTGAACATCTCAACTGTAACCTTCAAGCTATTAGCGACTGGTCGTATGTACTTTTACTTTTACTTGGTTAGTCGTACGGTCTTGCGATAAATCCAGGCAAGTCACAGTTTACAGTCTTTGTCAAACATCATCAACTAACTAAATTAAATTACGGTTGCCTTCCCTCAGTAGTATTTAATTGTATTCCCTTGCAGATTAGTAGCTCTGTGAGAAATTTGGTTATCACGATAAATAGTAACCTAACCTGGGCTCCTCAGATATCTGAGTTAAGCCGTATGGTGTTCTGCACCATTGGTAGGTTAAGAAGGTGGAAAAATCTCTTACCAATTAGAACAAAAACTTCCCTGGTCCAAACACTTCTCCTCCCAGTTCTTGACTATGCATATACGTGCTATTTAGATTTGTCACAACTAATTCTGAACAAGCTCGAACGCCTACAAAATGTATGCATAAGATTTATATTCGGACTAAAGAAGCTTCACCTCATCACAGCATACCGCTTTCAGCTCAAATGGCTTGCTATTCAACATCGTAGCAACTTTCATTGTCTTATTCTTCTCTATTAAATTCTTTTCCACCAATACTCCTCTATATCTTAAGGAACATTTTAATTATCTTGGTGCCAGTTCTTCACTTTCTATGGTTCTTCGCTCGCAAAATAATACCTTGGTGGAGATTCCCCTCTGTCATACGCAGTGCTATAGTGAATCTTTACCGTCACAGCAGTGAAATTATGGAATGCTCTTCCGTGTGAAATAAGATGTTCTAAGTCGTTATATATATTTAAGAACCGTCTTAAGAACCACTATTTATCTCTTTAAGAGACAGACGCAGCTTCTTAGCATTCCATGGATTCACCTTGTCGGTGCCGGGACCATCGCGTTGCAAGAAGAGGAGTGCAAACAATACCTGGGACTTGCTACCCAAATGTACGTAAGGGACCCTTTTACTATGCGCATACACGTTCACCTTCACTGTTCACGCTCCTCTCCCTACCTAACCAAATATCGTAAGAACCTACTAAAGCCGCCTTTGAAATACGTTCCAGAAATGAACTGATGATCGTTCTAGAAAGGCCGAGATCCTTAACCTGTTAACCGGGGATTAAAATTTTGTTCAACTCGTTTCACAATGTTGATTTTTTTCATAGTTATAAGTAATATCATCACACCTCAAATAATAAAAGAATATTGTTTTTAATAATTAAGAACAACATAGAACCTAACGCGTTTAATATATTAGATTAATTTCAATGGCGAAAAATGTCCTCGTGCCCATTGCAGTAGGCTTTTATGTATGAAGAAATATTTCGTCATACCCAGTTAACAGGTTAAATAAGTTGTAGGGAGATTTTGCTGTTATACCTCTCGCTCCTACTTCTACAGCGTACAAATTAATTATAAATTTATTCCTGATCAGTTCGTTACATAGTTCGTAATACTTGTTAAGCTTAAATGTATGATCTTTGGGTATGTTTGTTTCCCAGGGTACAGTAAGCTCAACGAGTATAACACGCCTTAGTTGTTTTGAGTACAGGAATAAGTCTGGCCTAGATGACGAAACACAAACATCCCCGGGGATTTTATATTGTCTTTCATACGTGTCCATCATGAGAGTCCAATCAGGAGACGCGTCGAACCTGCCTTCACAAACTCTACTGATATTTTGGTGGTTGTTATACCCTTCTGCGCTCTTGCTACAGACAGACTAACCGCTTCTCGTACGATTTCTAATACTTTATCGTGGCGACCCTACCCCTACTAGCAAGTGTTTCGCGGTTTCTACTGCCTCCCCATAGATGTTGCAAGATTTTTGCTTGCGGTGGCTTTGCCCCATCTTACTAAGTTACTTTGATCTGAGAGAGTCATTTGGAATGCATTAAGATAAAATTTTACTAATGCTAGGGACCAATCATGAAGCAGGGTGCGCCATCATAAAGCTAATGGAATACAAAAATCTTCTATGGTCACCCATTCGTTTTGCTATTCTAGGCTCATCGCGTGCAACCGGTAATTATCATTTTTATCGTGCCGAATAAAGGATTTTGTTATTTCTATGTCTTGTTCTTTCCTACTTGATCCTAGCCCTGCTTTATTTGTTTGAGCACCTATCATAAACTGTTTATGGAATTGAAGTCGTGACTCCAGCTCTGCGGCAATTTTATCTTTTGGGAGAGATGTTACAGTATCATCATTCGACTTTGAGATGATATGTCTTTTAGTTTACTTTTACTTTTTTAGTTTAGTTTTTACTCTTAGGTATTTATAGAGTTCCAATGGTTTCTTTAATTTTAACCCAAAATTGTTTCGGTCCCTAAATAAGGTAGAAGAGTCCGCTGGATGCGCTAACCTGAGCCATGACTTCAATGTCCTTATGACGCTTGCATCTAGCTTTAATATTAATAAGACCCTACGATATCGTAAACGAGGAAGGGCCAATTTAGACGTGATGTTAAATAGTTATCATATATCTAAGCCTTTTTGATATTACTTATTGTCTGATTGTCTACCTTTTTAAGATCATTCTAAACGCTATCGACTATTATACCTAACGATGGAGTGCAGTAATTTTTTTTGCCTAAGAATTTAAACGGAGCTTTTAAACCCATTGAAATTGTTCTCTAACTTTTGAAGTCTGCTAATTCGATGGAGCTTTAAGTTGAATCAACCAAGTTCCAGGTATGAAAGTACGCTGTACTTTCACACCTGTCTTAAAACAAGATCCATTTAAAAACAGTCCGAAATCTTTGGAACACGCAGATACAATTTTAAAAATTTTAGTATTATAATTTAAAAAAAATCAAGACATTAAAATTTTCCTAAAGCAAGCAGCATTAAAACCTACATAAGCAGTTTTGGATAGAAAATTATTGCAGAAGAAACTAATTTTAAAATTAATTTTATTTCGTACAATAATATTATTTCCTAACATAAAAACCGTAAACGTATCAAGCATTGTAGGAAATGAAAATTTCCTTTAATTTGAGCGTCTATAGTTTACATTGACTGGTAATAGTATTTAAAATGAAACAAAAAAAACATTTTTAATTATTTTACAAAGCTTTTTTAACAAATTAAAATCTTTTTCAATACTAAAATATTGAACCGTTAAAAAAGCTTATATATGTAGACTATAACGTATGGTTTATTTCTGGTATTAATATATAAATATAAATAATTATATTACTATAAAGTAATTAGTATAATTTTTACTTTTTACATAAGAAAACTTAATAAACATATCATCACTAGATTGAAGTCAGATGGAGTTTCTCTTGAATAAAATCTTCTAGATACAGAGTAATAAACATAATCATAAAGTAAATAAAAGTAATCCACTTTAATTAACATTATGATTATCTAATTATAGGTAGTTTAATATTATGTTTATAGAATGTAAATGTTAACATTATTATTCAACAGAAGAAATGCATGAATCATCTCAAAACTAATTTAAATTCCAACTCTTTCTTACCACTTTATAATATTGCATATACTGTTTATAATTCTTATATATGCATACTAGTCACGTTGGTAACTGAGGTGCAAGCTGTAATCAAACTAATATACTAGACAAGGAGATATATATCCAAGAGGGTGCTGCATAAGTAAGTAATCTCAGCTTATTTTCTTTTAATATTACGTTACTTATATACAGGGTTGGTTTTAATAATTATTAAAAAAAACTATAATAAAGATTACACTGATCTGTAATATATATCAATGCCAGGCAATTACCTTCAAGTGAATATATCCGAGCCAAAGCTATTAGTGACGCGTTTTGGACGGATAGGATAAGCCACTTTCCGCAAATGACAAAATAAAAAGTAATGTAACAATCGATTCAGCAAATGTACTATGAGAATGGATCGTTCGATTTGGTTCTCTGAATTCATTGAAGATGTGAGGGCACGTGTAAGTTTACAGCTGAGTGGACTTTAAGAAAAAAATTGGCTAAGATGCAACTTTTTTTTACCAATAAATTAACGAACATAAAAACATAAAAAAACAATGTACGGAAGATACGCAGATCTGGTTTTTTCACATATATCATTTGCTGTTGATGTGGGCTTATAATTATTGATTTATATATGTTCGAATTTTTCGATCTTGTTTATTAGATAAGTTTTGCAATACAGCCATATTTATTTAAGACTTTCAAAATAATTACCATTGCAGTTTATACACTTAGTATTACGTAAAAAGCAGTTGTCAAAAAATGCGTTCCATTTTCTTCTAAGAGTTCTGGACATGCTTGGTCCCTTACTGCCAATAACTCAGTGTCACTCGCAAACTTCTTGCCTTTGAGCTCCTTCACAATTGGAAACAAAGCAAGGTCACAGGGAGTAAACTCTTCATATACCAAGAGTCCGTAACTGTGTGCTGACTGTCCAAACAACTCGTTCCAATATACCTCGTCTACAAAAACTTCCTATCTGTCTGTAGGTAATATGACGGTTTGCCTTAATCAATGACTTGTCGTGCCCTACCTTTTCTAGAGTAGTTACTTCTACAGGACGATCTGATCTTGGAGCACCACTAACACTGAAGTTACAGCGTTCAAATTCACGATACCGCCGGTAAACAGTAGTGCAAAGAGGACACTTTTCTTGGTGAACAGGTTTTCTTTTCTTAAAGCTTTTATGTATAGGCCACGCAGAAAAATGTAGCGAATAATTAACTTGACTCACGACCATTCAGTAATTTTTCACTCTTTAAAAACGTGTAACTTTATAATACAAAGATACACTTATGATAAGATAAGATATAATTATGAGTTGTATGAAAATATACAAGCACGTACCCTTTGGTTAAAGAAACTCTGTATTGCAGAACTGAGCTCTTAGTAGTAAGCATTTCAATGTGCACTCTGAGAGTGCAATGTATTTCATCTCTAATATAGTTTTGAAAGAAATTGAAAATGTAAGTTTGTGTCTGGGCGATTATATTATTCGAAAATTAGAAATTACAGGATGTATATATATATTCGGTATTCAGAATACATATACTACCGTCCAAAAACTTGGAAGCACATCTGTTATTAGCCAAAACGAAACAACACTTGCTATAGGCGCTAAAAATTTGTAATGAATGATGTTATCTTTGTAGCTTTTTACTATTGTTTACAAATTGACAAAGGGATCGTCGACTTTCCTTAAACATGTTTTACTAATATCTTATATTTTGACGAAACAGGTGTCTTATGACTTAGGACTGCGGTTGCATCCTTTTGTGGTTTGAATTGCTGCTCTCAGTGTATTTTTATATTTAACTTTTTTGGGTTCTGTTTAGCCGCACTTGAGTATTGACACGTACGAGTTATGACAATAACATTATCTGTATTTGGAAATTATTGACTACGGCTTTTCCCGCATCTTTTCTTCTGAAAATGGCAAAATGAAGCAATTCACGCTTGAACAGCGAAGTGCTATTTTTATGTAATTTGTAGTTGCCACCTTCGTCAATTAATTAAATATCAATATTACTAAGCGCTTAGTAGGTGAATCTTGTGACTTCGATAATGTATATCATTTGTGATGTACCTATTATAAAGTAAGCACATATTATTATGAAAAATATACTTATTTCTACTTATTATATATATATATATATATATATATATACTTATTTCTACTAAATATATATATATATAAAACTAAATATATATATATATATAAAATTAGATATATTATAATGTACTATGTATAATGATTTATAAAATTATATAGAAACAGTTTTCTGAAAACAGATGGTACCTCATCCGATGTAACTACATTTTCTAAGCATATTATTGACTCGTAACTGCGTCTAATATTGTATATTCTATTTATTTAAATAAAAATAAACTTAACTTAAGTGTTATATTCAAAATAAACTCTGCTACAATTTTTATTAAGTCAATTAAAATTGTAATAATTGAACTACAAATAAATGTTCCGATATTAATATTAGTGTAGTAGAGTTGTAAATCCAAAAAAAAGTTAAAATCTAGATTTTGTCGTAAACTTTATTCGAGCAAAGTTATTGATATCAGAAATGTTATGGTTCGAAAATATATAAAGAATACTTCTCATATATATAACGTCAATTAATCAACGACTGACTCTTAATAAGTCTTTGAAAATATTTATTTTTAATATAATATACATTGTACATAGCTATGTTGGTTTACGGAAAAGGGTGATATGATGTCAAAGATAAAACTATTGGTCTAAATAAAGATTGGATAAAATTAACTAATTTAATAAAAAGGTAGCTACAAATTTACTCACTATGACTCCTATTTTCTAATCAAAAGGACGTCAATGGCATAGAATTCTAAGTATTAAAATACTTTATATATTGTTGTGATAAAGTCACAGACAAGTAATTAAAATATTTCATTACTATTATCGTCGCTATATTTTTATATATTTTTTAATTTTATTGTGTTACAAATATCATAGACTCTTCTAGTAAACCAAATCGTTGTAGACCCATCTCCTACATTACCATAAGAAACAGTCGGCGGGACCCAATCCATCACTCTCGCATTTATTTATTTCTGCCTACATTATGAAATCCTTTCAACTTTTACTCATACAGAAAATAAAGCTGAAGTCTGCAATATCCAGTTTCACGAATCCAAAATCTAGGACATGCCTCCGACAGAATAGATGATATAGCTTTCTGCCTCGTTTATCAAAACACGTGTGCAGTGAGAGGGAGGAAGGAATGCAACGATAATAAACTAGTTTGTGTTAAATAAACTACCTTTTACAAGTTATTACTCAAGATTAAATGAAATATAATTTAATAAAAGATAGCAAGTAACTTAGTAGGATAATAAATTATACATATACTTTTGTAAATAATATAATAATAAGAATCAGTATTTTATTTCATTTGGAAAGGCATTGCGCCAAGATCGCAAAGCAGTTTTTGGTTCCATTGCTAGTAGAGTTTTTTGGTGGTTCTGGAAAATCATATGTCCAAAGAAGTTATATTATTCTAGGGTTTCTGGATTATTTGACAAATAATAAGTTAGTTTAAGTAAGTTTATCAGTTGTATGAACTACCATCCGGTCCAATGAAGGTGATGTTGATGAGGATCTATTACACTGATTTTCACGAAACCATCCCCATAAACTCCTGGTGGCATCCATTAAGGATCTCCCGTAACAAAAAAAGAAAAAAAAATAGCTTGTACTATGACAACTGATGTATTATTAATATTACTTTAAAATTTTAAAGAAATTCACTTTTAATTTCAAGCGCGTCATAAAATTAATAGGAATATAGTTTACTTAATGCAATCTTGTTAAATGTTAAATTCCAATTAATACCTTCGTTTTAATTATGATTGTAACTTAATAGTATTTGCTACAAATACGTAAATATTGAAGTATATAAAATGGAAAATAGGTAATCCATAAACTTTTGACCAATTCTTTTCTATGCACGGAAGTCTAGGACTTAGAAATACTGTAACTAGAGTCTGTTTCTTCGAAATATATATATACCTATGACTGCCTATAGGTTGTGTATATATAAATATGTGATATATAGGTATAATATCAAGATGTATTACGTATATATCGTATCGATATTACGCCTATTTGCGTTTGAGTAAACAGAGGTATTACGTCCAGTCCGCTAGTGGCCCAAAATTCAGCTAGGGAATGAAATTTGCACTACATTGAAATTCGCACAAACATTTGATCTTGAATGCGAACCAATATCCTTTGTGATGGGTATTCATGCATCTAATGTATAAGGATATCTTCCGAGAACGAATTTCAAATACCAAGAACAGTTAAGTAAATCGTTATCATATATCAATATCAAAAATATATACACATATATATATATATATATATATATATATATATATATATATATATATATATATATATATATATATATATGTATATTATTGTTATTATTTTATCTAAAATAACATTTCTGACAAAAGATTTATCAGATACTGATTTTATTATTTCGACAAAAACGAGTACGAATGCGACGGGCAGTGGTTTTTGAAAAGTATTGTGTATTTTTAATAAGTATCTAATAGTTATTTAAAAATTCTAAAACACTTTGTAGCCTAAATAAGTTTTTTTTGCCCTAATTATTCATCTCGAAAAATATACAATTTTTATTTATTTATTTATTTTCCACTTTGAATCCATACCAGTGATCACTTGTGTACGTCAAATGGAAGTGACAGGAGAGCCTATTTTGATATCGTATTTATTAAAATAAGCCCTTCTGTAAAGACATTTTCCAACTTAAAATAAGGCTACGAGGGTTTCAAACGTGCCCTGGTCTGAGAAGAACCACACAACAAACTCAACCAGGTTTTTTTTTTTATTTTTTTTATTTTTATGACTGTTTCACAAACGTCAATATATTTAGTGAGCAATGTACGAACGACTAGAACCATCGCAATCAATTCAATAAGCCGTCATAATAATAATAATAATAAGAAAAGTTAAAAAATTAACTTCTAATCTGTTTTAAAAAGCTATATTTCTGATTTCCTAAATATAACGGGCATGAATTTCTTTGTCAACCTTTTAATCATCTCCTGCCGAATTTCCAAAACCAAGTATATCCATTAAGTTCCGAAATTAAGGGGAAAGCAATATACAAAACAAAACTTTGCCATACTCTCTTAGCGTAATTGTACCTTAAGAATGGTTGATGGTGAAGTTATCCTTTCCGATCACTAAAAATAGAAGCATACCTTTATAAGCATACCTTTGAACAAAGAGATAATTTTTGTTTAATACAAAACAAACAATATTATCTTGATTACTCTATTTATCTATATATTGTACTATAATCTAAAATCCTTAAATATAGAAATATAATACAAACATGGTTCAAATATAAGAACGAATAATAAAAAATAAACTTGTAACCGCCATATTTTATCAGTTCTATTGATTAAAATTAAAAGAAGAAATTTAGATTTTCAACTACCGTTACAAATTTTATCGTATAAGAGTAAATAAATTACAAACCAATTTAGAATTAATTTTCTTATTACAAAACCATACCGCTTGTTCTTAAAACAATTTATTTGGTATAGTTTTGTCGAAATAATGTGAGAAATTAGTTTATTAAGATAATAGTAATTGCTTTTCTTGGATAGTAAAAGAAGAAAAACTATAATTACATTTGTAATTTGGTACAATTTATGTTTCGGAAAATTTTGCACTCTTATTGTTAAAACTAAACCAAATCATATCCATTATTCTATTAAATTAGAGACTGTAAAAACTTATATACTTCTTAATTTGGATTCAGACCTACATTATTGTTTGAAGTTAAGTAATGTTTTACCGAAAGCCGAGTATTTTTATATAACAAATGTAAACTAAAAACCATTGAGAAAATAACTGATCAATAAACTGCAGTAAAGAACTGACACATGACAACATAAATTTAAGTAAAAAATGTGCAACATATTATTTCATTCAAGACTCATAACTTAGCAATAAAAAATATATTATTTTAATATTTATATCAATTACAAAATACGACGTGTTACAAATCACTAAGTATAAGTTTATTATAGCTGTGTAACTCTAATTAACTTTTAATTTTAATTTAACTAACTATTAGTTTTCTATATTGAGCAGTGGATTATGAATACTAGTGTATTATTGTTTGAAATTAAATTTTTTGTTACCTTTGATTATAATCAGATTTTCGTTTTATTATTTAACTCAATAAACTTTTTGATAACTTCTGGAGCCCAGAACCCTGATCCAATTACAGAGTAAGAGCGGACATCATATTAGACTAAAATAGATGATTGCCTCCACCGCCATTTTATCGGAATGCCACGGAATCACTACTTCAAAATCCTGAGAGAAGCGCTACGATGAGGGTAATCCACAACGGAGGTATTCCTCCTTTATTTGTAGGTTTATAATAGCATAATGGGCTCACCTTATTACTTTAAAATTTTGCTGAAAGAAGGGTTCACAGCCCACTTCTAGTCAGAATTAGTTTTTAGAAGAGATATCCAAAAATCGATTCGAAATCAAAGTGTCCCAACATCTCATAAACTATCCAATGCGACTGCTAGATCCTTTGAGATCCGTACCTGGGAACGGCATCAGTAGTGGCAGTTACCCCTTCGGAAACCTTTGGAAACACAACATGAGCAAGGTTCCGAGACTAACAAAACCACCCAAAATCAGAATCTATTACAAACCCGTAACTTGTACTTGACAGAGAGAAAGAGACACTGACTGGGAAACCACCATTCGAAGACTTATCATCGCCAAGCACACTTATGGTAGCTCATTAATTGAAAATTACAGTCTTTGTCTTAAAGGTTTTAAATAATTCTCAGGTATTGGATCTTTACCGTTTGTTGTAATTACTATACAGATTTATCCTCGTTAGTATTGTCTGAACAATATCATTATATATAATTTCAGATTCACTAAGCGATATAAAACAATTAAAAGCTTTTTTTTCTTGGCAATGTTCTGGCTATCATTGAGGCACCTATAATTTAATAAGCATGATACATTCTATTGCTTAAAAGTGTGTCTTTGCCAATAGGGTTCAATAAACGAAACAGTTGAAATATATGTAATATGAATTATAAGAATGATAGTTAAATTTCAATTGTACAATATTAATAACTATCTATATCTAGATCTATGTTTAATCATCTGTATATATTAAAGAGAGTTGGATTAGTTACACTATTTATAACTCAAAAACGGCTGAACCGATTTGACATAAAATTTGTGCGGACGTAGTTTAGTACCACCAAACGGACTTAGTATACTTTGTATCCCGTTCGATCCTGTTGCTGTGAAGTCATGGAATAACAATACGCAAAAGAGGAGTAAGTACATAAATATGGTTAAAAATTTGACAACTATAAAAATGGTAAACGTAATTTTGTCTACGATTACGTAAGTAAATTTTCAATTATAAATTTCTACAGAAAATAATAATCATCAATAATTTATATTCCCTTTATTCATCATTAACAATGCCGCGACCAAGACGGTCAGATCTTTCCCGACAAAGCCGTAATGCAAGAAGGATGTTAAATATTGCAAATAAATCGACTGAAGAAGAACAAGAAATTGCCCGTGAAGAGCGGTGCGTTGATATGGCTCGACTTTGTGCTTCTTAATCACAAGAACAAAGTGAGGCAGCCCTTGAAATGGCTCGGTTGGTAATCTGAAATCGTCGAGCGAACAACAGAGGTAAACAAGTAAATAATTTTCGACGCAGAAAAAGAGATTTATCAAGTGCTGATTTGAATCGAGCAGCGTTTCGATACTATTGTAGCACTAATTACTGCTAGTATCCTAGCGTTTGCATTGGGCTAATGAACGTTGTTTGCGTTGTATTTTGCGCTTTGAAGTTTTCCGGAGAAATGCCCGAATTGTGCTGATTTAATACAAAAGTGAAAATGACTATTGACATTATTGACTCTGCCACCTGAACCATTCATTGCTTTAAACACTCAAACATATAATGTTTTTTTCCAAATGCCATCATTTGGTGCAGATATTAATGAAGACCGAAGATTTAATCCAATATTCAAAGTATTTATTTATTTATTTTTGTAGTTACAAACAGTATAGAGAAAGATTAACTTACTATAGTCATTTATACATATTACGTTTGTTAATTAACAAAAAATTGTTCATAGATCAGTAGGTACAAGGACAGGTTCACGATGGAATTGTATCATTGCGATCGTCGTAGATGCACAGTATATATATTTTTTTAAATGTACTTTATGGGCAACATGGAGGAGTAACATGATATCAAGAAATCAATTCAGAAATAAAATGAGCAATTATTCATGATCTGCAGCTACAACTTCATGAACGTCATGCGTTGGTTTGGTTGTTTAAGAATGCTTTGGAGCGCATGCCAAATGATGACTAAAAAGTCGTGATCAGAGCTGATAGACGACCATCTGGAACATATGAACGTAGCTTTAACGCTACAACAATAGATGAAGTTGCCATCCTAATTGCTGATAAAAACTTGGAAAGACATTACATTTTTCTTATACGTCCCGATACAGTGCAATTGCAACAGATATCCGAAACACGTCGTTCCTATGACACATTGCAGTACCCGCTTGATACTGGAGGAAGGTCACGTAAAAAGCATGAGGATCCCTCGAAGGGCGTGTATGAAGAGGTTGATGTCTGTGGCCGAGGCGAAAGAGGTATGCAGGGACCGTAGCGTTTGGCGTGCCGTCGAGTCTGGCTACCCCATAAGGGATATGGCGTGAAGCTAAATAAATAAATTACCAGGATAATATAGAGAGTTATCTTTTCATTCATTTATCTTCACCCATACACTAAAAATTTACTTACAAAATACTAAATCTACTTTTTTAATTTCAGATGAAGAAACTACAAAGAAAGGTAGCTCGATGAATTATGAAACATCATTTGATGATTCGGCAAAATGCTGACAATTATTTCTTGCGGTATCGTCGATTGTCTCAGCAGTATTGCGTCGACATGTAAGTCAAAATAAAAACGTTTAACTTTCATTAGATTGAACCAAGCCAAACTGCCTTCTGAAGAGTATATACATTTACGTGATGCAGTTGGTAATGAAGGAAATGCCACTAATATTGGTTGAATAACTATTCTGCCGACAACGTATACAGTCGTTGTCATATGCATGAATCGATGAAGGTCGGTCAGATCTCTTTATTACTTTTTCTTGTCATTCGAAATAGATAGAAATTGGTTAATTGCTGATTTACAGACAAACATCATGTGATTGACACGACATGACAGCACGTATATAAAATGCACGTATATTCGATGCTGAATGTATTAATGTACCTGAAATACTGACTCGCTCTATTGATTACTCCTAATTTCATCGTATTGAAATGTCGAGACCCAGTTTTCTGATACTTGGCGAGACATTATAAGGACTGCTCTCGAATAGCGTTGATACGACAAATAGGGTTTTCTTAATGATAAACGCTCTAAGTTCTTTCTTTAGGGGATTGAACAGAACATAGTTTAGTTCACCCCACTCAGAGACCATCCCCAGTGAAGTCTCTATAGAAGACACACGGTTTTTTCGACACTGCAGGTAATTCCAAGATCAACGACTGTCGAGGAAATAAACGCTTGCCTCAAATCAGCTAATCTATGGCGCTATATGAAGAAACTTCAGTTGATAACAAACGTGAGAGTTGCATTGCTTAACGATAAGTCTCCTGAAGATTTCTCTGAGCAAGTGCTGACTATTGATAATGGACGAGTACTTGTCGACAAATCGAGCGAATCTGTAACTTTGTCTTAACGAAAGACGAACTTATCAACAAAGTATTCCCACACTGCATTTCCAATTGAAAATGGGTCTGAACAGCTGCGTTGCGTTGGCGAACCGGTTAGCGTTGAGTTGGTGCTTATTGTGTCGGGTGCATAGTCGAGGAGGGTAGCGGGATCCAAAGCAACGGCTTTCCAATGGCTGCCCGCAGATAGTTGGAGGCCCAATTAGTGGGTCAGCCACCCACGAAAGGCTGCCCCGCCAGCTGCGTAAAATCCCAGGGTGGCTCCATCGTGCTGGTTGGCGACCAGATGAGGAGGCCCGATGGCGATCCCTGGGGGGGTTCGGGCTTCCCCGCAGTCTCCAGACTAGCCTTCCAGTGGCATGACATCACCAATTTCGGCGCCGGGTTTGATACGTACCGCCTCGTTCAACTGCCATTTCTCATCCTATTCACTCTTTTATTTTATTTTTTTATGAAAAAGTCCAATAAAAAGAAGAAGTTTTTACAGCGGTTGCACTCCTCCTCATTTAAAGTGCACCTCACTAACATCAGGGGCTTGCACTCTAATCTCTTACCTGTCCACCACCCCCTGGAGACAAAGCAACCGCACTTGCTCTTTTTGACGGAGACACAGATACAATGTCCTCTAAGCGCTGCGTACCTGGATCATCCCGGTTACTCGTTAGAGTACAACTTTCGCTCACGTGCCGGGGTCTGTGTATACGCACGGAATGACCTCTGTATCCTGCGTCTCCGTCACCTTGAAGACCCTACTTTTTCTTCCTTATGGATTTTAGTAGACACAGGAAACGAAAAATTCTTGTATTGCTGTGTCTACTGTTCGCACAGCGGTGATCAGGAGACAACTTAATTATTTGAGTATCTCGGTGAGGCTGCTGATATGGCTCTGCATCAGTACCCTTCAGTGCAGCTCGTCTTTCTGGGGGACTTTAATGCCTATCATCAGGACTGGCTATTCCCGTACCAGAAGACCGCCCATGCGGGAAGAGAAGCGCGGAATATTGCGTTTTCTTTCGACTTCTTTCAGCTGGTGAGGCAAACGACGAGGGTACCAGATATAGTAGGCCATACAGCCAATTGACTGGAACTTTTGCTGACAACTGATCAGGACAGGTATTGTGTAGACGTGACCTCCCCCTTGGGAACCTCCAATCACTGTTTGGTTAAATCTGTTTTTACATATTCCCCACCAGCTTTCGAACCACCTGGTGTTAGGCGAGTATGGAAATACAAGTCAGCAGATTGGGATGAGATGCGGCACTTCTTTAAGTCTTATCCTTGGCGGCAGGTCTGCTTCTCTTCTTTGGATCCGTCGAGTTGCGCGGATGCTATAACCGATGTGGTACATCAGGCAATGGAGTACTTCATTCCTTTTGCTGACGAACCCATCGGTGGTAAAGCTCGCTCATGGTTTAATGCCGAATGTGGTCATGCCGAAGACCGAAAACATTCGGCATACCTAATTTGGACTGATGCTCGAAGTCGCAAATCTCCGGATGTAAGTTTAAAGAAGAGAGCCTTTAACCAAGCTGCCAAGTCCTATAAAAAGGCATTACGGAAGGCTCGTCGCGATCGTATCGCTAAGAATGGCGAAAAGCTCTCTGTCAGACCTACTGGCAGTCGTGCTTTCTGGTCTCTTGCCAAAGCGATCGAGTCAAACTTCTGCCAACCCTCACTACCTGCTCTGCTGAAGCCGGATGGATCTCTGGCCAGTACAGCGACAGAGAAAGCGAATGTATTTGCTTCTCTGTTCGCTGATAATTCACATCTAGACACTGGCAATGATTCTCCAGCACATCTTCCTCACTGCGGTATTTCGATGCCTGAAATCCGCATCACTAACAAAGAGGTATGGAGAGCATTGTGTCGTCTTGATATGAATAAAACCAGTGGGCCTGATGGTATACCAGCCATTCTGCTCAAGATATGTGCAGCTGAGTTGAATCCTGTATTGACACGTCTGTATCGTCTCTCAAATCTGGAATAGTGCCGAAATCTTGGAAGCTTGCTAATGTGCAATCAGTGCCCAAAAAAGGCAGTCGTGCCGATCCTGCCAATTATAGACCGATTTCAATCACCTCCATACTCTGCAAGATTATGGAGCGTATATTGAACTCGCGCCTTTTAGCGTACCTTGAAGATAACGATCTCCTCAGTGACCGACAGTACGGGTTTCGCCGAAATTGGTCCACTGGGGACCTTCTAGTGTACGCTACGCACATTTTAGGCGAGGCCATCGAGAAGAACGGTCGCCGTCTCTCTTGACGTCTCGAAGGCATTTGACAGGGTTTGGCATGCGAGCCTTATAAGCAAGCTTTCGTATATTGAAAGCTTGCTTATAAGGCAAATCCCCTGGTCTGATTGGCTGAGTAACGGACTTTCTGAACCAAAGATCACTCCGAGTAGTTCTCGACGGGTGTTTCTCGGAACCCTTGACAATAAATGCCGGAGTGCCTCAGGGTCCGTTCTTTCTGCAACTCTCTTTCTGCTGCATTTTAACGATCTGCTGTAGCCCGGTATCTATGAATATGCAGACGATAGCACAGTTGTAGAAAGATACCTGCCGAGTAGTCGGGCTAGTAGAGATCAAGTACAGTCTGAAAGAGAAACCATGCTGCAACGTTTGAATGACAAACTTCAAGCAGTCTCTGCATGGGGCAAAGCCAATTTTGTCAAATTCAACGCCAACAAAACGTAGACGTGTCTGTTCACCGCCAAAAGGAGCCCTTTCACCTTGGCTCCTACTCTCCAGAGTGTATCTTTGGAATACAGTGACTGGCTTCAGTTGTTAGGCTTAGAGATTTCCTCGAACCTCAACTTTGGTCGGTGTATTGAGTCCAGAGCAAGAGCAGCTGCAGGAAAGCTTGCCGTTCTTGCGAAAGTCCGTCAGTACTTTACACCGGGAAAGCTACTTGTATTATACAAAGCACAGATCCGGTCGTGTGTGGAGTACTGTGGGCATATATTCGCTGGTGCCGCTAAGTCTCATCTTTCGGTTCTGGACTCAATTGAGAGGCGAGCAAAGAGGCTTATAGGTGACCCTGAATTGGTTGAAGCCAACCTCCGCAGCCTTGAACATAGGCGTAGAATTGCTAGCCTCTCAGTTTTCTATAGGATACATTTTGGTGAGTGTGCGCAGAAATTACATGATTTAATTCCTCCATCCCCCTTCCATCACAGGACGTTCCGACGCACGGCAGATATCCATCCTTACGCTGTGGACATTCCCCCTGTCCGAACAAAGCACTTTGCTTCGTCTTTTTTAGTTCGTACAGCGAAGGACTGGAACAGCTTGCCTGCGTCGGTATTTCCGTCCCAATACGATGTGGGTGTCTTCAAGAGAAGAGTGAATAAGTTACTGTGTTAATGCGCCTTACCATCTATGTCTACATTTCCACTTTCCATCAGGTGGAATGTAATCAAGCACTAACACAGAGGGTATAAGAAAAAAAAAATAAAAATAATAATTACAAACATAATGAAATATGAAATAACATACAAAGACTAATGTTTAAGAAATTATCTTTGTTATTACATGGCAAGCTGTTCAAAAAGTCTAAGCATTTTATTATATAATTTATAATTGAAAGGCTATCTCGTTCATCTTGCGCTATTACAGACCAAAAAGGTCCAGCTGCCAAGATTAATTTAATTTTGTGTTTATCATTTATATTACTAAATCTTCAGTGACACAAACTACATGATATTTCGCTAAAATTGAAAGAGACTTTACTAGGGACCTTGTTTTCGAATGCAGTTTCTCAGAAACGCTGCTTTTTGCAGTTCAAAATATTATATATTTTTATTTATGTTCAAGATTTTGGGTTCGAAATTTTTTTATTTTTAAAACAATAAAAAGTTTATTTTAAAAATTAAAAATCTTAATTTAATGGAAAAGTTATTAATAGAACAGAAATAATTTATTGTGCTTCATGAAAAGAAATTATTTATTTATTTATTTATTTAATTCTTTATTGCACAATATAAAATATTGTACAAAAGGCGGGCTTAATGCTAATAGGCATTCTCTACCAGCCAACCTTAGGATGTGAAAGAGAAGAAGTCCGTAGGCGTGCAAAAGAAACAAAAGTAAAATACAAAAAAAAAGTGTTGATAATATTAATATGGAAATATAATATAATACATGATATAAGTTATATAATTATGTTTATTTTTAAAAGATTGGATGTGTTATTCTTTGGTTAAATAAAAATCTTTCACCTGCCGTTTGAAGGTCTCTCGAGACCGGGCTTTTCTAAGAGACTCAGGTAATTCATTCCAGAGTCGAACTGCAGTAACAGCAAACGAGTTAGACACAAAACCAGACCGAGAAGAGGAGTACTCAGCAATAAATTGCTAGAAGAGCGGAGTGATCTGTCATGTGAATCAGTTAAGAAAGAGAATTTGCATTTAAGATACGAAGGAGTAGAAGGATTAAACAAAAGAGAATAGAGTAGACACAGGATTCTGACATTCCTGCGAGAGCGAATGGGCGACCAATTTAATTTGGATCTAAAATTCGAAACATACAGGTATTGAGCAAACGTTCAAGCTTATTAAGTAGATCTTCGTTGGCGTCCAAATAGCACACATCTGCATAATCGAGAATAGGCAGTAACAATACGTTCACTACCTGTAATTTCGCATTGAAGGGAAGAAAATTTTTGAGCCGTAACAAGGGGTGAAGTGTTTTATAAAACTTTCTTGATAGCTCTCTAATATGGACATTCCAACTAAGAGAATTATCTAAAAATATTCCTAAATTTTTGACATTAGAAGTGAACGGTATTATACTGTTATTATGAATAACATTTGGTAAGGAATTAAAGTCAATCTTTGCCAGTTGGCGTGTGCTACCTATAGTGATTGCTTGACATTTACAAGGATTGACTTCAATACCATAATTTTTAGACCAAAGTGATAGGCTGTCCAGAGCGGTGTTAAGTGAGGATATTGCGGATGCGATCGAATTTACTCCAGTCTGTATATAAAGCTGTAAGTCGTCAGCGTAGAGATGATATTTACAGTTAAAGTTAGAAGTAATGGAGTTGATAAAAATAGAAAACAGTAAAGGAGACAAAATACCGCCTTGAGGGACGCCAGCAACCACCTCGCACCAATCGGAAAGGCCCTCATCAGTGCGAATTGCCTGCTTGCATCCTCGAAGATAAGAGGAAAACCACTTGTTAACAGAGACCGAAGCATTACACTTGGACAGCAACGATAGAAGAAGGTCATAATCTACAGCATTAAATGCGTTACTGAAATCAATCAGCACAAGAATGGTCACAAGTTGATGTTCCGTGCCATGTCTAATGTCTTCAGTAACACTCAATAAAGCGGTAGTTGTACTATGCCCAATGCGGAAACCTGATTGCAACGGATCAAAGAGATTGTATTTACTAAGAAATTGGGAAAGTTGGGAATGAACAACAGATTCAATAACTTTAGATAAAAATGGGAGTATTGAAATAGGACGATAGTGGGTTGGTAAAGAAGGGTTGGAAATCTTTGGAAGTGGGAGAATAAGACCCTTACGCCATAGATCAGGGTAAGAAGCAGAGGATAAGGAGAAGTTTATGAGGTAGGTGATAGGAAATATGACGGAGTCTATAATGAACATAATCATTATACGATTGATTCCGTCACAACCGGTAGCCTTAGATGTAATAGCTAACAAATATTTCCTTACTTCGGTCTCGTTGACAGGTGAGAAGTTAAAAATTGGAATGTCGGGTTTAGGCAAACAATGGATAACTGAAAGTGTATCAGCTTTAATTTTGGGATCAAGTACAGCGACGGAAGAAAAATGTTGATTGAGATGATTCAAGTTAGGAATGGAGCAATTTAAATGATTTTGAGATTTACCAATACCCAGACTTTTAAGAAATTTTAAAGTTTCTGACACAGATGCACAAGTTTTTTCGTGGATATAGCGGCGTTTAAGGCTACAACATAATTGATTACACCGGTTCCTGGCAGCTTTATACACAGTCCAGTTCAATTCGGAGCGGTCAGTTTTGAGCCAAGATTCGGAGACAAGAACAGCGTGGACAGAATTGAGATTGAACGTATTGAGGAGATCAGAATGATGCGCAGGAATGCTTTGAGCGTTAATGTGACAGATATTGAAGTTATTTCGGAATGGTTCCAACTCGTTTGATAATAACTGATTTAAAGAAGCAGATTCGTTATCAAGACTCTCAAAGGAACTATTTTCATCAGCCGTGTGATATGAATTAGAGCTAGAATCCATGTAATTTTAATATATAGACGAAAATATATATATATATATATATATATATATATATATATATATGAAATGTAAAATAAATATATAAGTAAATACTTATAATAAATAAATTGTGTTAAAACAAAAGGTGTTGAAAATTTTATATATAAAAATAAGAACTTGCTTTCTTGCACACCCTGCTGGCGGCTATTACAATGAGAATAACAATTAAGTAAAATAACAACTTTAAAAATGACAACAAAAATAAAACAAAAACAAACTGAATAAAATATCACAAAAAAAAACGTACAGAAAACAACAATTACAACAAACATTACAATCCCGATAATAACAGAAAAAAAACAAAAAAATAAAAATAAAATAAAACTAATTAAAGACTAATTCATTACGTATATATCGTATACTGTCAAGTTCCGTTGACACATGTGCAGTAACTTAACGTTACGGCTGTATGATTTTAAGTCTTTGCCTCACTATTACTTTAATTTTATAATGACAGATCTTATGACAGTTGACAGAAAGCCAAAAGTTTAAAACATTGCATTATAAAATTATCAAAAACAATATATTGTCAATAACAATGTGTAGTTAACAAAATGCTAATAAATATTAGAAAATTAACAGATAGAAATATTAACAAATTATTAGAACTTGACTCGGTTCGAATGTAAATGTGAATGTTTTTAAATGTTAAAGTGGTAAAGAACATAGTGAACTATACAAAAATGAACATTTAAAAGTTATACCCCTCTTATTGCATTAAACTTTTTTCACCGTATGCTTACGAGTGACTGGTCGCATACTTGACTTCGTGACTGAAACTGGAGTCACCTTATGCTGGAGCTGCCGCTGATTATTTAAATCATTGGTTTTGGATGTCGTTGCGAGCGAATTCGAAGTAGAAGAGGATGAAGAAAACGGGTGCTTTGAAATTAAATCGTCCAGGACTTCCAAGTTGGCGACACGCAGTCTTTCACTATTTGGCAGCTTAATAAATAAAGCACCGTTGCGTGTCCAGCAATTTGTCATACCAAAATGTTTTCTAGCTCTGGCGAACATATCCTGACGGGGCTTTGTTAAAAACTCATTTAGAACGATAATCGAAGATTTGAGTGCCCTTTTATTATTAAATATCAGATTTCTGATGTTGAGGTCGGCAAATCTGACAAGTATAGGCCGTGCCCGCCCATCAGATCTTGCTCCAAGATGGTGACACTGCTGAATGGCTGAAGGTTGCTCATCTGAAAGCCCCATGAGTACTTGAATTGTGCTTAGAATTGTGGAGATCAAATTTTCTCCTTCATTCTCTTCAATCCCAGTGAACAGTAAGGCGTTTCTTCTTGTCTGGTTGTCAACATCGTCAATTTGAGCGGCAACATTGTGAATAAGAGACTTCAGCAGCCCAAGGATGTTCCATACTGAAGTTTTAAATTCATTATAGTCACATAACAGCCTTTCAAGACTCGGCTTATTCATGTCCGACGATTGAGGTGAAGACAAAAGTTTTTCTTCAAAGGCAGTCATACGTTTACCCAGTGAATCAGCAATGTTTTTGTGAATTTCAACAATATCTTCTATTTTTGCCATTATGTAATATATGATTAAGTGATGAGAGATAAGTGTAGAGCCAGCAGGTTGGTGCAATTTTAAAAAACACAGCACATGTAAGGTATTATTGATGAATAATAATCCCTTGCACTTCTTAATGAATAATAAAACACTTATCACTAATATAGGAGAATATTTCCAATTAAATACTATAAAACTAGAAGAGAGAAAAAACTTGATATGTTAACTTTTTTTGCACCTACCGCCAATATTATTATTGTTTTTATAATTAATATTGTGTTGTTTTAATAAATGTATTATTTATTCATCAAAACTCAAATGTTGCAACAACTACAAATGTTGTTGTAAAAGTGAATGTGTCTTTGTTAGATTCATTTCAATGGAAAGCGAACAACATGTTTTTTCTGTTTTTAGCTTTTAGTGTTCTGAAAAGCTAATGTACAGGAAAATCTATGAAAGCCTTTTCAAAGTTTCAAATCAAATAGGTACGGTTTTTTAAATGAACGAATTAATCTTTCACTGATATTTATTTTAAGTCGAATGTCTATGTCTGCATATACATCATATTTTAAAAAAATGCCTGTATAAAAAGTATTTTTCTTATAGAAGTGAGGCAAAATTTAATATTTTTTTTCCATTAATTTATTAAAATATAAATTCTAAATAAAAGTTACAAAAAAAAAATATATAAAAACAGTGTAAGAATGACAAACTGTCACAGCCTACCTTTTAAATATAAAAGTCATTTGTTACATTTGTCTAGTTTTTTTACCGTTTATAATCTCAGAAAATTTATGTATATTGCTTCTAATTATCATTCAGAAGCTGTCATCATTTCGAATTTGAATACTAGTCACGTTTGTACCTAGGATGCACACAGTAAACAAACTAACACAAGGGATGTACTAACAACTACAAGATTACTACACTAAATCCCAATTAGCTTAGAAAGGAATAGTCAAGCATTCTCATGCTTGACTTTTCCTTTCTTAGCTAAAAATATCTGTTTATTGCACATTTAATTTGTGCATAAACACAATACCTTTCTAGTCTGAAGGGTGCTAAAATAATAATGATCTTTATTCAGAAACCGAGATTTACCAAGAAATCTGTTGACGAATATTTTTAAGTTGAAGTCACTAACTATGCGGAGTGAAGTGGGCGCATTCATTATTAGACATTATTAGAACAAGGGTAGGTGAGTATTTTGTTTAGATAATTAAGGTAAAAATAGATATCCCTACGTTAGGTCCTTTTTCAATTTGATTAGTACAAAGTTATTTCTTAGAAACGAAATTGTCATTGGTTTCAAATTACTACTATAAATACTGATTTTGTTTAATTTTTCTGTATTTTCATAGATTGATAATAATATATATTTAATATTATAGTCAATAACATTTACTCTTCGAGCTTCAATGTATCTTCTAAACAAATTATTTCAAACGAAGCTATTAGTATAATGAAGCTATTAGATAAATGTGAATATTCAATTAACCTTCTATAACTAATTTTAAGGAAGTAGACTCTCAATTCGAGTGTGCTCAAACAATTAGTGCAGTTTCAGAGAGTTGCGCAATAAGTTAATTATTTGCTTGCTGAAAAGTATAACTATATTTTCCTGACAAAAAGTAAGACGCTTTGATAATGAAAAGCAACGTAAAAGAAATTTTAAATTCAAGGTCAAAGTCTTAATGTGTTTCTTTTCGATGTAGTGATTAAGTAAATGAAAATAAGTTTGAACTAGATACATATATATTTTGTGAAAAGAGAAACTTTTAGCATTGAATTACTAACTAAAATTGTGCTTACTAGTTTAACATTATAAGTCACTTGAGTACTTTTTAATTTTACCAATCTCTAAAGTAATTTACCTGAACACTGGTTCACCGATAGAAATTACAAATATTATATACAGGCTTCTATGTTGATCTTTTTAGTATAAAGTTTAAATCTATTAAATTAATTTTAATCTATCTACCTATATTAATTTAATTATTATTTTTATTGAAACTGTAAGAATACATTGATTTTAAAACACTGTTTTAAAGCTTATTGTGACTGTGAATATATATTTTCTATTCAAATGTATACCATTATCGAATTTTATATATATACGTAAATTTCTACACACGGTGTAATTTTGTAAGACTGCCGGCATGAGAATGAACCGAGCCTCAAACGTACTTACATTAGTAGATCTACCACAATTGTAACCTTAACAAAAGGAACAAAACGAAGTTGATACAAACTGAATGTGGGACTATTATACAGGGTTGAGTTGTTATAAAACATACAAATTTAGCTATTTAGGTTGGTATAAAGTGGAAATATATATTTATTTGTTAATAGCTTTTTTTTTCAATGTTATACGTATATATTTTACTTTCATAAATCTTCAATATAAACATACGAGGGGATAACCAAAAGTAATATACCTAGATATGTTAGACACGTAGAGCGGGGTGGAACTGGTTGGTGTAAGAACTGACATGTCCTTACGTGTCGGGAACCTTGGTGTTGATTCTGTAGCGGCATCAGCTGTCCTAGTGAGAGGTCGTTAATTGTGACTAGTGGCCGAAAATATGGAAAACGTCAGTTTAAAGCTTCGTGCCGTCATAGAGCTTTTAGTGAAAGAAGTAAATGGGCAAAAGGTCATCAATGAGCGCATGATAGCAGTATACAGGGATTCTTCACCTTCCTATTTCATAATAAAATATTGTGCTAATCAATTCAAGTGGGGACGTGAGTCCATTGATGATGACGCGCGTAGTGGAAGGTCTGTGGTAGCAACGGCACCTGATATCATTGCCAAGATAGAAAAACTTTTACTTCAAGAATGTCGTTCAAAAGCTTCTCCATTATTCAGATCAATGCAAGATGGGTCCCCAGAATGCTGACACCCCTCCAGAAGAAAAATGTGTTCTAATTTCAAAAGATAATTTGGACCTATTTGAGAAAGGGAGTGAAACTTTTCTGTCTAAGATAGTAACGTGTGATAAGACGTGAATTCAGTATTGGAACACGGAGATAAAACAAGAATCTATGCAATGGAAACATAAGAATTCACCGCCGCCAAAGAAATTATGCGCTCAACCGTCTGCCAGAAAGATTATGGCGATAATTTTCAGGTATATGGAAGGAAGTATTACGCCGAGGTTTTGAAAAACTTCAAGACAGCGATATTGGAGAAGTGACGCGAGAAGTTGAGTCGCGGGGTGTAGCTCTTGCATGACAACGCTCTTGTGCACAAGTCTGCCAGTGCATCAGTTGCTGTAATTGAGTTGGGGTTCCAGGAATTGAACCAGCCCCCCCTATAGCTGAGGCCTGTCGCCCAGAGACTTTTACCTGTTACGACTTTTAAAGAAACATCTATGGGGACGTCATTTTTCCGACGATGAAGAATACAAATGCGCTATTTCGGTATTTTTCATAGAGCAAGATCCAAATTTTTTGGCACGGACACCCATCTAAGTGGAATAAATGTATTGTATTTGGAGGTAACCACATTGAAAAACAATAAATAAAATTTTCCGTAAGTCTTTTCTTTCATAGCTACCTAACGATGAAAGAAAGTACAAAAGAAATCTATCTAGATTACTTTTGGATATCCTTTAGTATTTTTATGAATACATAAGAAAAGGGATAATTAATTAAAAGTAAATTAATAAATATAAGAAAACGTAATACATTTATATTTTATACAACGGACAACACGTCTTTTAAAATATAATATCAGTTTAACTAAAGACCTTAAACTTAATATTTATAATAATTCCAAAGAGAAATATATTGGTTAATCAATTTTGCTATTTACGCAATAATTTAATGTATCACTATTGGTAAAAAGTACATAGTGCTAAAAGAAGATAATATTAATTTATAGATATTGTTATGCGCACTAAAGAAAGAGACAATTTTCTACATATATTTAAAAAAATCTTTAATTTCTTACTTTCTTTTTGTTTATTAAAAAATTGAAACAGGTGGCATTTTGATAGGTATTTACTTATTTATCTTAATAAACTATATTCTTAAATTTAATAGAATAAATCATGAGAAGTATTAAGAGAAACCCGCATTTATAGTCATATTTTTTATTGTGTGTTAAGAGCACGTATTCTTTAAAATAGATAAATTTTCTTAAAAGCTATAAAAAAAAATTAAGATGATATACAATATTGCATACTTTAAAACTTTATAAAAACCTTAAATCCAAATTGAAACTATAATCTGAAACAAAAACACTATTGTTAAATACGATAATTTATTTAACTAAAGAGTTAATAAAGTACTGTGGACGTTAATTTATTACGTACCAAAACTGTAAAGAAGAACATTACATAAAAAGACGAAATGTTTCCATCAAACGTCTTACTTAGAATTTATTGTTAATTTTCTGTACTCTGAAGTATTTATCTTTATTGTAACACATAAAGCTAGTTCGTAATTTAAATTAATGAATATAAACGGCTGTACAGGGCCAGAGGACTCCCATCTGACCTTTGTGAATGATTCGACTGAAATAATTGGACGCCTATTGTGTTAGGAGCAGCTTCGTTTATTTTCCCGCCAAGTTGTCATTTATTCAAACTCAATTATGTCATGTGTACTTATTTATTTAAAGCAATATTGTGTTCGTTTCTTTCTTAGTCACATTAAAATAAAAATCACTATATGTACATACTACACGTCATATGGCGTGGTTTGAAACTTCGGCTACGACTATTGTTCGATTTTTATAATTTTTTGTACACTATCTAAAATTACAAACTTATTGTAGGTTAAGAAGTTTCCATATTACTAAAAAGTGATATTTTCGAGATTACCTTAGTTCTGGAAAACTGAGAAAAGTGTAATATAAGTTATTACAATAGTAGGTGGCTTAAGTATCACACATACCTACAAACTAATTTGTTAAATAACGTACCTATATAGTAATTTATTAAATACTATATAGCTAGGTTTAATAAAATCTATCTAGAAAAGGTATTTTATATTTTTAAAACAAATAATTAATTTCAATACAAATAAATAAACAGTTTTGCAAACTAAGATGATAAATTATGTTTGGAATAAAGATAACACTTTCCATACTTTCTTTTATTTTAAATCCTCGCCCACAAGACAGAAGAAGTTTTGATTTTATTGTACTTTAAACATATACTTATATATAAACGAAAAGAAGTAACAAAGTTCTTGGCCAGTTTAATTACCAACGACTAATGTTTAGCAAAACGAATATGATGATAGTGAATGTTTTATCCTACGAACACGAAATGTGAATATTTACTGCCATGAATTATATTTAAATATGCGTTGATGGTCGTCTGGAGTAAAATTTACAAAGTTTGCTCTAGAATTGACAAATGATTTAATTCCTGTCCAAAATGAAATATATTTATGATAAATCGAAATAAATAATATTAGTATGAGGAACCCTATACTCGAAATTGAAATTAAGAAAGTCTATAGGTCGGCCCAGACAATATATATATATATATATATATATATATATATAAGGATATTTAAATATTTATATCTAATAAATAATTTGCGAATGATTGTTCTGCAAGATACGATGATAATATGATGATAATGTACAAATATCCTTTTGTAAAGTGGTTCTTATGCTAATGTACAATTTAGGGTTTGATATTAATTTGAAAAAAATATTCTATAGGAACATTCAATTACGCTAGTAAATCGTTAAAAAAAAACTGTTTGTTTATTATTTAATTATAATTTTCATATTCTAATTGCGTAAATTTTATATTCACTTTTGTAAAATTTAATTATAAGGCGTATGAAACTCAATCTAAATCCCAGCTAAAACAACGTTACATGCTAGTGACAGTTTATATTATTATATATATTTAGCCGTTGATTAAAATGGAATTTACCAGACTACATAGTTTCGACATATTTGGGATTCCTAGTAATGAGCTCAGAGGATAACGGAAAGACCATGAACTGCTTGCAGAAGCATATTAAGCCCACCACGAGATGTCACCGCTGACACCGACACAATACCGCGTGCACAATATATTAGTACTATAATGTTTGATACAAGATTAAAATACGGGTAAATAGTGCTCCCGATAAATTAATATAATATATAACATTTTATATCGGATAAGATTTTCCTTGTACCACGTAATCTAAATCAAATTCTTTTAAGAACCATGTTCTTTAGGTGAATAATTTTAATTAATATTTTAAAATTTAACATTAAAATCTGTTCTACAAAGATTTTTTGAAACTAATTTAAGCCAAGCACACATAATCACTCGCAATAAGCGTTGGTCGTCCGACAAATTGCACTAATTCTGTTGTTCGCAGTGGCCATTATCTGAATTGTTCTAGCTCTGGGCATTTGTCAAACTACATCCGTTCTATATCATTGTTCGGCTAATGCGCATAACATTATATTATAATGTTTTTATTTTTATAGTAGCTAAGCTACTGAGAGAAGCTTTTTAAAACTAATCAGAAAATGTTCTTAAATGGGAACGAGGTGAATTGTTTACATTAAATATATTCTGAGGAAACAAATATGTAAGTAATCCATTATATAGAGCCCAATATAATACTTCAAAAATACTTAGCAAACAAACATTGTTTGCACTAGTTAAATAAAATGCCTAATTTATGAAATTGGTGAAATAATATATTTAAAAATTGTTTTTTTATTAGACTGTTTAAGTAGAGAAAAGGCGAGAGTAAGAAACTAGTTAATAAGGGTATTATTTAGAAAAGTTAGAAATTTAAACGAACTTAAACATGGTACTATTTTACAATGTTATAATATATAAATTCTATAGAATATATTTAATAATTGTTTTCCTATATTCCTAATAACATTTCTGGCTAGTGCCCAAACTAAACTTTTCCATTACGTACGGAGATTAGAGCAAAAGGATCTACCAAAATAAAATATAGCGATTTCCTTTTGACTTCAGCAGTTTTCGAATATTTGGTAATTTTGTTCAACATGATGTTTCCCTATGATATGTTGAATGGATGTACAAAAAGCATAAAAAACATAACAACTATCAATATAAAGTTATTAATTAATTAGAAAATAGACATTTATTTGTCAATCAGAGTCCAGTTTTAGAGAAACATCAATCTAAAACTACTAAGTATAAATAAGTATAAGAATAATAACTAAGTATAAGAATCAAAAATATTACATACCGCGTATTGAATAAAAAAGTTTTTAGTTAGCGGTCTGTCTAATTCTACTACAGATATTAGTTGGGTTTTATCTTTAAAAGTAATCCACCTAGTTACTATGTACGTTACATTAAACCTAGTGTTTACAAATCAGTTACGACGGCGAGTGACAAAGACCTGTACGCGACCTCCAAAGACGACATGACACCATCACACTCGCGGCGAAAAGCTGATGCTAGTACCAGTCGGGTATATTTGCGATATAATTAACGTAAAATATATATATTTTACTGGCAAGAATTATTAATTATTACTATAGCAAATACTTTCAGTTTATAGCATAGTCTTAAGTATTTCGTAAATGCTTGGAAATTACATCTTAGTATTGACCTATTCCTTAGGCTCCTTTAAAGCTGTAAAGTAAATTTTATATCAGTTTAATGACTGGTTACTTATTATAGATAGTTAGTAACAAAAATAAATGCTGGAACTCTAGGATCTCTTTTCAAAATACTTTATTATTAAACAAACAAAAGTTAATTTTCTTTGCTATAAAAGATTTTATTCTCCGTGTAAAAATAAAAATAACGTGCCATTTTGTACTTTATGGCGTGTTAAATTTGTTACATTGTTTTTAACTCAATAAGGTATTTTGATATATGTTTAAAATTAAACGATACTTTGTTTCATTCCGAATGATTAGAACAAAGTAATTTAAATTTTTCGTTTATATTGCAGTATTTCAATATATAATAAAGTCCGTCAATTATTTAAATAACGAAAAATATATATTATAAGTTGTAAGTCTACAAATATTTTGAATTGGCATTATAAATATATATATTTAATTTTTAATCGCGTTTAATCCTTAACATAGTCTATTTTTTAGAAACGGATTGAACTGTTAACATATAAATGTTACTGATTAATTTATTAATCTGTGCTTAATACTTTTAAAGGCCTAATATTCATTAAATAACCTTATAATTATGATTATATCGACCTTAATCATACACGAGGTTTCATAGGCGTAAGCTTAATAACTTAAAACTAAAAACTTGTTTACGGTGCAAAGTGCAGCCCTTGTAAAGTGCACACGGTGCATTCAGAGCACTCTTGGTATAAGGGCCTGAATTTGGGTCAGTGCAAGACTCTATCTATGAAATATATAACTCATTAAACCATATAATTTTGCCGTTGGAGTGATGAATATTTTATTTGAATCCTTTATTTAGTTCACGAGTTTAGTTACTTTATGTAATCTTACGTCATAGTTACAAATAATTAAATATTAAAAATTATTATTTTGTGACAGCAGTAATAAACTTGTAAATAAAACTATTCTTAAATCATGTCCATTCGTATATCGTTACGATTATCATTGTTTGAGATAATGTTTTTTTCCAAAAATTTGTTGCTAACATGGTTTGTGTTTAAAAAATTGCTATGAATATATTTTTGTTATATTCTTGTTACTTTAACTTAAGAAACACTTTTATATTAAAAAAAAAATCATTTCTAAGTCCAGAGGCTGAAAAGAAGCCCAATTTTGCTTCATAAAGACTCTGCAAAAACAAACTTTAGCGAACAAATAAATATATTTTTCTTTTGAATTCCACCGTTCTTTGACAAGAAGTGAACTAGCTTTTTAACAAAGTTGCTTTGACCACATGGGACTTAGTTTTATTATATGCGACAAAACCTCTCATTAATGAAGGCCTTACCTCGACTCCGCCGGATATAAATATCGTGTTTGTTCATAAGAACATAAGAATATTAAAGCTTAAAGTATGCTTACCTCCATAAGCTTTATTCTGAAACAAATAAGAACTATTCTCGTAACAATCTTCCTCCTCCATTGCGCATATTAAAATCGGAGATGGCATTTAAAACCAAATATAAAAAACATCTGCTCAACATGCAAAAGCAGTAAGCAGTTATTGTATCTTGTTATTATATTACTAATAAAATTATAAATATATGTTAGGTATATATCTTATTTTACAATTATAATTACAGTCTAAAAGTATAAATATAACAATATGAATTACTCACCTTACCCTATACTTGCGAACCCATTTATAAAGCGCTACTCACCTATTATTATTACTATAATTATTTTTGTTATTAATATTATTATTCTATTACAGTTAAGCAGTGTATTATTATTATTATTATGATCAATTAAGTTCGTTACACTGTGAAATTAAAGATGTCTTATATATTTAATTGTATTTTATTTTGTTTATTGTTGGTCATTTTATGTTTAACTGTCACTAGTGTTGGCTACGTCACGGCACGGCAGCCACTGAAAACCAGCGCTGGAGAAATATACTCCAGTAAATGCTGAGTGGTCAACCGTTTTGGATGTCACAGTCTATAGTTGATATTTTGTTAATTTTATTTTATTATTATTATTTTTTTTTTGTTTCCTCTATTACAATGTATTTTTATGTTTCATGTTGATTTATGTGATATCCAAATAAAGTTTTTTGATTTGATTTGATTTGATAATATTTCATTTCTATTATTATTTATGGCTATATAAATATAAATTATTTTTGTGCTATTTCATTTCTAGAATTCTTTTCAGTGTTGTTCCTATATTATAAGGAAATTGGTTTCGATAATTTGACTTAATAAATATTGTATTATGTAAAATTCGAACACGAAAGAGAAACGTATAGTATATTAAATAATTCCATAAATTGAACGGAACATAAATTATATGCTATTACTCTAGATATTTTTGTAGACATTTACTATACAAATAGATCTTGGTTCACTTTGTAAAGAAAATAGTTTCTAAAAGCTTTTAGATTTAAAGGACGAGGTCATTAATGGCTTTTGACTTAAATACATTCTTCTTGTTGGTGAAATTAAATCCTGGCTTTATGTGGTTGGGGTGAAAATTTAGGCTACATTCTGTGCATTCAGAAAAAACAGTCTCCGACGAATACATTCATTTATACTCTTTAAACCTTTGTGGTATTCAGATTTTAATGAAAATCTTTAATAGAAAGCACTTTGAAAGCCATTATGTGATTTGATAAATTTTTAAAAAGTTAAATAAAGTGAATAATAAACTGTCTACAAAACACTATACATAACAAAACATTAATACATACACATGTAGATATAAATAAGTGGTCTATACAATGACGATTCAGAAACAAAATCCACTAACATAATACCATGTAACGCATTTCTACAGCCTCGTGTAATCCTTGTTAGTCTAGTTATGTGTTTAGTTCTGCAATCCACTTAACGTCCAAAGCTGGAAAAAACGAACTTAGTTTTATATTATTTATTTTATACATTGATACACCTATACTACTCCTATTGTAATAGTTGTAACAAATACGTTATATAAGGAAAAAAAAAATTACTGTGATAATTATAATAGGAAAAGGGTTATAAATAAAAAATAATTAAATTGTCATCATTTTATTCCTTCTTATTGTTTGTTACTTAATACTTGTCATAAGATTCTTAGTAACGGTTAGATAAATGGTTTAAACAAAGTTACAATGATCGAACCATAGTACTCGAATATACACAAAATTTATCTTAATTAGATAACTTTTATTGATAATAAGTAAACAAATCAATTCACAGGTAACATTAAATTGTCAAATTTATAATACATTTTGACATTTATTTTACAAATAATATGCATTTTATAATTCACTCAGTTTCAATTATAAAATATTGAATTTAAATTCCAATTATATAAATAAGGATCAAATTTAAATAGTAATTAATCAATGTATGACTAAGGTACATACAGGAAATTTGACACGTAAAATTTAAGTTAGTAATTTTTACAATAATACAGTCTTTAGGTCCTAAACTATGTACAATGATGTCATTTAAAATGACAGTATGCTAGAGCAAGAACAGTTAGTTATTTAGTATTTGATTGTATTATAGCGATTAAAACATTACTGATCAAATGTACAGCGACATAAATTACTCACGTTTTGTTAAATCCATTTATAATGGAAATGGTCGTATTTACAGGACATTATGTATTCGAATGATGTCACTTGAATCACGATATACCTATAAACCTTAAAATGTTCATGTTATTTTGAGTTAATTATTACAGTTTATTTACACAGCAATTTCACATAGCGATATTTACAACCATGCAGTACAGTGAGTTTAGTGTCTATTTATATTTCACTATCACTTTATACATAATTGTAAATATCCTCCATTTCTCATACGTTCATTTCGGACATTGCTGCTTGGGGCACTCTGGATTTTTGTGAAAAATGCTGAGAAGGTGGCGAAGATGAAGGAACCGAACCATTTCCTGGCGTTTGGGATTGGCCTGTTTGAGCTTGTACGTCCGGCAAATTGCTACTGCTCATAAATGTCGCATTCTTCGGTAACGTCATACAATTTGATGAGTTACAAATTTGATTTTGATAACTAAATCCCACTTTTCTCGGTAATGTTGTACACTGGGTTCTATTTGTTGGACTTTGCTTCTGCGTCAAATTTGACATCTGTATGCCAGTATGACAAACGTTCGGGCAGTTTTGGTTCGTGAAATGATGGACTCGGTTTGTCATCGCGATAATTGCGTTCTTATCTTGATGGTCAATATCGACTATTGTACTGGAACTCTGTGAATGTCCAACAAAATAATGTGGATGTTTAGACGATACACTATCAAAGGTTGAGTTTTGATTTCTTTTTTGCTGTTGCAACGCTTTTACTTGTAATCTTGTTTTATCGCGTTGATAGTAAACTCCCGCAAAGATCAAAACATTCAGAATTAATAGAGAGCAACCAATCGCGATAGTGACACTCAAAGCAGTCGAATACGCGGTGTAACCAGCAACCTCTAAATTGGAAACGTCTTGCGGATGCGATATGTTGGTCTGACTTTGAGTGACAAGCGAGTCGGGTCGGGGCGACATGACACTGACGCATGTGGTTACGTAAGTTTCGATTGTGGAAGGTATATCTAAAGAGAGATTGGGTCGTCTATACATTTCAAGGGTAGGGTCGTAGTAGTTAGACCGACTGAGAGGATCGGGTCTAACTAATCCATCGTATAGCTCGGGATTATTGTGATTGCGGAAGAGGTTGTGTTTAATGACAACATCTTTCATTCCAGCGCGATGTATTTCAGGAATGAGTCGGAGCCAGACTGATAGTTGGTGCGCACGGTAGTGATTCTTCATTCGTGGTTTCATACCTGAAATAATTTTTGAATAAACTCTTGGAAATGTCGTGAATAAAATGGGTTAAAATATTGTATAAATTTTATTAATGTCGACCAAAAGGTAAAATGAAATAGTTTATATAATATTCTGAAACAATTACGGCTTTGTATTTAATTGGCAAGCGGACGCTAAAGTCAATAGTATTAATTAATGTCACCGTGTATTTGAATATTAAAGTCATAATTTAATTGAACTGACGTTATTTAGTGATTGCATTTCAACATTATCAATTTAAAACATTTATATTTATTAATATGTAATGATAATATATTAGCCATTCAAGTCATAAGAAATCATTATATTACAATTAATTAAATGTAATATGATAAAAAAATATGAATTTAATTAATATCTGTATGTTTAAAGAATTATTACCAATTTCTAAGTATTTTTGGTGTAAAGTGTCATACTCGTCCCAGAAGATGCTTTTAAATTTGTTTCTCTCTCTTGAAATTGGAAGCACGGCTTCCTGTCGTTGAGCTTCATTAGGATTCCTTAGAAATAAAAGTATTGTTTAATAATAAATCCTCTTAACTATCAGTATGTAAGATAACCTAAGGGTAAGGAATTAATAAAAGTTTTATTTACTTATATTAAATATTACAATTTATTGTAAACTTTATTTCCAACTCGATAAAAATAATTTTCCAGCCCACTGATCCTTGCAATCGACATAATTCGGGCTGTCCAAAACTTTTAAGATAAGACATTTCAATATTTAATAGCCTAAGAATTTCATTTATAATGAAAATTACTAAATATTAACTTTGTAAATATAATGATTTAATGATAATAATTATAAATATAAGTTTTATATTTGTCACATTACCTTACACAGTATTATTTGTATATTTTGCTGATAATAATAATAGTTAGACGTTTTTTAATAAAATAAAAGTTTACTATACAAATTATACATTAATAATAAGTTTAAAGATTATTCATACTGTTTCTTGCCGATTCTTTTTTGAATTAGAGTTTCACTTTTTATAAGTGCAATTGTCTAATGTAAATTATTAAAACTTTGACGTCACTCCGCCTTTGAAAATCTAAATATTAATATATATACATAAAACATACTGTGAAATATTTTTTTGTTATAGTAAATTTATTTGTTTATTTTTCTTTTAGTAAATCTATATAATTTCTTTTCTATTTAGAATATCAAAATTAAAATCGTAAACGGAAATAGTAATAACGAACAAAGACAGTTTAATGTTAATTTTCCTAAAGTATCTGGTATTAGCACCGTTGATACAAATGATATTGGCCTAACCGTTACCAACCTACACATTGAGGTCTGGGTACGCCGAAGATAAGGGTCATAATTTTGTATTAAATAATGATAATTTGCTTTTAGCGTCAAAATGTATGAAGTAAACAAGTTTACATACATGTATTGAGATTTAACAAAATCACATTATGATTTATTAATCATGTACAATATAGTGCAGAATATATTATCAATTTTAAATAATTATTATTAAATAAAAAGTAAGAATGGTATCTTTTGTCACAAATTAAAAAATATTGCAATAAGAAAGTTATTTAATAAACACGACGTCGATAAAAAATTGTTTTGTTACAAAGGCAACGAACCAAACAAACTTCAGTCGGGAGAATAATTTACCATTTCGTTACCATTGGGACGAAAAAGGAAGTCGTCTGTTAGCTTATATTTCATTGTTTTATTGTTATTGGATAGCTCTTTTAACAAAAGATTTTATTTCTGTAAACGAAAGCAAGACACGAAAACTAACAATGGAAAGAAATAATTTCCTTATATTAAATGTTGACCTATGATATGTCAACAATAAAAAAAATGATTCGTCTGATTTATATCCGTTACTTTTAGTTATTTTATTCCTACAAATTACTTTTTGCTTACCCAGTTCTGACGAAATTAGCGATGTATAATATAAAAGCTTCTGATAAAGCTACTTCCGATTTTGTGTAGTTTCTAGGAAAATGACCAAGACCTTCAACTAATGGGGCTCCAAACAAATATGGCAGCTCTTCACCGTGTACGGAACCCATCCTCTATAACCAATAAAAATACATTAGAAAAAAATAATATTGTGTTAACCAATCAAAATTTTAAGTACCTGTAGTTTTAGATAATTTTAGTTGTTATGCAGAGTTAAAGAGAGTATATAAAAACTATGAATAACGAAAGCATATAAAAATTAGCAAATATTCTAAACATTATTTGTTTTGTAAAATTAAACAATAGAATTCCTATTTGTATCATCGATCACCCTTTCGTATCTACAAACTCCTCAATCGATTTCAAAGCTGTTAAGTTCATTAAACTATTACAAACTAAAATGACGAATAAAATGCTTTCAATTTACATTTCGGTGAATAATGAAAATACATTTGCAAATGGAGAAAACAGGTCAAACCTTTTGCAGTTTTGCAAGGATTATAAATAATAAAATAGTTCTAGATGTGTTTTGGATTTTTATAGCTTTAGAGTACAGATTTATTATTTGTACCGAGTATTGATAGATTTAAATATTGGATGATCATTTTTCAGTATCACAGTTTTTTTATATTTTTAATTGTCTGGTTTGTTGACTATATATTCTATTATATAATTCTATTGATTCTGTCTGTGTAGTTGTTTTTTATTCTAATATTTGTGATAAACAATCATCTTATGATTCGAATTTCCCTATTATTTCATTTTCGTATGTCTGTCTATCTGTTTATCTGTCCGTCTAATCTGCCTATCTGTATATATTTTTATAACTCAAAAACTGTTTGAATAATCTTGAAAACAAAAAAAAATAACTAAGAAAATTCGATGGGGCAAATAGTTTATAAGATAGACTAGACCCTATTATATATAATATACCGGTAAACCCTCTATTTAATAAAAATAAAGAAACGAAATTATATAAACAAAACTTCTTAAAAGAAGAAAATCGAAAGCATTAACATATAGTATATCAAAAAATAATTTAACACTTACCTGTGGATAATCACCGTCCTTGGTTTGATAATCGAATACATAGAAGAAAGTATTTGGCCCAGTTCCGACGGAACTTTTGCTCACACTCAGAAAATCACCCGTTTGAACCAACGGAGCAACATATTGAGCATCGGATAGCGCTAGTACTGCGGCATCCCGGGTATTGATTGGATGCTGTCGATAAACATTTATTTTATTTTCAATTATTAAATACAATTATAATCAAGAGAAATAAAACTATAATAGAAAAATTCTTTAATTTTTTTTTTGCAGCCGTCAACTTATTTTTAAGTGTCAACAACGATTATATTGTATTTTATTTGATAGGGATAGAGAGATTAATGATCATATTATTATTTCATTAAATAATATTATGGTAGAGTTAATAATATTATAGTAATATAATATTATTGTTAGTAACATAGCCTACTTTTTTTCTTACATATTTTAATAATTGAATAGAGAAACTATATTTATATAATATATACTTAGGGTTAGTATGATAGTACCATGTCTCACTTTGATTAAACTCAGATTACTTGGAAGTCAACTCTTAGTCTCTTAGTCTTTTGAGATTACACAAAATTCTGAGCTTTGTGCGGTTGAAGATAATTTCTGAGATTATACTACAATTAAATAAATATTTAGTTGAAAGATTTTTTTCCCCATTTTTTCGAGTATAAACTGGCTAAGCTCAAAATCTAGATTGGTGCCAAATGACTTTTGTTTGCAGTTTCATCCGTTTCCAATATAAAATCTAATTCAAATGGAAATTGTATCAATCCAACCATATCTAGATTTTCGATAACCGTTGTCACTATATTCGACTTTTGTTTTAGAAAAACTTTATACTTTTTGCTTTAGTTTTACGATAATAATTTTTTTTTTATTTATTTAATCTTTTCATTCGTTCATCCAATTCATTTAATAAATATAAATATATTTATATCTAAATATAAATTGTTCATTACTAATATTATAGTAAAAATTTATAAGTTATAATATTTTGGCACAGAAATAAAAATGAGATCGAATAACCAAACTTAACCAAAAACAGGTAAATCACCTATATGTAGTATAGTAATACTTGTCTATAAAATCATCGCCATTCAGTTGTATCTCATCATAACTTAAATATCGAAACCATCTTTGGCATGTTTAACAATGTCCAAATATGCAGGTTAGACAAATATAAAAATAACCTATATACCACAATACACTTTTTGATTAAATCTGAGATATTATAATTCTAATTTAAAAAGTTTGGTAATCTATATTCGTTTATTTTCCTATCACGTATATTAGTAGGAAAGCTGACCGAAATACTGATCAAAAGAATAATGCGACGGAAACGAGATTGCCAATCTTTGGTCTAACTAAATTTATTGTATTTGTAATAAGAAAATATATAAAAGAGAAATCTTACCTGAACCGTTCTCTCCCAATCAGTGTACTCATTGACAATAGTAAAGAAAATTTCGCTCAAATGATATGTGTAGGCATTTCTTACGTAAGTTCTGTAATAAATGCGAACCTTAGCAAAATAAGGAATGTTATCGACTAATATATATTATGGAAATAAACTACGAATAACAAAAATATTTTTCTCAGTGCTTACTTTTTAATCTTTGCCATATTATTTCATTTAAAAAATGTGAATTAATTTCTTTAATTTAACTTTTTGGTTCAGAATTTTGCTCGATAAAAGAGAGAAGAAAATAGATAACGATTAAAATCTTTCAATCGGATAAATACCCATTTGTCGTATAAACATACTTACCTTATTATTCTGTCCCGTCTCTCTCCTTCAAAGCCGTTTTGTATGTCTTGTGCCGAAAATTTCCACAAAGCTTCGCTCGTTACCACCCCGAATAGCAGATCATATTTATTTTGCCCACCTCTTATCCCGAAAATCCTATCTCCACTTCTTTTGTCCACTTTGATATTGTTGACTCCCGAAACACTAGTGAATCCTTGTAAATCATTGGGTATAAAGAATGTTAATAATTCTTTGGCGTAATCAGTTTTAACAACAACTCCATCAACGGATGGTCCAAACGCAGTGAGGTAGCTCGGTGTACTAATTTCGGCAAACATGAGTTCTTGTAGAGGCACTTCTCTAAGGCAGTCTACGATCAATTCGTGATCCTTTACTATATCTTCGGGAAGTGTACAATTTGATTGCTTGGCAAGTTGGACGGAATAACTTACAGGGTCTTCTACAAGAGCCCAGGAACTCAATGCTGAGCCTGATAATAGAATTGCCCGATGAAAAAGACCTAAAAAGTTATTTTATAATTTCATAATTTTATTTTAAAGATAACTTATTATAGTATGAACCAATTTTAAGAAAATTATGTATTTAAGATAAAAGTGTACACATTGAATTAGCTTTAAGCGAAACGGGATTTTTGTAACCAAAAAAAATATCCACAATTTTATAATATATAATTATAAGTGAAGCATAAAGTTGTATACATACCCTGCATTACAGTTGGTGATATCATAAGGAAATTTATACAAGCAGCACCTGAGCCATGCCCTAGCATGGTAACGTTGCCAGGATCACCTCCGAATAGCGCTATATTTTGTTGCACCCAATGCAATGCTGCTATTTGATCCATAAGTCCATAGTTTGCCACTCTCGCTTTCAAATGTGGGATCGGATTTGCATTTAAAAACCCTGACAAAAAATGTAGTAGATTGTGATCAGTGTGGCAAAGTAACGATGTACTGGTATATTATAACTGAGAAAATATAGACAAAAGTGGTACTTCCTGTCATATTCGTCTTTTCATATATGCTATCATCTATTGTTTTTGTTGAAAGAAAAAAATACCTTTACAAACATCTTATATATAGTTAATTGAATCTTAATAATAAAGAGTACTTGTTTTATTTTTCTTGAGCTTCAATCTAATTATGCATAGCTCTTGTGCGATAGCTTCGTCACGTTTCACTCTGCTTAATTAAACATTTCTTGTAACGCTTTCAATGTCAACTGACATTTAGTGATGTTCATAGAATGCACTACCTTATAACTTTGCTTTAAGGTTTTTTTTACCTAACAGTTGATATCGTTATAAATTTTAATGAATTCATTTTCACCGTACTTTCAAGTACGTGTGCATTTAGGGTGTTATATCCTCCGAGAGCTGAATGACCTGATTATAATATTTAAATTTGAAGCTTAAAGTAATGAGTTATATTCATGTTAATTGCAGATTTATATAGATCCTTATAGAAACTAACATGTTAAGCAATTTGATGAAATAGTTGCACGTTTGTTTAGGAGATCAAATCGTATATTTTTAAATATCTATTTATCCCAATAAAACAAAACAACCCGAGGTTTTATTATATATTTTTTATTGATATTTAATGCTTTGAACGATAAAACAAGACTCCAAGTAAAACATACCTAATATGCCAAGACGGTAGTTAATAGTGATGACCACGAGCCCCGCATAGCTAGCGAGCACGGCGCCATCGTAGACATTCCCGGAGTTCCACTCAAATGACTCTCCGTGAATGAATATCACCACCGGGTATTTAGCTTGAAGTGTTGGACCAACTGTGGAACAGATAGATTTTAATTTTATTATTCTAATTTGTGTTTTGATTTCAATGTCAATTTAAAAGCCAAAATAACTAATATGACGTTTTTAAAACCCCCAATAATATATCGAATCTACAACTCTGGTTAACAAAAGTATAGGTTTATTTTATTAAAACAAGATGGTGATTCTTATAGACATTAAAGTAATACAAAACACGTAAAATCATTCTTTTTGTATAGGACCATATCAAACAAGTTTTTATTAAAATCTGCACTAAAGAAATTGATATAAATCTTTTTCGATAAGTTATCTGTGCTCAATTGAAAACTGTCGGTGCAAACTATAAAATAGCATCCATCCGATAAAGTATCACGCGTTTAAATCTAAAGCGACCCAGATAAAAGCTAGTGTCTTAGAATCGTCTTCGAACCTACCTTTGTTTATTATTGTTTCGCATGACAAGATTTCAAGCATTCGTGATAAATTTCTCTATTGGAGGCGTTCCAAGAAAAATGAAATATATTTTCTTATTGAATACGAATACCTTCATATTTTTTAATATTGACACGATATATTGAGTTAACCTATTGTTTTACTGATTGAATTATTATGGTAATAAACACTGCATATTGTTATATAATTTAAAAATTTTATCAGTTACATAAAACAAAAGTCAACAATATTTTCCAATAAATGGTACTAAATCAAGCAGAATAATGCCTTAAAATAAAATATATATGTAGCTGTTTTTTTCCAACTGTCTGATATGAGTTCGTCAATAAAATGTTCATTACCAATTCTGAATAAATAAAAAATATATAAATTCAATACGGTAGAAATGTATGTAAAAAAACATTTGTGTTTTTCACAAAAACTTCACCGATATATTTTATTAAAATTCAACAACGACATGTTTAATTTGATTCTGTAAAAATTTTAAAGCCTAGTAATTTTGGGTTTTATTTCTTTACTGCCTATATCCATCTATAAGATATTGAACATATGATCCCAATTTTTGTAGTATCCACAATAAAGATTGTTATATTTAAGATAGTATAAAAATATTCCCACATTAAAAATAATTTTAGATTAATATTTTCATAAAATTTATTGAAATGTTTATTACTATAAAATATATAGGTATATTTTAGGTGAATTTAACACTTATTTTATTAATGCTATGTGCGTATTATTAACCTCAGATGGTTAATTTTCGGTCATAACATTGTAGTCTTAAATTCTGGAACGCTGTCTTTTTTTTAAATAAAAGAAGCCTAAGTTTACAAGGAGTAACTTACTATTAGATATCGTTTATAAAAATTTTAAAATCGGTCCAGCCGTTTCCGAGACTAACCGTAAATAACACAGAAAAAAAAAGAAAAAAAAAAAGAATGAAGTACCGTATATATCTTCATATGGATTTAGGGAAAGGCTGTTAATTTGGAATTACAAACACACACTTCAATTCTTCAATTTTATTCATAATTTTTTATAATGTATAACTTTCTCTATGATACGTTTCTAAAAAAACGGTGTTATACTAACGTTGTTTGGTTCTATTCCTAGCACAACTTAAATGGAACTCCAGTTTGCTAATATTTTCTACAGTTTTATTTATTTAAGAATTTGTCTGTACAAGTATAAAAATATTACTTATTACTTTTACAATTATAGGAAGCAAACATGATATTTCCTAAACCATTCAACTTCGAATAACAAATTAATTAAAATAGTATAATGAAAGAATTCCAGTCTGGTACTAAATTTTAATGTCAATAGACTATCGGAGACCGCTTTTGTGATCGAGATGAACAGTTTTAATCACAGTTTACAATGGTAGATATTTGGTACAATAGTTTAGATCTTTTCTATGGCACAAAGAATTTCAGAACGTCCACTTTTCAGGTAAATGATTACTATTTTAAAGTTAGATGTTTTACGACGTTTTTGTCCGCCTTTGTACAAAATCTTCTATTACGTTATAATCATCTAAAAACTTCAAAATAATGAATCGAACGATATTTCAAGTCATTATTCGAAAATAATCATCTAAAAGCAGTCGCTTATTGTAACCATACAATGGCTTATAATATTTCATTCATGTTTTTAATTTTATTAGTAGTGTTCTCAGTATTGAAATGTTCGTAATCTAAAACTTTTAAAAACTATTTCTGTTATACTTATATATATTTTATTTAAAGCCATCTTATAGTTAAGAATGAGATGCCATTTTTAAATATGATTTTTATACGAAAGCTTCTCTCTTATATTTTAAAATTTTGTATATTTTGTATAATCTTTAACCAGGTCATGACCTAATTCACAAGCATGCAATTCCATACGTAAAATATATTTTCTTGTAATCGCAGCGTGAACTAACATTACTGAATAACAAAAATGTATTATAAAAATTTTTGGTGAAAATTTAAAACTCATTCTTTACTTATTAAAAGTATTTCAAATTGTTATTCTTAAAAAAGATACATATCTTTCAAATACTTCTACAATACACAAACACAAAGTAAGTACTCTAAAAACGAAAAACTGAGTAAAAATATACATACAATAATATATAATAGTAATCCCTCTTCCGTAATTGGTTGGCTACAAAGCACTCCATACACAACGAAATATGGGTCGCGTTGATGTGACGGTTTATATTTGTATGCAGATGAGTCTAGCTTTAGACGTAGTTTACGTTTCCTCTCACATATCACTGTATTAAATTCCACCGACTGACTGGAACTGGTTTTGACGTAATTATGTTATGTATTTGCTTAATGATGGTAGTGATAGTGAAGTGTAATATAGGATTATAGTTTTGTATTAACCATTAATATTCCTTTTTAAGTTAAAAAGACAATCACAAGATTATATATATTATAATAGTATTCGTGGTTTATTGTTTTTAGTATTTTGTGTCCATAGAAATCAATTGGTTTTTTTAATATAAAACGGCGACATGTATATATTGAATGATTTTTATTCGATATTTAATTACCAACACGTCGCTTACAATTTATATGTATATTTTAAAATACGCCAGTTAACAAAAATATCATAATAAAAGAATATAATAAAAAATAAACATATTAAGATATTATAACTTCAACGCAAGCAAATAAATTACAAATAATTTAAAGTTTATTTTTATTGGTATGAATAATATTATTATTCCATAATAAAAATAATATTGTAATGCTCTAAAATGTCTTGAATCCATTAAATTTCCTAAATGGACATATCTTTAAATATTTTAACTCTAATTAACCTTACAGGCAATAAAATTAGCTTTAGTTTACCAATATTTGATGCCATTTTCTGTGAATTGACTTGACTATAAATTAGTTATAAACGTAAACATTCAAATAAATACTATAAAAATAAAAATATATGATACCTTACTTAATCAAATCTTTTTCAGAGGTTTTATGATATATAAAGAGATTCATGGGTACTTGGTAAACCTGATCCGTTAAAAATGTTATTTTCAAAGCAGGCAAATGTAAGAATAAAAATGTAGCACTCTATTGTTTCTTTAGTAGAAGAACTTAAATTTAACTCGAAAGAAAAGGACAAAATATAATAATAACGATGTAGTAAAATATAATATAATAATAATTTTGGATTAACAATTCCTTGGGCCCTTGTTTTATTTAGGGAATTCTTGTGATTTCGGTTAATTGGAATTCCCAACTAATTAAGATTTCTGTCATTTGAAATTGAAATTTGCCTCAATATTGACCGAAGTTTAGTAAATTTAAATATTTAATAATAATAATGTTGTAGAAATAGTAATTTTATTACTATTTATGATTAACCAAAGGTTTTAAACTTACCATAAAGTATAGTCATATATTAGAATCAAACCTTTTATTTAGTAAACCTTAATAAACCAAAATAGTATTTTTTCTATAATACTCAGATATTTTTCTATTTACACCTATTTTCCTTAGAGCGTAGCAGCGTTAAAATCTTAACCATTTCAACTTTATCTAAGTTGCGTTTCACAAATAAAGTCAACGATGCGAATATTTTCTATTTCCATGATAACGTTGTGTCCTGTTTGTGGGTATTGGATGAAATTGTGCGTATTTGCGATACCTAGTAGGTTATGTTAAAGTTCGTAGAGCGCAATATGTGAAAATATTAAACGCCTACTATACTACTACCACCATACGTGCTGTAATGTGCGGAGTATATATATACTAAGTATATTACTTAGTCTTGCAATAATTGTTATTACAGAGAACATTTTTTTTAATTGTACGTTATTAATATTACAATATGTTAGTACTAATTAATATAAAATATAAATAATATAAATTGACAACCATTAAAATATGTAAAGCTTATTCATGTGGAGTCATTGGCTGCATTACAGTCCTTTAAAGCAAAAAATTTTTCACTGACAATAGTATAAAAATGACAGAATCCAAATTCAGAATTTATTTTTTGTTTATTTTTAATTGTAACAGTATTTACGGAAAGACTAAGTAAGGTTTGAATTAAGATTAGTTTTGTATGAAGTTAATCTCCGTGTATGTATTTCATTGCTATGTTGAAATTTCTGTTTCTGGTAGTTACAAATTTCAAACTTAATAAATAATAATTTTGTTAATTGTTGAAATTAATTATAAAATATTTAAGCCTTTTTCGAATAATTGAAAAAAGTAGACAAGTAACTAATTTAAGGAAATATTTTGCTCACGGTTCATGTTTTTTTTATATTTTAATAGAATAAGGCCTGACTGAGATATAAGGACACAGTCCAGGCCGTAATGTTACTGAAATAAGCAATCTAGAAACTTTATCTACTTCTTTAAAAATACGTTTTTCCTTTTTCCATGATTAAAACATACTAAATTATAACATATTACATTCCATGGTTATAACATAGTAAAAGAAAACATATTTTTGTAAAGATATGAATTTATGCTATTATTGTTTATTAAATATACATTATAAATAAAATAATAATTTATTACGTAGTTAAGACCGACCTGAAAAAAACATGAAGTATGTTGTAAGAATCAAAATTCGTAAACGTAGTTTTCCTTACCTTGAACTGGTGTATAAATATTCATATAAAGACAGTCTTCACTTTGATTTTTTAGTCTTGGTAGCAATCGTCTCAAATATTCGAGCCTTCCTTTCGGCATCTTCTCCAGAGTGATCGTTTCGTTGCTGATGTCTGGTAACCGTTGCGGACATGCTGGTCCCATTTGATCAACTGTCTTTACTTCGTCCCATGGTGCTGGGGCTCGTGTTGGTGCAAACCTTTGATGTATGTATAAATATATATAATTAAAAATATAATTAAAATAATAACTAATTACACCGAAAAATAAAAGTTCTCGTCAGGAAATTTGTAGATGAGGTATCAATAAATATTTAAATAAATTTATTTATTAAGAACACCTTAGCTTTTAGGATATTTCATAAATATTTAGACTTTTTATTAAATTGTCAAAATAATCCTAACGTTAATTTATTATAAGATATTAATAGGTACATTTAAGCGTCTAATCCCGCCGCTGGTTAAGGCCTGAGTAAAAAATATTAAAAATTCTATAGGTATTATACGTTGTAACATTAACATTTATTGAAATAGTAATTCCAATTTAAGAACATGGGTATTTCCTCAAAGTATTAACTATCTGGTGAGGATGAAAACATATTGAAAACGATGTTACGATATGATAATATTATCATCATAAGTAATAGCTTGCACAAATTTGGGTTAGATTTGATTCGATTTTCCCTTTCAATTGATAAACTCATCCTGTCTGAGATTTGAAGTAGGGGAGTAATATATGGAGTACGATTTGTGACGACTGTAAATAAGTCAATTTTTATATTTTAATACGCGAGTAAACCATCTACAACTAATATCGACCGTCTGAAACAGAAATATTAGTAAGACAGCGACTTTGTTCAACACGATTTTAGGTTAAAGCCGCTCTTAGCTCAAAAATATCTAATAGCTATGATTGAAAAGTAACCTCAACCTATTATGTTACGACAATCAACAAATTTCCTTTATATCCTATATATATGTTAAGATGAGTTTCTACAGAATAGTATATGTCTATTACTATATATGAAACAGATGAAAATAGATCAACATTTCTCTACCTCTTTTTTAAAGCATCCATATTCTAAAGTTTTACGTACTTTATACTTAATAAATAATAAAATAAAATTAAAAAATATCTTACCTATTAGATCCAGTAGGTGGCGTAGCATACGGGACACCCAAATACGCTTCCACTGGTTTTAAATACTTATGTTGATCCATAGGAAGTATAACACCTTGCAGCTTTCCGTATCTAGTACCTATAATTCTAGTTCGTAGCATAGAATTTCTACCACCGCTAAAACTGTTTCCACTTGAGTTCACACTTAAAAGTAACACCAATAGTACCGCTAAGGTAAATCGCTCTTGGGAATCTAATTTGCATTTTCTCTTCAATGCATTTGTTTTCCCCGTTTTTGTTACTTTGCTACTTATAACTATTTTCAAACAGTACTGCTTTATTGAGTTGCAAATATGTAATGGCAGCTTGTGGATGGCCATCGTCTTCATATATCACCTTTGCAAACACATTTCCTTATTCTCCTTAATTTGTTTTATTTACAACATTCATTGTAAAAGGAATTTTATTACACTATTATGAGTATTCATTACCAGTAGTATATTGTTGTTTAAGGTGACTATTTTTGTACCTGAAACAAAAGAGTAAATTTTATGAAATTAACAATAAAAATCTAGTATTAAGTAAGTTAAAGTTAAAAGGAAAGTGAATCTACTTTCAACTTTGCTTATAACATATATTAAAACATATTTATGTTATACAGTTTAATTTAAGTACTAGCTGTGCCCACAACTTTGTTAGAAAATGTTTTTTTGAATAAAAGTAGCTTCAGTTATTCATAATATCGGCTATCCGCTAAAAAAATCCTGTTAAAATTGGTTCAGCCGTTCAGAGATTAGCTGAAATAAACCGACAAAGAGACAGACAGAATAAAAATAAAAAAAATGTTTTTCTTTTGTATGTTATGTACATACAAAAGAAAAACATTTACTTTCATATGCATTTAGTGAAAAGCTCTTAATTACAAATAGACACTTAAATTTTATTTATATGTACAGATATTAAAAACATTATTTACAATACACAGCAACATTTTTACTTTGTTATCGTATTTAATAACATAAGAAATAATAAATAAGGCTTTAATATTTTTTTACAAAATAATCTTTTGTATCAAAACATATATTAAAATTTTGTAGGACCCTTGAATTAATACTTGTAATATCCTGATTAAACCATCTTTATCTTTACCATTGTTACGTCGTGGAAATAAATAATGATTAGGACATGATAAAAGATTTTAGAATTTATAATCGCATTGTTTGTACTTGCTTAAAAATTTTAAACAGGAAGGTAAACCGGATCTACCGTTCAGTCCGTGGTCGTTATTGTAAATTTATTATTGTAAAAATGAAAACCTTTTTCGAGGTAACTCGGTTCTTAATGTTAATGAACATGTGAAATATCCGTTTTCGTTATAACTTATTTATAGTGTTATAAATGACTTTATTATTTGTGTGGCACTAAAAAAATATTTAAAATGGTGTGTTTGACGACAAGTTTAAGACATCTTAAATTATCCAACCATAATTTTGATTTGATTGATTTACTAATAGTTAACAAAAAATATACTGTAACAGTAAAGAGAACTCATTCAATTAAACCCAGGGCATCAGCAAAAAGGTTGGGCTTTTTGAGTATAAATACTTGAAGCCTTTGTTTCGAACGTAATTTAAAATGGAGGGTGACGTCAAAATGAAATTTATTTTGAATTACTCAATTAAGATAATGTAGAATTGAAAACATTTATAACGAATAACAGTGATGTGCAAATAAATGTTCATAATTGTTCACGGAACATCGCTTTACAATTAAATTATGATTTTTTTGTTTCTTGAAATTGATAATATATTGAGACGTCTTCTTACATCGTCTATCATAATCGGTTTACGGAGCAAAAAATATAATCAAAATATCAAACTGATATAATATACTTTAATAATTATATTGTAGATTACATTAATTCATCGAGTGGCATATAAATTCCATTTTTATCAAAAGTACTATTTAGATTTGATATCCATGTTTATGAAAGGCAATTTTTGACTCGATTTTGTGGTAATAATGAATGGATAATGCTCCGTAGTTTTTTTTTGACTTAATTTCATCAGTATTGTTTTCTCCCCCACGTAAGATATTTTAAATTTAATAAACGAAATTGTATGATGGGTATAAAACATAGTACAAACTACTCAGTTCCAGTCCATTATCGAAACACAATTCAAACTAAAAGATGGGTGACATCGTTTATTTAACGACGAGGAAAATGGAGGTAAAGTTGACTCGAATACCCGAAATCCAATCCCCGAATGTCTGAAATATGACAAATAGCTCATTTCATATTCCTTACGAGGGTCCCGATAAATCAATATCATCTATTAATGTAGAATCGACTTTGGTAAGGAAGTCTAATGCATTGAAATTTAAATAAAAGTTTTTCGGCTTTGCGTCTTTCTTGTTCATGAAGTTAAAATTACATTTTCTTAAATTACAGTTATAACTTTTATCAATAATATTAAAAGGTGTATAGGTTATATTAGGTTACGATTTTTTGTTTGTTTCCCTCGACTATCATAAGATCTACGTATATGCTGATGATGTTAAATTTACTGCATTATAACGACATAGTAGCATATAGTAGTGTCAAATAACCTCAATTAAATATACATCATCTTGTCATTCCAACGTTTAGCTTTGATATATTACAGAGTTTGAAAGATGAGAAATAAATAGAAGTCAGTTTCGGGAGGATGATTGAAAATCAATTACCACATTTCAGAAGCAATGTATCTTAATCAAATGTCAGTTTAAATCCCGTTTACTGATCCCTTGATTTATTTGTCTTCGATAATTAGCTTTGGCAAATTATAGTTTGATAAGTGCTTGTATTACAGTTTGTTGTTTTTACAATTACTTAATTGTAAATTACTGGCATGAATTAATTTTATTGACCTTGAACAAAGCCACATCATACGGGTAGATGACTTAAAAATAATAATATTGGTAAATATTAATTCTCATTGTTATCGTTTATATTAATGGTATCAAATATTCAGGATTAGCTCAAAATTCCAAAACACATTTTCAACCTACTCTATGTATCCATGTGGCAATTGTCTACGGCCGTGACCATTGCAGATATTTGTGGGAACAGAATACGTAGCAAGTGTTACTAGCAGTATCGTATTATTATCAAGTATAATCTAAAAGCAAAAACATTACGCTCTTGAAAAACGACTAATATTACTATAGTGAATATAGGAATACACTTCCTTCTAATATCTTTCATAAATCACAAAAGTGGCTTTAATCTAGCCTACAAATCTTATACCCCGTACGATAACATAGATAAAGATTGTACTATCAAGATAAGTTAAAACATTTTTAAAACCTTTATAGGACATCGTAGTTGGGGCAAAAAGGTAATGTTCTGAAAGTTTAAAACTTTATTTTTGGTAACTTTTATTTTATTTATATTACTTATGGAATTTAATATCTTGAGAGCGAACGAAAATATAGACAAATATAAATAAAAATGTAATAAGAAAAATACACGTTGCTAGGTACAGAATTACTAGGTACAGACTACTTGTATCACAAACTAACAACAACCACTACTACCCCTAGAGCTAAAACATTTTTACAAGTGAAAAGAAGGAAGAAAAATGAAAATATGATGACGCCTAACAACGATCAATAGAATCAGACATGAGTATATAAAAGGAAGTCTTAGAGTTACACCAGTGTCGAAAAGTTTAGGAAGAAGAGGATTTTTTACTTATTAAATATTTATTCAGCTTCATTAAGTTATTTCAAGTTAAAAGTTTTATTGTTATTTGATTGGAAGCGGTACAACATCTGAACAAGTCTATCGTTTTTGTTTAGTATCAGCAAAGTTACTAAAAATTTGTACAAAGAGAACAATAACTATGCGAATGTAAGGTTTTTATGGAGACGCTAGTTTTATCTGAGTCCATTTTTGTTTTGACGTCTAAATAGTAACTTTGTCGGTCCTTTCATCATATGACCAACTTTTCTATGAATAATGTTTGTTCTCTCTTGATTGTAGAATATTTACAAGAACTTATACATAGTCGTTTATTTTTTTATGTTTTAAACATCTGTTGTTAAAATATGAATTAGATATAACATATTTGCGTGTCACTATTGAAAATTAGGACATGTTTCGTTATATATAGTTTGTCAGTGATATATAATTATCAAGTGTATTTTATTGTACATAATATTACTTTATTCAATCTAATGATCTAATGACATGTACCAAAAATTGGATATATTATAAATTAAGTATGTTTGTACCAAATCTGTTGTTAAGAATATAACTGAAATATAAGTTGATTTAAAGTAGGACCAATATCATATATCTTTAATAAGTTTCTAACATTAAAGATATTGTTCAAAATGAGAGCATCATTTGTGAGAATTCATATTTTTCTGTCTTTGTGAAAAAACACAAGCTAATTAGGAACAATTCAACCTACTAATTACATTCAGAGTATAACAGTATATATTACATCTATATATTGTTGATATTATAAATTATATTATAATATTACGTCTATACAAAGTAATAACAAATGATCTTCTTGTAATTTAATGTTTGAAATCTATTTAAAAGGGAAACGCCAACAGAGCTAGAATTGAAGAACACGATCACATAATTATTTTTGAAGTATTATATTTACTTAATGATTGAGTTTTTAGCTAAAAACTATAAGATCGTTTAGAAGACTTGTATAAGTAACTTATGAAAGTTTTAGTAGTAAGCTTCAAAGTAGGCGCGAGGGCTAGATGACTCGTCACATCTTGAAACCCAACGTATTTTTTTTTTTTTTCATAAAACAAACCCGGAAAATCGTATACTAGAGCTACTATATTTGTTCTTAAAGATTTTTATAATTATTTTTAATATAATCAATGAAATAAGAAGTTAAAACTATAATTATATCATTGCACGGGGGTTTGAAGTGAGGTTTATCTTACAGGTTATAGTAATTAGATGAATAATAATAATAACAATGGGATTTGTATATGTAATAAGCAATAACTCCTACCCTTATAATTAATACCGTCGTAATAATTGAACTGAGAGTATATATACATTATATATACTTATTAACACTTATAATGTACTAGTAGACATTTTCTTATTTCTATATTAATATTTTTACTAAAAGTTATATTTCTTATCATAATTAAAAGTCTTTTACTGAATATTAAATATTCTCGATTCAATTTCCTTTTGTTGAGCCGCCATTTTGCACTCCATCTGCCGTAAAATTCTCGTTCAGTAACAAGTGACTCAGTCTTACTTCATAATATATTATTATCATTAGAAAATACTGAACAATTTAATAAATATTGCTTAAGCTATTCATTGCAATCAAAATAAGCAATTGTTTTCCAATAACAAACAATTATTTTACCATATACTACAATTGATTATATTGATTGAATAATAAATATCCTATCTTCTGAAAGTAATTTCTTATAATTCACAAGAGGTTGTTAGTCTCATTAACTTTTTCCGATTGTTGAGCACAATTTATATTTGAAGTGGCAATTTGTTTTAATTCATTATTCGTTTAGAAATTAAAATCATTTTATTGTACTAAAGTTTGTAATTGTATTTTTCTTAACTTTTTTTTATTCATTTTTATTATACTTCTGAAATTCAATATATTTTTAAATAACACTTATTTTATTTTGTTAATTAATATTATTACCGAATAGCTTTTGCTCAAGGCTCCGTCCAAGTCCAAATAGTTAGTGTTCATATCTGGAACATCAAAAGACGGTTAAGGTTTTCTGATTTCCTTTTCTAGCATTCTATTAATAGACATTTAAGACCAGCAACAAGTGACAAAGTATGAAATCAACGCTATTTCTTTCGTCATGGCTAACATATATACTATTTACCGACTTATTTCTAAATGGCTGAGTTAGACTAAGATAGTTTAGCTTCCTAGTGATTTCAGAATTATGACAAGCTAGTGTAATAATAATTAAAATTTTTTTCAATAAAAAATGAACAAACAAATCTTTCCTCTATAATATATAAGTAAATAATGACAGTAGCATCTTATCCAAAAATACTCAGTAATTACATATATATCTGCCTACTGCTAACTCAGAAACAGTTACAGCTGGTTACAAATATAAATTGGATGAATATATTTTAAAAGAAATAATATTCTCTTATATCAATTATGAAGCAACAGCGATTACATTAAAAAGCTTTGAAAACAAAAACTCGATTTTAATCTCGTAATAAAAACCATGAAAACAAAAAGCAGTCCGACTACATTACATTTCATAGCAACTGTCTAGTTTAATCGCGGACAGTAAACTCAGCAATAACAAGAGATCTTAGTTAATATCTGCAGAAAAAATCTCCCCAGTGTCCGCAGTACTGAATCGGGTCAAGACACATCGCCAGGGTTGCCAACAATAAAAATAGGACAGTGCTAAATCTTGGCTTATTACTACAAGAATAGTGTTAAATTAATTATGACATTTCAAGTTATAAATAAAAAACTAAAATAAATTTACGTTTTGCGCTAGATATATACAAAGCAAAAAATATTCCTTTGGCAAAAGTAAATGAAAAATATAAACGATAGTGGTTTTCAGTATTGCATTTGGGTTTTGTTTCAAAGTTACTTCTGCCAACGCTGTAACTTGTATGGGTTCTACTAGTATTTAAAATAAATGAATGCTATGTTTTTTTGTATACAGAACACATACAATTTTGTATAAAAAAAAATTAAAAAAGTTTAAATCACAAAAATTTGGCTCAGTGTTCAACAAAAAAACAACAATTGCGCTGCAATGGCTAGTCACATGATAAAATATTTAGCTAATAAATATCCCATATCGACAATCGTGCCAACCCTGTTTCCAACGCACTTTTATTGCTTCGACCCCATTTTAAGTCTAAGCGGTTTTAACGTTATATTTTATAATGTTTTTTTTCGGTTTTGAAATATTGTGACAGGCTTCTCATATTTGGGATGTCAGTTACAGGCCGCGACCCTGTTTTTATTACTTCCCTTAATTATTTCTCCTTTTAATTACCTTGTTTAAAATGATGCTGGAATACAGACAATGAATTAATTACATTTTATTAACTTTTAATTTAAATATTTCGATTATTTTATATAAAACAAGTTCATGAGAATTATCATTATTGCTTTTTAGTCACGATAAAGTGTGAAAATTAACACATAATACTTATTTTTAACGTTATCATACATATTTCTAGACAAACAACGCTCATATTACCAAGAGATTCCATTAACCGAACAAAGAACATCTTCAATAATAAACTTGGAAAAGCATTTTTAATTATCCTTATAACAGAAGTAAGTAACACTTAGCATGTATTGTTCTCTCGACGTTTATGAAAACCATTATATTTTACTTGTAGGCACTATACTTTATCTTCTATTGATTAAATGATGTAATTTATTAATAAGGAGTTTCCAAAAAGGTGTACATACCTAAGTTAAAGATATTTTATCTTAATAAAAATATATTCGTATTCGCCGACTAATTAAACTTAAGTCACTGAAGTAAGAGTAAGTGCTACTAAAATCTGATGTTTCACAATTGTGTAATTGAAATAAAAAATACTTAGATTTTATTGAAACTTGAAATATTCCCTTAATAGGATTACCAAAATATCATACCAAAAATCGTTATAATATTTAACAAAGTTTTGATAAGTTACGAAGCCGTGGAGAAACCTTGAAAATTATATACCACTACACAACATCTAAGTACTTTTGTTTAAGTATTTAAAGTACATCATTTATATTTCTAACTATATAGAATATATAAATTCGATCCACACATTAGAAATTTATGCCTATAACTTCAACTGTTTAATATTCCTTTATTCACTCAGGTCTGTGAGGGTCGTAAAAACTTTTATAAGATTCAACCAGTTCCTCGATTTTATCTGAGTAGTAAAACGCAAAGGCCTAAGTAGATCCATAAATTATCAGTTAGATATTACCAAATGTCTTCGACTTTCGGCTTTTTCATCATATTGAATTTTGTGGTCAAAGAATGGCTTTGGATGTTATATTTAGAGATTAAGTTTTATAATTATAATTTGTATTATTAAAAATTATGTTTTAAAATGTATTTATTTATTTGCCATTTAAATTAATTTATTCCTAAATCGCATAAATTAATTATAAAAGATGGATTAAAATTGGAAAATTGTAGGAGCCCGGGTATTAAGGGTTTCGTAAATTTAAACACATAGCCCATTGGAGTATACTTTTTATTAGCCACTGGCCATTTCATCTATTATGAACAACCTGGGGATACTAATAATATTGAATTATTTTTCCTTTCTTCCCTTCCTTAAATATTATATTTATATGTGTGAAATACTTTAAAAATTATTATCAATATTAAAATTTATATATTATAATCCACTATTGTTATAAAATTACAATTAAAGTTAAACTTTATGTTATAATTTATTTTTTTATATTATTATAAGCTGTATCATATAACCCAATATTTCTGAATATATAATAAAAATTTGTAGAATGTTTGTAAATAAATAACTTTCAAAACAATTTAGATATTCATGGTATCTTTCAACAAGAGACAACTTTCCCTCGTCGTTTTATTTGGCAATCCCTTTTCGATAACTGTCGACAATAAAATTTTGGAAGTTTTGAAACATATTTACATAGAATACAATCTTTGTTCTTTAATCAATTGTTTTGCGCCCGTATAAAGTAGCATCTAGCTATAAACACATTTGGATTCAATCTAATTAAAATTGAGAATTTGGGAGCAGAAAAGGTACGATCCATTAACCCCACGCAAACATGGCCGCGGTAATTTTCAATAAAAAACCTCTCGGGTCGACTTCTTTTAATTTATGGTAGAATTTATCAGAACAACGTGAGTAGGATAAGGTATGTCTTTTAGTAATAAGTCTTAGAATTTATGCGTTTACTGAGTATAGAAAAATATATGAAACAAAACATACTTATTTCAATAACAATAAGTTTTCATTTATCGTAATTTAAATCAGTTATTTAATGTAAATATTTTAAAGTTGAAGTGAAGAAATATTTCTAGATTAAATATTTTTTGCAAGTTATGAATTGTTGTCTCCTATAATATAAAGTTAAACTTTGCTTTTTTTTGCAAATATGTATATAAAAGTTAGTTTTAATCGATTATTAGTTATGAATTTAATTATTGGCAAGAAAGAAAAAGTCTAACGATAAATTGATCATTCTTCCGAAAAACCGGAGGCGCTTTGAAAATACAACTTTTTTCATTATCTTAGAGGTTAAGGAGAATAACAAACGATAAGAATAATTGGTAAAGGCTAAATGGAGAAATCGAACTTTGTAAGTTCGTGAATTTCACTGATAAAATTGGAAAGATGTTGTTCCTACGTGATAAGAATTTCGAAGTGACTTAAAACAATATGCTTAAAGAAGAAATTTTTTAAATATCTTATGAATACATACATTTTTATTAATTCTTGTGCAGTCCCGATTTCGTTCACGTAAATATCATGTCTCATTTGAAGAATGGTGAAAAAATATATTTCAGTACATTTTCATGAGTGTTAAATTGACATTTTCACTTAGTTTTGTATAAACTTTCTCGTCTGGAGGGAGTTATATCCAAAAACAAAACATCTATAATTTTAACTGAAAGCGGACACCAATTTTCATAAATAAAATATGGTTTAAAATACAATCTTTTTTATCCATTCGATTTCATTCACAATGTCACTGTTATATAATTCCTTTGAAAATATAATTTTTAAATTCTGCTTAATGAGTAAAAGCCATAAAAGTAATAAATTTCACATTTTGTGCTTTAAATATTGCATTGATGTATCAGTCAGTGAGAAACCTTTTATATAATATATATATTATATTACTGACTCACTGATACAATTTAATTTTGAAATTGCGCTTTAACTTACTAAGCCATCTTTAAAATATTTAAAATTTAATTAAACCAATTCTAATTCATATTTTTTGCTACACTAGGGATCTTTTAAAATCTATGTTATCAAAATTATATTTCTGAAGGTTATTTATTTTTTTCGTGTTTACCCTCTTCATGCAACGATACGGTCACGTGATGTATAAATGTCGTGAGGCACGATTCTAACATGTAACTTGGAATCTCATAATTATATATATTTGAATCCTTAATAAATTAATAAGATCCGCCCCCATAACGGGCACACAATCATCATTTAATAAAACAACATTAATTATTTTAATCGACTATTGTTTGTTTTGTTTGAACATGATAACTTTTAGTTGCTATTATTCGGTCCATTAATAACCTTCAAGAGGTTGTAGTTTAAGTAAGGCGTTGCAAATTGCTTAACATTAAACCCAGTATAGTATCCCAGTAAATTATATAAACTAAAAATGAAACAACAAAATTTTATTCCTCACACTTTATTTTTTTCTATAAAATTCTATTTATTTATGCTAATATTATAAAGGGGAGAGTTTTGTTTGTTTTCTTTTGTTTATAATTAATAATCTCAATTATTACTAAAAGTGACATTATCTGTCATATCTATCTGCGGGTGGCATAGGATGTGTATATAAAATAACTTCCTTTAAATAAAGCTCTATAACAATAATTGTTTATTATATTTTAAATTGTAGAATCATATAGTTATTTGGTTACAGAGATTTCCAAACCAAAACCTGTTTAACAAACTTAAAGTATTCTATACTATACAATTTCTGTCAAACGAACTGAAGTCAAGCAAAATCAGGCAACTGTAACGACATGCAAAACTTTTGACGACCAAAACTTTCCCGCAAACCTTGAATCGGAACGAGAAAAATTCTTATTAAAAATAATATCTTAATTCTGACAATTGAATTACGCTGAAACTTGTATCATTATTAGGTACGGGATTTCGTTTTCAAAAAGGTCTAAAATTTTATTTATATATTTTTTTATTATTTATTTATAATATTTTTTAATATGTTAATAAAAAATATAGAAATAATATATAATTAAATCGAATATTATATATAATCGAACAATTCAATTAAAAAGAAAAACATTTATTTACGTTTTTCTTCTTATTTATTATTGGTATTGGATTTTTCTGAAATTAATCTCAGTAATTAAAAAAATATATATTTTTTATACCTAAGATTGTTACTCAATCTAATATATTTTTTTCTTTGAAATATTATAATCGTATAAAGAAAAAAAAATTAAAAACTTATATTTTTGGTTATTTTACCTATATCTCACATAAAATAAATATAGTCAATTTTCATGATTTTGTAGGTCAGTTATAAATTGAACCAGTTCTGATATCGCCCAGGGATTATTTGAGCTGTATTACATTTGAACCTTCTCTGATATTTCTTAAACCACGATTTTGAAACTAGAAATTGGCTTCAAATAAACCTCGAGATAATTTCAAAAATTCTATAAAATGTAACTGCAATACGTTCAAAACATATTTTATTTATAAAATATAACTGCTTTAATTTTATATCACTTTATATCTTCTTCGCCTTGAAACATAATTTTTAGTAGTTTATTATATATTGTATCATAGCTTATTATATTATTTAGAAAGGTTTACGTCATTATATTTGATTATCGTCATTATACTTTTTGATTATCGTTTCAAGAACAGTGAAAGAAATGTTTGATTATATAATTATTAATTCATTAAAACTATAGCGCATGGTGAATAGTTATATGTTTTAATAAATGGAAATATAATGCTTTCAAATGTTTTTTTAGACAAAATAATAAAGAACACGAACTGTCCGAGGTTACAAATATAATATATCAAACGGAACACAGTGAATAAATAAATCACATTTGTGAATATGACACACAAAGAAACGATAACAGGGATTTTAGTCCACAAAAAAGATAGAATTTGGTAACACGCTGATATTTTTATGGGATTTTGTTAAAATAATAAAAATATGTCGGCCAGCGTAGCTCACGGCGCTCTTGATATGAAATGTTTTAAATCCCATGTGTTACAAAAAATATAAACGGTATGAAAAAGTAAAGTGAAAATAATTAAATCTATTAATGCAGATAAAAGAGGCAAATAAATCATATAAATTATTTATAAATTATTATACAATAAGAGACAAAGATCTATAAACCGTTTTAATTAATTTTCCGACTGAATAATTGTCAGACCATCTCAAAGGTAAATAGTTCGAAACCCTTTGAATACAATGTCTGAAAAGCCATTTACATACTTGACTATTGAGCATTTGTATATCTTTAAGGCTATGCTCCATTAAATTCTATTAACATGTACTGAATACAAAGTAAAAAATTTTGATGTCTAATTTAGATGTCTTTTAAAATTCTTAAAAATTTTTAAATATTTATTTCTTAAATTTAAATTTAAATAATATAGATATGAAATTCAATATTATTATCCTTTATTTTACTGCTGATAAAAACATTAAAGTAAACATTAACATAATCTTTAAAAACATTTCTATAATAATAATATATAATTTCTTCCGATACTGGTTTAAGTTAATACGATTTCTTTAACAAAAGCTTAATTTAGATTATTTATAAGAAGTTTTTCTTAATCTTAAATTCTAATTTCTTATTAAATATATCTCTTATTAAATATTACTAGCAGTACTCTGAGGATTATTATTATAAAAATAAGACATTACATTGTTACATTCAGATTTTTCTTTTTATTTGTACTTTATTTGCCGTGAATCCATATATTCATCCGAAACCATTAAATAAAAATAACATTTCTTTATATAAAAGCTTATATTCCATAAAAACTTAAAATTTGTTGGCATAATATTTAAGAATTCTGTTTATTACAATTTGTTATATTTGGTATATTTGGTATCATATATTACGAGTATTATGGAAAATATTTGTAAACCATTTACAAAGCCTTATTTCTCATGTTGCTATTTAACTGAGATATAATTTTATGTAGTACAAATAATATAAAATTTATCTTTATCTGTATAAAAAATAATAACTTACAGACGAAATATACAAAAAAAAAATCTATAATTTTTTTTTAAATTTTCTATTAATAAATTGATACTAATAAATTAAGCAGTTATATTCAGATTCACTTATCCCGTATACATTACAAGCCTTAAATCCATCGCTGTCGATCCCGAAAAAGTAAAAAGCATTAGTAAAATGAAGATCGTTAGGGATGGCTACGGGTAAAACTGAATTGTGATTTTTCAAGCACACTCTCGTCCGAGCAAAAACTACAACGTAGCAATTTATAAAGGTAAGACGATTACTGTAACATATTACACAGAATTCGAAGGAATTGGGTATTTTATACTGACGCTTCATTATTTTTACTAGAAAAGTAATTACTATCGGGATCCCTTTTTGGTCAATTAATGTGATCACAGATAAAAATTGGGTGATAGTAATATATAATAGAGATTTGATACCCTAACTGAAAGTAATACGTTAACAAGTTTGTAATAAAATTTAAGAGTTAAGAACAACTTTATTTTTATTTAATTTATTTTATGTGCGATTACATGATAAACATGCCGTCGTTATTAGATATTTCCTAGACAGTGTAACGTATATAAGAGAAACCATAAAGAGATTAAAATACATATAGTTTTATTAATATATAAATTTATATATTTATTTTTATCACTTAGTTGCTATGGCTTTTGGTAGCGTTTTAATAATACCGATTATTCATGGTAAGTTTTACTCGTAGTTTAAAGTCCAATCCCTTTCAAAGTATTGTTCACATTAAAAGATAAATTTATATATATTTTTTTAATTTAAAGTATTTTTGATATGAACTATGTTTTGCGATAACCTAATATAACTAGAAATATACCATATTTTATTGTATAGAAAAAAGTTGTTGATGAGAAAAACGAAGAACCTCTATTGGCGTTTCAAAATATAATGCCCTAAACGAAAAAAGTTTATTATAATTTTTTGTAGTTTACACTTTAGTTTTTATTATGGGGAAAAATAAATAATAAACTTATTTTCATTGATTAAGATTGTAAAATGAATAAACTTTATATTTTTTGTATTTTACACTAAAACTCAACCCTGCAGTTTATGAAAAAAGATGAAGCTTGAAACAAAACCATTTAGGTATTTAGTTTCAACACATTATTAATTGTTACTTATCTTTACTGGCAAGGAACATAATGTGTTGACTTTTAAGCATATTAATATGTATACAATACATTATTACTATATGAAATATTGTAAAAAGGATTGTAGAATTATATTTTTAGCATATACTACATAATTTCATAACTCAAACTTTAAATTAATAAGAGGTAACCCTCAATGATAAATGAAATACTTAAACAAATTGAGGTTGACGTGACACCTAAAAGCCGTCAATCAGAGCCACAAAAGGGAACTCGATGACAGTTTGATTTGTTCCGAAAGAGAGATAAAAGCCACTACGGCCGCAAATATCTTAAGAAAATCTTATAAAGGCGTGTCGATAAAAAAGATTCCGGTGAAATATAGTTACAGTCATCTTATTTACATAAAAATGTTTGTCGATGCGATAACGTTTGGAAAGAGCACAGGACCAAAATGTTTGTATTCCATAAATCGTGAGATATCTGTTTTCGACGACGGCACCGGAAGATCTTTCATAATCCGTTACACACAAACGATTTTATGTTTTTTATTTGTAAACTCAAAGCCAAATGTTATGTCTGAAATTATTTGACCAGAACGCAATTTATATTTTGATCGTAGTAAGCGATGCAAGACCGTCAACAGTATTTTTGTTCCGAGTTAATAATAATTTACTTAAACCTATCATTATCAATACTAATACATGTACAATGTAAAAATGTTTGTAATTTTTTTTCTTTCATGTTACTACAAAAACGAATAGCTACGGATTGGCATGATTTTTTATCCCACATTATTGTAAAGCCCGGTGCTGAATATCACAAAGGCTACATTTCATCCCGAGAATATTAGTCTCGAAAAATATCTCCTATACCTACAATAAACCTGAGATAAATATAAATAAAATACCATTCTTGATTATTTTTTTTTTTTACTATTTTACACCTATTAAAAGAAATCAATCGTGTTGAAAGAGAAATATAAAAAAGATCCACTCAAAAGTAATAACATAAATCTTGATATTACAACTTACAAGTTATTTAGTTTTATCTATTATTATTATTTATTATAGATATATACTATATATATATATCTATTATTTATATTATAAGCAAAGGCAGCATGGACAGCTAGACTTCTTATTATAATATGTCATTTTCAGTATTTACAAGCATAATATATGTATTTAAAATATAAAAATTGTACAACTTTCCATTTTAAAAGCAAGAAAACTTATTGACTGCTTAATTTTATTTTTTTTATTTTTACCAACAATTTATTTAAATTTATTAGATTTTTTTTTATTTATAATCAGATATTTTATATGAGTATATAACAAATATTTACCTAATTGAATAGCCTTCAAAACTATTCCATAGGAGGATGTTTTAAATTTTTAGTATATATATATACTCCTATGAAATAGTTTTGAAGTTATCAGTTAAATTGAAAAATATATATGAGGAGACCTAAATAAGTTTTGTTGATAGTCTAATTCCTGAAGGGATGATATATTTTTGAAGACAGTATGACAAATTTAATAACATTATCATAAAAAAAAAACAAACGGCACAGATAAATTAAAATTTTATGGTCATTTATTTAGCTTACATGTAACATGAGAGGACTTTCGGTGTAGGTATTGGTTAATCTTCGCTATGCTAAAAGAAATTGAACTAATTTTAATGAAATTACGAGCACGTTGTCGCGATTGCATTCGAACAGATCCTCGGAAGGATAAAAGTATAGCCAATATAAAAAACAAATACAACATAACTTTGGATGTTTTCATAAAATTTAAATAGTCACGAACAGATATTTTGTAACTCTTTTTGAAATACCGAAGATTGTTTATTCATATGCCACAATTAAAACCCAAAATAATATCTTAAAAAATGTTCCATAATTAATACATACACATAAAAAATTCTTTTCGATACATAGTAATTCGGTATGATATCACAAGTTTCGGAAAACCTCCTAAGAGGTGTGTATTAATGAATTGGCAATTGAAGTCTCGAATAGATCTTCTTTGATTAGAAATTCACAGAGTGAGTTAAATTAGGAGAGTGTTTACGACAAGTTAGTGCGCCCTAGTAATAGTTACTAACAAATTATATATTTTGTAGATTGGTGTAACTCTAACTTACATTTGACTGTAACATTAATCGCATGGATTGACAACATTACTTAAAAAAAACACATAATGACAGAAGGAGATAGTCGCAGCTTCCAAAGTCTAATAAATATTAGTCTTATCTCTGTACAAAACTTCATTTAAATCAATCTCCTATCTTTCCGTGATTATGAAAAGATTAGAAGAATTACAATTTAGGAAAACATTATATCATATGTTCGATTTTTCCAGTCTGTAATAAATTAATCAAATATGGAATTGATAAGGTTTTCTAATAATAATTTAATATATTCAAGATCGGAAAATTTGGCCTATATAATCCAATCAAAATTAATGATAGTTAGAACTAATATTGACATCTGCCTAAGTGAGGTAAAATTGAATAAATCTCGTCTAAATTGATTGATTCAAGTGTCAGTTTGGCTTTGGTAGTCAATGGTTTTCCTTAAATTACTTCAGTCCGACATTCCCTCATTGTGCCGACGATCAGCGAATGAAGGGTTATTAACAAAGGCCTATCCGACCTAATTAGAGAGTTCTGCTGTTACAGGGTCGGTTTGGGTTCGGATTCTCAGCGTGTTTTTCTTGTTGAAAGCGTTTCGTGAAGAGAATATAGTAGGATTTGGAATAAGGCTCATCTATTTTAGGAATGTACGTAAAGGAAATCACATTTAATTAACCAAGCAAAAACGATTTTTTTTATTTATATATTTAAGAAAATGTTACAAATAAAAGTAAGTTGCTCTTATAAATACAAAACATTTTTATTTTTAGGGAAAAGTTTACAAATTAAAGTTAATGAATTTGATATACCTAAGTAATTAGATTAAAATCTACTGTTTTTATTGTATAAACATGTTATATTTATTAGTAAAAGATCAATATAATTATTTGTTTTGTTGATTTTTTTTTTAAGAAATTGCTTCATATTTAGGTAAATTGACATTAGCCTTAGCTGCCCATATGTATATAATTCAATAAAAAAGTACTGCTTTATATACATATGGGAGGCTACGGCTTCAATTTGGCGTAATAGACAAAGGATTGTTTTTATACGACGCTCAATATTAAGTTATTCTTATTATTGTTATCTCTTATATAAACTTCGTGTACATATGTAATTCTGTCTCATACATATTAATTCTAAATATTTGGAAATGGGTTTGTTTGTATTTTTTTAAGATAACAACGTAGCCATTGATATAAATTGTTTTGTTAAAAGACCAGTGATATGTTTTTTTTTATAATATACCGATTTTGTTATTCCTTGCATACTTTCATATAATCCTTCAACATAATCATGCAGCCATACTAAATATATATATATATATATATATATCGCTCTGATATTAATTAATACCTCTTTTTTTAAACTTATTTTGATATTATATCTAAATATATTGATGACTGTCAAGGTTGACAGTCATCAATACATTTTCCCTAATAAAGTTGATGTGACACGAATAAATATAATTGGATTTGAAAACATCCTTATGATATATCAAGTATCGTGGGAATTATTGATACAATATATTTGGCCTTTTCAATAAACTAAGTCGTGTTAACAAGGACCCTTTTCGTTCACATAGGTGTACTGAACCTTGATAAATTGAAGATCAGGTGGCTTTACTTGCATGAGCAGATAGGATTGTATATTGAATTGGAATATATTATCCTTTCATGTTTTATTTAATGTTATAAGTATATATATCCCCCTTTTTATTATACTGAATCGCATTAACAATTAAATGTTCAGTTCAGATCGTTAAATAATAAAATTCTGTACAGTTTTACATCTGACAAGCTTAATTGCGATATTGAAAACGAGATGCCATTTTCTTTTCTTTTAATTCATGTCAGCAATTAAAATAACATTTTAATTATAATATATAACTGATTTATGTTTCGCTAAATGAAGAAAACAATTATGGTTCCCGTAAGCAATTTAAATATTTTCAGTAAATTTTCAAGCTAGAAATAAACTTACATAGTATTATTAATGTAGCGCTATAAAGTATTGTGTTTCATCATTAAGAGAAAATGTAAAGCGTAAAATAATTTTTAGTATGAATAATGAAGAGGCGAGGTGTTAGTCTTCTACAACTTTTGTTTCTTGTTTCGGTCAAAAGCAAAGCAGAATGTATTTCTCTTTTCTATTTAAAACATTCTCTGCGCTAAACAAAAACGTATCACATCAAACATGCTCTTAATATAACATTCTTGGGAATAACATTTCATATTATATTTTCTTTAAGTAAATAATTAATTTTGTGCTAGATGAAAATAAAAAAAAATATTTTAATTATATATTTCGTATCAAAACTATCCCATGTATATATGTCGCCGCCATTTTAAATTTGCAGGAAATTTGAAACACATGAGAACAAGGGGTTAGATGTTTATTACGATGTGGAATGAATAACATATAGTAAAGAAAGTATTAAATATTAATACGTTACACAAGACCGCCTTCATCGGCCATCTTATATGCAAAGATATACCGTACCGCAGCTTTATAATGATCGTAAAGTATTATTTATTCTATAATTTTTAGAATATATGTTATAGAATAAATCTTATGCATAATTATAATGTTAATAGTATTAATATTATATTATTATGTTGCAAGTTTTGCGTCTCAGTTACACTTTTTTCATTTATATAATAATTTTATTATAGGCTTTAGTGTCTCTCAAAAGCTTTTTGGTCTCCCAAATATACATACATCTAAACAGGGATTTTATCTTATAAGAGGTGCCCCCTTAGGATACACGTTCCCTTGGGTGCCTTTTAGGCCCCCTTTTTCACGGGTTTCATGTCGAGTCATTAGGTTTGACAGCATCAGCATTATTTGAAAAACAAAAAAAAAATTACATTGGATTATTATAGTATTTGTAAAAATACATTAGATAATAACACATTTTTCATCATTGATTTATATATGCGATAATGGTTGTTTTTATAAGCATTAATTTTATTCAGTTGTTGTGTTTTGTATATATAACCTTTTTTTATATTCCATGCCTTAAACTTTTGTACAATTTTCTGATGACGTCATAACTACGGCAGCCTTCGTTCAAAATCGGTATATTTGCTTTACGCACGAACGGTTAAATGTCGTGTAGGTTGTAGCTTGCTATCCGTCAAAGCATTTAGTTATGCTTCTATATTTACTTATTCCCTCAATACTATATCCAATCTATAAATATAGATAAAATAGAAGTATCTGTTTGTCAATTCAAATTAACAGCTTTTCACTGAATGCATTTGAAAGTAAATACTGTAATTACATAAAAAAATCATTTTTTTAAATATTAGTCTCTCTGTCTGATGTTTCTGATATGGCTGGACCGATTTCTTCTTTATAGAATTTTCAATGGCGGATAGCTGATGTTAAAAAGGGTAACTTAGGTTACATTTATTTTAAAAATATATTCCGCTCGAACGAAGCCGTGGGCACAGCTAGTATTAAATTTTTTATCGGGAATTAATTTTGTATTAACTTGTTCATAAATAAGTAATATTTAAATAAGAATCCTTATGGGTAGAGTTGGTATGGAAACATAACAAATCTTCAGTACAAATGAAACGAGTCATCAAAGAATTGCTGACATCTAAAAGCGGACACCACTGTGAGTGATGATGAATGAGGCTTAAGCACATGCAGGTTCTATCTACATGAATAATAATGTTTACTAGATGTGTTGAATTAATGTAAAGGAGAATATCTCATAACGAGATAATATTAGTAGGTGAAATGAATTTTGAGTTCTCAGTTAAATTTATTTAAAATTATATTCATTTCTTTTAAAACATTACTAATAATAAAAAGTTATTATTCAATCCCAATATTTATAAATCTTTTTACAAGTTTTAAAATCCCGTACCTTTTGAAGGTTCGGGTTCTTCCACGTTCCAATTCAAGTTCTTTGCTGTAGTAACTAGATTTCTTCGAGCGTTACTAATTGGATTTCTCTCTATTTGTATGCCATTAGTTATGGAGGGAGAGTAAACCTTTGGCGTTTCCTGTTTGAACTTTTATTGAAATGCCGATGCTATCTGCTTTGAAATTTAAAATTATATTTTTGTGTAATATATTTTTTTTTCCTTCAGATAAATAATGTTAAAATAGTTTTCGATATGTAAAAAATTTCATCTGCAACGTTAAGTCTAGATAAATAATTTTCAGTTCGATACTTTTTATAATATACTATCAGATCATTATAAATTTATAGCTATTCTTATTTAAAAGTTTTTACAATTAGAAAATATTTTAAAGTTTTAAAATATGTTTCATCAATATTTCGATGATTTAAATATTTATTTTTAAGCGAAGGTGACAAATAAACATTTCTTTTGAACAATAGTGATTTTTATAACATTTTTTTAACTATATGTCCCCTATTAGGACTGACATTTCTTTAAAGAACCGTATCACTAAACATTTTGGCTAACTCAAAACAACCCCAATCAGAAATCTCATTTATGTTAAGCAAACATACTATGACATCAAAACATGAAAGTTAGTTTATCCCCACATTTATATTGAGATCACGTAGAGTCGATATTTGATGCCATCGTAACGAAAGGGCTGGATTATTATAATACCAACAACGATACAACAAAAATTGCTTTCTAAGTTTATACGGAAACATACATAGCCATTCAATATACTCACATATTGCAAAGACCTCCCAATAGAAATTCACGTAAAATATATAACACTTTACACAAACACAGCACTAACACTAAAGTTATTTACAAAATTAACACTATTTAATTATATTAAATAAGCATATTTTTATAGGTACAGTTCACACGTGTTAATTTTTTTCGAAATTCGAAATCGAAATCGTATTTGATTTTTGAATAGAACGTCGCGCCTTTCACCGGCGTTCAGAACACACTGAACAGTGTAGACCCGGCCGTGTCTCTGATTATATCTCTCTCTTTCACTCTAGAGAGGTTTTAGGCTTATAATAAAATCTGTCTCGCTCGCACAGCCTGAAAGAGCGTAGAGAGTACTCGTAATACGTATAGGTCAATATGAAACCTCCTCGGGTACTGGAGGCTGCACTTAGGGTGACCACATGTCGCGAGGCTTTAATGGGATCCCACGACACCAATTCTTTATTGAAGCGGTAATGACAAATATTTGAATATAAAATATTTATAATGCAACATAACGTAAGATCACTTATGCTATATTGCTTGCATTTATAGAATATATTCTTATATTAATTTTTAAAACTAAGGTAGATAAGAAAAAAATATTTTTAAAAATCTTAGTTTATTACGAATAAATGATTTTAATTTAATCATTAACACTTATTCATCTCAAAAGTCATTTAGTTTTTTTAAATCTAATTTATGTTCTCAACATGTCACGGTATTAAACATAGGGAGCAATTCATATAATTTTATAAAAAAAATCATCTTAATTCTTGGTAAAAGACAAAACTATAATGAAGCAATCAAATTGTTTAACGAACGCTAGCTGTCAAAACCAATAATTTCTTAAAACAAGCGGAACCTACTTCGCCGTCCGTACCACGCATGCGTAGGGGACTGTCACACCCGGTCACAGAGTAACTACAAACAATAGCTGACTTTTTTATACTGGCAATTGAGTTATTATTAAAATAATCATATCATATTTATATTCTATGTAACTAAATAATATTCGAACAGGATGGGTAGTGAAAATACATACATATGTATACGATTATATTTTAAAAATCATAATACAACCAAATTATCTGTAATTGTTATTATTATGTCACTAATCGTTATAAAACATTACAATATATAATAAATCAGTATATAACAGTTCTTTAATAACTATCACATCAGTGAAGTTTACGTGACATGAGAGTACATATGTTTTAGGATACATGGAAGGTACAATGTAACTTTAGATTATGATTTGATATTAAACGAGCAATGTAAATCAATGAAAACGATTTACTAAATTAATTCAAGTGGAACTGTAACTGATGTAAACTTCGGGTGTCGATTAGTTGAAAGCGGAGACGTCGCTTGGGATGTAAATCAAACTGGGCTGATCATCTAAAATTAGCTAACTAATGACAATTTGAGCTTCCTATGGGGTTTATTAGAATAAATTAAAAAAACAATATTTTAGTGTTTTTACATTTATTGTGAATTTCATTTCTTTCATCAAAAATCTTAACTTAGAACTAATTTTTGCCCTAGCTTAGTCCGCATGCTTTAAATAAAAGCTTTTGACTCACATTCAGTAGTCTCATTCTATACAGTTATGTAGATTAATGGATTTAAGCTTATAACAGACAAAACAAAAGACCGCAACAACGACAATAATCATAGTATCCAACAATAACAACAAGCGAAACATTTAGATATATTAGTAGCAAAACAGAACTTACTCAATTCGCTAATAGCTTCTCTAATACTTAAGAAAATAACGACAATGCAAAGCAAGCGCAGACAACGCGGTATGTATTTTTTTTTTTACAATAACGCCATCTAGCGGACTACATCACAACTACCCTTATTTACAATTATAGTCACACGAAAGGTATATTGTAGGCACAAAAATAAACACAGTCTTGTACGACTATAATACGACGGTAATATAACTAATACTTGAACAGTTAACAAGTTCACTTTACCTTAATAATGTTTTGGATTTCATATTTATTTGATTATTTCGGACCAATAGGTTCTGATTTGGTTTGTTTGATCGAAGTCACTGGTATTTTAGTAGACAAAGTATCACTTTTTACATACTACTTATTATAGAGTGCTCAATAAAAACTTTTGTAAGAAACAGCAAAAAGTTAAGTTGAGCTCGTTAGAGTTTATTTTTATGAAATGGCATAATTTTGATATAAAAACAGATTATGTATTATCATAACTATCTCCTATCTGACTTATTAATATAAAGTTTAAAGATAAGTCGGAAGCAATTAATATTAGCAGAATTAATAATTTCCCCTTACAGGAAGTCGATTTTCTTTGACCCGAATACAATACAAATATACTAAATTTATAATCTTAAGACTTACTTCATATTATTACTTAGTCATTAGTTTAGTCAGTAGATTTTGTTTATTTATATTATATATCCAGACATTTACATAGACAATTATGGCTGTTATAAAAATATTTTAGATATCTTTCAATATTTAGTTTACATATGTGTCTAATTACAATTCTTAAACCAATTCGAATTACCGCTTTTTATTGTATTTAAAATGTGTTATCCAAACCTCTTATTTTATTATTTATTATTATCTATAAAAATAATGTTCATGATCACGCGAACAAATTAGTTTATTTTGACAATAACCGCATTTACCACTGGACCAACGGTTTTGATTAAATTATAACTATTGTAATAGAAATATTTTATATGTAGGAAATAAAAAATATTTTAACATAACTATTAATGTTTTCCATTGGTTTCGGGCCAATGGATGCGGGCCGCTTTGGACCGATCGCGGTGGAAGTCAATGGGGAAGGCTTACGTCCAGCAGTGGACGCACGACAGCTGATGATGATGATGATGATGATGATTAATGTTTTCAATTATAATTATAAAATCTGTAAAAGCTGTAAGCATTCTTAGTTTTTCGTTTAGTATAATTGTTCTTAGTGAAGCCAGTGTAACCGTTTACTTGAGAGGCAGTTTAAATGAAGACAACTCAATTGCTTAAACTTCAGAGACAGTTTAGGGTACGGTGTGACCCATTTTAAGTTTTAAGGACCCGATGCTACTGGGGGAAACATTTTTTATGAGATAATATGTCCCTGATTTTATCATATTAAAATATTAAACGGATAAATGGTTTTTCAACAATATTTCGTCATTAATTTTATTATATATAACTAGTTATACCAACGACTCCGTTCGCGTGGAAAATGTTTTTAAGGAGTACCTCATAACATCAGCTATCCGCCAGTTAAAAGTCATATCAAATTCAGTCCAGTCATTTGGATTTTAGAAATTGTTTTTTTTTTTAAGTACCGTATACATTATTGTGCTTCCTACTAAATGAATATTATGTTCTCACTAAACAGATACTTCAATTTTATTTATATATATTAATAAAATGAAGGAAAAATTCAATCTTTAACTAAATAATAACCATAAAATTAAAAAAAAATTATTTTATTTTATAGAACAGTTAAGAACGTAGCTTTATTTCGTACAAGGCCAACTTTTTATTATATTTATCTCATGTGCTAGATAATCTTCGTCTCTTTAGTAATTTGCTGAGACGTTTCAACGTATAAAGACTTCATAACTTAGAGTTTGCGACTGTTATGTAAAATATCTAGAATAAAGTTAAAGTTGAATAACTAATTGCTTTGAAGTTTATACGAATGTTAGTTATCAAAATAGGATTGTAACTTTTATTAAGAGATATGATAAACGAGATAAGAAAAATGCATATTATGACTAATAAATATATTACTTATTTTATTTTTATATATTATAATCAGTGGTGCGGTCTGTTAGTGATTGTATTACGCTTGGACGACTTAACCAATTGAGGTTATAAAAAAGTTTTATCGAGGTTCTAGATCTTGTTCGTGTTACGATCCTACATGATTGACAATCAATTCTAAAAATCTACAACTTAAATAAATGGGATTATAGTTAAATATTCAAAAATAAAAAAAAAGGAAAATACTTTTAATGGATTTTAAATTTCAACACATATTCAGTGTTACATTAGGCTAAAATTCTTTAAACACATTTTATTTTTAATAACTTACTTTAAAAGTCTCAGGAAATATTTATGAATTACACCGCCAGAAGCATCTTATGAAGATTTTTCATAAAATAGATTAAACCACGATATTTCTAATACGATATGTGTTATAAATCTAAATAATTCTTTATTTTTTTAAAGTAAAACAAGAATTATCTCGAGACTAATTTCCGTATCAGGGATGTGACGAGTTACTATTTTTAGTTTCCTTATTCTAAAATAATTTATTTATTATATAATATAATATTATAAGAAATTTATTAATAAAAATAAAGCTGAAATACATAAACAGTTCCACAAAATATAACTTACTGCATTGATATAAGTTAATGATCATTAAGTTATATAATATATTTGTACATATTAAAACTATTCAATTCACCCATCTTGAAAATGGCATAAATCACAAAAAAAATATATACTTGTATAATTTGTATGATGTGAAAAATATTGCAGTCCGTTTAACCCATATATATATTATTAGATAATTTCCTGGAATAAGGATGTCAAGCTTGCTGAATACAAAGTGGATGTTGTCGAAGATTTCTTATGACGTGGAAAGTTTAAAATTGCAGAAAGAAAAAAAACACAAATATAAAGACACAATTTCCTTCAATATTAATATTTTAATTAAAATAAATTGTTTAGAAAGAAGAAAGAGGGAAAATCATTTTTATTTGTAACACACGTCTCTTAATAATATTTATATCTGGGAAAGAAGACAATAAACAGAAATACAATATGAACTAAAAACACAGCTTGATTAACAAAAAAACAAGTATAATATATGGGTATTTTAAATTTGATAGTGTCAGTAACTTCGAAAGTTATCCTTCCGATTCTGATTTTCAGAAGTCCTCTTAACACGTCATTGGCGGTGATGCCATTACTTAAAAGAAGTTAAATTGTTTTACATAGTATATAAAAAGTATGATCATTACTGATGTAAGTACAAATAAAGTCTAATTAAAAATAATAAAACTAATTAGAAGTAAGCGCAAGGTATATCTTCTTTATAGTATAAGTATATACATTATATCATCAGGAGGAGGAAACCAAGTGCGTTGCAATAATTAAGGTTTAAGATAGAGCTACCAGACAAGTAACTACGTTAAGTTATTAGCCTAGGAAGATGGTGTGTACTTAGTATGTAAATACGAAATAACCCACTTTGCTTTCCTTCATACGTTGAGTATGATTTAATGTCATAGAATAAAAATTTAAAATATATTACTTTGAATTAAATCACAGGTTAGTTTGCGTTCAAAGTTTTTCTATATTACAAAAAAAAAACTTTATCAAGACTTGCGTCGTTGCAAGTAACGTTAGCAAACTATGTCTTTTGGATTCTAAATACTTTCAATCGAAGGTATCTTGTCTGTCTAAAAATAAATTTATATAAACTGACAAACCCATCGCATAAGAACGTAAAATCTCACATTAATCCAGTATTAAAAGCTAATTACAAACTTAAGGAATATGTTGACCTAGTAATAATCAACTTGCTAACAATTCTACTCATATTGATTCACTATTATCACTTCTGAGGTTTTGTATATAATTTGTAATATTAATTTAAAAATAAAGAGTTATGTAATAGTAATTGTTTTTAAAGTTTAATTCTAATATATCTCAAATTAAGATCTTGTTAATGTGATAGTATCATATAACTGATAGAGGTGTCGTTAGGTATTGTATTGATATTCTACCTTACTTAAATTGTAATGTTATAACCTATGATTTATGACTGTGAAATAGAAATTAGAACTATAAACATTAACAACTATTTTGTAATTGTAATCGGAGTTTTTTATTCTTTTTCATAAACATACCCTTCGCAACAATGCAAATGGACTTTAATGTTTCTAGTATCCATTTGAAATATAAATCTCTGACTTTGAATTACTTACCATAGTTCAATGGGGAGAAAATATAGTTTACTAAATATTTTATAATTTTGTCTTTTTTAAATATCTGTTAAGAATTATTCGAATTGTTTATTGACTACTGACACTTTATGTATTGCTTTGTATACAAGTTTATCCAGAGATTTACTGCTCGAGGGAAATTACAAGTAATCCAAGATAATTTCCGTTCAAAGCGAGTTGTGTCGTAATTCTCAACTCACGATATAATACAGTCTGTACTTCTCTTTATTACATACTCAAGTGTTACTTTGCGGTATAATAGAATGAAGTAATGGGAAGAGTTACAACAGAAACTGTGTGGAGATGACGATGACAAATGAGAAAAAGTTTTTAAGGAAGTAATAAAAATGGTATAATTCTTAATACTTTAATTTAATATTTAATTTTTCGTTCAATATTTAATTTAATATATACTTTTATGAAACGGTTTTTAAATAAGTGATAGAATATACAATAAAAGGTGTTTATTTAGTGTGTTGTGTTTCGAAAGATTTTTACAAAAAAATTATATAATACATTTCAAAGGTATTCCAAATATGTACTTATACTGTAACATTTTCATATCTCATATAATTGAACTTCTTTTTATATTTTTAGGGAGCACACTACCAGGCTGTCATTTTTAAAGTTACCATCATTGCATTGATTTATAAAAAAAACAATAACAAATTTTTTGTGAATAATCTTGATTTATAAGCAACTCCATACTTCTTTTAGTCCAAATTTTCATATCGCACCCTGAGGTAACAACAAACGATGTCTTAGATTGCACAGTTTATTTCATCTGAGTCGTCATGTCATGTCATATTTACACTTGCCTGCGCAAGGTGAAATGTATTGTTGGAGTTACAGCGAATTCTACAAAATAATAAGCAATTTTTGTAATGATATTTTATAAAAAATTGTTGTACCTAGTTTAGAATATATTACTTCTTATTTAATTTTTAGCGTATTAAAAAATATTATTCAACGCTATCTATAAGAGGAATCCTCTTATAGATAACGTTGAATAATATTATCGAAATAAAACTTGTTTTTGACTTTTGTATATCTGGCATCTGACTTTAACTTCATATAAAACCAAATTTTAATTTATATATATAAATATAATGTCATTATATATTAAGGTCGCTTTCAAACAGAACACACCTCTAATGTTCGTCTAAATGTGAAAAGGTATGAATTTAGCTTTGATAGAATTTTTTATACCTCGCCCTTTAGTTAGAATTGTTCTGTTTATTGCAATGTTGGTGATATTCTCCTACAAATTTGGGGTGTATTTTAGAAAAAAATAAAGACAATCTTAATAATGAATTGTGTTGAAGAATATTCGAATATAATCGTAACAGTAAGACCTTTAAGAAATGTCTTGTGTAGCGCTATCAATGCTTTTCTATAAAATGACAAGTCCTGGAGACAAACTCCGACTGTAGCAACTCGTTCATTTATGATTAATTTCTATATAATTAGAAAGAAAGCTCTTTTCAGATAATGGGATTTATAGAATTACAATTTATTACTTATTAACGTATCCATCTTTCATAGCTGTGTCAAAAAAGATTCTTTCCTGTATATTCATTCGTTATTTATTTGAAATTTAAGTCCATATAATATTGCTCACATGTTTATACACAATTTAAAAATATTGAGGTCAGTTATGACATCTTTACAATGTTGTTCCACGCCGCAGGAATACCAAAGAAATCGATTAGACGCCACCGACTTCACGAAGTATGCTATTACATAATATGTAATACTATTTTAAGTCGATCATTGATATGGTAATCATTAATTGTTTAAAATTAAATATAATTTTATTGTTTAATATTGTTACCAATATTTATGTCATTATTAGATGAAAACCCGGCTTCGCTCGGATAAAATGTGACTCATAATACACAATCTTTTGCAAAATATAGATAGATTTTTTTTTTATTGGAGTTACAAGGAGTATTAGTAATATTAATTATTGTTATTTCACTTGTGACTTCACTGATACATGTGACTCGGCTTTAACGAACTCAAGATGGCATCCGTTGTCAGTGACGTTTTGCTAGAATAGCCAATATTGCGACTGCGATTTATCTGTCAGCACCATTACAATTTAACAAAATAATCTACAATCTGAATTTTGCGGATATATATTGTTGATTCGAAATAATATTTTTTTTTTTGTTTTATTACACAGATGTCAATGGAGTCTACCGTACCCCTTGACGAAATGTTGATAAATATAAGTTAAAGTTATAACAACAATCTCTAGTTTACTTATAATAAATAAATAACGTTATATCAACAACCTTGAACTAAAAAATATATATAAAATTTTCGTAATATATTTTTCTTGAGACACGAGAAACTTAACAGTCCTAACCGCTTAGCCATAATAGCCGTGAATAAATTAAAGAAAATGTTTCTTAAAACATTGTCTACTTCATCTCCCTCCTAATTTGGCTTAATTAGCCAAATTTTCATTTTGAGAGCCCACAAAGGATTATTAATGTAATATATTTTTTCTGTAATTTACTACAATTTTTTATTCAGCTCTTTTGAAAATGTTATAAAATCGATAGTAATTTATTGTTTCATTTTATTGCATTAAAAGCATTATTATAATTATTTAAAAATTTATAATATGTGAATTAGTTTTTGGTTGAACTTTTTATTTTCCTGAAAAAAGTACTTAACTGAAATTCGATACTTTTTTCCAAACAATGCGTAAACAAGTATTGCCGCGTCCTAAAACTTTTCCTATGAATATCATTACGCTACAAAAACTGTCCACACAATTTTCTCATAAAAGGCGGATTTATAAAAAAAAAAGAACAACCCTATCGTGATCAGGGAACAATGTTAACAACGAAATGCATCAATCAACGTCTAAGAGATCGTTTCCATAATCCTACGTTATATATTATCGTCTTATACCTACCTGTAGTAGTTACACCTGTGTATTTGTGCTAATTAAAGTAACATATAATCTGTTAAATTCTACGATTATTTATGATGCCATTTATATTAAACAGACAAATATAAAAATACTAAATATATTACATCCTTTAATGAGACGGATGAATTTATATGGTTTTAAGTTATTATAATATTTGGTATGAGGCCAAGTGTTTTCGTTTAGTTCACAAAATTTACATTCAGTCTACCGGTTAGATACGCTTATTTCTTATTTAAACCAGCGTGCAGTACAATAACAAATGATATTCTATTATTTATTATTAATCGTTGTATTTATTGACGGATTAAAACAATGAAAACTAACTTAAACCTAAGCTCAGAGAAAATATTGTCGTAATTTTGTAATGTTTTATTGGAAAAAGTTTTATAATATAGCGTTTAACGAAGATTTATTTTTTCTGATCCCTAAGGTTATTTTTCAAATTATTATTAATTTAGTTTTAATATAAGCATAATGAATTGCCGCAGCTGTTCATCTTCTTTCTAACATATACTGGAATAGTCCATCTTCTTAGAATTAGTAAAAAAAATTTAAAAACAAAATCAACTCTCTTATTGATTCTTAGAAACGGGAATGTTTAACTCAAAAGTACTTCGAATTGATCGAATTCCTTTGTGAGGGGATCTTCAAGAGAAATTTTAGCTTTACGCTATATAAGGATTTTTTCAAAGAAAACTCTTTTGTGCTTCTAATGAAATATCGATTTTGATGTGTCTAAAATGTATTCACTTATACTCAGTGTATTTTGAATAAAATTCTGAAAGAAAGAAATGTATATTATTATATTTAAACTATTTTAAATACAATTGTATGTGTTTAAATAATTAATAAATTTTAATAAATTTTATTTTGCAGTTAGGTCGGATTACAAAGCGGTGATAAATATTTTTTAACTAAAAAATTATTCCTATAAGCATTTATCACTGACAAATTATATAAATCCAAGCAAAAGACCCTTTATTTTGTTTTTTTTATCAAAAAAACAGATCACATTACGCGAACTGTTCTTCTTACGACTTATTTCCCAGGATATTTAACACAAATTCCCCAGGGTTTTTTTCTATTTCGCGATAATCGAATCTCCTTATAAGAAAAATACTTTAATTAAAACTTATTTTAAATTAAAATATTATAGAGATTTTCATCAGAATCCTATAAAGTAGTCAAAACCTCGTATTGTTTATATGAAACAATTTTTTTTAATTTTTGGGAGAAACAAATTTAGGAACTTTAGGAAATAGAGATTTAGGAATTATATTTATTTATATAATATTATTTAAATATTATTTAAATTAAATTAAATTTGCGTTAGTAAAAGCACAAAAACTATTCTTTATACTTTGGAAGATATCCGAGATGCAATGGAAGATAGTCAATTGACTGTGTTAGTCCTTATGGTTTTCTCTAACGCATTCATGATAGTCTGGGTGCTCTTCTTTCCAAACTTAATATTTCTTCCAAGGAACTAATTTGGATTTCAACTTGTCTTCGTAGTTGCTCCATCCACCGCTAATGACCGTATATCCTCTTATAATTTATATATTGACGACCTATAAGATTTAAGCCAACGATAATCCTGCTGAAGATGACATGAATGTTGCTATCAATGCGGTTAATAATGTGGCTGTGTGTGATAGCTCTTACAGCACATTCTGAGCTAGTGCTGTATTTAGAATTAGTGTGAATTCGTTAAAATGTCAATAGTTCTTGGCAGTCGGCTACAATTGTGTAAATTGAATGACATGGGTTTTTCTTCGAATAACTTTTACAGGATACCGATTCCGTTGGCACAGCCAATAAAAAATCTTCGTCTTGACCAAATATATCATATATCATATTATATATTAAATATTATAATATATTTAAATAATCTATGGAACTTGCAAGTTAATGTAATGAATTATTTTTGTTAAAGAATTTATTACTTACGTATTATATGAATTTAAAGTAAAAAAAATTTACACTTCAGATATAGCTTGTCATAGATGCTGCAGCTGATAGGTTTTAAAAACCAAAACAATTCATGAATTTGGTCTTGATGGGCATTTTAAAAGTAAGTGCTAGTATTATGCTCAGTTCAGATGAGAAACGTGTTTAGTTGCTAAAAGAGAACCTCAAGTGTCGAATGTACTCTGCCTGGAATTTGTTAGAGAAAGATAACACTATTAATATTATTTATATTAAAAAATAAACAGTATTAATATTGTAGTGGCATTAAATAGTGTCTATTTTAATTTTAATATTAAATTTATAAATTTATTATTATAAAAAATATTATATATTAAATATAACATATCGCCATCAAAATTTTGTAACTATTCGGACCAAAAATCTGTTAGTGCAATCTCTGATTTTTCCGCTCATTGACTAAGCAAACATCTGCTGCTCTTACATATCTGAACTCAATCAAAATAAATTGGATCTCCTTTTAAATAGCAGCATCTGCTTTTGTTTCGCTCTTCGTAAATATTACCATATTCGTTCACAGCTAAAATGGCTTTCAATGTATGATTAAGTATCTTCATGATATTTGTGTCGATGGGATGTCCCATTGAAGTAATGAGTCTGTTATGCTTTTTTTGGACAATATATAATTATAATTATATATTAATGTTATTTGTTTTTTATTAAAAAAAATGTTTTCAATTATATATTTGTATTAAAAGTTTTAACGTAAGTCCTTTTTTTATATGATTTTTGGACTGTATATAAATTGCTTCTAACCTTAATTTTTTTAATTTCTACTGATATCAAAATATACAATTGACATAAAATCATAGAATGGAAATGAAGATGTTCTATGACTCTCGTGTCTTATCTAGTAGTAAAATCTTGTTTTGGGTAACTTTACGACGTAGGTTACGAAATTGAGCTTTATGACTTGACCGTAATGTATGGAAATGTATTGCAAAGGATATCGAAATAAATAACATAATGAAGTAAAGTTTAGTGCTCTCCTGGTTTTGACAACATGAGCTTTGGACAATAAAAAGACAAACATTTCTATTACATAATACAATGTTGTAAGACGTACATATAGATTATTTGATGATGTATTACTTGTGAGAACAAATAACACTAGTAGTTAAAATTAACGAAGTTTTCCAAAGCTTATGAAATTGATTTTATTACGTTTGTCAAGTACGTTAAACCATTTAAAAACTTTTGAATAATAAGAAGTAAGCTTGTAGAATACAGAAAAAGTGGGAAGTGGGCATGACATGATCCAAGACATGGAACTTGATATTTTGAATAACTATATAATATTTCATCAGACATGGATATTACTTCCCCAAAACGTCTTAATCGTAGGAAGGAAATTAGTACCTGTGTTCAAAGTAAAAAAGTTATATACGGTTTTATATGATCCAGATTACGTTAGATACGATCCCTATAAATACCTTCGTCATAAACGTGTTCGTATAGACAAATTTGTGTTTCCGGTTATCCAATCTTAAAAATATTGGCGTATTGGAAGTATCCTTCCAGTAAATAATGATATCCAAAATGTGAGAAACATTATAACCAGGAACTTCCTATATTTAAATGTTGCAAAAGTAAAAACAAACACATAAGTTTATCAAAATCTTGACCTATCTATATTAAAGAGACAAGTTGATGACAGCTAAAGTCAGTGTTCAATTGCTCATTTCTCGCTTTAACGTAAAGACGTTTTCAAAAGCAAAGTCGGAGAAAAAGTTCTCACTTTTCCTGCGTCGTTTTAAAAACGGAGAATGAGTTAACTCAACTGAAGTAAAATTATATTAGGTTAAAAACAATTTCAAAACTGATATTTAACATATAGATAATACTTAGCCCACTTAATTTTTTATATGAATTAAGGTATATTATATATAATTCTGGGAATTTTATTTAATTTTTAAGTTCTATTTCAAATAAAAAGAAAAAAAGTTTTAACTAACATTACTTTCGACTCTATTTATATATTGTTTATAACATTTTAATTCAGAAAATTGTTTATAATCACTATTTCTACTAAAGGTCTTTCTTTTCAAAGTCAGTGAAAACTGATGGAGGTATTTAATATTTTCTGTTTTAGAGGTAGTTAGAACAAACCTTTGTATAACTATAATTAAAAATAAATTTAAAGAATCTACTGCCTCAGTTTTTACTAAAAAAGACAGAATTCAGGAGTTAGGTAAAGGTTTTCCCTTACCTCTCTAACTCTCCCTGAACTGCAGCTCAGAGAGCTACTCGGAAGCATCACCAAGGCTTAATTTCTATCGCAACCATGATGGCACTGCAAATCCATTTTGCGAACAGAGAAAACTCAGAGCGGCCCCGCGGCTGTAACTCACCAATCAGCCCAGGTCCACTTTCAAGCGACCGCGAACCGGCCACCCCTAAGGATAAACTGACTGATGGCTAACGCGATCCCACAGGACCGAACTAACCGTCCCTCAGGAAGCACCAACTAATACAGCCTTCCATTCCACCGAACAAGTCCGGGTGAGATTGATAGCATACAGACGACGGAAGAATTTAATTATCTAGTTTTATTTATTTCTATTTTATTACATAGTTTTATTTATTATGTTTTTACTATATAGTTTAATTTTCTAGTTTCACTGCCTTTTTTATATTTATTTATGTTATTATTATTTTTTCAGGTTGAATGGTAAAAAATATTTTATATTATTAATTCCTTTTTCCTATGCTAATGGACATCTTTTTCGATTGGTTAGTAAGTTAGAACTTTTCAACATTTATTATAAAAAATCGTTTTTGATACCAAAAAAAGACAAATTTTAATTTTCTTCCTGAATCATTTTAAAATAGTACTTAAATTTACAAAATCTTAGATAATTCAGATCATAAAACATATTCCAACCGACTGGGTATATAAATTTTGCTTACTAACTGTTAATTTTGAACATTAATGGGTCATCAAATCTCAGCATCCCGGGAGACGCTTATCTCTTCTATTTATTTCGACAAAAATGATGCCGGAGAGATAATAATTTGCTATGATTTTTTGTTATTATATTTAGTATATAAGAGTTAATTATCATTCCAGAATTTCAAATTGAACTTACAAATTACTTAATTAAAAGGAGATCGATTGGAATAAAATGAAAACAATATTTTTATAATATATTCCGATTACACAAATTATAAGGCCAAAACTATTGATTGGGTTAGATGAGACTATTTTAATTTAATTTGATTGATTTTCATTCGATTTAATAATGAATTTATAAGAATATATTTAGCCCGTAGTAGCAATAAACAAAAGTACATTTAGCCTGTGTCTAAAACAGGTGTTGTTAACGTTTTATATTACCTCACCTTTCGTTTTAATAAACACTGAAATTTTTATACAGATCGAAAATATCGAACTCCATATTGGCACTTAAAGCAATGTGAGTGGAAAATATAAAAGTTTCAATTAGCGATCGCTAAAAGCTGACTGGGTCACGAATCCCATTTTGAGAGAGAACTCTCATCACAATTTGCTTGATAAGAGGTAATGTTCAAAATTTTCCCTAATGTTAAATAAATAAAAAGTAAACAAAATAAAATATTATTTTCCTGTGCTATTTGTTGATATCATTAATGCAGTAATCGTATAACCGCTTATTGATTTTACGATACATTTGCGGCGACTCGCATGGAAGGACGGATGTTAAATATTTATAATATTAAATTCAGTTTTGTTTGTAAACTCAATGTGTTCGATGTGAATATGCAATATCAACAATTACATTATGAAAATATCTCTGATGTGAAGCTATCTGTGGGGAAGTTATCGAAGTATTACAACGGATATTAAATACCCAATATATATTTTTGGACCATTGTGGTTTAAAAAGGTTACATTAAAATAATATGAATTAAATTTCATTATGTATAAATGATGACTGATTGAAGTATTGTAATAATAATTTTTTTTAGTTGTAATAAAAACTATGTTTTTACGCAATAACTTAAAATATTTATAGATCTATGAAATTGCCGCCTACAACAGATGAAAGCGAATGAAAATACAGATTTATATACCCTATACCTCATAAAACCATGATTAATAACCACACCAAAACATACATATCTCTCATACACATACACATAATAAACAAATACATACCAAGTACCAAGGGTATAATAAAATAATAATCATAAAATTTATATTAGGATATGATAAATTATAAATACTCTTAGCTTTTTTTAATGTATGCAATCATATGTTCTCATAAAATACATTTGATCAAAATCGTTAAAGACGTTTTTGAGATAACCCAAAACCTCTTGCCAGTTTCGATGTACATATATGTACATATAGTAAAGAAAATTAACATGTTTGTGATAAAACACATATCACAAATATGAAACATACATACAGCACCCAAAAATTTACGGTATAAAAGTTTTTAAGATATTATATTGGAACTTAAATTGTCGATTTCAAAATATTTGTCCGTTTTATAAAGTGTCGATTTATTTATAAACATTAAAAAAACACGTTTCATTTTAATATTGGAATCCTTATTTTAACTTCTTGTACCAAAACACATTTATTTAATTTTATTCAATATTTCCATTATAATCTACATTTAAATAACTTTTTTTGTTGTATTTATTTTCTTGTACATACTTAAATTATAAAAAAGAAAATTTTTATTGTAACATGTTTGTTTGTAATGGTAAGGCTCATTAACTACTGAAATGATTTTAAAATTGCATTCGTCTGTCCAATTTTAATAATTTTTATCTTAATCCAAAGAGATCGATGAAAAAATATAAACATTTGTTCATGTTAAATTAAAATAAAAATCTTGTATATCTCAGGATTCATAGGATCAGACTTTCTTACTTGAAGCATAGGAGGAGAGGGTGCAAACAAAATCAACGGCTAGTATTACATATATGGAAAACAGAAAAGTAGTTTTTTTCTGGCATCAATAATAAAGACTTTGAGAGTAAACACAACATAATTCTAATTATATTGTAGACAGTTTTATGGATACGAAATCTCGGGTTTAAGGGAACAATGGCTTTGCGATTCTTTTGAATTAGTCCTAATATGAAGAAACGACTCGCACTTGGTTTGTTTCGCCATTTGGTGTCGTAGCATTCCATTAGCGGAACTTGAGTTAAAGGAGAACATTTTGACAAAGAGAAAGTGGGAGTTTTCAGATCTTATTTTTATTTACCTAAGGAACATTTCCAATTTAGTGTTTTTGTAATCAGTGGGTCGTTTGAAATCTAATATCCAATTTTATATTGTATTTAAGACTCAATTTATTACTACTTAAATTAATACAATAGATAATATGCCAGCTATGCACAGTGGTAGGTGACTAGAGGTAAAGAACTCAAATACTTAAAATATATTAAATAAGGTTCTTAATGTTATGACCTCTTAAATTAAAATCCTAGGAACTACTGACAATGGACAAGTAAAGACATGTACACAGCCCCTTTATTTGTCAGTTCAATAAGACTTTTTCCTCAAATATTAAAACTTAGTGTGGAACAATTATATATAAAATAAACATTAATATCTTAACGAAAATCAGGTTTTTAAAGGCAGATCTCATATGTTATAAGCTACTGTTACAGTAACAGATAAGGAAACTTTTATTAAGGGGAAATATGGAGTATATTTCCCCTTAATAAAAGTTTCCTAATATAAAAAACCTCCTGTAATGAACAATATACAGGTTAAACTACGAAATACTATAGAAAAAGGTCTCACAAGAAATACTATAGCCTATAATGACTCCAATTGCCGAAACAGGACAAATGCGTATTTCTACAGATTAACTTTTAAACTGACCAGGTAAATCCGGCAATTTGAATTGTTTAATTTATAATATTTATTAAGCCCTGGCATAATACACATGTATTATTAAAAGGATCAACGCCTTATAAGCGTTATTAAGAAAACTAATCACTACCACACTCACGGAAGGCTAATTAAAAAGGAATATCGGAAGTGCTTCCGATAGAAAGAACTATCAAGATCATGACATTGAATTCTAACAAATAAGTGAAGAACGCATGCAGAGTATCGAACTAAATATGGGTACATTCTTAATTGTTAGAAACGGTATTAATTAATTTTTTAATTCTAAGCTTAAGAACTCAATGTCTTTGTATATAAATAAGCATTATTAATTAATAACATTTTAATATAATCTAAGTATATCAATGAGACAACGTTTGCAGCATCTTAACATCTGAAATGAATGACAGACACTTTTAAATAATATACAGCAGTATGCTATCAATTTATTTATGATATAAGAATAACACTGAAATTTAATAATAAAATTTTACGATATTTAAATGCAAAGCATCCTCAAGTTGGCAATAACTTATTACTAAAATAGTACGAAATATTGAACTGACTAACTGACTATTAAAGTCTTTGAATTACCTGTCAACAGATAATTAATCAACCTAATCACAGACAAACTTCATAAAAATTATATTTAAAATTAAGTGCGACTAATACTTAGTATATAAATAACTACTGAAATTTTATTTCTTCGTAACAGCTATAAACTATACGATTTTAATATATATGACATTTTCAAATGGCCAGTATAAACATAATTTAATAAATAATTTAACGATAATATAAATGTAGTTATTGTGGTTTGTTCAAAGGATGTTTTGTTATAGATTAGACGTCCCTTGCGAGTTTAATAGCTTTATAACAACTGAAATAACAGGAAATTGCTAACTTTTATAATATAGCAAAATATAACAATGACAACCTTGAGTTTTTAAATTAATCTATACTATTCAATAAATTACAATTTTGACAAATACAATCCAAACCATTTCCGATTATTTTGATTTTTTAAAAGTAATATTATAAAAATATATATTTCAAGAATTCAAATAGATAAAACATAAAATAAATTTCTGTATACTAATTAATCTACGTACATTGGTAGAAACAGATTTCAAGTTGCAAAAGTATATTGAAGACCGGCATAACACTTTGAAACATTTTAAACGCTTCAAAATAATACTTTTATCGGTCTTCGCAGACGCCACTTAGCACTACTTACGTACTAAAGTTGTGTTTAAACTTTGGAGTGGAGAATTTATGATAGCATTCTAATAATAATCTGTTAAGTGTAAATATGGTAAACACTGAGAGTTCCGTACTAGGGAACGCGTTTATTGTTTATACACTTTGTATATAACGCGTTTATTGTTTATACAATTTGTATATAACACAATTTAATTAATATAAATTTGCAAATGAATTCATCATTATGTATAGATCTATAAAAAAACTATTGTTATTTTTTTTCTAAATGAACAGTTTTAGAAGATACGCTGTAGTGATTTTTAAAAATATTAATGTACAGAACAACTGTCGTATACTAAAAACTGTTTACATTTTTTAATTGTTTGGACAGACTATGACTAAGATCTAAACGGGACCCTAAAAATGTCACATCCGTGCGTCCTACGCGTTTACGTCTTGAAGTAAAATTCTATTATACCCATTATATATTTTATGTTGGTATTCTAAAGTTAACGATGTACGTATGTGTATTTTATTTGAGACATTTTAAACCTTTAAATAATATAATATACATTTAATACAATATATATATGTCAATCCTTAATGATATTTCTTCTATTATATATTTTTTGTGTATATAATACGCTTGTAATTTACTTAACTTTAATATATTATTTTTTTGTTTTAATCAAGTTTCTAGTGCCTATTAAAATGAGGGTTGTTTAGAACAATATAATTTATGGCTTGGATTAATGGTTTTAACTTCAGGAATTCGGAGACCCAAAGAACAAATTGGGAAGGTGTTAACTTCAGACCATTGTTCAAATAGTCTGAAATGTTATTTATGAGTGATTTTAGTAAAATGACAATAATCGATATAAAAAAAATATATATTATTATGTACATGTGTTACTTGAGGACCTATAAATATGAAGACTCTTTTTAAAGAAAATTTTATCTTTCAAAACCATTAGTCAATTATCAAGCCGAGACTATTTATCTTATAGATATAATGTTAATACGTTGTATTTTTTCCAATTATTATTAGTATATTAATATAGTAATTTATTATTAATATATATATATATATTACGTTTATTCCGCAAAATGTATATTTATTATAAATTTAAAAAAATAATCATAAAAATCTTACAGTATTAATATTATTTTACTAAATTTAAGATCATATAACTTAGGGTAAAATTTTCAACTTGCTGACAGAGCACGTCAGCGTAAGTGATGTGCATCACATTATAAATATTAATAACCTCGGTTCGTATTATACACTCCGTTGCTTTAATGTTTCGGTTTATTTAATAATGTATATTGAGTTTGAGATCATTCGTTGTGACCTAGATTCACACGAACGATTCATTTATAAAATGATAAAGCTAAGCTTATGATGTCATTTAGTTAAGATTTTAAAAGTAATGCTTCAGTGCTGGCAATTGCATTATACTTTTGATAAACTAGATTTAATAGAACGCATAACTAAGTAATAATACAAATCTTATTGTTATTAGCATTTTTATACTCATGGTAAATAATAGTCAAAGATCAGTCAAGCAATGAAACTATATAGACTTATAATTTTCAAGAATCATAATTTTATTTAATTAATACTAACCAAACATATACAATAGAATTTAAACAAAATCTAATCGCCTGCTTTGAGAGCGTGGGTGAACAAAGGGTGTACCATTAGCCACAAAATTACATTAGCAATTAGCAGCAGCTGGCCGAAGTACTAGCGAACGTGCTTTTTAAATCTTATTTCTTTTTTCGTCAGTACCACTCAATTGTTTAACCATTCAAATGGTAATTTTGTTAAATATTAATAATAATATTTATATTGCAATACCTACTGTGTTTTTTGTAAGAGCCATATACATATATAAAAAAATATAACATGTTTATGAATTTTTTAAAAGGATATTGTGTTTCATTTTAGACAAGCGATTGATTTTTTTATAGAACTAAGTTCTCTTTAGATCTAGGTAAGGAAGAGAGTGACATATTCCAAGAACTGAGTAAGTCTACTTTTTTAATATAACACTAATAAAAATAGTAAATTTTATAATTAAATGACTACTTCGTGAATAAACTTCCCATGAGAAAATTTATAACATAAACTAATTTAGAGTATTTTCATGTATTTTTCATTTTCATCATTTATTAAGACGGGAAATTATTCAAGAAAATAATAATTCATAAAAGTGGAAACTGTAACGATTGATGAACAAAAGATTAAGTTGGCTTTGAGTGGGATGAAGGAGAATAATTATTATAAGAGTATTTAATTAAACAAAAGAATTTTTAAAAGTAAAAAGTATCAACAATATAAGTAGTCACTTGTGTTAAAAATATATGTTATTCCAACGAATAAATAAGACTAAACTTTAATTATAAAATATAAAATAAATTGAACTGTTATATATATTTCTTTTTATTTATTGAGTTATAAATAATTTAAACCTATAAGTGAAATCAAAAATATAATAAAAGGAAGTATAGATCTCTATATCGGATATAATAAAATTCCTGCTCATAATAAAGATTACTGATAAAACAACATTTGCTTCATCTTTTTCAATAAAGCAGGTCAAGTGACCATAAGCACTTCTGTAATAAAAATATGTTAATAATATATTTCTTTTATAAGCAATTTAATAACTATATTAGTGGTACTACTGATATTCAGACAAATAAGTCACACATAACCAGCATTTTAGCATATTATGACAAATATTAGATGATTTAAGCAGATATTACTTGAAATTTCGCTTTTGTTAATGTCACATTAATTTGGGAGTATAATTAGACCTAAATAGGCGATACAAAACCCAGTGACCGTTAATTCAGCTTCGATCAATATGACTGTCGTTTAAAATCCGAGGACAATATCAACCAATATCAGATAATATTTGCGCTGGATTTTGTGATATTGTATTCATTATTCAGTACATCAAGAATACAATCATAATAATAATAAATTACACATTATTATTAAACTATTATGAATGAACTTTACATTTAAGATGCAAATTAAATAAATATTTACAAAACTTTACAATGGTTTTTACCTATTCAATCTGTCCTTCTATTACAAAATTATCCCAAACCTTAAAGAATCTCAAATATTTGTGAAGTGCTCTAAGCGATTTCATTATAATCCCAACCAAATTCCCTAACAAACTTCTAGGCCTGCGTTATTAAACTGAACCTTTGTTTAATGGTTAAATAGTATTGAATTTATATTTATATGAGTTTATTTTCTTTAAGACTCATTACCTATGATCACAATGCTATAATTTTTTTAACGTTTAAATTAAATCTTTTCCTTAAATAACGCTTCTTTTATATATGTTTAAAATGTTTATATATTTATAGTTTATATATATGTATATAATTATGTTGGAATTGCATATATTACGATATTTCTAACAGCTAAGCCTACGTTTATATACAAGGTATAAAAGTTTCCCTTGATCCATTATTTATGAATTATGGTCCACTCGAGGAAAATAGAAAAAAACGTTAGTCAATTCGTCGGTTTTTCGAGATAAGAAGGTATTTATGTTATACTACTAAGAATATTTATATGTACAAAGTTATCGAATCGTGCTGTGCGACCGCAATACAACCTATGATCAATCAGCTATAGCTGAGTTTTTCAACAGAAGTGTTGTATCTACAAAATTAATTAAATTAACCTAATATAAGTTAAAATCATAATATATACAGGTGCTTTGGAATACCGTTGTTAATAAATTTCATGTTATTATTAATTGTAATTTTCGTATTTCTATATTCAATTCAATTCATCCAACCCAATCAATGAAAATGTTCTAGATTTATTAATAAAAATAAATATATAAGATATGACATTCCGATTCAAAAAATATTTGTAAAATTATATTGAGTTATTACTCCTTCATTTAAAATTGAATAGAGTTATAATTTTGCTATTGTATACAGTCATATCATAGAAAATACACAAAATATTATATAAAAATTAGTAATCCAACCATCTGGCGGTTCCGTTATTCCTTAAACAAAATCCCAGGGGTGAAACATCTATAGACTGATATTTAATATTATTTATAATTACTATTTTTATATAACTATGGCGTAAATAATGACGACTATAAACAGTAATATCTTAAAGTGAAGCAAGAAAATAAAAAAATACAATAATGTGAAAACAGTAAACTAGACCTTATTTCAAAAGCACGTGTATTGGATTGTTTCAGAACTGTGCGATCCTTTTGTTTCGCTTCATATAAAGAAACATTCGAATTATATATATTTGTGATTTGTTACTAGCTTTTATTTTTTGTACTTATTTCTCTATTTATTAATGGTATTGAAAGTGTGATTAATGAAAATACACAAATTTCTATTTAGGTGTGGGTAGAAATTTAAAATATTCGTCACTTCCATTACAAAATACGTGAGCCACATATGTACTTAATTATAAGTAAGTTATGTAAGAAAATGATTAAAAATAAGCCATCGTCCATAACGAAGCTACGAGTTGAGTACAAAGAAAGTTTTCTAATAAATCGTGGAGCTTCTACGGTTGCGGCTTAGTGTCGTTTTGCACTGGACGGTAAATAGACTGGTTAGTTCTTTATTTTACTATAACCTATATATGTTAACTACTTCTGTCGCCAAACATAAAGGTTTAGTACATTGCCTCGAGTAATGAAAACAAGAAGAAGAAAAGTTCGGGTAGCAATCCAATACTCAACGTACTAAATTTAGAAATACCAAATACTTGACACCGACCTAATATAAGAGGTACAAAGACGGAGGAGTTGGCTTCTATACTAGCTGTTGGCAATTTAAATCACTTATAGATAGTCTTACAAATTATAAGACATAGCCTTTGAGTATTATTATTATTATATGTCAAATAAGTAAATAATAGTTTTAAGTAAGTTTTTCAAACACATATTTGTATTGCCAAAGCTACCGATGCCTTAATAAGCTAACCCATCTTTGCACAAACGCCGTAAAAATTAATATGCTGTTAACATTAATTAGAATGGAACTTTTATATCTATATGAACACTTTTCTATTAATGAAATACTACCATATCTAAATACCGACATGTACATTCTTTAACATATTGTTACGGTGATGGCGACGTCTTCTCACAGTCTTCTTCAACATCTTGCAAGTTTGCCAGAACAATAAATTGATATAAAAAAATAAATTTCTTATACGCGAGGATATTAAAGATATCGGGTCAGTTCGCACTTGGCTTTTCTCCAGAAAGCAATCTTGCTCAGCTTTTTGTTGCGATATCATATTTAGTGACGCGGTTTTAAAGGAGAATAAGTATTTCATTTTCACCTATTAAAATAATTTTCTAGAATACTGAAACCAATCTAGAAGGCTAAAAATATTATCATTAATTTTTCTCAGATAAACTGTAGTTATTCGTTCTATTTTAGTACCGTCATAGTCTCTTTTTAATATTTACAAGACAGAAAAGTTAATTAATTTACTCTTACTAACTACAAAGCGACAACACAATTTATTTCCGGTAAAGGGAAAAGTAAATATCTATTACTATATGTTTATGCCAATTCATTTACTATTAATTCTAAATTAGTCTTATAATTACACAGGCACACAAAAAAAAAAAAAACGTCATGAACCAGAGGGGAGACCCCATTATTCCTAGGTTTTTGGGATCGCTGAAACCGAATATGACAATAAAAACTAATTTTAAATGCCAGTTTTCCCGCTAGCACCCCCTTACTACCTCTTAAGGGGTGAAAATTGAAATTGTTGTAAAAAATCAAGATAGATGTGTCTTTCTACGTTTTTTGGGATGCTGAAACCGAAAATGATAACCAAAAATAAATTCATGACCACTATCACCCCCTACCATCCCTTACAGGGGGTGAAAATTTCATTTTTTTCTATAAAATCAAGACAGATGTATATTTCTACGTTTTTTGGTATAATGAAACCGAAAATGACAACCAAAAGTGAATTTGATAGCTCTTTTACTCAATACCACCCCCTAACTACCCCTAACGGGGGGGGGGGGTTAGTTTCAATTTTGTATAAAATCAAGATGTATGAAGAAATTTTGACGATTTACAGTAAATGTTTAACCTAACATGTTTATCAAACTAGTTTGAAGTTACTCTTAGCTCTTATATTAGAAATTCAAATGCTTTATCGATCAGAAGTATCTGATATATATTCATGATTTAATTCTATTCTTAGCGTAACCCAGGAACAACGGCGTGGACGTAGTAGATTTCTGTTCCCTTTTGGAGTGCTGGATTAAAGTGAGTCCCCTTGCCTCTCACTATTCAGCGTCTACCTGTTTCTACGATAACGAACTCTCTTGTTGTCAAAAGTTCTTCTAAGTGGTTGCCTTTTATTGGTTCTTTTCTGTTCTGGCAAATCTCTTTTTAAATTCCAACAGTAGTCTGCTAACATATTGACATCCCATTTACCCTGATAGCGCTGTTCCATTGTCTTAAGATCCTGTCTGATGGAAGCTTTCACCTTGCTCCTCACTATAGTCTCCTAAATTGGCCGAAAAATAGTAACCTTCCTATTTCGGAGGCATAGAATTAGGTTCAGCATCTTTTAAGCGTTTTACAAGACTGCCGGATGGATAACAGTATAAACAGAATTAAATAGAAAGCAAAAAAAAACAAAAAATGAAACAACTTGTTAAGAATAGGACAAAAATCATGATTCAGTCTTAGTATCATAATAACAAATATATGCATACAATAAGGTTACCATATACTTTATAATCATTTTTTCTCTCAGCATCTTGAAAAACATAGAAATTCACATATTTTCGGTTCCAGCATCCTAAAAAACGTAGAAATACACATCTATCTTGATTTTATAGAAAAATTGAAATTTTCACCCCCTTTAAGGGGTAGTAAGGGGGTGATAGAGGTCATGAATTTATTTTTAGTTATCATTTTCGGTTCCAGCATCCCAAAAAACGTAGAAATATACATCTATCTTGATTTTATAGAAAAATTGAAATTTTCACCCCCTGTAAGGGGTATTAGGGGGTGATAGTGGTCATAAATTTATTTTTAGTTATCATTTTCGGTTTCAGCATCCCAAGAAACGTAGAAATACACATCTGTCTTGATTTTATAGAAAAAAATGAAATTTTCACCCCCTGTAAGGGATGGTAGGGGGTGATAGTGGTCATGAATTTATTTTTAGTTATCATTTTCGGTTTCAGCATCCCAAAAAACGTAGAAAGACACATCTATCTTGATTTTTTACAACAATTTCAATTTTCACCCCTTAAGAGGTAGTAAGGGGGTGCTAGCGGGAAAACTGGCATTTAAAATTAGTTTTTATTGTCATATTCGGTTTCAGCGATCCCAAAAACCTAGGAATAATGGGATCTCCCCTCTGGTTCATGACGTTTTTTTTTTTTTGTGTGCCTGTGTTATTGTGCAATTAATCATTTATTTATAGTTATAATAAAATTATATCTTTACACACGCCGTCTAGGCTAAGTCAAGGTTTGGCCATGCTGGAAACCTCCTCGTGTGCCCATCCGCTACCAATGTTGTCCGGATTCGTCCGGCGGGATTGGAAGCGGTACGGGCCGGTGCTCCTTGGGGGAGGGTTAATGCGGTCTCTCGGGATCGCGTTAGCCGTCTGCTAATGTCCAGCGCGGGGTTGTCAGCCATGAGATGCCCGAGTCTGGCTCATGGTTGACAAGGGGGGTTCATGCGGCGGTCTGCCCTTAGGGGTGGTCCGTCTGCGGCGGCGGGCCCAGGCCTCTTTCCTTCGGTCTCAGTCGTTGGAAAGTGGGTCTGGGCGTTTCGGTGGGAGGGCACAGGCCCTCTTTTCCGGGAGACAGCCGCGGGGTTATTCCGGGTACTTCTCTGATTGCAGAGTTAACCTTGGGGTGGCCTCATAGTTGCGGGGTTTTAGGCGCAAATAGGGCTTGGGGTTCTTCCTGTCAAGTCGCTCTCTAAGGAGCGGTTCGGAAGGTCGTTTCTAGCAAAAGATGGTGCCCGGATTAACCTTCGTGGAGCGTAACACCACGGTCTTGCTCGGCGATCGTTAGTCCCGGCTTGGTGGGTTCCCGACTTATGCCTCTTTCTTATTGAACTCGGTTGACCACCGTGTTCGGCGGTAGAGGCCTGTCGGGTTCAAGGTCGGGCTCCCTTTTTGAGTGGTGGTCTTTCGCGGCTGCGGTGCGTTGGTAGTCCCCCCTTTTAACCAGCCGAGTCGTGCTTGGCTGTCCGCTCATGTGGGGTCCGAACGGTGGTCTTCCTTCGGGGAGATCACCGCCGGGGGCGCTGGGCCTGGACGTCTGGACGTGGTCCTCAGGCGTTTTGGGGTTGAGCATAGACTCCCCCGGGCGTTTGGGTTTCGAACCGGGCCTGGCTAGAAGAGGGCTTCGGACTTCTTCTTAAGGTGGGCTTGGGTGGGGGGGGAGGGGACCCCCCGCGATCTATCAAGCCTGCCGACTATGGAGGGGGCCTCTCGTTGCGGGGTGCCCTCTACGTGGTGTCCGTCGGGGCGCCGCGGTTGTATGCGCAAGCGTTCCCGCGGTGTCCCATTATGACGGCGACGGCAACCGGTCTGGTTTAGTGAGTAGGAATCTCACATACCCACCGCCTTCCTCCCCTGGAATGCGGTGGCACCCATGATGGGTTCCAGACGTTAAAAAAAAAAAGGCTAAGTCAAGGTTCTTATGTAGGCCTGCCGGCAGCATTGGAGATATTCCCATTTTTAAGGTTACCCACTAGGCCAAACTAATAGATCTGAGCTCTCCTCTTAGATAATAACCTCAGTCTTAATAGAACCTCTACAAAATCACGTCCAATAAGTCAGACCGTTATAAGAATAGCCTGCGTCCTACCACCAACATTACTCTAGTCAACTTTCCTTTTACGGAAGCCAAGGGAACTCACAGCTGAAGAGTGGCTATAATGAAAGAAGACTGCCACGCATATCAGCTTCTGGCAGCTATTGAATCGGGTACGAATCTTTTTTCGTTAATCCCAATTGTGTCGCATGGAAAATTAATATCAGTATCTATAGCAAAATCAGCAGTGCATCAACAAAACCATTACCAATGGCAGGTATCGACAGGCTTCCATGGACTCCAGACAATCCACATGCATCACACTATTCTTAGGGGAATCGAGGATGTCCCCATTCATAATTTATACCCAGTTTTATATGACTTGTCAAGTACTAATGTTTAAATTAAAAACTTCTTAAATATAGTTGTCAAAGTTTTTATTTTAGTTGTGTCTATGTAAGTATGTCACAACAAACCACTAAAAAACTTTAATATCCGCTCCTTGAAATAAATAACAGCAATGTGTATACAGTCACACTAGTCAACTAAAAGTTCAGGCGATATTAAAATGAAGTAGTTTAGAACTAAACAAACGTGAACCTAGTTTATGTTGTTTGGTTTTATTTTTCATTAAGCTAATTTTAAAATTAAAGTCAACAAAAACATTATACTTTATTATAATATACCTATCTTTTATATCACGAATATATTGTTTAACTAATGGCAAATAAAATAATAATATAATTATATATTTGATTATATTATAATATGATCAAATAGCCCTACAAAATATAGACATACACGGGTTTTGGTAGATTTAACAATAGGATAGGTGTAATATAATTAATGCATATATAACTTTTTAGCTATATACCCAAAAAATCCAACCGATAAATCCAATTAAATAAAGTTTACAAATGTTGAAATGTATAATGTTCATAATAAATTAAAAGAAATCCTAAATGTTTTCTGCGGAAACATAGACAACAATTTTATTTAATCTATAAATATTGTCAGTAAATTGCCTCATAAAAATTGTTTCATCGTAATGAGAGTGTAGTGTGATCCTATAAGTAATGTGACCACGTCAGTTTCAATTAATTACATGTTCTTTAGTATTTTAGTACTGTTTAATGCTGTCTTTTTCAAATATAACATAGTAAAAGAAATTATTTTTTTATGGTATTTATATTCATTTATCGCTCTTGTGTGCTATTAAATTATTATTTTTTTCGCTTCATGACGCTAAAAACAGTTTAATTTTAAAATAAATAATAATATAATAATGCTCATCAGTCAAATATTATAAACAAAAAATAGAGAGAATGGACTTCCTACACCTCGAAACAGTTTACGATCAATTCTATCGTCGAACTTCGCGGAGATGGTGTTCTCAGGAATTTACGACTTCCTAGTAAAACCTCTAGATGACACTAAAATCGTTTTAACGATACATGCTGGAGGCCACGTCTCAATAAGCAGTCGTCGGGTTCGAATTGTTGAACATTACCTGAATAAAGAACATTTAATATATTTTTCAATGTAAATTAGCACATATTTTATACACCAATGTAATTTATACTTAATATATAAAAATGAATGTTTGTCTGTATATCATCGATGAACTCAAAAACTACTGTACCGATTATTATAAAAATTGGTATATATATATGTATTTTTCCACTGAGAAGGTTTGTATAATATGCTCATTGATGCCACTCGCCGCCAGGTGGCGCTGCATAGTAGCAACTTCTGCTCCGTTCAACCGATTGTCATGAAAATCAGTATGACCATATATTTCTACACAGAAGAAACGAATATGATATTCGTATTAATGGAAGTTACCACCACATGGCGCTTCCATGTATCAAGTTCAAAACTGATTAATAGATATATATACGAATTCGTATAAATATAAGTTCGAAAAATATATTTTTGGTGTGATAAGTAAAAGAAAACTATAAACTTTATTTTTTCTATATCTCTTCTTCTCTTCTCTCCCTCTCTCTTTTCTTGTTTTTGTTGTTTTCTTCTCTATCCCTTATTTCCTTCTTTTCTCTTCTCTATCTCTATTAAAATGATTGTTCACCTATATGTCTTTTCTAGAATCGTAAACTATGTATTTGGTTAAGTGATAATGGCATTCTAATGAATTTCATATATTGTCGTTACAGTTCATGCTGATATGAATTGAAACAACAAAAGCGAACGATAGATGACATTTCGAGTCGAGAGTGACAAGAATTTGTGTAGGTTGTGAAATTCATATCTAGCTCACATTAAACAGACAATATTGTGCAGTTTTTTTTTGGTAGCATCGTATAGCATCGGCGACTTAGCGGCATCTTATAAATTCAAAACTCAACAACGAGAAGTAAGATTAGAAATTCATCATGTCCCGGTGGTAGACCATAACATCGAGTCGCCGGCAAGGTTACCACCCATCGGGCAAAGTCGTGCCGCAAAGCGACCTAGTCGTGTTCCGGCACGTTGTTCGATGAAGCCGTCTATATGGGAAATGGGTCTGAACAGTTGCGTTGCGTTGGCGAACCGGTTTGGCGTTGAGTTGGTGCTTATTGTGTCGGGTGTCTAGTCGAGGAGGGTAGCGGGATCCGAAGCGACGGCTTTCCGCTGGCCCCCTATCTACTGAGATACCCGGCGGTAGATAGTTTGCAGCTGAACTACGGGTCAGCTGCTAAGATCAGGGTACTACGGGACCCCGGTACCTAAGCCCTCCGGCAGCGACGCATGCGCTCGCGCGTGTAAACTGCCGGGTTACCGGTTTTGGTGTTGGATTCGTAGTGGTAATGTGGTTAGCTGCAGAGGTTCGGCGCTGTTCGTCTGGGTTCCCACAGTTGTCGGGGGCTCGTCGGATCTCGTGCGCAGCGAGAGGTAATTGACCAGCCTAAGGCGAAGGGCTGCTGCGGTCTTTTACTTCGGGGCTTGGAACGGTCCATAAGCAGAGATCCCTTCGGGGGTCCCTGCAGTTCGGGTAGCCTCCTGCTTAGAGGTTAGATGGATGAGCTAGCATCTATCCGGTCACCCGACTGTAGTATAGGGTAGACTTGCGGCCCGATCGCTTGTCGGGAAGTGAGCGAGCCCTACAGCTCCGGCACCAGCAAGGAAACTGGTAGTTAGCCTCTCTGACGATCTCAGCAAGATATTGCTAGTGTGAGAAATCACACGGGAAGTGAGCGTGCAATACAGCTCCGGCACCAGCTAGGAAACTGGTAGTTGGCCTCTCTGACGATCTCAGCAAGTTATTGCTAGTGTGAGAAATCACACGGGAAGTGAGCGAGCATTACAGCTCCGGAACCTTTCATGGAAAAAAGGTAGCAGGGTGGTCGCGATTGGACTTGTCTATGACCGATAGCCTTGCGAGCTTACTAGGCTTAATAGTGCCGTTGTCGGATGACTTCGGGGGTCAGATCTGCCGTAACAAGGATCCATGTGACCGGGGTAAACCTGGATCACATGAATAGCGGCTCAACCTTTATAACCGGAGGGTTGGTGGGGTTGAGATGCTATAAACATAATCATTAGGGCAGAGGTAGGCGAAGAAGGCGAGGGCGACTGGCCGCCCGCAGATAGTTGGGGGCCCAATTAGTGGGCCAGCCACCCACGAAAGGCTGCCCCGCCAGCTGCGTAAAATCCCAGGGTGGCTCCATCGTGCTGGTTGGCGACCAGATGAGGAGGCCCGATGGCGATCCCTGGGGGGGTTCGGGCGTCCCCGCAGTCTCCAGACTAGCCTCCCAGTGACATGACATCACCAATTTCGGCGCCGGGTGTGATACGTACCGCCTCGTTCAACTGCCATTTCCTATCCTATTCACTCTTTTATTTTATTTTTATTATGAAAAAGTGCAATAAAAAGAAAAAGTTTTTACAGCGGTTACACTCCTCCTCATTTAAAGTGCACCTCACTAACATCAGGGGCTTGCACTCTAATCTCTTACCTGTCCACCACCACCTGGACACAGAGCAACCGCACTTGCTCTTTTTGACGGAGACACAGATACAATGTCCTCTAAGCGCTGCGTACCTGGATCATCCCGGTTACTCGGGGTCTGTGTATACGCACGGAACGACCTCTGTATCCTGCGTCTCCGTCACCTTGAAGACCCTACTTTTTCTTCCTTATGGATTTTAGTAGACACAGGAAACGAAAAAATCCTGTATTGCTGTGTCTACCGTTCGCACAGCGGTGATCAGGAGACAACTAAATTATTTGAGTATCTCGGTGAGGCTGCTGATATGGCTCTGCATCAGTACCCTTCAGTGCAGCTCGTCTTTCTGGGGGACTTTAATGCCTGTCACCAGGACTGGCTGTTCCCGTACCAGAAGACCGACCATGCTGGAAGAGAAGCGCGGAATTTTGCGTTGTCTTTCGACCTCTTTCAGCTGGTGAGGCAAGCGACGAGGGTATCAGATGTAGTTGGCCATACAGCCAATTGCCTGGACCTTTTGCTGACAATTGATCCGGACAGGTATCGTGTTGAGGTGACCTCCCCCTTGGGAACCTCCGATCACTGTTTGGTGAAATCTGTATTTACATATTCCCCACCAGCTTTCGAACCACCTGGTGTTAGGCGAGTATGGAAATACAAGTCAGCAGATTGGGATGAGATGCGGCACTTCTTTGCGTCTTATCCTTGGCAGCAGGTCTGCTTCTCTTCTTTGGATCCGTCGAGTTGCGCGGATGCTATAACCGATGTGGTACATCAGGCAATGGAGTACTTCATTCCTTTTGCTGACGTACCCATCGGTGGCAAAGCTCGCCCATGGTTTAATGCCGAATGTGGTCATGCTGAAGACCGAAAACATTCGGCATACCTAATTTGGGCTGATGCTCGAAGCTGCAAAGCTCCGGATGTAAGTTTAAAGAAGAGAGCCTTTAACCAAGCTGCCAAGTCCTATATAAAGGCATTACGGAAGGCTCGTCGCGATCGTATCGCTAAGAATTGCGAAAAGCTCTCTGTCAGACCTACTGGCAGTCGAGCTTTCTGGTCTCTTGCCAAAGCGATCGAGTCGAACTTCTGCCAACCCTCACTACCTGCTCTGCTGAAGTCGGATGGATCTCTGGCCCATACAGCGACAGAGAAAGCGAATGTATTTGCTTCTCTGTTCGATGATAATTCATATCTAGAGACTGGCAATGCTTCTCCAGCGCATCTTCCTCACTGCGGTATTTCGATGCCTGAAATCCGCATCACTAACAAAGAGTATGGAGAGCATTGTGTCGTCTTGATGTGAATAAAGCCAGTGGCCCTGATGGTATACCAGCCATTCTGCTCAAGACATGCGCAGCTGAGTTGTCTCCTGTATTGACACGTCTGTATCGTCTCTCTTTCAAGTCTGGAATAGTGCCGAAATCTTGGAAGCTTGCTAACGTGCAACCAGTGCCCAAAAAAGGCAGTCGTGCCGATCCTGCCAATTATAGACCGATTTCAATCACCTCCATACTCTGCAAGATTATGGAGCGTGTATTGAACTCGCGCCTTTTAGCTTACCTTGAAGGTAACGATCTCCTCAGTGACCGACAGTACGGGTTTCGCCGAAATAGGTCCACTGGGGACTTTCTAGTGTACGCTACGCACATTTTAGGCGAGGCCATCGAGAAGAACGGAGAAGCGGTTGCCGTCTCTCTTGACGTCTCGAAGGCATTTGACAGGGTCTGGCATGCGAGCCTTATAAAAAAGCTTTCAACATACGGCATATCTCCTGGTCTGATCGGTTGGGTAACGGACTTTCTGAACCAAAGATCTCTCCGAGTAGTTGTCAACGGGTGTTCCTCGGAACCATTGACAATAAATGCCGGAGTGCCTCAGGGGTCCGTTCTTTCTGCAACTCTATTTCTGCTGCATATTAACGATCTGCTGAAGCCCGGTATCTATGGGTATGCAGACGACAGCATAGTTGTAGAAAGATACCTGCCGAGTAGTCGGGCTAGTAGAGATCAAGTACAGTCTGAAAGAGAAGCCATGGTGCAACGTTTGAATGACAAACTTCAGGCAGTCTCCGCATGGGGCAAAGCCAATCTTGTCAAATTCAACGCCACTAAAACGCAGACGTGTCTGTTCACCGCCAAAAGGAGCCCTTTCACCTTGGCTCCTACTTTCCAGAGTGTATCTTTGGAATACAATGACCGCCTTCAGTTGTTAGGCTTAGAGATTTCCTCGAACCTCAACTTTGGTCGGTGTATTGAGTCCAGAGCAAGAGCAGCTGCAGGAAAGCTTGCCGTTCTTGCGAAGGTCCGTCAGTACTTTACACCGGGACAGCTTCTTGTATTATACAAAGCACAGATCCGGTCGTGTGTGGAGTACTGTGGGCATATATTCGCTGGTGCCGCTAAGTCTCATCTTGCGGTTCTGGACTCAATTGAGAGGCGAGCAAAGAGGCTTATAGGCGACCCTGAATTGGTTGAAGCCAACCTCCACAGCCTTGAACACAGGCGTAGAATTGCTAGCCTCTCAGTATTCAATAGGATACATTTTGGTGAGTGTGCGCAGGAATTACATGATTTAATTCCTCCATCCCCTTTCCATCACAGGACGTTCCGACGCACGGCAGATATCCATCCTTACGTTGTGGACATTCCCCCTGTCCGAACAAAGCGCTATGCTTCGTCTTTTTTAGTTCGTACAGCGAAGGACTGGAACAGCTTGCCTGCGTCGGTATTTCCGTCCCATTACGATGTGGGTGTCTTCAAGAAAAGAGTGAATAGGTTACTGGGTTAATGCGCCTACCTACCATCTATGACTACATTTGCACTTTCCATCAGGTGGAATGTAGTCAAGCACTAACCCAGAGGGGATAAAAAAAAAAAAAAAAAATCGAATACGTACTAATCAGATCCGTTCTTCTGAGACAACTGAACTACGGGAAAGAAGCCTGCAAAATGTTAGAATGAGCACGGCTCGATCAAGACAAGCACTGCCCGCGAAACAGGTGAGGGAACGAATAAGAAAGTCTGTGCCATGAATTATTATTCGTATCGATTGATGATTTGTCAAAACGTTGAGAACCACTTTCTGAAATGTAGACAATTGTTCCATAAATATATCGTCGACATGTACGCGAAGATTGAAACCGAACGGCTCCTATATATTCGATTGAATTAAACCGAGTTGCATTCTGAAGAGTAAATCCATTTACGAGACGCAATCGTTAATAATGGTAACGTCAATCCAAAAGAATTGGGAAGAATGGTCTTGAATTGGTTACCGTCTGCATTCACGAGGAGTCCACGGAATATGCATGAATACGCACAAGATGCGATGACATACGTTCACGCACATCCAGATTTGTAAGTCATCTTTACTTGCAATCCAACATGGGATGAAATTAAAGAACGTCTATTAATTGGACAATCATCTTCGGACCGCCATGACATGACCGCATGCGTATTTAAACAAAAAATGAAATGTTTGATGGATTTAATTACCAAACATCATGTTTTTGGAGAGACACGCTGCTGGATGTATTCTATTGAATGGCAGAAAAGAAGATTGCCACATGCACATATTTTGGTTTGGTTAATCAGCAGAAATATTAGATAAGCACTATTGATCCAGACGTATTCGACGTGGTCACCAAAAATATGATTCATGGCCCATGTAGCGCATTCAACAATAATTCACCATTCATGTCTGATGGGAAATGCACGAAACGATAACCAAAAAAATTTGTTTCTTATACCACCTTATCCAATGTATTGTCGACGATCAGTTGAGAATGGTGGCAAATTCGTCGTTCTGTAAGTACGAAACATTAAAGTAGATAATCGTTGGAATATGCCATATTCACCATTGCTTTCAAAGACCTTTAAAGCACACATTAATGTTGAGTATTGCAATTCAGTGAAGTCGATCAAATACATTTGCAAATATGTCAACAAAGGAAGCAACATGGCAATCTTCGGAGTAGGGAATGTAGCTGAACCGCTCAATAAAATCAACCAATACCAACTTGGACGTTACATAAGCAGCAATGAAGCAGTATGGCGCATCTTATCATTTTCAATCCGTGAACGACATCCAACAGTAGTACACTTGGCGATGCATCTCGAGAATGGACAGCGTGTGTACTTTACAGCAGATAATTTACGTGCAAGAGCATTGGTTTCACCGGCAACAACTGCATTTTACTCATTGTGCCAAAATGATCTTTTTGCTAAAACTGTGCTTTATTCTGAAGTATCGAAATTCTATACGTGGAATGTATCGACTAAAAAGTTAAAAAGGTACTGGTGCAACTGGGAATGCCTACTTCAAACCGACCTGCAAACAACCCTTTTGATCGTGATTTGTAACGAGAAACACACTATGATTCAGACGAACTGGGGATATTCGTTAGGATCAATCTTCCGCAGATGATTTCAAAGTTATGCCCGGTGGTACAGGCGAGACTTTTCTTCTTTCACTAATTTTGGTAACCATGCGATCACAAAATGATATTGCACTGGCTATTGCATTGTCTGGAATTGCGGCAACTATTTTGGATGGCAGCCGAACAGCGCATTCAGCATTGAATCTGCCTTTGAATTTGTAAAACACTGAGGCACCAACATGCAATATCAGTGAAAACTCTGGAATGGGAAAAGTTCTCCAAACGTATCAAATTATCATATGGGACGAATGTACAATATTTCACAAGAAAGCATATGAAGCGCTCGGTCGTACACTGCAAGATTTTAAAGGAAACAGACGGATCTTCGGTAGCGCACTCATTTTATTGTCTGGTGATTTTCGACAAACACTGTTCATCAGTTCTATGGCGTCATTTACAGACATTGACTTTCATAACTAACATGCGTATACAACTACAACGGGATGCATCGGCTAGAAATTTTGCAAAACGATTAATAGATATTAAAAATGGGCGAATAGAAATTGATGAATCTATACAATATATCATCCTGCCAGCAACCTTCTGTAAGATCACAGAAAGTATCGACGAATTGGTGCAAAAAGTTTCGCTCAGTACGCATGCTATATTAGCAGCCATAACCATCGATCTCAATACCATCAACTTCACCATTCAGCATGGAATACCCAGTGAAACGACAACATCTAAGTCCATCGATACTGTGGAGAAACAAGACGAGGTTGTCAACTATCTAACTGAATTTTTGAATTCGCTTTATTTATTTATCCGCTTAATTATTTTTCTTAACTTTATTTTAGTTGTTGGCGTAACAATGCGCGCCGGGTACAGCTAGTACTTAAAATAAAATTTATAAACTTGTTAAATTAATATAAGAGAGGTAATGAAAACATCTTAAAGTAGCTGACACTTTAATATAATCTTTATACAAGTTAGATACAAACCGATAAAATATACGTTTAGTAATATAACTTAAAATAACAAAATTACATTATTTTAGTCAGGTAGTCACCATGGCTCAAAAAATAGTACGATAATTAAAGATTATTGCGTTAAACCATATTGCAATATCAGAGAGAGCATTGTTTGCATCGTCAAATATTGATAGCTGTCTATTAAGTTTAAAAGTAAGAGAAGTATCATCAGCAAACAACACTATCCGAAGTTTTTCCTTCGCAAGTCATTTATGTAAAACAGGAACAAGAAAGGTCTTTATATAGAGCAATGTGAGACGCCCATTTTGCCAAATGAACCAGGGAAATACTTTTTTACATTTATTTCTACGTCTTGATTTCTCTCATTAAGATATGAATTAATCAAATTAAAAGCCTCATTTCTAATTTCATAATGATATAACTTTCTAATTAGAGTTTCATGCCGTGTATTGTCGAATACCTTCGAAAAATCCCAGAAAATGCCAAGCGCATCTTCTGATTTCTCCCAGGCCTCGAAAATATTCTGCAATAACTCAACACCTGCATAACAACAACAACAACAACAACACCTAATTGCCAAACAGGTAGTAGTTGAGAAGTTGAAAGATTTAGTAGAGGTAACTAGAATTTCAGTAAATAAAGTTTCTAAAACAGTTGCAACCTCAAGGTCAGAAGTGACATATTTATTGTTTATATTTAATTTGAAGTCGCTTCTCTGAGATTTAGCCCTTCCTCCTTAAGTTCCTCATTAATTATTTTCCAAACTGTTTTTATTTTATTATAGCTATTTTGTATTTTCCTCCTTATGCATAATTGTTCAGAATAGCTATTACATAAATTGTATAGTTGCTAATAGAAACCGTCAGGCGCTCAGTAGTTTTAATTTTCGGATTATATGCACATTTTTTAATTATAACTTGAACGAGGGTTCTTGCTACGCTTGGTGATGTGACGTACTTGACACGTCACACGACACGACGACACACGACACGACACGTCAACATCGGTTCTAGTAGTTTCTAAAAGAGTAAAATTCGTTAGTGTCGAGTTTTGAGTTGTTGGCAGTATCGCCGTACTGTTGGCTGCCTTCTCACTTGAATTGTATGTGGAGACGGAGGTCATGCGACGGAAAACTTAAGTATAGAATCCTTTATCCCGTAATTATTTCCCTTTTGCTAAATATTATAAAATTTATCCCACATTCTGGGAAACCCCAAATCCTCGTCTGGTACAGACTGACTAAGTAGTTTCATTCTTTGTAACATACCAAAAGCGGACAGGTAAGTCGTTAGTCGTTATAACTAGAGTAAACTCTGCTGATGCCCTTTCATTAAATACTAATGCATCAGTAACATAGACAGATTTAACGGTAAATACAGATTTAAATAATTTAATAAAATTTAAAAAAAAATTATACATAATATTGAGCTTTTGGTTTTTTTAATAAAAGTAAATATCAAACTAGATAAATAACAAAAAACTTTGAATGATATTAATAAAAGTATTATCAATACAGGGAGCCCTAGTGGAGGTGATTCTAGTATGTACTATACGAGTACACATGTTTGATAGATTACGAAAAGTAAATACATTTAAAAACTTTACAATTATTTTTTTTTTCTTCTTTTTCTTTTTTTTCTAAGTTATTAATACTAAAATCTTTCTAATTCTATTAAGGCAAGTTCAATTATCCTTTTAACTTTACTTATTAAGTCTTTACTTTCTTACAGTTTTATCTGCTTATTTAAAAAAAAGCGCTTCCATGTATGGAATTAACTATGTTGAATGAACTATCAAACTGGTAGTAATTGAAATTAAACATTAATTCTTCATTTTTAAGCCAGTCTTAGTAAGTTAAATCGCTTTAGTTAGTAAAAATATAAATTAATGTACTTTATTTATTAAATACTTAAGACAGACAACGAAACAAAAACGGATAAACCATGCGAAGGTCTCATTTAAAGCATAAAAACAATCAAAAATCTAATAAAGACAACCTTGAAGATGATTAGCAATAAGAGATCAGAAGGGATAGTGAAAATGGTAATACATGTCTATACACATAGATAAAAACCATATTTATACTACAAACAATATATATTTATATATAATATCTACATATTTTATTAAATTTATACTTTACACTTATAGATAATATTGTTTTAAACTATTTAAAAAACAGACAAAGTAGAAGATTGTCTAATTGCCAAGGGAAGATCATTTTAAAGCCTTACAGATAAAGAGTTGCAATAAGTGCGTATATCGGTTATTTTAATTTCAATTCATTAAGAGAGCGGGACTGGGGACTAAAGTAGGTAAAACGCTCTTTAAGGTAAGATTGAAAGGATGGATATATAACGGACAAGGAATGTATATTTCGTCTTATGGGTAGCTATCTCAGCTGCGCACGGTGTTACGATATGTGTTTGAATGTCCTTAAATTGAAAATGAAACGAATGCAGATATTTTTGTAAACGTTCCCGTTTGTCAAGTAATAAGTCAGAAATGTCTAGGTAAGCTGTATCTGCGTAAGCTATATCTGCGTAATCGATGAAGGAAGAAAAAGCTAGGGATATTTTAGTTTTTATAGTCAAGAGATATTTCTAATGCTGATATTTTCAATTTGTGTTACCCATGAAATGTCAATGTCCATTAATATTATATTCTTAATGGTACTAAAAAGTGAAGAGGGTTTTACCGCAGGTAACTAGGGTTTAATATGTTATTTACTTTTTTGAAATTTGTTTAAGATATCCTACAACAGTAACCTGAGATTTATTAACACCCTAAGCATCATTTAAAAATATATAACAAATAACTCTATGGAGACATTTTTAAACTTCAATTAAATTCTTTCTTATTTCTCATACACTGAATGTTCTGATCCACAATTTACATTTTTATTATTATTTCTTTTATTTAAATATTTTCTTTCTTAAATAAATATTGTAATTTGAAATGTCAATTATTTGGCCACAGGATATCTTTTCTGTCTTAAAATGTATTATAGTTTAAACATATATTGTTTAGAATAACTTCCAAATTTTTCTTATTTTTTTCTAATATAATCTCAATTTACAATAAATACAGCAAGCAGAACTTTGGTCAAGTTTCAACACTATTGATGTCAAAGGTAGCCTCAAAACAAGTAATATAAGGCTTCAGACAATTCATCCGGCCGATTTGTGCTCTAGGACTAAACCATAGCACATTCAATAATAACGATCGGTATTTAACCAATTAATTTGAATTTATAAATGACCCTAGATTATTTTACACTTAAATATTACTCATATATATTTTAGAAACTAGGAACAAAAACCCTATCAGAGTATGGTCTACAAAAACAACTTAACTTTTGGCTTTTTTGGTCTTACAGAAATTACAATAACATTACATGAAAGTTTCATCATTCGCATAACTAAGTTTTAAATTATGAGAATAATGGAATATAACTCAAAAACGTAATTAATTTTGTTAGCTAATTGCCAACTATTATAAAGATAAAATTAAGACAACTGATTTTAATATTTTATTACTTTAATAAAATTACTTATTAAAATGTGCCTAAAGTAGAAGAAACACAGATTAACGATTAAATATTAAACCTGATTTATTTCGTACAAAATGAGAGATAAGTATTAAGTAAGTTAAGTTTAAAAGTGTTATTAAATAAAAAATGTATTTTTTAAATTGTACAAATATAATGCCAAACTGTTATTTTTTCATTTTGTGTTATAATTATTTAAAAAAAAATAAGCCAATCATGACTAAACAACTTTAGGTATACACCATTATAAAATAATATATTTTAGAAAATTTAATATATATGTTTTTAATTGTTTACTAAAATCATTTTGTGTGAATATTTTTTTTACTAACAACTGGATGAAAAAAATTCTTAATGAAATATTAATCATTATTATAAGCCACTAGAGATTTTTCTTTTAAATACTTATTGTTGTCATTTTATTTATATTATTATTATTTATTTAATTATTATTTTATTATAATATTATAATTATTATTTATTTATTTATGAAGACATTTTCTATTACTATAAATTTACATTATTTATATTATATTATAAAGTTTAATATAAACAGTCGGTGGCTATAAGAGTTAATCAAACTTTAGCTGTGCTTAGTCATTTGTAACGGCAATCTAAGGAAAGCATCTCCTACTATTGTACATTATATTCATATATTAGGATTATTATTCTGATAGTAATCTCTAAAAATGTAAGCTCAGAATAATGATGCAGTGATTTAAAAGTTTTTACATGTTAAAATTTTAAATTCATCTATACAATCAAAAACTTACTTGACCAATTCTAATATATTTATTTAAAACGTTTTGTGCCAGTGTTAATAGATTTTTGTAAAGCAAACGTTAAATGTTATTTTTTTAAACTAGTAATTGGCTCCTTTTTGTGGGTAGTCTTAAAATAGTATAAGTAAAAGCAATACGTTCAAATAGTTCATTAATTTATTTGAAATATGTTTAATTTGTCAAAGGTTGTTTTATAATGTGACTTCAACGTAACAATAGTAGCGGCTCTGTGAGAAACAACAGTATAGCAACTGTTGAGAACTTTTCAAATCAGAAGTGAAACATTTCCGCAACGCGCCACGCAATCTTCTGATGTATCGATGAAACTACAGCTATTACCTGGTTATGATGTAAGTACCTGACTTTGTAAAAGCTATATCACTATTATTTACTATAGACAATTATTTCAAATTAGTTTTAATATATAGTTAGCTGTTGAAATTGCGTTTGTAGTTCTGGAGATTAGCCTATTCAAAACAACTCATATCAACAAAATCTTCATTATTATATGCTAATATTGTAATGTTATTTCGAAATATATATCACGCTTCTCAAAGTATTTGAATTAATGTTATTCAAAATAGAAAGTAATTAAAACAAAAATTGTGATATTAACTAATTTCCTTTGAAGCAGATTAAAAAAACACCAGTATATAAAGTTACATAACCACAACAACAAAATAGCATTAGCAAATTAAAACATTCTAAAAAATGATATCTAAAAAAATTAATCTATTTGAAATAATGTCGCTACAAAGAGTCGAACAAGTTTGTTTCCTGGAGAAAAGCCAAGTGCAGTCTGACCCGATATTGTTATACCCTCACCTAGAAATTTAAATTTTTATTCTACACTATTGTTCTGGCATACTTGCAAGACGTTGAATCCTCCGAGAACAGACGTCATTGTAACTTAAATTTGTAACTTATAAAAATAGTCTAGGGACTAAAGAGGTCTTTATTTTAACGATACAACATTAATTATATATTTCTTTCTGAGGATACAGCTTGTGTATGTAACTTAAAGTAATAGATATACAGTATTACAAGCAGGTAGATTAACATGTCTTATTTTAATACTAATTGGTATTACCGTGTTAATATGCATCAATATCATTCGTTATGCATCATCACATGTTCATCACATTGTCATCTATGACTTAAAATTATCAACTATACCAAATTAACAGCTTTTCATTAAATGCATATAAAAATATATAAGCTACGTAAATAAAAAAATCTCTGTCTGTCTGTTTGTTTTAATTAGTCTCTGAAACGACTGGACCGATTTTACCAAGACTTTCAAAGGCAAATACGAGTAGATGATATTATAAGGAATAACAAAGCCACTTTATTTAAAAAAAAAACAAATTCCACGCAAACGAAATCTTGAACACAGTTTGTATTTCATAATATAAATTACTTACTAGCTAAACTCTTATAGTACTGTCCATTTTATTATTCCGTTGTCGTCGATTTCTGCATTCTTGGTGAGTAAATTTTCAAGTTTGCTAATATCCATAGGCAATAGCTCCACTGACTATGTGGGGAACCGTCGTTTCTTTTACTATCTAATACCATGAATAGACATACTTTTAATATTTTTTAATGTAATGTAATTGTGTTTGTCGTGTGTTGTCGTCGTCGTCGTGTCATGTATTTTATCGATGATTTCTTTTATTATCTCACTTTCGATGTGGGGGCCGTTGTTTCTTTTGCTACCCAATATCATGAAAAGAGTTACTTTAAATTTATTTTTTAATGTAATACTTATTATTTATTAAACAAGAATGTGTTTTATGGATGATCTCTTTCGAAAACTGTCTCATTTTTCTTTACGTGTATATTCCAAGTAGGTAGCTATCATTCTGTATTATGTTTGGGTTTGGGTTTGAGATAAATCTAAAATTACTAATTAAATTTATTACTTTTGTTATTTGACTACTGAGCGGTTACATACATTTTAAAACGATTTTATACTTAGCTACTTTTTAAACATAAAAAACATTTACTCTGAGAAAAAAAATACATCTATATTTAATTTTTATATATTCTCATTGTTTGTTATAGCTACATAAAGAATATTTGAAGATGGACAAGTCATTAAATTCTTTACTTTAAAAACGCAATATATATCAAATTGATATACAAATGTATAGTAATAATAACATAATATATACTGCAGAATGTTATATATCATATGCGAAACTATAAAAAAGAGGTCCTAAGATAGTTCTCTTGTAATAAACAGGGTAAAGGATAAAAAGGGACAAAGAGGAAATTGTGATTTTTCTCCAGGCGTATAGGACTGTTTAAACAAATATTTATTTCTTGTTTGTGTAAATAAATGAATGAGTGTTTGTAACATCGTTGTATAACAGCAGCATTTCTATATCATGTGAATATTTATATTGTAATACATAATATGGATAATTGCGCCCTAGTAACACTAAGCTTTATCCGAGCCCCTTCTATAATTTATTATGAAATTTTCAATGTGCCCAACTGAAAGCTTCATTGTAGACAACAGTTTATGATGTACATTAGATCCATACTTAACTCACTATACGGATGTAGAAACTCCAGTTTCTTATAACATAGAAAGTGTACCCTAGTTTTTGTTATATTTATAGTGTTTGTATATGTAATGTCACCAAACAGAAATTTTAAAGACACAAAGTGAACGTTGTTTCTACTAATATTATAAATGAATGTGGGGATTTACCTATGTTACGTACATAAAAACTACTGAATAGATTTCAGTAAAACGTTAGAGTAGCATAGCTTATACATCAGAATAACGTACTACAATGTTGGAACATAGCACCAAATGTAAAATTTAGAGCGAGCTGAGAAGCAAGCAAAACCTAAGTCTGTAAAAATATAAAATCTTTGCAGGAGGAGAAATAACCAAATCATTTTATGAAAATAGGAACGCTGGTTGTAGTCTACAAATTTCCTCCTAATTATAGCATGAAAGAAGTTATTACAGGTGTCATATTACACTGACACCGTCTATTCGAACTATCCTTTTATCTACAAAAATATTTGACAAAATATTTGTGTAATAAAGATAATACTATGTAATTAGTATAGTTATTTGTTGAGCTCATTTCAGTGCTTTGTTTGGAATACTCTTCGCAAATGTTATGGTTTAAAAACGTGATAAAGAAATAAAAAAATCACAAATGCAGATTAATAGATCTCGAAGAAAATATAATGTTATAAATTTTTTTCTTAGCCACATTCGCTACTAATGTGCAAAATAATAACAAAATATTAACATTACATTTATGTTAGAAAGTGTTTTTCAAATAAACTTTAGATATTGTGTTTGATTGGGAATACATGAAAGAAATAGCTACTAACATTTCCAATCAAGATCTTTTTACATTGTATATTACCTATGTTCCTTAATAAAATGTAAACATGGATTATTTGAACGCACTGAAATAAATGTACTTTAAATATAATAAAATCATTGATGTCAACAATTTTTTCACAAATGTGTTCAAAGATAAGACCTGAGTAGAATGGTGGTACAGTAATTAAAATTTTAACTCACGACCCTTGCGCAATAATAAAAAAGTAATTTGTATACTACAATAACGCTTCCTATTTTCTTAAAATCATTTCATTCTGCACATCCAAAGCTATATTATAAATATCCCACAAAATCATAATACTGGCTTTAACTAAAACTGACCTTTATTCACTTAGCTTTCTTCAGCTCCGATGGTGTCGTTGGTTATCACTACTAAAATATTTGGTATTTCGATGAATATCTTGGAGCCTCTTGTTACAGACTTATTAAATGCTAGATTTATAACATTAATTATTCCTCAATCTAGAGAAAACATGTTTGTAGTTTGGAAGCGAGTTATCTTTCAATCTAATCTCCTTTATATATAAAAGGCCTAGCCCGAATCATATTTAAGATGAGACAGACCACTGTTGACTCAACTCAATATATTCTTGATAATTTATGTTTTCTATATTTAGGAAAGAAACCCTCATACATGTAATAGTGGTAGTGAAGACAGTGTTGAACACTGTTAACTCAAATAAACATATTTAGAAGAAAAATATTTAAAAAAACAACAAAATAATCTTATATTTATCAATAGATAATCAACAAATTATAGTACTACTTACAGTCTGTACGTAATTAAGACATAGTTATAATTGCTAAGTCTGATACCGTTATAAAAATATAACAAATTTAGACCAAGTATAATTTAATATTGGGTGTTATTGTTCTCGAATTTGAAACGACAGTCACATTCACTATTTTGGAGAAATTGTACTCACAAATTAATGTCACATAAACTAACCAAAATTGCCCAGTAATATCTGTTTGTGTCATCTAGTATTTATGATATACTAGTACGAATGATGCTTGTTCGACATAACTTGAGTAATTGATGACTGAAATCCATCATTGAATTCTAGTAGTAATATTTACAATCATCAGCAGCTGTTAGCTTATTAAACATGTATACGTTTATATTATCATACTAGATAAATATCAAAAGAAATAATTTGAATACTTTAAGTCTCTGAAAATGTGTAAAGTTAAGTAAATATAATCCGATTTGAAAATATTTTTTAGTTTTTTTTTATAAGATACTGAACAAAATAATATTTAAATAATAATAATAATACATATTTTTAATTGAAAACTTGTAAATTACCCTATGTATTATTTGGATCTTCTAATTTATTTAACATCATTTAATTAAATTCCTGAAATTCTTCAATTAAATTGAAATACTTTCAATGCAATTCGTTCTCAAACCTATAATTAACTAAAGGGGCAAAAATCTTTACACTTCAAGTGTTGAAAGATGACTTAGGATTTTGTAATTTAAATTTTGTAATTTTTTGTCAAAACTGTATAATATGATATCTTAATCCAATGGCGTGGTTAGGCGTGGACGAAGTGGGCCATCTCCCACAGCGTCGCGAGGCCTCTTTATATGCAAAGCCACTAGACTTAAAATCCCTAACATAAAGACCTAAAACATATTAGCCCCACTTTTCACAGACTGGCAACTTACTGTATTTGAGAGGTGTTACGAGATCCAAGTATGGGTGACAGCGTTATACAAACAAAAGAAAAAGGACCTCGCTGATACGACGTCGACCACTTCTGTATTAGTGGATGCTACGCTAGTATCCAAATCTTTTATTCTTCAACCGCAATCTCCCGATGAGCTCAGGTTTCAATTTGTTTAAAAACGTAATAATTTCAACATTGCTATTTACATATATGTCTAAAAAAACTATTTCAATTAATATCTACGTTTTTTTTCTTACTTTTATCAACTAAGATCTTTAAATGATTTCACTATGTTATAAAAAATATATTTTTTAAATAAATATAAATTTATTAATTTCAAAAACAAAGTTAATTTTTATTACAATTCTTATTTGTGTGTTATCTTTTATTTTCTTTTATTTACCTGCCAAGATTTTTCTTACCAAGTATTTGATATACAATTCGGTTAAAAGTAAACCAACTTTCACAACTCAGCCCTTTTTGCTTTCTACAGAAATTTATTATAAAAAAATATGGTCTTTTGATTTTTAAATAGATACCAAAAATAGATGAATTAATCGATGTAAAATAACTTAAATATTGTTTTTACAAAACATTTTTAACCTCTTTCGTCTGTAAATTAAGTTGAATTATTATTATTTTCTCTTATCGCTCGTAAACAGGTACACAATATGAGTTCATTTTAAATTATTAAGTTTTATATTCTAGAGATTACGTATTTTATACAAAAATATAACTGTTTCGAAATTAACAAAAATAATATGTGTAAAGGAAAATTTTATAAAAACGTGATATTTAATAGATTAGGCTAGGGTCTAAGCTAGGACTTAATATGAGATTCAAATTATATGAAGTTAAAAGTTATTTTTTTTGTTTAACACACCTGAAGTTAAATTTAAGCTAACAATGATATCATTAATTTTAGAAGGTTACATAAACATCAACAAATTACCATCTAAATTGTCCTATTTTATTTTAATGGATGAGATAGAGAATAATATTCCTTGCCGCAGTTGTAATAAGATATACTATTTGATGAAATAACATTTTCAAAACAATAAGCTTCCAAATTGTTATTCGAAAGTACAATTTATGCGTCAACTTTATTTCCATATTAATTAAGACACGCAAATGAAACAATTGTGGATTAATCATTTATTTTTTAAACAATTTGAAATCATTTTACTTATTCATGCAATAAAGTACCAATACAAACTCTGTATATTCATGTTTATAAAAAACGAATTGCCACAAGTTCAGTACATAAAACATAAAACTAAATAATAGTTTTAAAAAAATTTTGTTTATCTGTTTGTTTATTTATATATTTCACTAAAATTACTTGACAGATTTTGATAAAATTTCTATGGTTGTAGGTTATTAGCCTGGGGATTATTTTTTTATGCATTTTCAATTAAAATTATCATAACGGAAGCTAGATGATAACATTATCGTAACTTTGCGATTTCTTCTCGATTCTTTAGAGCTGTGACTTAACTTGACTTTCTACTTATTGTAATGTTGTTCCATCGTGAACAATTTTTTATCAGCAAGGTAGTATTTTTATGCGATATTATTATTTTTATACATCTACTTTCTTTAACTGTAAATATAGAATGAGGACAACCTATTTATAAATTTTAAACGCCTAGCTACAAGTACTAGAAGAAATCTGATCAATTAGTTCCTCAACCATAAGTTTTTCTCATGTAAATATCTAGATAAATAAGTATAATATTTACATTAAAATCTATAAACCCGCTTAGCAGTTAGAGGTATACTTAAATTTGGTATTATTAGATCTTAATATTTTGATAAGAAAATAACATATCGAAAATAAATCGCTAGCGAGTCAGTATCTCCATAGATCATATATAAATGCGGTATCACGAGTCATTAATTTGACATATGTTATCGAACAAAACCATTTCCATAGTAACTTCATTATATACTGATATATTGTGTTCTTAAAGACTTAAGTCGGTGAAATTGTTTTATTTTTTGTGACAATAATATTTATCTTATAGATAATTCAAAACTACACCAATAAGACAATACATTATTTAATAAATACATTTATTTCAGAGTTAAATTGAGAAATTTTTTCACATTATCAAAAAACATACAATTTTCACATTGTAACAGTGTTTACTAGGAAACTATTTAAATCATTTTTATTTACCTCCTACATATAACACACTCAATTTGGTTACTAAAACGGCAATCGATTTGAAATTTTTACTATTTCAATACTTAAATATTTATATTCAATTTAATTTTAATTAAAGTGTATTAATTCCTTTAATCCTTTATACCAATTATAAATATTAACTCTTATGTAATAAAATGATTATTAGCAAATATTGTTCTTCATTACGTTCCTGATTACCACCCAAGGTAATTAATTCATAAACATATTTAATTTATATATAACGAAAAGATTATTATTGCAAAGTTCGAAATTTAAACAGAATATCAAAATTATCATTACGCAGTTATTATAAGTTCATAAATTATCTACGATATTTCTGAGCAAACAATGTCATTACATTACTATATACGTCTCTTATTAAAATAATGTTCAAGTTTATAAATAAAAAAAAATGAGACTTTTTTCAAAATTATAATTCATAGGATTTTTTTCAATAACTTCAGTTTAAACAATAAACCTTTTGGTCTGTAAAAAACCTTCTTTTATGGGCATATATTTTTTCTCCGTTCATGAACACACATTGAAAGTATTCAAGCTAAAATAGCATCTTGATATAAATTATGTATAGCTAGCGATTAATTTATGCTTTAAAACAGAACCTTAAGTTATGATCCAGTATCTTTAGCTTCAGCCATTATTGAATTTGGAAAAGGGCCAAGTTAGAGCCAGGGAGCCAAGTGTCGCGCAGATAATATAATGGCAAAACCTATTTTAAATTTCTTTAAATCGGTTAAAAAATTATAGCGCCGCAATTTGGTAAAAATACTGATTGTTACTGACATTCATGATAGGAACGTCACTGTTCAAGCTAAAAAGGGGATTTTTTTCGTTATTCATTAAAGTAATATATTTGGTCGGTTCGGTAACAATTTAATAACAAATTTGTTCAGTATACATTAAAATAACATACCAAAATCTCGTTCTATTGATTTCGATTAAAAAAAAAAATACGCTCAAACAAACTATTGTCATCTTATATTATTAAAAATATTAGTCCATTACTATAAGGATTACCAATAACTCGTCGACATCTTCATTTTTTCTCCTTCAGATAGATCATTGTACTTTCTACAGACATAATTCAGCATACAGGACACTATAAATCACATTTTTAAATTATTACACGAAAAATCCCTGATATTATTTTTTTAATTATTACAGTATATTGCGGTAAAACCAGCACAAAATTATCAAGACTTTATATATTTGTATACTATAAAGGGCCTATTGTGATACTTTTTTGTCTGGATATGTCGTCACCAACTTCATGTATGTTGGTTACAACGCAATTTCTTTACGCCATTTCGAGTATGTAATTCTCGAAGTTTCCAGACGGTACTCTTGTAGTTAAAAAAGGAAAACGATAAATAACCTACTGCATTTTTTATTTTATTTTTATTTTTTTATTTGACTATATATAACTAGTGTAGTCCCTAATCATAGTGCTTGCAACAATGTCGTAATATTGATAGCGAGAATAATAAAGAAAGAAATAGTAAATATCCTATGAACAAAAATAAGATATAAGTAAGGCGTACTTAAGATGCAGGAATATTTTTCCAATTCAATGAGCTAAAAATCCCAAACGGCCGAATCAATTGCTTTGGTCAGTTTTTATTCCGCCAATAAAACGGATCAAAAACGCTGAGTGGAGAATACTGACCAATTTATTCCGCGAACTAATTGTTTCGTGAGTTGGCATCCAAACATTGTTAATTAACAATCGTATAACCGTGATTGATGTTTACGCATTGTTATTTTGTTACATCAGATGAGACTAGGTACTATAATATGTTAATAATACAACTTGTTTAATCAACCAATTACTGTTTTTGCTCTAATACCTAGTTTTATAAGATTATGATTAAGAGATTTTGTATGTTACACTAAAACTCATTAATTAGTTAATAGGTAGTTAATAACAATATTAGTACTAATAGGATCAATTAAATTGACCAATTTGGTTTGATATAATCCTAAGACGTGTAAATCTGTGCTTCGCAGTTGGCTTCAGAACTTCGACTTGGCTTTCATCCAGATTCAATAACGGCTGAGGCTCAAGACACTGGATTATAACTTAGGACTTTAAATTATGTTAGGTCATATTATTGACCATAAATTAATTACCACACTTAGTATAGTATCCTCAAGAGGATTACATAAAGGTACCTTGTACTTTTTATTTACATTACTCATATGCATATTGTTTTAATAAATATATATATATATATATATATGAAAACATATTAGTATTTAATTAATATATTAAAATTAGGTTACATGTTTTTTACATTACTTAAAATGATTTATTAACATTTTCACTTTTTGCTTTGTTACTATAATAATTAGATAAATACATAATTAAAAATATGTTTTTAAGGACTGCATTATCTAAGAATCCGTAACCGCCGAATTACATACTGAGCTAGTGTTTCGTTTCCTACCTTCAAGAATTGTAGCAGTATATATATTATAAATGTCTATACCGAGACGTAAGCGACATCTACAATATTTCTTCCGAAAATCTAAAGCAATGTTTCTGATTTTGGGGTTTAATAATAATATTTTAAAGATGTCACATCCGCAATTAATATTTGAAATTTTTAAAAATAGAAGCCCTGGTATGCTTATAATAATCATAATAATAAACATTAGTTAGTAAGAGTTTTTATTGTTATATTATATTATGTAAATACTTGACGCATATACATAAGTTATTATTATACAAAGATTTTTATTAAATGACTATGGACTATGTTTCTACTTGAAATTATATATTCATATTTCATAGCCAAAAAAGCGCTGTTAATAAAGTGGGTCGAGCATTCAACTAGCTGGGATTTTTTAGTACCATTTTTTTACCTTTGTGTTCATTGTTTTGTTATTTTTTAGGTTGTAGTATGAATTGTGTATCAGAATACCTATTAATTTGGAAATGACCGATTTTTACAGAACGTAGGAAATAACGAACGTACATTACAGGGGCAGAATGGTTTGATTTTAATGGTGTGTGCTTATAATTTTCTAAACATGGTACTCTTTTTATTTTATAACATTATAATAAATGCTATAAGTCAGAGAAATCTCGTCTTTTATCTCATATAAGTATTAAATCTAAATATTATATAGCTCAAATATCTAAGTTGCTTACTCGACATATTTTTATACTATCTCGGTATATAGCGAACCTAGTGACCAATAGTAACTGGGTTTTCACAATATGTCACCCGAGTCCGAATGGCACCATATCTGGCGATCATCCATTCACATTCGTTCACGATTGTAGGGAATGATTTAGAATATTTCAAATAAAGTATTCCGATTTTGTATCGCGAAGACTGCACTTTTATAAACTACTATTATAAATGTGAAAAATGTTGAACATTTATAGTAGTATTGTATATGGTTAAACAAGAAATAAATGATTTAATAAAAAAGTATATATATGAATATTTATAAATTCCACATTAATATAAAGGATTATATTTTTAAGCAACTGAATTAAAGGTTTTTATATTTAAAGTGCTTTTTGTTAATGATCGTATAATGTGATCGTGTGGTTGGTGAATGATCGTTTTCTTTGGCCAAGTTATTTATAAATATATTTTGTACTAAAATAAGCAATAAAACGCATTAGGTAAGTTTAGTAAACTAGCAAAAGACCCAAAGTTCTAAACTTCAAAGATAGCTTAGGGGAATGTATATATAATTTATTTAATAATGTATAATAAATTCGTTCCAGTAAAATCAATCATAAAAGATGAAATTAATAATATAATTTTTTTAGTCCTTATTATTTTGAAATAAGCTAACTAAGAATTGTGTTAGTATTTTAATGTTTGAACCTACTTTATTTGTTTATATTTTTATAGTAAAAACACCTATCATCACTTTTTTTCTATATTTGCGTCACCTAACGTCGTTAAACTACTCGTTGATTTCCTTTGTAAGTTAGGGATGTTTCAGACGTAAGTGGCTCTTTTGTGTTGACCCATATAATAATAAAATAACATTCCAAATTTGATCAAAATTTGGTCCTGCACTTTTTGTGGGATATCTGTACTGACAAACACTGAAATTATATTCATTTGTAATATAAATATTATATTCATATGGAATAATTTTTTTTTGGATAAAATATTATCTTTCATACATTAAACAAAGATAATTTACTAATATGGCTATGATGACTTTACTCAATGACGTCATTGAAAGTCTGAAATAGCGGATTTAACGAGAGGTCAAAAAAATTCTAATAAATACAAATAAATAAAAACGTACAAATTATTTAGTAGCGATTTTAATAAAAAGTTTTAATTAAGACGAAACAACAAGTTTAGATTTTTACGATGGTAATGCAAATTCTATATGCAATATATATATATATATATATATATATATATATATATATATATATTTAAGTTAGCTTTAATAAATTTTATGGCTAAGTGATTGGTTTTCAAGTGCCTGCTCTCACAGTTTTACTTTTTATGTAACATTTTTTGCTTTGCTAACACATGTTACCGTACTTATAATTCCATTTGATTTCTCATCCTGTTATTAATAGTAATAAACGAACAAAAACAAAATATATAAATATACGTATAAATAATACCTAAAAGCACCCTAGCAACACAGTAAATCTAGAGTAACTCATTAGACTATCAAATTACAAAAGAACAAATTACAAATAAATATTGAAGTTACAGGTATTTTATAAAGTAAGGATAAACAGTTTATCATTTTAAGTTGAATTATTTGTTGTGATGTAGCGAACAAACAACTAAACTCAAATTAGAACTTAAATAAACAATCGAACTCGTATTAATTTCAAAAGCTTAGATAAACAAACAATTTTCGCATCAAATTTTCTATCCATCATTGAAATTTATCACGTTTTCACACCTACAGCAAACTAATTAATTGCAATTTAATAAACAAAACTGTATGATTTTATTTAAATAATTGAAATATATAATTAAATTCTTTACGACAATTGAAATAAGGAATATATTTTGAGGAAACAATTTGAATAACAAAACAAGAAACTTCGAAATTGTTATTCGCAAGTATAATTTATGAGGCCAACTTGATTCTTATGTTATTAGTTAGAACACAGACGCATTTTCCGGATAGTGTAATAATAATTATTAAATTTATATCATATTGTAATTCATTTTAATAACTTTTCGCACTTTATATATAAAATTGAAACTATAAAGAGGAAAATAAAATACCACATTCATAAAAAATGTATAGCTAGATTTATTCAAGAAACTAATAATCATATTATACTGTTGTGTATTGCTATTGATTGGATAAGAGTTGATACGTTAGTACTTTATTTCAATTAAAAGTAAAAATTTTATAACCATTTGGGGAAAACATACTATTATAATAAGAATAACTGTTTAAAAGTGCAATATATATAAAAATACAATGTCAGTATGTTTTTAAATTATTATAAGTAATTTATATGACATTAGGTTAAGTACTTATTTTTAGTTAATCGATATATGCATGGTATGTATTTGCATTCCTAAGTTATATTCCCGAGTCTTGAGCATCGATACTCATTATTGAATTTGGAATGTGGCCAAGTTTTAGCTCAGTAATAAAATGTGCCGTACTGATTTAAGGTTCCTCAAGTAATATTAAAACGATTATTGTTCATTTAAATGTTTTCCCATTCTAAAATAATAACAAATTAATGTAATAATTATAAAATACAAATACTATTTAAAAGTTAAATATATATTTAGTCTATACAAAAGAAAATTAGTTCACTTTTCGTTTGAGATTGTATTCTAGCTCACTGGACTACCTCAACAGAAGATCACCATAAGGTAACTATTATAGATACGCTTCACAAGATGAATGAAGAGCCCTCTCTTAATACAGTTCCTCCTATCCTAATCTCAATTTATTTCTCAACATTCTTCAATCAACAGTATTTCCAAAAAAAATATCTTATCGCCGCTTATCACCCTACCTTATCAACTTATCAGCCCGACCTATAAAAAAATATCAATAAACGGACAACCGCTGAAAAAAGAACTTAAATTATGTTATAGGGTATTTATAGAACCAATACAATCTAAACATCGTCACAACCTATTAATTACATATAATTGATCATAATCAATAAATAATGTCGTTTCATTATGAAATATATGTAAAATATGTATAGTTATATGATATTATCAATTTAAACAAAATTTATTTAACATTTAAATTTTAATTTATTGTTTTCACGAAACAAAGAAAACGCAAAACATAAAAGAATGTCTAGTCCTAAACAAAACAAAAATTACTATATTAAATTTTATTCTTACATATTTATTATAAACACACTAGAGCTTTAATAAAAATGTTCTACCGAAGAAATTTTATTTCATGTTATGTTTAATATTCAAAGTCCACTAAAAACTTTTGTCATATTATCAAGTTAAGAGAGAGCTATGTAAATTACTTATTTAAAGTATTTAATTCAATATGACTGTAAAAAGTAAGTAAACGTTTGATATCATAAATTACATTGTATGCAACGTTTAACGACGTAACCTTAATATGACTGAGATATGATTATAAAAGTTTTTATCACTAAAACTTACCCACAGCTAATTTGTTTCAACGCTAGCATGGAGATTCCAATTAACATCTTTAAACTAATTTTATATTTGCAAGATGAAAGTTGCGTTACCTTGTTACTTTATGTGCACAATTAGTGTTGAATTGTTCTTTTTAACAGTTTTTATTAAATTAAAACTAAAATAAGCTGTTTTATGAAACATAATAGTATAAACTAATTAGTTATATTAAAAGTAGATAAAGGAATTCAGACGTTATGTCCTTATTAGGGTGTTTTGATTTTATATAATTGTAAATATATTCACAATCTTAGCGACGTGATGGCCTTTAGCCTATAGAAAACTAGGTTTCACATTGTAGTATATGGTACAAAACTTGTAAATTAAAAAAAAATGGTCTAATAATTTGATATTTGTAAATTATGATGAGAGGAGAAGAACAAATCCTTTATTTCTAATATATATATAATAAAAAAAAATATCACAAAATTTCAACCAATGTCTTGTTCAAACTAAGAAATTAAAACAAAAAACTGTTACTTTATAATGTGTAGATAATATTCAATAGATAAAGTAAAATGAAATCAAATCTTAATATTCATTTATCCCAGATCAATAAAAACACAAAATTACCTTAATAAATCATGAATTAGTAACTATATTGTCAATCATGGTCGAGGTAAAATCATTTTCTGTCAGATTATAATGTTCTTGATATTGGACATGCGAATGACGTTTACAAGGCGTCTCACTATATATTGGGTATGTATTAGTATAACATAAAGTGTTTTTTTAAATAATATAAAGTGTATATAATAAATATAACTGTTATTGCATATGATTTCAAACCTACTCATTATGAAGAATGCGACATTACCAGTAAAAAAAAAAAAAAAAAATTTTTAAATAACTTACTCAAGCTTGGGTTTAAAAAGGTTTTTTCTTTAATTCTGTTGCATTTAGTATACAATTTTTATATATTTTAGTTTTTTTAGTGACTTAGTCAAAGTCATGAGTGACTAGAACTCGAATTAATGTACTATTAATAATGTATAACATTATTTTACCAAAATATATTGAAATTTAATTATAAATAAAGATTATATTACGAATAACGTTGTCTACCTAACGTGGTATACACAAAGCTTTAGAGAAGAGCAAAATTAATTGAAAATGCCGATCAAATTGCCGAACCCGAAGAACCCTGTCACGATTTTGTATTTAAAATAAAAGCAGATAGTCTAACGTGTGACTATGATTGATTTTGCTCTTCAAATACGTTAAGGTGATTTTTCAACTGCAGTAGTGAACAAAGTATTAGGTAGAATGTCAAAGTCATCCTCAGGTTATTTAGATTACATTTAAATCTCGTTTGGTATTTTCGTACGCCATTGCTTTTAGGTAAAACATTTAAATCAGGCGTTTTAATGATTTTATATGTTTTTTTCTTTATTTTATATAATAAAGAAAAGAAATGGGATTCAAGTATATTTGAGACATTTTCAAAAAACTATTTTGAGTAGTGTGAATTTAATGGATGTATGGATGGGTTAGTTCAAACGAACTGTGGGTCTCATATAACCCCATAACGTGTAAATCTGAGAAGCACAGTTGGCCCCAGGAATAGAATTTGGCAGTTTTCCAAATTCAATAAAAGCGGCTGAGACTCAAGACACTGGATTATAACTTAGGACTTCGAATACATACTACTATCATCATAATATTGATAAGTGAAGCTTTCTGTTATATTCTAACATAGGGAAGTATTTCCTCCAATAAAATGCTATTTCTGTAATTATTCAGTTACATAACGAGAACATGGTGTAAATTTATTAAATTTAAATTTTACCTTAAGCTTAAAATCTTTTATATTATCAGCCATAAATTAAAATTACGTGTTTTAAGAAAGTATATTTTATATTACTATGATAATAAATTATTAAGGTAAGGTGTAGGTGGAAGGATAAAAATCAATTAGTGTATCAATGTTAGGGTAGATCAAGATTGATTGCTTTAGAAGTAAAAGCGAGCAGAAAAATATATTTTCAAATTCCACTTGACGTCGTTCAGATATATAAATCAATTTGACGTTTTTTTGTGGTTGACACTTTACTGAAGTGTTTCAAAAAAATATGTTATGTTTGATGTACTCCGATTAAATTGAGATTGGAGATTTATATACCTTAACTATAACTATTCCATCAATTTCTTCACGGCAATTTATCTAATGTCAAATGGTAAAGCTTTTTATATTTTTTATAAAATAAATACCGTGTTGGCGATGACATTAACAAATTTTGGTTCATCCAAAAACACCTGGGTAGAAGAGTTTTAAACGTTGACGCAAAATTTGGCTTCAAGCGGATGGCCGTTAAAAAAGCGTTTATTCTAATCGACTAACATTAGTTTGTTTAACCTCTGCTAATATCCGAGTTACAATACTAAGTAGGTAAATAGATTTTTTGGTATGAAAAGCTTTTGAAATTGGTTGGGTTAAAGAAAACTACAAACAAATAATCGGTTTTAGGGTAACTAATATAACAGTCTGAAGCTGACAGGTAACTGTTCTAGACACAAAACTGTCTATAATTACAATAACAAATCACTGTTACACTTCAAGTTTCGCTTTACATAACCTGCCCTGTAAAAATAATTTCATTGAATCTTTTAAAGTTATTAACTTCAATGTTGTAATATCTTTTAATTTAATTATTAAATATAATAATTATAACTTTAACTATTTTGACTTGATGTTATTATTAGTAGTAAATCTGAGTTTCACGTGGTTTGTGCTATGCATTTTATGGCCTAAAAAGGCGTTGGTAATAAAGTGGGTCGAGTAAACATTTAACTAACTGCACTTTTTAACTACCATTTTTAGTTGAGTTTTTGTTACTGTCTCATTTTTTGTCTGTTGGTATTTGTTTAATATTTAGTTTTTATTTTCTAATATCTATAATATAAAAAATACATATTTTCGGTCGAATACTCGATTGTCTAGTATTGATCGGCATGCATCGGGATATGTAAAGTAAATTTCGGAGTAATAAAAAAAAAATCTTAAAGAAACTAAATGTAATTTCGCACATTGAATTAACTGAAATAACTTAATGTATTGTTCACAAAACTTCTTTGTCTTCATTATGAAGTATTTCAGCTATAAAACACAATAGCATTTCACTTCTTTCCGATATACAATAGTCGATAAATGCCATCTAAGCCTGGTCTAACCAAACCTCTGTAAAGTTTGGAACCGTTCCAAAGTGCAATCTTTTCACGGTTTCTACGTCAGAGAATGGCGTCTGATAATAAAATATGCAACCTATAGTGCTGATATAAATTATGCATTTCTGAATTCAGTCGTAGATACTAAATCACAGATCAAACATTAAAGTAATTAACACATTAATAAATAATGATTTTTATAACATAGAATTATATTATTATTATTTTTTTCAAAAATACAAAAAAAAATTATTATTTTCAAAATTGTCCACATCAAATCCTTTGGTTATCAACGGATTATACTATAAAATATGCTCAGAATAAGATAAAACTTTATAAAAACCATGTCACGGATATCTAAGATCTTATAAGCGGGATCTCGGGATTTGATGATGATAAACGACCCAGCAAATCTATGGCTAATGCTCGAGTAAACCAGACAAATTAGGTTTAAATGTCGTATAGATATCACGGATTTGAATAAACATAATTTGAATAAGGACTGGCAGTACATTAATAAACATTATTGTTAAGCATCTCATATATCATATATTGTATGTATTATGATTGTATATTAAAAAAATATTAATAATTTACTTTTTGAATGAGAGGAGAGTTTGTAATATTACTTTTTTAGTAGCTAATTAAAATATTTACAGCTATAGCCTGTATGTATATAATGTTCTGGTAGATTGTGTATGTACAGAAAATTTTATTAAAATATAAAATTTTTTAGTCATTAGTATTATATAGCTGGAAAAATATCTACGAATATATACTTTTTTGGAGTCCTAACTGTCTGTCCGCATATATATTCACGCATTATTTTCAAAATAACGTATTGGTTTATATCACCTTTTCCGGTGTAAGGCTTATTATTTGAAGCAGATATCTCTGTTATAATAACACCTGCCCGGAGAAAAGCAATTAGATATAAAAACTATTTGTATAGCTGCAGACTCGAGTAATTTGAAAGTAAAATACGATCAAAGAAAACGTTTGTAATTAAAGAATTTTATTTATATATATTGATTTTGATAGTTGGAATTAAACATATACCTACAGCATCTTTAATTTACAAGAGCGTTATTATCATGTTTTGATTATTACTTTTTCTTTATATTTTTATATAAAAACAATAAATTCTTAATAAAAATGAAAGATATATTGTATATAGACGTAAATAATGTTTTATAACAGAGCTATTAGTGTTACACGTAATTACCATGAAATTGTACACTCACTTATTTTAATATACTTATATAATCATAAAAACCAGGTGCCAATAATACAATTTAATGTTCTTTTCACAATTTTGTATAATTAACTAGTTGTAATCTTAAACCAATGATCGATAACAAAATTATATGAATTTGATTTAAAGCAATCAAGATTTGAAAATGCTTTAGGCTTCATAAATAATATTAAATAAATTGTTATTTAAATTTTTTAAATTATTATTAATGCACAATTTTTACAACCAAATTTGTTTTCATTTTTCTTTCTACCTTACCATTTACCTCTTCAATAAAGGAGATTTTAGAACAATGTTTTGGGTAGACCTCGAAGAATTCGGTCTGCCCATTCATTTGTACCCGACTTTCGAATTTTGAAAAAATTTCTTCACAGGAGGTCTTCTTATGACCCCCTGAGTCCGAAATGACCATTGGTCAAAAAGTTTATATATATATATATATATATGCGTGCGTGCGTCCAGATTAGACTTTTGTCAGCACGATAGCGGCCGCAGTTTCGCTCGGATCGCTTTCAAACTTTGCACAAAAATCAACCATCCAAAAATGAAGCTCAAGTTCGTTAACCAGAGAAATCCGGCCACAGGGGGCGCTGGGGCCTCACTTTTTCTTATTTCAGTTTTTCGACCATAACTTTTTCCCTATACAAAGTAGATCAATCGCGTTTATATTATATGATGTCTTTGATAAATACGTATAACTAATGTACATAAACCGAAAACCTAACTTCAATAACTTAGGAGTGGGGGTAAAAAAACTGAAAATTTTTGGAAAAAAAATCATAACTTTTTTCTGGTACACATTCTTACATCAGAAGTATTTTTAATAGAAAGGTTATTTTTTACTCTAAATTTAAGTACCAAAAGCTTTTCCGTAAACGGTACCGTTTCTGAGAAAAAAAATAAAAACCACTTTTAGCTTGAAAATTTAAGGTAGGTAAAACCACGGCAACTTTTTTCTAGTAAACATTCCCTCCTCGCAAATATTTTTAATAGAAAGGTTATTTTTTACTCTAAATTTCAGTACCAAAAGTTTTCCAAAAAAGATACCTTTGCCGAGAAAAAAAATAAAAACCGCTTTTTGCTTGAAAATTTTTGATGTAAACAACGGTATCATGTGTTATTCTTAGGTAGTCAGTTATATTTTAAACGAGTTACACACGAGGTCTACCTACGCGTGTCCCCCTGCGGGTACGGATTTTTTAAGTTTTAAGCATTGTTTCAAAATTAAATATTCTTATTTGGTGACTGAATTAGCTATATAATTAAAATATAATAAATTGAACGTATAAATGTTATATGTAGTAATAATAATTACTAAAATTAATTATGTATAAAACGAAGTGTTTGTAATATGATTACATGGTTCGTGTTCGTTTGCTGTCTGAAGCATACCAATATATTACGCTGCTTTAATATATGGAAGCTAGATTATTATAGGCATGATAATCGCTTTGAAGCTTGTGTTAACCTCAATTCACCACTCAATGACTCTTCAAGTTGTTTGCAGTATGTACCTTTATGTCGATGTTAGTGAGTAATATAATACAATGGAATGAGACGAGAAAATTCTTTTTTTATTATTTACCAATCATATACACAAATTTAGTAATTTTGAACCATAATTATTATATATAGATATAAATATTTTTTTAATGTGAAAATCGTACCACACTTATCCTTTCTTATCCCAATATTGTATTGTATCCAAATAACTCTAAAACAATTTAATTAATCATATAGAAATAAATTACATAACACGTTTTATTCCACAAAACAAGCAAAAACAAAGTGATGATGCAGAACATTTATTAGATACAAGATTAATTTATTAATATATAAACTTGTTATGTTTATATAATAAAACGATCATGTTATTGACACTACCACTAATGTTATTAAATATAATAATTTAACTTATGATGGATAATATCTATTCTCATATGTTAAGTTCTTAGACAGTCAGTAGTAGTGTATCGTCATCATATTTTTTCTAATTATCAATAATTTGGCTACAAAAACTGTGTCTATTGAGCCCTATATAGATATATAAGTAATTTAACTTTGAAACTTATTCCAAAACAATTTTAGCTTAAACAAGACTGTAACACAGAAGAAATATCCTCTAGCCAAATAAATGACATTTCAAATTAAGATAATTATTTAAAAACAAAAATATACCGTTAAAGTATATAAGAATAATAATGTAAGCTATATCAACCTGGTGCATCAGCATGTTCAGTGTAAATAAAAATAAGGAGTTAGAAATACATTTTGTGTAAACTGAACACTGGCTCAAAATGATATTTCAATAACCACCAGGTTGATACTTCGTTTAATAGATTAATTTCATAATTCATACATAGTTTCTCGTTAATTCTTTTAAATAATCAGATAATATTCAAAGCACATAAAGATATAAGCCTCTTTGTTGAACGGATAATTGAAGTAGCCTCAATAAATTACAACAATTTATTATTGTAAGCGTCTATAGGCCACTCGTCTATAATGTAGATCAATGTTGTATTAAAAAAGTTAATTCCCAAAAAAATAATTAATTATTTTTGAATTAGTTAGTGTTTAGAAGACAAGCGATTTAAAGAAAAAATCCATAGTAAGGCCACTAATTTGAATTGTTGCGCCAAAATTAGCATTATTTTTTAATAACTGTACTTTTTTCTGGCGCTGTTTGTTACTCTTGTTACATTTACAGGCTGCATCACGCAACTTTCTTAGAAGTCATTACCTGCGGTAGCGCGGTGGGGGAGGTGGGTTACCCCTCCCCTTAAATATGGCCGTGATGGCGGACCCTTGCGTTATGCTCATAGACCGGTACTGCTTGCCGTTACTTGTCGTCTTGCTAGCAACGGATTTATTTTTTCTTATTATTAACTAATCATTATGCCGGCTTATCGAACCGATTGCGATGGTTCTAGTTAGTCGTACATTGCTCACTGAATAAATGATCGTAGCCTTATTTTAAGTTACAGAGTGTCTTTACAGAAACGCTAATTTCGATACGTATGGTATCATACAGGACGTCCTGCTTCTGTCATTTGACGTACACAAGTGATCATGATGACGGTATTGATTCTAAGTAGAAAAGACATATTTAATGAAATAAATAAACGGGTATTCTTAGTGTTATTTTCTAGTTAGTGTTTCCATTCTATTATTTATTTTATTTAAATACAAACATTAAATTAAATTCAGCAAAGTGCTCATTAAGAACGAAGGATACTAAGAATTGATTTAAAAAGTAATGAATAAAAATCAAATAAATTATATATGGTAATGTATTAATAAAATACATTAATACTGCTGGATTAAAACACGAATAAGTTTCGAAGAGTAATATAGGGTGTGTCTACATCAATTAAATTTTAATGTCGATTATGCACTTTTTATATTTCAATTTATACTACTGGTCTCCTTCTTTATGAAACTTCTCTCAAATATATCTTAAAATGTGGCGGCATTATAAAGAAACATAAAATAGTCTGAAGGTACTTTCAAGATCGTTAATCATCATAACATATCCTAAAGCAAAGGATAATTAAAATACTTCCTATCTCATTCTACCATCGCTCTCTGTCACACAACTAACAAAACAAGTCATTAATCATGATGTTCAGGTGATACTGGAGACAGGATCCATCACAAACAATAAAGGATTAGGATGAGAAGTGTATTATTGATTAGGAAAATGAACCTTATTATAACCAGCATAAGAATGCAAGTCTCAAAAATAGTCTTGGTCATTGTACAATTATTTATTGGAGTCACCGATGGTACCTATTATACTCCATCTTTGTCGGCTTGGGCTATTCTTTAAGTTATTGTGGTCTTCTTAGTAATAAATCACGATATATAGGATTTTAATGTAGTTTGAATACAAAACACAGTATGTAGGAATGAAAATATATTAATTTCAAATTAAAATATACATCAATTCAATATTTCAAATTTGTGGGAAAATATTTCGAGTTTTGATAATGAACATATTTATTAATAAAATAAATTTAAATAAATCATTGCTGTCAGTAATTTTAATAATTTTAATTCATACTTAATAAAATAAATTAAACGTACAAGTTAATTAATCACGAAGTTAAACTTATCTCTACAATAATTCATATCAAGGAAACAAGTAATACAATATAGTATTTTATTCATATCCTCTATGTATTCATATTAAATACATGAATAAAATTTATAATAACCAGATACTATGTACAGTTATGTTTGTTAGCAGATAAAGTGATTAATAATAATTACGAAATAATGGTAATATTAATTAGATGTCTAAATTATGTTGTGTTAACCAAATTAATAAATTGTAATATTAATTGTTAACATTTCGTCATTCTAACAAAATCTATCCAAGAAAGTGAAGAGTCAATTAAAATTATATATCAGAAAGGTTAATCAAGAGTCTTAATATCAGTTATGTTTGTAATCACATCATAATTTTATCACAAATTGCAACTGCAACGGTCGACTAGAAGTCACTCAGTGTTGCGACCGGCGCATACGCAGACGTAAATATGAAGTTTTTTGTATTTGTTATCGTTTTTGTTGCGGTTGTTTATGGAAACGAGGAGGACTGTATGTATATTTTATTATTTGTTGAATAGATTATAATATCACTCGCAATACCACTACATGAATTATTTTTGTTCTGCAATCAAAATTAACAAATATTGTGATAATATTGAATAAATTAAACGATTAATATATTAATGTAATGCAATGTGTATCATTAAAATATAAAAAAATGATTTGCCACAATAATAATTAATTCTAATGAAACATGATCTGAATAATACCGTTATATAATTGGTTGTTTGCTTATTTGTACTAAAAACTTTCTTGCCGTTCGTTGTTACAAATAGGAATATAATAATCAAAATTCACGAAACCACGAAATAAATTGTAAAAGTTATATATTCATCAAAAGTTTGCGATAAATAAAATACGTAATGAAGCACAATTTCCACATTGTATTGGTGTTGGTTTTATCTCTGATTCCCGTCAATTGAGATCATCTACCGAATATTAATATCACGCCTGATTTATTGTACTTTACAATAATTTCACACAAACAATATTGATGAGTTTCGTTTAAATGTATATTTGAATAATCATTATTTGTTATTAACTATTTACTTTCAAACATTTACTTTTTATTATTTAAGATTCATGTTATTGTTAGCTTGTATGATTTAAAATCATATTTGACATCGAGACATTATTTTATACTTAAAAATAGAATAAGTAAAAATTACCTTGTTTGATATATTCATCAGGTATAATATAAATAACGGATTGTCGATCGCAATTTATTGCTTACTTAAAACACTTTCTTATTTTCTAAACAAATAGCTGTGCCTACGAAATTTTTCACGCGGAATACGTTTTTAAAAATAACGGTAGAAAAGTTATAAGAGTAAAAGTCCTGTTAAAATCGGTCCAATCACATCAGAGTTTAGTTACAAAGAGAGAAAAATAAAAAATAGAAATATTTTTTATAAATGCCATAATTACACTTTCATATGCCACTTGTAAAAAAAGATGTTGATTTGAAATTACAAACAGAGAGTAAACTTTTATTATAGTGGAGCTATGAGACAATTGAATGTACTGAACTATTAACAAGGATAACGATCATTATTCAATCATCTTGTCTTCCAATTGAGTCAATGCTCTATAATCAACTTCACCAATTTCACTTTAAAGAACGTTAAACTATTTTCAACTCTACACCCTTTCGATAAGGAAAACATTCTGGCGTTTGTGAGACGCATTTTGTAAAATTACAATTGGTTCAGTTCTTGTATTTCATGTAACATAATATGAATGCATCAATTTATAGGTTTGTATCAATGTTTGTGTAATTTAATGGTTAAAAAATATTCAATAATTTAAATTTTCATATACACAATAAAACTGTATCTAATTATAAAGATCAACTTATCCACATAACTGTTTACGAAAACTTAGAATACATATTTTTAACCATGTTTATGCATTTGCATAGACAGCTAAATCTCAACAAAATGTAATATGTTAAGAATAATAAGTATCTTTATATGCATTGTCTTACAATTCTTGTTTATTCTTGTCCCAGTTAAAATAATAGACTCAATAATACAAGAGGAACCGTGCTCGGCTGCTGGTGGTATTTGCACTGTCTCGGCGGACTGTCCTAAGGGACATCTTGCTGAGAAACAAGGACTTTGTCCGACCCAACGCAAACAAGGCATCGACTGCTGTCACGGAGGTAGCTTACATTTTATATAATTTATAAATATTCATAACATTATTTAACATCTTTTCTTTATTTCATAACATTCGAAAACACAATAGTTTAATTTAACATCTGTGGTTACCGATGATTATCTCATCATCGGGTGGTTTTGAAGATTATCGTCATAACGCATGTTTTTAAACATTTTTTAAATGACAGAGTTATAAATTTATTTTTCATTACAGTATCAATGAAAGAAAGTCGTTGTCACAAGCATGGCGGTATTTGCATGAAGCCAGAAGAATATTGCAATCCCAGTCTTGTATTCGACGGAGCGACCGACTGCATTGGAGATAAAAAATGTTGTATTATGACTCTTTAGAAAATATATAGATAAACTTAGATAAAAAAACTAAAATAATCTTTTTAGATTAGATTTTGATGTGGCTCTCAAAAACAGTTAGCAGAATGCTATTGCTAATTGAAATATCGCCCCTTTTATCAAAAGATTCGATATCGATATATTGTTTTATGATATTCCAAAAGTTATTGTTTACTAGTATCCGCCAACCGTGCGCAGCGGGTGTTAAGCTGAGCCCCTCTCCTTTCTTCTTTTCGTGATAACTTTTGAATGGCTAAACATTTTTTCAATCTGTTTTCGCTATAAAATCCACGTTCGGCGCAAACATACATCAGAAAATTTTTAGCTAATTCTCTCGTCGCATTCTGGAGACAACTAAACACAAAAAAAACGTCTCCCAAACGGTTAAGAACTTCGCTGACGCTCAGCTAAATAAAAACCTTAAAAGTTTATATTAGAAGACAATTCAACCTGACAGAGGTGAAATTCCTTTTCTCAATTGAGTTTTTTATTTTATTCTTTTTTTATAAAATAACACTATTTCAAAACTAAATGTTGTTTGTTTTAATAATTTAGACTTGAAACTCAAGAATATTTAATGGAGTATATGAATTATATGACTTCATAAAAATGAAGCAGTTGGATACTTTATAAAACTTATTTACAGCTTTGTTAAAATTACAAATTTTTAAAATTACAATTTCGCGAAGCAGGTACTGCATTGTGTATAATTTAAAAAGCAGTTTTGTATTGTTAATGTATCATAAAAAATACAAACTTGATCAAATCTATAGTTTATGCGAACCTGATTACATTCCAATTAATACCAAAGTGTCTTTCTTTATGAAACAGTTTTAGTAAGAATTATAATTATAAAATAATAGTTAATGATCTCTGCGTCTAAGCACAAATGACAATTATTTTAATAACTATAATTTTAAAATAATGCTTTAAAAGCATTAAAAAGATTAATTTTACATCTTTTACATAAAATAGTAAAAATAATATTCAGTACGAAAGTTTTGCCAAGAAAGAATTCACGAAGTGAATGCATCTAATTAAAAGAAATTGAAGTGAGTGAGTGAGTGAAAATGAGTAAATGCATCTAATTAAAAGAAAAAATATATACAAGCGAATTGTGATTAAAAAAACTAAAAGTGAAACCAAATGTGGATGTATGTGTGTGTCGATAATCTGGAAGTAACCAACAAAGTGAGTTAATTTAATAATTTAAAAACAAGTCTTTAGTTAATTGAATTCAAATTGATATACTCGTAGTATTATATATATCCATTAAAAATGGTAGGCAACACCTAAACACCTGTAACGAATGACAGCTAGTATTAAATAATATTAAACGTGTGGCACTAATACAATCTTTTATAAATTAAATGCAGATATAAAAAAAAATTAACGGTCTGTTTGTAATTCCAAAATAAGACCTTTTCACTAAATGCATATCTTAATATATAAAACAGAAAGACAGTCACTAACTCACTGACTCATTCATCGCTCTACAGCCCAAGCGTAATACCTAGAAAGCTGAAATTTGGACACAAGTCCTCCTGTCATATTGAATAGGTGCAATAAGAAAGGATTTTGCAAAGGTCCAAACCGTTCCAAAGTTACAGCTAAAAACTGCAAAGTTTACCCCCAGCTCCTTCTCTTCTTCACTGTCGCCGTCCGTCGCGAAGCACGGATAACCTACTTGTTGAAATATATACTCGTACTTACAACAAAAAAACTATTTTAAAAATTTTTCTCTGTCAGTTTGGTCCGGCTAATAATTCTGAAACGGCTGGACGATTTAAGTAAAGAAGTCATGGGCACAGCTGCCAAAACATTAAATATGAATAATAATCTTTCTATTATATACTTTCCATTGTATGTCATGGAAAGTCACAAATTTATTGCGTCACTTTCATTAAATCAACGTATATTATAATATTAAGAGTCGTTAATAAATAAAAAGATGTATACGTATTTTATTAAAGATGTGGATAAATATATTATTCCGATATTTTTTGATAAATTCGAGATGCCATATCATATAAACAACCCAAAATTATATTGAGACAATAATCTGATAAAGCCTTAATATGAAGCTTCGTAATAATGTTCGTAAAATGTAACCCTAATAAGTTGACCGTCCTACAACCAATATCGGGTCTTTATTGGATTAATGTTTTTGTTATTTTATCTACGTAAATCCATCTATATTACGAGAAAATGTATGATATTAGTAACCACATTTATTAATTATTTTTGGATCCAAGGGTAAAAAATATACTATTTCTAACGAGAAGCCAAAGGTAAAATATATAAAAATAAACATTCAATTATATACTACCCCCATTTTATATAGTTTTTTTTTATATAAGAGGAGGAGTGTTTACTACCGCCCAAGAACTCTTGCAACATGCAGAGAATTGCACAAGCGTTACCGGTCTGGGTGGTGGGGGAGGGTCCGCCTTTCGTGAAGGCATCAATGTTGTATAGATCTGAAAATACCGCCGAAGGAAGTTAGTTACACATTTTAGTGGTATATGGAATGTAATGTAAAGGTCCTTGAAAACCGTTCAGTAGAGGATCGCCACGGATCCACGTGGTACGAATGGCATTGCAGGCAATGACGTGCAGTGCGGTGATGAAGTTTGGTTGTGGGCATCAGATTAAATAGTTCTTCGGAACACTCGCTGTAATAAATGCTATAGAATACACACAAAGAGGCCGCGTCTCTAAGAAATGCCAGAGAGTTCAGTCATTCACTAAGCACCGGGTCCCTAACAATCCCAACGGTCCTCCGCTGTACGCGGTCAAAAGGTAGAAACTGGTGTCGAGGTGATCCGGAACAGAGATGAGAACAGTACTCCATGTGTGGCCGGATTTGCCCCACGGAGTGCAAGTTTTAGCCAGGCTTGAAATACTACCTCGCTTTATTAATCACTCCCAATTTGATTTACACCAGCACGGACTTGCTCACCCAGTATGTCTTACTTACTCATCCAGATGTTCACCCAGTATTCTGATAATTTGCGGGGCATTGATAGGAGTGCTCTTGAAGAGTGGAGATAAGATAAATGGGTTACGATACCTTCTAAAATTATAATAACTAGGATCCGCCAACCGTGCGCAGCGGGTGTTGAGCTGAGTCCTTCTCCTTTCATCTGAATATTATTCATTTAGCTTCTCGCCATATCCCTTGCGGGGTAGTCAGAGACGATGGAGCGCCAAACGCTACGGTCCCTGCATACCTTTTTCGCCTCGGCCTCAGACATCAACCTCTTCATACATGCCCTCCGGGGGGTCCTCATGCTTTTTACGTGACCTTCCTCCAGTGTCATAGATACTGTGTTTTCGAAGGTCACTCGAGGCCTTCCCGTTTCTCATTTATCGCTCACTTTTCCTGCATAAATCTTTTTTACCATTCTTTCATCACTCATTCGTTTGACGTGCCCAAACCACCTGAGCACGTTCTTCTTCATTCTCACCGTGACATCTCTCCGCAGGTACTAACCTGCCATCCTGTGGATCTCTTCATTGCCGATTAGGTCAGCTAGACTGACTCCGCATATTCTACCAAGAGATCGCATCTCCACAGCATTCATCTTTCTTACATTCTTCTTCAGTGTTAGCCTCGTTTGGCTGTCGTATAATAGTGTCGGCAGCAATGGACGCATTATTTAGAGCCAAACGGGCAGCTATGCTGACGTTTCTTCGTCTCAACAATGCAGCCAGGGCACCGTTGACTCTGTTACCGGCAGCAATATGCCTTTCCACATCCATTTCGTATCTTCCGTCTCTGCTAAACATACTTCCCAAATATACTACTTCATTCACTTGTTTTATTATCTTACCATTCACGTTGATCTTACATTCTGTTCTTTCTTCATTTCTTTCAAATATCAGAACCTTCGTCTTATCTGCATTCAGGTTTAGACCATTATTTTCACACCCATCTTTCAGAGTGGTGACCAATGCCTGCAAATTGCATTCCGATGATGCAATGAGCACTGAAACATCTGCATATAGCAAGCAATTGACCTTAAGGTCACACCTACTTTCACTCCCATGTCACTGTCTTTCACGCCTTGGAGACAACTATCCAAATACAAGTTGAACAACCACGCAGACATAGCGCAAACTTGCTTAACACCCGATTGGATGTCTAACCAGGGCGACATGCCAGCTCCTACTCGCACACAGGCTGAGTATTCTCTGTAAAGAGACTTTACAGCCTGTAGCAAGGGTCCGGTCATATTGTATCGAAGCAGTATCTCCCATAATTTCTTCCTCACAACCCTGTCAAACGCTTTTTCCAAATCCACAAAAGCACAGAAAACCTTTTGGTTTAGGGCAAAAAACTTTTCCCTGATCATGCCTTTCAGATCTCTCTTGCATTCTTCTCGCTAATATTTTAGCATAAACTTTACCACCCAAGCTAATCAAACTGATAGCCTTATAGCTTGCACAATTTATCTGTGAACCTTTGCCTTTATACAAAGGTACGATGACTGCACCTCGCCAATCGCCTGGGACCAACCCCTGATTTCCAGCATAAATTGTACAAAAACCAGAACAAGTCCCAGACGCGTGGCCCACCATATTTGATCATCTCGGCAGTAACTTCATCTGCTCCCGCAGCCTTACCACATTTCAGACTTGAATCACTAACTAAGAATCACTAACTTCTCGCCAGAAAAGCTTCGTGTTATATTTTGTATACGCCTTATACGCCTGTCACAATTATTATAGCAAAGTTATGTTATAAAGAATTGCTAAGTTAAAAAATATATATTGATCTATGAGACACTTTTTTGACCATTTAATCAAAATCTACATTCACGAATGTCACCAAAGAACTGCTAAACGAGTGAGACACTTTCTTGAATGCATATGCAAAATTTTAAAGCTCTAGCTCAAATGGTTTAGGAGGAGTAGGCGAACATCGAAACACACTTTTGACCAGTAAGTATCACGGTTACTTTGTGCAAATGTCAGTAGTCAATTTAAATAAAAATTTTATAAAACATCGAGATATCGATTGAATACTGTCGTTCAAAATTTTAAAGTCGTAATCCACATTACTAACGGAAATAATACCCACTTCACGTACACCGCAAGTGGGCTGCGAAGGGAGAAGCTTAGGATTATTTTTTTGTGGTCTTCTTGAAAAAACGTACAGCAATGATTTTATATTAATTATATTTAATTTTAATTTTATTTTTATTTTTAAATTAACTGCATTCTTAAGTGGTGATATTGGATTCTAGTTATGTTTCTGAACATTACAGTATAGGTATTGATAATTTGATAATTATCTATTAGTTATATAAGGTCTATATATAATAAGCAAAAAGGATGATTCATTAAGAATCTTGTAACTTTTAATAGAACATTTTTTAAATAACTAAGAGAAAAATGCAATGATACAGTAATTGCATTGTTACTTGCCTCCTTCCAAATTTTATTTTCATTGAGATAATAATCTATACAGTTAAGACCGGATTACGACGACTGTGAATCTAAACTGCCCATTTAGACTTTTTTTGTCATTAAATGGGACAACTTAATGGTTTTCGTTATAAACAGCTCTTTAAGGTGAACTTTAGTACTTATTTAGCTTGCTTAATTATCTTTTATATTGTACATGTAACTCAAACTAATTACGTTAAAATAAATTGTATGTTATTTAGCAAATGGTTTTACTGTTTTGAAAGTTACTAATTGTAAGATAATAAAATCAAATAACTACATGATAATTAATCTAAAAAAATATTTTTAGCGTTATTGGGTAGACCTCGAAGAATTCGGTCTGCCCATTCATTTGTCCCCTACTTTCGAATTTTGGAAAAATTTCTTCACAGGAGGTCTTCTTATGACCGCCTGAGTCCGAAATGACCATTGGTCAAAAAGTTTATATATATATATATATATATATATATATATATGCGTGCGTGCGTCCAGATTCGACTTTTGTCAGCACGATAGCGGCCGCAGTTTCGCTCGGATCATTTTCAAACTTTGCACAAAAATCAACCATCCAAAAATGAAGGTCAAGTTCGTTAACCAGAGAAATCCAGTCACAGGGGGCGCTAGGGCCTCACTTTTTCTGATTTCAGTTTTTCGACCATAACTTTGTCCCTATACAAAGGAGATCAATCGCGTTCATATTATATGATGTCTTTCATAAATACCTATAACTAATGTAGATAAACCGAAAACCTAACTTCAATAACTTAGGGGTGGGGGTAAAAAAACCGAAAATTTTTGGAACAAAAATCATAACTTTTTTCTGGTACACATTCTTGCATCACAAGTATTTTTAATAGAAAGGTTATTTTTTACTCTAAATTTAGGTACCAAAAGTTTTTCCGTACAATGTACCGTTTCCGAGAAAAAAAATTAAAACCACTTTTAGCTTTTAAATTTTAGGTAGGTAAAACCACGGCAACTTTTTTCTGGTAAACATTCCCTCCTCGCAAATATTTTTAATAGAAAGATTTTTTTTTACTCTAAATTTAAGTACCAAAAGTATTTCCAAAAAAGATACCTTTTCCGAGAAAAAAAATTAAAACCGCTTTTTGCTTGAAAATTTTTGATGTAAACAACGGCATCATGTATTATTCTTAGGTAATGAGTTATATTTTAAACGAGTTACACACGAGGTCTACCCACGCGTGTCCACCTGCGGGCACGGATTTTTTTTTTTTCATTTTGAAATATGTGAGGTTACCAGTTGAAAGATTTTTTTTAAGACTCACAGCATTTTGTAAAATATTTTAATACCTTAAGAATCAGTTAAAGTCGCCTTCGGAGTGATACCATGTCATAGAATTAGTGTGTCTTACCATTCTGACTCCCCAGTGATAAACAAAGTAAGTGTACATTGGCTTAGTACAAGGTTAAGAATTTATATTACGAAAACTATGATAGTTATAGTCAAGAAACTATGAATATTTATTGTGATTGATAGTATAAGTCTGAACTCCAATTTCAATTTGTACACAACGTACTTATGATAGAATGAAATAGTTTGACTACAAAAAATTCATAGATTTTATTGTTTTCTCACTTACATACGAGTACGTACGTGGTTAATAAGAAAGACACTTATAGTGTGGTTTTTGATCGTGTAATATGACAATTTGCATTTTGCATTACACTTTATAATAATCCACACTATTCTCTTTTTATTAAATAAGCTTTATGTAAAATTTTGTAGGCCGTGTTAATTGCATGCAGCTTTATTGTAGATCATATCTGCTTTTCGGAAACTATAACAAGACAAATGTGCGGTATCCATTTACAATTTTTATACGTCAACATTTCGTCATACTTCAGGCAATATTTTTTGGAACTATTAATATTAGGTCCTTACATATGAAATTGGCGTTTGATGTAAGATTAACAAGAAGTCGAATATTTTTAAGTATAATATATTTATTTAATCAAATTATGAACCATTGTTCTCTATGCCATATGCCATAGGTAGTTTATTGATCCTCTTACTAAAAAAAACCATTCGGTCTGAAATCAATAAAATCTTTGAAAGCGGTTTGGAATGCCCCATTGGAGTAGATTTTTTTCCCTTGCAAGAAGTTATCCAAATATTGAAAAAATGTTCAACTGTTGGAGCAAGGTCCGAGGTATACAGTGTAATTCTTAGACATTCCAATTGAAGCTCTTCTAATTTGGTAGCCGTCTATTATACAGAGTATGGTCTAGTGTTGTCGTGAAATAGCAGAGGCGTAGAGCGATTGACCAGCTTCCGTTGTTTAGTAGCTTGTTTTTCCATCATCATTTGCAATTGCAATTTTTTGATAATAGACGTCTAACGTAATCGTCTGACCAGATTTGAGAAACCTGTAATAAACGACACCGGCATAGTCCATCAAACGCTTACTTTTTCGATGTCAATTTTCATCTGGGGCAAGATTTGGCTGGCTTGTGATGAACGCTTCGATATTATCGTAGAGAATCCACTTTTCATCACAGTTAATGATTCGGTTTAAAAATTCCTTCATTATTGTGTCGGTTATGTAATATAACACAGCAAGTTGGCTTCACTCAATTTGTGAGGTACCCACCTTTCAAGCTTTTTAATCTTAACAAATTGCTTCAATTAGATTAAAACAGATTTATCAGTAACACCGACTCTTTCCATTCTTTTTTATGATTTTGTGACATTGTAGGAAAATGAGAGGATTTCTCTGGTTTTATTAATAAAAACGGAGAAAAAGACATAAGATGTGAAGAAGTGCCGCTTTGAGGGACGCAAGTAGAGAGTTCAGCCAATTTAGAGGATAAATCATCAGAACAAGTAACCTGTTGACGTCCATAAAGATAAGTATGAAATCAGATAATTACGGGTGGATATATGTAAATACAACATATCAAAATCAACGGCATTGAAAGCATTATTATAATCAACATATGTATTTGGGTCTAAAAATAGACAACCAAAGACGAAGTTTGTTGCAAACTTACAGCTATTTTGGCAAAAATGTGTATGCTTAAACGTAAGCTTCCATATAAAATTTTAAGACTTTTGTATATGTCACTTGCAGATTCCATTATAGGAGATGGCATCTCAAGCTATGGCAGAACCTATAAAACTCAGTTAGAAAGAATTTATAACCTACAAATGATAATATTAAAATCAATAGTCCCGCTAAAAGTTAAATATACATTTAGACATAACTACGACCATTTATTTAAACACTGTAACTTAATTAACGTTTACGAAAGAGTAAACATAGACATTATAGCAGAATATCCAAATAAAATTAATATGCTAGGAAGAAATGACAGATTTCATGCGAAATCTATCATATTTACCATAATTTATAGAATCGAAATATAATAATGTATATAGAAAGAGAATTTGGTCCAACATTCTTCCTTGTATATTTAATAAGTTACCAAAGGAGTTCATTACAAATATTAAAAGACATAATTTGAAATAAACAAAGAAAATTGTAAAGAACTTTTATATCAGAAATAAGAACTTACCCATTCCACAAATCTAATGCTACTCGTATGAATATGTTTAACGTTGTCTCTTTTCTTTTTTTTTATTGTTAACGTATATTTGTTTTTTAAGTATGAGGTTTTTATATAAATATAAGATTAATTATAGTATAAGATATTAAGATTAATATAAGTATAAGATAATGTTACATATTAATTAGTTATTTAGTAGTTATAATGCTATGAAGCGTGTGAACTCCCTGAACACGACCATCTTTTAGATAAAATTTGCGTTTAGGAGTATGTTATATTGTAAAATTGAAATGTCATAAACAGAAATTAAAAAAAATCGAATAGGACAAAGATAGTAAAATATTTGCTACTACAGGTAATAGGGAGTTTGAAATTTAAATGTTAAATTTAAGCTTGGCAGAAAAATTTATATACTGATTAGATAAGTGCAAAATTTTTGGTTCCGTCTAAGTTATTAGATACATGAAAACTTGAGCGTAAATTCAACTTTATTAATTTATTTTGCTTTTAGTCGCTGCGTTTTAGCGCTGCCAAGTCCACTTCAATAGTTTTTTACTTCGTTTTAAAATGTTCAACGAGCTCTCTCGAAATTTTTTGATGCTTATATTTTTAATATAGTTACTTAAAATCTGCCTAGTATTTTCAGATAAATATTTTATACGAGAAATATAATATAGATACATAAAATATATTTTTCTTTTATACGAATATCTACAAACAAATTAATAACTTTACAAGAAAATTTAAATTCTTTTTACTCAGTTTTACAAAGGATTAGAATCTTTTATTATGTACTTAATCGAATAAAGTGACAAGATCAGGATTTGTGCAATGGGCTATACATTTATGCATTTTGATAAAATACTATATAATATAGAACATGAAGTCCTAGCATGCCTATTGTCTGACAGATGTTCCTCGGGACAAAGCCCTTTCCATATCTTGTTCTGCATCACACTTACATTCTTGGTAAAACAAAGATTCAAATGAAGAAGATTAGCCGACTCATACGAAGAAAGATTTGGCAGAAATATAATAATAATAACAAATTAGGTCTAAGAAATTGTTTTACAGTGAATATATTTTTTAATTTACTAAATTATAACTGTATGCTATTACATAAAAAGGTTTACCTCTTTATAATATGGAGTACATATTTTATGAACATATTTTGTTATGAAAATTAAAGGAGTTTATAATTTTGGCATCATTCCCAAGCCGCTATGTTCTCAAATTGTATGAACATAACTATTAAAAACTTCTCATATCTAGGTTGCCAACGGATTTCCATATACAGCTTATTACCCTATAATATCTTAAAGTTTCAATGCGATCGTTAATTGTATTCAGGCAGACGTAATTAACAAAATTATAAACATAATTGATAACTCGTTGAGCAAGTAATTAGTAAGTCATTTACGTCGTCTTCAACAACTGCATCTTATTTAAAAAATCTTTTATTACAGGCAGGTATAGGGCATCTTTATATCCATATACTCTATAGTCTCTTGTAATCTATAAAACAATCAAATAAAGGATCAAATAAAAAACTAAATAAATAAGTCGCATACACTTTTTACAAAAGTTTTATTTATGTAGGTTGATATATATTTAATTACAACATTTTTTTTTCTTTTTTACAACTGGCATGACAAAGTATAAATCGTATGATAGTATAGTTATACTATAAGTAATAATAGGTGTCAATATAACAAGTAATAGGTGTTTGTAAAAAAAAATATATATATTTTTTATTTATACTCCTAAAATACGAATATTAACTTGTGGCTCATATTTTCATGTATACTATATGTCTTATTTGTTTGTTTTAATTTTTCAGTAAAAGCACAGACTTCAATCAGCAACAGTGTTTTATATTTTAATCTTATGACATACCCGTAATACTGACGATTATTGCTTACACTCAAGAAAATAAAGGATTTGTCGATTTTTTGAGAATAAAATTTAAGCGTCACGAGTTTATTTTTATTACTTGTATTTATCCAGTGTCTGTCACTGTTCTTCATATAATTACTTAAATTTTGGCGTATAAATAATATGGTATTAAATATGTATTGAGAAGCGACTGTAAGAATACCAATTTCTTTAGCTTTTAAGAGTTGAGTTTGATTGGGAGCTTTGAGTACGGAGGTTCCACTGGAGCTTTTTAAAGTTATACCTAAGAAATTTTTTGAGTCAGTCAGTCGTAACACTTCATTGTTAAGAAGCAAGCTACAATTTGGACTTCTTACAGTAGGCAGTGTAAACTCCAGCCAATTGATGCATTTAAGATTAAATCACTAATTTCCAACCAATGAAGAACACGTGACAGAGTAGTATTTCGTTCGTCATAATTAGTCCTATCACGCTCAACTTTAAAAATAAGCGTATTGTCATGAGCAAAAATTACAACACCTTTCACTGCTCAAACAGTGAAAGACCTTGAGTAGCAATGTGAGTTGTTAATAGGAACAGCAAGTGTTAAATTAGCGCCGGATCTCAAGCGATCTTTACTTAGGGAGGACAAATATTTAAAACGTTTTTTTAAATATATTGGTGACGCGGGATTAAAAAGAATATTGTACAGGAGTGAGAGTATATGCGTATTTCTTTTAAATTTAATCGGTATCCAATTAAGTTTCTTGCGAAATTCAGTTACGTGGTCAAACTTCCGCAAACCGAAAACAAATCTTATTGCTACATTTTGAAGACGTTCAAGCTTTAATAACAACTCCGAAGAAGGATCCAGGAAGACTACATCACAATAATCAATGAGAGGTAATAATAACGAATTAGCCAACATAGCCTTGGTCTTTATTGGTAAAAAATGTTGTAATCTTTTAAGCGAGTGAAGAGAAAAAAATAACTTACGACTGATTTCATTAATATGCGGTGCCCAGGACAGAGTTTGATCAATTATCATACCTAGATTTTTAACTGTAGTAGTAAATGGGATAGGAATACCGTCAAAAACAATATTAGGTAACACAATTTCGCGCGACTTAGAGATATGGCTCCAACTACCCACGATAATTGCTTGAGATTTGAGCGGATTGACTGCAAGACCAAAGTTTCCTGCCCATTTTGAAATTAAGACAAGGTTATCATTTAATTGTTTGATAGCGTCATCAATATTAGTGACCGAAGCCGCAGCGTAAATTTGCAGATCGTCTGCATAAAGGTGGTATGAGCAAGTGAGAATCGAAGTTATGTAATTAATAAAAAAGGAAAACAATATGGGTGAGAGTACTCCACCTTGAGGTACATCTGATGTAAGATGACACGGTTTAGAGTGACTATTATTATATTTGACTAATTGTTGACGGTCATAAAGGTAGGTCTTGAACCATGATATAGCAACTTTTGACATGTTTATTCTTTCCAGTGAGCCGACAAGTACGTCTAGATCGACAGAATTAAAAGCGCTACTAAAATCTAAAAGTACCAAAATTGTCACCTTTTTCTCATTAATGTTTAAACGAATATCCTCGGTAACTTTTAACAGAGCAGAAGTAGTACTATGCCCAGATCGAAAACCAGATTGGAACGGGCTAATTAAATCAAATTTACGTAAATGGTTAGTAAGGATACGACTGACAATATGCTCCAATATCTTAGAGAGAAAAGGAAGAATGGAAATAGGACGAAAATGAGTGAAGTCAGTGGGATGCGAACTTTTTGGAAGGGGAATAATATGAGCAAGCTTCCAATTTGCAGGGAAAACGCCGAAATGAAGAGAGTAGTTAAATATATGAGCCAGAACCGGAGAAATTTGTGCATTTATTGGTAAGATCATTTCCAATCCGATGCCGTCACTTCCTATTGCTTTAGATTTTAGAGACTTAATAATTTTAGACACTTCTGAGGCTGACACTTCGTCAAACTCAAAAGGCGGCAGATGTTGTTGCTTCTTCTGCAGGCTAGCAAGAGTTAGTTTTTTTTGTTCTGAAGTGAGGAAAGCTGGACATGTACTAAAATGGATATTAAGTGCGTCTATATCAAGCGCTGGTTGCCAACTGCTGCAGTCTTTTCCTACCCCTAGACACTTTAGAAAAGTCCATAATTTTTGAGGCGGAGAGTCCTCAATCTTCGTATGAATATAACGTCTTTTAGCTGCACGACACATTTTGTTGCATTTAGTCCTTAAGGATTTATATACTTCGTGGTTAGCATCAGTACAATCGTGACGATATTTTAAATATGCTTTATCACGAGACGCCATCAGATTCTTTAGGGTAGGAGTGAGCCAAGGGGCTGGATAATGCTTAACTCGCACAGTTTTTAGTGGAGCATATTTGTCATATAATGCCAAAACGATTTCGTTTAATGCTGTAATCTTTGTTTCGACATCAGGGGCAGAGAGAACCGATCGCCAATCCGCATTACAGAAATCAACCCTAAGCTGATTATAATCAATGTTTCAGTAATTACGCATAAGAATCATTTTATATCTACGTTTTGGTGGTCGTATTTTGTAGGAAGCATAAATTAAATCATGTCGGGAGAACTCACACGCGCTCATCTGACCATGTGACTCACAAAATTCCGGACAAGCGACAATAATTATATCAAGGAGAGAAGGCGGGCCGTTATGTGAGAAATGTGTTGCTGAGAGCGGTAAGGAAAACAGATTTAAGGAATTTACAATCGAAAGTAATTTTTTGGGAGCGATGGTCATCTTTAATAAGGCACGTATTGAAGTCACCCATAATTATTATATGGTTATACAACGGACAAAAATTAGACAAAATGGTATCAAAAGATTCAAAGTAATTAATGTTCGGATTCGGATTGTAACCTACACCTACACCAAGTAAAATTTTAGTATGATTTAAGATTATTTCAACAAATAAGAAATCAGAGCAATTTTCTGCAGCTGTTGATTTGAGAACAATACTACAAGGTATGTTATCACGCAGGAAAATGGCCACTCCACCGCCTCCAACAGTTTTCCCTTCATTTGATCGTTGATATGTTCTATCGTTTCGTATCAGACAATAGCCAGGTAAGGAGAAAGAGGCAGAAGCCAAGGAAGGCTTTAGAAAAGATTCTGATATTAAAATTGCATGAATGTTCTTATTTTCAAAACTTACTTGCATCTCTGAAAAATGAGCTGGTAGGCTTTGAGCATTTATATGTACCACATTAAGATTACTAGGATAAGCCACGAAAGTCTCACGCAGTCTTTCAGATAGTAACGGCATAGCAGGAGAATTACTTTCTGCGTCTAATAGACTATCCGAAGACGAACATATTGAGAAATATTCACTATTCGAGTTGTCACTTAAGATATCAGGCATTGTGGTGATGAATTAAACACCGTACAAATAAAGCGAATAAAACACTTAGTTATATAATTAATATATAAATTGATAATAAAAGATTATTTGTCTTAACTAAAAAAAATATATATTAAAATTAAATAAAATAAGAGTAAAAAAAAAGAATAATAATAAAATAAAATAAAAATAAAAATGAGTAATGCATAAATAAGAACAAAGTAGTAAAAAACTAATATATATCAAAACTATCAAGTAATTAAATACACAAAGCCAAATAAAAAGTAGAAATAAATTAAAATAATAAAATAAAACAAAATTAAATTAAATTAATAAAAATAATAACACCAGCTGCTGTAAATAGTTTAGTAAAATACACACACAATATATTTAAGCTTTCATTACATTAACTAGAACAAAATAAAATTCATAAGTAAACCTTGTAAAAAAAAGTAAATAAATATTAATATTTAATTAAATATTAAATATTAATATTTAATTCTGCCTACTATTTATATTTTAATGTTTAACACCTTTGACAATTCATGTATCTGTAGTTTATAAACAGTCTAATTTCCAGACGAAATGACAAGCTTGTCAGAGTGACAGAAGTCATACGTCAACAATAATATTTACACATTTTGCAATTTATAAATCATAATTGTCACTAATCAGACTTAGAAATTACTTAGAAATTTCGACTTTATAAATAACGAGATAAGAATATAGAATAAATCAAAGTTAATAAAATTCGGCATACTTTACTTATATTTGTTAAAATCACGACCAGAACGAGATTTTGAGACCTTGAGCACATCAACAGACATTGCGTTGGCACCCATGGAACTTGAGGCACTAGGAGATGAAGTTGGCTTGGAATTAATCGCGTTAAGTTCTTCCAGCGAAACTATCTTTCTACGCGAACCATCAGGACACAAAATCACAATCTTGCCGTCACACGTCCAGCAACTCTTCACACCAAACAATTTGTGTGCTTCAATGAAGACCTGATGTCTGGGGCTCGTTAAAAATTCAGAAAGAGTTAAACCACTGTTCTTAAGTTTACTTTTATTAGACCAGACTTGACCACGGCTTTGCTGATCAACAAAGCGAAGCAATATTGGTCGAGGCTTGTTAGTGCCAGCACTTTTACCAAGTCTCATACAAGTAATGATTGCTTGTCTTGAAAAATTACATATATTAAGTTTGTTTTTACAAACATTCACGGAGAGATCCAAAATATCTTCATTTGCTGTCTCCGGTTCACCATGTAGAAGAAGAATATTGGACCTTGACTTCATCTCCAGGGTATCCAGATATTTGAATATAATGTCTAATTGACTCTTAAAATTAGAAACTGTTTTCCAAATTAGTGATTTAAACGTATTGAAATCACTTGCTAATAAAGAAACATCCGGAGTCTTGGCAGTGGGAATTGAATCTTCAAATGCTGACATTTTAGAAGAAAACATCTTAGTTAAAGCATCCATTTTATGCTGCAGTTCCAAAATTGGATCTATTTTGTTTATTTAATAGTTTAAGTGATGTTTGAATATAGTGATAATCAGCTGGTAGTTAATTTAAAAACTATTCCATGTAAGTAATTTGGCAACACAGTATAGAAAACTTATAAAATTTAATATTTATGGAAATAAATATATGAATGTGTAAGCTAGAACATATTTTTATACCCCACGACAGGGTGTCTGTGTTCGTGACATCGACACGACGGGGTATTTGCCATTGTCGCCTTTAGGTTTTTGAAGGTTGGAACCCATCTGTACTCTGGCGTAGACATGGACGATCTTGGAACGTTCTAAGCGTGCCTCTAGGCACCATAATGTTAATGTCGGAACGGATCAATTTTTGGGTCAAGTCCAAGCGAAGATTGACAATCTGCTTTCACAGATTCAGGTCTGGACTCTTTGATTTAGGTAAGAGGCAATGACATCAGGCGCAGCGCTACGTACACCATAGTTGTTAGGTTTGAATAGTAATGTTTAATGGTCCACGCAATCTAAGGCCTTAGATAAATCGGAAAACTTCCTGAAGGAAATGAGCGACTATCCCCATGCGTGGTAAGTGTGCTTAAAGAACGATGCACTCACATCACACTCACATTCACACTTGGTGAAAGTATATTGTCTACTATGCATGACTTTAGTGCTATAAACAAATTCTACTATTTGGTTTTAATGGTTTTTCAAAGAAAAAAGAAAGGCCTATAATTTCCGGGTATAAGTCTTTTGCCAGTATTTACAAAAAGGAACTATTTTACTGTTTTTCATTAACTTAACGTAGCTTCACACTTTCACGCTTCACGTTAGCTTAAAGGGATATGCTCTTGCGGGGTAGCCAGAGACGACGGAGCGCCAAACGCTACGGTCCCTGCATACCTCTTTCGCCTCGGCCACAGACATCAACCTCTTCATACATGCCCTCCGAGGGGTCCTCATGCTTTTTACGTGACCTTCCTCCATTATCATAGATACTGTGTTTTCGAAGTCACTCGAGGCCTCCCCCTGTCTCTCTTACCGCTTACTTTTCCTGTATATAACTTTTTTACCATTCTTTCATTACTCATTCGTTCGACGTGCCCAAACCACCTGAGCACGTTCTTCTTCATTCTCACAGTGACATCTTCGCTAGTACCTGCCATTCTGTGGATCTCTTCATTGCGGATTCGGTCAGCTAGACTGACTCCGCATATTCCGCGAAGAGATCGCATCTCTACAGCATTCATTTTTCTTACATTTTTCTTCTGTGTTACCCACGTTTGGCTGCCGTATAACAGCATCGGTAGCAAAACCGCATTATGTACAGCCAAACGAGCAGCTATGCTGACGTTTCGCCGTTTCAACAATACAGCCAAAGCACCGTTGACTCTGTTACCGGTAGCAATACGCCTTTCCACATCCATTTCGTATCTTCCGTCTCTGCTAAACTTACTTCCCAAATATACCACTTCATTCACTTGTTCTATTATCTTATCATTAACGTTGATCTTTCATTCTGTTCTTTCGTCATTTCTTCTTCTATAATTCTTCTAAACTGATTTCACCATCGGCTACATCCGGACTCAGCGTTTCGCTGGTACTCAAGGAATAGCTCTTCGGAACACTCCCCGTGGTAAATGCGGTAGAAGACGCACAGAGATGTAACATCTTTACGCATGTTGTCCCGGGTCCCCGACAATCCAAACGGCTCTCCGTTGTCTGCGGTGAAATGGTAGAAGCTGATATTGGAGTGATCCGGACCGGAGATGAGAACAGTACTCCATGTGTGGCCGGACCTGCGCTTTGTACAGCGCAAGTCTTTGACCAGGACTAAAATACTGCCTCGCTCTATTGATCACGCCCTTTTCATCGAGGCCAATTTGCCTTGCTCTCCAGATGACCACGAAACTGACAATCGCTCGAAATGTCGAGAACCATTATTGTGATACTTGGCGAGGCAATGAGGGAAGTGCTCTCGAAGAGCGGTGATACGACAAATAGGGTTTTCTTAGTGGTAAACGCGCAAACCTGTGTTTTCTCGGGATTAAATTGAACGTGGTTCAGTTCACCCCACTCAGAGACCATCCATCATAAGGAAGTTTCTATAGTTAATTATTCACATAAAAAAATAATAATACTAAAAAAAGAAAAAAATAAATTAAAAATAAAATAAAATAAATTACTAAAACAAAAAAAAAAAAACTAATTTATAATTTTTAAGCAGGGACTCATTTTATTTAAAATAAAAATAAAAGTAAAACTGTTTTTCATTAAATCTATTAATAGGTTTTAATAATATTGTTGAAAATTAAGGATAATTTTGGGGCAATATCACTTATACTAACTGTGCTAAGTAATTTATTTAATATACCCCAAAACTCAGCGTTTTTTTCGAATTTAGGTTCTAAATATTTGAACAATTACATTTGATGAAACTTGTTTAAAAGCAAAATATTAACTACTGACTTTAACGGTATTAATATATTAATAAATTCGGCGGTTTCATCGGATGAAGAAATTAAATTATCCGTGACTGTTATTAAAATATCAGTCAAAGGTCTCGAAAATATTAGCCACAATTGTATTTGTATTTATTAAAATTTTATAATTTTTTTACTTTATAGGTCAATTAGCAACCCTTGTTTTTCCTATGATATGAGATAAAACATCCCAAGCGACCTTTATATTATATTCTGAATTTAAGATTTTATTTCTAATATAAAATGATGTTGTAACCTTTCTCTTACAAGAAAAATCACCTAAGGCATTTATATTTTTTATTTATGCTTAAAGATTCTGATTAAAAATTATATTCTCATTAATGCTTTAAAAGTATGATCCATATAATTATCCAAGACGCAATAATTATAATTCTTATTGCCGGCACTTCCCGGACAGTTTAAGAGTTGATTCGAACAGTATTTCGTTAGTAATATTAACTTTATTATAAAATAGTAGTTGTAAAGTAGATTATGTAAATTTCTATAATGTGTTTCTTTGGAATATTTCTATTTTATTTTCTTTTCTTTCTGTCATCTTTTGATTTTATTAAAATTATAAAGGAGACGAAGCTTCTTAGCATTTCATAGATTCGCCGTGCGGGTGCCGGGCTCATCACGTTGCAAGAAGAGGAGTGCAAACAATGCCTGGGATTTGCGACCCAGATGTAGGTTTAAAGGGGCCCCTTTACTATGCGCATACACGTTCACCTTCACTGTTCACTCTCCTCTCCCTACTTAACCAACTGTCGTAAGAACCTACTAAAATGCCTTTGGAATACGTTCCAGGAATGAACTGATGATCGTTCTAGAAAGGCCGAGATCCTTAAACAAGTTGTAGAGAGATTTTGCTGTTATACCTCTCGCTCCTACTTCTACAGCGTACAAATTAACTATATATTTATTCCTGATCAGTTCGTTACGTAGTTCGTAATACTTGTTAAGCTTAAATTTATGTATGTTTGGGTATGTTTGTTTCCCAGGCTCCACAACTATAACGCGCCTTAGTTGTTTTGAGTACAAGAATAAGTCCGGCTTAGATGACGAAACACAAACATCCCCGGTGATTTTGTATTGCCTTTCTTACGTTTCCATCATGAGAGTCCAATCAGGAGACGCGTCCAAGATGGAATAAGGTTTTAATTTAGATTTTTTGGACGAACCGGCCTTTACGAACTCTACTGATATTTTGGTGGTTGTTATACCCTTCCGCGCTCTTGCTACAGAAAGACTAACCGCTTCTTGTACGATTTCTTATACCTTATCGTGGCGACGCGAGTATTTACCTCTATTTAAAAGTACCCTACACCCTACTAGCAAGTGTTTCGCGGTTGCTACTGCTTCCCTCCCACAGATGTTATAAGAATTTTCGGTGGCTTTGCCCCATCTTACTAAGTTACTTTGATCTGGGAGAGTCATTTGGAATGCATTACGATAAAATATCAATAATGCTGGGGACCAATCATGAAGCAGGGTGCGCCATCTAAAAGGTAGTGGAATACAAAAATCTCCTGTGGTGGCCCATTTATTTTGCAATTCTAGGCTCATCGCGTGCAACCGGTAATTATCATTTTCATCTTGCCAAATAAAGGATTTAATTATTTCTACGTCTTGTTCATTCCTACTTGATCCTAGCCCTGCTTTATTTGTTTGAGCACCTATCTTAAATTGTTTATGGAATCGAAGTCGTGACTCCAGCTCTGCAGCAATTTTATCTTTTGGAAGAGATGTTATAGTATCATCATTCAAATTTGAGATAATATGTCTTTTTGTCACTCTTAGGTGTTTATAGAGTTCCGATGGTTTCTTTAATTTTAAGCCAAAATTGTGTCGGTCTCTAAAAAAGGTAGAAGAGTCCGCTGGATGTGCTAACCCGAGCCATGACTTCAATGTCCTTATGACGCTTGCATCTAATTTCAACAAAAGGGTCTTATTTATATCATAAACGAGGATAGGCCAGGCCATTTAGACGTGATGTTAAATAATTATCATATATCCAAGCCTTTTTGATGTAACTTATTGGTTGATTGTCTACCTTTTTAAAATCATTCAAAAAGCTATCGACTATTTTATCTAACGATGGTGATTAGTGCGCCCTTGGTGATCGATTTTTTTAACCTAAGAATTTTAACGGAGCTGCAGTACTGTATAAATTAAGTTGTATATTTATCACTGCAAAAGGTTTTTTTATAGATATGGCTGAATTATAGTTTTATTACAGAAAGACGTTAAACTTACGAGCGACGCCCTGAATGTCAAATTTCTTGTCTACAGCAAAATCTGAAAATTGAGATTAAATCCTAACTATAGAATTGAGATTTTTTTTGGTAGTAAACAATTGTATATATTAGATCAACACTACAAAATCTGTGTTAACCTTGCGTGACCTGCCACTGAGTCCAGCTAACACAATACTTTGCATTCTGTATTTAGTAATATAAATATTAATTCTATTAATAAATTCGTTTATCACCATAATTCGACTTTTAGTTACACACCGGTAAAAGAATATTAAGATAATATTATATAACAAATATATTACTTATCAATAACTGAACTTACTAAACAAGGTGTTGTAAAACTTAAGAAATGTGATTATAATATACAAAAGTTATGAATATAATTATGCAAAATACTTTTCATTCTATAAATGTCATTTTCTCACCACTTCACATAAAATTTGTTTTGATGTAAATTTTGTACAGGCCATAAATAAGAAGGGATATAATTTTTATATTTACAGATATTTTCAAAGTAAAGTTATGAAAAACTTAAAGAAGGAATACATGTGGAACCACATAATGGGCACACTGATGAAGACTTAAATTTTTACAAAAAGGTTACTATTGAGGAATTCGAAGCCTGGTTATCACTGAAACCAGTTAGTAAAGGGTTTTCGGAGATTCGCAGAGCCAAAAATGCGGATCACGTAGTTACTGACATATTAACAGCATATGAAAAGTTGGGATGTAGACTGTCGAAATAAAATATAGTTTCTTTCGTTACCACTTTTCTTTTTTTCCATCTAAAATTAGTGTTAGTGGTTCCATCAGAATGTAAAGTAGCTTGAAGAACAATTTCTAGGAGAATATTTAGAAAGCACAATATTACTAATATATTCAAAACTTTACGTCAATAATCTTCAGGCTACTACACTTTCATAATTTTCACTATAATATTTAAAATCTGATCAATATTTTGATATTCTTCTATTGAAGAAATATTGAATAATTTTTCACTTACATATTTTTGTGCAAAATTATTTATTATATCAAAGGAAAACGTTTAATTGTCTTAGTTATCATAAATTTTCTTTCATTTGTTATATTACTTTAAGAAAACTGAATATAATTAAATTAACTTTGACTATATAAATTTTTTTATATATTTGAATTTCATTTCCTTGTTGCTGCTCAAAAGGTTGGTAGTCAAAATTTATATCATTGTATCGAGAAGACCTTATTATACATTTATACAAAGAGATTAGCAAGTAATATATCTCTATATAAAATTGAAAATACTAAATCCTTTATTAGCAGTGCTACGATTCACATATCATCATAAATTTGCAGCACTATATCACAATACTTGTAAAATTGTTGGAATTTTAAAATTTTAGTATAAATACTTTTTGAACTCATTTTCTACACACTCAAAATAATACGTTGTCATTCGTGTCATAAAATAAAGCAAGATAATCAATAAATAGAATATTAATTTACTAAACTGGATTATATATTATAAAATGGAAGATAATTTATGTTTAAAACATGATAATAATAAAACATCAACGGAATGGCCGTTGGAAGATGAGGGTGATCTATCAAAAAATTCGCTTGGAATAACATTGAGTAAGCAACACCTTCAAGTTATACCAAAGGTGTTAATTTTAATTCTTCCTAAATCTTTGTAATATTCATGAATTTAAGTAATATTATTATTATATGTATTAGAATGAAATGACTTCCGAATGGCCAGTTATTCCGGCTACATTTATGGAAAAATTATCATTTTACCGAGCATATACGTCTACAGTAAGCAAAATAGAAATATTATGTGAGCAGCAAAATAATGTAAGAAGGTATTGTTGTTGTTGTTGTATTTTGTTTGAGGTTGTTTTTTTTTATTTAAATTAATATCAATAGACATTTGTCCATGCCTTTCATAGTGATTTTAAAACATTTTTTCTATGATTTTCATTGTGATGGTAACTTCGCAGGAAATTGTTTAGGTTGTTTGGTTAGATTGTATTACTTAATAAATCCATTAAAAAGTTCAAATTAACTTTGATGATATTTATTACAGGTTCGTTGGGTTTTACTTTTTCAACGTGTTATGCAAAAGTCTACCGATGACTTACGTTTATTTATTTCTCAGCTCTTACTCGCCTGATCACCATTTATTTTTGTCCAAGATGGTACCTCTTTTTTATGGTGAGATAATTTTATTAATTAAAATGGACATTATACAAAGTAATGATAAAAGATTAATATTTTTCAGGTTTTAATTTCATATTTCTGATTACTGGTTTCTTTGGACTGGCGCTAATGGCACACAATACATCTATGTATATTGCATACTTTGTGCTTGGAATAATCCACAAAATACCCTGGAATAGGTGATTGACTTTTAGTTTGATCACGACTAATAAAGATTAATATAATTGCAATTGAATATAAATAGAATCATAATTTTCTGGACATTATTTTACTTTATAAACTTTAAACAATTTATCATAATTATGTGTTAATAATGGTGGGTATATAATTTTTATGTGAGAAGTGGGCAAATGCCAGAATATTTTTTTGATAGTAATGAGCTTATTAGGTAGTCATAAACCACGAAGATCTGGAACATAGATGAAGTTGAATTTTCTTTGTATAAACAGACTAAGAAAAAAAACACAGTAAAGTAAGAAAAAGGAAAGAGATTTTGGTCTCAGATCTGCTCGATCAATAAAATATAATAAGATTTTGTGTATGTGTAGAAGAACGTACTCGTAGTTTAAAATTCTTATTTCAAATTGTTTATAATATTTGTATATTTTAGATGTACAAAAAAAGTAATTAAATTACCTAATTTAGAATTTCAATGTCTTAATTTACAAGAATTCGCACAACAATTTCATGGTCAAAATATAACTTACTCACAAGACTATTATATGACGGAACAATCAGAATACTTCGAGTTGGCTCAAGTTTATTATTACGAGTTAGTATTACAAGTTTTAACCAAGAGATTTTGTCTTAAACGTATATGGCATAAATATAGTGAATACATTGTTATTCTAATTAGACCTAGCCCCATATCTATCAGTCAAATAATATATTTTTTAGCAGAAATGAAATTTTTCAACAAGCAAATCTTAATTTACGCTTTCTATCGGTATCACGATTACTTGTTTTTTTTTTTTATAAAAGCATCTGTATCCTACTAGCTATTGCCAGCGAATTTTCTGAAACATTTATCTGAATCAATATATATATATATATATATATATATATATATATATATATATATATATATATATATATTATATATTGAATGTACCGATGGGTTAATAAAATACAAAATGGTGGGGTCAGTATTAATGTAGGTAATATTGCACTTTAAAACCTTCCCCTATCTTAATGTCACAGGCACTAGGTTCCATTTTGAACTAATTACAAATTTTACAGCTATTTTATAGCGTATTATCAGAAAAGAACTGTGTTTAATGAGAAAGGAATTCTTCTTATTATTTTGTCGTCCATGTGGATACTAGCAGCTTGCCTTCGAAATCATATTTCTAAAAGGTATATTTGGCAGGTACGCTATCTATGGTACATTTTCATTTATAATTGACTTACAAAGTCCTACAGTCTTGTCTCAAATTTAAAACTTCTAGGGAAGTATATACATTTGATTCAGTAATATTATTAGTATGAAATAATTAGAAATTAAAGGTGAATGTTATATGCGTATTATATTATGTACTATTTATTTTTATTATTTCTGCCTGCCCTTTTAATGCGAAATTAAATGAAATTTATATTCATCATTAATTACGAAATAAGATTACTTTTATCAATATAATTTACATATCTAGACTGTTATTAGTTAAGAATTGTATATATTTTATATTATAATATATTAGTCTTAAAGAGATATAGAAAAGATCCTCTTAAAAGATATTAAAAATCATAAGTAATGTTCAAACTTAAAGTTTTTGGGGTAACCAAAAAGAGTACATTTTACAGATATTACATCGTGCACAATTACTTCTCTGTGGCGTATATATAATAACATTCTTACATTTACTATTATCATATGAAGACAAGCCAATAAACAATGCAAAAAGGGATAATATGATTGAAAAAAAAATATTAATGGCAAGTACTACATTGGGGTGCCCACACAATTTTTTATTAAAATACCTTTATTAATATTTAAAACGTTGCATATTATAATAATTTATTAATAATCGAAATGCATATTATAAAAAAAAATCTGGTCAGATTGGTATATTTTCTGTATTTATTTACATGTTTAATGGCTAACATTGTAAATAATGTTTGTATTCATGTGTAGCTTTAACTGCTATAACTTATTAATTAAAAATACCGCAGGTTGCTGATTTCGATTTGTTAGCAGAATCAATGACTGCACCTCCGGTCGCTCATATTATAAGCTCTAGGAGCTCAGAAGAGGTATAGTTTCTAAAGAGGGTTTAAAATAAATTTTTGAATTTGAAAATTATTTGTCAAGAGTATAAAAAATTGCAATCATTATTCTTATTTTAATAGGTATTGAATATATCGCTTTTTTCGAAGAATTTCGAAAAAAAGAAATATTTATTCGCGTAATTGGTCCAAAGACTAAAAGGAGCCAATTTTAGTAATCTTTGTTTTATTTTCGGTTTCCTACAATGACTCTCGAGTTGGAACAATGCCAAGCTTAGAGATAGGATCACGCTGTTACTATCATTGAAGACGTGAATGTGGGTTCATACACAGCATCCCTCTCACACTTTCTTAGAAGGCAATAAGCGTGAAGAGTTAGTTAAACTAATAGGACAATAATTAATTAAAAAATACATTTTAAACTTATGGTTTCCAGAAATCATTTAGTGAAAGGAGACCTAAGGAGAACCTACTTAAAGTTTAATTAGGAAAATTTTATTCCTTAAGCATCATCACTTTTCCAGGATATAAAAATTATTGATCAGTCTTACAGATTTACCCTTTAACAGATAGTATTTTAATGAATCTAAAAACCGAGTAAAATAGTTGATATTATTTTTATTATATTTTATATGTTAGCTAAGACTTTTTATTGTAAACCTAACTAATTAAATTATATTAAATTTTTTTTGTAGATAAAACCAATTCTAAATAGTGCCCTCATTATGACATCTAATTCACTTTTCCATATATTTAGAGCAATGACCAATTATTTATGCAAAAAATACTGTGAAAATAGGGTAAACGCTTCAATTATATATTGGAATTATGGTGAGTATAGAAACTATTTATTAGACATACAAACTATTTATTATAATGATATAGGATCATTGCGTCCATTGATTAATTTAAAATAACTTTATAAAGATACATAATGAATGTATAAATTCTGCTTAACTGATGATTCTTTTAAGTTACTTTTAAATGGATATTATTGTCTGTAGGTAGCGCATCCATTTTTTATACGTGGCCTATATACTTTTCTACAATATATACAGGAGATATTCTTGTTCTCGTGTTTTATGCTTTGAATGCCATCGTAGATTATTGCTCGTTTGTAAGTATATAATTCGAAATATTAGCTGTGTAAATCTTTCTCATTTATCTTTAAATATTACAATGTTAGTAACTATTCATTATGGTTTTCTAGTTGATCGCTTTCCAATGCCTCGTACAAACTTTTATTAGCGAATGGAGATGGATAAAGCCCTGGTGTGCAGCGATCATTATTGTATTCGCTGCTTTTTCAGAATATTTTACAGGTCCAACGGTATTTTTATTGTATTTTATAATATGATACATTAAATAAATTAAAAATCATTAGCTGTAAAAATATTTAAATATTTATTAATATTAAAACGAATACACTTGTTTAGTTTTGTGAATCTGCTTACATATTATGGACGTGTATATCGACATTGTCAGAAGTAATTGTAATTTTCTGGATGTATCCTATGGGACGGTTTATTGACGATATAACGTTTCATTATGGGGTCCCTCCGACCAGACTGCGAGTCTGGAGTTTTACTATTTTACCCATCTTTTATTTAGTAAGTATAATCAGTAATAAGATTTAAAATCAAAATATGTTTATTTTATAATCTTAATAGCTTTTAACGACAAGAACATACTTTAAAATTCAGAAGAGAATCAATATATATACACATTTTATTTTAGATAAAAGCCTACATTATTTTGGAAGTTTTTATATATCATGATTATGACGCTGGAACCATAAAAACTCAAGATTGGACATTCCCTTTACACATAATTTTGCTTTTAGCTGGAGTCGTATATGCTTTTTTTTACTATGTTTACAAGAGGAAGCGGGTAAGATAACAAATAATAAACCAATCGATAACATAGCCTTGTGGCATTTTAAAAAATATTTGGAATTAATTCTACTATATAACTTAATTAAACTTATACGATTTATTGATTCTAATAAGATATGTTACTCTTTGTATCAGAATTTTTGTCACTTACTCAAGCCAGCACCGGAATGGGGTCCTAAAAGCTTTAATATCAGGCAACTCCGAAAACAGTTCGATTCTAGACATGTATATATATTTTTTTATTTAAACTTATTATTATGTTTTAAAATAATTTTGTAGTTATGTATAGACATAATAGATATAAGACACGGTCTCACGTACACAAATAGTGAGGCAACTCTCGATCTGTCAGATATAAGAAATGGTTGACAAGTGTGAGAGTCAGTCTGCACAACATACTTGGTAATAGTGAGCCCGGAGTTAGTAGGCAGTTAGTGTTTTAAAATGATAAGCTACAAACCTTATTAGGTATTTTGAAAAAAAAAAACTAATTTGTGTTTGTTTTACAAAACTTTCAGTATGTAGGATCTCAAGCGCCTAGAGATCTCAGTGGTCATATGATAGAGAAGACCGAAGTGACGTCGTATAAACTCGACATTCGTTATGACAGCCACAGTCGACGAACTACTTTTGATGCAACTAAAGAAAAAAAATAAAATATGTTCTATTTATTTTTATCTACTAAAACGTATTTTACATACAATATTACATTTAAATTTGTTACGTGCTTAAACAATAAATAATAGAGTTATTTGTTTACTTTAAGTACTTATTCTTTTTAATTTGTGACGATAATTGTTTTTTCACTCCAAAGTTTCTCAACAAGTTTCTATTGAAATTATATCAAGTTTAGTGTTGCGGCAAGCGCAGATTTGTCTGCACAGGAATTTTTCAAAGTCACGTCAAGTCAGCGCAGTTAGTTCTTTAGAAATTTTAACAATATGAACAAATATTGTATTATTTATTTAGTAATTATATGTTGCTTTATGTTAATGCTATTGTAATATTGTAAAATACTGAAAATAACCAATGTTCTAATGAGATAACCTTTATTTATATAAAAATTTTCAAAATCGAGTTAAAGTGGATTCATTATAAAAAATTTAAGTCTTACATTGACTCTTATATATTGCAAAAACGAATCTGAAGACATACATAATATACTGGAAAAAACTTTCCTAGAACGCATCACCTTCAAATCGCGACTCATAAAAACATTTTTATTGGTCCCCTTATCAATGTTTTTTTAATCCAAACTAAGAGGTCATCATAGATTTGTTTTGGGAATCGTTGTTTCATTTATTAAAATGGTATGGATACTTGATATGAAACATTAACTTGCACCTGCGTATTCCATTATACATATGTAGATGCTGTACTAGGGGAGATTCAAAAGTAACCCAGCTATGAAATAAAAGACCCACGAGATTTTTTTTTATTGTTTTTCAATGTAGTCACCTCCTAACTCAATACATTTATTCTCCTTGATTAGGAGACCTATGATACCATCAGAAAAATACTTGAATCTTGATCTGTGAAAAATGCAGTAGGTGTTAGGTTAGGTTAGAGAGGTTACACATAATTAGCTATGATTGTACACGTACACTACAATGAATATACTAATCACGGGAGAGCGTCATGGTCAAAGTGAAAGATGCTCTACTTCAATTTTATATTTTTTACCCAACTGAAAGCAAAGGTTATGTTTTTTTTTATTTCATAAAATCATAAAATTTAGAAACCATTTCTCTTGCCTAAAATTAAAAAGTAAATATTAATAATAATAGTTTTTCTTACTTTCCAAGATGAAATGCAGTCTTAGTAAAATTTGTTAATTTCAAACTTAAGTTACTTTGCTTTTTTCATGTGTTTTTAGTAACTACAAACTTCTAAACAATAATTGGCATACCTAACTTTTAAGCACAACACGCTGATATTTTCTTGACATTTAAATAAAATATAAAGTAGAACAACTTCCGTAACGAGTCCACAAACTCCCCGTACCCTGCGATCTCCTCAACCAAAACTTGGTGTGGCGCCTCTTCGTGGATTTCACTATCTATATTTACCACTGCAGGAGTTTTTTATTGATATGGCTGGATTAAAATTTTATTACAGAAAGACGTGAAATCTTAGGAGCAACGCCTTAATCTCCAATTTCTTACCTACAGCAAAATCTGAAAATTGATATTAAATCCTCGCTATAGAATTGAGAAGTTTTTGATAGTAAACAATTGTACATATTAGATTAACACTACAAAATCTGTGTTAACCTTGCGTGACCTACCACTGAGTCCAGTCAACACAATACTTTGCATTCTGTATTGAGTAATATAAATATTAATTCTATTAATAAATTCGTTTATCACCATTATTTGATTTTTAGTTGTCCACCGGTAAAAGAATATTACGATAATATTATTTAACAAATATATTAATTATCAATAATTGAACCTACTAAATCAGATGTTGTAAAACTTAAGAGCAAGGTAAGACGATTCCATCAGAATGTAATGAAGCTTGAAGAACAATTTCAAGAAGAATATTTAAAAAGCACAATATTACTAATATATTTGAAACTTTAGGTCAATAATCTTCAACCTACCACACTTTCTTAATTTTCACTATAATGTTTAAAATCTGATTAATATTTTGATATTCTTATATAGAAGAAATATTGAATAACTTTTCACTTACATATTTCTGTGCAAAATTATCTATTATATCAAAGGAAAACGTTTGTCAAATTTCAATAGTTAAACTTAGTTATCATAAATTTTCTTTCATTTGTTATATTACTTTAAGAAAACTGAATATAATTAAATTAACTTTGAACAATCTTACCTTACATCAAATTAGAAAATATTTATTTATATATTTGATTTTCATTTCCATGTTGCTGCTTATTTAGTTTATATCATTGTATCGAGAGGACTTTATTATACATTTAAACAAAGAGATTAGCAAGTAATATATCTCTATATAAAATTGAAAATACTAAACTTCTTTATTAGCAGTGCTACGATTCACATATCATCATAAATTTGCAGCACTATTTTTGTATATCACAATTTTTTTAAAATTGTTGGAATTTTAAAATTTTAGTATAAATACTTTTTGAACTCATTTTCTACACACTCAAAATAATACGTTGTCATTCATGTCATAAAATAAAGCAAGATAATCAATAAATAGAATATTAATTTACAAAACTGGATTATATATTATAAAATGGAAGATAATTTATGTTTAAAACATGATAATAATAAAACATCAACGGAATGGCCGTTGGAAGATGAGGGTGATCTGTCAAAAAATTCGCTTGGAATAACATTGAGTAAGCAACACCTTCAAGTTATACCAAAGGTGTTAATTTTAATTCTTATCTTAAATCTTTGTAACATTCATGAATTTAAGTAATATTAATATTATATGAATATTAGAATGAAATAACTTCCGAATGGCCAGTTATTCCGGCTACATTTATGGAAAAATTATCATTTTACCGCGCTTATACGTCTACAGTAAGCAAAATAGAACTATTATGTGAGCAGCAAAATGATGTAAGAAGGTATTGTCGTAGTTGTTGTATTTTGTTTTAGGTTGTTAGGTTAGGTTAGGTTGTATTACCTTATAAGTCCATTAAAAAGTTCAAATTAATTTTGATGATATTTATTACAGGTTCGTTGGGCTTTACTTTTTCAACGTGTTATGCAAAAGTCTACCGATGACTTACGTTTATTTATTTCTCAGCTCGTACTCGCCTGATCATCATTTATTTTTGTCCAAGATGGTACCTCTTTTTTATGGTGAGATAAATTTTATTAATTAAAATGGACATTATTCAAAGTAATGACAAAAGATAAATATTTTTCAGGTTTTAATTTCATATTTCTGATTACTGGTTTCTTTGGACTGGCGTTAATGGCACACAATACATCTATGTATATTGCATACTTTGTGCTTGGAATAATCCACAAAATACCCTGGAATAGGTGATTGACTTTTAGTTTGATCACGACTAATTAAGATTAATATAATTGCAATTGAATATAAATAGAATCATAATTTTCTGGACATTATTTTACTTTATAAACTTTAAACAATTTATCATAATTATGTGTTAATAATGGTGGGTATATAATTTTTATTTGAGAAGTGGGCAAATGCCAGAATATTTTTTTGATAGTAATGAATATCTGGAATATAGATAAAGTTGCATATTCTTTGTGAAATATGAAAAACAGACTAAGAAAAAAGTTCAGTAAAGAAAGAAAATGGAAGAGGTTTTGATCTCAAATCTGCTCGATCAATACAGTAAAATAAGTTCTTGTGTCTGTGTAGAAGAACATAGTTTAAAATTCTTATTTAAAATTGTTTATAATGATTGTATATTTTAGATGTACAAAAAAAGTAATCAAATTACCTAATTTCGAATTTCATTGTCTTAATTTACAAGAATTCGCACAACAATTTTATGGTCAAAATATAACTTTCTCACAAGAATATTATATGACGGAGCAATCAGAATACTTCGAGTTGGCTCAAGTTTATTATTACGAGTTAGTATTACAAGTTTAATCAAGAGATTTTAAACGTATATGGTGTAACTATAGTGATTACATTATTATACCAATTAGACCTGGCCCCATGTCTATCAGCCAACTAATATATCCTTTAGCAGAAATGAAAATTTTTAAACCATCAAATCTTAATTTATGCTTTCTATCGATATCACGATTACTTTTTTTTTGTATAAAAGCATCTGTATCAGTGATTTAATCTGAATCAATATATTATTATTTTCTTTTATATTGAATGTACCGATGGGTTAATAAGTAATAAAATGGTGGGGACAGTGTTAATGAAGGTAATATTGCACTTAAAAATTTTCCCCTATGCTAATATCACAGGCACTAGGCTCCATTTTGAACTAATTACAATATTTACAGCTATTTTATAACACACTATCAGAAAAGAATTGTGTTTAATGAAAAAGGAATTCTTCTTATTATTTTGTTGTCTATGTGGATACTAGCAGCTTGCCTTCGAAATCATATTTCTAAAAGGTATATTTGGCAGGTACGCTATCTCATGGTACATTTTCATTTATAATTGACTTACAAAGTCCTACAGTCTTGTCTTAAATTTAAAACTTCTAGGGAATTATATGCATTTGATTCAGTAATTCTATTAGTATGATTTAATTAGAAATTAAAGGTGAATGTTACATACGTATTATATTATGTACATTTCATTATTATTATTTCTGCCTGCTCCCTTAATGTGAAATTAAATGAAGTTATATTTATTATTAATTAAGAAATAAGATTACTTTTATCAATATCATTTACATACCTAGACTGTTATTAGTTAAGAATTGTATATATTTTATATTATAATATACGAGTCTTAAGAAGATATGGAACGGATGCTCTTAAAGGATATTTAAAACCTTAAGTGATGTTAAAACTAAAAGTTTAGGGGTTATAGAATACAATAAATTTTACAGATATTGCATCGTGCACAATTACTTCTCTGTGGCATATATATAATAGCATTCTTACATTTACTCTTATCATATGAAGACAAACCAATAAACAATGCAAAAAGGGATAATATGATTGAAAAAACAAAGTTAATGGTAAGTACTACGTTGCGGTGCCAACACAATGTTTTATTAAAAACCTTTATTAATATTTAAAACATTGCATATTATAATAATCTATTAATCATTGAAATGTATATTATAAAGAAAATTCTGACCAAGTTGTTAAATTTTCTGTATCTATTTACATGTTTAAATGTTTGTATCTATGTGTAGCCTTAACTGCTATAACTTATTAACTAATAATTATTTGATACTGCAGATTGCTGATTTTGATTTGTTAGCAGAATCAATGACTGCACCTCCGGTCGCTCATATTATAAGCTCTAGGAGCTCAGAAGAGGTATATTATTTAAAGAGGGCTTAAAATAAATTTTTGAACTTGAAAATTATATGTCAACAGTATAAAAAAATTGCAATCATTATTCTTATTTTAACAGGTATTGAATATAACTTTTTTCGAATATTTTTGAAAAAAGAAATATTTAATCGCATAATAGGTTTAAAGATTAAAATGAGCCAATTTTAGCAGTCTTTATTTTATTCTCGGTTTCCTACAATGACTCTCGGGTTGGAACAATGCCAAGCTTAGCGATAAGATCACGCTATTAGTATCATGGAAGACGTGAAAGTGGGTTCATAGACAGCATCCCTCTCACACTTTCTAAGAAAGCAATAGGCGTGCAGAGTTAGTTAAACTAATAGGACCATAATTAATTAAGAAAATATTATTCAATAGGGCTCATCATTTTTCTAAGATTTAAATGTTATTGATCAGTTTTACGGATTTACACTTTTACTAAGATAAGCTAAGATTTTTTTTATTGTTAACCTAATAAATTAAATTATATTAAAAATATTTTTAGATAAAACCAATTCTAAATAGTGCCCTCATTATTACATCTAATTCACTTTTCCATATATTTAGAGCAATGACCAATTATTTATGCAAAAAATACTGTGAAAATTGGGTAAACGCTTCAATTATAGTTTGGAATTATGGTGAGTATAGAAACAATTTATTAGACATACAAACTATTTATTATAATTATATAGGATCATTGCGTCCATTGATTAATTTAAAATAACTTTATAAAGATACATAATGAATGTATAAATTCTGCTTATATTGATGATCCTTTTAAAGTTACCCTTAAATGGATATTATTGTCTGTAGGTAGCGCATCCATTTTTTATACGTGGCCTATATACTTTTCTACAATATATACAGGAGATATTCTTGTTCTCGTGTTTTATGCTTTGAATGCCATCGTAGATTATTGCTCGTTTGTAAGTATATAATTTGAAATATAAGCTGTGTAAATTTCTCTTATTTATCTTTATGTATCACAATGTTAGTAACAATTCATTATGGTTTTCTAGTTGATCGCTTTCCAATGCCTCGTACAAACTTTTATTAGCGAATGGAGATGGATAAAGCCCTGGTGTGCAGCGCTCATTATTGTATTCGCTGCTTTTTCAGAATATTTTACAGGTCCAACGGTATTTTTATTGTAATTTATAATATGATACATTAAATAAATTTAAAATCATTAGCTGTAAAAAATATTTAAATATTTATTAATATTAAAACGAATACACTTGTTTAGTTTTGTGAATCTGCTTACATATTATGGACGTGTATATCGACATTGTCAGAAGTAATTGTAATTTTCTGGATGTATCCTATGGGACGGTTTATTGACGATATAACGTTTCATTATGGGGTTCCTCCGACAAAACTGCGAGTCTGGAGTTTTACTATTTTACCCATCTTTTATTTTGTAAGTATAATCAGTAATAAGATTTAAAATTAAAATATATATTTATTTCATAATCTTAATAGCTTTTAACGACGAGAACACTCTTTAAAATTCAGAAGAGAATCGATTTATATACACGTTTTATTTTAGATAAAAGCCTACATTATTTTGGAAGTATTTATATATCATGATTATGATGTTGGAACAATAAAAATTCAAGATTGGACATTCCCTTTACACATGATTTTGCTTTTAGCTGGAGTCGTATATGCTTTTTTTTACTATGTTTACAAGAAAAAGCGGGTAAGATAACAAATAATAAACCAATCGATAACATAATTTTAATATTTAACTTAATTAAACTTATACGATTTATTGACTCTAATAAGATATGTCACTCTTTGTAGCAGAATTTTTGTCACTTACTCAAGCCAGCACCGGAATGGGGTCCTAAAAGCTTTAATATCAGGCAACTCAGAAAACAGTTCGATTCTAGACATGTATATATATATTTTTATTTTAACTTACTATTATGTTTTAAAATAATTTTGTAGTTATGTATACACGTAATAGATATAAGACACGGTCTCACGTACACAAATAGTGAGGCAACTCTCGATCTGTCAGATATAAGAAATGGCTGACAGGATTGGGAGTCAGTCTGCACAACGTACATGGTAATAGTGAGCCCGTGAGTTAGTAGACATATAGTGTTTATAAGTGATACACCACAAATCTTATTATGTATTTAAAAAAAATATAGTTTTCCTAATTTATATGTGTGTTACAAAACTTCCAGTATATAGGATCTCAAGCGCCTAGAGATCTCAGTGGTCATTTGATAGAGAAGACTGAAGTGACGTCGTATAAACTCGACATTCGTTATGACAGCCACAGTCGACGAACTACCTTTGATGCAACAAAAGAAAAAAAATAAAATATGTTGTATTTATTTTTATCGTAACGTAACGTTTTTGCATACAATATTACATTAAAATTGTTTACGTGCTTAAACAATAAATAATAGAGTTATTTGTTAACTTTAGGTACGGGTATTCTTTTTATTTTGTGAAGATAATTGTTTTTTCACTCCAAAGTTTCACAACAAGTTTCCATTCAAATTATATCAAGTGTCGTGTCGCTGCAAGCGCAGGTTTGTCTACACAGGAATTTTTCCAACGTCATGTCAAATCAGCGCAGTTAGTTCCTTAGGAATTTTAACAATATGAACAAATATTGTATTATTTATTTAGTAATTAGATCTTACTTTATGTTAATGTTATTTTAATATTGTAAAATACTAAAAATAACCAATATTCTAATGAGTTAACCTTTATTTATTAAAAAATTCTGATAATCGAATTAAAGTGGATTCATTACAAAAAAATTAAGTTTTACATTGACTCTTATATATTGTAAAAACGAATCTGAAGACATCCATCCAAATTTTTCCTAGAACGCATCACCTTCAAATCGCGACTCATAAAAACATTTTTATTGGTCCCCTTATCAATGTTTTTTTAATCCAAACTAAGAGGTCATCATAGATTTGTTTTGGGAATCGTTGTTTCATTTATTAAAAAGGTATGGATACTTAATATGGTATGATATGAAACATTAACTTGCACCTGCGAATTCAAATATACATATGTAGATGCTGTACTAGGGGAGATTCAAAAGTAACCCAGCTTTGAAATAAAAGACCCACGAGATTTTTTTTTTATTGTTTTTCAATGTAGTCACCTCCTAACTCAATACATTTATTCTCCTTGGTTAGGAGACCTTTGACACCATCAGAAAAATTCTTGAATCTTGTTCTGTGAAAAATGCAGTAGTAGTTAGGTTAGGTTAGAGACTTTTAGGACGTAAAAGTCGAAACAGATTGAAGTCGCTTGACTTGAAGAACCGCAACTACCGCACAGCAACTGATGCGATGATAGACTTGTGCTCCGGAGCGTGGTCATGCAAGAGCTGCATCCCACGACTGAACTTCCCGCGTCGCTATCGCATGCTTCAAGCTTTTCAAAACCTGCGTAATACTTCCATGTGATTGTCTCTTTGTGAGGAAGGTAATTAATTTATAGTACACCTTCCATATCCCAGAAAATTATTGCCATAATCTTTCCGACGGACGGTTCAGTGTGAAATATCTTCGGCGGCAGGGAACCCTTGTGTTTCCATAGCATGGATTCTTGCTTTGTCTCTGGGTCCCAATGGTGAGTCCACGTCTCATCACCCGATACTATCTTAGATAAAAAAGATAGGTTTTCTTTCTGGAGAGACGTCAGTATTCTGGGGACCCATCCTGAACTGACCTGGTTCATGATCACACATTCGTATAGAATTCTCAAAACCGATGATTCTGAAATGCCGCATTCAGTAGTTAATTGAAAAGCTTTTAAACGACGGTCTTCAGCTTTTCCACTTTGGAGATGATTTCAGGTGTGGTTGCTTCCACAGACCTGGCGCTACGCGGGTCATTTTTAACGGACTTACATCCCAGTTTAACCTGTTTATTCCAATATTTTATTATGAAATAGGAAAGTGAAGAGTCCCCGTATACTGCGATCCAGCGCTGATTAATGGCCTTTAACGTATTTCCTTCTTTCACTTAAAACTTGATGACAGCATGGTACTTTAAACTAACATTTTCCATATATTCTGCAAATAGCCACAATTAATAACCTCTCACTAAGACAACTGATGTGCTACTGAGTTTAGTAGTTAGTTAACAACAAGTATCCTTACACGTAAGGAGAGCTTGCACCACTCTGTTCTACCCCGCTCTACGTGTCTACCATATATTGGTAGGTTACTTTTGGTTCTCCTCTCGTAAGGTAGGTACCGACAGTATACCAAGTAAATACAGGGTACCCTTTTATAAGTGACAAAATGGCTAAATATAACACATTATATTTCTAATATAGAATATTGGGAAATAAACATATTTCGTTATATCCTAATTAGTCTCAGACCTGAGTCTCAGTATTTAAGGTCAACGAATCACATTTCTAGCCTTTGTTAAAGTACTCGTAATTGCATCATGTATTAATCAGTCCAGATAAGTAGTTTTATATTTATAAAGTAATTTCAATTTCATCAACCTTAGCTTATATTAATTGTTTAAGTTTTAGTTTTCTTAATTATCAAAATTAAAAATGTTCAATTACTGTAGTATTGGTTTTGCTATATTTCTTTACTTAAAAAACATACTAAAATAGCACTACTATTTAAATAGGTCCGTAATTTAGATCCAACTTACTATATACCAATTACAGTATTAAGAGCATTTAGTAAAATCTTTGAAAAAATAGCCTTAGTCAATTAGTTACACATTCCAATAAAAATTATCTTTTTCATAAAAAACTATTTGGTTTTAGTCCTGGTCGCTCAACAACAAATGCTAGTATTGATTTATTGCTGAACTTTTTTGAAGCCCGAAAAGAATCAAAAGATAAGCTTGGCATTTGTTATTTATCGATTGTGTATAGCATGAAACTCAAATTAGAAACTTATATTATTATGGAATTAAAAATAAGAAATTTGATTTGATTAGTGCATATAATAATCAAAGAATAAAAAAAATAGATGTGAATGAAAAGCTTTCCCCTTGTTCAATTGTCAAAATAGGAGTGCATCAAGGTTCTATATTAGGACTTTTCTATTTTCTCACTTACATAAATGACTTCCCTTACTTTGTGAGGGAATAACATGACTTAATGTTGATTGCTGATGATACTTATGCTACTTTTAAAATTAATAGACGGTAATTAGTTATTAATCATATAAATAATGTTCTTTCAGATGTTGTACAAAGGTTCAATGCTAATACATATACTATCTTTGTACCCCAAACGGAGGCTGTTTGAGCAATCTACAATATGTTTTTAGAAATTGATAAAATTCAAAATTATGATTGTGTACCATCAAATTATAATATATAAGAATTTAATTTATGTTGTTATGTGCTTAATTACACTTTGAATAAGTATTAAGAAATCAAAGTCACACTAAGATTACAGGACACATAATTTAATCCATAATACTTACGAGATACTTAAATCTATTATCTGTAGAATTGAGCGCCAGGAGGGTTATGCATAAGGTATTAGGTTGTTGATACCCTTCCACATTCAGAATAGCTAGTCATCGGTTCCTTGATTTGAACTTAGATATCTCATGGGTTGCCTCAAGACCTCTTCAAGAAAAGGCGTTTCGATAGGCTATACAAACAAAATAAAAACAAATTTAACACTAAACTTAACTATATAACTTACTTAATCTACTAATTAATGTTGTGCAAAAACTCACCCCTGGATTAAACAATAAACTAACACAAAAGTATGATTATAATACACGTCTCAATCACATTAACAATATCTCAGGCCATGTACAATAGCGGAATATTATAATTATCTAAATGTCGGTAAATTGATATTTTCAACTCGTTACTAGTACACGACCACTCACATTGAAATTAATCTTAAAATTATTCTAATAACTTAATATTACAATATAACACTACTTGCTAATTATTTTTAAATAAACTTAATTTTAAATTAAAAAGATAATAATACGGAGACTCGTTGGGGATCGAACTTGCGTCGACCGGCTTAACTACAGAATTCAACCCAGCACTTTAAACACGACACCAATCATATGTTAATAGAGTTTTCGAATAACTTATAGTAGTCAAACACTTTTACCATTACAATGTTCACAAAAATATAAATAAACGCCATAAAAATTGTGATATACATAAAATTGATACTAGAATTATAAATAGACTTGCTACACCTATAAATTTTTTTATTAAGAGCTTATTTCGACAAGTATGTTATAAAAATATTCCATCCTACGACTCCCATTTAACCTACACAATTTATCAGTGGTATTGATGTTGATATTCAATGTAGATAAAATATAAATAAATAAATAGAATAACGTATTATGCAAATTCTACCGATGATTTAAGTTTGTTTGTTTATTATTTTTCAGCTTTTACTCCCCCTGAACATCAATAATTTTTTTCCAAGATGGTATCTCTTTTATAGGGTAATATATATTTTGTTTTTTTTTTCCATCTTTATTAATTAAAATGGGTAACATCCACATTCATTATGAAAGATGAATATTTTTAGGCAATAATTTCACATTTCTGATTACTGTTTCTTCTTGATCCGGCTTTAAAGACACAATATATCAATGTATATTGCACACTTTGCATTTGGAATATTTCATAACATACCCTGGAATAGGTGACTGAATTTAGTTTGATCACAATTAATAAAGATTAATTAATATTTAATTAAAACAATCTTTGTTTTGTGTGCATTCTTTCTCTTCATATGCTATATGATTTTATTCGACAATTAGATAATTGGCAACTTCTCTGGAACGTAAAGAGCTTATTATAGAATATGAAGATCTGCGGCATAGATGCAGTTGTATATAAATATATATATTTTAATTCAATAGGAGGGCAAACGAGCTGGCGGATCACTGATGCTTCGCTATCACCGCCTACCATGAACTCCTGCAACATCCGAGGATTCACAAGAGTGTTGACGGCCTTGAAGTTAAGAGTAAACGCCTTTTTTGAAGGTACCCATGTCGTACCGATCTAGAAATACCGCTGAAGGGAGTTCGTTCCACGAGCGAGGGGAATGTGGAAAAAAGGTCCTTGAGAACCGCACAGTGGAGGATCGTCATGCATCCAGGTAGTAGGGATGGTAAAGGAGTCCATGGCGCGCTGTGCGGTAATGAAATTCGGCGGCAGGCCTCGGATCAAATAGCTCTTCGGAACACTCCCCATGGTAAATGCGGTAGAAGACGCAAAGAGATCTACGCAATGTCTAAGAGTCCAGCCGTTTGCAGAGCACTGGGTTCCCGGCAATTTGAACGGCTCTCCGTTGTACACGGTCAAATGGTAGAAGCTGATATTGGAGTGATCCGGACCAGAGATGAGAACAGTACTCCATGTGTGGCCGGACCTGCGCTTTGTAAAGCGCAAGTCTTTGGCCAGGATTGAAATACTGCCTCGCTCCCAAATCACTCCCAATTTCATCGAGGCCAACTTGGCCTTGCTCTCCAGATGACCACGAAACTAACAATCGCTCGAAATATCGAGACTCAGTATTCTGATACTTGGCGAGGCAATGAGGGGAGTCTTAGTGGTAAACGTGCAAACTTGTTTCTTCTTGGGATTGAACTGAACGTGGTTCAGTTTACCCCACTCAGAGACCATCCCAAGGAAATCTCTGTAGAAGACATAAGTTTCTTTCGGTACTCGTCGATGTTTTCCCGAAAGACCTGCACGGCTGGAATATACTGCAACCCCAGTGCTGTCATCCGCATAACAATATATATCCGTTCACGGGCTTAGTATCCGAGCAAAAACCGTCGAGAACGACCTTTATGCTACGCCCAGTGAGGAAGCTGGTGATTCACTTGCATAAACTCTCGGGAAGCCCATAGGAAGATAGCTTCGAAAGAAGCCTCTTGAGCTATAGACGATCGAAGGCTTTCGCCATATCCAGACTCACTGCCAGACCCTCTCCCTTGCTTTCAATACCAGCTACCCAACGGTGCGTTAGATGTAACCGAAGATCACCAGCCGATCAGCCATGGCGAAAGCCATATTGCCGGTCATTGATCAACTGGTGATCCACGAGGTAGGTAAGGAGTTTTTTTTTGATAATGCTCTCCATTATTTTGGAGAGAAGAGAGGTAATGGCGATAGGTCTGTAGTTCGAGCTATCACATTTTTTAGGGATCGGATGGACAAGGGCACGCTTCTATGAGACCGGGACTACGCCTTTAAGGTAGGAGTACCGAAATAAGCTCGTTAGCACTGGTGTCAAATCAGGGGCACATGTTCGTAGCACAACTGGAGAGATATCATCTGGCCCACTCGACTTATGAACTTCCAAGAAAAGGATGGCTTTTCAGATGAGGTTTTGCCGAAAAACTATTTCTGGCATTAAGCTTTGACACCGCGGGATGATAGTCGGTGGCTTCCCTTGGTCGTCCAAAGTCGAGTTTAAGGCAAAAAGAATACTCAAGTGATCGGCTTTCTCTTTTGCCGTGTAGGTCAAAGTGTCGTTCCCAGTGTGCAATGGCGGTAGGGACGGCTGACAAAAGTTTCCCAGACTGGCTTTGGAAAGCGCCCAGAACTTACGCGTGCCAGACGGGTACTTTGACAGCTGATTCCCAATTTTGACGACATGCTTCAACTTTGCTTTACCAATTTTCCATTTTAAGAATCTGGAGGCACGATTATATTTCCTTTTCAGAACTCTAGAGTTCGGATCCTTAGTGACTGACGCATTAGCCCAAGCTTTATAAGCCCGCCGCATTCCATCCTAATCCGGTGACTTGTAGTGCCAAACGCGTCGAGTCGCAGGTCTTGTGCGAGCTGGACGTTCACTGGGCACTACAGTCCGTACCAAGCAATGATCAGAGGACCCTAAGGGAGTCTCGACAATTACCTATTACTTTCCGGGATGTGTAGCCAGCAGAAGATGCAACAAAGAGGGCATATGGTTGTCCACGTTCAGTAGACGAGTGTGCGTCTTGACCAACTAGGACAGACCATTTGCCACAGCAAAGTCAAACACAGATCTCCCCGCGTAGTCGGTGGTACAAAGTACAGACAGGTCTCAAGCTTCAAAAACCTGAAGGCGAAGATAGCTGATATCCTCCTTTACGAACACAGAGACCCCGGTGTGTGGTATAAAATGATGTTCTAGTTTATACCCGGGGTATGACAGCTACGCTGTGTCGCTAGGTTGAGATATCTGCGTCTCCGTCAGAAACAACAAGGCCGGCTGCGCCATCTCTAGATGATCGTGGACGGCGTTCAAGTTGGAATGAAGTCCCCAAATGTTGCAAAAGTCCTCATTTAGAGTGGGACGGGGTGCCGCTGCGTTGACTCGTTGTTTGCCCTCAGTAAACATAAAAGGCGGTACTTTGCCCGCCCTAGATATGACAGGCAGCCCGAGCAAAATCCCAGAATCGCTCCCACGAATTTGCTCGGGGTTGGGGGAGTTTGCCCGGCTTCGTCAAAGCAGGTACCCTCCTGGGTTATATTTATTTTAGGCATCGCTTTCATGTTTGGCGAGGGGGAGGGGGGTTGGGTTTTCGGTTTCTCTCACTCACCGAAGAAACATAACCAAATGAATTTGGTCACTACACGTCGATCTTCCGTGAGAGAGTGGTCCTTCCCCGGTCGAGCCAGCCCAATACGAGCTGCAGTTAAATAACTACAGCTAGGTTCTACCATCTACGTATATTCTTTGTTTATTGTACAAAACAGACGAAAAATTTAACTACAGTACTACTATTTAACTACCGATTTACTAGTTCTTGTGTGTGTGTGTGTGTGTGTGTAGAAGAAGAAACACGTAGTTCTAAATTCTAATTTCAAATTGTTTAAAATATTGGTATGATGTACAGAAAAGTCAGTCAAATTACCTGAATTCGACTTTTACTGCCTCAATTTGCACAAATTTTTATGGTCAAAATATAACTTACTCGATGGATTTTTATATAACGGCCCAATTTGAACATTTTGGTGTGGCTTTAATTATTTATTACGAGTTAGTATTAACATAATTATGTTGATAATTTAGTAATGCCATGTGTTTTAGTCTCTTTACCTATTAGTAATTAAATTTGATATTTATAGGTCCATCTTCTTATCCAATTATAAGTGCAACATTTAACTTAAAAAATAGAAGGTTAAGGTTGTTCAGCTAAAATTGCAAATTCGCTAATAGTTCACTAGTATTCTTTTCACTATGACGTCAGTATGCTAGTTAACATAGCGCTTGGTACATTGGATAACAAATTGGCTGCATTAGGCATATGCCTATGATCAAGAATATTCTCGATCTGTTCTGTATGTATTTCGTAAATATAATTATGGCACTTATCTTATAGTCTAGAATTAGTGGAATTAAGTTTTAACAAACTTTCTCTTAACGTATGTGGTAAAAACTATAGTTTTTTCACTATAGTGAATACTTTGTTACTTTTTTATACCAATTAGATGTGGCCCCATGACTGTCAACTTACTAATATTTTCAGCGACTAATCCTGAATATATACCATATAATAATATTCTTATCTAATACATCACTTTTTTAATTGATGATTGTATAAGTAAAATTTGGTGGGGTCATTTTTAATATGTTTAATCTTTATTCGGATGTATGTACATATAGATAATGTGAACATGATACTTGACTAAATTAAAAGTGACTCAAGATTATTAAATTTTATATAAATATGTATATCTAATGGTTAAAGTATTATATATTACATACATTAAAATTACTTATTTACCGTTTCAAAAATACAGTAATATCTTTTGGTTTGAAGTATTGCCCTTTGCCCTGTCTTAATATCATAAGACCTAAAGAAAATAGATTTAATTCGAACTAATGATAATTTTTACAGTCGTTTTATAGCAGACTATCTGAAAAGAACTGTGTTTAATACGGAGGGAATTCTTCTTTTCATTTTGTCGGTCAGCTTGCCTTCAAAATCATATTTCTAAAAGGTTTTTTTACTTATTTGACAGGTATATTACCTCATTTTACATTTACTTTAAAAGTCGTAGAATGTCGTCTTCAATATTATATGTGTAGAAACTTTACATTTATTAATTATTATTTGCCTAACTTTTTAATATAGAAATCTTGTATTAAACAATTGTAAGATATTTTGTAGTTCTTTATCTTTTTATTATTTATGTTTTAATTAATTGTCTATGTAATTCATTTCCAATTAAGATATAAGATTTTTTACTTAGCTAGATGACAATTAGTTAAGAATTGTATATATATATATATATAATAAGTCTCAATGAGGTTTCAATGAGGTTATCAAAGAGGGCTTAAAATGAAGTTGGAAGTTATTAATGTGATAACTTTATAGTAATAAAGAAGATAAATCAACGTATTTTTATAATTTATAGAACAAATAGCTTCGTTTTTTAATTAACTAACTTAAACTTGAAAATTATTTGTCAAGAGCATAAAAAAGTTACAATTATTATTCTTATTTTATTACATACGAAAACAACTTTAATATGAATACAACTTTAATGTGAATACAGCTTTTTTTCATATAAAGAAATATTTAAAAGCGTAATTGGTCTAAAGACTAAAATGAGCCAATTTAAGTTGTATTTGTTTTAATTTCGGTTTCTTACAATGACTCTCGGGTTGGAATCATGCCAAGCTTAGAGATAGGATCGCGCTATTACTATCAGGAAAGACGTGAATGTGGGTTAATACACAGCATCCCTCTCACACTTTTTTAGAAGGCAATAGGCGTGAAGAGTTAATTAAGATAATAGGACTATAATTAGTTAAGAAATAGAAACTATTTTTAAGTTATGGGTTTCCGGCAATAATTTAATGAAAGCGGACCTAAGGACCACCTACTCAAAGTTTAATTAAGAAAATTTTACTTAAGACATCACTTTTCTAGGATATAAAAATTGTTTATCACTTTTACAGATTTACACTTTTACAGAGAGTATTTTAATGATTCTAGACCACAGAATAATTATATTATAATTGTTAGATTTTTTTTTATTGTTAACCTGACAATCAAAAATTTAAATTATATTTTGGCGGTGTTGTTGTTGTTTGTTTGTTTGTTTTTTTTTAGTTGCGTCCTTTGATTCATTTAAAATAACTTTATAAAGATACATAATGAATCTATAAATTCTGCTTATACTGATGATCTTTTAAATTCATTCTCTTAAATGGATATTATTGTCAAATATACATATACACACCAAAAAGGCTTATTTATAATAATAAATACTCCTTACTCACTTTAAAGGCGTAGTCCCAGTCTCATGGAAGTGTGCCCTTGTCCATCTGATCCCTAAAAATGGTGATAGCTCTGATCCACTTAATTACAAACCTATCGCCATTACTTCTTTTCTGTCCAAAATAATGGAGAATAATTTTAATCGACGCCTCCTAACGTAGCTCGAAGATCACCAGTTGATCAAGACCTATATGGCTTTCTTGATGATCTTCCTTTATACCTTACGCACCGTTGGGAAGGGATTATTGAAAGCTAGGTAGAATGTCTGGCGTATATACACAAGGGGCTTCTTTCGAAGCTTCCTTTTTTTACCACTAAACAATCGCCATTCGTCGTATCACCGCTCTTCAAGAGCACTCCCCTCAATGCCTCGCCAAGTATCAGTATACTGGGTATCTCGACATTTCGAGCGATTATCAACTTCGTAAGTATCTGGAGAGCAAGGCTAAGTTGGCTGGTTGAAAATGGGAGTGATCAATAGAGCGAAGCAGTGTTTCAAGCCTCGACAAAGACTTGCGCTCTATGAGGCGTAAGCTTTGTGCGTCTTCTACCGCATTTACAACGGGGAGTGCTCCGAAGAACTATTCAATCTAATGCCTGTCGCCGAATTTCATCACCGCACAGCACGTCATCGCCTCCTTTACTATCCGTACCACCTGGATGCGTGCCGATCTTCCACTGTGGGGTTTTCAAGGACTTTTTTCACGCACCACACGAACGTGGAACAAACTTCCTTAGTATTTCCAGATCAATACGACATGGGTTCCTTAAAAAAAAAGCGTATACTACTACCTCCAGGGCCGGAAACACTCTTGTGAATCCTCGGATGTTGCAAGAGCTTATGAGCGGCGGTGATCACATATCAACGATGACCCGCAAGCTCGTTTGCTCTCCTCTAACATAAAAAAATAGAATTACTCATAACATCTCTTCTTCCTATCACAACACAGACAATTTACAACTTTATTCTCAGTCAACTATGGCGGACTAGCCTTCTGCGATTTCTCAACTTAATCAAGATCTTGGTTTTATTTTATTTTTTATTTTTTTTTTGTGGAATAGGAGGGCAAATGAGCTGGCGGGTCACAGATGATTTGTGATCACCGCCGCCCATGAACTCTTGCAACATCCGAGGATTTACAGGAGCGTTGCCGGCCTTGAAGTTGGGAGTAAACGCCTTTTTTGAAGGTACCCATGTCGTACCGATCTGGAAATATTTATTCCTACCTGGAGTACATAAATTAAAATTAATGCATCAAAATGTAAAACTATCATTATTGGTTCTCAAAGTACGGTCACTTGAGTTGACTGATTTAACCTTTCTCCGATTTCACTACGTGGTGTCACTATACCCTTAAGTCGAAGTGTAACAAAATTTAGGGATACACTTAGACCAACATTATACACATATCAAATGAATGAAGTAAGTAGAAAGATATTTGTTTGCCATAGCCTCCTTACGATGGTTGGAAATTTTTCTTCCCATTGGTACCAAAATTATGCTTGCATAATCTCTTCTTCTGCTTACATTTACCATACGGAAGCATGGCTACGATCTGATTATCGACCTCAATTAGTTTTCATCGTAAGCTACATATCGTTTCTCTGGAAAAAATTGAATTCCTGTGCACACTCTGCTTAGTGATAAGATAAGAAGAAGATTTTTGTATATATATTACATTGTTATTATTATATTTACACATCATATATGCAATAGTACTATTGAACAATCTAAGCAGCTCTTAGTGAGTAACGACAAGATCACATTTTTAAATTCAAAAGGGAACCGTTGGTCAAAATGCTTTGTATTATATTTTTAGATAAAGACATTATTTTGAAAGTATTTATATGTCACGAAAATGATACTACTATAAAAACTTAAGATTGTACATTCCCTTTGAATTTGCAACTTGAATTTGCTTTTAACTGGAGCCGTATATGCTTTTCTTATTATGTTTAAGAAAAAACGTGTAAAATAACAAATAATAAACAAATCAATATAATATTTTAACAGTAAATTAAAAGAAACGGAGATAATTCAACCATTTAACTTAATTAAACTTATACAGTTTATTGTCATTAATAACATATTATGAGTACTTCTTGTTTTAGAATTTTCTGCAATCATTCAAGCCAGCACCGGAATGGGGTCCTAAAAACTTTAATATCGGGCATCTCAGCAAACAGTTGGATTCTAGAGATATAAATATATATTTTATTTGAACTCTTATTACTATATTTTGAAAATGTTAGTTTTAATAATGTGTTTTTGTTTTGGAAAACTTACAGTGTATAGGATCTCAAGCATATCTCAGTAGTTATTTGATAGAGAAGACGAAGATGTCGTATAAACTCGACACTCGTTTTGAGATTCATAGTCGATGAACTGCCTTTGAAGCGACTAAAGAAAAACAATAAACTAACGAAATGTCTTATTTATTACTGATAACGTATAATATATACATATAATACTACACTGAAATTGTTTGTTTTTAAATAAGATTTTTAATTTAGTTTAGATAATTGTTTTTCGCTTAAAGTTTCTCAACAAATTTTAATTAAAATTATATCAAGTGTAGTGACGTGGCACGCGCAGGCTTGTATGGACAGAAATTTTTCCAAAGTCATTTTTGCAGCTAAATTAGTTCCCAAGGAATTTTAGCAATATATAATATTTAATTATTTATTTAGTAATTATATATTATTTTTGTATATTATTGTTATCATAGCTGATAATAACCATAAGGAGATTAGACAACAAAGTAAAAATTATATAAGATCTAATAAAAAGAAATTAAATAACGTAAATTAATTTATTGGTTTCAGCCTTCATCTTTCTGTTCACTCTTATATATTCTAAACGAGGCTGAAGACATGTAACACACTAGAAAAAACTTTCCTAGAACGCATAGCATTCAAGTCGCGGCTCACATAAAAACATTCTTATTTCGCCCCTTATCAAAGCTGTTTTGATCCAAACTATCAGCTCATAGCAGATTTGCTTTTGTTTTAATTCATTTATTAAAATAAAATGTTTTTTTTTTAATATATGAGGTAATAACTTGCAGTGCCAACAGAGTTGTTAAGATTGAATCTCTCCTTTAAAGAAGCAATATTGCAATATATACATATACAATGATTTCCATGAAATTCTGTATGCAGGTGGTTTTGGGGCCGATAAATCAATCTAGCTCGGTCTCGTTTTAAGAAAACGTCGTCAGTGTTTTTAGGCAATTAAAAACTGCTATATTCGAATAGGAAGGTAAGTTTCGCCACCTACAAGTTGATAATAGTTCAGGTAGGAAATCAAATGGTTCCAAAACCGGAAGAACCCGGTTTGAGTCCAAATGGCTCCAGTCCGATTATTTTTTTCCTTCTTTTTAAGGTTTTTACCGTTCTAAGCGATGATCCAGGTACTTAAATTAAATATATCTTAAATTGTTTGTAAACGCTATTCTCTTTTAACTTACTTAGTCACGTAAATCGTAATCAAGGGGCGCGATAAATCCCGCCTTATGTGATAGTGTAACGGATTCTCGGCCGCGCTAAAATTCTTATTTATGTCTGTCTTTCCTAGGGACAACAAAGGCGCTTTGAGTTATTCCTGCTCCGATACGAGGTGACTGTGAAGAGAGATAGTATATGTAAAAATAAAGAAAAGAAGAGACATGGCTTAACGGAAACTTTATAAAAGAAAAATAATATTATTTAAAATGTATTTCACTTTTATACAAGATTGCTGTTTCAAAAAGACAACCTGTAATATTTATATCTATCAAACAGTTAATAAGAATTTTGATTTGAGTATCTTTGTACCTCAAAACTGCCTAAAGAAATCTTACGTAATTCCACATCATTACGATGTAAAAGATAATGTGAAAGAGTACAATTACATTACATTAGAGCCTTTCTGTTAGTAGTAATAATTACGCGTAATTATTTACTTTTACACTTGAAATAACCCAATAGTGAACGTGGTGTTGTGTATCAGGACTAAAAAGTGACCCTTCATCCAAAATTACAGGAATATAATACATATAATATATTTGTAAACGTATTCAAAAGTAATTTATTACCAAACCAAATGACAACAATGGATTAAGAGAGAGAGAATGAGCTATAAATAATTATAAATAATTTATTAACAGTTTCCTTTCTTAATGAATTTAGACTTAAATACCACTTTTGATAAAAGTATGAATTATCAAACGTATATTCTAGAACCAGGTTAAATCAACATTGTCCTTGGATGCGGGTCCGTGTGAATCGTGTAGCAAGTTCGTCTGCAAAAATAAAGTTTTAACAAACAGTGAATATCACTTCAACAATCTCAGTTGTGTTCTGAAAGTTACGATTCTGTTACGCTTTCTTTATTTTATACTAACACTGGACCGTAAAGTATTTCTTGTAAGTTTTAACTTTTCTATTCTATTGTTCCGTTTCTTTTGTTGTTAATTAATTGTTTACTGCTAAATTATTTATTTTAGTATTTATATATTTACCCAGATGCTAAACTGTTTTGCTTTTTTTACAAAAACCTAGGACCTGTTTTCCTGTCTTGAAATAAAAAACATTCTAATTGATCACAGTGCCCTCTGCTGGATTCTTTCAAAATTCTATATTTAATAAGATATAAATATATAATTTGATAGAATCCTCAACATCAGGTATGTCAAAGCAAATGTTATTTAATGCATTAAAAATGTATAACTCATTTTATATTGCTGAAGTTGGGAATATTTAACTTAGAACTTATGACTCGAGGACTAATTCTCTGTAAAGTTTTCAATTAAACAATTTTACAGATTAAACTCTGGTATAATAAATGACGAATTAATAAATTGTTTCTATACTGTCTATTGTTATATTTGCTAATGATAAATAATTCAGTTTATTCAAAAATTAATAGAATGGGAAATAATTATTCTTATGGCGAAAATTATTCGAAAATCGATTTTTTTTATTCGTTAGTCGATTAATGAATAAAAATAAAACAAAGAATAATGGTTTCCTAATCAAATATTTATTCGTTCATTATTTTAAAGTATTTACAGAGGTAATTATTTCTTAATACGTTTCATCATTATTGTTTTTTCAAACATGTTTCAGACAATCTACTTGACTTAGGTAAGTTTATTAAAGTGTAATAAGAAAAACGCATTCTAAGTATGCAGACGAAGGCAATGGTGTGCTGTTTTTTTTAAATATAGTTTGTTATGTTTGAGTAAAAAATGAATTTTCTAGATCAACAGCATCTCTATTTTCAGAAACTTTAATATTTTTTGGCACTTCTTTTGCAACTTCATGTTGAACAAGGTTTTGTTTTTTCATAGTTCATGTTGCGTGTTGTTGTGCAAGTAAACCATTTGTTTTTGAACCTCGGATAGAAAAGTGTTGAAATAATAACATGTTGGCCCTTAGACGTAAACAGTTTGAAGAACTTTTCGAAACTTCTTTCAACGTTTTGTCTGTACGCCGCTGCTAAATCATGAAAGTGTGTACATTAGCAGTCCATTGCACATTAATGTTTCTCCTTTCAGAATATTTCTAAGCCTCGCAATAGAACATTAACAAATTAAAATAAATATATAAGCGAATATATCGCTTATATATATATATATATATATATATATATACGCAGGGTCAGTTATATTATTTTTGAGAGACAAAGCCATATGTAACTGAATGTTATTGTCTTTGGTAGAGTGAATTTACTTCATATCGTCGTATAGCCTAATCCATCTTTTAACGCAAGGTTTGCCCAATATGTGTTTAAAATATTTTTAATGATTTCAGCTGACTTAAGACGTCCAGCAGCATTCCACAATATGTTAAATTTTTGAGTAGCACAAAAATTTAAATTATGTGCACAGCATTTGAAATGACATGCCAATGGTAAATCACGTTTATCAATAACGTCTTGTAGTTGACCGTATTCGTCGTCCCAATAGTCTTCTAAATGAATTGAATCTGAGTTCAGAATTGATACAATAAATTGATAGCTGAAATTTGCAACGCGCATTCGGAATCAATTCTCTTGCTTAATGTTTTTCGGCTGATGACATCTATACCGTAATTTTTTAAGCCCAAACTATTCAAAAATGTTATAAAATAAGGGTTTTCAACTGCATGTAGTGGAATCACAACGTTGACGAAAAATAGTTTATAATGTTGAAAGTTTGTTTGGGAAATTGTGACTGATCCTGAAGTGGCTATATCTGCTATCAGTACTTATACCTTCCAGTCTCATTTATTTTACCCGCTCGGCATACTCGTGGTATTCTGCAACGGCCTCATCCCCATGTTTTCGTTTTAAATGGCTCAAAAAGTTAGATGGCGCCTTTGTACAACCTTAAATTTTTACTAAAAGGCGATGCGCAGTGGTCAACAAATTCAACATGACTGAAGAGAGTAGCCGTATTGCAATTTACAAAAACAAAATAACAATTCTTTTGTAACGACAATTGATAAGAAGGTCTCACTCTGTTAAATACAAGTATATAATATGATAAGCCTCAGTTACTCGTATTTTTATGTTTGCCGCTATCCGCGACTAATCATCACATTCCAGGAGTCAAGTAGATGGTAGCCATAATACTAATTGTACCAAATCTCCTTATCCCTTTTTCTGTCACATACAATAGAACAAAATTTTTCGCAAAACACGTGTCTCTAAATGTTGGTAATGTGATATAAATAAGTTGTAATAAAATCAGAAATAAATTATTCGTAGACAATTTAGTTATGAAAAAAATATTCACGAGTAATTGATTCGTGACTATTTTTTTGCGCATGAAATTTTATTCGAATAATTATTTAGATACAATTTATTCGAATAATACCCAATTCTGGCGTCACCCAATGCTGCTAATAGAAATCTTGCAAATTAATGTATTGTTAGTTATTATATTTAACATTGTAAATAGCATTGTAAGCTCTGAAAGAGTGAACCAGTACACAACAGAAGAGAATTTTTAAGTTAACAACACTCAGGAATAAAACATAAGCAGAATAATAAAAACTTAATGACTTAGGACTCATCTTAATTTATTATTTATTAAGAAATGAAGCCAACATTACATAGAATCTTGAAGTATCAAACCGCGATAATATCATATACATATATAGATAATAAAATAAGAAACTTATAAAAATTTTGCTTGTACAAAATATAGTAATTGTTATTATAAATATGTGTTCAATAAACATATAGTTATAAAAAGACTTTTGCAAAGTAACTGAAAATTAATTAAAAAAATATTAATATGTTTTTATTAAAATTTTAAATAATATTGAATTTGCAAAAGATAATTATCAAAACAATTTATAAAGTCAACTGCAAGAACTGCGTCAATGAAAAACACTTGGTCATACAAAAAACACCTGAACAATATTTACAATTCTTGTAGTCATTATTCATTACGAAAGCAAATTTTTTTTTAATATCTGACAGTGATAAAAGTACAGTTCATTTTATATATTATAACGTCTAATAGTAATGGCTACATAAGCCCATTAAGTCTCACAGTAACAAATCGTGCCCATCCATCAATTACTCTTCGCTAGTTGCTTGTTCGATAAAAGCATTAAGAAAATTTAGAAATGACATAATTTTACTTAATTCATTACTATGTTTAAAGTACTCGTAATTGTGATATATTCGGTCACCTCTACTTTTATTTTGTATATAGCTCACACAAAATCATTTATAATTCATCTTTCATTTTTTTTAACTGCGTCCAAATATAAATGTCACAGATTGGATGTTTAATTAGATGATTTAAAACTAATAATGAAATATATCAGACCTATCTTGTCTTTCCCAACTCTTCGGTCCAACTAACATAGTTGAACTTATTTGCCGTTACTTATCAACAGCAGCTATAATGGCCATAATAGTACGGAAAAGGTTTAAAATAATACAAAAATATACTTCATACTTTCAAACACTCCTTACTCAACTTTTTAGATACACGATATATTGTACAGTGCGAGTTCTGAGTTCAAAACAACTAACTATAATGAATGGTTCAAACTATTTGAGATATGATCTTAAAGTATTTCAAATTTCGTAAAATGGAATTTCGTAATATAAATTGGTATCATATTATTTTTACTTGAGAGAGCTAAAAAAATACTTTGAAAATGTATAAAATTATGATATTACTATTAACGAACTTTCAACTACTTTATTTAGGTTTAGGTGCTCATGTATTTGTATTGTTCTTACTTATATTATGTGCATAGATTTTTTATGTTATGTAAACAAATACAATGATGCTAATATCTGAATGTATTGCAGTTATTACTAACAATAACGTTTATATTAAACTATTTGAATGTGTACGATTTTTCGCTGGTTAAAACTTATATTTATCTTGACAATGTTAACTATGTTAAATACAATAAAATGAATCAATGAATCAAGTCAATACAATAGAATACTAATAATAATATACAAGCAAGTTTTAAGTTGTTTTTAATAATAACGAAGTAAAATATATAACCAACAGTATATCATAGCTAGGAAGTAGCAAACTAAAATTAATGGATTGAATTATATGAAGCAAACGCACCTAAGGGAATACTCAAACGAGCTCTCTCTACTACCTATTTCGTTAGGTCTCTGGATAGTTGGCGCTTGTTGTTCAAGTTTAAATTATCTGTGCACACTAGATTTACCAGCAACTCTATTTGGAGAAACATTAAAACTTATAAAAATAAGTAAAATTATGAACTTATATTTTTTATCAAATTAACAAAAGGATATCACAACAAATAATGTATAAAAAGTGAGAAAATGATATTTCACGCGATATGTTTTCGTTACTTCCTATATTGTGTCTGTGATATTATATTTTAGGTGATAGGTATATTTGGTACTTATTATACAGCTAGGAGATCATAACTCTTTATGCCAGTATAAAGACAGAAAGTTGTTATACTGTAACACAGAACATAAGTAATAACTACTAATTAAACCCGTGAAAAAAACACCAACGGTAGGAACGCGTATCGTCCAATCTCGCTTATAATTCCAAAGATTAGCCCGATTAAACAAACAAACAAAATTAGCTTTATAATATATAAATATGATTTTGATTTAAAAAGTAGATTAAATAAAATTAAATGGGGGTTTTAAATAGATTATATTTTAATAACATTATGTGATTGAAATATCCAAAAAATCCTTAATGTGTGGTAATGTTTTTAAATTGTCATTACGTAATTGTTGATAAATGATAATCCTTAATCAATTAATTTTACATTATCATAATTAAAGAGCGTTTCAAATCCGATAAATTTAGGAATTATTTATACGAGCTCAAACTGATCCGATGTAAATTGTGTTACTGGATTCGGATCAGAGGTAATCTCCGAATATTCCATCGTGACGTGCGAAAGTAAGCGGATTACTTCATTAATACCCTATAACTAAGACGTTTATGCGGTGTATTTATTGTGTGTAAACAATATACTTAACTCGTGTAGTTTCAAAACGAATTCATGTCAAGTTTATTTAAAAATATTTTCTGCTATTTATAGTTTCTTTGACAAGTATTCTTTGAGTACTTAAAAACTTGGGTTTACTCGACAGTATTGCAATAAAAACGGTATTTAAAAATTTTGTATTATTTTTTATTTTATTTTAAAATCCTTAGTGGATCTCTTTTCACAAATTCGAATTTATTGTAAAGCTCTTAAATTTCCACGAAAAATCATATTTACTAAAGACTTAGTCAGGCTCTATTGTAGCGCGTTTAAACTTCGACGCGAAGACAAACTTTGAACAGTGTATTATTTTAAGTTGGAACTCCGCCTTAAGCCTGGCTTACACTTTGAGAGACAGTTTTCAAGTAAACTAATGCATAATGCCATTCCTAAGTGACCCTTATGTTCATACAAGCAAGGATCACAAAGTTGACATTCTATTAATAATGTTGTGTAGTCTACATGTACATGCAGCTTACATTCATTTTTATCTGACGACAAGTTACTATAGATAATTTTATGTTTAAAAGACTGTATTATAATAAACTTCGGTATATATTATAATTATGTAGTCCCTAAGTAAGTTATAAAAAATATATATAATCCAAAAATAGTTAGTCCAACGTAAAATTATATACTCTAAGATACCAACGAATACAGCAAAAGACTCTTCAAGTAATGAAGGTAAATTCTCTAGAGACCCCTAAATAAAGTGTTAAGATATTTTTATATTGCAGTACCTAAAACGCCTTGGAAACATGTTCTATAAATGTGTTTTTTGCTCTTATTTTTGAGTCGTTATTTATGTAAATAGTTTCATATTTAATAACTTGTTTATAAAATATACAATAAATTTACGTCATGATTCAACGTCAATAAATAAGACTCCGCTGTTTCTTTGATTCTATATTTGTTGTATTCTTAACATAGAATAAAATAAACATTAAGAACACAGGCACACAAAAAAGAAATCATGAACCAGAGGGTTCGGTTCACACACACACACACCACCCAGAGGGTTCGGTCACACAGGCACACAAAAAAGAAATCATGAACCAGAGGTTCGGTTTCATCATACCAAAAACATAGAAATACACATTCATCTTTATTTTATACAAAAATGGAAAATTTCACTCCCCATAAGGGGTAGTAAGAAAGTGTTAATGGGTTATAGAGGTCTTGAATTAATTTTTAGTTATTATTTTCGGTTACAGCATCCCAAAAAACGTAGAAATACACATCTATCTTGATTTTATACAAAAAAAAATAAATTTTCACCCCTTAAGAGGTAGTAAGGGGGTGCTAGCGGGAAAACTGGCAATTAAAATTAGTTTTTATTATCATATTCGGTTTCAGCGATCCCAAAAACCTACGAATAGTGGGGTCTCCCCTCTGGTTCATGATTTTTTTTTGTGTGCATGTGTAATTATTATGAACGGTTTCCATTTCTTACAAATAATCTTGATGAACTTTGAAGTTAAAGCAGCAGAATATTTTTTTTTTTGCTTCTGGTCAACATATTTAGATGCTAACGTATATAAAAATGTAATTGAGCTGACTGTAAGCGAAGCTTTTAACCGTTTGGGAGACCTTTTTGTGTTTTGTTGTCTCCAGAATGCGACGAGATAATTAGCTAAAAATTTACGCATGTATGTTTGAGCCGAACGCGGATGCTATAGCGAAAACAGATTGAAAAAATGTTTAGCCATTCAAAAATTGTCAAGAAAAGAGGAAAGGAGAGGGGCTCAGCTTAACCCCCGCCGCCCACGGTTGGCGGATCCTAGTATATATAAATTAAGCAATATTATATTGTATTATAATTTATTTACAATTTTTACATTTAGTTACCAAGTATGTATTGTGTAGCTCTTTCAATTGTATTAAACAACAATTCATCATACATATAATTGTTCGCATATTTGAATGTAATAATGGTAATGGAATTTCAATGCACATGGAAATCTAATTAATGACGACTAAGGCGTTTGTACATACTGTCACATATTGTGCGTAATAATCTCTCCTAAGCTATTTCAACTAATTTAATTAATAATTACCAGATTGCAATTGACAGTAATAAATATAATTAGTAAAGTGTGCAAAACAACTTCTTTCCACATGTTCTATTTTTTTATGCTTTTGAAATTAGCAATAATGAATATGTAATATCAGTTTGATATATTGAAAATTTATGTTAAATAAAGACTTATAGTAAATAGCCTACAATGGGCATGATTCATTTCACAGTTTGATAACCAATTCACACTTTGCTTCTAAATAAATATCGATAAGAATTATAAAGGCGTATTTTAAAAAATAGTAAGTATTTTGTAATTAACTTATTGGCAATGATAAATTATTTTTTTAAATAATAATAATTGTATTCTTTTGAATATAAACCTAAATCACTCAAAACACAAGAACAAATGTTTTTTTTTTGTATTTCACAAAAACTATGGTCGCTCATAATCATACCACCAGCATTTCCATAAAATTGGATTTTGTTAAATATTAAACAACGAACAATAATATTATGTACTATTTAGTAAATTCGAATACACTAATGAGAACTTGACTAGCTTGAAGTATCTAAGCTGTTTACATATACCATTAGTGTTTATAGTGCTCTCAACGATGCATCGTAGAGAAGAACACAGCACGTAGCTATTCGTAGAGCATTACTATGCTCAATATAGTTTAATGTTCCAATAATAATAGCAATCTTAAAAAAAAAAATCAAAATATTTATAATAGGATTAAATAAAATATTTTTTATAAATAATTTAATTGCAAATATGAAAGATATTACAATATTTTCTTTTGTTGAAATTTAAGAATACGATATAGGCGGAATAACAACTAGATGTCGTCTAAGGAAAAGTAGCTAACTTTTGGAGCGAAGTCATGGCATCCCAGTAGTTGCAAGTTGCAAGCAAGAGTCCCGCCCATGTTGATATGTTTATTTAAAGTTTTGGATGGCATGTGCAGATATATTTGTAGATTTTCAATTGGCCTCAAAAACTTATTACCTTCTGATGCAATGTGTTACCCTTACTTTCTATAAAGCACAAAATGACGTATGTTGTTATTAAAAGTTGATCCATTACCATGTATTTGAAATAATCAAATCATCATCTGTTTGGTCACTTTTGTCTAAACAACATCTTTTGTCCAACAATGTCCTACATTTCATCTAATTAAACTGCTAAGACTAAGAATTAGCCTAAATTGTATATCCAGGCTGCCACACCATGTATTATGTATATCCAATAGTTTCTGTTCGGTCAGATACCCGCAATAATTGTCTTATCTTAAGCAATCAATCTCGCGTCTAATATTAATTGGATACATATAATGTACGTCTGAGTATCGTGTTCTACGATATGGTATAATTAGAATTGTATATGAATTATGATAAATACAAGTTTATGGAAACTTCTTATACCATGTATAATGTATAAAATAATGTATTTACTGTTTTGCGGCAGATGGATAGATATTAGACAAAAGGCTGACTGAATAAAATGCACTATTTAACATTAATTGTACTTCGAACTATATTCATTGTCACTACATATATATATATATATATATATATATATATATATTTATATATTCTCGACACATTTCTATCCAGTTCCATATTAATATATAACAATAACACTTATAGGAATCTATATAACTGTATCTGATTTAAAACTAAATAATCATAATTAGTAATTATTTTGTTTATCTTCCAGCAAAAATTTAATTTAAGCCAGCAATCATGACTTAAAATTTGTACAAATTCATACGTTTGTAGTTTTTTTATAATTGTGTTTCCAGTCTATATCAGACAATTTTCCGATCTAAAAAGTGATCACTGTTATCAATTCAAAGTGGAAAAGATTAAAATAAAGAAATAAAACATATGTCAATAAAATTATAGTTGTATTTGAATTATTGCCAAATCTTTTTTTTTATTTTACTGTTTTAGAGGATTTTCCATAAAAAAGTATCTTAAAGTGAGATGTTCAAATCCTAATAATCTACCAACTACACAGAGTAATCACAGTAGATTATTAGAATAAAAAAAACTATGTTGAAAATATCTATAAACATTCAATGGTTAAATATTAGCCCTATTTAAATAATTAAATAAAAATATTGAATTTGAAATTTGGAAACTGCTACCTTTGACATTACAATGAATTAGATAAAATACGAAAATAAATAATTGCTTAAATAACCAGCCTTACATTTTTTGGACATTAACACACATCACATAATTTGGCCGTTAATTATAATATTTTAAGCAGCAACATAAGCCATATGAAATCGAATAATGAAATTAATTGTAAAAGCATTATAAAAAATATTTCAAAAATCTTTTCAAAAATTTAATAAAGAAATTTCATTAAAAGTACCCGCGACGTTCCTTCCGGCTTCCGCTCTGGTAACGAGTTGAAATTTTAAACCGATATTGTATTTTGAATCCTTCAAAAATAAAATAAAATTTCTGTTAACCTGAGCAGCTTTTGAATAAATCTTAAATAAGATATACATATTTGAACCAGCAATAACTGGATTTGAATGAAAAGGTTATTTATAACCCTGTAAATAATAAAACACAAACTGGATTAGTAAAAACTGCTACAATAACAAAATGTTTATACAAAAGTATTCATGAAAATAAATATAAATCCATAAGCGGTACGGTTATCACAAATATTTGTGAAAATATATGTTACATTTATATTTCACAATAAATTCTAGAATAAACAGCCTCATATTGTGCAAAAGCTGAAAGCGTCGAGGAAAGTCACCTTTCCCATTTACATTTTATTTCACACCAGTCTTTAACAAGAGGACACGACTGCAAAATTACTTTAAACCTGCTTTGTCACACTCACCATACTTGTATACTTACTTTAGGGTTCTGTTTATTTAATAAATAAATATATATATTTTTTTGGTATATTTCTTTTTATTATGTATGTACACGATATGAATGAAATAACATTATTTTATTTTACAGAATTTACAATACCTACTCGATTATTATTCCTGCTCATGTTAATCTAGGTTATGGAACACTCAATACTTGATCTTCTCACTCTTGACTGTTAGGTATTTTACTCAAAGCCTTGTTCCTCGTTTTCGGAGGTAATGTATGCGCCAGCTGTATTAATTTTTTAGCCGGTACCGAAGCGAGAATTCGCAGTGAAAATACTGCCGATAAAAAAAATCGCTTCAGTTGAAATATTGAATTAACTTCTATGTACCGAGAGTCAACACACTCCGTGATACATAAAATATCGCAAAGGGTAATAGAATAGTTGTAGATTTATGGTAAGAAAATTATAATCTTTCCATTTTAGTGTATTTTATGAAATTGTTATAAATTATTTTAATAAATAAACGTTTAAATCTTGTTTGACTTAGAGCTGAGAAAGTTGTTGTTTAATAAAATAAAATAAAAATAATTAAAGTACTAAGAAACTCAGTTAAAATTTAATATTTTAATTTCAAGAGCAATATAAAAAATTGTTGACCATAAGATATAAACATTTTATTTTATTTTCACAATTGTACAAAATGTTATCCAGTTATTTAGAGCTCAGTCTTAATATCTGCTATAAAAGTTGTACAGCCATCTCTTCGTTAGCAGTTATACAGACCCCTATTATAACTTACAATTAAAATAGAAATGTTTGCAGTTCTGGAATATTTATGTTTTACTTATTTGACGGCAATTAAAAACCAAATATATATTATTTTGTATATTGGCCTTAGTCAGACCTACCTATAAAAAAAAAAAAAATATGTAATAAAATAAAGATAAAGTAAAAAAATCTAATATAAGAAAGAGCGAATAAATACAAATTGTAAATAGCAATCGATTGTTAGATTGCAACAGACTTCACTACTTTTTTCTTTTAGTATCTATTAATCACGCTAAGGTGTATCTCTTAAAGACTGAAACAAGAAAAGTCGCAATTCACTGGAATTAAAATCTTTAGCAACGTCCTATGTGTTGCTCTGCTATTGACAAATTTTATGTCAATATTTAAAATACGAATAAAAATATTATCTTAATTTAAATAAACATTTTAAATAGATATACAAAAATTAAAATTTTTCATAAGTTGTAAAATTTTAAGGTAATTTAATTCTAGTGTCTGAAACATAAATCTCGTTTACCTATGAACACGATACATTATTTGAAATACCGATTTGAAGCTCTTCAAATTAAATTTATTTCGATATATATTCTTGGAAGCAACGTATTTTTACTATTATGTAATAATTTCAACATCCAACTGGTCATTTAAAGGTGTGTTTTAACCAAAATTTAATATTTGTTATCATCTACCTTATAGTTTGCTAAAATCGTACTATATATTATATTAAAATATTTTGGAACGTTCCTAATCGAAACAATATATAAATTCAAAATAATATTTTTTTATTGTTTGTATGATTTATGGTATCATTAACATTAATTATATCTTCGTGTTGCGTATTGCGAATTTCATTAACTACTATTCATTATTTCACCTTTACATTTACGTTGCGACAATCTTAGGGCTGTTAGCAATTCAGTTAAATGGAGGGGCTTATTGTTGCGGTCTCTCTGAACGCGATTCTGCAATTTGCAATGGTTTTGTGCTAAAGCATGTGTAAACATGGCAGGGCCGGGCGATAAATCTCATTGTTGTTATTCCAAGGTGTGGTCAGTTTACCATTGCACATATCAAATAGCTCGGCTACACCTTTATTTTACATTATTCAGGATATACTTAGTGCAATATCTTCCAAACGTTTTTTAATAATAACCATTTATTATATGAACAATAAGAAATATAAACTTAAAAAGTTAATTATTAAATAAAACATTTTATAACAAAAAATATTTATTTCAGACACAAAGATTTGCATCATATTTATAATTTTATTTTAAATTAAACCAAATATAGTTAAAATAAATAATATAAACATAATTTTAAGAAATTTATATCCTTAAAATACTATTTATGTTAAGTGGCCACTGATTCATTTTCTACACGAAGTCGATTTACGTTGAGTGGAAACGGAATTGAAATCTAATTTAGAAGAAAATTAATTCACCGGTACCTACACCAAAATAGAATTTAATGTAAAAAGTAAAATATTGATGATTCTATGACAAATTGTTACGATTTATAAAAACATTATCCACGATTAAAATCAAGAATTTATTTAATAAATATATCATTGAAAATAAAGTAATACACTATGTTTTATGAAAGTTCCGCAAATCAAATCAAAATACGCAAATATTATTTCAGCTTCATTAGAGCATAGCCACTAATTAATCCATTGTATTCGTGAAGGGATCGCGAGCCTGTTTCTGGAAGGGATGCTTACAATTTGCTCTCGCGTATTAAGTGTACCAATGTTTAACTTGATATATGTTATGTGTATGCACAGTACATCCCTTCTGATACTTAATCTTCCATGTCGCTAAAGGGTTTCGTATCTGAAACTACCCAGGCTTTTATATCGAGTGATGGTTTTTACCAACTAATATTTAATTTTATTATACAAGTAAACTTAATGTACTGACTTCTTAATTATTTTTACTTTAATGTGTAGGAAAATAAAGCAACAACTCGGTTTTGAACAGTATATTATAACCAATTTATTATTTAAACAATTAATATAAAAATAAAATTGTCATTAGTGTCATTGTTATTGTTACATGATAGTTACAACATTACAATCCTTAACTTTTTAAATATATGAAACTTGTATAATAAATGAAATAATATAAAAATGATATTTATTTAAGTAAAATACAACACTTTTCTCCTTCCTCGCAGTCAGTTACTCCTGGAACGGTGTATTCGTCTCTACAGCTCCTTTCCTTAGCAAAACACTCCCCACCATTACTACGACAACTAGTTGAAGGAGGAACTGAAAAATTTTGTTAATTTTATGTATAACAATAGAAAGTATAGAGGCAGAATTATCCCATGAAGGGATCTACCAGTTAATCTCTCAGTGAATGAATAAAACAATTTAACATGGTAGTTTAAAAACAGAGTTCTTGTTAATTCATTATTTTCTTATTATCTAGTTAATCTACTCTAATTTAAAGAAGAATTTGGAATGGTCTTAAAATTTGTTTTTATAAGATTTTGAGGCCATCATATTTAAGCCATCCATATAGCTACTTAGGTATATTGGAATCTTATTATGATTGACTAGTTAGATAGACATTTCAATATTTTATTAAAATTATAAGTCGGGTTTAGCTTATTAGATACTATGAAAATTATATATAATATGAAATAGAGTTTCATAAAAGTAAAAAGTTTTATATATAAATTAATAATATATGAAATAAAACTACCAGAATCACAGCAGACAGAACCAGGATTACAGAGTACTTTATTAGTTTGTAACCTTTTTTTATCAGGACATTCTTGAGCCTTCGCGCATATTCCACCTAACAGTAGACATTGCTGTTCTTCATAGGAATATTCATCAGCTGGGAACAATTAAAGCGCTTTATTGTAAACGAACGTTCAACGATATTTAACTGTAGTAACATTTAAAATATTCACTTTCGGTATAATAACGCTTCTTTGCTTATCGATGTAATAAATTAATAAACATTTATTAACACTCCGTTCTTATTTCGTGAAGAACTTGTTTCCATTGTAAATACTACACTATTAATACAAGGTTGTCGTTATTTAAAGTATGCCTTGAATATATTAAATTCTATAAATGATTGGGCATTGTTTAATTTTAAAGACTTTTTTTTGTTTGTATCATAAGATGTTTAGCTGCTACTGGGCGAATTTTATTTAAATTATGTGGAACGATATAATCCGTTTCATTTTAACTAAAATACACAAAAAAATATATATATGGAACTTAAGGAATAAAAAAAAGGATCTTTACATGGAACGGAAAAAAGACATTAAAGGAAGCAGATATCAAAGCAGAAGTGGCTGGTAATATATCTATATATCTATCTATAATATAAAAGTTAAAAAATATATAACAAAATAATCATCAAAACCAATACTGTAAAGCAAATAAATCTATACTGTACTTAGACTATAAAGTTGTTTGCATTGTATGTATCAAGGCTAACATCTTAACACAAACCACAAGCGATAACGTAAAATAAACATAGAAAATATTATAACAAACTATAAATATATTATTTGATAAATTTGTAATACAAAATGGGAAATAATTTTACGAAAATCAACACCTACAATAAGTATTTAATACCGACAAAACAAACAGTAATAACTAGGGTAAATAAACTCCACTTACAATCAGCAAACACTTTCACATCACCTGACACCAAAACACACACAACAATTAGTAAATATTTAAGCAGCATTATCAACGTTCAGCACGTATTGTACTTGTCCTACTAATTGTTGATTGACGATGTTGCCACATTTATATGAAACAACCCGCATCATTACATAAAATGCTAATTTCACTTTCGTTATCACATCCGATTTTTTATATCATTATATATTGAACAATTATTAAATTTCGAACACTACATATTATGGGTCAGGACTATTACTGTTACAATTGAAAAATATAAAGGATTTTATTTTTACATTGTAAAATACCTTGTCCTATACATTTCTATTGCTACGGCCTATTTGTTAATAAATATTTATAGATGAGAAACAGAAATTGTAAATAACACAACAATAATTAAATAATATCCGATTACGTAGTTTACAAATTTTTAAGCAAATTATATTAAATATTAGAAAAAAATAAAGCAAATTTTTTATATTATAAAAAAATACTATTTTTTTGTCAAATGGTGACAACGCAAACCTTTTCTTGTTGTTAGAACAATCCGGCATAATTTACAACACGTTACAGATTTCAAAAGATTTAAGCATACTATGTTGAGGTACACTTTAAACACAATAGTGATTTAATTAATATTTGTTATTTGAGTGTACATAGTAATAATTAGAATTGGAATTATACTTGTTAGTTACTAATTAGTATCTCATTATTAATATTATAGTGACAGAATTCTGGGCGTTACAATTCAACTTGGAACTTTATTGTTAAATATTCTAGAATTTTTTTTTAATAAAACAAAAACAATTTAGAACATTTATTAAAAATATATAATCATATTAGAAAAAACTTAAGAAAATTATAGTCTTACAAAACCAATTCTGAAATAATTAATTCCATTTCAAAAAATAATTAACAAACTATCCCTTTTGTAGAAAAAGTATTTTATTACGATATTTTATGTAAATGTACATAGGATTTTATATTAAAATTTTGGGGAAAGGGCTTTAATTTTACGATATTAAAGATCCTTTGTGATGCCTTCATTTTATGATATCTCCTTAATAAGGAGTAATTTCTTTGATGCTATCTGTGAAAGGGTTTCATTAAGAAAAAAACGCATTTCGTATAAAATGAGATATCCAGTTTAAAATTTAACGTCTTGTAAATTATAGCAAGAATACCTTTTATTATAATTATTAGCTGTGCCCGACATCGTGCGAAACCTTTCTTTTTAAATAAAAATAGCCTAAGTTACTCCTTATGAGATCAGCTATCCGCCAGTAAAAGTTTTGTTAAAATCGGTGCAGTAATTTCAGAGATTAGCCTGAACAAAAATACACACAAAAAATTTTATACTTTCATATACATTTAGGTAAAAGAAATTTGAATTAACAACAGGCAGTTTAATTTATTAATATATATATAGATAGCACAACAGTTTATAAATAAGGATAAAATTATGATTTACTTTTAAGCATGAATAATTTTACTCAATCATAAATATATTAGTAAAATTGAAGAAGAAATGTTAAGTAAAAAAATAATAATTTGTCTACAAACTTCAACGAATCTAAAAAGAAAAAACTCAATCTATAAAAAAAAACAATGCTAAATAAAGATAAAAAAAAGTTACTCGGCAGTAAATCATACGAAACGAAAATTAAAAACATATTTATGACAGCTGTGTTTAAGAAAGCGAAATTGTTTTTTAATTATTAACTACATTTGAAAATATAAATCGACGGACCCACATTTCTCTTGGCAATTATGAGGACTGTTTAAATTGGTATTCCAAGAGGGCCTTCGTGAGTTTCAAAATTTAATGTGTTTACTTTAAATTCTACTGCATTTACTTATTCTTGATTTCTCTCCCTCTTATGACGGAATTATTCTTTTCAATTTGTAATAATCAAAATAGCACAAATCATTATGAAAAAAAAGATTTTTCTTTTAACTTTTTATGAAAGAAAGTAATAAAAGAGAGGAAGATCGTTTATAAGATAATATTCCCCTGTATATTAAGATAAAGCGTTTTCCTTGTATTATCACGCAATAAACACTTCTTATACCGCAACCCGCATATGTTACAAAGGACTGTGATAAACTCTGTCATTCACAAAATTATTATGGCGTAAGAATAAGGGACACGATTTAATAGGAATTATATTTGGATTATTTAAAGGTAATCTAAGTTATTTGTGCAATGAAAGACGTGTGGTAAATTAGTACAAATTCCTTGCCACATCAAGTTTTGGCCAGAATTATGATACTAAAACGCTGTTGAATTCAAACTTAGAGATTTCGATACAACTAATCCTATGTACAATAATCCAAATATATTGCGTCATAAATAATTGAAGAGTTATGCGTATTTTTTTATATTGCTACAATAATATTATATATTGATAATTGTCTTTGGAAATACAATATCGAGGTCATTGGTTGTGTGTGAAGTTATCAAATTAACATTTCCTTTATCCTTGCTTTTAAGACGCTTTTTAATCTTTGATGATAATGATAACGCTGCAGTAATTATTCACTTAACGATTAAGATAACTCTAAAATGCCTTCAACTTTATTTACATTTACGAAAAAAATATAATTAATTTACAAGGTTATATATTATATATTATATATTATATATTATATATTATATATTATATATTATATATTATATATTATATATTATATATTATATATTATATATTATATATTATATATTATATATTATATATTATATATTATATATTATATATTATTAAATATATATAATGTATGTATAATATATAAAATATATTTAATAATTTAAAAAATATTTCAAGAATAATTTATATTCTAGATAATAAACCGGTTACTACAATTTTATTTGATCCATTTAGAATTATGATATATAAAAATATTATATTCGAATACTATCTTTAGCTAAAGTATAAATAAATGTATATTGATAAATTTATCGATACGGGTAGGACTCGAACCGGCGATCTCTGGGGAACAGTTCGTCCAGTTAGAAATCGCATGTTCAAGATCGGCCCGTGTCTATGAATTATTCATATCAAATTTATTTAAAATTTTAATAACTTTATAGACAATTTGAATAATATATTTTTGATTATTATCTTTGAGTTTTAAGAAATGGAAGACGATAACTTATATAAACATTGAATTCACATTTTTGTTATTGTAACTTGAAACAAGGATTAGTTTTCGATATAATTTTGTGAAGAGAACAAACTGGAATCAAGTTATGATAATAAAGTTCTACAAGTTTATAAGTTCTCGCTAATGAAAGTTGTAGGAATTTACAGGCACAGCCGCTTCGAAGTTGCTACGCCTTAAAATTGCATTTCTCCGAGATCCACACAGCGTAAGTTTGACGGCATTAAAAGTTTCTTGTTTAGAAATTATATAATTGAATTAATATTTTTAATCTTAGTATACTCTGTTTATTTACATAATATAATATAATTTTGCTTCCAAGAATTTGGGACATTTTAGTCAGTTTGAGAGATAGAGCGTAATTACGAGGATACAAAGCGTTCCGTCTTACGCCTTAGCTACTGTGTAATTAGATCAGACGTACCTGTGGCTACATTGTAACTAATAGTATTTGCTTGGACTTGGATATTATACGAACATAATTTAGTTATATATGATAAAATATTATCCATTGACTAACTTATAATTTTTTATTAAATTTGATGTATATTTAGCGATCTTTTCAATATTTAAATACTTATAATTAAAAGAAATTTAAAATTATATTAAAATAAACCAGTTACAAAGTATATCTAAATTCGCATTATACTAGTAATAGAAGCAAACATAGAAAAATCACCGGTGTTTACACTATTCCCGGCATCCGTATTTATTTTATTTAGCTTCTAATGAGAACTAATGGCACAAAGCTAAAAGGGATTATTTTTGTAGTAAGTTAATTCTCGCTAACGTATGAGGAGCATTTATTTAATTGCGCCACACAAATATGAACATATCTTTAACATTTCATAAAAAGAATTATATGGAAAGCACGTGATCGTAAAAGAAAAACTAAACCAAATAGTATGATTACATATCATTTTTATTTTTGACCGAATTTTATTTAAGAGTACCAAACATCAAATTTATACTACTCAATTGTTTTGTCTAAGAAATAAAAAATAAGTTCTGTATTATTTAACGTTTTACATTTCATAAGTAAAATGTTAAAGAACTTATTTTGATGATTTTATTAATTATTAATATATATACTCGTAGCTTTAATCATAACATTTCATGACCTAAAAAGCATGAATCGATCAGGCACGAGGTTAATGTGTGAAGACTGGATAATATAATTACGTGGTACAATTTATTATGCATATCATCAAAAACACTTACAAATAAACTCCAATATAGGCATTGAACGTGCAATCAGCAATAAACCTGCAGTACCCATCTCCCTGAGCAATCAGGAAGTGAAACCTGGGCAATAATTGTTTCGATCATAATGTGAATTCACTGTAGAGTATGTATTGTGAAACGAAAGTATGTATGTATTTAAAATAAATTATATTGGTACAAATAAAATAAGAGGTATTGCTACTTTAATATATAAATGTTTTATTTTTTGTTATGATAGAATATTCGCGAGTATTTACGGTTGGACAATTAAAATAATAGTCAGTTTAATTCAGCTGCTCTTTAAATATTGTCTCTGAGCAATTTCTGTATCTGTACCATGTTTACAAAACGCTGATATTAGTTCTGAGCGCTGGGTGCCGCCGTGCGATTTATTTATTTAAACCGCACTCGCTAGATTGAAACTGAAAAATAGTGCACATGTTTGTAAAAGATATAATATAAAAATCTACTTTTATATTTAGTTGCTTATTCTAAATAATATTTTGTTCTTTGTATTACGGGAGTGATATTATTTTATTTTGTTGAAGCGTTATTCAAGTTGTTCAATTTATTATTAATTGTTTGCTTTTAAAAGATTTTGGTTATTTTTTGTTCTTACTGGATGCATTAGTATGGAATTTGGAACACTAATAAACTATGACCTAGAATTGAACTCTTTATACCGAAAACTGCAAGTTTCCTGTGGGATTACTTTTTTGTTTACTCCTGCTATGCTACGAATTGTTTTTTTAAATTCCTGCAGATATTAGATTATACCATTAACCGTACATTACCAATATTAGTTATTAATTAATAATTTTAATTGTATTATCTTTTCTTCCCATCAGAATATATTATCTTAACCTTCTTTTAAATCAAATATGGGCTACTAAAAATTAATCCCAAAATATTTCTTGAATAGATTTACAGTATAAGAATATATGTAATTTTCTTTGTCAGTTTTGAAAAAGTCATCTATTCTGTGTTTTCCTCCATGCGAGCCGCGGCGCTGCTAAAGTTTATTTCAACAATAAAGCTTTATGTATAATAAATAGTTTATTCATGTGAATATATGTATTATTGTCATCAATAGGTTTCTAATTTCAATATTAATTTACTATCTCCATACTTTTAAAATTTTTACGCTGGTCAATGACATAATTGTGTTTAATAAATTCTATTAAAAAATAAAATAATACATATATTATGATCTCCTTGCAATAAATAATTATGATGTACCTTCTACATATATTAAATATTTATTTTACGAAATAATTTTTAAAACAATTTCAGCTGTGTCAAAAAGTAAATTTTGTACAAAAATGTGCACGAGAATAAACCATGGCTTTTTCTAAGAAGCGAGGTGGAATCATCGTAAAAGTGAAGTAAACGTATTTATGAGTAGAATTAAGCTTGGATATGGTAAGAATATATTGAGATTTTTTCATAAAAAAATGTAATTATAAAGAAATATAGTAATTTAAAACTACGTAATAAGAATACTTAATTTAATGTAAATAGTATAGTTCAATAAAGTGCTCCTCTTCAAATAGAAATAATAAGGTATATTTTATTTGCGTTAATAAATAAAAAATATTAATATATATAATATATACAACTGTTTTTCAAGAATTTGTTTTTTCATATCAAATTTAAACTTTGCCTCATCTGACATGAACTTTACTCTCATTTCGACCATTTGCCAGCATATTTTGAGAACGCTAAGCGAAAATGTGGGTTCTTTGTTTCGTAATAAATGAGTTGTGAAGACGCTGAGATTTCTTGAAACAGCAATTTGTGGTTGAAGCTTTTTTGTTTTATATAATCTTAAAGTGCACAGTAATACCATGCAAATATCAGATAGAGAATGTTATACTATTTTCATTTATATTTTTTCTACTATAATATATTTTTTAATTATATAATTTATACTTATTTAAAATAAGCTATGTCCACGACTTCGTTCTAATCGCTTTTTAAGAATAGGAGTTGACAAAGTTACTCCTTATAACATCAGTTATCCGCTAGCAAAAGTCCTCTTAAAATCGGTCCAACTGTTTTAGAGATTATCGGAACAAACAAACAAATATATATATATACATATATATATATATATACTGTATTACCGTATTTACTTACTTATGCATTTAGTAAAAAGCTGTTAATTTGAAATGACAAACAGATATTTTAATTTGATTTCTAAGTATTCATATATCAGATATGTCAATCTTTACCGCAGTCGGGTGACGATTGCGTGTTAAATGTATGTAATAAAACGCATTATTACTCTTCGTGTTTTACTTTAGAGGACATTCTAATGTCAGATCAAAGGCATGTTGTTTCTGAAAACTCCTGACACGAAATTATTAGCTTTGGCCGTTATTATATTTATATTCGCATAAGATATACTTATGTACACATTTCTTAGTCAGTTGAAGTAAACAAAATTCGGTTATAATGTTCCTCTGGGTTGGATAATCAAATGTAATAATATACGATACATACTGTAGTCTTGCTAAAGTGCTCCGGTATACACAATTTATCAACCTGATTATTGGATGAGACAACTTCTACAGAAATGTTTCTATGAAAATAATAAATATTATCATGTGTTATGTCTCGAGCAGATAGAGTATGTTTAATGTGACTATTATGAAAATATGAATTGTGTTTGTTTAGTGGCATATTAAAAGTTTATAGACAATGGTGTATATTGATACAATGTATATTAGACTTATAGAAATTTTATTTTTACAGTAATACAGTTATCAAACGAAGAATAGGAAAATATTATTAAGTGATTTACGCTCCCATGGTTTTTAAATGGGTTTAATTTATAATAAATACGGTATATTTTTATAATAAATATGGTAGTGTAACTTTCTGGTTACAAATGAAATTAAAAACATCTGACAAGAGTTGCTGGAAGGAAAATGATATGGAACCGTATTATACTGTTTTTATATGCGTTAGTGATAATTAGGAATTACAAAGAATTTCTGACTGGTATTTCGGTGAAATAGAACGAATTCAACTTTATTAAATAAAAAATATGTTATTACTTATTTTAATATGTAGGAAAAAAATACTTTGATATTATCTTTAAAGACTATTATAAACAGTGTAAAATTAATGTAAATATTGCCGAAATTCCAGTACAAAATATTCTAAAGAAAGATAAACGTCACAGCATTGAAATTCAAATTACAACAATCTGGGGCATACGCCACGAATATTAGAGCGCTGTCATCACATTGACACAATATTTCTTTTAAAAGTTCGATGGATTTTTCAAGGAAAATGAAACACGCTTCAATAAATTTTTCGACAGATATTTCATATTTGCGATAACCAAAATCGTATACATCTTAATATTCAAAATATTATTATATAAATTCGAAGTACTGATAAAACATGTATTTGTATTAATATTGATATTATTAATAAACTAATTATTGAAATCGGTATTTTTTTATACAGTTTTTTTACTGCTCTCTTAAATTTCAAGTTTTTTTTAAACCCGACTTTATTATATTTTAATCTGCATAGTACTAATACTATCTTTCATTGCACGCACACTAATATACATGCAATGAAAGATTTAAACAAGAGTACTCTCAACGAAAACTACTAAAAACAGTTTAGGTTTATATATTTTCAATAACCTACTTATTAAATAGTTTCCATTATTCTTTTATATTATAGAAAATAAGTATTTTTTTACATAAAGTGCAATTGTAACAATAGAAAAAAAGAGGTATTTTTTATTATTACAATTTATTCTAAGTAAATTTAGTAAGATCCCTAATAATTATACGTATAAAATCATAGGGGATCTCTTCTGTATGAAACTGTGAAGCTTTTAAATATGTTTTTTGTTTGCTTTTTATTACTCTTGAAAATAAAGAAATTATAGGTTAGAGAAATATTAACAAAGAGTGGCTTTGAAAAAAGGTTTAGAATATTATTCATGAAATTCAATAAATACAAATCTAATTTTAATAGTCACATAATTAAAGCGTGTGTAATAATGTAAAAATAGTCCTATAATTTTAATTTTCAGGTTTAGAAACTGACTAGGTATAGGCTTCCGTAGCAAACTGATTGAGTGACAGGCGTTTAGTCTTACTGTCGGACATACTCGTAGACACATGAATTGAGGAAATATTCCTAATTTGTACGATAATTTGAAATATTAGAATTGTTTCAAGAGTCAAATGAAATATTAACTAAGGCTAGAAAAATTAATATCAAGACTTAGGTACTAAGACTTATTTACTTATACTACGAAACGTAAGACAGTTTCTAGACACTTGTTACCAGCTCGATATTAAATTAAATGACTTAATTTCTATGATCATATTGTCTACCTTTATATGGACTTGTCAGTACAAGTCCATAAAAGGAGTGACAATCAGTCGTCAGTGACGAAGCTTTGAGAAAGTGAGCCTTCTTGCACTGATATTCAGCACTCATGTCATTACCTACATGTATATTTCATGTCTAATACACAGGTTAAACAAAGCTTTAAAAACCCTACTATTCAAGTAATCCAATACGATGGCTCATATCTGCGGCAAATACACACTAGTCATCGTAAAACAAATTTATATCTCCTAATCGACCCATTACAAACTTCGCCACTATTTCATGGAAGTGAAAGTTTTTAGGTTGCCCTTTACCATAGTCATTATTAATTTTAACTACCCTCTTTTGTTTTGTAATATTAATGTTTTTACATACTTGCCAAAATATACCAAATGGTGATAATGCAATAGAAACTTATTTCATTTTTATATGAACCATGGTTAAATTAAGTTTATATAACAAAGAAATAACTTTTAACACAATTTTATTCAATGCACAATGTTCCAGTAAGAAAACATTATTCCACATGGAGTCGCAATAATCATATATTCATTACACATATTGCGTTATGAGCTTTATAACGAGGAATACAAGATGTGATGCAATTGTTGTGTTAGTGCTTTGCATGCTGCGAAGATATGAGTTTACTGCAGAGGAAAGATTTCATATACACTATATCCTAATACGAGTAAGAAACGTTCTTAATATTCTCTTGTTTAAAACTAAGTTCATAGTTTAAAACTATGTCAGTATTTACATGGTTGTTCATAAATTAGTAATAATGGTAGTAATGGTAGGTAAAGTAATTTATATGTAATTGTATTTTATAATAATTGATATGAATTTGTCTCAATTAACACAAGTTGCATTGGATGATGTGGAACTATATTTTGATGATATTGGTATTATATTTAAAGGTTAAGCGATCAATCATATAACAAATTGTGGTAATGGGAACAAGCTAAGATGTAAGACCAATTTGTATATAACAAATTCAAACGGTCACTTCTTATTACACCGATACTGATAATTAATACTACAATTAAACGCGCAACCGTTAAGTATAACAAATCATTTTTAACTTATCCCTCAATAATAAAAATGACCTGACCAAAATATCAATCTAAATGGATTAACTTATTCAAACTCGTTAACTTAAAGAAACTCAGAAACTTCTATAATTTTAATCCGTTTAATAGCAAAAAATATGAATTTTCAACAAATATATTTAGACATTCCTAACAGCATACTCATGTATAAAAGCATTATAATTTATAGTGTTCTAAAAATAAAAGTGCAAGCAAAATAAATAATAAATAAAACAAAAACTTTTGATAATATAGTTATAATAGTTAAAGACAGACTTGAGAATACAATAACAGTATTCATCGTAATTTTAAATGAATCGTCAACACTTAACGAAAATAGCTTTTTAATGAAACACTTCAATCTTCTCGAAACCTTTCGAAATGTACTTGAGCGCAGTTATCTGAGCAGTTCTTAGTAATTTTTAATATTTTATATATTTGTAATTATTGTTAAGTTAATGTTATATTGTTATAGTCATTTTCAATGAAGGCACAGTGCGACCAGGGTTAATGAATGACAGCCACAGAATACCAGCGTTGAGAGTATTCTATTCTCAACATACGCTGAGTGGTCATCCAATTCGGATGATATAGGAAATATTTTATTTATGTTAATTTTATTTAATTTCTAATATGTGTACCTAATAATCTATGTTATCCGAATAAAGTGTTTTGATTTGATTTGATTTTAAATCCCAATCTATCTATCTTATTTCATCTCAAAAATACAATTACAAACACTTCGTTTATTTGTTTGTTATATTATAAACGTTTTTTTTTTAATTCACTTGATTTGAACCTACCTTAAGAAGTATAATAAAAAATACATTTGTATTTATAAAGTGAAGGTCAAAGCAATCCTCTTGTAATCCCACGGGATTTGCCCATACATAAAACATACTCTGACCCGTGTCAGTGCGTTCAAATGTTTACTTGTTGACTGTCGTACTAAGTAATTTTCAGTTGAATCGTAGTTGAATACCTCTATTTTTACTACACATTACTTGCGCTAAAGACTCAAAAAAGTACACACTTTTTGTAACTTATCAACTACCACACTATAATAACATACGCGTCATATCAATTCATGGTCTTATCAATTCAAATTCAAAATATCTTTAATCAAGTAGGCATTTACACACACTTTTGAAATTAAAAGGTCGATGTAGTTAGTTCGTGATTAAGTTAGCACTGGCTCGGAATGTTACTTCGCTAAGAAGAGCCGGCTAGAAACTCAATACTTTCTCAATGTTTGTTGTACTCAATGTTTGTTGTACACATTATATTTAAATCCTGTTAACAACCTAAGTTCCACACATTTCTATAAACTAACAACTTTAAAAAATAAGAAAATGATGGTAAAATATATCTTGTGGTATTTTATTATATATGCGTATACTAAAGTCCATGAAGGCTTTGGTAACTTTTTGATGACGAAATTTAGGAATTACGAGTTTGTTTGTATTACTTGTATTTATCTTGTGTTTGTCACTATTTTTAATATAAGCATTTAAATTTTGGGGTATAATTATTATGTTGTTAAATATGTATTGAGAGACTACCGTAAGAATATTGCTGGTTCGTATAATATACTTTTAACTTACGGTTTTTTTTTAAGTTGTTACATTATAAAATAAAGATGGGCTGACAACACGTTTTATTTTGTTTTCTCTTTAGATGTTTACAAAATATCTGAGCACTTTTGAAGAGATATTTTAGAAAACTAGAACACAGTAAATTCAATAAATATTTACAATTCGAGTATAAATAGTAATAGAATAAAAAAAACTTTTATAAACATACGATATATATTGTATATGCTTCACTAGGTATACATCTCGTACATACATCCAGGTAAACCGGATAATAAATACGGGTGACGCGACATTGATAGAGTCGAGACATTTATCCAAACGCTAGGGATTTCGTTCACGTACGATCCAGTTTATTAGTTACCGTGAAAAATTACGACTCTTTAGCTAATTCTCCCCTTATTTGATACTCGAATAACGATATGAAAATAACTTTCAATGACAAAAAGGCAACGGTACGTCTATACTCAATTAATTCTAAAAACATAAATAAGCAATACTATGATTATGCTATCTTAAGGTAAAATACATATTATACTTAACTAAAAGCCATTACTACTACTCTCAAGGGTAAGCTTAAAAAACACTTAACTTTGAGACGATACAAGAAAATTGCAAACCCATAATGCAGGTTCAATAACTCAAAACAGCTATTCATTCCGCTATCGTTAGCCGCTAATGACTTCTCAGCACTCAAGTCCCACTCAATTCAGTCGCCATAATAAACGAGGTTTAACCTTGAAATGCGACTATAAAACCCTTACATGACATCCAGGTCGATTGTTTGAGGAATTGAATAGTCTTGATACTTGTCATTTGATTTTCATTAAAAAAAATACGTGTTATGTTTTAAGTGAAATTGTATTTAATTTAAACCATTTAATGAAACCATTTCATTTATTACAACATTTCTCCAGTCATTTTAAGAGCAAAATTACAACTGTTTTTTTTATATTAAATATTATTTTAAATCTTAAACCTATTTACTCTTTAAAATATGATTTAAAATTTTAATTTGAGGACAATTATTCAAAAATTTTAATTAATATAAAGTACCAAAATCGTTTGTTCTGACTGTAACGAAAAAGAAAAGAAGACTTTTAACACCTCGTGTAAAACTACGTATAGCTACAAAACTTCGAACACGAGTTTATTCACACCAAAACGGTAGTCGAAAGTGGTCACAGATACATCGCTTAACTGGGCTTAACACGGCTTAACTTAGTTACACGAAGCTTAATATGTTAATTGCACGAAAATGAGTAGAGATTTTTACTGTAGCTTGAAAAAACTTAATGTGTCACAGAGTTCTGAGAACTGTAAATTTAAAAATTATGTAGCTCAAACTAACAGCATTATGAAAAAATATAGAGGTAAGTTATTATAAAAAGTTTTAATTTATATATATTTAAAATAATATTATAACAATTAAATGTACAAGCATTTCAAATTTTAATTAATGATAATATTATTACATAATAACGTAGTGCTGATTTAAAATCACACCATTTGTATTTGATACGTAATTAAATATAATAATTAAATAGTTTTAATCATTTTTCCGAACCGTTGAATTGTTTATGAATATAATTTGCCATTAACATTCGTTGCGAGGTATAATTAAATTGTGTTTGACGCCCGTGTTACCGGGCATATTGAGTTGCTAATTGAATTTATGTTTAAGCCAATCATTTTCAATAAACCATGAAAATAGGTAATCAGGCCACCGGTTGACCTATAAATTAATTTAAGATGGTATTAAGGGAAATATTTATTTAAATTAATAACAAAACTGCGAAGAGAATGTACAATATAATACATGTTGTATGACGTTTAAACTATATGGTCCTTTTTATTTCAGTGTTTTGTATTTTTTTTAATACGTAAATTTTTATTAAAGAAGCAGACTTTTATCGCACCAGTTTCTAGTTAGCATAACTTAGGAAGATTTAAATATTGGAAATGTCATTGATGAACGAGGTAAATTCACCAATGTATATTATCAGATTGAATAAAAATAACGCATTTTATTTAATTATGTTTTAATTCTTTTTTTTTCATTATTTACAAAGAGAACTTATTCCACTTATCTCTTTTCCTAGAATTCCTAAATTAAGAAACAAGGCTCTTGAAATATAGAACATATTAGAATTATGAAATTTGTATTAAATCTGTATCCTAAAGCTTAGAAGCTATAATAATCATAACATCCATTTAATGACAACATTATCTAATAATAATAGATGTAATTAAAAAAAATTGACAATATATAGATTATGAAAAGAAGGCAACTAACTATATTTTGTGATTGTAACGCATTGCTAGTAACCTTTAAATTGGATATTAATGACTTTGATTAAGATATACTTGTATCAGCTACTTGCTAAACTCTTTAATTTAAATTTTATTATAAATACCACCGAAAAAAAAAGTAAATTGAACTATTTAGTTATAAAAAAACAAAATTATAACAAAACGGTTTATTAAAAGAGATAAATTTGTCTTAAGTTAGAGTAAAACAATAAATATCTACAAAATTTCATTGAAATCGTTTCGGTGATTTCGGACACAACTTTTTAAAAACATTTATCTACGTTATATACAACCATATGAAGCTTAGACATCATATATAACATTGAAAAACAGTTTTCAGATATTACTTTCACCTTAGCTTACACAAGAAAATAGTAAAAAATTTTTTAAATATATTTAAATATTCTTGGTCTACAAAAGTTCTATCAAATCCGATTAAGGCTTACAAATATTATATTTACAAATACAGTTTTCAAGATTTAACATATTTAAAGATTTATGTTAGATTACAAAACATGAATATAACGATATATTTTAGGTAATAACGCCTTTATGTAAACCTCATTTCGTTAAAATTTGCTTGTAAATGATTATTCGAATGAATAAAAATAGTTTTCCCTAATCGATCAACCCATACTCATAGTATTTAGATGAAGTTTTCCATTCAACAGGGAAGTATAAAATAATTTCATAGTTATTTATGATGATTTTATAAGGGGTAATCTTTAAGTGATTAAACATTGCTTTCAAGAATTATGCTTCTTATAATCTTACCGTTACTTTTAAATCAAAACTTATACCAATAAAACATAACTAAATTATGTTATATTGGTACTAGTCAGACAATACATTTTGGAATAATTAACGTGAGTACAGCCACTTAAATAATATATATAATAATAATCATGACTCAAGAAAATTTAAAAGGAAAAGTTTTGAGAATATTTAAATGTTTACTTTAAAAAATATATAACGCGAAAATATATTTTGAGAGAAGATGAATCTTTATTGAATTACATATTCCTTTATGTTTAATTTTATAAAATATCTAAGAAAAAATATATTAAATTCATAAAGGTAATATAAGCTTCCCCTGGGAAGGTCTTATTATGGACACAGAAAGCGGCTGTTTTCTATAGGGCGTAACTTGACGGTGTAATTTAATCTTGTGTGTGTTAAAGAAAATTCAGAACAAAAACAGAAGTGAAAATACCAAAGTATGTTATTACAATACCGGTAACAAAATTTTAACAAATTAAACTCGTTTAAGTAACAAAATCGCAAGGATAAAAATAACCTCCCAAATTGGAAGGCATTTGGTAATATTCCTTATAAAGGCAAAAGCTCGTAATGAAAGCCACCATTTGCTATCATTGTGTTTTCCCATGACCAAGAGTTACATGTCAATAAGCGGTATTGAATTTTATTAAAATTTATTCATCATAAACATTTACACCATTTTATTAAAATCGCTTATTTTAATTTATAAGAATTCTAAATATCGACCAATTTCGGGTTATATTCTTAGTAAAGATATTAATTTAATCTTTCTTTAAACTAAAAGGAAAAGGTACTTTTAGATAGTTAGATATTTTATATAAGTTATTTAAGTTAATTAAAATTTCCAAGATTTTAACGCTGGACTAGAGTTTACCTTTATAATAAATCTTATTTGAATGTAAATAAACACCAACAAATAATATTATGCAGAAAAAAGCTAAAAAAATGTGTATCAATTTGTAACGTCGACAGTCCTGCCATTTTCACGTGCAAATCTGAATATTTAAGCAACCGCCCATACGAATAACGCAAATTGTGATTTGCATAAGCATTCTGTGCCACGTTGTGTTGGCGTTCACAGAATTATTCCGCCATTTGCGACGTTCGCACCTGCACATCGTTTTATCTTTATAGTCTTTGTTTAAATTTGCCAAATCGAGCAGCAAAGCATTTGCGACACGAGCAGCAAAGCATTTTCGACACCGTCACCTAACTGAAATTGTTATTGATCTACAGCCATCTCGCTTGGATGGGTTCTTTGGCTTTATCACCTATCACTTTACTTCAACCCTTCTATTTTACTGTTCAAAGTATCTATTAATTAGTGAATTTATTAATAATGTTTTATTTTTATTATTGCTTTAGTACAATGCGGTAGTCATTTATAGTTGTTCACTTAATTTTTACCACATGTAGGTTTTTTGCAAAGTAGATTTTCTGTAAATATTTTTCAAATTGTTCAAAATGGATCAGTTAACAAGGTTTCTAGTGTATAACAAAACACCTACATGCAAAAATAGTATGAATTACGATGAAGCTATGAAAATAGCAAAACGGGAACCTAAACAAAAGGACGGAGAAATTGATAAAAGTCTTCTACTGCTGTCACCAGATCTTGGAGCAATGTCCGAAGGTATGTATTTACAATTTGTTTTAACACCTATTTTTCAAGGAGTATTTTATATGTTACTCTTGAATGATACCATTTTTAATTATATAATAACACTTGCAACAACTTCAGCTTCTTACATATAACGATAATATATTTAATTTATTTCTAAGATCACACTTTTTCCATTAACACCATAATGGTAAATTACCTTACCTACCTTTATGTGATTTTACCTTAGCTCACTACAATTTAAAATTTCTTACAGTTTATCAAACTACGTCCAATGTTTTATAATATACATTTTAATAAAATTAATGTCAAGCTCAAGTGGCTCCCAATTCGCCTTCGCAGGAATACTCATATTTTAAATCTTCTATATCGTATTCTATTCAATCCTGCCCTTCCTCCTTATCTAAAACAGCGTTTTAAGCTTCTTGGGGAATCACACAATCATACTCTTCGCTCCGTAAATAAACTTCTCCTAGAAATTCCTCCCCACTCATCTTCCTTCTATGCTAAATCGTTTACTGTTTACGCCGTTCAGCTATGGAACGCCCTTCCCTTACAAGCAAGAAATGCTAAGTCCCTACCACTTTTTAAAAATATTGTAAAAGAGTACTATCTCAAGCATGGTTAATTTGAATTCATTTATATATATACGAGTATATATGTATATATCTTTTCTTCTTTCCTTTCTTGATGCCAAAATTTTAAGTGTTTCTATAATATATATTTATATGTATTTTAAAATGATTTAAGTCTATTTTTTATATTTATACATTTTTTTTTTTTGTATATACGTAAAGTATTTATACTTATATAGATATATGTATTTATTTATGTATATGTAGATGTGTATGTACATATATCGATTGTGTATTTTTATAATATTAAATTATTTATATTTTCTACTATAATATATTGTAAGTTTCATTATTAGTAAGTTGCGTAAGACCCCTTGTACTACTACCACAGCGTATCCTTAGTCTAAAGGTTGCCTGGTAGAGATCGCTTGTTAGCGATAAGGCCGCCTTTTTGTATAACCAAATTATTCTATTGACTATTTGTAACGTGTAAATTAAAAATATTTGTTTTTCTGGTGTGCAATAAAGTATATTTATTATTATTATTATGTATATTAACTACTAGCTCCTGTCAACGACGTCATCGTAAACAAAAATCTATTCATCATCAATAAATGAATTAACTCTAAAAATGTTTAGATTTACCTATAATTGTAATGCTATAATCTAAACCAGTTCTTATATTTGCCCTTGTGAATGCGGAAAAATGTATGCAGTGAACAATAATGTATTATTTATCTTAAGTATTGTATATACCCTAATAGGTTTTGTTCTGTCTTTATTGTAAACAAAATAAATAACTCTATTTTTTCATAGATATGCGAATTTAAAAGGTAAAAGTATTCTACATGTTTACCACTACAAAAGCTTATTTTTTGTGGTGTGGGAGACAATAAGAAAATATAGTAACTCTATCTGACGATGTAGAATATAGTTTTTTTTTTTATTTAATTTATAGATTTTTTAAACGTGAATATATAAAAACATATTTTTTACTACTTATTACAGCAAAAAATGAAACACATTACTTAGAAGAATACAAAAAAATGCTTTTGGTTTTTAAAATTGAACCTACGTTTAATACATACAAAATCAGGTAGTTTAAATATAAACCATAACCTTCCTTAGGTAGTTATGTGTACATGTTGTCGATTAGTTTGATGGAAGTATAATCTTGTATACTTGGTGCAAGAAATAATCGTGTAGAGAAACAAGGTTAAAAGTTTGTTATTAACAATTTAATGTGATAGTAACCGATACTTTCATTTATAATGATTTATTTATCTTCCAATATTATAAATTCAAGTAATGGGATTTTTTTATTATAGTCATTCACAACCCTTGTCATCAGATCTTATTCTAAAACCCAACGAGTCCCGCAGAAAACCTGCTTACGTAATATTTACGTTTAGTGTAGGTCTAGTGTTAACAAAAAAATGTAAACTGTCATGGGTAAGCTTGGTATGCATGGACGTGTTTATGAATACAAGTTTGAGTATTCAAAAATGTATAATATTAACAACACAGATTAGATATTAAAAAGGTATAAAAAGTTCAATACCTTACTAAATAAACATTTTATTAATATACAGAAGAATATATAAGAAACTAAATATTCTATAACTCTGTGTTTACGCTTTCGCCTATTACTTATAAATTCGTTTTAAAATCGCAGCAGTTAAGTCATCGGTTTAGTCAGTAATTGGCCTCTTCCATGGTTGAACCTTACACCAGAATTTATCTAAAAAAACCTAAAATACAAGTATTAAATAGAATATATTAAAACAAACAATACATAAAGTTTTATCAGAGCATATCGAGATGGATGACGACCTTTTCGAATACAAACCAAAAGGTGAGATTTTTTATGAAATTCGTATTTTAGGCAACATTTTAAATATAGAGAATAATTTCTGTGATTGGTAAAAGAAATCATATATCAAAATGAAATATTATACAGAGTGCATACAATTTTATTGTAATTTATACTCTTATTACAAAAGGTGCCGATTTAAAAATTTTACATTAAACCCAGTTACATTTGTGCAATTCAATGAAAGAATAAATATGTATTTTTATAGTACAATATCTTCATAAATAATATGCATTGGTATCTATAATCTGTTATATTTAAAGAGTAGGTATGGACTACTGCATTTCCAATGTTCCGATGTTGAACTGTTTGTAGCTACGTAATTACAGAACATTTGAATGCCGGGCAGAGATAAGCGGAACGAGGCGTTATCTAGAAACGTTTTGTTTGTTTCAGCAATTTGCGTTTAGATGGATATTTGTTGGTTTAATGGTATATACGAGACCTAATCCTAAAAAAGTGTTTTTTATATTTATTTTTACCTGTTCTAACATTTTAAGACTGAAACGAAATATATAAAAAAAATGTAAAATTACAATCAAATAGTTTTATATTTGATTTATAACATCGTCGTATAATTTTTCCATTGAGTTTAAAATGCCTAGAAGTGTTAAATTCTATCAAGACAAAAATAAATAAAATGTTTAACGGGTACGGGTACTTCCACCTTAGGGGTCTTCCAGGGGACCATCTTGCACTATAAATTAATGTTATATTTATTTATTGATATCCTTTCAACCTTGAATCAGTAGCAATAATCTCCTGTGTACGTCAAGTAGAAGTGCCAGGAGGGCCTATTTTGATACCATGGTTATCGAGATAAGTCTTTTCTATACAGACACTCTTCAATTAAAAATTAAGGCTAGGTTGATTCCAAACACGCCTTGGTCTGAAAAGTAGTACCACACTCAAAACTCAGTTGTTAATTATTTTGATCAATTTGTCACGAATAGAATAACTTTATCGATATGTTGCCGAAAATTCCTATCATGTTATTTTGATATGTGGAAAACACACCTACACACACACACACACACACATTACTTGTAATTTCGGGACCTAAGAATGCAGTAAATTATGATCTTTCAAGTACATTCAAGAAAACGATAACAAAAGTGATAATACGAAGTGTATGTGTGTGTGTGTTAGTATTTTTAGCCATCTTATGATGCTATCTCAATATCCAATTGTTAGCACACTATTTGACTCCAAAAAATAGCGCATTAAAAAGTGCCAACAAAACACACCAATTTCTTTTGAATTTCTTTTTTTTACTGTTTTTTTTATTATAAATTAAGGCCTGGAACAAAATTTCATCACTAGATAAGCGAGAATGCTTGTGTATATCATAGAAATAAGTATCAAACCTAAAAAAATGCTAAAACTCATTTTTATTATGCTTACTTTTTATTAGTAATGAAAAAAACACTATCTATAAATAATGAAACAGTGGACTAAACATTTCTAAATCAAATTCACCAGTAAAAATGTAAGCCTCATATATTGGTAACTATCATTTTTACTGACTCAGTGTCCAATCTAAATGGGAGCACTATCGCTCAAACGAAAACTCAAATAAAACAAGTAAATAAATCGCATACCAAAATGTAACGGTCTTTTTAAAACGACGCCATTTTGAAATATGGTGCGGGTTTATATTGCAATGGCGCACGAAGGCGTGATTCTAAAAATAAAAAGATTAATTTCCTATAGGTGGCAAGACTTCAATGTGGAAGTTACAATCTTCTGTTAAATTGGATTTGTGATAGTTATTGCGTTCTATACGACTTTGGTTTTCATGGAATGTTTTGCAATATAGCAACATAAAGGTACATTACTTGACATATTTTATTATACTTAATACGTGTACGCATATAGTTCTTTATATATTATAAAGTATACATTTCTAAAACGTTTAACTTAATTTAATTTATATCAACAACTTGTACACTCAGAATTAATAAATTAATTTTTTAATAGGAAATATAAATAAGATTTCAAAAATTACTAAGAGTAATAATATTATATAAAATAAATATAATAAGTTGATATTTTTTATAAATTCAATCTTTTGTGAGAAGAGAATAAACCGAAAAACATTTTTGACATGATCAACTCCTATCGACCTTGAAATTTATAGCTCAATGTTAAAAAGCATTTCTACGTGGAAATAGCACGTAAATGCATTCATTTGATATCAACCCCCGACCCTAGTGTGACGTGTTCAGTAACAACCTATGCACATGAAGCATCCTTAACATCTGAATCTTTAGTTCCATTTTTGCTGAACTCATCAGAAAAGTCAATTCTGTTTGTGGTTTAATCACAATTTGTGACCGACCGTGAGTGATACGTTTGAAATGAAATTGTTTGATAGGTTCACTGCAGTATAGGTAAAGAGCATTGAATTTATACAGTTTTTTAAATGAAGTGATCTGATATTGTAAAATGTTTGTTATTAATGATAAAAGTCCAGTTTCGGGAGAAGGTATGTATCTAGCACAACTAACTTTACTTATAATATTTTTTTTACAAAATACTAAACGTAATTTTAAAGGTTAGGCCACTTCTTCTTATAGGTACTCGTATAGTTATTTACTTTAACATTTTTTTATAGTTTTTTACTACAATTATCACAAATATAGTATATAAAGACACATAGAAAGTGCAATTAATTCAATGAGTCTCATATATTTTAATGAATACAAAACTTTTGATACTAACTTCGTAACCAAAACCTCAAAACCAAACATAACTATAGTTTCAAATATCAACTTCAACTATTATATCAATTGTTCGCGAGAAATATAGTCCATATTTCACACGAACACGAATGCAATTACTATGAAGCGCCACATCAACTTACATTTCTATTCTTCGCTTTATTCACTTGAAATCAATTCCATATCAACGTGTTTCAATACACCTTCAGTATCAGTGGAATCCGCAAAGCTGAACCGTTCGCATCTTATTTCGATTTCACTGATAACGTCATTAATTAATTATTACTCTGAAAACCTTAATATTTTACTATTTTTTCATTTATTAATATTGTTTTTCTTAACATATTTTTTAATTATTTATTAATAAAGCCCGAACTTGTATTATTATAATTAACAATAAATTTTACTACATAATTCATACATAATTCAGAATTCAAGTTGAGTTTAAATTTTAAATGGCTTATTATCAGCATCAACTAGAAGTTTTTCATGGTAACATGAGTACCATAATGAGAAAACAGGCTTTAGGGACATCGCAGGAAGAGATGTACGGTATGCAATTGTTGTTAAGCACATTGATTCTATTAAATAACATAATTTACCGTTAGAATAAATGAAGCTGTAACTATTGTACTTTTTATTAATTATTTTATAGAAATGTTAATTTATACGTAACATAATCATTTATATATTTTATATTTCAGTTAAATTTACTTTATTACACTAAAACATAATGACAAGTTTAGTGATATCTAAAGAAATAACATAATTTAAAGTATATGTAGTTAAGGTAACCGTTATTTTCATTTTTATTTCATTGTCTACAATCTTTTAATTTCTAGAACGTGTGCTGTACGCGAGGAATCGTCATGTGGGCTCTAGGCCTTCTGTTGTTGGCGGGAACGCAATTACAGAAGAATTAGCCATAGTAAGTGCAAGCAATCTATTTATTCTTTTAGAGCTCTTTAATACAGTTAAAGTTATATTACAGGAACTTCGGATAACAGCCTTTGGAACAGCTTCATGTCCCCCTCGCGGTGAATGGATACACACTCCACTTGTTATGCGGCCATCTGACCATCCTCTTGCATACGGCCTTGCAGCTCCGAGAAATGGAACAAGATCGCTACTCTCCGGTCTTCAAGCTCAAATTATCAAGTGGCTGTTATTTGACTCTCGACCTTTGACAAAAGATAATAAATCTGTGGAGCCGCCTGATAGGTATGTTGCGTTCTTTATTTTTTTTTTGTTTGTTTAAATAATAAAATTCTACTTAAATAAATATACATTAAATTCTAAAATAGTACTTGTCTTATTGTTATTCAGGTTGTACAAAACCTAATGCAATAGATTAATTGAAATTTGATTTCGTTCGTACAAACTTGTAAAAATAAGACATAATAACAATTCAAAATGTTCTAAAATTTACTTTTAAGAAGGTGTATAATATTTTGCTGTGGAATATTTATAATATTTTCCCAGGGGAAATAAGTATAAGATTTAACCTCACCACAAGGATTTTGGTAAACAATTTTCGAAGCTTAGCTACATAGTGTACTGAACGATAATTCAGAAGAAGTGGCTTTAGTGATATCCGTACGATATTGTTGGGCGAGGCGACGGAATAAAATTACGGACATTCCCTTTTAAAATATTCTGAAAATAATAAGGTGGTGGTTTTCTCAAGGAACAAGATCATAAGCGAAATTTTTACATAAAGGTTTATTCATATTCTGTGATGTTTTTTTTATATAATATTAAATAAAAATATTTGAAATAATATAATTTTAAGAGCTGAAATTAAAGTTCTTTACTTAATATAAAGAAAATTGGGAAAAATATTTAATAAGTATTTATTATTTTTATGTTACCTTTCAATATTGCCGATATCGAACTTTATAATATGCCCTTACAGGAACATGTAAAATATCATAACGCTTCGAAATGCCGATCATAATTCTCTAAAACGCCACGTGCTTTAGCATAAATCTGCTCCATGGCATGACAATATTTTACTAAAATAGGGGATATTATGCGGTCGCTTAAAATTTTTATTATTCAATAGTTATAATATTGCATCACAGGAGTTGTAGAAATAACACATTTTTTTGCCTAACTGTGATCTGTCAGTTGTATAAAACATAGGTATGTCAATAAATTTAGGTAACTCTGTGTATGATATGTTAGAATTTAATATTTAAAGAAAATTATTTTAAGGATTGAACTCGAATGTTATAGAATTCGCTAAATAAGAGGTATGCTTATGTTACTTGATTAATTAATTTATCATCTATCGCCCAAAGTTACTTAATTTCCAGGCAGAGACTTCAGGATGCGCACAAACCGCACTAACAGTCAGTTAAGATCTCAAGGTGTGTTCACAAAAACCGCATTTTATATTTTTCATATGAGGGTTGGAGGCTTAAGATACTTTTCAACAATCATATCTATTCACAATAAGATGTTTTACTTTCAGTAACCTTGCAATGATTGTTTCTTAGCGTCTGGTGTAAATATTATCCGTAGTACAGACAATCAAAGAGTAGCAACGTTAGTCGAATCTGGGAACACACCTTAAGTTCGCAAAACAGGCATTCGACGAAACTGACAGTGCGTGGACATAAAATATCCAAAGCCAATCATAACAACGATATGACCATGAACATAGGTTTTGATTAATATGTTTCATGAATTTCTATCGAGAATATGTTACATAAAATATTGGGGGTAGATGTCAAATAAACTAACTACCCGGCATCTAGATTTCTTTAAGTAAGGCATTCAGTTAAGATCTCAAGGTGTGTTCACAAAAACCGCATTTTATATTTTTCATATGAGGGTTGGAGGCTTAAGATACTTTTCAACAATCATATCTATTCAAAATAAGATGTTTTTCTTTTAGTAACCTTGCAATGATTGTTTCTTAGCGTCTGGTGTAAATATTATCCGTAGTACAATCAAAGAGTAGCAACGTTAGTCGAATCTGGGAACACACCTTAAGTTTGCAAAACAGGCATTCGACGAAACTGACAGTGCGTGGACATAAAATATCCAAAGCCAATCATAACAACGATATGACCATGAACATAGGTTTTGATTAATATGTTTCATGAATTTCTATCGAGAATATGTTACATAAAATATTGGGGGTAGATGTCAAATAAACTAACTACCCGGCATCTAGATTTCTTTAAGTAAGGCATATGGCATTTATTTCCATACATACTACTCATAAAAACTTAGAAATATTTAATAAAAAAAAACAAAAATAGTCATAAGATGTATTTAAAAAAAAATCAAATAATTGATTTTATTTAATGGTATTTCAAGTTATAAAAGTAAGTGGCATATACTAGTATTCTACGAGTATTACAATTCTATTAAAATGTATTTTGATCTTGAGGCCTGAGAACAACCCAAAAGGAGTTGTGAAATTTTTCCACAGGAGCCAAAATTCGGACTTTAAAGTTAATTTACCGTTAAAAATTTGCAAATATATTTTAAAGTAACTATAAAATATTATTATTAGATTATAAATTACTAACTGTTGCTCGCGAATATGTCCGTGTGTTCTACAAAAGACTATCCTCGTAAGGAAAGCATTTACCTGACCTTAATTTAGTCCAATTTCTTTCCAAATTTCTTTTCATATAAGTTCACCTTAAATGTTCATTCAAAAATATTGAAATAATTATTTTTGCCATCAAATAAATATTTTCGAGGATTTCTTGATAACATATCTACATATATAATACGATATATCTAATTAATAATTATATCAAAAATGGTTATTCTAAGATAGTTCTAATGGTAATTTTAAGATAATATTCGTGAAAATATTTATTACATGTTTCCACAATGTGCTTTGAATTTGTACCTGTTTAATAATATTACGAACACTTAAACTTATACGTGTTCCTTCAAGCTATCTTCGTCCTTCGGAAGAGCGTCAAGAGGAAGCACTATGGCGGGCTTGCAGTGAAGTTATCTGGCGATGTGCTGGAGGCTTCAATAATCAAGGCGACGCCAAAGCTGTGGTGACACTCCCAACAAATCAAGTATATTTGCAGCACAGCTCACAGTATTATCAAGATGGAATTACTGAGATGGTAAGATTATTATTGAAATATAATTATTTGGAAGATAATATAAAACAAATTTAGTTTTATTGTAATTATTATATTTAATAGTACATGTATTTTATTTTGAAGCTGCATTTATTTGATTTCAAGAGTTTGGAAGATTTGCAAATATTTCTGAAGCGATATTTGTATTTAGTAAGTATAATTTTATTTTGTTGTTAGTGAATTAAGGACCGATTTCACCACGCTGTGATAACACTTACTCGAATGTAAATTAATGGTTGATCTAAGAAAAAATATAAATTTCCCATAAAGCTTAACTTGGGAATACAATACTATATACTTCGACTTTGTGAAAATACGATACTTATATGTGAATGTTTAATATGAAATAGATATATTTTAACAATGATTGATATTAAGACCAGGATACATAAAACTAGTTTTTAAATTTTGATCTTATTTAACATAACAAAATAGAGTAGTTTGATATTTTATTAAAAATACATAAAAAAAAATTATAGGTAATGTAACATAATACGGAGAATGTAGCAATAGTATTATAATTTCGGCGGCTTAAACATTTATTTAATTTTACAATTTTCATTACACCTAAATATTAATGAAATACCATATAATAAAAAATAATTTATTTAGCACTTTTATTTCAGAATTAAATATTTATTTTAATTATGAAATAAAAGCGTTTTTTTAAGCAATGCACGATACAATTAATAAAATAGGTTTGGAGATATATACCTTAATATCATGATAAATTTTGATAATTACGTCTACATTGTATTTATTTATAAACCATTAATATTATATTATATATGAAGATCTGAGTCTTAGCAAAAATGAAGCAACTAAGCCGCGAAGCCTCTTAGAAGTCGGCTTAAGTCTTAAGACACGCATTGTCGACTTCCTTAGAACTTTGCCTATTGGGTTGTATTCAGAATAGCATTGTAAGTTAGGATATAAAAGGATATGGTGATGTTCATTATCTTTGTTATTCTCCCTTTTGAAAAGAGTATTTGTATGTTATGTGCTTTTTATTATTGGGTTAGTATGTTGATATTTATTCTTATTTTAGGCTACCAAATTAAAATTATTAAAATAGTTGTTGTTGTAAGAAATGTAGATTTTCGAATTATTGTATTAAATATAATATTTTCTATTCAGTGTATATGTCCTTACAATTTATGGGAAGTGCTATGACTGACCTGTCAAAACTTTGCCAACTTTCACGAAGATTTTTTGTTATAAATGCCAGAAACATCGGCGGTGTTTCAGAACTCCACGGTAAAAGAGGAGATAACGTCAAAATAAATCTCTCCGAAAATTTTGATGTTCATGCCTTTTTAAGTGCATTTTGACTTTGTTTTTTCACTGAATATAGCTACATATTTCATTTCATTAGCAAATGTTATTATCACAATAGGTATTGTCATTATTATGTGTATATATAAAACGAAGCAAAACATATACATTATTATAAATATTAATAATGAAAAAATACACTTCGCATATTTAAAATCATCTTTCGAGATGGTTCAATATTGGCTTACAGCCTTTGTTTAATTAGTTTCAGACGGAAGACGGTTCAGGATCCCTGTTGTTACTCTACGCCTGCATTTTATCGAGGGGGTGTGAAAAGTGAGCAATTTTAAGTAATAATTGTCAAATTGAAGATAACATAAATATTTTATGTCTGCATTTTATGTCTGACTGTCTGCATCTTGATTTTTTCAATATTTATACTCCTAAATAGAATCAACGAGTTTGCTTGTAATTTCAAATTAACAGCCTTTACAAAAAACATATGAAAATATGTTCGGTACATACATTTTTTTTTCTGTCTTTATCTGTTCCGTTTAATCTCTGAAACGGCTGGATTGATATTAACAGGACTTTCACTATCGGACAGCTATTATTATAAGGACTGACCTAGGCGACTTATATTAAAAATAAAACGTATTCCGTGCTAATGAAGTTATGAGCACAGCTAATTTATTCGTAAAACATAAATGCTTTATTTTAAATAATATAATTTCGATTTAAATACATGTAATACAATAACATTGGTAACGTATCGCTTTTTTTAAACTTATTCAATATTTTCAGTGTGAAAAAAGACCTTGATGGAAAGCTGACCTATTTAGTTTCGACGCAAACTGAAGGATCTCTTAACGTAACTACTCTTTTACTCACGGGTCGAGCTACTCCATATCTTCATAACGGAGTACAATATGTAGGCGATGAAGACCACTATGTAAGAGTTGATTAAAATATATTATAAAAGTATTTTCAACCCATATATAATAATAATATTATTAACGATTTATAAGGTTTTTGCAAGTTAATAAGGGTTGTAAATTATTTTTCACAATCCATATATAATTTAAATATGTAAATGGTAATACAAATGAAGTGTAATATATTTTATATTGTCGTATATTTCAAGGCTATGCCGCAATTCGGTGTACTATCCAGAAGTGCTGTCGGTCTTCTGGTATGGTATGGTAACGAAGACAATGTTGGCAACAGCGTCTCCAAGCAATACCCTGGATCTCGCCTCAAAACACCCGCCATGCCTATTTGGGTTGAGTATTTTATATACAAACTTTGACTTCGTATGCTCTTTTTACCGCCCTAGATAATTAACTGTCTATAATTTTAAAATGTTCAATACAATATTCCTATATTTCTAGTTTTACTGTAATTATAACCGAGAAGTAAAAATTTGAAAATAGACAAAAAGATAAACAAATAATTGTCTGTAATTATAACCCAGACAAGGATTATACAATACAGACAAACAAACAAATATTTCAAAAGCTATTTTTTACAATTCCTCAAATAACTAAATACTTAATGCGCAGACTTGGCTCGTCACTACTTCTTTATGTATATATGTACTGTATCGACGCGTATATCTGTTTACTCGAATATATACATGTATATACGAAAATAAAAACATAAATCATGATATATTACATGTAAGGATATGTTCGCATTTATGTCTCCGTTATTCTAAACAATTATTGTATAAGTTTTGGAAGTTTATCACTTTGTCCCTAAATAAGATTTAAGATTTTAAACACATTTCTAAAAGTTATTTCAATCTGTAATTTATATCTGAATATTCAAACTCTAATAGTAATAAGTCCCAATTATGCAGGTAACAAGTTGTTCTGGGCATTATGGAGTATTATTCAATACTAACCGAGAGCTTCTGAGAAACTATCACGCTGAACGAAGGTAGAGAGAGTTGTATTTTGTTATATGGAAAGTGTAGTTAAAGTTTTGATCAAATAAAGGCACTCAAATACTACTTCCAAATGAATTTTACTATGTAATAATAGATATTGATACGTAATTTTTTGTAATATAACGAGAACTATGCAAAAAAAAATATTTGAATATCAACTTTATTTCATGTGCTCTAAGATTCGATATCCATTACTATACCTGTGGTGGATGTCACGTTCTTCTGAATGTGGATACTCGAGCTCACGAAGACATGGTGCAATTGAGAAATGATGACATCAGCGCCACGCCGCTTGAGAAACTCATTCACACAAAGTAATTTATATAACGCTTTCTTTGGTATTTACCTTGAAATAGTGCTTTTAAAATTATATCTGGCAAAACTTCAATATTTCTGCTTTAAAATGGTATGGTATGATTTTTAATGAAATTACGCTCTTTTATGTAAAGTATTTATATAAATACAATCCGGTTCATTTATTGTTTTAAATAGTTGAGTGTACTCTCTCACTCCGGTACTTTATAGGACAATAAGTACAGACAGCTTGACACCAATTGCACCCATTATGGTCCTTGCTTAAATTAACAAAATAAAGAATATTTTTTCCTAATAATTTTATGTTTTCTAATAGTATCTTCTTTCATGTGTGAACCCCTCAAATAAAGCACATAACAAATAAAATTTGTCGCTTTATTATCGCTAACGTGTTTCAGGTGGCAGGACGCCAAGATCACTTGGTCTGGCCCCGTACCCTTTGTGGATTCACCGAACTAGATTGCTGTCTAATTGCTATTGCTTTGTAGTATTGATGTTTAAAATTAATTGGAATTATGTATTTATTATTTTTCAATAGGGTTTTTGATTATTGTTAAAATTGTTATATAGGCAAATATATTTATTAATATTGATTTTCTGCTTGAATACGTTAATTATAAGCATGTAACAGATTGACATCGTTTGCAGATTTAGAGAGGTTTAGAATAAAATTATTTTGAAATTAAATTGTTTTATTATTTATTTATATAAGATTTCAAATTTCAAACTTATTAAATAAAAGACGATTTTTAGTAAATATTGTGTAATTATATATGTCTATCTTGATCAATTATTAACAAAACATTTAAGCGATATCTCATATAACGAATGTTTTGCAATGACAAAACCTGGGTAGTCTGAAAGGGTTTTTACAAATGGTCGTCGCGAGTCGCAAAATACCCTTACAATGATAGATGGCTCTCTTGACGAATAAAACATCATTAATCATGAATTGTGTCAATCGAATATTACTTCCGACGTTTTTAGATTTTTCTGATGTATTACAAGCACCTAATTCCCTTTTGATGAATTGCAGGCTCCGATGGTTTTTGTTGATTTAATAAAACAATTTGCTTGCTTTTGAAGTTTAAGGAAAAATAATAAAATATTACGAAATATACTTTTTAATGTTTATCAACGATTCCTTTGTTATAAAAAAAAATAATCAAATATATTTTTAAATATATCGTAAATAATTTTAGATGAGATTATTAATCTTTCTTACAATATTATATTACTTTCCAAAAAATAATTAAAATAAACGTCACTTGAATCAAATTAATTTTTTTTCAAGGTAAGTATTAGATATGATTTACGATTTCTGTAAAAGGTTAAGTGAATTTTAATTATTCTTGTAAAAAATTAAAGGCACTTACAGTTAATTAATTGCAAGTTGTATAACCAAATAAAATTAATTTAAGCTAGCTAGTAATAAAAATATAAAAGTATTCTTACTTTTATATTTTTATTACTAACTATTACTTCGGATGGAATTTCTGTAATTTCTTTCAAATTCAACGTACAAAAAATTATTGACATTGTATTTTTACACCTGACGAGGAAAAAATCCTAAAAAAATACAAAATTCTATGTATAACATTCGACCCCTATTATCTTAAAGTTAAAATACCCATCTATGCCGCCCCTGTTAGTGATCGCATTGGATCGTAACAGGAACCTACAGTACAAATAACAATATATTAATAGATAAGCCTTCAAATTAAGCGATGATAACGATATGCGAACTTTCTCTCCATAAATATAACAAGTTAAATCATCGAATAAAATTTTATTGCTACCGATCTTGTCCACTACGGCCGATCGGACGGGCAATTAGAGATTGTTATGGCTTTATAGACCAATTGCCAGACCAGACCAACATAGATATTATCACAATTTAAGATTTAATTTTTAGTTTCCAATACTTTTATTTTTTAAAAGTAATGTTGGTAGCGCGGGTGAGACAGCTGAGTTCTTAGACCCTCTGGCTATCTATCCGTATTTTCTTGTCCTACTTTCATTGTGAAAGACAAACTCCCAGTGATATATATGTGAGATGTACCATTTAAGATTTACCATTATCCGTATGTAAGTTTGTCACTCAACACAAATATTTAGGTATGTTTTTATATATATATATATATAAATATCAATAATTATATATATATATATAATATTAGGTATGTTTTTATATATATATATATATATTTATATATGTATATATATATATATATATATATATATATATAAATATCCAGTACATAATTCTTCATTTAAAAAAATGTCTGTCTAGGTTAGTAAGAGAAAGAATATTTTCATTCACATATTATAAAAAAGTCAGTTATAGAAGATATCTTAAATTTCATATTTTTTACAAATAATATTTGTTTGAAGCATCTGTATATTTATTACCTATGTACCGCGTTTACGGACAAATTTCGTGAATGGTAGCACTTTAGGCGGACTATACTGATTTATGACAAGCGTTGGTCGTTTGGCTATTGTTCACGCCAATTATTTGTATGATTTGGACGATGACCTCGTACCTTCGCGCCCCGTGGTGGCAGTGAGAATTATATAACACAAAATAATAAATTGGACATGTTTTCACTTATGTTATACTCATGTATAAAAAGATATTTAATAATCGATTTCCAGCTTCTATTAGATTGCATTCATTCTTTCAGAATGTAGAAAGAGTAAAAAAAAAAATTCTAATAATCATATTATTAAGCGGAATATTTTTATTGTTTAAACCTTGTAATCTATAAACTCTAAAATGATTGTATCATTTTAAGTTTATACAATAATTAGATAGAAGTAAGTAAGATGTAAAAAAATAGTTCTATTTGATACCACAGTAAAACAGGGACTAAAAAGAACATCTGGACCTAACATATGACGTCGTGGGTGAGATATTAGCACTAATTTCACGATCAATGCTTTCGATCGTGAAAATATTGTAAGTGTTAGAAAATTAGAATATCTTGTTAAATAATAATGTTGTAGTGGTCTTTATAATCCCCAGGGTAATAAAAAGCTACGATAAACCACTTATTCATTACGTTTCTAATTCTATATTAATTACTATAGCGTATTATATATAATGAGGATACTAATCCCAATATCATGTTAATTAACATGAATATACTAATTAATTAATATGAATAACTTAATAACACAACTCCAATTTGTATGTAAATATACATGCAAGAAGTAATTACTTGTACGCATTTGTGTAATTACAGCATGTTCCTACGAATATATTTTACATAGATCTTATTCCTATGTACATAGAGTTAAAGCTCCTCATGACAATAATTACAACAGCTATTTTGATCTTAATTTGTTCTAAGACAACATGACGGTCTGTCTGGTAGTATTTTATTGCAAAATGCTCTAAGCCATAAAGGAAATGGGTCTTGAAGTTTCAAATTATAGTTATGATATATTAATGTTACATTTGGGACTTAGTTGTTGTAATAATATTACAAGTTTATGGTCATTTACTTAATGAATTATATAGAATATACTTGTCAATATTTAAAGACAATATACAACGTTTAATAAGGAAGTTAACATTTTAGTGTTCTAGCTTGTTAAAGTAATATTTATCTGCTACGTGTATACATAAAACATTTTAACTTTAACACTATACAATACAAAAAAAATATTAAGTAATAGTAGTATGGTTTTCTATTATAAATATATTTTAATATATTATAATAGTATATTAATTTTTTTTATATATTTTCATTGATAATCTATATAAAACGAACCTTATTTATTTGGTTTGCTCTGTTGTGGTATTTCATTTATATTTTTTTTATAAAAGCGTATGCACTCATGACAAGTCTAAGCGATTACATTCAAAATAACCTATATCACTCTTTGAACCAAATTTACTATCCAATAATAATTTTTGAAGCTTCCAGTGTCATGTCCATCCCGATTCCAAATCACAAAGCGAACGAGTTAGTTCCCAGCGGGAAGTGAAATCAGTAGAATTGATTTACTATTGTAGGGACATTGGCATAGAATATTTATTGACCATTGTGGACACGATTTTGGGGTTATTGGTATGAATTGAATATTTCAGTGATATGAATATTTATTATATTCAGTATTTAGAGATATGTTTATAGTTTTGTTATTAATATTACTCTATTAATTAATATTACAAAGGAATTTTCGGCTGAATATAAATATTAATGTTAATTTTGAATAGCTGTAACAATTTATTCAAAATAACTAGTTAAATTAACCCTGAAAATCAATTCATTTCAATCGTTTGCATACAATATTTTAAAGATATTTGAGATATGTGTCATTATTCGTTAAAATATTGTACAATATCTTATTATTACGTTAATAACTAATCTTAATTTAGCTCCAAACGCAGTTTTTTTTTAATATATATTTTATATTTACTAATACAGAAACAATATTGATGCGTGTATTTTTAATTCTAAAATTATTTTATTTAATGCATATGAAAGTTTATAAGGTATTTGCATAATAAAATCATTATTATTTTTTTCTTTCTGTCCATTTTTCGGCTAATTTTTGGAAGGGCTGGACGAATTTTAATGGAACTTTCGCTGGCGGATAGCTGTTACAAGGTAACTTAGGCTAACTTTATTAAAAAAAAAATATTCCGCGTTAAAAAAGTCGGGGGCACAGATATTGCAAATTATAGTTTTAAATTAGTATTTAATCTTAAACAATATTTATTATTAATAAACAGAGGAAATTTAAAAGTAAAAATGATCTCTAAAATTTTTTTATTAATTGAATTCGTAATGAAATCGTCCCCAGTATTGAATCCGCAAATGAAGTTTATCCTATTTATTCTGTAATTGTGTTAACTGAATTTACAACAGAATTAATATTACAAGTTAACGTTAATTGGGTCATTATATTACTTCTTTTATCCTCTTTATTTGGGTCATTTAACAAAAAAGCAATGTTTTGTAGTATCATATTTAAAATAGGATTACATATTAAGTTAAATTAACTTAAATAATAATTATGTTTCAGTTTGTTATTATAAATATGTATCCAAATTGTATGCCACGTTAATATACAAGTTCATGCGTTTATGCGTTCATAGCTATAAAACATGAACTGAGGTTACAATTGCCCTGTTATCAATACATTATTAGGCATATATTCAGGCCCATAAAGGTGCTTTCATATCTCATGCTTTGTACGTGGCAGATACATACCTTCTTAAGACTTGTCTGCGCTGGGACTATAAGTGTGAAATTCCGTGAGCATGAAATTGACAATAAATGATATATGAAACATTTTTTTTTGAGTCTGTGCTTGTAAATATGTTATCATGAATTAAATGTAAATTCTATGATATTTCTTGTTTCTAGTAGAAATAATGTTGCATATTAATTTGAATTTTATCTAGACCATAGAAGAAAAAAACTTTTTAGTAATTTACGCGGATTTTTTTTGTCTAAGATGTTTATAATTAGATAAAAGTTCTATTAAACGAAAAGTATAAACCGCTTAAATAAGCTATCTTTGGATGATTCGGTTATGTTAGGAAAAATATATCAGATTAAGGGTAGAGAATCAGATTTGCTTATATGACATTTTTACTATTACTGCTTGACATAATTTATTGTTGAAAGTGAAGAAATCATATATCTTTACTTCAGTATAGGCAGATATATGTATGTATATGTTCAAACTTGGAGTTACATTTTTTTATTTTGATATCATTATGTCGGGTAATTTTATATAGAGCCAAAATTATATTTCATAAACCCTATGTTTTAAAAACATAGCGCTTATAACGTAATAGAGAAAAAAATACTTTTAAAAATAGGAATTTGTAAATTACGTTACGTGGGATCATTTGTGTCGTTAACGTTTCAAAATATCTCCGCATATTAAAGGAGATAAGAATTTTCAGCAAGGAACGGATAAACGAAATTAGTCCGACCTCGATATTACCGAAATTCGCCGACCATAAACCAGCTGGATATTCCACGCGTCTGCGCCAGTAAACGCACCCCGGGGATGGCCGATAAAAAATTACGATGCCACACAGTTGGATCCCTACTCACTATTTTATTTTGCTATTAACACAAAAAGAAGATATTTCATATAAATCATTGAATTGGTTAAATTATTTTATAGAAAGTTTCTCTTTATAAAAATTTCAACATAATCTATATGGTCAAATAAAACTAATGTGGTTGAAATAGATATTATGGGTAACATTATACAGTTCATCCACCCTTCTGTAAATTACCGAACTAATGAGAGTAGAAGTAAATTGGGCGAGTAGGAAATAAACCTCTACAAAAGCTCGCTGGAGAATTCAATCGACATATTCTAGTCTTTTTCCGCAGCAGTGTGAAGCCAATTTGTAAAAAAAAGAATTTTTTGAACAGTTCAGTCTATGGTGTTTGTAATTGGGAGTGGTTTCGAATTTGCTCGTTTTGTATTCAATTAATAGATTGTTTTAATATTAAAAATGTATCCAACTAGAATAAATTGATATCCATATTTAAAATTGAACTGATTAATTTACTATGTTTAATTATTTATGATAGTAATTGAATATATTCCCACTATTTTAATTTATTCATCTATTAAGAAACTACTAGTTGAAGCTTATACATTCACACTTGGAGCTTATAGGATTGATATTTAGTTTCAAGCTATAACGATTCCAACAATAAAGTTACGCATTATGAACTTTCTTTTTTGTTATTTCATTTTTATACTATTCATTTGAATATGTCGAAATTTTAATTAAGAAACCTAAACAAAGGAATTTCAATTAAAAAACTAATTTTCCCACAGGTGACGCGCAATTTTATATTAATGTAATTTGACAACCGTATATCTTTCTGCGCGTTGTTTTAATATTGTTACAAATGTTTGAAAAAAAAAACTATTATACTATAGATTGTTAGTGGATTTATTAAAAGTGTAGATAAACCAAATGAAGAAAAAATAATAATATTAACATTGGTATAGATTTCATATTAATGAGTGTTTGGAAAAATATCGTGACATTTTCCACTGTGTGATCGAACTATATTTCACCGCATTATATTTTGCATCATGATCACGACACCAACCGATCGTCGAATACAATGTTAATTTTTAAGGCAAACTAATCCAATCATAAATATAACTCTTTTCTAAACAAAATGAAGTTATGGCAAATGGAGCTCTGACTAAAAGCAAAATTTTTCATAAAATTTAATTTTCTTAAATCTTAAAAATAACTGAAGAACAAACACAACCATCTAGTAAGCTAAAAATATCAGCTGCAGGCGTTAGCATAACGCTTAAGCGTAAAACACAGTTTCAAAATTAATTTTTCAAACAAATTTTACTAAGAAAACGTATTTCATCGTTGAAGTTGGCAAGCCGCGAAGCCTCTACATCAATTACAAAACGTCTGACACTAAATCGGGCGTTTCGCGAACATGGTTTTGTGTTCCAACTTTAGCAATTACGTTAGTCAGGATTAAAGTTCATTTGAAAGTTTCAAAACGGGATGGATGCCGCTGTGTAAACACAGTTTCTCTCCAAACCTTTGACTCAGGTATTGCACTCAGATTTATTAACTATAGACAGTTGAATTAACTTGGGTGGCATCTTCTAAATCTAAAACTATGTTAAAATAGGGTAACCACAACAAATTACAAAACATTTTTAATTATTACCATACGTGGTTTTTCTTTACGTTGTTAGATTCGAATATCTTTATTAAAAATTTATCTTAAAAAAAATGTTTTAGTAAATTTTGTCAGGAAATTGACACTAAATAATTGGCTACTAAAATATAAATATATTTTTATCAGAGAATTATGAACATGCTTTGATCAACGTATTCAGTAAAAATAAAACACTGTAACAAAATTATGACGAACAACGATTGTAGAGAAATAACTGTTTGTATTTATTTATTTCTATGTAAGATTAAAGATAAGACAAAAACTGCAACAAAGCGAAAACATTAAACTTACGAAGTGGGGAAGCGCTGCATAAATTTTCTGATTGTGAAGAAAGTTTGAAAATCACCGGGTAAGCGATGCTGTTATTATCTAGAGATAAAGATTTTAAATACTGGGTTGCCAACTTTGCAAAAGCATAAATTTTATTTTGTGAATGTTGCAATCCGTAGAAACGATCTTCTTTATAATATTATTGAAAGCAACGCTACTTTATTGATATATTAATATTTTTTTCTGGTTAACTCAGTAAGTAGTTATTGACTAGTTAAATTTACTAATTGAATTTTAAATTGTAAAAAATATAATTATTTTTTTGTGAGGAAGATAACGAAATAGATTGCATTGAGTCATTAACAAATAAACAGGTATTGCTGTAAACTATTATTTTCACTTTTAAATATAACAGTAATTTTTCAAACTACCTAAATAATATAAACGTGTAACATTATTGAATTTTTAATGATCTTTGCAAAACGGTTATGAAGATATCTATAAATCAGTCAAAATTTAAAAAGTAAACCTGTTTTTCTTATCACATAACCATCTTATATTTTAGGCTTAAAAGCTTTTACTATTTTATAAATTAGTTTAATTTCTTTGCTGTCGTATTTTATGTTATATATTTAAGGTCAATTAATTAAGATTACGTCGACCGCTATCATAAATTAAACATGATTATCATTCCGGGTCCCTTCCTTAGGGATTGACCCTTGAATGTCAAAGAAAACCTAGTAGTGTAAAGCAGAGTTCATACTAAATATATTTTTTTGTGGTTTTTGTCCTATAGTTAAAAACATTTGTAAAACGCAAAAAACTTTTACATTTAAAGAAGTATTAAAATATTATAAGCGTTTATAAGGAGTAAATTTTATTTTGGAATATCCCGAACTACTATCGAACTTAGTGGGGTATGTAATAGTTTATGTGCCTATTCTGTACATCTTACATATAACCTTGAATAGTTCTATTTATTTTTCATTGGTCATAATGTAAAATTGCTTTATTCTTTTTCCACCGTGGACGTCACCTTTTTATACACATAATAAATGTATACATACCTTATATTAATAAATATTTTAACATTATTATTACATTAAGATTATTCTTCGTCGGAACTACAAATTATGTCAAATATTATGTTTTTCACCTACAGACGAATCAACCTAGATGTCACCAGTATAAGATTCCATGTAATTGCGCTAAGTTGATTCGATTTGAATTAATTCAGTAGAGGAAATTTGCCAAAACGTCAAAACCAGGATTTACTAAAGTGATATGATATTTGAATATCTCCAAAAACTAACGGAGTAATGTTATTAGATTTTCAGTTCATAAACGGGTCAATATAATATATATACATACGTTTTAATAAAGCATTAGTTAGTTAGTTAATTAGCTAAGGTAAAATATTGAAATAAGCCGTCTATTGAATCTTAATAAGGATTGTGACTAGCTGCAACCATCAGCATGGGAACGGTTCATTAAAACCATTTATTTATTTTAAAATATTATTTATATTCCACACTGATTAGAAGAAGTAAACGGATGTATAAATTCACACTTATCTTTATATTATGAAATTGTTATAAATCTTTATCAATTACATATTTATTTTGTAGAAATAACAATTTAAGTTTATTTTAGTGCTGCTTGTGAGGAAGTCTGAGAGATACCATAAAATGCAAGATACCGAGTAAATGCTATGTATACTTTCAATGCATTGAGATATACACTATAAGATTGAATCTAGAGGAAAATATTAAAAGAAAACGTGATATACAATAATTTTAGTTCCAGAAGATCCCTTTTCCTTACACCTAATGAATGAAATGTAAAAGGAGTGCATCATTAACAAAGTTAGGTAAAGGTAAATATAAAAACAATTAAATAGAAAACACATACATATAGTTCACGCGGTGGTTTGCTCATGCCTTCATGTATGCAGAATTCAAAATCATTCATCAAATCATCAAAACATTTTTTATAATGGTAAATAATCATAATAATAATAATTTAATATAACGAATGATCACGCAAATCATGCAATTTGAAGTGTATGAAAGGATTATATTTTAATCCAAGAATATTTTTTTTCGTGAATATCTCTACTGTTAGCCCTACTGGCCATGACAGCGTCACCGGTGGCCAAGAATAAATAATTGCGTAGACCGTAGTACCAAGGTCATTTAATCTGTCTATGTAATCTAATGTTTAAATATTTTACATAACTTAAAAAGTATATCCCTGTTGGCAGGTATTGTTGAAAATGAATAAACAATTGAAAGTGACGTCACACCAGGTGGCAAATGTTTTGAAAGTGCAAGATAAAAGAGTAAACACATGATGTCATGCCATTTAGAAATCAGCTTATTTTGTACAAAAGACTACTTACTATAAAGTAGCTTGAATTTAGAATTCAAGCTACTTCAATTAAAGCAGCCCTCCTCGCACATGTAATTGTGACACGGATCACTCCTGAATCACATTAGTTTATTAGACTTAAAATATTGTTAAAACTGTTAAATCTTAATACTATGAATTCCAGACACAGGTGAAAATGAACCTACAGACAGATATCAATTCTCTCTCCGGCATATAGTATCTACAATATCAGTTTCGTTAATATCATAATGTACTTGAACCAATCTACAAGGAAATAAAATTTTTTTAGATATGAAACAAACGATTTTAACTTACATTTTGTTTATCTTAGGCTATCTCTAATTAGTTAGTGTTATTTATTTTGGTAAATATATAAAGATGGACAGATTGATGTTGCATAGTTTATCCGAGTAACAATCTTTTTAATTAATCTCTGTATACTTCAGAAAAATTTATAATTATTTAAAATAAAGAATATATTCGCCAATGGAACGTGCAGTTAAAAAGTTACTATAATAAATAATTTTAATCAAGTCAACCGTTTCCAATCGATTCCCAATTGGTTTCAGTAAAAAGCTTTCGCAGCATTCTTTATCTGTTTAGCATTTTACCTCTCCCTTATATTTCATGTGTGAAAAAGAGATAGAGTTGTATAAATTATTCATAGGCTGTTAATTAATCTTAAATTCATCGAGTAACGTTAAATTTTATATGGGTATATAAACATTAATTATTATTATGAATTTTAAATGATGTATTATTACGAGACAGGGAGAATTGATTACACCGTGAAATGTTACTGATCATTATATTCTTTATTAAACTTTTATGACGGCAGTGGTTTAATAATAAAAATAAAGATAAATTACCTTCAATATGTTTCAATATAATGAAATATCACAGATTCATTTCCGGATTTCAATTATAATCGTGTTTTGTTGGATCCTCTGGGAGGCTTACGTCACACGAGATGTTGCTTCGTGGCCTCAAAGTAATCTTCTTCCTCTACTTTAAGTAGTAGTAGTTCAAGTTTCAATCTGATAAGGTTTAGATATCTGTTTATTTACCTATTATATCTATATTATTAACCATGACTAACGACAACGATAAATATACATGGCTTTATATATAAATATATATATATTTATATATATGTAATGTTAATTTTTCCAACTTCATTTAACAAAACTCCAGGCGTCACAATATATTTGAAAATCGCGCCATCTATTAGTAAAATGTAAAACTCTTTACTAAGCTGAAGATTCTGGAAGTTTGTGTTTGTAGCAAAAGAGCTAATAAGTTGTTTATACCAATAAAGCGGCAGATGTCACTTCCATTGTAATTCATTTAATATAGCATTAACCATATATTAAAATAATAAATATATATGACAAAAATGTGTGTATTTTTTAAATGTCTTAAGATATTTATAAATTACAAATAGTAAATAACGTATTAAAAACATATTGCCATCTTGTAGCGGCTTGATGAAACATTTTTCCCCTATAAATGGCGGAGGGTGGACCGCATCGGGTATGTTCACAGGTTTATTAGCCTTCCGTTCTCATACAAACTCAATACTATCCTATCACTACCGTGACACGCTACAGGGAAAGCTCCCGGCATATGGGGATTTACTTTTGCGAAATGAAAGCCTACGTTTATATAGGTCGCGACCCATATACGTACATAATGTTTGACGCGCAGCTTAGCGGATATCTAAGGGCCATGTTCGTTTAAGTAAAAGTCCTATTTTCGAAATACAATTACTCTTGTGTATATTTAGATCCAAATCTTGACAGAGATTATAATATATGTAACGCAAGTTGAATAATCTAACAATTAAATTATTTAATTCTGTGTCAAATCGTAGAACAAACTGTGCATTAATAATAAAATAATGATATCAATTATTAGTAATAATTATTTTTGTAATAGGATTTCGTTTATTTAATATGAAACATCATATTGCAAATGAATATAGGTTATTATAGACTTAAAAGATTGCAATAAAAATGTTTACGTTGAGGACAAAAAAAGGCCTTTTTGTCCTAAATATCATTATCTTTATTGGAATAATAAAAAGGAGAAAGGAAAAGCAATGCAATTCTTAAAACATAAGAATTTATTTCTGACTGTCATAACATTACAGATCTTATCTTAATAAGTCTCAAGTAAACATTTAGTGAACAAACTAAGTGCAACTCGGTCATTGTACTTCAGATTTAAATAGGTACTATTTAAATTAATAAAAGGACTTCATCGCAATAAATAAACATCAATATTAGAATTAAAAATAAATAGTCCCAGAAAAAATCGAAAGACTTTCTTTAAAGTGAATGTGTTATTTGCAAGGTTTTATTGTGTTGTATGGGATTTTTTCTTTTTTCTTTTTTTAATGTTAATGTAGTGAATAATATTTCCGTATATTATTCACTACTCTTTTTGCAGAACACTTAATTAAATATTTTATAAATATGTAAAGATAAAATCAATAATATTATCAGAACTGGAACTTACAATCTCTTAGTTTTTTTTTATCCACCTGGAAGTTGAAAGAATTGTCTTTTTACAAAAAAAATACGAATAAATCAACAATTTTAAACTAAAAATTGTAATTTACACAATAAGATAAGATAATACGTTGTTAGTTTTATATTAATTTAATCTATATGTACTAAAATAATAGTGCTAACGCAAGGCTCGTTTGCTGACGGAGTCATTGTAGTCTCCAATTTCGTAACTGCTTCCAATAAATACACGTCAGAAGTGTGTATATTCGTCAGTACGGTATTCTTCAGTGGCAGTAAGTTGTACACGCTCGTTTTGTTTCTTTTATTTACTTTAAAGTTTAAAATGCCAAATGAAAATATGTATCATGAGTTTGATTCCAAAAACGAATCACATTATGAGAACGACTTTTATCAAAGTATTCAAGATTCTTTAAAACAAATAACAGCAAAAGAAGGTTATAAATCTTATAAAATATTCAAAACATTGATATCAACGCATGGTGGTAATTATTTTGGAGACTTATACGAAGTGGATATCAAAGGTGAGGCTGAAAATGGAAAAAAAGAAACAAATTTATTCGTTAAGCATGCCAGAGGAATGGAATTAGCGAAAGATTTAGTAAATGTAAATTCCATGTATCAAAACGAAATATTACTATATACAGAGTTGAGTAAAATTTTGAAAAACTTACAAGATGAAGCTGGTATACCTTGTAACGAAAGATTTAAAATGGTCAAAAGCTTCGATGAGAGTAATGAAGATGCTATAATTCTTGAAAATTTATCCAGAAAAGGATACGAAACGCGTCATAGAATGGATGTAATAACGTTTAGTTTTGCCGAATCAACGATAAAACAGATAGCAAAATTCCATGGATTATCTTTTGTATTAGAACAAAAAGAAAGTAATTATTACGATAGACATATTAAGACTCGTCGTACTCCAGTAATATACAATGATCCTATGATATATTTAATTAAAAAACAAAGTGAAGATATACTACAGTACTTTGATGGTAATCTTAAAAATAAGCTAAGGAACTTTATTCCTAAAATATTTAAAAAATTTCCGATATATCTTGGGGGAGAAAGTGGTTCTGTAAAATGTTTATGTCATGGCGATTTTAGAATCAATAACATTTTAATAAAAGAAAATGTAAGTATGACTTTAATTTCTTAAATGGTAAGTAAAAAAAATATTTTTCATGTATTGAAGTCATCTTACCTTTGACAGTATAAACAAATTAAAAAAAAAACAAAAACTAAATCAAATCAAATCAAATGACTAAGCTTATTAAAAAAAGTTCAATATTTAGTTTTTTTATTTAGTATTTTTTTCAGGATTTCGAATTACCGGAGGCCATTCTCATCGATTACCAAATAATTTTCTTCGGCTCACCCGTATACGATCTCTTCTACTTTCTATACTCAGGCACTGACAGACAATTCAGAAAAGATCACATGGAAACCTTAAAGGATATTTACCATAATACGTTGAAAGATTATTTGAAATACTTCAGCATTGACGTCGATGATGTTTATCCAAGAAAAGTTTTTGAGGAAGATTTTGTAACGCATCTTGACTTAGGTCTCATAATAGCCTTTTATGTACTACCCTTTTGTTTTACATTAGAAGACACGATCCCTGACTTTGGCAAAGACACCGTAGAAGATATAAAACTTAAATTTGATGATAGGTTTATAGAGAGATTTAAAGGAGTAGTTGATGATTATTTGGAATGGGGAATTATTTAACTTTTGAAGTAGTATACTGTTTTAAGCTGGGGCTTAAGATTTAACGTAACTGTAGATCACATTTTAAGATATTATTTGTAACATAATTTTACATGTTCTTAAGTGATATATTGAATTTAAAAACCTTTTATTATAAAATCGTTGCTTAAGTTGCTGCGGTATAAGGTCATGTTGTAAGTGCCTTGCATTATAATAAAAAACTGGTTAAAAACCTTATAATACAATAAATTGGAGTCCTTAGTTTGCAGCTTTTAAGGACTGGCCAAGACTGCCTTGCCTCGCCTTGGTCAAGACTGGCTTGACCAAGGTAGACCACCCTCTCGATTGACGTAAGAAATACTTACATCCTATATCGGTTAAGGGCAAAGGACCAGTATGAAAACCGAAAAATTAAGCCTTAATATGTTCAACACATCACATACAATGGCATTGTTAAAACCGACTCTTCTAAAACACAGAATTCACAATATTCACCCCGTCCTTCATTCACTTACCTTCTTCAAATTCTATTAGTAAAATGTTATCTGAAACTTTTATAACAAACATACGCACAAATAAGCTTATTTTCAGTACTCACTAAAATGGGTTATACTTGTATATTTTTATTGTTATTTCTTTTTATTATTAATTATACTTTGTCAATACATCATTAATTTGGAAAGACATTGACTCCTGACGTACAAATACAGACAATCCAGGACTCTATGGAATTCAAAGAGAGTGTAATGTTTAATAACGTCTGTGTGATATCAATGGACTGCCTTTAGTAGTGTAGTTGTAGTGGTTAGTGGCAGTCATTTACACTTTGTGTTCGTTATATCTATAATGTAATATATAGAAGACCGTGACAACAGAAATTATTTGACTTGACCATTAGGTGCAAAAACTAAGAGAGAAAGAGCAGTATACAAGCCCAGCGCTTTAGCGCTTCTCATATCTTACATATAATAACTAAAGAACATTTCCACATTCAATTTTCATCGCAAGTAATATTAAATAATTTTTTGTAATATCTAGTATTCAAATGAATTATAAATTTTAGCATTTCATTGTTAGAAGGCTATAAATTTATAAAATATTTTGTCTTTTAAGAACAAAAATATTTTTATTTATAAATTCAATCCACCTCCAAAAAACAATAATTTCAAATGTACTTTCTACTTTCAGTAAGTAAAATTTTAATTCCATAAAGTTAAGCAAACGTCTCCGCAGTTTTAAAACAAAATGTGAATTTATTGCAAATGACACTTAAATTATGTGTAAAAGCCGCGTTAAAGCCGTGGTAGAGCGAGTAAGTCGAAAAGCCGGCGGACATTCGAGATTAATTCTTGTTCCACTCGTTTCAGACTGTGATATTTTCTCATTTAGTCTCTAGAAGTCAAACCGTAAAAGCTTTGAGCCATTATTATGTTATGGTAAGATAAAGTTTTCTTAATGTGAAATTTAGAATTTATATTAAAATTTAAAACACTCGGAAAAAATTATTTAAGATATTTGTAGTTTAGTAAATGTCAAGCATTGTAACTTATTTCAAAAGTAGTATAAATATAATTTTTGACCAACGGCTTAATATTTTGGTTGTTGCTGTTTCTCTAAAAGCTGTTCGTTTCTTTGTCACGATGAAGTCATGTCATGTCAAATAATTAAATTCTTACATGGCTTGAGGAATGATCAAAAGCTTTTTATTAATATAATTTATTTTTTTACAGACTACTTTCGCCCACATAAATATGTTGAGTTCTTAACAAAGTATTTCATCCTACGCCTGAAAAGAACCGTATAGCAATTTCTCTGATTTGTTATTTTATTTACGTAGTATTAAAGATTTATTTACTGATATTCTACTATTTTCTTAATTTTACCTTACATTCTATATTGAACTGAAGAGAGGAGGAATTAAATTGCCAAATGCCAAGAGCTTAATTGAAAATCCTTGTCCCTTTCATCGAACCCGTAGGTCATTTAACTGGCATTTTAACCGTTCAGTGAGTCCGGTTGCACCAGTAAACAATTCTATTTACTGTGGGCTAATCTAAATGACTTCTCGCAGTAAACCCTAAAACAAAATTTATCTCTACGCTGTAAAAGCAACCACTCACCGAAACGTGATAGGATTAATATCAGTTACAGCCAACGGATTAGGATTTTAGTTACATTCAGAATACTTTGATGAATATTGAAATTGAATTCAAAAACTTTATTTTAAAATTGTAAAACGCATATAGCAATATCACAGGAAAAATATTTTTACAAATAGAAACATTAGGAGTACGTATAGTAGAAAGAAAACTGTATAGAAATCGAATTCTAGTCTTGGATAGTATTTAATTGATAGTTAAAAGCCCTTTAATGTTAGCCGATGTAACATTCACTTGTAGTAAAATATTTTCATACTATCATTATGAATCTTTCTTTCGGTTTGAATGTGATATTATGATATTTTTGATTTACGTCGACTATGGACAAAATAAGAGGTTATAATTACCTTCAAGTGTTATTGAAAGCAATAATCTATGAATGCGGCGACATTTGTATTACACTTAATTGTGTTATATAAAGTTTTTCTTCTTAACTATTAAAAAAAAAGAAAAAAGCCAACATCACGCGGTGTTCCCAGGCGGTCACCCATCCAAGTATTGACCGCGCCCGACGATGCTTAATGATAGTGATCGGACGAGAACCGGTGTATTTAACGTGGTATGAACGTTAGCAAACTCCTTGCTCATTTTGCCGTTTCGTCCCTTATTAAATATTAAACTTAACCTGTTCTTGACTTAAAAACAAACTATCAACTTAGTCCACAGTAATTGTTCATTACTTATTATTAATTGCTTATATGAAAAAAAAAATAGATTTCAATTATTTAATGAATATTTAGTTAGAAGCAGGGCAAAATCGATTTTATTGCGCGGTTGATATAACGTCTCATTTCAACCCTTTTATTTGAATAAATTACTTGCTCAGTTCATTTGTGTTAGTTCATTTTTGTCTTTTATGTATTCAATTTGTAGTTATTTAACCAACATAGTAAATTATGAACGTTTAGAAAATCCTATACATAAATTTCTACCAATTTCCTTTTATTTTTATTTTGCTGACATTTATCTAAGTAAAGTATTCTTAAGAACACATTTACCTAAATCTGAAGCACTGCTCGAGAACGTGACGAGGCGGGTGTCACTTATTCGCCAAATAAAGGACGTGAATTACAAGCGAAATTGTTTTCAAAATCGTGTAGCGCTAGCTCTCTGCACTTTTATTTCATTTTATTTATATTGTGGTTTAATGTTAGAAAATTATGCTTTGTTAAAAGGAAATGGAAGTTCTGAATAGCAATTGTTTTTTTTTTGTTGTGAAGATAAGGAAATCGTTTGATGAGGCTTTTGAACGTTTCTTTCCGTTTAACAAGTTCTTATTTTTCCTCATTATACAGTCAAAAATAAGATCTTAAATAAATTCTGTATTTAATAAATATGATACAGTCTTTATTTTACGTGTAATTTATTTAAAATCCACACTCGTAAACTGTTCAGCATTTCTTTTTTTCAAATACATTGATACAATAGTATGATTAATTCCATTAGTTATATGTTATACATAATAAGACATATATAATGAATTATACAGTTATAAATTGCGATTAGTTAGCAATTTGCAAGGCATGCATATTGGATCCATATCAAATCGAGCTGATCCGTACTTAAAGTATATATGAACCAATATTTTTTAACCAATGACCCTATGCTTTTCAAAATTGGTTTAGTCTATTATTCATTTTTAGGTAGTCGATAGGTTTTATCTACTGTCTGAATTCGAGTGGCCTTTTTATTGAAACACCAAGGCTGATCAAATATGGCTGCCGAAACCATGTGAGTCACAAATTCTTTTTGTATTAAATTCATTATAAAACCGACATCCTAATCTCGTCTGATCTCCTTAATACGCATAATGAAAGGTATTAAAGTCTACTTTCAAAATCCGTGAGGTAAAACTGTTTTAAATGTTTTAAATTAAATAAAATCCAATGTGGTGGCCAAAACCATGTGATAAATGGTGTCTTTTACAAAAATTAACGATTTCAAAAAATTTGGCATTTGGGTGTTTTTGAGGTCACTGAATATATAATATGAATCGAGAGTTATATTTTTACAATTAAAGATGGCGGATCCAGTATGGTAGCCAAAAATGTTGTTGTTGCAGAATGCAGCAAGTTATTACTGCGGACTGTGAAGCAAGTGCAACAATTTAATGGCAATATAATTTATTCGACTATAATAAAGACCTTTAGTTACTTTACTCTGTTTCCTTTTCTATTTTGAGCTTATTTTTAAGTATTACCTCTTCAACTTTGAAAATAAGTGTGTACTTTTAAGTTACTTAGTAAAATGCAAAACTTAATATTTTTTTTATACTATCATGATTATCTTCTCTATTTTACTATAAAATGAAGTAAAATAAACAAGGATCCAGAAATTTTAGTATTCCACTTTCTGATTCTCACTGATACTGTTGATTATATTTATACATTGTTAGCTGTCATTAAAGTGGTCTAGACCGGAGATTCGTTTAAAATTCTCTCAAACTCCTTGAGTTGTAATATCGCAGACAATTTTATTTCATTGGTTGCTGTTATTCTGCAATATTGAAAATCACTTAAAATATATTCTTTTATAATTCTAAAAAAGTTTTTATAACTACGAACGTTAACCATTCGAATTAGCTTAAACAGTTTTTAAGAACAACTTACAGAAGTATATTAAACCACTAAAATAATAAGGATCATATATTTATTTATATTTACGCATTTGTCAACAAAAGTGGCCAACAATTGTGATCAATTTGTGACCAGTGTTGACAAATTTCAGAAAACTTATTGAAGAAAAACATACATACAAGCATAGATCCTTGGACAGTCATTGCCACCCAAACTGTGATAAATGTGGTAAGTCATGCCAACGCCCACTTCCCGAGACCGATAAATTATTTGCGAAGAAATTCAGACGTTATTTTGAGAGATTTTGGATAATTAAATAGGATATGCGGTATGCGTTACGTATAGGTTAAGACAAATGGTTGGTGTTTTTTAGTGGATAATAGTAATATTATAGAATATATTGATGTTTTTGTGTAAGTGTATGTATAATGTTATGAAGTATCACTATGAGAAGAGTATTATCTAATTAGGTTTCCTGTAACTGTTGTTATTTATATATATTTATATATGTATATATATTGAAATTCCCTTTTAGGACAAAATTGTGTTTGAGATACTAGAAGCCTGTTTTCATTTCGTTACAATAAATATATTTGCCTTCTTTAAAACAAATAAGAAGGACTATTGATTTATAAATAAAATTATACAAACTAAAATATAACAATAAGATAACACAAACAATTCAGGTAGGACATAACATAGCATGCATGGCAAGCATGTCTTGCATGGACCTCTGCTTGGCTTTGTTAATATCTGGGTGAATAAAAAACTGCAATAATAATCTATAAACGAATGAACAAGACAATGTACCTATTTATGCCATAATATTATATTTATTTATTTACAGTTCAGTTATATTGGTATGTAGGGAAACCCTCGATATAGGTCAAGATATATTATTTATTTGACAAAGGTGGTGGAATAAGGTTGTAAGGTAATAACGTTGAAATGGAAAAATTCAATATATTTATTGTTATACTATATTTTTTTCTGATATTTTTTCTTAGAGTATTAAAAAAATATGCGGTAGGATTGACGTTTTCAGGTTGAATGAAGAACGAAGCATTCTGTGAAGTTTTATGGAAATATTAGAGTTACTACTTAAGATATGTAAACTAATTTCGATTAAGATCTTTCCATACGTTAATTCACCTAATGATATCTTTTTGCTACCGAATATTTTTTATATAATAAAAAATAGGAATGCAAACTTGATATCTTCCTAGGGAGGTCTCTATAGAAGACAAACATCTTTTTTCTTCTAGTGTAAATAAATACAATATAATAAAAAATATTCCAGGTTATCTTTGTGACTTCATATTCGTATTATGGTTTATGTGTTTATTAGCTTCTTCTATGAAGTCTCCTCTTTTACCACTGAGAGCCTTGTTACTTCATGATTTTGGTAAGAACATGTTTAATCTCAACAATTCTTTTATCTAATAATAACATTTTTTTTAACAAACGTGCATAGGTACCTATATATTGACAAATGTCAAGTATTTTTGTTGTTAAGAATTTTTGATTCGGAAAAACTAGTGCGTTAAGATAATAAATAAATAAAACATAATCAAACAAGTATCCTAGTATATGTTTTTGGATGGTCTTCATTATTTTTAAGACTTTATTCTTCAAGGTTTTGTCACGGTTAACAATCTAGCTGGGTTTTCGCCAACATCAAATGGTAGTCTCAATTTTTAGGTAATATTAAATTTGATAAATAATATTTGTTAATGAGATAATGAAGCATTTATTTTTTTAAATACATATATAATATTTATATGTGAATTAATTCTCCTGGCGTTGACGTGGTGTATAAAGCTGACCAAATATGCCATATATACCAAGAAAATACTTATACAAGCTATACTAGTACTGGCGATAAACATCCTCAGAAACGTTATCTTAATATGAATTATCTAATAAAATAAATATTTTTTTGAATGTCATACTACAAACAAAGTAATTTACAAGACAAATAGATAACATTAATTATAGATTCCATTGAATAAGAGATAGGTTATCTTACTAATTCTAGAGTCAATCTTTAAAATTAAGTGTTCTTTGACTGTTTTTTACATAATAAAATAATAAAAACAAGGTAAATTTCATTAGGACGCAATCACAATAGTTAAAAATATCAAGAACTTTTCATTACATTATATAAAGGTTGCTACAATCTTGCAGTCCAGTTATAATATCTAAAATTATATTATATTATTTGATACTTGCAAGGACAAAATAAACCACAATATCCTTGATATTAAATTTTACTTGAAATTTTGATTAATTATGTTATCTATTATGGGAATATTTACTTAAATAAAAATATATATAGAAACATTATTCACGGTTCATTTATTTGAAAATATTATACTAACTGGTATAAAATAAATCAATGGATGTCGATTTCCATAACTTGTAAGCTCGATTATTCTTAACAATTATTTTTTTAATACATAAAGTAAAATATTACTGATTTTAATATTTATAGTAATTTTTTTTTTTTCAATAAGAATCATACTTAAATAAAATGAGCAGCAGTGTTTATGAACCTTTCTTTATGAGCGTCAACTCTGTGCTATAAAATACCATTAACTTCTTGTAACATATATAAGTGTGTGTGGTGCAGTGCGGTAACCACAAGTTATTTCTTTTTTGGTAAAACAATTTGACACGCCGAGAATGCAAAATCAAAATATGTTTGATCGTCTCGAGGAAACATGTTTTGATAAAGAAATGTATCCGAATGTTGAAAAATTGTTAGAACAAATATCAGCAAAAGAAGGTTATAAGTCTTATAGAATTTTTAAACGGATGATATCAACAAATGGTGGTAATTACCTGGGTGATCTATATGAAGTTGACATCAAAGGTGAAACAAATAAAGGTAATAAGGAGACCAATTTATTTATTAAGCATGCCATAAAATTTAAATCTGCTGATGAAGTTCTTAACATGAGTTCAATTTATCATAACGAAATACTCGTATACACAGAACTGAGTAAAATATTTAATAATTTACAAGAAGAAGCTAAAATACCTTGCAGTGAAAGACTAAAAATGGTTAGAAGCTTTGATGAGACCAATGAAGATGTTATCATTCTTGAAAATTTATCTCGGAAAGCATATGAAACGCGTTTTAGGATGGATAGTATGACTATAAATTTTGCTAGACTATCAATACAACAAATAGCCAAGTTCCATGGTTTATCATTTGTAATGAAAATAAAAAATAATGATTATTATGATGAAAATATAAAAACAATTCGCACTCCAATGCTATTTACTGATTCTATGAACGAGCACATTAAACGGATGAGTGAAAATGTATTACAAAATTTTGATAGTAACATTCAAAGAAAGATACGGAAATTTATTCCTAAAATAATCGAAAAATTACCTAAATATATTCGAGGAGAAACTGGTCATGTAAAATGTTTGTGTCATGGTGATTTTAGAATTAACAACATTTTATTTAAAGAAAGCGTGAGTATCATATAATTTTCTTAAGTATATCAACGCAATACACTGTATATATTTTCTTAAATATGCTTGTCGTAAAACAAACAAAGCGTCGAAATTTAATTGCAAAAAATGATTTGTCACAATTTCGGCCTTTAATAATTGGCAATATATTCTACAGCACACTTAAAAATTTCATCTTTAAATATTAAATTAAGAAAGTAACTTTTTAAAGTATGTTTCATTATGATTAATTTAAAGATTTGTAATTTATTTCAGGGTTCTGAATTAGCTGAGGCTATTCTCATCGATTTCCAAATGCTTTTCTTCGGATCTCCTGTACTCGATCTCTTATATTTTTTTTATACAGGCACTGACAGGGAGTTTAGAAAGGATCACATGGAAAACTTAAAAGATCTTTACTACGATACTTTGAGAGACTACCTAAAATACTTCGACATTGACGTCGATCAGTTTTATTCAAAAAAGATTTTCCAGCAAGATTTTAAAGATCATCTTGACTTTGGACTTATGGTAGCTTTTTACATACTACCCTATTGTTTTGCTTCAGAGGATGCAATCCCTGATGTTACCAAAGAGAAAGTGGAAGATATTGACCTTAAATTTGATGAAAGATTTATACGGAGATTTAAAGGAATAATAGATGATTATTCGGAATGGGGAATTATTTAGGTTCTGCAAATACATACTTTAATACTATGAATATATTTAATACTTCTCAAAACTTGTTATTATATTTCTTAGAAGATTAAAATTAAATTATTTTTAGAAATTGCTGCTTTTGATTAATAAATATTATGAATTTTAAAAACACGTTAACAATTTTTGCTGCATTGAGCTCTTATCCGTGTTCTGGAATCTTCTCTTCTTCTTCTTTCTGTTTCTTTCTTTTGACATAGAAGTTTTAGTGGACGCATGACTATCTTATTTACTTAAAGGTGAAATAAAAATAATGGTTGTTTAAGAATTACAACACGTCATATATATAAAAAAGACAGGAATTACTTTAAAAATATTTGATAACATTTTTAAAGTTTTAAAAATATTTAATTATAATTTCGAATACTTTGCAGACAGCGTATTTGTAATACATGTTGTAGCCAAATAAATACTCCGTTACAGGTAATTGGTTATTGCAGATTGTTTTCCAATATTTGTAAGTGATTGTAAAATGTTATATAAGCTTATACTCACAGTATAATATAATACTACAATCTTAAAAACAAACCATTAATTACTAAATGCGATAATTTTAAATTCTATTAACTTTGCAACTCCAGTAACTACTGGAGTTGCAAAGTTTATTTCCAAGAGAAAAATAGATTGTTCTGTGTTCATTAATAAATATTGATAATTTAGATTCAGATAATATAAAGAGAATTTATATATATAATTTTCTGTGCATAAAATTACTTTAACCTGTAGTTAGCCTTAAGGGGTAATGGTATAATTTGCTGGATAAGTGTATAATTATTTTCTTTTATAATTGTTTTGTTTTGCTGTTTGAGGTTAGTAGCTTGTTCAAACTATAATTAATTTAACATAATGTCACATAATATTATAACCCAAGCTTCGTATTATAAACCCCAAACACATACTTAAAATAACAGTCTAAATATTTTACCACTATTTGATAGCGAAGAGAAATTCCATGTTTTCCGATGTCGTTAAACTCTAACGTGTATGACAATTACCGACTCTATGTTGACCCGAATATGATCTTAAATCTTCATTAGAAAATCAACCAAAATTAACATATGCTTACTACAAAAGATAACATTCTAACTAATTAAAATTGGTCCTCTAATATATAAGTATTACAATGAAAGCGATATTGTTCATATTCATATTATAGAAACGTGTAAATTAATGTTAGGAGTATCAACGGATATATCAACTAATAATTTTGATTTATATTAGTATAAAATAATTTAAAAAACCAGAAACTTTTAGTTTAAAATTAGTAATTTTTTATTTATTCTCTTCAAAATGTTATGAAGAATAGAAAAATAAATTGGAAAAAAAAAATTTACTTAAAAGTTGTGGTATGATAATGGGACAATACAAAACGCGACGATAAGATAAGAAAGAGAGTTGAAAAATTATAACAGAATAAATTTAAAAATGAGTAGTCAATGCAATACAAGATGTAGTAGAACAAAAAAGAGAGCCATGGACAGACTTCTTAGCCTTAAGAGACGGATTGCTTAACATAACCTAACCAAAGAGTATAAAGTGAGCTGTATGATAACCATACTAGTGGTTGTTATAGTAAATAAAGAAGCTAGTAGTAAGTATGTGAAAGATTTAACGTATATAAGAACTGATATTTATTTGTTTATGGAGCGAAGCGAACGAAGTGAGCGGAGCGTTTTACTGGACTGTTTACATTCTTTGTTACGAATTGGAAACTACTTGACGGAAAATTATGAAACTTTGCAATAAAAAAAGATATATATTAGGTGATGGTTTTTAAAAAAATATATAAATATCCTCAAAAAAATATATATATATTTTTTAATATCATGTCAAAAAACTGATATCCCATTGAAGTCAATGGGAAACGATGAGTCAATACACTGGGCTCGCTTCACTCAATATGCAAACGGCACCCGAGATTTCTCGAGCACAGCGAGTCCAAATTGAGGGTTTGTTGGCGCCCCTAGTTTATTTACTTATTTAATTTAAGTATTTCCACTTTGAATCCATACCGTCATACAGTGTGAACTAGTACGGTGGAAAGTCTAATTGACTATAATTAGACTCTGTTTTGCAATCTTTTATGTTGAAAAATCGTCATTTTTGTGCCTTACTTTATGACCTTGTGCCTATAATTGTGGCTTTTAATTTTTAATTTTTATACTGTTTACCTAAGTTAGTCTAGTATAGTCCTTAAGTAATTTTTATTGTAATTAGGTAAGTCTGTAAAATATTTTCAGAATAAACCTTATTATTATTATTATACCCGTGATCACTTGTGTACGTCAAATGGAAGTGACCGGAGGGCCTATTTTGATATCTGTTAGGATATCTATAGATTTTTCTCAAGGAGGTGCAATAACATCGCAAACGTACTGAACAGTCGTGTAAGAAATATTGGTGCGATTGAGTATCATATGACTAAGGCAAGGCTGTGACAGATAAACACAGATTATGCAACTAAATAAGAAAAAAGTTTTCAGTAGGAATGTAAAAATTATCGCGCGTTAAGTCTAGTACGTGTAGTCAATATATTAATTATGATTAAGGGGTGTTTAAAATGATATTTAGAAATGGTATTAGATGTATTAATATTTTTTTTTAAAAAACAAGCTTAACAAACAAGACGTTATCTAAATATTAAAACGTTTTATGTGTCTTTTTGAGTTAGGCAAGACGACAGAGAGGATACTTTGATCAAAACTTTCAAGCTTTTAAATCTTATAGAAGTACTCATATAGATAAATATTTGACGTACGCAAGTGAAAATTGGTATTGATTCAAAGTGGAAAAGATGTAAATAAATAAAAATATACTCGTATATATATTATAGAAAGATTTGCTTTAATTATACGAGGAATCCTGCAAGTGTGCCCAGTTATTTAATATCATAATATCTGTTTTTTTATTATTATTTTAGCCTTAACGCCGGGGTTTCTATATTCCTAAGGACAATATTTAATGACGTCACCCTGTAAATTTTTATCCCTGGTTATGTATCAATATGGTTGATCGTGTTAAAGTTAACACATGTATTTACACATTCCATAGTAATAATAATAAAAAATATTGTTTCACAGACGATGTTCAAACGACCGATGATGTCGTACTCTCTTGGATTATGAATAAATAACAAAAACTAACAAACCTTAAGAGTTCTTAATGACAAATCCTTGACAATTGTTGTTTCGATAACAAATTTTGAGTGGTAACATCAACAAGAACACATGTCATAAAAATATGATAATTGAAACAAATCAAAATATAAAATAAATAGAAAAATTAATTACATTTATTACATCACATGAAAGATAACGTGTCTCAGTAAGTCCTATTAATGTTTACTAAAGAATTACAAGTGTGTTTTCTGTTGTTGTATTTCAGATGTAAATAACAAATTGATAAGTTACTTAAGGATAACATCACAATATTAATTTAAGAATAAATACATGTTATTATTTATTACCTTTATAATATTATATACTTTGGCTGAAAGAATTGTAAACTTACTTTTAATAAATATTACATCAACGTTTGCTCAAACTGGTTAGAAAAATATATGAATGCTTTTGCTGGGCATACTGTTTTCGTTCCTTTGTATATACAAATATAATTATTTATATCCTTTTTTGGGTAAATAATATATTAAATGTTCTATATAAAACGTTCAAAATACTTTAAAATACTAATAAATAAACTCAAATTTATAAGACCTCCAGTATTCGCGAGCCTTAACTTATAAATGTTATCACTAGACTATAACATTTTGCTTCGACATTCTATTAATATTTACGTTCGCGAACTATGCAGCACCAGTAACTTTACTTTCTCTTTGTTTGACTCCGGAGGAGTCCCATTCGAAAATAATGTTAAACGAAAATTTTAGTAATCGTCTTGAAGCACATAGAAGTAAACCGCTTTGTTCTAGTGTCCAAGAATCATTAAAACAAATAATCGCAAAGCAAGGTTATAAATCTTATAAAATGATTATAAAACTAATATCAACAAACGGTGGTAATTATTTCGGCGATTTATATGAAGTTGATATAGAAGGTGAGACGAATAATGGAATCGAAGAAACTAATTTATTTGTTAAGCAGGCTATTAAAAATGACACAATAAACTTTAATTCATTCTATAGAAACGAGGTTTTTATATATACGGAGCTGAGTAAAATATTAAACAATTTAGAAGATGAAGCTGATATACCTTGTAATGAAAGATTTAAAATTGTCAAGGGTTTTGGTGAGAGTAATTTAGATGCTATAATTCTAGAAAATCTGGGGAGAAAAGGATATAAAACGCGTTACAGAATGGAGGTAACGACTTTAGAGTTTGCTGAAATTTCTATGAAATTGATTGCGAAATTCCATGGTTTATCATTTGTATTAAAACATAAAAAAAGTGATTATTATGATAATAAGGTAAAACAAAATATAACTCCACTACAATTTAGTGAACCAATGAGAGATTTAATTAAAAATATAAGTGACGATATATTAAAACACTTTGACAGTGATATTCAATATAAATTAAAGAATTTTCTTGCTATAATAAACGAAAAGTTACCAAAATACTTACGGGGAGAATCCGGTCCTGTTAGATGTTTATGTCACGGTGATTTTAGGATTAACAACATCTTAATTAAAGAAAAAGTGAGTACTGTTATAATTTTTGAGGTAATCTTTATACTATATAAAACTATTTAAAATAACTTGACTCATCTTTTCATTTTAAATATTTTAAAATAATAATGAAAATAAACGGTAATAAGAAGTGGCTACTAGTGGAATTTAATTAAATATATTTTTTTTTCTAGGACTTATCAGAGGCTATTCTCGTCGACTATCAAATTATTTTCTTCGGCTCGCCGGTGTATGATCTCTTATATTTTCTATACACAGGCACTGACAGACAATTTAGAAAAGATCACATGGAAACCTTAAAGAACATTTACCACGACAATTTGAGATGTTATCTAAATTACTTTGACATTGATGTCGATGAAATATATTCAAAAAAGGTTTTCCAGAAAGATTTTGAAACGCATCTGGACGCAGGACTCATGATAGCTTTTTATGCATTACCCTTTTGTTTTACATTGGAAGACGATATCCCAGATTTCAGCAAAGATACCGTTAAAGATTTGAAACTGAAATTTGACGAAAGATTCATTAAAAGATTTAATGAAATAGTAGATGACTATTTAGAATGGGAAATTATTTAAAACTTGAAAATGTTGAAAAAATTGAAAGTTCAAATACTTACTTTTTGTACCCATTCAAACTTTAATGTGTCCTTTGCAATAAATAGGTCATTTGTTAAATGTTGTTTATTTTTCTGTTCTGTTATGTTGTTCATTTTTCTGGGGTAATAAACTGTACTTTTCAAAATAAAATCAACTGATTTAAATTTATTTACATCTTTAACATGGATGGGGCACTTGGGTCAACAAAAATCTGTTAACATTTTGTATATAAAAGAAAATTACCATGTCCAATTTACCTATTAAATTCAAACATTAACTTCGGACTGTAATTAATTTTACCATTTAACTGTAGAATTTACCTGTACCCAGTTTGTTTGAAACAATTTTGCGGACTGACTTTTGATTAAATTACCATGAAATTAATTTTTGGTCAATTTAGTGTATTTAAATAATGTAATTTATATAAAAGTATTTTTCAATAAGGATTTCTAATAGCTCCTTATAATAAAGTCCTGTTTTGTGACAACCAACTTCATTGTAAATATAAGTAGTAAAGATTTATACGACATGTATAATCTATATATTAATACGTGATGCGAAAACTTTGGACCCCTTTTTACGAAAATTGCGCGGACGCAAGAGCATAAAACTTGGCACACTTATAGTTTATGTACAGGAGAAGTGCAGAACGCTAATATTTTTCAATAATAATGCTTATAAAGTACATTAAATCAATAAATAAAACATTACCCACACTACCATGCATTTCACACACACATGTTTCTTTTGTTTTTCATTTTGTCTATAGACATAGAAATATTACACACACTACCATGCAAATTCACACACACATACTTACTACAGACTTAGAGTACTGACATTGACATATCAAAAATATATATATTTGCCTATACGTACTCTGTGGTCAAATGGTTTCTTTTGTTTTTCATTTTGTGCATAGACAGAGTACTCAAAAAAAAAGTTTAATTTGTCTCATTTAATTAAATATAAAAAAAGATTTTAATAATAATGCATAAAAAATAAATTAAATCAGTTAATAAAACATTATACTAACCAGCATGCATTTGACACACGCATACATACTCTGTGGTCAAATTGTTTCGTTTCTCTATTATAGACGTAGTTGAAAAGTTTGTTTGTTGTGGTTTTATTGAATGTTTAAAGTTAATTAAAGTTTTATTTGACGAATACTACGTGAAATACTGAGCGTTTATACAAATTTATGTGAGTTGTGTAGCAGTAAGATACATTTAAACGTATCGTCGTCTTTCAAGGACTATCATTATATGCATAAAGAAAGCTCTGTAGCAGCAATCTGCAATAACAACATTCAGGTACAAAAATTTTTGATATTGCTGGTTCAAAGCAATTATTGTAGTTTACGATTTCAGTAATTGCATATACTTTAGGATAAATAAGTGATTTTGTGTAAAAACTTTTTCTCTTCTTGATTTCAGTAATCTATGAAAGAACTTTAATTATACCTCGACATAGAACATTAACGAGTCGGAGTGAGAGACAAAGAAGAAGGAATATTTCTCTAAGAGGAAGGAATAATTCCTCATCAGTAGTATTAGATAGTAATATGATTTTGAGAGATGCATTTAAGTGTGCTCTAAATGTCATTCCAAATGTGTTTTTAAGTTATGACATTAACATTTTGAACCTGAAGTGACTTTAGGCAACCAAACTGCATTCACTTCATGTTGTCACAAGGGTAAAGCAATATTACCACCCTTAAGTCAAAATGAATATTTGATTTAAAATATTATATGATAGACTTACTTCAAATGAACCTTCAATAAAAAGTAAATCAAAAAATTATTTTGAAAATATTAGGAAATATAATTCATGTTTTGCTATGGTTAGCTCAGAAGCCAAAGTTGCTGAGGCAGTTACAAGTGGAGTGTATCATTTCAAAATACATGATATTTTTTATCACAGATTTAATTCAAGAGTACCCAGAAATAAATTAACCATGCTTCAGTATACAGCCTATCGACTAGCAATTAGAGATGATTTCAGCATGTTACACCATTCACAAAAACTATTTCTGCAGTGGATTGTTGATATGTATGTGAGAATAGAGGGTTCACGATTACATTTCATTCGACAAAATCAAACAAGTCTTAGGTCTGAAGTTTACAACAATTTAACAGACTACTTAGAATTGAACATGAATTGAACATTTCTTTTAATTTCATATAATTTGTTCAAAAAAGAAATTGGCAAATAACAGTCTCGGTAAAATCTGTGGTTATAGTAGTTAGTTTTCGACAGTAGAACCTTAATAATGTTTGAATATTATATTTTAATAATGTATATTAATTATTTTAATAATGTATATTAAGTCACTTACAATTTAAATTTATTATATGGTCAAATTTCGACCACTGGGCGACCACTAGTTATTATTAAATTGTCCTATGTTCATTTATTGTTACTTTAAATTGACCTCAATCAGTCGAGTTGTTTATAATTTACACTGCAAATAGACATAATATACAGACAAATACTTGAACGATTATATTAAGGTGACGTTAGTATGTATGTTGTATATATAATAATATTATATACAAAAAGATAAAATTAATTGGGTTATATAAAATATTAATAAGAAAATGAAATATTATTTTTCTATCATAAAATGTATTGATAATATGTTGCTGAATATGTATATTATCTGATAAATTATATAACATAAACTTGTAACTCAAAACTAATTTTCGGTTTGTTCAACTATTCAATCGTTTTTTTTTCGGGGTAAAATAACCTTTAGCTGTTTCTTAGGCACTAAACCAGTTAACATATATGCAAACTATATTATGGTTTTGCAGGACAGAAGAGCTTTATTTGCATGCATCTGAAACTACACTAAACTTGTCAGTTATTCATGTCAATTTGTCATTTATTTTTACGTTAATAATCTAACTGGTACCTCCAAATAGATACCTAATATATAGTAGGATAAAGAGTATAAGTTTAATAATATTATAGGAGTAATCAGATATGATATAGTAGTTAGTAGTTTAACATTATACTAGTATTAGTTTAAATTTAGATATCATACTGTAAAAGTAAACTTTCTAGTTAACCAAATCTTTTGAACACTCTTTTTATTTTAAATAGTTAAATTTGAATTTCCTTTCTCATATTTGTTATCGCATTAAATCAAGCAATGATCATTGTGGCTAGATAAGAAATATATATTAAGTATTTGAAGTTAATTCTAGGAGAATATGGTAAATAGGGGATAGTGTTCCTTTTGTCAATAGATAGAAAATTATATTCCGGCCATGTTACCTTTTTTGCATTCTTAGAACGGTTACAGTTTTGAGGACAAGCTAGTGGCTTATTCAAAAGTCACAATTTTGTAAAGATCAAAACATCATAGATAAATTACCTTTTTAGAAATTTAATGTTTTGATTTTTAGTAACATTTACTTTTATTTTTTTCAACAAGTCTAAAACCTTGAAGAGTATGTTCCTTAAGGTTTGATAGTTATTGTTATTTTCTACAATTACCTTAAAATAAATGAATGTAGACCGAGACCTCATTAATAATGAAGTTTCTTAATAAAATAACAAGAAATCATTTTATAATTTATCTTTTTGCGAAAAACATATTAGAAGAAAATACTAAAAACCAGTTTATTTTTTTTTTTTATATTTATTAAAGTTATACTAAGTTATACTAAACAATACCTACGGTTATGCCCTACTTCAATCCTGACCATTAGTCGAGCTGACTCGAGAACATGACGAGGCGGGTGTCACTTATTCGCCAAATAAAGGACGTGAATTACAAGCAAGATCGTTATCAAAAGCGTGACGCCTTTGTTCCTCGCACTTGTATTTAATTTTCCCTAAAATTGGACTTTATTGTTATAAATTTACGCTCTTTGGGAGAAAATTTTACATTAATTTACGTGTTTTGTGAATAGCACTTGTGCTTTTCATAATAATTAAGGAAAACGTTTAATGAGTCTTTAAAAGTTAAATACAAAATTTACAAGATTTTTGTTTATATGACAATAATATATAGGCCATTATTATGTATGTAAAATAATATTTTTTATGCCAATATAGTTTATGAATAATGACTTAGGGAATGAAAAAAAAAGTAGTAATGAGTGTCTTTGATTTCACAATGTCAAATATCATGAAAAAATAAGATAAAATAATTTCTTATTTCTCATGCTAAATCAACGTTATTAATCACTCAATTCCATTATCAGTTTACATCAATTATAATTTTAAAGATCATCAATATTCAGTTGATTGCAATGCTTTAATATTGGCAACATTCCTAATTTATATGTATCCCATTTTGGATGAAATTATCTGAAAACTTTATAATTTTTGCTGGCGTATTTAGCAGTAATTTCATATCATTTCAAGTTATACATTCAACAGAGTACCAATACTTTTAAACTTATTTTCGTTCACTCTGTTTTCACTTTTTTCTTCTTTAGTCAAATGCAAAACCTTACTTTCTATAAACTGTTAACAAATAAAGTAAGATTTTCAATGCAGACACAACTTAGATAATATGAATAACTAAATAAGTTTAACAATCTTCCTTCAAGTAATACTATAGTTGTTAGAAATCTTACTTATATTATTAATTTTTCTTAGAACCCCAAAGTTTTAGTATCAGTGATTGTATCCCGTTCTTCTTTACAAAAATATATAAAAACATTATATTACCTATATTATAATCACTGGTCATCAGAACTTATAAAAGTTTTAAATAAGTTTAATTTGGATCTTATTATCTATAATTCCAAATCTTTTAAAATTATTTATCATAATACGTTCAACCCAAATTATATTGCCTGACATATGAACTTCAACATTATAAGGCCCAAACAGATACAGAACAGTTAATAGCATAGTTAAACTATATTACTACTATTAGTTAGCCGAGAGAAATTCCATGTTTCTCATTACAGATGTCGTCAAACTTTAACGTGTAGTATAATTAGCGACCCTATGTTGATATGACTTTAGATTTGAAATTCATTCAAAAATAAACCTTATTTTTTAATATTCCAATAAATCATTTAATAAATACAACATAACTGTGAAATTCAAGATAAAAAAGTCTAGTATTTAAAAACAAAAATCTGAATTATAATATATTATAAATTTCACATTTATATTTATATCTAAAAACATAATGATTGATATACTGATAAAATTTTGATAAACATAGTATAATTTATTTCTTTTAAGTTTAAGATAAATTTTTAATACAATAAAAATGCTTTGAAATTGATTCGTGTGTACAAGTGTAACAACAAATAATAACTACTATTTTCATTGCATTTAGAAACTTAGTTGTATGATCAAACTAAATGAGTGATAAATTAAATTTAGGAATTCTTAAACGAAATATAGATAAAAATATGCAAACTTTAAATATCATCAGAACCTAAGTCAGATTCTATCAGTAGTATAAAAGTCAAGATAGTGCTACATATCCTTATGTCACAAGTAAGCAGAAACTGTAAATCCTATCCCATATATCTCGTGTTCAAATTTTGTTTAATAAACAATGTGTTTCAAGAAGGAGGTACTGATATTTAATACAAATAGCATATTACCTCTCGTCCTACACCGTTTATGTAAAATTTATATAAATGATTATTTTTGTTGTAGTTTTGTTTATTAATTGAATTGAAGCAACGTTGGAATATTACTCCTTAAATCATTAATAATGATAAAATTTAGCAAAGACCTACCATTTAAGTGGTCTCGACAGAAGATTAATATTCCATTCTGTCCCAGATTATTCTATTAAGGAGATTCTAATACCGCAAGGAATATGATGTTACCGAAAATACTGAATTACGAGTATAAGATAAAAAAAGAAAGGTTATTTTCCAAAACTTAGTTTTTATTTATATTGTTTAAACAATCGTTGTAGTATTTTCATCTCATTAACGTTTAAGGGCTCAGTCCTTCTGATATGTATGCATTTATTACATAATAACTCCAAAAAAAAATCTGTTTTTCCTCAGAAAGCCACTATTGGCAGTAGTATTCATTAGCTTCTTTTTAAAGTTTAACGGCTCAAAGCGAATTCAATTTTGTGTTCTTAATTTTTTTATTATATCTACATTGTAAATTTCTTTTAAGGATAACATATAGTTATATTTTATTGTTAATTTTATTAATAGTTTTCAATATCGATCGTTATGAAGAGTCACCGTCATTGAGAATAAAACGTTTAAAAAAAGATAAAAAATTTGATTGAAAAACTATTTTATAGGACGGATAAATACATAATATACGGACGGATAATACCTACAATCGATACTTTAAAGATGATAAATAATTAGATAATTAAAAGTACTAGCGTAGTTACAATAGAAATATCCTACAAGAAAATAAATAACGTTTTGACACAACACAACAATTATTTAAGAAAAACAAATATTATTAAGTTGAGCAATAAGAATGATGTTGTAAACTATATTAAACTGGTACAATAGAATATTTAGTGTATGAGAAGTAAGGAGTTAGAATTGAAATTAAATTTAAGTATATTAAATACTTAAATATTCATATTTTATAATAACCACTTGGTTCTTTCTTGGATCCTTTAAATTATACATGTGTTTTATTGCAGGGTTGATTGAATATTATGTATTACCTATAATTCGTATTTACGGCATATCCTGGTCAGTTTAAAAGTTCAATTTTATGACATATTGTAGACATATAGTAAGAAAATTGAATTTTCACTATTAAATTAGCAGGTAATCTTTAGTTTTCATAACTTTCTTTAATGCTTTACGTTGTATAGTTTCAGTATTTGTCCTGTTTACATAATTGGAGTCGATATAGGCTATGGTATTTCTTGGGAGGCCTTTTTCTTCCATAAGATATTACAATTTGTTATTATTGGAATAGGTTATGGCGTGATTAATGCTATTTCGTAGTTTAACCTGTGTATTGTTCATTGCAGGAGGATTTTTTTATAATAATACTTTACCACATTTATTTATCACGTGTAACTTCGAGTCGTCGACCTACATGTCCTACTTCCTAATCTGTTGCTGTAACTGTAGCTGCGTGTGAGGTCTGCCTTTAAATACCTGATCCTTGTTAAAATATTAAGAAGTAATTGTTATTTTTTTATTTAGCTTCACGTCATATCCCTTGCAGAGTAGCCAGAGACGACGGAGCGCTAAGCGCTACGATCCCTACGTACCTCTTTCGCCTCGGCCACAGACATCAACCTCTTCATACATGCCCTCCAGGGGGTCCACATGCTTTTTACGTGACCTTCCTCCAGTATCATAGATACTGTGTTTTCGAAGGTCACTCGAGGCCTCCCCCTGTCTCTCCTACCGCTCACTTTTCTTATATAAATCTTTTTTACCATTCTTTCATCACTCATTCGTTGGACGTGCCCAAACCACCTGAGCACGTTCTTCTTCATTCTCACCGTGACATCTTCGCCAGTACCTGCCATTCTGTGGATCTTTTCATTGCGGAGTCGATCAGGTAGACTGACTCCGCATATTCTGCGAAGAGATCGCATTTCCACAGTATTCATCTTTCTTACATTCTTCTTCTGTGTTACCCACGTTGTGCTACCGTATAACAGCGTCGGTAGCAAAACTGCATTGTGTACAGCCAAACGTGCAGCTATATTGACGTTTTGCCGTCTCAACAATGCAGCCAAAGCCAAATTCCCAAATATACCACTTCATTCACTTGTTCTAATATCTTACCATTCACGTTGATCTTACATTCTGTTCTTTCTTCATTTCTTTCAAATATCAGAACCTTCGTCTTATCTAAATTCAGGTTTAGATCATTAATTTCATACCCATCTTTCAGAGTGGTGACCAATGCCTGCAAATTGCATTGTGATGATGCAATGAGCACTTGTCGAATGAAAGGGGTGCTTTCGAAGAGCGGTGAAATTTTAACCGAGCAATCACACGTTTAGCAGCGGTGGGCGGAATTCTACAAGGAGATGTATGAAGGCGAGGACGCCTCGGTCTTGACTACCAGCGAAATGCTGAGTCCAGATGTAGACGATGGGGAAATCAGTTTGGAAGAAGTAGAGAGCGTGATTCAAAGTCTGAAATGTGGTAAAGCTACGTGAGCAGATGAAATTACTGCCGAGAGGATCAAAAATGGTGGATCACGCGTCTTGGACTTTTTCTGGTTTTTGTGCAATTTATGTTGGAAATCGGGGGAGGTCCCAGACGATTGGCGAGTTGCAGTAATCGTACCTTTGTATAAAGGCAAAGGTTCACAGATAGACTGTGCAAGCTATAGGGCTATCAGTTTGATCAGCTTGGGCGGTAAATTTTATGCCAAAATATTAGCGAGAAGAATGCAAGAGAGATTTGAAAGGCTGTTGTGGGAGGCCGAAGGAGGTTTTAGACCTGGAAGATCGTGTATAGATCAAATCTTTTCCCTCCGCATGGTCACGGAAAAGTTTTTGGCCCTAAACCAAAAGGTTTTCTGTATTTTTGTGGATTTGGAAAAAGCGTTTGACAGGATTGTGAGAAAGAACTTATGGGAGATACTGCCCCAATACAATGTGAGCGGAGCCTTGCTACAGGCTATAAAATCTCTTTACAGAGATCACTCAACCTATGTGTGAGTAGGAGCTGGCATGTCGCCCTTGTTTGATATCCAATCGGGTGTTAAGCAAGGTTGCGCTATGTCAGCTTGGTTGTTCAATTTGTATTTGGATAGTTATCTCCAAGGCGTGAAAGACGGTGACATGGGAGTGAAAGTAGGTGACCTTAAGATCAATTGCTTGCTATTAAGAAGTTATCTGGTGATATACTACTTTATATAAAATTGTTTTACATTATATGATATATATATGGATTCTTGCTATGGCAACCCTAAGACCAGCTGTTTTAAAAGTGTCCCTATGTTTATTTAAAATTATTTAATTATTTAGTGTTTTCATTATCCCATATTGCTGTTACTGGCACTGGTATATAATAAATGTTATGTTACAAATAAATCTAGAGTTCAAAAGTGTTAAATTTCATACCATTTTTGAGTGTTAAATTGTGCACTGCAGGGTGGAATATGTGACCATGCTTACTAAGATCTCCACATTGCAACAACAGCTACAAGAGGCTCAAAAACGGATCTTCCAACTAGAAACTTCAGCAGAGAACACAACAGCCCTGCACACAAATAGTCTGTTCGAGGAGTTAATGTCTTCAGACACACGGTTTGTTACTGCTACAAAGGAAAAATCCACTGACCTCATACTACCTCAGGTTGAATGTGCTCCTCCAGCAAATACATTGTATCCTTGTAACAATAAAAAACTAAAGATATATGTGAGATTCAACCGCTATATCAGAAAAACACAGAAATTATTATAAATACATAATTATTCATTTAAAACACTGAAACCAAAAAAGAATCGCTAAGATTTATTAAAAGTAATTAAACAGTACAGCGACCAACTTGAATCATGTGAAGCTACCTATAAATGTAACACATACATTCTAGAGATTCAAATAGCCAGATTATAGACTCAGTTACGCTCACTGGCAGCTAAATTTGACTTCTGTCAAAATAATATGTTGCCGGATTGTGCTCAGGCAGTGGATGACAATCGAAATAACTCTGTGACATCAGATACTGATGTGGCTCCTGCTTTTTCACAGATATTCCTGTTTCTACAACTAAACTTTTGAACTCCTCACCAGCCACTGCTCTCTTGTTATTGAAGAAAAATGTGCCTGAGTGTAATATTTTTTTTAGTTTCAGCCACGTTAGCTGCTCTGATATTATCAAAGCTTTTAAATTAAATAACAATAAGAAAACTTATGATTTATGGGGAATATCTGTGACTATTCTTAGATCTCTAATTGACATAGTTGCTCCTGAATTAACTCTGGTTTTTAATAAATGCATTGACTGTAGCGAGTGTGCTGACTTAATGAAGTACAGTAAAGTAATTCCGTTGCTTAAATCGGGTAGTACTGATGACCCCATAAATTTTAGGCCTATGTCAATACTACCAACAATTTGCAAAATTTTTGAAAAATTATTTCTTATGCAATTGATTTCACATTTTCAGAATAATGCGCTTCTGCACAATAAACAGTTTGGCTTTACACGAGGTCACTCAACAACAGATGCTGGTGTTGAGTTAATACATAATATTTTTGAGACCTGGGAGGAGTCACGTGATACACTTGGCATTTTCTGTGATTTATCTAAGGCCTTTGATTGTGTAGAACATGAAACATTGGTCAGGAAATTACGCAACTATGGAGTTAGCGGTTCGGCGCTTCAAATAATGAGATCATAATTATGTGACAGAATTCAAAAGGTGAATGGAAAACGGTCCACTGGATATGTTTTAAAAATGGAAGTACCACAGGGCTCCATTTTAGAACCATTTCTTTTCCTCATTTACATTCATGATCTTCCTTACCTGGTTAAGGAGGATCACGAGATAGTATTGTTTGCTGATGATACATCACTGATTTTTAAACTTGATCGTTACCAATCAAGTTTTGATACTGTAAACAATTGTCTCACTAAATTTTTACACTGGTTTGAAAATAATAATCTACTGCTTAACAGAAAAAAAACGAAATGTATAAAATTTAATTTACCTAACGTCAAAAATATGGAAACCACTATAAAACTTAATAATGAGGAAATAGATTTAGTGGATACTACTGTTTTTCAAGGGATAACGTTAAATGCTAAACTCCAATGGAGCCCTGCAGCATACGTGGTCAATAAAATTTGTCAATTTTCAGATATAGAAACAGCTACATTAGCATATTGTTAAGGGGTAAAGCTGCTGAAGTATTTATTTTCAAGTTACAGAAGAGGGGTGTTCCTGCCATATATAATATGAGCCCAAGAGAGTCAGTAAAAATAAATTTAAAGAGGCTAAAATTATGACAATGTACAGCCAGAATATATTTGATAATCTTATGTATGTTCACAAAAATACCAATAAGTTCAACAAAAAATCAGATATCCATGCTAGAAACTACTTGATTCAAAGATAAACCTGTATTGCCTTCGACTAGATTAAGTAAAATTTGAAATTCATTTCTTGGTAATTGTATACTGTTTTATAACAAGCTGTCTAAAATGTATTGGACATGTCGATCAAAAAGTTCAAAGTTTTTATAAAATGTAAACTCTTACAAAAATCATATTACAATATAAAAAATTATGTAAATGATACGAAGGCTTGGGATTGAATTGTTTACTATTTCATGGTTTGTAGTTGGCCTAATAATCATTGTGAAATGGTGATAATGAAAAAATAAGACAACCTGGCTGAGTTTGTTGTGGGTTTCTTCTCAGACCAGGGCTCGTTAAGAACCCTCTTAAAGCTGACGTTATATTATTACCATTCGAAATTTTGTTGTTTTGTTTTTTGTTTTTTGACATGCCAAAACTTGGTCTGTTTGAAATAAAAATATTTTTATCTTTTATCTTTTTATTTTTATAAAGTAATATTTGTCTGCAGTCTTCTTGTACTGACAAACAAGGGGGCTATGTCTTCACTTGTCAATTGTCAGTGGCCCCTATTATTTTAATTTAAGGGACTATTATTAACGATCTTATTCAAAATAAATATTTGGGCTGTTTACTTCTAGTGACCCACTGCTGAGTCTAGCTGGCATTATATCTATTGTGTTCATTTTAATTTATATTGTAATAAATTGAGTCGTAAAAATAAAATTAGATATTTAATTCAATTATACAGTTATACATTACGATCTGTTATCAATTAGTAATGCTGTAATACCGGATCCATTTCAAAATGAAATCACGCTAGTCTCTATTTAAATTAAAATAATTGATATTAATAATAAAAAAATCCATAAATGTTTTATGTAAATCAATAAAGTTTTTCACTGAAAGAAAATATAAAATCCCTTTTTTGGTACTTATAAGAAAGAAAGTCAAGACTTGTTCAAATGTTTTTCGCCTGCAGCAACAAATTATTAATGTCGACTGCTGTAAAATTGTTATATAGCTAACAAGTGCAACAATTTAATGGTAATATATTTTGTTCGACTATAACAAGGTCTTTATTATTAAAATATATTTCTCTGTTTCTTTTCTAACTACCACTTACTTTTTAAGTGATAGCATTTTTATCTTCAAAGTTAAAGACAAAAGTGTTTTTAGTACTCGTAAAATACAAAACGTGATCTATATATTTTTTTACCATCATTATCATTACCCTTATATATTTCACTATAAAAGAAATAAAATAAACAAACAAAGATCTACAAATTCTAGTATTCCACTTCTGATACTTTCTTAACACTTATGACTGTATTGTACATTGTTAGCTATCACTAAAATGGTCTACATAGGACATCCTTTTACAATTCTCTCAAACACCGTTCAGACAAGGAGTTTTAATATCGTAGAGTTTAATTTTTTTGGTGGCTATTGCTCTGGAATATTTAAAACACCGAAATAGTTATTCATATAATTTGATATATAAAAACGATAACTATTCGAATAAGTTTTTAAGTCTTTTTAGATACTTTACCAAAGTTTATTAAAGAGCTTAACTATTTTGAGGTTACATAAGGTTCATTAAAATATTTGTATTAGCTATTTTTCACAGCATTCAAAATATTGACAAGCGAAAGCAAACTTATTGTGGTTAAACATACACATAAGCATACATAGATACACAAATTTTTTATATTTACATATACATTGTGTATATTTTATTATTATTAAGTACATATTTATTTTATATAAATAAATATGTATTAGGTTTACGTATTAGAGTGTAGTTATGTATATGTCTATGTCTATTGTTATATTGTATTGCATCTACCAATATCATCCGATTTTTGTTTCCAATTCTTCTAACCCTAAGGTTGTCTGGAAGCAATCCCCGTTTGGCGATAAGACCGCCTTTTGTATGTTCCCAATGTTTATTTTCTTTTTGTTTCTTTTGTCATTATTTTTTTCGTGTGGTGTATAATAAAGTATATAAATAAAAAATAAATAAATACATCCTTGGACAGGTATTGGAACCTAAAGTGGAATGGAACTGTGGCATAACATGCTAAAAACTCTTGGACAAATGAATTAAATATAAAACTTTTAATTAAAAACAATGTAGTTGCGAAGAAATGATGAAATTGTAAATTTTAGATAATAAAATAGGGTGTGCGTCTGCATTGTGTTGGTAACATCTGGTTACAACAAACTACAATAGTACTTATACTTATTATTGGGTCAGGTTAAATGTCCTTGACGTAATACAGGCCAATAAATTCTTATTTTTAAACACATGAACCAGATAATGTACATAATTGTCCTCATATCTATTCAGTATGATATTTTTGTTTCGATAATACTCTAAACTAGAATGAAGAGAAATACTTAATATCTTTACAATAGAATTTGTAATATAAATATAGATCAAGAAATATTATTTATTTGGCAAAAAGTTTTTTCACTTAAAGATAAGATACGTGGAATTGCACTCTTGTCCAATATTTTTCGGTAGGAATTTCGACAATATTTTATACTGTGGGATGCATACTTTAGTATAAAAAGATTAGATAAAGTTTATGTGTTCATTTTCCGTACGTTGTTATACTTATAAATAAAAAAATAGACATAAAAATATATTTCGGTTTAATCTATTTTTAGCCTTAATATATCAGACGGGACAGTTTTCATGTTTTTTTAAGTAGAACTCATAAGACTACTCATAAGATTGCGATATCCCTACACAATGTGAAAGGATTAAGGAGTTCATAACCATTTGGGTACTCTGTAATTCGGGTAAAAGCTGATACAGGAGCTATCCGAATTAGAGATGACAACAATACTTCATCTATGGCCAGTCTTAAGCCGGTTATTTTGTTCAGCGTGATAACGTCTCACGTGAAAACACACTGCTTTGTCTTCTTGTATAAAGAAATTTACCGTGGCGTTTTTTTTATATTATACCCCAAACTAGATGGTGGAAGAAGAATTTGACTTTATTATTTCAAATCCATGTTAATATGTTGTTAATCTGAGTTTTTAATCTTATTTGTCCGACAAGATCGACGTCCTTTTTACTTTTCTTTCTTTTCTATTTAAAATAATTATTTCCTGAAACAAATTGCATTAATTTCTTTGAGCTTCGGCTACCAATACCGAGATCCCAGTTTACTATTTTGTACTTTCTTATTACTATGTTGAAGGTTCTTTCGAGGTTCAGTAAAACAATCTTATATTTCGCTGTTGCTTGCTTGTTGTTGGTTCATAAACATGTAGTGCAGATATTTGAATTTATTTTCTTGTATTAAAATTTCGCCACGTTCAGGTAATCCTACAAATCGTTGTTTTTTTTTAATTTCATTGAAAAAAAAATGTTCCAGGTTGTTTTGTGACTTTCCATATAACACTATGTGGGTATTAGCTTCTTCTATGAAGTCTTCATTTTCATCTCTGACAGCTATGTTATTCATAACTTTTGTAAGAACAAGATTAAATTAAATCATTCTCTAAATTTTTCTAATAATAGCGACAATGTACGTTTGCGTACAGAGGTATATTTTACTCCTTTATTTCGGTTTTTAGTATCTTTATTTCTCCAAACTAAATGCTTACAATCTAGATCTGTCAAGGTTACCAGTAACCTTTAGGGACAGAGAAAAGTAAGTAGACTTAAGATATGCAACTGTTATTGCGATTTTCGTGTTACATAACCAAACGTGTTCCAGATATTAAGTTTCATTCAGTTATTATTATTTCTTATGGCTTTATTCTCTAAGCCGTTTGAGACTTAGATTTCTTTGTCTCAGAATGTGCAAGTGTTCCCTTATATATATATCTAAAATCATTATAATTATTATTGTAATTTCTTATTTTTTTTTATAAATTTTTGTAAAATCACTTTTATTTACAAACGTAACGGCGCACTTTTATAAATTTGGTGAGCTTTAATAAATTTTAATTATTTTATAAAATTTTCGAGATCAAAAGCAGATAAATTCCTGAAGACCCTTAAGGCTTTTCAATGACTTCATAGCAAAGATACAGTGATGATAATGTCATTTTTAAATTTAGCGTATTTTTTTTACCATTAACTTTGTAAGAATAAAAATTATTGTTATCAGCTGGATCGAAGTCATCTTCAATAAAATGTTTATTATTATTATATGTTATTATGTTAATAATCCTCGCGATCATCTTATCCTATTGTTCGACTTACATGTGTAAGCAGAACAATGATAAAAATCGTCTTTACTTATAATATATATATTTTTTTACTATTTATTAACTTTTGAATAATTTCAAATAAAACAATATTTATGACTTTCTATTTTAAGACACAAAATAAAATAAAAATAATAAATAGCTCTACCAGTTCTGGCGATGAATATTCCCAGGAATAGTATACCAATAACATTTTCATAATTAAATAAATATTTTTTTGAATATCATACTCAAAACATTGAATTTACAAGACAAATAGATAAAAGTAATAATAAATTCCATTGTATAGAAGATAGGTAATCACAGTAATTCTAAAGTAAATCTTTAAGTTGAATGATTCTTTGATTGTTCTTTAAATGTAAATAAAACAAGATAAATATCCTTACGATGTCATCACAATAGTTAATAATAAGTCCTAAATAATTATAATACAGATATAAAATAAAACTTATGTAACTATAAACGTCATCTCTATACTATAAAATACAATTAACTTGGTCTTAATATGTATAAATTTGTGCGCCGTGTGGTACTCACGAGTTAAATTTTGTTGTTTTCTTCACACATCGAAAATGCAAAATCAAAATATGTTTGATCATCTCGAAGAAACATGTTTTGATAAAAAAAGTAGTCCGAGTCTTGAAAAATTATTAGAACAAATATCAGCAAAAGAAGGTTATAAGTCTTATAGAATTTTCAAACGGACGATATCAACAAATGGTGGTAATTATCTTGGCGATTTATATGAAGTTGACATCAAAGGTGAAACAAATAAAGGTATTAAGGAAACCAATTTATTTATTAAGCATGCCATAAAATTAGAATCAGCCGATGAAATTCTTAACATTAATTTGATCTACAACAACGAAATACTCGTATATACAGAACTGAGTAAGTTATTTAATAATTTACAAGATGAAGTTGGTATACCTTGTAGTGAAAGACTAAAAATGGTCAGAAGCTTTGACGAGAGCAATGAAAATGTTATAATTCTAGAAAATTTATCTCGAAAAGCATATGGAACGCGTTATAGAATGGATAGTATGACTTTGAATTTTTCTGAACTATCAATAAAGCAGATAGCAAAGTTTCATGGCTTATCATTTGTACTAAAAGTAAAAAAAAGTGAATATTATAATAAAAATATAAGAACTATTCGCACTCCAATGCTAATTACTGATTCTGTAAACAATTACATTAAACGGACGAGTGAAAATATATTGCAAAATTTTGATAATAATTTTCAAAGAAAGATAAGAAATTTTATTCCGAAATTAATCGACAAATTACCGAAATATCTTGGGGGAGAAACGGGTCATGTTAAATGCTTGTGTCATGGTGACTTTAGAATCAACAATATTTTAATTAAAGAATGCGTGAGTATTATATTTTTTTCTTAGGTATATCAGAACAATTCACTCAATATAAAATCGAAACGATAAAATTTTAATGAAAAAATTAAACTTTTGGTAGTTTTGATTCATCGTTTAATTTATAATAAGTCCTTCGATATTGAGTTAATAAAATAACAACTCAAAATATATTTTAATATGATTAAATTAAAAAAACAAATGTGTAAATTTTTTCAGGATTCTGAACTAGCTGAGGCTATTCTCATCGATTTCCAAATGCTTTTCTTCGGATCGCCTGTACTCGATCTTTTATATTTTGTATATTCAGGCACTGATAGAGAGTTTAGAAAGGATCACATGGAAAACTTAAAAGATCTTTACCACGACACTTTGAGAGACTACCTAAAATATTTCGACATTGACGTCGATGAGGTTTACTCAAAAAAGGTTTTTCAACAAGATTTTGAAGATCATCTTGACTTCGGGCTAATGGTAGCTTTTTACTTATTACCCTTTTGTTTCACGTTGGAGGATGCAATTCCTGATATCACCAAGGAGAAAGTAGAAGATATTAACCTCAAATTTGATGAAAGATTTTTACGTAGATTTAAAGGAATAATGGATGATTATTTGGAATGGGGAATTATTTAGATTGTGCTAATACATAATGCTTTCTATATTTTTCAAAACTTAATACTATATTCCTTTAAAGTTTAAAATAAATGCGTTTCATAAATTGCTCCATTTGACGAATAAATGTGATGAATTTTATCAACACACACTTATAATGCACACTGTACTGAGCTACGACCGGTAATTTTGGGTAGACCTCGAAGAATTCGGTCTGTCCATTCATTTGTACCAGACTTTCGAATTTTGGAAAAATTTCTTCACAGGAGGTCTTCTTATGACCCCCTGAGTCCGAAATGACCATTGGTCAAAAAGTTTATATATATATATATATATATATATATATATATATATATATATGCGTGCGTTCGTCCAGAATCGACTTTTGTCAGCACGATAGCGGCCGCAGTTTTGCTGGGATCGCTTTCAAACTTTGCACAAAAATCAACCATCCAAAAATGAAGGTCAAGTTCGTTAACCAGAGAAATCCGGCCACAGAGGGCGCTAGGGCCACACTTTTTCTGATTTCAGTTTTTCGACCATAACTTTTTCCCTATACAAAGTAGATTAATCGCGTTTATATTTTATGATGTCTTTGATGAATACCTATAACTAATGTACATGAACCGAAAACCTAACTTCAATAACTTAGGAGTGGGGGTAAAAAAACTGAAAATTTTTGGAAAAAAAATCATAACTTTTTTCTGGTAAACATTCTTGCATCACAAGTATTTTTAATAGAAAGGTTTGTTTTTTACTCTAAATTTAAGTATCAAAACTTTTTCCGTAAACGGTACCGTTTCCGAGAAAAAAAATGAAAACCACTTTTAGCTTGAAAATTTAAGGTAGGTAAAACCACGGCAACTTTTTTCTAGTAAACATTCCCTCCTCGCAAATATTTTTAATAGAAAGGTTATTTTTTACTCTAAATTTCAGTACCAAAAGTATTTCCAAAAAAGATACCTTTGCCGAGAAAAAAAATAAAAACCGCTTTTTGCTTGAAAATTTTTGATGTAAACAACGGTATCATGTGTTATTCTTAGGTAGTCAGTTATATTTTAAACGAGTTACACACGAGGTCTACCCACGCGTGTCCCCCTGCGGACACGGATTTTTTAACTTTTTTTTTCCTCTATATGGAGCGCATTGGCATTAAGAAATTAAGTAAAAAAAATGTGCCATGATATGTTAAAATGTGAAATTTTCTTGTATGAAATAAGATTAACGTGACGGTTTTACCGAAATGTTATTATTAATGTAAAAGTACGTATATAATGTTTTAAATAGTGTAAGTACCACAAATTTTTAATAAGATACAACCATTTCAATACATTTAATTTTATTTGTATAATATTCAATTTGTGAATAAAATATATAGTCATATATTCATCTTTAATTTTTATGCGGATATCCTGAAATTGGATAATCATATATAAATAAAGAGACTTACTCAATTAACATTACAAATACGAAAGATTTTAGTGGAAGCAGATAACAAGGAAAATAAAAGTGCTTTCCATTTGTTGATATTTGATCTGTGTACTTTTGATGTATATTTTTGAATATTCTAATGCTAAAACATAGCTAGAGGACCTTATGGTTATCACTACTATACTACTGATCAAATTACAAACTACAAGTGAAGCTATCACAAAATACTGGATGCTTTTGTTTATTCTTCCTGTATATTTTCAGTTTTTTATATATATAAAAAAAATGGTTTTATAAATCAATTAGGTTTTCATGAGGATTATTGCTTTATTAAATAACAACACAATAGTATATTACATTCTTTTAATATTCAAGTACTAGTGTATTTATTAACAATCGTTAAATGCCATATGGTGATGCTTGCAATTTAGTATACAATCTTAAAAACAAATCATTACTAAATGCGATCTTAATTCTCAATACTTATTTTCACTGAAGTTGCCAAGTTTATTTTCTAATTTAAAAAAAAATGTTCTTAAATGTTCATTAATGATTATTGAGTATTTAGATTCAGAAAAAAGGTACAGATTCGACTTACAAATAAATATTTTCTATTAATATCTGTTTTAAGTTTCCTAATACAAAATATTTAATAACCTTTTCTCATCATCATCACCGTCACCACCATAAATTTATTGTTAAAAGTAATGGACTTTAAAGAAATTAGGAGTCTGGTTCAGCAGCACTTAAAAAAATTAAAAAAAAATATATTTTTCAATTACTTACTAGAAACAATTTTTGTACATAAAAGTTTAAATGATTTTAACTATGTGTCTCAATTGAAACATAGATATATGTAGTTTAAAGTTTAAAGTTTTAAATAACATGTTATATAAATAAAATTACCGTATACTTACTTACTTACCGTATAATTTAAAAACCTGTGGCCCTACAGAAAAGTATATTACAAGTAGATAAAATAATTAATATTATTTAATAATTGTTCTGCTGTTTGACGTTATTGTCCTATTCAAACTTTAATTAATTACACGCAATTCCACATATAATTTTAATCTAAAAATTTATTTAACACAGCAGTCAAAATATATTACCACTATAGATAGATATACTAGATAGCGAGGAGAAATTTCATGTTTTCCGCTACAAATGTCGTTAAATCCTAACGTGTACGACAATTATCAACCCTATGTTGACCCGAATCTGAATTAAGACCTTCAGTAAAAAACAAACCAAAATGAACTTTATGTTTACTGAAAAAGACAACATTTTCTCTAATCAAAATTCATTTGCTAGTATAGAGGTCTTACGCTGAAAGGCATATATATTGTTCAAATTAATGTTTTAAGAAATGTGTAAATTCATATGTAATGTGGATATTTAAACAGAAATATCAAGAATTTACATTTTATTTTATATTTTTTTTTAATTTTAGATACAATTCAGTTACCAATTAAATCATAGGTCCAAAACAGTGTACAATCATGCTAAATATAATATAATAATATAAAATATGCTTATTCAACCGGAATTGTATCACAATCCTACAGAATGCTGGCATGAAGCAGTGGCCCAGGTCAAACTATCGTAAATATTCTGATTCTCATATGCCAGTAAAGATATCGCTTCCCATAAACTCTTGCAATTTTAGAGGAATTATAAGAAGATTGCTGGGATTTTAAGATATGGACATATTCTACGTTAATAAGGGGAATATCTGAAGTCGGCAACATTTCAGTTTTCATCCATGTATAAATATCAACATTGATGATTGTGTTAAAGTTAACGCATCTTTACACTGTCCAAAGCGGTAATGCAATTATGTATTCTTTCACTGCGAATATTCAAATGACTGCTAAAAACATATCCTCACATATCTCGGCTACAATTCTTTAGTTTGTTTTATAATTAAGTAATAAAAAAGAATAAAGCTTGACAGTTACAGATGACATCCTTGATACTTAATTTTTTTCGTTAAGTAATCTTCACTCGTAATATGAACTGGAACAGATATCTTAAACATATGACAATAAAGCAATTTATAAAATAAAAAGATAATGTATTACATCACATAAAAGATAACATATCTCAGTAAGCTTTATCAATGTTTAGTGAAGAATTACAAGTGTCTTTTCTGTTGTCCTGTTTCAGATGTAAATAACAAATTGATAAATTACTTAAAGATGACATCACATTATTAATTTAAGAATAAACAAATGTTATGATTATCTTCATAGTATTATTTTTACGGCACTTTTTGTTTAACTAATAGCGAAAAATGTATGTAAAAGGCCTTTGGCTGGCATACTGACTTCCTTCCTTTGATTATATAAATATAATTCTTTATGCCATTTTTGCACACTAAATCTCAAATAAAATGAATGTTCCTAAATATAACGTATAAATTATTTTTTAAATACTCGTAAATAAAGTTGAGTTAAGGCTTGCGCCTTATCTTCGCAAGTCGAAGCAAAATGTTAAAGTGTAGTATAACATTATATATATATTTATGTTCGTGAACTGTGCTGCACCAGTAAATTTATTTATATGAAGTTGATGTAGAAGGTATTAAAGAATCTATCAAACGAATAATGGTATCAAAGAAACTTATTTATTCGTAGCGTAAGCTATTAAAAAAAATTTCATAAACTTTAATTCAATCTATAGAAACCAGGTATACAATAACAAAGTACAATTTTTAACAATTTCCAAGATGAAGCCGATATGTTCCTTGTAATGAAAGATTTAAAATGTTCAAGAGTTTTGATGAGACTAATGAAAATGCTATATTGATAACGAAACAACATGGTTTATCGTTTGTATTACAAAATATAAAGTCATTATTATGATAAAAATATTAGGACAAAATATTAATATACAATTTAGGGAACCAAAGAGAGATTTAATTGAAAATTTAAGTGACGATATAGTAAAATACTTTGACAGTAATTTTGAGTATTAATTAATATAAAAGATTTGGAACTAAAATTTGATGATGATGAGTACTTAAAAAGGGAAATTATTAAGATCTTGAAAATATTTAAATTTAAATATCAACTTCAAATTTTAATGCGCCGTTCGTTGTAGTGTTCTAAAGAATATAAAATTATATGTTATTGAATAGTTTTTTCTTAGGTTAATTATCAGTATTAAGTAAAAATACTAATCGAAACAGTTTAATATGTCTTTCGTGTATTTATGCTAACAAAAATAGTTAATTTGTTGTATAAAATATAATTTCGTGAGAAGTAAATCCTAGCTTTAAAATTTCATTGATTTTAATTTCTTATAATATTTAAATAAATGAGGCACTTGTAAACAAAACTCTATTAACGTTGTGTATGTAAAAGAAAATTACTGTCCAATTTACGTACATTCAAACATCAACTTCGGACTGTAATTAACTTTACCATTTAACTGTACAATTTACTCAGTGTATTTGGTACAATTTTGCGGTTTGATTTTTAATTGAATTAGCAACAAATTAATTTTAGCTTCAATTTAATATTATTTAAAAAATGTGTTTTTTAATAATGATTTCTAATAGCTATTTATTATCAGGTCCTGTTTTGTGACGTTGCCAATAATCAATTTCGTAGTAAATGTAATTAGTAAAGTAGTATAAGACATATATAATTTATTATTAAATTGTGTTTGGCGTATAACATATGTGTAATAAATATTAAATTATTCTATGATCATTGTTTTATTAAATCTATTGTTGTTTTAAAATGACCTCAATCAACAAAGTTTTTTTTAAGTTACACGGTTAATAGATACAACATACAAACAAACATTCGAACGATTATATTAAGATAACGATAGTATCTTTATTGTATATATTTAAAATTTTATAATAAATTGGGTTATCAATAAGAAGTTGACATATTATTTTTTTATTATAAAATATATTGTCAACATGTTGTCAAATATGTAATTTATCTGATAAATTACAGAAAATAAACTTGTTAACGAAAATTATTTTTTACTTAATTTTAATATTACAGTTAGTATGCAACCGATATGGTTGAGCAAAGGCTAGTTTTCCGGATTTTATTGAAAAGTAAAAATCACCGCGATATCTTTTGCCGGGATAGTAATCGTGTTTATTCTTGATATCTTATATGATTGTTTATAAATATTGTATGGATATGAAACTATATTATACTTGTCAGTTATTTATTGCTATTTGACATTTTTATATTTAAAATATAAAACAACTATATAGCTGGTCTATTATTAAAATATAATAATAATTTTATGCGCTATCACTGGAAACAGTCAAATCTAGAAAATTCGTTTCGTGTTTGTTATACCATTAATTAAGGTTTATAAACTATGCTATATTAATAAACGATCCTTTTGACCAGTATTAGATTACGAGTGACACAAATTAAGGCAACAGCTACAGGAGGGGTGATGGAGTGAGGCAGACGTGGAGCACAGAGCTACCATAGGGCAAAATTATTTTCTTCTTTTGAGTGCATTTAAGTAGAGTAAAACGTGGGTTTTTAATTTTTTTAATTATTTAATTATTATAAACATTAGTTGATTGCAATGCTCTAATATTGACAACATTTTCAACTTAATAATCTGTTTGGTCCAGTTTTATATAAAATTTTTTGAAAATGTACATATTTCTTTTCTGGTTTATTCGTTTAAAATAACTTTAATTTAAAAAATTAAAAAAAATAATAAAAAATTATAAATTAATATTTACACTTATTTTTAAATTAATACAAGTAAAAGTAGAAGTTACAATACAAAACTTAAGTAAACCTTTTTTCGAGCACTGCTTACACAATTTTCTTTCCGGGTCAGCCTTCTTCCAAACTTCCGATTATTTAAATCTCTCCTGTACTTTTCGTATTTCTTTATTCAGTTAGGAATATTTAAATTATTATCAGGTGTATACTTTATTTTTTGTCCATTTGTATGAAAAAATAATATTCAAACCAAAAATAAGTATACATTTAATTTTTGGTAAATAAATTAAGTTTGATTTGTAGTATGGCGTTTAGGGTTTTAATAAAGTTAAAAATTGTTGATTCATTAGAATGCAACAATAACAAAGAAAGTAGTTCTTCGGCTAAAACTCTTCCGAAAAGCCCTCCTTTCCTTGGAAGTTCATAAGTCGATTGGGCCAGATGGTATTTCTCCAGTTATGCTACAAACATGTGCCCCTGAGTTGACACCAGTGCTAATGCCTCTATTTTGGTACTCCTACCTTAAAGGCGGAGTCCCAGTCTCATGGAAGCGTGCCCTGGTCCATCTGATCCCTAAAAAAGGTGATAGCTCGGACCCAGCTAACTACAGACCTATCGCCATTACCTCTCTTCTCTCCAAAATAATGGAGAGCATTATCAATAAACAGCTCCTGACCTACCTCGAGGACCACCAATTGGTCAATGACCGGCAATATGGCTTTCGCCATGGTCGATCGGCTGGTGATCTTCTGTTATATCTTACGCACCGTTGGGCAGCTGTTATTGAAAGCAAGGGAGAGGGTTTGGCAGTTAGTCTGGATATGGCGAAAGCCTTCGATCGTGTATGGCACTAGGGGCTTTTTTCGAAGCTACCTTCCTATGGGCTTCCCGAGAGTGAACGCTGGTGTACCCCAAGGCTGCGTGCTATCCCCAACTCTGTTCCTCCTGCACATCAATGATATGTTGTTATATATTTCCAACATACATTGTTATGCGGATGACAGCAATATACCGCGCATGTCTCTCTCAGGAAAATGTCAACGAGTGCCGAAAGAAACTTGTATCTTCTATAGAGACTACCTTGGGGATGGTCTCTGAGTGGGGTGATCTGAATCACGTTCAGTTCAATCCCCTACACAAGTTTGCGCGCTTACCACTAAGAAAACCCCATTTGTCGTATCACCGGTATTCTAGAGCACTCTTCTCATTGCCTCGCCAAGTATCAGAATACTGGGTCTCGACATTTCGAGCAATTGTCAGTTTGGTGGTCATCTGGAGAGCAAGGCCAAGTTGGCCTGGATGAAATTGGGAGTGATCATTAGAGCGAGGCAGTATTAGAAACCTGGCCAGAGACTTGCGCTCTATAAGACTCAGGTCCGGCCACACATGGAGTACTGTTCTCATCTCTGGTCCGGGTGACCCCAATATCAGCTTCTACCATTGAAGCCGCCAACATTGTAAGCTTGACCGCGTACAACAGAGAGCCGTTCGGATTGTCGGGGACCCAGTGCTCTGCGAACGGCTGGACCCTTTGGCATTGCGTAGAGACGTTGCTTCTTTGTGCGTCTTCTATTGCATTTACCACAGGGAGTGTACCGATGAGCTATTTGATCTGATGCCTACCGCCGAATTTCATATCCGCACAGCGCGCCATCGACTCCTTTACCATCCCTACCATCTGGATGCGTGGCAATCCTCCACTGTGAGGTTCTCAAGGATCTTTTTTCCACGTTCCACTCGCTTGTAAAAAGAACTTCCTTCGGCGGTATTCAAAAAAGGCATTTACACCTAACTTCAAGGCCAGCAATACACTCTGTAAATCCTCGGATGTTGCAAGAGTTCATGGGTGGCGGTGATCACATCCATCTGTTACCCGCCAGCTCGTTTGCCATACTCTTACATAAAAAAAAATACTGAATGTATGTGGATCATTTAATTTTATTTATTTACCTTACTACTAAATTCTGAATAAAGCAGCTTTAGTGGCTTAATTGATAAAGCTCTTGGTAGACGGTTGCTTTCTATTACCTGTCAACAAATAAAATAATAACTTCAATGCGAATAAAGTTGCATAAAATGAGTAACTAAATAACAATATTCTTTCAAGCGATACTTATGTTTTCTATGCGTGAAATCTTGCCATAATTATTGATTTATCTTATTTATTATCTTAAAGTTTTCAGTATCAGTGATCATATCCCGTTTTTTTTTTAAATATTTGTGTATAGTTTAAAGCTGATAAGGCTTTACAGTCACTAGCCATGGCACCATGATCAAGACCGACGATGTTCGATTACCAGAAAACAATAAAATATTATGATATTTTTGATTTTTCTCCTCTTATCTATGACTTCATATGTTTTAAAATTATTCATTATAATATGTTCAACCTAAACTACATTTGCTAACATATGAACTTCAACCTAACCAATATCTTCTAAGCCCCAAACAGATAGTTAACAACATAGTTGAAATTTATTACTACTATTAGTTAGCCGAGAGAAATTCCATGTTTCTCATTACAGATGTCGTTAAACCTTAACGTGTTGTATAATTAGCGACCCTACGTGGACCTGAATTTAGATTTGAAGTTCATTCAAAAATAAACCTTATTTGTGAATGTTTGACTAAATTGCTTGCATAGAAGTATCATAAGGAAGTAATTGATTTTGAATTCGTACAAATTCTCATTTTTTTTAATGTTTTTAAAGTCACATGATTATTTATTTATTTATTTATTCATGTACCAGATTTAGTAAAAAACAAAATATTCAGAGACATGAAGAACATTGGATGAGCTTATCTCTAAAGAGAGATCTCTACCAGCTACCCATGAGAGTGACAAAATTCAATTAAAAGGGCAGAAATAGGTACACACTACATATAGTAAATATTCTTAATAGTAAAAAACTAACTAAACATTACTTATATAATAAACTAAATTATACCGATACATATATAAATTCAAATACTTATCAATATAATAAATCGAAAATATATACAAATACATATATGAATATATAAATATATAATAATACAAATACAGATATAATACATATAATTATAACTGGGAGAGATAGTAGAGCTTTAATCTACGTTTAAACAATACAACATTTGGGCTACTTATAATATGGCTGGGAAGGGTATTCCATAACCGCGCTGCATGAATGGAGAAGGATTTGGAGAAAGATGTTGAATTGTAAGGAGGGACATTAAAAGATTTAACAGGAACACAAGAGCGTTTGGGACGGCTACTCGGAGGGGACAGGTGGAACAGTTCATATAAATAAGTGGGAGATGAATTTCTATAAACATTATACAGCGTGGTTAAAATATGCATATTCCGGCGAAGGCGAATAGGGAGCCACTTAAGTTGACGTCGAAAATTTGAAACATGGTCAAACTTGCGTATTCCGAAGATAAAACGAATGCACAAGTTTTGAAGGCGATCTAATTTATTAAGTAGCTCCTCGTTAGCGTCTAATTGGCAAACGTCAGCATAGTCGAGAAGGGGTAGCAGAAGGGAGTGAGATAGCAAGATTTTAGTTTTTAAAGGTAGGAAATTTTGCAGACGCTTGAGGGAGTGAAATGACGAATGCATTCTTCGACTAGTTTCATTTACTTGTGCTGTCCAATTTAGGTGTTTATCTATCACCAATCCCAGATTTTTTACTACTTCAGAATAAGGAATCACGGTATCACAGTACAATATATTAGGAATCTGATTAAGTTGAACCTTATTATGAAGATATTTGCTACCTATAAGAATGGCCTGAGATTTTTTGGGATTGACAGTGAGACCAAAAGACTCAGCCCATTCCTTTATAAAAATGAGATCATTATTTATCGCTGTAATGGTAGCATCAAGAGCATTGAGTGAGCAATGTCTGTAGATTTGTAAGTCGTCTGCATAGAGATGGTAGTGAGAAGATATTATTTTAGTGATTTCGTGATTTTAGTGATTAAATAAGTTTTATTTTAAAATCAAAAAAAAAAAAATGAGATCAGGAGTAATCCATATAATTAAGAATTACAAAACGTAACAAATATTTTTATATTACTCGTATATTAATCTTACGCTCACTCCTTCTGTTTTAATTCTAGTAATTGTGTTTTATGTTTTGTGCCAAAATAAACAATACCCGTGAAAATAACTGTGTTTCGCTGGACTATTAATTACCACCTACCTGACAACCTAAGGTACGGCACAACAACAATCAACAACCACATTGGTGACCCACATACTTCTATACTTAGTATATATAGCCCAGTCTATATTAGTATGATGGGTTCAATGGGCCTTTAATGAATCGTTTGCTCGTTAAAGATCTTTTTAACTTCATTTATTTGAACGATTAATAACATAACGAGTGAGAAAATAAATCAAACACAATGTTTAAATCATTTCATGTCATCATCATGGATTGTTGAATGCCGCGACTTATAACAGTTGAATGTAAGATTATTGTTATTATGTGCGATTGTGAACATTGAACAAATGAGAAAATATATGTTCAAGTAAGTGTAAGTAAAATGTTCTACTTCAGTCTGTCTCTTTTTCCAACTACTGACTTTTAAGTGATAGCTCTTCTAACTTTGACAAAGTGAACAATTTCTTCTAACTTTGTATGATATTTATGCTATATTTCTATATTTATACGTCCAAGCATATTTTTAAATTATTTATGCTAAATATTTTGCTAATAATTTTTAATTCATAACTCAAGACATACTGATATTGACAAAATTAATTGAATAAAATTGTCTTTGTATATGCCAGTTTCATAGTATGATTCCGGTTTTCTAGTTTAATTTCATAAGATTTTTTTAAAAAGATTTCTTATATAATATAATTGAATACAATATATATTTTTAATATAATTAGATATATTTGGTTTCTAATATTTCTTATATATTATCGAGGCATTCGTTTAGTGAATATAATAAAATATTATAAACATTTGACAGCTGCAATAAAAGAAAACTTAATTATTATTACTTAAAGATAACTTTAGTTATGAAAACCTAAATGAAAATAACATGTATTAAATAAATAAAAAACATCATTCGAAAGATCCCACTACCACTTTAAAGATAAGGGTATAATATTTGTTACAAAATTGCTAATTCCTCGATATGACTTATATAATATTAAAACAAATTATATTACTATATAATTATACTTTATAAGTAATTTCTTTTCGAATGTCTTACCCAATAATATTTTCAAGTAACAATTTATCTTACCCAATAATATTTTCTATCACGCATTTAAATTTTATATTATTTTTCCAATAATACTTACAATAAATGGTAATAATGAAATAATTTTATACAAAAATATAACTAGTAACAATATATTGACGATTTAATAATGTATGCAGTAAGTGAACAAGTATCGTTAAACAACAATTGATGACGGGATCGAAATTGAAAATTTGTCTTTCAGTTCATGAATTCCATTTATTTAAGTAGCAGTTTGAACAATTCTATTTAATGTGGGTTAATCTAAATTAAGTCTCGCATTAAATCCTCAAACACAATTTATCTCACAACAACTCGCCGAAACGTGATAGGATTAATACAGAATATTTGAACAAATCAAGAGTTCGATTTTATAAAGAAGTATTTTAATTATAAACTTTATTCTAAATATTTTAATATAAATAATATAAGTGGCTATCAAAATATTATATTTTTTAATAGAATTGAGAGTAAGCGATATTAAAACTAGTAAAGATTCTGTCTGCTTTTTAAATTATTAATCAAGTAGAAGTAGGCAGTATGAATGTCTAACTAAAATTCTCAATAACAAAATTGATATATTACAAGAGACAACCTTCAATTAACGTTGATTTGCAGTGCTTTTAAAAACAATAGTTTCTTTTCTTCTATTAGATTTTTTTAAAACTATGCAATTTGTTCTAATTATCGACTTTGCGGGAATATCAGCTCGATTTGCAATCCGATATTAAGTCATGAATGAGAAGTTGTTATTGAGTTGTTGTTGCATTATGGTAAAGCAATTAATTACCACAGTTACACTCAATAAAGCATCCATTTAAAGATTAGATCAGTTATTCAACTACTTTGTCAACCAAAAAAAAAATTAAAACATTAAATATATTACTTTAATGAATGATGGATAGTGATGATCTATTTATAGGTAATTTCATTATGGTCACAGATAAAATTTATTAATAAAGCTACAATAAGCGTTCGTAATGCATGTGTGGCCTCATATAAAAGCTCTTAACATGTTACCTGTTACTAGATGCTACTACATGTTTCTAGATGACAATGGTGGATGTTTCTCGTATAAATCTTAAATTATAAAAATGAGTATTTATTTGTTATAAAAAAAATTGAATCAATAGTAGAATAATGATTAATCATTGGATCAATCAATAAATGAAACAGATAAAACCCACATAATTACACACATAATTACATATATATTTGTATACACAAATCACTATCAATAATATATTTATTTATGAAGGGCTTAAATTACTGAAACTTAACAGGATTCAAGTAAAAGATTAAAGTGCCTCAAATTATTGTCACTCGTATTGGTTTATTATAGGATCAATCATTATTTCTGGAAACGATATAATCTTGATTACACAATAAAAAAAATATATAACTTAAAAAGCTCATAACCTTTAATAACTTTACCCTTCATCGTGATTTTGTTTCATTGAAACTTTTCTTAAAATTCAAATTCAAATTCAAAATATCTTTATTCAAGTAGGCATTTACACGCACTTTTGAATCGTCAATTATTACAATACAAAAAAAGGTCAGTGTAGTCCGTCCGTAAGCAAGCTACCACCGGCTCGGAATGCTGCTCTGTTGAGAAGAGCCGGCCAGAAACTCAACAGTTGCTCTTTTCAAAAGAAATATAACAATAGGTGATGTATATTAATTATAATATAATATAAATCCTGCAAATGATTCAACAACTTAAGTTCCACATATTTCGATCCACTAAAAACTCTTGAACGTTGTAATAAGCTTTATTTAACAATAAACTTTTGATTTTAGATTTAAAACTAAGAAATGGAAGGTCTAAGATATCTTGTGGAACTTTATTATATATGCGTATACTCAGACCCATGAAGGATTTATTAACTTTTTGAAGCCGAAACTTTGGCGTTACGAGTTTGTTTTTATTTCTCGTATTTATCGCGTGTCTGTCACTGTTTTTTATATAACTATTTAAATTTTGCCGTATATATAAAATGTTATTAAATATGTATTGGGAAGCGACTGTAAGAATACCTATTTCTTTAAAAACATCTCTCAGAGAATCTCTAGCTTTTAAGTTATAAATAGCCCGCACAGCTCTTTTTTGTAAAATAAATATAGAATTAATTTCGACAGCACTGCCCCATAATAAAATACCGTAAGATAAAATACTGTGAAAATAACTAAAATAAACAAGTCGAGCCGTATTTATGTCCGTTAATTGTCTAACTTTTCTAATTGCAAAGACGGCGGAGCTGAGTTTGGCTGCGAGTGTTGAGAGATGGGGGTTCCACTGGAGCTTTCTATCTAATGTTAAACCTAAGAATTTTGTTGAGTCAATTAATTCTAACACTTCATTGTTAAGGAGCAAGTTACAATTTTTACTTTTTACATTAGGAAGTGTAAACTCTACGCATTTAGTTTTCTTAGCATTTAACACTAAATTATTAATTTCAAACCAATGCAGGACTCGTGACAAAGTACTGTTTACTTCGTCATAATTAATCCTATCACGCTCAACTTTAAAAATAAGCGAGGTGTCATCAGCAAAGAGTACAATGTCACACAGACCCTTAACAAAAAAGGGCAAGTCATTAATATAAAGTAAAAACAAAAAGGGGCCCAGAATAGATCCTTGTGGAACACCCATCTTTAGGTGAGAACCAGACGATTTAGAATTATTTACGTAAACTGTCTGGATTCTTTGATTCAGGTAAGAGGCAATAAGATCAAGCGCAGCGCTACGTACACCGTAGTGGTTTAGTTTGCATAGTAACGTTCGATGGTCCACACAATCAAAGGCTTTGGACAAATCGCAAAACACCCCAATTGCATTCTGCGACTTCTCCCACGCGTCGTAAATGTGCTTAAGAAGCGCAGCACCCGCATCAGTCGTTGATTTGCCTTTGGTGAAACCATATTGTTCACTATGCATGATCCCACTGCTATACATAAACTCTGAAATCTGATTTAAAATTATTTTCTCGAAGACCTTACTCAAAGTCGGTAAAACCGAGATAGGCCTATAATTTTCGGGATCCAATCTATCGCCACTTTTAAACAAAGGAACTATTTTACTGTTTTTCATCAAATCTGGAAATATACCGATATCAAAAAATGTATAAGTTGCGCAATGAAATATCGACAATAAATCCACGACATTTTTTTTTATTATCTAAGAAGCCGACAAACGAGCATGCATGTCACAGATGTTGGATTCACGACAATTCGAACGGCTCTCCCTTGTACGCGGTCAAACGATAGAAGCTGATATTGTGGCGGTCAGGACTAGAGATGGGAATGGTACTCAAGGAGTGGCTGAATCTGTGCCTTATAGAGCGCAAGTATTTGGTGAGGCCTGAAATACTGCCTCGCTCTATTGTTCACTCCTAATTTCCTCGAAGCCAACTTGGCCTTGGTCTCCAGTTTTGATACTTGGCGAGATATTGAGAGGAGTGCTTTCGAAGAGAGAGAGTGATACGGCAAATGGGGTTTTCTTAGTGGAAAACGCGCAAATTTGTGTATACAGGTGATTGAACTGAACGCGTTTCAGTTCACCCTACACTGAGACCCTCCCCAAGGAGGAAATATCTGACATACCATTGATAGGCAGGAGAAACGGAATTGAGGATCGCATGCAGCCTTGAGGCAAACCAGTATTCACGACCTTGGGGTCCAAGCAAAAACTGTCGACAACGACCTGTATGCTCCGCCGATTGAGAAAGTTGGTGATCTACTTGAATAAATTTTCGGAAAGTCTATAGGAAAAAAACTTCGAAAGAAGCCTCTTGTGCCATACACGATCGAAGGCTTTCGTCAAATCCAGACTAACTGCCAACTGACTCTTCCTTGCTTTAATAACGGTTATTGTACCTTACGCATCGGTATGCTTAAAGTATAATAGAAGATCACCACACACCCGATCGACCATAGTGAAATGCCATATTGATCAACTGACGATCCTCGAGGTACGTTAGTAACTGTCAGTTTATGATATTTTTAATTATTTTGGAGAGAACAGAGGTAATGGCGATAGGTCTGTAATTAGCGGGTTATCATAAAACCAGGACTACACTTTTAAGATAGAAGTGCCTAAATAATTGCTCACTGGAGATAACTCAGGGGCACAAGTTCGTGCACATCACTGATGAAAAAATCCCACTCGAGTAATGGTCGTCCAAGGAAAAAAGAGACTGTCAAATAGTTTTTTGGACTATCTGGACTGTCAAATAGTCCTAACTCTAGAGTGACGTGTAGAGTGACTCTTAGTGACGAACGCAATTTTGATGCAAAAAAGGACCGACCCAATCCGCTGACTTGTAATGTCAAACGCGTCGAGTCATAGGTGTTGTTCGAACCGGATGTTGTATGGGCAGTACACTCCGAACCAGGCAGTGTTTAGAGGACCCTAGGGGTACCTTCACAGTGGCCTGGTACTTTCCTGGATGATGTAGTCACCAGAAGATCCAGTAAAGAGGGCATATGGCTGTCCACGTCTGGTAGATGAGTGTGCGTCTCAACCAGCTAGGACAGACTGTTTACCAGGGCAAAGTTAAACACAGATCCCCGTGTAGTTGATGGCACCTGACATTAGCCAATGGGTATTGTGCGCATTGAACTCCCCGTGGACTACGACTTTTTCGCAGTGAGTCTGAGAAAGCAATTTTCGATTAAACATGGCCCAATAGTTGATCCGTTTCTGTCTTACCACTATGACACCAGTAAAGACCCGCGTAGACCCTGACATTGTCGTCCATGTCTACGCGCAGTCAGTGTACTGTTACTTTTAAAATTCTGAAGGTAACGCTAGCAAATATCCTCCCTTAAGAACACAGATGCCTCGGTAAAATGATGTTCTAGTTTATATCCGGGGTATGACAGTTATGTTGTGCCGCTAGGTTTATCTGCGTCTCTGTCAAAAACAATAAGCTTCTGGATTCTCCCACTCACTGACGAAACATAATGAATTTGGTTATTGCATGTGGATCTTCTGTGAGAGGGTGGTCCTTCCACTCTAGGCTCTGGTACCATTAAAATGCTTTTAGGCTCAGCGAGTTTGCAGTGATTTAACTATAAGTGAAATTGCATATTTACCAAGTTCTTAGAAGCAATTACATACGTATAATTTTTATAATATGATTGACATTATAAAAAATATTAATAGTAGTGTTATCTTAATCTAGTTACTCCAAAAGTTTTTTCTCTGTGTATACAGATTTATCTAAGTAACTAAGAAGAAAAAAGATTTTTACTGTGTTTCACGAATCCAGTAATATTAATACAAATCTAGTAACATTAACAGTATATAGTATTAAATTTCACAAATCTAGTCATATATATTACTTCTAGTAAAACTCTGTCCCAAATATCTATATATTTACTTAAATATTGAAATATGAAAATTACCATTTACATTGTAACTAAAAGTCTTAAATTTTTTTTTAATTGGGTACTTATCCTAAAGAATTTTTAATTTTTATTCTATTCTATTTCAATGAGTTTATTTATCACTTAGTGCGCGATCGAAGAGAACTTACTTCTTGCTCTCAAGTGATTTACGCTCTGTGAGAAATATTATTAAATAGCTCTCATTTCTTTTATTGATTATTTGAGAGGCTACAACTATTTCAGATGAAACAACTTTCAATATACGAACCAATACTAACACAATAGTCTGTATCAACAGATTTGATACCGTTTTTATAATACAATAAAAATAAAAAGACACGTGTAAAACACAATCTTATTTTACTTACTTACTATACTTTGTAGTGTGTACAAGTGTGTAAAAGTTTAATAAAAACCTTATTTGTTTAAGTAGATTATGTATTATTGTACTAAAACTAAAAACCATAAATATAAATGAATATGTTCTGCACTATCGGTATCCAATAATATTATTGTGTATACATATTATTGCTTTTGGTTTCATCTGTTCATTAAATAAAGAAATACTTTATGTTACATACTTTTATTTGTAGTGTACAAAATAATATTTTGGATGAGAATAAGGATATATTGAATTCTATATATTAAGTCGAAAAATTTACAAGTCAGAAAGTTTGTTTTCCTAAATTAAGTAAAAACCCATCCTGTAGTTGCGCAAACTGTTACTGCGTGGAAATAAATATAATATAAATATATATACTATTTACTAGAATTTTCCGTTCTTAATATGTAGCGATTAGTTTAATTGGTAAAGTAGATGTTTGATGATGTAAAGTAGATGATTGGTAAAGTTATTATGACCCCGTTTCTAGTTTAAAATAAATATTGAATATTCTATTTATAAAAATCTACTCTTAATGCACCTATCATAGATTTTAATATTTTGTTTTATGATTGTGATATTGCTCCTATAAAATACATCTTTAGACCACAATTTTTATTGGTTTTTGCATAAATATTGTCATTTTAACAAAAAAGTCACAGAAAGAACAGTGAATACATTTCAGCACATCTTAAAAGCGTATTTGCATAAAAATTATATTCATCAGGGTAACAGAAGGGCTCATATTAATTTACACTGATTTCCGAGATTTCTCTAAAATCAAAGCATTGCTAATAAATGTATAACAAATGTTGTATTATTTTATGCTTTACGTGTCATTCGTGTGTTTCTATGTACCGAGTATTTATTAAAAATAACAATACATATACATAGTTACAAATTATCTTGTTTTCATTTAAAAAACTGGAATGAAATTTAAAAAACATAGTACAGATGCGAGAGTAAATAAAGGGCCAAAAAAGACTATTGAAATCCATAAAAATCGCCGTTACTATAAATAATTGAATGTGAGTGAGGGAGAGTAAATGAAATCGAATGGAAATAAATAAATGTACTTTCTGATAACTTTAATTAAGGTTTTCCAAACAAACAGCATTCTTTTAGCGAATAATCTTTTTGTAAGGATATAAAACGCAAAGGAAAAATAACGTCAAGTTTAGAAAATTTAAGTCAAGATTATTTAATTATTTAAGAGTGTCTACCAAGATACATAAGCTATTGAGTTGGTAAAAATTAGATGCTTGTAAAATCGTTTTCCAATCATAAACATATCGAATTGAAATCCAGGACGGTAATATTACCGTCCTGGATTTCAGTTCGATATGTTTCATTTATTATTTGAGCAATAGCTTACCAATCGGATAATGCTAATATTATTGCCATATCCTATTTATAAAGAAAATTACGAAGTGTATTATAAAGCTCTCAAAAGGTGGTAAGTAAACTTTGTAATTTTAGTTGATTATGGCTATGTATATACAAGTAACGCGTTGGTCTCCCCTTGTTTACAAATAGATAAGCGGTGACCTCTGTGTATTTTGTTGTTGTTCATTATTTTTGTTTTATAAAACGAAGCTTAAAAAATTTAGATATGGACTTTTGTTTATTATTTTGTTTAGCTTTATATTATATGAGTATCTTTACACATACAAGCACGAGTATCTATAGTAATTAAATTGTATTGTGTAAAATTTCCAAAAGCTTTAAACTTAATATTCTATTTAAATATTTAAGCTCTTACTACCCGCTCTAAAAGTAACCTGATGTTAATTTATGCGGATCAGGTAGCACTTGGCAAGAGAAATTATTATCAAAAAGCTATCCTTAGTGGCCTAGACAGAGGGTCAATTTTCAAGTCTGCAACAGACCCCTGTTAGATGGCGACTGCTCACATCGTGAAAAATGGATTTTATTACTCAGTTTTATTTAAAACTTCAAACAAAGAATCTTTATAATATAATAATCAGTACAATTTTTAATTTTTGCATTACTTTTACCATAAATGTTAATGTCTATTTGTATGTTGCAATTTTAAATTACCAGTTTATTAAATCGCTGCTTAGATGTAATTTCGCAAGGTTCGTTTATTCAACAAAGGTTTGTCAAATTCTTTCATAAATTAAGTAGCAGATTAGGAATACCGAAATTGAAAATATGATTGTATATATTTCCATTACTCAAAACGAACCGATTATTATAAAGAAAGGAAGAAGAATTGGACTATCAAATATCCTTTATATGTTGCGTAATCAAAGACTTTAAGTTAAGTTAAGTTAAACTTAGACTTTAAGTTTAAGTTAAGTTAAACTTAGAAACGATAGTAAGAACAATACATAAAAAATGTATGACAACAATATTAAAAAAAAAACAATTGCTTTTAGAATAATAATAAAACTATTTAGTAGTTATATCTTAATACTTAATATTAATAATAAATGGGGCAGTCAATAAAAAAAATAAAAATAAAACAATTTATTGGATTTAATTTAAATTATTTATAATGTTATAAGCCCAAAAATGTTCTTCAAACAATATATTTTTTTACATAAACAAGAGTAAGGTAGTATGTAAATATTTTTATTAAATCAAGATGGTTGTAAATTTTCATGAAATTGGATGGCATTAGAACTCGCGTATCTTCAGGAGATAAATTGTGCTATCATCCTTAGATATCTGCAATAATGGATAGCTTCCACTACGTTGAAGGATCGGTAGGGATGCACAAGACTAAATCACACGACGGGAAAGAAGGGTAAGCCATATGAATTTTTCACTCGCTATACGAACCTAATCACTCTTATTTATTATTCTTACTACACTTCCTTAAAATTATTATCCTTACCAGTTGTAGTCAAATGACTACTTCTATATTATATCTACTCTGCTGTCATAAGAAAAAAGGAAGCTTCTACATAAAGCTAAAAACGGAGATATGTCTTTTTCCTAATGACAGTAATACTATACAGTACTTCAACTGATTTTTTAAATTTATTAATGATTGTCTATATCTTTTCAAAGCAAAATTATTAATATTGTGACGTAGTGCCACCATTGTTTAATTAACTTTTATTACCAAACTACATTTTAATTTATGTCTTTGTTAAATAGTTTTTAGTTAAGTTGAAATCTTATTGTTATCCAATATTTTATTACCTTACAACTATAATTAAAGACCGGCTGGCCGTCTATTGTTATAGTTGGAGACGGGCGCACATCCGTCGACTGACTGGCCGTTTATTGAGTTGCCGACCTCTCAACCAGCTACAGTTCTTCCGCGAGTTCGTAGAGTTCCTAAAGTTCATCAATCAGAATCGAAGCGCCCAGTTCTCAAAACGTCTTCCCAAAAGTGACACACCACTGCGATTAAATATAAAAGTCAATCATGTATTTTTATTTTAAAGTAGCTTCTGCCCGCTATTTCTTTTGTCGTTTCACATATTATTACTTAAAACTTCAAACAATCCATACATGATTTGATTTCAGTAATAGCCCAACCAAAAAAATTATAAACAGGAAAAACTACAATAAGTTTTATACATTTTATGAAAACTTCATTCCTTGTTATAAGATTTTAGTTTTTAATTGAAACTGTAATTATGGTCCTTAAAATAATTAAGTCCTTTATTAAAAAAAATGAGAATATATAAGTTTTGAAACTATATACATTTTTGTCTAGGTTTTTTAAAATGTGCCTTTAACTTCCCATAAATCATTTTTAATACTAAATCTTAGCTTTAATATTAATTTAATCAATAAATAAATCATTTATATTTAAGACATTGTAAATAGTCGAAGGCAAGGGGACAGAACAAGAAAACCAAAATTACAAACAACGAAAACTAATCATTTCTAAAGTACTATCGTAAACTAAAGTACAGGGGATCAAATAAAACTTTATTGGTGGGACATAACGCTCTTATACTGGCAGAATTCTTAATTCACAGGCAAACAAACATGCCAGGTGTCTGAATTCAGTTCTGCAAGTATTTCAAAAAGCTGATACTGGCTAGTTTGTACAAATAATTTATTTTTATTAATAACATTATAGGCTAAATTATTTACATAATAAAACCACTGTTAGAAAAATATTTTAATTTGTTAAAAATAGCAGGTAGGAACATTTTCTTGTTGTTTGAGAACAAATTTTATAAACAATACATTTTTTGTTACAAGTTTTGTTGAATATATGCATTCAGTTATTCAATTTAAACATCAAACATACATATGGTATGGTTAGAATGACAGAATATATAAATAAATAAAGCAGCTAGTGCGGTGCATTTTATTGTTGTCAAGCCTTAATGTCGTCAGCCATTAAATTACAACATAGGTTTATTTCAAGGTTGTCGTTTTTCTCCAATTATATTTAACATAATCATCAATATTTTAATAGATAAATTAATTAAAAACGAAAAAAATGGGGTTATCAGTTTAAGTTTAATAATAAATACACGGAATCCATACTAGCATTTGCAGAAGATCTCGCGATACTGACACGTAATTCAAAACAATGTCAGCTACTTCTAAATGTTGTGGAGGATTTCTGTGCTTCGACGGACGGATTGACGACAAAACCAAATAAATACTACAGTCTATGTCTGGGTAGGCGGAACACCAGATATACCTTTTTCAAATTCTTAGGTAAAAAAATCGATTACCAAGGGCGCACTCCATCGTTAGATACAATAGTCGATGGCTTTTTTGAATGATCTAAAAAAGGTAGACAATCAACCAATAAGTAACATTAAAAAGGCTTGTATATACGAAAATTATTTAACATCACGTCTAAATTGGCCTTTCCTCGTTTACGATATCAATAAGACCCTTTTGTTGAAGTTAGATGCAAGCGTCATAAGGACATTGAAGTCATGGCTCGGATTAGCGCATCCAGCGGACTCTTCTGCCCTATTTAGTGACTGACACAATTTTGGGTTAAAATTAAAGAAACCATCGGAACTCTATAAACAGCTAAGAGTTACCAAGAGACATATCATCTCAAAGTCGAATGATGATACTGTAACATCTCTCCCAAAAGATAAAATTGCTGTAAAGCTAGAGTCACGACTTCAATTCTATAAAAAAATTATGATAGGTGCTCAAACAAATAGAGCAGGGCTAGGATCAAGTAGGAAACAACAAGACAAACAAAATCCTTTATTCGGCACGATGAAAATGATAATTACCGGTTGCACGCGATAAGCCTAGAATTGCAAAACGAGTGGGTGACCATAGGAGATTTTTATATTCCATTAGCTTTACGATGGCGCACCCTGCTTCATGATTGGTCCCCAGCATTATTAAAATTTCATCTTAATGGATTCCAATTGACTCTCTCAGATCAAAGTAACTTAGTAAGAGGGGGCAAAGCCACCGAAAAATCTTGAAACATCTGTGGGGAGGCAGTATGAACCGCGAAACACTTGCTATTAGGGTGTAGGGTACTTTAAATTTTTTTTTTTATATATATATTTCTGCTTACCAAAATGACTCCACTCTGCCTGATGTTAAGCAGTCAGTGAGGTCCAAAAATGGATGCCACCAATCTCATTCAAACAAAACAGAATGACGAATGGTTGCCTCCACTATGGCGGCCTTATGAGATACTTTTTCACGCCCCGCTTAAAAGACCCAGGATCGTAGTGGGAAGGAAACACGTGCCGTGGTAATGAATTCCACATTGTTGGACCGACATAAATAAGATCTGCTGAACCTTTTGGCTCGTGAAGATACCGAATCCACCGTGAAGGGATGGCACTTCTGTCCCGCACGTGTTGTTCTGGATCGGAAAGGAGAGGATGGGATAAGTTGGAAAAGTTCGTCGGAGCACTCGCCGTGGTGTAAGCGATAAAAGACTGCCATAGTAGCAACGTCTCTACGTAATAGGAGAGGCTCCAGGATCTTTACGGCCTCTGGGTTTCCAATAATGCGAACTGCTCGCCGCTGCAACCGGTCGAGATTGTCAAGCAAGTACTGAGCTGAGCCATCCCAAAGATGAGAACAGTACTCCACGCAGGAGCGAACCTGCGTCCTATATAAAAGACACAGCTGCTCCGGCGTGAAGAACCGTCGCACCTTGTTCAATACTCCGAGCTTACGTGAGGCTGTTTTAATGATACTCTCGATGCAGACCTTTTGGTTGAGGTCCCGGCTGAGGTCTACGCCCAAGATGTTGAGGCTGTCCTGGAGCACTAACTGCGTGCCCCGAAACGAAGGAAGAGAAGCGAAGGGAGAGTTTTTGGCGGAAAACACGCATACCTGTGTTTTCTTATCATTGAACTCAACCAGGTTGAGGACCCGGTTCATTTCAACAACAAGATCCTTTCGTTTCCCCTCAATGTCAGTCTGTCTCCAAACCTCCGGCACTGTTACTGTGGAGTAGGATTGGCGGTAGAGGCGCGTTAGTGCCGGGGACAACTCCGCTGCACATTTTTTGAGTACCACCGCGGGAATACCATCCGGTCCGCTGGCTTTCCGCACATCGAGTGACCGTAGTTCTGCTCGGACATCACATTGCCTGATACGAATATCCGGCATGGTGACGTCACAGGTTGAGATATTGGGTGGCTGTCTACCATGGTCATCAATGAGGGAATTAGCCGCAAAGAAATTTACCAGCATATTTGCCTTCTCTTGCGGCTCATGAGCAAGCGATTCATCCGAATATTTCAGCGGGGGCAACGAAGGCTGGCAGAAGTTAGATTGCACGGCTTTGGAAAGTCGCCAGTAGCTACGGCTGCCCGTAGGGTGCGATAAAAGTTCTTGTCCAAAGCGTGCAATACGCTGGGCATCCGCTCTGATGTAAGCCCTCTTGCATTCCTTAGTGGCTTTGTTGAACGCTGCTTTTAGGCGATCAATATCTGGATCGTGGATAGCCTGTGCCTTGATCCAAGCGCGGTACGCTAACTGTTTTTTTACAATCAGATTAGCACATTCACGATTGAACCAGGGACGAGCTTTGCTCGGGTTGGTGACCTCAGTGTACGGAATATAATACTCCATACCTAAACTGATTTCACCAACAATGGCAGAAACACTTTCCGACAGATCCCTGTTTTCAAAGCAGCGTGAGGCCCTTGGGATGTTTGCGAAATAGTCTCTCATACCATCCCAGTCTGCTGACGAATAATGCCAGAGTCGTCGCTTCACCTCTACGGGTCGTGGAGGGGCCAGACAGGGCACTGAAGCACATACCAAACAATGATCGGAGGTACCCAGCGGGGCGCGCCCCGATACACTATATTGGGCTGGCTGATTCGTCAGCAAAGAGGACGCTTGACCTGAAACGTCGGGTATCCTGGTGGGCTGGAGTACCAATTGGGTCAGGTCGTCCGTGAGAGCGAATGCATGAGCAGTTCGTCCCGTATGGTCCGATCTGGGAGATCCCAGCCAGATCTCATGGTGGGCATTGAAGTCTCCTAAATATACCAATTCGGCGTTCGGAAACCGCTCCTGCGCTTGATCTGCAGCCTAATTCAGGTGGTCGAAGAGTCGAGTTGTTTCAAAGTCTCCGGTGTGGGATCGGTAGAGGCACGCGTAAATCGAACTACGAGAGCCATGAATTACGTGTACCCAAAGGAGAGATAGGGAAGGGTCCTCTAGGCAGTGCAGACGACGGCAAAAAATATCCGTCCTGACGAAAACCTTTCTTCGGGCATATAGCCGGGGTAGTTAAGGTATGCAGTGTCGTCAGGACGGCGTATTTGTGTCTTCGTTAAGAAAAGCATGGCTGGGCGTGCCGTCTCAAGATGTTGGTGGACGGCATTGAGGTTTGAATGGAGTCCACGGATGTTAGCGAACTCCACCTCAAATAGAGAGTTGGTGGAGGAGGGAAGGGCCGCTGTTGAACTAAATACTTTTCTTTGTACTGCCATAAGGTTGAAGAGAAGGGAGGTGGAAAAAAAAGATGGCAGCGATTGTAGCAGTATGGAACAAGGTGCAGAGCTTTGTGTTGTCATTGAACTGTGTGATATGGCGGTAGCCGATCCACCGGACGGAAGGGCCTCTGTACCCTCTCGGAAATGGTCGCCGGGTCCCACCGTCCGGTCACCAATCGGCACGACAAACCACTCCGGGATTATGCGCGGCCTGGTGGAGCAGCCTCCTTAGGTGGTTAGTCCCCTGTTGGGCCCCTGTACTATGCAGCGGGCGGTCAGCGGCACCACCGTTTCTACAGGTCTCCCTGTCCGGCGGGTAGACTCACACTACTCACACAATGATTCCACGATAACTCTACTGGTCCCACATATACTGCAGCCGATGCCATCATTGCATCTATCGGGCTTCCGGAACTCATCACTCACCGGACGAAACGCAGCAGTATCAATACTGCTACTTCACGACGATTTTCTGTGAGAGGGTAGTACTTCCCCGGTCGAGCCAGCCCATTCACGCTGTTACCAGCGAGGCTCTACTACGAAATAAAAATAGAGGTAAATACTCGCGTCGCCACGATTAAGTATTAGAAATCATGCGACAAGCGGTTAATCTTTCTGTAGCAAGAACGCAGAGGGGTATAACAACCACCAAAAAATCAGTAGAGTTCGTAAAGTCAGGTTTGTCCAAATATCAAAACTAAAACCTTATTCCATCTTGGACGCGTCACCTGATTGGACTCTCATGATGGACACGTATGAAAGGCAATACAAAGTCCCCGGGGATGTTTGTGTTTCGTCATCTAGGCCGGACTTATTCCTGTACTCAAAACAACTAAGGCGCGTTATACTTGTGTAGCTTACTGTACCCTTTTTTTTTTTTTTTTTTTTTTTTTTATATCGTTGGAAAAATCCGTTACGGATACCCGCCGACCAAGATAGTGATGGTCGGAGGGTTATGTGGGACTACCCGGCAGCATCGAGCACGCTGCCATTTTTAAGGCTACCCACTAAAAAACCAACGGATGCCCTCAACGCCTTAATGGGACGCCATGGGATCGCTTGCGCACTCACCGTGGCGCCCCAGCGGTGCCCCCCCATGTAAGGGTGCTCCGAGCAACTTAGAGCACCCTCACGACGTAGGCCTGGACTAGGTGAGAGAGGTCACCCTCCCCTCCCACCAAGGCACTACAACTGCGGAAGGAAGCGGCGGGCGTACTCCCGCCTCCTTCTTCCAGGCCTTCCCCTACGGAGTGGGTCAGCGGTGGAGGCCTGCTCCCTGACCCGCTCCGCGGCCTCCTTCGCGGCGATGACCTGCTCGCAGAAGGAGGCCATTGCGACCCAACACCTCTCGCTGCCGATCATTGTGCCTATAAGGCGCGGCAGCGAGAGGTCACCGCCCACCACGGCCAACAGCTCGCTGATGACCCCAGGTTGCGCACTCCTCTACGGTGTGACGAGCCGTGTCGACAGACTCGTCACAGTGGTGGCAGGACGGGACCGCCTCCCTTCTTCCAATCTTGTGCAGATACTCACCGAAGCACCCATGTCACGTGAGCACCTGCACAAGACGGAACGTAAGCATTCCATGCCGCCGGTTGATCCAACGATCGAGGTGGGGACGGATCGCCCCCACAGTCGTCAGTCCGACGGCAGGGGACCCTAGGTCCCTCTTTCACCGTCGAATCAGGGCTCGGTGAGCTAGAGCCCTGACCCGAGCCGCCTCGGGCCTTACCCCCCTGGCCCTGGCTTCTACCCGGTGCCAATACACTCCGGCGAGCACTTCCGCCTGTAGCTCTCAAGGCGGATCGCTCGCCAGAAGTGTGGCCGCAGTGTACGACACCGTACGATACCCCCGAATCACCCTTACCGCAAGGATACTCTGCGTTCTCCGCAAGAGGGTCTTGGAGTCGGCGGTAAGAACTCCCGACCAAATTGGGGCACCGTACAAGGCCATGCTCCTCACGATGCCGGCATATAGACGCCGGCACGGAGCCTGCGGCCCACCGCCGTTAGGCAAAAGTCTCCCCGGCTAGGGCCGTGGAACAGGATGGCCTCGATCTTTGTGACGGAGACTTCCAATCCCAGCAGCCCTATTCGATCCGCTACCAACGTAGCGCCGACGGTAGCCAGACGGGCTGCCTCCGCAAAGTTCTTTCCCCTGCAGGTGACGAGGGTGTTATCCGCGTAACACAACACCCTCATCCGGGGCAGGAGAGGACAGCGAAGCAGCCAGTCGTAGCCGAGGTTCCACAACACCGGTCCCAACACGGACCCCTGTGGAACCCCACGGCATACGCTACGTCGGTAGACCCGCCGGTCACCGTCTTCCCCCAGGACCTCCCTGTCCTGCAGGTAAGCTCCCAACAGTCTATGGAGATAGGGAGGCACTCCATGGAACCGGAGTGCCTCAACCAATGTCTCGAACGGTAGACTGTTGAAGGCGTTGGCGACGTCAAGCGAAACCGCTAGGACGACGTCTCCTGGGTCAGGTCCCTCAGAGCTCCCAGGGCGTCGATCGTTGAACGACCCGCCCTGAAGCCGAACTGAGCTTCTGAGAGATCAGGACCTACCTCTTCGAGGTGCCGGACGAGACGTGCAGAGAGGATTCTCTCGAAGAGTTTACCCGTCTCGTCCAGCAGCACGATGGGCCTGTGCAGTGCAGTGCGGTGCAGTGTTGCGGGCTCGAAGGCGATTCAGTGCGACCTCCAGCTCGACCTCCGTGATGTCTGGGACAAAACCCACCCCCCCATTAGAAGAAAGGGGGGCCATCACGGGAGGTGAGTGGCCGGTGGACTCCGGGAATAAGTCCCCCACCAACCGCTCGAGGAAATCTGGCTGAAGGGACTCCATGACCGGGACGCACGCGGCGCGGAGTTTGTTCCGCGCGACGCGGTACGGACTTCCCCATGGGTCCCTATCGAGATCTGCCAGAATCTCCTCCCGAGCCAGGTCCTTCGCCTTCCGAATCGCCATCCGCAGAGTCGATTTTGCCTCGCGGTATCGACTCCGCAGCTGGGCCTCAAGAACCGGGTCGAAGCCGTGACGACGGCGACACCGGACGAAAGCCCTGCGAGCCCTGCAACAGGCCGCCTGAAGTTCGGCAATTTCGGGTGACCACCAGTACACTGCTCTGCGTCGGGGCCTAGACCTCACCCTTGGCATGGCCGCATCGCAAACCCGTGAAAGGGCTTCGCGCATGCAGCCAACCCTTTCCTCCACGTCGGTCTCCTCATTGGGCGGATCGGGAAAGGCCCATCCTTGTACGATGGCAGCCTCCTTTGCCATTTCCCGATCCAAACGTTTGATTGCCCAACGAGGAAAGTGACTCCCCTCCCGCGGTGGCCTGGCCAGGATCGGTTGGGAAGTGGATAGGTCAAATCGGACGTAAAGATGGTCCGATAGAGTCTCCACCTCCGTCTCGACTCTCCAGTCAACGACCGTGCGAGCGACAGCTGGGGTGGCGAACGAAACGTCCACCACGGAACTCCCTTGCTGTCGCACGCAGGTCGCATCTATCCCTCTATTAAGGAGGGACAGACCGGAGAGGAGCGACCAGACCTGGACGGCCCTACCTCTAGCGTCCGTGGCGCGGTTCCCCCAGGCCACAGATTTGGCGTTCAGGTCGCCGAGGAAGATGAGCTTCCCCGACGCCTGTCTTCCAATCGCCGCACTGATGGAGTCGAGGAAAGTCTCGAACTCCGCCAGTCGGCGATCGGGGGAGAAGTACGCTCCGATGACGGCGTATTCCCCCCATCGCGCCACGACCAAACCCGGGCCTGTCTCTAGGGTGGAGAAAGGGGGACCGGGACCAGAACCCGCAACGACAGCCACGGAACCGCTAGTATCCCCCGCCCAGTTGGAAATAGGGGGGACATAGTGGGGCTCGCAGGCCACCGCTACACTGATGTCCCACTCCGCCATGGCCTGGATGAAAAGATCCTGGGCCCTGGCGGAGTGGTTCAGGTTCGCCTACAGGAAGCCATGTCCCCGTCCCCGTATTCATGACGTCCCCGTCCCCGTATTCATGATGACATAGCCTCAACTGGCGCCTGCAGGCGCCCTCCGCTTGGGGCAGCTGGGGAGGGACCAGCTGCCTTACCCCTCCTACGAGGAGCCTTACAGGATTGGCTCCCCATTTCGTGCCCCGCTTGGAGCCCGAGGTCCGCGCAGACTGCGCACCTAAGCACTCCGGTGCAGCCATCGCGAGTGTGGCCCGCTATGCCGCACCGGAAACACACGGTGCTGCTGTCCACCCCGGATGAGCAGACTGCTCGCGTGTGCCCGGGTTCCTGACACCCGAAGCACCGCATTGGCCTCTGCTCAAGGAGCTCGACCCCGGCCGAGCTCCACCCCACCAGCAGTCTGCTCTTATCCAAAACGGCTTTTGCCGCGTCAGCGGGGCAGTGGGCAAAAGCCACCCCCATGCCCCGTGGCCCCAACGAATTTCGCCAACAAGAATGGATTCGTTAGGGCATTGGCTGACGCTGCAAATGGCATTTCTAACCTTCTCTCTTGTAGCAGAGTCATCCAGCCCTTTGATCTTAATTGTGACCCGTTTGACGGGCCGAACGACTTCTGCCACCCCATCTAGTGCCGCACGCAATTCGGCGGCCAATTTATCCGCCTTTTCTGGAGCCGCCTGGGGTAGCTCCAGAAGACGAGCCCCCGTGACTGGCCGACGGATTCTATTCTTATATCTACTCGGATAGCCGGTAACGCTCGGCCTGGAGCGGTTTGGGAAGGTTCCCGGCGGGCAGACCTTGACGGTGGGACGAACGGGCTTGCCAGAGCTGAGTCCCGTTTCGCGGCGGCGGAGGCTGCTGCTTCCTTTCTCTTGTCCGCGGCGAGAGGTGGGCGATGGATCCTCTCAGGAAGGAGGCGCTCTTCAATACCTTCGAAGCGGGCGTTAATCATAACGCCCACTGAGGAAATAATCGAAGGCCTCAATTCCTCCAAATAGTCCTCCTTCGTGGAGGGCACAGCAGCGGGAGCAGCAGATTTCGCTGCAGACCGCATATCGGCAAACTCACGCCTGTGGGCTTTGAGCTCAGCCCGGAGGTCCTCCACCTCCCGGTGCAGGCGTGAGTTGTCGGCCCGCAGTCGTCTGGTCTCGTCCACCGCAGTGCGGCCGACCAGCGTCTCCACTACCTCCAGTAGGTCTCGCGAAGCCTCCTTCAGAATTTTGATCATTCCGCCCTGAAGCTGGCCGGACTTGCGCGTTACCTCAATAATTGAGGCCGTTGACTTCCCAGCCAACGCTCGCAACTGCTCTGCCCCCAAGGCCTCTGGATCAGGTCTGCCACTCCCCTCCTGCGGGATTTCATCTCCCGAACAAGAAACGTGACCTGCTGGGGACGGTGCTGCCGATCGAAAGGCCCGCGCCCCCAACTCCTTCTCGAAGGCGTCCTCCTCGGCCTCATAGGTAAGGGCCCGCAATTTGGTTTTCGCCCGTGTGAGCCCACCACCGCGGATACTGTTGGTGATACGTCCACGACGAGCAGTGTTGCACTTAGAAACTGCAACACCTCGATCCGAGTCGTAATCGGACGCGTCACTCAACAAAATTGCGGACTCCGACGGCCGCTTCCTTCCAACACTAGTTTCGTCGTCGGGCATTGCATTCGCAGGACGAGTAGATGCTCTTGTGCTTTTAGAGGGCGGTGCCATTTTGCGTACATATTCAATATCCTTAAACACGCCAGGGTCATTTGCGGGAAAGGCGACCAACGGGGCCGCCTCTTCCGCAACCAAATCGTCATCCAGTCCATGAGTGAAATTCAAGTCCAATGAAACACAAGCCTGAGTCGTCCTAAGAATCGAGCGGTCTTTTCCCCCCCCGGAATACGAGGGGAAGACGGAAGCCGAGGCTTCCGTGAGGGATTCCCGGCCTGCAGAGCAGCCACCGGTACCCTCCCGGGGTAGTTTATTTTTAAGAGACGCTTTTTTCATTTTGTTTCCTTTAAAGGGTAAGGTCCCCGGGGGCGCCCTCGCCATTACACAACCCCTCGGCAGGCGCCGAACCTCAGGGTTGACAAAAGAATAAAAGAAAAGGAAGGAAACAGAAGGACAGAAAAAGAAACAGAGCGAACACGAACAAAGAACTAAACAAAACCAAACAAAGGAAAAAACGAAAAAATAAAAACAAAACGAAACAAAACAGAGCGAAACAAAGAGGAATAAGAAAAAATAAATAAATAAAAAAAAAACAAAAAAAAAAAAATAAAAAAAATAAAAACAAAACAAAAACCCATAGCCGACCCCCACCGCAATGGGCATTAGCAGATGGCTAACCCGACCCCGAAAGACCGGATTAACCATCCCCCAGGGAGCACCGGCCCGTACCGCTTCCAATCCCGCCGGACGAATCCGAGCAACATTGGTAGCGGATGAGCACACGAGAAGGTTGGCTAGTTGGTTGGCCAGCGATGGCTAGTACCGGACACATGTTCCGACTACCTGCTCCCGCGTACCTACGCTGTCCGTACCACTGCGTACCGTACCGGCCAGTACCGGGCACATGCCGCGACTACCTGCTCCGCGTACCTACGCTGTCCGTACCACTCCGTACCGTCCGGAGCGGAGCGCGCGCGCGCGCGTGCGCTCGCGTCGGCTGCCGGCGAACGAATCAAAAAAGCCAACATCACGCGGTGTTCCCAGGCGGTCACCCAGCCAAGTACTGACCGCGCCCGACGTTCCTTAACTTCGGTGATCGGACGAGAACCGGTGTATTCAACGTGGTATGGACGTTGGCAAACTCCTTGCACATTTTGCCGTTCCCTCCCTAGCTTACTGTACCCTGGGAAACAAACATAGCCAAAGATTATATATTTAAGCTTAACAAGTATTACGAACTATGTAACGAACTGATCAGGAATAAATTTAAAGTTAATTTGTACGCTGTAGAAGTGGGAGCGAGAGGTATAACAACAAAATCTCTCTACAATTTATTTAAGGATCTCGGCCTTTCTAGAACGATCATCAGTTCATTTCTGGAACGTATTTCAAAGGCGGCTTTAGTAGGTTCTTACGATATTTGGTTAGGTAGGGAGAGGAGCGTGAACAGTGAAGGTGAGCGTGTATGCGCATAGTAAAGGGGCCCCTTAAACCTACACCTGGGTCGCAAGTCCCAGGCATTGTTTGCGCTCAACTTCTTGCAACGCGATCGGCCCGGCACCCGCACGGTGAATCCATGGAATGCTAAGAAGCTTCGTCTCATTCGACAATTAGCGTCGTGAAGATCTTCGTTCAAAGGGATAAATAGGGACTTTTACATTAAAGGTAACCTTACTTAAGTTATATTGATACAATTAAAAAATTATGTAAATGTACCTGCAACAGCTGTAATACCGCGATAGTATAACAAAATACCGAATACCGTAACCCACACTATGCAGATCATCAGTCACAGATCTGGGGACCTTCTACGGAACGGTAAATAGTCTAGCCCTTGTTAGCAGTATTAACTGTTAAAAAGCAGAAGCTATAGATAAACGATACTACAACCAAATAAAAGCTGAATCATTCCTGAGCAGGCGAATTCAATACCTTCAGAATTATAATTTTTACTAATATTTCTGACAGAGCTGACTGTCTGCTTAAATAAATTTTATTAATTTATTATTTTACATGATAAATGTCAATTACTTTTATTAAATTGTTTTATGAAAGTTGATTAATTATTATAAAATGTTGTGGCAGAGCCTAACGCGGCAATACTTTACAGTTGTTAAGAACATTGTAATGTACGTTTGTAAGATAACTATATATTAATATTTTATTAGAACTACTACGATAAGTAATACATAAGCTCCGATCGACTTATTACAATCTTATTTTGTAAATGTTATACTATCATTTGACTACTTAATAATATACTAATAAGTATAAATAACATCTCGTTTTGAAATTCAAAATAGCTGTTGTCCGCGACTTTACCTGTCCATAATTTTTTAACACTTAGATACACTTATAATATTAATTACCAATTATTACCAAGGGAGAACTTAATAAAATGGTAGAATTATTTTTTTAACACTGAGAAACGTAACGTAAAATATCTACTAAACTACCTAAAATAATTCAAAATTAGTATAATCTGCCTTTTGTTTTCTTAGTATTTTTAATTGCTACTTTAACGTTATACATATTATCTTTAACAGTGTATAATTTTTTTTAAATAGAATTTAAATATGTATAACTTTTCTTAATAAATTAAACTCAATTGCCATTATATGACAATATAGCATTACTTAAGAAAAACTTAACTAAACATTGAAAGTTTAAAGCCAGCAAAACAGAAAATATCTTAAGTAAGGTTGGAAATCTTTTCATGGCTCCTATAAATGTAGCACCAGAACTTCAATACTTATTTTAGTTGAGTGCGAAGATGGAGTGCTTTCTTCTTTTCCTTCAATAATAAAGGCTCTACTAGTATTAATACTACTAGCCCACAAGGGTACAATGGGTCTTAACTGAATTGGTAGCTCGTTAAAGATTTTATTATCAATCTATAAACAGCTTCATAACATATTTCATGCATATCTAAACTATAATTAGTCCATTTTGGCTATTTCAAAATTTAAAAACACTATAACAATATACTTAGTTATATATGCTCGTGTAAAGTCTTCACATTTTGTTTGTTTGATCTTTTAAAAATATTGATTTATTAATATATCGAATATATATTTTTAGAATATTGTAATTTAAAATTAATGTTAAATATTGTATAGAACATTACGAATTTTCTTTTTTTACAAGCATTCAACTAGATGTACCTATAAAAAAATTACAAATATTTTTTGCCCTAAATAAATGATAAAATTAGCATCAGCACATTACATGAACTCAAAGGCAACTCTAAATTAAGTTATTGTGTTTAGAGTTGCAATCTAATAATCATGAGTTTTTTATTATTAATGTTAACTTACTTGTTGAGTACTTCTTGAATAAAGTTCTTGTTATTATTATTATTAATTTATTCGATTTAAATTTTAAATTTCATAATTTGTATATTAATTGTTAAAACTAAACTAGTTGTCATTTTTTTTACATTCTACAGATCGTTTATGGGGAATGGTTATACGCCATCAAAATACGACTATACTGCGTATCTTAAATAAGAGACGTGCTTTGAAAAAGAACAAGGTATTGATTGGAAGTGTCTCACTATTCCCATTTCCTTCCCGGGTTTAATCAACACTTCTGAACCTATATTCCGAACGTTTGAAGCCATTCTGCAATACGCACACAGAGTCGCCGGGAACAACAAATAAAATTTAATAAACAAGGGAATACCAAGCTTGTCTTTGCATTAAGTCAAAAAAGTTATAAGCCATACAATCTTCTGATAGTGATGATAACATTGAATATATTTTAGTTTTGAAAAAGATTTGTTGTTTATTTCTTTTAACACGAAATAATTTTAAAGTTTTCATTATGATTCTGGTTTTTATTTATTACGGTATTTTTAATAACATTTCTTATGGAAACTTACTCTTACTCAATAATATCTTCAAATTAAACAATTAAGAAAACAAAAACGAATAAAAAAATTAAATTGCCAGCCACATCACACCTAACTCAGGCTCTGAAAATCTTGAGATAAACAGTAAAACAACAGCAATTTTGAATATACACAAAATTTATTCAATTGCTTTCATCAAACGATAACTTTGACAGTATCTACTATCAGCCGAAACTGTTTCAATTAGTTAGAATTGATTCTGGCCGATTTGATACATTTTTTATATAATACTGTCTCTTCTATAAGTTCTACATTGGACGCCAAGTTTCAATTTCATATGTGATGTTATTATTTAGAACGATCAAAGATTTTGTTTTACATTTTCCTAGTAGCTGTATACGTTGAAGCAAGGAATGCTAAGATGGCGCTCAGAAGGAAACGTTATTTTGCCGGATACTTAATATTAATCGTCATACTGAAACCAAATTACAACAAATCTTAAAAAATTGTAATCTATGAAATATTCTCACACATAAGATCTATAGCTTATGTGTCAGAATATTACATAATAAATACATACATTTATTACTGTTTCACGCAATACAACAGTAATAGTACCGTACCTTAAAGGAAACAGTAATAATCAGACCAAACAAACAAACCTTCGCATTTATAACACTATTATATATTATATATCAAATGTAATTTACCAAGATAATTAAAAATAACAAAAAGTCACATAAGGACACTAATATTTATATATAAAAATATATATGAAAGCCCATTATCGTCGTGTTTATTATTATTACAACTAATATATTTACTACATAAAGATAAATAAGATCAATCAATAAATTCACAAAAAGTTTCACTAATTCACCAAACACATAAAAAATAAGCAATTGAAAATTAAAAAAACAATCTACATTTAATTTCACACAAAATTCCTATTTTTATGAAATAATTGAAACTACTTAAGTTTATCGTCTGGTCAGGTCAGTCCCAGGGCTCAAACAGAAAGAGGGTTTATTATTCGTAGGAGCAGCCGTCCAAAGGAGCGAACTCAATTATGAACAAGCGGCGTACCCTAGCCTGTTCGTTTCGTTTGGATGTCTGTTAATTACAACCGAAATTCGTTGGTATAGATGGCGCTTTACAATGATATATTGAATTATAACTTAATATTTAATTACATTTACCGTGTGGAAAATTCTTACATAAATAACTTAAATTATTATAATCAATACTTATAAAACTAACATTAGACTTTTGGATGTTTATTCTCTATTGCGTTTGCATTCTTGCTTGATAAATAATTAAAATTATTACAATTAAAATCAATATTTATAAAAATAACATTAGAATATTGAATGTTTACTTAAAATGCAATGATCGAGTGACGTCACTTTATAGAGGCGCCGACATATATAACCTGTCGTAAAAAATGGTGCAAATTATTCATTCCATCGCGGATTACTCGACATAACTTGCTCACGTGCATTTTTCTATGTATTCGATAATTTGGTTAGTTATTATAGCAGATAAATGTCTTTCCTAATATTAATTTGAAGATTTAAAAAAAAATTCTCTCAGGTAAGAACGATGTAAGACGAATTTTTGTCATGGTAACTATTTTTAATATTTCTCTTAATATATATATTAAGTATTCCATATGTAGAAATTACTTTATAATAAAACTTTTTATAATTTATTAAAGATTTAATAATTTGTCTTTCAGTTCATGAAGCCCGATTATTTAAGTGGCAGTTTCCACAATTCTATAAAAAAAGGAAGGAGGAAGGTAAATAAAGGATTAGTGAAAGAAGTGACAGATGCAGAAGTAAAAGCGGCTGTGCAAGGTATGAAGAATTGAAAAGCTGTAGGGCCGGATGCGGTACCAGTGGAGGTATGTAAGGTGATAAATGAATAATGATATAATTGGCTGGATTTATTTTGCAATAGGTTGTTGTATGAATAAATGATCCCCGATGAATGGTGTAGTAGTGACCTAGTGCCCATTTATAAAAATAAGGGTGATGTATAATACTGCAACAGTTATCGTAGTATAAAGCTCATGTCACATCTATGAAAGTGTTGCGAAAAGTATAAGATGCGAGAGGAAAGTGATATCTCTGAGAACACGTTTGGTTTTATACCTGGTCGAGGTACGACAAACGTTATATTTCGCTCTCCGCTAGTTGTGTGAGAAATACAGACGGGCACACAAGAACCTGCACTTGGTGTTCATAGATCTCGAGAAGGCATACCACAGGGTTTCCCGTAATATGTTGTGGTAGGCTTTGAAAGAGAAGGATATACCTGGAAAGTATTTGGAGTTGGTTCGTGCAATGCACAGTTGATCCTGTAGATAACTCCGGTCGGCCGGTGGAAACACCAACAAGTTAAATGTGGCAGTAGGTTTGCATCAAGGGTCGGATCTGAGTCAATACCTTTTCTTGATAATAATGTATGCTCCAACATTAGACATATAAGAAGAAGCACCCTGGTGCATGCTATGAAATTGTTCTTGTCGACGAGGATGGACTTGAGCTGTAGACTGGCAAAATCACAATAAAAGCTGGAGAGTGTTGGCCTGAAAATTAGCAGAATCAAAACAGAACACAAGTTCTGCCATTTCGGCGGTGTCTTCGGTTCAGTTATTAGTTTGTTGGATGCAGTATCGTTACCAGTACACTCAGACTTTTGCTACCTCATACTCATAAAAAGCGATAGCAATATTGACCGGGACGTAAATCACAGAATCAATACCGGATGGATGAAATGGCAAATGGCTAATGGTGAATGGGGAGTTTGGGAGTAGCGCCAGTGACAGAAAAAAGTAGAGATAGCCATCTGACATGGTATCATAAAAAATCTTTGAATGATAGTTGAATCGAAATGTTGGAATGAATTAGAAATATGGCAAAGAATGAATTAGTAAAAACGAAAGAAAGATAAGTAAGGAACCTTGATGGTGGAATGGAGATATGCAAAAGGTTCTGAAATAGAAAAAAGTTGCGTTAAAGCAATGGCAGGTAGAATCATAACAATGAAAGTATGAAAGAGGAAATAAAAATGATATATACAAGATGTAAGAGGAGAGCGAAAGTAGTGGTAGACGAAAAGAGTGCTAGGTATGGTGATTGAAGGATGTACAGATAGAGGACAGCCGAAGAAGAGATAGATGGGTTGCGTGAAAGAGGATGTTAGCTGGAAGAGAAGTCTTTGTAGAGATAAGTTAATGTTATGTAATTTTTTATGGTGCATAAATAAATAAATATATAAATAAATAAATATGAAGAAGAAGGGAGTGTGTACAGAGATGGCGAGTAACAGGACAATGTGGAAGGAAAAGACAAACTACGCTGACCCAAAATTAGGAAAAGGGCAAGAAGATGATGAATGTCATTTATGCCCAATATTTTTATCTATTTTATATTAATTTCTAACGTAGTTTGTAGGATTATTATGTCATATATTAACCGTCCTCACGATCGTCTTATCCACATGTAAAGGAACGAACAAGACCAATCGACTTTACTTATGATAAATATTCTCTTTATTACTTTATATTTCCATGTTAATAATTTAAAATAAAACTTTATTTATGACTTTCTTTTTTAAAACATAAAATAAAATTTCATTAAAAAAAGTATCAATATAGTAGAGCTAATGCTCTAGTAGTCATGGCGATAAATATTATCAGCAACACTAATATAATGAAATACTCATAATATTATTTTGAATGTCGTACTCAAAAAAAAGTTACAAGACAAATAGACAATATGAATTTAAGATTCTATTACATAAAAGATAGGCTATCTCAGTAATTCTAAAGTCAATTTTTAATAGGAGTGATTGTTTAAAGTGAGTGATTGTTTAAATTTAAATAAACTTAAGATAAATTACCTTAGGGCGCCATCACAATAGTTGAAAATATAAAGATTTTTTATGACATTTTATAACCTTGAATTCTAAATATATTTTTTAAATTTATATTATATATTATATTATACTTACAGGTACAAAATAAATCAGAATATGTCATAATACATAACTAAGTATTATAAAATAAATAACGAGATAATAACATTTTAGCGTATTAAATATTTTAATGGATATAAGATATTAAGGTTCTACTATTTTTAATCTCATAGTGTATAAAAAAAAGTCGAACTCTTTAATAAACTACTTTTTTATAATATCAAATATTTCAATGAAAGCTAAACTTTAATAAAATTTTAACAGTGTTCATGAATCTTACTTTAAAGGCGTCATCAGTTCTTAATATATATAAGTTTGTGCACAGTGCGGTACCTATAAGTTATTATTTTTTTGACAGAGAAATTTCACACATCGAAAATGCAAAATCAAAATGTATTAGATCATCTCGAAGCAATATGTTTTGATAAAAAAAGCTATCCGAGTATTGAAAAAATATTAGAACAAATATCAGCAAAAGAAGGTTATAAATCCTATACAGTTTTCAAGCGGACAATATCAACAAATGGTGGTAATTATCTCGCTGATTTATATGAAGTTGACATCAAAGGTGAAACAAATAAGGGTACTAAGGAAACTAATTTATTCATTAAACATGCCATAAAAATGAAATCAGAAGGTGATGTCCTTAACATTAATTCTGTATACAACAACGAAATATTTATATATACAGAATTGAGTAAATTATTTAATAATTTACAAGATGAAGCCAGTATACCTTGCAGTGAAAGACTAAAAATGGTCAGAAGCTTTGACGAGAGCAATGAAAATGTGATAATTCTTGAAAATTTATCTCGAAAAGCATATGAAACGCGTTACAGGATGGATAGTATGACTTTGAATTTTGCTGAACTATCCATAAAACAGATAGCAAAATTTCATGGTTTATCATTTGTACTGAAAGTTAAAAGAAGTGATTATTACAATAAAAATATAGAAACTATTCGCAGTCCTATACAATTCACCAATTCTGTGGACAAATATCTTGAACGCATAAGTGAAAATGTTGTGCAATATTTTGATAATAATATTCAAAGAAAAATAAGGAATTTTATTCCTAAAATAATCGAAAAATTACCAAAATATCTTGGTGGAGAAACAGATCATGTTAAATGCTTGTGTCATGGTGATTTTAGAATCAACAACATTTTAATTAAAGAAAGCGTGAGTATCATATTTACAATATTCTAAAAAGTATTTATGCATACTCTGTAAATCTTTTCTGAAAATTTCATCTTGCAAGATAATCGAATCGTTGATATTTAAAAAAAAATTATTTTTAATCAGCTTTGACCCATTATTTAATTTCACATAGGTCCTTTAATATTGAGTTAGTAAAGTAGGTATTTAAAATATGGTACATAATTATCAAATTAAAGATATGTGTACATTTTTTCAGGGTTCTGGATTTGGTGAGGCCATTCTCATAGATTTTCAAATGCTTTTCTTTGGGTCGCCTGTACTCGATCTCTTATTTTTTTTATATTCAGGCGCTGACAGAGAATTTAGGAAGTATCATATGGAAAACTTAAAAGATCTCTACCATGACACTTTGAGAGACTACCTAAAATACTTTGACATTGACGTCGATGAATTTTATTCAAAAAAGGTTTTCCTACAAGATTTTGAAGATCATCTTGACTTTGGACTAATGGTAGCTTTTTTCGCACTACCCTTGTGTTTCACGTTGGAGGATGCATTTCCTGATATCACCAAAGAGAAAATGGAAGATATTGACCCTAAATTGGATGAAAGATATGTACGTAGATTTAAAGGAATACTGGATGATTATTTGGAATGGGGAATTATGTAGGTTCTGCAAATGCATTCCTTTATCTTGTGAAAGTTTTCTACATACATTGTTATAAAATTTCTGTGAAGTTTTAATATATATGTGTTTTATAAATAAATACTATGAATTTTATCAACATACACTTAAAATGTACACTGTCTTTAACTACGATCTGTTATCTTTATTTCCACTCCGTCTGGAGTTCATTGGCACTTATATTTACAAATTCTTATGAGCTATCTATCATCTTCTTTAAGATATACCGTAAACTTGTTTGCTTTTCATAAAAATATGAAGGAATGATCTCAAATACTCGCCATTGCTATTAATTAATTATAATTACTATTTTATTATTAGTTTAGAAAAAATGTTTAATTATTTACCATATCAATTTAGTGAAAGAATGACTTTGAAACTATATTTCTTATTGCATTATGGTACTATACCAAAATAAAGAAAAAATCGTGCCCGCAGGGGGTCACGCGTGGCTAGACTTCATGTGTAACTCGTTTAAAATATAACTCACTACCTAAAAATAACACATGATGCCGTTGTTTACATCAAAAATTTTCAAGCAAAAAGCGGTTTTTATTTTTTTTCTCGGAAAAAGTATCTTTTTTGGAAATACTTTTGGTACTTAAATTTAGAGTAAAAAATAACCTTTCTATTAAAAATATTTGCGAGGAGGGAATGCTTACCAGATAAAAGTTGTCGTGGTTTTACCTACCTTAAATTTTCAAGCTAAAAGTTGTTTTATTTTTTTTTCTCGGAAATGGTACCTTTTACGGGAAAACTTTTGGTACCTAAATTTAGAGTAAAAAATAACCTTTCTATTAAAAATACTTGTGATGTAAGAATGTTTACCAGAAAAAAGTTATGAATTTTTTTGCAAAAATTTTCGGTTGTTTTACCCCCACCCCTAAGTTATTGAAGTTAGGTTTTCGGTTTATTTACATTAGTTATAGGTATTTATCAAAGATATCATATAATATGAACGCGATTAAACATTTTGACCAATGGTCATTTCGGACTCAGGGGGTCATAAAAAGACCTCCTGTGAAGAAATTTTTCCAAAATTCGAAAGTCGGGTACAAATTAATGGGCAGACCGAATTCTTCGAGGTCTAAGTACGTTTTCATTTATATTTAATAAAGTTTCAAATTTTTCCTAAATTTATTAGAATACTAAACAGGTACTCTCTAACAGGTTATTATAAATTTGATAATTGAAGATCATAAGGTGAGATTTTAACTTTGATATTGTTTTCTAGATTAAAGTATTATATTTTGTAGGCAAAGGGGAAAAAATATATTAAAAATCATTAACGGTTTTACCAAAATATTTTTACTGGTGTAAACAGACGTGTATAATGTACCTATGTTTTAAATACGTGTAAGTACCAAAACTTTTAATAAGATATAATAATAGGTAAGGTAAAAATGATAATATATCCATTCATCTTTTATTTTTAACAACGTATCCTGAAATTCGAAAATTGAATAATGTTCTATAAATAAATTTGTTTACTCAATTTACATTAAAAATACAAAATATTTAAGCAGAAAAAGCATTTAGCAAAAGCACGCAGATAAAATGGACAATAAATGTGCTTTTAATTTACTGATATTTGATGTGGGTACTGTTGAAGTATAATAATAATAATTATTATTTATTACACACCAGTGCACCAAAATCAGTGTAGATACAAAAAGAATATTGAAATCTAGATATCTAGCTATCTCTTATAGACACCCTTATTCTGATAAGTTAAGGCAAACATATTTCAAGGTTGTAGATAATATATAAGTAAGTAAACAATACAAGAAAAAAACATAAATAAGTACATACAAACTTAAATACAAATATACATATTTAACAATAGAAGGTTATAATACTACTCATAAAGGATTATATCTATAATGTATGTCCTATAAGAGATTAAGACAAAGGAGAAATAATTTTCTTAAAATGATATCATATAAAATATATAGTATATAATAGCACAGTATAGTTATAATAACGACATTACCAGTACTCTGATCACTGTCTAGTACGGAGTGTAGTGCCCATTCAACGTCCGACTCGCAAAAAACTTGCGACCCGACGCGTTTGGCGCTACAAGGGAGTGGATTGGGATGGAATGCGGACCTTTTCTGCATCCAACCCGTGGGGATCGATGTTTTCTCTTACAATGACTACTCAGTAACTACTCTGCGTAACTACTCTGTGGCTGTAACTACTCGTAATGTGATACTACAAAGCAAGGAACTATTTGTTCCAAGCTCTGTGGTACCACTTAGTGGCAGATCGCGACAACGCTAACGCGTCTATTTCGGCACTCCTATGATAGCTTGGACCTAGCTAACTACAAACCTATCGCCATTGCCTCTGTTCTCTCTAAAGTAATGGAGAGCATCATCAATCAACAGTTCCTAACGTACCTCGAGGATCACCAGTTGCTCAATGATCAATATGGCTTTCGTCATGCTCAAGCGACTGGTGATCTTCTGTTATATCTTACGCAACGTTGGACAGCTGTTATTGAAAGCAAGGGAGAAGGTCTGGCAGTTACTCTAGATATGACGAAAGCCTTCGATTGTGTATGACACAAGGAACTTCTTTCAAAGCTATCTTACTATTTGCTTCTCAAGTATTTCTGAAAGTGGATCACCAGCATACAGACCGTCGTCGGATACGGTTTTCGCTCAGACCCCAAGCCCGTAAATGCTGATGTACCCCAAGGCTATACCCAAGGACGTGTATTGAACCTTGTTCATTTAAATCCCCAAAAGACACTAGTTGACTACGCAGTCAAAAGGTAGAAAGGTTTGTACGCACAAAGGAGAGCCATTGGGATTGTTGGGGACTAAATGGTTTGGGAACAGCTGGACTCGCTGGCATGAACATACTGAATTGGCTACAATGATGTCTGTAGAATTACTATGGTGAACATTGATAAAACAAATATAAGGCTTATTAAACCCAACAAAGATAAAAATACGCAACCTTGAAATATGATTAGATCCTAAAAAGCAAGAATTTTTTTTTATCAATAGCATAAAAGTTACTGTTACTTATTCTTATGTCACAAGTAAGTAGAAACTGTAAATGCTATGATCATCGTACGGTAGTAGCTGTATTAAATATTCTCTTCAATATTTTTTATCTTCTTTGAGGCTTTTATCAGAATCAAGAACATGTCTGATATGCTCCTATATAAAATTTCTTCTGAATAAATTTTGTTCAACAATATGTTTCAAGGAGAAGGCCATATACGATATTAACTCTTGTTTTACACCTTTCATACTAGGATCCGCCAACCGTGCGCGGCGGGTGTGTCTGTGTAGCTACAGGAAATGTCGATTTATTAGGACTACAGTTACGAAACCGCACTTATCAATGTTAAAATGGAAAGATAACTTTACTGAAAGATATATATATTTTTTTATGGAATAGGAGGGCAAACGAGCTGGCGGGTCACAGATGATTTGTGATCACCGCCGCCCATGAACCCTTGCAACATCCGAGGATATACAGGAGCGTTGCCAGCCTTGAAGTGGGAGTAAACACCTTTTTTGAAGGTACCCATGTCGTACCGATCTGGAAATACCGTCGAAGGGAGTTCGTTCCACATTCGAGTGGTACGAGGAAAAAATGTACTTGAGAATCGCACAGTGGAGGATCGCCACGCATCCAGGTGGTACGGATTGGAGGCGATGGCGCGCTGTGCGGTGATGGAATTCGGCGGCAGGCATCAGATCGAATAGCTCTTCGAAACACTCCGTGGTAAATGCGGTAGAAGACGCACAGAGATGCAACGTCTCTACGCAATGCCAAAGAGTCCAGCCGTTCACAGAGCACCGGTTTCCCGACAATCCGAATGGCTCTCATTTGTACGCGGTCAAATGGTAGAAGCTGATATTGGGGTGATCTGAACCAGAGATGAGAACAGTCCTACATGTGTGGCCGGACTTGCGCTTTGTAGAGCGCAAGTCTTTGGCCAGGATTGAAGTACTGCCTCGCTCTATTGATCACGCCCAATTTCATCGAGGCCAACTTGGCCTTGCTCTCCAGATGAACACGAAACTGTCAGTCGCTCGAAATGTCGAGACCCAGTATTCTGATCCTTGGCGAGGCAATAAGGGGAGTGCTCTCGAAGAGCGGTGATACGACAAATGGGATTTTCTTAGTGGTAAACGCGCAAACCTGTGTCTTCTGGGGATTGAACTGAACGTGGTTCAGTTCACCCCACTCAGAAACCATCCCTAAGGAAGTCTCTATAGAAGACACAAGTTTCTTTCGGCACTCGTCGACGTTTTCCCGAGAGAGACCTGCACGGCCGGAATATACCGCATCCCCAGTGCTGTCATTCGCATAATAATGTATGTTGGAGATATCCAATCCTGATCCTGATGTGCAGGAGGAACAGAGTTGGGGATAGCACGTAGCCTTGGTGTACACCAGCGTTCACGGGCTTGGGGTCCGAGAAAAAACCGTCGAGAACGACCTTTATGCTCCGCCCAGTGAGGAAGCTGGTGATCCACTTGCATAAACTCTCGGGAAGCCCATAGGAAGGTAGCTTGAAAGAAGATCACCAGCCGATCGACCATGGCGAAAGCCATATTGCCGGTCATTGACCAACTGGTGATCCTCAAGGTAGGTTAGGAGCTGCTTATTGATGATCGCTGGGAACCTCCTCGTGTGCTCGTCAATCATCAATGTTGCTCGGATTCGTCCGGCGGGATTGGAAGCGGTACGGGCCGGTGCTCCCTGGGGGATGGTTAATCCGGTCTTTCGGGGTCGGGTTAGCCATCTGCTAATGCCCAGCGGTGGGAGTCGGCTATGGGGTTTATGCTCGGTATATAGCCGACAATAGGGGGGTTTTTGTTGTTTTTTATGTTTTGTTTTGTCATTTCTTCGTTTTCTTGTTTTGTTTTGTCATTTCTTCGTTTTTTTGTTTTGTTTTGTTATTTTTCGTTTTTTTTTGTTTTGTTTCGTCATTTCTTCGTTTTTTTATTTTGTTTTGTCACTTCTTCGTTTTTTCCTTTGCTTGGTGTTGTTAAGTTCCTTGTTTGTTTTCGCTTTGTTACTTTTTCTATCCTTCTTCTATTTCCTTTTCCTTTTTGTCAACTCTGAGGTCTGGCGCCTGCCGAGGGATTGTGTAAGGACTAGGGCGCCCCCCAAAAAATAATCATGAAAGCGCATCTAAAAGAGAATCTACCCCGGGAGGGTACCGGTGGCTGCTTTGCAGGCCGGGAATCCCTCACGGAAGCTTCGGCTTCCGTCTTCCCCACGTATTCCGGGGGGGGCGGGGGGGAAAAGACCGCTTTATCGTGACGACGACTAATGCTTTTGCTTCTTTGGATTCTGATTTCACTGATGGACGAGATAACGATTTGGCTGCGGAAGAGGCGGCCCCGTTGGTCGCCTCTGCCGCAAACGAACCCTGCGTGCGAAAGGACTTTGAACTTCTATTTGGAATGGATGTGCTGTCTGACGGCACTAAGGCGCTGACTCGTGGTGCGGATGAGATGTCCAACCATGAAGTTGGCGCCAGAAGAAAGCGGCCTTCTTCTGAAGCTTTGTTTATTTAGCGTGACGCGTCCGGAAACGACTCTGAGCTAGGTGTTGCATCATCTAAATATAACACCGCTCGTCGTGGACGCGTCGCGTCGTGGACGCCACGTGGTAGTGGGCTTGCACGGGCAAAAGCCGATCTGCGGGCCCTTGCGATCTCTTCCAGGTAACTCCAACGTCAAAGTAATTACAACAAGTAAAAACGGAAGAGATGTACAACTGACAAAATAATATGAATACAACATATACACAACACATAATATAATACAATATAATAAATATTAAATATATATTTTAGATATAATACATCAACACGGATTGCTAAAAAGATAACAATATTATACTATAAAGAATGGATTTATAGGTAGGAGAAAATTATTTCGAAAGGAAATGTTTTTTTAAAGCGTTTTTAAAAGTGTACAGGGATTGAGAGCGTCGAATATATAGGGGTAAAGAATTCCAGAGACGAGAAGCTTGGACTGTGAAGGAGTTTGTATAGAAGGTAGTAGAGTGAGAAGGAATTTTAAGCAATAAATTGTCTACGGAACGAAGTGAGCGGTTATGAGAGTCTTTTAAAAACTCAAATCGTTCTTTTAGGTAGGAAGGAGTTACTGGGTTGAACAGTATAGAGTAAAGAAGACAAAGTATATGAGTATTTCTGCGAAAGCGAATCGGCAGCCACTTCAGTTTTTCGCGAAAAAGAGAAACATGGTCATATTTACGCAAACCAAATATAAACCTAATACATAAATTTTGCAAGCGCTCAAGTTTGTTTAGTTGCTCTTCAGTAACATCAAGATAGCAAGCATCAGCATAATCAAGAATGGGTAGGATAAGGGTTTGAGCAAGGGCAATTTTAGTGGAAATAGGGAGAAAATTACGTAACCTCCTTAAGGAAGCAACAGAGGCAAACATTTTCCTGCTCACCTCAGTAATTTGTGGTCCCCAGGAAAGGTTCTGATCAAAGAGAACACCGAGATTTTTTATTGTATTCGTAAATGGTACTGGAACACCATCAAATATTATTGGTGGTAGTTTCAAGTGGTCAATTTTGGACAAAAGTCTGGAACCACCAATAATAATTAATTGGGTCTTAGTGGGATTAACTTTGAGACCAAAGGATTTACACCAACCAACTATAGATTGCAAATCTATATTCATTTTGCTAATCGTTTCTGGCAAAGTGGAGATTTGAGAATGGCAATAAATTTGGAAATCGTCTGCGTACATATGATAGAGGGAAGAAATGTTAGTGGTAATTGAATTAATGAATACAGAAAAAAGGAGTGGAGACAACACGCCACCTTGTGGAACTCCGGTAATGGTCAGGGACCAATCAGAATAAGAGTCATTGACTCTTACTCTTTGCCTTCGTCTTATTGACAACTGGCTTCTCAGTCATCACAGCAACTTGAGGAGAAGAATGGCAGGACAAGTTGTTCGGTAAAGCGTCGACATCAGAAAGGCACTCCACCTTATGTCGATTACCATCAGGAGCAAGATCTTCTTGCTCTAGTGATTGTACTTTCCGAGATGTGTAGTCAGCAGAAAATCCAACAAAGAGGGCATATGGCTGTCCACGTCCGTTAGACGAGTGTGTGTCTTGATCAATTGGGACAGACCATTTGCCAGAGCAAAGTCAAACACAGATCACCCCGCGTAGTCGGTGGCACGTGACCCTAGCCAATCGGCATAGTGCGCATTGAAGTCCCCGAGGACTACGACTTCGGCGGAGGGAATCTGTGAAAGCAAATCGTCAATCTTCGCCTGAACATGGCCCAAGAGTTGATCCGTTTCTGCATTACCACTATGGGACCTGTAGAGGCACGCGCAGACTCTGACATGGTCGTCCATGTCCACGCGCAGCCAGAGTACAGACAGGTCCCGACCTTCAAAAACCTGAAGGCGACGGTGGCAGACATCCTCCCTTACGAGCACAGATACACAGGCGTGTGGTATAAAATGGTGTTCTAGTTTATACCCGGGGTACAGGTACGCTGTATCGCTAGGTTGAGATATCTGCATCTGCGTCAGAAACAACAAGGCCGGTTGCGCCGTCTCTAGATGATAGTGGACGGCGTTCAAGTTGGAATGAAGTTTTCGGATGTTGCAAAAGTCCACATTTAGAGCGGGTCGGGGTGCCGCTGCGTTTACTCGTCGTTTGCCCTCAAAAAACACAAACGGCGATGCTTTGCCCGCCCCAGATACGACGTACAGCCCGAGCAAAATCCGAGAATCATTTCCCCGATTTTGCTCGGGGAGGGGGTCTCCGGCTTCAACAAAGCCGGTACTCTCCTGGGGTATTTTTCTTTTTGGCATCGCTTTCATGTTTGGCGGGGGGGGTGGGGGGGCTTTGGGCTTCCGGTATCTTCACTCACCGACGGAACATAACCAAATGAATTTGGTTACTACACGTCGGTCTTCTGTGAGAGGGTGGTCCTTCCCCGGTCGAGCCAGCCCAATACGAGCTGCAGTCAGATAACTGCAGCTAGGCTCTACCACCTAAGATAATAATAATGACGTAAAAGTTTTGTTCATTAAACACACAATTGGGGGAATTCCGAATCAGATTATCTGTTATAAGTGAAAGTGGAACTTGTATAACAATTAAAAATAACTCTTGAAGTTATTAGAATTACGAGTAGCAGTAAAACACGTCACTAAAACGTAGAAAAGAATGCCCTTGTGAGTGGTCCTGTGCCATATCTGTTTATTATATTTTCACGCCTGTCACAATTATTATAGCAAAGTTATGTTATAAAGAATTGCTAAGTTAAAAAAATATATATTGGCCTATGGGACACTTTTTGACCAGTTAATCAAAATCTACAATCACGAATGTCACCAAAGAACTGCGGAACGAGTGAGACATTTTGTTGAATGCATATGCAAAATTTTAAAGCTCTAGCTCAAATGGCTTAGGAGGAGTAGGCGAATAAATTATTCATTTTAACGTTTGTATAAAATATTATTACTATTTTCATATTTCATTAATTTAAATTTAATTTTTTTACTTAACACTCTTAGAATATGGGTCCTTAAATAATTATTAACGATAACAATTAGCAAAGACTTATCATTGAAGTGGTCTAGACAAGAGATTAATTTTCAATTTTCTCCGAGATTGTTCTGTCAAGAATATTGTAATACCGCAGGAAATATGATTTTACCGAAAACACTAAATTATAAGATAGAAGGAAAGGTAATTTTCTAAAACGTCTGTTTTTAATCGAATATTGCATTGTCCTGGTTGATAGTATAATGTTGTCAATTCACAATATATTGTTATAACCGTAACCAAAAAAGTTATTTAGCATTTCTTTACAATAACCAGACCCTTAAAAATTACAATTTGGAGTCATAACCATATTCAAAATACAATTGTTATATAAATAAATAATTATAATAACCGATTTAGCCTTTCCATTTCAATAATATTTACAGGCTCATTACTTCTGATACACATTGGATTTTTTTTTCCATTATGACCATAGACATTTGTCCATGCCTTTCATTGTAATTTTAAAACAATTTTGTTACGATTTTAATGGCGATGGTAACTTCGCAGGAAATTGTACACCTGCACAAGTTTTCGAAAGCTATTTTAGAAATTAATAGTAATAATAAATAAAGTAAATAGTAGTAGTAGTAAGCTAGGTTATTAACTTCACTAGCTTTTTTATAGCCTCGGAGTCACGGTGAGAAATTGCTATCTTGAGGTTGTACTCTACAAGGTTTCTATCGGAGGTATCGCCGGCCCGCCTAATGAATCTCACAATAGCGTCTTCGTCGATATCCGTGTAGTACGTAGAACTTCTTGTGTGTCTAGATATAGCCACTACTGCATGTGGGACACTTGTCAGGTACGATTTTGGTTTGGATTTGGTTTGGATGATTATTACCGACTCGTATGTTAATCCCTGAGCTTCATTGATGGTGAGGATGCGCGAGTTTTCCCCTTTTCCGTACCCTAGGTTTGTAAGGTCCGCTTTTTCAGTCTGTGCATTGGCTTATTACATGCAAACTCCTATAAAATGACCTCGTTTTCCTCAGAAAGGAATTCCCAGTAGAACTCATCAACTACGTTTTAAAGTTTAACACATCAAAGAGCATTCACTTTTGTATTCTTAATTTTTTTACAAAATTTCATATGTGAAATAAAAAACATACTATATACCTATTTAGTTCTATTATATTGTTATTATTTTTTTTATATTTATCAAATTTGAAGGTTTATAAATCTGATTAATAGAAAACTGATCATATAAAAAAGAAATAACAATTTTATTGAAAAAATAATTTTACAGAATGCATAAATTAAAACCCATAATAAAAAAAAGATATACCAAAGTTTGTAAATATTAATCCATATTTTAACACTTGTAAATTATGTAACGATAACTTAATATTTTATGTTAAGAGTATCGTGGCACTGATCTATATAATATTATAAGATGAAAGAACATTTTATTTCATAAATTTAACTTTAGCCTCACTCTAATAAATAAATATAAAAGTTTTCTTTGTAGCTTACTTTATAAGTTTGAAGACTTAATAAAGACTTTAACTTAATTCTAAGATGGTTCGTTTTCCAGATTATAAAGTGGGTTATAATTATATTAAAGAATACAAATAACTGAACATCATCTTTAATATTGATAATCTAATTAAGTAAGTTAATCTAATTAAGATAATTAGACTCGGTATTGTATTGACATTGACATAAAGTTTGCTTTATCTTATTATTTACTATATTTTCGGGATGAAAATAAAGCATTTTATTCACAAACAAACAAAAAAAAGATATGTCAATCAAAACAGCATTATTGCTATCGTTACATTAGAAGAAGAGTTTATGGCGTAAACTATCAAGAAATTAATCTCTTTTTATCTTATACATTCGAGCTATGAAATTTTCTCTATTATTACGACATTACGCTGCTTATAAAGAAAATTAATATTAAATTACCCTGTGAGTACAAAGATACAAGGGCCTGTTTTGAAATTATGAAAAATGTTATAAATTAAGCTTCGTTCCTTGTTATAAAATTTTTGGGTTCTTAATGAGGCTGTAATTATAGTCCTTAAAATATTAAGGTACTTCATAAATACGTATGAATTTATAAGTTCAGTCACAACGTATTTTTCTTGTTAGCTCTCTTTAAAATATACTTCACATAAATGATATGGAACAGCATTTAATGAAAGCTTTATTATTAATTTAAATAATAAATAAATAAATAAAACAGCAAAATCGAAAGAATACACAATAACACCAACATTATAAATCACGAAAATCAATAGTTTCTCCCCTTACAGAGAATTAACTTTTTTGATTAGCCAATTGCATTCTCAGCACTCTAATACTGGCAGCATTCCCAATTCATAGGCAAACAAACATGTCAGGTGTTTGGTTTCAGTTCAGCAATTGTTACAATAAGTCTAGTCAGTTTGCTGGTGATACTTGTGAAAACTTTAGATACAAAAAATAAATAAACTAAATTTATAATTTATTGGTGATGGTTATAATAACATTATTGGCTAAAACATGATAAAACGACATAAAACATCATGTCAGAGAAATATGTTATTATTATTTATTTGTAATAATTGTTGTCGAATAAATGAATTCAGTTATTATATAATACTAGCAGACCCGGTCACGCGTTGCTGTGACTATTGTTTTTGATATATTACATTGTAGTAAACTATTTAAGGGGTAACGTTCAGAGTACTTCTGTCATGAAAATCATAATATTTTCTTACAGTCGATATTAAGCAAAAGTAGAAACAAAATTATTTTTTAAATTTAATCCAAATTTATATTTTATTTTTTAGTAAAAAACTTGGAACACTAAACTTACGAATGAGGTAGGTAGGGTAGATACATCATTCGTAATTATTCAATCCATTCAACAGATACCGCCATCTTTTAGAATTGTTAGGAGCTAACTGCAAAATAATAAACAAATAAAATAATATTGCGACTATGAATTGAGTTGAAAATTATTATATATCTTTTAAGTTAGGTCAAACTGTACGTGGTGTGTAAATTTATTAAAATCGGTTAAGTAGTTTAGGAGTCCATCGCGGACAAACAACGTGACACGTGATTTATACATATTAAGATTTCTGGTGGATCTTTTTTATCATTTAATATTTTAAATAATATGATAAATAAATCGTAAAATTATCCTTTTTTTAAAATGTTACTTTTTCATTTTAATAAGATGAAATAAAGAATAATGAAATAAAACGTATATAAGTATTTTCAGTAATTGTATTAATAACAAAAATCTGTTTTATTTTTATTATAGTGCTTTGTTTTATTTTTGATACACAATGTTTTTTGTTTGATTACCTGGTGAATACAAACAAATCTGATGGTTTTCCAACATGGGAACAGGCAACATACAATTGACCCCTGGGACTTATTTATGGTCATAGCAAAAGCAAGCCGCACTGGAAACTGTCAGTCGGAATCATTGCGATGCGTGGTATCAACACGTCTTCTCCTTTATACTTTCCTTTCAGTATAGTTGCTTCTATCACGTTGTTCAATAATTTTTTATCGCTAACCGTGTGCCGTTGCAAAGACGTGATTGGTTGATATTTCTCAACATTATAACTAACGATAATTAAAGGTTTAATTGAAGATTGTGAGGTGGCAATCCTGGTAAATCCAGCGAATTTGAAAATTCAGGCGGATAGTTGACGACAACATCTTGGTTAGTAGCCGAATCAACTGATATATCCTCAATTCGCCTGTAATTTGTTCTTGAATTTTGAAATTTAATTCATTTACATCTATGTTTTTTGCAGCCAATATAGCCCTTTCGCTCAACCAATCATGGTTTCTGTAATTTTGAGCAACATCTGGAAACACCTTTTGAATAAGTTCATCTTTTGATCTAGTTAACTGACAAAAACTTTGAGGAAAGTTAATGCAACCAGTCAAGGTGTCTATAGGAAATTTGCCATTACCAATGTCAATGAGTTGTTTAGAGAATATGTCTCCAGATTGGTCATTTTGCAACTTGACTCGCATATTCTTGCTTAAATGTAATACCTTCACATGCTTCCACAAATTGGAGGACTTTAAATATGCATTAAGTTCATCAGCTGGCGGTGATCGTAGAATCACTGGCAATATTTGACGAAAATCTCCTGCTAATAAAATCATTGCACCACCAAATGGGTTATGATTGCTCCGTAGATCTTGTAAGGTTCTATCTAAAGCCTCAAAAGATTTTTTATGTGCCATCGTGCATTCATCCCAAACAATCAATTCACATTGCTGCAAAACCTTTGCCATTGCAGAGTTCTTCGAAATGTTGCAGGTTGTGGTTTCGTTGCTTTGCATGTGTATTGGCAATTTTAGTGCTGAATGAGCTGTTTTATCACTTTCAAGCAAAGTTGATGCGATTCCCCACGAAGCGAGTGCAAGTGCAATTTTATTTTGTGAGCGAATTGTTGCTAATATCAATGAAATAAAAAAAAAATTCCTGTACCACCCAGGTGCATCTAAGAAGTAAATCCCTCCTCTTTTATCATTTATTACTTTCATAAGTGTATCAAATACATACTTCTGTTGTTCATTCAATAGTGGAAGATTTGTTTGAATTAATTCTTTCAAAGTATTGAGATCATACAGTTTTTCTCGGTGCAACTCTTGGTTAAAAGCATCATGCATTGGACGATTGGGCGCGGCCAGGCCTAATTGAAATAATAGTTTGTTTGATATCATCAAGCACATGTCCTCAATTGAAATCAATACTTCATTGTAAATTTCTTCGCTTATTTGTATATTTGGATTTCCCCTTCTAATCCGTATTTGATACAAAATATCATCACACATATTATCTTTGTACTTGATCCACAAATCCTTTGGGTTTGATAAGAAGCATGTAGATATGATTATAGAAAACAATGTTCGTATTTGATGAGCTTGTGATGATATTACAGCATCATTGAGAGTTTGATCCCAATGAGCATTTTTCTAGCAATCGCAAACGTTGGCAAGCTTTTTTGTATGATCCACACAAATCACCATAAACAGTTCGTACATGTTGGAATGATTTTGGGCCACGTACATTGTCTAATAGCAGTCGTGAATAAAAACTTTCATCATTGCTTTGATGTACTGAATAAATTCGACTAATCGCATCGGTCGAATATACATCTGGGTATCCTGAAACTGGTTTTCCTTGATTCCGTGGTATAAATCTCCTTAAGGATTGATTCGAAGTATAATATTTTGGCATTTCAGAATATAACAATGTTTGAGCAAAAGCATCGTTTTGGCATGTCAAAAAAAACTGGTTAATGTAATAGATGGTGGCTGAACAGCTCTTTGTACTGCGTTCTGTGCTGTAAAATATACTCTTTGTCCATTTTCTAAATGCACAGCTAAATGAACAACAGTAGGGTGTCTCTCATGAATAGGAAAAGAAAATATTCGCCAAACTGCTTCATTACTACTAACATTAGCGACCCATTTGGTATTGGGTAACTTCATCATTGGAATTCTCTGCATTAATACCAATCACAGCCATATCACTCCCTTTGGTTACATGTTTGCAAATGTATTTAATAGATTTTACTGAATGGCAAGATTCAACGTTGATGTGCGGTTTGAAGGTCTTTGATAAAATGGGTGAATATGGAACAATCCAGCGATTATCTATTTCAATATCTTGTTGATTTAATTTGACAATTGTTGATCTTCCATTTTCTGCTGTCGATCGGCGACGATACAAAGGATAACCGTCAATACCAGTGATTGTTTCAGATATTAATGTCCGTGGATATCGTTTTGAAAATTTACCATCCACCATACATGGTAAATTTTGATTAAGAGTTCCACAGGGACCATGTACCATGTTTTTGATAAATACCTCATGCAATCCAGGATCTACTTCTACATTAAGGATTTCAGCTGATATTACTGCATCAACTTCATTTGACTTTATCTTGTCAACTAACCAAATCAAAATATGTGCATGTGGCAATCCCCGTTTCTGCCACTCCACGGAATGCATCCAGCGGCGTGTCTCCCGAAACACATAATGTTTCACAATGAAATCCATTAAAGATTTCAACTTTTGTATAAAGACTCTGTGTCTATTTCTATCCAGTGTGGATTGCATGTAAATGTGATGAACAAATCTGCTGTACCATAATGACGAACATATGACATGGCATTTTGAGCATATTCATGCATATGTCGAGGGCTTACGATGTATGTTGCTGGAAGAATAGTTATTCGACTAAGATTCAGTGCGTTACCATCAGTATTAATCGCATCTCGAAGGTGAATATACTCTTCAGATCTGAGTTTTGTCTGATTCAACCTGATGAATGTTAATCTCTCCGTTTCAATTTTAACATACATGTCTACAACATACTTGTGATATAATCGCCGACGTTTGAGTATGTGATTGTCTTCATTTTCACTAATCATTAGGCGGTAGGAATAATAGTTCATTGAACTGACTTTTTTGTTGGTTTTAGAACCTGAAAATAGATTTTTGTTTTCATAACATTGAAAAAAAATAATAATAAAGTGACTTATAATATATCTCCATAGCTAAACTAATATTTTTTATTACCTGTAATGGGATTTATCATCTTGTTTGAGAAATCATAGCCATCTTCACCTTGCCAAAATATAATGGGATATTGCAATGCGTCATATGAGCGGCGTGTTTCCTTTATACGTTGTAATTGATCATTCCGACGATGTAAAACAATATCACGAGATTCCAAGTTTTCTCCAACTACAACGATGGCAACTTCATCAATAGTTGGTGCATTAAAACGTCTTGCATGTTGCCCAACAGGTGTTTTATCAGCTCTGATTACGATTTTGTGATTATCAGATGGCATCCGATCCAGTGCAGTTTTAAACAACATAATCAATTGGTTGTACTCGTGAAATAAAGTTTGTAATTGTTCTACAATAGATCTCTTTAGTGAATTGTTATGTGAATTTGTGTTATGTGAATTTCATTTCATAGTGAATTGTTATGTGAGCATATCAATTTCTCGTGGTGAATTGCCCATGAAATAAATTTGCAGGAATTTGTAATTGCTATCTGACACTGGTAACAGTGAACCTGCTCTATGATATATTTGGCCTTGTATCTGTAAATAAAAAAAAAAAGATTTTTGCCAAATATAAATAATATTTGTTTCTAAAAAGTATATCTGTCTCCTAATTTGAATCACCAAATAATAATTGATATGCTTAGGTATGTCAATATGTAATAATTAGTTGTAACTAATATCCATCATCAAATAATTATATTGTGTTTCAAAATAATAAAAGTGTTGCTAATACTGAATCACCAAATAATATAATGACTAAGTAATATATGTGTTGGGCTTTAGGGAACTGAAGGTTAATGACACATATTTACTTAGTTAACAGGAAATTTTGTTCCTTAAAATAATAATGATTAACTGCTATAATACATACCTTAAAAGTTGGCATGTAATTTTCCCGAACTACGTTTGTTGCCCCAAATGACGTCATTTGAAAGCAATTGTTATATTGTTGAATATTTGACAAAAAGTGTATGGAATCTGGTTCTATTCCTGAAACCAATGAGTACAACGGCTCTGGTGGTGGATCCAATGGTATCAATTTCACTTTCCCATTTGCGCAACACAATCCATTTGCTTCATTTTTGTATTTCAATACCTTACAATAAGAGCAAACCAAGTTCATAGATCCAATAGTAACACATTGGTGGTTACGGTAGTCAATTGACAAATCGTAATTGAGAGCAGCTCGATTCAAACTTTCGCGATTATTAGTTGAAACTCTCGCTCTCGCTTCCCGCGTTCGTGATATAAGAATTCTTTCGCGTTCATTTCGGTCGTCACGTTCATGTGCAGTATGATAAGATCGGTAATTAGTATTTCGGGTTCTTCTACCTAAATTACTTCGTCTTATAGGAGTCATATCGTATATACTTACCTAAATTATGTCACATGCAATAATTATTAATCACAGGTATTAAAACACTTTGCACAAAACACGATATAAAACAATCAAAATTAATTATTAAATATTATAAACGCTTTTTAACGCGGATTGTTTGACAGATGCAATGACATGAAAACTGATGACAATTTATGTCGCATTCCAAAACTAAAACAATAGAAAGAATATTCCAAGGCCAATCAAATCTATAGCTCTTAAATTTTTTGACTTTTCAATTTGGTCGGGTTCACGATATTATCACTTTTGCGTGAACCTGCACACACATATATTTGATTGAATTTGTACTTTGTGCAGAGACAATAAAGTGCGAATTGACTCTTCGACGTTAGCAACACACCTACATTGTTTAGACAAAAATGAGTGCTTCTAATTTATTATGAACTTTATTTTATAGCAATACAGTTCAAATTGACTCTAAATTTAGTTAGAAAATATTTGTATAGGAAAAAGAAAAAGACTCTTGTAGGGTTTTCCTGGAAATTATTCAAATTTTTCTCGCCGTAAGAACCATCCTTGGGCTTCAAGGAATATTAAAAAAAAAGAATTGGTAAGATTGGTCCATGCGTTGTTGAGTTGTGCGCTTACCAACACATTTTGCGATTCATTTTTATATTATATAATATAACAGCTTAAACATTAAACATATATATATATATATATATATATATATATGTTTAATATATATATTTACAAATAGACAGGAAACGAAGCTTCTTAGCATTCCATGGATTCATCGTGCGAGTGTCGGGCCGATCGCGTTGCAAGAAGAGGAGCGCAAACAATTCCTGGAACTTGCGACGCAGATGTAGGTTTAAGGGGCCCCTTTACTATGCGCATATACGCTCACCTTCACTGTTTACGCTCCTCTCCCTACCTATCTAAATATCGTAAGAACCTACTAAAGCCGCCGCCGCTCTTGAAATACGTTCCAGAAATGAACTGATGATAGTTCTAGAAAGGCCGAGAACCTTAAATAAGTTGTAGAGAGATTTTTCTGTTATACCTCTCGCTCCTACTTCTACAGCGTACAAATCAACTATAAATTTATTCCTTATCAGTTCATTACATAGTTCGTAATACTTGTTAAGCTTAAATGTATGATCTTTATGTTATGGTATGTTTGTTTCCCAGGGTACAGTAAGCTCCACAAGTATAACGCGCCTTAGTTGTTTTGAGTACAGGGATAAGTCCGGCCTAGATGACGAAACACAAACATCCCCGGGGACTTTGTATTGCCTCCCCACAGATGTTGCAAGATTTTTCGGTAGCTTTGGCCCATCTCATTAAGTTACTTTGATCTGGGAGAGTCATTTGGAATGCATTAAGATGAAATTTTAATAATGCTGGGGACCAATCGATTTTTTTGATGAAGAATTTGAACGGAGTTGCGTCGGTAATAGTAGTAACGCACTTACCGCTTATTATAAGACCCGGATCGTAAGAGATATATCTGGTGTTCCGCCTACCCAGACATGGACTGTAGCATTTATTGGGTTTTGTCTTCAATCCGTCCGTCCAAGCACAGAAATCATCCACAACATTTAAAAGTAGCTGACATTGTTTTGGATTACGTGTCAGTATCGCGAGATCGTATGCAAATGCTAGTATGGATTCTGTGTAATTATTGTTAAACTTAAACCGATAACCCCATTTCTTTTCGTTTTTAATTACTTTATCTATTAAAATGTTGATCACTATGTTAAATATAATTGGAGAAATACAACAACATTGAAATAAACCTATTTTGTAATTTAATGGTTTGGAATTATTTTCATTTGTGATCATGGATTTTTTTAATTTTGAATAATTTGATACAATCATGTCACTTACTAACGTTGGAAAGTTATACCACCTTGGCGCAAACATCATCAGTTCATGTCGTACCGACCCGAAAGCGTTTTTTAAGTCTATACAACATACCGTTATTTGTCTTTCACTAGTTCTGACATCTTTAAGGCATTTCGATATTAATATGTTATGTTCCAGACATCCAGAAATGCCAGATAAAAACCCTTTCTGGTGATTAGGCCCGAAATATTTATTATTAATCATGAATTGCGTCATTTTGTTTGTAAAAAAGAAAAAAATACACCTAAGTCTGTTTTTATACAGTCTTTTTTTACACGGTTATGAAATAATCAGGTTTGAAAATAATATATTTTTAATTTTTTTACACGATTTTATTCCTTTTACCACGGTTGAAAATTTCTTGGGCTTAATTTTTTTCGTCAAATTTAATTTCTGCGAAATATGTTCATATTACAAATTTAGGGGAATTCCCTTTTTGTGCATACAAGTAAATTTACTGGTCAGAGCAATTGAAATGTGTTAATATTTTATGAATTATGTGAATAATCTTCAATAACTATGCTTGTAAAAATAAACATTGTATATGTGATTTAATTAAATAAACATGAATACTTGTTCTTAAAAAATCCTTGTTTTTCACTAATTTTAATAGGTTTTAGAGATTAGGAACCAATCACCTATTTTTGCATACGATCAATGTCTTTTTTTACACGGTTTTTTTTGGAACCAATTTCCGTGTAAAAACAGACTTAGGTGTATTTTTTATATTGTATTTGTTAGAGCTATCGGTCTAGTGTCCCTAGGGTCCGAGACATTGTCGCTTTTAGGAATGAGGACAAAAAGAGCATTTCCGAATGTTACTGGTATTTGTCCTCTTGACCAGATTTTACCGAATATATTCAACAGATGCTTATGGATCGACGGACATTTTTATAAACTATATAAGTGATACCTCCGGGCCTGGTGCTCACTTAGATGGTTTCTTTTTAATTATTTTATTGATTTCCTCCAAAGTGGGTAGGTGCCTAAATTTGCTCGTTGGTCAAGAGAAGCTTACCTTTTTCGTCTTTGATAATATTTTAAGAGTACTTAAAAGGATGTTTATCAAAGTCTACTTCGTGTTTTGCCTGATCAAAGCTATCACGGTTTTTTGTTATTTGTTGTGATATGCCTTGTATTAATTTAAGAATTTACCTTAATGCCCTATACAGTTGGTGACTAAATTGGTTGTCGCCCATGGCTTTGGCCCTACGAAGTATCTTTATGAGGTCTCTTTTTTTCCTTCTCATTTTCAATTTAAAACCGTTTTCTTTGTACTTGTGAGCATAACGATTCGAAGATTGATGCAGTATGATTGTAGTGTCTCTACTTGCGCGTCGAGTACCTGGTTTGAGCCCGGATGCTCTAACAGGTCCGCTATATTTTGGTCGTGTATTTTCCATGTCGATTGTTTAATATTGGGAATGCTAAGACGCGTCCGGATGGTCATGGACTCCTGGCGATTCGCACTCAATGGCCCACCATGGGATATAGTATACTCTATCCGAAGTGAAAACTGAAGATATTACCGGCGATTGCCGCGTTTCAGCACCATCGTGTATTTTGAGATGTTTAATAAACCAGGCTCGTCTTTTGTAAATTTTCCCGCACGTAAGGTATTTGAATTCCGTTTTTCCGCCGTTTCAAAACAAGCCCCGAATTAAAACATGTAAATATAAATAAGGTATAGTAAGGCAGTATATACACTCAAAATAAAGTATGTAATAGGGTGCAGGTTTTCTGTTACAGTTGTCAAACTCTTTGTTCAATGGGGTGTAAATAAGGACGTTTACAATAAAGACAACCGTACTTAAATTATATAAGTATATTCTATAATTTTATATTAAGTTTGTTTAAAAATGTACAAATATACAAATTTAAAAATGATTCCCGCGGTAGGTATACTTACATTAGCTGTTTCACTGAAACAGTATATTGTAATATCGAATACTTTATAGAGAATACTGTAAACCTGACCATCGACGTGGACCCCCAACCTCGGCAGAATCAATCTCGGATTTAGATACCTACTTTAAAACGGTGAAGAGTGTAGTTGATGCTAGTAATATTAATGGTCAGAAAAGCACGACCATAGATAGACGGTATTTAACATCATGTGGAGCTTCATAAGTATACCTACTGTACCCGCTGAAACCTACAACCAAACCAGAACTAAATCATACCTGAGCAGGTGACTTCAATAACTTTCAAATTCTTACTGATATTCCTGTGAGCTAACCGCAAAAATATTCTACGAAAATATAGTATTCAATAATATAAGAAACGAAGAAGTTATAATATAAATTCAAAGGAGAAAGAATTTTACTAAGGTTTTTTTTTTAAATAGCATAATCGTAAGGAATAATGGATTTAAACGCATTCAAAGTGGTTGCGTTCTAAATATCTTGAATATTTACTTATTTATTTATTTATTTAGCTTCACGCCATATCCATTGCGGAGTAGCTAGAGACGACGGAGCGCCAAACGCTACGGTCCCTGCATACCTCTTTCGCCTCGGCCACATACATCAACCTCATCATACATGCCCTCCGGGGGGTCCTCATGCTTTTTACGTGACTTTCCTCTGGTATCAAAGACACTCTGTTTTCGAAGGTCACTCGAGGCCTCCCCCTGTCTCTCTTACCGCTCACTTTTCCTATATAAATCTTTTTTACCATTCTTTCATCACTCATTCGTTCGACGTGCCCACACCACCAGAGCACGTTCTTCTTCATTCTCACCGTGACATCTTCGCTAGTACCTGCCATTCTGTGGATCTCTTCATTGCGGATTCGATCAGCTAGACTGACTCCGCATATTCTGCGAAGAAATCGCATCTCCACAGCATTCATATTTCTTACATTCTTCTTCTGTGTTACCCACGTTTGGCTGCCATATAACAGCGTCGGTAGCAAAACTGCATTGTGTACAGCCAAACGTGCAGCTATGCGGACGTTTCGTCGTCTCAACAATGCAGCCAAAGCACCATTGACTCTGTTACCGGCAGCAATACGCCTTTCCACATACATTTCGTATTTTCCGTCTCTGCTAAACATACTTCCCAAATATACCACTTCATTCACTTGTTCTATTATCTTATCATTCACGTTGATCTTACATTCTGTTCTTTCTTCATTTCTTTCAAATATCAGAACTTTCGTCTTATCTACATTGAGGTATAATCTTGAAAATTATAAATAAAACAAACTTTCATGATCAAAAATAAGTTGAAATGTTAAATAAATGTATTCCGATAGCTTCACCAATGTGAAACGATATTTCTCTCCGATTGGCAGTAACATAGAGGATAAACACTAATTGATTTTATTAGATTACGCATTTTAATATAAGTTTGTGAGAGAACTAGATAATAACATTTTATTAAAACTAGTATTTATAGTACTCACTAAGCTTCGATCGACTTAATACAATCTTATTTGTAATGTTTATATTTTAATTTCCATACTTAATAATATATGTATATAAATCTTATTCCCGATATTTAAGTAAATATCTTGTCAACGATTTCACCTGCCGACAATTTTTCAAACCCAAAACACACTTTTATGTGATTTATTACTAAGGGAGAGCTTACTAAAATGATAGTGCTTTTTAAAATGCAAAAATTGTCTAGTAAATTTCTTACTGTGTAAAATTGGTGTACGCTACCTTTTGTTTTGTTAATGCTTTAATTGCATGAACTTGTCACTTTCCTGTATTCGCTGGAGTTTTTATAAGGCCGGTCCATTGTTACAAATTTTGATTATTTAAAAACTTTCTAGCTAACTGCTTATCTATAAGTACTAATATTATTAATACATTTACTACTATTCTTTAACTATATATATAATCCAGAACGCCTGAAAAGAATTATAACTTAAACAAACATTAAAAGTTTAAAGCATTTAAAAATGAAAAAGACTTAATAGTTTTAAGTAAAGTTGAAAATCTTTTCAAGGCTCCTACAAATTTCCATTGTAGGACCAGAAATTCAATACTTATTTATCAGCTTTGTGAAAGATTGGAGTGCTTTCTCCTTTCTCTCCAATGATAAAGGTTCAACTAGTACTTATGGGTTCAAAGGGTCTTTAGTGAATCGGTTGCTAGTTCAAGATTTTTATTTAACGTTTTTTTTAACGATTAATGATTTCTTATATAGGCTTAGAAAGTAATTCTTGAGTTATGTCGTTTTTTATTTATAGCTGATTCATTGAGTGTAATTTACGAAAACACATATCGTCTTTTAAAGGTCCTTTCAGTTTAATATTGTGTAAATTATGAATGAAAATTATGTTAAAAATGTCTTAAATATTTTCTTACGGTTATTGAGTGCCGTCACTTATAAGTGGACTGTACAATTTTTGTTGCTGTGAACGATTGTGAAAGTTCAATGAGAATACGTTTTGTTCAAATAAGTGTAAGTAAAATGTTCCATTTGTTACTTCTCTCTGTCTCTTTATACAACTTCTGATTTTTAAGTGATAGTGGTTCTAACTTTGACAAAGCATTTTTCCTCTCGACAATTCTTCAGCTTTGTATGATATTTATACTATGTTTCTATTTTCTTGTTCTAGATGTTTATTTCTTTATTATTTTAAAAACTATTTGTGAATCTAAATATTTTTAAATACATATTCTTTAATTCATAATCTTCATTGATTATAAAAAGCAACTAATATTTAAGCAACCGATTTTCATTTCGTGTCTAGAGGATTTCATACAGGATGTAGAGCCTAGCTGTAGTTATCTGACTGCAGCTCGTATTGGGCCGGCTCGACCCGGGAAGGACCACCCTCTCAAACAAGACCGACGCGTAGTAACCAAATTCATTTGATTATGTTAAAGCCGGGGACCCCCTCCCCGAGCAAAATCGGGGAAATGATTCTCGGATTTTGCTCGGTCTGCCCGTCGTATTTGGGGCGGGCAAAGTATCGCCTTTTGTGTTTTTTGAGGGCAAACGACGAGTCAACGCAGCGGCACCCCGACCCACTCTAAATGTGGACTTTTGCAACATCCGGGGACTTCATGCCAACTTGAACGCCGTCCACTATCATCTAGAGACGGCGCAGCCGGCCTTGTTGTTTCTGACGGCGACGCAGATATCTCAACCTAGCGACACAGCGTACCTGTCATACCCCGGGTATAAACTAGGATACCATTTTATATCACACGCCGGGGTATCTGTGTTCGTAAGGCAGGATATCTGCTACCGTCGCCTTCAGGTTTTTGAAGGTTGGGACCTGTCTGTACTCTGGCTGCGCTTGGACATGGACGACCATGTCAGAGTCTACGCGTGCCTCTACAGGTCCCATAGTGATAATGCAGAAACGGATCAACTCTTGGGCCATGTTCAGGCGAAGATTGACGATCTGCTTTCACAGACTCCCTCCGCCGAAGTCGTAGTCCTCAGTGACTTTAATGCGCACCATGCCGATTGGTTAGGGTCACGTGCCACCGACTACGCGGAGAGATCGGTGTTTGACTTTTCTCTGGCAAATGGTCTGTCCCAGCTGGTAAAGACGCACACTCATCTACCGGACGTGGACAGCCACACGCCCTCTTTGTTGGATCTTCTGCTGACTACACATCCAGAAAAGTACCAGATCACTGTCGAGGCTCCCTTAGGTTCCTCTGATCACTGTCTGGTACGGATTGTAGTGCCCATTCAACGTCCTGCTCGCACAAGACCTGCGACTCGACGCGTTTGGCACTACAAGTCAGCGGATTGGGATGGAATGCGGTCCTTCTTTGCATCCTACCCATGGTGGCCGATTTGTTTCCCTTCCGATGATCCTAGTGACTGCGCTGCGGCTGTAGCTGATGTGATACTACGGGGCATGGAACTATTTGTACCAAGCTCTGTGGTACCACTTGGTGGCAGATCGCGGCCTGGGTTTGATGCGTCTGTCAGGGCTGCAGCAGCTGGCAAACGGCAGGTTTATCAAGCTTGGGCCAATGCGTTAGTCACTAAGGATCCGAACTCTAGAGTTCTGAAGAGGAAATTTAATCGTGCCTCCAGATTCTTCAAACGGCAAATCGCTAGAGCAAAGTTTAAGGATGTCGTCAAAATTGGGGATCAGCTGGCAAAGTTCCCGCCCGGCACGCGCAAATTTAGGGCGCTTTCAAAGGCCACTCTGGGCAACTTTAACCAGCCATCCCTACCGCCGTTGCAGATGGGGAATGACTCTCTGGCCCACACGGCAAAAGAGAAAGCCGATCTCTTGGGCACTCTTTTCGCCTCCAACTCGACTTTGGACGACCAGGGGAAGACACCGCCTATCATCCCGCGGTGTCAGAACTCAATGCCGGAAATAGTTTTTCGGCAGAAAACTATTAGGCAGTCTCTATTTTCCTTGGACGTTCATAAGTCGAGTGGGCCGGATGCCATTTCTCCATTGGTGCTACGAACGTGTGCCCCTGAGTTTACTCCAGTGCTAATGTGTCTATTTCGGTACTCCTACGTTCCACGTTCAATTCAATCCCAAGAAGACGCAGGTTTGCGCGTTTACCACTAAGAAAACCCCATTTGTCGTATCACCGCTCTTCGAGAGCACTCCTCTCATTGCCTCGCCAAGTATCAGAATACTGGGTCTCGACATTTCGAGCGACTGTCAGTTTCGTGGTCATCTGGAGGGAAAGGCCAAGTTGGCCGCCAAGAAATTGGGAGTGATCAATAGAGCGAGGCAGTACTTCAAACCTGGCCAAAGACTTACGCTCTATAAGGTACAGGTCCGGCCACACATGGAGTACTGTTCTCATCTCTGGTCCGGATCACCCCAATATTAGCTTCTACCATTTGACCGCGTACAACGGAGAGCCGTTCGAATTGTCGGGGACCCGATGCTCTGCAAACGGCTGTACTCATTGGCATTGCGTAGAGACGTGGTTTCTTTGTGCGTCTTCTACCGCATTTACAATGGAGAGTGTTCCGAAGAACTATTCGATCTGTTGCCTGCCGCCGAATTTCATCAACGCATAGCGCGCCATCGCCTCCAATACTATCCTTACCACCTGGATGCGTGGCGATCCTCCACTGTGTGGTTCTCAAGGACATTTTTTCTGTAGCCCGCCAGCTCGTTTGCCCTCCTCTTACATAAAAAAAAATACAGGATGTATGTAATATGTATGACACTGTTGTTGTCAGAATCAAAAAATCTACTTAATTGATAAAATTATCATTAGCATGAACTGGAAAACAGATATAAGTTGAGCTCATATCTTTTTCAATGCCATTTATATAATCATATATATTATTAATATTGACTTACTTGTTTAAGATGCACACTTCTTGAATAATTATTATATAAATATTTAATATAAAACTAATCAAAAATCTAATTTACATACTCGTATGGTAATTTATATACTCGTATGGTAATTTTAAAATCATACTAAATTCATTCGGTAAATTCGGGGTAATATTTGATCAGATGGATTTGATTAATGGACTTTTGACATTTTAAGGCATTGAGGATTCATTGAAGATGATAATCATCAAACAAAGTCTATAGTGATTACCAGAATAAAGGCGTGTTAGATTATTTAAGACTGTACAAATAAGAATAGCCAACTAATTAAGAAAATCTAATAATTAATCTATATTACGGTGTCTTATGATAAGAAAATATACTAAAGTGCATTAGTTGGGGCTTACTTAAAGAAAATTCACGCTTTTTTACTCAATTATTAATTATACGATAGATTTGAATACACACAAAACTATAACTTTATAACAATATGAGTAAGAAAATACTTAGCTTATCAGAAGTCCAGTTGGGATGTTAATAACAATCAAATGGAGACTCCTGGTCGCATTTAAACTAATTTAAGATATACAGGCGGTCGCGGCCATTTATAGCATTTGGTCATTTGAATAAGTTAAATATTGAGCAAATAGTTATTCTGAAGAATAATTAATTCCTAAATGTACTTGTAGCAACTATATTTCACACATTTGTGCTTAACATGTTGAAATATAGAAAAAAATATTTAATATCACAAACACGGTTTTTGCCAATAACTCAAATCAATAAGTTACCACTATAATATATTATCTTTAGTAATAACAATTGTTCCAAGTGATTGTACCATCTTAAATCTAATTAACAGAATAATAATATTTTTTTAATATTTATACGTCGTTATACTGGAATTAAATACTTATATAAGCAATGATCCGTTAACAAACAGTAACAAACATACATACATCCACACAAACTTTCAAATTTATAATATTACAAGGATTTAATGTACCACATTCAAGTTAAAATATAATTTGAGAGGAAAAACAGAAATAACTAAAAGTTACATACTCTTAATACACATTTTCAAATATCAATAACCTGTTACAGACAATGGTGATAATTAATAATTCTATTTTTAGGTATAACGATTTATGAATTATCAACATTTATATACTTCAAATAAAAATAAACTCTTAAACAACATCAATAACATTAAATAATAATACAAATTAACAAAACTAATATTCCGTGTATGTTATGAATTATATTATTATGGTAATTTGGTCCAATATGTTATAACACATAATTTTTTTCCCAACATTATTTTGAAGTAACAATATTTTGGTCACGCAAGAAAGTAAAAATTTTAAGAAATTACTTTAATAAAACTTAACTTGTCATAAAATGTTGAAGGTTTAATGATGTAAAAATAGTAAATGTATAAGAACAGTTAAAACAACAATTGATGATGGTCGAAATTGAAAATTAGTCTTTCAGTTCATGAATTCCATTTATTTAAGTGGCAGTTTCAACAACTCTATTTAATGCGGGTTAATCTAAATTACGTCTCACAATAAATCCTGAAACACAATTTATCTCACAACAGTAAGGTCAACAACTCACTGGAACGTGATAGAATTAATACAGAGTAGTTGAAAGAATCAATTATTTGATTTTAGAGAGGAAAGTTTATTGTAAATATTTTAATTCAAATAAAAGACAACATTCATTACTCAAATTGAGAGTAAGCCACATAAAGGAGAAATTTACTGATGATATGTTCTTGATATCTATTCGACTTTTTGAATATTACTGTTTGATTAGTTTTAATTATCGAATGCAGGCAACATGTTCAAAGGCATGAAAGAAGTTTTATGATTGCTGCGTTACATTAGCATCTTGGTATTTTCATTTTACATTTGTTTTTTAGTTTGAAGCTGAGACATTGCTATCAGTTACCATAATTATTACTCAAGAAACCATTCATTTAAAGAGTACATAATTTTTTAATCTTCTTTGTAAACAAAAATAAAATAAAAACCAATAATATAATGTTTTTATGGGTGGATGAGGGATGAAGATTATCTAGTTCAATGTAAAAAAAAAGTTCGTTAGAAAGAATAGACTCATCGTAGTAATTGTTTTACAGATGCTATTGATTAGTGAAGGTGCAATAAGCGTTCATAGTTCATATGTAGCCTCATTGGAAAATTATTCTTAACATGTTACAAGATGTTCCTATATTAAGAGCGAGTGTGATTAGGTTGTATTTTCTCTAGTGAATCTTCGATTATGAATATGCGTAAGTATTTATTTGTAAGAAAGAAATTGATCGAATATAGTAGAATATGGATTCGTCAATCGATTAAGTAATGCCCAAAACGCGTTGTATTGTAAACGTTACGAATAAATGTTAAAAATTTTAAGTAATCAGTACATAAAAACTAATAATAAACCACTAAAAGTTCAACAATATGTTTATTTATGAATTATTTAAATTTAACAGGAATTTCTATGTAAGCATCAACGTCGTTATTGTTAGTATAAACACAATCCTAGTTATATAATCATAAAATAATATAAATTCTTATTAGCTCAAAACCTTTAATAATTTTACTCTTACATCTTGATTTTACTTTGTTGAAACTTTTGTGAAATATCGGTATCAAAAATGTAATAGTTGCACAATGAAACAACGAAAATAAATCCAAAACTATTTGTTGCGCTGTTTCCAACCCAAATGTTTCAAAAATCCGTTTTTGCTTTTAAGCTCAGCGAGAATACAGTGCTGTTCCTGTAATGGAAGTTACATGTTTACCAAGTTCTTAGAAGCATTTATATCTTCAATTACAAATCACATCATAAAAGTTTTACAAAACATACAATTACATATACTCGTTTATGTTATTAACGGTAATTTTATTTTATACTTGTTACTTCAAAAGTTTATTATCTGAGAATATAACTAGAATTGTCTAAATGCACAAGTAACGCATTTGTCTCTCCAAGTACACAAAACGATGAGCGGTGGCCTCTGGGTATTTTCCTTTTGAATTGTTTTTTTTCTATTTTTGGCTTTGTGTATATTTTCTAAAAGAGAGCTTAAGCAACTCAGATAGACTTTTATTTGTTATTGTTACTCATGTAATATAAAGCTAAATAATAGCTTTATATTACATGAGTATCATTACATTCACATATTCATGGGTATCTTTTTCTTCATGTCAGACATGCCCACTTCAAAGCATAGACATCCCCCCAAAATCAAGATCCATGATCGTATATTCCATAATCGCCATGCTTGGTAGGCGGGATAGCGATAGCATTCTGGAGTTATAGTACGCAGAGGAAGCTGCTGCTCATCCTCCGATAAACCGATTCCTCAGTCACCTCGTGCAACATTATGGGAGGAAATAGTAAAATTAAATATATTAAATTCATCTGTAAAGCAAACAGGTCTATTGATTCCTTTTCGTGATGTGTTTGAGGTTTTTAGATCATTTTGATTACATCTTCCACAGATTCTCTTACATGCACCAAAGTTAACAAAATATAATAATAAATCTATATAACAACGATATGTATGGAGGCATACATAATTTATAATCATTATAAAAATTATATAAAATAAAAAAAAAAACTTGACGATTTTCTTGGGTATCTATATTTTAAGTGTGCTAAATTGGCATAAAAAGGAAGTAAGTACTTAAAAGGTATAAAGTTAAAATTTTATATCTTATTTAAATATTTTAGCACTTACTACTACCCGAGTTAAAAGTAAAATGACGTTAATTTATGCGGATGAGGTGCACTTGACAGGAGAGAAAATATGACATTGGTCGATAAATCTTTATTTAAGTAAAAGCAGAAAACTTAGATTCGGAAGCGTTATTAATATTTAAATTTAACACTGTCATTTTGAAATAATACAATCAAGTCTAATGTAATAATGATTAATTTACTTCTGTCTATTTTAAATAAAGTTATACTCACTTTTCACAAGATTTTAACTATATAATTGATAACTTTGTTATGTACTTAAATGTATAAGACAAAAAAATCAACCTAAAACATACCAGAATAGATTTTAAATTTGCAAGTTATAATATCCATATATTATTATCAGAAAGTAATCCTTAGTGGTCTAGACAGGGGATCAATTTTCAAGTCTTCATCATTATTTGGTTTTATAGATTAGATAGACTCTAACATTATTTGATTTTATAGATAGATATTTATTTATTTAATTTTTAAGTAATTTATATCTAAATATTAATTATGTCGTCAGCAGATAGTATTAGTAGTAAACAATTTCTTTCCCTTTCATCTTGTGATGAATCTTTAAGTGATGTTAGCTTTCACAGTACAGCCGCTCATCCCCTTAATTTCACCTTAGTTCGTGTTTCTCAGATTGTCTGAAAAATTTTAATGTAATCCATATAAATGCACAAAGTATCCCGGCGCATTACCCTGATATGCTTGCATCATTTGAGTCTCCTAATGTACATGCCATCTTAATATCAGAATCGTGGCTTAAGCCATGTTTGTCATCAGCTCCTAATTCACTGCCGGGATTTCATCTCATTCGTAATGATCGCGTTGGTAAAGGTGGGGAAGGAGTGGCGATCTACTTACGCACCCACTTACCCTTTAATATTATTAGTACGTCCACTCAGTCACCAGACCTTCAAGCCACTGAACATCTATTAATCGAAGTATATTTAGGTAAATCTAAAATCCTCCTTGGCCTATTTTACTGTCCCCCTTCTATTTTTAATTATTTTAATTCTTTAGAGACCGTTTTAGAAAAATATGTTCCTTACTACAATCATTCTATTATTATGGGTTATTTTAATACATGTATGAAAAAAGATAATTACCGCAGCAAAAAACTATTTAATGTATCTGAAGCATGTAACTTACAGTTGCTGCCTCTTAATGCTACACACTTTTTCCCCGGCAGTGAATCCTCTTTTCTGGACCATATTATGGTAATATCACCAAATTTTCTTTTAAAACACGGTCAGTACTCTGCTGATGTGTTTTCCTAGCATGATTTGAATTATCTCTCTTATAATATACGTCCTCCAAAATACAAACCTACTACACTTCGGGAGGAATTGACAATAATCGACTGTGTGAGGATGTTCGTCAGTTAGACTGAAATCTTGTATTTAATTCTGAATCTTTTGATAATAAGGTAGAAATATTTAATAATTTGTTGACCCAATTATACGACAGGCATGCCCCTGTGCGACCAATTAAAACGAAACATCTTCCTGCACCGCGGTTAACTAATAAACTGAGGACTTTAATGGCGAAAAAATCAAGCAAAATATAAAAATAAATTAAAAAACTTCGATGCCAACCGCTCTAAATACCATAGAGCTCGAATTCGCTGTAATACTTCATGTAGAGATGCCCAACGCTGCCACATTCATAACTCAATCGAAGATGGCAACACATCTAAAACATGAAAATTTCTTGAATCGGTTGGATTCAGCAGAACTACAAATACTTCTATCAATATTGCGACATTGAACTTCTTAATAAACACTGCTATTCTTCTGAAATAATGGACAATGCCGATAAAGATCGCATATTTCATTATTTTTCATCTCTTCCAACTCCAGATTTCTTATCTTATTCCATTTGTTCTATCACCGAATGTGATGTTAAGAAGTGCGTATTATCTATTTCTTAAAATGCTGTTGGTGCTGACAGTATAAGCCGTAATATGATCCTAGCCATACTAGATGTCATTGCTCCTATTCTAGATCACATCCTAAACTATTCCATTACCAATCGTAAATTGCCTGCTGCTTGGAAACATGCTCAGGTGATTGCAGTACCTAAAAAGTCGAAATCCTTAAATATAGGCGAATTTCGTCCTATCTCCATCTTACCCTTTCTCTCTAAAATCCTTGAGAAAATAGTTTATCAGCAGTTGAGCACATTTATCAATAACCATCACTTTCTAAGTCCCTTACAATCCGGTTTCCGTCCCAGTCATAGTACGGTTACAGCATTAATCAAAGTCACCGATGATATTCGCTTGGCAGTGGATTATAAACCGCTGACTGTATTAACCCTGCTAGATTTTAGCAATCCATTTAATTCTGCTGACTACGATATTCTGTTAAGTTTATCACGCACGCTTAACATATCTCCATCGGTGATACACTGGTTTCAAAGTTACCTCACTGGCCGGCGACAGCGCTTTCGGCAGGATAAGTCCTTCTCGTCGTGGTGCAATGTCTCGGCTGGGGTGCCTCAAGGCGGCGTTTTATCTCCCGGCGTTTTTCGACGTTTTTCGCAATTTTCACTAATTCCATAACTCAATATATATCTTCTCTCTTTCACATGTATGCAGACGATATTCAAATTTACAGCCATAATAAAACTGACAATCTGCATTTCTCTATATATGCCATAAATGATGACCTGACTGAAATTTTAAAATGGAATTGTCTCTAAGGTTTGTACATAAATCCCACTAAATCACAGGCAATTATTATTATATAAAATTGATAAGTTAAATCTCCCTCCCATCTTATATTACGGTATAGCAATACCCATACTATGACACAGTTAAAGATCTTGGGTTTTACTTAGACAAAACATTATGTGGGACCGTTCACATAAAAGATCTTAGTAGGAAAAAATTTATCGCAATGAATTCTCTTCAGCGACTAAGATATTTTTTACCTATTCCTACCAAAATTATGTTAGCACATTCTCTCCTACTTTCTATTCTAGATTATGCCGATGCAAGCTTTTTTAATTTGACCGACGACAATTAAATAACCTTGAGCGACTTCAAAACATAGAGAGACTTCAAAATAAACATATGCCAAACGCTACGGACCCTGCATACCTTTTTCGCCTCGGCCACAGACATCAACCTCTTCATACACGCCCTCCGGGGGGTCCTCATGATTTTTAGGTGACCTTCCTCCAGTATCATAGATACTGTGTTTTCGAAGGTCACTCGAGGCCTCCCGCTTTCTCTCCTACCGCTCACTTTTCCTGTATAAATATTTTTTTACCATTCTTTCATCACTCATTCATTCGATGTGCCCAATCCACCTCAGCAAGTTCTTCTTCATTCTCACCGTGACATCTTCGCTAGTACCTGCCAGTCTGTGGATCTCTTCATTGCGGATTCGGTCAGCTAGACTGACTCCGAATATTCTGCGAAGAGATCGCATCTCCGCTGCATTCATCTTTCTTACATTCTTCTTCTATGTTACCCACGTTTGGCTGCCGTAAACAAAAAGCCAAACGTGCAGCTTTGCTGACGTTTCGCCGTCTCAACAATGCAGCCAAAGCAACGTTGACTCTGTTAGCGGCAGCAATAAGCCTTTCCACATCCATTCTCTGCTAAACATACTTCCGAAATATACCACTTCATTCACTTTTTCTATTATCTTACCATTCACGTTGATCTTACATTCTGTTCTTTCTTCATTTCTTTGAAATATCAGAACCTTCCTCTTATCTGCATTCAGGTTTAGACCATTATTTTCACACAGACCTCTGAGAGTGGTGACCAACGCCTGCAAATCGCATTCTTATGATGCAATGAGCACTGCGTCATCTGCATATAGCAAGTAATTGACTTTAAGGTCACCTACTTTCACTCCCATGTCACTGTCCTTCCAAATACAAATCGAACAACCAAGCTGACATAGCGCAACCATGCTTAACACCCGATTGGATATCAAACCAGGGCGACATGCCAGCTCCTACTCGTACACAGACTGAGTGATCTGTGTAAAAAGACCTTACAGCCTGTAGCAAGGGTCCTCTCACTTTGTATCGGGGCAGTATCTCCCATAATTTCTTTGTCACAACCCTGTCAAACGCCTTTTTCAAATCCACAAAAGCATAGAAAACCTTTTGGTTTAGGGCCAAAATTTTTTCCTGATCATGCGAAGAGAAAAGATCTGATCTATACACCTCTTCCATGTCTAAAACCTTCTTGGGCCTCCCACAACGGCCTTTCTTCTACAGCCTTTCTTCTAACAGCCTTCTCTCTAACATTCTTCTCGCTAATATTTTAGCATAAACTTTACCGCCCAAGCTAATCAAACTGATAGCCCTATAGCTTGCACAGTCTATCTGTGAATCTTTGCCTTTATACAAAGGTACAATGACTGCACCTCGCCAATCGTCTGGGACCTCCCCTGATTTCCAGCATAAATTGCACAAAAACCAGAGCAAGTTCAAGACGCGTAGCCTACAATATTTGATCATCTCGGCAGTAACATCATCTGTTCCCGCACACTGCTTACCACATTTCAGGCTTCGAATAGCGCTCTCCACTTCTTCCAAACTGATTTCACCATCGGCTATATCCGGACTCAGCATTTTGCTGGTACTCAAAGCCAAGGCGTTCTCACTTTCATACGTCTCCTTGTAGAATTCCGCCCACGACTGCAAAACGTGTGCATGCTCTGTTGAAATTTCACAGCTCTTCGAAAACACACCTTTCATTCTACAGGTTACCGAACAACCCCGGGAACCACTAACTTCTCGCCAGAAAAGCTTTGTGTTTTCCCGGAAATTGTACGTCAATCTGTCATCCCTTTCTCTCTCAGAATTTTCACGCTTCATCTTTATAAGTGCTTTCGTTTTGTGCTTTTGCAGCTTGTACTCTCTTTTTCTTATCTCTCTCATACTTTTATCCTTACCAAAGGCTTTATAATCCAGCCATGCTTCCTTCTTTAAATTCACAGCGTGTTTCACTTTATGATCCGACCTATCATCGCGCTTTTTACTAAAATCTCTTTTCCTTTTACCACATACCTCAGTCGCTACTTTCACTATACCATTTGTAAGGTTCTGCCAGCATATTTCAGTACTTTCATTTCCAGAATCACAGCTTTGAAGCTTCTTGAAAACCCTTTCTTGATATTCCTCTCTGATCGGTGGATTTTGAAGCTTCCAAATTCTTATGCGATAATTCGACTGCAACCTTTGACACGTCGTGCGGCAGCGCCAACCTGCAAACAGACCTTTTATTCTCATAATGACTAGATAATGGTTCGTTCCCAGATCAGCAGCCCTAAACACTCGCGTTTCCATAACTTGGCTTCGAATACGCTGATCCACTAGGAATAAATCAATCATACTTCATTCTTCTGCTTGTTCCCATGTGTACATGTGAATTTGTTTATGATCAAACATCGTGTTAGCTAGAAACAAATTTCTCTCCTTACACAATTCCAAAATTAGCTTTCCAGCCTCATTTACTCTCTTATCACCGTACTTGCCTAGCACGTTTTCGTAACCAATTCGCGCGGTTCCAACCCAACCGTTAATAACTCCACGTACTATCAACTTGTAATTACCTCTGACACTACTTAGAACATCCCTAACACTCTCCCAAAACTCCTCGAACTCGCCCACTAGAGCTGAGGATACTGGCGCATAAATGACTAACAAGAATACTTTGTTATCCCCAGGTTAAAGCGAACCCAAAGAAGCCTCGGGTTGATGACCTTGTATTCTACCATTGCATTAACCACCCGAGAGGACAACAACACGCCTACACACCTTGGAAACCTCGCTCACTTTCTGGAACCCCAGCCCAGAAAGCGACCCGGTTGCCAGGCAAATCGGTCGCATCATTGCCTTTTTGCTTGGTCTCAGACACACAAATAACATCCAGATCTTTGTCATCCATCACATCTAATAATTCATTCATCTTCTGTTCCATTCCTCCTCTTGCATTCCACGTAGCTATTTGTAGCTCGGTCCTTCCACCTCCCGCCGTTCGGAACATGGCGTGTAGGTTGGCGGTCCCCAACGCCGCATTCGTTCATTTTGTTCATCTGAATAGCTACAGGAAATCTATTATTAGGACTACAGTTACGAAACAGCACTGACTCATTTATGAATGTTAAAATGAAAAGAAAACTTTACTGAAAGATAATAATAATGACGTAAAAGTTTTCCTTCATTTGTTGATTAAACACACAATTGGGGGAATTCTGAATCAGATTATCTGTTAGAACTGAAAGTGGAACTTGTATAACAATTAAAAATAATCGTTGAAGTTATTAGAATTACGAGTAGCAGTCAAACACGTTACTAAAACGTACAAAAGAATGCTATTGTGAGGGGTCCAGTGCAACATCTAATTATTATATTTTGACGCCTTTCTTAATTATTATAGCAAAGTTATGTGATAAAGAATTGCTAAGTTAAAAAAATATATATTGATCTATGGGACACTTTTTGACCATTTAATCAAAATCTACAATCGTGAATATCACCAAAGAACTACTAAACGAGTGAGACACTTTCTTGAATGCATATGCAAATTTTTAAAGCTCTAGCTCAAATGGCTTAGGAGGAGTAGACGAACATCGAAACACAATTATATGTTTATTAGTGTGTTATTATTTAAATGTGTGTTTGTTAATGTAACTTTACGCCACTTGTCTGTACCAATGTTTTTTTCTTTTTTATTACTTAATGTTTGTAAAGTGGCCGGGCAGAAATCGCCGTTAGGCGATAAGGCTGCCTGTTGTACTTTTTATTTGTTATTTTGTTTATATATATTTTTAATATTTTGTGGTGTACAATAAAGAATAAATAAATAAAATTAAATAATAATATAGGTTTTGACGTAATTATTTAGTCGTGTAATGTTTTATTTACTGTTTTATTGAAAAATACCTATTATAATAGAAAGGATCTTTCACATTAACATTGGGTGATTGAATAAAAAATGAATAAGTAAGTTAACATTTTGTTTAAATCTTTTTTTTGGATTACTGAATGCCCCGACATATAAGAGTAGACTGTATTATTGTTGTTGTATACGATTGTGGAAGTTCAATGAGAATACATTTTGTTCAAGTATGTGTAAATAAAATATCACTTCACCTCACCTACAAGGTGTGTAGTAGTACTTCTTGAATAAAGTTCTTATTATATCATAATTCGGTATGGTACGAAATGTAATTTAATTTTTAAAGCTGAATAGTTGAAAGTAATACTCTGAAACAATCTGGGATCGAATGGATATATGTATTTATTTAATTTTATAAAACATACATATATTGAGGGTTGTTTTACAATATAAAAAAAACAAGTATGGTGAGTACTTAAATATACGAGTAAGTAATGCTACAAATATTTAAGGTATTGATTGGAAGTGTATCTCTAGTATTCTCATTTCCTTCCCGGGTTTAATTAGGACATCTGAACCTAAATAATGAACTTTTACAGCTATTTTGTAGATTACGCATACGCGGGTTAATCTATATAATTTACATTTTATTACATATATGATATAACGTATGTAGCTATGTATTTATGAATAAAATGTAATGGGATTGTTTGTTATAAAACATAAATGTCTTTTATAATATAACTTTTAAGATACATTTTTCTTACTCTCAAGAATGATGTACCAGGAGTTTTTGTCAGGATTATTATTTTTAAATCTCAAATTTATTTTCTATTCCATTTTTAAAAATAGTTTTATTTTTTTTTTAATATTTTAAAGGTTGATAATGTACAAATACTAAGCAAAAAAGATCCGTTAAACAAGAATTTATGACTGAAATTGCAAATTTGTCTTTCAGTTCATGAAGCCCGTTAATTTAAGTGGCAGTTTCAACAATGCTATTTATTGTGGGTTAATGTAATCAGTAAATCCTGAAACACAATTTATCTCACAACAGTAAGGGCAACAACTCACTGAAACGCGATAGGATTAATACAGAGTATTTGAGCGAATTAAGATTGTTCCCTTTTATATAACAAACTTTATTGTAAATATTTTAAATGAGTTCTATTTAAATACTATATTTATTAATTAATAGTTTTGAAGCAAAAATTTAATTTCTTTCCATCTTTTTTCATAAATTCTGTCAACGTTCAAGTCTTTTCAATGGTCAATGGTCAACAATCAATGCTGATACTTTTGGGTAGTCAAAGACTAAGACTATTTTTAATGTTATAAGAATTTGAAGAAAAAAATATTAAATTATGCCAAAAAATATGAGTTTTAAATGACCGATGTAAAAAATGGGAACAGAAACCAAATCAAAATTGATATATACAGAATTAATATAGTTACAGACCGAAACAAAAACTTTTATTAAAACTATTTTTACTACAAGTGTTTGTTTAATACTATTATAAACGTTTTTACTTCATGCAAAGATCGAATAGTTTAAACTATAGGCAAAGAAAAGTAGGCAGAATAAAAAAAATAACTAAAATATTCAGTAACAAAATAACGCTGGAATTTACAACACAAGAGAAAACTTTTAATTAACGTTCATTTGCGGCGCACTTTTTAAAACATTAAAAGCGTAGTAATATTTTCTTCCTTCTTTAAAAACGACTGTGTGAAAATTATAATATTGATTTAATTAGAAAAAGCTTTGCGTCACTATCACCTCATATATCAATCCAGGCAACATATTCAAAGTCATATAGTTGCGTTGCATTTACATTTTACATCTCTTTTTATTCTGAAGCTAAGGCATTGCAATTAATTACCATAATTATCACTTAATAATATAGATTACATAATTTTTTTGTCTCTTTTTTTATCAAATATTCGATAAACACATTAAAATTATTTAAAATGTAGTCAATTTAATTTCTAATGGCCAAAACTATCATCAAAGACAATACCATTGTATACGTTACAAATACATATAAAAGATTTTATACAATCATCAAAGAGTAAACAAAATCTAATTTATACATACAAGTCACTAAGAGTTCAGCAATTTGATTATTCATTAAGCGCTAAAAGTACTTAAACTTAACAGGACTAAAAAGTCATCCCTCTTATTGATTTTTATGTTAGAATAAACGTCACTAATACTGGTAACGACATCCTGTTGTTATAAAATAGTATAAATTGTTAGTATCTCATAACCTATGATTTTACTCTTCCATCGTGATTTTATTTTGTTGAAACTTTTGTAAAATATCGGTATCAAAAATGTAATAGTTGCATAATAAAACATCGAAAACAAATCCGAAACAATTTGTTGCGCTATTTACAACCCAAATGTTTCATAAATCCGTTTATGCTTTTAAGCTCAGCGAGAATACAGTGCTTTTCCTCTAATGGAAGTTGCATGTTTACCAAGTTTTTAGAAGCATTTATATCTTAAATTACAACCACATTATAAAAATTACACGTAACAAAGTATTACATGAATTAGATTGTCTTGTTTTACGTATTCTCATTTGAATATTTAATGGTAATGTTATCTTAATCTCGTTATTCGTGTTATATCGTATTAATCGTGTTATATTAAAAAGGATATGTTTTTACGAATGCAATCAAATAATCTATATTACTTCTAGTAAAGCTTACGATGTGTATATATTTATTTAAATATTGAATTATGAAAATTATCGTATACACTATAACTTTCTAAATAATTTTAAATAAAGTGGCATATTCTAAAAGATCTTTAATTTTCGTTTGTATTTAAATAAGTTTATTTGTCACTTCGTGCGATCAAAGAGTACTTTCTTATTTGTCTTAAGTGATTTACGCTCTACGAGAAATATTATTAAATAGCTCTGATATCTTCGTATCGATTTATTATTGTGAGAGGCTACACAGAGTTTAGATAAAAAAACCTCCAAAATACGAACCAATACACGCACAATAGCCTGTATCGTCAGATTTGATAACTTTTTTTTATGAATACAATAGAAATAAAAAGACACGTGAAAAACACATATAACATATCAAAAATTGTACTTATCTGTCGATAACAACGATTTCAATACTCTTCTATTGATAAATAACAAGAAAACTTATAAATGTTAAAAATTACTAATTAATAAGAATATATATTTGGAATGTTAATATATGTATTTAATTTTAATGACATTCTATAATATGCCAGCTAGACTCAGCGGTGGGTCACTTGAGGTAAACAAAAAAAATCTGAAATATATTGAATAATATCTTTAATATTAATATTTTAAATTAAATTCTTAGGCGCCACTGACAATGGATAAGTGAAGACAAATAAACAGGCCCCTTGCTTGTCAGAACATGAAAATTTCAGTCAAACACTTACTTTTGAAATATTTATTTATTGTGTAGATTAATTAAGTATAAAGTTGTACATCACCAGATAGCTTCGTAATATTTAATAAGGAGCAGGTATTCAAAGGCAGAACTCATATGCAGCTACACTTACAGCAACAGTTCAGAAGCAGGACATGTAGGTCGACGATCCGAGGTTACACGTATTCCCGTAATAAAGATTAATTATAAGAACAAAAAAAACTTCTTTAATGAAAAATATATAGCTTAAACTATGAAATAGCATTAATCACGACGTCATATATTCAAATAATATCAAATTATTATACCTTATGGAAGAAAGAGGCCTCACAAGCTATTGCTTGCCTAGGTTGACGCCAATTATCGAAACAGGACAAATACTGAGATTAAGCAAGCTAAAGCATTAAGAAAAGTAATGAAAACTAAAGAACACTTCCTAATTTATAGTGAAATTACTTACCACGTGTCCCTCAAATGAACTTTTAAACTGAAAGAGAAATGCCGTCATTTCTCTTACGAATACGAATTATGGTTAATCCATAATATTTAATAAACTCTGTAATAATACACATATATGATTAAAAGGAATAACGCCTTATAAGCATTATTAAGAACAATAATTTCAACACACTCATCGGAGGCTAATTAAAAAAGAAATATTGGAAGTGCTTCCGATAGAAAGGTCGTGACGGTGAATGCTACTCATCAAATACGGGAATAGTGATATCACCACGCAGAACGTCAAATTAAATGTGGATAAATTCTTAATTATTGGAAATAACCGACATTTAAGCACTATTAATTGACAACATTTTAATATAATATAAATATATCAATATGACAACGTATATAGCATCTAAACATCTGAAACGTACATTAATTTCACATAATATATAGCAGTATGCTATCAATTTATATAATCTATGACACAAGAATCTAAATAATAAAATAGTATGATATTTCGAGAAACCCAAGGCATCCTCCGGCTGTCATCTTATTTGTAAAATAGTACGAAATATCATAGAATAAAGTATTATGAATTTCCTGTCAACAAATAATTAATGAACCTAATCACAGAAAAACATCATCAAAATTAGAATATGTGAGTAAGTATTTAAATTACTACAGAAATTGCTACGTAACAATACAACCAGTAAGAAATATTCTTTATATTGGGTTAGAATTTCTTTATAGTTGGTTATGATTACCAAGTTTGGTGAAAGCCCAAACAAAACTACATGTTTTCAAACTGTTACTGTAAGAAAATCAATTAGATAGAAAAAATACTATTAACTAGAATTTTACCGTACTTAATATTTAGCGATTAGTTTCATTGGTACAGTAGCTGTTCTGATATAATCTCGTTTCTAGCATATAACTAATATTGTTTCTATTTTAAAAATTGTACTCTTAATATATCTATCATAAATATAAGTATTTTATATTGTCGTTGTGATATTGTTCCTATAAAAATATATCGTTAGAATATAGGCTTTATCATTTTCCACGCAAATATGGACATTTTGTAAAAAATATCGAAGAAAGGAGTACATATGAATACGTCTCATCACATCCTAAAAACATGTTAGCCTAAAAATTGTATTCCTCAGCTAACAAGGATCACACAGCGAGTCAGTTAAAATTCACTGACTCCTAAGATTTAAATATACAATCAACAAAGCATTGCAAAGAATTGTACAAGAACTGTGAGCACATTTCATGAATTTTTATTCTTTTTTTCTAATTTTGATGCTTTATCTCTCATACGTTTTGTTTCTTTTAAAATAAAAATAAAAAAATAGTTCAAATTTTATTTCATTTAGTATATTAGAAATCTTTAATTGGCTCTCGTATTTTAATAGTAGCTTTAGAACGAGCTTAGTACTTATACTGAATTATTATTATTACTTATTAAGATTTGAATAACATTTTTATTATATATTTTAAATTTTGAAGGCTTAAAAGACTGTCGAAATCAATCAGTGTTGCGGTAACTAAAAATACGTAGATTGAATGGAATCGAATGAAAACAAATAAACGTACGTTCCGATAACTTTAATTAAGATTCTGCAAGCAGAATGTCTTTTAGACAATAAACTTTTTGAAGAAATATAAAAAGTAAAAAAAAATACATAGATTTTAGTGATTGCTTTAAAAAGTACAGACTCTATAATACATGTTATTTGAGACGGACAGTGAAATCAAGTTATATAAATTCTAGAATAAGGGTCGATTTCTTGGAGAAATTTATTTATTTATTTAAAATTATTAGACGAATAAAATAGGAAAATAGGTTCTCAATCATATTACTACACTGTATTTCAAATCGATATGTGTCCTCTAATGTTTGCACAATAATTTACTATTCGGATAATGCTTTTATTAGTTATACCATATCTTATTTATAAAGAAAATTAAGGAGTGTATTATTGGGATTTCAAAATGTGGTAAATAAACATAATAATTTTATACACGCCCACTACAAGGCATAGACCTCACCCCAAAATCAAGATCCATCAGGTGTCATGTCATCACCATGCTTGGCAGGCGGGTTAGCGGTAGCATCGAGGTGCCATGGTACACAGAAGAAGCTGCTGCACATCCTCCGATAAACCGATCCCTCTGTCGCCTCGTGCGATCTCACTGGAGGAAATAGTGAAATTAAATTTATTAAATTTGTTTGTAAAGCACACAGCTTCACAGATGAATTTAATAAATTTAATTAGCTTTAGTAGCTCTACTACTTTCTTTTCGTGATATATTTAAGGCTCATTTCGATAACACCTTCACCTTGATTCTCCTACATGCACCGAAGTTAACAAAATATAATAATAAATCTATATAATAACGATATAACGGCGGCATACACAGAGTTTATAATTTTAAAAATGATATAAAATAAAAAAGAAATCAGTTGAAAATTATCTTGTCACTTTATTTTAATTAAATATTAACTGTGCAAAATTGACATAAAAAGATGTAAGTACTCAAATGGTATATAGTTAAAAACTTAATATCCTATCTAAATAGTTTAGCACCCGAGTTAAAAGTAAAATGACGTTAATTTATGTTAACGTTACGAGTTTAACGTTATTTCACATAAATCGTATCGAATACTTTCTTAGTTTTATTAATTTGATTAATAAATAAATAATTTTAATTTTAAAACAGAAAAGTAGAAATAATAAACAAGAGCATCAAAAACAAATGACGAAAATCATCTGTCTTGATGGGCAACATTTAGCCAATTATTCATAAATTTTATGATAGAGTCATTAAAAGATTGATGAAGTAGTGGACTGTTTATTATCAAAATTTTCTCATTAAGAGCTTAAAAAATTTAGTTCAATTACCTTCTTTTCAAGTTTAATGCGCCGTTAGTTATAGATACCTATGTATGTTCTTAAGAAGATAAATATATGTTTTGTTGAATAATTTACAAGTACAGATTACAGTTTTTCTAAGTACAGATACTGAAGTAAATAATATAACATGTCTTATGTGTATATATGTAAGATATAGTTAATTTGTTATGTAAAATATTTCGTAAGAACTAAACCGTAGCTGTAAAATTATATTAATTTATATTTTTTGACTATATTTACATGGATGGGTCACTTGAGTAAACAAAATTCTGTTAACATTTTGTGTTTAAAAGAAAATTACTGTGTCGAATTTACCTACATTTAAACATTAACTTCTGACTGTAATTCACTTTACCATTTAAGTTTACTCAGGTCTTTAAACAATTTAGTTGACTAAATTTTGATATTAGGTTCAATTCAGTGCACTTAAATGAATGTAATGTATATAATGTGTATTAATAATATATAAATGATGTCTTATAGTTTCTTTTAATTGAGGACCTTATTTGTGACTTTTTGGCATCAACCAACTAAATAAATATAAATAGTAAATTTTACAATACATATATGTACAAAATAAATAGCCAAGGTTTTTAGAAGTACCACGGTAAATAGATCCAACATTTATAGTACGGTAACGATAACATATATGTTATATATGTTTAATAATATGTTTAAATTAGGTTAAACTAAATAAAACTAAATAAAACTTTTAATAAGATGTTTAAAAAAATATTTTTCTATTATAAAATATATTGACAATATGTTGCTGAATATGTATATTATCTGACCAATGACAGAAAATAAACTTTTAAACGAAAGTGTGTTTTGGTTTTTTTACTATTATGGTTAGTCTGCAAAATTTATATTGTAGAGCACAGTTTTTATAGTAGAATTAAATTAACCGCGCCATCTTTTATAGCGACACTAATTAACCCGGTAAGTGAACCTCATATTATTATGGTCGTCCAATTCTTTCCTTAGGTACTTAACCAGTTAAAATATGTTTGGATTTCATTATGCATTCAGAGGATATTCGAGTTTTGTTTAATGTTCCTAATCTTGATATCAGATATCATTGTTTATAAATGTTGCATGGATATGACACTACATTAAACTTGTCAGTATTCATGTTAAAGTGTCATTTTTATTTTTAAGCTAATTATTAAAGTGGTACCTTCAACTAAATAGGTGGTCTAATATTAAAGAAGAATATTTGAAATCAAATTTGGAAGTCATACTTTAAATTGAAAAATTTCTTACTAAATAAATAAATCCATATTCTAATATCAAAACCGTATATTTTTCTACTCTGTATTTAAACGCGCCAATCACTGTAAAAAGTCCATATAGACTCTGATATATCACTAAATATATCGGGTGGGCCAAGAATTCGTTAACATTTAAATGTAACTTACCACGCAAACTATTGCCGCGCGGGGCACGGGCGCGGGCGGGGGCAATAGCTCCCTTCTTGGAAATTTAGTCGCAATGGATCGCTTCACGGGGCCACAACGCGCTTACTGTGTGAAACAGTTTTATTTAAACAACTTTTCGCTCATTACTGTGAGACGCTTATTTCGCGTTGAATATGGTTTACACGGCTTAAGTCAGTGTCCAAGTGTTCCTTTAATAAAGAAATGGGTGAAGAAGTTCGAAGAGACGGGATCTACACTAAATGTGAAACAAACCGGCGGCCCGCGGACTTCTCGAAGCGAAGAGAACGTGCAGCAAGTTTCCGCTTCTGTTCGACGTGATCCAGATTTATCGACGCGCAAACGTTCTGCTGAATTAGGATTATCCCGTACATCATTACGCCGTATTTTGAAATTAGATTTGAAATTACATCCATATAAGATCCAGGTAGTGCAAGAACTAAACCCTAATGATTTAAATTTGCGTAAGACATATGCCGAAACAATGTTAACTCGATTCAGTAATTTTGACAACATCTTATTCTCTGACGAAGCCCATTTCCACCTAAATGGACATGTAAACAAACAGAATTGCAGGTATTGGAGCAGCGAAAATCCCAAAACTAAACATGAAAGGCCACTTCTCTCTCCTAAGGTAACTGTATGGGCTGCAATTTCAGCAAAAGGAATCATCGGACCTTACTTTTTTGAAGATTCTCGAGGCCGTTCAGTTACTGTTAATTCTGCCGAGTATGTGAAAATGTTACGGGAGTTTTTAGCACCGATGCTACTGGAATTTGCTGGCTATAATCGTAACACATGGTTTCAACAAGATGGAGCCACGTGTCACACATCGAACGAGTCCTTGCCGGTGGTCAAAGAAATGTTTCCGGAAAAGCTGATTTCCAGACGAGGTGACATCCCATGGCCGCCCAGAAGTCCAGATCTATCCCCAGCAGACTTCTTTTTATGGGGTTGTTTAAAGAGTCGTGTCTACATTGATAAACCGAATACACTCCGTCAACTTAAAGAAAAAATCATCGAAGAGATGTCGGCGATCTCGCGGTCTCTTTGCAGAAGAGTATTCGAAAACTTCAGGACTCGCTTAGATGAGTGCAAAAACCGAAACGGTGGTCCACGTATTTAGACGAAATAATTTTAAAAAAATAAATTACAACTAATTAGCTTTCTCGTAAATAAACTATTTCTAAAATATGTTAAAGGTTTTTTTATACGATTTTTTCAAATATTAACTAATTCATGGCCCACCCTGTATATATAATTAAAAAATATAGGAAATTATTGGAAGTTCTTCTACGTGAATTTGGTAAATAGGGATCAATAGATTGAAAATTATATTTTTGTCGGGTTACGCTCTTTGTAGTGTTAAAGGGTAAAGTTTTAGGGTCAAGATATAGTTTGATCAAAAGTCACTATTATGTAAATACCAAGATAGACAAAATTTTATTTTATAGGAATTACAGATTTAGATATTCTTATAAATATTTTTCGTTAAGTGTATGGCATAATTTCACAAGTCTAAAACCTTTTGAAGATTCTATATATTTTTATAGTTTCTGTTATATTTTAAGATTATTATTAACAATTTTTATTCCTATATCTTAAATTTAAACGGAGATCTCATTATCAATAGAGTACTATAATAATGGGGCGAGAAATAATTATACAATTTATCTCTTAGTAAAGAAAATTATCGTATTAGAAAAAAGGACGATGTAAAAGTGATTAATGTTTTGTGATTTTTATTTCAGTACTACTAAAGTATACTAAACAATACCTACGGTTATGCTCCACCTAAATCGTGACCTTTACTCGAGCTGACTTGAGAAAGTGACAAGGCGGGTGTCACTTATTCGCCAAATAAAGGACGTGAATTACGAGCAAGATTGTTATCAAAAGCGTTACGCCTTTGTTCCTTGCACTTATATTTTATGTTCCTTAAAATTGGACTTTATTGTTATAAAATTATGCCTTTTGAGGGAAAATTTTAGATTAATATACGTATTTTGTGAATAGTACATGTATTTTTCAGTAAAATGAAGGAAAACGTTTAATGAGTCTTAAAAATAGTATTCTAATTTGCAAATTGCTCATTTTAATAATGCATAGAGAAATATTATATATATTACATATATACATACACCAATATACATATGTTGTATATATAATACACAAAACATATGTAGAAGTGTCTTTTTTTTTCACTTCAAAATTTGCATTCAACAAATCTTATTGCTATTACTACAAAAAGTAAACTATTACAACAGTGATAGGGCACTTTATAATAGTTCTACAGAACTATTTAGAAAAAAGCAAGGCAAAATAATTCCTTATAACTGGTGATAAATCAACTAAAATTAACGTCACAAATCGCTTAATTACATTATCCGTATCAGTTTTATTTTGATGGCACTGCTCAAATATTGCCAACATTTCCAATTCAAAAACGTGCTAGTCAGTATCGAATATTAGATAAAATTTTAATAATTTTGCTGGCCTTAGTTACTCACTCAGCTTACAAAATGTAAAACTTGAAATATCGCGTCTTTTAGAAGTACAGGTAGGTACGAGGTACTGACGATGCAATGAACTGCTTCATCTGCATAAAGTAAGCAATTGACCTTAGGGTCACCTACTTTCACTCCCATGTCACTGTCTTTCACATCTTGGAGACAACTATCCAAATACAAATTGAACAACCAAGCTGACATAGCGCAGCCTTGCTTAACACCCGATTGGATGTCAAACCAGGGCGACATGTCAGCTTCTACTCGCACACAGGCTGAGTGATCTCTGTAAAGAGACTTTACAGCAAGGGTCCGCTCACATTGTATCGGGGCAGTATCTCCCATAATTTCTTCCTCACAACCCTGTCAAACGCCTTTTCCAAATCCACAAAAGCACAGAAAACTTTCTGGTTAGTATAGTATATAGTATATATGTTTTACATTTTTATCTTATAAAAATATAATGACTGATAGACTGATAAACTAATTATGAATATTCGTTTTATATATTTCATTTTTAACTGCAATAAATTTAACAAGATAATAAAAATGACCTAAATCGCTTTAGTCTTACAAATATAACAACTAACAATAAAATTTCTAATACAGCAGATATTTAGAAATTTAATCTGGATTTTTTATATTGTTTGAGGCTATGGTAAGAACGAAGAACAAATTTGATAAACTGCTAAACGATATTTTTTGTACAAATTTTGTTTAATAAGCACTGTGTTTCAAGGAAAAGGTACTGAATTTTAAATCAAATAACATTTTTCCTCCCGTCTTACACGTTCTTACAAAATGTAATTGTATCCCTTGTACAAAATATTATTATTGTTATTGTTTTGTTTTAGGTAATTAATTTTAAATTTTTGTTGAGTTTACTCTATCAACGAGATTCTATTACCTCAGGAAATATGATTTTACTGAAAATACTGAATCGTAAGATGAAAAATAAAGATAATTTTCTGTAACTTTTTTTTTAAATTCAATTCTGTATTGTGCAAATTTGTTATTTTAATACCATTGTTCATTTATATGTATATGAATACAACTAACACAGGTTGACCAGCATTTCTTACAATTGACGTCATAAACATATATAAAATTAAATTATTTATAATTAATTATAAATCATTAAAACAACCGAATTAGAATTTTCATTTAAATAACCGTTTATATGAGTACAACTTAAATAAAAATCATAATTATTATTACATATTTTAAGGGAATTGTTTGTGTGGAAGTTAAGTAACTAATTAAATACGTTGAAAAATATTTTTCCTTACATTTGAATTTTGATACGGTTTATTCGATTTTGTCCAATTTATATTTACGGATATAATATGAAAATCGCCGCGACACCTCATTCAGAAACCATCATCTATATCAATTATTTTATTAGTAGTATATATAATTACATATAATTATAATTTACAAAAGTTGAAAGTTCTATATCGATGTGTGCTAACCATCTGTTTAAATATTAATTAAAATTTAGCATCATCCATTGGTATGTTCGTTAATTAGGACTCATGTTTTATTATTTTATATTAATTGCGATAAGTTTATTAGAAGTAAAGACAACTTTTTAATTCAGAATATTTATTTAATTACTTATTTAATTATAGTCCTAATAATAAAATAACATTAGAAATAACTAGTTCTTCGTGTTACATAAACTGACCAACTTGATCGAAAATAGCGCCAATTGTGATTTTTAGTATTTTGATTCTCAAATCACATGTAACATAGTATAAAATTAGACTTTATATTTCCTTCAATAGCAGATTTCAAATAAATTCTAACAAGCATTTTAATAGATTAAACCTTGTTTAACGTTAAAATAAAATATCTAAGGTTGAAATTATTCACAGGGCTTTCTTTTTGTGATATGTAGGATTCTTGTTACTCTAAAAATACGTAGACAGAAATTATTCAGAGTAGCAGTCATCAACTTCGTTTCAAAGTTTAACGCCTCCAAGAGGATGGTTCTATTAGGTTCTTAAATTTTTGATAAAATCTACAGTGAATATAAATTGAATTAGAATTTATTAATAATTTTCAATATTGATGGTTATTGACTTTAAATCTCCATCGAATTAAAAATTATATTTGCCAAATTACAATCACAATCACAGGGTGAGTCAATCAAACGTGGCACTAACTTTAAAAACATTGAAGAAATTATTACGATAATTATTAAAATTTTTACTGTTTTTTAGTTTCATGCATTTGTAATAAAATCCTAATTTTTCCTAAAGAATTTTCTCAATTATTAGGATATTACGCTGCCTACAAAGAAAATCAATATTTAATGACAGGCCCCGTAAGTTGGAATACAAGGGCTTTTTTTGAAATTTCGAAAATTTAATGAATTTTATGAAAGCTGCAATCCTTGTTATAAGATTTTTGGTTTCTTAATGAGACCGTAATTATAGTCCTTAAAATAATTAGTTACTTTATAAGTATGTATGGATTTTTAAGCTAAGTCATTACGTAAATTTTATTGCTAGCGTTTTTTTAAATATATTTTTAGTTTTCACTGAAATCGCATTAAATACTAAATTTGAACTTCATTATTAAATATGTCAATATTTTATTAAAACATCAAAGTAAATAGTACAAACAAGAACACCAAAATCACAAATCAGGAAATCCAATTGTTTCTCTCATTACAGACGGTAAAATACGACTTTATTGATGGGCGACATTTAGCCAATTGCATTCGCAACGCTCTAATACTGGCAGCATTCCCAATTCACAGGCAAACAAACATGTCAGGTGTCTGGTTTTAGTTCAGCGATTGTTTCAAAAGTAGTTACTGGCCAGTTTGTAGGAGATATTTTACAAACATAGCATAGCAGTCCTTTAAGTTGTGAGTTTAAAAAAAAAAAAAAAAAGTCTAATAAATTTGATAACGTTATTAGCTAAACTCCTTGTTCAAGAACAAATTTTACACAAGAAATTTTATGTAAAATTTGTTCTCAAATTATTATTTAATAATAACGCGGTTTTTGTTTTAAATTGTTGTCGAATATATGAATTTAGTTATTGAGTTTAATAGCTTAAACGTCAATTATATGTACATGTATGGATATATTAACGAAATATATGAATGTAATATAATATACACATCAAATCGTTGCAGCTATTGCGTAGTTGCAGCTGTCGTCTTAATGAGTTCGACAATTACCGTCGTTATCTCTTCGTTCAACGTGGTGTAAATATGGATTTTTATATTAAATACTTTTATATGGACTTTTATATTTTATATAACATTACTTAATTTCTTAATTTCTAATCGTATTCAATAATTTAATAAAATTTTAATAAAAACGCCTTATGCTTCCAAATTGATAATATGGAAAAGTTAAAAATAAAAAAGTATTTGCAATCTGTAGATTCTTTTCAAAGTTTTTAGTTCTTATTTTTATTTATGGTAAATGTAGAGATTTTTTATAGTTACAGTTTTAATATAAGTATAGACGAAATTTGGGCAAATCCTTTCTTTAAATAAAGGCACTTTATATCTACGAACTTTAACTGCGTAGCTAGGATTCACATAAATATTTTTTCCTTATTGCTGACATTATATTATTTTCGACAATACATAACAATTTGAAAATAAAATTTTCTAATAGTGACTATATGTTATAAATTCAAGTAAATTGCCAGTATATGAAAGTAATGCTTAACTTAACAATATATTTTCAAAAGAAAAATATCTAAAAAGAATTACTACTTAACTAAATATTGAAAATTTAAAGAAGAAGCCGTTTAGAAAGAAGATGCCTTAATCTTTTTAAATAAAGTTGAAAATCTTTTCAAGGCTCCTATAAATTTCCATTGTAACGTCAAAACTTCAATACTTATTTATCAGCTTTGTGCGAGATTGGAGTGCTTTCTCCTTTCCCTCCAATGATAGGGGCTCTACTAGTATTATGGGTTTAATGGGTCTTTACTGAATTGGTTACTCTTTAAATAATTTAATTTTAATAATAATATTTTATTTATTAGGCGATTAATAACATCTTGTGTAGGCTTTGACATAATTCTTTAGTCATGTAATGTTTTATTCACTGTTTTATTGAAAAATACCTATTATAATAGAAAGGATCATTCACATTAACATTTGGTGATTGAATAAAAAATGAATGAGTAAGTTAACATTTTGTTTATATCTTTTCTTTGGATAATTGAATGCTCCGACATATAAGAGTGAACTGAAATATTGTTGTTGTGTAAAATTGTGGAAGTTCAATGAGAATACATTTTGTTCAAGTAAGTGTAAGTAAAATATCACCTCACCTCACCTACGAGGTGTTTAGTAGTGCTTCTTGAATGAAGTTCTTATTATATCATATTTCGGTATGGTACCAAATGTCATTAAATTTTTTAAAGTTAAATAGTTGAAAGTAATATTCTGAAACAATCTGAAATAAACAATTTTATAGAACATTTATTGAGGGTGTTCTTACAATATAAAAATACAAGTATTGTGAGTACTTAAATATAAGTAGTGCTACAAACATTTAAGGTATTGATTGGAAGTGTATCTCTGGTATTCTCATTTCCTTCCCGGGTTTAATTAGGACATCTGAACCTAAATAACGAACTTTTACAGCTATTTTGTAGATTACGCATACAAACGATAGAAACATCAAATAAAATTGATAAAGGGAAGGAATACCAAAATTATATTTGCATTAATCCAAAGACTTTATAAAATTAAAATATTTATAAAATTTTTCGATCATAATAAGAAGTTTTGCAATGCTACTATATAATACAATTTACTTTGAATAAATAAAACTACAAACTGTAATAAGTTTGTAGTTTTATTTATTTATCAAGGGTTTCTTAATAATATTTCTTATAGTTATATTAGATAAATTCACCTTCTAATGGTCTTTAATATTAAATAATAAATAAATAATTGTAATAATATTCTACTTTTGACAACATAGACATTATTTAGAAATATTTAAGGTAAAATATTTTATGATACAATACCTACGTGTAGCTTTATAGGTAATGTCACTCGTTATATAAAACCAAATTAGACCATTATGAGATGTATCCTATGAGTTATTCTGATGTACAAATTATAATACTGTAAGATTTCATCTAAATATGATTGGTAGTTTTGCATTGACAAACATGTACACATCCTTACAAAACTTTCGCATTTGTAATTATATTAGGAATTATTGCACCCTTTCAAGATTAGATAAAATTTAATAGGAGAAACAAAAATAACTAAAAGTTACATGAGGAAATTATCCATTAATTAAATATTAAAATATATACAACCGGTCGAAAAAAATGGTGAATATTAATATATCTATTGTATTTCTAAGCTAGAGTACATTTAGTTTAACAATTTAACAACTATATATAACGCGGACTAACCTATATAATTTACATTTTATTACTTTCATGATATAACATATGTAGCTATGTATTTATAGATAAAAAGTAATGGGATTGCTTGTTATAAAACATAAATGTCTTTTATAATATAATTGATTGATTGATTGATGTACCAGGAGTTTTTGTCAGGATTATTATTTTTAAATCTCATATTTATTTTCTATTCCATTTCTAGAAATAGTTTTATTTTTTTAACAATATTTTAAAGGTTGATAATGTACAAATACTAAACAAAAAAGAACTGTTAAACAAGAATTTATGATCGAAATTGCAAATTTGTCTTTCAGTTCATGAAGCCCGTTAATTTAAGTGGCAGTTTCAACAATGCTATTTAATGTGGGTTAATGTAATCAGTAAATCCTGAAACACAATTTATCTCACAACAGTAAGGGCAACAACTCACTGAAACGCGATAGCATTAATACAGATTATATGGAAGAATTAAGATTGTTGCCGAAATGAAACAAACACTTTTATAAAAACTGTTTTTACTACAAGTTTTTATTTAATACTATTAAAGTTCTTTTTACTTCATGCAAATGTCGGATACTTAAAATTATTGACAAAGAAAAAATAAGCAGAATAAAAAATGTAACTAAAATGTTCAGTAACAAAATCAATTTCATTTCTTTTTATTTTGAAGCTAAGCTATTGCAATGAATTACCATAGTTATCCCTCAATAAACCATTCATATAGGTTACATAACTTTTCTTCTAATTTAAAATAAAAAATACTAAAAAGGCATTAGAATAATTGAATAGGTAGTAAATTTAATATGTAATGACCAAAACAATCATGGAAGACAACATTATTGTATACGTAACAAATACATAGAAAAGATTTTAAATAATCATCACAGAGCTTTGGGCTGGATCGACCGGGGAAGGACCACCCTCTCACAGAAGACCAACGTGTAATAACCAAATTCATTTGGTTATATTCCGTCGGTGAGTGAGAGAAACCGGAAGCCAAAAACGCCCCCCCCCCCCCCGCCAAACATGAAAGCGATGCCGAAAAGAAAAATACCCCAGGAGGGTACATCTAAATGTGGACTTTTGCAACATCCGGGGACTTCATTCCAACTTGCAGCCGGCCTTGTTGTTTCTGACGGAGACGCAGATATCTCAACCTAGCGACACAGCGTACCTGTCATACCCCGGCTATAAACTAGAACACCATTTTATACCACACGCCGGGGTATCTGTGTTCGTAAGGGAGGATATCTGCTACCGTCGCCTTCAGGTTTTTGAAGGTCGGGTCTGTCTGTCTGTACTCTGACTGCGCGTGGACATGGACGACCATGTCAGAGTCTACGCGTGCCTCTACAGGTCCCATAGTGGTAATGCAGAAACGGATCAACTCTTGGGCCATGTTCAGGCGAAGATTGACGATCTGCTTTCACAGACTCCCTCCGCCGAAGTCGTAGTCCTAGGGGACTTTAATGCGCACCATGCCGATTGGCTAGGGTCACGTGCCACCTACTACGCGGGGAGATCTGTGTTTGACTTTGCTCTGGCAAATGGTCTGTCCCAGCTGGTAAAGACGCACAATCGTCTACCGGACGTGGACAGCCACACGCCCTCTTTGTTGGATCTTCTGCTGACTACACATCCAGAAAAGTACCAGATCACTGTCGAGGCTCCCTTAGGTTCCTCTGCTCACTGTCTACGTACGGAGTGTAGGAGTGTAGTGCCCATTCAATGTCCTGCTCGCACAAGACCTGCGACTCGACGCGTTTGGCAATACAAGTCAGCGGATTGGGATGGAATGCGGTCCTTCTTTGCATCCTACCCATGGGGGCCGATTTGTTTCCCTTCCGATGATCCTAGTGACTGCGCTGCGGCTGTAGCTGATGTGATACTACAGGGCATGGAACTATTTGTACCAAGCTCTGTGGTACCACTTGGTGGCAGATCGCGGCCTTGGTTTGGGCCAATGCGTTTGTCACTATGGATCCGAACTCTAGAGTTCTGAAGAGGAAATATAATCGTGCCTCCAGATTCTTCAAACGGCATATCGCTAGAGCAAAGTTTAAGGATGTCGTCAAAATTGGGGATCGGCTGGCAAAGTTCCCGCCTGGCACGCGCAAATTTTGGGCGCTTTCAAAGGCCAGTCTGGGCAACTTTAGCCAGCCATCCCTACCGCCGTTGCACATGGGGAATGACTCTCTGGCCCACACAGCAAAAGAGAAAGCCGATCTCTTGGGCACTCTTTTCGCCTCCAACTCGACTTTGAACGACCAGGGGAAGACATCGCCTATCATCCCGCGATGTCAGAACTCAATGCCGGAAATAGTTTTTCGGCAGAAAACTATTAGGCAGTCTCTATTTTCCTTGGACGTTCATAAGTCGAGTGGTCCGGATGGCATTTCTCCATTGGTGCTACGAACGTGTGCCCCTGAGTTGACTCCAGTGCTAACGCGTCTATTTCGGTACTCCTACCTTAAAGGCGTAGTCCCGGTCTCATGGAAGCGTGCCCTTGTCCATCCGATCCCTAAAAAAGGTGATAGCTCGGACCCAGCTCACTACAGACCTATCGCCATTACCTCTCTGCTCTCCAAAGTAATGGAGAGCATTATCAATAAACAGCTCCTAACCTATCTCGAGGATCACCAGTTGGTCAATGACCGGCAATATGGCTTTCGCCATGGTCGATCGGCTGGTGATCTTCTGTTATATCTTACGCACCGTTGGGCAGCTGTTATTGAAAGCAAGGGAGAGGGTCTGGCAGTTAGTCTGGATGTGGCGAAAGCCTTCGATCGTGTATGGCACAAGGGGCTTCTTTCGGTTTCTGGTTTGCGCGTTTACCACTAAGAAAACCCCATTTGTTGTATCACCGCTCTTCGAAAGCACTCCCCTCATTGCCTCGCCAAGTATCAGATTACTGGGTCTCGACATTTCGAGCGACTGTCAGTTTCGTGGTCATCTGGAGGGAAAGGCCAAGTTGGCCTCAAGAAATTGGGAGTGATCAATAGAGCGAGGCAGTACTTCAAACCTGGCCAAAGACTTGCGCTCTATAAGGCGCAGGTCCGGCCACACATGGAGTACTGTTCTCATCTCTGGTCCGGATCACCCCAATATCAGCTTCTACCATTTGACCGCGTACAACGGAGAGCCGTTTGAATTGTCGGGGACCCGGTGCTCTGCAAACGGCTGGAGTCATTGGCATTGCGTAGAGACGTGGCTTCTTTGTGCGTCTTCTACCGCATTTACAATGGGGAGTGTTCCGAAGAACTATTCGATCTGATGCCTGCCGCCGAATTTCATCACCGCACAGCGCGCCATCGCCTTCAATACCATCCTTACCACCTGGATGCGTGGCGATCCTCCACTGTGCGGTTCTCAAGGACATTTTTTCCACGTTCCACTCGCTTGTGGAACGAACTCCCTTCGGCGGTATTTCCAGATCGGTACGACATGGGTACCTTCAAAAAAGGCGTTTACTCCCACCTTCATGGCCGGCAACGCTCCTGTAAAACCTCGGATGTTGCAAGAGTTCATGGGCGGCGGTGATCACATATCATCTGTGACCCGCCAACTCGTTTGCCCTCCTAATCCATAAAAAAAAAGAGCAAATCGTAATTTTATTTCGTTGATACTTTTGTGAAATATCGGTACCAAAAATGTAATAGGCAACTATTTACAACGAATTTAAAAAAAATAATTAAATACGTTTTTGCTTTTAAGCTCAGCGAGAATACAGTGCTTTTCTGGTAATAAAAGTTGCATATTTACCAAGTTCTTAGAAGCATTTATATCTTAAATTACAATCACATCATAAAAATTGTACGTAACAAAGTATTACATGAATTAGTTAATTATTCTCATTTAAAAATTTAAAGGTAATGTTATCTTAATCTCTTCTCTCTCTCTTTTGAAAAGGTTTATATTTTTATTTAAATATTGAAATATGATTCACTATTACTTTTTACAATATTGTAAATATAGTTGCATATTCTAAAGGATTTTTAATTTCGATTGTATTTCAATAAGTTTATTAATCACTTAGTGCGCGTTCGAAGAGTACTTTCTTCTTTCTCTCAAGTGATTTACGCTCTGCGAGAAATATTATAAAATAGCTCTCATATCTTCGTAAATATTTATTATTGTGAGAGGCTACACATAGTTTAGATAGAAAAACCTCCAAAATACGTACCAATACACGCACAATAGTCTGTATAGACAGATAACGTTTTTTATGACTACAATAGAAATAAAGACACGTGAAAAACACAATGACAAATCAAAAATTGTACATATCTCTCGTTACGTAACGATTTCAATTGTATTGATAAATAACAAGAATACTTATAAATGTAAAAAATTTGTAATGAATAAGAATATATATTTAGAATGTAAATATATTTATTTAATTTTAATGAAATTCTATAATATTTGGCGACTTAATGACCTTTCAAACTTAATTCCTGATTCGAATATAGAATAACGCCTTATAACCGTTATTAAGCACACAAATTTCAACCACACTCAACGAAAGGTAAATAAAAAAGTAATACATATTGGCATTGCTTCTGATAGAAAGGTCGTGACGTTAAATTCTACACAACAAATACAGGAATAGTGATACCACCCCACGCAGAACGTTCAATTAAATGTGGGTAAATTCTTAATTATTAGAAGTAACCCACATTTCAGCATCATTAATTGACAACATTTTAATATAATCTAAATATATCAATATGACAACGTACATAGCATCTAAACATCTGAAACGAACGTCCACTAATTTTTAATAATATAAAGCAGTATACTATGCTAATAAAATAGTATGATATTTCGAGGACCCCAACGCATACACAGGCTAGCAACATCCAAGTTGTAAAATAGTACGAAAATAGTCATTAAAGTCTCATGAATTTCCTGTCAACAGATAATTAATCAACCTAATCACAGACAAACATCAGAAAAATTTGAATGCGTGACTAAATATTTAAATTACTACAGAATTAAAATTTCTACATAACAATACAACCAGTAAGAAATACCATTTATATTTCCTGAAAACCCACACGAAATAACATGTTCAACAAAACATAACTGTATTAAAATAAATTAGATAAAATAAATACTATTTATTTTTTTTATTTATTTATATTCTTTATTGCACACCATACATATCATAAAAACCAGTAAAAAAAATATAACAATAAAAAAAAAATAATTGAAACCGATGTAGATACAAAAGGCGGTCTTATCGCCTATAGGCGATTTCTTCCAGACAACCGATATTAGTGTTGAAATCTACTATATAAAAATAAGTCGGGTTTTCCTTCCTGACGATATAACTCCAGAACGCACAAACCGATTTCCACGGTTTTGCATTCGTTGGAAAGGTCTCGGGCTCCGTGAGGTTTATAGCAACGAAAATCTAGGAAAAATTTCAATAGAAAAGCGGGAAAATAGGGAAAATCATTTTTTAAATACAGCGCCATCTCTGATACATAGCATGTACTACAAACCAATATTTTAAGTAGATGGCGTCGGTGCGTGACACATTGCTTGACAGCTACTTATTGTTTTCTTATCAGTTAATTTCATGTGACAAACCGGTATTGTGTACACTGTGAAATAATGAAAAAAAAGTAAAAAAAATTAGTTATTCGTTTCTTAACATTTTAATTGGAAACCATCAAATCAATCAAGTGTATTGTGTACATTTTTATTCAATTTCAACAGCAGGTATTTGTCTTTAAGGTGGTAAGTTGAACTGTGTAAATTATGTGGATCGTGCATTTGAGGTTAAATTCACCACTCTGTCTATAGCCCAAAATGCCTAGAGGACGACGTGCGAACATCGGCCGCCGCACAAGACATGCAAGTCAGCAACAGGTGTATTCACAGAACTTAAGCGAAGAAAGACAAAATATAATAAGAGAAAATGCACGATTGAGACAACGCGTGAGCACACGAAGATCATTGGCATCATACAATCGCTTGGCATTCCAATATGATCCCACTGCGAACTACAGTGATGATGAAAATTTAGATATTGGACCAATGACGACTGTATGCCGATATTGCAATGCGTTAAAGTTCAAAAGAGAAACGGCTGGATTGTGCTGCGCAAGTGGAAAAGTCAAACTGGATCCATTACTTAAACCACCACAGCCACTGAAAGCATTGTTCGATGGAAATGATCCCGATTCCAGCCATTTTCTTCAACACATCCTTGAATACAATAACTGCTTTCGCATGACTTCCTTTGGAGCTAATATCATTCGAGAAGGCGGCTTCATGCCGACTTGCAAGGTAAAAGATACAACACACACGATCAAAAGTTACACCATATTCTTTAACAAATGATTGTTTGCAATTACAGATACAAGGACAAATATATCATTTGCATGGTTCAATGGTGCCAACACCAGATGAACCGCATCAATTTCTGCAAATATATTTCATTTCGTCGATGGTGGATCAGCTGAATGTGCGGTGCAATATACAGGGAACAGAACAGTTAAAGAGACGAATTATTGAACAGTTGCAAGCATTTTTTCACGCTAATAACGCTGTGGTTAATATGTTCAAAACAGCATTGGAACGAATGCCATCGGATACGCACAAATTTGTCATAAGAGCGGATTGTACCCCAACAGGTGAACATGTGCGAAGATTCAATGCACCCACCGTTAATGATGTTGCTGCAATTATTGTAGGCGATCCCAACTAAATCGCGAGACATTGTCGTTCAGCGAAGAAGCAATATCATGCATCGTGTAAACGAGACACATCGTTTGTACGATGCGTTACAATATCCAATCATTTATTGGCAAGGGCAAGACGGATACGATATCACGTTGAAGATGGTCGATCCAATTACAAGTAAGATGGTCGATCCAATTACAAGTACAATATTCACACACTAATTATTGCTATTATTGGTTTCCATTAACAATTCATTTAATTTTGCATTTTCAGGCGTATCAACGAATAAAAATCTAAGCGCAATGAATTACTATGCGTATCGTATGATGATTCGTACACATGAGGAGAATGTCATTCTGAAGTGCCGTCGGCTATTCCAGCAATTCGCTGTCGACATGTATGTCAAAGTCGAGACAGAACGTTTAGCGTTCATACGATTCAATCAGGCAAAGCTACGATCTGAGGACTATATACACTTGCGTGATGCTATTCATTCAGATGGTGATGTTGAGAGTGTTGGACGTGTGACGATTCTCCCATCATCTTATATCGGAAGCCCACGCCACATGCATGAATACGCTCAAGACGCTATGACATACGTGCGAAATTATGGAACTCCCGATTTATTTATTACGTTCACATGCAATCCGAAGTGGATGGAAATTGAACGTGAGTTGGAACCGGGTCAGAAACCGCAAGATCGCCATGACATAATCGCCAGATTATGTATTCAGTATTTCAACAAAAACTCAAGGTTATGATGGATGTGCTTACTAAGTATCGAGTTTTTGGTGACACACGTTGTTATATGTACTCGGTGGAATGGCAGAAGCGTGGACTACCGCATGCTCATATCCTAATTTGGTTGCTGAACAAATTACATTCAAATGAAGTGGATGACATCATATCAGCTGAAATTCCTGATCCAGTCACTGATCCCCATCTACACGACATTGTGACGACACAGATGGTGCATGGACCGTGCGGTGCATTAAATCCATTATCGCCTTGCATGGCTGATGGAAAGTGCACAAAACGATATCCGCGACCGTTAGTTGCTGAAACAATTACAGGGAACGATGGATATCCAGTTTATCGTCGGCGTTCAAAAGAAGATAATGGTCGAACTATCAAAGTTAAAGTTAAAAATCAAGAGATTGAGATCGGAAATGAATTCATTGTACCATATTGCCCGCTGCTATCACGAATTTTCGAAACACATGCAAACGTTGAGAGTTGTCATTCGGCCAAATCAATCAAATATTTGTGCAAGTACGTCACAAAAGGCAGCGACATGGCTGTGTTTGGTATTGCGTCGGAAAATGCGAATGACGAAATCAGCAACTTCCAAATGGGCAGATACGTCAGTACTAATGAAGCACTGTGGCGATTATTTTCATTTCTAATTCATGAAAGATATCCCACAGTTGTACATTTAGCAGTGCATTTGGAAAATGGCCAAAGAGTTTACTTCACTGAGGCTAATGCAGCACAACGAGCTGAGAGACCACCATCGACAACATTGACTAGCTTCTTTGCAATGTGTGAAGCAGATCCATTCGCAGCGACGCTGATGTACGTTGAAATGCCCAAGTATTACACTTGGAATCAATCAACAAAGAAATTCCAACGTCGCAAACAAGGAACCCCAGTTCCAGATTGGCCACAGGTGTTTTCCAGTGATGCACTAGGTCGCATGTATACTGTTCATCCTAGAAATGATGAATGTTTTTATTTGCGACTGCTGTTAGTAAATGTACGTGGACCAAAATCATTTGCGCATTTGAAAACTGTGAATGACCACCAATGCCAAACTTTTCGAGAAGCATGTCAACTATTGGGTTTGCTAGAGAACGATTCTCATTGGGATTTAACACTTGCGGATTCAGTTGTTTCATCAAATGCGTACCAAATACGAACGCTGTTCGCAATTATCATCACCACATGTTTTCCTTCACAACCAATTCAGTTATGGAACAAATACGAAGATGACATATGTGAAGATATCTTGCATCGCTTGCGCATTCAAACGAATAATCCTGACATGCAAATAACCGATGAAATCTACAATGAAGGATTGATTCTGATTGAGGATCAATGTTTGACTATTGCAAACAAGCTACTGATTGAAGTAGGAATGATTGCACCAAATCGATCGATGCACGATGCATTCAACCAAGAATTAAATCGAGAGCTGCAATACAATGTTGATACATTGCAGGAATTCGTTCAAAATAATGTGCTGTTGCTAAATGAACAGCAAAAACAAGTATACGAAACATTAATGCAAGCGGTGGACAATAATACTGGTGGTCTATTCTTCCTGGACGCATCTGGAGGAACAGGGAAAACATTTGTCATTTCATTGATTTTGGCCACTATTCGATCAAGATGTGACATAGCTTTGGCGTTAGCATCATCTGGAATTGCGGCGACTCTTCTAGATGGCGGTCGTACTGCACATTCTGCGCTTAAGTTGCCACTCAATTTAAACACAATTGATACTCCAACATGCAATATTTCACGATCCAGTGCAATAGGAAAATTGTTGATGCAATGCAAGCTCATTGTTTGGGATGAGTGCACAATGGCACATAAGAAATCACTTGAAGCACTTAACTTCACACTGAAGGATCTTCGGCGAAATAACAACATCTTTGGTGGCTTAATGATATTGTTGGCAGGCGATTACAGGCAGACGTTGCCAGTAATTCCCCGTGGAACGCCTGCAGATGAATTGAATGCTTGCCTGAAGGCATCACCTTTATGGAATAACGTAAAAACGTTATCGCTAACCACTAATATGAGAGTTCAACTTCAAAATGATCAAAGTGCTGCACAATTTTCAAAACAATTGTTAGCTGTTGGAAATGGAAAAGTCACAGTTGATGCGACATCTGGATTAATTACTCTTACCAACGACTTTTGCCGATTTGTAGACTCTCAACTAGCTCTTATTGAAAATGTTTTTCCAAACATTAGTGAGAATTATCAGAATTATGCTTGGTTAAGTCAACGAGCAATTCTTGCCGCAAAGAATAATGATGTACACGCACTGAATTTCACCATTCAATCAAAAATCGATGGCGATTTGGTGACATACAAATCCGTTGATTCCATAACAAATCCCGATGATGTAGTACATTATCCAACGGAGTTTTTGAACTCTCTCGAGTTACCAGGATTTCCACCACATAACTTGCAACTCAAAGTTGGTACAGTTATTATGATATTGCGTAATTTGAATCCACCGCGACTTTGCAACGGTACTCGACTTGCGGTAAAAAGACTTATGCCGAATTTGATTGAGGCAACCATTATTAACGGAAAGTACGCAGGTGAAAATGTATGTATTCCTCGAATACCAATGATTCCGACTGATCTTCCGTTTGACTTCAAACGATTGCAATTTCCAGTTCGCCTTGCGTTCGCAATGACAATTAACAAGTCGCAAGGCCAATCGCTTAGTGTTTGCGGGATAAATTTAGAAAATCATTGTTTTTCACATGGGCAGTTATACGTTGCGTGTTCACGAGTTGGAAAACCATTCGCTTTGTTTGTGTTAACGTCAGACCAAAAAACAAAAAATGTGGTTTACCAAAGAGCACTTCAATGAAACGAATGATTTGCGGACACGTATAACGATTCGATTCAGTATTTACTTTGTATTCACTTTCATTCACTTAGAGAAGTTCAACTAAATAACACTTAATTTATTTTAATCTAAATGAATTCATTACTATTGTGAAATGAAATAAAATTTTTCCTTTTCAAATATAAAACAAAAAAAATTTTTTCGTTTATCTTTTAATCACCAAACGAAATGTTACATAAAACGAAGCCATCTGGTGGCGAAACGGAGTTCGCCGGGTGTGCTAGTACCCTTATGATTTAATGAAGCTACTGCTTCATATTTACGCCACCTACTGGTGGCGTAAATATACAGAAATAAATAAACCTACTTAAAATAACTACACATGAATAAAATTATTAACAATATATATTAAGGTATAAACTAAACAATATCTATAATATACATACACGATAATTGTCGTCCTAGATATCCTTGGATAGAAAGTAGTCCTTAACAGATTTTTTTAAAACTAATAATGATTTTGATTTCCGAATATTGAGAGGAAGGTCATTCCACAATTTAATGGAATGAACCGTAAAAGACTGTTTATAAAATTTTGTGCTATGTACAGGCATTCTGATAAGTAAGGACTGTGATGATCGTACTTCAGCTGGCGCTCCTAAAAACTTAAAGTTTTCCTTTAAGTATGTAGGAGTTTTTGGGTGAAATAGTACACAGTACAGGAGGGAAAGAGCATGTGAATCCCGGCGATAGCATATAGGGAGCCACTTCAGTTTTTGTCGAAATTCGACTAGAATTTTCCGTACTTAATATGTAGCGAATAGATTAATTAGTACAGTAGCTAGTTCTGATTTTACCTCGTATCTAGCTTATAACAAATATTGATTCCTCTATTATCATAAGTAATATATATTTTTCGTTATGATTTTTATCTTGCTCCTATAAAAATACATCGCTAGAATATAGGCTTTATTGCTTTCCACACAAAAATGGACATTTTGACAAAAATATCAAAAAAGGAGCCTTTCAGCACATCCTGAAAACATATTTGCATAAAAATTGTATTCTTCAGGTAGATGGGATTACACAGCGAGTTAGTGAAAATTGACTGACTCCCAAGATTTAAATATAACATCAAAGCATTGCAAATAATTGTACAAGAGTTGTTAGTACATTTTATGTATTTTTTATTAATTTTTCTAATGTCGATACTTTACCCCTCATGTGTTTTGTTTCCATAAATATAAAAATAAATACATATTTAAAGTTTTATTTCATTTAGTATATTAGAAATATTAAATTGGCTCTCGTATTTTAATAATAGTTTTAGAACTAGCTTAGCTACCGAGTCTTATAAAATTAGGTCTGAAAAAAAATTATTTCTTTTTTTCGAATTTTCGTTGTTCAGTAGCAAGTAGAAATAAAGGTCTAAAAGACTGTCGAAATCAATCAGCGTTGCGGTAACTAAAATGTGTAGATTGAATGGAATCGAATGAAAATAAATAAACGTACGTTCCTATAACTTTAATTAAGATTCTCCGAGCAGAAATTCTTTTAGCAAATAAACTTTATGTAGATTTATAAAATGTAAAAGAAAAATAACATAAATTTTATTAATTGTTTTAAAAAGTAAATAGTATATAATACATGTTATTTCAGATGAACAGTGAAATGAACTTATTTAAATTATAGATTATTTCTTGGAGAAATTTATTTATTAAGAATTATTAGACAAAAAAAAGGTTCTCAATCATATTATACACTGGATTTCAATTCCATTTGTGTTATCTAATATTTGCATAATAATTTACTAATCGGATAATGTTAATGTTAATTATTTTATTTATTTATTTATTTACCCTTTATTGTAAATTACAAAAGGCGAACTTAATGCCTGTTGGCATTCTCTACCAGCTAACCTTTGTGGATGGTGAGAAATTGCGGTAGGCGTAACAAAAGCAAAAATAAAAAATAAAAAAAACTAGTACTGAGTGAAATTTAAAAAAAAAATAATAAAATATATATATATATATATATATATATATATATATATATATATATATATATATATATATATATATATATATATATATATATATATATATATATATATATATATATATATATATATATATATATATATATATATGTACTATTAATAGTAATAATAATAATAATAATAATAATACTAATAATAATAATAATAATAATAATAAATAAAATATAATCTAATATATAAAAAATATATGTAATATATATTATATATAATATAATATAATACATATTATAAACACATATAATATCTAATTAAATATACTTACATATAATAAATAAATAGCATATTTATCTGAATGAAATGTGTATTAGGAAGATTCTAGGAAGTACTTGCGAATAAGATTTTTAAAAGACCTTTTGGTAGGTGCCCTCCTAATATTTTCAGGAAGATTGTTCCAGAGTATAGAAGCTTGAATTCTAAAAGACTTCTGAAAAAAATCAGTTTTATGCGGTAGAATAGCCATTTTAAGATTGGAGGATGATCGAAGCATTTTCTTATGTGTTGCGTGAAGATATTGGAATTCCTCCTTTAGGTATGGAGGCGCATTTGGATCATTTAAGATTGAATAGAGGAGATTAAGTATTCTAGAGCTACGCCTCTGTCGAATAGTGAGCCATTTAAGTTTAGTGCGAAATTGAGAAACATGATCATACTTACGTAAACCGAAGATGTAGCGGAGACAGTTGTTAAGGAGGCGCTCTAACTTGTTGAGAAGATCATTGTTAAGGTCTGGATAGGAGACATCTGCGTAATCAATAAGGGGTAAGATAAGTGAATTGATTAGCATTACTTTCGTCTTAATGGGGAGGAAATGTTTCGTACGATATAAGGACTGTAATGAGGCATTGACTTTACGGCATATTTCATTTATCTGCTGTCGCCAATCCATCTTACAGTCAATGCACAACCCCAGGTTTTTTACTGTCTTTGATAGTGGTATGACATTGCCATTATATGTGACGGCTGGCATGCTGTCAAAATCCGTTCTGTCCAGCAATCTTGAGCTTCCAATAACTATAGCTGTACATTTGTTAGGATTAACAGAAACACCAAATCTGGAAGACCATAAACTCAATTGATTCAAGTTGCGATTAATGGTATCAATTGCATTTGAAAGGTTATTTGTCCCAGTTTGCACATAGAGCTGAAGGACATCAGCGTATAAGTGATACGAACAGTCGAAGTTGGGAGCTAATGTATTAATGAATAAAGAAAATAAAATGGGAGAAAGAATTCCGCCTTGTGGCACACCAGTGTCTATGTTGGCCCATATGGAGGATGAACCACCCATGCTAACTGACTGTTGGCGGTCACGAAGATAGGATGAGAACCATTTAACTGCAGATGGGCTAAACTTGACTAAAGATAAAATGGCAAGGAGGATTTCGTGGTTAACTGTGTTGAAAGCATTTGAAAAGTCTACAAGCACCAACACTGTTAATAGTTTTTTGTCCATACCAAGTCGAATATCATCGGTTACTTTTATAAGAGCGGTATTGGTGCTGTGACCTGGACGAAACCCAGACTGGTAAATACTCAGCAGGTTGTACTTGAAAATATGAGAAGATATTTGCTTATAAACACAGGCTTCTAGAACTTTTGATAGGAATGGCAATATGGAGATGGGTCTGTAGTGATTTGGGAAAGTAGGTTGAGGAATTTTAGGTAAAGGACGCACCAAAGCTTTTTTCCAAATATTGGGATATTCGCCAGATGTTAAAGAAAAGTTAATAATATGAAACATTAAAGGTAAGAGAGGATCCAAAATATTAAGAATCATAGATCTGCTAATATTGTCATAGCCCATTGCCTTAGATTTTATAGAAAAAATGGTTGTTTTAATTTCATCCTGAGGTACAGTTGTGAAATAAAAAGGTGGGATATCAGGACTCTGCATTGATGAAATGCAATCAAGTGTTTGAGAAAGGATTATATGATCTAATTGAGGAATAGAGACAAAATAATTATTTATCTCATCTAATGGCAGAGAAGAGCAAGGATCAACGGAAGGTGACGTGCAAACACCAATCGAATTTAGAAACTTCCATGTATCAGAAGATGAAGAATTACTTATATTGTCATGAATATAACGGCGTTTAGCTATTCGTATCACTTGATTGCACCGATTCCTCGCACGCTTGTAAATTGACCAATTTTGCGCATTACGGTCTTTTTTAAATGCTATAAATAATCGATCCCGTTTAGTCATAGCAGCCCGAATAGAGGCAGTCATCCACGGCGCTGCAGGTCGCTTTAATTTTACTTGATGTACTGGTGCGTGAGTGTCATACAATGTTAAAATGGTAGTGTTAAGATAATTAACTTTGTCTTCAATTGTTGACGCTGCATTTATTATCGAAAAATCAACGTTGTAAGTATCTCGCATTAAATCATTTAAGTTTATATGTGACAAATTTCTAATTTTCAAGATCTTAGGTTTCTGTTTAGGGGGTCTTAATTTGTACGACAAGTAAATCAGATCGTGTCGCGAAAAGCCAGGAGCAGATAGCTGTCCAAAACCTTTTGACAATTCAGGGGCTCCAGTAATTATGAGATCTATCCATGAATCATCACTGTCTAAATTGTGATGAGTTGCCTTCAAAGTTAGAATCGAGAGATTAACTGACTCAATGATAGATCGAAGTCTAAGGGATCGCGAGGAAGATTTTAGGAGATTAGTATTAAAGTCACCCATTATTATATAATGTTTATAATTAGATGATATATTATCTAGGGCGTCTTCTAAGTCTGCAAAGTAATCAGTCGAGGGAGGACAATATATAACGCCTAAGAGTGCCTTGACACCTTTAAAATCCAGCTCTAAAAACAAGTACTCACAGGAGGCTGAATATCGAGAGGGAGACATTAAAATTACTTTATGAGCAATAGAGGCTTTTAAATATACAGCTACACCACCCGCCCTTTTGTCTGTCCGATCATTCCTTAGCAGCACAAACCCAGGTAATGGGTAAAGTGCAGAGTGCAATTGTGGTTTTAGCCAGCTCTCGGAGATAAGTACTGCGTGGATTGCATTATTCTTTGAAAAAGTGGCCTCTAGTTCAGCATAGTGGCTCGGTATACTTTGAGAATTTAAATGACAAATATTGAAAAAGTTACAATTATCAAAAAATATGCGTTCCAAATGTCCACTTAAAGAAGTTAAGCTATTGTTTATTGAATCGTCACAACTATCAAAGGAGCCACTGGGGTCGTGCAATGAATAAAATGTGTCATCAATACTGTGAGAAGATTCATTATCAGACATAATGTATATTAAATAAATAAACTAGGAAATAGGAGTATAAATAAACAATAAAATAAGAATAAATAAAATAAAATAAAAAATAATAATAATTATTAAAAGCGCAACTAAACTTGTGCTGCAAAAAAAAAAAAAAAAAAATAATAATAATAATTAAAGTACCCTATTTATCACCAACCCAACAGTTTACTGTTTACACGATTAATAAGTTTTGATAAACAGTACACGTAATATAATAAAAAGACTTAATTATATGAAACATAAAACTAACAAAGAAAAATTTAAAAAAGTGAATTAAAACTGAATGAACATTACTTGGTTCTGTGCGGAAACATAAACGTCACATTGACTGACAGTTAATCACTGTCACTGACAACTTGTCAGTTCAGAGAATATAATATAATAATATTAAGTAATGTTAAATTAGATATACCCATAATTATTAATATTATTAGTAGATATTAACAACAACAGTTTTAAAATGAGTTTGAATTTAGAACTATGATTTATCAAATTATTAATATTATACAAAATGTTAATTGTGGAGAAGTATTGGGTTATACAAGTATATTAATGACAGACCAAGAGGTTATTACATACTGTGAATGAATTATTTCTTCACACCCATACGCCGAGACTTTTTGAAATCTTCACCTTGTACCCCTGCGATGTTTGGCTTGCGACGAGGCGCTTGATGACGAACAACCTGCTGCTGGGCACCGCTCGAAGTAGCCAATGGTTCTGTAGTGGTTATAGTGTCGGGATATTCCGAGATCAGCCGATCGAGTTCCTCCTCAGTAACGATTTTCACATGGTCTCCACCGGGTACCTTGATATGTATTACTCCATCAAGAGTCCAGACATTCTTCATATTGAAATGCCGCCTAGCTCTCTTGTGAATCGCCAGGCGAACTTTAGTGAGGAACTCAGTCACCGTATATCCTGTGCCCTTTAACTTGGATTTGGACCTCCATAACTCAGCCTTGGTGTTGTGATACCTAAAGTGAACAAGTACGGGTCTGATATGCTCACCACTTTGGACACCCAGTCTATGACAACGCTTGATGCAATCTTTAGAGACATGCGAGAGGCCTAATTTTTCATGGATTAGATTTAGGACCTCCTGTTGAATATCTGTATTTTTATCTTCAGTGATGCCATTAATTAGCAGAACCTTTTGCCTCTGTCTCATATCTAAGGCATCAACCATTTTAGCACAATCACGAGCTTGCTGATGCAGCAAATTGAGCATGTTATGCACAATCTCTCTAAAAGCTTTAAATTCATCGGCCAGTTGCTGTACTGTTGGTTTCGATGGAGTTGTCGCAGCTTCAAGGCGTTTATTAAAATCAGCCATCCGTTGTGTCCAGCATGCTTCAAGTTCAGTAATATTAGCCATTGTGATGTGAGTGTTCAATAAAACAGAGAAAATAGTGCTTTATGTTCGAAATATACTGTTTTATGATAAGTTGTTGGGATTGATGTAAGTAAAGTTATAATTTATATTATAACATTAATATTAATATCCAGAATTATTGTAATAAGCTAAATATTAAGAATTTAAACACTGTTAACTACAAAATTACTATTTATATGTATTAAATTAATAGAGCAACTAAAAACTGTTGTTGACTATTTTAACACCTACCCTCAAAAAAATTATACCATATTCCATTTATAAAGCGAATTAAGGAGTGCATTATTTAGATTTCAAAAGGTGGTAAGTAAATATTGTGATTTTACTTTTATTATTAAGGCTATGCATTCAGAAGTAACGTGTATGTCTCTCCAAGTACACAAAAAGATAAACGGTGGCCTCTGCGTATTTTGACTTTTAAATCGTTTGTTATTCCTTAATAACCAGAAACATATTTTTGGCTTTGTTTTTGTTTTAAAAACAGTTCAGACCGATTTTTATTTATTATTTTATGATGTGATATATACGGGGGCACACAGAATTTATGTTTTTTATAAAATAATAAATTGATATCAAATAAAAAAATAACAATTGACAACTTTCTTGGATATCTATAGTAATTAAATTTTAAGTGTGCAAAATTAGCATAAAAAAAGAAGTAAGTACTCAAAAAGTACTTTTATATAGTTAAAAACTAAACATCTTATTTATATATTGTAGCACTTATTACTTGACTTTAAAGTAAAATGACGTTAATTTATGCGGATCAGGTGCACTTGGCAGGAGAGAAAATATGATCTTCGTGCATAAATCTCTATTTCAACTAGAAGCAGAAACTTATACTGGAAAGTGTTATTTGAATTTAACACTGTTATAGTTTGAAATAATGCAACTGAATTCAAGAATTGTTAACTATTCAAGAATAACGTTAAATTATCGCTTTACACTAGATTCAAATAATTTTTTAAATATTATAATAAAAATAATTTTCACTTTTTGTTATATTAAGAAATATAAAACGATTAACAACATAAAACATCTCAGAATATACTAAAAAAAATTGTAAGTATATATTTTGCAAGTAATATTAATATCCATATATTATCAGAAAGTTATCCTTAGTGCTCTAGACAAGGAATCAGTTTTCAAGTTTACATCAGACCGCTCTAACAAGGCGACCGCACACATCGTAAAAAAATGAATTTTATTACTGACTTTATTCAAAACTTTGAACAAAGAATTTTATATACCAATCAGTACCATTTCTAATTTTCGCATTACTATTATCGTAAATGTAATATCGCAACATATAAATAATTACCATTTATATGTTGCGATATTTAAATAACAAGTTTATTAAATCACTGCTTAGCTATAAATTGAAATTTGCAAGGTTCGTTTATTCAAAAAAGGTTTGTCAAATTCTTTCAGAAATTAAAATAGCAGATTAGGAAAACCAAAAATGAAAATATGATTTTATATTTTTCCATTACTCCCAACGAACCGTTTAGAGTAACGAAAGGGAGAAGAATTAATATCAAAATCCTGTATGTTGCGCAATCAAATAATTCATAATTTATTTATCACTAGTTGTACCCACGACTTTGTTTGCGCAGAACATATTTTTTAAGATAAAAGTAGCCAAGTTGCTTCTTTCAACGTTATCTCAACGTTAACCGTCATTAAAGTAATAATTAAATACGTCTACCCATTTTAGAGATTAGTCGATCAAACAGACAGATAGACAGACAGATAATTATGAAATATGTTAATTTGTAATATATGTATAGATAGCTCCATAGAAAAGCTTAAAATTATAGTAAAACTAAACTGCTTAATAATACATAAAACGCTTCTCAAAACAATTTAATTCATTGACTTTCATATTTTACATGAAGGTAGTATAAAAATATATAGTAAAATATTGCACAATCGATTTTTATTAAAATAAAAACACAACTAGTTACTAAAATTTTCATTATATCTATATTGTTAATAATATATCGAGGTGCGGTCAAATATAAACAAATAAAGATACACATTTCCTCGATTTCTATCTAATTTTGCTTAAGCCTTAATGTATTATTATACGGTATTATTCTTTAAATTATTTATAATACTATAAACCCACAAATATTCTTCAAACAAACATTTATTTCAACATTAGTCAAGAGATTAGAGGTTAGCGTATAAATAATATTAAATAAAAATGGTTGTACATTTTTCTACGATGGAATTGCAATTAAACACGTGGATCATCAGAAGATAGGTAGTGCTATCATCGTCAGATATTTGCAGTGAATGGTTTTTACTACGTTTACATCTTTGAAAAATTGGTAGGGATGCACAAGACTAAGACACAAGACGGGAAAGATAAGGTAAGCCATAGGATTTTTTCACTCACTATATAAATGTAATACTTACTTTACTACTTATTATTCTTAATACACTTACATTTACTATCATCTAGACTATATCTAATGTAATGTCATACCGAAAATACATCGATTTATGATGACTGTACTATACAGTATACTTCAATTAATTATTTTAATTTTTTTATTGACTGTCGTATAGAAGTAAAAACCTTTTTGTTCATATCACAATTATTACCGTATAAGTATCTTTATTTTACAGTAGCTTTTACAAGTTATTTATATTATGTTCCTATTTATCATTAATTAAATCTTTACGCCATCCATACATGTTTAATTTAATTATCATTATAAGGGAACCCAAAAAAAAATCCAAGAAATAGTTGCTAAAAACGGCAGTAATTATAGTTATAGTCATCTTGATAAAATATATAATTGAATTATTGTTAATGCTTTACAACAGACAAATACTTATTTCTATCAATATGCATGTTTCTGTCTATAACAGTGTATTGGGCACTCAGGTTTACACGCAATCAAAGTGTAATGAACGGCCATTAAAAAACAGTTACTAAATTATTATATAGCATGTTTATTGCACTCGAGTGAACTTTTGACGTTTTATTAGACACATTTTTTAATAATTTAACAAAAACCTTAAAAATGCTTAATGTGACTGGCTGATTCAATAGGCACGGTATCACCATTTTACGGAAAGCTAGCATGAAACAGCAGTCCAGGTCCAACTATTGTAAACACTCTAACGCTTATGGCAGATATTATTACCACCAGTAAAGATATTTCTTCTCATGAACTCTCGCAATTTTAGAGAAATTATAATAGCATTTCCAGACTCTTCAGAAATGGATGTATTGGTTGGTAAACACCAAACTATCCAGTATAACAGTATAACAGTATAGTAAAACACACACATTTGTCATCTAGCAGTTTGAATGGTTTTTGACTATATTATTGACAATGGTCAAAATATAGAGATGAATATCAAGTAAAACGACCAATCACACCAACCAACAACCAACAACCAACGAAGTCAATCTGGCAATTTTCATTCAAAGTTAAGCACTAATAAACGAATGAATGGTTAAACAAATATGTATATAATTAAACAAAATAAATAAATAAATAAGGAATTTTTGGCTTAGTGTTATAAATAATAAACAGAAACTAATAAACCTTAATAGTTATGTATGACAAATCCTTGATAATTAATTTTTGCTTAAGTAACTTTCACTTGTATAATATCGACTGGAAAAGATTTCATAAAAATATGATAATTGAAATAAAACAACATAATAATTATTTAAAGCATTTAAGAAAGACCGCAATACGCAAAATTGGTCAATTTACAAGCATGCGAGGAATCGATGCAATCAAGTGATATGAATAGCTAAACGCCGTTCTATTCATGACAATATAAGTAATTCTTCATCTCCTGATACATGGAAGTTTCTAAATTTTATTGGTGTTTGCACGTCACCTTTTGTTGATCCTTGTTCTCCTCTGCCATTAGATGAGATAAATAGTTATTTTGTCTCTATTCCTCAATTAGACCATATAATCCTATCTCAAACACTGGCTTGCATTTCATCAATGCAGAGTTCTGATATCCCATCCTTTTATTTCACAACTATACCACAGGATGAAATTAAAACAACCATTTTTTCTATAAAATCTAAGGCAATGAGCTGTGACGATATTAGCAGATCTATGATTCTTAATATTTTGGATCCTCTCTTATCTTTAATGTCTTATATTATTAACTTTTCCTTTACATCTGGTGAATATCCAAATATTTGGAAAAAAGCTTACGTGCGTTTGTTACCTAAAATTCCTCAACCTACTCTACCAAATCACTACACACCTATTTCCATATTGCCATTCTTATCAAAAGTTCTAGAAGCCTGTGTTTATAAGCAAATATCTTTTCATATTTTCAAATACAACCTACTGAGTATTTACCAGTCTGGGTTTCATCGTATAAGTCGTAGTGTATAAATTGTAGTTGTAATGGCATAATTACTTAGTGATACGTTAATATTTTTAAAGTGACTTAGAAATTGACTGTGACTGTTATCATTGAGTCGGAATCTTTCTGACTCGAACCTGGAAATAAATTTCTAAAGTAAAAGCATACGTGAATTTAATTTGATAGAATACAGCGAGTATACTGATGATTACCAAACTAATGTAATACCTTTCTTTGCTTTGATATACTTTCAAAATCTTCTAAACATCATTGCATAGTATTTATTAATACTGATAATAGATGTCACTGTTAATCGACATAATCGACAAACTGCAATCAATCGCCACTTCCTGATTCCATGTATTTCAAATAGATGGCGATAGTTGTTGAGTAATTTATCACATCGTATTTAATTCTGTTACCGGTTGATATAATTAAAAATAAAAATAGCCGGAGTAGAAACTAAATAATTTTAAAATGTCTTGGCGTTGGTAGTTTGAAACAAACAAAGGGTAAAAAGATTTTAATATGCCACGCTTGCAACGGGTCCTATGATTTAACATGCGCTAATTTATCTGAGCAGCATTTTTACAATTTCTATGCCTTATCAGGAGCAGATGGTTGCAAACCAGAGTGGGAGTGTGCGGTCTGTCTTAGCAAACGACATAGAGGAGACAATTACGACATGCAAGTGAGTAAAAAACTTTCACCTCTTAGATCCTACGTATCTAGGGACTCAGCCTGTCACGACGATCTCTCAATTAAAGATGGTGTAACGTTCTGGAGTAGAACCCGTACTCTGAATGAGAACAAGTTTGGACAATGTTTAATAAAGTTAATTATCAACAGTTTATCAACAGGTCTTTTTCCGGGACTTTGGAAAAGTGCTCACTTTCTGCCTATATGTTACATAAAAAAGGTAATAAATCTGACGTAATAAACTACAGACCTATTTTTTATATTATATATAAAAATATTAGTTAGACACTGTTAGTTAGTTTGTTATATAAAATATTTCGTAAGAAGTAAACTGTAATTTTAAATTATATTAATTTAAATTTGTTCACAATATTTACATGGATGGGTCACTTGAGTAATTAAAATTCTATTAACATTTTGTGTATGAAAGAAAATTACTGTGTCGAATTTACCTACATTTAAGCATTAACTTCGGACTGTAATTCACTTCACCATTTAACTGTAAAATTTAATTTTACTCAGGGTTTTAAGCAATTATTCAGACTAAATTTTGATTTTAGGTTCAATTTAAGGTATTTAAATGAATGTAATGTACATAAGTGTGTTATTAATAATGATTTCTTGTAATCAATTTTAATCAAGAATCTTATTTATGACTTTTTTGGGATCACTCAACTAAATAAATATAAATAGTAAATTTAACAATAAATATATAATTAAATTGTGTGCAGCGTATTAAATATGTACTAAACTAATTTCCGCGGTTTTTAGAAGTTACACGGTAAGTAAGATACCTATAATATTCGATTAATTATAGTAAGGTAACGATAGTAAAAATGTTATATATATTGAATAAGATATACGAGTAATATTATAAATTAGGTTATACAATATATCATTAAGATGAATTATTATTTTTCTATTATAAAATATTGACAATATGTTGCGGAATATATATATAATATGTATATTATTTTCTGTCATTGATATCTGATTAATGATAGAAAATAATAAACTTTTAAACCAAACTGTGTTTTGGTTTATTTTACTGTTATGGTTAGTCTGCAAAAATTATATTGTTGAGTACAGGCTAGTCTCCCAGTTCTGTAATGGATAAGTGAACTTCAGATTATTATGGCCCTTCAATTCTTTCTTTAGGCCCTTAACCATTTAAAATATATTTTGATTTCATTATTTTTTAATCCTAATATGAGATATGATAATTATAAAATCTGTAATATTAATATATATATATATATATATATTGTAAAAATATAGCAAATATATATAGAATATGGTAAATAGGGATCAATAGATTGAAAATTGTGTTTTTGTCGTGTTACGCTTTTTACACGTATAAAAGGGTAAATTTTAGGGTCGTGATATAGTTTGACCAAAAGTCACAATTATGTAAATACCAAGATAGACAACTTTTTTTATAGAAATAACATATTCAGATGTTCTTATAAATATTTTTCGTAATATACAGGGTGTAAGCCGATAAGTATTATAGCATTTTTTTATGTCATTGTAATAAGTGATAAATGGAGAACTTTTTTAATGCATACTACCTCCAGAATCACTAGTAATTTTTGGGTAGACCTCGAAGAATTCGGTCTGCCCATTCATTTGTACCCGACTTTTGAATTTTGGAAAAATTTCTTCACAGGAGGTCTTCTTATGACCTCCCGAGTCCGAAATGACCATTGGTAAAAAAGTTTATATATATATTTATATATATATATATATATATATATATATATATATATATATGCGTGCGTGGGTCCAGATTCGACTTTTGTCAGCACAATAGCGGCCGCAGTTTCGCTCAGATCGCTTTCAAATTTTGCACAAAAATCTACCATCCAAAAATGAAGGTCAAGTTCGTTAACCAGAGAAATCCGGCCACAGGGGGCACTAGGGCCTCACTTTTTCTGATTTCAGTTTTTCGACCATAACTTTTTCCCTATACAAAGAAGATCAATCGCGTTCATACCATTTGATGTCTTTGATAAATACCTATAACTAATGTCAATAAATCGAAAACCTAACTTCAATAACTTAGGGGTGGGGGAAATAAACCGAAAATTTTTGGAAAAACATTCATAACTTTTTTCTGGTAAACATTCTTGCATCACAAGTATTTTTAATAGAAAGGTTATTTTTTACTCTAAATGTAGGTACCAAAAGTTTTTCCGTGGAAGGTACCGTTTCCGAGAAAAAAAAATAAAACCACTTTTAGCTTTTAAATTTTAGGTAGGTAAAACCACGGCAACTTTTTTCTAGTAAACATTCCCTCCTCGCAAATATTTTTAATAGAAAGGTTATTTTTTACTCTAAATTTAAGTACCAAAAGTATTTCCAAAAAAGATACCTTTTCCGAGAAAAAAAATTAAAACCGCTTTTTGCTTGAAAATTTTTGATGTAAACAACGGCATCATGTATTATTCTTAGGTAGTGAGTTATATTTTAAATGAGTTACACACGAGGTATACCCACGCGTGTCCCCCTGCGGACACGGATTTTTTTCACTTTATGAGTGAAAAAATAAGTTTAACCTAACCTAAAATTACATGAAAACATCCGGTCTAAAACGGATTTCGAAATGTTATTTAAGTGATTAGGTACAATTTCGGTGAAAAAGGAAAAATTTACAAAAAAATTCTTTAATAAAAAATAGGAGGTCAGGGATTTTTTTTCGCCAACTTGTATTCTCTAAATAGGTACCTGAACACGCTCACTTAGTTTGTCGGACCCTCTACAAAACACTCTGTATATAGCATTATTCGACGAGTCTAAAACCTTTGAAGATTCTTCACATTTTTAAAGTTTTAGTTATATTTTAAGATTTTTATTAACATTTTTTATTTCTGTATCGTGATTATAAACCGAGATATCATTATCAATAGAGGTACTAAAATAATGGGGCGAGAAATAATTATACAATGTCTCTTAGCAAAAAACGAATTAGAAAAAAAATACGATGTAAAAGTGATTAATGTTTTGTGATTTTTGTTGAAGTACTACTAAAGTATACTAAACAATACCTACGGTTATGCCCTACCTAAATCGTAACCTTTACTCACGTCAACTTCGTTTCAAAGTTTAACCCATCCAAGAGGATACACTATTAGGTTCTTAAATTTTTGATAAAATCTACAGTCAATATAAATTAAATTAAAATTTAGTAAGAATTTTCAATATTGATGGTTATTGACTTTAAATCTCCATCGAATTAATAATTACATTTTCCATAATACAATCACAATCACAGGATGAGTTAATCAAACGTGGCACTAACTTTAAAAAGATGGATGAAATTATTAAGACAACTATTAAAGTTTTATTGTTTTTTAGTTTCATGCATTTGTAATAGAGTTAAAATTTTTCCTAAAGAATCTTCTCAATTATTAGGATATTACGCTGCCTATAAAGAAAATCAATATTTAATGGCAGGCCCCGTAAGTTGGAATACAAGGACTTATTTTGAAATTACGAAAATTTAATGAATTTTATGAAAGCTGTAAACCTTGTTATAAAATTTTTGGTTTGTTAATGAGACTGTAATTATAGTCCTTAAAATAATTAGTTACTTTATAAGAATGTATGAATTTTTAAGTCACAACGTAACTTTTTTGCTAGCGTTCTTTTAAATATATTTATAGTTTTCACTTCAATCGCATTAAATACTAAATTTAAACTTCATTATTACATTTAAATATTTTTTTAAAACATTAAAGAAAATAGAACAAACAAGAACACCAAAATCACAAATCAGGAAATCCAATTATTTCTCTCATTACAGACGGTAAAATACGACTTTATTGATGGGCGACATTTAGCCAATTGCATTCGCAACGCTCTAATACTGGCAGCATTCCCAATTCACAGGCAAACAAACATGTCAGGTGTCTGGTTTCAGTTCACCGATGGATTCAAAAGTGGTTACTGGCCAGTTTGTAGGAGATATTTTATAAACATAGTTGCCATAGCAGTCTTTTAAGTTGTGAGTTTTCTAAAAAAATAATAATCGAATAAATTTGATAACGTTACTAGCTCAACTCTTTGTTCAAGAACAAATTTTACATAAAAATCTTATGTAAAATTTGTTCTCGAACTATTATTTAATAATAACAATTGTTTTTGTTTCAATTGTTGTCGAATATACGAATTTAGTTATTGAGTTTAATAGCTTAAACGTCAATAGATATATTAACGAAATATATGAATGTAATATAATATACACATCAAATCGTTCCAGCTACTGCGTAGCACGTTTTCCTCTACAGCTGCCGTCAAGTCGTAATGTGTTCGACAATTACCGTCGTCATCTCTTCATTCATTGGAGTGTGAATATGGACTTTTTTTTATTAAATATAACGTTACTTAATATCTAATCGTATGTTCAATAAGTTTAGTAATCAATTTGCTTACAAATATACAAATTATAAAAATGATTCCTGTGAATGCAAAGCTAAATTTGGTGTAATACTGAAATAGTATATCGCAATACAAAACGCAGATCTGTATCCCCAACACCGGCTGAAGTAGTCTCGGTTTTGACGACCTGCTATGGAGCGGTGAAGTATTCTATCAAAATAAAGTATGGAAAAAAATTATTAACGAAGAAGTTTTTCCCGGTGGTAGACCATAACATCGAGTCGCCGGCAAGGTCGTGCCGCAAAACGACCTAGTCGTGTTCCGGCACGTTGTTCGATGAAGCCGTCTATATGGGAAATGGGTCTGAACAGTTGCGTTGCGTTGGCGAACCGGTTTGGCGTTGAGTTGGTGCTTATTGTGTCGGGTGTCTAGTCGAGGAGGGTAGCGGCATCCGAAGCGACGGCTTTCCACTGGCTGCCCGCAGATAGTTGGGGGCCCAATTAGTGGGCCAGCCACCCACGAAAGGCTGCCCCGCCAGCTGCGTAAAATCCCAGGGTGGCTCCATCGTGCTGGTTGGCGACCAGATGAGGAAGCCCGATGGCGATCCCTGGGGGGGTTCGGGCGTCCCCGCAGTCTCCAGACTAGCCTCCTAGTGGCATGACATCACCAATTTCGGCGCCGGGTTTGATACGTACCGCCTCGTTCAACTGCCATTTCTCATCCTATTCACTCTTTTATTTTATTTTTTATTATGAAAAAGTCCAACAATAAGAAATTTTTTTTTACAGCGGTTGCACTCCTCGTCATTTAAAGTGCACCTCACTAACATCAGGGGCTTGCACTCTAATCTCTTACCTGTCCACCACCACCTGGAGACAGAGTAACTGCACTTGCTCTTTTTGACGGAGACACAGATACAAAGTCCTCTAAGCGCTGCGTACCTGGATCATCCCGGTTACTTGTTAGAGTACAACTTTCGCTCACGTGCCGGGGTCTGTGTATACGCACGGAACGACTTCTGTATCCTGCGTCTCCGTCTCCTTGAAGACCTACTTTTTCTTTCTTATGGATTTTAGTAGACACAGGAAACGAAAAAATCCTGTATTGCTGTGTCTACCGTTCGCACAGCGGTGATCAGGAGACAACTAAATTATTTGAGTATCTCGGTGAGGTTGCTGATATGGCTCTGCATCAGTACCCTTCAGTGCAGCTCGTCTTTCTGGGGAACTTTAATGCCTGTCATCAGGACTGGCTGTTCCCGTACCAGAAGAGTGACCATGCTGGAAGAGAAGCGCGGAATTTTGCGTTGTCTTTCGACCTCTTTCAGCTGGTGAGGCAAGCGACGAGGGTACCAGATGTAGTTGGCCATATAGCCAATTGCCTGGACCTTTTGCTGACAACTGATCCGGACAGGTATCGTGTTGAGGTGACCTCCCCCTTGGGAACCTCCGATCACTGTTTGGTGAAATCTGTATTTACATATTCCCCACCAGCTTTCGAACCACCTGGTGTTAGGCGAGTATGGAAATACAAGTCAGCAGATTGGGTTGAGATGCGGCACTTCTTTGCGTCTTATCCTTGGCGGCAGGTCTGCTTCTCTTCTTTGGATCCGTCGAGTTGCGCGGATGCTATAACCGATGTGGTACATCAGGCAATGGAGTACTTCATTCCTTTTGCTGACGTACCCAACGGTGGCAAAGCTCGCCCTAAACCATGGGCCACACCGAATGTGGTCATGCTGAAGACCAAAAACATTCGGCATACCTAATTTGGGCTGATGCTCGAAGCCGCAAAACTCCGGATGTAAGTTTAAAGAAGAGAGCCTTTAACCAAGCTGCCAAGTCCTAAAAAAAGGCATTACGGAAGGCTCGTCGCGATCGTATCGCTAAGAATGGCGAAAAGCTCTCTGTCAGACCTACTGGCAGTCGAGCTTTCTGGTCTCTTGCCAAAGCGATCGAGTCGAACTTCTGCCAACCCTCACTACCTGCTCTGCTGAAGCCGGATGGATCTCTGGCCTGTACAGCGACAGAGAAAGCGAATGTATTTGCTTCTCTGTTCGCTGATAATTCACATCTAGACAATGGCAATGCTTCTCCAGCACATCTTCCTCACTGCGGTATTTCGATGTCTGAAATCCGCATCACTAACAAAGAGGTATGGAGAGCATTGTGTCGTATTGATGTGAATAAAGCCAGTGGTCCTGATGGTATACCAGCCATTCTGCTCAAGACATGTGCAGCTGAGTTGTCTCCTGTATTGACACGTCTGTATCGTCTCTCTTTCAAATTTGGAATAGTGCCGAAATTTTGGAAGCTTGCTAACGTGCAACCAGTGCTCAAAAAAGGCAGTCGTGCCGATCCTGCCAACTATAGACCGATTTCAATCACCTCCATACTCTGCAAGATTATGGAGCGTGTATTGAACTCGTGCCTTTTAGCGTACCTTGAAGGTAACGATCTCCTCAGTGACCGACAGTACGGGTTTCGCCGAAATATGTCCACTGGGGACCTTCTAGTGTACGCTACGCACATTTTAGGTGAGGCCATCGAGAAGAACGGAGAAGCGGTCGCTGTCTCTCTTGACGTCTCGAAGGCATTTGACAGGGTCTGGCATGCGAGCCTTATAAGCAAGCTTTCAACATACGGCATATCTCCTGGTCTGATCGGCTGGTTAACGGACTTTCTGAACCAAAGATCTATCCGAGTAGTTGTCGACGGGTGTTCCTCGGAACCCTTGACAATACATACCGGAGTACCTCAGGGGTCCGTTCTTTCTGCAACTCTCTTTCTGCTGCACATTAACGATCTGCTGAAGCCCGGTATCTATGGGTATGCAGATGATAGCACAGTTGTAGAAAGGTACCTGCCGAGTAGTCGGGCTAGTAGAGATCAAGTACAGTCTGAAAGAGAAGCCATGGTGCAACGTTTGAATGACAAACTTCAGGCAGTCTCCGCATGGGGCAAAACCAATCTTGTCAAATTCAACGCCACCAAAACGCAGACGTGTCTGTTCACCGCAAAAGGAGTCCTTTCACCTTGGCTCCTACTTTCCAGAGTGTATCTTTGGAATACAGTGATCGGCTTTAGTTATTAGGCTTAGAGATTTCCTCGAATCTCAACTTTGGTCGGTGTATTGAGTCCAGAGTAAGAGCAGCTGCAGGAAAGCTTGCCGTTCTTGCAAAGGTCCGTCAGTACTGTACACCGGGACAGCTACTTGTATTATACAAAACACAGATCCGGTCGTGTGTGGATTACTGTGGGCATATATTCGCTGGTGCCGCTAAATCTCATCTTGCGGTTCTAGACTCAATTGAGAGGCGAGCAAAGAGGCTTATAGGCGACCCTGAATTGGTTGAAGCCAACCTCCACAGCCTTGAACACAGGCGTAGAATTGCTAGCCTCTCAGTATTCTATGGGATACATTTTGGTGAGTGAGCGCAGGAATTACATGATTTAATTCCTCCATCCCCCCTCCATCGCAGGACGTTCCGACGCGCGGCAGATATCCATCCATACGTTGTGGACATTCCCCCTGTCCGAACAAAGCGCTTTGCTTCGTCTTTTTTAGTTCGTACAGCGAAGGACTGGAACAGCTTGCCTGCGTCGGTATTTTCGTCCCAATACGATGTGGGTGTCTTCAAGAAAAGAGTGAATAGGTTACTGGGTTAATGCGCCTTACCATCTATGACTACATTTCCACTTTCCATCAGGTGGAATGTAGTCAAGCACTAACTCAGAGGGTATAAAGAAAAAAAAATGCAAATTCAAAAAGTGACTTTACCAAACCACTTTTTTTAAAATAAAAACGTTTTTTTCAAAATATCTAGAAAATAAAAGTAAAAGAAACTTCAATTCAGACAAAATTTGTAAGCTATGCAATGGAAATAAGCTGCTCAAATATTGGTTGCTTTTTTATGATCAAAAAAATTTATGAATGAAAAAATATATGTATTATGATTAATAAATAGTTTAAAAAATAATAAAAAAATAAGATTAAAATAGAAATATAGAAATAGAGTATAAATATAATACAAAGCCGAATAATTGTTCAGAAGAAAAATACTTTGTCCAGATTAGAAGCAATAATTTGAAAGTCCAAAGTTTTATAAAGAGACGAAGAGAAGTAACAAATGGAATATTTTACTTACACTTACTTGAACAAAATGTATTTTCATGGAACTTTCACAATCGTACACAGCAACAATAATAGAGTTCATTCTTATAAGTCGCGGCATTCGACATCCCAAAGAAAAGGTTTAAACAATATATGTTCATTTTTAATGAATCACATGTTAATGTGAAAGATCCTCTCTATGAAAATAGGTATTTTTCAACAAATCAGTAAATAAAAAATAATATGAGAAAAGAATTACGTCAAAGCCTTTACAAGGTGTTATTAATCGTTTAAAAATAAAGTTAAAAAGGTGAAAAAAAAAATCTTTAAGGAGTTACCAATTCATCAAAGACCCATTGAACCCATAATACTAGTAGAGCCTTTATCATTGGAGGCAAAGGAGAAAGCACTCCAATCTCGCACAAAGCTGATAAATAAGTATTGAAGTTCTGACGCTACAATGGAAATTTATAGGAGCCTTGAAAAGATTTTCAACTTTACTTAAAACGATTAAGGCATTTTCTTTTTCAACGGTCCCGCTTTAAACGTTCAATGTTTAGTTAAGTTATAATTCTTTTTGGACATTTTTCTTTTTGAAGTATATTGTTAAGTTATGCGTAACTTTTATATAATGGCAATTCTTTGAATTTATAACATATAGCCATTTTTTTTAAATTTTATGCACAAATTTTGATGTAAATCCTAGCTACTAAGTTAAAGTTCGTAGATATCAACTGCCTTTATTTAAAGAAGGGATTTGCCAAATTTCATCTATACTTATATGTAAGCCGTAACGGTGAAAAATTTCTACATTTACCATAAATAAAAATAAGAGCTAAAAGCGTTGAATAGAATTTGTAGAGTGTAAATATTTTTTATTTGTAACTTACACATTTTACTAAATTTGGTAAGGCCTTTTTAAGAGGTAATGATACGGTTGAAATCTTGGTTTTTATTTTCAAATAATTGAAATTTGTAACAATTGAACAGCCTTATAAAAACTGAGCAAATTTTGCACTGTTCTACCTAGCACAGCTACCTAGTTTAGCAGACAATTTTTGAGTTACTCAGTTTTTAAAAATACATTTTAGAATTTAAGTAAGTTCTCCCTTGGTAATACACCTCATAAAAATATGTTATATGTATAAATAGTTATCGGCAGGTATGTAAGTAGTCATTGACAAAAGCTGCTTAGATTTTTGACTGGAATGAGATGTTATTAATGTATATTATTAAGTATGAAAATAAAAGTACAACCATCACAAATAAGTTCATATTAGATCGATTGCAGATTAAATATTTTTTTGTATTATTTAAAATGTTAATATCTATTCCTCTTAAAATTTAAATTATAAAGTTCTTAGTAATCGTAAAATTTTGCTGCATTAGATACTACAGCAGTATAAGAGCATAAGATAGTGTTTATATTAGGATTAGGAATATAGATAGTTACTAATATTAATTATTAATTATTATTGGTATAGTGAACATTTCTATATACGAGGGGAGGTCCAAAAGTTCGTGGAATGAAAGGGATCTGTATAACATTTATTATAGTAAGTTAAATAATATATATATATTTTAATAATATAATTAGGTTATTCAACTTTCTTATGTTCTTTTGTATTAATTAATTAATTAAATTTTTACACTATTGACAACATAAATAAATTTAATAATTCTTACTGAATGATATTTTCAGTTTCAATATAATTATGATAAAGATAAATATACACAAATATAAAGATAAATCGTTATATTAAACCAAATAACACAAAACCTCTAGAAGTTGTATCCTATGTATTATTCTGATGTACAAATTATAATACTGTAAGATTTTATCGAAATATGATTTGTAGTTTTGCATTAACAAACATGCATACATCCTTACAAAACTTTATTAGGAATTATTACACCACATTCAAGATTAGATGAAATTTAATAGGAGAAATAAAAATAACTAAAAGTTACATGAGTAAATTATCCATTAATTAAATATTAAAATATAAACGACCGGTCGCAAAAAATGGTGAAAATTAATTAATTTTATTTCTTATATGATGTCATATATGTTGGTATGCCTTTCTTATGACTTGAAAGGTAATTCGGTTGGTTGACATAACACATGTCTTTTCTAATATAATATTGAAGATACATTTTTCTAACACGCAACAATAATGTACGAGGAGTTTTTTGCTTTTTTTATATCCATTTCCTATTTATCTCTAGAAATAGAGTTTTTTATACAATATATCAAACCGTTAAACAAAAATTTATAATGGGATTGAAATTGAAAATTTGTCTTTCAGTTCATGAAGCCCGTTAATTGAAGTGGCAGTTTCAACAATGCTATTTATTGTTGTTAATCTAATCAGTAAATCCTGAAACACAATTTATCTCACAACAGTATGGGCAACAGCTCACTGAAACGTGATAGGATTAATACAGAGTATTTGAGCAAATTAAGACTGTTCGATTTAATAGAGGAAAGTAGATAGTAAGTGATATGATGAAAAAATTAAATTTATTTCCATCTTCTTTAAGAAACTTTGTCCACGGTCAAGTCTTTTTCAAATAGAAATAATAATTTTTATTACTCATCCGAGTCGTCTTAACTAATATTAAAAATATTCGTGAGTCTTAAAAATTCAAATAATTCTGAGATTCTAGAACTCAGATTGCTTTTAAAGGTATGAGGATTTGAAGAAAAAAATATTACATTTTGCCAAAAAAATATGTTGATATAAGTTTTACATGACTGATCTAAAAACAAGTAAAATTACAGGATACAAATCTATAGTCTAAAAATCTTTGTTTAATTCTATTTTAGATGTTTTTACTTCATGCATAGATACATACTTTAAATTATTGGCAAAGAAAAAGTAGGCAGAATAAAAAAAATCACTGAAATGTTCAGTAACAAAATCATGCTGGAATTTACATTGCAAGAGAAAACTTTTAATTAACGTTCATTTGCGGTGCACTTTTTAAAACATTAAAAGCATAGTGACACTTTCTGGGTTGTTTTAAAACGACTGTGTGAAAATTTATAATATTGATTTAATTAGTAAAATCTTTGCGTCAATATCACGTCATACATCACTCCAGGCAACATAATCAAAGTCATTAAATAACTATTTATAGTGCTTCGTTATACTTTTGTTGCGGCATTTACATTTTACATTTCTTTTTATTTTCAAGCTCAGCCATTGCAATAATAACCATAATTATCCCTCAATAAAACATTCATATAGATTACATAATTTTTCTTCTCCTTTTTTATTAAAAATTCCAAAATGGTCTAATGCCATAATTGAATAGGTAGTTAATTTAATATCTAATGTCCAAAACTATCATGGAAGATAACATTATTATATTAGTATATGTAACAAATACATATAAAAGATTTTAAATAATCACCAAAGAGCAAATAAAACCTAACTTATATACAATTAAGTACTAAAATTACTTAAACTTAACAGGACTACTACTTAAAATATCATTCCTCTTATTGATTTCTATGTTAGAATCAACGTCTTTATTGGTAACGACATAATTTGGTAATATAATCATAAAATAATATAAATTGTTATTAGTTGATACTTTTGTAAAATATCGGTACCAAAAATGTAATAGTTGCACAATGAAACATCGAAAACAAATCCGAAACAATTTGTTGCGCTGCTTACAACCCAAATGTTTCATAAATCCGTTTTTGCTTTTAAGCTCAGCGAGAATACAGTGCTTTTCCTGTAATGGAAGTTGCATGTTTATCAAGTTCTTAGAAGCATTTATATCTTAAATTACAACCACATTATAAAAATTATACGTAACAAAGTATTACATGAATTAGATTGTTTTGTTTTACGTATTCTCATTTGAATATTTAATGGTAATGTTATGTTAATCTCGTTATTCCAAAAGATTATTCTCTGCGTCTCCAGAATCATCTAAATAACTAAAAAGAAAATTATCACATACACTGTAAGTTTAAATTCTTTTAAATATAGTTGCATATTCTAAAGGATCTTTAATTTTATATTGTATTTCATATCATATACATAACAACGACTTCAAACACTCTTCTATCGATAAATATTTATTTATTTATTTATTTACCTTCACGCCATATCCCTTGCGGGGTAGCCAGATAAATAACAAGAATAATTAAAAATGTATAAAGTTATTAATGAATAAGAATATATATTTAGAATGTAAATATTTATTTAATTTTAATGAAATTCAATAACATTCGTTGACTAAAATGCCGTCTCAAACTTAATTCCTGATTCGAATATTTAAATAGTGTGTATGAATTGCGTATTGCCAAATGCGTAACCGTAATTAGATAATATAGATAGTCATATAAACTATTTAGGATTTAAATATATAGTACATCATTTTGATCTTTTTTCTAAGATTTAGGCAGCCAGTACATATACATATGTAAATAACATATTTAATTAACCAACTTTTACTCGTAAACTTGTAAAGACTACTTAGTTAGAAGTGGTAGTCGTCCTTTCAAATTCTTCATATGTATTCATAATATGTACTACTACTACTACTTACATCAACCATTTAACTAACAGTGGGAGGGGACGCTTGAATCTAATAAATTTGAACTTTAAAGCAATGAACTGAAAAATTCACAAACAAATTCCTCAAACATAATAAAAATGTTTTCTAATTCAGCGATATTATGGTATGCCAGCTGGACTAAGCGGCGGGTCACTTAAGGTAAACAAAAAAAATAAAATGAATAAGTTAAATTAACAAGCGCCACTGACAATGGACATGTGACGTCATATATATAGCTTGTTTGTCAGAAGAAAACGTAGTAGTAAAGATTGATTATAAGAATAAAAAAAATCCTTCTGTAATGAACAATCTACAGGTTATATTATATTCAAATAATATCAAATTATAATACCTTACGGAGGAAAGAAGCCTCACAAGCTATTGCTTGCCTATGTTGACTTCAGACAAAACAGGACATACTGAAATTATTCTAGGTAAAGCATTGAAGAAAGTTATGAAAACTAAAGAACACTTCCTAATTTATAGTGAAAATTCAAATTACTTACCATATGTCCCTCAAATATACTTTTAAACTGACTGGGAAATGCCGGCAATACGAATTTTGGTTAATCCAATATATTTAATCAACTCTGCAATATTACACATGTATGATAAAAAGGAATAACGCCTTATAAGCGTTATTAAGAACACAAATTTCAACCACACTCACCGGAGGCTAATTAAAAAAGTAATATTGGCACTGCTTCCGATAGAAAGGTGACGTTGAATTCTACATAACAATAGTGATACCACCCCACGCAGAACGTCCAATTAAATGTGGGTAAATTCTTAATTATTAGAAGTAACCCACATTTAAGCATTATTAATTGACAACATTTTAATATAATAAAAATATATCAATATGACAACCTACATAGCATCTAAACATCTGAAACGTACATTAATTTTACATAATATACAGCAGTATGCTATCAATTTATATAATTTATGACATAAGAATAAAACTAAATCTAAATAATAAAATAGTATGCTATTTCGAGGAACCCAAGGTACCCTTAGGCTAGCAACATCTAAGTTGTAAAATAGTACGAAATGTCATTAAATTCTCATGAATTTCCTGTCCACAGATAATTAATTAACTTAATCACAGACAAACATCAGAAAAAATAGAATGTGTGACTAAGTATTTAAATTACTACAGAAATAAAATTTCTACATAACAATACAACCAGTAAGAAATACCATTTATATTTCCTGAAAACCCACACGAAATTACATGTTTAACAAAACATAACTGTATAAAAATAAATTAGATAAAATAAATACTATTTACTAGAATTTTCCGTACTTAATATGTAGCGAATAGATTAATTGGTACAGTAGCTAGTTCTGATTTTAGCTCGTATCCAGCTTATAACAAATATTGATTTCTCTATTATCATAAGTAATATATATTTTTCGTTCTGATTTTGATCTTGCTCCTATAAAAATACATCGCTAGAATATAGGCTTTATTGCTTACCAAACAAAAATGGACATTTTGACAAAAATATCAAAGAAAGGAGCAATGACTACTTTTCAGTACGTCCTGAAAACATATTTGCATAAAGATTGTATTCTTCAGGTAGAAGGGATCACACAGCGAGTTAGTGAAAATTGACTGACTCCCAAGATTTAAATATACAATCAAAGCATTGCAAATAATTGTACAAGAGCTGTTAGTACATTTTATGTATTTTTTATTATTTTTTCTAATGTTGATGTTTCCCTCTCATGTGTTTTATTTCCATAAAAATAAAAAGAAATAAAAAATTAAAGTTTTATTTTATTTAGTATATTAGAAATATTAAATTCGCTCTCGTATTTTAATAATAGTTTTAGAACTAGCTTAGCTACTGAGTCTTTAAAAATTAGGTCTGAATAAAATTTTATTTCTTTCTTTCGAATTTTCGTTGTTCAGTAGCAAGTAGAAATAAAGGCCTAAAAGACTGTCGAAATCAATCAGCGTTGCGGTAACTAAAATGTGTAGATTGCATGGAATCGAATGAAAATAAATAAACGTACGTTCCTATAACTTTAATTAAGATTCTCCGAGCAGAAATTCTTTTAGCAAATAAACTTTATGTAGTTATATAAAATGTAAAAGAAAAATAACATAAATTTCATTAATTGTTTTAAAAAGTAAATAGTATATAATACATGTTATTTAGAGACGAACAGTGAAATGAACTTATTTAAATTATAGATTAAGGGTTGATTTCTTGGAGAAATTTTTATTAAGAATTATTAGACAAAAAAAAGGTTCTCAATCATATTATACACTGGATTTCAATTCGATTTGTGTCATCTAATATTTGCATAATAATTTACCAATCGGATAATGTTAATGTTAATTATACCATATTCCATTTATAAAGTGAATTAAGAAGTGCATTATTAAGATTTCAAAAGTTGGTCAGTAAACATTGTAATTTTACTTGATTAAGGCTACGTATACAGAAGTAACGTGTATGTACACAAAAAGATAAGCGGTGACCTCTGTGTTTTTTGCCTTCTGAATTGTTTGTTATTTATGTTCCTGACTTTGTGTTGGTTTTAAAAAACTGACCTTAAAAAATTCAGATAGACTGTTATTTATTATTATATGATGTGGTATACATGGAGGACACAGAATTTACGATTTATATAAAATAAGAATTAATAAATTAATATAAAATAAAAGAAATCAATTGAAAATTTTCTTGGGTATTACTATATTACTATAGTAATACCCAAGAAAATTTATATATGCAAAATTGGCGTAAAAAAGAAGTAATTATTCAAAAGAGTTTACTATATAGTTTAAAACTAAAGATCCTATTTATACATCTTAGCAAATATTACTCGATTTAAAAGTAAATGACGTTAATTAATGCGGATCAGGTGCACTTGGCAGGAGAGAAAATATGATCTTCGTGCATAAATCTCTATTTCAACTAGAAGCAGAAACTTAGACTGGAAAGTGTTATTTCAATTTAACACTGTTATAGTTTGAAATAATGCAACTGAATTCAAGAATTGTTAACTATTCAAGAATAACGTTAAATTATCGCTTAACACTAGATTCAAATTATTTTTTAAATATTATAATAAAAATAATTTTCACTCTTCATTATATTAAGAAATATAAAACGATAATTAATCTAAAACATCTCAAAATATATTTTAAAGTTTTGTATGTATATATTTTGCAAGTAATATTAATATCCATATATTATTATGAGAAAGCTATCCTTAGTGGTCTAGACAGGGGATCAATTTTCAAGTCTGCATCAGACTGCTTTAACAAGGCGACCGCACACATCGTGAAAAATGGATTTTATTACTGACTTTATTCAGAACTTTGAACAAAGAATTTTTTAATTTATACACATCAGTACTATTTTCAACTTTCGCATTACCATTATCGTATATGTTGGTAATAATTTATATGTTGTGAAATTTTAAATAACCAGTTTATTAAATCGCTGCTAAGATGTAAATTGAAATTCGCAAGGTTTATTCAACAAAGGTTTGTCAAATTCTTTCAGAAATTAAAATAGCAGATTAGGAAAACCGAAAATGAAAATATGATTTTATATTTTTCCATTACTCCCAATGACCCGTTTAGAGTAAGGAAAGGGAGAAGAATTGGAATATCAAAAATCTTTTATTTGTTGCGCATTTAAAAATCCATAATGTATTTAAAACTAGCTGTGCTCACGACTTTGCTCTCGTGAAACGTATTTTTTAAATAAAAGTAACCGAAGTTCTTTCATTCAACGTTATTTATCCGCCAATGAAAGCAATGTTAAAATATGCTCAGCCCAATGGCCGATATAAGACATCAAAAGTTTAAAAATTAATTGAAAGCCTCATATGCAAGACTTACACAGAGTCAACTAATTCCGAGTCACAAAGGAGCAACTAACGAAGTAATGTTTACGTGACCTATCGACAGTTCATGTACAGTTAGCAAAAAAAGTAGAGAAACTTTAAAAAATATTAGGAAAAGTTTATTATGAGCTAATCATTTCTAACATTAGATATTACTGACACTTTTTTATTACAGGCAACAGATTATTTTCAACAATAAGTATGGTTGAAAACTTGAATAGATACTTTTAATATTTAATTGATCTGAATTTAAAATATTAATTCAATAATTGATTTTATTCGATGTTCACTATTAAAAAGAAGATATATTTGAATGTGAAGACTTACAAGAACATCAGAACAAGAAAGCGTTAAAGAGGTTAGCCGACCTAAAGAGATAACAGATAGATAGACAGAAAAAATAATTATGAAATTTGTTAATTTGCAATAAAAAATAGACACTTTTGATTTATTTATATGTATAGATAGCTCCAGCGAAAGGCTTAAAAATAATAGTGCAAGTAAACTGCTTATAAATACATAAAATGTTACTCAAAATAATCTAATTCTAAAATCTAAAATCTTGCACAATCAATTTCTATTAGAACCGAAACAAAACTAGTTATTAAAGTTTTTATTATATTTGATTTTTTTAATATTAATAATGTATCGAGGGGCGGACAAATATAAACAAATAAAAGTACACATTTCCTCGCTTTAATCCAATGTTCCTTAAGCCTTAAGGATATTATTATTAAAATTATTTATAATATTATAAACCCACAAATATTCTTCCAATAAACTTTTATTTCGATATTAAACGAGAGGTAGTTTACTATATAGATATTATTATTAAATCAAAATGGTTGTACATTTTTAAAGGAGCTATTGACAATTGAACACGCGGCTCATCAGAAGATAGGTTGTGCTATCATACTCAGATATTTGCAATTAATAGCTTCCACTACGCTTACATCTTTGAGGAATAGGTAGGAATGCACACGACAGGAAAAGTAGGGTAAGCCATAGGAATAGTTGACTCGCTGTACGAATGTAATCCTAACTTCTATTTTACCACTTATTTTTCTTACTACACTTATACTTACTATCCTCACCAGTTATAATCAAATGACAATATGTAGACTATATCTACTGTAATGTCATAACGAATATATATCTGTTTTCCTTATGATGACAGTACTGTACAGTATACTTCAGTTAATTATTTTAATTTATTTATTGATTGCCGTATGACAACTAAAAACCAATCTGTTTTTAGCAAAATTATGACCATTTAAGTATCTTTATTTTATAGTAGATTTTACAAGTAATTTATATGATATTCCCATTTACAACTACTTAAATCTTTAAGCCATCCATACATGTTTATGTTAATTATCATTACAACCCAACCCAAAAAAAACATTTCCAAGAAATAGTTGCAAAAAACGGGGGTATCGTTAAAAATTTATTGTTAAGTAATATCTTAACTAAAATACATAATAATAACGAATATACATATATGTCCATGTCTGTTTATCAACATGTGTTGCCTTAATCTTTAGATTTTAATATTTAAATACATCTTATCAGGTACTTACGAAATGATTAGAAAGTCATGAATTAACTCTTAGCAGAAATGTTGTCGTCTGAAAGATATATCGTTAAACAAGTTTTTTTAATGCTTAATAGATTTAAAATCAATAAATTTATAATCGTTTTTTATCTACAGTTATAGCTATCACTGACGTTGATTACCAACGCCATCTATCTATCCCTAAACGTATCAGCTTTGAAGGCCGCAATCCAGTCACCAGCACCCCCCGTGAAATTAGGTTCGTATATCGTATCACATTTCAGACTTCAGTTGCCGCTCTGACGCCAACGAGAACGGATGTCGTCTCCTCGATTTAAATTTTCGATATGATTTATTTCGGGATATATAACTAAACACGTGTAAGACTATTGAGAAATATTTTTGAGTGTATTAGATTCTATACTAGAAATTTGGACAACTTGTGATATTTATAACATTTTTTCCCAAGTGACGCAAAGTGCAAAATGTTGATATGTGTTAAGTGCCTAAGTGAGACATCAAAACGCTCTATAAAAGGTAGGTTTAGTGTTTAAAATTTTGTAGTAAGAAAGTAATTTTAAATGAAACCAAAATTATTTAACATATCAGAAAAAAATTATTCGATATCTTACTTAAATTCATAATTTCTGAAATAAAAGAAATAAAATCTAAAGTTTGAGACGACTTATTTCAACTCAAACTTACAAAAATGTATTAAGCAACCTTTATATTTAATAAAATGTATGTCTTATTGTAATTCCAAAAACTGATTTCAAAAACAATTTAATTTTAAACTTCTCTTTCTTCATTTTACTATGTAATTTCAGAGAAAAGTTATATATTTGATATGATATATATAATATATATTATATGAAAGAAAAAACCACGTCATGTTTGTTTTCCATTACTTTTACACAGTGCATTGTGTCTCTAACAATAAGATGAAAAATGGGGTGTAATCTTTTATTCATATGTTATGCGAACAACTGTAGGCTTCTAATTGTCGACACTGTGAAGCTCTCTGTATACTACAAATATTTGTTTCAAATTACATTAAAACGTTAGTTTTGCAAAAAAAAAAAAGATCCGTAGTTGTTGCAATGTCATTTAGGAATTCATTCTCGTGCGTCAAGACAAGGACCTCCTTACGCGTTATAAACACTAAGAAAGTGGGTTGATTGAATAAATCAGAAACAAATCGTCAATAAATCTATTAAATAACAAATTAATTTATATTATACACCGATCATACAATTCATACCTTATATTAACAAAATATAGTGCAATAAGTACTAAAGTGCTAAAAAATATCTATTATTTTCTTTAAAATTTGTATTTTTAATATCCTTTAAGAAAATTAATGTTAATTTTTTTTACTGATAACTGAAATATATTAAAATAAAAAACCGAAGCTTCCATATTTATCTGGAAATATATCTTCTTGGAATCCCTTACTCGCATTGTAACGATAAAACGGAATTTTCATAAGCAAAAATAAGATGAATTGAAAGAATAGCTAAAATCCCCCAATTTGTTTGTGAGAAATAAACAAATATAAGGAAGACATACATTATTTTATGTTTATATATGTATATATACAAATATAAGTTTTAAAAATGGAAATGTAAGGACTGAATGAAAAACTTCGTAATGTAAAATATATATATATATATTTATTGGGCAAAAATGAAATGAATGATGATAATTAATATTACGCATCCTTCACAATACTATTTAGACGATGCAGTTATCCTAAAACTATTCAAACTTTATCGCATAAACGAGTTTCAAAAATTTCATATAGTAACAAAAAAAATCAGATCCAAAAATATAAAAACACTTGACTACTGTTGGTGACAACGTTCCGTTCTCGTATAACCTAAAAAGCGACTGCCCAAGGGAAAGTTATTTGTTTGTACCGTGAACATAAAACTATTGTGATGTTGCAATACAACTCTAAGCGAAATGCAAAAATACTGTAAAACTTTTTTAAAATGTTTCGTGAAATGTTTGAACGTAAGTATGAAAAAGGCTAGGATTCTCTTGATAAAAACATGATTATACTAATTTTAACTGTGTATATGTAATTTAAGAAAATAATTAATTATTCAACTGATCATTTTATGTTAGCACCCTTGAATGCGTTTGATATATTAAGTATACATACAATTTACTAATCACACGTAAAGTGTTGTATTGTATGGAATTTACATGGAACTTTATGTTAGTTCCATACAAAACCACACTTTACGTATACATAATAATACACGTAATACACTTAATATTCAAATCTCAATTTCAAATTTTTTCGAATAGGATTCTTATTAAATTTTCAGAAAAATTTTACCTTATATCCTTTTCTTCTTAATGTATATATGATATAGGAAATTGTTATACAATAATAGATTTATATTTATAAAACTAAAATCAAATTAATTTAAATAGTTTCAGTGGAATTGCTTAATACTAATTAAAAAATAAAATGTTGATTACAAGGCTTCTAAACACCCTTTTTGTTGATTTGTTATAACTTTTGCATTTCATTAAACAAAGCTTATTATAAAAGTGCCACAATCTCATTTTAAAACTTGTATATAGTTTTATTTGATATTCTTAGACATTTCTAAAAGACCGTTCGGTTAAAGTGTCCCCGCTATACAAACTAACATTTTTGTTTTAAAAACTTACTCCAAGTGTATGAAAATAAGTTTTACGTTGCTTTCGGAATTTTTATGAGATTTTCTATTTAATATTCCTTCGAAAGTTATATTGATTTAAACAAAATGTTTTTAAGAACTAACATCGATTCGAGAGAGATCCATAAAAATAAATAAAATTGAAGTGCCTGTTTGTAATTCAAAATTAACAGCTTTTCACTAAATATATACGAAACTATATACGTTTACATACAAAATGTTTTTAAATTTTTCTCTCTCTGTCAGAAATGGCTGGATAGATTTTAAAAGGACAGGATAGCTGATATTATAAGGAGTAACTTTTGATACTTTTATTTAAAAAAAACATATTCCACGCGAACGAAGTCGTGGTCACAGCTAGTAAGCTTTTTACTAAATATTAATACATTTTGATATCTAGAGAAATTAAATGAAAGACAAATTGTAAGGCACACACACACATAATAAGTCATTTTGTGTAAGATTCGATTGGATATAAAATATAACAATCCACATATTGGAAGCGTCACATTACATATAATAATGGCATTGTGTCACCCTAATTGCGCTGGAACCGGAGTTGCGGTGTTGAAATTTCAAATGAATTGCGATCTATTGTCCTCTACTATAATGCTTTTCAGCAAAATTTATTCCCGGTACGTAGCATGATATATGACAGCTTTGTCGAAACTTAGTAAAGTATAATGAGGGTTCAATCGATGCTTATCGGTAAGTTTTATACCTACTAGTTTAATTATAGGATGCATATCGCTAAGGTATTCTTTTAAGACTTTAAGCAGCACACTTTTGGGGTGTTTAATGTATATATTAAAATACTCTTCAATTAAATAATATTTATTACGATATTATGATATTACATGATAAGATTACGATTATGTTTAATCCACGACAATGGTTAGCTCTAATGGAGAATCTAATATTCCCTCCATTAAACATTTTATTCAGCACTTCAGCCATTTGTTCGCTAATCCCTTTTAAGTTCTAATCTCGAAATTAATAATTCTATTGCACTTAATTAACTTTCTTTATTAAGCCGCAGGTATAAACTAAAATTGAGGCTTTTTGGATCATGCTATAACGGGTCAAATAAGGCAAATAGCACCTTGGGGATCTCGGCAACTTTAATTTAGATTGGGTATTAAAGTTACGGAATATTGTTTCTAATTTCGTTTTCTCGATATTATTATTACATAATTTATGTCTAAAGTGTATAGCTAAGTCTGATTTGTTAAAATCATGACGTATTTGAAACAATGAATATTTCAAAATTCGTACTATTTTAAGTATTTATTATGTTAGTATTATTGTATATTATATTTTAATATCAATATCCGCTTCAATAAAACATAGCAACACTTAAGATTTTATAAATATTGAATTAATAAATCACTTTAACATTATTCGAAGTACCTAATCTCCGTAATTCCAATAAAACAATTACTTAGTTATTTTCACAGTTAACCAATTAAATTTCACAATAAGTTAATTTGAGCTGGTAGTTCGTTATGTGTTTAAGCAACTTTTGTACGTTCGTAGATGTAACACACGAAATTGGAATAATTGATAAGCCTAACTCATAATATATCAGCAAATTAAGTCATATAATCAAATTTTCAAGGGTTAGAATCTTGAGTCTTCATTATTTTGAAAATGTTTAATGGATATTTAGATTATTGGTTCTTGTATAATTTACCTGGACAAGATATACTATAAACTAAGGTGGGTATTAAGGCTCTACTGGGTGTGTTGAGATTAATGCCACGCACGTGCGTCTTTTCATTGTGGATTGGATTCTGTCGACTCGAAATTTGACCTTCTCAGGATCTTCGTGAGAAATTGTATTCATTATCCTATAATGTGTACTAGATGTGTGGAGAATAATCAATTCAGGCTTTTATAAAACTGTAACGTAAAATATTTAAAATGTGTGTATGTCGTATCATTCCAGTATGTATTTCTTTTAAGTAGATTGTCTTGAAGTTAAAATATTGTCATGAATCTTTTCTAAATTTAAAAATCACAAAATCGCTGACATAATTTTAAATATCTGAAATAAGACAAAACTGTAAAATGTTTATCTGAGCTTTCAACAAAATAAAGAATCGATACTGAATATTATACGTTTAGTAGTAAGTAATTCTGTCTGTGCCTAATTATACCTCTCCATCTCTTATGATTATAATTGCTGAGTCAATAGTCATTAAAATAATTAAGGAACTAATCTGAGACTTGGATTGCCATAAACTTATTTTCATCTTGTAAAGAACCTATAGATCTGACAACATCTTTTGCGACATTGTCCTCGAGTTTTAACAAGAAAACAATATTGAACAAAAACATTTCCTGTTTCAAAAGTATATGGTATCTTCCCTAAATCAAACCCGTTTGGATATATTTGAGAAGAGTTTCGTGGAAGTTTTCAAATTCCAGAACCTGAATAGTCAATAGAAATACTTGAACTGAATGGACGTTCACTCAATTTAAATGATAATAACACCAATAAACATCTTTATTAATTTTCATGAATTCTCTCTTAATTCATCCATTTTAATTTGTAAAATAAAATAGCAATACAAAAGTTCAAAATTGTATAGAACTTTTGGAACGACTATTCAATATTGCTTAATTAAATGTTCTATACCAATAATCTTACGATAATTTAATGCAGTGTTGAATTTTACATTATCAAATTGTCCCTGGATGACAAAATAGTTTTTATTTCTTTTCAATTTAAATACATTCAAAACAATGTTTTCTTATATTAAAGAAACCTATTTCCATGGGTATCGCTGTATAGGATGTTAAAATGACGATGTTACTTCCGCTGAAGTTAAAGGTTTAGCGGTAGCCACCATTGTAATTTTGAACATTAAGTAAAAAAGACATCAGATATTTTGTATTTTTGGTATTAAGCAACAAAATTTTTGCCGCAAACCTTTTGATACGGATCTCAAGGATCTCTAAGCTATCGTTTAAATTTAAAATCTGTCTTTTATATAGGAAAGGTCATTCATATAAGCTAAAACGAAAAGAAATGAGCTTTAAGGAAAGCTAATTTTTACTAAAGTATCCAAAAAACAGGACCAGTACACTAGCATTCTATTTTTTACTTACAAATACAAGTAAAGAAATTTGGCTTTGAGGGCGTAACAGGCAGACAGAGTCTTTTTGCATTTAAAATATAGATATAAATAAAATGAGTTAAAAATACTTGTTCATGAACATCACAGAGAGTTAGACTCGACATATTGTCACCATTTCTTTATTTTAGAGAGGTGGAAGATACACCATAAATCAGGACATTAAAAATAAAAAAAAAAAGAATGAACATCAAAATATTTTGACATAACTAAAACGCAAGAAATGGTTGTCTTTTTCTTTCCCACTTTTTATTAATTATTCACGTTTGAATATTTTTGGTCCTAAGGTAAAGAATAACTCTTTTAATTATTTAAGAAAATTTTTAAATGAGATGTTTATATTATTATTTTTGTAAACACAATTATTGTGTAAAATTATGTGCAATTCCTTAAACAAAATATTTCTGTTGCTGTTTCTCTCTACCAAATAGATACTTAAAACTACCAAAATCTTAAATTATTCAACATAAATAATAACAAATAATTATTGAATTAAGCTATACAACTTTTATTGTTTAGCTTAATTTTATAAAAAATAAAGAAGCGATTTTGCCAACAATATGAAGCTTTTCATTATTCATGACTTAGCTAACGCCCTCTTCTATAATCCTCAATCACATTAATACTGGTACACATACATATGTAAAAGTTGATTTAACTTTTTTTTATTCTCTATTGTATGAGATGTGATATAATCTCTTGATAGATGAGTTTAAAAAGTCTTGCATATTTATATGCTATCAGCTTTAATACAAAGGCTTTGAAAATAAAAATTCACTTGAACAGAGCGTTGATAGTAATGAAGTGAAAATTAAATTTTAAAATTCTTTCTAGATATTATGCCAAGGAGATTTCAAGACAAGAGCGAAATAAGGTGTCGGAAATTTTTATATTTCTTTTCTTTAAAACATTATGGAAAATTGGTTCGGCTCTGGAAATATTCCGGTTTTATATGAATACCTGTTTCTCATTATTGTTATTATTAAAATGCGAAATAAAATTTTTGTTTTCTTTAGACGCTTAACTTCTTTCTCGGTTTTTCAACCAGACCTGCTTTCCGACCTTCCAGTGAATCCAATAATATAAAATATAAAATAAACTAATATTTTTAGCTTTGGGTCTTGTTTAATAATAAATTAACATATAGTTAATATAAAGCTTATATAAGCTTAGTCATAAATGTCAACATCGAAAGGATCGTCAATAAAACAAAACATTTACCAAATGTTTACTTTTTAATTAATTAAAAACAAACAAAGCAGCTCTTGAACATGTTAATAATCACAAAAGCCGATGTTTTATTGACTATCTGCTAAACAAATATTTATTGTGATTTATATATTTAAAATAATGAAAATCTAATGAAATATGTTTAAAAATAAATCTAAGCAACTACATACCAGAACAATTAAATATGATTTTTACCCATTTCCATATTATATATGAAATAATTTAAGTAGGACAATAATACAAATAAAAATTAATAGAAGAAATTTGTATTATTGTTAAATATATTTTCTCATAACATATAGAGCGTCAAAATAAGCAGAAAACACCTGAGATACTGGATAGATAAAATAATCTGTGCAGTGAAATCTCCCATACCCCGTATTTTAATAAATTCGATGACAGCAACCAGGTGTTTCAAAGACTAAAATGTTTGCACAACGAAACCAATTTTCTACTTCAAGTGACTTATTAAAAACAAATAAGCGCTTCCTTTCTCAACTTATCTACATTTTGCTTTTATTGAAACATTGTCTTGTATAGCATGAGAATGAGTTTTATAATTGTCTTTTCATTACACCACTAGATAACAAATCCTTTGTTCAGAGAGTGCTTGTAAAATTTCATTTTGTGGTACAGTCTTAATAGTAATTCAGAAAGCATTAGTGGATTCAACCTCTTTAAAGTTGTAATAATACATATATGAATACATAATATGTTATCATTTACTACAAACCATTTAAGCTTGGTAACCAGATAAAATAAATATTAATAAAGCTCAAGATGACGTAATATTTAATATATCTGAATGTATCATAATTCATTAAATACATATTTTATATTGAAAAAAAAAATCAACAGCAGTTCATTCACAGTCACATTAAATTAAATCTAAATGAGAATCAAAACGAGAGTCGTCAATTTAAAGCTGGCTGGCTTTCCAATTGAAGGATAAGATTGATTGGCATCGCTAAGCCAGATGGTTTTGAATTAAATATAGAAAGGAATATTTTTCTAACAAAAAGGTATAAAACGAAAAGTAATAAGTTACAAGTTCAGTCAAGTAATATATAAATGCGACTTTTCAAAAATGTTATTCATCTAGTAAAGCCTTCCAAGCTTAATATTCGACGTTCTATTGAAGTCTAACTCTTGATTTGGGATTTTAAGTGAAATTCGTGTTGAAAGAGCTATAGGAAATGTGCTATTTGATTTACGTAATAATTCAACTTTTATTACATCTATCGTACCTAAATAAAAGAAGAATATAGTACACATAATAATTAAACTAATTTTGTGAGTCACCTTTCAACCTAATTTTTAAACTAAATAAAAGGTGTATTCCAACATTTCCAAGACAGAAAAAGTTTCAACAACTCTTTTGAGCCGTTATTTTTTTTAAAGGGAATGATTGAGGCAGGGCTTAGTAAGTTAATGCTAAAAAGGTATTCCTATCTCTTCTTACCTTCGACTCTTAATCTTATTTTAATGGAAATAAAAACTTTAACATATTTTTTAAAATCCACCTCAACTAATCCCTAAGTATATTGTTTTTCTTAAATCAACAACACCAAATACTATCAAAGTAATGTCTGTCTGTACGTGGAATATTTTACTCACGGTAATTAAATATACAGATACCTTTTAAGCTTGATTAAATTAATGACAGTTGTTTAAGATTTAGTAAAAATAAATTCAATAACGTGATAAATTCTAATCAGTTTTACCTACAAGAAATTTACATACTGGTAAAGATATTATTTTGCTTAATTTTTTAAGAAAAAAAAAAACGTTGCAAATAATTCGAGCAAATAAATACCTTATCCGGGCATAATCAGTCCACAGTGACAGTTTAAGAGGCTAAGCAAATAGGATTATTCAAGATTTAATATTTTTGCCGTCGCCACCTGCGGTTGACACAGGTTACCTGTCATTTGCGTGTTACTGATTTTTTTTACCTTCCACTTCGGGTGTGATTTATTTGGCTTATGGAATGCTATAATAACTAGCATTTTCTGATTTTATTTGAATATCTTTGCGTATGTTGTGTATGGATGTGATAAAGTCACATTATTTACTATTGCAATAATATTTGCCAGATTAATCTTAAACATCTATATCTTCAATTTATCTATATTATACTTGGATTTCTAGGATACCGTCCCCGTCCGTACGTTATCAGATACAGTATCTAAATTTTTATATATTTAAGAAGTACGCTTTAATATACATACTGATTTACATTATATTTATTACTAATATTATATATAGATAAATAAATAAATTGAATAATTTAATTAATTTTATTTAAAATATTTATTTTTGTAGTTGTAAAATAAAAATTATAAAGATGTTATAAACAAATTTGAGCAACATAAAAATTTTAAGCAACAGAATAAAATTGTATACAATACAGTGCGTTGCCAATTGGTAACGAATCCTTTTTATTAATAAGTCATCAACAATGTTGTTGTATTTTTTATTATTCTGTAAGGGTTTAAATACCGAGTTACTTCATTAGTTTCTAGATAAAAATATAACTTTAACAGTTTCCATGGGTTTTATAACTACCGTAACAAGTTATAAAGGTTTACAAAGAATAGTTTCCCGCTATTGAAAGTTGAAAATATGTGGAAAGAAATTCGGGCCATGACCTTTTTGACATACTTCTTACACGCCTAGTCCATTTTCTCTATACAGTTGCCTTTATTACTGTCACGTGCGCTATTCACAGAGAATTTTTATACAGGATTACAGGGAAAACGTTTTTCAAGCTTTATTGTGTCCTTTTATGTCTTTTATACGTTAATCTAAAGTTATGTTTCAAATCCAGAACTCCTCCACTGAGGATAGCCTTTAAGAACTAAAAATGGAATATTTTAAAAAGTAACTTCACTGTTTCTTGTCGGTTCTTCCTCATGAATCTGCCTCCTTTATTCTGTAAAAAGACTTCAATAAGTACAATGTAGTGATGTAACATATAAGTTGTTGATGATATTGTATATAGAGAAAGATATATCTGTCTATTTTCTTAGGTGTAGACATCACAGAATTGACAAAACACGATTATAATGCTATTGTTTACACGGAATACCTTGCAATGCTACTTACTACTGTGTTTGAAGACCGTGTCAACAAAGTAGCATCATAGCAATGGTTAGGAAACCACATAGCCATACGATCACGAGGCCACGCATACACAGGTTCTGTTAATAAAGACAAAATAATAAAAAAATATAATTATGTAAAATATACTTTTTAGGATTTAGTAATTAAAAGGAAAATAAACCAAACTCATATAGCATCACTTTGTTTTCTGTCAGCCCGGCCGTCTGTTTATCTATTTGTCTGTTAAGACCCTTGGTAAACGTGGATATATTGAGTAGAAATTAAAATTATATAATAAAGTACTGCCCCGTGTAGGTATGAAAAAATAAAACTTCTAAATTGACGTAAAAAAGATATGGCTGTTTTTTAAAAAAAATTGAAGCTTCTAGTTCAAACATAAAACGGTTTGATGTGGATAATTTATATATTTTTACGCCGTATATATACATATCTCTAATGAATAATAAAAGAAAAATACCTTCTTTCTCTAAATGAAATGAAAAATTTGCAATAATTACAGTTAACAACGTAATTCTAGAACTATTAGTGAACTGAAAAATGTTTAACCCTTAGTAGGCGATAGCGACTCGCACTTAGTATACTCGTAGTTTTTTCTCCATGTTCCATATTTCATATAATTAGACAAAGGATTCTAGTCGAATTTTATAGTAGGAGTTCTGAATAATTTGTGGGCCTTATATGTACAAACAATTTTTGTATATTAATAATAAAGATAATTATAAGCTTTATTGAAAGATGAACTTTTATTATTTATCCACAAAAAAAGTACTATATACAGTACTATAAGCTGGTGTAAGTAGGTAGTTTACCTGCCACTTACTCTTTTTTATTGCCCTAATAAATATAAATATAGATAACAAATAAGTTTTATAAAACGAATATTTACATAAATTTTAGGTTATGGGAAAATAAACGTATATATATTATCCTGTGGGCGTTCTAATGTTAGTTTTCTTTTAACATGCTTATCGAAATATATAATAATATATAAGTATAATAGATACATAATACATATTGCAGATTTTATGAGAAGACATAACTGTAACCGACTTAATACATGAATAAACTAATATTTAACTACAGTGTCCTTACCTCAAGAATAGAGACTTCGTATATCAAAAGTTTTACCCGGCCGAATAAACTCATTATACAGCGAAGTTCATTCTAATCTGATTCTTATATAACAAGAATAAGGTAGGGTTTGTAATACCATCTAATGATACTCTGATTTAATAATATAGAAATGATTTGTGAGGCAAGATGTTTGATAAGAACACACGCACCACGTATTTCATTTTAGATTGACGCCAAAGTAAAGCTACCTAATATATTTTTTGATATAATGTAATTCTGTGTATTTTGATCCTTTATTAATGTTGAATTTTTAGTCCCTGAGGAACATATTGTTTTGGCATATGTTTAGTAATTATTTAAATACATACAATATTAAAATCTCAATTTCTCTCATTAAATACTAAGGTATTTTACGATCGTTGTCGCTGATTGGTTGATTTCTTCGAGGAGACTTCATAATTTTATATCCACTCGTTTATACTTACTGTTTTAAATAATAAGTATTTGTAAAAAAAAAATACTGTTCTAGAAATATTTAAAAGACACAAACATCATATACCACATATATTTGTAGTATTATATCAGTAGGCGTATAAATTGAAATCATTGAATTGAATTTAAAACTAAACAAAAAATATTTTTATTCAAATTCTGCGGCATTTCTTTCTTAATTTAGGTTAGTAATTATTTTAACACGGCGAGCCCACACTTGACTAATTACGCGTGTTTAAGCTGACCTAGATTTAACGGGTTTGAGCGTTTGACCTTTACAGCCGATTTAACCGCCTAACTATTAGAGCATCCATATCAAATCGTGGGATTAAGTTAATTGAATTAGCATATAGTAGAATTTATATTTCAAACTTTATCACGACATATGAACAACTAATATGTCAAACAAACAATTATTACAATTTAATAGTTGACAACAAGTACTTGTATGGTGCTATTTTATATTATTACCATTTCAATGAAATTGTAATTATGTAATTTTTTATAAAAAAATGAAATCACATCTGCTACATTGTGGTAGCTCTATGCGACTGTGGTCACGATCGCACATTAAATCCAATTGTAGTACCGACGCGGCCAGTAACCAATCGGATTTGCGTTTATATTGAATCTTGGGTTTGGTTTGAATTGTGGTCAAATTTTCCATGAATATTGGATAGTTTCTACTTTTTATTAGATGATATTGCCATACCGTGTTATTAAGATATACGATAGATCTCGTTATTATCTTATTTTCTTTTGTTCAATAATTCTATAGCTTTACAATCAACACGAGTACCTGCTGAGTGCTCTTCAGAGAAAACACAAATTGAACAAAGAAACATCTGATTGAGTGCATACATGATTCAATAATGATATACGTACGAGAATTATTCAGAAAACTTTCCTTCTCATCTACGTTTATAGTTCATTACTTAAATTTTTTGTCTTCTTAATGAATGTGGAACTATTTGTATAATGTAACACCACCCAGATTTTTATTTTATTTTATTTTAATAAAAATCGATAATTTCATTCCAGTTAATTAACTGGAATGAAATTATCGACTTTTAGAGGAAAAAAAAAAAATTTTCCCCCTAAAAGTTCTAATTACTTCTTTGTATTAAAAAAATAGAAAAGATAATAATATCATTATCCATTCTTCTCAATTTAGTATCTCAAAATTCATAAAGGAATTCATGGAGATTACTTTGGTAAATGATTAATTTATTTGATAATTTGATGTCTCTATAATATGCAAAATGTAATAAAATACAAATATAAACATATAATATACTATTCAGTTTTTTAAAAGGAGCACTTTGATTTAAAAATGTCTTCAAATGCTTTTACTGGAACCGCATTCAACATATTTACATAAAATCTCTCTGAATGAAACATTAATGTAGTAGCTTAGACTAGTAAGGAGTTCAAAATTACTTTGTGTACGACTGCAAAATTACACGCATAATTTAATGTTACATCACGTTAGCGTTATGTTGAAGGAAAGACTAAAATAATAACTTAAAATAATAGATCGAGTACTAATGCTAATTAAATGTCCTTAAAAATTTGTTTTTATGTGGGTAAAAAAGAAAAAAAAATTATAACAATCCAAAAAACATATAAATTTGTATAAATATCCAATACAATATCACCAAAAATACTCTGTGGTACAATTTACGTTTTTAATGCAGCGACAACTTCATATATTAAAATATTTAGATTAGGACCAAGATATATAAAATCATTTTTACCGGAACAATTATAATACAAGGAAATTTTTGTTTATTAAATCAATTTACTTTTCCTTTTCGTAAATTGTCCTTACAATATATTTATTGGTTAATAAAGTAACTTGTTGCATTTACTAGTATTGTTATTTTGCCATAACTTTAGGAACCGATGGTAGGAAAATAACAGTTTAGTTACTATAAGCAAAAAAATATATAAAAAACTTTTATTTTGGAGCCAATGTTAAAAGATTATATAGTTTTTAAAACAAATCCTAGAAAGATCACTATATCTTTTCATTAAAAAAAAAAGAAATAAACCAGTGCCCTTAATTAAGGATATAAGATCCAAAAACTTCCTAAACCATTTTGGCTGCAGCGAAATTGAGATGGGTATCTCAGTGCACCCCAGGGGCCATTTCGCAAATTGCCCTAAACATTCTACCCCGACCCTAAAGGTTACTTTGACCTTAATTATACAACTGTACATCTTTCTAAGCTTATATTGGAGTAGTTTTATTTAAAATTACAATACTCTTATGTTAGGCTTATAACTTCATCTGACACAGTTTATGTAATTTTTGTTTCCTTAATTATTAAATTATAATTTTTATTAATAACTTTATCAGTAATAATTTAATAATATAATTCATAATGATAATATTATTTATTATTTTATTCATTTAAATATTTGAGTTTCACGAACACTATTCTATTAAAGATTGAATTATACGACGGATAAGAAAGTTTGAAGCCCAATCTCCATTTTCTTCCCTAACCTAGTCTTCTCAATTTCATCCCATATTACAAGAGTTTCAATATAATTGCTACAAATATATAATATATTTACAAATGTTAGGGCCACTTTTTGTTATCAGGTAAACAAGCTGCACCTTTTTCAGCCTATTTCATAAAAAAGCCAACAAAAAAAGTTATGAAGAGAATGCTAAATTCATAAGCTTATTATATGGCAAAACAAGAGTGAAACTTCCTAATTTCGCAGATTTTTTAATAAATCAAACATATGTATAAAAAAAAGTCCATTACTTTAATCAGGATATAATAGTTCAAGTTATATGTAATATGTATTTTTTGACAGCGTTCTGAATTCTATGACCAGCAACGAGAAACGTTTAGAAATTACCAATTAAATAACTTACTCAGTAACAGCGTTGAAAATCATAGACAAATCACCGAGAGTCTGTCATTTCTTATATGTAATTTTTGCCTTCTTAAAATAAACAATTTTTACTTTTAATTTCCTTTTAGATATTAAAAACAGGATTAAAGAATAAAATATTTTTCAAAATCTTTGTAAACAGTATGTACATAAAAAAAACAAACAATATTAACCTATTTCAGCAACGTTATAATTTAATTAATTTTTTTTTTCATCAATTCAATTTTATAGATTTGTACCGTATAAACGCATTATATAACTTTGCATGATACTAACGTTACTTCGATTCCTCATAAAATCAAAATACACAATTCGATGACCTATATGAAACATCTGGCGTATCGTTTCAAGTGCAGTTTACATAGAAATGTTTGTTTTATCCAGTCGTTGGTGTCATAGATTTCATATGAATACTAAATGCAATCGTTTTAGTAAACTGGATTGGTACACAATCGGCTTAAAAAGAGCTTTGTTACGATAGTAACGAGACATATCCTATACTTAAAATACATATTCATACATATGGATATAAATTGCTACTTTTTAAATAAATGAGCCCAAATAGGTTTAAACTTTGTCTGTTAGTCTGCTTATCAGTTTGTTGTTCGTGAAATACAGAATCTAATGAGTGAAGTTAAACAAAATTGAGTATGTTTATACTCATTAACATAACTTATTGTCTCAGTCTCAGTCACTTATTATCTCTACTTTCCACGGGAAAAGTCAAAAGAACTTCTGAACTATTTATAATTACAATACAATTAAACTTTTCAATGGTTTTTGATAAATCTGGATTTTGTATTGGTTAATTACCTAAGTAAGCATATATTTTAAAATCCTTCTCTCTTTTCGTTCACCCACAAAAAATATTGGTATTACAATATAACAAAGTTATTGAATATATATTTCTTTTATAAAAACAAAAAATCTGATAACAACATATAAACTTGAAACAAATCTTATATGGTATTGTTAATTTATTTTCGAAGAGAGTACATCGTATTTTATTGTCTCGTTTATAAAGAAAAGCACAATATGGCTTGAGCTATAATTACAATAAAAAAATACTTACTAAAGTACTTTTATTACTTTAGTAAGTATTTTTAAACTGTTTCTAGTTTGTTTGTTCTATATATACATAATTGTATAAAATAAATTTTTAAGTAATAGTACGTGAGTATCTGAAGCGAGTCGTATTTAAAAATTGTTTTATTATGTACACAGTCAAGTGCAAGAACTGGCAAAATCAATTTGTGAACCATTAAATTTCCCTATCATTCAAACAAAATCATTCGAGCATTAAATCGCCAGCTCTCTACGTAGCGATTTTGAAAATTCGAAAGAGCATGTAAAATATTGATATTATTTATATTTTAGATTTACGATGCATACAATTATATAATATTTTTATTTGATTATATTTTTTTATGACAAATAATGTTATATACGAGTATATCTTTATTTTTATTTCTTTAACGAGTTTATATCCCAAAACAGTTGCAAGAACAATAGTTTCAAAACAATTAAATATCTTAGACTTCTTATTTCCTTTTCTTTTATTTTATCACTGTTAGCAAATTTAGAGCTGTTCTAGCACTGGTCTGATATGTATATTGTGTAAATTATTACCATATTGTTAATTTAAAACAGATATAAAATACTTCCTGTTGCCAACCACTGCTTTAATATTAATAATACATGTCTGATTTGGAGAGGCAACTTTGCCATTAGTTTAAGTATCAAGGGAGTATTCAATAAAAAGGTTCCAATAGGTACTGCTTCTGGAAATTTATTGTTTGGAATAATGTAATAAAGTTGATATTCATGAAAGAATACAAGTATAGAATCCTTGGTATTTTGAGTGTAATTTATTACACAATAGAAATTTAAATTCAAATTTCATTAACGTTGATCTTTAAATGACCAAAAATACTAATAAATAATACGAATAAATTAGTAAAATTTATTATTTTAATTATACAATTTAAAATATTTGGACAAAAATATAATTTAGAAAAACAAAACTCTCTTTTACTGCTTTATCATTTAATTACTTTAAATATAATATCTTGTGAATAGAATACTCTTTTATTCAATCTATGCCATTTAAAAAATATATAGAAAACAGATTATTGTTAGGTAAAATTACAATATTATCTCACATGTAGACATATTTATTAAAAAATGCTTCATATAAAATTATATTTAAGAATAACAATTCCATTTTAGATTATATTTAATTGTAGAGAATTTAACATGTTAATTTAAAACATCTTATATATCGATAAAATATTGACGGTAGAACATTTTATTAATTTAATCTTTTAAAAAGGTACAGAAAATTGAACAAGCTTCCAAAAGGTCGTAAAATATCGGTCGTTCTATTTGAAAACTCCGCAAAATCTATTTCATTCATTTATAAAATCGAGCAATCTCGTTGGGAAAATATTTCACGAAATCTTTTATTTTGTTCGGTTTTGTTTACATAACTGATGCAATCCACTTCCAAAATAGGCGACAAACTGTATAAATAAAATTGTTTTGAAGATTTGCAAACACAATTAACTACTCCCTGCAGTTTAGAGTCTTGTGAACATAAAACAAACTTCTTTCTGCTATAATAATCAGCAATACCTTTTATTTCCAAACCCAGTTTACACTTTTTAAGGAAAACTAACTACCCGTATATAATTTAAATTTTATATTTTTTTATAAAGCGAAAATACATAAGGGTATTAAAATCGTTTCTTATCTGAACTTTATAATATTATACCTTATGGTTACCATAATTATAAGTGAGAACAGACACCCCTTTTAATTTCAGAACCGTTTGTTTATGGACGTGAAACCTATCTCCAAGACGTGCCCCTAAGCAATTTCAATTACAAGTGAATTTCACTCAAGAAAACAATTACAATTTATTTGATATTGTTGTTCAATTACTTTTAAAAATATGTATATTTAGAATTATGCATATAATGTTAATGGTATATTGTTGATATATAAACATAATAGTGAAAAAGTTTTATTATTTTAAAACTCCAAATATTCTTTAAAAAAAACACAACATTTTTTGGGTAGGGTAATATGACTTAGCTCCTATATACGTACTAGCTGTGTCCACGACTTGACCGGTGAGGAATATTGCCTTTAAATAGAAGTAGTCTAAGCCACTCCTCTATTTGCCAGAGTAAGTCCTGTTAAAATGGGATCACACGTTTCAGAGATTAGCTGCAACAAAGAGACAGAGAAAAAAGTTTTTTATATAAGTACCGTATATACTTTTTGTACATTTAGTGTTTTTTTTTTATTTGAAATTACAAACAGATACTTTAATCTTATTATTAACTACTATAATGTATCGATAATGTGAAGTTGTAATATTTTACTAACATTTGATGTATTTCTATAGTAAAATAAATTTGCTTATAAGAAAAACTTTAGTGAAGAAAGTTTATCCGTTACGGCAACTATCAAGGGAGTATCCCAAAGGCTCAAATATATACTGACGTTGGCAATTTATTTTTTGTTCCTTCTTCCGAAGTCATTAGGCGTCCATTGTTCGAGATACCACGATAAAGTCGTTATTCATGGATACAATGACATAGCGTATTTAAAATTGTGACTATTTCTTTTTTTTTTGTTATATGATTAAAATATATAAAATTATTTACCTATATATATAATATACGATGTGAAAATAGTTTTAGATAGGTCAAGAATTTAATCGTTAAAATATATTGATAATTTCACGAAACATTCTATCGCCTGAAGCTTTGAAATACCCTTTGGCATTATTAAACCATTTATAATTTCTGCCGTACCTTGAGAGGCCTTATTTTATAATTTTGTAATTAAATTAGAAACGGGTTGATTGAAAGTCAACCAATTTGATAAAAAAGCTAAAGATTTTCCTGAGTTGGTTTGTGGTTTTAATTGAAGCGAAAGCGAAGGATATTTTATCTATCTGAATCTTAATCGAAATAAAAGAACAATAATACTTGCCTTTGTTATAGCGTTAATAATATTTTCTGTGGCGTAATAACGAGTCTCTTTTATCAAGAAATTACTTTGATAAAGTGGGAGCGTAAAACTTAAGAAGTAATAAAATGAAAAGACATATCTGTTTAATGGGACAGTAATAAAAATGTTACTGTTAATATAAATTATACAAAAATGATGATATTGAATTATATGACTCAGATAAGGTTCTTGTTGCTTTTGGTAATAATTATTGTGTCACTAGTGAATAGCTACCAAGATTGGGGAAACCTATTCACACAATAATATATTGTTTTGTTTAATCTATTATGTTAAATGGTGCTATTCCAGTTACTAACAATTCTTTGAATAATAATTCATTGTCCACCTGCTCTTCTCGCAATTCTATGTTGTCGGCGCAGCAATACATCAACTCCTTCTACGCTTTTCTATCATATGAAATCTTTGTGAAACTTCTTCCTTATTTAGACTATAATGAATCATATCCCTAATTTATTAAGTAATTGTTTTCAAAAATACCTGTAAAAGTATACAGCTAAAGCTTATTCATTGTTTAAATTCATCGCGTACATCGAAATTGCAATTAACATAGCAAATTGACAACAAATTAGAGAAACGGAACGTATTAACGACTTGTAAATACAATTACCGCAGTATTGGATCCCATCATAGTCCGTATTAGATTGTGAAAACTGTTAATTTAAAGTTCAATTATGATAAAATATATTCTATAAGATATTAGCTATTGTCAACAGTTTTATCTCCTGCCCTTGTCTTCAAATTTACAGTATAGATTGTCTGCCATTAGACACCCACATTTTATAGAAATCTTTGATTTGTACTTTTGTGGTAATTATAATATATTGTATTTTGGTTTTATGAAAAACAGATTTTAGTAAGAAACAGCTCAGTTGTTCAATTCAGTTCAGTTCACATCTTAATAGGTTATTACATAAAATTATAAAAAAATATATAGATCGATGTTACCATTTTTATGGTGAGTAGTATTTTAAAATTTAATTAACTCTCTGTACCTGTATTTATAGTCACCCTTTATAGTATAAATAAAAGGGTTAAAAGGAGAAAAAAATTGGTGTATGTAGTTACTGAAAAGCCTATAACAGTCCATGAAGGCAAAGTTTTCCTTTAAGTATTTAAACTACTATCAATTTTACTCCACTAACATTTTCGATTAAATAAATATTTCAGAAGTCTCACGTTCGTTATATCTCGCAGGAGCAATTTAACTTACGAGTATGAACAAATTTGCCTCAAAAATGTGTAACACTTTGACTGGCGGGAAATAAGTTTTATTAAAATTCCACGTTTGAAAAATTTGTACTAGATTGTGTGTGTAAAGAGATTGGTATAGGCGTTTTGGGTTTAAAAAGTGTATTTTAAAATAAAGTTTTTGACTTAAGACAATATTTTCTGTTGTTGCCATAAATTTAAAGCAGTTTGGTACATCTTTGTATTATAATTCCACATTTTTTTATTCTGTAACAGTAAAAGTCATAAGTAATGCAACATTCTAGAGTCAGCAGTTTTTTCACATGGTCCATTTGCTAGATAAACGGGTTTGGTGACCTAACGATGAATAAATTACTCATTCTCTCGACCCCTTTCCTGGACATTTTCCGTAGACTGGTCGTTTTTACGTGTCCCTACGTTTTTGTTATATTTTAAATCTAATCCGAAAGAGAGTAAGAAAGAATAGTCTTAAAATTTTGCGGTACTCTGTTAATATTTTTGATAAGTTATTAACACTGTAATGAAGAATTCGACGTTTCAGAAAATTTAATACAGTTAGCGCTTATACACAAAATCACAAATATTGAAGTTTCTATGTGATCCGTCAATCACGAAATAGACAGACAGACCATGAGTTGGAATATGGTATACGCTATTTTTATTTGGAACGACTGAATTCCATACTATCATTCAAAACCAAAGAGGTTAAGGGGCACCCTTACTGAAATTATTGATATTTTTACTAACAAAGCGAAACTAAGCTGATAATCAGTTACTCTATATACAACCGACTGATCTGTTAGTCTATCAATTATATGGACATTGGACACATGTACCAATTTAATCGAATTAGGAATATAAAATTTTGCTAAAAGCGTCTTATTATTATATTATATATGACTACTGAAGAAGGTTTATGAAAATATATTCTCTACCGGATAATGAAAGGTTGTGTGAAAAATCACAATTATTGTCAAAATGTTATGAAAATTGGTAAATACAAGTAAACCTATTTATAGGTGCAGTAATTCCCCAGGTAACCTAGTAAAAGCTATTAATATGATAAATTATATACTTTAAATCAAATATATAAACAAACGTAAATGAATAAATATTGTCGATTTTATTTATAATGTATCGTAACATTCATATTGCATGGTGATGTATTCGTCCTCTCAATTTAAATACGTAAGCTAAAACAGAGCAAAAATTCTGCAATAAGGTAGAAATATATTATTTAGAGGAGGCAAATAGGGGAAAACATTTAGACGATATATCTCTTTGTGTCGGATTCAGGCAAATCGCGAAAGGCAACCGTTGTTTGAGGTCTCGAGTAAAAGTCGTTCAATTTACATACAAATAGAGACTCTGGATATCGCATATCTATAAAGGTATTTGTTTCATTTCTTCTCGCTTTTTTATTTCTCCCATGTGCATTGTTTGAAGTTTTTATTTTTAGTTCAACTCAGGTTGTTCAAATTTCCTCTTACAATTTTGGAAGTTTTAAAGATTATTACATTAGCTTTGGACCAGGAAAGGTTGGTTATTAATAATTATAATTGTAATGTTATTTTTTGTTTGATGGAATGAGACTGATGGTGGTATAATAATAAGTTACGTATACCATTTTTATTATTTAAATATTTTTTTTACAAGAAGCACGTCATATATGTACCTACCTAAAACTAAATAAGACCTGAGCCAGTAAATGTAAGTAATTTCAAAATAATATAAGGCAACAACAAAATATCATTATGATTTTTTTTACTAAAATGACCAAAACATATATATATAAAAAAAATATCTTAGACTTGTATATTTGTATATATTTTTTAATAAAATTTGTAGGTTTCCTTTCTGTTTGTACCCTTTTTTTATTATACTATTAAAATACTAACAAAATAACTATATTATTATTCCATTGCTTTTGAAAAGTTATTTACTTAGAAATTTTATTGTATTGCTTATATAATTTTAAATGACATCGCAATATATAAATTATCAATCTTTTCAATTTAAAATTTGAAAAAAAAAAATCACATCCCATTAACGTTTGAGTTCCTTCAAATAACGGCTTATTGAAGTTTAAACAGTATAATAATATTATTAAGTTAAATTTAGAACGATCTTAAGATGAAGAAAGCAAAGTTTAAATAAGGTAGGCATTCGTTCGTGAAATTACCAACGCAAATACGGACGTGGTCATTAAAAACTCCCTCGCTTTAATATCGATAACTCGTCTCTTCCTCTGCGTAAATTTTTATGGTACTTTTAACGACATAATGTTTGTTCTTCGCTTTTATTTACTTGATTATTATTCTGAAGAGTCTTTATTACTTGAGAGCACTTCAATAGCTGTAAAAATGAAATAAAAGTTTATATTTTCAACATCTTTTGAATGACAAGTCATTTTATGCGACATAAATAAAAACTTGAGATGTTTTGATATTTCATAACATCTTAACAAATATTTTCTATAGAGAAAAAATCACTTCACAGCATCGGTTAAAGATTTTATTTTGATTAAAATTGTATAATTTTATATAAAAGCAGAGAAAATATGTTTAATATTTGAGAATTCACATTTCTGTTCATGTATTTCTTTTCACTAAACCTGCAATAAATTATAGGAATAAGAATTCAAATTTTGAAACATTGCCAAGATACGTCCATTTCACGTATAAAATTCTTAAGAGGATTCCTTTCAACAAAATATTTTATAAATTTCATTGCAATATTTAATGTTATGTATTTTAAATATCTGTTCAACATTTACACTATATCTAATTTAAAAACATGCATGAGCGATTGCAAATGTTAAGCGATAAAATATATAATTTCAAAAGAAAAAACAATATTTACCAATTATTCAAGAAATGTAACTTTCAGTACTTTGTCTGATATTAATTGGTATTTATTTTATGTATCTGTTATAGTATATTTATAAGTTACTTATTATAGTTTAAAATATTACTTTTCTCTACATCGTTAACTTTGTTTAGTTTTCAAAATTGGAAATAGAGTTAGATAGTTCAGTAGTAAGATTTTTATGTTACATTTTTTTTATTTAAACAGATAGTTATAAAAATATATATTACCTTAAAAGTTAATATAAATGGTTTTGTAAAAATATTAGGAACTCACGGTTTACGAAAAAAAAAAGACTGAAACAGAAAGGGTCTCTTGTTACGACATTTAACAAGAGAGGACTAAAGATACAAAAACGCTAAAATCAGCGAAAACAAATTCTTTTACTATTGAATTTTCTCACTCGTAAAAATATGTCAATGACAAATTCGTATCCTCAGAATATTTTCATCCCTTATTTTGAATACAATTTGTATAATATATAAATAATTCAACAATATTTTTTTTCTAACTGATTTTATTTTATTTATAAAAAAAAACTGTACCGCATTAAAGACAAACAAATAATATCGTTCATTTCTGATAATCTAATGTATTTGTTAGAGTGTAATGGTTACTAAAGAAGATATGTTTGTTTTATAGAGATCCGTCTTCTATATAACTATTACTGAAATCAAATCATAATTTCAAATTCATTGAACTTTGTCACTCAAACAGTACCAGTTATCAACTGAACTGGAAACTGGGACCGTTCAATATTGCACCGCAAACATTTACATAGGGATAAATAAACAGTATTCGCGAAGTAACTGCTACCAAATAGTGAATTGTAGATCAAAAGAATTGGAAATATCAGCGACATCACAGTAAAATTGCTAATTTAGACAATTTTATTTTTTCTTTTACAAATCAAATCAAATTAATTTAAAATATTTTGGGATCGTTACTATTTTATTAAAAGATAAAGTGGTATTCGTGTCCAAATTTAAAGACTCAGTTGCAATCAAATACTTTTATTATTGCTCATTGAAATTAGACTGGTTATTAAATTGCTAAGCCATGTAGTATCACGATATTATAATATAGTGTTACTGATAAACCCTATTACACTTTCTTATTAAATCTATCTGACGCAGAAATTTCAATTTATTTTACATCAAGAGATCAGTTTTAGCATGAAAATGCAGATTTATAATTCTATTTCATTTGTCAATTGCGACGACGCGACTGCGAGACTTTAATATCATTGGCATACATTTTAATCACGTAAAATACTTTTCATATTTCATTTTTGCCATTATGTAATTAACGGTGTCAAGAGTCTTGTAATAATTATTTTTAATACAGAACTTTTTTGTTAATCCAATTTAATGAGGTTAAAAACATTAAATAAAGTACGTAATTAAAAAACTAAAAGTCAGTTTCGATTAAAGAACTTAAACTTTGTTTAGGCATTTTTATAGTTAATTCATTTAATTAATTTACTATTTACCAATTTCTTCCTTAGGTCATACAGCTATCGTTATCTGACTGCAGCTCGTATTGGGCTGGCTCGACCGGGGAAGGACCACCCTGTCACAGAAGACCGATGTGTAGTAACCAAATTCATTTGGTTATGTCCCGTCGGTGAGTGAGAGAATGCGGAAGACCAAACCGCCCCCCCTCCCCCTCTGCATGCTCTGGCTACGCTTGGACAAAGACAATCATGTCAGAGTCTACGCGTGCCTCTAAAGGTCCTATAGTGGTAATGTAGAAACAGATCAACTGTTGGGCCACGTTCAAGCGAAGATTGACGACTTGCTTTCACAGACTCCCTCCGCCAAAGTCTTAGTCCTCGGGGATTTCAACGCGCGCATTACCGAATGGTTAGAGTCACGTGCAACCGACTACGCGGGGAGATCTGTGTTTAACTTTGCTCTGGCAAATGGTCTGTCTCAGCTGGTGAAGACGCACACTCGTCTACCGGACGTGGAAAGCCACACGCCCTCTTTGTTGGATCTACTGCTGGCTACACATTCAGAAAAGTACCAAGTCACTGTTGAGGCTCCCGTAGAGTCCTCTGATCACTGTCTGGTACGGAGTGCAGTGCCCATTCAACGTCTGGCTCGCACAAGACCTGCGACTTGACGCGTTTGGCACTACAAGTCAGGGGATTTCGATGGAATGCGGTCTTTGGAAGGTATTTCTCCATCGGTGCTACGAACGTGTGCCTCTGAGTTGACTCCAGTGCTAACGCGTCTATTTCGGCACTCCTACCTTAAAGGCGCAGTCTCGGTCTCAAACATGTGTGCCCTTGTCCATCCGATCCCTAAAAAAGATGATAGCTCGGACCCAGCTAACTACAGACCTATCGCCATGACCTCCCTTCTCTCCAAAACAATGGAGATTATTATCAACCGACAGGTCCTAACGTACCTCGAGGATTACCAGTTGATCATTGACTGGCAGTATGGCTTTCGCCGTGGTCGATCAGCTGATGATCTTCTTTTATACCCTACGCACCGTTGGGTTATTGAAAGCAAGGGAGAGGGTCTGGCAGTTATTGCGGATATGACAAAAGCCTTTCGATCGTGTATGGCACAAGGGGCTTCTTTCGAAGCTTCAGCTTCCTATGGGGTTCCCGAGAGTTTATGCAAGTGGATCACCAGTTTTCTCATTGGGCGGAGCATACAGGTCGTTCTCGACGGTTTTTGTTTGGACCCCAAGCCCGTGAACGCTGGTGTACCCCAAGACTGCGTGCTAGCCCCAACTCTGTTCCTCATGCACGTCAATGATATGTTGAATATGCCATATATCCATATAATATACATTGTTATGCGGATGACTACACTGGGGATGCGGTATATTCCAGCTGTACAGCTCTCTCTCGGGAAAAGTCAATGAGTGCCGAAAAAAAACTTGTGTCTTCAATAGAGACCTTTCTTGGGATGATCTCTGAGTGTGGTGAACTGATCCACTTTCAGTTCAATCCCCTAAAGACACAGGTTTGCGCGTTTACCACTAAGAAAACCCCATTTGCCGTATCACCGCTCTTCGTGAGCACTCCACTTATTGCCTCGCCAAGTATCAGAATACTGGGTCTAGACATTTCGAGCGATTGTTAGTTTCGTGGGCATGTGGAGAGCAAGGCCAAGTTGGCCTCGATGAAATTGGGAGTGATGAATAGAGCGAGGCAGTATTTCAAACCTGGCCAAAGAATTGCGCTCTATAAGGCGCAGGTCCGGCCACACATGGAATACTGTTCTCATCTCTGGTCTGGATTACCCCAATATCAACTTTTACTATTTGGCTGCTCACAACGGAGAGCCGTTCGGATTGTCGGGGACCCAGTGCTCTGCCAACGGCTGGACTCTTTGGCATTTCGTAGACACGTGGCTTTTTTGTGTGTCTTCTACCGCATTTACAACAGGGACTGTTCCGAAGAACTATTCGATCTGATGCCTACCGCTGAATTTCACCATCGCACAGCTTGCTATCGCCTCCTCTACCATCCATACCACCTGGATGCGTGGCGATCCTCCACTGTGCGGTTTTCAAGGGCTTTTTTTCCACGTTCCACTCGAATGTGAAATGATCTTCCTTCGGCGGTATTTGCAGATCGATACGACATGGGTAACTTTAGAAAAGGCATATATTCTTATTTCCAAGGCGGGCAACGCTCTTGTGAATCCACGGATGTTGCAAGAGTTCATGGGCGGCGGTGATCACATAACAGCAGTGATCCGCAAGCTTGTTTGCCGTCCTCTAACATAAAAAAAAACCGTTTGTAAGTCATATCATTACTAAGATCATTTCCACGTGAATGAGGTAATCTGTTTAGTTAAATATTTTTGTCACAAACTTCAAAAAGGCTATGTTTACTTCTTGTTATTTGATACCATTTACTGTTCATTTCTTGTACGCAATTTGTCTTGGCCGTGACCCAACAGGCATTGTGCCAGTGTACGTCGGCCCTTAATTTATGATTGACTTAGATGAACTGATTACAAGCTTCGAACATAGTAGTTTGTTTGTTGTGAGCGCTTATATTTGTTCAACAATATCGTTAAGCAGCGCATGAGCTAAAGAGAATATTATGTAACAATTGGAACTTTATTATTACAATGCAAATTAACTCATACATATACATATCTTAAAAACAGTCTTCCAGTTTTGCTCTTCTTTTCAATAGCAGAATGCTTAGCGTAATTATTTTAAATATATGATTAGAATGGTATATATAAATGTTAATATAAAATTAAATTTTACGATATTGATAGAAGGTTAAAAAAAATGAAATGAAACATGTTTTAAAGTACCTACTTATATAATTTTAATAACGGACAATTATAAAATTATAATTATTTTTTAATTGTGAAACTACATTGATGCTGAATTAAATGCATTATTATGGTTGGTAAATCGGACCTGCACTTTGTTTAATTATGATATTATAAATTCCGTTTGACAAAAATGTATTTTAATTAATTAAAATACGATATTTATTTCGAAAGATTTTGGTAAAATTTTAGTTTTATTTCTAACTTATAAAAAGTTAATTATTATATCAAATTTTTTAAAAATTATTTTTCTATATATCATTATTAAAATTATTGTTTTTAATATTGTTATACCTTTTTATTGTAAATTGTATCGAAAAATAAAAATTTATTGACTTCAAATATTATAAAATTTAACAAATGATTACGATATTATACCACGAAAAAAATGAAAGTTATTCGTTAAGTACACAGTAGTACAAGTTGCTAACAAAGGATATAACAAAGTTGCGAAGACAGAATCAATTGTTTCCAACAGTTAAACTTTAGCATTGGAGCATTCATCCACTACATATAACGAGAAACTCAAAGTACCCTTAAACTTATCTTCAGCTAGCCTTTGATATCACATTCTTTGTCAAAAACGATTGCATAGGAAACCAAAGTCTATGAGAGTAGTTTCAAGGTCGATATCTGGTTGCTAGTGTAAGATATTCGGAACACGTATAGCGAAAGATTGCGTAGCGTGACGAGAATCTTCGCTTGCAATTTGATCACATTCCTGGACTCCCTCGACCGTGTAGTGCTTTTATATTTCACTTCAATTATATATTACTGCTATTTTTTCTTCTAAATTAAACAGAAATTAAATAAAAGAAAAAGGAATCATTATTTATTCTAGCTATTTTGACCAATTTTCTTATTGCAGTAGAATAACATGGACAATGTAAACAATACTATGATGCAGTTTATAAATTTTTATACAATTAGGTCACAATAATAATTATTTGACGTGATTTCGATGACATACGAAAGAATTTTAAAGAAAAACATATTTGTATTAATTAATCAGTTATCTTACAATTACGTTTGGATAAGAATAGGTATGTATACCTACTTAATTTTTTAGCTATTGGAGGTATTTTAATAAAACTACCATATATTATAGATTAAACTATCGTATGTTGATTACAGTTTAGTTCAATCTCAAGTGTCACATACTTTGTAGTAATTGTGTTTTTACATACACAAAATGATCATTTCCATGTGACGACATGTTAATTTCATGTTCCATATTCCGATGTTAATTTTTAAAATCATATTATTTAATTATCTCTAATGGTTTCTTAGTTTCAGCGCATAGATTTTAGGGTGCACGCATAACGTACTTATAGTATATTTGGGTCTTACATTGTGTTCACAGACGTGGGGTTTTCGTAGAGAGATATTCATAAAGAGGGTCTCAAGTGTTAGATAGGTTCCAACCATTTTCTCTCTTGATATTAGAACGTTGTTTTTTATTTCCAATGCCTTGCGAATAATTCTGGTAAATAATTATATATTCACGAGCAAGCACCTTGGTGTCATCAATTCAGAGAAAATGGCTGGGTTTGTATATACACACATTTGTTGACTTTGACGTACGCCTATATTCAATTGATGTAAAGAAACGAAACGTAGCGTTAAAATTAAAACGTAACCAATATTCACTAGACAAATTATTTATTTAAATGTGTACTAGTCATGTCAAACTTGTGAAATATTAATAAGACGGATTCCCTAATACACAAGAAATAAAAATTCTCCTTACTATCGAGTAAAATGATTTATTCTTGTCTTGGTAAATAAACAAATTAAACTGTATGTATGTCATTCTCATTATTTATCATTATAACTTAATAAAATATTTTAAAGCATTTATGTCTGAGAACTATGTTTATTATTATTTTTTATTCTGCTTTTGGAATTTTATTTAATTATATAAATTATAACTTCCAAATTCTGTTTTTAAATAAAATGTTGCATTTAATATAGAATATCCATGTAACAATTTCATCGTCAAATACCGCACTAACTAGCTGTTAATACCGTGTTTTCGAATTAATTCAATCCAATTAATACAACCGACATCTCCAGACGACAGCAATCGGTTCATTTCTAGCAAAATAACAATGTTGTCGGAAGAACTGTAAATAATATAATTCGTTGTGAATTATAATTTTTTTTAAATATATTTATAGTATCTATTTCCTATAATGAAAAAAAGGGAAAAAGATACAGATATTGTTAAAAGATATAAAATTTATGTTCTGTATGAAAAAAGTTGGTGGTGGATTGGATCATTCAATCTGTGACGTCAATCATGTCAAATGAATCGTAAAACTTTACGAGGCCGTAACAGATGAAAGTAACCAACTGTGTTTCCTGGTTTTTGTAATTTTTGGAACTTTTATACTTTGCGTGTTATCGAAAAATAATAAAATATGAATATATTTGACAATCGTTATTAAGTTTTCTGTGAGAATTTACAACATTTTTGTTATGTAACAGTATAATCCAGATACATTACAGCCCAGAGAAATATATTATATAAAATTTTGGTATATATATTTTATACCAAGATTTTATATAATAAATATTGAGGCCGAAGACACTCATACAATTTATAGCTCCTGATAAATCTGTATCATAAAATTATTATATTACAAAATTCTATTCTTTTTCGCAAGAACACAAAAAAGTATATCGAAGTAAAAAGTATACCATGTATTTACTCCGTTACTACTTACATTAAACTACTTAAAAAGTTATCAAAAACCTGTCTAGTATTATGTGCTTGCTGTGAGAAAAAAACAAATAAATAAACTAATAAATATATGTTACATGTTCAATGCATAGAACAAATAGTTGTTTAGGATTTTTTTGTGTGTTTCTTTGATCGTCTGTCTTGTTCGTACGCGAATCGCAAAAAAAAGACTGGACGGGTTTTGATAAAAAAATATATTTTTATAGGCCCTGATAACAAATATGATACTTTTTGAACCGATACATTTTCTTATTTTTACAGGAAAACAAAAAAAAACTATAACTACAAAACATACAATTCTTATAGTTTCTTATAATTTCATTCTTATTATCCAAGTCAAAATGTAACACTTTTTATCCCTGAAATGTTATTTTTCACGCTAAACACAAATATTAATTGGCTATAATTACAATAAAACTAAAAATATAAAACATTTTAAATTATTATAGATGGTTTATGCTTAAATTCTAAGGGGCGGGGAGGAAAGGGTTAAACGAAATTACTGGCAACATACTCGTATAAACAAAATTAAATTATACTCACAATATTTCACATACCACTCTAAACCTAATGATATTACAATGTTCACAAAATTCACTGATAATCTGTTCATTATTACAATTCCAGTTAATAATGGTTGAATGCAAATAGCTTTGCACCCTTATAGCTGATCATCGACTAATTGCATTGTGGAGATTACTCACTTTGTACTAATAATATCGCACTGTGTTATGTGTGTTTAATTAGGTTTTGCTATTTATAACATATTTCCATTCAGTTTCAAAGTAGAATATTATAAAAAAATTAATTATTTTTATTTTTATTATTTAATTGTATTCAATCCAATTAAAAATATTTTCACACGTTTTCAGTCTCGATTCCACTTTAGTTTTTGTTATGAATAAATTTTCTGATGATACTTATTTGATTTCTGAATGAAACTTCGTAACTTTAAAGTTTCATACTATTCAAAAGCTAGCTTGTATGATTTATGTCTGCAAATTTACTGCATTTATGCTACTAACTATTTCTGCTACTAATTTTTCAATATATTGAATTAGAAAAAACAACTGATTAATATATTTTATAACATGCTATATATAATTTTTAAGATAATAATTTTTTAGAGTAGAGTAGTTATTTTAAAGTAGAGTATTTTATGGAAGTCAAATAAATTATATCAATAAATTAATATATGTATATTTTAATTTTATGTCAATTTGTTTCAGATTCACACTAATGAAGAAAGGAAATGAAATTGTGATACATTTATTGTTATAAAAAATGAAAACATCATGAAATATGTTTTCAGTCAGACAATTTCACAAAGCTCGGACTAAAAACGAGGCAATGCGTCAATATGGCCAACATGAAAGTGATAGCAGAAAACGCATAATATTCACTAACAAACTAGCATGTTTCAATTTGTATTTTTTTCTACTGATATTTTTTCTATCCTTAAAAACAACAAATTCCAATACCACAAACATGAACAGTGATAAAAAAAGTGTTAAAGGAAAAAATATTATTCCAACTGTGCAAAATGATTCACCCCATGCAGATTACGACGAACATGATACAAAAGTCAATTCTGAGAAAAATCCCTATTCTAATATCGAAGACTTTTCCCATCATGGTGATTTTTTTAATCATGAAAGAAATAGTTTTAGTGACTTTGCTGACTATAAAAGATATTATTTAAATTTAGAAAATTCAATCCCTAAGACTAATGTTAAGTTTAAGATTAGTAGTAGGATAGTGCAGACTAAGTATGGGAAACTACAGGGGATAATTTTGGCAATGGATGAACATAGATATCTAAGTCCACTCGAAGTTTTTTTAGGTGTTCCTTATGCTACGCCTCCTGTTGGATCAAATAGGTAAGATTTCTATATTCCAACATTTAGTGAAGTATATAAACATTTATTTTATAACAGCAAAATACCTTACCTCAAACGCTTTTAAAGAATATTAAGTTAAGTTTTATCTGCCCTAGATTTAGCCCAACTCGGACGCCATCGCCCTGGAATGGCGTGCGCGTCTCCGATCGACCCGGGCCAGCGTGTCCTCAGAAATTACCAGATCTAAACGACGAGAGGATTTTATTAGAAAAAATGCCTAAAGGCAGACTAGATTATTTGAAAAGACTGATGCCTTATCTTAAGAACCAAAGCGAAGATTGTCTGTATTTGAACATATTTGCACCTTTGCAAAGTAAGTACTTTATATTTATTGTCCGAACCAATCAAAGAAATGACTTTTAATTTCATATTTGTACAATAACTTTGTTATGCTAATGACAGTTACATAGGCAATAAATATGTATTTTTTTAAATATTTTTGTAGTGGATGAAACCAAATTAGCCCTGCCCGTATTAGTTTTTGTTCACGGTGATGGTTACTCACTAAGCTCCGGCAATCCGTACGACGGGGCTGTGCTTGCTAGCTACACTGATCTCATTGTGGTCACTCTCAACTTCAGACTTGGAGTTTTAGGTGAGTTTATGGTTTAAGTTCATTGAAATGTTACAGTTTCTACATTTTAACTATAAAATATATTTAAATATGAGAAAAGAAACAAAATGAAAGTCTAATTAAAATCTTCCTTATTACGTTTAATAATTATCATACCTAATAGCGAAATAATGAAACAGTCATTTAATCAACGCTTTAACTTCGTGCTTTAGCAAAATAAATTGGTGTTACCAATCCCTAAATTTGTATAATTAAGATAATTCCTTGGCAAATGTACAAACTCATTAGTGCTAACTTGGAACACGTTGGAAAATATTGGCAAAGAGCAACGTTCGGTACAGAAAGAACTTAGTATAAATTATAAACTTGCTGTCGATAAAGCGTTTGCATAATTTATATTTTTTTTCCTTTAACGTATTTACGTCTTATTTTTTATGTTATAAATGATTTATATAAGGTTATATTAAAGTAAAATATTTATTTATTCGCTACAAAAGAACGTTAATAAAACTAAAAGTATAAAAAAATAGAAAAATAAAATAAAAAATATTAAAATAGTATTATACATATTTGGTTGGTTGGTTGGTGTTTTTTTGGTTTATCTTTACTGCAACAAGTAGATTTTCACTTAAAAGTATAAGATACCGCTTCGTTAAAATTTCTAAATTCAATTCATAATTTTTATTTTTCTACATAATATCGAATCGAATCGTCATATCGAATTAAAAAAAAAATCAATATGATATTTTTAATTAAAATTCAGAATCAATTCATTCACAAATAAAATTACCTAACCATTATATTTGTAATGCGTCGTACTTCAAGGGTATATAATACCCACACTCTATGATTTCAATATGTCTGTCGTTTTTAAATCACTATTTGAATCGACGCTGTCGGAACGAGTTTCGAGTACACATTATAAATGAAAATAGGGGTGAAATTGAAAAGCAAATATATCTACATTCAAAAGAATACAATTCAGTTAAAATGTGTCATATCTGGATTCTACCCGTAAAATGAGATAGTTATTGAATGTATTATGAGTGGATCAATGATTCTTGTGACTCGAAAAATATCTCACAAAAATTTTCAAGTGGAAATTGTGTTGTTCTACTTTCTTAGAGAAAAAGAATTCCAACTACTTGTGTAACCAAATTGCATTTATTTATTATTTTAAAAGAAATATTTTGTTATACATTAAGTTGTCGTTTTTATTCTGTTACTACATTAAATCAAGTAATATTACTTCTATTGTAAATCTATAACAATTTACCAGATTTGATATTTGAATCCCACAATAATAAAGATGAAGTAATATTTCCTTGTAACGATCTCACACCAAACACGAAATCGAATTCTCTGGAAGCGGCAAGTGAAAAATTCGTTTCCTGACCTATAATTTATGTTAGCTGAACCGAAATCCATATATATCTTGCAGGTTTTCTTAACGCAAATCCTGCTCCGCACTTAAAGGCAAGAGTTGCGAACTACGGGTTAATGGATCAAATAGCCGCATTGCATTGGGTACAACAAAATATTGCCTTATTTGGAGGAGATCCAAATAATATCACTTTAATGGGTCATGGATCGGGAGCAGCATGTATCAATTTCCTTATGATATCACCAACTGTAATGCCAGGTTGGCAGCTTCATTTTCTAATTAATTTCAAATTAATTTTAACTTAAGTGTTATTGTTACTCTCCTCGTATCATTATATTAAATGTGACGTATCTTGTTAATGAATAAATTAATTACGTCGTCCCAATTCATTAAAGTTAATTAATCTTGTAAGATACATTCGTGCAAGAACTAGACGTCTATTAAATATGGAAAGTGTTTAATCTCCTTAATTAAGTAGTGTTATTAGGTTAAACAACAGCTCCGAGTTCCTTTATTATTATTAAACTTTCTTTTTAGAAGCTACTTCAGATGTCTTGTTAGTCTAATTAGCGAAAATTTATTAAATTATAATACTTAACAGTCAATATAGTCCCACATATTATTTATTTCTTTTACCTTGTTTAATACTTTTCATTTTTCACAGGTCTTTTTCATAGAGCTATACTTTTATCAGGGTCAGCTCTAAGCTCGTGGGCCATAGTAGATGATCCAGTCTATTATTCTTTAAAACTAGCAAAGCATATGAACTGTACCATACCAGATGATCTTGCTAAGGATCATGAAATTATAGTAGATTGTCTAAGAGATGCAACTATAGAAGAACTTTTATCAATCGACATATCCCCTCCAAATTTTATGACTGCATTTGGACCATCTGTAGATGGTGTTGTTATCAAAACAGATTTTGCTAAAGACTTTTTGACAATGCATTCAATAGCAGACTTTCCTAGTTTCGGTCCTCTAAATAATATGAATCAAAACAATTTGTATATTAAAAGAAGTGACAGCGGTAGGCGTTTATTTCAAAAGAAATACGATTTGCTCTTTGGTGTTGTAACATGTGAAGCACTTTGGAAATTCTCCGCTCATGATGTACAAAATGGAATTGAACCAGATAAAAGAGATCGTATGTTAAGGTAAATATAGCAAAATAATTAACAATAAAAAATGTTTGATCCCGACCTACATACCGTTATTTTATTACACAAGACGTGCTGGGGAGGTGATATTCACATAATTCAATTTTATTATATCACATAAAAGTGCGAGGTAATAAAACAATAGGAAGCCGATTGCTTCGGATAATTGTGACAAAATAGTATCTGTATAATATTTTAGTTTGTCTTCATAATTATTCTATGTATTCTAAATGTATTCTAATAAAACTACATTATTTGCAGAACTTATGTAAGGAACTCTTATACGTATCACCTGAGTGAAATATTCTACACCGTTGTCAATGAATACACAGACTGGGAAAGAACGGTAGAGGTTTGTTTAATACTTCGCTACAATAAGAGATTAGTGTTTAAATCATTATCATTATTATTATTTTATTTAATTACGATTATTGAGATTTCTTTTCCTTTTTATTTAGAATGTAGAATGTCTCGACCGTGACTTACGTGTTGTTTATTTTTTGTTGGTGTTTATAATACACTGGAACATTCACAATTTATAAAGTTAAGATAAATTCTAAACAATACTACGACTTTTCTTTATTGTGATGTTCTTAATATTCTCAAATAAGACAAATATATATAGTCAGAATAAATTTAATCAATTTCGTCCACCGACAGGATACAAAATTTATTCGATTTGTTATTGTCAGTATTAGTTTATATTGGCGCGGGACTTTATCAAATGTCAGGTGAATTATGGTTATTTATAGGCGCTATCAACATTTATCTGCTATCCTTCTCGGACGTGGAGTAATTCTAGTTGCTCGGATAGCTAGTCATTTAGTAAGAATGCTTTTATCTTATAACGTTGATAATAAACAAAATTAGAACAAAATTATTATTATTGAAATAAATATTATTTAATAATTATTTTTATTTTTTGATTACATATTTTACATATATATTGTACCAACTCCATGTAAATATTTTAAGAGCAGATGATGAAATAATAAAACTTATAGAAAAACATAGAAGTCACAAGTAATACTTAATAATAGTTTTAAAAGTCAAAACTATTACCAAATATACCAAGGGAACATGTCTTGGGTGTATTCGACATAATTGTGGAATAGAATAACAATAGGTAAAGCTACGTCATTCTATCCTCTCTTTATTATTTCAGAATCCTATAAATACAAGAGACGCAACTGTGTCCGCATTATCAGACGCTCAATACGTTGCTCCTCTAATACAAAGTGGGGATTTATTGAGTGGGGGTCCAAAAATAACACCATCTGATGAAGATGGACCTGGCAGACCTACTAAAACATTCTTTTATGTGTTTGATTATCAAACAAAGAACGGACACTATCCACAGGTATGATTTGTACAATATGTTATGTAAAACATTAATATATAAAATTAGCTATGAACATGTTATGTTTATATTATAGTAATAACTTTAGACATAAAATTTTTAATATACAATAGTCTAATACGTTGCAAGAAAAGTATTTTGTTTTAATTGTTTCGCCACACCATTTAGACTAAACTTTTAATAAAGTATCGTATGTACTCGTAAAATATTTTTACAATATTATATAATATTTCAAAAATTTGCCAAAATTATGTGTATAAGGATTTATTCTCAAGTAATGAGATAATTTTGTTCTAGAAACTGGTCTAAAACCTCAATTATTGCAAGATTTCATAGGCGGCGGTGATCACGTATCATTAGTGATCCGCCAGCTCGTTTGCCCTCTTACATTATAAAAAAAAACTTGTGTATACCTGTATGACAACCATTTAAAGCAAATTTTTAATTAACAACCTGAAGTAATAATATACTACTAAAACACAATACAACATATATGTTAATAATTCACTTATAACAACGTAAACACACAACAAATTGCTAAAAAGAAGTCCTTTTTATCTTTACATCGTGAGGCATAATTTAAAATCCAATTCCATAAAATTGTTTCAGAGAATTGGTGCTATCCACGGAGAAGAAATGCCATATATATTTGGCGCTCCATTAGTAGATGGTTTTGGGCATTTTCCTGAAAACTATACTAAATTTGAGACTGCTTTATCAGAGTCCATAATGCTTTTTATAGCAAATTTTGCGAAAACTGGGTGAGTGTTCATTAAGTCATTAGCTTTTTACTGATAATACTGCGACTTGCGAATTGCGCACAATTTTGTTGTAATACCTCATACTACCATATGGTAATAATCTAAAGAACTACTAATTGTGGTATTAACAGTTTTATGAAGTTAATTTATTATTTGTTAATACTTTTATGCGCCTATTTAGATATGTAGAAATTAAAAAAAAAATGTTCTATATATGTTAAACGTTATATATTTATTTGCATTATAAATTATAAATAATATTTCAAAACTGTACTTTGATAGCTATCAGGGAATATATTTGGCATCTTTGGTCAATATTTATTTTTTTCTAGTAATCCCAATGACAACGCCCGTCAAGAAGCTTTCCTTCCAGCTTCGAGGGAAAGAAACAAGTTTCGTGGCATAAATTGGGAAGAATACGACTCGACACACCAGAAGTATCTCGAAATAGGTCAGTACACTTCAAAGGATAAGAAAAAGATAGGATTTTCTGAGAACTTTCTTTCAGCAAAACATGTCTTATCGCTATGCACTGATTTCATAAATAAAACTTTTAATACAATCAAATTGAGCTTTTCAACATTTGTGTATTAATTTAAAGTCTAATAAAAATTTCTCTACAGCTTGCTTTAATAATTTAATGCAAAGTTGGGCTAGAATCATAGCAAGATTGCTATTAAAATGTAAATTTTTATCAAGTAGATTGTTACTTGATAGAAAGAAGAATAATGCAGTATTTATAAAAATGTTTTAGGTTTGAAATCAAGAGTGAAAAATCATTTTCGAGCACATCAGTTATCAGTTTGGCTTCGACTTGTCCCGGAGCTGCATAGGGCAGGTATGGAAGATGTTGCTGCTCGTCACAATTTATTTAAAAATCACAATGAACAGGACCTTTACGAGGGCATAATTAGGCCAGATCCATTGGCACGAAATATGGATAATGATCAAATAAGACGAAACGGTTCAACTTACACTGACACAGCATTGACCACTGTTAATACTATATTAGCTACATGCGTTACTATAATTCCAAGTGGCAGGGACTTGCAGCCCTTCAATGCTAGTGACAATACTTTAGCCAATTTAGAAGCCGCAGGTTATGCAGCATATTCAACCGCTTTGAGCGTTACTATAGCTATAGGCTGCTCTTTACTCATTCTAAACGTGTTGATATTTGCTGGCGTATACTACCAAAGAGACAAGTCACGGTCTCGCGGGAAACAAACACGGTTCAATGAAAAACACTTTGAAACAATTTCGGTAAAACACTCCCATTACCATATTGACCCTAACCTCGCCCCGAGCTTAGTTGTGGACATCGAGCGGCAAAATAGAAAGAAAATGATGGGAGAACCAAATTTAACAAATTTGAACTTTAAGGGGCCGTTAGATGGTCCAAAATCACCTAGCCCGACTTTGAGCATAGATAATATGATGTTGCCAAGTAAATTGGGCAGCCGAAACAGTAGTTTTAGGTTGCCAAATGTTAGCTATCCCCAAGTCGGTGGATACGCAACTTTGCCAAAAAATTTGAACCAATTTAGCAGTTCACCGCCTATACAAGATATAAGACAAAAATATCCACCTAACGGTTCTGCTGATTCACCGGGACGGGAAGAAACAAGAATGCCACATGCTACTTTAAGACGTGGGAAATCATTACACCCATCAAATCTTCCCCAGGCAGCAATTGATGAAATGAGGGTGTGACGTATTAAAGAAACTTAAGTGAACTTTACTAAGGTGAAAGTGAATTGTATATAAATGTACGATTTTTTTCTTTTTAGGAATGAACGTAATGATTTTCTCAGTCGCTGTAAACGGTTATCGATTAAAAAATCTTATGATATACTGTTTTTTATTTCTTTCTATAATAACTTAGCTTTTTTATTTACGATACTTTGTTATCTAAAATATATTGGAATTTAGTAAAACTTGTTATAAACATGAAACGATATAAATGATACATGAAACTAGAATATTACTGCCAGCCGTTTTGGCAACGATCTACACGATATTCTTAAGAGGTCATGAGGCAAAACACTTAAAAGAGCTTATGGGTTATATCATTGTCATGGAAGTTACGTTGTTATGTGAGAATCACTTGATCTCAAGGATAGTGGAAACGAGACACAAACGAAACATTTCACCCAACCCGCTTGCGGTCGACGATAAACAAGACAGTAAAGACCCTTTGTTCGGTTTCCGGCATACATACATAATATGGAGAAGTGATGTCAAAGTAAACTATCGAGGTAAGCACAAGTTTATCGAATCGATAGATGTCGTAAACAGCGATAGACGTCAGTCTTTATGGTTGCGATAGAACTGTTTATGGGAACGTGTTTGTACTATAATATGACAAACATTGTAATATAAACTTTTTTGCTTAAGAAGGGTTTAGGAGATAAAATAACATTTTTGTTTATATGTTTTTAAAAATATATTTCAAACAGTGAAGTAAAAACATGGTAATTATTTTATATTTTTATATATTATATTTTGATATTAATTTATATATGTATATATATTTAAATAGATTAATGGGTAGAGTGGCTTGTTCATTTCAATAACGTGTGTGATTGCCAAGCACACAAGTACCACATTGTGCTACGGCATTGTTATTTCAGTGGTGGAAACTGCGTTAACAAAAATATTAAAGTGAACTTTTAAGGCAATTTTAATAGTAAACAATAATTTGTGCCGGCATAGTATGACATATGAATTTAACACCTGCAAACCTGCATTTAACTGCATAATAAATAAAAAATAATCTTGTATCTAAATGTGCAATTTGCAAAAATTTTAATAATATATTTCCTATCCATCAAAATGAGAACAATACAAGAGATAATTTATAATTATCGTAATACCATCAAGAATATACGAACTCAAATTGAATTGAAAAGTATTTTTAAAATTATGTATTACTATCAATATTATTATATATAACAATTTCCTATTCCATTTTAAACGCCTGCCTATCAGCATATACGAGTAAATATGGCAAAAAGACAAAAGATACACAATATTTTAGGACCTCAGAACAAGGTGCCTTAGTCATGTTATTATAAAGGAAATTGTAACCCAATTACAAAAATTGCGTAACATAGATTTGTATAAAAAATCAAGTATTATATTCAGTTCTATGAAGAATAATCTCGTGAGTCTGAAACATTTTAATTACTCTACCACTTCTTCTTCTCTTTACTTCTCTCATTAAAAAACCGTGACAATTAGTTGTCATATTCTTCAATTAAGGTTAACCTTTTTACATAAGCATTTTTGGAGAGACCGAAATAGATAGAAATCTAAGGGTGCAAGATCGGGGCTATATGGTGGATGCATAAGACTTCCCAGTCAAATTCTCTCGATTTTAGTCCCGTGGATACAGATGTATACGGTTGGAAATTGACGTGAAGAAATACCACACCTTTTATGTTGATAAATTCTAGTCACTTTATCGAAATTCTAGCTCCAGTCTCTCAACATACACTCAACGTAACCAATTTTTTTGATTTTTTTGTAAAAATAATAAATTAACCACATATCTTCATTAAATATACACAACATTTAATACTTTCGTATTACTTTAAAAGATTATTATAGTAACAACTGAACTAAAATAAATACATTTTTTATACTTGACTTCATAATTATACATATAATAAATTGTAATGTAATAAAACCTTAAACTTAAGTTAGTAAAAAACTAAACAGTAACTCTATATGTCCTTTCTAATATAAAGCTTTGGTAAAACAGTCTCATCTAGCGACAGCTGCTAAATTGTATCTATTATCGGGACCTTGATAGGAACCATTAAGTTCTTGCATCTTTTAGTACTTAAATTATTATTTTGTTTTCATAATTGTTCATAATGTTGCTTGTTATATTCCTATATACTTGTGATTATTATTCAAATATTTCTTATATTCTTATTTGTTATAAAATTGTTAAATTCGCATTCATTATATTCTCACGAAACGTGGAAACACTGATTAGACGCAGGTGCATTGTATCACGTTAAAAACCCTGAATGTAATATCTGAAACCATTGTTTGTTACATTTATTTCTCTGTATTCTTTTAATTATAATTTCATTTAAGTATATTCATTCTTGTCTGCAACTTTGAGTGGGTATCACGTAGTTTGTAATTTAATTATAATTATTAAATATCAAGTCAATAAATTTGTATTCTTTTGGATCCTCCGGTTGTGACCGACGTAATTTGCTTCTAGTATAGAAAAAAAAACTTTATTAATACTTATATGATAAGAGTAAACATAGAAATAATTGACAACTCATTTTATCACAATTTTGAAGAAAATGTTCCAAATCAAATTGCGAAGATTGTAGCTTTATTGTATATGCTATTCATCCTTTAATAAAGTCGGCTTGCAAAAGTTTTAACTTACCACGTAACAGTCCAGCTTCTGGTTGAAAATTAAAAGAACCGTTGAACTGAGTAAAGTATTGTTACCAGTAAAGTAGCTTTCAAGAAAGTTTCATTACTCACACACACCACTTTTGCTCTTATTTCTTGTAGCATAAAGGTTATATTCTGATATTGGTATCGAAAAGATAATGTATGCAATGTACGGAGTAAGTCTTTGCTCTTAAAAACTGCTTGGCGCGGCTACGGCTGTTATAAGTTTGTAAATAGAGTTGATTTTACTAAAAATGCAGTGGCTATTGTCGGAAAGTATATCAAGAAAGTTATCTCTACAGTGTTTATGTTTGACTTTCAGTGGAACTTTGTTAGTTGTGTTATGTGTCATTTAAAAACTCATAAGTTAACTTAATACCTAAGATATTATCATTAAACCTTCTATTTTTAAGTGAAATTTGAAATAAACACACGGATTTTTTAAAGCTACTATTTATTATTTTCACTTTTGAAAATATAAAATATTTATTGTATTTTCTTTTATAATGATGATTTTTAATACCTAATTTTCAATGTATATCTTTAAAAATAATAAGGGATAAAGAATTTACACATTTATTAACAAGAATTCCTATCAATGCTATAGGTATATAATCATATGTTAGAGCTACAAAACATTTCAGTCTTTCTATAAACGTTTATCAAACGTATATCGTACTGGAATCCTGTCGCATCCCTCTTTATTTCCACTCTAGTGCTCGTTCGTAATTGTTGCTTTTAGGATGAGTGGGCTTAAGTTCGCAGTTCCGTTTTTTTTAATTTGGTATCATGTTCATGCATTTTCTTTATTTTGATTTGCTTTGAATAAATATATAATAAGGCTCCTCGCAAATATTTTTTATGGAAAGGTTATTTTTTACTTTAAATTTAAGTACCAAAAGTATTTCCAAAAAAGATACCTATTTCGTGAAAAAAAATAAAATCCGCTTTTGGCTTGAAAATTTTTGATGTAAACAACGGCATCATGTGATATTTTTAGGTAGTGAGTTACATTTTAAACGAGTTATATACGAGGTCTACCCACGCGTGTCCCCCTGCGGGCACGGATTTTTTATCCGTCTTGTGGTATTTGACAACTCTAAGTGTTAGACTATGCTAAAGCAATTCCATAGGAAATTAAGTGTTTTTAAGTGCCTCATTAATATTATTATGGAAATAACAGAACAAGTATAATTTTAAAGATAAAATAGTTACCATTATGGCTTAGTTTGTATTTATTGGATGTTTCTGCTATAAAAAACTTTTGAAAATCTATTACATAATTGTAGATTTGGAAAAGTTGTTTTTATATTAAAAATTTACAAAACAAAATTTTATTTTATTTCATTTATGATCATAAATTTAACAGAAGTGGGAGTTGTCTACTTTTTTAATGATTTGAAATGATGAAAATTTAATTTAATTTTTTAATTAACAAATTTAAAAGAGTGAAAGATATGTACAAACAATGATTTTTCTAAAAATAATAAATGAACTGTGTTTATTAGTATAAACAGTTTTGAGTCTTAAAGAAAATTAAATTTGTACACACCAATATGTTGATACAATTTTTACATCTATTACTATTACCTTTTATGATGACCGAATAACGCAAAGTCTACTTTACAACTTAGCTTTGACAGAAAGACTACTTTTATCTCAATTTCCCTTTATGTTATCTTTATGTGAACAAAGGCGTTTGCAAACATTATACATATGATACTCATGTGAGTATAATAATAATATTTTATATGAATAACAGATATAGTATGTTAGTATTTTACTAAATTTACTTGTATTATAAATAAGAATATAATAAGACTTTATATTATTTATATTAAGTAACATTATAATGATTATTTAGTTCACATTGACCGACATCTGTATAAAATAAACTAATTTAAAGCAATGAATAATTGATTACTACAAGTTTGATACAATAATTTGATAATCAATAAATATTAAACTAAAAAATAATGTAACATGGCGGTTAATAATTAATAGATACGAGATTTGTGGATAATGATTTTAATTAATACTGAACATATACAATTGTTGAATTCATTAGATTATTAGTTTATAAACAATAAAGTTATTTTAAATTTTGCCTTATATTTTCCATTCCGGTACTTCTATTTTGTCCAAACTATTCATTCAGGCTATTTTATTATACCCAGTTATTTAATCCAAGCATTCACTTCTGAATGACTATAATTTAGATAAGAGCAGTTAATGTACAGTAAATTTTGCTGTTGTAGAAAAGAACAATTTTATAAAACCAATGCTGGAACATTAACAACAGCAGAAATTCAACTGTAATAAAAAAATTACATATAAAGTTATAATAAAATATTTATTTTAGTTTTTCGGGCAGTTAAATTAAGCTTTTTAAATATTATTTATTATTGAGAATAAAAAAAAATATTTTATAAACACACATTTTTAATTTTCCTGTAAATTTATTTGTTTACATATTTTCATCCAATTACATATTTCTACGTTGTCTCTCAGTATTAATTTTAACTGAGTTGATTTGCCATTCCCTTGTTCGTAATATTTACTTTAAAATAATACAGCAAAATTTTGTCTACATATATACAAATATTCAATCTATTAAAAAATTCCGTTAAGAAAAAAACTGCAAATATTTTTCTTTTTGTTAACTACTGTTAAAGAAAAACATAAATTGTAGATTAAATCGAGACTTGAGATTTCATACTAAAAGCTTCCTTGCTCCTGTTTAAGTGCTGGTTTTCATCTAACGTTACTATTACGTCAAAGATATTAGGTGTGAGTTTGCAGGATGAACCATAGGTGTAATTGTCCTCTAAAAATAAGAAACACTAGTATTTAGACCAATTATTTATTGTCTAATTGTCATAGGCCTATTGCCATTCAATGATGTGACGCGCTATTCAATGTGTTTTAGAATTTAAAAATATATTCACAATTAGTTTTCTGGTTTCTGGATATATAAATGTGAGACGTAATGTATTTGATATGAAAGTGGCAAAACTAGAAAATAGTTTAAGTAGCTACAGTAGCATTTACAGTAATATTCTCTGACAAGAACATAGTGAAAGCCTATTTATCATATAATGCACATGTAAATACTATATGATAACATACCAGAGCTTAAGTAAAAATTTATGTTTTTTGTTACAGTTAATATACAATGCATATATTTTATCCGAAATTATTAAAATTTTTTTTTTTTTTTTAAATACTTCACTAATATTGATTTTTACTTTTACACTTTTTATTAAAAGTTAAGGTATATTTTTTTTCTGAAAAAAAAAGCAATTAATGTTACATAAAAAAACATATTTGATTGACATAGAATAATAATAATATAATAACAACTATTACACAGGAATTTGATTATTAAATTGATTAATGTTCAAGTGATTAAATCTAGATATTTGTAAAAAATATTTCTCTTAAAATTATTAAAAGCTAATGAATAAAGTTGTTTTCAGGACCGGCCGTCAGCCTGGCGTCAACATTTCTTAAGAATACATGTGGCTGGAATTTTCGTTACCTCTAGGATAAGTGATAGATAATGATATATACTTTCCACATGCTCTCGGCCTGCTTTTAAATGTTGCGATATCGGTCTTATTCTAAGCAAAGATCAAATGGCATGTGAATGTGTATGTGTGAATATAGTTATAATAAACAATAACATGAAAATCTAAACTGTGATTCGGTTTCTAGTTTCACAATTTTCGGGTCTTGACATTCAGGAAATGGGAAACATTTCAAGTATATGTGAAAGCCCATAAATTATTTCCGAGGGACATATAAAAAGGTCGAAGGATTGGAAAAGCAACAAACTGGAATAATTTTAACATGAATAATGCTATTAATGTGAATAAGTCACACTTTATACTCTTCCCTAATTTAAAATAAAGGTTAATATATATATAATTTCATCATTTTTTGAAATTAAAATAATCGTAATAGGAAATGTATCAAACAAAAGACAAAATTTTGCGTATTAAAGTACTAGGAAATAAAAAATTTATAATATAAATTAATAATATAAGCGTCGAATATTTTATATATCATATTATTTATTTTAAATGTGTTAACTTATGAAATTATTAATAAAAAATTTATCGAATCAAATTTAAATGTTTTACTTAATAATTGTTAATTAAATATTTTAATAAACAATATATCAAACTACTATTTACAAATACATTACTGTTAAAGCCATCCATATAAACTGCAGTTTCAAAGCTAAATCCTTTTTCTTACTTAATACTTACTTAAATATTTATCTATCTTTTATTAGAGACAATAGAAAAGTGGAATTTATCACTAAATAATTCACTAGGCAATGCTTGCTTTTAATCAAAATCAGCCAAAGATAAAGTGATTAGCAAACAAAATAACATAAAAATAGGATCATAATATCTTAATAACTAATGTTTTAATTAGATAATATTATAAACAAATTTTACCATTGTTAATAATATTATCTAATTGAATATATATATTTCTAAACAAATTAACAAATGATTTCTATTACATAAATATATAACAAAAATATTAATATTTATAATTTAGATTAAAATTTTAATAAGTAATCTTTTCTTTTAAATATTTGTGTCACAAAGCAATTGTTTTTACAATTGTTTTTTTATATCGCAGATAAAAGATCTCATCCAGCGTGCTCATTAAAATGGCTTCCTGTTATAGCATATATGTAATACATGCTTTTGTTTTGCTTTTGTAATGCCTGTATTCGAATATTTGGAAAAAATAAAATGTATTTTTAATGTTTTATAAAAATTATATGTTTCGTTCATTACTTTCACAGTTTAGCAGGTCTCTATTGGACCGGTATATTAATTAATATTAAACATGTCATATATTTATATATTTATATTTATTTTATATTTACCTTCACGCCATATCCCTTGCGGGGTAGCGAGAGACGACGGAGCGCCAAACGCTACGGTCTCTGCATACCTCTTTCGCCTCGGCCACAGATATCAACCTCTTCATACATGCCCTCCGGGGGGTCCTCATGCTTTTTACGTGACCTTCCTCCAGTATCGTAGCTACTGTGTTTTCGAAGGTCACTCGAGGCCTCCCCCTGTCTCTCTTATCGCTCACTTTTCCTATATAAATCTTTTTTACCATTCTTTCATCACTCATTCGTTCGACGTGCCCAAACCACCTGAGCACGTTCTTCTTCATTTTCACCGTGACATATTCGCTAGTACCTGCCATTCTGTGGATCTCTTCATTGCGGATCCGGTCAGCTAGACTGACTCCGCATATTCTGCGAAGAGATCGCATCTCCACAGCATTCATCTTTCTTACATTCTTCTTCTGTGTTACCCACGTTTGGCTGCCGTATAACAGAGTCGGTAGCAAAAGTGCATTGTGTATAGCCAAACGTGCAACTATACCGACGTTTTGCCGTCTCAACAATGCAGTCAAAGCACCATTGACTCTGTTACCGGCAGCAATACGCCTTTCCACATCCATTTCGTATCTTCCGTCTCTGCTAAACATACTTCCCAAATATACCACTTCATTCACTTGTTCTATTATCTTATCATTCACGTTAATCTTACATTATGTTCTTTCTTCATTTCTTTCAAATATCAGAACCTTCGTCTTATCTACATTCAGGTTAAGACCATTAATTTCACACCCATCTTTCAGAGTGGTGACCAATGCCTGCAAAATGCATTCTGATGATGCAATGAGTACTGCATCTTCTACATATAGCAAGCAATTGACCTTAAGGTCACCTACTTTCACTCCCATGTCACTATCTTTCACTCCTTGGAGACAACTATCCAAATACAAATTGAACAACCAAGCTAACATAGCGCAACCTTGCTTAACACCCGATTGGATGTCAAACCAGGGCGACATGCCAGCTCCTACTCGCACACAGGCTGAGTGATCTCGGTAAAGAGACCTTACAGCCTGTAGCAAGGGTCCGTTCACATTGTATGGGAGCAGTATCTCCCATAACTTCTTTCTCACAACCCTGTCAAACGCCTTTTCCAAATCCACAAAAGCACAGAAAACATTTTGGTTTAGGGCCATAAACTTTTCCGTGATCATGCGGAGGGAAAAGATCTGATCTATACACCCTCTTTCAGGTCTAAAACCTCCTTGGGCCTCCCACAACAGCTGTTCAGATCTCTCTTGCATTCTTCTCGCTAAAATTTTAGCATAAACTTTACCGCCCAAGCTAATCAAACTGATGGTCCTATAGCTTGCACAGTCTATCTGTGAACCTTTGCCTATACAAAGGTACGATGACTGCACTTCGCCAATCGTCTGTAATCGTAGTCAAGACCGAGGCGTCCTCACGTTCATACATCTCCTTATAGAATTCCGCCCACCGCTGCAAAACGTGTGCTTGCTCAGTTAAAATTTCACCACTCTTCGAAAGCACCCCTTTCATTCTACAGGTTACCGAACAACCCCGGGAACCACTAACTTCTCGCCAGAAAGGCTTCGTGTTTTCCCGGAAGTTGTTCTTCAACCTTTCATCCCTTTCTCTCTCAGAATTTTCACGCCTCATCTTTATAAGTGATTTCGTTTTGTGCTTTTGCTGCTTGTACGCTCTTTTTCTTATCTCACTCATACTTTAACCTTACTAGAGGCTTTATAATCCAGCCATGCTTTCTTCTTTAACTCTACAGCGTCTTTCACTTCATCATCCCACCGTTCATCGCGCTTTTTACTACATCTTCTTTTCCTTTTACCACATACTTCTGTCGCTACTTTCACCATACCATTCCTAAGGTTCTGCCAGCATACTTCAACACTTTCATTTCCAGAATCACAGCTTTCAAGCTTCTTGGAAACCCTCTCTTGATATTCCTCTCTTATCGGTGGTTCTTGAAGCTTCCAGCTTCTTATGCGATAATTCGACGCCAAGCTTGGACACGTTGTGCGGCTGCGCCAACCTGCGAACAGACCTCTTATTCTAGCAACGACTAGATAGTGGTCCGTTCCCAGATCAGCACCTCTGAACACTCGCGTATCCATAACTTGACTTCGAATAAGCCGGTCCACTAGGAATAAATCAATCATACTTCTTTCTTGCGCTCGCTCCCATGTGTACATGTGAATTTTTTTGGGATCAAATATCGTGTTTGCCACAAACAAATTTTTTCCTTACAAAATTCCAAAATAAGCTTTCCAGCCTCATTTACCCTCCTATCACCGTATTTGCCTAGCACGCTTTCGTAACCGCTTCGCGCGGTTCCAACCCATCCATTCATATCTCCACATACTATCAACTTTTCATTATCTCTGACACTACTTAGAACATCCCTGACATTCTCCTAAAACTCCTCGAGCTCGCTCATTTGAGCTGAGGATACTGGCGCATACATGGCTAACAAGAATACTCTTGTTATCCCAAGCTTAAAGCGAACCCAAAGAAGCCTCGGGTTAATCGCCTTATATTCTACCATTGCATTAACCATTCGAGAGGACAATAATACGCCTACACCTTGGCAACCTCGCTCACCCTCTGGAACCCCAGCCCAGAAAGCGACCCGGTTGCCAGGTAAATCGGTCGTATTATTGCCTTTTCGCTTGGTCTCAGACACACAAATAACATCCAGATCTTTGTCATCCATCACATCTAATAATTCATTCATCTTCTGTTTCATTCCTCCTCTTACATTCCACGTAGCTATTTGTAGCTCCGTCCTCCACCCTCCGCCGTTCGGAACATGGCGTGTTGGTTGGCGGTTCCCAACGCCGCATTCATTCATTCTATAATAAAATCATTAAAAATTGGTTATTACATAATTACAACATATTAAAAAAATATAATACTAAATTAAAATTAACATAAATTATAATTAAACAATAATACGAAAAAAAAATACAATAATATTATGATTAGTAAAAAAAAAGAAGAAATTAATATACTATATATATATATAATTATAATTATAATATCGTAACTAAAATTTTTCACTGTGCTGTAAGTCTTTTGGAAAGCTTCTAAATTGCATCAGGACCAGGACTTAATGATTAAGCACTTGACACAATGTTTAATCACATACTGCGGTGACTGCACTTGCTGAGATTTATTTATAATTAATAGTAACGGATGCTGTATGAATAAGGCTGTTACAGGTCTGTAATACGGATCTCTTAAGCTTTTATTTGTCACTCCACCACGGAGTCTTTGATGCTGAACTAAATTGCCTCATCAAAAGTCTTTTTGCTTTGTTACCTTTTCGAATAAGGTTTAATATAATTTTGTATCGTAAAACACAGGAACACAAGAATTTTAGATTATTATGAAATAATAAAATAATAAATTATTATAAAATTTAAAAATTTTACTTGACACTTGTCAACTTTCTTTTTCTTTATTTATAAACATGTCATTTTATTTATAATGTACATATCCTACTTTAAGATATAATTAAAAGGAATGAAAGGAAACATCTAAAAATATGATTCTATTTACTATCGAACGAATCTGAATTTTGCAATCGATCACTCTTCAACACGTAATACGAAGTATAATGATTCAAAAATTGTTAATGTAATCAGAAATAAGGGCAAGATAAAATGCGTAAATTAATGTAAATGTAATGACAACATGATCTTAGACCAATTTTGTTTAAAATCGAAATCCCATCCCATGTGGTCATCCCATGTGACGGCCTGTATTTTAGGGATTTTTTAGGATTTTTTTTCTACGACCAGTAAATAGATAGAGCTTTATTGTTTATTATAATTTATTAACATATATTTTGGCAGTATCAGTATAAAATTTGAGCTAAAAATATAATGTAGAACATGAGTTACAGGGGTCTGAACAGGGCCGTCTCGAAAAAATGGACTCGCACTTCCTCCACGATTCCAGCTGATTGGCTTATCTGAAACAAAAAAAGTAGGCGGCGTTTTAATCTGTGAGCCTAAATGCACGGAATGAACTATCATCAAATGAATATACCAAAAATTGGACTTTTGATAGATATTTGAAAAAAAAATCGTAAATTTTGGGTTTTTTTTGTTTGTTTTTTGCTATAAAAAAATCGAAATTTTGAGAATTTTTGATTGTCCTTAGTTCATTCCATGCGTTTGAATGTGCTGAATCCAACGCTTCAAGATTCAAGTTATTCGGTCGAGCCGTTTTTAAGATATGATGGAGGAGAGTTTGAAAAACAGAGTTTTTAGAAAAACGCGTTTAAAGTTTCAAGTTCGCTTTTAACTATGAAAATCTCAACTTACTCTCAATCGGCGATGCCCGGTCCATAGAGCATTCCTTCCTCTTCTTCTTGAAACTCTTTCAAAGCAGATTGTTCAGCTCTTGAGTCAATCCTGGCTTGTTTAACGGCATCACTTACGCGCCGCTCAGAACGTGAGATTCGCTTTTCATCACGTTTCTCAACATAAGTATGGGATTCGCGGCCAATAGGGCATCCCATAACCGACATTACTTTTAAAACACCTTCAAAACCTTCATTAAAGATGATAACTGATAAGTAACTAGCAATTTCAACTATCTTGGGACCAGAATGGAGATGCTTAGGAGCAAAAGTCCAAATCAACGAATTCAAAGATTCGTTATTGTTTTGTGTCTCTGCTCCTAAACAACGAATTAATAATTCATCTTTTGACAAATCTTCGAAAACAGGTTTGATAACTGTTTGTACTTTTGGTATTAGAGGTGGTTTATCGTGATGAAATTGGTCGAGCTCGTTCTTAGCTTCTGCCTTCCGCCATTTACACCAACTGTCTTCGCCTTCTGGACAAAATTGATGTTGAGGATTTTCATCTGAAGAACATTTGTGATAATACGTTGCCCAAACTTCCTTCTTCATATCTTCTAGCGAATCTGGATGACGTCGAATCGCTAATCCGTAGAATTTTGTTGTTTCTTGAATAACTTTATCAGTGAGTTTACCTGGTCCTTTTCCACCGATTCCTTGATTAGTTTTATCTTTTTTAACAGCCCGAAGTCGTGTTCCCATTCTCTTTTCTACGTGGCCCACACATTCTTTTTTTGTAACTACAGTATCTCCATACGGCTTAGCATCTAGGATCCCTTTAAAAGTTTTACTGTCACCATCGCCAATGTATGTAAGATACTTTACGCCATATCTTTCCATAGACCTCAAAAACATTTGCGTGATGGCACTTATCTCCATTTTACCGGAACTTCCGGTATGGTTTATGGTGCATTCATCTGTATGCGCTTCATTCCACATGTCGTACTCTAAAGGATTCGTTTCTTTCTTACTTTTCCACTGATTACATCCACCACAAAAACTACTCATAACCATGACATCTAAAACTTTTCCGGTGTACTTTCCAATCAATGTAGAAACTCCGAATAGAGATGAATAGCCTCTTTTCCTCCAAGTACCGTCACCAGAAACGATTAATTCATCTTGTGGTTTTCCTGCTACTTCATTCGAAGCTTTTTCTTGCGTGACTGCGAATGATAATAAAGTTTCACACAGTGACGATGTGGCTATATGAATGTTTTTCAGTAGTGCAGTATAAGTTGAATTTCCAATACCCGAACATATGTCCATTAAGCTGCAGAAAAGATTTATTCCTTCGTGACCAATTCCTAATAATCGCATCACAAATGCAAACCGGCGATTAACTTCAAATGCATTCTCGATCAACGGGCCCGAGTTTATAACTATCTGTTTTTCACACTCACATGATAAAATAATTTTAAAACCTAACCCTCGGAAACTTGATTGCGAAATAGACACATCACTTTTACAAGTTTTGCATATCACTTTTTCAGAAATTGCAGCGAATACAGAAACAAACTCCAAAATGCAATACGCGAAATTCGAAACAATGGGAACCTCCATATTCATGCTATTTTTGAGTTTTTTCGCCGAAGCTGATGTAAATTCCGTTTCATTTTGGGTGGTAAAACGGTTTCCAGAAAACGTTCTTTTTTTATTACGACCAGGATGAACATTTCCACTCGTACTTCCTTTCCGTCCACTCATTATTAAAAATAATATTTTGCAGTTGTTGCACTCTTCGAAGTTCAACCAAGACTGAAATAACTGTAGTAAAATATTTAATAATTATAGAAATTCCTGTTCAAGCCTGTAGAAACACGTATAAACAGTATCTACATAAAGGGTGCCAGGTATAAAGCCGACCGTACACAATAGGCCCGGACTCCGACTGCCAACTCAGCGCTTCGAACAGCTGCTTCTACTACCTGCTGTATCTTTAAAACGACATCGAATTTTCGAAAATCACTTTACTACCGTATTCTAGACATGTTAAGAAAGAAATTTATGAAAAAAAAAAAAAATCGATTTTTTGAGCCCATCACATGGGATGACCCCCTTAAAGTCTAAAAGCACTTCAGACAACTTGAAAAAACGCAACAGCAAATTACAGTAAGATCTATCCATCCATCCTTATCCCAATTGTTTACTGGTTCTGCTGAAAATGTAAATCTATTTTAGAAACCGACAAATAGTGAAGAATGAAAAATATGTTTGAATAAACATTGATAGAATTATCCTGAAATTTTAATAATTATTCTTGTACTGTATTTTTATATAGTTTCTACAAACATTGTATTCTGAATAATATGTCTGGAACCATAACTAGCTATTTGTCTAAAATTTGGACGGAATTGCAAAACAGTAATCAATATGTTTTATTGTTTAGTACTCTTTTTTTTATTTTAATTTCGATAAATAATATGTGAATACAGTAAAAATGAACGAATGCGGCGTTGGGGACCGCCAACCAACACGCCATGTTCCGAACGGCGGGAGGTAGAGGACGGAGCTACAAATAGCTACGGGGAATGTAAGAGGAGGAATGGAACAGAAGATGAATGAATTATTAGATGTGATGGATGACAAAGATCTGGATGTTATTTATGTGTCTGAGACCAAGCGAAAAGGCAATGATGCAACCGATTTGCCTGGCAACCGGGTCGCTTTCTGGGCTGGGGTTCCAGAGAGTGAACGAGGTTTCCAAGGTGTAGGCGTGTTGTTGTCCTCTCGGATGGTTAATGCAATGGTAGAATACAAGGTCATCAACCCGAGGCTTCTTTGGGTTCGCTTTAAGCTGGGGATAACAAAGTATTCTTGTTGGCCATTTATGCGCCAGTATCCTCAGCTCTAGTGAGCGAGCTCGAGGAGTTTTCGGAGAGTGTCAGGGATGTTCTAAGTAGTGTCAGAGGTAATAGTAAAGCTTATTATGGAATTTTGTAACGAGAGAAATTTGTTTGTGGCAAACTCGATGTTTGATCACAAACAATTTCACATGTACACATGGGAGCGAGCAAAAGAAAGAAGTATGATTGATTTATTCCTAGTGTATCAGCGTATCCGAAGTGCGAGTGTTTAGGGGTGCTGATCTGGGAACGGACCATTATCTAGTCGTTGCTAGAATAAGAGGTCTATTTGCAGGTTGGCGCAGCCGCATGACGTGTCCTAGCTTAGAGTTGAATTATCGCATAAGAAGCTGGAAGCTTCAAGATCCACCGATCAGAGAAGAATATCAAGAAAGGGTTTACAAGAAGCTTGAAAGCTGTGGTTCTGGAAATGAAAGTGCTAAAGTATGCTGGCAGAACCTTAGGAATGGTATGGTGAAAGTAGCGACAGAGGTATGTGGTCAAAGAAAAAGAGGTTTAGTAAAAAGCGCGTTGAGTGGTGGGATGATGAAGTGAAAGACGCTGTGGAGTTAAAGAAGAAAGCATGGCTGGATTACAAAGCCTCGGATAAGGATAAAAGTATGAGAGAGATAAGAGAGTACAAACTGCAAAAGCACAAAACGAAAGCACTTATAAAGGTGAAGCGTGAAAATTCTGAGAGAGAAAAGGATGACAAGTTGACGAATAATTTCCAGAAAAACACGAAGCTTTGCTGGCGAGAAGTTAGTGATTCTGGGGTTGTTCGGTAACCTGTACAATGACAGGGGTGCTTTCGAGCGCGATTTGAAGTCTGAATTGTGGTAAAGCTGCGGGAGCAGATGAATTTACTGCCGAGATGATCAAATAAGGTGGGCCACGCGTCTTGGACTTACTCTGGTTTTTGTGCAAGTTATGCTGGAAATCAAGAGAGGTACCAGACGATTGGCGAAGTGCAGTCATCGTACCTTTGTATAAAGGCAAAGGTTCACAGAGAGATTGTGCAAGCTATAGAGCTATCACTTAAATTAGCTTGGGCGGTAAAGTTTATGTTAAAATATTAGCGAGAAGAATGCAAGAGAGATCTGAAAGGCTGTTGTGGGAGGCCCAAGGAGGTTTTAGACCTGGAAGAGGGTGTACAGATGAGATCTTTTCCCTCCGCATGATCTTGAAAACGTTTTTGGCCCTAAACCAAAAGGTTCTTTGTATTTTTGTGAATTTGGAAAAGGCGTTTGACAGGGTTGTGAGAAAGACATTATGGGAGATACTGCCCCGATACAATATAAGCGGACCCTTGCTACAGGCTGTAAAGTCTCTTTACAGAGATCACTCAGCCTGTGTGCGAGTAGGAGCTGATATATTGCCCTGGTTTAAAACCCAATCGGGTGTAAAGCAAGGTTGCGCTCTATCAGTCTAGCTGACCGGATCCGCAATGAAGAGATCCACAGAATGGCAGGTACTAGCGAAGATGTCACGGTGAGAATGAAGAAGAACGTGCTCAGGTGGTTTGGGCACGTCCAATGAATGTGTGATGAAAGAATGATAAAAAAGATTTATATAGGAAAAGTGAGCGGTAAGAGAGACAGGGCCTCCCCCTCCTCCCCCTCCTCCCCCTCAAGTGACCTTCGAAAACAGAGTATCTATGATACTGGAGGAAAGTCACGTAAAAGCATGAGGACCCCCCGGAGGGCATGTATGAAGAGGTTGATGTCTTTGGCCGAGGCGAAAGAGGTATGCAGGGACCGTAGCGTTTGACGCTCCGTCGTCTCTGGCTACCCCGCAAGGGATATGAGGTGAAGCTAAATAAATAATACAGTAAAAAATGTTATTGGGAAAAAGGTGATGTTCGTAGTTTTTCAGGGATAGCTTTCTCGCTCTCAATTTAACGGTGGTTTTGTATATCGCGTGGATATAGTTTGGAATTATTCAGCTTATAAAACATTAAATTCGAGATATCCAAGCTAAGTAATTGTGAACAATTGAGCATAAAATATGGTAAACGTGAAAAAACATATCATACATATATGTCTTTTTCCTGTTGTTATTACAATCATCTATAAGGTAGACTATAACAAAATAACTATTTTTACTGCCAATGAGTTCAAAGGGATGGTTTTCAAGGAAATAAACCTTTGTAGTTAAGTTCTTTATAATGTTTTGTTGTATTCTTTTCGGTTCATAACTTATCTGTAGTTACTAAATGAAAATTTTTAAAACTAAATAATCGCTATTGAATCTTGTTCGTAGTTGTATAAAGATGTACAACAACACAGACGTTGCAGGTTAGTGTCTTTTTATTATATATTTAATTAAATGTAGGAAAACCAATTGGATACAAAATAGAACACATCATTTATAGATAATTTTTAAAAATATAAAAAAAATAATACTATTGTAAGCAAAAATTTACATAACCTTAAATTATTAAATTCTAGTGTTGTATACACTCAATAAAATTCCTATTTTGTAGAATAATGCTTGTACAAAGTCAAGTAAAGTCGATTCCAAGTTCAACGTTTTGAGTCGCCATCATTGTGGCACTTCATATCATTGTCACTTACTTTCCAATTGTTTGTTAGTATCTACAAGAGCGGTGGCAATAAGCTATTACAACAGGTCAGGAATTTTGTTAGGTAAAATAAACGTGCGAAACAGTTATATTTTTATATTATTTTGTTGATTTTGAATAATATTTTTAATAAAATGACATTATTAAAAACAAAATATTGTTAGATCAACATTCTTAAGTGTATTGTAGAAGGACAATTTTCACTTATATATAAATAAAACATAACGAGACATAAAATAGGGTTCGAATAATGTAATTTCTACGTGGTCAGTACACAATAAAGAATAATAATAATAATAATCTAACAAAATTTAATAATATTTGGCGAGGTGCTAATATTCCTCTAAACACGAAAAGTAACTTTTACTTACGAAAATTTATTATTTTTGAAGAAAACTAAAATTGTTTCGGGTTTTAATTATTAATTATATAACAACAGAACTAGAGAACAGTTTTGGTATTTAAAGTGTTGTGTTGGTACATTATTTTAGACCAGTAATAACTAGGATAATCAATAAAAAAACACATATTTACAATAAGAAATAAAAATGCGTTAAGAGTATATTAATAATCCAACAAAAATTCTGAGGAACTATACAGACAGAAATAATAAAATTTGACAAATTTATCGTTCATAACTTGTACCTCAGCGTAAGTTCTCAGAGCAGCCTGGATATGTTTAATTCAGTAGGAGCTCAAATGCCCGAATAGTTTTCGTAGACATTTGTGCTGAAAAAGCCTTAGTGAGTACAGGCGTGTTTTAATATTATAGTTCGATTAGACCGTATGTAGATGATTATTTCACATTTTGTATACGAGTAGTTTATATTATTTTGATTTTTTAAATATTTTGCTTGGTTTTTATAAACTATTTGCATTCTTAACAGCGGATAAATAATTGTTATTAGTATTATTGTGTTGGGACAACATTTGGTGGTTTTTATTTTTTTTGTTTTAACAATTAAGAAACAACTTCAGTTCACGCCGATATATTGCCCAATAGACACAATTGAAAAATGCTGATTTACGGAGTAAAATCATTTTTCAACTTACTAGTAATAATTAATAAAATTTGAAAGTTAAAACATTTTAAAGTAGGTTAAGTAGTTCCCGAGCTTATCCATTATCATAAATAGCATATGAATCTTTTATATTTATAATAAAACTATAGATAGCATCCAATAAGAATAGTCGAAGTCCATTTAACTTTACCGTAATATTTGAAAATATTAAAAACAAATAAGCTAAGCTCCTGTACTAAGATACGACACATGGCTGCGGCCGCGGAATAAATTTAGTGAAAACCGTAACCGTTAATTTAACAATCTACTAGAGCCTGTTTCTTCTGAGTAATATTTCTTTAACGCATCGATAATTATGTTTTCCTTTGTAAATAAATTTAATTGATTTATTAAGATGAAAAAAAAGTACGAGTAGTTCACAGTCTTACGTCGATTTTATTCAATATATTAAGATTACCCTTTAAAAATTGATCTCTTATACTTTACTATATATTAAACTGCTTTTACTTTTGGAAAATTTCATAACAAAAATTATGAAAATGTGATAAATTAATATTCAATAATAAAAATTGTTGGTTATTAAATACTTTAAGCTAATTAAAATAATTTGAAGCTTTGATACTGAAGTTTTAAAGTAATATAATATGTTGAAGAGCATAGGAGCACTATATTTATATAACGCAAACAACTACAAACTATAGACAGAAAAAAAAATTAGTATTTTAGAGTAATTTATTTTAATTTTCAGTTTTATCCAGATTTAGTATTATAAGCAGTTTTAAATATTTTTTGTTAATCCCTTTTTCGAATGAAGAAAAAATGTATACTTTTAATTAAATTTTCAAAGCAATAACAACTTATTTTGAAATAGAATTACATTTTTTCACAAACAATAAACTTAGTGATGGAAAGATATATTTTCTCAAAGAGGGTCATTTTCATATTCAAGACCAACCTGCACATTATACACTTAGACTCTAAACACCAATCTCTGGAACTCATTAAATATTGTCTTTTGTGGGAATTAATGTCAACAACTACAATAACATATAACCGAATTACACTAAACTATATATTTGGAGTTTTAGTTTTCTATAATTATTTGATTCAGTATAAAAATTCATCACATTGAAATGTATTTTCAAAGTCTGATTCAGGTGTGGTTATACTCTTAGTACATTTCAAGTCAAAGATTAATACATATCTAAATGTTTTACAATTCTATGTATATTATTCATTCTTTATTAAGGTTCACGGCGAATTAGATCTTCCTCGGTGAGCGTTACAGTTGGTAACTTTCATGAAAATTAAAAGAACCGTTGAACTGAGTAAAGTATTGTTACCGACATACTTAGCTCGACAGATACGGAAGGTACGATATCCACACACTGTTATGATTCTTATTTCTTTCTATATAAAGGGGATGTTCGTATAATGCGATCAACGAGATAACGAGTATGCAATGTAGCCAGTATGCCTTTGTTCCTAGAAGCCATTTTGCTTCATGTATGCGGATGTAGTTCTTCCATATTTGCATATACAGTTGATTTTACAAAGAATGCTATGAACATTTTCTTACAGTATATAAAGAGAGTTTTCTTCACAGTGTAGGTGAATAACTTTTACATTGTTGTTGTAAAAGAAATTGCAAAACTCGTAAAAAGTTAATATTGGAAATATTTTATATAGATTAACGTTCTTCTTAATTTTATTATTCATATTTCTTTTAAAATATTTCGAACAGAAAATATCATATTTATTTTTATTCAGCTGATACTCGTAATTTAATAAAAGCAAAGTTTTGATAAAAATGAGCAATTATTCAATTTTATTAATATTTAATTCATAATTATTAGGTTCAAAGCGTGAAATCTTAATAAGATTTCTTACAGTTTTTGTATAGGATATAGTTATGTTTTTTTTAAGTAGGGTACATAAAACATACATATATTTCTTTTTTATAAAGGCAAAACATTTTGAAATATTTGGATATTTAAGTCTGATAATATAATTTTGGTATTTTTTTCTGTTTAATAATTTCCCTTAAGAGTATATAAAATGGAGATTTTATGAAACCAGGGTATTTTGAAACGTTAGTCTTTTTACTGATGTTACAGTTTGGTAAGAGCGGCGATCTAGGAGGCGTGACTCCTACAAACTGGAGAGTGTCAGTTACTCAGCCTTCAACCTAAGATCAGCAGCAGCGTCGGACCCAGGACCCTCTACGTGAGGAGACACTCTTCGTTCTCACCATAACGTCCACTGAGGACACGATTGAACGCCTCAACTCCTCCGCCACCTCTTCATTTAAAGAGGGTACAGAAACGAGGGCAGTGAAATTCATCGCAGCAGCCTTAATTAAAAAAAAATAGGCTTATGAGCCTTAAGCTTTGTCTGGAAGTTCTCTACATCCCGATGCAGGTCCGAGTTTTCAGCCAACAGTTGCCTGGTCTTGTCCACTTCAGTGCGGCCGATCAATGTTGTTATCCAGAATTTTAATTATCTCTCTCTGAAGGTGAATCAGGCCGTACATACCATCCCTGCGGAACATCATCGCCCGGAGAAATAAGCTAGATATGGTGCTGCTATACAAAACGCCAGTGTCCCCGACTTCTTTATGAATGCGGCCTCCTCGGCCTCACAGGTAATATCCTGGAGTACCACAGTTGTTAGAGGTGATGCGATCGCGATAAGGGGTGCTGCATTTGATAGAATTAGCGGACCAATTAATCAATTAGTCTACCAATAAGCTCGTCTTCTCAGCATCCAATTCAACATTAACGTAACAAAAAAATCTAAATCTTCATTAACAATTAGAGAGTCGTCGGATGCATTTATTTTGAAAGCGAAAACTAAAATGTACTTTAAACTCCGTGAAATAATCAAAACAATAAAATAATACTCCGAAATAAAAAGAAACAAAATTGTATTGTAAGCCCAAAAATATCATATTAACCAAGGAAATTATATCTCCGTTGACGCTAGGCCCTAATAGCCCTCGATTTCATACTTTTCTACTCCTAATTGACAATTAAATTACAATACTCTTTACGAGGTAATAACATTCACAAAAAGTTAATGTAATAAAACCTAAAGCTAAATAAAATAAAATAAAAGCCTCAGACCTTTTTTTTGTATTGTAATAATTGACGATTCAAAAGTGCGCGTAAATGCCTACTTGATTAAAGATATTTGGAATTTGAATTTGAAAATATATAAATAAAAAGTAAACCTATGTGTCCCTGCTAAGAAAAGCTTTGTAACAAAAAGTCTCATCTAGCGACAGCTGCTAAGTTTATCGCGATCTTGATAGGAACCACTATATTTTTGCTGTTATAACTATACGTTATTATCATATGCGTAAAAAAATAGAATAGGTCCTAAGGATTTATAATAACGATATTACAAATGCATTAAAACTTTGTTCTTTCTTATATAATTAAAGTCTACATCGAGATAATTGTCAGCACATATTATCACAGTGTGAATAATAACATGATTTATTATTTATAGACAATGAAACTATTTTTTTATACATTATATTTTTTCTTTGTAATATATAATTAAAAGTATTACATAATCCATGCAAATTTCGTCATTCTGCGATGTTTTTAGTATTTATGTATGTATGTATTAATTTTAACTATGTCAAATCTCTCATTTCCTTGTTCACACTTTATACCTTGAAAGAAGAACAACGTTTTTTTTTCTCTATATAAGTTTTTTTTTCTCTATATAAATTATATAAGTGTTAAGTTATATTGACTCATTGATTTAGACTGGAGGAGTAATATCTATAAGCGATTATTTTTTAATATAAGTTGCTTATAGCAGAAACTGTACCGGAAATATTACAAGATATACTGGCAAGTGGAAAAAGCTAACTTACATACATTTTTATTAAGAAAAAATGCATTACTTATTAATTATAAAATTTATATGACATAAAAAACACTTATTCCTAGAAGAGTTGATTTGGATGCGACTGTTTCTATTGCCACTAAACCCAGCCAAGTATCATCTCAACAGACAACCGCTCTGAAATAAAAAAGTACTCAAATTTGTTCATTTATTTAACAGCAGTAATAGTCCACACAGACAGACACAAAGATAAACATGAGAAACGTCCCTCGTTTTTGCGTAAGAATTTAAGAGTTGGTAAAATAAATCAATTTAATTAATAATATAACATATATATATATATATATATATATACATATATATCTACAGTTTAAGTTGACTATTATATTAGCGTTAGCATTATAACGATATACATCAACGCAGAGGTTGCAATTTGTTGTTTTTATTACATATTTATTTACATTTAAGAGAACCGTAACATAGTTACACTATTCACATATAATTTTTAAAAAGGCAATTCCAACATTTCAAACGAATGAAGAACAGTATAAAACGATTTAATAAAGAAATTTGTTATCTTGTAAGAATAATACTATTAGGACAAAAAAATAATAATATTACACACATAAAAATATCAACCGTTCTTAAATAAAACATCCTCAAAAACAAAGTACAAAATTTTGGTATGGTACATTCAATATAATCAATATTTTGTAGAATAATGTTTGTACAAAGTTAACTGAAGTCGATTCCATGTTCCAAGTGCCGAGTCGCCACCATTATGGTATTGCAAATCATTGTCACCTACTCGTAGTTTCCGATTGTTTGTTAGTATCTGCAAGAACGCTGACAATAGGCTATTACAAAAGGTAAGATTTTTTTATATTCATATTATTTAGTTGATACCAAATAATAATTTTAATAAAATAACATACTTAAAAACAAAATATTGTTAGATTGGAAGAAACTCATTTTTCACTTATATTAATTAGGTTTTTAATTACATAATTTCTACGTTGTCAGTACACGATATAAAATTCTGATAATAATGTAACAAAACCATTTTTTTTTCTTTTTATCAGTTTGTTGTTTCGCGCATTACGTAAGATTCACTGAACAAATTTTTATAAAATTTAACGAGGTTTTTATGCTATTGTCCGGTAAATACAAAAGATGTCTTTTATTTCTGAAAATTGATCCTTTCTGAGGAAAATGCCAAAATTCATTTGGGCTAAAATAAAAAAAAACTGATTTTTTATAGTTATAGGATAATTATTCTGAAAAAAGCATATATAGAATAAGCTATAGAACTTTAACAAAATAACAATAAAACTACTGGAAAGTTATATAGTTTTCTTAAACATTTACATTTAAAAACAAAACTTAACAGTTTTTATTCTAATTCCTTATTAACGTTTTCCTTTATAAACATAGACTTATCTCTTATACTTTATACTATTTATCAGCTTTTACTACTAGAAATTTTTTTACAAATAATATCATATCATATATCACATGTAAGAAATTAATGCGCAATAATCTATAAATAATTTATCCTAAAAAACTTTCGAGAATACTCAATACTTTTGTTTTAAAGTAAGATAAAATGTTGAAAAGGTAGTAAGCATTTCATTTTTATAACGCAGTATAAAACAACCACAAAAAAATTGTGTATAGTTTTGCTAAACGTTTCTCAAAGGAAATAAAATTCGGTCGCATCCGGTGTACTTGTATTTTAGTGCTTCGTTTGTAATTGTTATTTGTAGGATGAGTGAACCTAAACTCCAAGTTCCGCGATTAAATGTATGTATGTATGTATGTAAATGTAAATATCGTAATGCATAGAGCATTTAAAAAAAGTTATTTGTTATTAAAATTTAACGTCTTTAAAGTCAACTATAGAAAAAGCAGCAAAAGGTTTTTCTATAAACTGTAGGCATATACATATTGATATAGTATTTTAAAATAATGTATTGTAGTTGTCAGTTTCATTCACATATAGTATAAACATTTTTAATTAGTTTTATAATATTGTTAATGCATATTAGAATTAGTAAGAAAAGTATATATTCTTTTCCAAATTATAACTTACAAATTACAAAATAGCATAACTTTAAAAACAAGTAAATAACATCATGATGGAAAACTATAATGTATATAAGGGAGTTTTACAAATATATGAACAACGTGCACAAAATACACCCTAACTTCTAAACGACTGTCTGTGGAACACACAAAAGTATTGTTATTTGTGGGAATCACGGTCACTAACAACTAAAGCAACACTGTATTAATAACTACGTTAATAACGAATTTAATCATAATATATGTAAAGGGACTTTGTATACAATTTGTTTATTCAATGTTAAATGTCATCACATTAAAATGTATTTTCAGAGTATTATTTTTTTATGGTTATAGTAGTTTTCATTTCATAGATTGATAATACAAACTTAAGTATTATAAGAATTCTACGTATAATTGTTCTCTATTAAGGTCGGCGGCGGATTAGAACTTACTCGGTGAGAGTAATAGTTGATAGTCTTCTTGAAAATTAAAAGAACCGTTGAACTAAGTAAAGTGTTGTTGAACATGCTTAAAGGAAAATGTACAATGTATACACATACACGTGCTATGATGCGATTAACGAGGTAACGAGTATGCAATGTTGCCAGTACGCCTTTGTTCCTTTTTACGTCATGTGAGCGGTTATAGTTTTTCCACATTTGCATATAGTTGATTTTAAAGAGAAATTTCTTTGCAGTGTGCACGATAATCTTTTACATTGTTGTTGTAACAAGAATTTTCAGAATTGGGGAAAAGTTAATATGGAACGTATTTTACATAGATTTACGTCCTTACTTAATATGGTTTTTGCTTTAAATTGCAATAGAAATATGTACAAATTACAATTTTTGATTTTTTTTAAATCATTTAAAGTCAAAATTATGTTTTAGTTTAGTGAAAAGAAAGACATTTTTTCTTATTCAATAATTCCTATAAAATATTGCGAAGAAAAGATATCCTGTTTAATTAATATTCAGCAGAGAATAATTCAATAAAAGCAGCGTTTTGATAAAAATGGGCAGACATCTAATTTTTTTTATCTTTAATTTATCATAATTGGATCAAAAGAGTGAATTCTATATAAGATGTCTTATACTTTTTTTGGAATAGGTTTCATTAAAATATATATTCCTTTTCAGAAACCAAACATTTTTTTTTTCAATTTTCTGTATTTGAATTTATCTTAAGTATATACAAAGCAGACTGTTGGAAAACAAGTTATAAAATATAAAAATAATAAAGACTTCGGCCACTGGTAAGTTATTTGGGGAATGAGTGGGATTGTAAATTTCTTGTATTGCTGTTATTGTGTTTTATATGCCGATACATTTATTTAATATCCCTCTATTGATCAATTATTGGAAAATATCTTCAGAATCAGATTCTCTGATCACATAATTTACTAAGTTACTCGGCTACTGTAATATAAATTATTTGTTTGACTTCGATCTCAAATCGAATCTAGTTGTCATTCTTATCACGCCAGTTACGTTAACATTACTTCTTATGAGTATTAGATTTCTTTCTTATCGGAATATCGATTTATTAACTCAGATTTCACTGTATGGAATATAATTTGAAAGCTATAAAAGTCTATAAAATATTACATATTTTAATTAAAAATATACATGAATAAATATAACTAAGTAACTAAATAAGTATAATATAACTAAGTTACTTTAAATATATATATGATACTATAAAATTTAAAATATAATACACCTCTTGGTTATATATATTGTGGGGACTGACTTTCGGGAAATATGGAGAAACATTTCAAATATATTATGTGACTGCAGCCTCATAAATAATTGCCGAAGAACGTACAAAAAGGTCGGAGGATTGGAAAAGCGACAAACTGGAATAACAGCAACACTAATAATAATAGTTAGTATCTTTTTTTAAACAAAATGCTAATTGCAAAATAGAAATGTATGTGTTTTTTTATTTGTGATTTCAGAACGAAAGTGGTTGGTAAACCAGCACGAAATGGAAGGGGAGGTAATATTAAAAACATTTTAACGACAAAATATCAGATCACATTAATTGCTTTAAATTATTTAGCACTTAAATTATTAATATGTTTATTTTTATTTCAATCATTTTGAATAAATTATGATCTCACTACGAAATCATCAACGAAGTCTAATCTCCTAACTTCATAAAAAGATGTAAGAATATTATTGTTGTAATCGTTAATAATTCTTATATAAAAAGTTTGTTTTCCTTTCACGTGTAAAATTGTATAGCTCTGAGATATCAACATGTTTCTTGAAATAATAATAATAATAATAAAGTTAAATAGAAGGTATGAATTGGAATTGGGTGTAATAATTTTATAACGTTTAACTTACATTATCTACACATTTTCGAACATTCATGTTAATACTTTGGCTTACACCAAAAAGTTACTATTTATTTTATAAATATCATAAATGACAACCAACCTATACTTAAACAAAAAATACCCATAATGATAAAGTTAATTTAAAATCTTACTATATAACATCATTACTCTACTCTACTCTTTTAGGTTCTGTTTCTAAAAACAATTAAGACATTACCTGAATCCATAATAATAGGTAAATATAGATATTGAAAAAGTTTATTTTGTAAGTTTTAAACTGTTAACAAAATATTATAATCAAAATTAATAAAACCTTATGAAACATTTTGTAGAATAAAATTATTCACAAATAAGTTTTATTTAATTAAAATACCTGAAACCTTTTGTAAATATTACACGTTATCTGTGTGACTATTAGTATTATTTCCGTCAATAATTAAAAGTCAAGCTGTATTCGGAGGCAGACTATATATTATTTACTTCTCATGTGCAACCAATTTTTTAATTATATTTACATTAATATTGATTCTTAAACATGAATATAGTATGTATATAAAATATATTTTGTTGAATTGAACGCTGGTGTTTAAAAAATAATATCACATAAATATGTAAAAAATAATAAACAAATAATATTTACGAGAGGTCGTAACCACAGTTTATATTTTATTGCTGTTATCTCACTTTAACTGATGATAATTGAAAATGATGATAAATAAAATGTCTGAAGGCATTATTATTATTGTAATGGAATAGTAAATTACAATTCAACATAAAACTACACTTAGAAACATTATTTAAATGTCGATTATTGGTGTAAATTTTTATTAATAGGTAATAAAGATTAAACTTGCAAATATAAAATAAATACTATATTTTTATTCATTTATTATTATTTATTTATTTATTTATTTAACTTCACGCCATATCCCTTGCGGGGTAGCCAGAGACGACGGAGCGCAAGCGCTACGGTCCCTGCATACCTCTTTCGCCTCGGCAACAGACATCAACCTCTTCATACATGCCCTCCGGGGGGTTCTCATGCTTTTTACGTGACCTTCCTCCAGTAACATTGATACTGTGTTTTCAAAGGTCACTCGAGGCCTCCCCCTGTCTCTCTTACCGCTCACTTTTCCTATATAAATCATTTTTACCATTCTTTCATTACTCATTCTTTCGACGTGCCCAAACCACTTGAGCACGTTCTTCTTCATTTTCACCGTGACATCTTCGCTAGTACCTACCATTCTGTGGATCTCTTCATTGCAGATTCGATCAGCTAGACTGACTCCGCATATTCTGCGAAGAGATCGCATCTCCACAGCATTCATCTTTCTTACATTCTTCTTCCGTATTACCCACGTTTGGATGCCATATAACAGCGTCGGTAGCAAAACCGAATTGTGTACAGCCAAACGTGCAGCTATGCTGACGTTTCGCCGTCTCAACAATGCAATCAAAGCACCGTTGACTCTGTTACCGGCAGCAATACGCCTTTCCACATCCATTTCGTATCTTTCGTCTCTGTTAAACATAATTCCTAAATATACCACTTCATTCACTTTTTCTATTATCTTTCCATTCACGTTGATCGTACATTCTGTTCTTTCTTCATTTCTTTCAAATATTAGAACCTTCGTCTTATCTGCATTCAGGTTAAGACCATTATTTTCACACCCATCTTTCAAAGTGGTGACCAATGCCTGCAAATCGCATTCCGATGATGCAATGAGCACTGCATCATCTGCATATAGTAAGCAATTAACCTTAAGGTCACCTACTTTCACTCCCATGTATTTCACGCCTTGTAGACAACTATCCAAATACAAATTGAACAACCAAGCTAACATAGCGCAACCTTGCTTAACACCCGATTGGAAGTCAAACCAGGGCGACATGTCCGCTCCTACTCGCACACAAGCTGAGTGATCTCTGTAAAGAGACTTTACAGCCTGTAGCAAGTCCAACATGCGTGGCCCACCATATTTTATCATCTCGGCAGTAACTTCATCTGCTCCTGCAGATTTTAAATCACGCTCTCCACTTCTTCCATACTGATTTCACCATTGGCTACATTCGGATACAGCATTTCGCTGGTACTGAAGGCCGAGGCGTCCTCACATTCATACGTCTCCTTGAAGAATATCGCCCACTGCTACAAAACGTGTACTGGCTCTTTTAAGATTTCACCGCTCTTAGAAAGCATCCCTTTCATTCTACAGGTTCCTGAACAACCCCAGGAATCAGTAACTTCTCGCCAGAAAAGTTTCGTGTTTTCCCGGAAGTTGTTTGTCAACCTTTCATCCCTTTTTCTCTGAGAATTTTCACGCTTCATCTTTATAAGAGCTTTCATTTTGTGCTTTTGCAGCTTGTACTCTCTTTTTTTATCTCTCTCATACTTTTTTGCTTACCCGAGGTTTTACAATCCAGCCATGCTTTCTTCTTTAACTCCACAGCGTTTTTCACTTCATCATCCCACCATTCATCGCGCTTTTTACTAAAACCTCTTTTCCTTTTACCACATACTTCTGTCGCTACTTTCACCATACCATTCTTAAGGTTCTGCCAGCATACTTCAGCACTTTCATTTCCAGAACCACAGCTTTCAAGCTTCTTGGAAACTCTTTCTTGATATTCCTATCTGATCGGTGGATCTTGAAACTTCCAGCTTCTTGTGCGATAATTTGACTCCAAGCTAGGACACGTCATGCAGTTGCGCATTATATACAATTTCATTTATTTCTAATATAAAAAATACATGAAAAAAACTCTGTATGGGGATAGCCAGCTTAAAGATATATTTTTAAGACATTTATAAGAAACAAAAATAATTAGGAATTATTTCTTATATATTTGAATAATTATGTTTAAGTGCAAAAAAATGTTACAGGATTTCAATTTGCCTTAAGTTTGAGAGTCATTTAGCATAAATTTTCGAATATTTTGTACCTAAATTGTATGCGTAGTCTGGAGTTAAACGTATAATGATGTATCTTTTAAGGAGTGTATAGGTGGCGTCTTCTCTTCCTTTTTGTAAAAACTCTTGAATGAAGAAAAAATGCTGTCAAAAGATATCTGTCGATTGATCATCGGGTTTTGGGTTAAGCTACACCCTATATGTAAATAAATTTAAAAGCAAAACTATTAATAGCACCAGCAAATGGAGGACGTGTGAGGCATCAACCTCTTATCAAAGAACATTTATCAATATTTGTAAATCCTAGTTTTTTGAAATACGAAATATATGTTTGAGGTAGAGAACTTTCACTGAAATAGTCAAGTAATTTTTGGTTATAATTGTTATTTATTTATATGATACAACTATCAAAGAAATTATTTATTAAAAATTTTATATATATCTATATATACTTCTTCTATACATGTGTTTGTTACTTTATACCTCGTTGTAAATAAACATTAATAATGTAAAATACTTTATTCCAATCACAATGTAAAATAACAGTACGGGAACAAAAAACATTTAAACTATGTATAGGTACACAATAATTTTATTACTGTGTGTTGTATACAACCTTAGTACTTAACTTTTTGTGAAAAACGTTTCATCTTATATAACATGTAAACGATCAGTTTTAACATTTGTATATACATATTTTGTAATATCGGAAATATATATCTTCATACCCTTATACCATACCTTTTTTGTGCGGTACATCCTTTACCGCGTTCTATTGAACCAACTTTCTTTTAAAGTGTTCATTAAAATAAATTTGATCACCGAATGGATGGCGTTATCGTTAGCTTCCATGGTTTTCTATTTTCAAGGCAAGACAACGTCAGCCCTACCAACGTTCTCTTATAAATATCTAAATATAAGAAAGACATTATTTTATTACAAATAATGATTTAAACATAATCTAAGTATTTTAAATGTAAAACTGTTAAAAAATCTTTCTAACCCTTTTCTCAGAGTCCCTTTCGCAATCGTTGCTTCTAGAAGGAGACGATTGCAACTTTATGATCCGCCTTTTATATTCGAACCTTAGTATATCTTCTACCTTTGTTCAAACTTTTATTATAATATCTATAATATAACTTTTATCTGAATAAGAAATACATCGTAATTATTTTTGTTTTATATAATTATTTTAAAAATATGCTTTTGAGCAGGTTATCTCCAAATAGACTATTTTTTCTATATGTTTTTTATATAGCAAATAAACGAAAATATATAAAAATAATAATATTTGATTAAAAAGGTTTTAATTAAAAAACAAGAAGTAACCAAGAAGGAACGGAAAACAATGTAATTAATACATCAAATTGGATATTAATTTAATTTACCTTCAAAAACCTTAAACGATAGAAGTATTAACTATATCTTTAACACTCACCTTTAACATAATTTACAAATTATTTTAATAAACGTAGACTCATAAGGAAGTAATTTCTAATTGAATACACGTAGTAAGCATTAAAACTCTTTTGATTTGGTCTTTTTAAGATGTCTCGTAAGACTTTCTCATAACCCTAACGATTTGATGTATTTATTTATTTGATGCTTACAAAATCAATTAAATCATAAAATTTTGGATATTTATTTATTTTTAAATTTACTACCTTGAAACCTATGTCAAGTTGTGTACGTTAAATGGAAATAACAGGCGGACAAATTTTTATTTCTTAGTTATCAAATAAAGCCTTCTGTGTAGAAACATTTTTTAACGTAAAATTAAGGCTACGAGATTTTCAATCGCACTCTGGTCTGAGAAGAACCACTGAATAAATTTTGCCGGTATGTCTTTATTACGTACTGGATACGAATTGTCATGGCGGGCCTCCACCCTAATTAGCATTTGGCGAATCGTAAGGAAGTATTACCTGTTCTTTAAATAGAATCGGCCAGAGGGACTGTTCTGAATGACATAGATATCGGACAGGCGCATCAGAACGAACTCCTTCAACGAACCCTACGGGACGAAGTCCCACATCAGCGCAAAAAAAAAATATAGTATTTCAAATATATTAATGTCATTGTGCATGCCATATTTACATCGAAGGACATATAAACAGTAAAATCGACAAACTGGAATAATTTTATCACTTGTAATTCATTTGTTATAAAAAAACACTTCACTAATGTTGATTTTTATTTCTATATTTTTCGTCAAAAGTTAAGGTGCGGTATATTTTATTTTTAACTGAAAAAAAAATTACAATTAATGTAACATAAAAATATATATTTGATTAATGTAGAATCATAAACAATTATTATTGAGGAATTATATTATTAAATTGATTGATGTTCAAATGATTAAATCTAGATATTTGTAAGAAACATTTCTTGTAAAATTATTAAAAGCTAATGAATAAAGTTGTTCTTTATATTTCGGGAGTTATAGTGTAGCATATTGCATTAGATTTGGCAGACGTTTTCGGGACCGGCCGTCAGCCTGGCGTCAATGTTTCTTAAGACTACATGTATGTGGCTGGAATTTTCGTTACCTCTCGGATAAGTGATAGATAATGATATATACTTTCCACATGATCTCGGCCTGCTTTTAAATGTTGCGATATGGGTCTTATTCTAAGCAAAGATCAAATGGCATGTGAATGTGTATGTGTGAATATAGTTATTATAAACAATAACATGAAAATCTAAACTGTGATTCGGTTTCTAGTTTCACAATTTTCGGGTCTTGACATTCAGGAAATAGGAAACATTTCAAGTATATGTGAAAGCCCATAAATTATTTCCGAGGGACATATAAAAAGTTCGAAGAATTGGAAAAGCAACAAACTGGAATAATTTTAACATGAATAATGCTATTAATGTGAATAAGTCACACTTTATACTCTGCCATACTTTGAAATAAAGACTAATATATATAATTTCATCATCTTTTGAAATTAAAATAATCGTAGTAGGAAAAAAATCAAACAAAAGACAAAATTTCGTGTATTGAAGTACTAGGATATTAAAATTGTATAATACAATTTAATGTATTATTAGCGTCGAATATTTTATATATCATATTTATTATTTTAAACGAGTTAACTTATGAAATTATTAATAAAAATTTTATGGAATCAAAATTTAAATATTTTAATTCTTAGTTGTCAATTAAATTGAATAAACAATATATCAAAATACTATTTACAAATACATTACTGTTAAAGCCATCCATATAAACTGCAGTTTCGAAGCTAAATCCTTTTTCGACAGAAGCAGTAATCGTGAAAGTAATGTGGCCATTAGCGTCGCAAACAGACAGTTTACTGTACTTTGCAGAAACTACTGCAATATGAATGCAACAGAAAATGGTTATTACATATTGACAAATACATTGAATATAAATAAATATCTTTAAGTATTACTTTTACTTAAATATTATATATTCTATCTTTTATTAGAAATAATAAAAAAGTGGAATTTATCACAAAATAATTCACTAGGCAATGCTTTGATTGCTTTTAATCAAAATCAGCCAAAGATAAAATGATTAGCATACAAGATAACATAAAAATAGGATCATAATATGTAAATTACTAATGTATACAAATTTAACCATTTGTTACTAATAATATTATCTAATTGAATATATATATTTCTAAACAAATGAATATATGATTTCTATTATATAAAAAAATATATAATACAAATATTAATATTTATAATTTAGATTAAAATTTTAATAAGAAATCTTTTCTTTTAAATATTTGTAATATAATAACAATTGTTTTATTATCTTGCAGATAAAAGATCTCATTCAGCGTGGTGATTAAACTGGCTTCCTATTATGATATATATATATATATATATATATATATATATATATATATATATATATATATATATGGAATATATGTAATACACGCTTTTGTTTTGCTTTTGTAATACCTGCATCCGAATGTTTGGAAAAATAGGATGTACTTTTTTAAGTTTTATATAGATTATATGTTAGCTTTCCGTTCTTTGGTTTCACAGTTAAGCAGGTTTCTATAAGACGGGTATATTAATTAAAACTAAATATTACAGTTTATTTATAATTAAAATATCCTAATTAAAAAAATAATTGAAAGGAATGCAAAAAATGCATCTAAAGACATGTGATACAATTTACTATCCTATTAAGGATAATTTTGAATAAGAAGCCTTTTTAAGTTATTTAGAAGCTTGATAAAAATAAATTTATACGAGAAAGAAACATTGTAAATTGAACAAAAGTTGATTTTTTATTCCATACATCGCTTAATAATAAAAAGATAGAATGGAATAATAAAATATTTATGGAAAATCACAGTTACTGGCGCAGTTGTCATTTTTAGAAACGAATGAGAACTTTCCTGCTGGAAATTTTGCAATGTCAACACGTTAAAGGAAATAAATCATGGTTGGGAAATTATTTGAGAATTAAGGGCAGAACCAAACATGTACTTCTATGTAAATGTAAAGACAAGCTCATCTTAGTCCAATTTTGCTTATAATCGAAATCCTTAAAATTTAACAGCACTCAAGTATTAATTGAATTGATATCAGAATCGCATCAGACAACTTCCAAAATCGCAACAGCAAATTACAATAAGATAATGTTATCCTTCTTTATCCCAGTTATTTACAGTTTCTGCGCAAAATGTAAATCTTTTTAGACCGGAAAAATAATGAAGAATGAAAAATCTGTTCGAATAAACGTTGATAGGGGTATCCTTAAACATATGTTATTATAATTTTAATAATTCTTCTTGTACTGTATTTCTAACAGTAATCTACTTTCTATAAATTGTATATTCTGAATAATATGACTAGAATCTTAACTAGCGATTTAACTAAAATTTGTAAATTTGCAAAACTTTGCAAAAAAATTTGCAAAATTTGCAAAACAGTGTGTAATATGTTTTACTGTTTAGTAATTTTTTATGTCGACTTATCTACGTTTTACTTTTGAGATTTTAAAATTTAAAAAACAGTAAATAACATTTATTTGAAAATATCTTATACATTTTCGTAAATCAGTTAACTTAAAGTAATTTAATTATTTTATAATTATAATTTTATATTAAATCGAGTGTTGATAAGATAATTAACGTCATTTCGTTAGAACGACGGAAATTAAAATTCTTAAAACTAGAAATCGCAAATTTGAATCATGTTGGTCATTCCATATATTATATACAAACATAACTGTGTATTATGTAATATACAATTTAGAATTATAATAAATGAAGAAAAATATTAAACACCTGGAACTTTTAATGTAAAGTTAATTCGTATAAAAAATGTTATGACAAAATTTTTCCTTTATAAATGGTATGTGCGACAATATTATCATATAACTTACAAAGGCAGACGAAGTTGTCAATAACTACTAGTTTATAATAATAAAGTTACTTAATGTAGTTTATAAGCTACAATGTAAAAATTTATAAAAGGTAAAGTTAAAATTATGATATTGGGTCTTTATATCGTTAAAATTTTTATTTTCCGTCAAATATAAAAGTCGATTCTTGTAAATTCCATTATAATATTTTTAGCATGAAATGGTGATGAGTAGTTCACTACGTAATCTGAATAGATTAGACATAGGATCGCTATTTCAGGTAATTTTTCTGGTTATGCGACCTGCGTAACCAGAAAAAATAAAACTACTTAAGAAAGTCTGTTCAATTGTAGGGTTACTTAACAAGGAAAAAACATTAACTTTGTAATTCGCCAAAGTTAGTAAATCTGCTATTAAGCTTACTATATCAAAATTCCATTAAAATAATGTAATTTTGAGATATGACGAAGAGTTTATAAAATAATTTGCTTATAGACCAAAATGTGGGAGCAATTTTACAAAGTATATTGGCTAGTGGCAAAAAGTTGAATTAAATGAAAGAAACAGTTTTTTATTAAAAAATATTAAGCTTATTGATGATTTTTGTGATTTCATACAATAGTATGAAATCACAAAAATCATCGATAATGCCTTGAACTCCATGAAAAGATGAATAATTAAGATGATTTGGATGGAGCTAATTTCTATCAAACACAGCTAAAAGCCGCCTCGATATTCAAGCATTTCATAAATCTTTTTTACCATTATTTTATCACTCATACGTTCGACGTGCCCAAACCACCTGAGCACGTTCTTCTTCATTCTCACTATAACATCTTCGCTAGTACCTGCCATTCTGTGAATCTCTTAATTGCCGATTCGATCAGCTAAACTGACTCTTCACATTTTGAGAAGAGATCGCATCTGCACAGCATTCATATTTCTTACATTCTTCTTCTGTGTTACCCACGTTTGGCTGCCGTATAACAGCGTCGGTAGCAAAACTGCATTGTGTACAGCCAAACGTGCAGCTTTGTTGACGTTTCGTTGTCTCAACAATGCAACCAAAGCACCGTTTTCTATGTTACCGGCAGGAAGACGCCTTTCTACATCCATTTCGTATCTTTGGTCTCCGCTAAACATAGTTCCCAAATATACCACCTCATTCACTTGTTCTATTATCTTTCCATTCACGTTGATCGTACATTCTGTTCTTTCTTCATTTCTTTCAAATATTAGAACCTTCGTCTTATCTGCATTCAAGTTAAGACCATTATTTTCACACCCATCTTTTAAAGTGGTGACCAATGCCTGCAAATCGCATTCCGATGATGCAATGAGCACTGCATCATCTGCATATAGTAAGCAATTAACCTTAAGGTCACCTACTTTCACTCCCATGTCACTGTATTTCACGCCTTGGAGACAACTATCCAAATACAAATTGAACAACCAAGCTAACATAGCGCAACGTTGCTTAACACCCGATTGGAAGTCAAACCAGAGCGACATGTCCGCTCCTACTCGCACACAGGCTGAGTGATCTCTGTAAAGAGACTTTACAGCCTGTAGCAAGGGTCCGCTCAAATTGTATCGGGGCATTATCTCCCATAACTTCTTTCTCACAACCCTGTCGAACGCCTTTACCAAACCCACAAAAGCACAGAAAGCCTTTAGGTTTAGGACCCAAAACTAAATACAAACAAAACTGATAATGCGGAGGGAAAAGATCTGATTAATACATCCTCTTCCAGGTCCAAAAACTCCTTGGGCCTCCCACAAAACACTTTCAGATCTCTCTTGCATTCTTCTCGCTAACATTTTAGAATAAACTTTACTGCCCAAGCTAGTCAAAGTGATAGCCCTAATGCTTGCACAGTCTATCTGTGAACTTTATACAAAGGTACGATGACTGCACCTCGCCAATCGTCTGGGACCTCCTCCGATTTCCAGCATAAATTGCACAAAAACCAGAAAAAGTCCAACATGCGTGGCCCACCATATTTGATCATCTCGGCAGTAATTTCATCTGCTCCCGGAGCCTTTCATTAATTTCAGACTTCGAATCGCGCTCTCCACTTCTTTCAAACTGAATTCATTATCGACTATATCCGGTTTCAGCATTTTGCTGGTACTCAAGACCGAGGCGTTCTCACATTCATACGTCTCCTTGTAGAATTTCGCCCACAGCTGCAAAACGTGTGCTTGCTCGGTTAAAATATCACCGCTCTTCGAAAGCACCCCCTTTCATTCTACAGGATACCGAACAACCCCGGGAATCAAGACCTTCTCGATAGAAAAACTTCGTGTTTTCCCGGAAGTTGTTCGTCAATCTTTCATCCCTTTCTCGTTTCTTTCGTTTTGTGCTTTTGCAGTTTGTACTCTCTTTTTTTTATCTCTCTCATACTTTTATGCTTACCCGAGGACTTATAATCTAGCCATGCTTTCTATTTTAACTCCGCAGCATCTTTCACTTCATCATCCCACCATTCATCACGCTTTTTACTGAAACCTCTGTTCCTTTTTACGCAATCTCACCATACCATTCCTAAGGTTCTGCCAGCATACTTCAGCACTTTCATTTCCAGAACCACAGCTTTCAAGCTTCTTGAAAATCCTTTCTTGATATTCTTTTCTGATCGGTGGATCTTGAAACTTCCAGCTTCTTATGCGATAATTCGACTCCAAGCTAGGACACGTTGTGCGGCTGCGCCAACCTGCAAACATACCTCTAATTCTAGCAACGACTAGATAATGGTCGGTTACCAAATTAGCAGCCCTAAACACTCGCGTGTCTATAACTTGGCTTCAAATACGCTGATCCACTAGGAATAAACCAATCATACTTTATTTCCCCCCCGCTCCCATTTGTATGTACATGAACATGTGAATTTGTTTATGATCAAACATCGTGTTTGCTACAAACAAATTTCTCTCCTTACAAAATTCCAAAATAAGCTTTCCAGCCTCATTTACTCTCTTATCACCGAACTTGCCTAGCACGCTTTCGTAACTACTTCGTGCGGTTCCAACCCATCCATTAATATCCCCACATATAATACTATCAACTTTTTATTACTTCCGACACTACTTAGAACATCCCTGACACTCTCCCAAAACTCCTCGAGCTCGCTCACTGGAGCTGAGGATACTGGCGCGTAAACGACTAACAAGAACACTCTTGTTATCTCCAGCTTAAAGCGAACCCAAGGAAGCCTCGGGTTGATAGCCTTGTATTCTACCATTGCATTAACCATACGAGTCTATGAAACTCTGGAACCCTGTCATCCTCTGGAACACACCGGTAAACCGCGGCTGAGGCCCGATCAATACTCTTAAATCAACCAATCAATCAATCAATCAATATTTTATTATGTAAAGATTTTAAATAGAATAAAATTAATTAAATTGAATTAAAAATATAATGAATATATTTACAATATAACACAAATGATTACATGGTATATAATGCTTAATTTATTGTAATAGTGCCAGCAGTTTATTATACTAGTGCATTGGTGTACATCGTAATACTGCGGTTACTATAAAGAAGTACAGCAACGCAGACGTTGCCTGTTGGTGTCTTTTTTATTATATATCTAATTAAATATTAGGAAAACAATTTGGCTACAAAATAGAAGATATTATTTAGAGACAACTTTAAAAAAGATTATAAGAAAATTTGTTTACTAATTCTCTTGTAAGAATAATACTGTCATAATAAAAAAATAATAATATTACAAACCGAAAATATACGTAACCTTAAAATAAATTACAAAATTTTAGTATTGTATACACTCAATAAAATTCCTATTTTATAGAATAATACTTGTACAAAGTCAAGTAAAGTCGATTCCAAGTTTCGAGTTTCGAGTCGCCACCATTGTCGCATTGCATATCATTGTCACCTAGTTTCCAATTGTTTGTCAGTATCTACAAGAGCGCTGACAATAAGGTATTACAACAGGTCAGGAATTTTGTCAGACATAATGACGTGCGATACATAAAAATTTTCATATTATTGAGCGAAGCGAATAAAGTGAGCGGAGCGTTTTACTGGAGACTTTTTGCATTCTTTGTCACGAATTGGCTCAAAAACTACTTGACGGAAAATTATGAAACTTTGCAATCCAAAAGACACACATTAGGGGATGGTTCTTATAAAAAAAAATTTTGAAAAACGTACTCAAAAAAGATTTTTTTTTTAATATCATGTAAAAAAAATTGATATCCCATTGAAATCAATGGGAAACGATGAGTCAATACTCTGGGCTCGCTTCGCTCAATATGCAAACGGCACCCAAGATTTCACGAGCGCAGCGAGTCGAAATTGAGGGTTTGTTGGCGCCCCTAGTTTAGTTGACACTGAATATTTTTTTTAATAAAATAACATTATTAAAAACAAAAAATTGATATATTTGAAATTTTTGAAACATTCTTGGGTGTTTTAAAGAAAGTTATATGTACTTAGAACATAACAACGAGACATCAATTAGGTGTCGAATAATAAAATTTCTACGTGGTCAGTATATAATATAGAACTCGGATAATAATAACCTAACTAATCTAATTTGTTTTTGATATTTTCTTTTTTATCAGTTTGTTGTTTCGAGCACCACGTACGTTTTACTGAACAATATTTAATAATATTTGGCGAGGTGCTAATATTGCGGTAAACACGAAAGGTAACTTTTACTTACGAAAATTTTATCTATTTGAAAAAAAAAACAAAATTTGTTTTGGTTTATAAATATATAACAACAGAACTAAAGAACAGAGTTTTTTTAATTAAGGTGTTGTATTGTTACATTATTTTAGTCAGCTAATAACTAGGATAATCACTAAAAACGCATATTTACAATAAGAAACAAATATACCATAAAAGTATATTAATAGTCCAACAAAACTCCTGAGAAACTAAACAGATATAAAAAAATATATATGACAAATTTCGAATAACTTGTACCTAAGCGTAAGTTCTCAGAGCAGCCGGTATACGTTTAATTCGGTAGGAACTTAAAAGCCTGAATAGTTTTCGTAGATATTTGTGCTGAAAAAGCTTTTTATTAATTAAAAGCATTTAATTTACACGCATTTTCTTAACATTATAGTTCGATTACAACATACGTAAATTATTATTTCACGTTTTGTTTAGTTTATATTATTAAGATTTTTTTATATTTTACTTGTTTTTCGTAAATTATTTGCATGCTAATCAGTGGATATATAATTTTAATTAGTATTATTAGGTTGTTAGAACATTTTGTGTTTTTTTGTTCTTATGTTTTAATAATTAACAAACAACTTCAGCTCACGTTGATATATTAGCTAAATAGCAATAGCATTTTTCAACTTACTAGTAATAATTAATCAAATATGAAAAACATTTAAAAGTAGATTAAATAGTTCCAGAGCTTATCCATTATCATAAATAGCTTATGAATCTTTCATTTTTGTAATAATACTATAGATATCTTCCAATAAAAATAGTGGAACTTCATTTAACTTTACCGTAATATTTGAAATTATAAAAACAAATAAGTTAAGCTCCAATACTAAAATACAACGAATAATGTTTTAATGTAATATAATATGTTGAAGAGGATACGAGCACTATATTTATTAAGCTGAGCGTAAGCGAAGCTCTTAACCATTTGGGAAACCTTTATTTGTATTTAGTTGTCTCCAGAATGCGACGAGATAATTAGCTAATATTTTTTTCATGTATGTTTGAGCCCAACGCGGATGTTATAGCGAAAACAAATTGAAAAATGTTTAGCCATACAAAAGTTATCAAGAAAAGAAGGAAGGAAAAAAGGGGCTCGCTCAACACCCGCCGCGCACGGTTGGCAAATCTTATAATTTTATATATTATATAAACACTATACTCTTCAAGTCAAAGATTAATACAATTTAAATATTTTACAATTGTACGTATATTATCCATTCTTTATTAAGGTTCTCGGAGGATTAGATTTTCCTCGGTGAGCGTAATAGTTGGTAACTTTCTTGAAAATTAAAGGAACCGTTGAACTGAGTAAAGTATTAATATTACCGAAATACTTAGCTCGACGTATACGGAAAGTACGATATCCACACACTGCTATGATTCTTATTTCTTCCTCTATAAGGGGTATGTTCGAATAATGCGATCAACGAGATAACGAGTATGCACTGTAGCCAGTGTGCCTTTGTTCCTAAAAGCCATTTTGCTTCATGTATGCGGATGTAGTTCTTCCATATTTGCATATACAGTTGATTTTACAAGGAATGTTATGAACTTTTTCTTAGAGTATATAAAGAGAATTTTCTTCACAGAGTACACGAACAAATTTTACATTGTTGTTGTAACAAGAAATTGCAGAACTCGTAAAAAGTTGATATTGGAAACGTTTTATACAGATTTACGTTCATCTTAATTTCATTATTCGCTTCCAATTTCAATGGAAACTTTAAAATTATTTAATTTAATGCCATAAATATTTTTTTGTTTAGTAAAAATAATGACGTTATTTCTTATTCCATATTTCTTTTAAAATATTTCGAACAAAAGATATTCTGTTTAATTATTATTCAGCTGATAATTTAATAATAAAAGCAAAGTTTTGATAAAAATGAGCAGTTATTCAATTTTATTAATATTTAATTCATAGTTATTCGGTTAAAAGAGTGAAATCTTAATAAGATTTCTTAAATTTTTTGTATAGGATATTGTTATGTTTTTATAAATAAGGATACATAAAAATAACCAAACGTTAAAACGTTAGTCTTTTTACGCGATCTAGGAGGCGTGACTCCTATAGTCTGGAGAGCATCAGTAACTGTTTCGGCCTTCAACCTAAGGTCAGCAGCCAGCGGCGGACCCAGGGCCCTCTTCATGAGGAGACATTCTTCGTTCTCACCATAACGCCCACTGAGGATAGGATTGAAAGCCTCAACTCCTCCGCCACCCCTTCATGTAAAGAGGGTAAAGCAACGGGGGCAGTGGAATACATCGCAGCCGCCTTCATTTAAAAAAAATTGGCCTATAAACCTTAAGCTCGGCCCGGAGGTTCTCAACTTCCCGGTGCAGTTGCGAGTTTTCAGCTCACAGTTGTCTGGTCTAGTCCACTTCAGTGCGGTTAATCAACGTTGTCACCTCCAGGATTTTAATTATCTCTCTCTGAAGGTGAATGAGGTCGTACATTCCATCGCTGCGGATTATCTTCGCCCGGAAAAATAAGCTAGATATGGTAATGCTATACAAAAAGCCCGTGCCACCGACTCCTTTAAAAATGCGGCCTATGCTTCACAGGTAAAGGCCTGCAGTACCACAGTTGTTAGAGGTGATGCGATCACGACAAGTTGCATTTGATAGAATTAGCGGACTAATTAATCAATTAGTCGACCAATAAGCGCGTCTTCTCGGCAACCAATTCAACGTTATTTGTAAAAAGAATAAAATCTAAATCATCATTAACAGGTAGAGAGTCTTCGGATGTATTTATTTTGGAAGCCAAAACTAACATGTACTTTGAACTCCATAAAATAAATAAAATAAGATAAAACCTATGTTTAATAGTAAACCTATGTGTCCATGCTAAAAAAAGCGTTGTAACAAAAAGTCTCATCTAGCGATAGCTATTAAGATTTATCTATTGTCGCGATCTTGATAGGAACCACTATGTTTTTGCGGTTATAATCATTACGTTATTATCATATGCGTAAAAACTAGAATAGATCCCAAGGATTTATAATAACGATATTATAAATGCATTAAAACTTTGTTCTTGCTTATATAATTAAAGTTAACATAGAAATTATTGTCAGTATATATTATCACAGTGTAAATAATAAGAATTTATTATTTATAGATAGTGAAACATTTTTTTTAATATATTATATTATATTTTATCTTTGTATATTATAATTAAATGTCTTACATAAGCCATACAAATTTTATACTTCTGCGATGTCTTTTAGTATAAATTTTAACTATGTAATATCTTTCATTTCCTTGTTCACACTTTAGGCTTTAAAAGGACTACATTCTTTTATATTCTCGTATTATTATTAAATTATGTAATAAAACAAATATTAGTTCTATTATAAAATACAGTTTAAAAGAGAAAAACTTTTTTTTTTATTTGCAAACTACCAACTACTAACTTTGTTTAGAAAAAAATATAACGTCACTTAAAATAAGATTTAAAGTTTCATACTGAAAGCTTCCTTGGTCTAGTTTTGGTGCTGGTTTTCATGTATAAAACGTTATTGTTACATATAAAATAGTAAATGGAAAATAGCTATTATGATAGATCATCAAATATAGATATTTGACATTTATTAGATCTGTTTTAGAATGTAAAAGTACCTTTTTATGTTCACAATTTGTTTTCTGGCAGATATTAAAATATATATATTTTTTATACAATGGTGGTGAATAGTTCACTTCATAATCTGAATAGTTATAATTATATATTTTCTAAATTATATATTTTTCGCTTATTCAAGACCTACTTAGGGAAATCTGTTCAACATGTCTGGGCAAAGTTCGGGAAGCTCCGAAAAATCTTCTTGACCAATGTCTGAAGTCTCAGGTCTTTGACCAATATGTGTTGGTTAGTTATGACTTACTGTTCTGAGACGTGGTTGTTTACGATGGGCCTTATAAAAAAAGCTCACCCATTATCAGGAACCCAGAGAGCAATGAGTTACGCTCAGAATTTTGCAGCAAGATCAGAAACAAGCAGATCCGTAGAAAAACAAATACCACTGACATACGACATAGCACACACATAGCATTAAGACCGCCTTATTAAATTATTTATTTATTGTGTAATAAAGAATAAATAAATAGCACAGAAGTCATCGACACTCGAAAAATGGCTCGTCTAAATTTTCATTGGGCGGGGTACATTGCTCGTGCAGCTGATGGTACCCAATATTCTTAAGTGGCGACCACCATTGATGACATAATCACGTCCGAGAGAAGTCGCTGAATGCGGGGAGCCCAGGGCCGGTCATTGGAGCGATCTTTCGTATCATCATAGCGTAGGGAAGGCCTTGCACTTGATATGATGATATATATATACATATATCAAAATAGTAATATATTAAGAATTTTGGGTGATTTGATAAGGCTAGGAAATGATTAAACTAAAGCCAGGATAAATATTAATATTATTATTTTTTATATAATTTGCTTATAGCAGAAACGGTGCCGACAATCTTACGAGGTATACTGGCAAGTGAAAAAGGCAACTTTCATTAATTTTAATTAACAAAAAATGTATAACTTATTAATTATATCATTTATATGAAATAAAAAAAATAACTTATTCCTAGAAGAGTTGGTTTGAATGCGGCTGTTCCTATTTCCACTAAACCCATCCCAGTACCATATCAGCGGATAACCACTTCGATAAAAAAGCACTCAAATTTGTTCATTTATTTAGCAGCAGTAATGCTCCAGACAAACAGACACAAAGATAAACATAAAAAAAATATAATATCGTTTTTGCGGTAATGAATATTTTTTTTTCTTTTATTAGTTTATTGTTTCGCACACTCACGTAAGGTTCACTGGATAAAATTTAATAAAATGATTCGAAGTTTATATTCTAATATCCGGTAAAGTACGTAATATATGTTTTATTTCTGAATCTGATTTTTATTTAAGGAAAACGCCAAAATTCATTTGATCTATAATTATAAAAAAAACAGATTTTTTATTAATATTTTTATAATAATTATTTAATAATATTGTATATTTTAGTCAATTAAAAGGATAATTATCCTGTAAAAAACGCATATACAGGCTGTCCAGGAAACAATGGATAACCTCTATAGAACTAAAGGCAAGATCGAAAAACAAATTAAAAAAATTGTAACTGCTGCTAGAAAAATGGCGCTTTAAAAAAACATATTTATTTTTTGTCTGGTTTCATATTTTTATTCGTAATGAGGTGAAATCAGTTAAAATCATAATTATTTTTATACTTAATTATTTATTATTAACTGTATCAGTGAATAATTATCAAATAACATAGCTAACTGGTATTTTTTTCAAAAAATTATGTTAAACTATTGTTTTGTGTAAAATTTCTAAAGAAATATTTTTGATGTGGAACTTTGAATAGCTCTAGTGTAAAAAAAAATTAAAAAGCAACAGTGACCAAACACTTTAAAATTTGTTAAATTAATATGCAATAATTTATAAATAATTTATCATAAAAAACTTCCGAGACTCAATACTGTTGTTTTTATAACGCGCTATAAAACAACTACAAAAATTTGTGCATAGTTTTGCTAAACGTTTCTCAAAGGAAATAAAATTCGGTCGCATCCGGTGTACTTGTATTCTAGTGCTTCGTTTGTAATTGTTGTTTGTCGGATGAGTGAACCTAAACTCAAAGTTCCGCGATTAAATGTAGTAGGATCTTAATGCAAAGAGCATTTTAAAAAAAGTTATTTGTTATTAAAATTTAGCAACGTCTTTAAAGTCAACTATAGAAAAAGCAGGTTTTTCTATAAATTATAGGCAAATGCATATTCATATAGTATTTTAAAATAATGTATTGTAGTTATCAGTTTTATTCACATATAGTATAAACATTTTTAATTAGTTTTATAAGATTGTTAATGCAAATTAGAATCAGTAAGAAAAGTATATATTCTTTTCCTAATTATAATCTACGAATTACAAAATAGTATAACTTTAAAAACAAATAAATAACATCTTCATGGAAAACTATAATGTACATAAGGGAGTTTTACAAATATATGAACAACGTGCACAAAATACACCTTGATTCTAAACGACTGTCTGTGGAATACACAAAAGTATTGTTATTTGTGGGAATGACGGTCACTAACAAGTAAAGCAACACTGTATTAATAACTACTCGTACGTTAATAACGAATTAAATCATAATATATGTAAAGGAACTTTGTATACAATTTGTTAATTCAATGTTAATTGTCATCACATTAAAATGTATTTTCAGTGTATTATTTTTCATGGTTATAGTAGTTTTCATTTCAAAGATTGATAATACATACTTAAGTATTATAAGAATTCTACGTGTATTATTCATTCTCTATTTAGGTCGGTTGAGGATTAGAACTTGCTTTGTGAGTGTAATAGTTGATAGTCTTCTTGAAAATTAAAAGAACCGTTGAACTAAGTAAAGTGTTGTTACCGACATAGTTGAAGGAAAATGTACAATGTACACAAATGCACGTGCTATGATGCGATCAACGAGATAACGAGTATGCAATGTTGCCAGTACGACTTTGTTCCTTTTTACGTCATGTATGCGGATGTAGTTTTTCCATATTTCCATAGTTGATTTTAAAGAGAAATTTCTTTGTTGGGTGCACGATAATCTGCAACAACAATTGCAGAAGGGGTAAAAAGTTGATATGAACTTATTTTATTTAGAGTTTTTACTTAATATGTTAAGTAGAATGTAAGTATATATGTTCCACTCAAGAATTTTGTTTTTTTTTTATCTATAAAGTCAGGATTATTTTTGTGTTTAGTGAAAAGAGAGACATTTTCACTAAACACACAAAAGATATCCTGTTTAATTAATATTCAGCTGAGAATAATTCAATAAAAGCAGCGTTGATAAAAATGGGCCGATATACAATTTTTATTAATATTTAATTAGTTATGAATGGGTCAAGAGAGTGATAAGACATTTTATACTTTTCTGGAATACGGTTCATTGAAATATATTTTCCTTTTCAAAAACACCACACATTTTCCGTTATCTGGCTATTTAAATCTGGTTAATTTTTTTTTTTACATTTTCTGTATTTGTATTTATCGTAAGTGTGTAGAAAGAAGTCTGTACGGAATTATTAAAAAAAAGACTTCAGCCGCTGGCAAGTTACTTGGGGAATATATGGGATTGTAATTTTCTTGTATAGCTATTATTGTGTTTAATATATCGATATATACATATTTACGTTAGATATCCATCTATTGATCAATTATTTGAATTATAATTTTACAAATAATTCAATGCAATAAAAGTTTAAAACTCTTATTAAAATATTAAGATTTTATTCAAAATAAACGTGGATAAATATAACTAAATAACTAATTACATGTATATTTAATGATTTAAATATATATATGATAGAATAAAATCTAAAATGGTTACACATTTGGTTATATATATTGTGGGGACTGGCGTTCAGGAAATATGGCGAAACATTTCAAATATATTATGTGACTGCGGCCTCATAAATTATTTCCGAAGGATATACAAAAAGGTCGGAGGATTGGAAAAGCGTCAAACTGGAATAACAGCAACACGAATAATAATAGTTCGTTTTGGGTAGACCTCGAAGAATTCGGTCTACCCATTCATTTGTCCCCTACTTTCGAATTTTGGAAAAATTTCTTCACAGGAGGTCTTCTTATGACCGTCTGAGTCCGAAATGACCATTGGTCAAAAAGTTTATATATATATATATATATATATATGCGTGCGTGCGTCCAGATTCGACTTTTGTCAGCAGGATAGCGGCCGCAGTTTCGCTCGGATCGCTTTCAAACTTTGCACAAAAATCAACCAACCAAAAATGAAGGTCAAGTTCGTTAACCAGAGAAATCCGGTCACAGGGGGCGCTAGGGCCTCACTTTTTCTGATTTCAGTTTTTCGACCATAACTTTGTCCCTATACAAAGGAGATCAATCGCGTTCATATTATATGATGTCTTTGATAAATACCTATAACTAATGTAGATAAACCGAAAACCTAACTTCAATAACTTAGGGGTGGGGGTAAAAAAACCAAAAATTTTTGGAAAAAAAATCATAACTTTTTTCTGGTAAACATTCTTGCATCACAAGTATTTTTAATAGAAAGGTTATTTTTTACTCTAAATTTAGGTATCAAAAGTTTTTCCGTAAAAGGTACCGTTTCCGAGAAAAAAAATTAAAACCACTTTTAGCTTGTAAATTTTAGGTAGGTAAAACCACGGCAACTTTTTTCTGGTAAACATTCCCTCCTCGCAAATATTTTTAATAGAAAGGTTATTTTTTACTCTAAATTTAAGTACCAAAAGTATTTCCAAAAAACATACCTTTTCCGAGAAAAAAAATTAAAACCGCTTTTTGCTTGAAAATTTTTTGATGTAAACAACGGCATCATGTATTATTCTTAGGTAGTGAGTTATATTTTAAATGAGTTACACACGAGGTCTACCCACGCGTGTCCCCCTGCGGGCACGGATTTTTTTTTAGACAAAATGCTAATAAAAATGTATGTGGTTTTTTTTTTAATTTTTTGATTTCAGATCGAAAGTAGTTGGAAAACCAGCACGAAATGGAAGGCGAGGCAATATTAAAAACATTTTAACGACAAACTATCAGATCACATTCATTGCTTCAAATTATTTAGCGCTTAAAATATTAATATGTTTATTTTATTTCAATCATTTTGAGTAAATTATGATCTCACTACGAAATCATCAAGAAGTCTAATCTCCTAACTTTATAAAAAGATGTAAGAATATTATTGTTGTAATCGTTAATAATTCTTATATAAAAAGTTTGTTTTCCTCTCACGTGTGAAATTGTATACCTCTGAGATATCAACATGTTTCTTGAAAAAATACGTTTATCATTAGATCATGTTCATTCCTACTTAGATTACGGAACATATTATATATATATATATATATATCACTATAAATTAAAGTTAATAGCCATTTATATGAAAGACCCCAGGTTATTTTTTTCTTGTATTCGTAATTATTATCACAAAATTTGTATGGATAGTCGACCGAAAAAGCGCACATTGAGATGGAATTTTCATATATTTTTAAAAGACTGTTTTAATAAATTAATATACAATACTGTATGATGGTATACATAATTGATGATGGAAAAAAGGTTTGGAGATCGGTAAAAAGGTAAAATAGAATAACGATTAAAACAATAAAATTACAATATTGTTAATAAATTTCCTTTTACTTGAGGAGATCATAGCTTCATGTAATGGTATGAGTTGGAATTGGTAGTAATAATTTTATCCCGTTTAACTTACATTATCTACACATTTTCTAAAGTAGCACTCATATTTATGTTAATACTTTGGCTTACACCAAAAAGGTACTATGATATATTATTAATATCATAACCAACCAATACTTAAAGAAAAAATACCAATATTGTTAAAGTTAAATCAAAATCTTGCTTAAAAACCATATTCAGACAATGGGATATTCGATAATATTTTTTTGATGTCGATTATTGGTGTAATTTTTTATATATATCGGTATTGGTTTGACTTGCAAATATAAAACAAGTACTTTCGCGTCTAAAAGTCACATACTATTATATTTAAATAACATATTTGTAATAAAGTTAAATATTAAGAAAGTAGATTAAAAATAATATTCTATCTCACGTTTTGATTAAATTTTGTATTCGTTGACGGTGTGACAGAAACTAAATTCTAAGTTATGGCAATGGTTTTTTAAGTTTTAAAGTGATGAATGAAAAAAACAATAAATTATAACAGTACATGATCTATGCGATAACCAAATAACCGGACCAGTGACCAATATATGCAGATTAAGGTATAATTTCTCGTTACGCTAGACTTAATAAATATTCCTAAATTATTTTATGAAAATAAACCTTTATCTTTACTATAATAATACAAGCAAATTGTTTTATAATAAATTTAATCACTCAAATTTATTCTATACTATCTGTATTCCGCCCGCTTTGTTTGGCACACTATTAATGAGAAATAACATTAATAGTAAATACACAGCCAGTCAGTGAATACCCAGATTTCCATATCACGTATGAGGTACTGTGTATTGGGATGCGTTCCCGTTATGTAATGTGGCGGGATCCCCAATAAACCTACACTACGAAAAAGTTGCCAGCTAAGGCCAAATTTTTATTATTTTTTAAAATAATGTTTTTTATTTTTCAAATATATCAAATTCCATTTCGTAATCAATTATATTTTTACGTCCTTGATTTATTAAGTTTTTGCACCCCAACCTCATTTAAACTCTGGTTGCCATGGTAATCGTTGTCATAGTTCCCGTTGTCATCGTAACCGTTGCTATGGTAATCGTTATCATAGTATCCATTGTCAACGTTATCATGGTAATTGTGGCTATGGTAAGCATTGGTATGGTAGCAATTGGTAAAAATTTTAAGTTAAGGGGACAGTTTCGAAGATTACGTGATGAGTCAGTGAATTGTAAATCGCTTAATATAAATATAGAAGATTAGGATTTAAATATTTTTTATATATTTATTTATCCTTTTAGCTAGCAGAGGTAGACCTCTAGATAGACTAGCTAAAGGAACAAGATAAAATCTTGTTTTGTTCAAGGTTTAAAGGGACGGTAATGAAGTTTTTAAACTATTTCACCAAACTATTATTTTTTTTACTACTTTGTTTGTTGTCATTCTCAAAATTTTTATATCAAGTTTTGATTGCATCCAACGAAGCTGAAATTGGGCATATTTATTGGTGGGATAAGGTCGATGACAATGTAATATTATGGCATAAAAACTGTAACTTCTTGATACAAACAACTAAAATAGTTTATGCTGCTTTGCTTTTTTGTGACGACCATAATATTTGTCATGAACATTTTATTGCATTATATTATAATGTTGAATATTTGAGGTCCTATTTGCCTAATTGGTCTAGTCTCATGGCCAATTAGGCAAATAGTCTTAAACATTTATAAAAACGTCTATTTAAAATAATAAATAGTTAGAATTTCATGTTTTGCGAGTCAGTATTTATTCGTTACTTTTTGTTATTATTTAATTAAAAACTTTTTAATCACTTATTATTATTTATATATTTTTTTATTTATTTTGCAATAAAAAATAAAATATGATAAAAATATCCTATATGGGGATAGTTTGCTCAAAGATATATTTTTAAGACATTTATATAACACAAAAATAATTAAGATGTATTCCTTATATATTTGAATAATTTCATAGGAGTAATAGAGTGTAAGTGCATAAGAATATTACAGGATTTCAATTTGCCTCACGTTTGAGAATCATATCGCAATAATTTTCGAGTATTTTGTACCTAATTTGTATGCGAGTTCTGGAATTTAAAAGTATAATAATGTGTCTTTTAAGGAGTCTTCTCTTCGTTTTTGTAAAAACTCTTTAAAAATATGCAAATAATTTATGAATATAAAATGCTGTGAAAAGATATCTATGGATTGATCGTCGGGTTTTGGGTTAAGCTACGCCATTGATAAATAAATTAGAAAGAAAAACTATTAATAGCACCAGCCAATGGAGGACGTGTGACCCATCAACCTCTTATCAAAGAACATTTCTCTACATTTGTAAATCTTAGTTTTTTGAAATACAAAATATATATTTGAGATAGAGAACTGTCACTGAAATAAGTAAGTAATCATTGATTATAATTGTTGTTTATTTATATAATACAACTAACAAAGAAATCAATTATTACAAATTTAATACATATCTATCAATACTTCTTCTATATATGTGTTTATTACTTGACTCCTCTTAAACGAGTTGTATTTTTTTGTGGAAAACGTTTCATCTTATATACCATATAAACAATACTTTTAACATTTGTACAATACGTCAGATTGGATATTTTTTTAATCTAACTTCAAAAACCTAAAATGATAGAAGTATTAACTATATCTTTAACATTTATTTTACTTAATTTACAAATTATTGTAACAAACATAGACTTATAATGGAATGATTCTTTATTGAATACCCGTAGTAAGCATTTAAACTCTTTTGGTTTGGTCTTTTTAAGACGTCTCGTAATATTTTCTCACAACCCTAACAATTTGAAAGAGTTTGATGTTTATAAAATCAATTAAATCATAAAATTTTTGATATTTATTTATTTTTAAATTTACCACTTTGCATCTCGTGACAACTTGTACGTTAAATGGAAACAATAGACGGACCTATTTTTATTCCTTATTTATCAAAATAGGACCTTCCGTGAAGACACTTTTTAACTTAAAATTAAGGCTACGAGATTTTCAAACGTACTCTGGTCTGAGAAGAACCATTGAATAAATTTTGCCTGGTATGTCTTTATTGCGTATGTTCTTTATCTGTTTCATAAGCGATCATATTTATGCGCAATTTACTAACTACAACCATCGCAATCAACTCGATAAGATGTCCTTATAATTAGTTAATAATAATAAAATAAATTATTGGCTAGCAAGATGTCTAGTCTCCGCAATCAGCACCCGTTCACGAGCATAAAGCATGGGTCAACCATCCCCTTCTTCGTCATATTTAATAAAAAGTTACTTTCTTTGAAAAATAAATAATTCTAAAACCAGACGGTTTCAGTTACAGTCATAATAGAACGCTGAGCAGACGCTGTGCCCCTACTGAGAAATTAGTGAGAGTGGCTATCGAAAAAGGCTAGAACTCGCCGGCACAGATAGTCAATTCTAAACATAACACTGAAGTTATTAACTGTCCTTTAAATAGCACGGCCAGGAAGATTGTTGGACAGGCGCATAAGAACGAACTCCGTCAAGGAACTACGGATGATGTTCCACAACAGCGCACAAAATTGAAAAAATGTTTATTATAAACGTTGGGGACTAATTAACAATTTCAGATGCAATGTTATTCAAAATTATAAATGTTTAACTTTATTACAAATATCTTATTTAAATTTAACAGCATGTGACTTTTAGAAGCGATAAAATTTTTATTTTATTTTAGCAAGTAAAATCTATCTAAAGGAAACTATAGAACTTGGAAAAGGAGGTTTCAATAAATATTTAAGCGTTGGAATAGTATCAATAAAATATATTAATTTGATTGTGGTGGTTTGGTGATATTTTCATCAAAGTATGGATAAAAAGGACAACGATAAACTGAAATATTTTATCTTTAGTTAGTTTAGTAGTTTTTTATCTGAATGGATCTATCTTTTTCTCAGAAATAAATTATAATAAATAATTTAAACGTACTTATTTGAAAAAAAAAACAATAAGCTTTGATTTAATTGATTGCTTTATGCTTAAAAAATAACAATTCAAAACATTGTCGATGACAAATTATATATGTAACTAAGGTGTAATACATTGTGTGTCATTAGGTAACATAAAGTGTAAGTATCATTTTATTTATTTATGACCTCGGATACCCAGCAGATTTTATACATCTTACAACTAGGAAAATCGATATCTAGTCAAATGTAAAAAATATATATTGTGTTAATAATTCAAGAATACAAATTGATATTTTTAAATTTATTAATATATATCAATGGATCTATGTTAAATTCTCAATCAATACGATGTCTCTTTTGAAATTATATGTTAAACAAAATAATTTTTAATTTTTGAAACCGAATATTTAATTTAATTGATAATAAAAATTGATATATAAGGACAATGCCAGTACATTAGCTATGGTTGATTTAAAATCTAAGGATGACGATAGTCATTTTTATACATTAATTATAATGAAATTCTCTAGTTCTCATTAAGATCCCGGCATCACCCCTGATTCGATTGTACTGAAAGCTTTTAACTGTGGTTCCACCCACATGCCAATGAGATTGATACAATTTGTAAAGAAGTTTATATTGAAAATAATTATATAGAGTTGCGTTTTACTTAATTTCGTTATTTGATTCATATTTCAATGGAAGGATTATTAGGATTTATATTAAAATGATTTTCTTTACATTAAAATAATTTCTTTTAATGTCAGACATAATTTTGTGTTTAATAAAAAGAAAGACGTTTTTTTATTATTCAATAATTTTTACAAGATATTGCGAACAAAATATATCCTCTTTAATTTTTATCACCTAAGAATAATTCAATAGAAAGCAGCGTTTTATTAAAAGGATATAAATTAAAATCTATTAATGTTTAATTTCTCATGAGTCATGGTGGAAAGAGTGAGTTCTTAATTAGATTTCTTATATTTTTTCCAGGGAAAATTATTGTCTATTTCCAATAAAATATTCATTCCTTTCTAAAACAGCTCTTAAACATTTTGCGATATCTCGATAGTTAAAACTGGTAATATACATTTTTATTTTTTTTTGTATTAGAATTTATCGCAACAATACAGTAGGCGCGTGGACTACATATTTATTTCACTGGTATAAAATCAAACATTTCTCTAAAACTCTAAGCATTTGTTTTTTGGGCCGGTAAATACTTTTAAATGATTAATTGATGAAGCATAGGCGTCGGTCACTTGTGACCGTATTACGATAGGCCGTACCGAACACGTAGCCCTCGCGACTAATTACGTAAAAATTTTTCAAGTGCAGATTTATTTTTTATGTAAAAATTCACATTAATTCTTATTTGAACTGTATTTTATCAATGTCCTTCCGTTCGTCGGTTCTACCGTCTGTCTGTTCGTTCGTCGCAGAGTGTCACAGCATCGTACCGAAGAAAAAATTAGTAAAAATATACTTTATGTATAGATAAATCTCAATGATTCTAAAATAATATTTTTGAAAATCTAATTTAAAGGGAAGTCTCAAGCACAAGTAAGGGGATACTATTATTTTTCTCATTGCACCTACTTGTGTGAAGAACCATTGTTAAGATCTTTGAAAAAAAAAATTAATATCCCTACCACCACTAAGAGTTTCAGAAAGGTGAAAAAAATATGTAATGTTGATATCTTGATCGACTTGTCTCTGACATGAATGAAACTATTGTCTCGAAGGAGAATTGAAAGGAAATCATTGCCAAGGTCCCTAACAATAAGAATAAAATATTTTTTTGGTGTTGTGTGTCACAGAAGGACAACCACCAACCACAGAAACGATGTCGATGTGCGCCGTTGTCATGACTGTAGAAAAGCGCGTAATAAAACATCCAAAAATCGAGCACGGCGTGTACGAAGTTAATAATAACGGTCCATTTTAAAACATTAAGCTTTTCACTGCCATCCCGAGTCGTGGCTTCCCATCTACGGTCAGAAGTCAGTGGACGCAGAACCCCCCCGAAGGACGACGTTGTTATAAGACGCACAAAGTGTCATTATAATAAAACCTAAAGCTAAAAATATTAAAAAAATCTAAAACGTAAAATATGTCTGTGTAAATTTTATCTTTTATCGCGATCTTGATAGGAACTATTACGTTTCAGCACTTAAAGCATTATTTGAATTATGATAAAATAATCGTAAAAAAATTGCTTCCAGAATAGAATCGTAGGATTCTATAATAACAATATTATAAATGCATTAAAATTTTATTTATACCAACATATATAAGTATAATTTAACTGAACATATTTACAGTCCATATTACTAGAGTTGCTAAAAAATGCTTCGTATAAATGCACATCACGAACATTGTAATATTATTAGGTATAGCATTGATCATTTAATAAATTCGGTTTTCAGAGGTTTTAATTTACCCCGTAACAGTGGTTTCTTGTTGAAAATTAAATGAATTGTTGATCAGAACAAAGTATTGTTACCAGCAAACTTGCTTTTCTGTAATGTTTATGTTTGATTTTCAATGTAATCTCGTTTGCTGTCGTTGTTAAGTGTTAGTATAAAATTCATAAGTTAACCTAATATATAAGATATTGTCATCTTAGTTAGTTAGTCATTTCAATACTTTAATGTCAGTATTATGAAGTTTATAATGTAAAAGATATATCACTTTTTTGTAAACCATTTTGAAAAAAAAACAAGTTTTTATGTATGCTTAGCAGTTTCTTGATTCTGTAAATTAGTTTCATCAGCAAAAAGTAAAATATGTAATCTATTTTCTGATATAATGCTGTATAGATTGTTTTACCTCTTTTTGTAATATGTATATTTATTTAAGAATATTAAGTAAAAAGATAATGCTTATGTTTTAACAAGCTTTCATGTTTTAACAATTTCGATCAATATGATATTGTTATCAATATCATATATTATTGCTGTAAAATATTTCTGTCTTTCCCTAAACGTTTATCAAACGTGTATCGTACTGGAACCCTGTCACATCCCTTTTTATTTCCACTTCAATACTTGGCCGTAATTGTTGCTTTTAGGATGAGTGGGCTTAAGCTCTCAGTTCCTTTTTTTAATTTGGCGTCATGTTCATGCACTTTCCTTTTTATAAGTTGATTCAAATAAATATAAGAGAATCTATTATCAGTGTAAAATTATTAGGAGTATCTAATTCTAGGGCATGGGAGCACAATACACACTGTGTAGAACATAATGTTTATAGTCTACGATTTTTGATATTTGAATTAGAAATGAAATTAGATAACCTTTAAATTAATTTAAAAAATAAACATCATAAGTTTTGTAAAGTTACAATGTTAAGCAGACAGGTTTAAAAGATGACGCATAATAACGTCATTATTATTATTATTATTACTACTATTATTATCTCATTTTTATTATTATTATTATTATTATATTATATATTGTTGCTACTGACTTTTTTATTTATTTTTGCCCATACTTTTTATTTAACATACGATGTATTCAGATAACAACCTCAGTATTAGCGACACCTGTTCATCTGAAGATAGTTTTCATAGTGCATCTTTACGTCTAAATACCTATCTTAATACTACGTTTTCCACGCGCCATAAAAACTTTAATGTAATTCACCTCAATGCTCAAAGTATCCCATCTCATTTTCCTGATTTCCTTAATTCTTTTGATAGTAGATTTATACATGCAATTCTTGTTTCTGAAACCTTTTTAAAGCCTATTCTACCTTCCATTTCCTTTCGCCTGCCTGGATTTCAACTCATTAGAAATGATAGAATTGGAAAAGGTGGGGGTGGCGTTGCAATTTATTTACGCAGTCATCTTGCTTACAGGATAATAAATAAGTCACCAGCGCCGTATAATGAATCTTCTGAACATCTTTTCATTGAGGTGCTTTTGGGCAATCTTAAACTGCTCCTTGGTGTTTTCTATAGCCCTTCTCTCCACATAAGTTACTTCGATGCACTTGAAGAGCTTCTTGAGAGTTGTTGTCCTTTTGTAGATCAAACAATAATTATGGGAGATTTTAACACTTGCTTATTAAAAGATAATTATCGCTCAAAACGGCTGAAACACATTGTCAACAGCTGCAATCTTAATATTCTTGATACTGGAGCCACACACTTTTTCCCAAATTGCACTCCGTCCCTTTTAGATATTATGATTGTTTCATCAATGGACTTTGTAAGTACTCATGGCCAATTACCAGCAGACGCCTTTTCTTATCATGACCTGGTTTTTCTTTCATACAAAATTCGTCCACCTAAAATTAAACCAACCGTTGTACTACGACGCTCCTTTGAAAATTTTGATAAAGACAATTTTATCAAAGATCTAAACAGTACTAACTGGGATTTGATATTTAGTGCAGCCACTGTCGACGATAAGGTTAGTATTTTCAATTCTGTTGTACTTGATTTATTTGATACATATGCTCCTTTACGACCAGTGAAATTAAAACACCTCCCATCACCTTGGCTCACAGATACTATTAAGGGACTTATGGCACAACGAGACGCTGCTAAAAGGAAATATAAAATAAAACCAACAGATATTAACTACACTAAATATAAAAATCTCCGCAATCGTTGTTCTAGGGTTTGCAGGGATGCACAACGTAAATACATTCATGAATGTGTTGAAGGTAACAGTACTGCCTATGTTTGGAAATTTTTGTCATCACTGGGAATTGGACGTCAACGTTTTAAGGATGTCGTAAATATTGATAAAGAAAATCTGAACGCTTTCTTCACGACTGCACCTGGTAATATACAGTACAACAGTTTCTTCCTCGATATTATTCGTCATCTCCCCAAGCCTACCTACTCAGCATTTCAATTTACTATCGTTTCTCCTAATGAGGTTAAGGAACACATCAAAGCCATTAAGTCTGATGCTACTGGCAGCGATGGAATTAATAGACGCATGATACTACTCATGCTTGATGTCGTAGTACACGTTTTATGTGATATTTTTAACTCCTCTCTTAGCTCTCTTAGTTTCCCTAGTATCTGGCAAAAAGCATATGTTATTCCCATTCCGAAAGTCTCGCATCCCACATTATTTTCTCACTATCGACCCATTTCAATTCTTCCTTTTCTTTCTAAGGTTCTTGAGCGCATTGTACATAGTCAATTGTCTATTTTTCTTCGCCTAAACAGTATACTTAGCCCTTTTCAATCAGGTTTCCGAACTGGGCATAGCACTACCTCTGCACTTATAAAGGTCTGCGATGACATCCGTATTGCTGCTGATAATAAAAATGTTACTGTCATAGCCTTACTTGATTTTAGTAATGCATTTAATAATATTAACCATGATGTGCTACTGAATATTTTGATGCATATTAATATCTCTCCCAATGTTGTACAATGGCTACGGTCATATTTGTGTGATCGGCAGCAGTGCCTTAAGTTGAATGAAAGGTTTTCCCAATATTTGCCACTTACTACCGGCGTCCCCCAAGGTGGTGTGCTCTCTCCCCTTCTCTTTTCTATATTTATTAATACCGTATCAGTTCTTATTTCTTCTTCTTACCATATTTATGCTGATGACTTACAAATATATGTCACAGGAAATACGGATAATATTAATAATGCAATAAATTCCTTAAATCAAGAGCTTAATAAAGTCTTTCAATGGAGCAACGCTTTTGGGCTTACTGTTAACACCAATAAATCGCAGGTTGCTATCGTAGGATATCCCAAACAAATTTCTAAAATTAACTGTTACCTTTTAACCCCAGTTATCTGGGATAAAACCAGCTTAACTTTTTCTAGCACTATAAAGAATCTTGGATTATTAATTGACAGTAACCTTTCTTGGGTACCACAGATTGAAAATATTAGCCGAAAAATCTATGCTACTATTGGTTCACTACGACGTTGGAAACATCTGTTACCTATAAAAACTAAAATTGCCCTAGCTAATACCCTTCTCCTTCCGATCATCGACTACGCAGATACAGCTTATCCAGACCTTTCAGAGGTATTGCTCAACAAACTCGAACGATTACAAAACATCTGCATACGTTTCATCTTCAATTTAAAAAAATTCGACCATATATCGCAACACCGTGCTCAGCTGGGATGGCTACCCATAAGGGAACGACGAAACATGCATCTTCTATCCGTTTTATATACCATTCTCTTTCATCCTTTAACTCCTTCCTATCTTAAAGAGCGTTTTACATACTTTGGCTCTCAGTCCCGTTCTCTTAATGAATTGAAATTGAAACTACCGATACATAACTCACACACTTATTCTAACTCTTTTTCTGTTAAATCTGTAAGACTCTGGAATGCTCTTCCCTTAGTTATTAGAAAGTCTCCTACTTTATCAGTTTTTAAAAATCGTTTAAAGCAACATTATCTATATATGTAAAGTATAAATTTATATATATATATATATATATATATATATACAAATATAATTTAATATGTAGGTATATAAGTATATATTATTTCTAGTATAAGTATGTTTATCATCTATGAATATTAATATGTATTATCATTTGCACTATCCCGTCTGATCTCTTATTATTACTTATCTTCTAAGGTTGTCTGTAAGAGATCGCTTTAAGCGATAAGACCGCCTTTGCACCGTTTATATTTTTGTTTTTGTTTTGTCTATTCTTGTTATTTTTTTTTTAATATTATACAGTGCAATAAAGTGTTAAATAAAAATAAAATAATAATAATAAAATAACGTCTTAAAGGTGAGAGATTATTTAAGACTCTACAAATAGAGATGGTTAAAGGATTAAGAAAATCTATTAATCAAACTATATTACACTGTCTTATAATAAGAAAATATACAAAAGGACTTTAGTTGTAATTTATTTAAATAAGTCAATACCAAATAACATATTTAAAAAATATATATATACTCATAATAAAATAATGCAAAAATTCACAGCTTAATTTACTCAATTACTAAATAAACAATAGAATTAAATACATCAAATTAAAATATTGTAAACAATAGAAATACTTAGTTTATCAGATGTCTAGTATATACTAGATTTATATTTCTATTGTAATATACAATGGAGGATAATGAACAGGTACAATTTTGAAGACAAAACTCTACAGTAAAACTAAGTGCTACTTACTATTACTTTGATGTTTGTGCTACAACAAACTTTTAAAAATATTTTACTTAACTGCAAATTTAAAACAAATGTTTTAATATTAAAAATGGACAAAACATTTGTTTATTTTATTTATAATAGTTAGAGTCAACCAGAAGATATATATTTAAAAAATATTAGAATAAATTAACAAAAAATTTAATGTGTAGAAGGTTATGTATATGTATGACTTTTAAAAAAATTATAATTGACTTGTATTCAGTACATGTAACTTACAAATTTGAGCATTGTCTACAGCTTATTTGTAATAAAAATACACGCCTACATGCACAAATTTGTTCATACAATTTTTACACGTCAAAAGATGACATAATAACACAAAGTCTACTTGGCAACTTAACTTTAACAGAAATAATTCTTTTATCTCAATTTCCCTTTATGTTATCTTTATGTGAACAAAAGCGTTTGTAAATATGGTTATTATACTCATGTGAGTATAATAATAATAATTTATATGGATAACAGATATACTATCACTAACATATTATGTATATTAACTAACATTAGAATGATTATTTAGTTCATATTGACCGATATCTGTATAAAATAAAGTGTTTTACAGCAATGAATAATTAATTAATACAAGTTTGATAATTTATATTTTGATAACCAATAAATATTAAACGGAAAAACATGGCGGTGAATTATCAATAGATACTTGATTTGAGGATAATTATTTTTTTAATACTGAACATATACAAATATGGAATTAATGAAATTATTAATTATTTTAACTTACATTTTATCCTCATTCAGACTATTTATGGTTTTCTCTTCATGTATAGTAAAATAAATAGGCATTATATTATAAAATATCGTTTAGAAGAAAAAATTGCAAATATTTTTCTTTTAGTATAAATATACATTGTCGATTAAATCGTATTTTGAGGTTTCATATTGAAGGCTTCTTTGCTCTAGTTTTTGTGCTGGTTTACAACAAACCTTACTAATAGGTAAACATATTAGATATGAATTTCCAGTCTGCAGCTTTTATATTATATATTTGACGCGCTAATGTATTTTAGACGTTGTGAATACTTTTTTTAAAGTAGACAATAGTTAAAGTAGCTAAACCAGAGTTATACAGTAATCTTCTCTGACAGGAGCATAGTTGTAAACTTTCGTCTCGTCTGAGCTTACGCTAAGATAGCGTGCGTAAAGTTTATAAGTACTTGCCTTTAAGCTAATGGCTTTAGGTAAAACCTTTTCCCTGTGAGGATCTTTTTCGCACATATATTATATGATAATATTCGTGTAAAAAAACTGCACAAAATAAATATAACATTTAAAATATGTAATTTGATTGATTCATACTATAATAAATAATATTACCATAATAAATAATCGTTATTGATGTATTTTTTTATGAAATTTATTATTATTCAGGTGATTAATTTATATAAATATTATAATTATTTGTTGAATTATATTTGTTCTTAAATTATTAAAAGCTACTAAATAAACTGTTCTATATTTGTGGGGTCGGAATTATATATCCAGCATAGTATACGAGATTTGACACAGGTGTTCAGAATCTGTCGTCATCTTGGCCTCAATCCTCCCTAAGAAAACATGTTGCTGGAATTTTCCCCACCATTCAGATAAGTGGTAGAGAATGATACTCACATTCCATATGCCCCCATGGCTAGCTTTTAAATAAGGTCATATTCCTAGCCAATATTATATGGCAGTCAATGAATAAATAAAGTTATATTATACATTAACATGAATTATTATATTTTGACCAAATCGAAACTATGATTCGGTTTCAAGTTTCTCAATGTTTGGAGGATGATGTTTAGGAAATGGTAAAGATCTCAAATATATTATGTGCAGGCGCAAAAATTATTTCCAAGCGCCATATAAAAAGGTCTAGGATTGAAATGCAACAAAGTGGAATAATTTTTACATGAAGAATGTTATTTATATGTCTAAGTCATGCATTTTTAAATGTCTATAATTTCAAATAAATATTTGTTAATATAATTTTAACATTTGTTAATGTTAAAATAATCGTACTGATAAAAATATGGACCAACAGATATAAAATCAAATTATGTTCATTGAAGGACTAAGATATAAGAACTTAAAAATTATGAATAAGAGCAACTAATTATCGTTTTATATGATTTATTTTGAATTCACGAATTAAATTGATATATTTTAATAAATAAATGTAAATTAAATATTTTAATTGCCAATATATCAAAATACTATTTAAAACACTATTACTTTGAAAGCTGTTCCTATAAACTGCAGTTTCCACGCTAAATCTTTTTGACAGAATCAGTATTAGTGAAAGTAATGTAGCCATTAACGTCACAAACAGACTGTTTATCATGCTTTTGCAGAAACGACTGCAATATGAATGCAATAGAAAATGTTTATTTCATATTGACAAATATATTCATTAAATTATACATTATTATATACTTAAGCAACTATTTCCCTATCTTTTATTACAGATATTAATAAATCCTATTGAATTTATGAATTTATCAATAATAAAAATTTGTTCGCATGTCTATAATATTAATAATGGTCTAAATATAAACAGGTGCTTAAAATATAAGGTAACCTAAAAATAAAATGATACGTAACATCTAACTATTCAAATAACAAATATATTTAATAAAATTCAGTAATTTAAGTTAACATATTGTGTGAATTGACAAATCGTTTGTATTACATAAATTTTAAAATTAATTAAAAACCATACAGACGGAAAAATTATAATACTTATAATTTAGATTTAAATTTTAATAAGGAAACATTTTCTCTTAAATATTTGTTTTATAAAAACAATTGCTTTGTTATATCGCAGATAAAAGAACTCATCCCTCGTGGTGATTAAACTGGCTTCCTATTATGGCATACATTTACTCACGTGACGCGTGTAATACACGCTTTTGTTTTGCTTTTGTAATACCTACTTATCCGAACGTTTTGAAAGAATAAAATGTATTTTTTTAAAGTTTAATACAAATTATGTTACCTTCTCTCTTCTTTTCATTGGTTTTACAGTTCACATAGTCTCCAATAGACGCGTATATTAATAATAAATATGTCCGTTTATTCATACCTTACACATTTTAGGTTAACAATAAGATGAAAGAAATGCAAAGTATACGTCTAAAAGCTTTTAATACAATTTACAATCATATTAGGGACCATTTGGAATGAGATTACCTTTTGTCAATGCAACATTAATTAATTATTCAAAAACTTAATAAAAATAAATATCTACCAAAAAAGAAACATTATAAATTCAATAATAGTTTATTTTTCATTCCATAAAGTGCTTAGTAGTAGAAATAAAAAAATATTTCGGACGAATAACAGTTACTAGTGCAATAAAAGTTTTTTGGAATTAATTAGAACTTTCCTGTTGTAAATTTTGCACTGGATCGTCGGTCTATTGAATTTTAAATTCTGCGTATTCATTTCTGTTTATTGTTGTGAATATACATCATGAAACAAAATAGAAAATAAATGTTGGATCTTGGACTATTTAGTTTATTACGGAACTCCTTACAACAGCACTCAAATGTTAATAGAATTTACATCAGAATAGCATTGGACGATTTTCAAAATATGAAGATAAATTTAAAATAAACGCTTCTTTTGAAGGGTACCATGTCGTACTGATCTGGAAATACTGCTGAAGGAAGTTTGTTCAATATTCGAGTGGTACGTGGAAAAAATGTACTTGAGAACCGCATAGTGGAGGATTAAAACGCATCCAAATGGTACGGAGGTGGAGGCGATGGCGCGCTGTGCGGTGATGAAATTCGGCGGTAGGCATCAGATCGAATAGCACTTCGGAACATTCTTCGTGGTAAATGCGGTAGAAGACGCACAGAGATGCAACGTCTCTATGCAATGCCAAAGAGTCCAGCCGTTCACAGAGCACTGGGTTCTCGACAATTCGAACGGCTCTCCATTGTATGCGGTCAAATGGTAATAGAAGCTGATATTGAGGTGATCCAGACCAGAGATGAGAACAGTACTCCATGTGTGGCCGGACCTGCGCCTTATAAAGCGCAAGTTTTTGGCCAGGTTCGAAATACTGTCTCGCTCTATTGATCACTCCCAATTTCATTGAGGCCAACTTTACCTCTCCAAATGACCACGAAACTGACAATCGCTCGAAATGTCGAGACTCAGTATTCTGATACATGGCGAGGCAATAAGAGGAGTGCTTTCGAAGAGTGGTGATACGACAAATGGGGTTATCTTAGTGGTAAACGCGCAATCCTATGTTTTTAGGGACCCCACTCAGAGACCATTCCCAGGGAGGTCTCTATTGAAGACAAGTTTCTTTCGGCACTCATCGACGTTTTCCGGAGAGAGACCTGCAGGACTTGAATATACCGCATCCCCAGTGCTGTCATCCGCATAACAATATATGTTGGGAATATCCAACATATTATTGATGTGCAGGAGGAACAGAGAGATATAACATTCTTAGATGATGTACATTATAATATAAATCCTGCAAATAATTCAACAACTTAAATTCCACATATTTCGATCCACAAAAAATTCTTGAACGTTATGATAAGATTTATTTAATAATAAACTTTTGATTTTAGATTTAAAACTAAGAAATGGAAGGTCTAAGATATCTTGTGGAACTTTACTATATATGCATATACTCAAACCCATGAAGGCTTTATTAACTTTTTGAAGACGAAATGTTGGCGTTACGAGTTGGTTTTTATTTCTCGTATTTATCGCGTGTCTGTAACTGTTTTTTGTATAACTATTTAAATTTTGACGTATATATAATATGTTTTTAAATGTGTATTACGAAGCGACTGTAAGAATACCTATTTCTTAAAAAACATATCTCAAATAAATCTCTAGCTTTTAAGTTATAAATAGCCCGCACAGCTCTTTTTTGTAAAATAAATATAGAATTAATTTCGGCAGCACTATGAGAATAACTTAAATAAACAAGTCGAGCCGTATTAACGTGCGCTAATTGTCTATCTTTGATAATTGCAAAGACGGCGGAGCTGAGTTTGGCTGCAAGTGTTGAGAGATGGGGGTTCCACTGGAGCTTTTCGTCTAAAGTTATACCTAAAAAATCTGTTGAGTCAATCAGTTCTAACACTTCATTGTTAAGGAGCAAGTTAAGACTTTTACTTTTTACATTAGGAAGTGTAAACTCTATGCATTTAGTTTTCTTAGCATTTAAGACTAAATTATAAATTTCGAACCAATGGAGGACTCGTGACAAAGTACTGTTTACTTCGTCAAAATCATCTTCGTCAATATCATGATATGTAGATGATTATTTCATATTTTATATAATTTATATTATTTAGATATTTATTTTATAATTTAATTAGTTTTAATAAACAACTTACATTCCAGTCCGTTAATAAATAATTGTAATTATTAAGTTGGGACCTAACTTTATGGTTTTTTATAAAATATTAAAATTGATTGAATCATTTCAGATTTATTGAATATAAATAGCACATAAATATTTTATTATTAAAATTTTACTATAGATATCATAAAATAAAAATAGTCGTAGTCCATCTTTACAATAATATTAAAATATAATCAATTTCAATTCAAATTCAATTCAATTCAATATTTTCAGAGTTTTATTCTGGTACGGTTATAGTCTTAGTAGATTTCACACATTTTTAAGTATTAAGATATCTCCATATAATTACTCCATTCCTTATTAAAGTTAGCGGAGGGTTCAGTGAGCGTAATAAACAGAAAATTAAAAGAAGCGTTGAACAGAGAAAAGTATTGTTACCGACTTACTTGGCTTGGCGGAAAATGTACACAGACTGCCATGATTCTTATTTATTTTTTCATAAGGGGTATGTTTGTTTAATCCAATCAGAGAGATAACGAGTATGTAATGTTGCCAGTATGCGTTTGTTCCCAGAAGCCATTTTGCTTCATGTATACGGATGTAGTTCTCCCATATTGACATATACAGTTGAGATTACAAAAAAATCTGTGAAAAATTTATTAGATTATATAAAGAGAATTTTTTTCCGAGTGTGCGCCATAAACTTTTAGGTTGTTGTTGTAACAAAAAATCGCGGAAGTCTTAAAAAGTTGATAACGAAAATATTTTATGTAGAGAAACGTTTTACTTAATTTTGTTATTCTCTTGCAATTGTAATGAAAAATGTATAAAAACACATTTTGTTATTTCAAAATCATGTATTGTAATGAAATGTAATGTAATTTAATGTAAAGTTAAAGATAAATATTTTTGCTTATTCAAAAATTCTAATAAAAATGCCAATAAAAGATATCATGTTTAATTAATATTCAGCTGAGGATAATTCAGTAAAAGCGGTGTTTTGATAAAAATGGACAACCATTCAAATTATATTAATATTGAATTTATCACGATCTGGTGAAAAGAGTGAATTCTTAATAAGATTTCTTCTATTTGTTGTATAGGGTTTGTGTGGATTAAGGTTCATTAAAATATATATTCCTTTTCCAGAAAAAAGGAATATATATTTCCAGAGAAAATGAATATATATTTTAATGGAATATTAATTTTAAAAAGAAACAGAGTTGGGGATAGCACACAGTCTTGGGGTACACCAGCCGTCACGCGCTTGGGGTCCGAGCAAAAACCATTGAGAACAATCTGTACGCTTCGCCTGGTGAGAAAACTGGTGATACACTTGCAATACGTTCACAGGAAGCACATAGGAAGGACGTTTCAAAACAAACCTATTGTGCTATGGATTATGATCGAAGACTTTTGCCATATCCAAATTAATTCTCAGACCCTCACCCTTGATTTCAATAACGGTCATCCATACGGTCCGGAAGAGGTAATTTAGGATCACTAGACGATAAACCATGGCGATAGCTGTGTTACCGATCATTAATCAACTGGCGATCCTCGAGGTACATTAGAAGCTGTTGTTTAATTATAGTCTTTTTATAGTCCCTACGGGCCAGACAATTGTTTCCTTTATGCAGTGGCGGAAGGGAAGGCTGGCAAAAGTTTCGCAGATCGACTCTAGAGTACGCTTAGTACTAGCTCATTCCAACCGGGTGCTTTGCTAGCTGTTTCCCAATTTTGATGACATGCTTGAACTTTGCTCTATTTGTCGTTTGAAGAATCTCGATGCATGGTATTTGCTTTTCAGAACTCTAGAGTTTAGATCCTTAGTAACTAATGCATTACAAACTAATTGCCCACGCTTAATACGCTTGCAGTTTGTCAGCTACTGCAGCCCTGTCATACAAATAGGAAACAAACTGGCCTCCATGAGTAGGAAGCGGAAGTCTTTTTTTGCATTTCATTACAATCCTCTGAGTTATAGTGATAAACGCTTCTACTAAACTAGTCGGATCGCAGCTGGACATTGAATGGCGACACTCGGTACCAGGCAATAATCAGGGGGCTGTAAGTGCGCCTCGATAGTAATGTGTAGTCAGCGGAAGGCTGTCCACGTCTGGTAGACTAGTGTGCGACTTGCGCATAGCAGGTCCTCAATCTTTGCTCGGACATAGCCCAAGACTTGATCCCTTTCTACATTATCACTATAGGAAATGTAGAGTCTGAAATGATTTTTCATGTCTTCGCGCAGACAGAGAACAGATAAGTTCTGACCTTAAAAAATCTGAAAGTAGCAGATATCATCACTTACAAACACAGATACTACTGTGTTTTATATAAAATGATGTTCAAGTTTATACCCAATAGGTAAGCTGTGTTGCTAAGTTGAAATATCTGTGTCGCCTTCTAAAACTTTAATTATTAAATCGTTAATTATAGCAATATGGTTATTACGTTAGTGAGGTCGTCACGGATATGGCTTTTAAGTTTATTATAATCTTACTTATTTCAATATAAGTAAAAAAACTAATTTAACGCCTCAGAATAGTCAGTATTAATATTGAAGTAGGTATAAACTCTCTAAACATACATAATATTACCAAGAATAACCTTTACACTTTTTGCTTAATAGGTCAATTCAAGTACACGAGTATAAAAATCAAAGAGATGAAGTAATGGTTAAAGCGGTAAATCTAGTTAAAATACAGTGTGCTAATGTGAGGTCACGTTGGCCACTCGCCAGGATAAAGGCGTGGGTGTTTAACATACTGTAACAATAGTATGTAAAACGTTTAGTTTCCGGAATAAAAAATCTGCACTAGATAATTACGACCGAGACAGTATTTTGCATAGTAAGTTATTTCCTTATGAAAGTTAAAAATGAAAGTTTTCTGAAAGAAATTGAAATGTTTTGAAATAGTTGCGAGTGAAATATTTTAATTACCAATCTATCAAAATAAAAAAAAATTAAAAACTCCATTCCAGTGCAAGCCTTCCATATAAACTGCAAGCTGAATCCATTTTCGACAGAAGCGGTATTAATGTAGCCATTAGTGTTGTAAACAGATAGTTTATCGTGCTTTAAAGAAAGTACAATATGATTGCAATAGAAAATGTTTATTACATATTGATACTTAATATACTTAAACAAATATTTCTCTATCTTTTATAAGGCATATTGATGATATAATGCTATTATGAAATTATCAATAGTAAAAATCGGGTTCACACCGCCAACGGAAGTTAGCAATTAACAAAAGACGAAAATTTATCACTAATAGACTTATTATTTTTAATATTTAACATAACATAACATAATATGTAACATCGATAAAAGTACACAAATTTAATCATTCGGTCAATAACATTAACTAATTAAATGAATATGTTATTGCCCGATGTGACAAATCATTTTTATTACATGTTATGTTAATGTAACTGCTGAATTTTTCTGATCTTTTTTACCTTACCCAATGGAAAATATTATTATTAATAATAATGATTAAAATGTTAATAAGATTTATTTTTTCTTTTAAATATTTGGATTATAAAAACAATTGCATTGTTATATCGCAGATAAAAGATTTCATCACGCGTGGTGATTAAACTGGCTTCCTATTATGGCATACATTTACTCACGTGACGCGTGTAATGCAACCTTTTGTTTTGCTTTTGTTACATCTATATCCAAATGTTTGGAAAAATATAACGTATTTTTTAAGTTTAATTTAAATTACATGATATCTTTTCGTTTATCGGCATCACAATTCCACAGATCTCTATTAGACGGGTATATTCATATTAAATGAGCCGATTTATTTACCACTAACATATCTTAGGTTAAAAATGAAATAACATAAACGTAAAGTATATGTCTGATATCATTTAATGTAATTTATAATCCTATTAGGGACGATTTGGAATAAGATTATCTTTTCTCTATGCAACATTAATTAATAATTCAGAAGTTTACTAAAAAGTAATACATATATACCATAAGGAAATATTGTAAATTCAACAAAAGTTTATTTTTCCATACACTGCTTAATGATACTATGTTTATTCCATGCACTGCTTAATGATACAATGAAATGAAAACAAAATCGGGAAAATAACAATTAATAGCCCGGTTGAAGTTTTTTTGGATGAATCAGAAAATTTGCTGATTCTTTAATATTTAAAGTAAAACGGCATCAGGTAATGTATGACGATGTAAACAAGGCTCTCTCTAGAATAGTGCATTGGTTTAGTGTTAACAACCTGTTGCTTAATAGTAAGAAGACTAAACTTCTTAGATTTTCTACTACTAATATTAAACAGGTGCAAACTACTTTTAAATGAGGAAGCGATGGAAGTGGTGGAATCCACAGTTTTTCTAGGAATCACTGTTGATGCTAAGCTAGAATGGGACCCTCATATAGCTGGATTAGCTAGTAAACTTAGCTCTGCCGCGTACGCTGTTAAAAAATTAGATCCCTAACTGACGAGACTACTGCTAAGTTAGTGTATTATAGTTATTTTCATAGCATAATGTCTTATGGTGTCCTACTGTGGGGTAGGGATATAAATACCATTTTCGTTATACAAAAAAGAGCTGTCCGTGCAATTTACAATCTGGGCCCTAGAGATTCTTTAAGAAATAAGTTTAAGCAAATTAATGTACTTACGGTCGCCAGACAGTATATTTTTGAAAATCTTAAATATGTACATAAAAATACTGACAATTTTATTAAGCATAGTGATATACACACTATAAATACCAGGAACAAACACAAGCTCGCGCTACCTGTTACTCGACTTAAAAAAGTGAGTAAATCTTTCATGGGGCAATGTATACAGTTTTACAACAAAGTCCCAGCAAACGTTCAAGTATTACCATTTAACAAATTTAAGAGAATAGCTAAGGAACGTTTGTGTGCAAAAGGATACTACAATGTATCTGAATACTTAGAGGATAATGCACCGTGGGTATGAAGCGATCGCTGCCAGCCTGCTTCAAGATTATTTATTTAATATTGTGTAATGTATTTATGTTATTTAGAATTTAAGAAAAAAAAAAAACAACAAATCATGACAATCCCGCTGAGTTTCTGTCGCCAGCTCTTCTCAGGTCTGTGGAAATAATTTTCCGAGCTGGTGGTAGCTTTGATAATGAAAAAATGTTTTGTATGAAACTTATTTTCAATAAAGATTTTTGATTTGATTTGATTTGATTTGATTTGATTTGATTTGATTTGATTTGATTTGATTTGATTTGATTTGATTTGATTTGATTTGATTGGATTTGATTTGATTTGATTTGATTTGATTTGATTTGATTTGATTTGATTTGATTTGATTTGATTTGATTTGATTTGATTTGATTTGATTTGATTTGATTTGTAATTAATTAATCAGATTTAAAGGCAAGGCAGACAAATACCTTAATGCAGATATAATAACAGGCTTATCTTGGGCTACTTTTATTTATAACTCCTTAAAGACTAACAGCTCTCAAGTATTTATTGAATTTTTATCAGAGTGGCCTCAGACGACTTCCAAAACCGCAAATTAAAATAATAACTTGACTTATCCCGGTTATTTTGGTTTAGCTCAATCTATTAATCTTTTTGGAAATTACAAATAATGAAGAATAAAATATGTTTAAATAAACATTTTATGATTATTATCATTCGTTGTTTTTCACTGAAAGCTATCTTTCTCACTCTCAATGTAACCAAGGTTTTTCATATATCGCATAGATAAAGTTTGGAATCATTCAACAAATAAAATGTTACATTCGAGATACCCAAGTTAAGTAAGTGTGAACAAACCACCATAAAATATAAACATGGAAAAACATATACATATAAACTTTTTCCAGTTATTACTCCAACCATCTATAACATACGCTATAACAATATAACATTTTTATCTGACACTGATTACATTTTTATTATGGGCCTACCTTTGTTAAGTTCTTTATAAAGTTTTGCTTTATTCTTTTCGGGTCATAATTTATCTGTAGTTACGTTTATTTTTTAAAAACCACAAGTTACATGTTAAAATATATAATATAAAAAATATAAAACTTATGTACTCGTATATACTTAAATATTTATATGAATTAATTAATAGATGTCACGGTGAGAATGAAGAAGAACGTGCTCAGGTGGTTTGGGCACGTCGAACGAATGAGTGATGAAAGAATGGTAAAAAAGATTTATATAGGAAAAGTGAGCAGTAAGAGAGACAGGAGGAGGTCTCGAGTGACCTTCGAAAACACAGTATCTATGATACTGGAAGAAGGTCACGTAAAAAGCATGAGGACCCCCCGGAGGGCATGTATGAAGAGGTTGATGTCTGTGGCCGAGGCGAAAGAGGTATGCAGGGACCGTAGCGTTTGGCGCTCCGTCGTTTCTGGCTACCCCGCAAGGGATATGGCGTGAAGGTAAATAAATAAATAAATAATAATAATTTAGTTTTTTTTTCCTTACTAAATTAAAACAAATTATTTTAATTAATTTGAGTGACAGATTAGTTAAATAGTTGAAAGGTCAGAAATAGTCTCCTGGAAATCGCAAATTTGAATCGTGTTCGTATTTTATCATATGAAAATACCTCAATGCTTTGCAATTTAGACTTATTTAGACTTAACTATGATTTAAAGTGAAATTGTAAATAGCCGGAATTATTAATGTAAGGTTGATTCATTAAAAAATGTTATGTCAACAGCTTAATCTATAAATGGTATGTGCGATAATACCACATTATGAGATAACTCTTTTGTTCTTTGTATGGATATTTTTTTACGCATATGAAACTGTTATAAATCATATAAAAAATATTTTTACATAAAATGGTGGTAAATTCACTGCCCAATCTGAATAGTTTGGATAAAGTTTACTTAGGATAGCTGTTTCAAAGGTTTGCTGAATAATAATATTTCTGATTTACACAAGATCTACTTAAGGAAGTCTGTTGAATATGTAAATGTTGAAACAAAAGGACGGATTTATAAGGTTAAGTAACAAAGATAAAATATTAACAAAATAAAAAATATTAGGCTTACTTATTATATCATTTATATCGAATCAAAAAAATCATCAAAATGCCGAGCGGTCCTGTAACTTGTTCCAAGAAAAGAAGAATAACTTAGATGATTTAGAAGGAACTTTTATTTCCATTAAACACAGCAAAGAACGATCTTGATAGATAAGCATTCCGCTTAAAAAACTTACTGAAATCGGTTCATTAGATAAAGAGAATGACACTTAGATACATATAGAGGTACATTGTTAAACATCTGGCAATTATAACATGAAGGATATAGTAAAATAAGGATTTAAAAGTTGATGAAATGAACTAAATTTAAATAAAAATATAATGCATTAATTTACAACAAAGATTACTACAAGGTATACAATCTTTAATTTATTATAATAGTGACAGCATTATACTGGTGCATAGCTGTACATCATTATAGTGCCAGCTCTATAAAGATGTACAGCAACGCCGAGCGTGCAGGTTGGTGTCTTTCTTATTATATATTTATTTACATTTTTGGGAAACAATTTGGCTACACAACAATATACAAAATTTTTACATTTATAAAAAGGTTAATTTAATATTTTACGACGATAAGGAGCAGCGTTGTACCATTTAATAAGGAAATTTTGTTTGTTATTTCTCTTGTATTGTGGTACTGATATGATAAAAAAACATAATATTACAAACAAAAATGTCAAATTATAACCGTAGAAAACAACCCTGATAATAAACTACAAAATTCTGGTATAGTATACACTCAATAAGATCCCTGTTTTGTAGAATAATGCTTGTACAAAGTCAAGTAAAGTCGATTCCAAGTTCCGAGTTTCGAGTCGCCACCATTGTGGTATTGCATATCATTGTCACCTAGTTTCCGATTGTTTGTTAGTATCTGCGAGAACGCTGACAATAAGGTATTACAATAGGTGAGGAATTTTGTTAGGTACAATGCACATGCGATACATTTAAATTTCAATAATATTTAGTTAATACTTAATAATATATTTAATAAAACATGATTGTTTGTAATTCAATTAATAGAATTTCATTAAATGCCAATATATTAAATGCCAATAAAAAACATTTTTTTAATTTTTCTATCTATCTATCTAATGTTTGTGCTAATCTCTGAAAGGTATAAAATAAAAGGTATAAATTATGTTTTAGGTAATCAGTAAAAAAAAATTGTTGATTTTTTCGATTATCGGTTTGGTATTTCGCGTGTGATATAAGATTTATTAACAAATTTTAATAAAATTAAGCGAAGTTATATGAAAATATCACGGTAAATGCAAAAGATAACTTATACTTCCGAATTTTTCTTCTGCTTTGAGGAAAACAAAAATTGATTTGGGATATAATTATAAAACAACAAAACTAGAGAATAGATTTTTGGTAAATAAGGTTATTATATTGGAATATTATTTTAGTCATCTAATTAAAAAAATGGAAAGAACTCATATTTACAATAAGTAATAAAAATGCATTAAGACTATAATAAGAGTATTAAAAATAGTGGAAAGTTAAACAGCTAGAAATCAAAAAAAATAAAAAATTTGTCGTTAACAACTTGTACCGCAGTAAAGGTCTCGGCATAGTCCGGAGTTGTTTAATGTAGTAGGAGTTCAAATGCCTGACTGTGTTAAAAATACTTTGTGTGGACGTTGTATTAATATTATGATAAATTTGATAAGAACATTATTTATTGATGAATAATTCTTATTTTGTATAGTTTATATTTTTCAGATATTTATTTTATAACTTACTTGGTTTTAGTAAAAAACTTGCATTCCAGTCTGTAGATAAATAATTGTAATTATAATTGTTAAGTTGGGACAAAACTTAAATATATATTTTTTTATTTTCTTATGTTCTATTTATTTATCAACAACGTTGGCACAGGTAGATACATCAGCCCTATGTCTTTCGCCCTCACGAACTCCCAGTCACGAACACTCACGAACACACTCACGAACGCCCAGATTTTAGATTAAAACTCTTTCAGCTTACTAATAGTAGTAAACAAATGTGAAAGATGAAAAATATTAAAATTGGTTAAATCATTTCCGATTTATCGATTATCATAAATAACACATAAATCTTTTATTATTAACATATTACCATAGATAGCATAAAATAAAAACAGTCAAAGTCGATCTTTACTATAATATTAAAATATATTAAATCGTAGTTAGAAAAAAAATGGCCCAGTTAAAACCGTAACCGTTAACTTAATAATCCAATAGAGCTTTTCTTAGTATTGTTTCGTTCACGCATATAAAATTCTAATTTTCGTTTGTAAACAAATTTAATGGAATAAATAAGTTGAAAAAAAAAGAAGTTTGCAGTCTTATCTCAACTTAATTCATTATATCAACAAACATCTATTAAGATTACCCGTTGTGAAGATTTATCTCTTTTACTTCAAACTATAAATTACTTTTACTTCTTACTACAAATTGCTTTTACTATTTTAAAATTTTAAACCAATTGTTAATTGTATGATTCTATTGATTTTGTAAACATCAAATCCTCTCAAATTGTTAGGGTTGTGAGAAAGTCTTACGAGACATCTTAAAAATACCAAAATAAAAGAGTTCAAACGCTTATTCGTGTATTCAATTAGGAATTATTCCATTATAAGATTATGTCAATCAAAATAATTATAATAGTAAATTATATAAAAGGCGAATATTAAAGATACTGTTCAAACTTTTATCTTTTAAGGTTTTTGAATTGATTTAAAAAAATATCCATTCTGATTATTGGTTTACTTTTGTATCGTTATTGTTAAATAAAACACTAACAAAGTGATGAATGAGAATAATAATAAATTATTACAATTATTAAAATTATTACATTGGTGTATTACGCCTTCAACAGATAACCTGACTACTAACTATTATATTCAGATTAAGATATAATTTCTCGTTACGCTAGACCTCATCTGCATGTCTATAACGTCATTAAACATTCATATATTATATTCAACAAAGCCAATGCTAAGTAATCAGAATATCTAATTTAAATTTTATTTAAAAACTTTTTTTTTTATAATAAATTACTAACATTAGCATAAATTATGTAAAATATAATATTATTAAATTTTTATACAACAAGACTGGAAACAGATTTACTGCTGCTAACTATTGCAATTCGTGAACCATTACATTCTACCATCTATTTTCTACCATTCTACCATCTATATATTTCTACCATCTGATACCTTAAAATAAAAATTTCAATACATTTACTTAATTAAAAATTGTATAATGTGTATTAGGAATATTTATCGGTCGGATAAGAAAGTGATAACATAATTATGGAGCCGAAATGTAAAGACCATAACTTCTTGATATCAGCTATAAAAGTATATACTGCTTTGCTTTATTGTCATGACCATTATATTGTTATGAACTTTTTATAACATAATAATATAATGGTGTGGAACTGAGGATAAGACTAGACGAATTAGACAAATAATTTTAACATTTGTAGGAACATCTATAAAAAGTAATAATAGTTTTATTATAATTCATTTTCTGATAGGATCTTTATTCTCTACCTTTTTTCCATTATTATTAAAATAAAAGCTTTATTATATTTTTTATATTATTTATTGACTTATTCATATTTAATATTATTTATTTGTAACTGATTAAAAAAACACTATATGATGAAAGCTTACCCAAAAAAATTTTTTTTAAATATCTTAGCTCTATATATACTCGTATATATATTATATAGCTAAGATATTTTAAAAAATATATTGAATTGAACTTTTTACGTAGATTATTTAAATAAAAGTGTGAACAAAGAACATTAACTTAGCGTATATATAAAGCCGATCACTATGCTACCCTGTCATTCTAAAAGCAATAATTGCGAACCGGGCTCTGAAGAAGTTAAAAGGGTAAAAAAAGAGGTTAAAAACCCTTTTTTACCCTTTTTATCCCTTTACATTTAGAAACTGGTTAGAATACGTTTAAATCCTTAATTGTAATAAAAGAATGTCAAGATATTTATTAGAAATAGCACGTCAAATATTAAATATATACTTTAGATTAAAGTCGCCGGTGTATAAAAATAGTTAAAGTGATCGTTTACATGGTATATAAGATGAAACGTAGAGTTTACCATATAACGTTAAGTATTATAGTTGATATAATACAGCGCTATCAGTTGGCGACTTACAAACATGGCTAGCGATACAACAAAATAATTTAATTAATAATTTAATTTTTAATAAATATTAAAATGCCAATTTGAACCCGATTGTAAAAATTGGTAATTAGTTCGTTACATAGTTTGTAATACTTGTTAAGCTTAAATATATGATCTTTGGGTATGTTTGTTCCCCAGGGTGCAGTAAGCTCCGTAAGTACAAAGCGCCTGTATTCGGTTCAAGGGAACGTACGTATCGCTTACGTCATTTATGAGAAATTTTGTTACAGACACATGTATAGACGGATTATTATAAAAATAAGTATAACATATCTTTTAATATTTAATTAGTTTGTCAGTTGTACCATAAGATCAAATAGATTTTAAAATCAATTATCACTTACGTGACTTCATAAGCGAAATTTTTATATCTCAAACGTATATTAGTATTATTACTTCCTCTTGTTTTTATGCTATGAATAGTTTGACTTTGAAATTAATTAGTAATTGGGTGTAGATCGAGCTTAGCCAACACCGACTATCTATCGATCGTCAACTGTTTTTTTATACCGTTTATTATTTAAGAATAATTTCCCAAATTTTATCAAAGGATAAATTCATTAAAAAAATCTTTGACACTAACCATAATTTACTCAGAATATACTTCATTATACTATTTTATTCCTAAATACGCTTCTAATCCAGCTACAAAACATTTCAAAAATGTTGGCTAAATTATTCTCAAACAAACTGAAATCTTGTCGCATTCCTTTCTTCTTCAATTGTAGTGCTCGTTCGTTACTGTTCCTTTGAGGATGAGTGAGTTTAAACTCGCAGTTCCGCTTTTTTTAATTTAGTATCATGTTAATGCACTTCCTTTATTATGAGTTATATAGAAAAATGTAGTTAATATCAAAACACACTTTTTTATTAATTAGACACCATCCTTTTAGTTAAGAAGGGTATATTAATTTTACTTTTTTAATTTCAAAGTATCTAATGAAATTTATATAAAAAAATAATCGATGTTAACGAATTAGTATTTAAAATTTATTATGGAGCTTTGTTTGGAAGTTGACCAAAAGTTTTCAATGGGATGAAAAATACATTGTGGGTAAAAGCGAGATTTGCGGTTTTATATTGAAAGCTTCCTCGCTCTGGATTTGCCGGTGGTTTCAGTATTTCACTCGGAATAAGTTTTCGTTTTACCATTGAAAACAATTACAAAAACTTAACATATTACATGTATAAGTTACATATAGCAATCTTTTGAGATCACGTTAAAGCAGTGGTATATATTTGGTTATAATGGACATTGCCTTCTATCCTGAAGAGAATTAATTAAGATCATTTAATTAATCGTTTTTATTATAATCAATAAGAAGTAAGTCAGAGTTTTTAAAATTATAGGTATGCAATATAAATAGGTGAATATATAAATATATATTAATTGATACTAATAAGGTTAATATAATATATAGAATCAACTAATCGCAACAATCAAAGGTTTTGGTAGGGAAATGTTGCAAAATATCTCAAGAATATGATTGTAACTGCGACGGCATTATTAACCTTAATAATTACTAGTAATCTGAATGGGTCAAACTTTTATTTAGAAATATTTAAAAAAATAACTTAAAAGCTTTTTTGTTTGACAAAAATATATACATTATAAATGAGTAGCTTCGACTGATTACTTGACGATTAAAAATAAATTTCTATAACAGAGTATATATGTAAAATAAAAAGTGGGAATCTTTATATTTATTTTGACTGCGTATACCAATGTCTTTATTTACCCACGTATAAATAATATTTGTGCTAATATTAATACTAAGAATATTTAATAAAATTTTTATAATTTTAATTTGACTAATTTTGTATTTCTTACCAGTGCGTAAATCGAAATAAAGTTAAAACTCAATAGACAGGAATTAGTTTCTGTTCGAAGAAAACGAACTGTTTTTTTATTTATTTATTGAATATTAATTTCTGAATGAACAATGAATGTATTTTTGATAATTGTATTTGAAACAATAAAAGCATTATGACATTTAATATCGAACATCGAATTTAATTGATAATAACTGTTATGACTATCACTATGATGAGTTGTTAGTTTGTGTTTACAAATACATTTTGCTATGAAAACAATTAGTGATAAATAGTAAGTTCCTGCTCAACTTATTAAATTTATGGGCATTTAGGTCTGAAGGTGAAAGGTATTTTTTTTTAATTTTATGATAAATAAACCTTTTAGGGATGTATGTATAAAAAACAATTTCTTTCATACATATTCAATTTAATAGATCTTATTCTGCGTGGTGATTAAGCTAGCCACGTATATTTGTATAGATTATTTATGTGACTCCTGTTATAAAGATTTAATTTTTTTAACAATGGAGTAGAATAATTTCAAAGGAAACTGTTGCTTTCAGTTGAGATATTTTCAAGCCAAGAATATTTTTACAAATGTGTAAGATTTTTAGAATGATCTATATATCTATAGATCTATATAAATATTAAATTGAATCTTATCAAAATGATACCTTGCAGGGTAATTCGTTTTTAAACAATTGTTACTTTGAACAATTTATTAGATTTTATGTGACAAATTTATTCATAGATTAAAATTGGAGATTTAATAAATGATCTAGTTATGTCTTAATATGTCCACAAGGTTATCAAAAATAAAGAATATTTACTACTTAAAACTATATATGCTATTTAAAAATAGAGAAGACAGCAATTTATAAAATTCTAACAATAATATACCATAATTATAACTTTCGCTGTACGTTGTACGTTATACCATAACTTTCGTTGACTTCGAAAAAGCTTTTGACACTGTACGATGGTCTAGGAATTAGTCCCGTCTAGATGAGATAGGTGTCCCAGCTAAGATCAGGGACATTCTAATCTCCATCTATAGGAACTACCTTGGTACGGTCGCGCACGATGGCCTCCTTTCTGAAGACATCACGGTACACGCTGGAGTTAGGCAGGGCTGTTTCCTGTCACCTCTGCTGTTGTTTATCGTCCTGGATGGCATAATGTTAAAAATAAATGGCAGCAAGCGACGCGGTATAGAGTGGGGGTTGACCGAAACACTGGACAACCTGGACTACGCTGACGACCTGTGTCTGCTCAGCCACAAGCAAATTGACATGCAAGCCAAATTGGAAGATTTACAACGCGAAGCGATTGTGGATGAACTGAAGGTTAACACGCAGAAGACCCAAGAAATACGTACCGAGAAAAGGAATTCGACGCCACTGCTACTCGGCTCGGACCCTATTGAGCGAGTGCAACAGTTCACCTACCTTGGTAGCGTCGTTTCGGAGACTGGGGGAACGGAAGAGGACATGACTTCCAGGATAGCCAAGACCCCGGCGACCTTTGCGCAACTACGACCCGTATGGCAGTCCCGAAAACTGACTCGGAGAGTTCAATTAAAAATATTCCACTCCAACGTAAAGTCTGTTTTGCTGTACGGGTGCGAGAAGTGGAGGGTTACAAAGAACATCACGCAACGCGTCCAGGTTTTCGTCAACCGAAGCCTCAGGCAGATCCTCGGTATCTACTGACCCGAAAAGATCTCCAATGACGACCTTTGGGATCACTGCTTTGTGACGCCAATCGGTCTCCAAATAAAACGCCGCAAGTGGACTTGGATTGGTCACACCCTCCTGACCACATTCCAAGGCAAGCCCCGGGGCTTGCCTTGGAATGTGTCCATTCCGGGAATGGACACCACAAAATGGAAAAGGAAGCGTGACCGTCCTAAACACACTTGGAGACGTTCAGTGGCAGTGAAATTGAAGGCGATCGGGTTGACGTGGTCCGAGGCGAAGTGAATAGCCCAGAACCGAGCACGATGGCGGAGCACTGTGGACGCCCTCTGCCCGACATGGGGGCTTTAGGACATTAAATAATAATATTCCTTATACAATTTTCATTACTTTTTTCTTTGGAAACAATTGTGCTGTCACAAAATGAATTTTAAATAAAATATATTTAAAATATTCGGTTTCCTATATGAATATTGCAAACGATAATATGGCTTTTGGGGAATTCATTTTTTTAAGCATATTTCATGTATAATTATAAAAAAAAAACATTTTAAAATATACCTACATTTAATTTATTAAAGTTATATAAATTGCGAAAAAATAACGATAAATTACACAGGCACACAAAAAAAAAAAAAAACGTCATGAACCAGAGGGGAGACCCCATTATTCCTAGGTTTTTGGGATCGCTGAAACCCAATATGACAATAAAAACTAATTTTAAATGCCAGTTTTCCCGCTAGCACCCCCTTACTACCTCTTAAGGGGTGAAAATTGAAATTTTTGTAAAAAATCAAGATAGATGTGTCTTTCTACGTTTTTTGGGATGCTGAAACCGAAAATGATAACTAAAAATAAATTCATGACCACTATCACCCCCTACCATCCCTTACAGGGGGTGAAAAATCAAGACAGATGTGTATTTCTACGTTTCTTGGGATGCTGAAACCGAAAATGATAACTAAAAATAAATTTATGACCACTATCACCCCCTAATACCCCTTACAGGGGGTGAAAATTTCAATTTTTCTATAAAATCAAGATAGATGTATATTTCTACGTTTTTTGGGATGCTGGAACCGAAAATGATAACTAAAAATAAATTCATGACCACTATCACCCCCTAATACCCCTTACAGGGGGTGAAAATTTAAATTTTTCTATAAAATCAAGATAGATGTATATTTCTACGTTTTTTGGGATGCTGGAACCGAAAATGATAACTAAAAATAAATTCATGACCTCTATCACCCCCTTACTACCCCTTAAAAGGGGTGAAAATTTCAATTTTTCTATAAAATCAAGATAGATGTGTATTTCTACGTTTTTTAGGATGCTGGAACCGAAAATATGTGAATTTCTATGTTTTTCAAGATGCTGAGAGAAAAAATGATTATAAAGTATATGGTAACCTTATTGTATCCATATATTTGTTATTATGATACTAAGATTGAATCATGATTTTTGTCCTATTCTTAACAAGTTGTTTCATTTTTTGTTTTTTTTTTTGCTTTCTATTTAATTCTGTTTATACTGTTATCCATCCGGCAGTCTTGTAAAACGCTTAAAAGATGCTGAACCTAATTCTATGCCTCCGAAATAGAAAGGTTACTATTTTTCGGCCAATTTAGGAGACTATAGTGAGGAGCAAGGTGAAAAGTTCCATCAGACAGGATCTTAAGACAATGGAACAGCGCTATCAGGGTAAATGGGATGTCAATATGTTAGCAGACTACTGTTGGAATTTAAAAAGAGATTTGCCAGAACAGAAAAGAACCAATAAAAGGCAACCACTTAGAAGAACTTTTGACAACAAGAGAGTTCGTTATCGTAGAAACAGGTAGACGCTGAATAGTGAGAGGCAAGGGGACTCACTTTAATTCAGCACCCCGGATAGTGAGAGGCAAGGGGACTCACTTTAATCCAGCACTCCAAAAGGGAACAGAAATCTACTACGTCCACGCCGTTGTTCCTGGGTTACGCTAAGAATAGAATTAAATCATGAATATATATCAGATACTTCTGATCGATAAAGCATTTGAATTTCTAATATAAGAGCTAAGAGTAACTTCAAACTAGTTTGATAAACATGTCATTTACTGTAAATCGTCAAAATTTCTTCATACATCTTGATTTTATACAAAATTGAAACTACCCCCACCCCCTCCCCCCGTTAGGGGTAGTTAGGGGGTGGTATTGAGTAAAAGAGGTATCAAATTCACTTTTGGTTGTCATTTTCGGTTTCATTATACCAAAAAACGTAGAAATACACATCTGTCTTGATTTTATAGAAAAAAATGAAATGTTCACCCCCTGTAAGGGATGGTAGGGGGTGATAGTGGTCATGAATTTATTTTTAGTTGTCATTTTCGGTTTCAGCATCCCAAAAAACGTAGAAAGACACATCTATCTTGATTTTTAAAAAAATTTCAATTTTCACCCCTTAAGAGGTAGTAAGGGGGTGCTAGCGGGAAAACTGGCATTTAAAATTAGTTTTTATTGTCATATTCGGTTTCAGCGATCCCAAAAATCTAGGAATAATGGGGTCTCCCTCCTGGTTCATGACGTTTTTTTTTTTGTGTGCCTGTGTAATTATTTTCTTTGTTTTACCACAAAACGTCTACCGTAAGAGTTGCTCGGTACAACGACCTTTGCGGGTCTACAATGTGTTAGTCCCGCTCTAAGTTCAATATTTTAGTACTGAGTAAAGTGGTATTTTTATTATCAACAACACGCTGCAAGCGAGTTTTAGGCAACTCATTATAATGCGATTTTTTTAGCTGGGACAAGTACTACAGCAATCTTAATGACATTCGAAAATTAAGCGAACGAGCGGCTTTGAGGCGTTAATTATTATTAATGTTTATTTTCATTAATTGAACCTTTTTTGTCCATATAAAATTTATAAACACAATGGCAGTACATTAACTCAAATTAAAAAACGGGTCGGGTTAAACCCACTCATCCTAATATTAAATATTGCGGACAAGCCGATTCTGTGTAGAGGCTACAGTCGTAAAATAATAATGGGATATAAGTTCGCTTAATCTTCAACGATTCATTATCGACGTGTTTTTACATATTATCATTATTTCAGGTATACTGTTGTATTTGACATTTCTTATGCTAACAAAATTATTAATAAAGTATCTTTTAATAGATTGTAGTGATAAAATTACTAAATTTAAAAACAAACATCAAAAGAACTGGTAATAATAAATTTTATTTTTATTTGTATATTATTTTGAAATAACGCCAATATGTAATATTTAACAATGTATATTTATAAGAATAATTGTTCATACTTAAATGGTATTATAATAAAATTTACTAGCAGTTATTAAAGTCTTGCCACTATCACTATTTATTCGCTCTTAAGTAAATGCTTTTAACTGTGGTTTATCTATCTCATTGGCATGTGGTCGACCCCTTATGCAAATGAGATCGATAAAATTAATTAAAAGGTGGAATTAGTAAAACCTTAAAACTGGAAACTAGATAGTATAATTTGTTGAAGTTAGTTTTACAAATACTTAAATAATGGCCGCATAGTACATCTGGACTCTGAAAATAACAATCTGACAATCTGTGGAACACACAAAGTATTGTTCTTTATGAGTACCAGTGTCACTTACTACTAAAGCAATAAAATAAACTGTTAAAAACTAAGTTAATAACAAATTATACTACAATATATGGAAAAGGGTTTAAATTTTGTATATAATTTGTTCATCAATATAAATTTTCCTAACATTAAATGTATTTTTGGAGTATTATTCTGGTACGGTTATACTCTTAGTAGTTTTCGAGTCAAAGATCAATAAATATTTTACTATTTTTAGAATTGTCTGTGTATTATTCATCCTCTATTATGGTTCGCGGAGAATTTAAACTTTCTCGGTGAGCGTAACAGTTGCTAACTTACTTGAAAATTAAAAGAATCCTTAAACGAGTAAAGTATTGTTACCGACATACTTGGCTTACAGGAAAAGTATTATGTACCTACAGATTTCATTTGATTCTTATTTCGTCTATTAATTGGAGTGTGTTCGTTTAATGCGATCAACCATTTAATAAGAATACAGTGTAACCAGTATGCCTTTGTTCCTAGAAGCTATTATTCCCCATGTAGTTCTGCCGCACACATGTACTCGTAGTCTTCCATATTTGCATTTGATTTTACCTAGAATGCGGTGAAAAATTTCGTAGTGTATACAAAGAGAACATTTTTATAATGTGCACGAAATATTTTTACATTGTTGTTGTAAAAACTTGATATTCAAAATATTTTATATAGGTTTCTTCTTAGTTTCGTTATTTGCTTTCAATTTCTAACGGCTATTTTAAAACATAAGAATCTATGAAATAAAATAATTGCCATGTATAAAGTAGCACATAAAAAAAAGCATTTAGGCAACTTGATTAAATAAAACTTAATTGAGAATAAGTACCAAGCTCTGTGGTACCACTTGGTGGCAGATCGTGGCCTTGGTTTGATGCGTCCGTCAGTGTTGCAGCAGCTAGCAAACGGCAGGCTTATCAAACCAAGCGTTAGTCACTAAGGATCCCAACTCTAGAATTCTGAAGAAGAAATACAACCGTGCCTCCAGATTCTTCAAACGGCAAATCGCTAGAGCAAAGTTCAAGCATGTCGACAAAATTGGGGATCAGCTGACAAAGTACCAGCCTGGCACACGCAAATTCTGGGCGCTTTCAAAGGCCACTCTGGGCAACTTTAGCCAGCCGTCCCTACCGCCTTTGCACATGGGGAATGACTCTCTGGCCCACACGGCAAAAGAGAAAGGCGATCTCTTGGATACTCTTTTCGCCTCCAACTCGACTTTGAACGACCAAGGGAAGACACCGCCTATCATCCCGCGGTATCAGAGCTCAATGCTGGAAATAGTTTTTCGGCAAAAAACTATCAAGCAGTCTCTATTTTCCTAGGACGTTCATAAGTCGAGTGGGCCGGATTACATTTCTCCATTGGTGCTACGAACGTGTGTCCCTGAGTTGACTCCAGTGCTAACGCTTCTATATCGGCACTCTTACCTTAAAGGCGTAGTCGCGGTTTCGTGAAAGTGTGCCCTTGTCCATACAATGACTTAAAACGGTCATAGTTCGGACCCAGCTAACTACAGACCTATCGCCATTACCTCCCTTCTCTCCAAAAAAATGGAGATTACTATCAACCGAGAGGTCTTAACGTACCTCGAGAATCACCAGTTGATTAATGACCGGCAGTATGGCTTTCGCCATGGTCAATCGCTTGTGATCTTCTGTTATACCTTACGCACCGTTGGGCAGCGGTTATTGAAAGCAAGGGAGAGAGTCTGGCAGTTAGTCTGGATATGGCGAAAGCCTTCGATCATGTATGGCACAAGGGGCTTCTATCGAAGCTACCTTCCTATGGGCTTCCCTAGAGTTTATGCAAGTGGATCACCAGCTTCCTCACTGGGCGGAGCATACAGGTCGTTCTCGACGGTTTTTGCTCGGACCCCAAGCCCGTGAACGCTGGTGTACCCCAAGGCTGCGTGTTATCCCCAACTCTGTTCCTCCTGCATATCAATGATATGTTGGATATTCTCAACATACATTGTTATGCGGATGACAGCACTGGGGATGCGGTATATTCCGGTCGTGCAGGTCTCTCTCAGGGAACCGTCGATGAGTGCCGAAAGAAACGTGTGTCTTCCATAGAGACCTCCCTGGGGATGGTCTCTGAGTGGGGTGAACTGAACCTTGTTCAGTTCAATCCCCTGAAGACACAGGTTTACGCGTTTACCACTAAGAAAACCCCATTTGTCGTATCACCTCTCTTCAACAGCACTCCTCTTATTGACTCGCCAAGTATCAGAATACTGGGTCTCGAAATTTCGAGCGATTATTAGTTTCGTGGTCATCTGGAGAGCAAAGCCAAGTTGGCCTTGATGAAATTGGGAGTGATTAATAGAGCGAGGCAGTACATCAAACCTGGCCAAAGACTAGCGCTCTAAAAGGCGCAGGTCCGGCCACACATGGAGTACTGTTCTCATCTCTGGTCCGGATCACTCCAATATTAGCTCCTACAATTTGACCGCGTGCATACAACGGAGAGCCATTCAGATTGTCGGGGACCCGGTTCTCTGCGGACTCCTTGACATTACGTAGAGACGTAGCTTCTTTGTGCGTCTTCTACCGCATTTATAACAGGGAGTGTTTGGGAAGAACTATTCGATCTGATGCCTATCGCCGAATTTACCCACCACACAGTTCGCCATCGTCTCCTTTAAAATCCATACCACCTGGATGCGTGGCGATCTTCGACTGTGCGGTTTTCAAGGACTTTTTTCCCACATTCCACTCGAATGTGGAACGAACTTCCTTCGGCGGCATTTTCAGATTGATACGACATAGGCAAGGCATATATTCCTATTTCCAAGGCCGGAAATGCTCTTGTGAATCCTCGGATCTTGCAAAAGTTCATGGGCGGTGATTAAATATCAACGGTGACCCGCAAGCTCGTTTGCCCTCCTTTAACATTAAAAAAAGAGAAAAAAAATAATGATTTTATGATATGGAAATAATAACACCCGTTTAATTGTTGTCACTCAAAAGTGCATAAAAAATCAAATTGTCTTTTTTAAAAGATAGGATGTAGAAAATATGTCAATAGTGTTTAGAAAACTTACAGACAAAATAATAAAGTTATAATGTTATTACACCTTTTACTATTAATTACATTGATTGAAATCCAGTAATTTTTGGTACGAAATTTAACAAACTTTATCACTTTGTTAAGTATTTGTAATATTAATAATATTGTTATTTTTCTGGTCTAAACCATAAGAAACTATTATATATGTATAATTTTGTTTGTTTTCTCTTGATATAATACTACTTATTTAATTCCTGAATATTAATATCATTTTAGAAAATGTATAGAAAATCTGTTGACAGTTAGTTGTTAGATGTATAGACAATGTATGTCAATCTGAATAAGATCATTACTACATATTCAATTTTTATACTTTTATTTTATAATATGGTTTAATGTTTAAGTAAAATGCCAGTTATTAATAATTTTATTGACATATTGTACTTTGTGCACCTTAGCACGAATAGTACCATTCTTATCGATATTCTATTTTAACTTTATTTCTAATCTTTCAGCTTTTTGTGTCCTTCGGAAACGAGTTATGGTATTATATGGTATCTTACATATAAGATTGTTAACACTAAACCTACCGACAATTCTTGTATACCTGTTCCTACCGCACGCCGTCAAATTGACCGGTAATTAAAAGTTATTTTATTATATAACGCAGGTAATATTGGAAATAACTAAAAGTAAAGAGTTGTAGTTTGATAACGCTATTATAACTCATTATCTGGTTGATCGCATTAAACGAAAATACCCATTATAATAGACGAAATAAGAATCATAGCAGTACATCGTACATTGTCCTTATAAACCAAGTATGCCAGTAACAATACTTTACTTAGTTCAACGATTCTTTTAATTTGCAAGAAGGCTACCGACTATTACACTCAACGAGAAAGTTCTAATCCTCCGCTTACCTTAATAGAGAATGAATAATATACGTATAATTTCTATAATGCTTAAGTATATATTTTAATTCTTTGAAATAATAACATAAAAGAATAATACTCTGAAAATACATTTTAATGTGGTTAAAATTAATATTGAATGAACAATTAATATAAAAACTAAAGCTAATTTTACTATTAAATATTAAAGTACAATTAGTTATTAACGGAGTTAATAATAATATATTGGTTTAGTTGTTTGTTACCCTAATTCCCACAGCGGACAACACTTAGAGCATGCCACAGATTGGTGTTTACAGTTTAGATGTAATTTGTGTACGTTGTTTACGTATTCATAAAACCCTCTTCGATTAATTATGTTTTTCTTTCAATAAATTATATTTTGCTAAAAAAGGTTGTTTTGACTAATAATTTTGAAAAATAAAAATATATTTTTCTACAAATACTAAAATGCATTAAAAATCTAATAAAAATACTTAAAAATGTTTCCACTTTATGTGGATAAAACTGAAAATTACAATAAATTATTTTAAAAAACTATCCGAATTTGCTTCTACTAACTTAACTTTGTGCGACTTGTCAGTACCTTACAAAATTACCAGCACAGTTTTGTCTATAGGAAAATAATTTTTGAATAGAAAATGCGTGGAGGAATTCACTCTCGAGGCCGTTGGTCATCCAAAGTCAAATTGGAGGTAAAAAGAGTACCTAAGAGATCAGTTTTTTGTTTTGCCATGGGGGCCAGGGAGTCATTCCCCATGTGCAATGGCCTTAGAAAGTGCTCAGATTTTGCTCGTGCCAGCTGCTAGCTTGCCAACTAATCTCCAATTTTGACGATATGTTTGAATTTTGCTGTAGCTATTTGCCGTTTGAAAAATCTGCAGGTACGGTTATATTTCCACTTCAGGACTCTACAGTTTTGGATCCTTAATTATTAACGCATTATCTCAAGCTTGATACCCCTGAAGTTTGCAGGCTGCTGCAGCCTTGACCGACGCATGAAACTAAGCCCGCGATCTGCCACCAAATGATACTACAGAATTTGGGACAAATAGTTCCATGCCCTGTATTATCAAACCAGTTACAGTCGTAGAGCAGTCGTTGGAAGGGAAACAAATCGGACCCCATGGGTCCCCAAAATACAGACAGGTTTCAATCTTCAAAAATATGAAGATAGGAGATATCCTTCCTTACGAAACTAGATGCCCCTGATAACCGGGATATAATAGGTACGCTGTGTCGCTAGGTCTAGATATCTGCGTCTCTGTTCAAAACAACAAAGCCAGTTGTGCTTTCTCAAGACGAAAGTGGACAGCGTTTAGGTTAGAGTAGAATATACTTTATGAAGGCAACGCTTTCATGTTTGGAAGGGGGAGAGTTACGCTTCCGGATTCTCTCACTCACCGACGGAATATAAACTGAATGAATGAATTTGGTTAATACATGTTGATCTGTAAGAGGGTGATTCAATCAATACTTGAGTGCTGTTAGCCTTTAAGGAGTTCCGTTATTAACAAAAGTTGTACAAAGTAAGCATGTCTTTATATTGACATAAGATACTTATCTTGTCTTGTTTTTAATTCCAATAAATTAAAAAATTTCTCAATCATGATAAATGTCTTATTACATATTGGAGAGATTCGTAAAGTATGTTTAAAACAATGTATAGAATTCCGAATACAATAGACAAACGTCCCAGTGTTCCAGTGCCAGTGTTCCAGTCCCAGAATTTTCAGCAGATAAGTTGTCATTCATTCCAAAAAAAACTCTAACTCTAGTAACTATGATTCGTCCTAAATATATTTTTCACATTCCTGTGTTTAATGTTAAGCAGTGTAGGAAATAGAAAATAAACATTTGTAGAATTTATAATGTTCCTTTACGGTAAATATTTCTTTTTCTTAAGCTTCTGAATACTTACATAAAGTTGGATTGACAAAAGGTAATTTTATTTCAAGTTACCCTTAATAGTTATAATAAGTTGAATATAATGGTTATCAGGTGTATATTTTGCACTTCTTACAATATTTTTTTAATCTAAGATAATTTATAAATATAATATATAAATTATAATATAATATCTTTAATATTTATATTCTAGTTAAATAGAGATATGTAAAGTATATGAATGGAAAGTTAACATATTTTAATAAAACTTTAAAAAACTACATTTTGTACTTTCAAATTACTTGGATATAAATATTACAAAAGCAAAACAAAAAGGTGTATTACACGCGTTACTTGAATAAAATGTATGCCATAATACGACGCCAGATTAATCACCACGCAATATGAGTTCTTTTAACTGACTGAATATAACAAAGCAATTGTTTTTATAATACAAATTTTGAAAAGAAAATACTTACTTATTAAAATTAAAATTTAAATTATAAATTTGAATATTTTTCCTTCTGTAATTAATGAAAAAAAAAAAAACACTAAATTATAATGCAATAGATAAGATTTGTCAATTCAATTATTTTTAAATTACCGGTTATTCTTTTTTGCCTATCAATTGTTATCTTTGCCTCTTGCCTTATATTTTGCATATTTGGATTAAAAACAATCATAGCATTGGGTTTAGACATCACCAAATAGCGATAAGGTTGTCTTTGCTGATCACTGTTTTCCATTTGTGGTTTACACTACAAATGCATTATTTATATTATGGATATGGAAACATATTTATATTATTGATAAATTATTATTAATGTATTTAATAGCATTTATTAATATATTTAATAGAAGGTAGAGAAATAGTTGCGGAAGTTTATTTATCATAAGTATATTTATCATTTGTCAAGTATATTTTTTTTAATCTATATGTAACTAAAAAAAATTTTGGTAAAAACATATCTGTCTAGAGATAAGTAAGTGTATATCTAACTCTAATCTAATTTTGAAGAAAATATACAGTAAAATCAAGACCAAAATTATAAACGTTTCATATGTGAAATTAAATATCTCTGACCTATCGCTTTCTTGACAAAATAGATTTGTCAATCAATCATGTTTATTAGAGATTGCGGAACATATTATATATCAAAATAAATTAAAGCCAAATGCCGTTTGTATGAAAAAACTTTGCTTTAGTATGGTTGTATTAAGCTTCATCAAGATTCACTTAGTCTTGTATTTGTAATTGTTAACACAAAATTTGTATGTATGTGTATTGTAATTTGTGTAAGTGGAATGTTTTCAAATCATTATATAATAAATGGTATTATGACATCATCACTTTATTATTTGAAATGTTGTTTTTGAAAAAGAAAAAGCAGACAGTTGAACTCTGAAGCAGAAATCTGCAGTGTTGCAACCTTTTCTTTTCGAAAATCACTTATGTGGGTCAGATATCTGTATGTCCCTGGTGTTTGCCGTCTCAATATGACTGTTACTAAAATTGTCTAGTTATAGATTTATATATTATCTAAATAAGTAAAAGTTTCAAAAATTTTATATTTCATAATTTAATGAACTTTGTAACCATCAGACCCTTTCAAATTATTAGGATTATGAGATTGTTTTACGAGACTTCTTAGGTTTTTAAAGGTCGATTTAAAAGAACATACATTCTGACTGATGTGGTTAATAGTGGGTTAAGCCTAAGTTATGGCAATACTTAATTTTAAGTTTCAGAATGTCGCTATTACTAATTTTTACATACATAAAGTGATGAATGGGAGAAACTATATATTATTACAATATATTGATGTATTGTTATATACAAAACATCAATATATTGTAATAATATATAATTGTATAACAATATATATGTGAAATCCAGAGAACCTGACCACTATCCAATATATTCAGATTAAGATATAATTTCTCATTATGCTAGACTTGATTTGCATGACCGTAAATTCATTAAATATTCATATATCATATCAACAAACACAGTAGTACTTTATCAGCATCTTTGAATTTTATTCGATAAATGAAATATGTGGTAATATTTTGTACAGTAAAGTAAAGTTTCGTGTTTTAGTGAAATAAATAAATACGAGGAAAGTTGTGATTTTGTAATATTTTGATGGTAAACTCTTTGTACAGAAGAGTATTGAAGCCCTTGAAATATGAACAAACAGAATACAGAGTATGAAAAAGTGTGACTGGTGTACAGATGTGTATCGTTGTTCTCAAAATAATAAAAATCTAAAACAATGTAAAAAAAATCTAAAACAATGTAAAAAAAATGTAAAAATCTAAAACAATGTAAAAAAAATTCCAAAAGACAATATTAATGCAGTTATAATTGTATCAACTTTTCTACAAGTGAAGTGCTGATAAAAGAGAAATAGTTGGTGTTTTTGTGTATAACGAGTTATTGACGGTACCTGGTCATAACGTTTAAAGTAATTACCGTCCCATTCTTTATCACCCATCATCGACTCAACTAATGTTAAAACATTAACCACTAATTTGATAATAGTGACGTCTCATACATCTTGTGTAGCGGTCAACGTAGCTGTAGCTATGAAGTGCAAGACTTAAAGAAACTAGTATCTCGGGTTCGAATCTCACCGGGCAGACTCAATTGTCAAATTGAATTATTTCAACACATGTCCTGGTCCTGCAAGTTGGAAGCGGTGTTTGAAAAAATGGAAGATTTAACCGTCATCAGAAACGAACTGGAAGTGGGATCCAGTTGTGGGTCTCAACTTACAAGGCTTTCAGCAAGACTTACTCATTGGAAATATTTTAGATCTGAGTGTATCCAACTTTATTATTATCTAATTAGTACAATTTTTTTTTGTTATTGTTTATAGAATTTTTTTTGTAATATTATTATTTAATTTTTATTTTTTTTTCTATAATCTTTTTTATTTGTATCTTTATAATTGTTATTTAATTTATTGAAAAATTAATTTAATTAATCTGTTGTAAATGAATAATAATTTATTTTAATTGTAATATAACTGTAATAAATAATAAATGTAATAAATAAAATGGACGAATGCGGCGTTGGGGACCGCTAACCAACAGGCCATGTTCCGAACGGGAGATGGAGGACGGAGCTACAAATAGCTACGTGGAATGCAAGAGGAGGAATGGAACAGAAGATGAATGAATTATTAGATGTGATGGATGACAAAGATCTGGATGTTATTTGTTTGTCTGAGACCAAGCGAAAAGGCAATGATATGACCGATTTGCCTGGCAACCGGGTCGCTTTCTGGGCTGGGGCTCCAGAGGGTGAGCGATGTTGCGTAGCCGTGTTGTCGTCCTCTCGAATGGTAAGTGCAATGGTAGAATACAAGGTCATCAACCCGAGCCTTCTTTGGGTTCGCTTTAGGCTGGGGATATCAAGAGTATTCTTGTTAGGCGTTTATGTGCCAGTATCCTCAGCTCCAGTGAGCGAGCTCGAGGAGTTTTGGGAGAGTGTCAGGGATGTTGTAAGTAATGTCAGAGATAATGAAAACTTGATAGTATATGGAGATATGAACGGATGAGTTGGAACCGCGCGAAGTCACTGATTCCCGGGGTTGTTCAGGAACCTGTAGAATGAACGGGGTGCTTTCAAAGAACGGTGAAATCTTAACAGAGCAAGCACACGTTTTGCAGCGGTGGGCGGAATTCTACAAGGAGACGTATGAATGTGAGGATGCCTCGGCCTCGAGTTCTAGCAAAATTCTGAGTCCCGATATAGCCGATGGTGAAATCAGTTTGGAAGAAGTGGAGAGCACGATTCGAAGAAATGTGGTAAGGTTGCGGGAGCAGACGAAGTTACTGCCGAGATGATCAAATATGTGGGCTAAGCGTCTTGGACTTGTTCTGGTTTTTGTGCAATTTATGCCGGAAATTAGGAGAGGTCCCAGACGATTTTTCTATTTTTGTATGTAAGAGGAGGGAACCGCCCATAGGTAAGAGTAGACGCCTTTTTTGAAGGTACCCAAGTCGTACCGATCTGGAAATACCGCCGAAGGGAGTTCGTTTCACAAGCGAGCGGTGATACGACAAATGGGTTTTTCTGAGTGGTAAACGCGCAAACTTGTGTCTTAAGGGGATTGAACTGAAAGTGGTTCAGTTCACCCCACTGTTCACCAGTGCTGTCATCCGCATAACAATGTATGTTGGGAATATCCAATATATCATTGATGTGAAGGAGGAACAGAGTTGGGGATAGCACGCAGCCTTGGGGGATACCAAGGTTCACGGGCTTGGAGTCCGAGCAAAAACCGTACAGAACGACCTGTATGCTCCGCTCAGTGAGGAAGCTGGTGATCCACTTGCATAAACTCTCGGGAAGCCCAAAGGAAGGTAGCTTCGAAAGAAGCCCCTTGTGCCATACACTATCGAAGGCTTTCACCATATCCAGACTAACTGCCACACCCTCTCCCTTGCTTTCAACAACAGCTGCCCAACGGTGCGTAAGATATAACAGAAGATCACCAGCCGATCGACCATGGCGAAAGCCAGTCATTGACCAACTGGTGATCCTCGAGATAGCTTAGGAGCTGCTTTTTGATGATGCTCTCCATTACTTTGGAGAGAGGAGAGGTAATGGCGATAGGTCTGTAGTTAGCTGGGTCCGAGCTATCACCTTTTTTTGGGATCGAATGGACAAGGGCACACTTCTATGAGACCGGGACTACGCCTTTAAGATAGGAGTACCGAAATAGATGCGTTAGCACTGGTGTCAATTCACGGGTACATGTTCGTAGCACAACTGGAGAGATACCAACGCGCCCACTCGACTTGTGACCTTCCAAGGAAAGGAGGGCTTTTCGGATGAGTTTTTGCCGAAAAACTATTTCCGGCATTAAGCTCGGACACCGCGAGATGAATGGCGGTGTCTTCCCCTGGTCGTCCAAAGTCGAGTTTGAGGCAAAAAGAGTGCCCAGGAGATCGGCTTTCTCTTTTGAGGTGTAAGCCAGAGAGTCGTTCCCAGTGTGCAATGGCGGTAGGAATGGCTGACAAAAGTTTACCAGCGTGGCTTTAGACAGCGCCCAGAACTTGCGCGTGCCAGATGGCCAGCTGATCCCCAATTTTGACGACATGCTTGAACTTTGCTCTAGCAATTTTCCGTTTGAAGAATCTGGAGGCACGATTATATTTCCTCTTCAGAACTCTAGAGTTCGGATCCTTAGTGACTAACGCATTAGCCCAAGCTTGATAAGCCTGGCGTTTGTCAGCTGCTGCAGCCCTGACAGACGCATCAAACCACGGCCGCGATTTGCCATCAAGTGGTACCACAGAGCTTGGTACAAATAGTTACATGCCCTGAAGTACCACATCAGCTGCAGCCGCAGCGCAGTCACTAGGATCTTTGGAAGGGAAACAAATCGGCCCCCATGGGTAGGATGCAAAAAAGGATCGCATTCCATCCCTATCTGCTGACTTGTAGTGCCAAACGCGTCGAGTCGCAGGTCTTGTGCGAGCTGGGCGTTCAATGGGCACTACACTCCGTTCCAAGCAATGATCAGGTAACCCTTAGGGAGCCTCGACAGTAACTTGGTACTTTCCGGGATGTGTAGTCAGCAGAAGATCCAACAAAGAGGGCATATGGCAGTCCACGTCCGGTAGACGACTGTGCGTCTTGACCAATTGACATGGGCTTCCGGATTCTCACTCACCGATGGAACATAACCAAATGAATTTAGTTACTACACGTCGCTCTTCTGTGAGTGGCGCAATGCAGCCATCGTACCTTTCTATAAAGGAAAAGGTTCACAGATAGACTGTGCAAGCTATAGGGCTATCAGTTTGATTAGCTTTGGCGGTAAAGTTTATGCTAAAATATTAGCGAGAAGAATGCAAGAGAGATCTGAAAGACTGTTGTGGGAGGCCCAAGGAGGTTTTGGACCTGGAAGAGTGTGAATAGAACAGATCTTTTCCTTCCGCATGATCACGGAAACGTTGTTGGCCCTAAACCAAAAGATTTTCTGTGCTTTTGTGGATTTTGTAAAAAGCGTTTGACAGGGTTGTGAGAAAGAAATTATGGGAGATACTACCCCGATACAATGTGAACGGACCCTTGATATAGGCTGTAAAGTCTCTTTACAGAGATCACTCAGCCTGTGTGCGAGTCGAAGCTGACATGTCGCCCTGGTTTGACATCCAATCGGGTATTAAGCAAGGTTTCGCTATGTCAGCTTGTTTGTTCAATTTGTATTTGGATAGTTGTCTCCAAGGGGTGAAAGACAGTGACATGGGAATGAAAGTAGGTAGGTATTCAGAATGCGATTTGCAGGCATTGGTCACCACTCTGAAAGATGGGTGTGAAAATAATGGTCTAAACCTGTATGCAGATAAGACGAAGGTTCTGATATTTGAAAGAAATGAAGAAGGAACAGAATGTAAGATCAACGTGAATGATAAGATAATAGTACAAGTGAATGAGGTGGTATATTTGGGAAGTATGTTTAGCAGAGACGGAAGATACGAAATGTATGTGGAAAGGCGTATTGCTGCCGGTAACAGAGTCAACGGTGCTTCGGCTGCATTGTTGAAACGACGAAATGTCAGCATAGCTGCACGTTTGGCTGTACACAATGCAATTTTGCTACCGACTTTGTTATACGGCAGCCAAACGTGGGTAACACAGAAGAAGAATGTAAGAAAGATGAATGCTGTGGAGGTGCGATCTCTTCGCAGAATATGCGGAGTCAGCCTAGCTGACCGAATCCGCAATGAAGAGATCCACAGAATGGCAGGTACTAGCGAAGATGTCACGGTGAGAATGTAGAAGAACGAGCTCAGGTGGTTTGGGCACGTCGAAAGAATGAGTGATAAAAGAATGGTAAAAAAGATTTATAAAGGAAAAGTGAGCGGTAAGAGAGACAGGGGGAGACCTCGAGTAACCTTCAAAAACTTAGTAGCTACGATATTGGAGGAAAGTCCCTTAAAAAGCATGAGGACCCCCCGGAGGGTATGTATGAAGAGGTTAATGTCTGTGGTCGAGGCCAAAGAGCCATGCAGGAACCGTAGAGTTTGGCGCTCCGTCGTCTCTGGCTACGCCGCAAGGGATATGGCGTGAAGTTAAAAAAATAAATAAATATAACATTTTTTATTAAAATAATTTATTGGCGATAATAAAGTTAAAATAACTGAACTATAACAACAAATACTTAACTTAAATATATTAACATTTTAAGACGGTTAAAATTTTAAGACATAAATCCTTTAAAATATTTTCGTATTACCTTTTATATTGACAATACAATACAAAATGTATAGTCTGGAAACAGATTTACTGCTACTAACAATTGCAATTCGTGAACCATTACAAGCATCGTAAACGGCTGAACAAGTTCAGTTTCTACGTAAAGATCGACAGCTGAACGAGCTTTGGAAACTATTCTCACACGATAGTAGTGTTAAAGCGTGGATAATTTATTGCCTAACTGAACTAAACGTAACTACTTATTAAAATTTCCACCATCTTATACCATAAAATATTAATTTAATAATATTAATTTACTGATGTGTAATACTTACTATTTGACTTTCGGGGGATATAATGAGAAACGGTTACCAATTTTTACCTTCGCAAAATTTAAGATAAATTTAATATAACTAAGAAGGTACCTTAAAAAGTTTTTTACTGGTTTACTAATTTTGTAAGTTATTTTTAATTATTTTTGTATTTAGAAAATAAACAATCCATTATTTTTACGTAGAAGGCACTTAACTCCGAGGTAATCGTATTTGGTGTCAATCAATATAGTGCCGGCATTCAGTTAGATCCGTATGCATGGAATATTCAAAAATCTTTGATAACCTGAGTCAACAAACGAGGAGTTTATTGATAAGAAACGCTGAAATGCGAAATATTTGTTTTAGAATAACTCAGTTTAACAGAAGTCCTACAGAAACATAATATAATATACAGCAGTAGATGTCTGTGTTGAACATATATCTAAGAATATTAGTCTAAGATAAAATTAGAAAATATATTATTTGGATATAATAATATTACATTATCAAAACATGGAACGTAAATTCATATTTGCCACATTAAGTTACTTTAATCATAATGCGAAATGAATTTCTTTAATCCACTATAATGACACAAGCAAATTCTTTTGTGATAATTTGAAAAACGAATATTTATATTTTATTAGGATTCAAATTCAGGCTTAATATTAAGGTCATTTATTTACTTCTATTTTTAACTAGTTAGGTCTATAAATCTTACGAAGAATAAACTGAAGAAATCACTTTCTTGAGCGCTTAATAGGCTGTAATTAAGTTTTTTGAAACCCTATTTCACCAAACAATTATTTATTTTTAACTTTTTGTTTGTTTGTTCTCTGATTCAAATTTTTTATTTCCAGTTACTTGCATCTATTACAAGATAACTTCTTGATGAACAACTAAAACTAAAAATAAACTATTTTACTTTGTTGTCATGATCTTTTCATTGTTATTTATTTTTTATTGCATAATACGAGTAATATGATGATGAGGATCTGAAAATTAGGCTGGGGAATTAAGAAAAATAATCTTAAATATTTATAGAAGATATATTTTATAGTTAAGATATTTATTTAAAACAAAAACAATTAAAATTTCTTATTGTTAGCTGATTTAAAATTTATGTTTGAATTCTGAATGAATATTGAGTATTTTCTACCTAAAACTATTTGTATTTATAAAAATGTATTGTAAATTCTACTAAATGTATTTTGGAAATTTGTATCACATACAAAGCAAATTATACTTATTGTATTTATTATTAAAATATGTTAAATTGTACTTTTAGAGTATGTTTAAAGTGTAGTTATTATTAGATAATTATTGACTTCCGATAGTCGCGTTAAATGTTATTGTATTAGTCAGTAGTGGACTTGAAATTTATATTATATTTGAAATTGATTTTATAAAAGAGGTTTTCGAACTAAGTTATAGCTTTAAAGCAAGTTGGTGATCAGTAGTCTTAGAAGTGAAAAGGTTACCTATTTAATTATTGTGGAAACAACTACAGATATATTTATGATAAGTTAATGAAGTTAAGTTAAAAATTGAAAAGTTTTACATTATATATTTTAAAATGATTGAGCTGAGTGTAAGCAAAGCTCTTAAACTTCTTTTTGAAGCAACATCTCATTAAAACTACTGAACCGATTTGAATGAAAATTGGCAAAGCTGTAGAGCTTGGAAATGGGCACGTTTTTAAAAAGACATAATTAAAATATCTCATTGCATTCAGACATGATGGTTAAAAAACTGTTTCTCCCATAGAAATAACGTTATCAGAACTTATGCGCACTTGCCGATCGTCAACCTAAAAATACGTTTATAAACAACATCACAAAAAAAGAACTGAACCGATTTACTATTAGTATTATTTATTTATTTACTTATTTTTTGATTTGGCTCATCTCAACTCCCGCAGCGTGTGGCAATGGATCCTAGTATAATGAATATTTGAATAAAACTTTGAACAAGGGTATAACATTAACTAAGGTTCGAATACAAAAGCGGATCACTAAGTTGCAACCCTCTCGTCCTAAAAGCAGCAATTGTTAACCCGGCTCTAACGAAAGGGTAAAGAAAGTGTTTTTAAGAGCTTTACATTTAGAAACAGCTTAGAATACGTTTAAGTCCTTATTTGTAATACAATAATGTCAGGATTTTTATTAGAAATAGTACATTGGTGCAAAGGTACTGTTTCTAATAGAAATCCTGAGCCCTGGAACAAAAATTTTGAATCTGATCGCATTGCTATCCGTTGGATGATTGGATCTAATTTTAAATACAGGCTTTCTTATCCCTGAATACGCATACAATCCAGCTACAAATCATTCCAAAATGTTCGATAAATCATTCTCAAACGTGAGGCGAACTGAAATCCTGTCGCATTCCTCTCTGTACTTACATTCCATTGCTCGTTCGTGATTGTTGCTTTAAGCATAATGTGAAGTTAAACTCGCAGTTTTGCTTTATAAAAATAGTATCATGTTAATGAACTTATTTATTATGGTTATTAAAAAATATAAAATAAATATCAATAACAAATACATGGATCGAGGGAGGGACAAATTATATAATATAAATTATGACTTTTGAATTGTGGGTAAATACGAGTAATTGTTATAAAATTTATTGAAATATTTTAATTTCTATTAATAATTTTACTACTACCCGAGTCAACATAAATCCAAAGCTTGTTAAAAAAAATTGTTTATCTATTAATAAATTAAACAGAACAAATTGAAACTTTTAAGATTCGTTAATTGTATGTCTTTGTTAATTTATACCTATATTTGTTATTTTCTGAACAGTACTTGTCCCTTTTATAATTGTATTTTAAATAATAAAAGATTTGCGATCGAAGATTTATTTGATAATAATAATGATGGCTTATTAAATATTTGATCGATGAACATAAAACAAGCAGTTCATATATTTTTATATAATCAAAATGTATTGCTATAAAAACAATTAGAAATAAATAAAAGGTATGTGTTCAACCTATAATAGTAATAGTTATTTTAGTCTGTAATAACTTATTATTAACACAGCTAAATCAAAAATTTAAAAAAAAATTGTGATTAACATTAATGTATGTATGTAAAAAAATATTTTATACCTCCTCCCGCGTGGAGATTAAACTGGTTTCGTATTACTCTTTTTGAATCTAATCACAACGATACTTTGTAACAATTTTTTTTTTTGTAAAATCTATTAATACGTTAAACACTTTATTTATTTATCAATACTAATTTTATTCATAAGCTGTAATCGGAGATTAAATAATTTCTCTAGTAATGTTTTCATATCCAGACATGATTATTGTAACTTAAATTATTGAGTACTCCTTGTGTTATTTAAAAATAAGGAAGAAAACGTAATAATATAAGAATAATAGAATATTTATATATTATTATATATTTATTTAATAATTCCTTATAAAATTTTCATCACAATTTTCTTCGGAAATAATGGTGCTGGCACAAGACGTTAAATACAATATATTAAATATTTTCTGTTTCCCATAGTTTAGTAACGTTAACCGAGTAACATATTACGGTAGCTTTGGGGAATTTTATTTTTATTTAAGTTTCGTTCATGATATAACATATATGTTTACTTACATTTTATTTGATGTATTGAAGTTTTATAAATTGAGTCTTAAACATGTAAAATAAATATTGTTCATTTACAATATGGTTCACTTTCGTTGACATAAAATATATAAGGACAATGACAATACATTAGCTGAGATCCCAAATTTAAAAGCGAATCTCAGCGTTGGAAACCCACTTATAGCAACAATTGCGAACAACCAGTCTGATTAAAGGGTACAGTCGTAAGGAACAAACAGAATTCAAGCTAATTTTATCTTCAACATTTAATAATCTACTTGTTTTGTATAAACTTTAATTGTTGTGTTGTATATGATATTTCTTATGACATAAAATCTTTACTAAATTAACTTGTAATAAATGTAAGTGAAATAATTACACAAATTAAAAGTAGCAATAAAAGAACTGTCGATATTTATTTTCTTTTTTTGATTGTTTTTGTAGGTTTTGATATAAATTAATTACTGTTAAAAAAATCTTTTATAAAGTAAAATCTAAGGATAATTGTCATGTTCATTCTTAAATTATAACGAAAATTGTTTATTCTTATTAAGATCTTGGCATCACGCTTGATTCCATTCCATTCCATTCCAAACTAATAATACATAAACCAATAATATTGTAAGAAGTAGGATTAGTAATACAAAGAGACTAGGTCATGTGCCACAATATGTATACTATGCACTAAGATAAATAAATACTTGCTTGTTTCCATAAATACAGTAACAGTATTTTATAAGTTTTGTTTATGTATTTTTTTCACAATATTGTCTGGAAAGTTGTGTGACCGATCAGCGTTTAATAAATAAAACAAAGAAATATTGTCATATTTATAATATTGAAATTTATTTATTTTATTGCAATATTATTATTTATACTTATACAAATTTGACGAACTAGAATTTCAGTTAACTAAACTTAGAGGCCGTGGCCTTCTGATTGATTGACAATTAAAGCAATTGGTTTCTTTGTATTGTATTTGTATATATATATATATATATATACACATATAGATATACACACACTATATATATATATATATATATATATATATATATATATTAATACCTAATTGGAGTGTAACAAAACCAGTAAATAAAACAAATAGTTATCACCAAAAGACGATCATCATCCAACTAATAAAAATAGAATTTGAACTACACTAGCTATTTCCTATTGATATTTTTTTTCTCTCGCGACTGTAAGTTTTTGTGTCCTCCACCGCATCGACTTGTAGAACCTATTACAATATTTTTGCAATAAAGTAGTGTGAATATTACGGTCCACTGGAAAAACTGAAAGGTTTGGACATTGTAAATTTATGATCGCTATTTTAGAGGGTTGTATCACTCACAATGTATATGTAAGGGAAAAGGGTAATGCGAAATACTAACACTATAACTAACTAAATAATGCAAATATTATTTTGTTTTAAGCAGAAAAATACTCCAAATATTCCAACTTATTAGAAAAAAACTCCAATTACCACATTATTTTAAAATTTTGTCTAATAAAAGTAAGATATAGTTTCGTAAAAGCTTTATATTATATGAATAATTTAACATCTACAGTTGCATTGTATAAGTTATTGTCTGAAGAATAAATCTCACCTCAAAGTATTGTGACATCACTGAGGCAGAGCCATTTGGAAAAAATAAATTTGTGTAAATGAAATAGTATTGTCAATGAAAGGCGAAGGTAATGAAGCTATGAGCTTTCTGATCTTACTACCTAGCTCAATAACAAATTTTATTTATTAAAATTAATAAATAATTAACTACTTAAAAGTTTAAGAATTTTTTTAGTTTTACATTTATTCAGTTACGTAAATGAGTATCTTTATAGATTCAATCATAATATATAGAAATATTCATAGTGTTATTGGGACCCAAAATTTATTCAAAGATATCTAACCTGTCCGATTGCACGCTCAAGTATCTGCCAACAAATAATAAATCTTATTCTTTTTTATGACCGTTTATATTGGTTGTGCCCTAAATCTTTTTTCTATAATAATACTCCCATTAACAATGTTATCTCGGTCATGATTATCCAGTTGAGTGTTTTTATTACCCAAGTTAAGAGTTTTACATATTTTTATTACCGCGGCATCGCATATGAAGCTATATCCTGGCGGATGACCAACGTAACCTTACATTAACACTCTGTATTTTAACTAGATTTACGATTATAATCATCACTTAATCTCCTTGATTTTTCTACTCGAGTAAGTACTTTTGTTGACCCCTTAAAGACGGGTAAAGGTTAAATTGGAGATATTACATACAATATGTTTAGAGAGTTTATTCCTACTTCATTTAACATTTATTCCTACTTCACTTAACATTTATAAGTCGTTGAATTAGATGTTTATTTATGTGAAAGTAAGTATGGTTTATTAATTTTTAAATTAAAATTCTTTATAACCTAACTTTACTTTACTTTACTTTACTTTAGCTTCACGCCATAATCCTTGCGGGGTAGCCAGAGACGATGGAGCGCCAAACACTACGGTCTCTGCATACCTCTTTCGCCTCGGCCACAGACATCAACCTCTTCAACCTAACCATCGTAACAAATACATAGCTATTATTAATCAGTTACTTTTAGGTTGCATGCTTGCTGTGTCAATAATAAGTCTGTATCAAACACATGTTGAAAGAAAATGTCAGAATTTAAAGTAGGTTTTGTATAAATATTATGATTTTTGTAAACTTTTTTGATAAGGTTTAAAAATTTATGGTTATAATCTATTCTTATAAGTGAACCATAGATTTTTATCTATTTAAGGAAATATAGTCTGTATGGATTTTATTATGTTGAACGTATAAATAGTGCTAAAACTTTTCCAAAAAATCAACCACGACTTTTTAGAGTAGCAAGCATTGCTACAAAAGGTTACGTAAATAACTCATCCATCTTAATAAAGAAACACGTGCAATCTTTACTTGTCCATAATGCCTTTGGTATCTCACTTATGATAAAGCCGAACATTCAGAAAACAAGTATATTATCAGTAGGCCTACAAAATATTAATAATTTATTTGAGTAATTGACAAGCGACAACTAGTAATGTAAGCAGCTGAAAAGTTTTCAAAGGTCCTCTCTCAGGAGATTATTATTTAAGGCTTTGAATTAAATGAATGTGTCTGATATAAGAAATAATGATTTAATTAAAAGTCTTAAGTGTTGTTAAATTAATGAGAATTACGAGTATATATTAACGATCCCCTCTTCATCTTCAGCTCTTTCCCCACCTGACCTCCTTCACATTTCAAGTTTATGCCTATAATCGCAGACCATATCATTAACCAAATTTACTATCATTTAAAATCAGGTGTCATGGAGATATGGTTAGAGACTGCAATTTATTATATTTTAACAAACACAACATGTCAGTAAAGAATCTGTCAGCTTGTGTACTTAAAGAAATATAAAAAGTATAAAACAATAAAACTGTAAATATTTTAAGAACCACGAATTACGAATTTAATTTAGGTTTATTTTTAAAGAATATTAGTTTTGTTTGTGATATCGTTCCCATATTATACATGAAATGTTGCAGTTTAACATTTATATAATTAAAATTCTCCATTTTTATCTTAAAAATATAATTTCAATGTATTGACAAATGCTAGTACAACATAAAATATGGTACGTGAGTAGAATGTATATTAACGGAAATTAACTCACAATTTGCTAGCTGTAACAAACGTATAATATAAATATAGGGTTCGAAGCAGAATTATTTTCATTACTAAATATAATCCAAAGTTAACTCGTAAATAGAGGTAGAGTGATGACTCACTTCATTTTCTTTTTCGAGGAATTATTATTAATTTCTCTCTGGCAACCTTTTGACGTTATTCCTTCGTGCTTCTCAAAATTGTGTAATTTTCTTAGAAAATTAAATATATTATTTTACAGGATAACTGAAAAAGAAATAAACAAAATTGTTTTAATGTATTTTATTGTCAGTATATCTGTTTATACATTTAATTATATGACTGACCATAAGGTTTGAATGATTTGTAGAAATGGTGTTCTGGGTAGGACTAAATAGGTCTGTCTAACACATATATATACAATTACTTTGTCATCTATCTCCTTTTCGTAGTTGCGCACCAAGGTCATTGTCTGTCGAACACAGTGTTTCAATAAATGAAGATTAAACTAAAACTATAAAATATTTAATATACAATAAGTTGAAATTTTAAAGCCAAAAACTTTATGTAGACATATTGTGTTTGTCTTCTTTTTTTAATATCACCTCTGCCTATACTTATTTACTTCACGAGATGAATAGCAAGAGCGTTGCGGAAGAAGTACGGAACAGTTTTTTTAAGTTCATTCAATATTTTGGTGGGGGTTGGAGAAATTGTAATTTATTTAATTTTAATAAATTAATTAATTTATTTACGCACCAATTTCATAGACAAAAGATTAAATAACATTTTGTACATAGAATAGCTTACCTCTTTAGAAAGATACCAGCTATACTTGATTATAAGAGAATATGAATAAAATATAAATGCATTTAGTGGGTACTTTAAAATTTTAACTATTTCTTAAATTATATTAACACAGTGTGTAAAATATTTATATATTAATAATAACATACTTAAATAAAAGATATATCTATATATATGTATAATTATATTTTTAAACACTTATAATGGATACAAATGTTATATACATAATACACATGCATAAATAATACATACGTACTACACATATATATATATATCAAAATAACATTCAAAGGGAGTGGAAAAGCTGCTTCAGTTTATATTTAAAAGATTTTATAATTAGATAGTTAAAAAGTTCATCAGGGACTTGATTCCATAATCGTGTTTTGCTTTTATAGTAAAGAAATCAGCATAAAGTGAAGTATGGAACCGGGTCTGGAGGTTTCACACACAAACGCAAAGGTCGGTTGCTAAAACTATAAACTCCTTGAAAAGTTCCTGTAGATAGGTAGGTTAATTCAGAGTTACCTAATATTTTAAAGAGTGTGATAAGCATATCCACAATCCGGAGTTGACGTCGAAAATTTGAGATTTAATCGAATTTACGCAGACCGTACATAAAACGGATGCAAAATTTTAAAGGTGCTCTAATTTGTCCAGTAGCTCTTCCAAAGTATCTAAATATCAGATGTCAGCAAATAATAATAATAATAAACGTTTATTTCAGGACAAGCCCATATTTTGTTAGTAACAATTATTCTTAAAGACTAATTATAAATCAAAAATATACAAATTCTAACAGTAATTACTAATAAGCCAGCTATTTACACATGTAGTTTAATCCAATGTTGCAGCATTAGACTCTCCCATCTATCAACAAATATTTTTAAAATACTATTACGGCTGCCGCGGAAACGCTTTAGTAACGATGCGCTTCTCTTACGCATAATAGCTTTGAAGTCATTAATGCGTCTTTCCGCGAACATCAGCGAGGCACTGCAGCGCCACGGCAGCTGCAACAGTATCCTGAGCGCATTATTATATTGTATGCGGAGGTCACTGTAAGCACGCAAGCTGTAATTTGTCCACAAATTACACGTGTAAATGATTGGCAATAGGTCTTAAATCAAAGTCAAGTCAAATCAAGTCAAAATGGGGTAAAAGTAGTGATTGAGTTAAGAGAGTTTTCATTTGCAAAGGAACAAAATTTCGTGTACACTTCGAAGAGTGAAGGGAATATCTCAAAGAATTGGTATTATGGTTATGGGACGAAAGTTGGATAGAGAAGAAGCATCGTTACATTTAGGAAAAGGAATAAGATAAGCATATTTCTATAGTGTGGGAAAGGTATTGGTACGAGTAGATAAAGAAAAATTAAAAATTAAAAACATGAGAGATGATTTCCAGAACCAGCTTCAAGATAAGTAGTAAGGAGTTGGAGTTCATAAACCTGGTAGACAAATAGCACGAAGTATCTCGGTAAGTACGAAGCGTGTAGGTACTTCGATGTGCAGATCAATCTTCGATTTAGATCTATTTGCTTGATTTAGTGTGCAACCTATAATTAAGAATTAAAATTTATATACGTATATATACACCTAATTGAGGCCCGTTAATAGTATATTTATTGTTTTATTTAATCAGTAAGTAACAATATGAATAATTAAATTAAATATAACTTCTAATTATTAAAACAGTTTCATAAACACAAATTCTAAAGACTAAATGCTGTGGGTCTGAATAATAAGCATGTTATTGATCTACTAAACTAAATTTCACAGAAGGTTACCCGATCACGAAAGATAAGCGAAGGTAATGGCCTGTTGCCCTGAATTTTGCAATTTACGTGACCGGTGATGAAGATTGACTTTTTATTAGAATTGCAATTGTAATAAAAACTTTCCTGGAGGAAATAATTAGGGCTTTATTGGTTTTACATATAATAAATATCTTAATACGAAATTTGCGTCAATAATGTTTTAAAAAGTATCTTAATTAAAACTGTAGCTACAAAAGATTAAATACATTTATTAATATATACAAATACATAGTATATAATATATAAGATAATAAAATTACTTTAAAATATTACGGATATGCTATTGTAAATATTATTCTGAAAGTATCTGTACAATGAGCCTTTCTGGCGGGTAGCCAATATGACCTCATAAAAAAACTTAATGTTTTAACCACAGACTTACCAACTGGTATTCGGTTTCTTTGCTTATGTTTCAAGAGCTATAAGATTTTATTTTCATGTGTAATATTAAATGTGTGTAATAAAATAATATGCATTTTAATTTTTATTCCAAAAAACTTAATGTGACCTGGCAGTGGCTGGCAATTCAAATCCGTAAAGATTATGAAATATCACAGACTAATTAATAAGTGTTAGAGATACGATTTTTCCTTTAAACAATAAACGCATAAAATAATTTAGATAAAGTATTTTTTGTCTTGTTTTGTTTATTTAGTTACATACATAATACACAACAGGATGCTAGTGTTTGATAATTGGAGAGGTTGAGACCAAATCTTGTGAACTTAGAGCACCCCTAAATATATTATAAACATACGTTCACATAGATTGAGAAGTTATTTATAAATTATGATATTATTTTCGCGATTTATAGATTGGTGAAATTTGATTTTTTTTAAAATTTATTTTGACAAAGTAGTAAATGAACAGAAGATTCAACGGATGGCAAGTGGTGCAGCTACTTACAGATGTACGAGTACATTGTATACATTGAAAACCTGTTAGCTATGCGAGAGAGGTTACTACCCCATTTGAGCTAAAACGTACGAGGTTCTAGATCTTGCTTTATCGATTATGAAAGTAAGCTTTAACAGATTACAAATATTTTTTTTATATGCTCCAAAATAAAAAGAATATTTTTATTTCTGACGATAAAAGTAAAAACTTATTTGCTTGTGAATAATTGTCAAATGGAAAAATGTAATATAGTAACAAAGCCATAGATACCAAAAAAATTGCTGAACAAAGTCGTTAAAATACTATACAGTATTCAAATCGTATAAAAATTCTAATTCAAAATATTTTTATTCAAGTAGGCATTTACACACGCTTTTGAATCGTCAATTATTACAATAAAAAAGGTCAGTGAAGTCAGTCCATTGACTCATGAGTAAGCTGCCACCGACTTGGAATGCTGCTCTGCTGAGAACAGCCGGCCAAAAACTCAACAGGCGCTTTTTATAGAAGAAATTTAACAATCCCAGATGATGTAAGTTATAATATTAACCCTGCAAATGAGTCAACAACTTAAATTCTACATATTTCAATTCTCTAAAACCTCTTGAACGTTATAATAATATTTATTTAAAAGAAAATCTAAGATATCTTGTGGAACTTTATTATATATGCGTACACTCATGCCCATGAAGTATTTATTAACTTGTTTGAAAACAAAATTTTGTCGTTAAGGGCTTGTTTTTATTTCTCGTATTTATCGTGTGTGTTTTATAAAACTGTGTTTTATATAACTATTTAATTTTTTCCGTAAATTTACATATTATATTATTAAATATGTATTGAGAAATGACTGTAAACATACTTATTTCTTTAAAAACATCTCCCAGAGAATCTCTAGCTTTTAAGTTATACATAGCTTGAATAGCACTTTTGTAAAATAAATATAGAATTAATTACAGCAGCACTGTCCCGTAACAAAATATCGTAAGATAAAATACTATAAAAATAGCTAAAATAAACAAGTCGAACCGTATTAATATCCGTTAATTGTCTAGCTTTTCTATTTGCAAAGGCGGCCGACCTGAACTTGCATGCAAGTGACAAGGGATGGGGGTTTCATTGAAGCTTTTTATCAAAAGATAAACTTAAGAAATTTGTTGAGTCAGTCAGTTTTAATACTTTAACTTTTCTTAAGAGACAAGCTAAAATTTTTATATTTTTCATTAGGAAGTGTAAGTTCTCTAAATTCTTAACTTCGAACCATTAAAGGACACGTGACAGACTACTGTTTACTACGTCATAATTAGTCCTATCGCGCTCAACTTTAAAAATAAGCAAGGTGTCATCAGCTAAGAATACAATGTCACAGAGACCTTTAACAAAAATGGGAAATTATGTATATAAGGTAAAAATAAGGGGTCAAGAATAGATCCTTGTGGACCACCCATATTTAGGTAAGAAACAGCCGTAAGAGTAAGAGGCAATAAGATTAAGCGCAGCACTACGTACACTATAGTCGTATCGTATATGGAACTCATAAGTATTGTTATTACTTAATTACGAATACGACCTGATACCAAGCATCACGATAAGCAGATAAAAATAATGGCAAGGATAAAAATAATATATATTTACATTTATATATATTTATAATATCATCAAAAACCGTTCACAGTGAACGGATCTACGGAGGTGCATATAAAATTTTTCTAAACTATAAAATTGCGTGGCAACCAATAGATCAGACGGCACGCTAGTGATTTAACCTCAAATGCACCAAAACACAGTAAAATAGCTGAGCGGGGACTTCAAAGCCGGCCTCAGGAATCCACTAGACGACCACATACGCCAAGTTGAAACTTTTAAGATACTCGTTCGATGACCTAAGATATCTCCTCCCCCCTCCCTTATTAACATTTTAGACCACTCTGACCTACGAAACTTCCCTTTCCCCCTACGTCCCTCCCAAAATTCCCGTCACCCTCAAAATTTACGTCACCCCCTTGGATTTACCTTATAAAGTAGCATAGGTAGACCTCCCGACTTCGGGCCCATCTGAATCAGCATGACGAGCAGAAGAACTTGGCTCCTACAGAGTACTCATTAGCCAGGAGAAGACCAACCTCCCCACTATACCCCTCTTAAAATTTTTGTCCATTCAACAGTTGACCCACGAGATCCATCCCCACTCCGCTAAAAATTTTACCTCATCCCCCCTGATCATATCTCGTTAACTAAAAGAGCTTGACCCCCTGACATTGAGCTCTATCGAATCAGCGCGACAAGTACAATAACTTGGCTCTTATAAAATTTTAGTTCTTAAACAACTAATAAGCAAACTAATAAGCACGCTTATATAAAGCGACATCTTTAACATTTCATTCGAGATTCAACATTAAATATATATATTTCTTGTCTTAAAAAACGTTATAGCGTTCTTCACTGTAAAATAAAATAGCGTTCTTCGTTATAAAATATAATAATTGTTTTAACGTTTAAAAAAAGATTAAGAGAAATTTATTAGATTTTCCAGTATACTATATTTCAGAAATACAGATCATATTTTTTATATCATCTGGGATTTGAAGGTAAAATCTTAATATATATATATATTATACATTTGCTAATATTGTTAACAAACAGCACCACGAAAGGAGTGGTTATACAGAATAGTTGTATGTGGCAATATGTATTATGTATTGTTAAATTAAAATTTTTATAATGAACTGAACTGAACTGAATGAACACTAAGATGGTTCTTTTACTCAATAAATGTTGTTCAGCCTTAAATCGCCAGTTAGATCAATTCATTGAATATATAAAACGAATATTTGAACTTGTTTTTCGTGATATAAATGTAATTTGATTATTAAGCGAAAAATTTATAAAATTAAAATAATCGGACATCACATTTTAAGGACTTTCTACCTATGCATAGTATTAATATAATGTGTAGGAAAAAAAATTGCCTTATTTTCTAGGAAATCTATCCTAATTAGTGCGTTCTTAGCCATGCTACAGTAATAAGTTGGTAATACCAAAGTCAGATTAGTATTTATTATATTGACTATTTCTGTCAGCGCGTAACATGCAAAAACTAATAAAGAAACCATGATATGAGATAATTATACCTACTTAAAACAACCAAATTCATCGTAGGCGAAATCTGACTTCATAGGTCGATAGGAAAAATTAGTAGGACAAACGTAGCATCTCGTTTTAGTGGAAAAAGTGAAAGAGGGGGCTGGGAGGGGGGGTAAAAGTGGAAACCTTTGGGACACGCTACAGGTCGCAAATATTGACAGAGGATTTTCAAACTCGGTATACACATTCTTAAGGACAAAATAAAGGTTAAGTTCTTGAACGGGGCAAATCGGTGGGGGGGTTGGGGGGCTGGGGCGGTTGAAAGTTAAGAACCGAAAAAAGGCACAGAAGGAGGCAAAATTTTACAGTCGGAAAAATCTTAGAAAATTAACAAATTAAAAAAGGAAACTTTTTTGTCTGAAAAGTTTTTTGATCTGACTCCCCGTTTATGAGATAGGGGTGGGTGGCGGTTCCCCCCTCACCCAATATATGCATAGTGACCCGTCATAAGACTCGCAATGAACAGTGAATACTGCTGGCTAGTTTTTCTTTGCCGATCCGACCACCCACCATTTGTCACCCACCATTTGCATATCGAGAATCGCGTGACGGGAATCTGCCTAACACGATCGACCCTGTCGAACGAGGTATTTTTATCGAAGGTGTGTGTTAGTTTATAGTTTATTATAAAAGTTTATTTCTAAAATAAAATCGATATCTGACTAAACGGATTATGAAAATGGAACGAGCTAAATGGTTGAACTAAAATTTATTTTGACTTTTTATTGCTCAGTAAATTATACTCTATGAGAACAACGTTGTGAAATTTTTTCAAAAGGTAAATTAATTTTTCCAAACACGTTTGAAAAATAATGTTCTGAGAATTAAAATAAAAGAAAGTCAAACAACAAATATTAATTAAATTATTTTCGTTAAATCGTTAAGAATTCGAGCATGAATCGAATCCTATTTCAAAATACGTGACTGGAGATTCAAAATTTCTATAACCAAACGTAATTTAAGCTTCTCCAAAACTTTGCAGCAGTAGTTTTATTAAAACTATAATTACAATTAACTGAGAGTAATCAATTATTTTACTTAGTTGATGATCCAAATCTTAAAAGCTATTAAATCCTTTTTAGTACATTCTTATGTAAAGGACCATAGTTTCTTTTGTTGTTTTTTAAAGGTAATATATTACATGGATTATAATAATATTGAATATTAATTATTCGTCATTCAAAATATACAGTTTTCATACAAATACCAAACCAGGATAACCTACATTATAACATTAATCCCATTATTTTCATTCTCATATTCTCTGGAATCAAGATTCTTAAGTTCGTAACAGGAGATTAATTAAACTTCATGAAACATTATCAAAGTTACAAACTGCCTCAGTAAGTATTATATTTTCAAACATATAGAAAATTTATATAACCCAAACACTACCACCATAATATCAAGTATTTCAACGCCATTAAATGTTGAAACCCGAAAAATGCCATCCATACAATTTACATAATATATTTGATAACACGTATCTGCAAATAAATATTATCTTAAATGTTCTTACGAAACCATGATGCTTATTTAGTTATTTGGCAATATATCATGAATCTAATTTATTACCCGTATGCTAAATCACAAAATATTTTAAATGATTTAGTTCTACATAACTTTAATCAAATTTAATTTAATAATGAACTGTATCGACTTTAATACTATTGTATGTCATCAGGTACATCATTATCAGCGGCACGATTGTCTAAGGAACTCGTAAATGCAACTTCTAAAGAATTTATCTTTTTTTCTTTTTTAGCCTAGTTATGTCTCTTTGATCGTGCAGTATTAAAGACGGTTAATCTTATATTGTTTTTTTTAATTGTGATTTATATTCTTTATACGGAGTTGAAATTATTATTTCAGATATTGTAACGATCATATTAAAAAAAATAAATAACATTTTGAAAACAATGTTGCGTGAATGCATCATCATTTATATAAGTTTTCGTTATATTAATGTAGCAGAACAAACATTCAAAACGATCAAAGTTTTTTCATTATAATAAACATAAAACATATTTAACTCTGCTAATGTTACTACCAAAAATTTGTAACAAATACTAAGTTTTTAGCGTAATAATATGTTTAGCTTTTGTTTCTGATATATTTTGTTTTGTAATTGGGGTATGTCTTCTTTAATAATAAAAATAAATATAATAAATTTGATAAATAATATTAAGTACTTTTTAAGTTCAAAAAAATACTGACATCGAAATATAAGTATATATTTACTAAACAATATTTTTAAATTTCATGTCAAGTTTTGATAATATTATATGTGATTTATCATATTTTCTGTGTAACTATAATTTTACTTATAATTGCGGTAAAAATATGTAAATCTTATTCTTGTGAAATATCCAACATGACACAAAATATAAATTCCTACAATATATACTGTTGACTATTGTCTACATCAATGGGTTATAATTTAATAAAAATTTCATAAAATATAATAACTTTTTTAAATATAAAACGAATGAATAATGTTAAAGCATTAAGATGTTCACTAATGTCGGTGCAGATGAAGATATTACAGAAGCCGACTAACTAACGACAGCAATTATCCGTTTATGACCGCTTAATGTGTTAATACATGTGCAATGGCATACCATATATTAGGTAATGTTTATTTTGATAATTCTTCCGGTCACTGCCAGGAATTTTAATAACTTGTCATTTTTTGTAGTAAATATCTTGTTTTTATACTAAATAAAAATTTATTATAGACAAAACAAAAAATATGGAATATATTCAAAGCGATAAATCCCATCGTGATAATATTACTATTTATTTCAGTAACAGAAAAAATACAAGGCTGATGTTTCTACTAAAGATATTATACTAAAGTAAAACAGTTTCATTTATATTAAAAAATATATTTATTTTAGTATTCGAATCAAAATCGTTACTGGTATTCGAAAAATGGGAAAGCTTAATAAAAGGTTTAGCAGGGGTCACTTAATTTATACTAAACTTGACGTTTACTGTGTTTGCTGTCTATCAATATTTTTAGGCCCGCGTTTTAGCGCGTAGTAAAAATAATCTTTAATTAATTGATTGTAGTATGAAACATTACACACCAATACAATCATACATTTCATTAATATCAAAAGGGTCACTATTTTAATATTGCTCGTATGATATGGTTATTAACATAGTTGTGAAAGTGAATATTTGTTTTGTATACCAAAACTCTTACTTCACTTTCACTATCCCTTTCTCTATATTTTTTCATTAACAAAACGTAATAGTAAAATTTATGATCAATTAACATTATTATTATTTATTAAAAATATAGATTATCTAGTCGTAAGCTATAGTTTAAGGTAGACAATAATTAATATTTCTATTATATTTGGAAGTAGATGAATCATTTTGTCAAAATTATGGGTGTGTTATCACAGATATAAAGAATTCTTGTAACTGACATTAAATTACACCATAATTTTCTATTTGTGTATGGTGTAATTTACATTAATGAGTAACGTTTATTACTAGATCATATTTTTTTTACGGAGTACAGCTTTACTAAGTGTAGTTAATTCAACAATCTATATTTCATATTCGTGGGAAGTAATCAAATCATCGCTTTTGCTATATGTGTGTCACTAGATATACGATTTAAAATAATATTTTATTCAAATCCAATAAGAATGACATGCAACTTTTGTATTTAATGTTTTTTTTATAAATATCTAATATTTTTTTTTTTCATATGACCTTTTTGATTTGGTTCTTTAACTAAAATCGTTTTTTTTTTTTAGCTTAATATAAAATTGTATGTCCGCTAAATTGAGTTTCGCTAAACATCTAGAAATGTGTAAAAGTTAGGAGATTGACGTAAAATCAATTTTCTAATCAGTTTTATTGTTTGTGTAAATTTGATATGCTTTGTAAAATAAATATTATATGAAAAATAAACCTAATTTTTAAAATTATTTTATTTAAATTGTATTTTACTATGATTTTTAAGCTTCTGTTATAAGCCGCATAGATATAAAATATGTTTAAGCCGTAGCGTAAAAATAAATGCTATATTTATTTTTGTTTCAAGATTGTGTTTCTGAAATTCAAAATTGAATACACAAATAAAATCGTGTAATTATCCGTAATTGAATTGCAAGAACTAATTAAATATGCAATGTTACACAGATCCTAAACAAACAACAGCTTTATTTACGGACTTCACCTGTTTAAATAGAAATGGTTGTCTCCCGAATCTGTGTATACGACTAAGTTATTATAATGAACATTATTTCATAAACTTTATAATATTTATATAATATAACGAAGTTTTAATGTTGTTAAGCTTAAATATTTCTTATTAGAAATTAAACTTCGTCGTTAAGTAAATACAATTATCTACTTTATGAAAAGGAAAAAAAAAAGCAAATTAAGTTTCAGTAAAATTTATAAATGCCGAGTTACTTAAATTAGTATTACGTACGTAAAAACGGTGGAAAGTAAAAACGTGAAGAAAGATATTATTAACGGATGACCCCTTGTTTACTTTGGCTTTGCTATGATTAAGAACTTAAACATCTTGAGATCTTCACGAAGTTATATTAACTAGATTATTATTAATACTTCATACTACTAAAATCAACAAGCAGATATGTGTATAGGGACAAATTATTATTATAATTACAAAACTACTTACTGAATGTATTGATATATTTATTTGTATGGACTAAGTATTATGTTTTGCTTGTGGAGGCTGCCAATTATATATCTTTTACTCTCCCACAAAATCTCTTAATTACAAGTGAAAACAGAAAAACCGATATGGACATTTTGAATCATTGGTTAGAATGTCTGATATTTTAAGACTGATAATAGTGATGTGTTAGTTTATTACACATTTGAAATATAAAAAAAAATATGTCGCATTATTTTCTATATATTTTATAAAAAATATATAATTATTTACTATTATATATGATAACGCTAATATGGGTCCTAAATTATCATTTTATACAAGACAATCCCTTAAGAAAATATCTTAATAATGAATATTACATAACTGAAGCTAAATATTTTATATTTTTTATACTATTTTTTTTCTATCAATCGTATTTAAGTTAAAAAATTATTTAAAAAAATTATGTAAAAAAACGAACATGTTGTACAAAATAAATATTGTTGATAAATATTATTGATTATTATATAATGATATATTTCTTCATTATAAAATAAATACGACAAATTAGATCATATTTATACATTTAATAAGTTAAGTGTAGATTCATACAAAAATTAATCTCTTTGAAGAGAATAGATGGTATAGAATAGATAGTAGATCTGGCTCATAAAATAAATGAAATTATATATTATATTATAAAAAAATCCAACTCCTATGATAAAATAAAATGTATGAAAACGAATTATATGGTACTTGAAATTTTATATAAAAATGTTTAGTTATAAACATTTCAGTAATAACAACAATTACTTAAAAGAAAAAAAGTTATTTTTATTTTATTTTAAGCAATTATTATTTTATTATTCAATTTTGCTAGTCCGATTATTCCTCAGAAATATAATGATTCGTGTGTATTATCACTATTTTATTTATTACATCCTTTATTTACTACAAAATTGACCTGCATAGCCGAGGCGGCTCAATGGTATCGTTTTATTATTCGAGAGATTTATGACATTGTTTGTTAGTTAACATATTTTGTAAATGATTAATATTTTTATATATCCTACGGAATTTTGTCACAACAGATTACTTACTGCAAAAACTACAAAATAGGTTTAATGTTGTCATGAATTTAATTATTCTAATAAGGTATAATGTTAAATATGTGGTATAGATCTGAAATAATTCATTTTATTTTATCTACTTTAATAAATATAATCATTTTATATCTGTCATTATGGTAATTATCATAATAATAGGCATAAAATCATGGTAAAAAAACTATAATGATGGTCAAAAAACACTATACATGTTATAAAAGATTTAATATAAAGTGAACATTGCCGATCAACGACACTTTCCATTTCAATCACCATGTCTAAGACTACAACGTACCTAATTACTGAGAAGGTTTCAGAACTCAAACAAGATCAAGATCCATAACAACATTAATCGTTTTTAATGTTTAATTATTAAAAACAACTTTATTTTCAACCAACTTCTTAAGTCATTCAGAAAAAATTATCCTATACACGCATTGATCATGTGTTTAATCTGTGTTTTTCCGATTATCCCTCAAATCTTCAATCTGAACTTGTTTTCCAAAACTTTTGCACAATGAAACTGTATGTGAAGAGGTATACCTTTTTTCAAAAGTTTGTAATCACGCCGTGTATAGTGAATTCGATCCCATATCTATTCTTCCATATATTTAAAGCAACTTCTCCATTTTGTTTTTAATCATAAATTAATGTACTATCTTGGTGATTTTCACGGTCTTGCTTTTATTAGGGTAATAGCACATTCACTGTTCTGCTAAAAAACAACTTATGATGTGAACAAAGTGTTGGAGTTTAGTCAATTAATTGCATAGGCCAAACCATTTGGTTACTCAGCTGGTGCCTCCATCGATAAAATTTTGTTACATTTTTTATAATTTAGTTCAAGGACCTATTCTTTCTTTTACAATTAGCTGGGAATATCCTATATTTAATCTACATCGAAAAATGGCGTACTAAAATTTATACATAAAACTAAAAAAATGCACAAGATATTTACGTCTTATCGCAGAATACATATTAATTAATTAATTAACTTACTGCTTTTAACTACTTTAGAAATTATTGACTCTAACATCATTTGTTAAGATAAATTTTAAGACATATGTAATGTTCTATCATTAAAGAATGCTATTATTTAATTATTATAATCTTTACAATGACAGACAAATTCTTCGAGGCTAATGTGTGAAATTAGATAAATGTGAATAGAATTCATTGACCGAAATGAAAATCGTATTCTTTTTTAAATATTAACACAAAAACTTCTATGATCACTCAAATATCTTTAGATTTTATGGATATATTTTCAATCTCGTCACTTTTCTGCCGGTGTCGAAACTCCCTCGGGAAATCATAAGGTATGTATTCTGGTGTGAACGGTATTCAATATTCAGGAAATTTGTTCCAATATTTTTTCAATATCGAAATTGACGTGGCGTTTGTTTTTATTAATAACACTTAAATATCGGGATATTTCTTAAGTTACATAAAAATATATTGGTAGCTACGTCGGCTATCTTCATAACTTCTTTGTTTCATTAATGAACTGTTTTTTTTCATAAGTCTTCAAAATCTAAATAATTCCGAAAGCCACACATAACTTTATTATGTCTTATAATGTAGGAAAATCACATGACTAGTAAACGTTTTTATAATTGCTTAAGTTACATTTTAAGTAAGTAGAAATAACAAGTATTATAAGGTTACTATTCCCTTTTATAATAAATCATAGAATATGACATACAAAATATATATGTATAATATTTTCACAGTTTTTGGTACTTTATTCAGCCCAGATACAATATATCTGTCACTCAGATCTTATCGTATAATATGTGAAGTTTTCTGACTGACGGAATGTTACATACTTACAAAAAATAATATTTCAAAAACTACCAGATGTTACAAGTTTTTCCCACTGTCTCTTTTTCTTTTCATCCTTAATAACGTGATGTTTTTTCTTATTATATATTTATTTTCGAAAAAACTATATTTAAATGTATTTTATGACGCGCAATTTTAGAAAAGATTATATGTAATTTTATATATTAGGAAAACTATAAATATCTACCTATTAAAGTACAAGTATATCTACATATATTCTCTAATTCTAATTCTTCTAATTCTAATTTCTCTACAGAAATTCTTTATTTTATTAAGATAAATTCTACTTAAAACTTTTGGTATATAATCGGACAAACAAAACAAATATATATACAAACATGAATTCAAATTCATTGTCAAAATTGTATAATCTGTTATACCGTCATAACGACATGTCCTTTTATTTTGATTTAAATAAATTTATTTAAAATAGTTTTAGCATTCAAAAAGTGTCTACCTCTATATTATAAAAAAAAATTTGCTTTAGTAGCATTTAATTTAAAATAAACCTTTATTTGGGATATGACGAAAAATTATTTAATAACAAATAATGATCAGTCCACTTTAAACTCAAAAATAAGACGAAGCCTAAGCTGTTTAATATTGTCCATCAAAATATTTAAGTCTCGATCAGGCATGGTAGCGGACTCTGTCGAGTGAATTATTGAACTAACCTGCTTTAAAATATTTTATTCCATCCTATCCTATCCTACATTATGAATATATTATAGTATGCGTATAACCCTTATAACCATTTTAACAAAACTTTATTATAAAAACTATTCGGTGATAGTGTGCGATGACTTTATTATAGATATATTACAAGTAACTTTATCTAGTGCACTTTAATTAAATTTATTTAAATCTTATAACCTATTGAAGGTCTTTACGGAAACTACTCGCATTAATAGAGTTTCCTCGAGTTTTATTGATAATGTGTTGTAAAACTATAATATTTTTAAAATGAAAATAATATCGAATTTAAGTTCATAACACTATGGTCAAAAAACTTTCAGAATTATGAAATTGAAAGGCCCCAAATATAAACTTGCGGATCGATTACAAAAAATTAGAATCCTTTCTTTTAAAAATAATGTTACACAAATAGTGCTTAGAGGAAATGTAACTAATAATAAACCAAATAATTTATATAATATAATGTTTTATATAATATTTTATTATAATATAATATAATGCATGTAGCATTTAATAATATTTTTAAGCCAGAAACAACAACAAAATACTTAAAACTTAAATTTAGTAAGTGGGCTGCCGTCTAAATATATAGAAGCAGAGAAAAATTATATGATTTATATGGTGAGAGGCAGTAGAATGATCCGATTTTTTAAAATAAAATAAGAATTTTCTCTAAAATATTTAAGAACGTTTACTTGCGTACAGGCAAAGTCGTTTTATATTAGAAATAATATATTAAATTCCGAAGATAAAATACAGGTTACTTGGGATGGATCAACAAGGGCTGTTAATGAGTCATAAAATAAAATAATTATAATATTTAAATAAGTACAACTACAAATGTGGCGGCTATTTTTGAGACTTTTTTTTACTGATATTCCAATAACGGTCACGCGTAATTTAAATACTTCTTAATAAATAAAGTTACTAGTGATGCTAGGGACATGTTAGTAAAATTACTTAGCACTATTATAAATGATATTACTCCATATTTTATACTTCATTTTCAACAAATGTGTTGAAACGTATATTAGCAGATTTTATGAAAAATAGTAAAGTTAAAAGTGGCGATTTGTTTAATAGTGGCGATAAACTTGAACCCGGAAATTATAGGCCTATCTCTGTACCACCAACCTTACGTAAGATCTTCGAAAATAATTTCTAGATCAAGTGACAGTTATTGTAGAGTTTGTGTGTGTGAGAGTGTGTGTGTTAGTGACATTAAAATCATACATAGTGAACAGTATGGTTTTATCAAGGATAAAGCAACTACTGATGCGGGTGCCACGCTTCTTAAGCATATTTTCAACGCATGGGAGAAGTCACAGAATGCAATCGGGGTATTTTGCGATTTGTCCAAGGCCTTTAGTTGCGTGGACCATCAAACTTTGCAGATTTAACAACTATGGAGTACGTAGCGTTGCTCTTGATCTCATTGCCTCTTACCTGAATAAAAGTGTCCAGGCAGTTTAAGTAAATAATTATAAATTGGAGGGATCTCACCTAAACATGGGTGTTCTTGGTCTCTTTTTATTACTTTATATTAATGACATGCCCATTTTCATGAAAAAATCTATGTGATACTTTTTGTTGATGACGACTCGTTTATTTTGAAGTTGAGAGTGAAGGGACTAATAATGACAAGATAAAGAGCATTCTGTCGATTGGACTTTATAGATTCAAAATTAATAATTCAGGCTTAGATACTAAGTTAAACTAAATACATGGCGTTTACTCTCCCTAATTCCTCATCACTAGACTCCATAAAATATTTTATTTCTTTAGGGTTAATTGTACACGTTTTTACAATAAACTACCCAGTAAAGCCTGAAACTTGTCACGAACTTAATTCAAAATATCAGACCAGAGCGGTTTTGAAACCCTCGTAGCTTTATTTTACGTTGAAGAGTGTCTTTAGAGAAGGGCTTATTCCAATACGTACAGTATCAAAATAGACCCTCCTGTTACTCCCATTTGACGGACACAAGTGACTGGTAAGGATTTAAAGCGGAAAAGATATAAATTAATAAAATAAATAAATAAATTACCTGTTTTTAATTTTTTGTTGATCATTATATATTCAGTTATCTACCTTGGAGCCAAAAGGACACTAAAACATTGTTTTCTACGTGTGACTACAAAAAATTATCAGAAACATTTATCTATTATTTTCAAATCAAATACAACTGATTTATATAAGTAGTTATAATATATCAGTTGTATTTGATACATGGTCATTCAAATTAGACGATCTCTTTATCATCCTGTTGTACTATTACTAACACTAAACACTAATCATTGTTTTTAGAATTTTTATATATTTTTTAAATATTAATTTTCTAGTATAGTTGCATATGCAATAAATACCTAATTTCTTTCTAATAATAACGGCTACATTTGATATTATTTTAATGACACAAATTTTAGAAAGTTTCAGTATAACATTGAACTTAATACTTGAATAAATTTATTAATTATTACACAGTAATATGACTGGTGTAAATACACAACAAACAATGACATTAGCGACGCCCACGTTCCATTGTGTTCATCTTAAATCCTCGTTAAGAAACATAGCAAGTTATGTCTTTGGAATATATTCTGTAGTAAGATAAATATATCTTTACAAAAGTGCATTTATAATTAAATTGCTCAGGAGGTCCTGAGAAATTTATAAATTATACCTTTAGATCTCTAAACTTATGTTTTAAAAAAAAGAATTTGAGCTCCTTCAACCGCATACAATTGCATTGCATGCATTTATACGAAAACTATAGCTTGTACAAATATTCGGTGAAGTGCGATTACCTTCTAAGTTGAATAATGATTATTATTTTAAATTTCTACGATTATTAAACAAACAATTGTTTAATATTAATCGTATTATTTATGATATATTTGGCAATTACCTATTATGATGAATGATAAGTTATTCTGCCTGTCCTTATCCCATTTTGGGGTCGACACAGTATGTTTTTTCCTTCCATACTCTCTTGTTACTCGTCATCACTGTACATACTCCCCTCTTCTCAATATCGTCTTTCACGCAATACCCAGCACGCTTTTAGTTACATGCCTTTGATCTCTCCTCATAACATATCCATATCATGAATGATAAGTTATTATTATAATTAATAATAAACTAATATAATTTTATCAATGAAATGTTAGAAGTAATATCTTGTTTATTTTTTAGGTAAACATGGAAACTACACTTTTAACAAACACAAAATAAGAATAATTATTTATAAATAGGAACAAAAGGAGCATAATACTACATGCTTTTGTATTGTTAAAAGTATGAAGCGTTACAAACGAGGCTCTATGAGAAAGCTAAAGAAACAGCAAAAAAAGGCGACAGAATTTTGCTCAAAGGAAACTTAGTGTTGAATAAATTCTTTTTAGTGTGACAATATTCGTGTGATGTTATATTTCACACAATTTCATGAATGTCTGTATTTTTTTATCTTCACGTTACTATTATAATTATATAATAATCACTGTTGTATATATATTATAGTTAAGTTGCATATTATGATTTAAGATAAACGGTTGCAGAAGCTACGGCCATGGACGAAAAACTGTCAAAAACCCCATTGAATATTTTTATACTTACAGTATAGACTTTCGAGTCACAGTCGTGATTAATATGTAAAAGAAAATCAAATTCATCTAAAGTAAATACTTAAAGAAAGCGTAAATAACAAACTATGGTACTGTTAGTTCTATAATGTCCTCACATTAATAATCATTCCAAGTCACAGTAATTTTGCAACTATGTGACTATTTCCACACCTGCATCAGTGGTAGAACTACCGAACAAGAGAAGAGAAAAGAATTTAAAATAAAATGTAACATCCATTGGCATAGCAATATAATTTTTTTATTTTCTTATTGAAACTACTAAATAAAAATGTGTATCTGTAATTAGAAAGATTATTATTACCGCCAGTTTTGAATACAGTTAACTTATTGTCTTTTGTTGAATCTGGAAAGGAATCGTTCTATTCATTGCTTAATAATACCTTTTAATAACGAGGCATAATTACTATAATATTAAGGACTTTGACGATAAGTAACATAAATCCTCGATGGTTTTTACATTTAAATTTCTAAATGGCGTTATTATTGTTATTGGAGTAATACTTACAAATTCAAAATTTTTTACATTTTAATGAAAGTTAACTGAAAGAAGCAATTCAGTTAACATGCCTTAAGACCCTCTATGGGAATGTCAGTAAAGTAATTTTGTAACTTCTTAAGGACTTCTCAACTGACAATAATTATTCTATAATCAGACATATTTTATTATCTGGTTGTTTAAAATGTTTCATTTTTTTATAACAGCACACGATTTACATTATAAGTAATCCCAATTTCAAACTTTCTTTAATAATTTAAAAAATTCGAAGCTTTTTCTAAGTCTTTATTTAATCTCAAGACAAAATCTAAAAAAAATTACCTAAGGCATTAGAATTTACACCACTTAATAGAAAGGATTTAGTTAAATTAGAATTTGAATGAAAATTTTCTCCATACAGAAAACTAAAGTAGCCTTAATAAAGTTGTAATAAAACGCTTATTCTGGATATCTGTACATAGTTTGATAAATTTTCATGCAACATTTCCTGCAGACTTGTTGTCAAAACAGACATCAATGCAGTCTTGTCACGTTCACTGTTAAGCGATTCTAGATTAAACTGGATCTGACCAGCGTGAATTTCAAGCACATTTCCATTTCCAACATTATATATTTTTATTTTCTTATATATAAAGTAGCCAACAATAAAAATCATTTCGTTTTTCTTTTATAAACATACATGTTTCGAAACGGTTTAAAATTATTGGCTATAAATATATAAATATATGTGTGTGTGCAATTACAGATAAACATATTATATATACAACATGCATTAATAATATAAGCCACTTTAAATATCACTGCGCCTTAATAATATAAATAACCTTTTATTCTTAATATGTTTAAGGGATGACTTTTGACGTTTTAAATAAATAAATAAAATTATGTATTTTAAAAGATGACTTAGGACTTGCACTAGCCATTTCTTAACTGATTAAGATTAAGCAGTACGCGAAGAGAGGTCACAGGAAAATTTTGTTTACGGATGAGAAAAAGTTTACAATTGTGATTTTTTTTTAATAAATAACCGAATTTATGCTCTAAGAAAGCTTTTTAGCTAGTCCACAGCGTACAGCGAGGGCATTATCCGACTTCAGTGATGGTTGGTGGGATAACTATGAAGGAGTAATTGAGCCATATTTTCGTGAAAAAGGTATCAAAACATCGGCACAAGTGTATTAAGATACCAATCTTGAGAAGGTATTTAAGCCCCTTAAAAATAGCATTTTCAATAACCAAGAATGGTCATAAAGTTCGATCCACACAATTTTGGTTTATAACGAACGTTGCGAGCTTCATTAGAGCTGAAGACTGATCATCATGTGGTCTTGTTCTTAAGTCACAGGATTATGATTTACAGTCAGTTTTAGAGATTAAGGCTTGCTTTAAGTTCTATAATAATTTGGAGTCCCTAAAAGAATTAATACGACTAGCAGTGACGAATTGTTCCAAAGAAAGAGTTCGTGCTGCTATTGATAACTGGTCTCAACGTTAAAAAAATGTATGTATTGAATGTAATGGAGACCATTTAAAATAAACTTTGTATATTTTTATGGTTTATATTAATACTCTTATATGAAACTTATACACTGTAATAGTATTCAATGTTACGTACAATATAATAGTGATGTAGTTCTTTGTAATATTTTTTTTGGCAAGGCTAAGTTTTTTATGAATTTAAGTGATAAAGGAAGTATTTTCAATTTAGTATTAAATAAAGTTCTTCTAGTAGAATGAATTTCAATTATAATACGCTTTAACCGAGCCACGTTTAATTAAGAGATGTTGTTGCTTAATTTAAAACGTACACGTTAATAAATGGAAGCTATTTAATGCTTTATGAATCTGAGCGCTCATGACGATGACGTGACATTATCCCGCATGATTCTACTATAAAGTACAAACGTTCAGGATAGTGGGAGATTTATTTATTGTGGAAATCGTATTAAATATAGATTTAATAAATTAATTAATATTTGAATGACTTTCTAGAGTAAATATATAGGTAATTCTTAAAATATAATTTTTAATAGATAAACTTATGTAAAATAAACAATAGTGTAATTCTGAATGTTCTTATTATCTGTCTTCTCATTTTACAGGGTATGTATTTCTGAACCTATAAATATTATTGAAAAATAATAGCTTAATATTAACCAAATATTAACCAAAATCAACATAAATTGTCAGTCCTTTAAAAAAATCTTTATCTTTTATAAATACGGAATTTATTTTGAAACCACAAAACTATGATTGGAGAACTTTATTATGTGTGTATTTTGACCAGCGGTAAATAATATTACTACATTTGACTTTTCAGGAAATTGTTCTCGAACAGTTTCCCAAAAGTCAACAGATATTAAGTAATGTATATACCATATATTGCAATATATCTGTTATATGTATCAATCTAAATATTTACTGACCATTGGGTATAAACAAACAATGAACAAACAGAGAACTAATAATTGTTCGAATGTTTGCTTTGGCCGGCGGAGAATTGGATTCTACTAGGAACTTAGTTCTATTATACATATCAATTTATATAGAAGAGATTTTATAAAGGAATATTATATTGCGGACTAAATTAATCGAATTAAATAATTATATTTATGGTACGTGGTTTAAGATGAACACTGCGAGTGGTGAATTATGTAAACCGTACAATCTCAGTTTTTGTTATAAAAATGTATAAAAATACAAAATAAAATTAACATCGTGTAGTGTACAATTAGCTAAAATAAGAAAATAAATTGTGCACTCTCAAAAGATCAAAACAATGTAGATTGTTAAACACAATAGTTGATAATTGGAACGCGGCCAAATACTTGACCAACTGGTTTAATGTTCAACAACGTCTATAAAACCCACAGACCGCTACTTAATTTATTTTTATAATATAATTTCAGTAAACTTGATTAAATTTTCTCTCTCATTTTATACGTTGTACCGTGAATTTATTGTTGGCCTTAATTCTGTTTCTCAGACAATATATTGTGTCTATATTACAAGAATTTACAAAACATTATTTTATTAATTGTATACTTTAGAGCCACTTAAATATTTTGATAATATTTAAAAAGCAACTAGCAACTGGCATATGTTGTTGTGATAAGTATTTATATGGCTAAGTGTGTCGCATAAACTTAGTTACTGACTTTATAATATATATAAACATGTCGATTTTATTGTATGATATATACGAAACGAAAAAGAAAACTTTACACGAACTCTAACCGACTTCTTAAAGATTGTACTATAAAAAATAATATAAATTATCTGTAAACTTTAAATGGATTGAAGCTATTTTTGTATTTATATTACAATAAATAGTGTTTTATTATTTTCAATATTTATAAGTTGCCGATTATATTAAAAAATGAGTCAAAAGGTGCTTTCATGTACAAATTGATAATTGAATATTGAAATAATCATAAATTAAGCATCATTATTTCATACTGACACATCGATTTTAATTTATATACATTTCATATATATTTCAAACGCTGGTCAGATAAGTAGAGCGCATTTCCTTCTCGCAACTAAGTATCTTTTCAAGCTCAAAGTATCTCTATCATACTCGTATGTACGTCTATATACATTGAAAGTTACTTACCAATCATGAATTTCTAATATTTTGTAGGGATTAGAATTTAGAAAGACAATTCATAGATTTGTTATTGTATATATTGTTAATTTGGTGCATAAATAGCATACCATTTTAAACATCATGATTTATAATGAATGTAGTAAAAACATCATTTCCTTTTGCGGCTTTCGACACAAATCCAAATTCGAAGAAATACCATAATTTCGAAGAAATTTTTTACTTCATAAATCAAATCGATTATACCAGAAAAGTAAGGTCACTGTAAAGTGAGTGCAGAGCCATAAGTATGGTAAAAGAATAGAATAGAGAATTACTATTGGCTAGATAATCTGTTCTAAATCTATAATTTAAAAGAATTTTTTGAAGTTTGTTATAAAATACATAACTTCTAAAATAATTACTTGTAGCAGTGATTAAGGACTGCAACTGAATTTGTTAAAAAACTATTTCATTCTTCTAATAGAAAATATCTAAAGATACTGTATATAAGATAAACTATTTTAAATAAATAACGTTATAAACTAGATTTTACTTTAACAGTCGTCAGAAGTTGTTTACGAAATTTTCAACTCTGTCATTTGACAGTAGACTAAGTTGTAGCTGAGGCAGCGTAGTTTGAGAAGTGATTTTAAAGAAACACTGTTTTATCAAATAGATCGAAATTTTAAAAAGTTATATTTAAAGAACGTCTAAAAATATTTAAACGGAGTAAAACATTGGAAAATAAAATTATATTAAAAAATATATTGTATTTATATAATATTTTTATTTGTATAGCTAGTAATCTCGAGCAGTATTATATTTACTAATATAAAGGAATTGAAATTCAAAGAACACTTACTCAGATTGTAAGTCATGAATTCTTAAAAGGGTTTCGTCGGGTTCATTAAAAGGGCATCAGTATTCAGTATCGTGCTTATTAGCTTTTCAATCTGATTCAATCTTCGGTTACATGAAAAACAATTATTGCTCCGACTGATCCGAATAAAGAGTCAGATTTTTTTGTTATTGTAAGTAATACGGAGGGCAACAGTGGTCAGTTATCATAAGTTCTGTATCCTTTTTGAAGTAGAATTTGTATTCGATTGCCTTTTAATAAATTTTATGCAACGCTATTTTTATAAATAAATGTATAAATCGTAATGGTTTTCATATCCTAACAAACGCTAAGCAGGACAACCATAATTTATTAAAAACTAAATTTTACGTTGTACAGGAATCTAAATAATAATTAGTATATGATCTCCATATATATTTCCATTTTTTAAGTCGTTAATTTAAACTAAATATAGTAAAGATAAGTAAATAAATGTTTAAAGATAGTACTTTCAAAAGTTTTTGTTAGGAGATGTTTAAAGTAAATTCTTGGAAAAAAAATGTTTTGCATGTATGTACACCGGTAAAAAATCTGCTTATGAAGCCGATTTTTAATGTTTTCTTAATTTTAGGACAAAGTTTGGCACATCCATATAAGAAAAAATAAAGAATTAGATAATTATAAATTCAATTATTTAAATCTCTTTATTTTCTATACATATTTTATTATTATTTATCCTATGTACAAAGTGCACATCAAATTAAAGGAGAAAGCTTTTACAAAAGTATTATTACAGATACGGAAGCTGAGTTATTCATATCTTGAAAACGATATTCGTTCAGATTTATATTTTAAAAGCCTGCAATTATTCCCATATATGTGTTAACAATTGTGGGTCAAATATTAAAAAAATGCTTGTTCGAATAATATTTCATCTGCTATTTTAATTATAAAGTTTGCCATGATAAAATGAATAATGTTAATTACTTTTTTCTAATACAATTAAAATTATATGGAGAGAATGGGAAAAGATGTAAACTTTCGTCATAATTCTGTAGAGCTTAAATACATTTTGTACTAAATATTATATTTAGCTTCCACTCTCATTTTCGACCTTGTTTAAACCATATCATTTAAGTTATCATTTAATTTATATATATATATATGTGTATCATTTAAGTTTCGACCTCAAATTGTAACTTTGAACTATATTGTATAATATTAGGTTATAAGTTATTCTGCTATATTCTATAATATTGAATATATTCGTATTCATTTGGAACCATATTGTACCGAAATATTACCTACGAACTATTCTAAATAAACATGCCACGTATACAAATCAATTTACATACCTCCATATCCCTTTGAAAACAACTGAAACTTATGTTTTATTTATTCGTCATGAAACCATCTCTTCAGTCGGGTAAAGCTGCCTTACCAATAAGTCGTTATGAATTACAAACTTTCACATCCTTGCGGTTCGTCCTCATTGTAAAGTATTATCCCAAACAACCTTGAATAAATTATCCTTTTGTTAGAAATATCTCGTTCGACAACTCATTCAAATACAATTTAACGTTACGTGCTATATCAAATACGATTACCTTTTCTTTAATGTAAGGATTTTTCTCAATAAATATATAGATTTTCACCACACCCATTGTTAAAATATTATATTATTTAATAAAAATCTTAGATTACTTTTTATGTAATACGTTATAAAAAATCGAAAAACATAGCTATAGCTTAGTGTAAACCATTTTAAAGCAAAATCGACGAAAAAATTCTTTTTTACACTTTCCTTACTAAAATGCAGAGTTTTTTTGTTTAATTATATAATTATAAGTTATGTTTTTATTTCCATACCCAAGACAAAGCTTTCGGATGGAGTTATAAATCGGTTATCAACAAACTGCTCTACTGTTATCTGTTGAATGTTTATTACCAAAATATTACCACTAATTTTGCTTACAAATGATATCAAATGTTTTTATTTGTTAGCATAAGAATTCGTTTATTAAATATAACTGCTACACAATTTTTAAACGATGTATTTAGTCTGTCAGAAATTCGATATCTTGAATGCTCTTTTTATTTCTAATTTGACTTTGGACGACCAGGGGAAGACACCGCTTATCATCCCGCTGTGTAAGAGCTTAATGACGGAAATAGTTTTTCAGCAAAATACCACCTGTAAGTCTTTATTTTTCTTGGACGTCCATAAGTCGAATTGAACAGACAGTATTTCTCCAATTGTGTATATTTCAAGCCTGGGCAAAGACTTGCGCTCTTTAAGGTGAAAGTCACCCACACACAGAGTACTGTTCTTATTTCTGGTCCGGATCACCCCAAAATCAGTTTCTAGCTTTTGACCAAACTATGGAGAGCTATTCGGACCTTTTGGGACTTTGAGAACGGTTGGACTCTTTGGCTTTGCGTAAAGATAAGCCTTTTTGTACATCTTCTATAGCATTAATAATATAGAGTGTTCCGAAGACCTATTTCATCTGATGCCTTTCTCTGAATTTCTCCATGGCACAGAACGTCATCGCCTGCAATTCCATCTATACCACCTGGATGCGAGGCAATCTTTTACTGTGCGGTTTTCAATAAGCTTTCATCCACATATTACTAAAATGTGAAAAAAATCCATGGATGGCGGTGAACACTTGTCATTGGTAACCCACACGCTTTTCTGACCTCTTCTTACATTAAAAAAAGGAATATCACATAAAAATAATAATAAATTTTTAATCTATAAAATCATAGACAACATAGGTTGATGAAATCAATAGGTATTACGTAATACTATTCCTATAAATATCTTGAGTATTTCTAATATCAAAGTGATGTCCAGATTAGGGCACACCATGGCACAAATGTTTTTTTTATTGAGCTGAGAAAATATAACTTATTAGATATTATGCTTAAATACTATAATCGAAACCTTTGACATGTTTTTGTTCTCCATTCTTAAATTAATGTAAACGTAACAAATTAATAATGAAATAAGATTGAAACGTAATTATATAGATTTGTTTCTAGCGTACGCTGAGGCTCACTTGGAGTTGACGCTGAGCATATGATCCAAACATAGTGTGACAATTCCAAACGTTTATCACATTATTGGTTAGTATAAATTCAAATAAAAATGTATGCTTAACGATAAAAGCTTTTGCTAAATTAAATGTGACGTTCGTTTAAAAATAGTTCAGTGCAAATGTTATATAAACAGGTTAGTTACGGTTGTGATTATACTATTATCTTTCTGACATTGCCTTCTAAGTTCTGAAACGCTTTCAGCGAAAACCTATAATTAAAGACGATATATATTATATAACTGCTCACTATAAATTTTGCAGGCAAATGTGGAAACCATATTAAAAATAAACAGTAACAGTTATTTTCCCATATTAAGTTTTCTGTCACTAACGTATGGATATAATAATTATATATATATATATATATATAAGTCATGCTATGAAAATCAAAATTCTATTTATTAATAATTTCTTGAAGGGTTAGCAGAGGTAGAGTAACCTCTACTCTACCATAATTTTATAATTTTCTAATAATAATAATAAATGTTCTTTCCTACCGTCTAGTCCGTCTAGTCTAGAGAGGCTAGTCTGGAGACTATGGGGATGCCCGAACCCCCCAGGGATCGCCATCGGGCCTCCTCATCTGGTCGCCAACCAGCACGATGGAGCTACCCTGGGATTTTGCGCAGCTGGCGGGGCAGCCTTTCGTGGGTAGCTGACCCACTAATTGGACCACTAATTAGGCGGCCAACGGAAAGCCGTCTCTTTGGATCCCGCTTTCGTCCTCGACTTCCACCCGACACAACAAACACCAACTCGACGCTAAACCATTTCATTAAAATTCTTATAGTCTTAATTAAAGCTTAAAAAGGCTTTTTGTATTTTACCGGTTTTCTTTCCTATTTAACAGCAGTAACAATAATAAGGTAAATTTATATACATAGCACTTTGTGTTTATAGACAAAAACTTTGACCAATACATAACAATGCAATACTTACAAAATATAATTAATGAATATGTAATATGAGACGAAGCTTCTTAACATTCTATGGATTCACCGTGCGGGTACCGGGCCCATTGCGTTGCAAGAAGAGGAGCGCAAACAATGTCTGGGACTTGGGACCCAGGTGATGGTTTACACATACACGCTCACCTTCACTGTTTACGCTCCTCTCCCTACCAAAGCAAATATCGTAAGAACCTACTAAAGCCGCCTTTGAAATCCAGAAATGAACTGATGATCGTTCTAGAAAGGCCGAGATCCTTAAATATGTTGTAGAGAGATTTTGCTGTTATACCTCTCGCTCCTACTTCTACAGTGTACAAATTAACTATAAATTTATTCCTGATCAGTTCCTTACATAGTTCGTAATACTTGTTAAGCTTAAATGTATGATCTTTGGGTATGTTTGTTTCCCAGGGTACAGTAAGCTCCACAAGTATAACGCGCCTTAGTTGTTTTGAGTACAGGGATAAGTCCGGCCTAGATGACGAAACACAAACATCCCCGGGGATTTTGTATTGCCTTTCATACGTATCCATCATGACCCAGAAATAGACTGTAGCATTTATTGGGTTTTGTCCTCAATCCGTCCGTCCAAGCAATCCTCCACAACGTTTAAAAGTAGCTGACATTGTTTTGGATTACGTGTCAGTATCATGAGATCGTCAGCAAATGCTAGTATGGAGTCTGTGTATTTATTGTTAAACTTAAACCGATAACTTCATTTCTTTTCGTTTTTAATTAATTTATCTATTAAAATATTGATCACTATGTTAAATATAATTGGAGAACTACAACAACCTTGACATAAACCTATGTTGTAATTTAATGGTTTGGAACTATTTTCATTCGTAATTATGGAATGTTTACATTTGAATAATATGATGCAATCATGTCACTTACTAACGTTGGAAAGTTATACCACCTTAGCGCGAACATCATCAGTTCATGTCGTACCGACCCGAAAGCGTTCTCTAAGTTTATCCAACATACCGTAATTTGTCTTTCACTATTAATAATAAATTTAACACAAATAATATTTAAAAAATCTTTTATTTTCACAAAAATATGTCACGTTTAAAATGACTTTGACTAAATAACAGATTTAGAATCTTACATTTGCCAGGAAAATGATTTCCGGCATCTCGACAGTAAGATGCGCACATCTCAAAGTACGAACGTAGCTAAGACCTCTTAAGTCTAACAGCCACGACATTTCAAAGAAGTAATCGTTTTAAGAGCAACAATCACCTTTTAGTAGCGATATAATGTCATTTTAAATATACATACATATACATATTATAAATTATGTTATAAAACTATTATTATAAATTAATTTAATATTTGATCTACAATAATATGTTAGTGCAAAGAATAATTTATAATTATTCATATTTTCGAATTTCTGATTGTAAAGTTTTTTTTTTTAATAACTTAACATCCATAGACATTTGTCCATGCCTTTATTTGTAATTTTAAAAACAATTTTAAATGTTGAAAGAAATAGGAAATTGTGCACATCAAAAGCTATTTTACTAAATTCATAAGCAAGCTATTTAAGCTTTAGTAATTTTATTAATTATAAGTAGGTCATAAATTTAAGCTAGGTTACTAAGTTCACTAATTATTTCATAGCCTCGGAGTCACGGTGAGAAATTGAGATCTTGAGGTTGTACTCTATAAGATTTCTATCGAAGGCATCGCCGGCCCGCCTAATGAATCTCACAATGGCGTCTTCGTCGATATCCGTGTAGTACGTAGTTCTTCTTGTATGTCTAGATATAGCCACCACTGCGTGTGGGACTTGTCAGATACAATTTTGATTTGGATTTGGTTTGGATGATTATTACCGACTCGTATGTTAATCCCTGAGCTTCATTGATTTTGAGGATGCGCGAATTTTCCCCTTTTCCGTACCCTAATTTTGTAAGGTCCGCTTTTTCAGTTTGTGTGTAAATCAGGTACAAGGTATTAGGGTTTGATTGTAAAGTTTGCACCTATTAGTTTGTTTATAAATAATTAGGTTATGATGGTAATTTAAAACATGGATTTTATAATAGACGAATTTAGATTTTAACTCCTGTTACGAAATTTTGGAATTTGACTATTAGTATTAATATTTTCGAATCAAATTTCACTTCTTTCTTTTATTTTATAAAGCTTATTCGAAAGCTTTTTATATCACTTTCAATTTGTATTATACAATACGATGCTATGCGAAGCGATGCGACACGACACAACACGACATGACATAATACGAAACGTTATGACATAAAAAATGGATAATACAAATAGTTTAAATTGTATTTAAATAATTATTTCTGTAATTCAAAGAAGTAAAACAAAAAAAAAAGAAAACAAAATAAGACCATGTTACAAATTTGATTTTCATATATTTATTTTTATGAATTTGGAATATTTTGAAACAAATGTGTTGACATAAAAAAACTGAAAGTTATTTTTTAGTTAAACGTATCTGAATCCATCACGATACTTAATTTATCCTTAGTGCTTCCGTCAACAAAACATATAAAAGGATAAATAAAGAAAATTAACAATACACTCAATAAAATTATGTTATTTCACTGCATCATAATGTTTTATGTACTGCCCCTTTCCATCCAAAATTTTAAAATTAATATATTTTTATACCAAATCGCTATTCAAAAAAAGAAAGACTAACCTAAGCAAATATGAAAGAGTATACATTTTAAATTAAGATATGTAGATAGGGGGGAAGAAGACAAGGAGAGAGGGCACTGGAAAATTCTTCCCTTTTTGAATCTAAAATAATTTTTAAATACAATTTTTATATCGATGAGATTGACTTACTGTTTTTGCCTCTTTGTGCTTAATTTTGAGTTTAACTTAAAACTTTTATTAGGCTCGTAGAAAAAATCTGCAGTGGCAAGTTTGTATTCTTAGATTTGAACTTTTTTTCTGTCGCTCCTTTGGTCTTCAATCCACCAATAACATTGAGAATTTTTCTTAAGATAGGAATTTAAATACTTTGTTTTAGATTGTGGTTTTCTTCAACAAACAAAGAAGTTGTGAATATGGCTTTGCTTGTCCATTGTTAGTGATAGTTAGGATTATAATATAACATATTATTATTTTAATAGTGATTTTATTTGATAATTAATTGAATATATTCTAAGTATACGATTGTTTATCTAGATAAACAAGTGATATCTATTATTAAAAACAAGTGAAGTAGAATTATAAAAAACTGAGCATCGTAATACATTGTGGACAGGGACCAAAGACAATTTTATACAAGAAAAAATCAGTGAAGTGAAAAAAGCCTTAAGTGAGTCATCAAAAGTGAGATTTCCCGTGCTACATTTACAATAGTGGCTTTCAAACAAAAACAGATGTGCAAATACGAAAATTAAGATTTTTGAGCGTAAAATTACCAAAAATAAAGAATAATCATAAAAATAAAATCATCGGACGACTGCATTTCTGAGCAATACAACATCACCATCTAGGATAATTGCTCGAAACTAATAATTATCCAGATATCTAGTACCTGGTCGTGCCAACAGAGGGCGGCAGAAGTATTAAAATGATTGCAAAATCAACTACGACATTTTAATATCGTATATCATAACTGACAAATCATGGAGGAAGTTATGAACATGCTCAAAAAAATTCAAAACGAGCTGAACAAACAAAAAGCGACAATTTTACAGTCAGACGATAAAGTTACGAAACAAGTAACGAAAAATATAAACTACACATTCGAAGAAAAGTTCAAAGTGATAGACTTAAAATAGGAAAACCTCAAAGAAAAACTGGATAACCAATAAAAAAGATTATATTTTCTTGAAAAACAGTCAAAACACAGAAAAATTGTAATTTTTGGATTAGCGGAAAATCAAAAAATCCGTGCCCGCAGGGGGACACGCGTGGGTAGACCTCGTGTGTAACTCGTTTAAAATATAACTCACTACCTAAGAATAAGACATGATGCCGTTGTTTACATCAAAAATTTTCAAGCTAAAAGTTGTTTTTATTTTTTTTCTCGGAAACAGTATCCTCTGAGGAAAAACTTTTGGTACCTAAATTTAGAGTAAAAAATAACCTTTCTATTAAAAATACTTGTGATGTAAGAATGTTTACCAGAAAAAAGTTATGATTTTTTTTCCAAAAATTTTCGGTTTTTTTACCCCCACCCCTAAGTTATTGAAGTTAGGTTTTCAGTTTATTTACATTAGTTATAGGTATTCATTAAAGACATCATATAATATGAACGCGATTGATCTTCTTTGTATAGGGAAAAAGTTATGGTCGAAAAACTGAAATCAGAAAAAGTGAGGCCCTAGCGCCCCCTGTGGCCGGATTTCTCTGGTTAACGAACTTGACCTTCATTTTTGGACAAAAGTCGAATCTATATGCGTGCGTGCTTCCACGCACGCATATATATATATATATAAACTTTTTGACCAATGGTCATTTCGGACTCAGGGGGTCATAAGAAGACCTCCTGTGAAGAAATTTTTCCAAAATTCGAAAGTCGGGTACAAATGAATGGGCAGACCGAATTCTTCGAGGTCTACCCTATTGAAAAAGAGAAAGGAAACTCCGCATCTATTAAGTACGATAAACTGATAATACACTCGAAGAACACAACAACACTAGGTAACAACAAAAGACCTCTACCAATATCACCAAACTATAAAGATTTTCCAAAATCACAACCAAAAGTACAAGCTCATAAAAAGAATAAAACTCAAACAGGATTACAACGGTCATCGAGTGTAACAGAGGGAGTTGTGAAACCAGGAATACTCAATTTTTTAACCACCAAAAACCAAGACAACCAACCAACCGACCAAACAATTAAAAATAATAAACAATAACAATTACCGCCATCTCTCACGGAAAACATATTAGAAACGAACACAACGAAGCCACATCTTCCAAGTCAGTTGGTCTCCGTGGAAGATCAAGACCAAAACCCTCCAGAGGAAACAAAACCCTGTTCAAATACCATAAACAACAATTACTATAACACCATGTACATAACAACTTACAATGTTAAAACCCTATCGACTTATTCACGTCTACTAGAACTAACAGAATCTTTAAGAAACATAAAATACGATATTATCGGTCTCTCAGAAGTTAGATAACTCGGCACTAAAATAGAAGAACACGACGAGTTTATTTTCTACTATATTGGCGAAATGCCAGGATTATATGGAGTAGGCTTTATTATTAAAAAATACATGAAAAAATACATAAAAAGTTTTAAAGGACTGTCAGAAAGAGTAGCGCTACTCAGAATACAAACAAATAGTTTTGACTTAAGCATCATTCAAGTATACATGCCTACAGAAGCATCGAAAGAAGAAGAACTAGAGATTTTCTACAATACTGTCGATAAAGCCATAAGACTTTCAGCAAATAAAATAATAGTCATGGGAGATTTTAACGCAAAATTTGGTCAAACTAAACCTTGTGAAACCATCACTGGAAACTATGGCTACGATAATACAAACTGTAGAGGAAATAGGCACAAGAAACGAAATAGGCTACATTCTTACAAACCTATCGAGAAATGTAGACAATATACAGGTCTTAAATATCACTTACCCTTCGGATCACAGACCTGTTAGGGCAGCTTTCAATATTCTTTCTAAGTCAATAAATCGAAGTAAGTTTGGTCAATGCCCCAAACCCTAGATAAAGAACGAAAAGGAAGTGCAAACATATATTGAAGCGTTGAACAACTGTACAGAAAATTTGCTAGACGACTGGAATGACAGAGACACAGTTCAGAATTGCTACAATAAAATAACTCACGCAATAGACTACAGCCTGAAAAAAGTGCAAGACTTAACAACTAACACAAACACAAAGAAAAAGCAAATCATATCAGCACACACAAAGGCACTTATTAGCAGAACACAAGAATTACATAAGACTAAACCGAAATCAAGGGCAACGAAAAATGAATTAAAAACTCTTTATAAACTAGTAAGTGAACGAATTTACCATGACTATAAGGTACACCGCACACAAACTATTAAAAAGTGTCTTCAGGCCAAAGGTAGCGCAAAGAAAGCATACAAGGAATTGGCAACACATAAATCACGGATTGAAGAGTTAAAAAGCAAAACTGAAAGTGCTCAAAATAGAACAGAAATACTCAAAATAGTAACAGATTTTTACAAAAAACTCTATAGTTCGCCAAATCTATCAGCATATAAATTACCAAGTAGTAATAGAAAAAGGAAGAAAGCTATCATTACCGAAGATAAAGTAGCCCAAGGAATTAAAGCACTGAAAAGAAAAAAAGCCCAGGACCTGACAGAATCACAAACGAAGCCATAAAATTAGGATTCAAAAGTCTTATCAGACCGTTTTCCCAACTCTTTAACATGATACTTACCTGTACAAACGCTTCACGCCATTGGTTGGAGTCGGAAATAATTCTGCTCTACAAAAAAGGAGATCCAGACAACATTAGCAATTACAGACCGATAAGCTTGCTACCATCACTTTACAAACTTTTCTCCTCAATTTTAGAGAACAGAATTAAAGAAACCACAGAAAAATTCCAACCTATAGAACAGGCAGGCTTCCGACGAGGTTTTTCCACAGTCGATCATATACACTCGCTGGAGATGATTATAGAAAAATACCAAGAGTTCAACAGACCACTCTATACAATTTTTATTGACTATCAAAAAGCCTTCGATACTCTATTTCACTCATCGATCTGGGAAGCTCTACTATCTCAAGAAGTAGTATTGGAATACATCCAAGTTCTAAAAAACATCTACGACAATAGTACCAGTAGAGTGAAACTTGATACCACTGGGCCACCCATACAAATAAAAAGAGGTGTAAGACAAGGAGACCTAATCTCTCCAACAATCTTCATAGCGGTGCTAGAGTACATCATCCGCAAACTAAACTGGGAGTAGGTCGGCATAACCATAAACGGAAGTTATCTGAGTCATCTCAGATTTGCGGACGATATAGTTCTGTTATCAGAAAGCCTATCTCAACTACAACTCATGATAAACTCTCTACATGAAGAAAGTCGTAAAGTAGGCTTGGAAATCAACCTTGATAAAAAGAAATGTCATGACGGATCATATTAAAACACCTATTTATCTCAAAAACCGATTACTAACGTATGTTAAAACCTACATTTATCCAGGAAAACAAATTTCATTTAACCAACACAACAATGAACTAGAAGTAGAGAGAAGGGTTAACATCACCTGGAGGATGTTTTGGAACCTCAAAGAAATCTTAAAAAGCGACATGTCCATAAAGTTGAAAAGCAGAGTCATGAACACCTGTCTACTTCCCTCACTAACCTACGCCTGTCAAACTTGGAAATTTACAAAGAATTTAAAAAATAAAATCGTAACTTGTCAAAGAAGTATGGAGAGAAGCATCCTTGAAATCATAAAAATACAAAAAATCCTTCATACTGCCATAAGACAGAAAACTAACAGTTACTCACGGAAGCTAAAATGGCGATGGGCTGCACATATAGCTAGACTTACCGACGATCGCTGAACCACAATGATAACGTCATGGCCAGGACCATTGGGCCATAGAAAAAGGGGAAGGCCAAATACGCGCTGGGTAGACGACGTTGTAAAAATAACAAGCACCCACTGGATGCGAGTAGCAAAAGATAGAGAACAATGGTCATCTCTGGAGGAGGCCTTTACCTTCCGCTGAGAAGGGTTCTTGCAACTATAAAATTACAACAAATATATATAAATATATACAATAATAAAAACAATAACTTTAAATCGATTAATGCATGCACACTATTTTTTGTTTTAAGCTGTAAAACTATATTGTCTAGCAAGAAATAAAAGGCTTTTTACTTTATTTTTATTTTTACTATTATACGATTGTTTACCTCACGTGATCCACCGTTGAGACTGGATAATTTACTTTTATTGTTAAGGTGTTACAATAAAATTTAATTCCTATCAATAAATTAGTTCATTGGTATAACTGAGTATCTTTCGACACACATCTGTAAAAATAATATGGTAATATTAAAATTACATGGTAATGTTAGTAGGATATAAAACATATATGATAGATACATAGATGGGTGTTCCACAAGGATCTATTCTGGGCCCCTTTTTGATTTTACTTTATATTAATGACTTGCCCTTTTTTGTTAAGGGTCTGTGTGATATTGTACTCTTTGCTGATGACACCTCGCTTATTTTTAAAGTTGAGCGTGATAGGATTAATTATGTAAACAGTACTTTGTCACGAGTCCTGCATTGGTTCGAAGTTAATAATTTAGTGTTAAATGCTAAGAAAACTAAATGCATAGAGTTTACACATCCTAATGTAAAAAGTAAAAAAATTTACTTGCTCCTTAACAATGAAGTGTTAGAATTGATTGACTCAACAAAATTCTTAGGTATAACATTAGATAAAAAGCTCCAATGGAACCCACATCTCTCAACACTCGCAGCCAAACTCAGCTTCGCGGTCTTTGCACTTAGAAAAGTTACACAATTAACGGACATTAATACGGCTCGACTTGTTTATTTTAGTTATTTTCACAGTATTTTATCTTACGGTATTTTATTATGGGGCAGTGCTGTTGAAATTAATTCTATATTTATTTTACAAAAAAGAGCTGTGCGGGCTATTTATAACTTAAAAGCTAGAGATTCTCTGAGAGATGTTTTTAAAGAAATAGGTATTCTTACAGTCGCTTCGCAATACATATTTAATAACATATTATATATACGTCAAAATTTAAATAGTTATATAAAAAATAGAGACAGACACGCGATAAATACGAGAAATAAAAACAAACTCGTAACGCCAAAGTTTCGGCTTCAAAAAGTTAATAAATCCTTCATGGGTTTGAATATACGCATATATAATAAAGTTCCACAAGATATCTTAGACCTTCCATTACTTAGTTTTAAATCTAAAATCAAAAGTTTATTGTTAAATAAAGCCTATTATAACGTTCAAGAGTTTTTAGTGGATCGAAATATGTGGAATTTAAGTTGTTGAATCATTTGCAGGATTTATGTTGTAATGGACATCACCTATTGTTATATTTCTTTTGAAAAGAGCAACTGTTGAGTGTCTGGCCGGCTCAACAGAGCAGCATTCCGAGCCGGTGGTAGCTTACTTACGGACTGACTACACTAACGTTTTTTGTATTGTAATAATTGACGATTCAAAAGTGCGTGTAAATGCCTATTTGAATAAAGATATTTTGAATTTTGAATTTATAATATAATTGATGTTGCATATTCCACACAAAAATTTCTTAAAATGTGTTAAGTGAACAATAGTATTATATATAGTTTAAGTAAAATAAAATTTCATTGTATTCCCTTTCCGTTTCAAGATTTGTTGAGTCACGAATATAATTAGGTAAAAGGTAAAACTGCTGTTGCTTATTGTGTACCTTGGAGTTTTCCTATTATTAAATGTTAATGTACGGAAAGTGACTTGTATATTTAGATATATTTTGAAATTGTATTTTGCCTAGACAATATACTGTGACATCAAAGAGAAAATAATTTAAAAAGTTTATTATTGCAGTACTAGCATTAGTAAAAATGAATTACATATTACGTCTAATAATTAATATCGTGGTTTTAAACATTTTTTTTATTTAACTTATAATTATTATTTACTTATTTTGAAAATTTTATCCAAAAAATTTATATATTTATAATTAAATATCATCAATTAAAATATGTAATTTTATTTGTACAATAAAGAATGTAGAAAAATAAAATTTTGTTATGTTTAACAAAACAGATATATTTCTGTATAAAAATATATTTCATTGTATGGTGCCTCAACAAAAATAGGCCTCTGACATTGTGATATTAAAGTATTGTTGTTTGTGACACAAAACTTTGAACTCACGTGAGAAAATACAAAAAGAAGTCTTTTGAAGCAGTTGCTACCTTTGATGAAAGTATTTTATTGCATGAGATATATGACTATGACATAAAATAGAAAACTCTGACTGGCTACTAAACAATTCTATTATATTAAATGAATATAAACTAGCTAGCTAAGCTTTCCATAAAATTAAACAGTAATTGTTGTTAAATAATGCAATAAATATTGATTTATTATATTCAATTTATATTAATTGCCTATGACATTTAAATAGTGCGGTTGAAGTTAATGAAGAATCATTTCAATCATATAATAAATAATAAGTAACTTTGTATGTATATACAGATATTCCATATAGATGGGATAAACTATTTTAAATCAACACAAACAATAAACAACATTATAAGCTGGGTTTAACTTTAATAGTCGTCAGTAGTTGTTTAAAAACTTTTTAACTGTGTCCTTTGACAGTAGACAAAGTTGTAGCTGAGGCAGCTTAGTTCGTTAAGTGGTTTTAAAGAAACAATGTTTTATCGGATTGATTCAAATTTAAAAACTATTATTTTTAAAGAACGTTTTAAAATATTTAGAGTAGAAGTAAAATAAAATTATATACTTATATATTATAACGTATTTTATAGCAATATTCTTGATCAGTATTATATTATCTAATATTATAGAATAGAAATTTAATGAACACATACCTCAAATTGTAAATCATGAATTCTTAAAAGGGTTTGATCGGTTTCATTAATATGGCATCAGCATTCAGTATCGAAGTGCTTATTGGCTTTCATCCTGACTCGGCCTTTGGTTAATATAAATCACAGTTATTGCTCCTACCGATCCAAATAAATGATAAGAAATTTGTTATATATTTTAAACATTTTATTATTGTAATAATACTATTTTTATGTATCAATATACAGATAATATAAATTATATATTTGTAATAATTTACTCTCAGATAATATTTTCCTGAGCTGATGGTGAAAGATATTAAAAGATTGTACGTAATATCTGAGACATTAAAACTAAGGAAAACAAGCAGAAAAATAAATATTTATTTTAATTGCAAGTGAATTCGGATAAGGGTTGGTTATATAAAATTAAATATGTGAACTACCCATTAGCAGTACTTTATATAAATATATATATAACTAAATAATGTAGTAAATGTCGTATTTTGAAAAATATATATTTTACTTATGTTAAGAATTGCAAATCAAATATACTCATAAAATCTCTAAACTCATAAAAGTTTTTTTATAAATGCGAAGACATTTAAAAACTTGGCTTTATTAAATAAAGCTGAAATAAATTTAGAATAACTATTTAAAAAAAATCTTTATAAATGTACCGTAAATATACATTGTCCTTCCGATCCTTAAAAAAAGTAATAGCTCGGATCCAGCTTTTTTACAATTTGTATAGTCTAAGTATTAGTTATTCCTTTTTTTAAATACTAATAAAAATTAAAACAAAATGTGAAAAAGATAATATCTGGACTAAGCATATAACGAAATAAAATAAAATGAAAAATTAAAATAACAACATCAGATGAGAGATCTCATTTCTTTACTGTTATTTTAGTCCGAGTGAGAGCCTATTATGCTTCGATGACTCGGACATGACATGGAAAGTTGAAACAAGAGCACATCCTGAGATGCACTGAAAATAGCCTTCATTTCCAACATGTTTGTGATTCGATGTCGCTTACTATCAGGATTTTTTACTACGATCACACCATCACTGGTCCAGCAATTAGTTTTAGAGTCACTAAGAATGTGCAGTGACGGTTTTTCTTTAAAAATTCAGAGATTGTTAAGCCTGTGCTATTTAAAAAAGCTATGATGGACCACACTTTGTCTCTCAAGGATCTATCTCTAAATTTTAGTAAAACTGCATAAGACTTACCAGGCACAATACATCCAAAACGAGACAAGATGAATTTTAAGACGCGAAAAGTGTTGCAACAGAGATGCCAAGGTTTTCATTATTTTCTTCTCGAACACCATCGACCAATAGTTTATATTTGAGGTTGGGCTTGTGGCTGGAACGTCACCTTTTGAAACTCAGCCATTTTTGCAGTGAAGTTTTCTGAGAGTTGATTAATGTTGTCCTTAATCGACTCCATGTTAATATCATACAACTTTTTTTTGTTAAAAGGTTTAGGATAAAACCACAACAACACAAATACAACTTGATCAAAACACTTAAACACTTTGTAAGTATAATTTTATTAATAGACAATTTGTAGAACGATTTAAAATGCTTTTATTTCGAAGACAAGAATTAAATTTTCTATTTTAAAACTTTTTAATGATATTTATATACAATAAATAATTAGCAATACGATACCTAAACAACTACAGCATTCTGACCATTTTCATATACTCTGTGAACATTAAATTAAGATGGAGTAATCTGTGTACAAAATTGTACCACTGTGCCCAATATTTAAACAAGGTTTTTTCCAATTACCTCTTGAATCTTCGTTGTGAGCTTGTTATTTAAAACTTTTGCACAATGAACGTATACGTGAATAAAGGTACATTTGAAAAAAGGGACATCCTTTTTTCAAAAGTTCTTAATCCTCTCGTGTGTAGCGAAATCGATCCCATATGTATACTTCCATGTATTTGAAGCAACTTCTCAATTTAGTTTTTTTAGTACAGCGTACTATATCGCTATACTTTACTGTCTTATTTTCGTTCGAGTAATAGCACATTCACTGCTCTTCTAAAACTCATGCATGATGTAAACAATGTGGAGTTTAATCAGTTAATTGCATATAACATCGTATATTTGAAAAGTGATGTCTTAAAATCTATACTTGAAAATTAACACTCTACACATGTCTTAACTTAAAAAAAACTTTAAATAAATTAAGAAAGTTAATCTTTCTAACTTTAACTGTTTTAAAATCTTAATTGCAATAATTAGAGTAAAATTAGTTTTAAAAATAATTAGGAATAATTTATATTTAATAAAAATGTTTACTCTAAACTTAACTTTAACATCATTTATTTTTATTTTTATTTTATTTACTCTTTATTGTTTATTTTTAACAAAAGGTGAACTTAATGCTTAGTAGCATTCTCTGCCGGTTAACCATTTAGAAGTTGATATAAAATAAATAAGTATAAATATAAATTAATTCTTTAATATATAACGTATAATAAAAAGATGTAATAAGAATATACACAAATAATATACAATGTGATATAACAATAAATACTATAAATATTATTTAAACAAAACATTTTAAAAATATAATATAATATTTTTATAATAAAATATTAAATATTAATGATGATTGTAAAAGGTGTGCTCGACAAGTTTCTTAAAATAAGTTTTTGTGAGCGCTTTTCTTATTTCTTCAGGTAAGGCATTCTAACGTAGTGAGACTTTAATAGTAAAGGAATTATGAAAAAAATCACTGTTATGCGGAAGAATTGCAGTTTTTAGTATTCTAAAACTAACTACTACTACTAAAGTAACTAAAATTATTGTTTAAGAACGAAGAACTCGATCATGTGTGGCATGAAGATACTGATTTTTTTTTACACAGTAGAGAAGATGAAAAATTCTACAGTTACGCCTCTGACGAACGATACGAAACTAGGTGACATGATCGTATTTACGAAGGCCAAAAATATACTGAACACAATTATTTAAGAGCTGTTCTAGTTTATTTAAAAGCTCACTGTTCAAGTCTGGATAACAAACTTCTGCGTCATCTATGATTGGCAAAAGTAAAGCATTAACTAGCATCAGCTTCATCTTGAAGGAAAGGAATTATTTCGTACGGTAAGGAGACTGAAGTGTGGGTGTGACTTTAAGGCTGATTTCCTTAACGTGGGACTGCCAATTCATTGTGTTGTTCATGTACAACCCAATAATTTTACTGCACTAGATATAATAATTGTATTACCATTGTATACAACTTATGATAAGGTTAAGGTTTAAGTCATACTAGCAAGGAGTCTTCCAACAATTATTGCCTGACATTTATCGGGATTTAATGTTATACCAAAACGAGTTGACCAATTATACAACTTCTGTAGATTATGATTTATGTTTAAAATAGCATTTGGAAGTTCATAAATAACACTTTGCACATGCAAATGCAGGTCAACAGCATAAAAATGATACGAACAGTCAAAATTAGGAACTGTTACTTTTTTCTCATCCATACCATTGCGTATGTCATCAGTAATTTTAATGAGAGCAGTATTTGTGCTACGACATGGACATGAACAGTCAATAGGTTGTTTTTATACATGTAAAAGGAAATTTGTTTATAAACACAAGCTTCTAGAACTTTTGATAGGAAGAGAAGAATGGAGATAGGTCTATAGGAATCTTAGGTAACGAACGTTCAAGAGCTTTTTTCTAGGTACTAGAAAATTACTTAAAGAAAAATTAATGATGTGTTTAATGACGGGTAAGAGATAATCTAAAACATGAAATTAGAAATACCATAATCCTGCTCATGTCGTCACAATTGATCGCTTTAGATTTAATAGATAAACTGGTATTCTTGAGTTCATTCTATTGCAAATTGAGAAGCAACAGGCCGAAAAAATGGTAATTTGCATTGTTTTAATACAAGCCAACGTATCGGCAAGGATTATTTGATCTAATTGAGGCGTTGAGATAAAATGATAGTTAATAACATCCAATGACAAAGGATAGTCATAATCGGATGCAAGTAATTTGTACACATCAATTGACTTAAAATTTTCCACATGCCAGAAGGGAGAAGAGTTGACTATATATTTATGAATTATATTTATAATGAAACGGCGCTTAGTTATTCGTATCATTTTATTACATCGATTCCTCGCACTCTTATAAAGAAAATATTTCTGCGCAGTTTGGTCATTTTTAAAGCCCTACAAGTATTGCCCTACAAGTAGGATTCCTTCTAGCCACTGTAACCCGAATATTTTCAGTCAATACTGTGCTGGAGGTTGCTTTAATTTTTATTTTAGGGCATGTAAGGGTGCATGAGCATCATACAGTGCGGATCATTGTGTTACAAAAGTGTTAAGACTCCTATGCCATGTTCTGTCAGCAGCAAATGTCATTTAATATTTATTTTAAACAGATTTACTTTACATTGAACGATATATTCTTCCAATATATGAGTTCAATGTGGGAAATTAAATAAATATTAATAAAAGGAATAGACCGGCTGATCTTATATGTACTTATTTTTATATAAAGACAAACTAGTATTATCACCCAAATACCTTCTGATTTTATGGATAGCTTTTTAATTATTTTTTTTTTGCCTGTGATTATACTCCCTCGGGAAATCATAAACTTTATGTATGTATCCCGGTGTAAACGATATTCAATATTCACAGACGAATTGTTTCAATATTTTTTTTAAATATTGATGCTAGGTTATTTTTAATTATATTTATAAAACTTCGTTACATTCATAATTTACATAAGAATGCACGTGTAATTGCGACGGCTATCTTTATAACTATAGAAGTGTAGATATTAATTCCTACGTAACCTTAGTATCGCTTATAACGCACGAAAATCATAGAACTAAAGCCTCTTCTTCTTCATTGAATTATATAATAATACAGCTTGTAACGGCTGTTAAAAAAAGTTGAAAGATTAGATTGTTAAACGTTTTTATCATTACTTAAAGAACATTTAGAATAATTATAAACAACAAGTACCTTTAGGTTATTATTCTTATTTAGATAAAACTACAAAACGTTACGTAAATATATTTTTATGTTCGTAAAAATATTCTACATATATTTGTATAATGTTTTATTCTACCTTTTTCAACCCAGACGCAATATATATCCGTCACTAAGATCGCATCTCATAAAATGTGAAATTATCTGGCATGTTACGTATTAACAAAATAATTCACAAGTTTTTCCACTGTCTATCTTTCTTATCTTCTTTAATAACATATGACGCTTTTTTTATTTAAGTTTTGTTTTAGAAGAATTTCAATATAATGCTGTGTAATTCTGACCGCTCGTGACTTCACAGTAGAATCGTTCAGGATATTGTGACATTTATTTATTGTGTTAATTGAATTAATTAATACTTGAATGACTTTCGAAAATAAATTTATGTGTAAAATCTAAAAAATATATAAGAAAAACAATTCTATATTTTCGATTTTTTTTTTGTCTTTTTCCATCTCAATTTATAAGATTTATCCACATTTAAATACGTTTATTTTGAAAAATAATAGAAAGATAATATATATTAATAATATTGTATCCATTTATTATTATTGACCTAAAAACCTGAACCAAAATCAACATTAATAATTTAAATATAAATAACTGTCTTGGTTTAGCTTCAACAGAAATATTTTAATATTTCTGTTAAAGCTAAACTGAATATTTAATGACCATTGGATCTAACTAAACTATGAACAAATAGAGAACTAATAATGATTCAAATGTTAGTTTTGGTCAGCGGAGAATTGGATTCCACTACAAACTTAGTTTTGTTATACATATGAATTTATAAACAAGAGATTTTGTAAACGAATGAATAATAAAATAAAATACGGATACAAGAAACAATTTACTGATTACAAGTAATTTTGAAAAAGACTTGTGAGTGGAAAAACCTACAATCTCAAAAACGAAGACTTATAATAATAGTCTGAGAAACAAAATTGATACAAACAACAAATTCACGGTACAATGTATAAAATTGTAAAAGAAAATAAACATCTTTTAATGTACAATTATTTAATAAGAAGTAAGGAAATAAAGTGAATACTCTCTAAAGGTTTGAACGCGGTCAAAAACTCCACCAACTGATTTAATGTTTAACAATTTCTATTAAATCCATAAACCGCTACACAATTTATTTTTGTAATATATTTTAAGTAAAGCTGATTAAATTTTCTCTCTCATTTTACATTGTACAGTGAATTTGTTGTTTGGATTAATTCTGTTTCTCAGACAATATATTGTGTCTTATTGCAAGATGCATATTTTAAAGCAACATATATATTTTGAGAATATTTAATAGGTGGTATATAATACAATGTTTATTAGAAATTGACGAATGTTGTTGTGATATATGATATTGCCTACTTCTAAGATAAATATTAAACATAAAAAAATATCTACAATATTTCCTAAGATTCTGTTACTAATGTCATAAAGATCTGTATATCTTGAAGGTGGCTGCTTTTATTTCAATCAAACGTAGCACAATGATTTCGATTAAAACAAAACACTTATTAACATATACCTACTGTATCTCTGAATATTTAAAACATTAATATTGATATTTAATTTATTGAAATAGAATTATCATATTATCATAAATTTAAATAAACAATAAAAAACATATCAAGTATGTATTTCACAAGCTTGAGTCAATTCGTCACATATATTCCACAACACAACACTATATTATAAATGTTGATTAACAAATGAATTCTTCTTTCTTCATTCACGAAACACTTTCTTACTATGTTCAAATCTGGATATTTTTATATAAAAAATTTTGAAGATTTAGTGCTATTCATATTGTCGAAGCTTTTTGTATATAACCAAAATTCCAATATGAATCGCAAATCAAAGCCCAGGTATGAAGTACAAAACTTAGCTATTATAATAACATAAACATAATAAAACATACTAAAGTAACGTAAATCAAATTGAGAAAGACAAACTTTATAAAAGAAGCAAAATAAATTTTCAGAAGGTTTCATCACATTGTACCTCGTGGCAAGAAAAGATTACTAATATGACGTAACAAAATGGATAAAAAAGTTGCAAACAATAAACTTTTATAGGCACTGGGGTTAGTCTATGGTCTATGGTCTTGCCGATAGTATGGTATTTATTGATATACATATTAAAAACATGAAAGTGTATATATAACTTTTGATTTGACAACATGAACATTATATTCATGTTACAGTATAGTTTCTGTGACTAGCGATTTTAGTAAGTCATAATAATAATTTACCGCACTACATTTTAGTTACGTAACGTCTTATACGCATTTTTTACGTATAAATTACGTATGCTGTAGTGTCTGAATCACAATGCTTTAGATTTCTATATAAGTATCATTGTCATTTCATATGACCGCTATTACTGGAAAAAACTTTGATCGGAAGACGTTAACCTGTGTGGAAACAAAGGATTATTTATAAGGTGAACAGACGTGCATACAATCAAGAAACGAGGATGATTCGATATTTGTGAGAGATTAAAAAAAATATATTAAACACCGAATGAAGTCCAAAATAGTGAAAATTAAATATTTGTCCAAGGGCGGTCAAAAAAGAGAAAAGAAAAATGTACACTACTGACGGCGAGAAGACGACATATGAAGAATTTAATGTGATGTTGTTGTCATACGAAACATTAACCACTTTTGGAGTATCGTCGATCTTTAGCATCGGAGATCCGCTTACTGTTACTTTTCTAAAGCAGAGGTGAAGTACAATGGAACTTTAAAATAAAGACATATAATTTAGTGAACACTGTTTTACCGTCCTAAATATCAAAGATTTGAGATTGGATTATGATTTGAGGTAGATTTGTGATTGATAATTTGAGGCAGGATTGTTAATTAAATGTTAAAAGTTAATACAGTGTTAATTAAATGTTAAAAGTTTTTATTGAGTACCTGCATAAAAATTATAAATTTGCTTATAAAATTTGTTTTGTTGATTTGTGTTATTAATTTATTTTATATTTAAACATTAATTAATTTTAACATTTTTGTATAATTATATAATTTTTAATTTTTTTAATGTGAATAATTTAATAATAATTATAGTTTTGTATTTTATATTTAAAATGTTGTATTCTGAATTTAGGTTGTATTATTGTATGTTAAAATAAAAATGTATGTTTATAATATGTATTATACAAAATATTAACTTTCTGCACTCCTTCTGTATATAAAATTTAACAATGCCAAATTTCTTAACCCTCCGTCAACGTATTTTTTTTTAAAAAGCGTACAAAGTTTTGCTTTTACGTGATATGTTATATTGATATTAAAATATATTATTGATATTTATATTATGATATATAAGATGTAAAGATATGTTCTTGGAAGCAGGAAACGTTGCAGTTGCGTTGAAACTGTGTGAAATTTAATTTTTTACATATTTTATTTCTTTATACATTATATTTTGTTAAAAATTAATGCTCTTGAAAAATTATAAATAACCATTTAATTGTTTTTAAATTGTTGTGATTTTATGCAAAATAAAAATGTAGGTAACGGAATGTGTTAATATTTTTTTTATCAATATTTGTTATAAGTATTTCTCTTGCAGTATTAACCTGGTTGAGGTAGCGTTAATTAAATCGAATATGCGAGACTAGTTCGAAACCATGGTGGGTCGTTAACTGTAAGCTTGGGGTACGACGGATCAGTAGCATGCAAGCAGTTCACGGTTTAATTAATGTGTCAATAGTCGAAAAAAAACTATAAATATTATGTTGGTTTGTGTTGATTTGAGTAGGCCTCAAAAAGGCAAAAAAATATTGAACCAATTAAGCTCAAATTTTGACAATATACAACCCGTTTCAAAGAGGGTTGTTATCATTTTATCGCATCTTTATTTATTTTTTATAATTCTAATCGACACATAATTTACTTAACTCTGTAACAGCCAAAGACATGGTTGACTGGTAGATATTTTTTTTGAATTAAATACGTCAATTATATTTTTTTTTGTACAGCGAAGTTTTAATAAACGAATAAATTGTCTGAGGTATAAGCTTACTAATTTATCTCTAAGCACCATGATGCAGACTTTGATTAGAACAATTTTTAATAATGTCAATAATTCAAAGCGTATGTTCTTTCACGTAGCGGGCAGAGGAGGAGTTTAATAATGGAACGTATGGGCAATGTAGAACAACAATTTTGAAATTAGATGGATTTGAACACTTTTATCTATTTTGTTTTGTTTTCTGTTTTTAAATCAGACGCAATACTTATGAATGACAACTGCAGTCATACGTTCAATAATCCCGTTTTCGAATTAGTTTTTGATAACAAAAAACGTGTCCACTACTCGTAACTATAGGCTCGTGTGATCTCACTGTGCTGTTCATCAAAATGTACATTATACTGTTTAGGCTTTGTGTACTTTGTATATAATTTTTTGCTACTTGTCAAAAAAATCTGTCTTTTGTTCTATAGTTGTCAAGCTGCAGCTATCAAAAACATGAGAGATAGGTGAAAAGCGGTTAAATATTTTTTTTGGCCTGTTTGTTTTTTTTTATTATCATAAGTTTAGTCTTACTTCATATATTTTTTAACCCAGAGCTGGGAGCCATAAGAGTTTAAAATCTTATTTCAAGCACCATTCAGTCGCCTAACGAAACCAGCGGAGAGACGAGCCAGATTCGAAGATACACAATTGTTTTTTGTGTGTTCCCATGTCGGCAAACCATATAGCAAATAAATGCAGACAATGGAAAAAAAATTGTGTACCCACAAGTATTGCAAAAAATAAACTCTATTAAAAATGTATTATTCATATCTTCATTTCCATTATTTCTCACCATACGACCAATATATCGCAATGCAAAGCCTGGTGGGGTACAGCTAGTAAATATATATAATACTAATAATGGAAAGCGATTGTAAATACAACATCTCTTAGCGTCATTGATGTTTTGTTTTATAAATGTGTCATATTCTTACAACCTTTTAAAAGTTAAATATGAGTATATGCAATCTTACTTATAACTAGATTTTTAACTTATTTTATAATTTCAATAAATTTGAGGGAATTTATGACATTTTTTTTAAGTTTGGGTTAGTAAATTTACGTAAACGTAATCATAGACATAGCTATAAGTTACCTAATTATTATTCTATAAGTGCTTGATTTAACTTAAACAATTGAATGGTGATAAGAACTGATAACATCAGTTGAAAAACATTAACAAGGCCTAGAGATGAAATGTAATATCCAATGCAATACATATTTCAGTTGACTAATTATATATTTGACGATCTATATAAGGTTCAAATGAATCGTTTTTTTAACCATGTTAAAAACGTTTTAAAAATCATTACATAAGTAGTGAATTACATATTTAGTAAATTATTTTAGGAGAAATGATTAGGTTGTATTCTTTACGTATTAATATGTATGTAGGTACTTTTTTAGTCATATGAAATTCAAATGTGAATACAAAACCTAGAAAATGAAGTGTGATGTTTATTAAAAAAGATATTTATTTTCAAATTAATCTGACATGGTTAGTTAATATAACATTTCATTTCACTCAATGAATAATGTTGGGAGAATATCTGCTTTCTTACATAATGATAAAAAATCTATTACTATTCACTTAGTATCAATAGGCCGAGTGGTTTATAACGTATGCGGTTGTGGACCGCAATACAGCGGAAACATGTAATACTTATTAAATGGATTAAAAAAGTTACTTGTGTTTACCAAACACACTACACACGGATATAATTTTATTACTTATAATCAATTCAAATTAAAATAATTAAAGGTGCAATAAGTGGGAAAAACAGAAATTGTAATATAGAAATTTCTTTTTAATCAACTTTACAGCTAGTAACGCTGTAGTTATATTATCAAACATTAAATATACACATTTATTTGAAGTAAGTAAAGTTTGGGTGTGAGTGTAAGTAAAAATTATATTAGTATAATATTATAAGATCAGGAATTCCAAAACTAAAGAAAAGTGAAATAAAACGATAATTAACCTTTTTATTTAGTTTATCAATTAATTTGGATTCTTTTAATTCTACTATGTTTTTATTATTTGTACATTTATAAAACTTAGAAAATAAATTAAAAACTTTTCAAAATATTTTTTATTTGATACTAAATTTATAAACGAAATCGTAAATTATTAAATTAAATAAGTTTAATATAAAAGGATCGACAATCACTGACATTAAATAAATTATTAAATTACTATTTTCTTTTATTTAATGGATCTTGAATAGAATATACGGCATATTTACTTTTATTTTTAGCAAAAAATTTAATTACTTTATATATATTAAAAAAAAAGTATTTAAATTTTCGTATAATATCATATCATTTCACTACCAATAATCTATACAAGGAAATCAGGAGTGGTGATAGCAAGAATATTTCATTGTAATACAACAGAAACGATTAAAAATGGAGTACCTTGTTTGCTTGCTTATGTTTAACTTTATCATACTAAAGTCGATTTTAGAGCCACTTAGTTTACCATATTTATTATAAATATGATATAAATGTTCAATTATCCGTGGGCGGACTAATAAGCAATACAAATAAAATTAACTTAATACCTAAATTCTATGAATTTCACTTTTTTATTTTAATTCTCTTTTTAAATACATTATTTCATTCTCTTAAATGATTTAATGTTGGACGTTTACGTCTTTCTTAATTAGTGTAAATTACAAAGAACTCGTAGTCGCTATTTACTTGTCAATCTTGTTCTTTTCTTATAATTATTTCTGTGATTTGAATAAGTTCAAAAACCAGTTCGGGTTAAATGTTCAAATTTAATATTTTTCATAAAATATTAAATCTCTGTTCTAAAGAAAGTAACAAAATTTATAGTGAAGGAAATGTACTTAATCACTAAGTTGTACATTGTAAATATAGGGCTTTGTAAGCCTAAACATAATTTATTAGAAATGTGGGTTCTAATGTATGATCGTATACATAATTGTTTAGGAGAGTGTTTTTTATACATTCATTTATACTCCCTACCATACTTTTCTCCAGGTCACTATTCCAGAATACTTAATTCTATATTATATAGCAGTATTTCTAGTTACTTTTAAAATATTTAATCATCTATACGTATATAAGCGATTTACCACTCATTGACTCATCACGAAATCTTCGAAACCATTTGTCCGATTAACTTAAAATTTTGGATTCTTACTTCTGTTGGGACTGAGACGTCAACTTAAAACGAATTTTACGGAATTTCTGTCCCAACGGATCTCAACTTTTTGCATTTTGCCAAGTTTTAAACTTGTAGGTGCTATACATTTAACGCGGGAGTAAGAGTTACTAAGCTAAGCTAAGTTACTAAGTAAGCAACGATTACGATGACAACGGATATTACGAAAAAGGTTATCATAGCAACCTAAGTTCACATCCAAATTAATAGTGTGCCCAGCGAAGCGGGAGGGAGTAAGCTATTCGTTTTATAAATGAGAATACTGAAGCAATATAATTTTTTTTAAGTTTTAATAAATAAAATCGAATCAAATGTACAAAATAAATGCGAACACCTATTTGAAAGCTATCCGCCATCCCCCGGGGGTTGAAGTGAAGTGGAACAGATCACCCGTAAACACTATGTTATGGCAGTTTTACGTGCGCTATATACCTTACCTCCAATAGCACTGGAATAGTTTGGTTTCATAAAGAGAATTTTGATATGCCTTGTTGAATTAAAATAATAGTTTTTTTACTCTGATTAATTTTACTTTTATTTTAAGTATGAAAAAAATAATCTACAACAACACAATTTCTTATGTAGAGTGAAGATGGCTGCTTTTTAAATTGATTCCAATTAATCAAAATAACATTGGTTGTTGTTGGAGTTAAAGCCAAGGTAGTTATGTAAATCTTAATACAGAGGCGGCATTGTATATTCGTATTATGTTGCAATTAATAAAGTTCAGTGGTAAGGATACATTATTATATTATAATAATGTATGTTACCAACGATACCAATAATAGAAATTACGATTATATTTATATAAATATGGTACTCGTTTATTTATTTCAATACTTTTTTGTACAATTTATGGAAGATATAAAGGGCAAACTTAATGCTTAGAAGGCATTATCTACCAGCGAGTTTTACAGATTGCTTGTACACTATGAATTAACTTTTTCCTTACAAAACTAAAACAGGTACAGAAAATATTTGTAAATGAAAATATTTTGTTTAGGATTGCATAAGTTATTATAGGTATTGATATTTAAAAAGAACAACCTATTATTTATTTTCTTAAGGACAACGACAACTATATGTCTGTCACTTCTTTTGAGATTACACAAACGAACATCGTGATACAGGATTTCTATATATGAAAATGTATATTTATTCTAATTACCATCGTGGTACATTATTGTTTAATAAAACATTTTCACCAACAGTACAAGACTCAAAACAATGGCTCCGTTATACTAAAACAAAAGACTGTTTTGGAGCGGTTTAAATCTAAACAGAAACAAAAATAAAAGGTGAAAGCTTTGAAAACGTAGTTTCACAATAACCCCTACTCTATTGTTAGGAAAGCATTTTCACACAATATATCTCAAGAGAAATAGTTCCTCAGTCCGACAAAAAAATGTATAAAATATTTTCCTTGATTAATAAATTAATCAAAATCAAAGAAATATTAAAAGAAGTGATGGATTTATTAGCTTAAGATATGTCATTGATGATTTTTTTTGAAAATGTGTAATGCCAAAAGTATAGAGTGGCGACTATTATGGGGTTAACTTGAAAATTTCACAACCATGTCATGGTTGTAAAATTTTTTACCATCTTTGATTTGATAGTATTTATAAAACTGTTATATATACTATGATTGTTTGTATATTTTTATATAACAATTACGGCAGTTATTATGTTGTCTAAACAAATTTCACTACAGTCTTATCAGGTTTACTGCGATGCAATACGGAGTGACATTGGACTTAAATGGATCGCACGAGCAACAATTAGTACTTTATCTCAAATTTTGCTAATTCAATGAGTCAAATTGTAAGCAAAATATTTATCATCATTTTTAATTTATACATATTTATCATATTTATATTTGTTTTGGTTAATATTTCCGCTTTGAGTTGAGATTTGTATTCGGATTAATTTATTCATACCTACTGATTTTATATGAAAAAGTCTTATTTCTTCTTATTCTAAAATTTTTTTCAAAAGGGACACTATATAAAACTTTATGACGCAGTGAAACGGAGTAATGTTTAGGATTATATTGTTCACTTTCTTTATTTATTTTTTTATATGCTTTGTTCGTTGCAGCACTAAGAATAAATTATTTTCTTTAATGATTCAAATACGTTTAACTAAACAGAATTATTACTGGATATTCAAAATTAATTAAAATAAAATGTACAATGTACAAGATACGAGATTCAAATCTGTAACATGGACTCGGAAAATACTTTTTTTTATTTAAAAAATCTCGTTTATTATAAAAGAACGATTTCAATAAAATTGAAATGATTTATAGAATTCATTTTATGTAACTCTTCAAAACAAAAAAAGTGCACAGAAGAATCAACCTTTTTATAAAAGTTAATATTATTTAGTTTAATTATGTTTAACAAAACTATTTATTTTAAATAAAAAAACTGACGGTAATCAAAATTTTATTATGTTCAAATAGGATATAAAAGTAGTTAAATTAAATGTTGTATTTCATAAAATTAAATACTTTCACTTCTTAGTCACGCTTGTGTTAATATTTTGTTTTGTTTAAAGAAGGACAAAAGACCACTTGAATCATCTGGTTTATATAACCGTATTGTATCGTGTAATTGTTGTGTTGTGTTTTATCGTGTCGTGTCGTGTTGTATCGACTCGTATTGTATATATATAAAATTCCGCGGATGATGTTTTAAAAAATAAATATTAATTATCACTTTATAAAAAGTTTATTTATATATAGATTTATTTACTTATTTATTATGATACGGTGAATTATATGAGTGTCTCGCAAGGAGTTAGGAATAATAATCAAGTAGATCCAAAAGACGTAACGTAACGTAACGTGGGTAACGTGGGTTGAGGGGAGGAAAAGTGGAATCTCACATATGATTTCCAAATAGTTGGTTCAGCATAATACCTTACACGAAGCAAGGTATAACAGTATCGTATCGTATCGTATCGTATATAAAAAATTTATTTGCTATAATAGAGCCTCAGTAATTTTGTCTATTAACATATTATTAATTTATCCGTATATCTCATTAATTTATGATAACAGACTTATAATATCAATTTTATGTAAATTTTAAATGACGTTATACGTTATAACTACATTTGACATATGCACATCTTACTCACGAGGTGCCGGAAATTATTTCCATCGCAAAGCGAATGTACAATTATAAATCTGATATTAGGTGAAAGTCATAATTTTTTAATATTTTTAGGAAAACTGTCTGTTGTATTTTGTAAGAATTGCATTGATTCTTATTCTATATTACCTAGATCATTTATTTCAGTGAAAGTCAAGGTTTTATAGCCGATATACATATACCTATAAGCTTATCTAAATTTACCCCTATTTTTAAATTGCAACTGTTGCTTAATAGGAATAAAAAGCGGAAAAATAACAGAGCATTTTAATCTTTAATTACCATTTTAAAGCACACGTGTTTGGAGGACGACCTCATCGTCATATTCAAAATAAAGAAATGTAAAAGTGAATTTTTCAGACGCAGGAAAACTACCATCTGCTGTATATTATATTTGCAGAGTATAATTTTGGTTTTTAGAAATTAATAACCCATATCAACCGAAAAACGACATATCTAACAAAACTCATGTGAACGTTGTATTATATTGTATAAGTATTATAACTACTTCAATAAAATAAATTCCATTAGTTATTTTAATATTATTTTACAAAAGACAATATAAAAAATATATTATATACCAAGTACTTGTTATTTTTATGTAATATATACTCTATAGAGAGAATCTGTCGCATTAAATAATTTTATATTATTTTATATTTTTTGTACGGGAAAACCTTTTCTCATAATCACTGGGGATTCAATTACTTCTCACAATAAATAAAATGTATTATTTTTTATCTATTGGGTAGACCTCGAAGAATTCGGTCTACCCATTCATTTGTCCCCGACTTTCGAATTTTGAAAAAATTTCTTCACAGGAGGTCTTCTTATGACCCCCTGAGTCCGAAATGACCATTGGTCAAAATGTTTATATATATATATATATATATATATATATATATGCGTGCGTGCGTCCAGATTCGACTTTGTCAGCACGATAGCGGCTGCAGTTTCGCTCGGATCGCTTTCAAACTTTGCACAAAAATCAACCATCCAAAAATAAAGGTCAAGTTCGTTAACCAGAGAAATCCGGCCACAGGGGGCGCTAGGGCCTCATTTTTTCCGATTTCAGTTTTTCGACCATAACTTTTTCCCTATACAAAGTAGATCAATCGCGTTCATATTATATGATGTCTTTGATGAATACCTATAACTAATGTAGATAAACCGAAAACCTAACTTCAATAACTTAGGGGTGGGGGTAAAAAAACGTAAAATTTTTGGAAAAAAAATCATAACTTTTTTCTAGTAAACATTCTTACATCACAAGTATTTTTAATAGAAAGGTAATTTTTTACTCTAAATTAAGGTACCAAAAGTTTTTCCGTAAAAGATACCGTTTGCGAGAAAAAAAATAAAAACCACTTTTAGCTTGAAAATTTAAGGTTGGTAAAACCACGGCAACTTTTTTCTTATAAACATTTCCTCCTTGCAAATATTTTTAATAGAAAGGTTATTTTTTACTCTAAATTTAAGTACCAAAAGTATTTCCAAAAAATATACCTTTTCCGAGAAAAAAAATAAAAACCGCTTTTTGCTTGAAAATTTTTGATGTAAACAACGGCATCATGTGTTATTCTTAAGTAGTGAGTTATATTTTAAACGACTTACACACGAGGTCTACCCACGCGTGTCCCCCTGCGGGCACGGATTTTTCTTTACTCTCTTGACTCTTTATATTTATGAAAAATATATTCTTTGTAAGTCTTTACATTTATGAAAAAAGCAAAACACATAAATAATCTAATTCGAACAAATGCCTATATGTTTAGATAAATTCGCTGGGTAAAACTAATACAGCTAAGACATTTTTTGCTGAATACCTACTTATAAAAAATTGATAGTCTGAAGATTGAAAATAAGGCATGCCACTACCAAACTGCAATATTATAATATTATTGTAGTAAATAGATCATTTATAATATTAAAATTATTTGTTTTTATTATGCAATAACTTCTTGTTCAGTCTTTTATTATACAAAGTTACAACAACGGATTTGGATGCAGCAAACTGAAATATTTATAGTTTTCTTAAGAATACGATGGTAAAAAATTGAGTCAAAATTTAAAAAAATACAAACAGGAAATTATTAAAAATGTTAAATGTAATTGTTTGTTTTTATGTTTCAAATTCGATGTGTGTTCCTTAATTTGAAAAATAAACTTATCAATATAAATAATAGTAGGCCTAATAAAATTCAAAATGGAAACATGCATTTTACAATCCAAGCTTCTTTTTCAGCTCCAAGAAAAGGGATACATGGAATATATACAAACGTCTATAAAAAGGACAGAATTTTATTTTTTCTTCATTTCAGTGTGTCCATGGTATATCTGAGACTACATATTCCATGCCCCCAGAGGAAGGCCTTACTAATTTACTACCTTTTTTGTTAGCTCAACTACAAATGTATGAAAAATATAATAGTATTTTATGTACTGACAATGTTGTGTTACTTATAAGTAATAAAATTGCAAAGAAATATTGTTAAGTAGATTTAAATTTAACAAAAACCCGAAAACATGATATGGAAAATGTTTCTAACTACAAAATCCAACACTTATAATAAATTAAATTCTACTTCATTCCGTTTTAATTCAACATTACTTTCAGCAATGTTATAATTATGTTTTAAGAAATTCCTACTTCGTCATCATTAATTTTGATGATATTAAGTTTTCACCTTAAAATGTATGATGTTTTAGCTTAATTTGAAAATAAATATTTACTTTAGAACAGTATACTGTACCATATTAAGTGATGTTCGAATCTCGAGTAAGAACTGTCTTTGTAGGTTTTTCGTTTTCCTCCAATTTCTTAATTATAATAATTTTATCCCCTTTTTTAACCCTGAATTTCATAATATGAAAGAACATTTGATGGAAAACAATGGCATCTTCCTGCTACCTCTTCAAGAAAATATGAATTGTTAAATAAATTCTGGTTTTCATTGCATGATTTTAAATATTCTTATATTTAAAGAAATTATGAATAAATATTTGGTATAATATTTGTTTACATTATTAAATAAGTTCAATATTGTCTATTGAAAATAAAATAAATGAGATTTTATTTTTGAGTATTCTTTCTAGATTATATAGTTTAGTAAAACCATCCTCTCTTAGAGAATTGACATGTAGTAGTTACGGTAACTACGTATGCTGTTTTGACTATCGTACCTTATTCCTTTCTGGACTTAAAAAATATATCCACGTCTCAAATGTTGCTATTGTGGGAATGAGAAACTCGACGAGACTTGAAAACGTTACTTTAGAAACCTTATGTGAAATACAATATGTCATACAGTTTGAGTTATATAAAAATTTTATTAGCATTAAAACTGATAATAGAATATATATAAATTATATTTAAAAAAGGAAAAATTTTAAGATTATATAATTACTAGCGGATTCCCGCCCGCTTCGCTGGGCACACTATTAGTTTGGATGTGAACTTAGACTGCTTGTATTGGGAAAATGTTTAATTTCTATTTTATATTTAGTGTAAATTTTTTAAATATATAGAATTATAATGCCAGTCAGTGAAAACACAGATTTTCACATCATCTATGAGGTTCTGTGTAGTGAGATGCGTTCCCGTTATGTAATGTGGGATCCCCAGTAGGCCTACACCACTGAAAAATTGACAGCATATAACTAAGGATATATTTTTTTTTTATTTTTGATTTATTTTTAAATTCAATTTTGATGATTTGAATGATTTTTTATTTATGACAATTTTTAATTTTTGAAAATTTTACTTTTTGCTCCTCCCCCCAATCTCATCATAATACTGCTTGCAAATCGTAACCGTTGTCACAGTATCCGTTGTCCTGGTAACTATGGCTATGTAACAATTGGTATGGGGCATTAGGTGCATAGCACCTTCAGGTAAATAAATATTACATATATTTGGGAAGTATGTTTAGCAGAGACGGAAGATATGAAATGGATGTGGAAAGGCGTATTGCTGCCGGTAACAGAGTGAACGGTGCTTTGACTGCATTGTTGAGACTGTAAAACGTCAGCATAGCTGCACGTTTGGCTGTACACAATGCAGTTTTGCTAACGACGCTGTTATACGGCAGCGAAACGTGGGTAACACAGATGAAGAATGTAAGAAAGATGAATGCTGTGGAGATGCGATCTCTTCGCAGAATATACGGAGTCAGTCTAGTTGATCGAATTCACAATGAAGAGATCCACAGAATGGCAGGTACTAGCGAAGATGTCACGGTGAGAATGAAGAAGAACGTGCTCAGGTGGTTTGGGCACGTTGAACGAATGAGTGATGAAAGAATGGTAAAAAAGATTTATATAGGAAAAGTGAGCGGTAAGAGAGACAGGGGGAGGCCTCGAGTGACTTCGAGTATCTATGATACTGGAGGAAGGTCACGTAAAAAGCATGAGGACCCCCCGGAGGGCATGTATGAAGAGGTTGATGTCTGTGGCCGAGGCGAAAGAGGTATGAAGGGACCGAGTATTAAAGAGTATTAAAGAGTTTCGGAAATCAGGAGGCAATCTCTTAAAGATACTAATATAATAGCAACAATATCATGTTAATAATAAATTCCCCACGGTAAAATGTATTATGTCAAACGACATTAAATAAACTTATCTTATAATAATAGACATCGCCAATAATATGTACAGATCTATTACTATCTTTAACCAACATCAGAAAGTTGCAAACAAAGTTTTTAGGTTTTGATATTTGACAGTTCATAATAAAGTTATTGTCTAGCAAAGTTCGTAACATGGTTTGTATTTTTCTAACGGATACTTGAGATAACAGTATTATTGTGTAGTAGTTTACTAAAGTTGGACAGTTTCTTGTATTTTTTTATAGTCCATAAAAGCTACAATAGTTATACAATTTACAACATAATTTCAACATATAAGTGGCAGATATTTAAAAATCTGTAATTTTTAAATAAATGTAAACACTTATTTTAAAATAGGATAGAATTATTTGCTACAACTAGCGCAAGTAATTTGTCATATTTAGTAACATACTGTATGTGTATTATAGTTTTATAAAGTACACTTCGGTGTAAATAAAAACTATTAATATTGTTAAATCTTGCTATTTATATACTCTTTAATATACTAGATCAATGTTAGAAATTGTATTATTTATACTATTTTATATAATCTAAAAAATAATGCATAATTAGTGTATATTTACCAACAGATATGAATCTGAATAACATAACAGTTAGACCAGTAATATTTTACTGCATAACCGTGTTGTTATATATAAATATATGAATATAATTGTATAACTACTAACTTATATCATATTAATTTGAATATCATCATTAAATCTCATATCGCGTAACACAAACTGATCAAGCTATTTAACACTAAAAGCTGTTGCGGTGTCGTGGTTCAGAGTTCCACAGAGTGATTAATAAAGCCAAGTTATATATATTAGCTTTTATAGTAGAATAATTAGAGTTTAATATATTGTCTATTATATATATATATATATATATATTGGTTGGTGATGTGAGTCCCGATGGTCGTACGCGGGAAACAACTATATACGTTTATCTTTCAATATTGCCTCCTTATTAATGGGTTACCTCCACCTGTATTTGCCGTGAAAGTATTTGTAGTACATATTGCCTGTTACCACGAGGTCTGCTTGTGAGGTAGGATTTTGGCGACTTATTATTACTAAGATTTTTAAAATACGTCAGAAGAAACCAACATAAATTATTTAACATTACAATATATAAGTGTTGTTACACCACTTGGAATATTCTCGTCTGCCATTAATTAATTTGGTATTTGTTAATATTAATAATTGTTCTATATCGTAATATTTTAAAACCTGAAACAAAACGGATAAATAAAAAAACAAATGCCTCGACAACAGTCTTATCTTGAAATGAAATCCCTTTTTTGTGAGAATGATTTTTTTTATGAGGATGAAAGAAAAACATATTTAAATTATGAATTTGTAAGAGAATCAAATAAAAAATAATAATTAAAAAACGATATGAGTGATTGGTGATTGATGTAAACGAAACCAAAGATAAGTCGAAGGTTTTGATGAAATCATTTAGATGTAATAATTTTCAAAACAAGTAATGTCCTCAGGTAACGAAAAGCAACTTTTTTGTCCATTCTGCAATAAATAAAATATCAAAATCATTTGTCTCGTTTTTACTGTGATATTTAAAATACCTAAGATACTTATAGGAATAATATTACAAAATATCGATTTTTAACAACTTTGACCTCAACCATAATGCTATAGTTATATCCACCTAAAAATAGGATCTGCATTCTTATTAGTATCAAATAATCAGTACTCCCACATTATTACTGTATCTTAAAATAAAACCCTAAATTCTTTTTTTTTTAATACTTTAATCAAAATACAGCTGTATTAAGATCAATTAAAAATATGGTCATTGACATTTTAATCAAATAATTAATGTAATAACCGTAATAAGTTTTTCTAATCCGTGATTGCTTTTGGTATTTTCATGATTGTTTTAAAACGAGTTCAATTTCGTACAATTACTTTGAAACATAGTTGCTTGATCGGCTAACATTCGGTAAATTTAGAAGCGATATTTATACCTTCGTTTTTGCAAAATATTAAATTAAAATTAACAAAATTTCCTTGCAACAGTTCCCGCAGATATATCGCCATAACAGACTCCATTACAATCCTGTCACGTCCATTTCAAATTCAATTGAACTGAATCTGAACGTGAACTTAAAACCCATCTCATTACCGATTGCTACCATTGTGAAATTATACATTGTATACATTTTTAATTTTATAGCAATTTTTATAATAATATTTTTTCTAAAACACTTCACTCCATGTGGACTATAATAAAGTTGATAAACAATGTATAATTAAATCTGTATATGTGGCATTTTATAATCGGCCCTCTCCTTAACATACTCAAGGTCACTACCATATAAAGCCCCTCGAAAGCATAAACAAAGTTTTACATAGCAAATAGGTAGAGCTATTTAATATGAATCCTCTAATTTAGTTAATGACATCTTAAATTAAAAAGCTTTGTTTTGAAAGGTAATATAATTATAGAATTATATATTAATTACCAATTAACAATTCAAAACCGACTAAACGCATTGTTAAAATTTGCATAACAGTTATAATGAACTAATAAATTTTTATATAAACAAAGACAAAAATCTGATATCATTTGTAAGCAAGATTAATTTATAATATTAAAGTAATAAATTTTGATCGGATAAAAGTGCAGCAGTATGCTAACAAACTATTTATAGTTCTATCAGATATAATCTCTGCTACGGTATTTATTAGATCATAATACCTACACTGAAGTAGAAGTAAAATAAAACAAAGATAAATATTTTAGAATATAGACTTTCGTTACTGAATATAAAAAAAAAGTAAAACAATCTAAAAGTTCTCTGATGTTTAAGAAATGAATATTTGTAATATAATGTGTTAAAAATACTATACAAATATAATTATATGCCTTTCAACTCATAGTGTTACATGATAAAAAGAATTCACATCTTAACAATGTCTGCTGCATGAAAATATGTAATTAGTTGGTTAAATCTCATCCATAATATTTCACAATATACTAGATAAATAGATATTTAGAATTTGAAATAAAACAATGTCTTGACAATGAATATGTTACAAAACTATATATTTATGTGGAAAAACAAAACATTTTAAGTAATAGAAGAGTCAAAATGTTTTTTTTTTTAAGAATAGATTTTCGCACATACGGTTAAATTTTATTTTATATAGTTGTCCAACGAAACATTTTTAACGGTACAATGACGGACCGCAACAATGTGGAAGTTTATAATTTATAACGACTTATTGTTAAGACAGCTTTACCTGACTGAAATGATGGTTTCACAACCATAATTATAGAGTATGAATACGTTTAAACGAGTATAAAGGTAAGTAAACAGTTTTGTATGTACATGACATATTTATTTAGAATAGTTTGTAAATTTATTAAATATTTATACATTATGGAATGGTAAGGTTAAAAATTTATTTTTTATGATAGAATAGAGTAAAATAAAGAATACTCTATTATTATTAAATATTTTTAATTATAATGACAGTGAAGCTAAATATAATTTTTGCTATAAAATATATTTGAGCTCTACAGAATTATGACAAACGATACAATAAATAATGACAAACAAAATAAATCTTGTCACATCCTGTCCATATAACTCAGACTGTATCATAAGTAAAAGTAAAATATATTATTTTGTGGATAATCGTTATAACTTTTAACTGAAAGCCAAAAAGTAATTATAGTTATTCATGTTATCGTGCTAAATTTTACGATAAATACAGTAGATGAAATGTTATTCAAAGATATAAAACCGTTGAAATAAATCTAAAGTAAAAAGATTTTCCAGCAATAGCGTTAATATAAAACGACAATGACATTTTTATAAAATTGTATATATTGTGTAATACCCTCAATATCGAACTTCATAAAAATAATCTTTCAAACTTATTTAAGAAATGTTTAATGGAATCAAATAGGAGTAACTGCTAGCCTCTTGAATTGCAAAAATATTCAGACCCCACGGTATAATAAAAAACTGTCGCCAAAATTTCCTTGATATTCATAATTCCATCGAACGCTACATAACTACAAATTATGATGTGTCGAATTATTCTTATGATTTACGCGTGTTTAAAATCGCTAGCCATTTACATAAATATATTATATAATTAGTATTAATCTAAACAATGCTATTTCATATTTTCTATTATCTACAACAATGAATTTTACCATCAACAATAGTAAAATTGCTTCATCATATTGACCTTTAACTTAGGCTGTCCCCAGATTCTTATAAAATTTATTGTTTGTTATTTCTTCCTCCATTTTGTTACATCGTTTTATTAATCTTGTCTTGTCATGAGGTACGACGTGATGAAATCGTCTGACCATTTATTTACTTATTTTTAATGGTTCGTCTTTTGTTAGTTTTGTGCTTTATTGCTGGTAAAGGTTCAGATTTACTATTATTTACTTAATAGAGTTCACAAATCTGGGATTTGTGATCAGTATTCTAAGTTATGTTATGTGTAATTTGTAGCTATAATTATACACATCGAAAATGGGAAAACAATCTTAAATATTTTTGATGTTAAAATATCCGAATTTAATTATTTGAACTAAATGTTTAAATGAAAAATAAAAGGATTATATTTGCTGAACAACTTACTTAATTTATTTTACCATAACTACATCTACTATTCCTTAAATTATCTGATTTAATGAATTGTTCTAATAAATGTGTGAAATAACATGTGTATAATGGAATAATCATAATATTATTATGTGAATTTAATGGTCTCTATTGATGCCATTATCAGCTAATCAATATAGCGCAAGTTCGGAATGAGGAAGATAATCTGATACGCTTTCAGTTTGTGTTAACAAGCTTAAGACGTAGATTAAGGAGTAAATATGAGAATAAACACCTTGTTCAATTAATTCGAAGACGTGAAATAATAGTGGTATCAAAATGTAGAAAATATAAAATGGTTTATGTAATTGAATTTATAATTACTTTATTCTTATTTAGGTCTAGCTAACTTTTATGTAAAAATACCACATATTTTCCTCATTAACAGATATTTACCGTAATAGGTACAAAATAACTTTTATACAATATATTTACAATAATTTACTTTTAACGTCTCGTAACAAATATTCCAAAAAGTGTTATTTTAGAACATTTATTAATTATAATTGATTTAAATTACGATATAAAAAATTCTAAAAAATACGGAGATCATATTATAATTATTAATAAGAATTCAACTATAGGATACTACAACTTTTTTTTAAATTATAGCAGCGTAAAAACTTAGTATTTAGCAATTTATTCTTATCCTGCTAAACCTATAACCTTAGCTTACAAAAATATTTTTATGAACATTTACAATTTATATAAATCGTCATAAATAAAAATATAACTTAAAAATACTTTAAAAAAAGATTTTTACCAAGCGAATAAACCTCAACTATAGCAGAGAGCTCCAGAAGTTTATTGTTGTATTCTGTACTGCAACGTATAAACTTGGATGAAACCAAGAAATATGAATGATATTTCTAGAGAAAATTGCATAAAAGAAGAGGACAAAGTGCTAAAGTGTAATTCAAATATTTAACTGTATATTTAATACAGGACCCTTATCCGAATTTAATTGCCGTGAAGAAAATTATTAAAAAATATGCTTTTAGTTTATACTTTTTTAATAATTTAAAACAATTTGCAGAAACACTTTAATGTTTCAGATATTATCTGTTAAAATCTCTCATAGCTTTACCATATACTTAGAAATATACAACTACTATAAATATAAAATATATATTATCTGTTTATTGACAGATCCAAATAGGTAAACCACTCACATTAATAAAATGTTTTTCACGTAAAAAAAATATAACGAATTTCCAACCGTTTATCCGGATCAGTCAAAAGCATAAATTATGATTCATGTGCCCCAAGACTAAAACAGTATGAAAGGCCAATAAGCGTGTCGATTCTGACTGAATACTGATGCCATATTAATGAAACCGACGAAACCCTTTCAAGAATTTATGATTTACAATTTGAAATAAGTGTTTAATTTTATAATAAAAGTTTTAAAAATAATATAAACCTGCTGTAAAATACTACTACTACTAGCTATTTAGATCATAATATTTTATAACTGCATATATTTTGTTCAACGTAAACTATATTATTATTTTTTTAAACACCGTTTTAATATTTAAAAAGGGTATTCTTTAAATTATAGGTTTAAATTTTCAATCTGTTCAATAAACCATTCTTTAATACCATTTGACTAACTACACTACCTCAGCTACAAATTTGTCTACTGTCAAATGACAGTTAAAAAGCTCATAAGCGACTTCAAGTATTAAGGTTAAGTCCAGTAAATATTGTTGTAAATTATTTGTATTTATTTAAAATAGTTTATCGTATATATTCTACTATGTCAAGGAAATGGATTTCCATCAACTTCAACCACAGTATCTCAATTTCATAAACTGAATATAATAAATAAAACAATATTTAGTAGATTATTCAACAACAATAATTGTTTAAATTCATGGAAAGTTTACAGCTAGTTTATAGTTATCACATATAGTTGAATCTTTAAGTAGTAAGTGGGTTAGTCTTTCCATCTCATTTCATATATGTATATACCCAATAAAATATTCTTATTAAAGGTAAAAACTACTTCAAAAGACTTTCATTTTTATATTTTCTCTCGTGAATTCAAAGTTTTGTTTCGCAAACAATGATGCTTTAATATCACAATGTCAGAGGCCTGTTTTTGTTATGGAAACAACAATGGAATTACTACAAAAACATATCTCGTTTTTTGTAAAATAAAAACAAAATTTATATGTTTTTATATATTTATTGTAAATAAAAATGTTACATATTTCAATTGATGGTATTTAATTATAAATGTATTATTTTTTGTTCAAAATTTTTATAATAATATAATACGGCTTATTACACGTCATAATACTAAAAGTTGTATTTCTAGAGCCTGGTCTACAATATAGAACATTATTTTCTCTTTGATGTAAATAATGTATTATCCAGGCAAAATATAATTTCAAAATATATCTAAATACACAAGTCACTTTCCGTACATTAATATTTAATAATAGGGAAACTCCAAGCTACACACTAAGCAACAGTTTTACCTTTTACCTAATTAGATTCGTGACTCAACGAATCTCGAAACGAAAGGGAAATGGAATGAAATTTTGTTTACGTAAACATGTTATATATAATACGTCAGACAGTCTCAGCGGTGGAGTCAGACAGTCTCAAGTGAGGTGAACACTTATATACTAATTATTACATAATATTTATTAAAATGGTATATTTGTTTGTACAAGAAGACAGCAGTCAAAAACTTTAAATTCTTTTCTTCAGAAAATTTCTCAATATTATGAGGGGATCAGGAATTTAATATAGAAATACCACCGGAGAAAACCTGCATGTCTTAGAAGACAATATATTATGTACCCTGCCATTGCCCACTTTTCTAATCTACCATTTTAAAATTCAATATGTCGTACCTTAAGTTAAATGTTAGTAGGCTTCCCTTTCATTTAATAAAATAAGGAAGAGCTTTAGGAGTACTACCAGTGCTTCATTTGCTATTAATTTTACAGTATTGATATGTCAACCTTTATCGGTTTATCTTTCTTATTTTTTCCAAATGTACCTTATTTTCCTTATTTCTTATCCCTAGGTGATATGTTTATTGATTTTTGTGTTGTATTAAATACTAGACAATATAACATTATTTATTTTCTTTTCTTTCCATACACCACAATATGGATTAATATTGTGGTTAAATCATGAGAACTGAAATGTACATTAATATACAAAAGTTAAATTTGTAATAAACTTTTTTCATTTTGTTTCACTCATTAAATTTATAGAAAATTATCATTGAAATACAATTAAAATAACATTTCAAAGAAATGACAGTAATTCTCATGTATATTTTATAATAATTTATTAATTAAATATTACATGTAAGTTTATCTTCTGAAGTATAGAAACTGAAATAAAGAACACAAATGTTCACAAATTTTTTGAGCGCACAATTAAGCCGGACTTATCTTGTGTAAGAAATTGTAAGTTATATAAAAAACCATTCGAATTATAAGCATTATGCAATAAAACAGATAAGTGATAACGTTTGATTAGCACTTTTTTATGGAAGATGAGGGCAAACGAGCTGGCGGGTCACAGATGATTTGTGATCACCGCCGCCCATAAACTCTAGCAACATCCGAGAATTACAAGAGCGTTGCCGGCCTTTTTTTACCCATGGTACCCATGTCGTACTGATCTGGAAATACCGCCGAAGGGAGTTCGTTTCACATTCGAGTGATACGTGAAAAAAGTGTACTTGAGAACCGCACAGTGGAGGATCGCCACGCATCCAGGTGGTACGGATGGTATTGCAGACGAAGGCGGGCTGTGCTGTGATGAAATTCGGCACTAGGCATCAGATTGAATAGCTCTTCGGAACACTCCCCGTAGTAAATGCGGTAGAAGACGCACAGAGATGCAACGTCTCTACGCAATGCCAAAGAGTTCAACCGTTCATAGAGCCCCAGGTTCCCGATCATCCCAATGGCTCTCCGTTGTACGCGGTCAAATGGTAGAAGCTAATATTGGGGTGATCCGGACCAGAGATGAGAACAGTACTCCATGTATGGTCGGACCTGCGCTTCGTAGAGTGCAAGTCTTTAGCCAAGTTTGAAATACTGCCTCGCTCTATTGATCATACCCAATTTCATCGAGGCTAACTTGGCCTTGCTCTCCAGGTGACCACGAAACTGAGAATCGCTCGAAATGTCGAGACCCAGTATTCCGATACTTGGCGCGGCAATGAAGGGAGTGTTCTCGAAGAGCGGTGATACGATAAATGGGTTTTTCTTAGTCGTAAACGCGCAAACCTGTGTCTTCTGGGGATTGAACTGAACGTGGTTCAGTTCACCCCACTCAGAGACCATCCCCAAGGAAGTCTCTATAGAAAACACAAGTTTCTTTCGGCACTTGTCATCATTTTACAGAAAGAGACCTGCACAGCCGGAATATACCGCATCCCCAGTGCTGGCATCCGCATAACAATGTATGATCGAAATATCCAACATATCATTGATGTACAGGAGGAACAGAGTTGGGGATAGCACGCAGCCTTGGGGTACACCAGCATTCACGGGCTTGGGGCCCGAGCAAAAACCGTCGCGAACGACCTGTATGCTCCGCCCAGTGAGAAAGCTGGTGATCCACTTGCATAAACTCTCGGCACGCCCATAGGAAGGTAGCTTCTAAAGAAACCCCTTGTGCCATACACGATCGAAGGCTTGTACCATATCCTGACTAACTACCAGAGCCTCACCCTTGCTTTTAGTAATAGCTGCCCAACGGTGCGTAAGATATAACAGAAGATCACCAGGCGATCGACCATGGCGAAAGCCATGTTGACGGTCATTGACCAACTGGTGATCCTCGAGGTACGTTAGGAGCTGTTCCCCGGCTTCGTCAAAGACGGTACCCTCCTGGGGTATTTTTTTAGGCATCGCTTTTATGTTAAGGGGGGGGAGGGGGGGGGGGGGCTGGGCTTCATATACATACATACATACATAACCAAATGAATTTCACGTCGGTCTTCTGTGAGAGAGTGGTCCTTCCTCGGTCGAGCCAGCCCAATACGAGCTCCAGTCGAATAACAACAGCTAGGCTCTACCACCTCAAAATACTTTCATATTAATAAACAATTTCTGAAATTTCAATTTTCTTTTCCAAACAATGTAATATATAAACAACACACTCCCTTAAAATCTCTTAAACTCTTTTTATCGTTTATCAACTCATGAATTTATAGAAGAAATGAACAAGTCCGACATTCGTATACTCGATTTCTTTATACTGAATGCAATGATATATCTACTGATAATCCTTTATCAACGGCAAAGTTTTTTTTGTATTTCTATTATATTTTGTGTGAGATGATGTAAAACCCTTGGTGTGTCAAAATAGTGGGTTGGCATTGCTCCAGTTTGTGTCTCCACGTGAAAGATTAAGAAGATACAAACGCTTGTATACTCTTATTTAAACTTTACATTAACTTTTTGCTCAAATTATTATGATTTAAAAATATTTGCTACTTTGACAATTTCTTATAAAGTCTACTTTGAAGTTATGCAACATAAGTAAACATAAATATTTAAATAATATTTTATTCTTTTTCCTTATTCTTTTCGCGGCTTCTTTGCAACACGATATGTAAATATTTTTCTAATTTAAATTAATTTATGAATTGTAATCAATCATTTAAATAAAATAAGGAAATAATATTCGTATGGCAAATAAGTTTAATAAATGTAGATCAATAAGAGTTAATGAATTAACAAGCAAATAATTCCACTAAATTAAAAACAAACGTGGGTAATTAATTAATGTAACGATTTCCAAAACACATATTTAATAAAAATTTTATATAACGCCCTTGTAAGGAGCCAGCTAGAAACGAATGCCATTATCTGGAGTCCGCAGGAGTGTAAATATATACAAATGTTAGAAAAAATTCAAAACAAATTTACGAGATATTTATATTTGAAAGAGTTTGGTGTACATCCGTATTTTCCGCTGATGTATCCGAGTTTATTTGTAATGGGTATGGTCGGGTACAACAGATTGGAGGTGCGGAGAAACGTTGCACTGGTTAAGTATATAGTTAGTGTATTACGCGTCGAGATACATCACCCAGATATATTAGACCTGGTACAGTTTAACATACCTAAACTAAGCGCGCGGCGTCGAACTGACGTATTCTGTTTACCATCAGCCAGGTCTAATTTGCTCAAGAATTTTCCTATGTCACAAGCTTTGCGGCTAATGAATGAAATATCAATGCACATAGATATATTTTCGGGCAGTATGTCGAAAATCACGGAAGAGGTCCAAAAGATACTGGAAGATTCTGCTTAAGGAATGGTAAAAACATTGTTATTTACTTATAACATCACATTAGTTGTAACTGTTAAGATGTTATAATTGTATGTGGATGAAATAAATAAATAAATAAAATAAACATAAAAGCCAAATGATACACAATACTAAATTCTGGCATTGCCATTGAAGTGATAATGTCAGCTATAACGGAGCAAAAATGAAAGTATACTGCTATAGTAATTATTTATTCTAGACTAAGCCATAAAAAATTAAAAGAAACATGACTACTTTATATGAATTTATTTTAAAATATATGAACAGTTGAGTCGGGAACGAGCAAATGGTGTACGTAATGGTAAGGAGTGCCATCACTAATGGATAACACCTTTCTCCCCTTATACTATCCACAGATTTACATTCCTACAGAAGAACTGGCTATTGTAACTTCGTTTTGTATAAACAGTAAGAGAGCTGGGTGTATAATTGTCATTGTGTCTATTAGTTGCCTGTGATCAATATCAATTGCAATAAATTAAATATCAACAAATGTTACATTAATTATTTACTAAACCCGTCATATTATTTCTAACACACCATAACACACATGTTAAAAATCTCTCTGAAATGAAATCAGATTTAGGTTTCACAATTCTATTGAAAGCTTATTACACAATAACCAGACATATTACAAAGTTTCTTTCATTTATGTACCTAACGAATATTATCTATGTAAATTTTGAATATTAAGGTTAATACAAGGACACGGAGATTCATTTCTGTTTTTCAAATCCGTAATTGAGTTTTCAATGTTTTATATTACGTAAGTTACTAATGAATTAGACAAAAGTCTGTACTATACTCTAAATGGATATATATTTTTTTGTTACGCGTAATATTTTTTTATATATACATAAGTTACATATTTAATATTGTGAAGTTGTTGCGAATGATGTTAATTATTGTTAAGTAGGTTATAGTAACTGGCCACCTACCTTGCAACTTAACATCGATTGCCTGATTGCCTGATTGCCAATAACAAAATTATGCACATTATAAATTTATCGTATTATATCATATAAATTTAGAATACAGAATAAGTAGTGCAGAAAATGCACATCTAATTATAATATATTTTAAAGGCTTGAGCACTTTCTACTAGTTTCCAAGTTATAATTAGCGATGCTAGGATGCAGCGCGGGAGCTGTAAGTTTAAAAAGATTTATCCCATTAATATTTTAAAGGCAAAAATATTATTTTGTACATAACATTCTTTATTAAGATAAAATAATCTATCTACTTAAATAGATTACCTATTTTATTTATTATTATTAAAAAGCGCGGCTGTGCAGGGCTGTGAGAGCCCAGTATCACTGCGACCTGAAAGATCTATTGTGATCGCCACTGCCTACAGTTCACTGCATAGGTCTGCCACTCTGAGGTATTGCAGAATTTCCTTTGCAGTGAGGTGTCGGACATCCACTGGGTCCAGGATGTGTCTCCCCAGGGTGTCGGTGCGTTTGCGCATCAGTGAGCCGCACTCGCATAGCAGATGGAGCGGGGTTTCATCCGGCTCGTGGCAATACCTGCACACTTTTCCGTCCACTAATTTGAGGGTCACAAAGTGCTTATTCAGGCAACAGTGCCCTGTAAGCGCTCTAGTTATGATGCGTAGATTATTCCTGCTCAGCCCAATGCGCTCCTTAGCTGCTTTCGCATTAAAGGGTTTGATAAGGGCTTTGGAATGCTTGTGGCCCGGGATCTCCTCCCAACACCTCATGGCCTCGCACCTAGTGAGGTTATTTAGGGTCATACGAGCTAGGCTGTTTGAAACACCACATATTGGTTCTGGACCATATGTTTTGCTCCTAGCTCCTGCACGGGCCAGCTCGTCGGCAATCTCGTTGCCGACATGGCCCTCGTGGCCCGGGACCCATCTTAGAACCACTCTGTTTTTGCAGCCCAGAGTGTTTAGTTTCGTCAGGCAGTCAAGCACCAGTCTCGACGTGATGGTGTTCGAGTTTAGGGCCTTTAGTGCCGCCTGACTATCCGAGTTGATGTAAATGGTCCTATTCGTGTAGTTGCGCTGCAGATTCAGGGTCGCACAAGCGGTTATGGCGTACACCTCTGCCTGAAAAATGGAGGCATATCTGCCCAGGCTTACGCTTTCCCTGTGGCCAGGGCGCTCTCCATATACCCCGCATCCTACATTAGGTCCCATTTTGGATCCATCGGTGTACCATACAAGGCACCCGTTCCTCCAGGGGAGGCCGGTCGACCATTCCTCCCTTGTCGGTATTTCCACAGAATAGTTCTGCACAAAGTTGCAGTGTAGAACCATGCTGTCGCCATTCATCGCCAGTACGTTGTCGCTCATGACCGAGTCCTTAAAGGTCCTCAGCCTGTTCGACATCCAGTTTGTACTGCCCTGGGCCGATACTCTGAGAATACTGCCCCTAGCCACCCTCTTGACATGTAAGTCGAGAGGTGGGAGATCCAGTAGGGCATTCAGAGCCGCTCCTGGGCAACTGGACATGGCGCCAGTCATCATGCGACAGGCAGTCCCTTGGAGGCTGTTCAGCCTGTCCCTGACCGCAACCTGCTGACACTTGCTCCACCATACCACGGATGCTTAAGTCACCACCGGCCTTACGATCGTGGTATAGAGCCACAGCATCATCTTGGGCTGAAGGCCCCACCTGCCGCACGCCATCCTACCACACACTCCCAAGGCCATTTTAGCCTTGGATATGGTGTTATCAATGTGGGTGTTCCATTTCAGTCTTTGGTCTAAAGTTACGCCTAAATACTTGACCTCACGGGAGAAAGGAATTACCTTCCCATTGAGGACTGGGCACCGTAGACCGTCCAGACGCCTCTTATTTGTAAATGGAACAATCACCGTTTTATCCGCATTGATGGATAGCTCGTTCTCCACACACCAGCTTGCAACCAGGCTCAAAGCCCTCTGCATGATGTCAGAGACGGTCATTTGGCTGAAACCACGAACGATAATGACAAGGTCGTCTGCGTACCCTTGCACATCATATCGGAGTTCAGCCATACTGTGCAGCAGCTCATCCACCACCAGTGTCCATAAAAGCGGCGATAAAACGCCACCCTGTGGGCATCCTCTGGTGGATGTAAACTCCACAGTGGTATCATTGAGGGTAATAGTTGCCCTTCTGTTTGAAAGCATTGATTCGACCCATTTCACCGTGGTCGGGTCTGTTTGTTTACACACAAGGCCCTTGACCAGGGATTTGACAGGCGTGTTGTCAAATGCTCCAAAATTAGATTACCTAAATGAGAATACAATATTTTCCATTCTTATAATATATTTCTTTCAACAGAAAATTGGAGATATTATGTGAACATTATATCATATCTGCGAAAAACCGAGGGATTGTCAAATTCTCGATGAGAGCTTAATAAAGTTACAAGTTATGTTATTACAATTCATATTGTTAAATCTGCCATTTGATTTAATAAACGAGAGAATTTTTTCTTGCCATTTTTTTGTTTTAACGGAGGAGAGGCGGGTTAAGAAGTATTATCAACGGTTGTAATTCAAGACGTGCACCTCTTTCTGCCAAGATATGAATAGAAATTGCTTTAATAACTAATACCAATAAGATGTATTGACAAGAAACTGACGAAATTTTTTAAAATTTGATTCTATAATTTTAACTTCATTAAAATTTGCTTCCTATTATTGGCACAATGTTACTTATGTAAAGTATATTTAGATGATTATTGTAACAATTAATAATTTATTGAAAGTGTAACATTATATATTAATATACTTTCAAAGTTCAATATCATTAGTATCCTGAGTACATTTTTAAAAGAAAAATAAGATTTTATTATTTTCTGTTTTTGTATGTAGCTACACTTATAAGAATATAAACCATATTTTAGCCTTTGGAAAAGATTAAGAACATTTTTAATATACCCATAACTTATCGACATAAATATTCAAAAGTTTTTTCAAATTATAATCATTTTAAACAGACTCTGTATATATGACATACGCAAGTGGCAAACGCTGTACTTAATTCGTGGCAATCAGGAAAACGGTAAGCGACATTTAATTTATAACATCATTCAATTTGAAATCACCTTAAATGCTAGAGTAGGGAAGAGCAGTAAAAAATAATCTTGAAAGTGATTGATTACTTTGTCTCTCTGGTGACACATTATTTGAAAAATTAACAACACTTATGAAAAAGGAAGCAATAAAGTATGATTGAGAAATAATGGTATTCCAAGTAAACGTTAGAATTTTTGGCTAAGTGATTTTGGAGTTGTAGATTCAAGGTTAAAAGATTTTTTACAGGAAAAAGGATCGAGATTAAATCCTGTATCGTTTTAAAAAATTATGATATTTACATTAAAGTTTTAAGAACTGCTTTTTTATTCATACATAAGAGCTCTAGGGATAGCGAAGAATCAAAAGAGAGGAATCAGAAGAGAGATAACTATACTACACTATTATTATTTCTGACTCTTATAATTATCAACCAAAAATAAATAATAATGCAGACACTATTAATAATAATGAATGAAATAATGACAAAAATTATTTAAATTATTGTCAACAATTTTAGAACATATGCACAATTACTTAAATCGTCTCAAATCCAATTCTCATGCAGTTCAATCCATATAAATATTATTATTGCGACACAAACAATGAACTCTATGACCAAATAATATTTCTTGTAATTAATTCCATAAAATTTCATGTGCATGAGATTGATACGAAAAACAAAATATTACAACAACAAATAACTAGTGATATGACTAAAATTTAATATAATAATAATTTGATTTTATTGAAATGCTGTTCCATGATGTTGTAGCATATTTTTAGATTTCAATGGTAATTGACAATATCTAACATGACCGTCAAGTTTGGAAACCCACTTTAAAATCGTAGTAGTAAATATGTAAGCAGTATTAAACGTTGTGTGAACTATATTTCATACTATATTTATTAAATACCTTTTAGCACTTTAATATCCAAAATGAAATTGAGCTGATTTGATTATAACAGGATTCATTTATTTTTAAGTAAAAACCCTCCGTAGATTAGTATTAAATATAATTAAATGAGAAATGTTTTTACCTAAAATGTAAAAAATCTAACTTTATTCATGTCACCATGTCTGATATACGTTACTATATCTTTTTAACGTTTATTAGTTGTTACAATATTATTTATTATAATGTCATTCAAACTAAAATTATCTTTAGGGAACCGTTGATAAATACCTGGTCGTATTAGCAAATCGTATTAATAAATTTCTCTAACATCTTTGTTCATTTAAATATTTTCTGATCTGTATGTTTTATCGGAGAGTAATACTAAGACTTTCAGAAATAAAGTAGCGTTATATATTTACTGTACTGCCGCCATTCTTTAATACAATTAATATTATATACGTGAAGAAACGAAAAAGTTTCTATTTAGTGGAAATCGAGTTACTTTACCCTGAATTAAGATTAATGTGTCTTCGAGTCAGCGGTTCAGTTTTTAGTGTTTTTTTCATTCCATAGATATAATCATCATAATAAAATAGAATCAAATAAAATAAAGGATTGCATTCCTATACTTAGGAATTAACCAAACGAAACCAATGAAAAGCTTAGAACAGGATTAGCAATTGCAGAAACGTCAATTCAAAAATTTATTGTTTTCAATAAACGTCTTAACATATTATCAAAATTCATGTTAATGTTAAAATATAAGGTTCATGATAAATGGTTCATAAAAAAATATTTTGCTCATTTTTGACAATTTTACGTTTTATTATACACATTTTAAAAAATAAAATTATTGTACATTTTGCTATGGAGTTGGTAACATTTGCTTTCTGTTCGGAAGAAAGGAATTTGCTTAATGCTACAAGTTAAAAGCTTGTATACGCAAGCAGTAAATTTATACAATACATCACCTCAAATAAGTTCTTGGAATGAATATTATTTTTATATTTTTTATGTTATACAAATAATAATATATTACCAAATGGAACAAATCAATAACTTAAAATAAATGTAGTAGAAGAAGAAGAATACCGTTATTATTATAATGTATAAACTTCTTTTTAAAAAACAAAACATAGGACTTAACCTTACTTTTCGCTATTTGACACTTGTCAGTTTGACAAGGATGTTAAGACAATTGTTCACTGCTATACAGCTTCGGTTATGTTTTATACTTGCTTTGAATCAATTACTTGAATTAATTAATATATTTAATTAATCAATTAATTAATTATATACATTAAAGTAATAATTTTTAATTTTTGGATGATGATTTTATTATTTACAAGTTTAATATTAACTATACATTATGTTTGACACCGCTCCTTAAATCATTGTAATAACTAGTTTTCGTTCTGATGTATTATTTTTACTTTCTTTTGTTTTTTTTTTTTTTAACTATAGACCGTTTCTGTTTGTTTTTTTTTATTTTATTTTGTGAGTGATTGTTATATTTTTGGTTTTTAACTTTTTTTTTTTTTTACTTTTATATTGCCAGCAGGATGTGCAAATAAGCACATTATTATTATTGTATTTTTAAATAAGTTTTAATTAGGTTTAATAGTATTATTTATATTTTTTTTTACGTTTTTTTTTATTATTTTAAAAACATCTTTTAAAAGATTTTATTTAATTTGTATTATATATATTTCATAGTATTTAATTTATTCATAAATTTTTGTATAACTTTATTATTTGGTTATGGAGTCTAGCTCTGATTCCTATCACACAGCTGATGAGTATAGTTCGTTCGACAGTCTTGATAATGATTTCATACCTGTTCAAAATTTTATTGCAGATGAGTTGAAACCATTCCACAATAACTTTAACATCTGTCACATAAATGCTCAAAGCATTCCGTCTCATCATTTAGATCTCCTCAGTACTTTTAACCTTAATTCAGTTCATGCTGTACTAGTTTCCGAATCGTGGTTAAAGCCATCTCTCTCTTCCACTTCTTTTTCACTCCCTGGATTCATCCTTATCAGAAACGACCGCATTGGTAAAGCCGGAGGTGGGGTTTGCATCTATCTTCGTAGTCATCTTCAATACAAAATCATTCTACAATCTCCTTCTTCTCTCCATGATTCGCCTGAGTATCTTTTTATTGAGGTGAATATTGACAAAAAAGTCGTCATTGGCGTTGTCTACTCCCCTCCCAATATAACCTACTTCTCTACACTTGAAAGCGTTTTTCAAGATTTGCTTTCGGAATACACACATCTCATAGTCATGGGTGATTTCAACACTTGTTTGCTCAGACAAGATTCCAGGTCTAACCAATTACGACAAATAACTGACTCTCTCAATTTGGAAATTTTAGCACTCGGTCCTACACATCATACTAGGTCCTCGTCAACTTTATTGGACCTTATTATCTGCTCGGAAACACAAAGTGTCAGTAAGTTTGGTCAGATACCTGCTCCTGCGTTTTCTCACCACGATCTGATATTTCTCTCATATCGAGCTAAAGTGCCTAAAGTAAAATCTCAGTATGTTCTTCTTCGCAATTATACTGACATTGATAGACATGCGATTGCAATGGATTCCTCTAATTTAAATTGGGACGCGATAGAAGAATTAGGAACAATTGAAGAAATGGTTCAACTTTTGAACACATTAATTTTAGATCTCTTTGACCGCCATGCCCCTCTTCGTAGAATAAAAGTAAGTCACCGTTCGGCCCCGTGGTTCAACGATGACGTGAAAAAAGCCATGCTGAAGAGAGATCGAGCCTTTCGGAAATTTAAAAATGATCGATCTCAACTTAACTGGTCTGTGTATAAAGTTGCTAGAAATAGGTGTAACCAATTATGTCGTAAACTCAAACGCCGTCATATTCTCAACAAAACCTGCTCCTCTGCAGTGGAAACTTTAAAATTTCTTAAGACTTTGGGTATTAGCAAATCTCAACATCTGGATAGCTCTTCTTCTGTGGATGTCAATTCTCTTAATCGCCACTTCTCTTATACTGTAACCATTGATCCCCAAAGAAAAGCTAACACCCTTTCAAGCATTCTCTGTTTGCCTAAGCCCGATATTCCTATATTTTACTTCGCACCTGTTGAGGAAGCCGAGGTTAAGAAGCACCTCTTAGCTATAACATCAAAAGCTACTGGTTGTGACGGAATAAATCGTACTATGATAACATTTGTTATGGATACACTCATTACTCCTATTTCCAAAATAATCAACTTTTCCTTTTCCTCAAACACTTATCCGTATTTGTGGCGCAAAGCTCACATTCTACCACTTCCAAAAATCTCTAATCCCACCTTACCTTCTCATTATCGTCCCATTTCAATATTACCGTTTTTATCCAAGATAATTGAATCCATCGTTCACTCCCAGCTTTCCCTATTCCTTTCAAAGTACAATTTGCTGGACCCGTTGCAATCAGGCTTCCGCACTGGACATAGCACAAGTACAGCACTTTTAAAAGTCACTGAAGACATTCGCCATGGAATGGAAAACAAATGTGTTACCGTTCTTGTACTGGTAGACTTCAGTAACGCATTTGGCGCTGTTGACCACGACCTTTTACTTGCGTTGATGTCCAAGTACAATATCTCGGTTTCTGCAAACAAGTGGTTCTCCTCATATCTTCGAGGGCGTCAGCAGGCCGTTCGCACTAATGAGAGCCTCTCTGATTGGTGCGATGTAGTTGCTGGGGTCCCCCAAGGCGGTATTTTGTCTCCTCTATTATTTTCTCTTTTTATTAACTCCATTACCTCTATCTTAAATTGTCGTTATCATCTTTATGCCGACGACTTGCAGCTTTATATACACACAGAAGTTGGGTTAATTGACCATTCAATCCACAAAATAAACGCGGCGCTCGAGGGAATGTTGCGTTGGTCTAATGACTTCGGTATAAAAGTTAACCCTTGTAAGTGCCAAGCAATCATTATTGGTAGTTACCGCCAGTTGGCCCTTATTGACTCAAATTCTTTACCGAATGTGATTTATAACAATAACATAATACCATTCTCTTCCGAAGTAAAAAATTTAGGAATCTTTATGGACAGTTCTCTTAGTTGGCATTATCAGGTTAAAGAACTGTCTCGTAAATTTTATAAAACATTTCACCCATTATTAAGGCTAAAAAACTTTCTATCCTATAGAGCGAAAATACAGGTGGTTAACATGCTCCTACTACCAATCCTTGACTATGCTGATGTGTGCTATGTCGATGCCAATGAAATACTCCTAAATAAATTAGATCGCCTCCTTAATACGTGTATCCGCTTCATTTTCGGCCTTCGTAAGTTTGACCATGTCTCCGACTATAGATCAAAACTTAAGTGGTTGCCAATTCGTAAACGACGAAATGTACGAATTTTGTGTCTCCTTTACTCGATTTTGTTCAATCCTTCTACTCCTACATATTTAAAATGCAATTTCTCCTTCTTAGCAGATGTACATGACAGATTACTTCGTTCTTCTAGCAATTTACTGCTCCACACTCCTCTTCATCGGACTGGTTTCTTATCCAACTCATTTGCTCTAACTGCCGTCAGACTTTGGAACGAGTTACCGGAAATTATACGAAAAGCGCCGTCTCGTGACTCCTTCAAACGCCAAATTAAACAACTTTATTTCAATGAATAATTTATAATGTGTATGTTATGCATGTATGTATGTATAAATTATGTATTATATATATATATATATATATATAATAATTAATATATGTATTATTAGTATTATTTTAATGTATTGTATTTGTTATTATATTATATGATTGTAGTTATATTTCTGGATTTTTTTTTAATAATTTTTAGTTTTTTGTGTTTTTTTTTTGCACGCCTACCAATGTTCTCTCATGTACATCCTAAGGTTGGCTGGTAGAGAATGTCTTTGTGGCATTAAGCCCGCCTTTTGTGCATTATTTTATGTATTGTGCAATGAAGAATTAAATAAATAAATAAATAAATAAGAATGTTGTCATCATCTTCCTGCCATTATCCCATTTTGGGGTCGGCACAGTATGTTTTTTCCTTCCATACTCTCCTGTTAGTCGTCATCTCTGTACAAACTCCCTTCTTCTCCATATCGTCTTTCACGCAATCCATCCATCTTTTCTTCGGCCGTCCTCTACCTGTCCATCCCTCCACTACCATACCTAGCACTCTTTTGGTCACGTGCCTTTCATCCCTCCTCATAACATGCCCATATCATGACAGACAGCTACCTCTAATTTTTTCTGTTACTGGCGCTACTCCTAAGCTTCCCCTAATATACTCATTTCTTATTCTATCCCTTCTTGTCACCCCACACATCCATCCTAACATTCGCATCTCCGTTACATGCAAACGCTTTTCATCCCTCACCTTCATCGTCCAGCACTCAGACCCATACATAACGACAGGTCTAATGAGGTTTTTATAGATTCTCCCCTGTAGGTTAAGGGGAATTCGGGCATCACATGTCGTCCCAGTGACTTGTCGCGATTTCATTTATCCCGTGTTGATGGTATGCTTTACGTCCCGGTCAATATTGGCATCGCGTTGAATCAGAGAACCAAGGTAGCGAAATTCCGAGCAGACTGGTAACGGTACTCCGTCGAACAAAATAGAAACATAACCGGAGACACCACTGAAATCGCAGAACATGTGTTCTGTTTTGTTTCTGCTCACTTTCAGACCGACACTCTACATCTTTTGTTGCCATTTTACCAGTCTACTCTGCATCTCAATTCCATCCTAGCCGACAAGAACAATATCATCAGCAAATAGCATGCACCAGGATGCTTCTTCCTGTATGTCCAATGTCAGAGCATCCATTATGAACTAGAAGAGGTATGGACTTAGAGCGGACTCATGATGCAAACCTACTGCCACATTGAACTTGTCGGTGTTTCCAGCGGCCGACCGAATTTGTGCACTAGATCGACTGTACATTGCACGAACCAAATCCACATACTTCCCAGGTATACCCTTCTCTTTTAAAGCCCACCATATCACATTACAGGAAACCCGGTCGTATGCCTTCTCGAGATCAACGAACACCATGTGCAGGTTCTTGTGGACTCGTTTGTATTTCTCACTCAACTGACGAAGAGCGAATACAGCATCCGTCGTACCCCGACCAGGCATAAAACCGAACTGGTTCTCCGAAACATCACTCTCGTCTCGCATCCTTTTCTCTATTACTTTCTCCCACACTTTCATAGTATGTGACATGACATATAACTCCTCTTGCACCTTAGCTCTAGCAATGGCTACAGCTACTTTCGCTCTCTGCTTACATCTTTTATATAACATTTTCATCTCCTCTTTCATACTTTCATTATCATCCGGTACTTCCTGCCATTACTTAAAAGTATCTTTCTTCTCTTTCAGAACCTTTTACACATCTCCATTCCACCACCACGTTTTTTTATTTATCACATCTTTTCCTTTCGTTTCGCCTAATACATCCTTTGCTACAGTTTTTATCCATCCCGCCATTTTGGTCCAACTATCGTTCAAGTATTTTCCTTCTATACTACTCATATTTATAATTTTATCTGTCACCTTTTTTTTTTAAATTTACTCGCACAGTCTTCCTTCTCTAACAAATACTATTTTATTTTAGGTGGGGGTCATTTCTTGAACATATTTGTACGCACTTTATCTTTAATTTTCATGATGAGGAGCCTATGCTGTGAGACTACACTTTCGCCCGGCAGTACCTTGCAGTTTTTGACGCAATTTATTTTATTTCTTCTTGTGTTCTTCCCTCTTTTTTAATGTAGCCAATTTTTTATGTGTTGGATGTAGCCAAATCGAAGGCAAGCGCGGGCTCCAGCAAGGTCTCACCCTCGTCCTTACGATGAACGAAACCCCAACTACCATGTATTCTTTCATAATCATCATTCATACATCCCACATGCCCATTAAAATCACCCCCTACATATATCTGCTCATTGTCCGGAACATCCCTTACCACAGAATCAAAATCGTCCCAAAACTTCTCTACATCTAATACATTAATGATTAAACCTTCAAAAATCATTTTCACAGCAATGATTCTATCACTCACCCAGTCTGTACACCCGCGTCACACACTCTTTTAATTTCTCATCAAGCTTAATTCCAACACCATTCCTTTTTCCATCATTCCCGCAATAATAAAACTTGTATTCCTCACCAATCTCTCTTGCTTTTGATCCCTTCCATTTCATTTCCTGTAAACATGCTACATTTATTCATCTTCTCTTCAACACATCCGCAATTTCTCTTCCTCTTTCAGTCATCGTACCAACATTCCAACTTCCAAATCTCAGATTTACATTCCTTTGTGTCCGGGCTAACTTCTCGCGTGGCACCGGTATTACCATACTGCTTCAAAAATTTGGCTTTGTTTTACGGCCGGCCTCCTGCCTGACGCCAACCCTCCTTGGAAAAAAAGTATTAAATTGAATTACAAAAAAATATATAACATAAATCACATAACAATTACAAAAAAATAAATAACAGTAACAACAACAATAAGTTAAATATTTTCAATACATTAATAAATAACAATTACAAAAGATGCAAATAACAATTACCAAAAATATATATATATAAATATTACAATTAATTCAATTCAATTTAGTAATAATAATTAAAAATAATATTGAGGCTTTAATAATGTCAAAAAAGAAATTAGTAAACATTATTTTAATTTATTTTGTTATAAGCGAAATTGAGACCTTCACATTATCTTTCATGAAAAACTTTCTTGTTTCTTCTTTCCCATTTCTCTTACGGTCTAAGTTATTTCCAATTAATCACTTCTTCTCTTGCTCGTTAATATGGTTTTGCAATTTTTTTTTTATAATAAACTTAAATTATAACAAATAAAATATAAATCAAGTTTTGAAAAAAAATGATGTTTGTTTTGGTAAATGTGTGTTATAATTAGTGTTACTTTTATTTAATATGGATGTTATATTTATATACTTCCAGTTATGTATTAAGTATCTGTAGATAACAAAAAAAGAAGTATTATTGAAACCAATCTTTCTTCAGTGACTTAGATTGATTCGATTTCTTTGTTATTACAAGACACGAGTATCTCTTGGGAAATTAAGGGACATGGATCTAATTTTTCGTACCTTCAGTTTAAAATTTGTGCATCAACAAATCTTAATTATGAAGTTTAAATGAGTTGCAAAAATTATACAGTTTAAGAGCTCGCAACCATAAATGTATTAAAACAGATTTTATAAGATTTATACGCTTATTAATTGTGAAGAACAAATAAAAATGTTCGCCAACGATCTTAATCGCTTATTTTGTTTGAATTTCTCGTACACAAAACAAACATAACAAAAACCAGTTGCTTGTTTTTAATTTGTAAGTCGTCATCATACATATGACGAGAAATAGACAGACGATCTCCTGCTATGATTAAAGCTCTTTTGTGAGGTTATCAAAATCAACATGAATACTGATACGGGTCCTCACGTTGTACATATTTTAAACTGATCCCCTATTATATCAGATATTTTTTAAACTGACAGTACATAAAGACACAAATAATAAATCTTATATACACGAATACTACATTCTTTTTTTACTTTTCAAGAAGATCACTGTACTGATAATACATGAAACCTGATAATAGCAAAAAATGTGGTCGTGTGTGTAATATACCCGCTGTGTGCCAATTATAAATTTGTATCAGTTTGGTAAAAGCTGAAGCTCGGCAAATAACCATCTCAGTGCTCCAATTGCGGTCGAGAGGAACGCATTAGTTTTTTTTAGATTATTTCAATATACAATTTATCTACATGTAGGTAAATCTTTATATATTTTTATATCAATGGAATGTTAATTTTCAAAATTATTTAATCATTATTATATATTAAATATACATTAGTACAAATATTTCGGTCTAGCCTAGTCAATTTATTTTCCATTTACAGACTGCTGAACTTTTTTCAGTGTCTATTTATAAAATAAAAAAAAATTAAAATTCTCGACTAATCTCATTATATATCGCATTAGATCATAAAATAACGTTCTCCATCCCGGTTATACCACTGGTCCAATTCCATAAGGCGTTTAAGGTGTCATATAAAAATATTTTAATATTTATAAAAAAAATCTTTTGAACTTATACCATTTTCATTTTTTTTATGTATAGAAAAGAACCGATAATAATTTTAGTTATCATATTTTAATGCATGATTTTATTGTTTTATATCAAACATACAAAATAAAATTCTTTCTTTAAAAAAATCCTTATTTAGTCATTCAACTGCAATTAATCAATTCGTTACAATTTGACAAATGATTGACCGATAAAAAGCGTTAATAGATGATCATCAATCACCAGAACTTTTTCTCTTGATGTTTTTGCAATTCACGGAAATCACTCACATAATTTGATATACTCATTTTACTACTTACTCGTAGACTTGTAGAAAAGTTTGGTAAATGAGATTATTTTAAAGTTATTATAATCATCAATACTAGCTATGTACAAAGAACATAAAAAAATATTATATGTTCTTAAAGGTTACATAATTATATTATTACATAAAACTTTATTTACAATATGATTGCTGACAAGGGCTTAAATTTGAATAATTAATATTGCAAGATATACGATCCTGCCAAGATAACGTTACTGAAATTGCTTGTTTTTGGAGGATTTTGCGATAAGTCTGTGATTAATTATTCAAAAGGGTGTTTAATGATCAACAAGGTGTGGATTGGATGAATAAATGGGACATAAATGGTATAAATTAAATAATTTCATACAGAAAACACTAAATAGTTCCAACTATACTACTATACTAAAATTTTAGAATATTTAGTATTAGGATATTTGTAGTTGAAATATTGAATATACTTAATAAACCCAATAATAAGATTTATAAATTTATGATTATCTCCAAACATGTCAGTCATATCAGGCTATATTTTAATTTAAAAATAAATAATTACTTGTACGCTATGAGTCCGTCCCTGTCATTCTGCCACATGAGCTATATACTCGTAGGTACCCGCATGGATACTGGTATTTCTTCGAGTATTTGTATTTTATCAGAATGTAACCATTAATAAGGATTATATTTTTCTTCAATGTCTTTTAAACGTAATCATTTTATAGGAGTCTTACAGATCATTTATATTCCTAATAACTCATTAAATTATTTTTCAATGCTAACATTATATTTAATCAACAGCTTATAGAAAAGTTTCTTTGTGTTTTTTTAACTAGAAAAAACGTTATGTTAAACCGATTGCTTGTATTGAAAACCATGTAAGAAATAATATAAAAATTACCTTTCTTATTTAAAAGTAATACAGACACAAATGGATACACGCACATTATCATCGCAGGTGGTTGATTATCCTTTAATAAAGGGTGAAACATTAAAGTGCCTCATTAATCCAGGAAATATAATTCTATTGATTGTTAAAAGCATGGAAGAAATGACACAACCTGTTATAATAATATTCTGTTGGTATATAGTTTAATATTTTTAACGAATCTTTTTAAGATATCTTATATTATTTCTATACTTATTACTCTTTTTCTTAATACGTTAGTAAAATCTTTAACTTCGTCTAAACATTTTTTACTGAATAGTCTTGTGTTCACTTGCCGCGTTGTAACATTTGAACATGTACACTTAAATAAATTTAAATATAAATGAAACCAATTCTATAAATTTATATAGACGATATATAGTTCTGTATATATTTCCACATATATATTATATATATACAAGACTCGTTATTAGACATTTTTTATTTTATATTTGTTTAATATATAAATGTTTCTCTTTATTTAAAAAAAAAAAAGTAAAAGTAAGATCAAGACATATTCCTTAAGAGAAGGAAATTTCTCTTTGAAACAATCTGTTATAAATGACTGTGTCAAGGAAATATAAACAAAGTATAAATTGTTAATGTAATAATTTCTAATAAAATTTATCAAGAAATTTGCAATTTGTAATCTTATTGTATTATGCATATTTGTATTTCATATTTTGTTTTATTGGTGTAATTTGAATATTATTATTATTATTGTAATCACTGCCGTTTCAAGGCGTGACCCACTATGTATACTACGAAATGTAACTTATAAAAATTGTCGGAGAAATCCCGGAACATACACAAAAAATATATTTAGAGTAAAACATCTTCCAGATTTCCTTTCTTTTTGAAAGTCAATTTAAAAAAAGTTCTCATTAGGTTTGAAAACATTTATTTACTTTAATATTTCAATAAAAATTTATGACTATTTTAAAGATAATGGTTATACTGGATATGCAAGACATATATAATATAAAAACAAGTTCCAGTATTCTAGTATTTGTTTAACACACTACTACTCACTACTATACTACAATAATAAGTCCTATGACATCTCGATTTCAATGAAAACAATTTTTTTGTGCGTAGTATGCACCAAATAAAATTTTTCTGTATAGTTAGTTTGTAGTATATGTTACATAATGAATACTTTAAAGCTAATAATATAAATCTGCAAATTTATTATTCAAATTAAATATATAAATTAACATTAAGTTTAAGAAGAGATAATTAAGAATTATTGACGACTAACAAGAATATCTCAACTTATTATTATAGGTATGTTATATCACTTATAGTTCTGAAAATGCTAACTGATTACGGTTTTTCCAATGACATATAATATGTCTTGCTATCTACTTAGATTTTATAAAATATTACACATTATTGCGATTTATATTTTAATTTTAAACATCTAAGTAATCATATTTTATTGTGTATTTTATTTATTTTGTTTTAAGCAAAGGTATATTGTGTGTGTTTAGTAGAATCTTCCAAAAGTACAACAACGGAAGTCAGCCCACGAAGATTATATAAATTTATGTGGGCATTAGTCTGAGCTTGGACTGCGGTGTCACTGAGCTTGCCATATAAAGCATTTCAGGAGAGCCACCTCGTAAATCTAGCAAAAGGCCAAACCTTAATGTTTCAAAGATGACACTTACTACTGTTCACATAGTAAATATCATAATCTACACAGAAAAATGAACTTGTTACAATCTACAGCTCTTCAAATATTGTTTTTTTTTTTGTAAGTTTTATTATAAATGTACGGGTTTTTAATATTTATTATTTTAATTATCATAATTTTTAATATTTACTTTTATTTAAAAATTTAATTAATGCGTGCGGTTTTTTATTATAAAATATTTACCATATTATTATTTAATCACCTTTAATTACAAATTCCCATAAATACTAGAATTCACAATTTATATTAAACACAAAAATATTACATATAATTAACAAATTTATTTTTGTAGACAAATGTATTATAATACATATTTAAGAATTGTTCATTTGTGTACAATGAAAGTAAACCGTATAAAAAAATAGAAAAATTATTTACTATGATCGTATTGACCCACTACCAAATTGACTAAGATACTGCAGCAGATCAACATTATCACAAGGAAAATAATAAAGTGCGTGAAGCCGCTTTCTTACTCTGTTACTCTCTTGAATTACTATTCGTTTTCTTTGTAAGTAGGAATCTAGTCGGTAGTGTCGGTCGGAATGAGGAAAGGAAGTTAGGAGAAAAAGAAGAGGACATTATACTCTAACAGATACACTATTATAATGAGTGGGAAACAAACAACAAACTCGAATCCGACTTTGTATCCCTAAACTAAATTCAATAAATAATGTTCTGTTTTGTAATAAATAAAAAAAAACTCACTCTAATATTACAATAATAACTTTAAAGGAATTCAGTTAAAAATAACATCTTTGCATTTATTGGCTCAAAATTGGAAGACGTATTGAGTACGTTCCTTTTAAAAACATAGTAGGATATAAAGAGAATCTATTTTTAAAATTAAAAGTTTTTTTTTCATTTCATTCCTCAGATTATTGTTTTAAAACGTTAAAATGTAATATTAGTTATACAATTCCTTTATTCAATTTACATTAGGTTAGGAATCTGCGGTACTATCAGAAACAAAGATTGCTATACTTCTATTATAGTTTATCTTAGTTGATTTCAAATTCGGACTGTATCTAAATGGCGGGTTGGCGTTGCTTCAATTTTTATCTCCACGCGAAAACAATAGAAAAAACAAATAAAAAAAATTGTAAACAATATTCGTATGATAAATAAGTTCAATAAATGTTAATCGGTTAATAACAACTAACAAGCAAATATGTTGAATAAATTAATAAAAGAACAACCTACAATATATATATATATATATATATAGATAAGGTATTTATAGGCCTAGATATGAACAAGTATTTGTATCGCTACCAATAAACATTATTATAGAATGTCTGAGTGCAGCTAACACTATAGCCATGTCTTAAACCTTTAATTCTAAATAATGATATCATAGCCCTTAAGGGGGTATTCTAGTCTAGAAATTTGAAAAAATCTAAAATTTTTTTTTTCAAAACTCGATAGTTTAAGTATTCAAAAATATCTCCCTAAAAGGATTTTTCAAAATTCGAATTATTTTCGAAGTTACAACTCTTTTAGTGGCGCGACAGCGAGACTGGTTTGAGCGGACGACTGTAACAATAGGCAAGTGCACGCTCGGGCTACCTGAGTATGACTAACTCTCCCTTTTTCTTAGAAATGATATTTCCCATTATAGTACATTTAGCCCATTTCTAAAAATATCTTTATTTAATTTGCTTTTAGTTTGAGTTAGTTTCATGTTAACCTCGAAGCTGTTAAGACGTACGAAAAAGTGAAAAATTCTTTGTGAACTCTTTTAATTTAAATTTCAAGTGAGTATTTTGTTAGTGTTTTTAATATGGATCGAAAAAGTAGGAGAAACAGCAAATATCGTCCAGACAGATCAAGAAAACGGAGGTTTACTGGAAATCAACATATTCTGGAAGAAGATTTATGCTCGTTATGAGGAGAGAACTGCTGAAAACAGTCAATATGAAGTAGAGGAAGGTCCATTGTATGAAGCTGGGATAGCAGATTAACAGAACGTAAGTTATATGTACTATTCTATCAGTTATGCTGCCAGAAACTATAACGTAAAACTTTAAACGTGTTTTTCTCGAAACTACTTCTTTCAATACGGTGGGCCTGATATCTCAAGTTCTAATGAATTGATTTGCTTGAAGTTTATCATGAATATTCTTTAAATATATCACTATCGCATGAAGCTCGATAAACTGGAAATTTCAATTTTTTAATATGTGTAAACAATTCGAGAAAGCTTAAAAATTAGTGAAAAATCGACCTCAATTTTTGAGAAGCCGCCATTTTATGAAAAAATAAATTTTTCCCTTTTTTTCTGCTTCATGCGATAATGACATTCATATTAATTAAGAATTTGTCATCGTTTTTTTTTTCAGATGACCACAAGGGTAGAAATCGTGACCACGAGGACACTGCCTTTTGTTTTCCCCCTCCACTTCAAGGACGCATAATTCCATGAAAATTATTATTATTTTTTTAAAATTTATTTTGTGTGCTCTTAATATATAAATAAATAAATGATAAAAAAATGGATAATAAAAATATCAATAGCTTTTTTTTTATTCACCGTCAAAAAATGCTTGAAATTCGGGCCTCTAGAGTAGAATACCCCCTTAAGTTTTTAAAAGTCAAGTAACCATTCCACATATTAAAAAAGCAAACTATTCACTGTATTGTACTAGATCACATAAGTAACAAGTAAATCCTATTGTTATATTTAAAATAATTGCTGGAAACAAAATTCTAAATAATCCTCTAATAATTGAGTGTGTATCCTTGCCAAACTCAAATCCATGTACTCAATCAAATCCATGTTTCTTATACGAGGTAGATATTATAATTATAACTTTCCTAAAATGAATAAAAAAATAATAAGCTCATACAGTTTATATAAAATATTAGTAAGAATAAAAATGGTAGAAGAGAGAGTCGCAGCTAAATTATGTTTGTAAGTAAATTAAAAAAAACTAGTGCCGCTACATGTTGATGTAAGGGAAAGCTACATTAACCATGACAGCTTTTCTGACTTAACGCTGCAGATTCCTCGAACGATGCTATAAAAGCTTCTTACAGAAAACATTCCCAAAAAAAATAATTGTTATTTTAAATGATTTATCTTAACCTTAATCTAATCAGCTCTCCGGTCTACGTAACTTCATTGACACTTTACTATCGATACAATAACATATTTCTTATATCTGTTCCTACTTCTATAGGTTATGAGAAAAAAATACAAATTGTGAGTTATAATACCAACTGGTTCATTTTCTAAGTAGCTCATGCCACAAAAATTGTTCTGATAATATTAATATTAATTTATATTTATAAGCAGTGCTTGGCTTACTATACGGAAGCTCGCTTTCCACTAAGTCAAAGATGAGCTGTTGGCACATCCTTGATTTATTGGATGGCTCATCTTTGACTAAACCTGTCGAACTGCCAAGCCTCGAATGGAGCATGATACTTTATCACTACTTACATCATTATGTGCAAAATTTGGTGCAGTTTATTCTGTTCAAGATATGTGTATTTTTATTATTTTAAAATAAAAATGGATCGTCAGCAAAATTTTCTATTTAATAAATATATTTATATAACAGATTTATTAGACAAGGCAACATGAAGTCTAAGTGTTACCCACAACGAACTTGCATTATAACATTCGCTTAGATTATTGTAAAAAAAACATCTGCAATAGTACATAGTATGTGCGCCAATATTAGACGAAAAATTTAAGTCTGATAAATATATTTAATATATTTATATTAAAAAGAAAAGAATGTTGGTAAATATGCTTTAAAAAAATTGCTATATTTGTATAAACATTATTTTCTCGTATATTCTCAAGAGAACCAACGTGACAAGTCTGGCAGTTTAAGTAAAATAAACGAGCATCACAATAAATGCATAATAGCAAATATAAAAATATTATTCAAACGAAATATATAAAAAGAGTATATTTGCTAAAAAAGAAGAAAATATTTAATTCTAAAAATAATCGTCTCTTAGGTGCTTACCTAAACCAGTTTACTTAGAAATTAAAAAATTGGATGAATTGAATGAACCGTGGACGATGGACGTGGACGCAACTACAAGAAGTCCAACGTGTACCTATTGGTTATACAAAGCTGTTTGACATAAAAACTGTTATAAGGTGATTGCAAAATATATTCTTAATCATGTTGAATTTTAATAAGTGCTGTTATTAGCAGTCAACAAAACGAAGTATAATCACAAGATCTTTTAGCTTCAGATGACACAATTATATAGTTAGAAATACCAAAAAATAGTTTTTAGTGATTTATAACTTGAGTTTTAATTTCTGTTTTCTAAACGTAGGGATATAGGCTGTGGCAGTTAGTCGGAAATAGTTTCCATGTATGTACAAAATTTCATATCCTTTGATCATAGTGTTTTAATAAGATGTATACCAGATAATTTAGATCTTTATTCTTTAACTATATTATAGTAAAAATATATAACAGTTATAATATAATACTGATTGCAATAATAACTTTATTTACTTAGTATAGTTATTCTCATTTCATTTTAATTTTACTTCATTACGTCGTTACGACATAATAATAGGATGAGAAAATATAAGCAACTATACTAACATATTTATAATCTAATTTGAAACCATATTATTTTTAACGAAATTCAATTATATAAATTATACAATCACGATATCACGTATGTGTACGTTTACATGTAACTTAAGTTTAGTCATTGCATTAAATGCCAGTACGTTATTCCTTTTTCATTAAAGAAATTTACGAGGGGAGGTCCAAAAGTTTGTGGAATGGAGAGGATGGTGCGGGGAAAGGGGCGCTCGCTTGGTGTCATACGAATCGCAGACTCATCATTAGTATAAATACAGAGTTTCAATCCGATTGCGTCATTCGTTTACGAACAGTCGCCTTCTGAACAAGTCAATCCGGAAGAAAACTGAAACTATGGGGAAAATTAAACTTCTCGTTGTGATAAAATTCCTTACCAAGCAAGGAAAGAACGCTCAAACCATTTTACATGAAATCGGAGTCGTTTATAGGGAACAGTGTCCTAGTAAATCAATGATTTACAAGTGGTATGGTCTTTATAAACATGGTCGAGAGTCAATTGAAGACGTCCCCCGCACAGGAAGGCCAGTTAAGGCCACCACATCGGACATCGTCGAAAAAGTGGAGAAAATTGTACTAGAGGATGCCCGTTTGAAGAAAAAACAATTATCTGCATTAGTTGGAGTATCAGATACCATATTGCGAATCCTATATGATCACCTGGGTATGAAAAAAGTCAGTGCAAGATGGGTACCGAGAACGCTCATGCCGTTTCAGAAAGAGCAGCGAGTCTATGCGTCAAAGCATTTTTTGGAGTTGTATGGCGATAAACCTGCATAGATTTTGGACCGAATTGTTACGGGAGATGAAACTTGGGTTCACCACTTTGAGCCTGAGTCCAAACAAGAATCCATGCAATGGCATAAAAAGGGGACACAACCGTCAAAGAAATTCAAGGTGACGGAGTCAGCTGGAAAGATGATGGCGACTGTTTTTTGAAATTGTGAGGGGATAATCTTGATTAATTACAAAGAAAAGGGAAGGACTATAACCGGAGAATACTACGCAACGATATTAGAAAAATTAAAGGATGCCATCAAGGAAAAACGGCGAGGAAAATTGACAAAGGGTGTGTTGCTCTTGCAAGACACGCGCCGGTTCACAAGAGCAGAATTGCAATGGCTGCTCTGCACACGCATGGGTTCGAATAGGCATTCGAGAGAAAGTAGGCAGTTCACCCACCCTGGAGTCCAGATCTGACCCCAAGTGGCTTTTTTTTATTCCCCAATTTAAAGAAAGACTTAAGGGGAAGGAAATTTTCCGACGACAATGAGGTAAGGGAGAAGCAATTTCGGCTCATTTTGGCGGCAACGATAAACATATTTTTATAATGGTATAAAAAAATTAATTCATAGCTCTAATAAATGTATTGAGCTTAAGGGTGATTATATTAAAAAGGAAAAATAGTTTTGTTGTTTTATTTTATTTAGATCCCTTTCATTCCACGAACTTGTGGACGTCCCCTCGTATGTTGCGACTCGTAGCTGTTGTGACGGCTAAATACCCAAGAGCCATTAAACGGAGCAATATTGTTTGAAAACGGTTCAGAGTATTCACAAACATGAGTAAATGTATAGCAATATCATTGTAATATATATATTTATATCTTTTATAGATCACAAAGGATTAGAAAAGATTAATATAGTATTGTTAAGAAAATTCAAACAAGCAAAAACAATCAAGCTAATCTTGTGACAAAAAAAATACTTTTGATAAATTTCACACATAGTCGTATTTATGTACCGATTCATAATCAATAGACGAAACAGTAATCATAATGGATGTAGAAGAATTCATTCATTGTATGTAGAAACAAACATGACTTGACTACTCATGATGTATTATTATGTAAAACAATAGTACAAATACACATCAAACATACTGATGAAGATACTAACTAATTAGTATTAATAAATTGCGTTAATTAAAATAAAATACGTTCTATAAACTGCAATAAGAATTTAATTAGTTTTCTGTTCAATGGCGGCTACGATACGAATAAATAAAATATATTTGTGTTCAAAACAAAACTTCATTAAAAAGAAATAGTCTTAGATTTAGATAATTCTGATCCATACATTTTTAACTGAACACGCAATACTCTTTTGTTCGGTTCATAATATCAAAGATTCTTTTATGAAATAAAATAATATAATTTTATAGATAATAAAAATAAATTAATAATTGCATGTTTTCTTTCTGAATAACAAATAATAGTTTTGTATATATCTTTTATGTTTACTTTATCAAGCATCTAATCTGATAATAAGACTGGGATTGCCAAGGTAACAATTAACAGTTTTAAGTTACGAAGAAATAATGTCTTTATGATATCTGAGTACTTTTTATCTTTTAAGGTTGTCCCTATTTATGTATAATGCTTTCGTTTACAAACACATAATCAAATGCCTTTTTCGTTATCTGAAACTAAAACAACTTGTAGTCTAGCCTTTTATATGTTTATCCCATAATTTTGATTTTATCACCACAATATTTTTGCATTTTTTTCCACAGTGTTTTCGAAGGTCACTCGAGGCCATTCATCATTCATTAATTGATTCTTCATTCATTCATTCATTCTCACTGTAACATCTTCACTAGTACCTGCCATTCTGTGGATCTCTTCATTGCGGATTCGGTCAACTAGGCTGACTCCGCATATTCTGCGAAGAGATCGCATCTCCACAGCATTCAGCTTTCTTACATTCTTCTTCTGTGTTACCCACGTTTGGCTGCCGTATAATAGGCATTAGTACAGTAGGCATTTACACGCACTTTTGAATCGTCAATTACTACAATACAGAAAAAGGTCAGTGTAGTCAGTCCGTAAGTAAATTACCACCGGCTCGGAATGCTGCTCTGTTGAGAAGAGCCGCCCAGAAACTCAACAGTTGCTCTTTTCAAAAGATATATAACAATAGGTGATGTATATTATAATATAATATAAATCCTGCAAATGATTCAACAACTTAAGTTCCACATATTTCATCCATTAAAAACTCTTGAACGTTATAATAAGCTTTATTTAACAATAAACTTTTGATTTTAGATTTAAAACTAAGAAATGGAAGGTCTAAGATATCTTGTGGAACTTTATTATATATGCGTATACTCAAACCCATGAAGGATTTATTAACTTTTTGAAGCCGAAACTTTGGCGTTACGAGTTTGTTTTTATTTCTCGTATTTATCGCGTGTCTATCACTGTTTTTTATATAACTATTTAAATTTTTACGTATATATAAAATGTTATTAAATATGTATTGGGAAGCGACTGTAAGAATACCTATTTCTTTAAAAACATCTCTCAGAAAATCGCTAGCTTTTAAGTTATAAATAGCCCGCACAGCTCTTTTTTGTAAAATAAATATAGAATTAATTTCGACAGCACTGCCCCATAATAAAATACCGTAAGATAAAATACTGTGAAAATAACTAAAATACACAAGTCGAGCCGTATTTATGTCCGTTAATTGTCTAACTTTTCTAATTGCAAAGACGGCGGAGCTGAGTTTGGCTGCGAGTGTTGAGAGATGGGGGTTCCACTGGAGCTTTTTATCTAATGTTAAACCTAAGAATTTTGTTGAGTCAATCAATTCTAACACTTCATTGTTAAGGAGCAAGTTACAATTTTTACTTTTTACATTAGGAAGTGTAAACTCTACGCATTTAGTTTTCTTAGCATTTAACACTAAATTATTAATTTCGAACCAATGCAGGACTCGTGACAAAGTACTGTTTACTTCGTCATAATTAATCCTATCACGCTCAACTTTAAAAATAAGCGAGGTGTCATCAGCAACGTTACCGGCAGCAATACGTCTTTCCACATCCATTTCGTATCTTTCGTCTTTGCTAAACATACTTCCCAAATATACCACTTCATTCACTTGTTCTATTATCTTACAATTCACGTTGATCTTACATTCTGTTCTTTCTTCATTTCTTTCAAATATCAGAACCTTCGTCTTATCTGCATTCAGGTTTAGACCACTATTTTCACACCCATCTTTCAGAGTGGTGACCAATGCTTGCAAATCGCGTTCTGATGATGCAATGAGCACTGCATCATCTGCATAAAGCAAGCAATTGACCTAAAGGTCACCTATTTTCAGTCCCATGTCACTGTCTTTCACGCCTTGGAGACAACTATCCAAATACAAATTGAACAACCAAGCTGACATAGCGCTGACATAGCGCCTTGCTTAACACCCGATTGGATGTCAAACGAGGGCGATATGTCAGCTCCTACTCGCACACAGGCTGAGTGATCTCTGTAAAGAGACTTTACAGCCTGTAGCAAGGGTCCGCTCACGTTGTATCGGGGCAGTATCTCCCATAATTTCTTCCTCACAACCCTGTCAAACGCCTTTTGCAAATCCACAAAAGCACAGAAAACCTTTTGGTTTAGGGCCAAAAACTTTACCGTGATTGATCATGCGGAGGGAAAAGATCTGATCTACACACCCTCTTCCAGGTCTAAAACCTCCTTGGGCCTCCCACAGCAGTCTTTCAGATCTTTCTTGCATTCTTCTCGCTAATATTTTAACAAAAAATTTACCACCCGAGCTAATCAAACTGATAGCCCTATAGCTTGCACAGTCCATCTGTGAACCTTTGCCTTTATACAATGGTACGATGACTGCATCTCGCCAATCGCCTGAGACCTCCCCTGATTTCCAGCATAAGAGCACAAAAACCAGAACAAGTCCCAGACGCGTGGCACACTATATTTGATCATCTCGGCAGTAAATTCATCTGCTCCCGCAGCCTTACCACATTTCAGACTTCGAATCGCGCTCTCCACTTCTTCCAAACTGATTTCACCATCGGCTACATCCGGACTCAGCATTTTGCTGGTACTGAAGACCGAGGCGTTCTCACGTCTCATTCATACGTCTCATACGTCTCCTTGTAGAATTTCACCCACCTCTTCAAAAGGTGTGCTGGCTCTGTTAAAACTTCACCGTTCTTCGAAAGCACCCTTTCATTCTACAGGTTACCGAACAACCCCGGGAATCACTAACTTCTCGCCAGAAAAGCTTCGTGTTTTCCCGGAAGTTGATTGTCAACCTGTCATCCCTTTCTTTCTCAGAATATTCACGATTCATCCTTATAGGCTTTCGTTTTGTGCTTTTGCAGCTTGTACTCTCTTTTTCTTATCTCTCTCATACTTTTATCCTTACCCGAGGCTTTATATTTATAATCCAGCCATGCTTTCTTCTTTAACTCCACAGCGTCTTTCACTTCATCATCCCACCATTCATCGCGCTTCTTACTGAAACCTCTTTTCCTTTTACCACATACCTCTGTCGCTACTTTCACCATACCATTCCTAAGGTTCTGCCAGCATACTTCAGCACTTTCATTTCCCGAGTTACAGCTTTCAAGCTTCTTGGAAACCCTTTCCTGATATTCCTCTCTGATCGGTGGATCTTGAAGCTTCCAGCTTCTTATGCGATAATTCGACTCTAAGCTACGGCACGTCGTGCGGCTGCGCCAACCTGCAAACAGACCTCTTTTTCTAGCAACGACTAGATAATGGACCCTTCCCAGATCAGCGCCCCTAAAGTTCCGGAGTTCCGCTGACCTCTCCAACGTGAGAACACGCATCCACAAATTGATCCGCTATAGTTCCTGCAAAGAAAAGATTTCAAAAATTAGTGAAAGTGGTTTTTTCGTAACGTATAGTGAAGTGCGATACGTCAAAAGACGCGTTATTTTACGCTCTATACAGTGACATAACTTTTATAAAAATCGGGCATTGTTTTATAGTGAAAATTAGTGAAAAACTATAAAAAACTCAAAACTTTAAATAAATACGCTGCAGAAACGCGATCGATGACTTATGTGGTTTTTAGTGCGTGCTAGAACGCATTTTTGAACTCTACCGTTTGGTGCAAAATTTGGAATTTTTCGACAAAAAGTGGCTGAAATATAGCAAAAAAACAAGTACCACGTGGCCACGTGGTACCACTTCAGGGTAGAGCCACTGCTTTTGACGAACACAATCGACGCATATAAGAAACGAAGCATCCCATCGTTTGAAAAGTGGAAAAATATCTAACAGAACTCAAGTTATAGTGTTTTGAAATTTTGGTACTTTTTTGAAAAATTATATTTAAACCCCCCTTTTTTAAAATTGGATTAAATGGGCATAAGTTAGTTCTACAGTTATCCAAAATTTCAAATTTTTACAATAAACGGTTCGGGAGATATGAATTTTAAAAAATTAAGGGTTGACGTGGTGCCAGTTAACTTGGACTTTTTTTTTATTTTTTATTTATTTATTTTTCTTTGTTTTTTTTTTTGCATAGGAAATTAGAGTATATTTTTATTAGTTAAATAGAATTTCTTCAAAATTTTTACATTTTTAAAATTTTAAGTGAAAATTTTCACTTGTAAATATAGTTTTTTCAAAAAATCTAATCGGGGGTGGAACATAAAAAATTATAGATCACATTTTAAGCAGCGTCTTGTCAAGCCCTACAAATCGAGCCCAAACTCGGGTAGATTACGACAAGAGATAAGGAAATAGGACAAATCAAGTGTTCTGAGAAATAGCAACGGCCGCCATCTTGGAAATTATAAGCCTGAATAACTCCGCAACTAGAAGATCTACGAGGCTGAGATTTTAACTGCAAACCTCAGCACTACAAACTCTACGTGACAGACGAGAAATCGACTCTACATAGAGTCAAGATTTGACGGACAAATTTTTAACACATTAGGATAGAGCAGAGTTGCGTCAAGTGGGGGACCCCAGTCCCGTCAAAATCAGACCACGGACGGCGGAGATATCTCAGTGTAAAAATCTGTCAATATAGACGGCCGCTATCTTGGAAAACACTCAAACCAGTGTACCTCTGCTAATATTTATCGTACCGAGCCGCGGTTTTTTATACAGTATAGAGCTGACATAGGGCTATCTTCTCATATATAGAGATGGACACTTCATAGAGTCCTAGAGTCACAAATTTTTATTTTTTATTTTTTGTAAATTGACGTTGGCAGTGCCAACTATTAAATCATACCTGCTTTATTGAGCAAAAACTTTATAAATTTACTTTATTTTAACTGACATAAAAGACTAACCAAGTTATTAAGAGAACGCAACCAACTGTAGGATTACCTACAATATTTTTAATTTTTACATATATTGACCTTTACATTGACATACCGACCAAAAGAATGTTCGGGTATAGGACCCCTTTCAGAAAGAGTGGGGAAATGGATTCCAAGTCCCCAACCAACACCACTCAGAGTACATCCCCCAGGCCAGCAAGTAACGTCAGGCGTAGCATTGGCGAATGGGAGGCCGGAAAACCGGAACAAGCAGCCCAGAAATCGCCACGTAAAACCATAAACATGACCAAGACTCCGACGGCTCCAACTAAGGACAAGCCCTCCCTATCCCAGGAAGCCAAGACACGTCGACCTTCGGCGGATGTTCCAGGATCGTCCACTGACACCAGGAGGATATCGCTCTACACAATGAAGAGCCTGCCGAAGGCCGCGACATATGCAAACCGTACCTTGGAAGCCAGAGCCTGCCTCGTCAAGGCAAAGACATCCTTTGGAACCGCAAAAAACTTGAAAACGGACATCAAGATCGACGTCACTCAGGTTATCGAGCGTTTGTACTATTTGGTGAAAGAGTCGGAACTGGAGAGAGGGAAGGCAAAGTCTATCCAGTCAATAGAAACGTCAATAACCCCGAGCCTTGTGTGCGATGAAAGAAAACAGAGGGACGACAGCCAAATAATGGCTAAAATGGAAGAGCACACCAGGCTGCTTAATGAGCAGAACAAGAAATTGAACGATTTAAAGGACGGTGTCGACCGACAGAGGGAGGCGGTTGAGGGTGCGCGAGGATAGCGGCGTCAAGCCGGACTGATCGACCAGACTTGGGACCAGCCGCACTTCACTCGGTGGTCATCTCCTCAACCGTCGTCACCGGGACCGATGACGAGGTCCTGGAGAAAGTACGAAGAGTTGTTGACGCTAAAGAGGGTTGGACACAAGTAGAGAAGGTGCGGAAGGCCAGGGACAGGAAAATTGTCGTAGGGTGCAACTCAAAAGAGGAAAGAAGCAAATTGAGAGAGAGACTGACAAACGCCGGCGGACTCGTCGTCGAGGAAGTGAAAAATAAAAATCCGCTCCTGATCTTAAAGGACGTCCTGCTGGTACATACCGATGAGGACGTCCTTCGGACTCTCAAAAATCAAAATCGGGACGTCTTTCACGGCCTAGGAGAGGAGGACGCCGGGGTTGCAGTGAAATACAGGCGAAAGGCTCGAAACCCTCACAACGGTCACATCATCCTTAGTGTCTCTCCTGCGCTTTGGAGAAGGGCCATTGACAAGGGGAAGCTCCATATAGACTTGCAGAGAGTGGTGGTAGAGGACCAGTCTCCCCTTGTACAGTGCACTCGCTGCCTGGGATATGGACACGGTCGGCGACTGTGCAAAGAGTCCGTTGACCTGTGCAGTCACTGCGGCGGCCCGCATCTCAGAGCAGACTGTCCAGATATGCTGGCAGGGGTAGAGCTTTCGTGCAAGAACTGCACCCGGGCTAACTTGGCAAACAGTGCCGACAACACTTTTAGCAGTGAATGCCCGGTCAGAAGGAGATGGGATGCACTGGCCCGAGCTTCCGTAGCATACTGCTGAACTTCCCCTAATGACCACCCACCAGTACATAATTGGCCAAGCGAACCTTCAACTAAAATATTGTTTAAACAATGAACAACAAATAAAGATGGATATACTAGCACAAAGTCATACTGAGAAACATTTCGGTAAATTCTGGAAATCTACTAATAGACTCAATGTGAAGTCGAGCTTACCTGTGAGAGTTGGGGGTTTCAGTGAGCCTAAAGACATTGCCCACCTATTCCAGCGGCATTTTAATGTTGAGTCACCGTTACTAGGTGTGCAGCGGGTGCTCGACTCTGATATCAGTGCTGCGAGAGTCCCTAACATATTCACGGTTGAGAATGTGGCCACCGTTATTAAAAATATGGTAGGAGGAAAATCTCCAGGGGACGATGGGCTCAGCGTCAAGCAACTTAAGTACGCTGGTCCTCATTTGCCGCGGGTCCTTGCTGTATTTTTCAATTTATGTGTGGGTCAAAGATACCTGCCGCAGGATTTAATGTATACTGTTATTATACCTATTGTTAAAAATAAGACTGGGGATGCCTCTGACATGTCCAATTACAGGCCCATATCTTTGGCTACTATTGTGGCTAAGGTGCTGGACAGTTTGCTTGACAAGTAGCTGGCTGAGCACTTTGAACCTCATGACGCTCAGTTTGGGTTCAGGCCCGGAATGTCAATGGAGATCGCCATACTGTGTCTCAAGCAAACTGTAGAGTACTACATGAGCAGAAAAACGCCGGTTTTTGCATGTTTTTTGGACCTAAGGCATTTGACCTTGTATCTTATGATATGCTATGGACCAAATTGTTTATTGATACTACGTTGCCCCCTGACATAATTTCGATTTTTTCATACTGGTATCAAAACCAAACAAACTCTGTGAGGTGGGGTGGAGCATTCTCGACAAGTACAGGTTGAAGTGCGGAGTGCGACAGGGGGGTTTGGGCTTGCCCCGGCTCTTTAATCTCTACATGGACCAGCTGATTGGTGAGCTCAGTAGCACCAATATCGGATGTCATGTTGACGGAGTTTGTATGAACAACATCAGCTATGCGGATGACATGGTGCTGCTGAGTCCATCCATTGGAGCTCTTCGTAAACTGTTGGCAATATGTGAATCATATGCAGTGGCTTACGGGCTCAGGTATAATGCTGTAAAAAGCGAGCTTTTACTTTTTAGATCCAGATCTAAGACCTATACCTCGTGTCCTCGTGTCCTCGTGTGACCTCGTGTCCAGTATAACGATGCATTCAGGGTTCTGAAGGGGCTGCCGCGGCAGCGCAGTGCCTCAGGCATGATTGCGGATACGCACACGGATGACTTTTATGCTATTATGAGAAAACGGTGTGCCTCCATGTTAACCGGACTCCGCAGTGCCTCCACCAGAATGCTGAGTGTGTTTGTTGATCGGTGGGATTCGCCCCTGATGCATCGGTGGATTCGGTTGCACAACGGACCAAACCGTGGTACGATGTTATACACAAGAAAATGATTTTATAATTTGTAACTTTTTGATGGTACTAACACTAGTTAATAAGAAATATTGTTACTAATACTAAATGGGCTGCTCCTGAAAATAAATAAATTATTATAATTATTATTATTATATATTAACGGACCTTTTTTATGAGTGTTTAATGTATTCAAAACATTTCAATAAGGGATAATACTCTCAAAAACATAGTAAAATAAATAAATCAATCATTCGCGTTGTGTATATACATATAATTAGGAATGAAAAACCTCCTTCTTTTAGAGAAAAACTGCTATAAATACCTTCCTACCTTATCCGTGAAGTAAAATAATTGAAATAATAATTTAGGAGAGTTGTACGTATAAATAATTTTGTTAAGCTTCATTGAACGAGAAAATTTTCAAATCATGTGAGCTATTGAGAGCATCGCTAATGAATAAACAAAGAAACAGTTTGAAATGAGTTTGTTTCATTATTATTCGATGCATCTATTTCAATCAATCCAATTTGAAAACATTGTAATTACACATATACGAGTATAAAGGTTTAAAGAAAATTAATTCGAATTATGATTATAAAATTAAGACAAAAGAAATGTTTTAGCCTTTAGTTAATAACTTAACACCTTACTAAGTTTCATTAAAATCCATTCCGTAGTTTTGTTATATTGTTTATATTAAATAGTTATATAGCATAACTATTTGTTCTTACGTTGGAAAAAATCAAGAATTGCCCTGATTTACAAGTCATGAGAATGAAAAGTAATAAGTAATAATATTGCTAACATAACTAAATACATAGAGCTTACACTTCCTAATGTAAAAATATAAAAAATCACTTGCTCCTTACCAATGAAGTGTTAGAACCTACTAAGTCCACAAATTTCTTATGTATAACTTTAGATAAAAGCTTCAGTGGAACCTCCATCTTTCAACATTCACCAGCAAACTCAGCGTGGCCGTCTTTGTAATTAGAAAAGTTACTCAATTAACGGACGTTAATATGGCTCGACTAGTTTATTTTAGTTATTTTCATATTATTTTATCTTACGGTATTTTAATATGGGGCGGGCAGTATTGGTTAAATTAAATCTATATTTTACAAAATAGAACTGTACAGGCAATTTGTAACTTCAAAACTAGAGATTCTTTGAGAGATGATAAAAAAAATGATATTTTTACAGTTACTTCTCAATACATATTTAATAACATAATATTTATACTTACAGAATAAAAAGTTGCTAAAAAGTTTGTTAGGTGCGTTAAAGATTTTGTAACGCTTTGTGTTTGTTCGAATTTTTATATAGTTGTGATAAATTTGAAATATTACTATAATATTTTTTGATAATTGGTATTATTATAATATAAATATCCTTAACTGAATTATATGCTTTTATTCCTTCAAATATAGATTATATAATTATAATACAGGAATTATACTCTTGTGATCAGGAAATCTTAAAACTTTCCCTTTCCCGCTAGTTATTACTTCTAACAGACAATAATCAAGACCACAATCCTTCATCGTGAAGTTTAATGATATCTCGACGTCTGAAGTCGAGATATCATTAAACTGACTGTGACTGATCACAGGTGGTAGAAAGTTTTGCAATATGAGTAAAATCTTAACATAAGTTAAGGAAACATTAAATTAAACTGTTGAAAGATATTTTTCCACTTCTTGTACTTTCATAGCAACACATTTGAAGTCATATAACAAGTTTGTAAGAGCATTTTGTGGTATGATAGATGGAGTTTACTTTATCTTATTTTTTTCTTAATCTTAGCAAATAGCAAATTGTAATCAATAATTTCTAAGCTCGTACTAAAATTTTATGGGGTTTCCGGTTATCCATTTATATATTTTAATAATTGTAATATTGTATAAATTGGCCAATATAGTCATCAAGGGTTTTGTTAAATAGAAAATATAATACAAACAAAAATATAAAATAAACAGCAAATAAAATAATGTAAAAAGAATAACGCAAACTTTAATATTATTTTTTTCTGTAAGAGCTACATTCATTAGCGTTTTTATTTAATTTTCTTTCATCAAACTTTGCGCTACTTATAACATTCTTTGTTTTTCTATTCTCTTTATCTATTATATAACATTGACTATATTCAGTTACCTCAGAGCCAAAATAATACTAAAATATTGCTTTACGATTTGTGATTACAAAATTTTTCCTGATTTTTATATCTATTAGTTACAAATCAAATACAACTGATAGATACACTTATATAATACAACTACTTAGTTGTATATCAGTTGTATTTGATTTAAGGTTAGTCAAGTTAGATGATCCTTTTATCATCCTGTTGTATTACTGTATTGTAGTGTTGTTACAGATAATAGTCTAGTATTCTCTCGTGCAATTGTATAATACCGAGATAATTCTATTGATACTAAGAGATAACTGTTGGTGCTAGTCACCAATATCCACCTACGCGTGAATATATTATGTAGAACAATTATGCTATTAAGTAAAACAAAATTAGCTATGGCCTATGTCTTCATCTGCATTTGGAAAATATTATTTTAGAATTAATTTATTTTAATTCATACAAAAAACAACGTACTCGTATACCAAACCGCGAAATTAAACAATATAAAACCACAAAACAGGAAAAATATTTACATAATGTAATGTATCCTGGAAAAAAATTTGGTGATTTGTTCGGCTTTGTGCTAATTCTATTAATAACGTTGGATGGAAAGGCTATGGAAATTCATTATCAATATGAACTTACTGATTTATCAAGTTGTATTTCATGATATTACTCTTGCTGTTGTTGCAATTCACGGATATTAAATTTTAAGCAATAACTAGATATTTATTAGTTAATGCTGTATCAAGTTTATCTTTACCTCGTAGAATATTTGGAGTTATATTTAAGTAATTATACTATTTTTATATATATGCGTGCGTGCGTCCAGATTCAGTTTTGTCAGCACGATAGCGGCCGCAGTTTCGCTCGGATCGCTTTCAAACTTTGCACAAAAATCAATAATCCAAAAATGAAGGTCAAATTCGTTAACCAGAGAAATCCGGCCATAGGGGGCGCTAGGGCCTCACTTTTTCTGATTTCAGTTTTTCGACCATAACTTTTTCCCTATACGAAGTAGATCAATCGCGTTCATATTATATGATGTCTTTGATGAATACCTATAACTAATGTAGATAAACCGAAAACCTCACTTCAATAACTTAGGGGTGGGGGTAAAAAAACCGAAAATTTTTGTTTGTTTGAAAATTACACTTTAATGTTGAAAGATATTGGGTGCAGATGAATGCCCTTGCGAAATAAGCATTCAATTAATTTTACATTATAATAAGATCATTAAATTATATTAATGATTTATAATATCCTACACTATTATTATAAAAATTGGCAAGAACAATCCTACTACTACTACAGATATATTAGAATATTTACAAGATAATATTCTTCTTCGTTTTCAAACTCTAGTATTACATTTAAACATGTTTAACAAACCTTTAAATTTTTTTATATAATATTTTACATTCCACTAACTGATTTTTGATCTTACTTCAGCCCAATATAACCTGATTTTTTATTGCAATACCATCTTGTTATTATTTTAATAAAAACCACTCACAATATAAATAATTATTTATTATTTGAAATTCGTAAAAAGAATCTGTAACAATAAGACAGTTACTCTATGATAGTAGTCTCCGAAAGATAAAAGAGAGCACTGTTAATAATGGGACGTTAATTATATTTGGAATGTTTACACTATAGAATATGCAACTTCTGTAAATCTTTGTCAAAAGTCATAACAATTACAGCCCTCTTTTAATTACAGCGTGCGTATTGTTTTTAGTATTACTTTTTAAGTTTTTAAGTCTTTGTTTAAGCTTAGATTCAATTGTTATATTATAAATTTTCAGTATGAATGAATTCATTACAATATTTACGTTATAATTAATTTAAATTTTGATATAATAATTAACAACTGCTTCACTGTATAACTATTTAAAAACATAAATTAAATAAAATATTCGAAAAAATAATCATTACAAAGGTTATAAATACTCAACTCGAGCTCAAGTTTTTGTTTATAAAAACAATAATATCAATGTTGCTGACGTGACATTGACAAATATTCATTAAATTGGGGTATATTCTTCAGCATCTTATTTTTAAAGTGGTGAATTTACTGGTTGTTAATGAGCTCTAAATTGTGAGGGGTTTTGAAAATATTAACTTGAGCTCCTTTAGTCACTATATTTATAGCAAAACTATAGCTTGTACAAATAGGCTTCAACTTATGAAATCACCCTTAGAAACTTAAATAATGATTATTATTTCTTTTTCCTACAATTATTATATAAATTATTGTTTATTATTTAAAGTATATTTGGCAATACCCTATTATTTTGAATAATACGGTATTATTATATGTATTAGTAAAATAATTAATTTTATACCAAAAATATTTATATTAAAGTGGAATTTTATTTGGTAAACATGGAGACTCTACTTTTAGCGAACACAAATAAAAATAGTTATTCATAAAAAGGAACAAAAGAAGAATAATATTACTTGCTTTTGTATTTTTTTTAGGTATCAAGCGTTACAAACGAGGCTCTGTGAGAATGCTAAAGAAACAGCAATAAAGGCGACAAAAATTTTGCTCAAAGGAAACTTAGCGTAGAATAAATTCTTTTTAGTGTGACGATATTTCACACAATTTCGCGAATCTCTTTAATCTTTTTTTACCTTTTTGGAAGATATTAACTAGACATATTTTTACTTTAAACGTAATCATTAATTTTAAATAATAAACACTTTTGTATTAATATAGTTGAGTTATATAGGTTTTAGAAAGTGGGATAATTCTGGATAGGAATATCAGGGAAGTAGTCTTGGGATTCGTCTTAGTGACTTCGAAATTGACTCTAATTATTCATCAATAATCAGACATATTTTGTTACCTACTGGTTTAAAATTACTTTATAACATACATTTTTTTATTTTTTTATTTGAGAAGCTACTTTATTACGTTGGATTTCCCTTGTACCTGAAATCTATTTTGGAATATTTTTTAATATACTAATTGTTATGCAATTTCCAAATATTCATTCTACTTTTTATTAAAAGATAATAATTGACCTAGGAGGCTACCATTATTAAAGATTTTTTCTGTACAGAAAACTATATATAAAAATTATATAAAAACTGGAATCGTCACTAATATAATATATATATTATACACAGTTTGCGGATTTTCATTCATCAATTCTTCCGAATATGTTGTCAAAACAAACTTCCCTTGTTACAAAGTCTTGTTACAATTAAGCGACTTTAGATTAAACTTTTAAGCGATTATAGATTAAACTGGATCTGGCGAGTGTGAATTTTGATAATTGATATTCTGATAATATATATAATACATAAAGTGTAAGGGAGAATGGTAAAATAGAATGAAGTTGTTTAGGTTCAAATAATAAAAATAAGTCATTATATCTATACTTATAATAAATCTGTAGAGAGGTCAATTCTGTACATGAAATATATTTACAAAATAAGTAGCAGGGGGTGATTAGTGTTCGATACTGATGCCAAAAATGCAGTTAAAAAAATTTTTGTCTGTCTGTCTGTCTGTCTGATTGTATGTTATTTATAGAAAAAAAAACTACTCGACGGATTTTAACGAAACTTAGTACAATTATTCTTTATACTCCTGGGCAGGTAATAGTATACTTTTCATCACACTACAATGAATAGGAGCAGAGCAGTGAAAGGAAATGTTGAGAAAATGGGAGAAGTTGCTTGATTTTTTAAGCTTCCGTCGCGTGTGCAGCCTTAATGGTTAGAGCTACATAGAAACTATGTATAACGGAAATATTCTACATAAAAATACACGAAAAATATTCCAAGACCGCATATATCTACCTTTTATAGTTAACTCACAATAACACGCATAACTCTCGATAGCTTAGCAGTTCGGAGATTTCTTATTATATTTGTTTACTTTTACGTTTATAAAACCAATAATGCTCACCATCATTCCTAATTAAAAAAAAAATAAACATTAGCACCAATTCAATAAAAAAAGAATCATTGAAATCGGTATAGAAACACCAAACTTATACTTACTTACATGAAATACGCCAACAAGACATCGCGCGTGAATAGTGAATCAAGCTATAAGGATTATTTTTGCGTAACGGTTGCCGCGCTCGACGGGGCTCGCGGCGGCAGAGTATAAAAGGGGCGGGAGGCGAGCGCAAGCGTCATTCAATATTTGGCTGTTGATGCGTTCAGAGTGTTGAACTTTATTGACAGACAATAATTGTTATTTTATAAACCGTGCTTATCAGCGCGACTTTTTGTCTTTAAATAGTTTATTTTAATTTCTTTTGTTGTTATTTTCTAAATTAGTTTTAGTTTTGTTTAAATTCTTAACTATTAATAGTTCCTATTTTATTTCTTTTTAAGTAGATTTAGATTCGATTTTTAGATTAGATAATAGATAGATAGATTAGATTATTGTTAGATTTTTAGTTACTGATAGGTTAGTTTTGGGCATTTTATGTTTAGTTTTTTTTGTATTGAGTAGATAAAAGCGTAGGTAGGTACTTTTATTAATTATAGTATTCATAGGTATTTTTTATTTATTTTTAAGTGAAGTAGGTATAGGTAGATATTGCCTACTATCTACCTATACTGCACACGTGTTTTAGCTTTATTTTCATTTCTTTTTTTTTTGTACCTAAGTTGTAGGTAGGTAGGTATATATTTCTTAGTTTAATTCTATTAGAATATTAGGTATTTAAGTTTAAATAGGCACTTAGATTTATATTTTTTTATTATATAGCAGCTGTACTTAGAACATCTAAGGTTTTTTTTGTATTAGCATAGGTACTTTGATTAATTACAGTAGTTGTAGGTATTTCTTATTATTCATTTTTAAGTGAAGTAGGTAAGTGTAGATAGTATTGCACACGCATTAAGTATAGCTTTATTTTCATTTTTTATTCTTTTGTAATTTGTAGGTACCTACGTACATATTTATAATTCGATTAGAATATTATTTTAGTTTTAATAGGCACTTAGATTTATATTCTATTTATTATATACTTAGCTATAGTTAGGACCTCTGACGTAAGTTTTTTGTTGGGTAACTAAATAGAATTTAAGTTACCGTCGATTAAAAATAAAATAAACGATGCCACCTAAAAAACGACCATCTTTATCTCGAACTTCGAGTCAAGCTAGGAGAATGAGAATGACGCGTTCTCAAGAATCGGAAGAGGAAAGAGCACATCGGTTAAACTCTATGAGAGTTAGTGCCTCAACATCTCGAGCTAATGAAAGCTCTCCAGAAAGAGAGATGCGATTAGCAGCTGAAAGAGCGAGACGAGCTACAACACGGGCTTCTCAAAGCTCTTCTCAACGAGAGCTAAGGCGTTCCATTGACCGGGAACAACATGCGTTATCCCGAGAAGCTGAAACTGCTTTACAACGAGAATTGCGACTCACAGCTGACCGCGAACGGCATACATTATCTCGCGAGTCTGAAACCTTCACTGAGAGGGAATTACGGCTTACAGCTGACCGCGAACGTCATATTTTATCTCGCGAGTCCGAAACCTTCACTGAGAGGGAATTACGGCTTACAGCTGACCACGAACGTCATATTTTATCTCGCGAGTCCGAAACCTTCACTGAGAGGGAATTACGGCTTACAGCTGATCGCGAACGTCATATTTTGTCTCGAGAATCTGAAACTTTTACTCAATATCAAGACCGTTTGACAAATGATAGGGCGCACCATAACATGATTCGATCTCTTGAAGATGAACATGAGCATGAACAACGACTAGAGTCGGGACGCGATTATTACAATTCTTTGAGACAAGAACAATTGATTACTTTATCTAATGAAAGATTAAGAATTGAAAATATTCGGTCGCTTGAAACAGAAGAACAGCGAGAGGCCCGTCTTACTGCAGATAGATTTCGACATGGTCTTAATGACTTAGATATACACGTGGTAGATCAATCTACAAATTCGGTGGCGTGGTCCGATAAATATAAAAGTGGGTTTGCTTATAACCTCACAATTGATTACAGATCATCTTCTGAAATAGGCGATATGAACGTAGTATGTTCCTTTTGTAATGCTTCGAAGTGGAGGAAGGAGTCTGCTGGTTTCTGTTGTTCTGGAGGTAAAATAAATTTGCCTTCGTTCGAAGACCCACCGGAACCTTTAAAATCACTACTTTTAGGGGAACATTTGCAATCCAAACAGTTTTTAGATAATATTCGCACTTATAATAGTGCATTCCAAATGACATCCTTTGGTGCTAAACAAATCTCAGAAGGCCCTTTCATGCCTACTTTTAAGGTACAAGGTCAGGTTTACCATTTGATAGGGTCCCTTTTGCCTGAAGAACAACCTAAATTTCTTCAAATATATTTTGTATCCGATTACAACGAACAGTCGAATATAAGAAATCAATATTTTCCGAATTTAAATACTGAACTCATTTCACAACTTCAGAACATGTTACATCAGGTTAATTCGTACGTATGCAGTTTTAAATCGGCATTAGAAGCCCTTTCTCAAGATGGTAATAACAATTATAAAATTGTTATAAATGCCGATAAGCGTCCAACTCAGGAACACCCTGGGCGTCATAACGTTCCATCCACGAATGAAGTTGCTGTAGTACTGGTCGACCAGGAATGTGATAGGCGTGATATCGTTATACGTTCCAGAGACAATCGTTTGCAACGTATTTTCGAAACCCACAGGGCTTACGACAGTTTGCAATATCCTATGATATACTGTCGAGGGGAAGATGGTTATAATTTCGCTGTATACCAAACCGATCCGCGCACAGGCGCACCTAATTATAATAAAAAGGTGTCATGCCTTCAATTTTATTGTTACCACCTGCAAGTGAGACGGAATAGATTGGTATACTTTCAACGTTTTCGTGGCTTATTTAATCAGTTTATTGTTGACATGTACGCAAAAATTGAAACCGAAAGATTAGTTTATATACGATCTAATCAAAGGCAGCTGCGCGCTGAAGAATACGTGCACCTTCGCGATGCCATGCAGCAAGATAACGATACTGTGAATATGGGTCGTTTAGTTATTTTACCCTCTTCTTTTACTGGTGGTCCACGCTACATGCATGAAAGTACTCAAGACGCTTTTTGTTACGTAAGAAAATATGGACGTCCCGACTTATTTGTTACTGTAACTACCAATCCCAAGTGGGATGAAATCACTCGGGAGCTTCTTGAGGGTCAGGCACCGCATGACCGCCATGATATTATTGCAAGAGTGTTTCATTTAAAATTAAAATCAATGATAGATCTTCTTACCAAAGATAACATTTTTGGAGAAGTATTGTGTTATATGTATAGTGTTGAGTGGCAAAAACGCGGCTTACCTCACGCACATATCTTGCTTTGGTTAAAAGATAAGGTTCGACCTAATGATGTAGACAGATTAATCAGTGCTGAAATTCCAGATTCGACTGCAAATCCCCTGTTATACGACATTGTTAAAACTCATATGATACATGGTCCATGTGGTGCATTTAACGCAAATGCTCCTTGCATGCAAGACGGTCGTTGCACTAAAAGGTATCCAAAAGCATTAGTGGATGAAACTGTAACAGGACATGATGGATACCCATTATATCGTCGCCGTTCAAGAGACAATGGTGGTTTTACTGTTGAAAAGCGAATGTCTGGACAACAGGTTACTTTAGATAATAGGTGGGTCGTTCCGTATTCGCCTGTATTGTCCAGAGCATTTCAAGCTCACATAAATGTAGAAATGTGTAATAGTGTAGAGTCAATTAAATATATTTGTAAGTACATTAACAAGGGCAGTGACCAAGCTACGTTTGCGTTAAGAAATGAACATGATGAAGTTACTAGATTTCAGTCAGGCAGATATATCAGCTCTTCAGAAGCTGTATGGCGGATCTTAAGTTTTAATATTCACGAAAGATATCCACCTGTGACCCATCTGGAAGGCGGTCAACGTATATATTTTAACGCCGAAAATGTTACAGAACGATTAGAGAACCCTAGACAAACAACTTTATTGGCATTCTTTCGACTTTGCCAAACTGATAATTTCGCAAAGTCTCTTTTGTATGAAGAAGTTCCATCGTATTATACCTACGATAAACAACGAGGTGTCTTTAACCGTAGACGCCGAGGCAGGCCTGTAGATGGCGAGACAGGTATTTTCAAAGAACATGTTCTTGGTAGAGTGTATACTGTTCATCCTAACAACGCAGAGTGTTTTTATTTGAGATTATTATTACATACAGTGCGAGGACCAACATCATTTATAGATTTGAGAAAAGTAGACGATGTTGTTTATCCAACTTATCATGCAGCTTGCCAAGCGCGTCATTTGCTTGAAAATGATCAACATTGGGATGACGCTTTAGCAGAATCCTGTGTTAGTGATAATCCACGACGGTTACGCCATTTATTTGTAACATTACTCACATTTTGTAATTTATCTGATCCTGTCCAATTATGGGAAAAATATAAAGAAAAATTTGCAGAAGACTTTCTTCGGAATTTATCTCACAATAATGAAGGCGCAACTAATGATAATTTTCGAGATCTGGCTATAAATCAGTGCTTATTAGCTCTTCAGGAAGACTTAACAGCAATAGGCGGTAAATCACTTTGTGAATATGGTTTGCCAACGCCAACCTCAGTCGGAGAGGTTACCAATAGGGAATATTCCGCAGAGATTGGTTACAACCCAATGGAACTGCTGGTAACATTAGAAAACGGTGTCCCAATGATGACTGCAGAACAACGCTTAGTCTATGATCGCGTGTGCGAGAGTGTGCAGAATAATTTAGGAACAATATGGTTTTTAGATGCACCTGGAGGAACTGGGAAAACTTTTTTGACTAAATTAATATTAGCTTATGTTCGAAATCAGCGTAAAATCGCTCTTGCCGTGGCTTCATCAGGTATAGCTGCAACATTGCTACCAGGAGGTAAGACTGCTCACACTATGTTTAAAATACCAATTAATTTAGATCGCACGGAAAGTCCAACCTGTAGTATTTCAAGAAATAGCGACAAAGCTAAGGTATTGCGTGAGTGTAATTTAATCGTATGGGATGAATGTACGATGGCCCATCGAAAAGGAGTAGAAGCAGTAGACAGAACTCTAAGGGACATAAGACAAAATGATCGACCAATGGGCGGTATTACGGTTTTATTTTGTGGTGATTTCCGACAAACCTTACCGGTAATACCACGGGGAACCCGAGCTGATGAGATTAGGGCTTGCCTGAAAAGCTCTTATTTGTGGCGTGATATACAATCGGTGCATTTGACTATAAATATGCGAGTGAGAACTGGAGACAACGCAGATAATCGTGAATTTTCTGATACATTATTGAAGATTGGTGAAGGTACCTATCCACAACTACACCAAGGAAAACTTATTCTGACACCTGAGTTATGTTGTATAGTGCAATCCCAACAACATCTTATATCTTCGGTTTACGGTGACATAACAATTATATTAAATAGGGACAATTCTTGGCTTTGCGAAAGGTCCATTTTGACTCCTCGCAATGACCAGGCATCTGAAATTAATAATAAAATACTGTCTAATATACAGGGAGAAAGCAAAGTTTATAGTTCAATAAATAGAATGGTTGATGAACAAGAAGCCACTAATTACCCGATAGAATTTTTAAATTCTTTAAGTATGCCTGGACTACCTTCTCATATAATTTGTTTAAAAATTGGCATACCGATAATTCTGCTCCGAAATTTAAGACCACCTCAACTTTGCAATGGAACTCGGCTAAAAGTAACCCAGTTGCAACAAAATGTAATCGAGGCTCAAATTTTAACAGGTTGCGGTGCAGGAGAAACTGTCTTTATTCCCAGAATTCCCATAATACCAAATAATTTTCCATTCCAATTTAAAAGAACGCAATTCCCAGTATCGGTGTGCTATGCCATGACTATCAATAAAGCTCAAGGGCAGACTTTTCGTGTTGCTGGAGTAGATCTCGGTGTTAGCTGTTTCTCGCATGGTCAATTATACGTCGCTCTTTCCCGGGTTTTGTGGATTGGCATATTATATTACTATTGCCCTTCTAAAATACGAAAGTGAATCTGCCTGTTACGTCAAAACTATGAGGGAGGACATCTGCTAATTTTTTTTCGAAAAACGACGGAAACGCGGACGAAGTCGCGGGCAAAAGCTAGTATGTCATATAATTTTGGATAAAAATTTTGGTAATAGTAAAGAATCGTGAAAGACTCTAAATCTATATAAGCAAATAAGTATAATATGGCTTTCTTTATTAAAACAATTTAATTATTATATTTTTTTAATATTATTTAACAGAAAATGTTATATTTTTTTAAACATATCTAATAAACCTGGCTATAGTAAATCAGTTTATTGAACAACAGTTGTGTTATCTCAAATCTCTGAGATAAATTCAATCTATGTTGCGAACTTTGCAAGACTTTTTTATTTAACCTATTTTTAAAACTTTTTATTTAAGCAGAATATAAAAACTTTAAGATTTACTAAAGTGCAAAATAATGTATTCTTAAGCTTATTTTTTTGCTAAAGCAACATTTTCCAAACTTTAGCCTTAAATAATATTCTTTAATTTTTGCCAGAATAAGTTAGTCCATAAATAAGTGTAGTTTAGATTTATTAAAGTATATTAAATATTTCTACTATGTGTTTTTTTTTCTATAGTCGTACATTAAATACAAAAAAAAAATGTAAATTATTATTGTAAATTTTATAATTTTTCCTTATTATCCTATTATATAATACCTATAATATTTCGAAGAACTCAATAAATATTTTATATCTTTAATCTCACGTGTATTGCTTTCTTAGCTAAATTGCATTTTTGCTTTTGTTTAAAGTAAAAAGAAATTAGAAACGTAAGAAAATACCTATCGACATTAGAGTATTATGTTATTTTTAGCATATTTAATAAAACATCAAATTTAATCTTAACTACATTATAATCATAACGTATTAAATTATTATTAAAGATATAATAAATAATAGACTTGAGCAAAACATTAACATGGTAGTAATTAAAACATAATTAACATTACAAAAAGGTTTAAGACAATGTTTGTAAAAACTTTAATTATCTGAAAGTGAACAAATTAAACAATGCTGTTAAATTCTTTTTTTTATAAACAACGTTTTTTTTTTTGTTACTTTAAATATTGTTTTAAAGAAATCTTTTTGGGTCCCACACTAATCCTTCAGAATAGGTAAAGTACATTTTTTAAAATCAAATTTATATTCTCGTTAATCAAGATTTTGTTGTAGGATCAGATATTTTGATGCAATACCATTCTCGTTAGTTTGAATTCAATAAAATAACGATGTCAATCCAAAAATACTCGGCATACCAATAGGTATTCATTGATATTACAATATTGCATTTTTGCTTACGACTCATTTCATTACTCATTTTAGACTGATATTAGCATAATATAAAATCAGTTTTTGTAATAAAAATAAATATTTTTAATACTATAAAAGAGTAACGAGTCAAAAATACATTTGAAGAAAAAATACTGTAAATTTATTTGTATGTGTAAGTACTCAAATCAACTAAAACGAATTGCTTAAGTATTTAACAACTAGACAAATTTTGATTAATTTTTATGATTATCAGTTAGTACCTCAAACACAAATAGATGTATTTAACTGTCGAAAATAATTTACTAAAGACATGAATTTTGAATTTGGCTATATTTCCACTAAAACTAAGAACTAAAAAAAATATAATATAAATAAATAAATAAAATAGATAGTTTACAATATGAGCATGAGTTTCGGAAGTAGCACAGATCAAGACGCTAGCAGCATTTAGTTTCACAGTGAATTTAAAAGTAGTAAACGAACTATTTTCAATTTGACATTTAATAAAGTTATTCTAGTTGACTGAATCTCAATTATAACACGCGCTGAATATGAGCCTCGACTTAATCAAAAGAGCTTGTTACTTAATTTTAAAATTACACGTTAATAAATGAAAACTATTTAATGCTGTGTGAAATTATTTATTGCGTAAATGGTATTAAATAAAGTTTTATTTCATTAATTAATGTTTGAATGTCTTTCTGGACTAATATATTTTTAATAGCTATTTCGTATATATAAAAAATACAATTGTATATTTAAAAATGCTTTTATTTATGTACCTACAAATATAATAATTGAAGAATAATAAGTATGATTTCATGCAATCATATCATTGTATCCATATATCGTTGACCTATAAATATTAACCATAATCAACATAAACTATCACATTCCAAAAAAGACTTATGACAAAAACTTCCTTTAAAAACTTTATCTCTTAGAAATAACTGATTTGAATATAATTGTTTTCTAAAAAAAACTCTAGGGCCTTTAGGATAGTTATTGGAGAAGTTTGTAACTTGTGTATTTGGGTAGACATAAGTAATATGGCCCCATTTGGATTTTCAAAACATTGACCCCCGATCGCTTTTTAAATACTACACACACGTATTATAGTATATACACATATATTATAGTACATTACACATATATTATAGTATATTTTTTATCTCAACTTGGGTATAAACAAACTATTAACAAACAGTGAACTATGGTAATAATTATTTGCCACTACAAATTAGATTTTTATACATAATATATACAGAAGGACTTTCATAAAGTAACATACAATATAATGCATTAATTACTAAATAAATACAAATAAAACGTTAATTATATTTAACTCACGTGAATCAATTTTGTATTACCAGGATTCTGTGAGTGGAGAGTTAAGGAAAACACTATAATCTCAATATTGACTTTTTGTAAGAAAAATGTATAAAACTGTGAAAGACAACTGATATCTTTAGTGTAAATATGTCATAATTAGTGAAAATAAGAAAATAAATTACATACTGTCTAAAGATCAAAACAAAGTAGATTATTAAGCACAATAGTTGATAGTTGGATCGGGGCCAAATACTCGACCAACTGGTTTAATGTTCAACAACTTCTATAAAAGCCACAGACCACTACTTAATTTATTTTTGTAATATATTTCAAATAAAGCTGATTAAATTTTCTCCCTCATTTTATACATTGTACAGTGAATTTGTTGTTTGCATTAATTCTGTTGCTCAGCTTATTGTGTTTATATTTCAAGAATTTACATAAACAACTTCTTTTATCTACTCTATATTTTAGAGCCAGATATAAATTTTCATAATGTTTAAAATATGGTAAGTAATATCAAAATATATTTTTACAATAAATAAATAAAAACCAAAATTTTGGTTATTTTCAACAAAATTGAGATATATATTTGTATTAATTCAATTGAGGGTGCCATAACAAAAACAGGCCTCTGACATTGTAACGTAATGCATTATAAAGCACCATTAACTTTTAAATATTGCATATATGTCTAAATGTACCATGACTTGGTCAGGTAAGCAGGGCGAGCGGGCCCGTCTTTCTCATCTCGCAACCGAATTTTGTTTACATCTCAAAGTATTACAATCATATGTACCTCTATAAACATTTAAATCATTTAGCAACCATTTGTTTCTCAAGCGACACGCAAGTAACGATTTCGGCAATTCTTGTATTTTTTTTTATTGTATATATTATTAATTTGGGGTATAATTACCAGATTTTTTATACCAGAATTATAATGAATATAGTACATTGCTTTCTTTTGCGGCTTTCGACACAAATCCAAATGAAATGAAATGAAAAACTGCCAGATTCTGAAAATTTAAAAGTTAGTTTTACTTTACAAATGATTTAAGAAATATAAATAATGAAATAAGATGCAGAATGGACGAATCGATAATAGCAGAAAAGTTAGGCAAAGTTAGCGCAGAGCCATATGTACGACAATAGAATGAAAGCCCTACGTCATATTATTGGCTGGATAGTTTGTTAGAAATGTATAATTTAATAGGATTTCTACAAGTTATTATAACATAACTTAATTACTAAATAATTATTTTTCTCAATAATTAACGACTGCAGTTGTATTTGTTGAAGAACCATTTTAATAATATAATAGAAATTATCATAAGATATGTTATATATGTCTCTTCTAGGATAAAGTATTTTAAATAAACAACAATACAAACTGGATTTAACTTTATTAGCTATCCGATGTTGTTTACGAACTTTTTAACTCTGACATTTGACAGCAGACAAAGTTTTGGCTCAAGCAGTGTAGTTTGTGAAGTGGTTATAAAACTATGTTCTATCGGATAATTGAAATTTTAAAAGCATAATTTTTAGAGAACTTTTAAAAATATTTAAACAGAGTAAACAAAATGAAAACTAAGACTGTTTATATTATACACAATAATGTAGCACTTTAATATTCAAAAATGCTAAATATTATATATAGCTAGTATCCTTCATCAGTATTATAGTATCTAATTTTATGGAATTGAAATTCAATGAATTTATTTAAAATTAATTAATCGTGAATTTTTAAAAAAGTTTCGTCGTTTTCATTAATGACATCAATATTATTATCGACGTGCTTGTTGACCTTTCATTCTCACCCGGTCTTGAGGCACATGAATCATAATGATTGGACCTACTGATCTGAATAAACGATCGGAGACTCGTTATATTTAGTTTTGACGAAAAATATTTTACTATTGTAAGTAATGTTACTGAACTGAACGGTTTTTATTTATCAATATAAATATAGTATATATTTTTTTATTTTAAGTAGTCGATTCTCACATAATATATTCTTACTAGTAAAAGCTATGAAAGATTTGAAAATGATATCTGAGACATTTTATACCTTAACAAGTTTAAGTAGGAAAATCATACAGCAGATTTTTTAATATTTCTTATAATTACAATTAAATTCAAATAAGGGTCGTGTTGGGGTCGATTCCCTGTGCCTATCTAGTATAGTGAACTTACTACCCGGATGCTGGTTCAAATAAAATAATGGAAGATATAATGTAGGTGTATTGGGGATCCTACTCTTGGATACTTAGAACACTGCTACTACTTATCGTCTAGGTGCCACTCAGATTCCGCTCCTGCCGTCCGGTACCCGTTGCTAGCCGGTGCTCGCGGCTTGTATTAGCAGGATAAGAATGAATTGCTAAAAACTAAATTTTACGCTGTTCTAACTGTGAAAAAAAATGCCATTCTATCCTACGATTGAAATATAATTAATAATTATATAATATATCTTCATATTTTTCTTCCTAGATCGTTACACCAATTATAAAGAAAATAAATATTCTAAGATAACTGTTTTAAACATTTGTCTTTAACCAAACAAGCGCTATATAGATTAGCTGGTAATGTAATCACAAAGTGGTAAATTAAAAACAAATCAAGATTACTAATAAATATTTAAATAACATAAAAAACGGGTAGTTTCATGCAATCCTTTTATAAAGACATAGATGCTTTTATTTCAATCAAACATAGGTAAAAACTATCTCGAGAAACATGATTTTCGATAATTATTATCAGAAACTATACCTTTAAAGCTGTAACATATTAACTACAGCAAACTTATTGTCAGATGTATTTTTTTGCAATTTAATTTGTTTAAATAGCAACCCTATTATAAACGTTGTTTAGCACATGTACTCCTTTTTATTCATTCACGAAACTTTTGTTTATGTAATTAAACCTCGATATTTTAACATCAAAACATTTTTAGGAACCTCTTAGTAAATAGAATACACTTTTGAGGATATTTATATTTAAATTAAATACAACAAAATTATAAATCGATATATCACAATCAATTGAAATAGACAAAGAATACAAATTAAGAAAAATAAATGGTTAGAAGAATTTATCACGTACCTCGTGGAAAAACAATGTAACAAAATTGAGAAGAAACCACAAATAATAAACTTTTACAGGCTCCGGGGATGGCCAAGTTAGGCAGCAATCTGATGGAGCTATTTTGCCGATGGTACTTTTTTTTGTTTTTCATAATAAAAATATAAAAGCATCTATTGAAAAATATTTAAATTAAAATTTTATATATTATAGATATTTGGGTGTGGTGGATAAAGATTTCATTAACATGAATAAATCATAACAATATTCATATTTTTAATTATGCAACATTTTGTACCTATCTTGCATGGCTATAAAAATACATTCGATATAAATATTAATATCACTGATATGGCGGCTAAAGTAACTTATTATACTGTAGTGTCTCAATATTTTTGCAGTTTAAGAATTATATTTTAATTATATGTGATATGTGTGATTTTAATCAAAAATTCTTAAATCCTAAAAACATTGCATCTACTGTATTAATTTTTAAATTTGCCAACATAAAATAATTAACGATAATTACTTTGTGACTTTCAGTTAAAAGTTATAACGATGATCCACAAAATTATAAATTTTACTTTTAACTGCTGATACAGTTTGTATTACATGGAGAGGATGTGAAAAGATTTAAACTTTAGTCATAACTCTGTAGCGCTCAAATAAATTTTATATCAATTATTACATTTAGCTTCCACTCTCATTATAGAACTTGAGTTTGTGGTCGAAGAAAACATTCAAATTCACTTTTGTTTGTCAAAGAAAACGATAAAGTAAAATTGCGGCTATTTTAGAAACTTAATATTTTTATTCTTTAAAATAAAGCACTAAATGTGAAATATATTTTGTAATAAAAAGTTATTGCTTATTTTGCTATATTTTATGATATTAATTATTAATAGGTTATTTTTGAACCTTGTCGTACTACATTATTGCCTACTACATTTTCTGAATAAACACGTATTCAAAACAACCCCACCACTGTACCCCTTTGAACACAATTGAAACTCATATTTTATACATTCATCGTGAAATACGTCGTCCCATCAGTCGGATAAAGCTGCCTTACCAATAAATCGTTATGAATTACAAACTTCCACATCCTTGCGTTTCGTTCTCATTGTACCGTATTATCCAGAATATTCTAGAACAAATTTTCCTTTTTTTAAAATATTTTTGGACAACTATATTTATACAGTTGTTCAAAAATAAAATTTTACAATTACATAAGATTATTTTCTTTTAAAAGAATCTGTGTTCTTGAGTTTGACTTCTGTTTAAATATAGATTCATAACATTTTCATTATCAAAACATTGATTTATTATTATTTATGTAATAAATTTAAAATATTGTGGAAGAGATTTAATAAATTAACTTATTGTAAAAAAATTTAAGCGAAAACGAATAAAAACAATTTGGAACGTTGCCTCTTACTTTTTATATATGCAAAATATTTATTAATGATATAATTATAAATTATGGAATTGAATTCTATTGAGTTTTCTATATAGTTGTAATTTATATGCATCCGACCTTGTAAGTATGGATTTTTAATATAATGTAACACCTTATGAAAAAAGGAACATATTTATATTATAAATTATATATTTGATATATTTCATTCTATTTCAGTTTTGGTGCTACTCGTATGTGCATTAAAGAAAAATATGTTTATTAAATTTCTGCAAGAACTAGTTATTTCAAGCTAGTAAAGTAAATGAATTGAAAGTAATCTTCTTTTATTTTCATATCCGCTAGCAGAGTTTTCTCATCTAAAATTCCGTTACATTCTTAATTTACCTAGGAATGCACGTGTAGTTGCGACGGCCATTCTTATAACTATAGATAAGTGTATATAGTAATTCCGAAAGGCCGACATAACTTTAGAATCGCTTATAACGCACGAAAACCACATAACTAAAGCAATAAAGCATCTTCTATCCTATGCATTAGCATATATTTGTTATTTTATTATATGTATTAGTTAAAAAATATTACTTTATTGAATTACATAATAATACAGGTTATAACGGCGAATAAAGAAAGTTGATAGATTAGACTGGTATACGTTTTTATCATTATTTAAAGTACATTTAGAATAATTATAAACAACAAGTATTTTTATTTTATTATTTTTATTTAGAATAAACCTCAAAACGTAACATAAATATATTTTTATGTTCGTAAAAATATTCTACATATTTTTGTATATTGTTTGACATTTTATGCTACCCTTTTTAAACCCAGACACTATATATATATCCGTCACTACGATCGCATCTCATAAATTGTAAATTAATTAATTTATTTATTTATTTAAACTTTATTGTATAAACCTAAAACTAAGGAATACAAAGAGCGGACATAATGCCTATTGGCATTCTCTACCAGTCGACCCATGGTGTTGGTGAGAGGGTATAGTACTCGTAGGTGCAGATGTTAGTAACTAAGGAAAATTAACTTAATTAAAAATACTAGTAATAATAACAATAATAGTACAGTATAATTAAATAACAATAATACATAATAAAATATAATTCAATAATAATAAATAATAATATAATTAAATAAATTTAAATAAATATAGGTAATAATAAATGATTAAATAAGATGAAATAATCACAAATAATCATAAAGTGGGTGTACGTAAATTTAAAGTAATCATAAATAAACACAATCAGTATGTGGGTAAATTGAAAATAATCACAAGCGGTATGTGGGTAAATTTGAAATACTCACAAATTGTATGTGGGTAAATTTAAAATGATCACAAATAATCACAAACTGATTAATCAATCACAGACGTCATGAATCTGGTCTATATACTGGAACTAATTAATTTGTCCTGCCGATTACAGATTCTGTTTCCTGTTTAATATTAAGAGCAGATTTCATTAATAACATAACTTTATGTAAACTTACGATATACTACAAGTGTATTAGTTGTTTAGGAATAAAGAGTCTTAACTTAAATTAAGATTAACAAATAAAGTAATATTTATGGTAGATACAAGTGAATACGAATTTATTGTAGTAACAACCCCCATAGTACGTTTAACATAGCACCATATAACGAATAATTACTCAAGTCAACAAATATCGCCATCTGTGAATTTTGAAAAAAGACTTGTGCGTGAAAAATCCTACAATCTCAAACGACGTCTTATATTAAAGAAAATAAACATCTTTTAACCTACAATTAGTTAATAAGAAGTATGAAAATAAAGTGGATACTCTCTAAAGGTTGGAACGCGGTCAAATACTCGACCAACCGGTTTATTGTTCAACAACGTCTATAAAACCCATAAACCGCTACTTAATTTATTTTTGTAATATATTTTAGGTAAAGCTGATTAAATTTTCTCTCCCATACTATACATTGTACCGTGAATTTGTTATTTGGATTAATTCTGTTTCTCAGACAGTATATTGTGTTTTTATTGCAAGAGCAAGCAATTGCATATTTTAGAGCTACATATTTATTTTGGACTACATATATAATTAATAGGTGGTATATAATATAATGTTTATTAGAAATTGACGAATGTTGTCGTGATATATATTATTGCTTATTGCTAAGATAAATATTGAAAATAAAAATTCTTGACAATATTTCCTGAGATTCTATTACTAATGTCATAAAGATCTGTATATCTTGAAGGTGGCTGCTTTTATTTAAATCAAACGTAGCACCATGATTTTGATTAAAACAAAACACTTATTAACATATACTATATCACTGAATATTTAAAACCTCAATATTACTATTTAATTTATTGAAATAGGATTATCATATTATCATAAATATAAATAAACAATAAAAAACATTTAAAGTATTTCACACGCTTGAGTCAATTCGTAACATATATTCCACAAAACTTTATTATAAATGGGGTTCAGCATATGAATTCTTCTGTCTTCATTCGTGAAATATTTTCTTACTATGATTAAATCTGAATATGTTCAAAATGTTATTTATGTTATTTTGAAGACAACATTTTGGTGCTATTCATATTTTCGAAGATTTCTGTATATACGAGTATTTACACTGTACAACATACATATAACAAAAATTACAATATGAATCGCAAATCAAGGCCTTTACCCAGGAATGATGCACAAAACTTAGCTGTTATAATAGCATATAATACTAAAGTAACGTAAATAAAAATTGAGAAAAATAAACATTAAAAAAATAAATATTCAGAAGGTTTTACCACGTCGTACCTCGTGGCAAGAAAAGATTACTAAAATGATGTAACAAAATGGATAAAAAAGTTGCAAACAATAACTTTTGTAGGCTTTGGTATCAGTCAAGTTAAAGGGCAATCTGATGAAGAAACTTTATTGCCGATGGTAAAATTTATTGTTATACATATTAAAAAACAAAAGTGTATATATTACTTTTTTGAATTATAATATTCATGTTATAGTGTAGTTGCAGTGGCTAGCGATTTTAGTAAGTCATAATAATAATTAATCATACCATAGTTATGTAACGTATTATATAAAATTTTTATTGCTATAATAATAAATTCATATACCGTAGTGTCGGCATCACAATGCTTTAGTTTTTTTTTATAAGTATCATTGTCATTTCATATGAACGCTATTACTGAAAAAAAATTTTGCCTCACCCTTTTTTTTTTTTTTTTTTTTTTTTTTTATCGTTGGAAAAATCCGTTACGGATACCCGCCGACCAAGAAGGTGATGGCCGGAGGGTTATGTGGGACTACCCGGCAGCATAGAGGACGCTGCCATTTTTAAGGTTACCCACTAAAAAACCAACGGTTGCCCTCAACGCCTTAATGGGACGCCACGGGATCGCTTGCGCACTCACCGTGACGCTCCGGCGGTAACCCCCCGTGTAAGGGTGCTCCGAGCAACTAAGTACCCTCACGACGTAGGCCTGTAATAGGTGAGAGAGGTCACCCTCCCCTCCCACCAAGGCACTACAGCTGGGGAAGGAAGCGGCGGGCGTACTCCCGCCTCCTTCTTCCCAGCCTTCCTCTACGGAGTGGGTCAGCGGTGGAGGCCTGCTCCCTGACCCGCTCCGCGGCCTCCTTCGCGGCGATGACCTGCTCGCAGAAGGAGGCCATTGCGACCCAACACCTCTCGCTGCCGATCATTGTGCCTATAAGGCGCGGTAGCGAGAGGTCCCCGCCCACCACGGCCACCAGCTCAACACGCTGGTGGTCCCAGGCTGCGCACTCTGCCAAGGTGTGACGAGCCGTGTCTACGGCCTCGTCACAGTGGTGGCAGGATGGGGTCGCCTCCCTTCGTGCGATCTTGTGCAGATACTCCCCGAAGCACCCATGCCCAGTGAGCACCTGCACAAGACGGAACGTAAGCGTTCCATGCCGCCGGTTGATCCAACGATCGAGGTGGGGACGGATCGCCCCCACAGTCGTCAGTCCGGCGGCAGGGGACCCTAGGTCCCTCTCCCACCGTCGAATCAGGGCTCGGCGAGCTAGAGCCCTGACCCGAGCCACCTCGGGCTTTACTCCCCTGGCCCTGGCTTCTGCCCGGTGCCAATACACCTCGGCGAGCACTTCCGCCTGTAGCTCCCAAGGCGGATCACTCGCCAAAAGCGTGGCCGCAGTGTACGACACCGTACGATACCCCCGAATCACCCTTACCGCGAGAATCCTCTGCGTTCTCCGCAAGAGGGTCTTGGAGTCGGCGGTAAGAACTCCCGACCAAATTGGGGAACCGTACAAGGCCATGCTCCTCACGATGCCGGCATATAGACGCCGGCACGGAGCCTGCGGCCCACCAACGTTAGGCAGAAGCCTCCCCAAGGCAGCTGCGGTGGATACCAACTTCGGGGCCAGAAGGGAGAAATGAGCCCCGAAGTTCCATCTTCCGTCCAGGGTGAGGCCCAGATACTTCATCTGGGTCTTCACCACCACCTCCGAACCCTGGACGGAGATGGACGCCCGACGAGGGGGACCCCGGCGTGGGCCGTGGAACAGGATGGCCTCCGTCTTTGTGACGGAGACCTCCAATCCCAACAGCCCTATTCGGTCCGCTACCAACGTAGCGCCGACGGTAGCCAGACGGGCTGCCTCCGCAAAGTTCCTTCCCCTGCAGGTGACGAGGGTATCATCCGCGTAACACAACACCCTCATCCGGGGCAGGAGAGGACAGCGGAGCAGCCAGTCGTAGCCGAGGTTCCACAACACCGGTCCCAACACGGACCCCTGTGGAACTCCACGGCATACGCTACGTCGGTAGACCCGCCGGTCGCCGCCTTCCCACAGGACCTCCCTGTCCTGTAGGTAAGCCCCCAACAGTCTACGGAGATAGGGAGGCACTACATGGAACCGGAGCGCCTCAACCAATATCTCGAATGGTAGACTGTTGAAGGCGTTGGCGACGTCAAGCGAAACCGCTAGGACGACGTCCCCCCCGCGAACAGCCTCCTGGGTCAGGTCTCTCAGAGCTCCCAGGGCGTCGATCGTTGAACGACCCGCCCTGAAGCCGAACTGAGCCTCTGAGAGATCAGGACCCACCTCTTCGAGGTGCCGGACAAGACGTGCAGAGAGGATTATCTCGAAGAGTTTACCCGTCTCGTCCAGCAGCACGATTGGCCTGTATGCGGAAGGGGAATCCGCAGAACGACCGTCCTTCCTCAACAGGCACAACCTGCCCTCCTTCCAGGCTTTCGGGAACTGTCCAGTGCGCAAGCACAGGTTGAACAGTTCCCGAAGCCTGCCTCCCAAGTATTCTAGGGCGAGGAATAGAACTCGCCCCGGAATACCATCTGGCCCCGGCGCAGTGTTGCGGGCTCGAAGGCGATTTAGCGCGACCTCCAGCTCGGCCTCCGTGATGTCTGGGATAGGACCCACCCCCCCATTAGGAGAAGGGGAGGCCATCACGGGAGGTGAATGGCCAGTGGACTCTGGGAATAAGTCCCCCACCAACCGCTCGAGGAAATCCGGCTGAAGGGACTCCATGACCGGGGCGCATGCGGCGCGGAGTTTATTCCGCGCGACGCGGTACGGACGTCCCCATGGGTCCCTATCGAGACCTGCCAGGATCTCCTCCCGAGCCAGGTCCTTTGCCTTCCGAATTGCAAGCCCTAGAGTCGATTTCGCCTCGTGGTATCGACTCCGCAGCTGGGCCTCCAGAACCGGGTCGAAACCGTGACGACGGCGACACCGGACGAAAGCCCTGCGAGCCCTGCAACAGGCCGCCCGAAGTTCGGCAATTTCGGGTGACCACCAGTACACCGCTCTGCGCCGGGGCCTAGACCTCACCCTCGGCATGGCTGCATCGCAAACCCGTGAAAGTGCTTCGCGCATGCAGCCAGCTCTTTCCTCCACGTCGGTCTCCTCATTGGGCGGATCGGGAAAGGCCCATCCTTGTACGATGGCAGCCTCCTTTGCCATTTCCCGATCCAAACGTTTGATTGCCCAACGAGGAAAGCGACTCCCCTCCCGCGGTGACCTGGCCAGGATCGGTCGGGAAGTGGAGAGGTCAAATCGGACGTAAAGATGGTCCGATAGAGTCTCCACCGCCGTCTCGACTCTCCAGTCGACGACCGTGCGAGCGACAGCTGGGGTGGCGAACGAAACGTCCACCACGGAACTCCCTTGCTGTCGCACGCAGGTCGCATCGGTCCCTCTATTGAGGAGAGATAGACCGGAGAGGAGCGACCAGACCTGGACGGCCCTACCTCTAGCGTCCGTGGCGCGGTTTCCCCAGGCCGCGGATTTGGCGTTCAGGTCGCCGAGGAATATGAGCTTCCCCGACGCCTGTCTTCCAATCGCCGCACTGATGGAGTCGAGGAAAGTCTCGAACTCCGTCAGTCGGCGATTGGGGGAAAAGTACGCGCCGATGACGACGTATTCGCCCCATCTCGCCACGACCAAACCCGGGCCAGTCTCCAGGGTGGAGAAAGGAGGACCGGGACCAGAACCCGCAACCACAGCCACGGAACCGCTAGTGTCCCCCGCCCAGTTGCAAATAGGGGGGACATAGTAGGGCTCGCAGGCCACCGCTACACTGATGTCCCACTCCACCATGGCCTGGATGAAAAGATCCTGGGCCCTGGCGGAGTGGTTCAAGTTCGCCTGTAGGAAGCCATGTCGCCGTCTATTCATGACGACATGGCTTCAACAGGCGGCTGTAGGAGCTCACCTCTTGTGGCAGCTGGGGAGGAACCAGCTGCCTTTCCTCTTCTACGGGGAGCCTTACAAACACGGCTTCCCAACTCATGTCCCGCCTGGAGTCCGAGGTCTGCACAGACGGCACATCTGAGGACTCCGGTGCAGCTGTCCCTGGAGTGTCCAGACAAGCCGCATCGGAAACAGACGTCGCTCCGATCAACTTCTGATGGGCAGAGCGCCCGCGTGTGCCCCGGCTCCTGACACCGGAAGCACCGCATTTGACGCTCCTCAAGGAGCTCGACCTTAGCTGAGCTCCAACCCACCAGGAGTCTACCCACGTCTCGCAGCATCCTCGCCGCGTCGACCGGGCAACGGGCAAATACAAAACCCATCGCCCCATAGCCCCGACGAATCTCCCCGACCTGGAGAGACTCGCCAGAGCATTTAGCGACGCAGCAGATAGCTGCTGCGACCTTTTCCTTGGTCGCAGAGTCGTCTAGGCCCTTTATTTTAATCATGACCCTTTTCATGGGCCGGACGACATCTGCCAAACCGTCTAGAACGATCCGGAGTTTAGCAGCCAGTTGCTCAGCTTTTTCTGGAGCCGCTTTGGGCAGCTCCAGAAGCCTGGCTCCGGTGGCTGACCTCCGGATCTTCAGCCCGTTCTCGAGTCCGAGCTCTCCGAGATTGATTTTCTCAGAGGCTCGCTCGAGAACTTGGGCGTAAGAGACGCCCTTTTCCGCAGCTTCGGTCTGCAGCGTGATTACCACGGCTGGAGATCGGCGCTGCGGTAGTTTTTGCTGGCTCTTCTGGCCAGTCTGAGCGGCGGGGGGCTTTTGCGCCCCCGTTTTCTTTTTCCCCCGAGGCCGTATAGGGGCCGGACGATCAGGTGCAGGGGCTCCAGAAGAAGAACTGGGAGCCTGAGAGGCATTCTTCTTCTTCTTCGTCTTCTTCCGCACCACTGTTGCCCAGGACTGTTTAGCAGCAACAGGGGGAGCGGGAGCCGGCCTCGGGATACTTTCCGGCCGACTTGGAGCTGAAGACGTGGGAGGAAGAGTCGGTGGGCCAGAACCCGCGGCTTGACTAACCGGCACAGTCCTTCTCCTATCCGACGCCAACGGTGGCCGGAGATTCTTCTCCGGGAGGAGGCGATCTTCAATTCCTGCGAAGCGGGCTTTTATCAATACGCCCACCGAGGTTACTACCGATCGCCTCAACTCGTCTACCATATCCGCATCCAGGGACGCTACTTGCGGGACAGTATTGGCAGCAGCGGTCTTCATCGCCGTGAACTCACGCCTATGCGCCTTGAGTTCCGCGCGAAGGGAGTTAACTTCGCGATGAAGACGTGCATTATCCGTCCTCAGCCGTCGCGTTTCATCAGCTTCCGTGCGGCCGACTAAAGTCTCAACCACCTCAAGGAGGCTCCGTGAAGAGTCTTTCAGAACCTTCACCATACCTCCCTGGAGTTGGCCGGATTTTCTGCTGACCTCGATAATTGCTGCGGCGCAGCGACCTGCCATGGCTCGCAGCTCTTCAGCCCCTAGTTGTTCCGGGTCGGGTCTGGGAGGATCCTCACGCGGCTTACGCATTTTGCGAAAAGCCTGCGCGCTGAGTTCCTCCTCGAAGGCAACCTCGTCAGCTTCCTGAGTAAGGGCATGCAATGCTGCTTTCGCCCGCGTGAGCCCACTTCCTTGCGACACTGCAGCAGTGCGCCCGCGTCGAGCGGTATTGCATTTAAAAGATGCAACACCGAGCTCAAGATCGCTGTCGGACATTTCGCTGGACAACTTGTCGACCTCAGAGATAGGTCGCTTACGAGACACCCCATGATCGGACATGGCATCCTCGTCGCCAACTATCAAACCAGAGCCTTTAACAGGCACCACTTTCCGAGAAGCAGATCGTAATCTTTGAAAAACGCCAGAGTCGTTAGCGGATGAAATGACCGACGGGGTCATCTCTTCCACTACCAAATCGTCAGCCAATCCGTGTGTGAAATCAGAATCTAGTAAAACAGAAGCCTGAGTCGTCGTAGGAGTCGAGCGGTCTTTTCCCCCCCCGGAATACGAGGGGAAGACGGAAGCCGAGGCTTCCGTGAGGGATTCCCGGCCTGCAGAGCAGCCACCGGTACCCTCCCGGGGTAGTATATTTTTAAGATTCGCTTTCATTCTAATTCCTTTAAAGGGTAAGGTCCCCGGGGCGCCCTCGCCATTACACAACCCCTCGGCAGGCGCCAGACCTCAGAGTTGACAAAAAGAAAAGGAAATAGAAGAAGAATAGAAAAGATAACAGAGCGAAGACAAACAAGGAACTCAACAACACCAGAACAAAGGAAGAACGAAGAAATGACAAAACAAAACAAAAAAAACGAAGAAATGTCAAAACAAAACAAAAAGACGAAGAAGTAACAAAACAAAAAAAAAAAAATAAAAATAAAAAAAAAAAAATTACAACAAAAACCCCTATTGTCGACTAAGGTTCCCAGCGGTGGCTGGTACCGGACACATGTTCCGAATACCTGCTCACGTGTCCTACGCTGTCCGTACCACTCCGTACCGTACCGGCCAGTCTGCCTCACCCTACCTAAAATATTTCAAGGGTTATATATGTTTCAATATTATTTTATTTAGTATAATAATCATAAAGTTTTCCATGATAAATCTTATAACGGTTAATTTCTTTTTTGTGTTTATTAAAAAGTTGTAATTAAGATCCACCAAATTATAAACTGCTGATACAGTTTGAATTATATGGAGAGGATGTGAAAACGATGTTTCATCGTATTATAGTAGAGCTCAAATAATTTTTATACCAAATATTACATTTAGTTTCCTTTGTCATAATAATACGTTTACTTACTTTTTTTTACTCTTTATTATTCTCTAACAATGATTATTAGCTTATTACGTTTGAACCTTGCCGTACTAAAATATTGCCTTGAAATAAATCACAAATGTGTACAAAATATTTAACATACCCCCCCTTTCACCAGAATTGAAACTCATATTTTATACATTCATCATAAAACCATCACTTCAGTCGGGTAAAGCTGCCCTACCAATAAGTCGTTATAAATTACAAACTTCCACATCCTCGTGGTTCGTCCTCATTGTACGGTATTATCCAAAATATTCTTGAATAAATCTTTCTCTTTTTAATTATTTCTGGTTCGATAACTATATAAAATAAAATTTAACAATACATACGATTATGTTTTCTTAAATATAAAACGAATCTAATGAGGTGCCAAGTTCGAATTCTCATTACCTACGACGTTTTGTTTTTTTATAGATTCATAACATAAGGATTTTCAAAATATTATTTTATTGAACTATAACTATGGAATTAACAAATATATATTCCAGTCTATAAAATATAAGAGTGTACATAGAATTTAACTATAGCTATTTGAAATAAATATTTTGATTTTGAAGGCGTATTAAATAAAATATTACTAAGACGCTTCAAACATGAAATAGAAAGTTATGAAGATCACCGTATACCGCAGCTACCAGTATATTCTTATAAAATGTATGAGTGTACCAGTAATTTAGTAATATTAATAAAAATAAACGCCTAGACAATTTCAATATAGAAAAAATATTAAAACAATTTGTCTGCGAATATTGAATACCAAACACACCGGGATCCATACCTTATGATTTCCGAAGGAGCATAGGAATGTGCAAAAAAGGGAGTAAATTGAAAAGCTATCAATAGAATAATAAGATTCGTGAACAATGAAATAAGTTTAAGTTTTAATATTAAAAAAAAATTATAACATCTTTAGTTCGGTCTATGCACTTTATTTTTATTTTTATATTTAAATTGTGATTGAAGAAAAAAAATTTTGCTTATAATAGGTTTAGGTTAAAAGAATTTATTCCCAAAAAAGACAGATTCCCTTACATATTTATATTTATTATTTATTTAGCTTCACGCCATATCCCTTGCGGGGTAGCCAGAGATGACGGAGCGCCAAACGCTACGGTCCCTGTATACCTCTTTTGCCTCAGCCACAGATATCAACCTCTTCATACATGCCCTCCGGGGGGTCCTCATGCTTTTTACGTGACCTTCCTCTAGTATCTTAGATACCGTGTTTTTGAAGGACACTCGAGGCCCTGTCCTGTCTCTGGGGTCCTCATGCTTTTTACGTGACCTTCCTCTAGTATCTTAGATACCGTGTTTTTGAAGGACACTCGAGGCCCTGACCTGTCCCTCTCACCGCTCACTTTTCCTATATAAATATTTTTTACCATTCTTGTATCACTCATTCGTTCCACGTGCCCAAACCACCTGAACACGTTCTTCTTCATTCTCATCGTGACATCTTCGCTAGTACCTGCCATTCTGTGGATCTCTTCATTGCGGATTCGATCAGCCAGACTGACTCCGCATATTCTGCGAAGAGATTGCATCTCCACAGCATTCATCTTTCTTACATTCTTCTTCTGTGTTACCCACGTTTGGCTGCCGTATAACAGCGTAGGTAGCATAACTGCATTGTGTACAGCCAAACGTGCAGCAGTCAAAGCACCGTTGACTCCGTTACCGGCAGCAATACGCCTTTCCACATCCATTTCGTATCTTCCGTCTCTGCTAAATATACTTCCCAAATATACCACTTCATTCACTTGTTCTATTATCTTATCATTCACGTTGATCTTACATTCAGTTCTTTCTTCATTTCTTTCAAATATCAGAACCTTCGTCTTATCTACATTCAGGTTAAGACCATTAATTTCACACCCATCTTTCAGAGTGGTGACCAATGCCTGCAAATTGCATTCTGATGATGCAATGAGCACTGCATCATCTGCATATAGCAAGCAATTGACCTTAAGATCACCTACTTTCACTCCCATGTCACTGTCTTTCACGCCTTGGAGACAACTTTCCAAATACAAATTGAACAACTAAGCTGACATAGCGCAACTTTGCTTAACACCCGATTGGATGTCAAACCAGGGCGACATGCCAGCTTCTACTCGCACACAGGCTGGGTGATCTCGGTGAAGAGACTTTACCGCCTGTAGCAAGGGTCCGTTCACATTGTATCGGGGCAGTATCTCCCATAACTTCTTTCTCACAACCCTGCCAAACGCCTTTTCCAAATCCACAAAAGCACAGAAAACCTTTTGGTTTAGGGCCAAAAACTTTTCCGTGATCATGCGGAGGGAAAAGATCTGATCTATACACCCTCTTCCAGGTCTAAAACCTCCTTAGGCCTCCCACAACAGCCTTTCAGATCTCTCTTGCATTCTTCTCGCTAATATTTTAGCATATACTTTACCGCCCAAGCTAATCAAACTGATAGCCCAATAGCTTGCACAGTCTATCTGTAAACCTTTGCCTTTATACAAAGGTACGATGACTGCACTTAGCCAATCGTGTGGGACCTCCCCCGATTTCCAGCATAAATTACTCAAAAACCAGAAAAAGTCCCAGACGCGTGGCCCACCATATTCGATCATGTCGGCAGTAACTTCATCTGCTCCCGCAGCCTTACCACATTTCAGACTTCGAATCGCGCTCTCCACTTCTTCCAAACTGATTTCACCATCGGCTACATCTTGACTCAGCATTACGCTGGTAGACAAGACCGAGGCTTCCTCACGTTCATACATCTCCTTGTAGAATTCCGCCCATCGCTGCAAAACGTGTGCTAGCTCAGTTAAAATTTCACCGTTCTTCGAAAGCACCCCTTTCATTCTACAGGTTACCGAACAACCCCGGGAACCACTTACTTCTCGTCAGAAAAGCTTCGTGTTTTCCCGGAAGTTTATCGTCAACTTTTCATCCCTTTCTCTTTCAGAATTTTCACGCTTCATCTTTATAAGTGCTTTCGTTTTCTGCTTTTGCAGCTTGTACGCTCTTTTTCTTATCTTTATCATATACTTATATCTTATAGCAACGACTAGATAATGGTCCGTTCCCAGATCAGCACCCCTGAACACTCGCATGTCCAAAACTTGACTTCGAATACGCTGATCCACTAGGAATAAATCAATCATACTTCATTCTTCTGCTCGCTCCCATGTGTACATGTGAATTTGTTTGTGATCAAACATCGTGTTTGCCACAAACAAATTTTTCTCCTTACAAAATTCCAAAATAAGCTTTCCAGCCTCATTTACTCTCCTGTCACCGTACTTGCCTAGCACGCTATCGTAACCACTTCGCGCGGTTCCAACCCATCCATTCATATCTCCACATACTATCAACTTTTCATTATCCCTGACACTACTTAGAACATCCCTGACATTCTCCCAAAACTCCTCGAGCTCGCTCATTTGAGCTGAGGATACTGGCGCATACACGGTTAACAAGAATACTCTTGTTATCCCCAGCTTCAAGCTAACTCAAAGAAGCCTTGGGTTGATCGCCTTGTATTCTACCATTGCATTAACCATGCGAGAGGACAATAATACACCTACACCTTGGCAACCTCGTTCACCCTCTGGAACCCCAGCCTAGAAAGCGACCCGGTTGCCAGGCAAATCGGTCGTATCATTGCCTTTTATTATATTTTATTTTATTAACATAATACTCGTAAAATTTATCGTAACAAAATGATGTTAAAGTCACTTGTTTGCGACAGTTCTGGTTAAAAAATATTGTTTAAGATAAATTAAGAAAGTTACAATTAAGATTTCAATAGAGTTATAGTTAGAAGCGGTAAGTAAATTAAATTATCTTATGTTTATTTTGAGTTATGGCATATATTACATGCGTAGATTGTTAGTTTTCACGTTTTGTATTTTGAAAAGTCACATTTCAACCTAGCTGAAATATAGGATGCTAGAATACGTCCTTGAGATAAGTTTACATAATATCCAAATTTGGTTTATGCAATTACTTGACTAAACTTCATCACTTCGTTTTATCATATGTAAGTTTTAGTTGAATGGTAGTATGCTATTACCCGGACAAAAATTAAACAATAAAGAACAGCGAAAAAGTACATTACTCTGTACCTAAAAACAAAATGAAGAAGTTGCTTAAAGAACTTTGAAAATAAAGAAGAACTTTAAAAAGAAAGAAATGGGTCAAATTCGTTAAACACAGTCGGATTAGAAACTTAAAAAAAAACGTATACCTATGCACGTATAGGTTCATTGTGGAAAAGTTTTGAAAAGCAATTTCGGAAAATTCAAGTGGTAATTAGAAAAAATCATTAATTAAACACATGTTTACATACGCAATTAATGAGAAATCTCTCTGAATGATTTAAATATTTAGTTGAAAATAAAGTTTTTTTAAATAAACATCATAAAAGATTAACGTTGTAATGGAGTATTAAGTATCAAATTTATAGCAAAAGTAGCGATTAGATCTTGTTTGAGCTCCTGGGTCTTCTCAGACATTAGAGACTTCGTCGACTTGAACGTGCTGATGGAATTGGGAAAGTATCAATGATTTGTAATGTTTACTCTACATTACATCGCTTTAACATATATGTATAATCATGTTACGCCTATTATTGTGGCCGAAAGTCGTCAAATATATGACATTATACCACATATTGCACATTAGAATAATTAAATTAATTTGTAATATTTAACGTATATTGTTGTTTCGCCTGTGGTAACACCTGTTGTGATCCATTTCCCGGGGGTTGAATGATAATAGATATATAATAATATAAATCATTTAACAAATACGCTATCAAAAAATATATCTTAAATCTCTCAAATAATAAAATATTGGATATAATCCCATCCTCGAAAGTTGCAAGACTTCACGGGCGGCGGTGATCACGTATCTTTGACCCGCAAACTCGTTTGATCTCCTCCATCATAAAAAAAAAACAAAATCTTTAAAATATTCAAAATAGTTATGCAATTAGTGAACGATGATTTAGCATGGGTGGTTACATGTATCTGGAGCCGTTTTAATGGAAAATGAATTTTGATTTATGTGATGCCAAAACTATATAGAATGTCAAATAGATAAGGTTTACTAGACAAAGAATTTTATCGGATATTTATTCAAGAAAGAAAATATTTAAACTGTAGAACCACGTCGTGGAAATCTTTTTTTTTACAGTATATTTATTAATTGAATATTTAGCATTTGTGTTACTATAGAAATTATTATTTGCTTGGATATCAAATTTGCAACCAATACAAATTTTATATTAAGCGTCCGTATTCTTTTTTAATTTAATGTGACCGATAAGAAGAATGATGTAAATTCATATTATTACAAAATATATAATACAAGTTCAAAGTTTCGGCAAACAAGACATTTATTACAGAAATAATATGTTAAATAATAAGAATATGAAATTATTTAACGAAATTATATCGCGTTATTAAAAACGAAATTTTCCTTTTATGTAAAGGTTGTATACGGGAACTGCTAATAGAATCTTTGCCTAATAAGGTACGAGTATAGTGAAAGTAAAGTTACAGTTCGAAAATTAAGAAAAAAAAAATTTATATAACTCAACAAACGCCAATTAAGGAAGAAAAATGAGATACGAGTTGAATGATAATGAAATATCAATATACTTATATTTCGGACATAGAGCACTTTGTGATATATGTGGTAGTTATGTCAAATAAAATACGTACTAATTCTATCCATGTTCTAGAAATAGTCGTGGGTCAGATTTATAATATTATAACCCTATTTTGATCACAAAGTTATTACAATCTAAAATGACAGTAATTATATATGATATAAAATGATGAGTATAGTGGGTGTACTGTAATGTTTCATGATATACAGAATCTCACTTTTGTGATTTAATACTCAATTACCTTGTTGTGGTAGGTTGTTAAAAAAATAATTCAATTAAATACAATTGATTATATTCAGTTATCTACCTCACAGCCAAAACAACACTAAAATATTGCTTTACGATTTTTATATTTTTTATTTACAAATCAAATACAACTGATATATATAAGTAGCATCAGTTGTATTTGATTTGAGGTTATTCAAGTTAAATGAACCTTTTATCATACTGTTGTACTATTACTGTACTGTTACTTGTACTGTTGTTACAGATAATACTCTAGTATTATCTACAATTGTATATTATCGAGATAATTGTATTGATACTACGAGATAATTGTTGGTGCTAGTAGCCAATCTCCATCTACGCGTGAACATATCATGTAGAGCAATTATGCTATTAAGTAAAACAAAACTAGCTATTGGGTATGTCTTCATCTGCATTTGGAATATATTGTTTTAGAATTAATTTATTTTAATTCATACAGAACGTATACCAAACCGGGAAGTTAAATAATATAAAACCATAAAACAGAAAAAATATTTACATAATTTAATGTACCCTGGAACAAAATATAGGGTAAACTGATCGGCTTTGTGCTATTCCTATGAAGTAAGGCTACGAAAATTCATTATTAATATGAACTTACTGATTTATAAATTTTTACTTAATGATATTACTCTTGCTGTTGTTGCAATTCACGGAGATTAAATTATAAGTAATAACTAGATACTTATTATTTAATACTGTATCAAGTTTACCTTTTATTATTTGGAGTTATATTTAAGTAATTATATATTTTTTTTTAGTTTTTTTATCAACAACACTTTTTAAACGGAAAACTTGTGTTATCATTTTCGAATATCGATTAAATTAATAACAATTAGGTAGGAAATAATAATTACACCTTCATGTTTTAAGATGGTGGATGCCATCCCATTAATTCCCATGCGAAATAAACATTTCGTTTATTTTACATTATAATTAAATCATTAAATTATATTAATGATTTATAATATCCTGCACTATTATTATAAAAAATCGCAAGAACACTCCTACAGATAGGTTAGAATATTTACAAGATAACTGGATTTTCTTCTTCTTTTTCAAACTCTAGTATTACATTTAAACATGTTAAACAAACCTTTAAATTCGTTTATACAATATTTTACATACATTTAACAGTATCTTCCACTAGCCGATTTTGAATCTTTCATGGGGAAATGCGTTACGCATACCACTAGCCACAAGGGGGGAGGCAGATTGTTATGTGGGACTCTCCAAATGAATTTCAGCATACCTACTAAAAACCCCATGGTGTTCCACCTCGTCCACTTTTTAGCGAGGCAGTGAGAACGTATGACTCATTCACTGTCCCGCCTTGGATCACCCGCCACTCTTTGGCGGCGGCCCTCCTCGGGGTGAAGGGTAGGAAAGGAGTCCTCCTGCCCTTCCAGTCGCATGATTTTTAATCTTACATCAGCCCAATATAATTTGTTTTTTTTTGCAATACCAGCTTGTTATTACTTTAATAAAAACCAATCACAATATAAATAATTATTTATTATTCGAAATTTTTAAAACATCATAACAATAACAGTACTCTTTTGATTAAAGCGTGAGTATTGTTTTTAGTATGACCTTTTAATTTTTTTTTAAGTTTATGTTCAAACTTATATTCAATTGTTATAGTATTAATATTCAGTGAAAGTATGAATTCGTTACAATATTTACTTTTTAATTAATTTCAATACAACAACTGCTTAACAAGTGCTGCATAAAACCATAAATTGAATTAAACAATTGAAAAAATAATCATTACAAAGGGTGTAAATACTCAACTCAAGCTCAGGCTTATAAAAACAATGATATCAATGTTGCTGACGTGACGCTGACGAATATTCATTAAATTGGAGTATATTCTGCAGCAGTTATGTTTACAGTGGTGAATTTACTGGTTATTCATGAGCTCTAAATTGTGGGGGTTTTGAAAATATTTATCTGAGCTCCTTTAATCACTTATATTTGTATAAATATAAGTATAAATATAATTTATGACTTATTGATATAGGGATATACTATTAAAAAAAATAACCTTAGAAAGTTTAATATTGATTATTATTTATTTTTCCTACAATTATTAGATAAATTATTGTTTATTATTTGCAGTTTTGCAATACCCTATTAATTTGAATAATACGGTATTATTATATGTAATAGTAAAATAATCAATTTTGTACAAAAAAAAATATATTAACCCATAACGTGACACGTAGCTCAACCCAACTGGGCGACACTAGAAGTATGGCACACTCACACGTTTCATTTTCTGTATTTACTACAGAAGTTGTTGCAAAAGTCATATACATACTGCGGGAACAGTATATATAAAATATCAATCATATATATAAAATAACTACATCTGTATATAAACGGAAAAAAAACAAAAACCTATGCATAATATAGAGGTCAAATAGAAAGTCAGTTCAGTCTTCAGTAAATCCTATGCAACTTTTATAACTCATTGGGCTAGGTACCGCGAGTATAATTATCACAACGAAATTGAACAAAGTGGTTCTCATAACGTGAAAGTAACAGAAACAATAATAATTATTGGTAATACGTACCTAGTAATTTCTTTCTGAAATCAGACTTCTTTCTCGCCATCCACACTTCGTCTTATATCCAAAAATAACTCCTAGGAACAACCATTACTTACTCAACTAGTTGAAGTTATTACTTACCTAAAATGAAACTTTTTATCTCTCTTTCTATATTATTTTTTTTTCTCTTTATCTATCTTAGGGAACGAAATTAGATATATGATTTAAAAAATTATTCAACCTATTTTTTCCCTCCAAAATTGGTCAATTGCTCTTGGGCGAGAGTGAAATAAATGCATATTACCTACTTCAAGAACTGAATGATAACTTTTGAATATTACTAAAAATACTTCTACCATATAAAAATACTTGCAAGTCAATATGAGTGAAAACCATCAGTAAAAAAGTCGTCAGTTTTTCTGTTTACAGCTGACTAGTACACATTGATGGCAATATTTTCTTGAACCCTCCAGATAGGCTGGTAATCCACAGCAAACACATTTGAAGTTGGTGTACCGATGTTTTCGATAGTCACAAAAAGAGCAATATTTTCTCTTCTCCAGGCGATCGTTGCAGTCAGGGATTTGAGCATTAGGAAGCGAGGTTTGTTCAATTTTCAAGATCTTTTGATCCACATTTTTACATCGGAATTTATTTTCGATTACGTAGTCGATATCGAATATGAGGTTCGATTAAATGCAAGGCCAGTTTCTCTATAAAGTTGAATCTGGACTCTCAAACGATTTATGAATGATGAATGAGTTAACCAAAGCTATATTGACCATACCATTAAATACACACATGGGCCATCTTTCATCTCTCCTCTGAGTGCAGTAAAGAGCACATTTGAAGTCCATCGCATCGACTCCTCCTTTTATACAATGCAATACTCATCAAGGGTGTACATCAACTGGCTGTTCAATACCATATTTGTGAATATCTCTGAAATGGCAGCTGCTGGATCGCTTTTCTTTCTTTCGTCTCGGGTAGCTTTGACATCAAAACGAAGAGCTTCTTTCAAAACTGTAAAACGTCGATATGACCTAATTGCCCTAAAAATGGGATGGCCCCTGTATCCAGAAGCAAAAAGGAATTTCGCACTCTCCCTATTTGACTTATAGATTGAAGTAAGCAGCAACAACCCCATAAATTCATTTATTTCGTCAATCGAAATGTCGGTATAATTTTGAATGTTTCAACTACTTACGTTCAACTTGGAATCCTCAAGGTGAGCTTGACTGCATTCGAAATTTTTTTTGAATTATTTCGTCATCAATAAACTGTTATTAAACATCCAATTCAAACGGTGCTAATCCCAAAGGACTGAATGCTGTTTTAGTTGGTCCAGGGCACTTGAACTTCAAAATGTTGTATGTCGAGGAGGAGGAGGAGGAGGAGGACGAGGAGGTCGACTTCTTCTCTGTGGCTCCTTGGAAATCCACCTTATTCCACCTTTACTGCAGTAAATTATTTTTTCTTCAATTATTTTTGATTGAGACGAGGCGCTAATCTCTTCTGCACTAACTTCATCACCTGTATCGTCATTGGTACATTCGCTCAAGCTACCTTCGCTTGAAAACAAAGGACAATAGTCAGAATGTGAGGATGAGCCTCCTAAATCCTGTGAAAATGAAGACTGCATGTTGTGTATGCTAGAAAGATTAGCAATTTCATTGGCAGAACCATGGGAGCAACCCGGTTCTGGAAAATGGCCTTTTCTGCTTGTACCAGCTTCTTCTTCCTCTTTGAAATTGAACTTTACTATGCAAATATTGAAATAAAAATTCGCTGAAACTAAGGTTGATACGTGAGTATATCAGGCTCACTAGGCACCAAGGTGACACCAGGAGTATGGCATACTCACAAGGTTATGGAAAATTGTCATTGACCTTGAAACAGGTAGTCTGTACGAAACGGGCCCAACGGTGGTTGGTAGTACACTGCCCTGCCCGAATTAACGTGAACGTGAATTCACCTTCAACGTGAGCGGAGTAGCCACCTCAACAACTCGAAATTCCCGTATGTCCCACACTCATGTGTCGCGTTATGGGTTAATGTGGAATTTTATTTGGTAAACAATATATAACAATATAAAAATAGTTATTCACAAAAAGAATCAAAGGAAAACTAATACTACTTGCTTTTGTATTTTTTTTAGGTATCAAGCGTTACAAACGAGGCTCTGTGAGAATGCTAAAGAAACAGCAATAAAGGCGACAAAAATTTTGCTAAAAGAAAACTTAACGTAGAATAAATTCTTTTTAGTCTGACGATATTTCAAACGATTTCACGAATGTCTTTAATCTTTTTTACCTTTTTGGAAGATATTAACTAGACATACTTTTATTTTAGACGTTATCATTCATTTTAAATAATAGACACTTTTGTATTAATGTAGTTGAGTTATATAGGTTTCAGAAAGTGGGATAATTCTGGATACGAATGTCAGTCAAATAGTTTTCGGATTTCTTAGCGACTTTAAAATTGACTCTAATTATTCATCAATAATTAGATATATTTTGTTACCTGGTTGCTTACAACTGCTTTTTAATCTGCTACAGAGTTTTATTTTTTTACTTGAGAAGCGACTTTATTGCGTTGGATTTCCTTTGTATACTATATCTATTTTAGGGTATTTTTAATATACTAATTGTTATGCTATTTCCAAATCTTCATTCTATTACGTAGGAGGTCACCATTAATGCAACTTAATAAAAATGCTTTTAAATAACAATTATTGAATTTTGTCTGAACAGAAAATTATATATAAAAATTATATAAAACCTGGAATCATCACTAACATACTCTTACACTTACACATTTTGCTGATTTTCATTCTACAATTCTTGCGAATATGTTGTCAAAATATACTAAACTGCAGTCCTGTCACGTTTAAGCGACTTTAGATTAAACTTTTAAGCGATTTTAGATTAAACTGGATCTGACGAGTGTGAATTTTAAGCGCAATTCAATTTTGATAATATGATTATATACCCTATGTTATCGCCAGTACTTTCGGAGGGTATTTGTAACATTCTCGATACTTGATGCGTGAAGTTTGCCATGATTAATTGTTAAAGAGGGTAGCACCGCTATTACGAAACTTGCCTCTAGACGGTATATAAGTCACTCGCTGGTCAGTTGAGCTCATTCGTATCGTGGAACTGCTAGTATCAAGAAGTGAAGTCGCTAGTGATTAGTGAATAGCGACTATAGTGGTTAATAGATTATACCGCGGGAATAAGTCTTCTAATATCAGAAGTGGATGTGAAACAACGCCTACCGCCATGCCTCAGATAAAAAGGAAAACCCATAGACAATCTCGAAGAGCATCAACATGAAGTTTAAGTACCGATTCAGTATCCTGGACAAGTAGCAGCTCTGATGAGTATCACAAACGAAATAATGACGTCGTCATAAATCACCCCACAGACTGATTGGTTACTTTCCGTACAACTACAAGATCCAAGCATTTGTAGTATTCGAGATATCTTACAATCAGGAGAGGCCGAGGCAAACTTTTGGGGAATAAAATTTACAGACGAACAGAATATGGTAGACGCTGGCTCGTGTCTAGACAATGTATATGATATGCAAGGAGCAGAACAAAGTACCAGGCCATATAATAGCACAACATGTATTGAAAACATGAAACCATGGATACAACTAGGAAATAATGATTTGTAATCCAGATGTTATCAAAGGTTGATTAAAGGACGTCAATATGGTGGTGCAGTAGATATCCGTTGTGAACACTACTGTACCGGTAATGTGGTGATACACGTTTAGAGTGGCCTCAGGCATCTCTATTCTAAACCATGATTTACAAGTGACTTAAGACCTTCCGAAATAATGATTTGTAATCCGGATGTTATCAAAGATTGATTAAAGATTGTCAATATGGTACTGCAGTAGATATCCGTTGTGAACACTACTGTACCGGTAATGTGGTGATACACGTTTAGAGTGGCCTCAGGGATCTCTATTCTAAACCATGGTTCTGCAGTAGATATCCGTTGTGAACACTACTGTACCGGTAATGTGGTGATAAACGTTTAGAGTGGCTTCAGGCATCTCTATTCTAAACCATGGTTCTGCAGTAGATATCCGTTGTGAACACTAATATATAGGTAATGTGGTGAATGTCTAATGTATTTGCTTCGAACATAGGATGTCAATATGGTGCTGCAGAAGTGACTTAAGACCTTCCAAGGTTTAATGATCTTAATTACCGCACAGACACATAGAGACATCTTATGACACATATTATTTTTATACATTCTCTCTGAATCCAATTTTAACATTCGGAAAAGAATAATTGTTATATAATCGTGAATTATTTACTAAGTGTTATTATTAATTATTACAGTTCTCAGCAATAACATCAGACTAAGACGTAATTCGAGGGCGAATACGTTGCAGGAAGGCCGGATGTTATCGCCAGTACTTTCGGAGGGTATTTGTAACATTCTCGATACTTGATGCGTGAAGTTTGCCATGATTAATTGTTAAAGAGGGTAGCACCGCTATTACGAAACTTGCCTCTAGACGGTATATAAGTCACTCGCTGGTCAGTTGAGCTCATTCGTATCGTGGAACTGCTAGTATCAAGAAGTGAAGTCGCTAGTGATTAGTGAATAGCGACTATAGTGGTTAATAGATTATACCGCGGGAATAAGTCTTCTAATACCTACATTAAGTGCTAAGGAGAATGGTAAAATAGAAAGAAGTTGTTTAGGTTAAAATAATAAAAATAAGTCGTTATAGGTTTTATATAATTTTGGATAAAGTTGTTGGCAGTAGCAAAGAATTGTGAAAAAGTCTAAATCTAAATAAGCAAATAAGCATAGTATGGCTTTCACAATTAAAAACTATTTAAAATATTTTTAATATTATGTAACAGAAAATGTTTTATTTTTTAACACATTACATATGTTTAAAATATAAAACGGTTCGAGTAAATTAGTTTATTAAATAACAGTTGTGTTATCTCAAATCTCTAAGACAAAGTCAATCTATCTTGCGAACTTTGCAAGACAATAACTTTTTTATTAAACCTATATTTAAAACTTTTAATTTAAGCAGAATATAAATCTTTAAGATTTATTGAAGTGCAAAATAATGTATTCTTAAAGTTAATTTTTTGATAAAGCAACATTTTCAAAACTTAAATAATGTTCTTTAATTTTTGCCAGACTAACTCTGTCTATAAATTATTAAAAAAATGTAGTTTAGGTTTAATAAAGTATATAAAATATTTCTACTATGTGTTATTTTCTATACTCGTACATTAAATACAAAAAAAAAGTAAATGTTTATGGCATGGTATAATTTACTCTTATTTAAACCTATTATATAATACCCATAATCTTTTGAGGAACTCAATAATTTATTATTTATTCTCTTGATAAAATAGGTTATTAATAACATTTTTCCATTATTCTTAGATATTATCCTCATTTTATTCAATTACCAATAAAATAGTAATTGTACCATAGATGTCAGAATATAATTATATCGATAGACGTAACATAAGATATCCTTATTAGATGATAATATTTAGATTTATAACCCAGAACAATCGCTTGAATTCAATGTCAAGGCTATAGTAAATAAATAATCAATAATGTTTTATATCTTTACACTTATGTGTAATGCGTTCTTGAAGAAATTGCATTTTTACTTTTGTTTACCGTAAAAACAAATTAAAAATGTAAAAAAATGTTATTTTTAGCATATTTAATAATATATCAAATTTAATTTTAACCACGTTATAATCGTTATGTATTTAATTATTATTAAAGATATAATAAATATTAGACTTGAGCAAAACATTAGCATTAACGAATTGGTAGTAACTAAAACACAAACAACATTACAAAAAGGTTTAAAAAATAAAGTTTGTAAAAACTTTAATTATCTGAAAGTGAGCGCATTAAACAATGCTGTTAAATTACATTTTTTTGAAACAGAACAATCTTTTTTGTTATTACTTTTAATATTTATTTATTTATTTATTTCTTCATTGCACAATACATAAAATAATGCACAAAAGGCGGGCTTAATGCCACAAAGACATTCTGTACCAGCCAACCTTATGATGTACATGAGAGAACAGTGGTAGGCGTGCAAAAAAAAAAACAAAAAAGCTAAAAATGTTAAAAAAAAATCCAGAAATATAACTACAATCATATATTATAATAACAAATACAATACATTAAAATAATACTATATTATATATATATATAAATTATTATATATATTAATATACATAATAATAAAATATCCATAATTTATACATACATCCATACATAACATACACATTATAAATTATTCATTGAAATAAAGTTGTTTTACTTGGCGTTTGAAGGAGTCACGAGACGGCGCTTTTCGTATATGTTCCGGTAACTCGTTCCAAAGTCTGACGGCAGTTAGAGCAAATGAGTTGGATAAGAAACCAGTCCGATGAAGAGGAGTGTGGAGCAGTAAATTGCTAGAAGAACGAAGTAATCTGTCATGTACATCTGCTAAGAAGGAGAAATTGCATTTTAAATATGTAGGAGTAGAAGGATTGAACAAAATCGAGTAAAGGAGACACAAAACTACTACCGATTCGCGAACGTAGGTACATGAGAATTCTTTTGCACCTTATACTCTATCCTTTACAATCCCTCTTATCCCAAATATCTTCAAAATAAATTCCTACTTCGTACGCATGCCCACGATAGGCCTCTGCGCTCGAGTGAAAACCAACTCTTTACTGTTCCCACTCATCACACTGGTTTCATGTCTGACTCCTTCTCTGTTGTTGCTGTCCGACTCTGGAACCAATTGCCTGAAAACATTCGTAAGGCACCTTCACGAAACTCTTTCAAGAGACAGGTGAAACAGTTCTACCTCAACAGCTTATAATCCATTATTTTCCCATCTGAGTATATCTAAGTATATGTATAAAACTTATTTATTTATATATTTGTAGCTTTGTATGTATGTATGTTAGTATTTATGTATGGTTATGTATGTATACAGTTTAACTACCAATAATGATTGCTTGGCACTTACATGGGTTAACTTCTATACCGAAGTCATTAGACCAACGCAACATTCCCTCGAGCGCCGCGTTTATTATGTGAATTTAATGCTCAATTAACCCAACTTCTGTGTGTATATAAAGCTGCAAGTCGTCGGCATAAAGATGATAACGACAATTTAAGATAGAGATAATGGAGTTAATAAAAAGAGAAAATAATAGAGGAGACAAAATACCGCCTTGGGGGACCCCAGCAACTACATGGCATCAATCAGAGAGGCTCTCATCAGTGCGAACGGCCTGCTGACGCCCTCGAAGATATGAGGTGAACCATTTGTTTGCAGAAGCCGAGATATTGTGCTTGAACATCAACGCAAGTAATAGGTCATGGTCAACAGCGCCGTATGCGTTACTGAAGTCTACCAGTACAAGAACGGTAACACATTTGTTTTCCATTCCATAGCTTCAGTGACTTTTCAAAGTGCTGTACTTGTGCTATGTCCAGTGCGGAAGCCTGATTGCAACGGGTCCAGCAAATTGTACTTTGATAGGAATAGGGAAAGCTGGGAGTGAACGATGGATTCAATTATCTTGGATAAAAACGGTTATATTGCAATGGGACGATAATGAGAAGGTAAGGTGGGATTAGAGATTTTTGGAAGTGGTAGAATGTGAGCTTTGCGCCACAAATATATACGGATAAGTGTTTGAGGAAAAGGAAAAGTTGATTATTTTGGAAATAGGAGTAATGAGGGTATCCGTAACAAATGTTATCATAGTACGATTTATTCCGTCACAACCAATAGCTTTTGATGTTATTGCTAAAAGGTGCTTCTTAACCTCGGCTTCCTCAACAGGTGCGAAGTAAAATATAGGAATATCGGGCTTAGGCAAACAGAGAATGCTTGAAAGGGTGTTAGCTTTTTTTTGAGGGTCAATGGTTATTGCACAAGAGAAGTGGCGATTAAGAGAATTGACATCCACAGAAGAAGAGCTATCCAGATGTTGAGATTTGCTAATACCCAAAGTCTTAAGAAATTTTAAAGTTTCCACTGCAGAGGAGCAGGTTTTGTTGAGAATATGACGGCGTTTGAGTTTACGACATAATTGGTTACACCTATTTCTAGCAGCTTTATACACAGACCAGTTAAGTTGCAATCGAACATTTTTAAATTTCCGAAAGGCTCGATCTCTCTTCAGCATGGCTTTTTTCACGTCATCTTTGAACCACGGGGCGGAATGGTGACTTACTTTTATTCTACGAAGAGGGGCATGGCGGTCAAAGGGATCTAAAATTAATGTGTTCAAAAGTTGAACCTTTTCTTCAATTGTTGCTAATTCTTCTATCGCGTCCCAATTTAAATTAGAGGAATCCATTGCAATCGCATGTCTATCAATGTCATAGGCACTTTAGCTCGATATGAGAGAAATATTAAATCGTGGTGCGAAAACGCAGGAGCAGGTATCTGACCAAACTTACTGACACTTTGTGTTTCCGAGCAGATAATAAGGTCCAATAAAGTTGACGAGGACCTAGTGTGGTGTGTAGGACCGAGTGCTAAAATTTCCAAATTGAGAGAGTCAGTTATTTGTCGTAATTGGTTAGACCTGGAATCTTGTCTGAGCAAACAAGTGTTGAAATCACCCATGACAATGAGATGTGTGTATTCCGAAAGCAAATCTTGAAAAACGCTTTCAAGTGTAGAGAAGTAGGTTATATTGGGAGGGGAGTAGACAACGCCAATGACGACTTTTTTGTCAATATTCACCTCAATAAAAAGATACTCAGGCGAATCATGGAGAGAAGAAGGAGATTGTAGAATGATTTTGTAATGAAAATAACTACGAAGATAGATGAAAACCCCACCTCCGGCTTTACCAATGCGGTCGTTTCTGATAAGGATAAATCCAGGAAGTGAGAAAGAAGTGAAAGAGAGAGATGGCTTTAACCACGATTCGGAAACTAGTACAGCATGAACTGAATTAAAGTTAAAAGTACTGAGGAGATCTATATGATGAGATGGAATGCTTTGAGCATTTATGTGACAGATGTTAAAGTTATTGTGGAATGGTTTCAACTCATGTGCAATAAAATTTTGAATAGGTATGAAACCATTATCAAGACTGTCGAAAGAACTATACTCATCAGCTGTGTGATAGGAATCAGAGCTAGACTCCATAACCAAATAATAAAGTTATACAAAAATTTATGAATAAATTAAATACTATGAAATATATATAATACAAATGAAATAAAATCTTTTAAAAGATGTTTTTTAAACAAAAAAAAAACGTAAAATAAAAATATAAATAAAACGATTGAAACCTATATAAAAACTTATCTAAAAATACAATAATAATAACGTGCTTATTTGCACATCCTGCTGGCTAATTAATATAAAAGTAAAAAAAAAAAGGAAAAAACGAAAAATATAACAATCACACACAAAAAAAAATAAAAAAAAGAGAATGTAAAAATAATACAACAGAACGAAAACTAGTTATTACAATGATTTAAGGAGCGGTGTCAAACATAGTGTATATTTAATATTAATCCGGTAAATATTAAAAGCATCCAATAATTAATAAATACTACTCTAATGTTTTTAATAAATTAATTGATTAATTAAAAATATTAATTAATTTAATTATTTATAAAACATAACCGAGGCTGCATAGCAGTGAACAATTGTCTTAACATACTTGTCAAACTGACAAGTGTCAAATAGAGAAAAGTAAAGTTAAGTCGTATGTTTTGTTTTAAAAAAAAAAAGTTTATACATTATAATAATAATAGAAGTAGTATACCAATTGTAAAGGAATTGAAAATTTTAGAAACACTAGGACTGTACATATAAATGGTTACAAAAAAGTTCTGAAGTGTAAATTAACAAATATACTTTGAAAAAGAAACAAAATGTTTAAGGTTTTTTCAAAACCTGTTTACGTGTTACTGGCCGACTGATGAGCTTCGATGAGGCCGTCGGGGTCACCTTACGGAGCTGCAATGCGGTAACATCTGTCTTGGACTGATTTGCGTGGAGGTTGGAAGGAGATGAGGTTGTTGAAATGTTGGGATGCTTCGCCATTAAGTCTTCTAGAAGTCGTGAATCTGTGACACGCTGTACTTCGTTTTTGGAAGCTTTATAAACACAGCACCAGAACGTGTCCAGCATTTGGTTAAACCAAAATGCTTCTTGGCCCTGACAAACAGATCTTGACGCACTTTTGTCAGAAACTCACTTAATAAAACTGGAGATGTCTTAAGAGCCTTTTTATTATTGAAGATAATATTTCTGACATTGAGACTATTGAAGTACACTAGGATGGGACGATGCCGTTTGTCAGATCGGGCTCCGAGCCGAAGGCAATGTTGAATAGCACTTGATTGTACATCTGACAGACCCATAAGTACCTGAACTGTACTCAGTATTGTGGAAGTCAGATTTTCACCCTCCTTCTCTTCAATGCCACTGTATAACAAGGCATTTCTACGGGTTTGGTTATCCAAATCATCGACTTGAGCAGCTACATTTTGTATTAGAGTTTTCAGCAATTCTAGTATATTCCACACCGATGATTTAAAGTTATTGTAATCACTCTGTAGCTTTTCTAAACTAGGCTTACCCATGTCAGTAGATGGTGATGTGGATTTCAATTTTTCTTCAAAGTCAGTCATGCGCTTACCCAGTGATTCAGCAATGTTTCTGTGCATCTCAACAATATCTTGTAACTTTGCCATTATAAATTACTGTATTGTGATGTGATGTAGTGTATTAAGATAAGGCCAGCAGGTTTGTGCAAATTTTTTAAAATAGACTACACATCTAAATATAGTCTTTGAAAATGAAATGCTTTGAACTTTATAGTTAATTATTAATTTTCTATTAACACTTAACACTGTTAAAAATACTGTATTCAATTTTAATTATTAAAATAAAGGAAGAGCTTAATTTTTTTTTCCCTAAACCAAAAGGTTTTCTGTGCTTTTGTGGATTTGGAAAAGGCGTTTGGCAGGGTTGTGAGACAGAAATTATGGGAGATACTGCCCCGATACAATATGAGCGGACCCTTGCTACAGGCTGTAAAGTCTCTTTACAGAGATCACTCAGCCTGTGTGCGAGTAGGAGCTGACATGTCGCCCTGGTTTGACATCCAATCGGGTGTTAAGCAAGGTTGCGTTATGTCAGCTTGGTTGTTCAACTTATATTTGGATAGTTGTCTCCAAGGCGTGAAAGACAGTGACATGGGAGTGAAAGTAGGTGACCTTAAGGTCAATTGCTTGCTATATGCAGATGATGCAGTGCTCATTGCATCATCGGAATGCGATTTGCAGGCATCGGTCGCCACTCTGAAAGATGGGTAAGAAAATAATGTATTTATTTATTTATTTATTTTGTACCATAAATATTAAAAATGACATTATAACAAAGAAAATTTACACAAAGGATAACTTACCTCTTGCAAGAGATCTCTGCCAGAAACCCTTAGTATATGGAGATATTTATAGATATGGGGTATAGGTACATATAATATAAATTACACATTTAGCTTTTATATATCAACATATTATACGAGTATACTTACATACTAATATACATAAATAGAAATATACTTATATATATATTTACATACACTTAAATACACAACTGTCTACACAATACATATAACTAATGGATATATTATAAGTAAATAAATGATGCTGATTATTACGAGGAAAGAGAAAGTAGGTGCTTCTTTAGTCTAAATTTGAATACAGTGGTACTAGGAAAGTCTTTATAAATGAAATGGGGTAGTTAATTCCAAAGTTGCGCAGCAAGAACAGAAAAGGACTTACGATAAAAATTAGTATTGTATTTCGGCATTTCAAGAAATTTCAGTGCAACACAAGAACGTTCAGGTCGAATTCTAGGGGAGGATAAATGAAAGCGTTCCTGGAGGTATGTCGGGCCATAACTTTTTAAAACATTGTATAAAAGTGTTAGCACATGCATATTCCGGCGAAAGCGAATGGGGAGCCACTTTAATTCACGGCGGTAACGTGATCGAATTTGCGCAAGCCGAAAATAAAACGAATGCACAAATTCTGGAGTCGATCTAATTTATCAAGTAGCTCATCAGTCGCATCTAAATAGCAAACGTCAGCGTAGTCGAGTAGAGTGTGAAGGAGGGATTGTGACAGTATAATTTTCGTTATAAGAGGAAGGAAATTGTGCAGTCGTTTAAGGGAATGTATGGAATGGTGAAGCCGCTTACTTACTTACATCATTAACTTGAGCTGCCCAACTTAGGTGACAGTCTATAATTATTCCTAAATTTCTTGCGCTGTCTAGGTACGGTATTGCAGTTTCATCATAGACTAGGCAATGCAGGGTCCTAAAATCAATTTTACTATATAGTTTCCTACTACCTATTATCACGGCCTGCGATTTAAAAGGATTAAGTAATAGGCCATAGTCTTGCGTCCAAGTGTGTATATTTTCAAGGTCGATGTTTATGGCATCAATAGCCTCTGCTAGTTCAGATAAATTGGCATGTCTATATAGTTGTAAATCATCTGCATAGAAATGGTAGTTGGAAAATATAATCTTGGAAACTTCATTTATGAAAATTGAAAAGAGTAATGGAGATAGTACGCCGCCTTGTGGTACCCCAGCAGATAGATTCATCCAGTCAGAGGAATGCTCATTAGATTTCACAATCTGCTGACGACCGAAAAGATAGGTTTTAAACCAGTCAATAACGGATGGAGATATCAAGTAAGTTACAAGAATATTAAGCATAACATCAAAATCTACTGAATTAAAAGCGTTACTGAAATCAAGAAGAACAAGTATGGAGAGTTCTTTATTATCCATAGCATAACGGATATCATCCGTTACTTTTAGTAACGCAGTGCTGGTACTATGGTGAGGTCGAAAACCGGATTGGAAAGGACATAATAGATTATTACTGTAAAGGAAGTCGGAAAGTTGCTTGAAAACTAAGTCTTCGAGAACCTTGGACAGGATAGGGAGTATCGATATAGGTCGATAATGAGAAGGAGTGGTAGGGTTAGATATTTTTGGTAAGGGAATGACATATGCATTTTTCCAGGCCGTAGGGTAGGTATTAGTGTGTAAGGAAAAGTTTATGATATGAGTGATAATGGGCAGAAGGATATCAATTAAGGGGATAAGCATATCTCTACTAATGTCATCATGGTTTAAACCTGAATGCAGATAAGACGAAGGTTCTGATATTTGAAAGAAATGAAGAAAGAACAGAATGTAAGATCAACATGAATGGTAAGATAATAGAACAAGTGAATGAAGCGGTATATTTAGGAAGTATGTTTAACAGAGACGGAAAATACGAAATGGATGTGGAAAGGCGTATTGCTGCCGGTAACAGAGTTAACGGTGCTTTGGCTGCTTGTTGAGACGACGAAACGTCAGCATACCTGCACGTTTGGCTATACACAATGCAGTTTTGCTACCGACTTTATTATACGGCAGCCTAACGTGGGTAACACGGAAGAAGAATGTAAGAAAGATGAATGCTGTGGAGATGCGATCTCTTCGCCGAATATGCGGAGTCAGTTTAGCTGACCGAATCCGCAATGAAGAGATCCACAGAATGGCAGGTACTAGCGAAGATGTCATGGTGAGAATGAAGAAGAACGTGCTCAGGTGGTTTGGGCACGTCGAACGAATGAGTGATGAAAAAATGGTAGAAAAGATTTATAAAGGAAAAGTGAGCGGTAAGAGAGATAGGGGGAGGCCTCGAGTGACCTTTGAAAACTCAGTAGCTACGATACTAGAGGAAGGTCACGTAAAAAGCATGAGGACCCCCCGGAGGGCATGTATGAAGAGGTTAATGTCTGTGGTCGAGGCGAAAGAGGTATGCAGGAACCGTAGCGTTTGTATTATATATATTTAACTTCACGCCATATCCCTTGCGGGGTAGCCAGAGACGACGGAGAGCCAAACGCTACGGTCCCTGGTATATATATATATAAATAATAAGAGCTTAATTTTTTACAAATTTAGTTTTTATGCACCTATCCACGATGTCCTACGGATATTGTTCTACGGATATCTTTTTGGGTCCCAAACTAATCCTACACCATGAGTAAAGTATATTTTTAAAAACAAATTTATATTCTCGTTAATCAAGAATTTATTGTGGGAACATTTTTTATGCAATACTATTCTCGTTAGTTTGAATTCAATAAAATAACGATATAAATCCAAATACTTGTCATACCAATAGGTATTCATTGATATTGTAATATTGCATTTTTGGATATGTCATTTTAGACTGATATTATCATAATTAATATAAAATCAGTTTTTGTAACAAATTTTATTTCATTTTTGAATAAATATATTTAATACTATAAAACAGTAAAGAGTAAAAAATACAGTAACATAAAACAAAATAATTTAACTTTATCTGTGTGTGTAACATATATAACACAACTAAAACAAATTGTTTAAGTATTTTGTATTTTTTTTTTTCATTTCGACAAAGCAACTAGACAAATTTAGATTTATTTTTTTATGATTATAAATTAGTACCCCAAACACAAATCAGATATATTTAAGTGTCGGAAATAATTAACTAGTGACAAAAATTTTGGAATTGGTAGTATTTACACTAAAACTGATATGCATACTGATATATATACAATAAAAAAAAGATAGATAGCTTACAATATGAGAATAAATTCCGGGAGTAACACAGATCAAGACGCTGCACAGACGGGACATTTACCTCTAAAATCCGGACGAAAGTCGATTTTTCAACATTCGTTTTATCGTAAAACTACCTAATGTTTGAGATATAGGATTTGATGGTAAACACAGAGCCGATTTGTATATACCTCCACTCCGCCTGTTAGGACAAGTGTCATTTGAAATTCAATTGTCTTACACAGTACGCGTACCTGCTACCGCAACGTTTTATAAGTGCAATTTTCAAAAGTTTTTTTTTATATTTTATTCTCAACATTTACATTCTAAGGCAAGTATGAACAATGTATCTATAATATAATTTTTATTATATCATTTATTATTTTGTAGAAAAAAATTATAAACATTTTTGAATTATATTTACCTTCAAATTTTATTAAAGTTAAAGTTTTTGTTATACTTCTAGATGAGTCCCGGGTATATATTTAGCATTATATTGTAGAAAAATAGCTCCTATTATTATTTCAATAGAAATCTATTCCAACTTTGTCCAAATTGTTGAGTAATCGACCAAAATGTTTATAAGCGCTCACCGTATCGTATCACCGCTCTTCGAGAGCACTCCCCTTATTGCCTCGCCAAGTATCAGAATACTGGGTCTCGACATTTCGAGTGACTGTCGGTTTCGTGGTCATCTGGAGAGCAAGGCCAAGTTGGCCTCGAAGAAATTGGGAGTGATCAATAGAGCGAGGCAGTACTTCAAACCTGGCCAAAGACTTACGCTCTATAAGGCGCAGGTCCGGCCACACATGGAGTATTGTTCTCATCTCTGATCCGGATTACCCCAATATCAGCTTCTACCATTTAACGGAGAGCCGTTCGAATTGTCGGGGACCCGGTGGCCTGCGAACGGAAGGACTCTTTGGCATTGCGTAGAGACGTTGCATCTCTGTGCGTCTTCTACCGTATTTACAACGGGGAGTGTTCCGAAGAGCTATTCGATCTGATGCCTACCACCGAATTCCATCACCGCACAGCGCGAAATCGCCTCCAATACCATCCCTACCAACTGGATACGTGGCGATCCACCACTGTGCGGTTCTCAAGTACATTTTTTCCTCGTACCACTCGAATGTGGAACGAACTCCCTTCGGCGGTATTTCCAGATCGGTACGACATGGGTACCTTCAAAAAAGGCGTTTACTCCCACCTTCAAGGCCGGCAACGCTCCTGTAAATCCTCGGATGTTGCAAGAGTTCATGGGCGGCGGTGATCACAAATCATTTGTGACCCGCCAGCTCGTTTGCCCTCCTATTCCATAAAAAAAAAACAAAAAAAAAAGCTATATAGCGAGTGTGAAAATATAACAGAAGCTTTTACGGATGAATATATCAAAATTTTTATTACTATTTCTACATCTATAAGCTAATTATTTACAGTTATCATACTACTTTACAACGTTTTCTATCAAACTATTACTTAATTTTTTAAGAAATAACTTGAAAAAGATTGGAATATCGTCATATTCGTAGTATTTTAAAACTAATTTTTGTTTATTAAAATTTTTAAAATGTATTTTTTTTTATCAAAAAATGTGACTCATAAAATGTCGTTTTATGAGTCATTTCCAATATCATAGGTTGTTTTAAATATTGAAATAATTTTGTCCGAATTTTAGATACAAATACTCCTATTTGCGCTGACAGCATCTAGTTACACAGTGAATTTAAAAGTGGTAAGCGAAGTATTTTCAATTTGGTATTTAATAATGGTATTTTGGTATTTGCCTAATTTAAAAATTACACGTTAATAAATGAAAACTATTTAACGCTGTGTGAAATTATTTATTTTATAAGTGGTATTAAGTAAACTTTAATTTCATTAATGAATGTTTGAATGTCTTTCTGGAATAATATATTTTTAATAGCAATTTCAATATATAAAAAAAACAATTGTATACTTAAAAATAGTTTTATTTATGTACCTACAAATATAATTATTGAAGAATAATAGTACGATTACATTACATTACACGCAATCATATCATTGTGTCAAATATTAACCAAAATCAACATAAACTATAACATTCCAAAAAAAACTTATGACAAATAATTCCTTTAAAAATTGTATCTCCTAGAAATAACTAATTTGGATATATTTTTTTACTAAAATGTATAAAGCCTACAAGACAGTTATTGGAGAAGTTTCGTAACTTGTGTATTTAGACTAGACATAAGTAAAATGGCCCTATTTGGGTTTTCAAAACATTGACCCCCGATCGCTTTTTTAATAGTATATATATTATAATATGTTTTTATCTCAACTTGGGTATTGGGTATAAGCAATCTATTAACAAACAGAGAACTAATATGACTATAAGCTTTGGCAACTGGAGAAGTGGATTCCCCTACAAACTACTGCTGCTACTACTACTACTACTACATACTAAATATAAAGGAATGTACAACAGCAAAACATTATTAACCACTTAATGCACACCTCCGTGACATATACGGGCAACGTTTAATGGCAGAATTGTGCAGTTCCGTGAAAGTCACTGTAACTGTAATTTTATATGTCTCAAAATATTACAGCTCCGTATGGGTCACGGTTAATATAGAAATATATTTTTTTAATATGGAATAATAATTTTTAATATTTTAAGTCCGTATCTGTCACTTTGGATGGTAGATTATTGGCATTCTCGGAATTAATTAAAAAATGTGCATTAAGGGGTTAACTCACGTAAATCAATTTAGTATTACCAGGATTCTGTGAGTGGAGAGTTAAGGAAAACACTATAATCTCAATATTGACTTTTTGTAACAAAAATGTATAAAACTGTGAAAGACAACTGACATCTTTAGTGTATATATGTCATAATTAGTTAAAATAAAAAAAAGAATTAAATATTGTCTAAATATCAAAATAAAGTAGATTGTTAAGCACAATAGTTGATAGTTGGATCGTGGCCAAATACTCGACCAACTGGTTTAATGTTCAACAACTTCTATAAAAGCCACAGACCGCTACTTAATTTATTTTTGTTATATATTTTAAATAAAGCTGATTAAATTTTCTCCCTCATTTTATACATTGTACAAAGAATTTGTTGTTTCCATTAAATCTTTGGCTCAGCTTATTGTGTTTCTATTTCAAAAATTTACATAAATAATTTCTTTTATTTACTCAATAGTCTAGAGAAAAATATATATTTTCATAATATTTAAAATGTGGTTAATAATATAAAAATATATTTTTACAATAAATAATGTATAAAAACCAAAATTTTGCTGATTTTTAATAAAACTGAGATATATATTTGTATTTTTTTTTTTATTTAAGAAGAGGGCAAACGAGCTGGCGGGTCACAAATGATTTGTGATCACCGCCGCCCATGAACTCTTGCAACATCCGAGGATTTACAGGAGCGTTGCCGGCCTTGAAGGTGGGAGTAAACGCCTTTTTTGAAGGTACCCATGTCGTACCGATCTGGAAATACCGCCGAAGGGAGTTCGTTCCACATTCGAGTGGTACGAGGAAAAAATGTACTTGAGAACCGCACAGTGGTGGATCGCCACGTATCCAGTTGGTAGGGATGGTATTGGAGGCGATTTCGCGCTGTGCGGTGATGGAATTCGGTGGTAGGCATCAGATCGAATAGCTCTTCGGAACACTCCCCGTTGTAAATACGGTAGAAGACGCACAGAGATGCAACGTCTCTACGCAATGCCAAAGAGTCCTTCCGTTCGCAGGCCACCGGGTCCCCGACAATTCGAACGGCTCTCCGTTAAATGGTAGAAGCTGATATTGGGGTAATCCGGATCAGAGATGAGAACAATACTCCATGTGTGGCCGGACCTGCGCCTTATAGAGCGTAAGTCTTTGGCCAGGTTTGAAGTACTGCCTCGCTCTATTGATCACTCCCAATTTCTTCGAGGCCAACTTGGCCTTGCTCTCCAGATGACCACAAAACTGACAACCGTTCGAAATGTCGAGACCCAGTATTCTGATACTTGACGAGGCAATGAGGGGAGTGCTCTCGAAAAGCGGTGATACGACAAATGGGGTTTATTTAGTGATAAACACGCAAACTTGCGTCTTCTCGGTATTGAATTGAACGTGGTTCAGTTCACCCCACTCAGAGACCACCCCCAAGGAAGTCTCTATAGAAGACACAAATTTCTTTCGGCACTCGTCGACGTTTTCCCGAGTGAGACCTGCACGGCCGGAATATACCGCATCCCCAGTGCTGTCATCCGCATAACAATGTATGTTGGAGATATCCAACTTACCATTGATGTGCAGGAGGAACAGGGTTGAGGATAGCACGCAGCCTTGGGGTACACCAGCGTTCACGGGCCTGGGGTCCGAGCAAAAACCGTCGAGAACGACCTGTATGCTCCGCCCAGTGAGGAAGCTGGTGATCCACTTGCATAAACTCTCGGGAAGCCCATAGGAATGTAGCTTCGAAAGAAGCCCCTTGTGCCATACACGATCGAAGGCTTTCGCCATATCCAGACTAACTTAGACCCTCTCCCTTGCTTTGAATAACAGCAGCCCAATGGTGCGTAAGATATAACAGAAGATCACCAGCCGATCGACCATGGCGAAAGCCATATTGCCAGTCATTGACCAACTGGTGATCCTCGAGGTAGGTTAGGAGCGGTTTATTGATAATGCTCTCCATTACTTTGGAGAGCAGAGAGATAATGGCGATAGGTCTGTAGTTAGCTGGATCCGAGCTATCACCTTTTTTAGGGATCGGATGGACAAGGGCACGCTTCCATGAGGCCGGGACTACGCCTTTAAGGTAGGAGATTAAGGTATTAATTCAATTGTGGGTGCCATAACAAAAACAGGCCTCTGACATTGTAATGTATTGCATTGTAAAGCATCATTAACTTTTATATAGTGAATATATGTCTAAGTGGACCATGACTTCTGACCCTGACTGGGAGTGATCAATAGAGCGAGGCAATATATCAATCCTGGCTAAAGACTTGCGCTCTACAAAGCGCATTCGGAGCCGTTCCGTTTGGCTTGTCGGGAATCCAGTGCTCTGCGAACGGCTGGACTCTTTGGCATTGCGTAGAGACGTTGCTAGTCTGTGCGCCTTCTCTTAGTACTTCTTAGTCTAGATACTTTACTCCTACAGTACTTCTTATAATATCTAAAATATTGAATAAATTTTATTAAATAAAGCAAAAATAAAGTATATAATAATTTTAAAGTATTTCTTTCATAAAAAAAATATTTATTAATATACTGTCCAAATTCCAACTTCTCGCACAAAGTTAATCTAAAAATGTTTTTGAGATAGTATTGTATTGTGATAAAAAAATTAATTATTCATATGTTAAAACGATTTTGTGGAATACTTATTATACAATAGCCTGAAATTATTTGTATAAATGTGAGATTAATTATTGGACAAATATATACAAATCCGCTAATGTGATATAAATTTAATGACTTTGGTTTAATTAATTATCACCGATAATATGATTTAAGTTATTTCGATAACAAATCAGGCAAAGTAGTGTATACGCTTAAAATAATAATATCCTATTATAAACAATAGCAAATGATGTGTGTAAGCTTTGGACCGCTGAACAACCTAAAGTATTAATTTTCCTCTGATGCACTGATGCAGCTAGGTGATTATAGCCGTATAAAAATAAACATTTTTCCTTTAAAATCCCCGATACTATTGTCTGACATCCTAGTGCTGTATATTACAGAGTTTCTTTCATTTTAATCAAACATAGCTAAAAACTTTCTCGACAAACAGGATTCTCGATAAAGAAAAATATTTACGTATAAACCACATACATATCTGGAAATTTTAAACATTGACTAAACCGATTTTTTTGCATAATCAGATTAAATTTAATTTCCTTTACAAATTTATTTAGTTGAAATAGGAAATATATTACGAAATATCTGTAGTATGTATTTAAATAAACAATGAAAAACATGTAAAGTATCTCACACGTTTGTAACAATTCGGTACATACTAGGTCACTAGATAAGTTTTGCAATATAATATTTATTATAATCAATATGTGTGTTCCAAAATAATTTCCTTTGCAGTTTATACACTTAGTCATACGTAAAACATGTTACCAAAAAATTCATTCCATTTTTCTTCTGAAAGTTCTGACCGTGCTTGGTCCCACGCTGCCAATAACTGAGAATCCCTCGCAAACTTCCTACCTTTGAGCTGATCCTTGAAAAATTGAAAAAAAGTCACAGGGAAAAAGATCTGGACTGTAAGCTGGATGGCACTTTTACACTAGTGTTCTTCAATAATTCAACAATCGCATGAGCACGAAGCGCACGAGCGTACTTGTTGTTGTTGTTGTTGCTGTTGAAAATGCCACTTAACCACTCATGAATCTTGAATTTCTTTTAGTTACTGTACAAATTCAGACAAACATGCATTGATATATCAAGGGGCAGTAACTGTGTGCTGACTATCCAAAACAACTCGTTCCAATCTACCTCGTCTAGTAAAAAGTACAGCTATCATTTTCTTCTTCACTGATCATACATCATCAAAATCATAATAGTACATCAAAATAGTAAAGCCATAGCCAATAGTTTCGTCGTCCGTAACGATGTCATTGATATGAGGTGAGTCCCATTTTCGTAAATCTTAAAAAAAATTTACACCAATTTACTCTGTCATTTTTTTGCCTTTCACGAAATATTTTCTTTACATTTATAAATCTGGATTTGAACATCAAAACATTTTGGAGACAACATTTTTAAACTATCAAAATTTTCGAGAATTTCTGTTTTAATTACTGTACACAACACATATAAAAGAAAAATTCCAATATGAATCACAAATATGGGTCTTTACAACTTAGTAAAGCAGTTCTAAACGAAGCACAAAGCATAGCTATTTTAGGAACATACTCGTATAACACTGAAGTGACATAACTCAAAGTGAGAAAGACTAACAATAAAAAATATTTCATTACATCGCACCTCGTCGCAAGATAAGATTAATGAAATGATGTAACAAAATGGAGAACAAAAGCCACCAACAACAAACTTTTGGGGTCTAAGTTAAAAGGCAATCTGATGAAGCAATTTTACTATTGCCGATGAAAAAACATAAGTGTACATACACCATTATTTTGATTAATAATGTTTATATTATAGAGCTGGCTGTGGCTAGCGATTTTATCGACACAAGTAAATCATAAAAATATTTACCACACCATAATTCTTACTTATGTAGGTAGCATTTCATACCCAAATATACAAGTAGTAATATATTCGTTATAGGTTTATATTAATATCACTGAAATTTAACAGCATAAGCGTAATAATAAGAATATTATACCGTAGTATTTCAATATTTTTGTAGTATAAAAGGTTTCCAGTATGAGTTCTTTTTTATGGTAAAGGAAGAAAAACCAGCTTGCGGGCAACCGATAATACGTGATCACCACCGCCTATGAACCCTTGCAACATCCGAGGATTCACAAGAACGGTCTTGAAGGTAGGAGTATCTCCTATACTTATTATATTCTAGTGATTCCATTAATGAATTCCTAAATAAGGCCAAAAGTTATTATTATTCAGTACCATATCAACAGCAATAAACAATGCTTTACACTTTTGTATAAACGCTATTACAGAAAACTTTTTTATATTGAACTAAAGTTTATTTAAGGAGTTAAATAAATATGAATAACATTTTATCTATTATATTTATTGTCAAATTTGCCAACATTAATTGAATAGCAATAATGACTTCGTCACCAATGTGTACAAAACAATTTACAAACCTCTATGCCCTTTTAAACACAATTGAAACACATGTTTTATACATTCGTCCTGAAACCAATACTTCAGCCCTGGAAGTTTGTAATTGTTAACCATTTATTAGTATAAATGATTAAGAATTACAAACTTCCACATCCTGCGGTGCGGTGTATAGTTTTATCCTAAATATATATCTTTAATGTACAAATGTTAAACACGCAAAAAAATTATATAATTTGTAACTTTTGTAAATCAGAGAAGTTTTAGATTATTTGGGTATTATGCGCAATTAAATACATTAAATAAAGACATGATAATCCTATTTGAATTGAAGGTAGCTTTTATTGCCATATCCGTAGTAGAGCTTTGTCATTGAGCTATAAATCGTTTATCAGTAAACTTCTGCGCTTTTAGCTGATCAATATTTATTACTACCATAAACTAATCTTGCTTACAAATGATATTAGTTTTCTAGATTTGTTTGCACAAGAATTTATTGGTTAAATATAACTGTTATACAGTTTTTAAGATGAAGATGTTTATGTTTAAAATTGTTAGTAGTTAGAAAATATTTCTGCAGAATTATTTACGCGAAAATAATATATATATATTAATATTTATATTATTTTCCAAACTAAAAGATGTTAAGTTAAAGAGGTATTTAAAGAGGGCCCGCATTTAATGCTTGAAAAAGATGATTTGTAGCTTTACGTATTTGCTATGTAATACTTTGTTATTATTTTTGAAGGCGTTGATAGTCATCTCGGGCTCCTAAAGGATAGGGCCGAAGATGGAAAAAATAATGCTACATATACAAATTTAATTACAAACTGTTTATCAACACAATCACAGTCAATATAGTCTTAAATGTTTTAGGTAAAGTATTATTATATAAATTGCTAATAATTAAAAATATATGTATAATTTCACAATGGTAATCAGAATTGGCATCAGATTTATGTTCACGCTTGTTAAATTCAATTTTATCTAATTTGAAATGAACGTGACAGGAATGTAATGAAGTCTGTTATAACGATAAATCTGCAGGAACTGTTGCAGGAGAGAAATTTTATAAATTTTTTACTTTCACATTTTTGAAAACGACTTTGAGTATGAATATCGTTTGTCAACTTGCCAAATCGATTAAAGAAAACTTGATTCAAAATAATTTTACAAATATAAACCCCATTTAAAGCGTAGTAACAAAATATATTGAAAAATCCCAGCTTAGGATAATTTATCACAGTTACTACATTAATTACGTGAGTAATACTTCAATGGTCCTATTTATGTTTATTGTTGATATCATTACAGACGTACTTTGGAATCATTAGAATAGAAAGGACATAAGGTTACGTTTTAATACACAGTAATGGAGTTGGGAACACTGATTTATTATATTACTGAAAATGTGGATCCTCCAGTTGCTTATAATATAAATATATCTATGTATATATATTGAACAATTTGGTACACTGACCCGACTTGACCTAAGGAAATATTACTCGTCTTCCAAAACATTATGTTAAAATACTTTAATAGGAACCTTCAACTTTAGAAATCAATCGCTCATAGTACAGTTATACCCCTATAATACAGTAGATTCGTTCCGCGTTATAAGAAAAAGCGTTGTAGGAAAATTCTTGTATAACACGCTTATATGACCGTATAACGCGTTATGTACAAATAATTCACGAATTAAATTTTTTCGTTAAATGCGGTTTAAATGGAATATTAAGAAAGAACTTAATTAAATTTATTTTTAATTTATTTTATTTAATTTTATAACAACACAATGTTAAGCGAAATTAATGATGAACTGTAAAAAAAGTATAAATTTCATAGTATAGAAATAGATTGTGAGAAATGCCCGCGTAATATGAAAAAGCGTTATAAGAGTACCGTTGTTTTCATTATATACTTATGTATTACTAACATTTATAATATTTTATAGTAACATTATATACTTATAATGTTCATATAGTTAAAAGTATTATTCGAAAACACGTTTTTTTCGGAATTCTGAAGATAACTCAATTATGACATATTGTTAAGCACTAGTTCCAAGTTGGATCGACGCAAAGACATGACCAACTAGTATAATGCACTACAACTGCTGCAAATATTTAATTCAATATAATTTTGATATGTGTGTGTGTGTGTGGTTCACAGTTCCACATACTGGTTGCATGGGTGAGAAATAATGGACAAGAATACGTAAAGAATACAATTCATTAAAGTTTAATTTTGCAATAATTGTGATTACATCTTATTATCCCATTATCTGCTATTTGGTTTGCCGACACGGGACCACGCAACAAACAGTTCTTCATCTTGAAGTCTGGTTGCTCGCCTCTCTCCTGGTTTCGTGTTACGTGCTTGAATGGTGTTCACTCTGTTTATCTCCCGTACAGATCCTGGATCCTTCCGTGTTCCGAGTACGACGACCCAAATTAGTTGTTTTACGTAGCGTTATTTCGGTTTTCCCTGGAAAAGAAAGAACAAATAAGATTATAAACTCTCACACGCTCTCACATTAAAAAACATGAAAGATAAGACTATAAAGTTTTTTGTCACGAAACACTAATTAGAAAAAGAAAATTCACATATGTTTGTGGCTGTTATTAGTAAATATTGCGTCCGTTTCAAAAACAGCAAAACAAATCAAAAGCGATAAAATTGTTCAAAACATTCGAATTTTAAGAGGGAGATATGCCTTGCATAATTAACACTACTTAACGTTTTACTTATCGAAGTTTTCATTAGATTACTTAGAGACAATTTAGCAAAATTATAAAAGTTAAAAAAATTACAAAGTTCGATTAGAATTATAAAAAAATAAATAAAAATGAGATAAAATAAGATAAGATAGATAGCTAACAACCATCTCTGAAATGGGCAATTTTTTGTAAAAGCAATTTTTGACTCTATGAGGCGTATAAAAATTAACAGAATATATATAATATATGTTGGCGGATCCGAGTTTATATACATTTTCGGTTATTGTCACGTTAATTAAATCACGACGTGAATTGCCTGCATGCTGCTGATCCGTCGTACCCCAAGCTTATATTTATCGACCCACCATAGTTTCGAATTATTCTGGCATATCCGATTAAATTAACGCTATTACAACCGAGTAAAAGTAAATACTTGTAAGAGAAATACTAAATAACAAATACTGATAATAAAAATAGTAACACATTCCTTTACATTTTTTATTTTACATCAAATCATAGCTATCGCGAAACAATTAAATGGTTATTTATAATTTTTTAAGGAGCTTTACCAAAACAATGTATTATAGAATTTAAATGTGTGATATTAGCGAAAGTCTCGTCAGACTAATATCACGCTGTCGAATTTAGTTTAAAGCAAATTGCTGCACAAAGGTGGTAACGCAACTGCAATGTTTCCTGTTTTCAATAATATAATAGCTTTGACTACTAATATAAATAAGAATAATATATTGGAATAAAATAATCGTAACAGAACACAAAAAAGGACAAAGTTTTTACAAAAAAAAAACGGAACGGAGGAGTATGAAATTTGACAAAGTTAAAGTTTATATGGCGAAGGACTGCAGAAAGATTATATTTGTATAATGACACTATATAATTTTGTTAAAATGTCAATAAATAAATATCAATTAAATTGTTTTAAACCTAAAAAAACGTTAAGTATGTCAAAAAGGCAACGTGACGGGAAACCGTAGATTTTTGAGAGGTGGTTTATTTATTTATTATAAATTTTATTTATAATAAATAAATAAAATGTTGTTATCAATTCCTTCTTTTCTTTCATGTCTTCATTAACAAAACAATATTAAATATTACGACGAGCTATTTGATTTGAGGCCTGCCAGCAAAATTTCATCACCACGTACGCCACCACGCACGTCATCGACTGCAATACCATTCGTGCTCTAGCATGCGTGGTGATCTTCTACTGAGTGGTTTCCAAGAACCTTTCTTCCACGTTCCTCTAAAATGTTTTTTTCTCCATCGATACGACATGGATAACTTTAAGGTCAGCAGCTTTCCTCCAAATTTTCAGATGTTGCAAGAGTTCGTGGGCGCCGTTGATCACGTATTAAGCATCTGCGATCCACAAGCCCGCTTCTAACATAAAAATAATGCTGCTGTCAGAATATGTGTTATGGATGTTTATCATTTACTAGGGCCGTATCAATTTGTCTTAATGAAAATATTTATTTATGTTACTTGTGTGTACCAGTTTAATTGTCAATATTTCATAATATAATAATATTTTTCAATATTTCATAGCTAAATTAAAATATATATATATATACTAATTTAAAAAGCAAAACTTTTTGTGCATGCTCCTGTATGCAGCTGACGCTTAACTACTATTAGTAGCTCATAATTGCCAGCTAACACTATATTCACTTTACTATAACACAAACTCACCACGCTAGTTTGTGCTTCAATTTAGGTTTCCGACGTTTCATATAAAGATTATTATTGATTAAAATAGAAAAATAAAATTAAAATTAGCTTTGTTTTATTGTACAGTTTGAATATATATATTGTATATATTTACTTATGTTTTATTTATTAAATGAATTATTGATTAAATTTTAGATAACCAAGGTTTAAATAAATTTAGATAATATATTAAATAATATAAAAAGCAATAAAAAAACATGCGTCATGCACTCTTTAGAAATTGTATAATAATATAATAATCAATTGTTGTATTTTGTATTGTTATTATTATTTTAATGTTATCTTCAGTAAATAACTTTTATTGCTATCGTATACAAAATTTATTTGCTGGGTGTCATTTTTGTTATTATTTATAATACCATTATTATTAAGTAGGATCCAAACTACTACTTCAATAATGCTTTTACTTCATGTTGCTTTGTTTTATAATAATAATATAATAATTTTGGAACTGTATGATTAACTAACAAACTTTTTAAAATAAATACACATTTTTATGCAATATTATAAGTTGCGCCAAAATAACTAATTAAGTAAATAGAGTCAATTTTCGTACTGCATTAGTATTAGTATAATCTTGTTGGCACAGAATTATGTAAACAATGATTAAGTACCATAATGCAACCAAGGTTTTACAGACGGGTAGGCTTAGATGTTGGCTCTTCTTTGACTTACTCGTAGTACATGGCAAGCTCTGGTATTACAAGTACTTCATATTGGCTACGTAAATTAATATTCTGAGAATCACTTTCAGGTCAACAGCAACTTAGAAAAAGAATCAGCTTATATTATAAATGACAAGTAGGAAGAGATATAGTCGGAATATTATTGTAAATAGAGAAATGTAATATAACTCTTCGATGATCCTTTTTATATTACAATAATTTAAGCATTTTTAATCATAGAAAAACATGTCAGACTATAGAGCAGACATGTTTAAATGTAAAATAGATCATTTAAAATAACAATATTTTTTTTGGACTAGAATATTTCAATTTTTTAGGAAAAAAATAATAGAATACATAAAAAATATATTTTTAAGTAGAAGGAAATATTAAGAGAAAACCATTACTGATAACGAAAAAAAGGGATATATAAATTATACATAATAGTATCTCTACTGCGCAAACCACTTTTATACCGATTCAGAAGTAATTTTTATAGCATCGTTTGGGGCGTCTGCGGTGTTACCTCAGAAAAAACGTCATGGTTAACGTAGCTTCCTCTTCCATCAAGATATAGCTGCACTAGTTACGTTTCTGCGACAGTCTCTTCTCATATTTTTATCCTTAGTAAAAATATCTATAAACTATAATAATAGCATCATTTTATGATTTTTTTTAATTGTAATATCTGCCTTGTATGAAAATCTCCATACTTGGATGTGAGTTTGATGAGGATACACAGTCCATTATTATTTAGAAATTTATTTTCAGCAATATGTCTTAAGGATCAAAATAGCAAAGGATTTACTTATATTTCTAATGTTAACTAGTATAATACAGTAAATAGTTTGTTTTCAAAATCTGGGAATGGTTAGATGACTTTTTAAAATGTTAGGGCTACGGAATCATTATTTCGCAAAGGATTACGAATTTTTTTATTTTTAGAACTTATTTAGAATACAAATATTGTTTACTTATATTATTAAAATGATTAACCTTTAACTATGGACGTCATTTTTTTGTTACACTACCATGGACGCGCGGTCTCTCGGACCGCTATGTTCTGAAGTCCAAATATTACGTAAATACTAATTTTATTTGTACACTTTTGTATTTATTGTTTTTTAGGTATATTAAAATCAATAATTTCGAGACTTTTAATCAATCTTTCTTTATTTGTAAATAAAATAAAGCATACTAACAATTAAAGGCACTTTTTGGCATACATTTACTAGAGATCAATTTTAGGACGGAAAACTTGAATGAATTAAACTTTTTAGAAAAAATAACAATCAAAACTATTAGTCTAAGGTTTAACCTAATATAAAAACGAATAAAAGTCTTCTCAAATTAAAATACAAAATTTTTGACATTGGTCCAATTGTTTAAAATTATTGGCAGTTCTTGCACAAGGGTGATGAACACTGTAAACATATGACCTCCCTACAACTTATACAAGTGTAATTGGACTTTCTCTTTAGTTTTGGTTTGACAAAGACGACATGTTTTTCGCTTTAATGAATCAATTTCCTGGCTAGGGGGTTCATCTAGGAGCGTATCTGCCCCTAAAACTCGCCTCATTGTCATTTTCAATTCGTTTGATATATTTGGTTTTATTGCTCGTCTTTGCATATGCGGAACGACTAAAGATCTTTCATTTTTTTTGCTCTGATGCTCATTGTGTAGTACATGAGCATTTATACCACACAACTCAAGAATGCGATATAAAATGACGATAGGCCATCTTCTCGTTCGTCGACTACTTGAGTAAATGGAACACTTCTTGTCAGTTTCGTCTACTCCTCCTTTAGTGGAGTTGTAGAATTGTATAATCTCGGGTTTATTTGTAATGCTATCTATATTGTTATTATGATGCATCGAGGAAATCAAAAGTACAGCTTTATTCGACTTTGGGAAGTGTAAATATAAAGTTTTGTCTTTCGTGAAGCCAAATAAAGTTGAACCGACTTCTCGAAACTTGTGCGGCTGAAATTGTAGTGGGATCTCCCTCATATTTTTAAAAGTTCCAACGTATGTAAGTTTTTTCCTAGACAACTCATCCTAATCATCATAAATAAATCATAATAATTAGGTCGCCGTCCTTGAAGTTCTAAAAGGGGAACGTTATCACCTGAGCTATCAATATTGGGACTGATACGTCTTATAATATTACTGGCTATACTAGGGACATCGGTATTTCCTTGGAAGTCTTCAAGTTCACTTATATGATTCTGGATAAAGTCATTTTCAGATATCAAGCAATCCTCAATAGTTTCTTCGTTATCAGACTTATCCGACTCTAAAAGTAATCTCTAATTCTTTTTCAAAAGAAGGGTTCTCAACTCGTCATATTTTACTCGCACGCTGTTCGAGCTGTGATGATGACGTTCTTTTTGATGTGGATGCACGTTGATCATTATTCATTGACATTTTGAATGGAAATAACCTAAAACAATCAAATTAAACAAAATCACCGTTTATATTATTTACGCAGCAAACGTGGACGTGCGGTCCGACAGACCGCAGTTAAAGTATAAAGTACAATAACTCACCTAATTTTTGGCCGCCGACACAACCTCTCATCTCAACAAACGTTTCGGCACTAAAACTAAAGCTACTGAGCGCATTAAACGCGGGGAGCAAGGGAAAAGGGATAAACACAAAAATTACAAACTGCAAGCGGTCTGTGAGACCGCGCGTCCACAGTTAAAGGTTAAATACGATTGATTGATTTTTGATTGATAATTTAAACTAGAAAATATAAATAAATCTCAATCTCTACATATCGTGATGCAATGAAGCTGGAATAAAATTAAGAATAGTTTATTCTTTAAATACTTATATTTTATAAATATACTTAAAATTTATTTCTCAAAGTATCCAAAATATTTAAAAATATTAAATAAAAATATAAGCAAAAAGGGTATGTAAGATTTAAATTACTGTTTAAAAGCGTTGGTTTCTTCTAAATCTTTCAAGTGGAGACACAAATTGGAGCAACGCCAACCCACTATCTGGACACAGCGCGGATTCTACATAACCTCACACAAAATATAGTAGGAATAAAAAAAAATTTTAGCTCATGAAAGAAGATTATCAGCAGATATATCTTTCAGAAATCAAATTTGACTAAATTTTCCAAACCTAATATAAATTTAAATGAGAAATCCATTACAATTACTAAAATTTTTGATTAGTTCTCAATACAATTTCTAAGCACAGGGTAGATACTATCTATTAATAACACATACTCGTATATCCTTATAACCAATCATTCCCACCCACAGCAAACACAATGCATTTTTAATTTTTAAAACTCTCTTAAACGCTAAACCTACGTTATTTTCTTAAAGCATATGTAAAATATGCCTTAATGAGATGCTTGATAGATCTTTTAAAACCAACAGGTGATAAAATTACTTAAAAATCTTACTCACCTCTCTCAATGTGTTGTATGTTAGTTCGAATTATTATGTTTTGCAGAAAATTCTTACTGTAAATCTTTTATTGAAACAAATACCTTAAAGCTTGTTAAATAATTTAATTTTAGGAATATATATTTTAAATAGTTAAATATATATGCGTCAAGGAAACAAGATAATTTTAGCATTAAGAGAATGGCACAGACTGGCTCACTGGGACTTTTATTTCTTATTTATTATATTTGGTATAACAAAATTTTGCGTCCACAACCGATTTTATTCATTTATCATTATCATGATTCAAATCTGGTGATTCTGTACCACTGAAAAATAGTGGTAAAGTGTGTGGTGAAAAAATCTTGATATATATAAAGAAATCAGTTTAAGGATCGAAAATTTGCTAAAGACCAAACCAAATTTATTTAAATTGTATGCTATTCCATCCTGGGATTTCACGAAGCCCGTATTATATATATGAACGTAACCTTTAGTATGCCCTGAATAACTCTGTTGCTTCACACCTTATCAAAAAACGTGAAGCCTAACTGATTATATAAAATTTAAAAAAGTTAACAGGATCTCCATCAAGTAACCTTTGGGTAAAGACAGTTAAGTTATATTAACAAGGACTTAGTTATTTTCATTAAAAAACGAATAAAACGAATAAATATCAATTCATCACGACAGTGCATCAATCTAAATTTTCTGATCCTTTGGTGATTTCCATCACTAAATGAATTATACTTAGATGTTATTATGATTTAATTTTCTTTGATTTCAATTGGGTTTCTAACAAACACATTCTTTTAAAATAGATGTTTCTGTGTCAGTTGTTGTTAACATTTGAAGTTAAGTAAAATCAAGTTAGCGATTATAAAATATATTTATTTATTTATTTATTTATTCATGTACCAGATTTCGTAATAACAAAATATTCAGAAACATGAAAAACATTGGATGAGCTTATCTCTAAAGAGAGATCTCTACCAGCTACCCATGAGAGTGACAAACTTCAATTAAATAATTATATTTAAAGAAAATTCCTTTATATATAATTCCTTTCTTGCAATAAATCAAAAAAGCTTCTGACACGCAAAAGAAGTGAGTATGAGCTTGTGTGACACAAATTATAAGGTTTGACGTACAAAAGGTACGTAGATATTGATCAGACATTTTACACCGCTTCTTTTAACAATGTTATTTTTGTTACAACTGCAACAAAGTATTAGGTGATGGTATTTGTTAGATTGAATGTATACTATACAAAACTATTAGATATTAAAGTACCACAGGTGGTAGAGCCTAGCTGTAGTTATGTGACTACAGCTAGTATTGGCCTGGTTTAGTCGGGGCAGGACCACGGAAGATCGACGTGTAGTAATAAAATTTTTTTGATTACTACACGTTTGTGGGTTAGTACACGTTAGTACACGTTTGGTAGTTTGCGGGTACTCATGTATATGGCAAAGTCACAGGAACTAACGCTTAGTGTACATGTAAGTTCTGTTCGCTTAATTAAATATTTATTTTTAAATTAATTCTATATTTTAATTTAAACATACATAGAACATGACAAACATATATGAAAATATTCAAACATTTATAAATCTTATTATTTATTATATCTTATTATGCGATAAATTAAATGTGTTCAAAATTTCAAGTACGAATATTCTAATACTAAATAATGTAAAATAATAGTTTCCCTTAACAGTATTTTTCAGTGAAATATTTCCATCATCGGATTATGATTATTTGAGAACTATTTAGTGTTTTCTATATAAAAATATTTAATACACAAAATTTATACTCCATTTATTGTATATTAATCCAATCCACACGTTTTTGATCATTAAACACCCTCTTGAATAATTAATCACAGACTTATCACAAAATCTTCCAAAACCAAGCAATTTTAGTAACGTTGTCTTGGCAGAATCTTATATCTTACAATATTAATTATTCGTATTTAAGAACATGCCAGCAATCATATTATAAATAAAGTTTTACGGTATATTATTATTATGTAACATTTAAAAACACAAAAAAAAAATTATGCTCTTTATACGTAACTATTACGTAACTTATAAATAACTTTAAAATAATTGCAATGAAAAAAAGTTATACCTAATTTTAGCAAACTTTTCTACAAGTCTAAGTAGTAAAATTTGTAAAATGAGTATGTCAAATTATATGAGTGATTTCCGTGAATTGCAGAAACATCAAGAGAAAAAGTTCTAGTGATTGATGATCATCTATTAACGCTTTTTACCGGTCAATCATTTGTCAAATTGTAACGAATTGATTAATTGAGGTTGAATGACTAAACAAGGATTTTTTTTAAAGGAAATTTTTTATTTTGTATGTTTGATAAAAAACAACAAAATCATGCATTAAAATATGATAACTAAAATTATTTTCCAAGCACCAAGCAACTGTGAAATTTTGTTACGACCACCGATACTAGCACAATATTGTACAATCGGTTCTTTTCTATACATAAAAGAATGAAAATAATATAAGACCAAAGATTTTTTTATAAATATTTACCTTTTTCTCGGCATAAAATATTTTTGTTTCACATCTTAAACACTATTGGAAGTTAACATTCAACTGATATAAACATATATTAAGATGTATTAACATGTAGATAAATCGTATATTGAAATAATCTAAATAAATTCTAAACTAACGCATTCCTCTCGACCGCAATTGGAGCACTGAGATGGAAATTTGCCGAGGTCCAGCTTTTACCAAACTGATACAGATTTATAATTGGCTCACAGCGGGTATATTACACACACGAGTGCATTTTGTGTTATTATCAATAAAGTGACCTTCATGAAAAGTAAAAAAGGATATATGTCTATTCGAGTACTGCCAGCATAAAAATATATCTGATATAATAGAGGATTGGTTTAAAATGTGTACAAGGTGAGGACTCGTACTCGTATCAGTATTCATGTTGATTTTGATAACCTCGCCAAAGAGTTTTATTCATAGCAGATCGTCTTTCTATTTCTCGTCACGTATATAACGACCACTTGCAAATTAAAACCAACCAATTGATCGTTGTTATGTGTGTTTTGTGTTCGGGAAATACAAACGAAACAAGGGATTAAGATCGTTGGTAAATATTCGTATTTATTCTTCACATTTAATAAGCGTATAACTGTTATAAAATCTGTTTTAATATATTTTTGGTTACGATCTCTTAAGCTGTATAAATTTTGTAGAATCAATAATTTTATTGTATCAAAAGAGAAAGAAGAAGAGTTGCAAATAAGAGAAGAGAAGAGAAAAATATAAGACTTCATAATTAAGATTCGTTGGTGCACAAATTAACCCCGTAATTTCCCAAGAGATAAGTCTTATGATAACAAAGAAGTCGCTGCAATATAAGCCACTGAGGAAAGATTGGTTCAAATAATACTTATTTTTTTGTTATCTACAGTTAAAACAATAATAATTATAGATAGATGGAAGGAAGAGTTACTATAGCAGCGGTTACCATAGCAATGGTTACCATACCAATGTTTATCATAGCCACAGTTACCTTGAAAACGATTACCTTGACAACGGATACTATGGAAACGGTTACCATAGCAACGGTTACTATGACAACGAATACTATGACAACGGTTACCATGGCAACCAGAGTTTAGATGAGGTTGGAGGGGTATTAAAAGTTGAAATTTGAAAATTGAAATTTGTCATAAATAAAAAATTAAGGACGTAAAAATATAATTGATTACGAAATTGAATTTCATATATTTGAAAAATAAATAAATATTATTAAAAAAAAAAACAAAATTTGTCCTTAGTTATATGCTGGTAATTTTTTCGTGGTGTAGGCCTACTGGGGATCCCGCGACATTACATAACGGGAACGCATCCCAATATACAGTACCTCATAGATGATGTAGAAATCTGTGTATTCACTGACTGGCATTATAGTTCTTCATTTAAAATTTAAAAAAAATACAAACAAGGAAAACAGCTAGCTATATATGTCGGATCAACCATGTTCCATTGTATTTAAATAGTGCATACCTATATTTTAACGAATTGTATTATTTAGTGGCTAGTTTTTAAAAGCGATCTTTGTACTTTGCTTGTAAGATATATTATATATAATTTATAAAGTTCTACACAGCGCAAACCAATCCAGAGAATATGTTGTGATGCTTTTCTTTACGGACCATTGTTGAAATATAAAAAATATGTTTTTATGGAGACGAAAAACGTTATCTGTCAACTTACGAAAATTATAAATAACTTAAAGACCACATTTTTAAAGAAATAAGAAAAATATGAGAATCTCTTGAATAAACTTTCTGCTATGATCATACCGCGTAGTAATTACTTCTATTATATTCTCATATAGCACGGTCGACCTAGCCTATAAACGCACTAGCACTGTACCATATTAATAAATTCTAATTTCATACAATAATATAATGTGAGGTCTTATACCAGGGCTATTTTTTTTTTATATATATCAAAAACAAGTTCTCTTAACTTTAATTTACATCACAAAACAGACCCGATATGGTTCAAAATGTGTCCAAACCGCGATAATTTAAAATAATTATGTTAGGTATCATTTTGAATAAATGTTTTATATCTAAAAAATATAATTTACGGGTTTTAACTTTTGTATACTTTTGACATTTCAACTCTATGCCGATATTTCAAATTATTTGCAGCAATCGTGCAAGTTAGAAGATGAGTAATTGACGAGTTAGGTAACTTTTCATCTACTTCCAACGTTCCCTAAGTTTTCGACATAGATTATAGGATGCCTGAAACATTCACTACTAATGTCTTATATTGTTTTCACAGACTATTTATCTATATACTACAGATTTTGACATATATTTCACGTTTGAGATAGGTTAAAGAAATATATATTCACCTGGCATATGTTCAATGTCTTGTATTTTTTATTAATTTAACAGATTTATATTTCCTAATATAAAAGTGTAATTTATTTCTCATTTTATACATTTTTGTTTTAGTAGGTTTATAACAATAATAATTCATCAAATTATTGCACACGTTTATAATAATATATAAAAAAACATATTATCATTATAACATGTATGCCACGTAACAAAAGTAATTTGAATAGTCTTGATGCGCAAATTATGATGACTTAAAATAAAAATTACAAAGTAAAAAAAACCTATAAATTTGTAAAAAATGTATAAATTCAAATTGAATTGTAGCGAGATAAGCATATACTCGTAAATTTATTTCTTTTAATAATATTCCTAAGAATACCCAAATACATCGCAACAGATCCAGAAGGAATATAAATAAATTATTCACACGACATTCTTCTACGTTTATTTTAAGTTATTGATTTGTTCCATTTGTTATCTCACTATATTACTTGTGTAATATAAAAAATATTAAAATAATATTCATTCAAAGATTATATTTGAGGCGATGTTTTGTATAAAATTATTGATTGCGTATACAAACTTGTGACGTCAAGCATGAATTAAATTCCATTCTTCCATTAAAGAAAGATAATGTTACCAACTCCATAGCAAAGTGTAGAACAATTTTAATTATGAATTATATATATCACAATGCAAAAATTACAAAAACGAGAAATTTGTTTTTATTCCGATATATTGAAACAAAAATATTTTTATGAACACTTAATAATGAACCTGCATGTCTTTTTAATAATATGTTAATACATTTATTGAAAACAATACATTTTTTAATTGACATTTCTGCAGTTATTAATCCTGTTCTAAGCTTTTAATTAGTTGGTTGGTGGTTTGGTTTATTTCTAAGTATAGGAATGCAATCCTTTATTTTATTTGATTTTATTTTATTAAAGAAATGAAAAAAATACTAAAGACTGAACCGCTGAATCGAAAACACATTAAACTTAATTCAGGATGAAGTAACTCGATTTCTACTAAATAGAAGCTTTTTCGTTTCTTCGCGTATTTAATACTTTTATATTAATTGTATTAAAGAATGTAAGCAGTACAGTAAATTTAAAACACTAGTTTATTTCAGAAAGCCTAAGTATCTGTCTCCGATAAAACGTACAGATTAGAAAATATTTAAATGAACAAAACTGTTAGAAAAGTTCATCAACAAGATTTGCCAATACGACCAGGTGTTTTGTCAATGGTACCCCAAAGACATTTTTAGTTTGAATGACATTAAATTAAAAAATATTGTAACAAATAATATATGTTAAAAGATTTAGTAACATATATCAGAAATGATGACGTGAATAAAATTAGTTTTTTTTAATATTTAAGTAAAAATCTTTCTCATTAAATTATATTTAATACTAAATAAAAAGAGTTTGTACTTAAAAATAAATAAATCCTGTTATATTCAACCCAGCTCAGTTTTAATTTGGGTATTATTAAATTAATACGTGATCGAAGAAAAGTGTTAAATGGAATTTAATAAATAAATTATGTAATATTGGTCATACAACATTTAACATTACTTACATGTTTACTACTACGATTTTAAAGTGGGTTTCATAACTTGAAGGGCATGTAAATATATTGTCAATTAACATTGAAATCTAAAAGTATGCTACAGAAAAAGTTTTTCAATAAAATGAAATTATTATCACATCAAATTTTAATCATATCCTTTAGTTATTTGAGTTGATAAATTGTTTTAAATAATTTGTGTTATCATAAATAAATAATATTATTCATCATGTTATTCATGTATATAGCAATCTCATTCACATGAAATATTATAGAAATTATTAATGATCTAGTTATTTATTACAATAAATATTATTTATATTCGGTCATAGAGTTCATTTTTAGTGTCGTAACAATAATATTTATTTCGGTAGATCTGTAGGACGAATTACTATGAGACGTTTTAAGTAATGGTGTAATATGTTCTTGAGGAAATTGATAACAAAAATTTAAATAATTATTGTCATTAATTCATTCACTATAATTAATAGTGTCCGCATGTTTGGTTATAATAATTAATTATTTTTTGTTGATAATTATAAGAATCAGAAATAATAATAGTGTAGTTTAGTTTTTGATTCTTCGCCATCCTTAGAGGTCTGTAATATAAAAGGCAGTTCTTAAAACTATAATGTAAATATCATTATTTTCTTAAAACGATACAAGATTTAATCTCGATCCTTGTTCCTGAAAAAAAACTTTGAATCTACAACTCTAAAATCACTTAGCCAAAAAATTTTACGTTTACTTGGAATACCATCAATTCTCAATCACACTTCATTGTTTCCTTTTTTATGTCTTGTCAATTTTTCAAATAATGTGTCACCGCAGAGACAAAGTAGCCAATCACTATCGAGATTATTTTTTATCGCTCTGCCCTACTCTAGCATTTAAGGTGATTTCATAAGTGAATGAAGTGGTAAATTTAATAGTGCTTACCGTTTTACTGATTGCCACGAATAAACGTTTATTACTTCCATATGTCATATATCCAGATTTTGGTTATAAAGGACTAAAATTTTAAACAAAACTTATGCGTGGCCATGTCGATAACTTATAAGTATATTAAAAATGTACTTTATCCTTTCTGGAGGTTAAAAATATGATTTTTATACTTATAAATGTGACACTATACTGTGAGCAAAAACAGAAAATAATAACATCTTATTTTTCTTTAAAAAATGTACTCAGCACACTGGTGACATTTATAACTTTGAATATATATTAACTCATATAATATATTTATTTTTTAATATATTATGTTACACTTTCAACAAATATTAATTTTTAAAATGTATTTAACTCTATTTTTCTTTCACATTTCTCAATATTATAGTTTATTCAGAAAATATAATACATTATAAGCAGCTTTGAGTTCCGAGTAAAACTAAGATTTAATCAGCTAATAAAAAAGACATTGAAAATAAAATGAAGTGGATATTATATATATATATATATACTTTACATTACTAAAGATGATATGCCCTTTACCTTTATAATAATAAAAATATTTATAATTTAATTATATTATTTTAAACTTATTTTAAACTCGAGTAAAAAATAAATATATCACGTTATGTCAGATCAAATTTTCTGAAGTGAAATTTAAATGAATTTGTTCAATAAAAGATATGTTAATATAGATATTGTGTACACATTTATATTTATTTATAAAATCACTATAGGTAACATCAATACAAAATATATAAATAAATATATATTACTAAATTTATTCAAATAAGTCACTATAGTGTATAAAATAGTATTAAATAATAATTATCTAAATATAGCTTTCATAAGAAACATTAAACTATAAATAGAAAGCAAATTTGTAAATTGTCGTCAGTTTCTTGTATAAACATTATTATTAAAGCAATTTCTATTCATATCTCGGCAGTAAGAGGTGCACGTCTTGAATTACAACCGTTGATAATCCTTCTTAACTCGCCTCTCCTCGCTCCTCGCTGTTCTAAGCATTTGCTCCAGGCTTATATAATAATATATAATATATATAACGAATACACAATAAAAAGAAATAACAATGTATATTTATTTTTAGAATTTATCAAATAATTTTATAATAATTTTAAAACAAAATAATGGCAAGAAAATATTTCTCTCTTTTATTCAATCCTACAATTTTATTTTTGTCAAATGGCAGATTTAACAACATGAATTCTAAAAACTTAACTTGTAACTTTATTAATCTCTCATCGCAATTTAACAATCCCTCGGATTTTTGCAGATATGATATAATGTTCAAATAATATCTCAAATTTTCCGTTGAAAGAAATATATTATTAGAATATAAAATGTCATTTATAATATTTACATAAAAAAACCTTGATTTCAATATTATTATATTTTTTAAATAGTTTTGAGATACCGTCCTGTATATGTTTTCTACTTTTTTCATAAAAAAATATCAAGAAGTATAGTACAATTTTTATTTTTATATATTTTTTTGTTTATCATATTTCAGCCCAGTGTAAATTGAATAAGAATAAAAATAATAATAATGCTATTTCTAATATAAGATAATATTTTTACAACTTTATGTATAAATATAGTTGGCCTAAAATTACTTTAAATTCAGTATTATAAATACAGGTTATTCTTCTTTTTTCTCCTGTTATTGTATTCTCATTTAGGTAATCTATTTTAATAGGTAGATTATTTTATCTTAGTAAAGAATGTTATATACAAAATTATATTTTTGCCTTTATAATATTAATGGGATAAGTCTTTCTAAACTTACAGCTCCCGAATTGCATCCTAGCATCGCTAATTATAACTTCGAAACTAGTAGAAACTGCTCAAGCCTTTGAAATATAATATAATTAGATGTGCATTTTCTGCACTAATTATTCTGTATTCTATATTTATATGATGTAATGCAATAAATTGATAATATGCATAATAAATAATTTTGTTATTGGGAATGATTTTGGCTAACTACAAAAACTGGAAGCTAAAAAATGCGTCCAATTGCCTATGGCCTATTGCCTGGTGGCGTCGTTTTGTGGTTTTTTACCATATTGACTTCGCTCATGGTCGATAAACATATGCGTCTCACATTTAAAAAGGATATAATTGGTTTCCTGTGTTTTTATGGTTCAATTTGTGTTTAAAAATGTCCCTGCATACGTCCCGTGACTGTAAACATAAAATACTACTAATAAGCGATATATAACCTTTTTATAATATGGATAAACAAGATTAACATTATTCGCAACAACTTCACAATGTGTAATATGTAACTTATCTATATATAAAATAATATTACGCATAACATAAATTTGTATCTCCATTTAAACTATAGTACAGACTTTTGTCTAATTCAATCATAATCTACGTAATATAAAACATTCAAATCTTAATTACGGATTATAGAAATGAATCTCCGTGTCCTTCTATTAAACTTAATATTCATAATTTACATAGATAATATTCATTAGATACATAATTGAAACCGGCTTAGTAATATGTCTGGTTATTATGTGATAAGCTTTCAATAAAATTGTGAAACTTAAATCTGATTTCATTTGAGATAGATTATTAACATATAGGTGTGTTAGAAATAATATGACGGGCTTAGTAAATACTTAATGTAACACTTGTTGATATTAAATTTATTGCAACTGACTTTTAATGACCGCTTAGTTTAGAAAAAGTAATTGTTATAGTATACTTTCATTTTTGCTCCGTAATAGGTGACATTATCACTTCAATGGCAATGTTAGAATTTAATATTGTGTATCATTTGGTTTTTATTTTTATTTTATGTCATTTATTTGTATCTTAGAAAATCGAAATAGCTTCATCTATTTAGGACCTGCGATATGTCGGATAAGACAGCAAAAAACCAATCTCAACTTTTGAAAGGTTTCCCATATGCAATTTTCAAATAGTAAAAATAATACGTATCTCTTTGCAGTTGTCAAATAGTAAATATAATACTGATCCAATGCCTATTCAGTTAAATATATCAGAATTTCATTATATTCCAGATCCGGATAGATATTTATTTTAGCGATATTTTCTTAAACTCTTACCTTCAACTTACCATCATATTGGAGCTTTACTATTACGCTTTATAAATTGATTTATGAGAATAAGTTAGGAAACATTATTGAAAACTTTAAAAACTCTAAATAAATTCTGACACCTATTACACTTTTACCGCTAAACTATTAAAATTGACATCGAAAGAACATCGAGTATACGAATGTCGGACTTGTTCATTTCTACTATAAATTCATTATTCGATAAATGATAAAAAGAATTTAAGAGATTTTAAGGTAGAGTGTTTTCAGTATGAATTATTTATCATTTCGTGTGTTGTTGATATATTATCTTTTTTTGTTAAAAAAGATTAGATTTTTAGAAATAGTTTATTAATATGAAGGTATGCAAATCAAACGTCATCATTTATCTGTTTCATTACATAATGCTTATAATTCGAATGGTTTTTATATCACTTACAATTTTTTGCACAAGATAAGTCCGGCTTAATTGTGCGGTCAAAAAATTAGTGAACATAGTGTTCTACATTTCACTTTCTATATTTCAGAAGATAAACTTACATTTAATATTTAATTAATAAATTATTATAAAATATACATAAGAATTACTGTCAGTTCTTCGAAATATTATTTTAGTTGTATTTCAATTATTATTTTCTATAATTATAATGAGTGAAACAAAATGAAAAAGTTTATTACAGATTTAACTTTTGTATATTAATGTACATTTTCATGATTTAACCACAATATTAATCCAGACTGTGGTGTATGGAAAGTAAAGGAAATAAATAATGTTATATTGTCTAGTACTTGAATACAACCCATAAATCAATAAATGTCTCACCTAGGGATAAGATATAAGGTAAATAAGGGACATTTGGAAAAAATAAGGACGATAAACCGATAAAGGTTGACATGTCAATACTGTAAAATTAATAGCAAATGAAGCATTGGTAGTATTCCTAAAGAGCTTACCTCTTCCTTATTTTATTAAATAAAAGGGAAGTTTACTAACATTTAACTTTAGGTATGACATATTGAATTTTAATATGGTAGATTAGAAAAGTGTGCAATGGCAGGGTACATAATATATTGTCTTCTAAGACATGCAGGTTTTCCCCGGTGGTATTTCTAAATTAAATTCCTGATCCCCTCATAATATTGAGAAATTTTCTGAAGAAAAGAATTTAAAGGTTTTGACTGCTGTCTTCTTGTACAAACAAATATACCATTTTAATAAATATTATGTGATAATTAGTATATAAGTTTTCACGTCACTTGATCCACCGCTGAGACTGTCTGACGTATTATATATAATATGTTTACGTAAACAAAATTTCATTCCATTTCCCTTTCGTTTCGAGATTCGTTGAGTCACGAATCTAATTAGGTAAAAGGTAGAACTGTTGCTTAGTGTGTAGCTTGGAGTTTTCCTATTATTAAATATTAATGTACGGAAAGTGACTTGTGTATTTAGATATATTTTGAAATTATATTTTGCCTGGATAATACATTATTTACATCAAATAGAAAATAATGTTCTATATTGTAGACCTTTTAGTTTTGTGACGTGTAATAATCCGTATTATATTGTTATAAAAATTTTGAACAAAAAATAATATATTTATAATTAAATACCATCAATTGAAAGATATAACATTTTTATTTACAATAAATATATAAAACCTTATAAATTTTGTTTTTATTTTACAAAAACGAGATATGTTTTTGTATTAATTCCATTGTTGTTTCCTTAACAAAAACAGGCCTCTGACATTGTGATATAAAAGCATCATGGTTTGCTAAACAAAACTTTGAATTCACGAGAGCAAATACAAAAATGAAAGTCTTTTGAAGTAGTTGTTACCTTTGATAAGAATATTTTACTATATATATGAAATGAGATGGAAATACTAACCAACTTACTTCTTAAAGATTCTACTATATTTAATAAATATAAACTAGCTGTAAACTTTCCATGAATTTAAGCAGTTATTGTTGTTGAATAATCCAATAATATTGTTTGATTGAGCTGAGCGAAGCGAAGCTCTTACTGGTCAAAAGTGTGTTTCGATGTTCGCCTACTCCTCCTAAGCCATTTGAGCTAGAGCTTTAAAATTTTGCATATGCATTCAAGAAAGTGTCTCACTCGTTTAGCAGTTCTTTGGTGACATAGGTGATTGTAGATTTTGATTAAATGGTCAAAAAGTGTCCCATAGATCAATATATATTTTTTTAACTTAGCAATTCTTTATAACATAACTTTGCTATAATAATTGTGACAGGCGTCAAAATATAATAAATATATATTGCGCAGGACCACTCACAAGGGCATTCTTTTGTACGATTTAGTGACCTGTTTGACTGCTACTCGTAATTCTAATAACTTCAACGGTTATTTTTAATTGTTATACAAGTTCTACTTTCACTTATAACAGATAATCTGATTCAGAATTCCCCCAATTGTGTGTTTAATCAACAAATTAAACTTTTACGTCATTATTATTATCTTTCAGTAAAGTTATCTTTCCATTTTAACATTCATAAATGAGTCAGTGCTGTTTCATAACTGTAGTCCTAATAATTATATATTTCCTGTAGCTATTGAGATGAATAAAATGAACGAATGCGGCGTTGGGCACCGTCAACCAACACGCCACGTTCCGAACGGCGGGAGGTAGAGGTCGGAGCTACAAATAACTACGTGGAATGTAAGAGGAGGAATGGAACAGAAGATGAATGAATTATTAGATGTGATGGATAACAAAGATCTGGATGTTATTTGTGTGTCTGAGACCAAACGAAAAAGCAATGATGCGACCGATTTGCCTGGCAACCGGGTCGCTTTCTGTGCTGGGGTTCCAGAGAGTGAGCGTGGTTTCCAAGGTGTGTAGGCGTGTTGTTGTCTTCTCTGATGGTTAATGCAATGGTAGAATGCAAGGCCATCAACCCGAGGCTTCTTTGGGTTCGCTTTAAGCTGGGGATAATAAAGTAATCTTGTTGGCCATTTATACACCAGTATCCTCAGCTGTAGTGAGCGAGCTCGAGGAGTTTTGGGAGAGTGTCCGGGATGTTCTAAGTAGTGTCAGAGGTAATGAAAAGTTGATAGTATGTGGAGATATTAATGGATGGGTTGGTACCGCGCGAAGTAGTTACGAAAGCGTATTATTAATGATTATAAATATATTATCTTAACAACTTCTATTATGAAATTGAAAACTTACGGCAAATTGTAAATCATAAATTCTTGAAAGGGTTTCGTCGGTTTCATTAATATGGCATCAGTATTCAGCCAGGATTGACATGTTTCTTGGCCTTTCATCCTGGTTTAGTCTTGGGGCACATGAATCATAATTTATTTTTTTGACTGATCCGGGTAAACGGTTGGAAATTCGTTATATATTTTTTTATCTCTCAATAAACCGATAATATATATTTTATATTCATAATAGTTAGACTATCACATGATATATTCCTAAGTCGATGGTAAAAGCTATGAAAGATTTTAACATGTAATATCTGAAACATTATAGAAGCAGAATATTAAATAATTCCCTTAATTGGAATTAAATTCGGATATTTGTGCATTTTTGAAGAAAGTTAAATATTTGAATTACACTTCAGCAGTACTTTGTGCCAACATCTTTTACTCAACTTTTTTACTGTACAGAATACAACAATAAACTTCTTGAGCTCTCTGCTATAGTAAAGTTTTATTCGCGTGGAAAAATATTTTTTTAAAGTATTCTTAAGTTCTATTTATTTATTTATTTATCCTTTTCGGGGTAGCCAGAGCTGTATTTATATATTTATATATGTATTTTATTTACAGACGTATATGTATGTATTCTTAAGTTCTATTTTTATTTATATATAAATTGTAAATATTCATAAAAATATTTTTGTAAACTAACGTTATAGGTTTAGCAGGATAATAATAAATTGCTAACTACAAAATTTTTACGCTGATAAAATTAAAAAAAATGTCGTAGTATCCTAGGGTTGAATTCTAATTAATAATTATAACATGATCTCCATATTTTTTAGCATTTTTTTAGATCGTAATTTAAATCAATTATAATAAATAAATGTTCTAGAATAACACTTTTAGGAATATTTGTTACGAGACGTTAAAAGTAAATTATTGTAAATATATTGTATGAAAGTGATTTTGTACCTATTACGGTAAATATCTGTTAATGAGGAAAATATGTGGTATATTTAAATAAAAGTTAGCTGGACCTAAATAAGAATAAAGTAATTATAAATTCAATTAAATAAACCATTTTTTATTTTCTACATTTTAATACTACTATTATTTCACGTTTTCGAATTAATTAAACAAAGTATATATTCGCATATTTACTCCTTAATCTACATCTAAAGCTTATTAACACTAACTGAAAGCTTATCAGATTATCTTCCTCATTCCGAACTTGCGCTATATTGATTAGCTGATAATGGAATCAATAGAGACCATTAAATGCACATAATAATTTTATGATTATTCCGTTATAAACATATTATTTCACACATTTATAAGAACAATTCATTAAAAGAGATAATTTAAGGAATATAAGTAAATGTAGTTATGGTAAAATAAATTAAAAAAGTTGTTCAGCAAATATTATCCTTTTATTTTTCATTTAAACATTTAGTTCAAATATTTCAATTCGGATATTCTAACATCAAAAGACATTTTCGATTTGTATAATTATAGCTACAAATTATACACACACACGCACACATAACATAATTTAGAATACTGTTCATAAATCCCAGACTTGTGAACTCTATTAAATAATTTATAGTATATCTGGGCCTTTACTAGCAATAAATCACAAAACTAACAAAAGGCGACCCATTAAAAATAAGAAAAATAAATGGTCAGACGATTTCATCACACGTCGTACCTCATAGCAAGACAAGATCAATGCAATGATGTAACAAAATGGAGGAAAAAGTCACAAACAATAAACTTTTGCAGGCTCTGGGGACAACCTATGTTAAAGGTCAATATGATGAAGAAATTTAACTATTGCTGATGGTAAAATTCATTGTTGTAGATAATAAAGAATATATATAGTATTGTTTTAATTAATAACAATTATATAATAGAATTACGGATGTAGCTAGCGATTTTAGTAGCATAAGTAAATCATAACAATAATTAACCACATCATAATTTCGTAGTTATGTAGCGTTTCGTATCTAACTTGCATTTCTATATGAGTAATAAAACATTCGATGTAAATATGAATATCACGGAAATTCGGCGACAGTTTCTTATTATACCGTAGGGACTGAATTTTTTTCCAGTTCTAGAAACTAGCAGTTACTCCTATTTGATTCTTTTAAATATTTCTTAAATAAGTTTGAAAGATTATTTTTATGGGTACAATATTGAAAGTGTTTCAAAATTTAATACAAATATATATATATATATATATATATATATATATATATATATATATATATATATAAATATATCTATATATATATATATATATATATTTATAACTAAGAAGTAAATTTTGCACACCATAACTATTAAAATACCTCGTTCGACAGGGTCGATCGTGTTAGGTAGATTCCCGTCACGCGATTCTCGATATGCAATATGCGAAGGTACCAATGATTAGAATGAATGATTCACTTTAGTTGTGGGGGGGGGGGGCGGTGGTCGGATCGACAAAGAAAAACTAGCCAGCAGTATTCTACTGGTCATTACGAGTCTTATGACGGGTCACTCGGCATATATTGGGTGAGGGGGGAACCACCCCCCCACCCCTATCTCCTAAACGGGGGGTCGCATTAAAAAACTTTAATTTTCCTTTTTTAATTTGTTTATTTTCCCGACGGTCAAATTTTGCCTCATTCTGTGACTTCTTTCCAGAATATTTAACAATATATTAGATAAATAGTCATTTAGGATTTTACTAAAATAAAACAATGTTTTGACAAAGAATATGTATATATATATATATATATATATATATATATATATATATATATATATATATATATATATATATATATATATATATATATATATATATATATATATATATATATATATATATATATATATACTTTAAACATATATATAAAGTAAGTATATTACATTAATTTGAATATTATCATTAAATCTCATGTAGCGTACTACAAACTGATCAATAAGCTATTTAACACTAAAAGCTGTTGCGGTGTCGTGGTTCAATGTTCAATATTTTTATACTAAGTCTGCAGAGTGCTTAATAAATCAAAGTTATGCATATTAGCGTCCATAGCTGATTAATTATAGTTTAATGTATATTGTATATTTTTTTGTTTTATAAAAATATGATAATTTATAGCCCTACTTGGGCAGACAGTAAGGCATAATAAAAGATATGTGTAAGTATAAAAAACTATCTACTTTTAAGGAACTGCAAGAAGCATAAAGATAGGACATCTCTAAAAATCTTAAAATCTCTCTATCTTCTGTAGAAAATCAAATACAGCTAGGGTATCAGAGGTATAAAAAAAATATTATTATATTACAAATATAGTAATCATAACGAAGTGCTTTCATATCTATTATTGCAACTTGTTTTAATTAAAATATTACGTTTGCATTTGCTTCATTTCCTTCCCCCTTTAGAATAAAATAGTAATATGTAATAACTTAAAACTCCATAAAGCATTCCATATGATCAATCGGATTTTTAATCTAATAAACAATGTGCACCATCAAACTTAAGTATTGTTATTCTTATTATTATTTATCCTATCTATTTTTTGTGAATTTAAGAACATTTTTTAAATACTAAATACTCTTTCTGTTTTATCTTGTTTTAATATTATTTTACATAGAGATATTTATATTAAATACAGATAAAATGTTTTACAATACCTAATCCATATTTGTTAATACGATTAAATCGGCTTCTCTAGGGATTTCTTTGTAAAAATTAACAAGCTGAATTTACTATAATTTTACAGTGTACAATTCACAGAATCGGAAACAATACATATGTTTTTTTTTTATTTTATAAATAAAATTATAGTACTTTTTTACAAAAAATAAATATATCATATATTATGCCACAATGTTTAAAAAACTTCACAACAGACACATTTGTAGCCAAGGTCTATCTACAAAAGTATTAGTGAAAATAAGAATATTTTTAAGACAATTTACTAAGTTTTCACACACAGCCCAAATTACTTATTTAATTTTGATAAATTAAATGAGTTTGTTTTGCCTTTTTAGGTAGATGGTTCGATGTGACTCAGCGTGAGCCCCGGTAGTTGTACCCGAGAAACAATAATATACATGTATTTTTCGATATTATCTCTTTATAAATGGGTTACCTTTACCATTGTTTGCCGTGATGGTATTTGTAGAACTCATTGCTCGTGCCACAAGGTATGATCGTGAGATAGAACTTTGATAAGATTTTTAAATTACGTAAGAATAAATCAATGTAAATTATTTAACATTACACTATATTATACATCATATTGTTAAGCCACTTGGAGTAGGGGAGACCGGGGATGGTTGACCAATTTTCAGTTTAAAAGTTAATATTTTTATTGCTGTAATGATTATTTTTGTGAAAAGCAATTCCATTGATAGTGACACTATTCAGCTCTAGAAAGAAATTACAATAAGCTCGATACCTATTAAAACATAGTATATAGGCTCGATTTTATAGAACGGGAAAAACAAGTCAACCTACCCCGTGCCTGCAGGCAGGTTGACTTGTCACTAGGGGTAAGTTGACCTAAGAAGTAATGAGTACCAAGACTACGAAGGAACAAGATTTAAATACTAAAGTAAATGCAATCATCATTTTTAAGAACATCTTTAACAACATTAAACACCGTTAAGAACCTATCGGTCCACCTCCAGTCTAAAATAGTCTTTGATAGTCTACCTGCCCCTATAGTCAACCAGCCCCGGTCTCCCCTACTCTCGACTGCCATAAATTAATTTGGTATTTGTTAATATTAATAATTTTACTATACTGTAATGTTTTAAAACCTGAAATGAAACGTTTTTCGCGTGAAAGTAATAAAATAGATACACAGATATCTCTAAAACAAAGTTTTATCTTGAAATGAAATTCTATATTGTGAGGATGATTTTTATTCTATAACTTGAACAATGGTAAATATGGTCATTGACGATTTATTCAAATAAGTAATGTAGTAACTATAATGAGTCTCCTAAGCCGTGATTTTTCTTAATATTTTCATAATGGTTTTAAAACAAGATCAATTTAGTATAATTACTTTGAAACATAGTTGCTAGATCGGTTAATATTCGGTAAACTTACAAACGATATTTATACCAACATTTTAGAAAATGTTAAAGTAAAATGAACAAATATATCACCATAACAGACTCCATTACAATCTTGTCACGTCCATTTCAAATTAAATTAAGCTGGATCTGACAAGCCTGAACTTAAAACCCATCTCATTACTGATTGCTACCATTGTGAAATTATATATTGTACATATTTTTAATTTCGTGGCAATTTTTTTAATAATATTTTTTAAAAACACTTCAGTCCATGTTGACTATAATAATGTTGATAAACAATGTATAATTAAATCTGTATATGTGGTACCCTTCCATTTTATCATCGGCCCTCTCCTTAACGTACCCATAGTCACTATTAAGCTGTTAATAAGTTTATAATAGTAGTAAAATACTGACAAACTATTTATATTTCTATCAGATATAATCTCTGCAGTGGATGTGAAAGTAAAAGCAAAAGTTCTATTACTTTCAACTCATTTCTTTTTCTAAATTAAAAATACTAGTTGTTGTACATATAAAATATTTTTAAATGACCTTGCCCGTAATACCTACACTTTAGAAGTGAAATAAATAAAAGGCAAATATTTTCGAATAGAAGATTTTCCTCACTAAATATAAACAAATATTAAACCAATCTAAAACTTTTCTGATTTATAAGACAACAATCTATATAATTTTTTTATGTATTGAATATTTGTAATATTATGTATTAAAGATACTATACATAATATAATTATGTGTCTTTCATCTCATGGTATTACATTATATAAAAAAATATACATTAACAATGTCTGCTGCATGTAATATATAATTATGCAATCAAGTCAATACAATTTTTTAAAATTATATAATTAATTCATATATTTCAAATATTAATAACGAAAACACAATGTTCAAAAAAGATAGAACTTCAAAATATTTTCAAATAAGCTAGTTGGTTAAATCTTATCCAGAATATTTAACAATATACTAGATAAATAGTCATTTAGGATTTTAATAATATATATAAAGTGTATATATATATATAAATATAATATAAAGTATATATATATATATATATTTATAATTAAGAAGTAAATTTTGCACACCGTAACTATTAAAATACCTCGTTCGACAGGGTCGATCGTGTTAGGTAGATTCCCGTCACGCGATTCTCGATATGCAATATGCGAAGGTAACAATGATTAGAATGAATGATTTGCTTTAGTTGTAGGGGGAGGGGGGGGGTCGGATCGACAAAGAAAAACTAGCCAACAATATTCTACTGGTCATTACGAGTCTTATGACGGATCTCTCGGCATATATTGGGTGAGGGGGGAACCACCCCTCACCCCTATCTTCTAAACGGGGGGTTGCATCAATCAAAAAACTTTTCGGACAAAAAGTTTCCTTTTTTAATTTGTTAATTTTCTAAGATTTTCCCGGCGGTAAAATTTTGCCTCCTTCTGTGACTTTTTTCGGTTTTTCACTTTCAACCCCACTTTTTCCAAAAAAAAACGAGATGTTACGTTTGTCCTACTAATTTATCCTATCGACCTGTAAAGTCAGATTTCGCCTACGATGAATTTGGACTGATGGATCATATATACATATATATATATATCGGGATATATAATTTTTTTTTTCGACGGATTCTCAATCTCCAGTTCATAAACGGCGTAACGCTCCTACTCTGGGGTCTGGGTCCCGTTATCGCATCGATTGCAATAGGTGGATTCATCTATGGAATCTACTTAAAATAATAACATGTTATAGTAATCATTATTTTTATTAGATTATATGACATAATATAAATAATATAATTTCTAACATTTGATCTAGTATATTAAAAATTATGTATATTGCAAGATTTAACAATATTAATAGTTTTTATTTACACCGAAGTGTAAGAACCTTATAATACTAAAACAGACATATAGTATGTTACTAAATATGACTAATTACTTGACCTAGTTGTAGCAAATAATGCGATTATAATTTAAAATAATTGACTGCATTTATTTTAAAATGACAGATATTTAAATATCTGTCACTTATATATTGAAATTATGTTATAAATTGTATAACTATTGTAACTTTAATGGAATATCAAATAAAAAATATATAAGCAACTGTCCAACTTTAGTAAGCTAGAATACAATAATACTATTACCTCAAGTATCCGTTAGAAAAATACAAACCATGTTACAAACTTTACTAGACAATAACTTTATTATGAACTGTCAAATATCAAAAGCTAAAAACTTTGTTTGCAAGTTTCTGATGTAGGTTAAAGACAGTAATAGGTCTGTACGTATTATCGGTGATGCCTATTATTATAAGAGAAGTTTATTTAATGTCGTTTGACATAATACATATTACCGTGAGCAACTTATTATTAACATGATACGGTTTCTATTATATTAGTATCTTTAACTGATTGCCACCTCATCTCTGAAACTCTTTAAAGGAAAACTAATATTTAAGTCGATGTTAAAACATGTCAGAGGTAATAGTAATGATCAATATTTTATAATATTTTTTATTATTCAATACTTAGTATATCACTAATTTGTTATCCAACACAAATAATCGTTGCTCAAAGATTTTGTAAGTGATGGCGAATCTAAGTGAGTACTACTATCTTATACTTTACATTTCATAAAGTTGCTCTGTTAAATAGTAGTGGTTTCAAGTCTTTAAATTAAACTGATCTACTCACTACAAATTTACGATAACATTAAGAGTGATAAACATAAAAAAACACCTAATCGGTATAAAAATTACATAACATAACACTAACAGTGTTTAATTAAAAAAAAATATTCTAATTTTAAAACATTACATATTTATGGCCAAACCTTTTAAGCCTTTATAAACAAAGTTTGAATTCGTAGAATAAAATTACGCACAAATGATTAGAAGACAAATCTTGTAACCCATATATTGTATCAGCTGTTTAGTAACGAAAAGAATACAAAATAATCATGCTTACAATTTTTTTCGGTTTGTCTGTTTATCTGTGATTTTGTTCGTTATAATCTCTAGAACGAATTATCTGATTTAAATGCGGTTTTCAAAAATGTGGTAATGTCTTTCTTTCACTTAGATTTTGTGTTTATTTTACATAATAAATTAATGATTACAAAAAAAGCCAGTTAAATTAAAAACTCATACGACACGCGGAAGATACCCATATGATGTTCATATAGTTAAAAGTATTATACAAAACACACTTTCCTCAATATTCTAAAGATAACTTAAACCTGGCATATTTTTAAGTATTGGTTCCAAGTTGGATCGACGCCAAAGACATAACCAACTAGTATAATGTACAACAGCTGAAAAATCCCAAGCCCACAAATTATTCTTTTTTTTTCCTTAAGTCTTTAAAAATAATAATAATAAATAATAATTTAATAATAATAATCATTTATTTTCTCAAAGATAACTTTAATAACAATAGATTTATTAAAATCCTCTTTGAAGCATAAAAATGCCTGTAAAGTAAAATTTGTTAAGGTTTAATAATGTTCAATGATCTACTTTTGCACTTATTTAATTAAATATAATTTTGAGGTATGTGTATGTGTGTGCGTGTGTGTGCGAGCGTGCTCGCATTTATGAATATCTATGTTTCGATGCTAGAAGTTGACATGCTGTAGGAGTGCTATGTAATGTGCAAAATGGTAAACATTTAATCTAAAATTATTATCGTTTTTTTTTGTATTATATTTCAATTTTTATTTTATTAAACTTTGAATATAAATAAGAATTTTAGTTTAGTTTGATTAGATTGAATAAATATATTTATTTAAGAAAATATGTCGGTAGTAACAATTTTAATATGGTGTAATACAAAACACATTTTATGTGTAATATTTTTCCTTTTTGCAATGTTTGATTGTCAGATCTGTAACCGCTCTTACCTACGCAAAAAAAATATTTTAAATTGTTTGTATGACTTGTGAATAGAAATTTAATTATTGACAAAAAGTTATTATATAAAATTAATCTAGTTTTGCTTTAAATATTTTTGTAATCACAATCCATAGCATCATAGGTATATTGTATTCACAACAATAGCAACATTTGAGATGTGGATATATTTTTAAGTCCAGAAAGGAGCGAAGGCAACATACGTAGTTACAACAGTAAGTACATGACAATTTTCTAAGAGAGGATGGTACTACCCCTCACCTATTTTAGTGGACAAACTTTCAGAAAATTCATGTTCCAATTTTTCATGTTTATATTTTTGGTTGGATAGGGCAAAATAGGCAAAAGCAATATTTAATTTCTTAAATGTTTTTATTTTAATGCTTGAAAAGTTTAAATACAAAAAATCAATAAAAAATAAAATCATTTATATTGTTTTCAACAGACAAATGTAAATTGAATAGAACCAAGAATAGGAACCGATGAAACCGTAATAAAAATAATGTAACAATTATAATTTTCTAAATTTGTTTTACTGTTATTAACGTATTAAAATGTCTATATTTTTTATTAAATAAAATATAAAAAAATATTATATGAAATATTTGTTTATAATTTCTTTAAATGTAAGAATGTTTTAAGTCATGCCATGAAAATCATAATTTATTTAACAATTCATATTTTCTTGAAGGGGTAACAGGGAGACGCCATTATTTTTCATCAGATGATCTTTCACAATATGAAATTGAGGGGTTAAAAAAGGAGGCAAAATTATTATTTAAGAAATTGTAGGACAGTAATTGTAAAATACAAAGACAACTTACTCGAGATTCAAGCATCACTTAATACACTAGATGGATAAGGCTGCTTCAAAAGCAAATATCCATAATATTATATTATTGTCACGAATAAACCATCATACATTTAAGGTGATAACTTAATATAAGCAAAATTAATGATTAGAAAGGTGTAAAAGGAACGTTAATAATTTGGAAGGAAGTAGGAATTTCTCAAAATATAATCATAACATTGCTGAAAGTAAAGTTAAATTACAATGGAATGAAGTAGAATTTAATTTATTACAAGTGTTGGATTTTGTAGTTAGAAACATTTTCCATATCATATCTTCTGGGTTTTTGTTTAATTTAAATCTACTTAACAATATTTATTTGCAATTTTATTTTTAATAAGTAACACAACATTGTCAGTACATAAATTTAATATATATTTTTAATTATATATATATATATATATATATATATTGAGCTAACAAAAAAGGTAGTAAATTAGTAAGGCCTTCCTCTGGGGGCATGGAATATGTAGTCTTAGATATACCACGGACACACTGAAATGAAGAAAAATAATATTCTCTTCATAGACGTTTGTATATATTCCATATATCCCATTTCTTAGAGGTGCTTAAGTAAAAGGCATGTTTCCCTTTTGAATTATATTAGGCCTATCATTACTTTTCTTGATAAGTATATTTATAAAATTAAGGAAGACAACACTCGTCGAATTAGAAATATAAAAACAAGCAATTATATTTAACATTTTTAATAATTTCCTGTTTGTATTTTATTTAATTCATGACAAAAAAAAATATCATTACTAAGGAAACCTATAAATATTTCACCTAAAATCTGTTGTTGTAAAACTTTGTATAATATAAGAACGAACAAAAAGTTATTGCATAATAAAAACAAATATTTTTAATAGTGTAAATGATCTACTTAATACAATAATATTATTATAATGCTGTTTGGTATAACTATGCCCTATTTTCAAACTACGGAATGTCAATTTTCTATAAGTAGCTTTTTAGCAGAAAATATGTTAGTTGTATTAGTTTTACATAGTTTTAATTTAGATAACCTTATAGGTATAGGTATATCGGCTATAAAACCTAGACTTTCCTTATATTAAATGGTCCAGGTAATATAGAATAAGAATCAATGCAGTTCTTACAAAATACAACAGATTTTTTCACAAAAATATATATATTTTTCATAACTTTGACCTAATAATAGATTTATAATTTGACATTTGCTCTGCGAGGAAATTAATTTCCGGCACCTCGGCAGTAAGAGGTGCACATCTCAAACGTAGCTACAACGTATAACGTCATTTCAAATATACATAAAGTTTATATAAGACTGTTATCATAAATTAATCTATTTTTGGATCTAAAAATGTATTAGTGGAAAGAATAATTCTTAATATATTTTTTTTGTAAATTCTATTTCTAGTTTTTACGGTTCTTAGTGGCCGGTAAAATACTTTTGTTTGCTCTGCATATTGTAATTTAAGCGACCGTGAGATATACATGAAAATTATGTATAACATGTTAATAGATAAAATTATTTAGGCTCTGTTATACAGAAATATACGACACGACACGACACGACACGACACGAATCGACACGATACGATACTGTTATAGCTTTCTTCGTGTAAGGTAATATGCTGACCCAACTATCTGGAAATCATATGTGAGATGCCGCTTTTCTTCCCCTCAACCCACGTTACCAGTGGTCGTTTGGATCTACTTGATTCTAATTCCTAACTCCTTGCGAGACACTTGTATAATTCATCGTATCAAAATAAATAAGTAAATAAATCTATATATTAATAGATTTATATGAAGTGATAATTAATGTTATTTTTTTTAAACATAATTAGCGGAATTTTATATATATATACAATTCGAGTCGATACGAGACGATACAACACGACACGATAAAACACAACACAACACAACAGGGTACTACACGATATAATACGGTTACATAAACCAGATGCCTCAGGTGCTCTTTGTCCTTGTTTAAACAAAACAAAATATTAACACAAGCGTGACTAAAAAGTGAAAGTATTTAATTTCATTAAATACAACATTTAATTTAACAAAACATTTAAAAGAATAAATAAAGAAAATGAACTATATAAACCTAAACTTTACTTCGTTTCACTGCGTCATAAAATGTTATATACTGTCCCTTTTCACGAAAAGTTATAGAATAAAAAGAAATAAAACTTTTTCACATAAAATCAGTATACTTAAACTACAAATAAATGAATCCGAATACAAATCTCGACTCAAGCGAAAATTTTGACATAAAAAAATAAATATGATAAATTTGTATAAATTGAAAATGATGATAAATATATTGCTTACAATTTGACTTATTGAGATAAAGTACTAATTGATGCTCGTGCGACCCATTTAAGTCCAGTGTTACTTCGTATTGCAGTGCAGTGAATGTGATAAAACTGCAGTGAAGTTTGTTTTGACAACATAATAATTGCAGAATTTTTTATGTAAAAATATAGAAATAATATAAGTTTATTCATTAGTTTTATAAATACTATGAAATCAACTATGATAACGATGATCAAGTTAACCCAATAATAGGTAAAGATGTCGCTACCCTATACTGTCGGCATTCCACATTCTCAAAATTAAAACATGAGTGATATTTTAATAAAACCATCATTTCTTTTAATATTTAAATGATTTTGACTGCTTAATTAATTAAGGAAAAAAAATCCCAAAAAATATTTTATACATTTTATTTGACGGACGGGGGAACTTTTTCTCTTGAGATATATTGTGTGAAAATGCTTTTCTAACAATAGAGTAGGAGTTATTGTGAAACTACCTTTTCAAAGTTTTCACCTTTTTATTTTTGTGTCTGTTTAGATTTAAACCGCTCCAAAACAGTCTTTTGTCTTAGTATAATGGAGCCATTGTTTTGGGTCTTGTACTGTTGGTGAAAATGTTTTATTGAACAATAATGAACCACGATGGTAATTAGAATAAATATACACTTTTATATATAAAAATCCCGTATCACGATGATCGTTTGTGTAATCTTAGAAAAAATATGATATATAGCAGGCAGAATATATCAATAATTGTAGATTATTTTTGTCTCCTTAATATAAAAATTAATAATCAGAATCAAAAAATCCTAAATTATAGATTATTTCAATTTGAGGCATATCATCATTTTATTTATGAAACTAAACTTTTCCAATGCTATTGGAGGTAAAGTATATAGCGCACATAAAACTGCCATAACATAGTGTTTACGGGCGATCTGTTCCACTTCAGTGCAACCCCCGGGGGGATGGCGGATAGCTTTCAAATAGCTGTTCGCTTTTACATATATTTGATTCGATTTTATTTATTAAAACTTCAAAAAATATATATTGGGCTAAAATTCTCATTCATTAAACTATGATTAGTATTTTAAAAGTCAATATAAATACTGGTATATAATATATAATTATTTATACTGGAATATTTACCCGGAGGAAAGTATGGTAGAGAGTATAAATGAATGTATAAAAAACAATTATCTAAATAGTTATATAATGCAATCATACATTAGAATACACGTTTCTAATAAACTGTATTTAGATTTACAAAACTGCATACTTACAATGTAAAACTTAATGATTAAGTACATTTTCTTCAATTTAAATTTTGTTACTTTATTTAGAATAGAGATTTAATATTTTATGAAAAATTTTTAATTTGAACATTCAAACTGAATTGCTGTTTGAACTTATTCAAATCACAAAAGTAATTATAAGAAAAGAATAAGATTGACAAGTACTCGTAAATAGCCACTACGAGTTCTTTGTAATTTACTCTAATTAAGAAAGATGTAAACGTCCAACATTAAACCATTTAAAAGAATAAAAGGATGTACTTAAAAAGTAAAATACAAAAGTCTGCAATTCATAGAATTTATATATTAATTTCATTTTATAATTGTCGGTTATTGGTCTGCCTACTAATAATTTTTCATTTACATTAGATTGAAAATAAATATTGTAACCTTGCTTTATGAAAAGCAAGATTCCCCTTTTTGAGTTCCTCGAATAGATTATTATTTAATTATATTCTACTGTTATTGTTATTATTAGTATTATTTTTAATTATTTATTATGTGCACCTACTAAACCCTCTCACCAACACCACGGGTCGACTGGTAGAGAATGCCAATAGGCATTAAGTCTGCCCTTAGTTTTAGGTAAATACAATAAAGTTTAAATAAATAAATAAATTATTGGTAGTGCTATGATACAATATTATACTAAAATTTAAATAGTTTTTTTTAAATATATTTTTTAAATATAAAAGTAATTCACTTAATTGATAAAAAAAGTGAGATAGAATATACAGGCAAGATAAATAAAAAAAAGTAATTTAATAATTTATTTGATGTTACTGATTGCCAACCCGTTTATATTAAGCTTATTAAATTATTTGCGATTTCGTTTATAAATTTAGTATCAAATAAAAAATATTAAGGATGTTTTGTATTTAATTTATTTTTTAAGGTTTGTAAACATACAAAAAATAAAAATATTATAATAGTAAAAAAATCCGAATTAATTGATAAACTAATTTAAAATATTGATTACCTTTTTATTTCACTTGTATTTAGTTTTGGAATTCCTGATTATATAATACTGATACCATTTTTATTTCAATTCACTAATGTGTGAAAAACTTTACTTATTTTGAAAAAATGTAAGTGATTAAAGTTTGAAAACTTAACTACAGCGTTGCTAGCTCCAAATTTGATTCAATAAGAAATTTACTTAAATTATTTATAAGAAGTATTAGATAGATAAATTGGAAAATTTCCATATCACAATTTCTGTTTTCCGTTATTATTTTACCTTTTTATTATTTTGGTTTAAATTGATTACAAGTAATAAAAATATATCCGTGTGTTTGGTAAACAGCACAAGTAACTTTATTAATCCATTCAATAAGTTTTACTTCTTTCCGCTATACTGTCTGCCTGTCCGTTATAAACCACTCGGCCTATTGACACTAAGTGAATAGTAATACATTTTTTATCATTATGTAAGAAAGCAGATACTCCTCCAACCGTAATCATTGAGTGAATGAAATGGAATGTTATGTCAACTAACCATGTCAGTTTAATTTGAAAATAAATATATATTTTCAATAAACATCACACTTCATTTTCTAGGTTTTATATTCACACTTGAATTTTATATGTGTTTAAATCTACTTCCATACATATAAATAAGTAAAATTGGTGATTACAACCCAATCGTTTCTCCTAAAATAATTCTCCGTATTTATCTATACTAAAATAATCTCAGTTAATCTGACCTCCAATGTCGCTATGGCACAGTTCTCGTATATTCTAAAATTAACAATGTATATTTCAAGTATATATTTATCAATTAGGTGAAAATATATAGACAACTAAATTTAATACAGACAGAATTGAAAAATGTGGCTTTAATTGATGTTACTATATAAAATTGGTGGTTTATTAATGGAAAAGGCTAGAGAAAGGCTTGTGTGGAACGTCGTAAAACAAAAAAGTATGCTTAGTTTCCTATGAAGTTATGCTTTTCGTCTTTATTGCAAAGTTTCTAAAAGTTAGGCAATATCGTTTTTCTAAAGACAAAAAAATAGAAAAATTTTTACTTTACGATGTTTTAAAAAGCCTTATTTACATTACTATCAGGCAGTGCAATTAATTTTATTATCACCTATCAATTCCAAATCAATATATTGCAATTTGTCCTGCAATTTGAAATAATATGTGTTTAAAACTAATTTACAATTTACATTCAATACTTTGTGATAATTCATAATGTATTTCATAAATCGCTTTCACCATGAATTTTGCTTTAATGTTAAAACTAAATTAACACTAATAAAATGACAATGTAACATTTATGTTTCATCTCAAAATGTAATTTTAAAGAATACATTGTATCAAGGAATGTTAATTTTACATAGTTAATTAATCGATTGTATTAAAAATATGATGTCTATAAAATAAAAAAAAAATTATCATAACTAGTCTTTGGGTTTTTTTAAACCAATGTAGTTTTACTACAATAGACAATCTAAAATCACAATTACAATTTAAGAAAAAAAAATTAAAAAAACCCGGATAAGGTGTATTTCAGAGTGATTAGAAAATTTCCAAATTTTCCTTCTCCTTCTATTCCTCCCTGTTCCTACAGGATATCTACACTGGTGCAATGCCTAAGGTTTTCGATGTACCTTACCAGCTTTAACTGCATATCTGATGGTGTATATAGTAAGGTCCATTGTTCCCTATAACAATTAGAGGAAAATATTTGTAAAGCAGGTGTAACGTTTTACTAAAAATGTAATTCATTACTTATTAAATTATTTAATAATTTTTAAAACGTTTTTAACATGTTTTTCATAAAACCGACTTGTTTGAAAGTTATATAAATCGTTAAATATATTACTAGTCAATTGGAATATTTATTGCATTTGAAACTACAGTTCATTTTTAGTTCTTGTTAATGATTTTTAACTGATGTTATAAGTTGTTATCAACAAATAAAATTATGTTGATTTCTCATTCAATTATTCTAGCTAAATCGAGCAGTTATAGAATAATAATTAGTTAACATATAGTTATTTCTGTTATTATGTTTTATTATTATCATTTATGAAATTATTATAACACAATCATGTCCAGACTACAATTACTGTGGATTACTTACACAAACTTTAAAAATGCGATTTAAAATCCATAAATTTTGTTGGTAAAATAAGTTAAAAATCTAAATTAAAATTAAGATTGTAAAAAGCACTGAGCTCTTCTATTTTCTGGGTTAAAATAAATAATATCAGTCCATTGTCATGAAATATTGGTTAATCAGCAAAATTAAATTCTTTAGTATGTATAACTTGCATATTGCTTGCATGGGTGAGAAATAATGGACAAGATTATAGAAAGAATACGTTCCATTAAAGTTTAATTTTTGCAATACTTGTATTTATACAATTTTATCCATTGACTGCATTTATATAAAAGATATCTGGTTTGCCGATACGGGAACACACAACAAACAATTGTGTATCTTCGAATCTGGTTACTCGTCTCTCTGCTGGTTTCGTGTTAGCCGCTTGAATGGTGCTTAGTCTGTTCATCTCTCGTATAAATTTTCGATCCTTCCATGTACGGCGTACGACAACGCAAATTTATTGTTTTGATTTGATCTCTCGAGGCGACATTTCGGTATTCACTGAACAAATTTTAAGCTCTTAAGGCTCTCAGCTCTGGGTTAAAAAACATGTGAGGTAAGACTAAACGTATAATACTTTAAAAAAAAATCTTGAACAGGCCATAAAAATAGTTAATCGCTTTACACCCTTCTCTCATATTTTTGGTAGTTGCAGCGTGACAACTAAAGGAAAAAAGACAGAATATCAATAAATTCTATAAAAGGACACGAAGCATAAACAGTATAATATAGACATTTTGATGAACAGCACAATGAAATTACACGTCTATTGTTACGATTAGTGAACACGTTTTTTGTTATCAAAAACTAATTCGAAAGAAATATTATTTCACATATGACTGCGGTTGTTATAATATTAGTAAGTATTGCGTCTGATTAAAAAACAGCAAAACAAAACAAACCCGATAAAAGTGTTCAAAACCATCGAATTTCAAAATTGTTGCCTACATTGCCCATACGTTCCATTTCTAAACTCCTCCTCTGAATGCTACGAAAAAAGAAGGAGATACGCTTTGAATCATTAACATTATTAAACAATTTTCTAATCAAAGTCTGTATCTTGGTATACAGATAAATTAGGAAGCTTATGTACACTTAAGATTATTTATACATTTATTAAAACTTCACTGTAGAAAAAAAAAACAATTGGCGTATTTAATGCTAAAATATTATCTACCAGTCAACCAACACTGCTAAAAGAAAAAAAAATAGTAAAAATGTTAATGTGTTTGGATGTTAGAGTGTTAAGAAAAATATGTGTCGATTAGAATAAAAAAAAAAAAATATAGATAAGATAAAATAATATGAGATAGATAGATAGATAACAACCGCTTCTGAAACGGCTTGTATATTGTCAAAATTTGAGCGAAATCGGTTTAATATTTTTTGATTTTTTGAAACTTACACAGACAATGGAATATTTATATTTTATTTCAACTATTATAACGTTAATTAAACCGCGACGTGAACTGCCTGTATGCTGCTGGTTCATAGTACGGCAAGCTTATAGTTGACAACCCAAAATGGTTTCGAACTAGTCTGGCATATCCGATATAATTAACGCTAGTACAGCCAACTAAACATCAATACTTTCATAAAAATATTAACTAACAAGTATTGACAAAAAAAATTTTAAAACATTCATTTATATTTTTTATTTTCCATAAAATCAAAACAATTACGATACAATTAAATGGTTATTTATAATTTTTCAAGAGCTTTAACAAAATATAATGTATTAAAGAATTAAAATTTATAAAGAACGAAATTTCATACAGTTTTAACGCAACTGCTTCCAAAAACATAATATATTTGCATCTTAATATAAATACAAATAATAAATTTAATATCAATATCGTAAAATAACACGTAAAAACAAAAGTTTGTTGTTTTTTTTTACTAAAAAAACGAGGACGAAGGGGTTAAAATATCAATAAATAGTGATGAAAAGTTAACAATGTAAATGTTAAATTCTCAATTTGACGTAAACAGGCACTGTAATAGAAAAACAAGTAGATTCAGTTACCAATACAAATAACATTCTTGTTTACACAAAAAGTGTATAATCCTTTAGCTTAAATATGAGATGTAAATGATTTAATGAAATAAAATAAAAAAATTTATCATTGTATAAAAGCACTCCGTATTATAAATATTCTTTTAAAATTGGTTAGCTAAATTTGTTTGTCACGATTCTGATTAGGAAAAATTTAAAAACACCGTTTCTTAGTTTCCAAGAATATCATTTTCTAAACATAAATGCCTGAATTTATTTGTCGCATTGACGTTATCTTTTCCTGTTTATTTTTATTAGTATTCGTTGATATTATAAGTTTGTATTATTTCGGAAAAAAAACAAAAAACAAAAACAAAACAAAATTTAACAAATTGTTAATAATAATAAAAAGTTATAAGGCAAACACTTGCTTAGCACATAAAATTATACACTCGTTAATAATGACTAATACTTCTCTTCAAAATTGTGACTAATGTTCTCCATCATTCCTTCGGAAAGAATTCTAGCACTTCCTATTCTGTCGCTATGATAAAAAATTCACTAATCCTACATATATCTCTACGATTTATTTTTAAGATTTTTTGAGATTGACGGTTTTTTAAGAATGGAAGAACGGTTTTTAAGGTACAAGCATGAATTAATAAATAATTCTTAATAATTCGAAATGAACAATGTCATTATTACAATTCAGTATTTTGCAGCGAATGCTACGAGAGTGACCCCAACGCACTACGGTTTCAGATTCACAGATAATAAAAAACATAGGATTGATTATTAAAATACATTAATAATACGTCTGCAATCAAATCCCAGGTAATCAAATACTTATTCCCAGCCTTATTATAAAGTCAATCATTATTATAAAGTCAGTCCTGTCTTAATTAAATATCTGTCAAGTGCAATTTCAAATTTTTGTCTATAAATATTTTTACAGGCTTTTGTTTTACAGTCTAAAAGTGTATTTTTTTATAATTGTTCCTAAAATATCTATATTAATTTATAATTAAAAACTTTATCGACCTTGAAGTCTTACCCTCATTATACTACGTAATTAAAAGTTCCAAAAATAAATATATATATATATATATATATATATATATATATATATATATATATATATATATATATATATATATAATCTTATTTTAGCTACATCTACAAAATCAATATATTACGGTTAGTTTATCGCAAGCGACGTCTTGTGTTAATAAAAGTAGCAGTCAGCTCTTTTTCGTAGATAACACAATCAAGCGACGTTCATGATAGGTTATGCAATAATCTTGAATTTATATTTATGATTGTGCTAAGTATCTAAATACTTAGTAAAATTCATCGTCACAACAATGTGAATAATATTCAGTTAGAAGAATTTATTATATTATTTTTTATATTAAGGATTTATTATAAGAAATTAAAAAACGTTACACAAATAAAAAACCTCTATCGGAGGTGTTATTTTGTACTTCCATTTACATAATTTATAATTTAATTATCTACGTAAAAATGAGGTACATAAGTAAATAAATAAAAATAAATAAATTTATTTCAAGAAGTACATAATTAGGTAATAGGTAAGATATATACCTTTGAAACAACATCAAAGTGAAAGCTCACTCAGGTTACGTCTCACGTCCTAAAAGACCTTGAGCTCAGCGCTTCTAACTTTAGGATTAACAGATGTGTGGCTTTATTTAAATACTAGTTGTTGCCATCAACTTTGTCTTATGACTCACCCCATCCTTTGCAGTTTATAATCCATCTATCATCACTTACATTCTGTACAAATCGATACATTTCAGAGCTTATTCGCGAAAATAAAAGAATTCTTCGAATTAAAAATTGATCTTACGTTTTAACTTACCTAATAAGATAAAACCACTTTAAATTACAAAAAAATACTTCAATTTAGTGAACCTATTAAATTGTAATAATAGCCAAATTAACTCAGTCTTTAAGAGAAAAAAAAATCCAGGGATAAAAACATCCACATAACTTTAATAAAAAGCCATTCAGTAGTTTGGTTGTATTATAACCTTAATTTTTTTTTACCTATTACAATAACAAATTTCGTTACGTCCCTCCAAGTCCTTGCTTGATGTTCGTATTAATAAACAAAAAGATTAAAAAGTATTGTTTTAAGTATAGTTTCATGTAGTCAACATATAGGGTATGGGTATTTTTACATTTTGAGTGAACAAATTTTATCTTAATACTATACATGAGATTGTCGAATTAAAATTTCCATCTTACAAAATTGATCCTTTTATTGTATTTCAATATATTATTATGAAAGCTTGATATTGATATATTGATTGTGAACTTCAATGACTTTTAATAGATGTTGGTAGTCCTGAAATTGGATAACTTTTGTGTTAGCACATAGGTAGGAAAAATTAAAATAAAAGTTTAATAAGTAAATAATCTGTTTTATTAGCACCAAAGCAAAAACTATCACACGGAGTAACGCTGAATGCTTAAAACTAACAAAACAATGACCGCTCTGGCGTCTTGGCTTAGCCGTTTACGAGGAGTTCAGTAGTAAGTAATAGGATATATATCTTATACTTTAAAACTATTGTCGATTTTTATTGTATTTAATGAAGTTCAAATATTCTTACAGGATAATTAAATATTAACTTAATATTTTTATATTTTTTGTACTGACTATTATTATTCTAACTATAATAGATAAAGAGAATAGCAAAACAAAGAATGTCATAAGTCGCGCAAAGTTCGATGAAAGAAAATAAATAAAAACGCTAATGAATGTAGCTCCTACAGAAAAAAATATTATTAAAATCAGCGTAATTATTTTTACATTATTTTATTTGCCGTTTATTTTTATATATTCTTGTTTGTATTATATTTTGTATTTAACAAAACCCTTGATGACTTTTAAGCCAATTTATACAATATACAATTATTAACATTTATAAATGGATAACCGGAAACACCATCAAATTTTAATACAAGCTCAGTAATTATTGATTACAATTTGCTATTTGCTAAGATCAAGAAAGAAATAAGACAAAGTAAATTCCATCTATCATACCACAAAATTCTCTTACAAACTTGTTATATGACTTCAAATATGTTGCTATGAAAGTACAAGACGTGACAAAATATCTTTCAACAATTTAATTTAATGTTTCCTTAACTTATATTAAGATTTAACTTATATTGCAAAACTTTCTACCTGTGACTGAAGTGGAGATATCATTAAACTTCACGATAAAGGATTGTGGTCTTGCTTATTGTTTAATTGAAGTAATAACTAGCGGGAAAGGGAAAGTTTTAAGATTTCCTGATCATAAGAGTATAATTCCTGTATTATAATTATATAATCTATATTTGAAGGAACAAATGCATATAATTCAGTTAAGGATATTTATAATAATACCAATTATCACAAAATATTATAATAATATTTAAAAAAAACTCGGCACATTTATCACAACTATATAAAAATTCGAACAAACACAAAGCGTTACAAAATCTTTAAAGCACCTAACAAACTTTTTAGCAACTTTTATTTTATTCTGAAAGTATAAATATTATGTTATTAAATATGTATTGAGAAGTAACTGCAAAAATAGATATTTTTTTAAAACATCTCTCAGAGAATCTCTAGTTTTGAAGTTACCAATAGCTTGTACAGCTCTATTTTGTAAAATATATATAGTTTTAGTTTCGGCAGCACTGCCCCATAATAAAATACCGTAAAATAAAATACTATGAAAATAACTAAAATAAACAAGCCGAGCCGTATTAACGTCCGTTAATTGTGTAACTTTTCTAATTGCAAAGACGGTCGAGCTGAGTTTGCTGGCGAATGTTGAAAGATGGAGGTTCCACTGGAGCTTTTTATCTAAAGTTATACGTAAGAAATTTGTTAACTCAGTCAATTCTAACATTTCGTTGTTAAGGATCAAGCGATTTTTTTTTATTTTTACATTAGGAAGTGTAAGTGTAAATTCTATTTAGTTATCTTAGCAATATTATTACTTATTATTTTTCAATCTCATAATTTGTCATTCAATTCAAAGCAATTCTTGATTTTTCCAACGTAAGACTAAATAGTTATGGCTATATAAATATTTAATGTAAACAATATAACAAAACTACCGAATGGATTTTTATAAAACCTTATAAGGTGTTAAGTTATTAACTAAAGGCTAAAAGACAAGAGAAAGGCGCTTGTCTTAATTTTATAATTATAATTCGAATTGTAAAATGTAAATAAAGGTTTAATATATATATATATATATATATATATATATATATATATATATATATATATATATATATATATATATATATATATATATATGTTATTACAATGTTCTCAAATTGGATTGATTGAAATAGATGCATCGAATAATAATGAAATAAACTCATTTCAAACTGTTTCTCTGCTTATTCATTAGCGATGCTCTCAATAGCTCGCATGATTTGAAAATTTTCAAAAATTAATTATACGTACTCCTTAATTACATTTTTATTATTCTACTTCACGAAAAAGGTAGGAAGGTATTTATGGCAGTTTTTCTCTAAAAGTAGGCGGTATTATATGTATAAACACAATGCGAATGATTGATTTATTTATTTTACTATGTGTTTGAGAGTATTATTCATTATGTACGATGGTATCCCATTACAATTTCATTGATTAGTTAATCTCATATCCTATAAATCTTACTGAATTTTGATTAGCCTCGAAACATAAGTGTTAAATTACAAATACCCATCAACTCATTAAGTGCCTTTATTACGAAACTGTACATAAATACAACTGTATAAAATTTATCAATTATGTTCTATTTTACTCGCAATGTTAGCTATTATTGTTTCAATACTGTTGAAATAAAGTGCAGTTTTTGAGATTTTCTTTAACAATTAATATTGCTATTTTAATCTTATCTAATCCTTTGTGATCTACAAAAAAATAATATATAAATGAAACTGTTATTGTTTAATATTTATTCATGTTTGTGAATAACCTGAACCGTTTTCAAACAATATTACTTCGTTTAATGGCTCTTGGGGATTTAGCCGTCACAACCGCTACGAGTTGCAACATAAAATTTTTTAATGAAAAAGATATAACATGCTAGCAGTTATGTATGGTAAATAATTCAATGACTTAACTTAAGTTAAATATATGTAAACGTACATATAAATGATATCGTGATTATATAATTCATATAATTAAATTTCGTTGTAAATTATATTGTTTATCATTAGATTATAAGGATATTAGTAGAGTTGCTTATATTTTCTCATCGTATTATTAGGTCCTAACGACACAATGCAATAAAATAAAAATTGAGTGAGAATAACTATTCTAAGTAAAGAAAGTTATTGTTTCAATCAATATTAAATTTACTATAGTTATAGGATAAAGACCTAAATAATTTATGCAGTATACATCGTATTAAAACATTATGATCAAACAATATGAAATTTGGTACATACATGAAGAATAATTCTGACTAACTGCTTACTTCCCTTGCTTACTTCCCTTGATTTAGAAAATTGAAATTAAAACTCTATTTCGAACTCACTAAAATGCAATTTTTGCTATTTATAACTATTTAATTGTGTCATGTGACACTAGAAGAGCTTGTGATTACATTTCATTTTGTTGATGGCCAATAATTGTAGCAACTATTAACATTCAACATGATTAAGAATATATTTATAAGTAATTACTTATAGCAGTTTTTTATACGAAATAGCTGTGTATATACATCACACACAATGTAGGTACACGTTGGACTTCTTGAAGTTATTCGTCGTCCACGATTATTCAATACATCCAATTTTAAAGTTTCTGAGTAATGCGGTTTAGGTAAGCACCTAATGGTCAATTATTTTTAGAATTTAACATTTGCTTCTTTTTTCACAAATATGCTATTTTTATATATTTTGTTTGAATAATATTTTTATTTTGCTGTTATACATTTGTTGCGATGCGATGCGCGTTTATTTTACTTAAACCGCCACACTTGTCACGTTGCTTCTCTTGAGAATATGCGGGAAAATTGTGTTTTTATAAATATAGCAATATATATTTTTTAAGAAATTTGCCAACATTCTATTTTTTTTAAATATATTTATTATTAAATATATTTATCAGACTTAAATTTTTAGCCTAATACTGAAGCACATAATATTTACTATTGAAAAAGATTGCAATAACCTAATCGAATATTATAATAAAATTTTATAGTGGGTAACGCTTATACTTCTTGTTGCCTTGTCGAATATATCTATTATATAACTGACTATTATAAAAATTTTACTGACGATCCACTTTTATGTTAAAATAATAAAAATATACATATTTTGAACAGAATAAACTGCACCAAAACTACACAGAATTATGTAAGAAGTGATAAATTATCATGCTTCATTCAAGGCTTGGCAGTTTGATAGGTTTAGTCAGAGACGAGCCTTCCACTAAGTCAATGATGTGCCAACTGACTTTACTTTGACTTAGTGGAAGGCAAGCTTCAGTATAATAGGTCAAGCACTGCTTGACTAATAATAGCTATAAAAATTAATATTATCAGAACAAATTTTGTTGTCATCAATCAGTCATACTTGGAAAACAAACCAGCTGGTTATAAGTTTCTATTTTTCCAATTTCTATTATAAATAACAATTTCTATTTTTTCTCATGACCTATAGCAACAGATATAATAAATATGTTTTGTATCGATAGTAAAGTGTCAATAAAGTCACGTAAACTAAAGAGCTGACTGGTTTAAAGGTAAGATAAATCATTTAAAATAACAATTATTTTTTAAGGGAACGATTTTCTGTAAGAAATTTTATAGCACCGTACGGGACGTCTGCGGCGTTAACTCAGAAAAGCTGTCATGGTTAATGTAGCCTTCTCTTCTATCAACATGTAGCTACAGTAGTTATTTTTAATTTATTCACAAACATAATTTAGCTGCGACTCTCTTTGCTTATATTTTTATCCTTACCAATATTTTATATAAATTAATAATAGCATAATTTTATTTACTTATTTTTCGATTCATTTTAGTGAAGTAAAAATTATAATTTCTACCTCGTATGAGAAAAATGGATTTGATTGAGTACATGGATTTGAATTAGACATTTTGGTTCCAGCAATCCATTGTAAATGTAATAATAGGATTTACTTGTTATTTACGTGAATTAGTATTATACAGTGAATACTTTGCTTTTTTAATCTCTGGAATGGTTACTGGACTTTTAAAAATGTTAAAGCTACGAGATCATTATTTCGAAATAAAGGATTAGGATATGGCTATAGTTTTAACTGCAGACACATATTCTCTAATCATGTTTATTGGTAGAGCTACATATATATATATATATTTATATATTGATCTATATTGATACGTACATAGCTCATATATATATTATAGGTTGTTCGTTTTTTCATTTATTGGACCTATTTGCTTGTTAATTGCTATTAACCGATTAACATTTGTTAAACTTGTCATACGAATATTGTTTACTATTTTTTTTTATTTGTATTTTCTATTGATTTCACGTTTAGAAAAATTAAAGCAACGCAAACCCGCCCTTGGGACACAGTCTGGGTTTTACATCACCTTAAATAAACTATAATAGAAGTAGAAAATCTTTGTTCCTGATAATAGATTTGCAGCAAAAATATAATTTAGAATTAAAGTGAGACCGCAGATTCTATACTTATTGTTATTTTAATAAAGAAATTAAATTACTACTTTTACACTTTAACGTTAAATTTAAGACAATAATCTGAGAAATGAAATGAAAAAATAATACTTTTAATTTTAAAAATACTTTCGTTTTATATCCTGCTATGTTTTTAAAAGGAACGTACTCAATACGTGTTCCAATATTGAGCCAAGAAAAGAAAACCTAGATGTTATTTTATCTGAATTTCTTTAAAGCTATTATTGTAATATTAGTATGAGTTTTTAATTAATATATTTACAAAACAAAACATTTAATATGAAGAAGTGAACCCAGTTTCGTAATTTATTTATTCAATTTAGTTTAGGAATACAAAATCGGATTCGGATTGGAGTTTGTTTTATCATTTTTCGCTTACCACTTATTATAATAGTGTATCCGTTACAGTATAATGTCCTCATCCTGTTTTTCTTCCTTCCTTTTCTCATTTTTACCGACTAGATTTTTACTATGAAGAAATTCGAATACGAATACGAAGAATATGAAGAATACGAATAGTAATTCAAGAAAGTAAAAGAGTAAGAATGCGGCTTTACGCACTTTATTATTTCCTTGGTAGTGCACCAATACGATCATAGTAAATAATTTTTCTATTTCTTTATACAGTTTTCTTTCATTGTGCATAAAAATGAAAAATTCGTAAATATGTATTACAATATAATTTTCTACAAAAATAAATTAGTTAATTATATGTAATATTTATTTATTTATTCTTATGTATTGTAATGTGATAATTAGTAATAAAAGGTGATTAAAGAATAATCTGGTAAAAATTTTATATTAAAAAAATCGCAAACTTTAATTAAACATTTAAGTAAAAGTAAATATTAAAAATTATGATAATGTAAAATATTAATATTAAAAAACCGTAAATTTATAATAACACTAAGAAAAAAAAAACAATATTTGAAGAGCTGTAGATTTTGAACAAGTTCATTCTTCTGTTTAGATTATGGCATTTACTATGTGAACAGTAGTAAGTGTCATCTTTGAAACATTAAGGTTTGTTCTTTCGGTAGATTTACGAGGTGGCTCCCCTGAAATGCTTTATATGGCAAGCTCAGTTACACCGCAGTCCAAAGCTAATGCCCACATAAATTTTTATAATCTTCGTCGGCTGAATTCCATTTTTGTACTTTTGAAAGATTCTACTTAACACAAACAATTTACCTTTGTTTAATAAAACGCATGAATACAATACACTTTTTAACAGATTCTGCTTAATTTTTGGCTTTTCCTACAATAAAATATGATTACTGAGATGTTTAATATAAATAACAATAATGTACAATATTTTATATAAGCTAAGTAGACATTTTATGTTGTTGGAAAAACCCCAATCAGTTATTTAATTTTTAGCGTCATAAGTCATATAACACGCTATAATAATATGTAGAGATATACTCGACGGTCGTCAATAAAACCTTAAATTATCAATAAAATCTTAAATTATATATTCTTAAATTTCATTTTTTTTTATGTAATATGTAACTTGAAAAATCAAATTACAGAGTGATTACAATTATTGATTTTAAAGTATTTATAACTTAACATGTACTTTAAAGTAAGTTTTTATACTTTTAACAATTAATAGAATTATATTTATTGGATTAATGAGGCATTTTAATATTTCACCCTTTATTAAAGGATAATCAACCACATGCAACGATAATGTGCGTGTATCCATTTCTGTCTGTATTACTTTTAAGTAAAAAAGGTAATTTTTACATTATTTCTTACATGGTTTTCAATACAAGAAATGGGTTTTACATAACGATTTTTCGAATAAAAAAACACACAGAAACGTTTTTTTATAAGCTGTTCATTAAACATAATAAGCTGTTGATTAAAAACAATTTATGAGTTATTAGGAATATAAGTAATCTGTAAGACTCCTATAAAATTCTTACTATTAAAAGAAGTATTATTATTTTAGAACTATTCAATATTCTCTATATCAAAATATTTAAGACACACCATTTATATTTCATTTATTGTATATTCCTCCAATCCACACCTCGTTGATCATTAAACACCCTCTTGAATAATTAATCACAGACTTATCGCTAAATCCTCTAAAAACAAGCAATTTCAGTAACGTTGTCTTGGCAGGATCTTATATCTTACAATATTAATTATTCGTATTTAAGCCCTTGTCAGCAATCATCTTGTAAATAGAGTTTTATATTATATTATTGTGTAGTGTAGCGCATTTTAAGATAATATAATAATTTGTTATGCTCTTAGTACGTAACTATTATTTATGAAGTATTATACGATGAAATAGAAACGTATGCTCACTCCCTCTTTAAAATAATGTAAAAAATATGGTTAAGTATAATTCTAGTAAACTTTTCTACTAGTATAAGTAGGAAAGTAGGATTTTTAAATTAGAAGCAAGTAAATTTATGAAATGTGTATACGTGTCAAATTATGAGTGAATTTCGTGAATTGCTGAAATATCAACAGAAAATTTTCTTGTGATTGATGATCATCTATTAGCACTTTTTTACCGGTCAGTCATTTGTCAAATTGTAACGAATTGAATACTGAGCTTGGATGAGTGAACGAGGAATTCTTTTTCTGTTGAAATAAATCGTTTTATTTCAACGTTTTTCATTTTTATAGCATGAAAGATACATAATTGGATAATATTTTCTTTCCTACTACTTAATAGCGGAATAGAAATGGGTTAGTAGTGAATATAAAGAACAAATTGGGGAATTTAAGGCATCAGATTTAAAGAATAGTTAGTGATTTGAGTGATTACTGATATAAAGTAATCTAAAATAATAAATACGATAATCCTCACAGATTAGCATCTCACCGCTTGTGATTTAATTGCAAAATGATTTTTTTCCCCATGTCAGAGTTAAGAATTAAATATCGATATTTGCATAGCTATTCCTATAATTTTGTTTACAACAAATGTTTAACTTTAGGACACGATGCAAAAAACTGCCTAATAATATGATAAGTGTACATATAGTAAAGTTATAATATAATATTGTATATTCAGTTATTTTTCTATGCATAAAAAAGGTTAATAAAATAATATAATTTCAAAAGCATTTTTTTATAAATATTTATCCATAATAAAATACATTTTATATATCATATCATTTCAAGTTACACTAATAGAAGAACCTTTTAAGTTATAAAAAATATAGTATGTCCATTTAAAGGATTTTATATCTGATAAACTATTTTTTTTTATACTACAAGAGCAATACATTTTTTAAAGTTTCACTAAAGGTAGAATAGAATAAGCAAAAACAAAATAAACAGTAAGGCTCAGAATTAATTCACAGCTGGTCCGCCAGTCGGCAACATAGTGTTAATGAATAAAATATTGAGCTACTATCAATGTTTTACAATATTCAACTAAGCTTTTACTACATTTTTACTTCCATTATTGCTGTTATTTTATTATACTATTATTCACTAAAGACAATTTGTAAAACCTTTATCATATAGCATATATATTTTAAGGAAAGCTCAGGTGTCCGAGGACAGAGGTGCTGTCGACGACGACACGGAAATGTTCAAATGTAATCTCAGTGACATTATTTCCTCACCAGACAGCGTGTTTAGATTACGAAATAAAATAGTAACTTTTGTAGTACATAAAACAAATTTCAAACATACAAATTATCTAAGTTAATTTTAAAACAGGTTATACACAAAAATTTTAAAAATAGTATTACCGAATACAAGATAAGTTACAACAAACGTGTCCTATAATTTCCCAAAAGATGAGTCTTATGATAAAAAAGTCACTGAAGATAAATTGTTTATAATAGCAGTATTTAAAAATTGTATATATGTATGTACGTATGTAAAAAAATGATCTCATAAAAAATTAAGGAGTTATTGATTTAAAAAATGAAGAAATCAACAAACAAGTTAGTATTACATATAACTTAAATAGATGATTAACTATGACTACGTGATCGAAATCGGTTTTTTGGTAATATTAAAAGTATAGATAGAGATGTATAAAATTTACTAATTCATTATGCTTTCAGATTGTTGCACTTCGTTATGTTTTTATACGTATAAATTTTTAGATCTTTTGTTTTTTTGTAACAGTAATTATTTGTAACAAAATTGTTTTATAAATAACACGTTTATACTTGAACAATTATATACCACTTTGGAATTCTTTTATTATAATTTATCGCTTGACAGTCGTAGTTGTAGTTATTACTTTATTGCTTGCCATTTAACGGCAATTCTATATAACAAGCAAGACACTTGCCAACAAAACGACTGCGGTTAATATTTTTAGTAGTTAGTACTTGGACCACTACTAACACAATATTAATGGTTTCTTAGTTTCCGGCTTATAGTTAAGGATGCATACAAAACGCAAAACAAAACTAATAATATCTTCTGGTCTTGTATTGTGATCACAGATGTGATATCTTATATTAATCATTTGAGGGTACCAGGTGTTAGATACCTATCTAACCATCTATTGAAACTGGGATATTTTTAATTTCACTTTTGAAATTCGAGTCTATGACTCGCTATTCATTCCAGGAATAAATATATCATTATAAGATTCTTTGTTTTATCAAATCATAGATAATGGTTGGGATTACATGTTGTATGCTTATACACTGTAATAAACATAGGTTATATAACATGCTATAATTTTTTATGTAATATGTAACTTGAAAAATTAATTCACACATTTACAGTATTGGCTTTAAAGTATTCATAACTCAACATATACTTTTAGGTAAGTTTTTTATTGAGAACTAACTTTAGAGAAAATATTATATTTTTATACTCACAAAACGTATAGTAAGATTTAAATCTGGTGCGTTGTATAAAATTGGTTTTCATTGAAATCGAGACGTTATAAGACTTATTATTGTAGTATTGTAATGGATGCTAGTATGATATGAATCTAGGGATGTTGGCATTGGACGGATAAGTATGAACTAGGTATGTTTGACAAGTTCAAGCGGTACAGGTTCTGATAGATTTGCATCGCTGCTAGTGGTGATATAAGGCGTGAAGAAAAATATTACAACATTATGTATTGAATGAATAATAGAATACTGGAACTTGTTTTTGTATAATTTATGTTTTGCATATGTAGTATAACCATCAACTTTAACAATAAAATAGTCATAAATTGATTATAGAAATATTAGTGTAAATTAATGTTTTCAAACCTAATGACAACTGTTTTAACTGACTTCCAAAAAGAAAGGAAAACTAAAAATGTAGAAACAAGCGTTTGTATTCGATTGTTTGGAAGAGAAATTCCTCTTTCTTAAGAAATAGGAATAGGTCATGTTCTTACTTTTGCAATAAATAATATAAAAATACATTTAGATATTAAATAAATATAAAATAAAAAAAATATCAAATCTGCGACTTCTGGGAAATCCTAATTCTTATAACGAATCTTTCATATGTATATACATAAATGTGGAAATATATACAGAACTATATAATCGTCTATAAAAATTTATAGAATTCGTTTTATTCTATATTTATTTTAAATTCACTTAAGTTTACATTTTCACACGATACAATGTGACAAGTGTATACAAGACTATTCAGTTAAAAATATTTAGATGGAGTTAAAGTTTTTACGAAAGTATTAATAAAAATATAAATTAAAGACAATAATAATCCTTATTAATTCTGATAAAATTCTTACAAATACTCCAAGAAATAGCCGTATCCATGCGGGTATCTATGCTATATAGCTCATGGGGCAGAATTACAGGGACGGACGCATAGCGTACAAGTCATTATTTGTTTTTAAATTAATATATAGCATAACATGACTGACATGTTTGGGGATAATCAAACATTTATAAATCTTATTATTCGATTCATTAAGTGTGTTCAATATTTCTAGTACGAATATTCTAACACTGAATAATCTAAAATAATAGTTTGTCATTGTTCAGTGAAATACTCCCATTCAGTATTTTCTATATGAAAATATTTAATACACACCATTCATACTCCATTTATTGTATATTCCTCCAATCCACACCTCGTTGATCATTAAACACCCTCTTGAATAATTAATCACAGACTTATCGCTAAATCCTCTAAAAACAAGCAATTTCAGTAACGTTGTCTTGGCAGGATCTTATATCTTACAATATTAATTATTCGTATTTAAGCCCTTGTCAGCAATCATCTTGTAAATAGAGTTTTATGTTATATTATTGTGCAGTGTAGCGCATTTTTAAGATAATATAATGGTTTATTATGCTCTTGGTACGTAACTATTATTTATGAAGTATTATAAGATGAAATAGACACGTATGCTCACTCCCTGTTTAAAATAACCTTAAAAAAATATGGTTAAGTATAATTCTACTAAACTTTTCTAATGGTATAAGTAGTAAAGTAGGATGTTTAACTTAGAAGAAAGTAAATTTATGACATGAGTATATATGTCAAATTTTGAGTGAATTTCGTGAATTGCAGAAACATCAACAGAAAATTTTCTTGTGATTGATGATCATCTATTAGCGCTTTTTTACCGGTCAGTCATTTGTCAAATTGTAACGAATTGAATACTGAGCTTGGATGAGTGAACGAGGATTTATTTTATCTTAAAAAAAGTGTTTTATTTCAGTTCTTTCATTTTTATAACATGATGGAAATAAAAAAGATTTTTTTTTATAACCTTATATTTTCCTTCTTACATTTTAATATCGGAATAAAAATGGGTTTGTAGAGAATATTGAGAACAGATTGGAGAATTTTAAGTAACAAATTTAAAGAATACTTAATGATTTGAGTGATTGTTGATATAAAATAGTCTAAAATAATAAATACCATAATAACCAACATCTCATTGCAAAATCGTATTTTTCCTATTTTAGAGTTCAGAGTGAAATATCAAAATTTGCATTGCTTTTGCTATATTATTATTTATAACAAATGTTTAACTTTGGGAGACGATGCACAAAAAAAAAGTTTAATTTGTAAAATTTTCTAACGACCATCGCTGCCTAATACATAGTGTCATGTCTAATATATTGAAGTTATATTATAATTTTATTCACTTTCACTCAATAAACAATATTATTGTATATTTGGTTACTTTTCTGTACATAAAAAAGATTAAGAAAATAATATAAATAAAAAAAGTTTTTTTATTAATATTTACCCATGATAAAATACATTTTTTTAGTTTCACTAGAGGTAAAATAGTATAAACGAAAACAAAATACACAATAGTAACCACCAAGAGTCAGAATAAATTCACATTTTCTTCATTAGACGCATCATAGTGTTAATGAATAAAATATTTAGTTACCATCCATGTTTTACAATATTCAACTAAAATTATACTACATTTTTACTTTCATTATTGCTGGCATTTCATTTTATTATACTATTATTCACTAAAGGCAATTTGTAAAACCTTATAACACATATATTTTAAGGAAAGCTCAGGTGTCCGAGGACAGAGCTGCTGTCGACAACGACACGAAAATGTTCAAATGTAATCTCAGTGACATTATTTCCTTACCAGACAGAGTTTTTAGATTTCGAAATAAAGTAGGACCTTTTGTAGTACATAAAATATATTTCAAACATACAAATTATCTTAGTTAATTTTGTTATTAATAGTTACACATTGAACTAAATAGTTTTATTCCACAAAATAAAAAAAAAATATAATTATTTTAGGCATTATATTCTTATCTCTTTTTGGTTGGAATGAGACAGTTTATATTAATAAAGAACTTTTATATAATCTACGGAAATATATTCTTGAACTGTATAATTGTTGCAACTGTATTTTTAAAGTTACCTATCAAACTTGACTGCTAAGAACAGGTGATGCACAAATTTTAAAATAGTATTACTGAATATAAGATAAGTTACATCAAACGTGTCCCATAATTTCCCAAGAGATAAGTCTTATGATAACAAAGTCGAAGTAATCTAAGTCACTGAAGATAAATTGGTTCCAGTAATACTTACATACTTTTGTTGTTTAACAGTACCCTAACCTATCCTAGTTTAGTACCCTAAATCGAAAAATATAATTATAGAAAAGCTACATTCACAATTATTATAATAGCAGTATTTAAAACACTCTTCTCTTAAAACAATAATTTATATATGTATGTACGTATGTAAAAAAACTTATCTCATTAAAAATTAAGGATTCATTGTTTTTAAAAACGAAGAAATTAACAAACAAGTTAGTATTACATATAACTTAAAATATTAATTAACTCTGATTACGTAATTCTCCGAAATCGGTTTTTTGGTATTATTAAAGTTATAGAGATGTATGAAATTTACTAATTCATTATGCTTTCTAATTGTTGCACTTCATTATATTTTGTTACGTATAAATTTTAAATGTTATTTTGGAGCAGTAATTATTTGTAAGATTAAGAAGTTTTATTCATAGCAACTTTATGCTTGAATAAATATATACCACTTTGGAATACGTTTTTTATTATTTATTGCTTGATAGTCGTAATTGCAATTATTATTTTATTGCTTGACATTTAATGCCCAAACCATATAATATGCCAGGCACTTGCCAGCAAAATGACTGGGGTTAATGGTTTTTTAGTAGTTAATACTTGGACCAATACTAACACAATATTACGGTTTCTTAGTTTCCAGCATATATTTAAGAATGCATACAAAACGTACGAGTAATATCTTTTGGTCTTGCATTGTGATCATAAATATGATATTTTATATTAATCATTAGAGGGTACCAGGTGTTAGATACCTATCTAACCATTTATTGAAACTAGGATATTTTTAATTTCAGTAGAGTCGCGTTTTATTATAGGAATAAATCTATCATCGTAAGGTTTTTTTGTATTATCAAATCATAGAATATGTTTGGGTTTATATATTGTATATTTAGACACTGTAGATTGATTTTTCATATTTTAGATATAATCAAGATATGTATGTTTATCTGGGATATATTAAATGTTTATCAAATAAAAACCTCACTTATTTCTCGTTTTATATTTTATAGAATCGATTTTGTTGGTTTATAATATTTTCTTATTATTTATCCAATTATTACACACACACTTATATAATAATATATAATACACTCATATATAAAATATATTTCAATATACCTTTTCTGCTTTGACTTTAGAAGCAGATGGTTATTAAAAAAAAGGCTAAATACGCAAATGGTGAAATAAAAAAAATGTATTTAATCTAAATAATCTATAAGTAATTTAGTTTGAAAAAAATATACTCGGATATAAAGTTAAATCTAATTGTAGCTTGATAAACACATAATTGTATACGTAACTTGTATCTGAAAAGCTTTGAACCGCAAATTGCGAAGTCAAACAAACATTCTAGTAACTTAGGACGATATGTTATTCCCTTTGTTACATCGTATCCATATTATATAACGTTTAATGTTTTCATTTGTAATACTTGTACGTATTATGATATAAAATAAATTATGTTTGTTGATTGTAAGATATATTGTGATTTAAATTTTCTAGAATCTAAATATAATATATGTTATTTAACTATTATTTATAGATGATTGTGTTGAAGCAGCTAACCAACATATATACTAAATATTCATAGCAGTGACGGTATTTTTTTTACTTACTTAGAAAATGCGTTACTGCAATTATTGAGGATTCTCGTGGATCTTATTTTATAAATTAAACACTTCACTTCCGTCTAATAAACTTGGTTTTATTTTTATAACACATCAGAGAAAATACAGCCTCCGTCTTACATCTTTCTATATTCCAAAGAGACCTCTCGCACAGACAATATCATCTCACCATAGACTACTGATAAAACAGATTATGCAATTGCGTATATCATCAGCAATATAGAAATTGCACCTGTATGTAACTCTTTAATAAATTACATCTCAATAAATTCTGTAATAAATTACATGTCAATAAAGTAGCTTAGTCTCGCAATAAGACATTCTTTTTTTCCTTATCCAAACTTAAAATTTTCAAATCCCTGTACATTACTTATAGTTAAGGGCGTTGGTAAATACATCAGTCAGTAATATTTGTAAAAATAATAAATTGTTAGACAGATTAATATATGTATATACATATATTTACATAATGCAATGAATGTAGCATTATAATACTAAACTGTTCTTTAAATATTTTTATAAAATGCTTTGTAAACATTAATAATAAATTTGTAATTCTACTGTACCTTTAACGAGTCTTATTGAACTTCATTGAACGACCTCATTCTCAAGTTATCTGAGCTGTTGCAGGAATCTCTAATGAATGAACAAAGAAACAGATTCAATTAACTTTTCCAGACCATTGTTAAATGCGTTTATTTCTTTCAGACTTGTTTCATTTAATTACGATAGATTTCAACAAATCTTGAAAAATTTTAGATAATATTAATATTATTTATTTTATTATTTTATACATATATATATATATATATATAAGCGCTTTACCACTCACTGACTCATCACGAAATCTCCGAAACGATCCGTCCGATTAATTTGATATTTTACATAGTTACTTCTTTTGTGACGTAGATGTCCCCCTAAGACAGAATTTTACGGAATTCCTATCCCAACAGGATTTCAACTTTTTGCATTTCGCCAAGTTTTAAACCTGAAACAAGCTTAAAATGACAAAGGTTAATATAGCCACCTAAGTTCACATCCAAATCAATAGTGTGCCCAGCGAAGCGGGAGGGAATAAGCTAGTTCTATAATAAAAATAGTGAATCGCGTGACCTGCAAGATATAATTAGTGTTAAAAGTTCTTTATCTCTTCGGGTTACAATTATATTCTTATCCAATTGTGCTACATGCAATTGTAAAGTTTTTAAATGAATTGAATTACTGTAAATTCATTTAAGTAAAGCAGTAATTGTAAATTTATAGTTAACGACGAAATTGCTGAAACAAATTACCTTTGCTTGCCAATATTTTTCAATGTCGATAATAAAATTATTTGTTTTGTTGTAAGTTTCTTATTTCTTTGATGTCTTGGAGATATTTTCAAAAACAACATTCCTTTTCTTTTATTATAGACCTATAAAATGTTTTCGTTTGCCGTCTGGGGACCTTATTATTTTGCGAACGCAGTATTATTATATATGTTTGCTAAAACACATATTTATTATTATTAGATTTGGAGAATTTTTGCGATAAAATGTATATCTGTTTATAATTTATACTTTTAATATAAATATATATAAGCTGGGGTTGATCATTTGCTATATATATAAACTGTTTATATATAGAAATGACAAAGTTGAATATAATATTATAGAAAATATAATGTATATTAATTAATATTATTTATCGCAATAAACGCTTATTGTAGTCACATTTTAATTACTCTATGGTACAATAAAACAAATTACATATTTTTGTAGATATATGATCTCTATACATATCTGTATACATGTATAAAAATATAATTTTTATTTAATATTTATTTTCTTTAAGTAATTCGATTTTGTATAGACTATTAGAGTTTATGAAAATTTTAGTATAATACAAACTTTAATTGTATAAATGAATGGTATAAAATAAAAGTTATCTGATATGTTATATCATTGACTGGCTTTTTTAACATTACTATTTTTTAGAGTATTGTTTTTCTTTTTATAATCATTTAAAGTAACTAGTGACATAAACACAAAGTTGGCTCTCTCGAAAAATATTGATATAGTCTCAGTTAAATCGCATTCCTAATTCTTTTTATTAACTAGATCATTTCCTACAATCTTTAACGACTGAGTTAAAACTCTATATATATATATACTCTCTTTATATATATATACTCTATGTGTATATACTCTAAGCAGTAGTTGATAAATAGATGAATTGTTTTTTTTTTATATATAGATCAAAAAAGTACAATAGGGCGTTAATTTTTCAGGAGATTATAACCACAAGATTGAGGGATTTTAAGCTTTTGAGTACCTATAACTTTTTTTTAATTTTATCTTTTTATATAGGTATATATGTTGTACTTTTGTGTGGGATAATAAATGTTCAGGTCTGATATAGGTATTCCGTGTTTGTTTTCATATATTACAATAATTGATTCAACTACCCACACACATTTGTCAACAAGTTTATTCTGAAACAATACAATGTTCGCTAAAGTAATTTAAAAATAAAAAAAATCTTTTACACTATATTTTTACAGTTATATTTCATTTAAATGTCATTGAGGTAAAAAAATAATATCATGTTAAACATCAAAAATAAAATGAGTATGCATTTACAAAAACCTTTACAGAAAATTTGTTTTTTTTTTTCTTGGTATAAAAATACGGATATTTTTTAAATTTTGGTTCACAGTTCTTGATTAGTCAAGTTACATCTAAATTAGAACTGAGCGCTTTAAATTTAATTTAGTTCGCTTTAACGCACAAAGCATTTCAGTTCATTATTCTGACCTTCTTGCATTTTTTAGTAACATCTCAGTTCATGATAATTTAGTGACAAAATCTTGGCTTCCTTCTCTATCTTACAACTTATTGAACAATATAAAACGCTGTAGTGTTGTATCGTAATTATCTTTATGCTCGAAATAAATTTAATTTGCGCATAATAGAGCTTACTGTGGCCTCTCCGCAAATGAAATTTTATACTCAAGTGGATCATTGTATTTTATAGAAAAAATAATCAGATTATATTGTAAAAGCATTAAGTAAAATATTAGAATATGATTGTTAGTAGTGTAAATAAAGAGAAAAGTTGTTTAATACTTCATTGTCGTGAACAAGACACCGATTATTATTTTCGTATATTAAAAGTAAAAATTGGAAGTAATTTTAATTTTTCCAAGCAATATAGATGTGTGTGATTTTTAGTCAAATTATTTTTTCATCTTCATGCAGTTGATTCAGTATTATTAAATATTTTATATTAATATATTCCATAAAATAATAAAATAAGCAATACTCTATGTCTCTCTCACTAGTCATTAGCCTCTTATTTTAGAATAAACAACAATCATAAGGAAGAAAAAACAAAGGAAAGTTGCCGACGATATGAAGAAAGCTATTTACTTATTTCTGAATTAAAAAGTTGTATATAAAATGGTAGTAGCTAGTTTTAAATTATAGAAACATAAATATATATACGGGGAGCTTCTTGCCGATATTTCAATTTAAATCATCTCCTGACAATTATAAAATAATAACTGTTGTAGACAATCATTGGCATTGCTTACATATAAAATTAAAATTAGGTATTAACATATTAAAGAACCAAGTGGTGTAAGTCTGTTTTAAAAAAAATAACATTTTTTAGTATTTCAAATACAGAAATATATTTTATTTTTAATATACCTTGTATCTTTTAATACTTGAAATAAGTTGCACCTATTCCATAATTGTATTTTACTGGTATTGGCTTTAATTTAATTGTTTGAATATGATGTGATATGTACAAAATCCGCAACTTTTACCTTTTCTCTTCGTTTTTCATTCAAATATAACCAGACGCTGTCGACCGGCGGCGGTCGTTCGGTTCACTTCACTTAACTTGATGCGCACCACAAACTTATATTGATGGTATATTAACTGACAAACAGCCTTTCCTACTTTACCCTTGTTAGAATATTGATAAAGTAAGTGAATTACGGAAGGGGAAATACAGAATTTTTAAAATGAGGTAAAGATTGCTTAACTATGTAGTATAAAAATTTATAACATCATTTAAATTAAGGTAATAATTTACTTTATATCTTGTTAGTTGCAAGTATGTATTGCTAGAGTAAGTGATTTTTTAAGACATCTCCGTACATCGCTGATCTCCTGGAGATTTAAGGATAAAAAATGACGTACATAAATTTACTTTTATTAATAAAAATGAAACTTTCGTCTGGTGAAAAAAATATTTAATTTAGCTTATTAGTTATGGAACTGCTTGAACAAAATATACACATACAAACAAAGAAAAAAAAATTTGTCTACAACATTGATATAAGTTGTCTAATGTTGATAACAGCTCATTAAATATAAATTATACTATTCCGGTAGTTAGTATTTTCTTGGTTTTATCAAAGATTTTATAAAAGAAGTAAAAGTTAAGACGAAAACAAAACTTTACTTCAATGTAGTGGTTAAAACTACTCATAGAGTTTTTTAAATTAATGTCAAAGGTTTGTATGCTGGTGTTCTCGTGTCTGGCAGCTACAACAGAGGAGTTTCCTTTCCAATATAGTAATCAGATGCATAAATTGACATATAAATCATCTTGCCATATTGTTTTATAAACTTTTCTTAATAGTTTTATTAAATACTCCATTCGTTTAATTAAATAATGATAGCTTTTTATTTAATTGCTTAAGAAAATGCTCAACCTCTGCCAGATACTCTGTTTTTAAAAGATAGCTCTATAAAGTGGTATAGATTACATTTAATAAAAATAAATGTATTATTTAAAATTTTAATGAAGATAACTCTTATATCTTGTAGAGTGGGGTAGGGAAAAATACAAATTCAATAGTAATGAAAGTTTCCAGTGTTTTCAGACCTTAAGTTTTAGATTATTTTATTATTATAACTTATATGTCACATGTTTTATTATAAATTTGTCTTAAAATCAGTTAATTTAATTAATTTACAAATAAGACAGCTAACTTAATATTATATTAAATTAAAAATAATTATTATTAACATATCTTTATTTTATTTCTCTTTACTTAGTTTTTTATTATTAAGCTATTTTAATTAATTTCTTTAATGCTCGACTTTCTAAAGTATAGATATACAAAATTAAAATGTGGCCTTTATAATATCAATGGGATAAATCCTTCTAAACTCAGAGCTAGCGAGCTGCATCTTCGCATCGCTAATTAGTACTTGGAAACTAGTAGAAACTGATCAACCCTTTGGACTATTATAGAATTAGATGTACATTTTATGCACTAATTATTTCGTATTCTATATTTTTTATTATATGAGATAACTTTATAATATGCATAATAAACTAAATTATAAATCTTAACATTTTACCATATATTTCTTCATATTACTTATTATTTATTTATTTAACTTCACGCCATATCCCTTGCGGGGTAGCCAGAGACGATTCAGTGCCAAACGCTACGGTCCCTGCATACCTCTTCCGCATGGGCACAGACATCAACATCTTCATACATGCCCTCCGGGGGGTCCTCATGCTTTTTACGTGACCTTCCTCCAGTATCATAGATACTGTGTTTTCGAAGGTCACTCGAGGCCTCCCCCTGCCTCTCTTACCGCTCACTTTTCCTATATAAATGTTTTTAACCATTCTTTCATCACTCATTCGTTTGACGTGCCCAAACCACCTGAGCACGTTCTTCTTCATTCTCACCGTGACATCTTCGCTAGTACCTGCCATTCTGTGGATCTCTTCATTGCGGATTCGATCAACTAAACTGACTCAGAATATTCTGCGAAGAGATCGCATCTCCACAGCATTCATCTTTCTTACATTCTTCTTCTGTGTTACCCACGTTTGGCTGCCGTATAACAGCTTCGGTAGCAAAACCGCATTGTGCACAGCCAAACGTGAGGCCTTGTTGACGTTTCGCAGTCTCAATAATGCAGCCAAAGCACCGTTGACTCTGTTACCGCCAGCAATACGCCTTTCCACATCCATTTCGTATCTTCCGTCTCTGCTAAACATACTTCCCAAATATACCACTTCATTCACTTGTTCTATTATCTTATCATTCACGTTGATCTTACATTCTGTTCTTTCTTCATTTCTTTCAAATATTACTTATTATTTGCATTAAATTCATTGTGTTATAAATAATAATAATAAATATTTTATTGAAGTTTTATCTAGTTGTTAGGAACAATTTTTATCCTTACAAACTATGTTAGTGTACAGTTATTAATTTATATATTAAAAGATCAAAAGTAAAATTATTGAAAATGACTAAATTACATTAATAAGCCAATTATTTTAAAATCAATGAATAAAAACAAAAAAATTTAAAATATTTTCTCATATCTTTGGTCATAAAAAGTTAATAGAATTTGTGTGCAAACATTCTCACAATATTGTTGGGACTAGTTCAAATTCTGTGTAGTAGTGAAGCTGTTTTGGTTCTTATTACAACATAGAAATCCTTATCCTATGTGTTTTTGCAAACATATTTGATGTGCTACAATGGCGCGATAATCCCAACAGCATTCCGAAAGATTCGTTACACTGGACACGCAACATATTATCATATAATATATTCTATGTATATTTAATCCATGGAATACTTTTGTCAAGGACTTGACAGTGGGCTTTAATAGTAATAGTAATTTTGACCTCCTTACTACAACGATAGAACCAATGGATCAGCGTATCAGGCCTTACAGAAAGAGTCCAACATTTACGTTTTATATCACATGTATCCTTTACGTCTTCTGTCATAATATAGTCCAAGTCTATACAAGTTAAAAGTTTGTATTCTCTTAATCTTATAACAGTTTCTATTTTTATGATATTTTATTAAATAGTGTAAAAACAACAAATTTATTTATTAGATTACTTTTACTAACTAACTAAGCTGGTTACATAATATTATAAAGAATATATTATCTTAAGTATACAACTTTTTTCTAGAACTAAACCATCACAATATAATAGATAATTAGGACGTCCATTTATCATCCGATGAACTCGTCCTATTCAGTTCCATCCCCCTTACCCTGTTACCCTGCTAACGACCTTTGTCATGATATTTATACAACTTTTGCGCTAAAGTAAAGATAATTTGTGTTAATTACGAAAAAAATTTCATACTTACTATCATTATTATCTTTCAATATCATCAATATTTTTAAATTAACCTTTTTATTTTCATGATTGGTCAGAGATAAGTAATTTATTTACATTACATGCTGTTTTGGTAATTAAAATAAAATTGCAGTGAAACACGTCGGGATCAACACTTTAAGTAATCACTAAAATTACGCATAATTTAGTACATACATTTATTCTTTAACGTGATTCGGACGTGATAAAATAATAATTATCGAAATAATGGGATGGACTAATATTGAGATATCGATGAAACGTCCGAATTTTTAGGTAGATTCCATAGATGAATCTACCTATTGCAATCGATGCAATGACGGGACCCAGACCCCAGATTAGGGGCGCTACGCCGTTTATGAACTGGAGGTTGAGAGTCCGTCGAAAAAAAAAATTATATAAGTCACAGGAAGCCGTCGTCGTTTTACCGACGGAAAAATCTTATAAAATTAACAAATTAAAAGAGGAAACTTTTTTGTCCGAAAAGTTTTTTGATGCGACCCCCGTTTAGGAGATAGGAGTGGAGGGTGGTTCTCCCCTCACCCAATATATGCCGAGTTTCCCCTCAAAAGACTCGTATTGATCAGTAAAATACTACTGACTAGTTTTTTCTCGTTCCGACCCCCCCTAAAATCACAGAAACCAAAAATTTTGTCCAATTCAATTCAAACTCGGTAGACTCATTCTTTAGAACACTCCAAGTGCTCGTGTAAAAAATGGGCGATGTCAGTTAAGGGGTGAAATTATTGGTGTGGTGATACCATCATTTATCATACATTACGTGTTTATCGCATTCTCGGTTTCATTGTTACCTTCGCATATTGCAAATCGAGAATCGCGTGACGGGAATCTACCTAACACGATCGACCCTGTCGAACGAGGTATTTTTAATTTGTATCTGAAAGCATAGCAGTCGTCATAAATGCTATGAAAAACAAAAATTCGCGTTTTGATTAGTATTCTGATAATGACAACAGCAATGAAATCTAAATGATAATGAATGAGTATTTAATAAGTCAAAAATAAATATATATAAAAACATGAAATTGTATTTATTATCTCATATATAGAACATACATTGTTTTATTAAAATCCAATTATAATATTCGACGTTACAGCTAACTAAAACTCGTGCGTCAAAGATAATTACGCGTAATTCTATTAGTTATAATATTTTCAGTATATATATGGATATGATTATCTTTCTAAGATTAAGGTTAAGGAAAGTTTTTATTTTTTATAGAAATTAAGACACAAACCTAAGCAAATGGTAGAAAGCGTTACAAAGAGCTTGGATAGTAAAAGTTGGACAAACTAAAGATAGAAATATTAACTGTGATTGCATCTATTGGAGAATGAATTTGGCCACGATAGCTTCAATATTGCTAATAATATCAAAAAAATTATAACCATCTCAGATACGTCATACCGATAAATGTAACATCAATATAAGCATAATATTAATGTTCACTAAAAACAGTTTGTCTTAAAACGTAGTTTTACAATTTTTGATAACTGTGTCTTTGTTTATCTGTATTTACATTCGCAAAACTACAAAAAAGATTTTTGTGTAATTTGTTGGTTGTATTAAATTGTTACGTTAAAACACAAAAAAAAATCTTAATTCAAGTGTAAAAATATATGTTTGTATAAATGTTATTATAGGAGTCAGAAAAGGGAAAACACAAGAAGTCGCTGGTAATAACTAGTTATTTAACTATTGACATTTTCGTGAATACTACACATTTCACATATGTTCTATATAAAGTGATTTTCTACAACAAAACTACAGTAAAAAAAGTTATTAACACAAAACCCATAAAATATTATTAAAAATGGCCAGAACTATTTTTGAGAAACCAACTTAAGCGTAATAGACATAAATATGTTACAAATGTCGAGTGAATCGATATTGTTATTTTACAGATTATTCTTATTCTTTAATTTAATTCTATAAATTTATTTAATAAGAGCTATCATTAAAAGTACATCTTCAATTTGGCACTTTCAATATTAATTACTAGGAGTATTGTATCGATATTTTGGTGTAATATAATCCAAAAATATATAATAGTAAACATAAAACAATTTTTAATGATATAAGACTAAACATAAATTGCACAATTAGGTCGTCTAGTGTCATAAAAATTTATATAATGTTTGGTATGTTTAAAAAATAATGGACACAATTTGTGTTCGCCTCTTAAAGACACATTTTTAGTTCAGGTTAAATGTATGTACGCTAGGGAACAACAAATGTTGTTTTAATATAGAAAATAAACATCAAACAAAGTCGTATTTGCGACAAGAATATAAATGTTGTGACGGTAAAAATCATTATTATCTAGTACCTTTTAGCGTCTAACGGAAAAAAAATCATATCAATATAAGATTTCAAGATGTTGATCTTAATATTATGTTGCCTAATCTTTTGTTTGTAGAAGCGTTTATATTTTTATATTTTATTTATACTATCAATTATTATGAAATCTACATAACAAGTCGATAGGTGCTTATGTGTGATTAAAATAATATTAACAAAGAATATACTTTGAGACGAAAAACACAACCATTAGTTTCATAATACTTTGATAGTTTTGAAAGATAATCCACAGTAACTTATCATCGTTCGACGTTCATCCGAATCATCGATTAAAGCGAGTAGCTTAAATTGCAATTAGCGAACGAACAGTAATTTATAAAGATACAATATTGAAGCTATCAATATTTTGTACAATTTGTAAACTTATTTTCAAATAGAAGCAGTATTATTATAAAGTTTTGAAAACTTATGTTCTTGTAGTTCAATCATTTGTAACTAAAAGTGTGCATTATTATTAGACCAATACTTTTTCATTCCTTAATATTACTTATGAATTATTGCTATGATTTTTTATTTAATTATTTTAAAAATTCAATTTAAAAAGATCTTTTTTGACATAAGTTTGTTTTTAACCAATTTTCTCTCATTTGTTTGAATAAAAAAATTAATGTAAATAATTTTTTTAACAATTATTATGTTAAATTGGCAATAGGGTAAATAACAGATTAATATCTTAATAATAAAATATGCAATTGCTTATTCTGTTAAACTATATTTACAATGTTGCTTATTAGTTATTTCTTTTTCTTAAAATATAAAGCAAAGTAGCTAATAATAATGAAAAATTAAATAATTATATACGTCAAAATCTCTTTAAAATCAAGATAATTTGCTTGCACTCGACTTAACATGCTGTAACTTTTAATGGTAAAACTCACAATGAGTCTGAAAGTTGGAGTCGAAAGCTTATTGAAAAAATTTATTTAGCCTCTTATTTTTTTATCTTTCTTTGATCTCTACCAGCTAACTATGACTGTAACAAATACGACTTGAAAGGATAAAAATACACACTAAAGGGCACACAGTACATACAATGATTATTCTTAACAAGAAATAACCAACCAAATATTATTTATATTTTTATTAACTAAATAATACTAATACGCAATAATTTATACTTATACCAATAAAATAATAAGTATAATATAAATAAATATATATCAGACAGCTTCGGATAGAAAACTATTAATTTCAATTCATTAAATCATTCTATAATAGTCAGTTTTAGTCCACGGTGTACCTTAACTTCACAAACAGCTGCAAAATTTATTACTGTTTTGTTTGCTTCAAAAAACATACAGTGCAGTGAAATTTTAAGGTTCTTAATTTTATATTTTGGTTATTGCTTTCAGGTTAAGCTTCAATTCACGGTGTTATTAAATAATTAATTTAAATTGTATGACATTATAAAGTAAATTAAATTGCAACAATTCTTCTTTATACAAGCTTCTGTGTTAAAAAGGAGGGTTACTTGGTTACATAAGATGTTTTTTACAATAGTATGCCAAAGGCCGCGCAATAATGCTGAATGTTTTAATTAGTAAATAATCCTTCACAACAGCTCTGTATATCGATGTTCATGAGTTCAAAGTAAACTACGGTGTGAACTTCACAATTTAACTAACTACAATATAACTACTAACTGAAGATATTAGGCAATTTAAATATTGTTTTGAATTTTTAACTGTTACAGTGATTTATCAGAACAAAAAGTAAAATAAATCTAGAATTCGCTCGTTGGTAGACCAGAACATCAAGTCGCCGGCAAGGTTACCACCCATCGTACAAAGTCGTGCCGCAAAGCGATCTAGTCGTGTTCCGGCACGTTGTTTGATGAAGCCGTATATATGGAAAATGGATGAACAGCTGCGTTGCGTTGGCGAACCAGTTTGGCGTCAAGTTGGTGTTTATTGCGTCGGGTGCTTAGTCGAGGAGGGTAGCGGGATCCGAAGCGACGGTTTTCCGCTGGCCTCCCGCAGGACTTGGTCTTTTGTCGCGACCAAAGTCGCGACAAAAGACCAAGTCCAGTCAAGGCGGTTGACTTTGGTCGCGATTGGACTTGTCTATGACCGATAGCCCTGCGAGCTTACTAGGCTTAATAGTGCCGTTGTCGAATAACTTCGGAGGTCAGATCTGCCGTACCAAGGATCCATGTGACCGGGGTAAACCTGGATCACATGTATAGCGGCTCAACTTATATGCCCAAGGGGTAGGTGGGGTTGACCTGCTTTATATATAAACAATTAGGACAATAGAAAGGCAAAGGGAAGTGGCCGCCCGCAGATAGTTGGGGACCTTCAAATACTTTGCAGCAGTTAATTTGTCGTCTACTCCCAAAGGTGTCTTAGTAACTGGTATATTTTTAAGGATGTATTCAAGATGCATAAGTTATAAAGTGAGATCTTGCATTTTAATCACAGACGTGACATTTTATATTAATCATTACAGGGTATAAATTGACAGATAGATTCCAACCATCTTCTCTATTAAAATTAGAATATTTTTAATTTCAATAAACCCGCGATTAATTCTATGAATAAATCTCCACTAATACGAATCACTGAATTATCAAATCCAGTCTTGGTTTGTCTTGTCTATTGTATGTATTGAGACTTCTTTTTATAGAGATTTCTTTTTATAGTTTCAAGATATAGTCTTCTTTTATCTAATAATATTTTTATTATATACATATTTTAATATGAATTAGTGAATTCAAACAAAAATATATCAAATTTTAAAAAAGTATATGAAGTACAATATAATTATAGCTTCCAATAACTTGTTACTGTTACGTTGGATTCAAATAATTTAATATTTAATGAATTTGTTTGTAATATATTTATTGTATATGTATAAATAAGTGAGAATTTGTCTCTTTGTCAAAATTAAAAAAAAAAACAGTTGTTACATAAAAATTAATAATAATATTATTAAATAATTTATATTTTGCGAGGAAATTGTTCAAACAAATCCCATATATCGCAGTCGAGGTACCGTATAAACTTACAGCTACGTAACGTCTAAACAAAGTATATTTCCATATAATAATGCACTGTGAAGTTTTAGCAGAGGTATATTTAGCGATAGAAATTTAAGGTTAGATACATTTTTTTGTTTCCCGACTGTCACGGGTCAGTCATCCTGTCAGTACGGCTGGGGAAATTTGATTGTTCAAATTGTATCGAATTGAATACTAAGCTTCAATGCATATACGAGGTTTAATTTTTATGTTAAAAAAAGGGTTTTATTTCAAAATTGTTCACTTTTATATAGTTATTGATATCAATATTAGATGTTTTTTCATAAATTACTTTTACTATTGTTCCTTCAATGATGTTTTTCGGCGCTTGCTGTTACATTAGAATAGAAAAGAATAGTCAAAGTTAGGAAGATATTAATAAACATGGTATTTTCATTTCTCATAGTTAAGAATGAAATATCGAATTTTGCATTGCTGTGGCTAATTTCTTACTTGGGGATACAATGCACTACTAACTAAATGTAACTTCTAATTGTTATTATTATTAATTGATTATGTAATTATTATTATGATTATGATAACACTATATGATAAATGTACATGTAATGTATGACGAGGTTGATGTCTGTGGCCGAGGCGAAAGAGGTATTCAGAGACCGTAGCGTTTGGCCCTTCGTCGTCTCTGGCTACCCCACAAGGGATATGGCGTGAAGTTAAATAAATAAATAAATAAATATTAAGTTATAATATGTTATTGGATAATCGGTTATTTCACTATACATGAAAAGGGGTTAAGGAAATAATATAAGATCAAAACATTTTTTTATAAATATTGCTCCAGTGTAAAATACGATTTTTTCTCGACATGAAATGTTTTCGAATATCAAATGCCTTATAGTATTAGACAAGTTCTTTAAATTTCATGGAGAAAGCTATCTTAGGATGTAATGAGATTAATTTTCTGCTCAGTCGAAAATTTTCATAATTACTTCATTTTAATAAATAGCAATGAAAAAGGTTGACAGTCTGAAAAAGAAACAAAAATAAACTACACTAGACTCAATTACTGGTACTAATGTATTAATTATATAATATTGAAAATAAATAATTTGCAACTGTTATAAATATATATTAAGATGTACCTATATATCATTAAATCAATTATTGAATAATTATGAATAATTCCTAAACTAGCTCGTTCCTTTCAATCGCAATTAGAGTCGAGCGCTTTTACCAAACTGATACAGATTTATAATTGCCTCACAGCGGGTATATTACACACACGAGTGCATTTTTTGTTATTATCACGATTCATGTATATCATTAATAAAAAGGATGTATTAAAAAAAGGTAAATATTTATTCGAGTACTGTCACCATAAAATAAAGATGATACAATATATAAACAAAATACAAAGGGTGTTAGGGATAATGCAACTCAATAATTTACATATAAATTGCGAACTACATTATTCAAAACATGTAACCAAGGCTAAAATATTAAAAGAAACCATTTCTTTCTTAAGGTGTCCGTTATATAGCGTCGGTCGACTGATATGACAGAAAGCCCTTACAGTGGCGATGTTTCATAAAACCGGATACAGTGGCAAATTATATTTTGTATAAGTTGTATCAGAACACGACATTATGTTATGGGACAAAGAACTTGTTATTATAATATAAATTTAAGTAAAAGTAAAGATTCGCCCAGTTGGTCCATTAGTATTTCTAATATTGAATTTATGGCTATCTCTACATGCATATATATATATATATATACATATATATTATTTGTTTATAAATAACCAAAAAAGTAAAATTGAAACTTAAAACCATCATAATACCGTAAACATTAAAATTTCACATTAATAATATTTCATCTAAATATGAAAGAAGCAGGAAAATTTGTAGTTATATGAATTTACTATTTTATTTATAAAAAATAAGAACGACAGTGAATTTTCTAAATAAAAGTATTAAATATAATATTATTTAGTGGACTACTTCAATTATAAAATGATCTGTTTACATGTCACCCATAGTATCCATCAAATTTAATATGTTAATAAGGCATGAAAAATGTATCTACACTCCAGATGATTAAAATTCTTATATAAGTTTATTTTGAATTAAAAATAAACACTATATATCCTAAAAATAATATTTCCACATTACTTGCAATATTACATTAAAAACTAAGTTCTATATTAATCCATAATTAAAAATCTCGCATCTCTAGATTCCACATTTATTACTAGTGCTATTTAAAACATTAATGTTTAGAAGCAGTTATTACAAATAAAAATAAAAATAAGTTGCTTTCTAAAGTCTGTCTTTGTACGTTACTTAACGTTTTAAGTTACTTAAATAATACTTTGTAAATAGATTTCAAGCAGAAGTGATGAATTTATACACATTTTATTTCTATTTTTGAATTCATATGATCCTTATAACATATAAGTAAAAAGAATTTTGTGGTGAATATTTTTTAACTCATTAGAGAGTTATTATTTATTCTTAATTAGTATATTCCCTTGTCGATATGGCATGTATAATTAAAACAAATACAAAGTTTGCAGTAATTTAATATTGGTCTCTAATCGACTTCAACAGGAACACGAGCTATATCGATTACATATTTGTTCTATAATAAAATCAGATTTTTTTCTTATTTACCAAGATAAGATTTACCAAGATAAATTCTATTTTTATAGTTATGTTGGTAACACATTTTCAACTTAATAAGTACATGATATCCATTAGAGATAATAAATATTATGAGGTTGTTTTTGGTTAGCTTTTGTTAGCGAATTATTGTTCATACCTTAGTATAGACAATATTTCTTTTTATATCGGAGGAATGTCTTAAAGTTATTGTTGTATACCACAAAAAGAGTACCATTTCTTAGGTTTCACTAAATTTATTTGTATATAAAGTATGTAATAGTTGTGATTAATAACTTTATTATTAAAAATAAAGAAAGAAGAATAAACACAAAGGCTCACAATTAGTACAAAGCTTGTTCGCCAGCTGGGATCAAAGTGTTAATGAATAAAATATTTAGCTACCATCAATGTTTCCCAGCTAAGCTTTTACTGTATTTTTACTAAAAAATAGAATATAATGTATATTTGTATTTTTTTATATTTTACATATTTTTAATTACATTCATCCTCTCTATTTCAATTATTACTGGTATTTCATTTTATTATGCTGTTATTCGCTAAATGCAATTTGTAAAATCTTATCATACAATACATATATTTTCAGTAAAGCTCAGGTGTCCGAGCACAGAGGTGCTGTCGTCAACGTCGGAAATGTTCTAATGTTATCTTAGTGACATTATTTCCTAGAAAGCATTTTGGATTTTGGAATAAAATAGGAACTTTTGTAGGTAATAAAATATATTTTGTGTCAATATTTATTATATATTATATTTATATATTATATTTAAAAGATTTTCCGAAAAAAAAAGGAAATATTAAAATCATTACGATACTTTTCTGAATTCTATTCCGAATCTCTTCTTAATTTCTATGTTGTCTATATTAAAACAAAATTATGAAAAAGTTCAATAACAAAAAATAAAAATCCTTACATTCACCGTTTAAAAAATGAAAAAACTATTTTCTTAATAACAACAAACTGATTTTTATTTCCTTTTATCTGTACAGGAAATCTAAACAAATAAAGGATTAACATTGTTGGCGAATTCTGTTTGTTCTGCAAATTTAACAAGCGCATATGTTTTATATAATCTTTTATGATATATTTTGTTTACGAACTCTTGAAATAAATAATTGCAACTCATTTAAAATTACTACTACCATTATACTTGATAGCTACGATTTGTTGATATAAAATTTTAAATATAGTATTACTGAAGATAAGGTAAGTCACATCAAGCATCTCCCATAATTTCCCAGGAGATAAGTCTTATTATAGCAAAGAAGTCAAAGTAAAATAAATCACTGGAGAAATATTAATTACTATACGTACTATCATACATTTATACACTTTATAGAATCACAAAATCTTTATCTTATGTAATTTTTATCTGATCTATCTATTTAATTCTCAAGTAAAAATTATACACATACAAGGATAGTGATAGTTTGCTAAACCTTTTTATTATTTTCCACTAAAAGTCAAATTTAACCCCAGGCAAACATAAATTGCTTTTTTTTCGTTCAGTGCGCTTACCAAAGTAAAAAGTTATAACAGCCAAACCAAAAAAAAAGCAACATGGCAAGGCAGCGTGTGGTATCCGAATATTACATTTTGGGAATAGTTGCCAGAATTATTCTAGAACATTTGCTTATGTTCACTATAGTAATGTTGTTTGAGTAATTTGAGACTTACATAAACGAGTTCCCATTAGTAAAAGATTGTGATATGATATTTGATTACTTTTGACACAAGCTCTTCCTTAAATTAAATCTTTTGTTTACTATATCATCAATGGAATATCCAACTCACTGGATATGAAGATAAATACTTATCCGAAAAAGAATACAAATATTATAAATAAAAAATACGACTGTTTACTTTCATGGTAGTAAGTGATACTTGTAAATTCAATCCGTTCCTATCTAGAATTTTCATATTGACTATGTTCTAATTACTCGTAGGTTTCTGTCGTAATCGTGATCATGTTTTCCACAATCCTTTTTCATACCATAATACCATTTTTACTTATACGTTAAAGAAAGATAAATAACTGATTGAGCTGAGCGAAGCGAAGCTCTTACTGGTCAAAAGTGTGTTTCGATGTTCGCCTACTCCTTCTAAGCCATTTGAGCTAGAGCTTTAAAATTTTTCATATGCATTCAAGAAAGTGTCTCACTCGTTTAGCAGTTCTTTGGTGACATTCGTGATTGTAGATTTTGATAAAATGGTCAAAAAGTGTCTCATAGATTAATATATATTTTTTTAACTTAGCAATTCTTTATAACATAACTTTGCAATAATAATTGTGACAGGCGTCAAAATATAATAAATAGATATTGCACAGGACCACTCACAAGGGCATTCTTTTGTAGGTTTTAGTAACGTGTTTGACTGCTACTGGTAATTTTAATAACTTCAACGGTTATTTCTAATTGTTATACAAGTTCCCCTTTCACTTATAACAGATAATCTGATTCAGAATTCCCCCAATTGTGTGTTTAATCAACAAATTAAAGAAAACTTTTACGTCATTATTATTATCTTTCAGTAAACTTGTCTTTTCATTTTAACATTCATAAATGAGTCAGTGCGGTTTTGTAACTGTTGAGTTCCGCAGTAGTTAAATTTGATGTACTATAAAATTATACAAATTACGGCTTGCAATAAAATAAAAGGTGTTTTAAAGGATTAATACATTAATGTATTAATTATACCATTTATGTATAAATTATATAATCATAGGTTTTAATTAGTTTCCTGTCCAATTACAGTACTTTCAGATTATTACATTAGATACGGGACAGACCTTCTACGTCATTACCTACTAGAAGATTGAATTTGATAGAATAGAAAATATTTTATGCAAAAAAGCCTACATTTAATATACATAACATATTATTAAATATCTAAATATATTTGTTTATATATTTATATAAAAATTTTCTCAGTTAATTTTATTGGGCATAAATATTGGTAAAATTATGAACTTAATTATAAAAATAATTATAGTGGAAGAATTTTATTTGCCTATGTCTAAAATATTCGATCGATTTCTCGCCGTTTCATATTTCTTTGCGTTCCATATATTTTTACAATTAAAAAAAAAAGCAGACTTCCTCTGCACAAATTGGAGCGGTCAATCTTTTTCAAGACTTCAAAAGCTGTAAGATCCACCCAGATACGTCATCAACACCTCTCCTTTTAACATTCTTCAAAGCGTGACTTCAGTCATAAGTTCCACCACCAGATACAACAGCAGCGCTTCCTCTATCAGAGATACGAGTATCTTCCTCTATCAGAGCTTATAATCTTTTATTTTCCCATCGGAGTATATCTAAGTATATGTATAAAACTTATTTATTTATATATTTGTAGCTTTGTATGTATGTATGTTAGTATTTATGTACGTTTATGTATGAATACAGTTTATATGTTATATCTATATATATCGATATCTAGTTTGTATACATTTTTTTTTATTTTGCTCTCCGCCTTCGTACGTATTTTCTTGCACGTTTTGGGTTGGCTGGTAGAAAAAGCTTTAGCGTTAAGCCCACCCTTTGTACCTTGTTGTGCAATAAAGAATTTAAATATATAAATAAATTAAAGCTGATTTAATGCGAGAAATAACGATCAAGGATTCTGTCGCAACTCGCCTATAATAAAACAAGAATTGAACCTCTGTGCTCATCAAAGGTTATGAGGATGAAAGGTAGAGAAAGATTCTCTTTACTGATGAAAAATTAAGGTAAAGTATTACATTTTCATTTGTAATAGAACTTATTCCGGCCCTGCTGCTGGAGGTACAGTATGGAGCACGGAGCGGACTTTTCAAGCACCAAATTTTAGAGAGATATTTGAATTAAAATTTGGTTAAGAAGTTAATTGTTTGAACTTAACCGTTTAGGAGACCTTTTTTTGTGTTTAGTTGTCTCCAGAATGCGACGAGATAATAAGTAAAAAATGTTTTCATGTGTGTTTGAGCCGAACGCGGATGTTATAGCGAAAACAGATTAAAAAAATATTTAGCCATTCAAAAGTTATAAAAAAAAAATCACTCCTGCCATAGACAATACATTAGAGCTGCCCTGCGCGTGCGAGCAATGTGCTGAGCTAGGTGACAATTAGTCCTAATAAATCGATATTTCCTGTAGCTATTCCGAAGAAAGGAGAGGGGCTCAGCTCAACACCCGCCACGCACGGTTGGCGGATCCTAGTTTATATTTAAGTGTTTTGTTATAATATAAGAACTTTACTATGACAAATTAATAATAAAAACTTAAATATCGTCAACCTCCGCAAAGCTTTCTTGAAGAATTTTATTAGATTAGGTAGTTCCATGGTGCCTCATATATGGTCTCCTTATATGATGGTTTATCGAATTATTATCCATGTAAATTAGGGTGGTAATATGCATAAGATCTATGTAGAAAATCCAACTGGCATTCAAATAGTTCTACTTTTTGATTATAGCACTTTAGTATAAGTTTAAGATGTTTTTTTTTAATTTGATGCGAATATTTTTTTTTATTATTTATTTCTTGTAGTCGTAGTTACAATTAATATTTTATTGCTTGGCATGTAATAGCCATAACATATTTGAAACAAGGCACTCACCGGGGTTAATTCTATTATTTATTAGTTAATACTTGGAGCATTACTAATATAACAGAAATCGCCATGTAACACGTCTCGGAGCATATAAGTAAGTGTTACAGCAGTGACAAGTTGTCTATTTTAGGGCACAAATTTATGTTCACAAGTACCATACTAAAAACACTATTAAGTAAACCCAAATTTTTGATATCGTTTCCTTCGTATAATTTAAAAATCAATAATCTAATTTATTTAAAATTTGTATAAATTACGCGTTAAGATGCAAATTTATATCACATATTTTTAATATAATTACTATCATTCTAACTTTTTTATTAATATTTACCTTATTAAATTAATATCATAGTAATCATGTCAAAAATATGTATTGTACTAATATTTTTTTATAAGCGCCTCATATAACAGATTCGAGGTATGGTAGGTAAAAATGGATCTGCTTAGATTATTATAAATTTTCACACACTATAACTAACTAATAATACTATTCTGTATTTGAAGATCGTTTAGCTTGTTAAATGATTTTATTGTCTGTCTGTCCGTCCTTCCGTTTGTCTGTCAAGAACCTTATCTTTATTTATATGTTGACCTCTTTGAATCAATACCAGTGATCCCTTGTGTAGTCATTTTGTGTGTGTTACTTCGACGTGTGTCGCTTGTCACACACGTCATATGGAAGAGGACTTTTTAAATCGAATCGAATTAAAATTGAAACCATATTCTAAAGTTCACGGAGTGAAAAAAAAACTTATAAATTTATAATATATATTTAAGTACGGCCTCTTACGCCACAAAAATTTCGACTCTCTCGAGGGAATCTAAATAGATAGGTGACTTTCTGTTGATCTAAAACTATAAAATATGACAAGAAACAACATATCATAGTACAAATTCAATAAAAAAATTAAACTATAAATATAATAAAGACATAAGAAACATAGTGTTAATTAAAAGAGGTCGAAATTTAAAATAGCATTTAGTGTTTTAAGTGAGTTCTCTTTTTAAAAGGTTTGATGTGAATATTTCAAAACATATTTTATTCATTTTTTACGAACCATAAATTCTTAATTATGTAGAAAATTATCAAAAAGCAACCGTTACTATTTTAGCTACATTTCGGAATAACTCAAGATCGATTCCAGAACTAAAGAACCCTCGGTGCTGGAGTCAGACGCGCGCTTGTCTGGTTTGTTCTATTTTAAATGTGGATTATAACGACATAATATTCTTCAGTTTAGTGATTTTTTTTTTTTAAACAAGCATCTAATATCACTTTTGAAATCCCATACTGCAAGAATAGATCGTTAGGGTTTTGAAGAGGTTAGGAATAGTAATAAAGTTATAGAATCAGGTTTACTTCTTTTGCTACAGTAAATTAAAAGAAATATCATAATATTCATATTTGATGATATTAGATGAACCATGAATATTGTATTAAAATATTGTATATCTGTATAGAACATAAAGTACTATTATCTCGTTGTTGGTTCTTAATATCGATCTTTGAGCTTAACATTTAAAATATATGTTATATAAAACTTTTAAAATTGAACACAATGTTAAACAATTCAGATTATGTTGCGAAGCTTTATTTTGATAAACATTGTCCCAATACCAAACCATATATTTAGAAAGGAGAGAAGTATCATATATACTACAGTCTAAACTCACTAAAATATATATTATTTATTAATAGACAAGGATTTTATATATTATAATAATATTAGTATGTAGTTTGATCAGCTTGGGTGGTAAAGTTTATGCTAAAATATTATCGAAAAGAATGCAAGTGAGATTTGAAAGGCTGTTGTGGGAGGCCCAAGGAGGTTTTAGACCTGGAAGAGGGTGTATAGATCAGATCTTTTCCCTCCGCATGATCACGGAAAAGTTTTTGGCCCTAAACCAAAAAGTTTTCTGTGCTTTTGTGGATTTGGAAAAGGCGTTTGACAGGGTTGTGAAATAGAAATTATGGGAGATACTGCCCCGGTACAATGTGAGCGGACCCTTGCTACAGGCTGTAAAGTCTCTTTACAGAGATCACTCAGCCTGTGTGCGAGTAGGAGCTGACATGTCGCCCTGGTTTGACATCCAATCGGGTATTAAGCAAGGTTGCGCTATGTCAGCTTGGTTGTTCAATTTGTATTTGGATAGTTGTCTCCAAGGCGTGAAAGACAGTGATATGGGAGTAAAGGTAGGTGACCTTAAGGTCAATTGCTTGCTCGTATATGCAAATGATACAGTGCTCATTGCAGCATCAGAATGCAATTTTCAGGCACTGGTCACCACTCTGAAAGATGGGTGTGAAATTAATGGTCTGAACCTGAATGTAGATACGACGAAGGTTCTGATATTTGAAAGAAATTAAGAAAAAACAGAATGTAAGATCAACATGAATGATAAGATAATAGAACAAGTGAATGAAGTGGTATTTTTGGGAAGTATGTTTAGCAGAAACGGAAGATACGAAATGGATATGGAAAGGCTATTGCTGCCGGTAACAGAGTCAACGGTGCTTTGGCTGCATTGTTGAGAAGGCGAAACGTCAGCATAGCTGCACGTTTGTCTGTAAATAATGCAGTTTTGCTACCGACGCTATTATATGGCAGCCAAACGTGAGTAACACAGAAGAAGAATGTAAGAAAGATGAATGCTGTTGAGATACGATCTCTTCGCAGAACATGCGGAGTCAGTCTAGCTGATCGAATCCTCAATGAAGAGATCCACAGAGTGGCAGGTACTAGCGAAGATGTCACGGTGAGAATGAAGAACAACGCTCAGGTGATTTGGGCATGGTCAAAATTTATTGCCTAGTTTTGTAGTTCGTAAAACTCCCAGTTTTACAAGCAAATACAAAAACGGAGTTGGTGTGTAGTTTTAGATTATGATTTTAATTTTTCATTAACATTACTGACTGAGGATATAACTGTATTATTTATTTATTTATATATCTGCCAATTCAAATCAATACCAGTGATCACTTGAGTAAGTCAAATGGAAATGCCCGGAGGGCTTATTATGATACCATACTTATAAGCTCTTCTGAAGACAAACAACTTAAAAAAGCTACAAACGTTCCAAACGCGTCCTGGTTTGAGAAGAATCTTGCAATTATGAATATTTATTGGGATATAATACAAATAACACTGAAAATGTATTGATTTGTATAGATGTTAAGTAGTGATAGATGATTTATTGAATTCAGAGTTAGATTGATCTGACGATATATTTATATATTTCCATTAGGAGAATTTTAAGATGCTAATTTATCTATAAGCTTTTACATAGGATATTTTGGCGTAATGCTCTTTAGTCTGATATACAAACCAGAGATCACCTAGCGTTACGTATTTACAATTCATTCTCAGCATGTCGAGTAATGTTTTCAGATTTACGTTTAAAAGTAAACGTTAATTGTAGTAAGTTTAGTATTTTCTGAATTACTGGGTTTGTGTTTTTAAGGAGAGATTCGATGGAGTTGGTAGTTTCTGCTACGTATCATATCGTATAGTAATTACGTCTATTTTATTTCCATTTATCGCGTTTCCTACCTACAACTAGATTGTATCATCTTAATAAAAGTTTAATTTTATTTTATAATATATGTTATATTAGTCTATTCTGTGACACAAATTTAAGGGTAGATAGTCTTTTTTTGTTTCCCGACTGTCAAGGGTCATCATTCCGTTTTTACGTAAGTTGAAATTATGACGAAACATCGAGCCACAAAAAAACGTATCTTACCTAGAATTTATGTCGCAAAATAGACCTGATATAGTTTAAAATCTGTCTAAATTGCAATAATTTAAAAACATACTTTAAGGACTTAATTGCTTTATGAATGATTTTTTAATTTATATTTAACGGAATTTAATTCCTCTATATTTGTGACATTTTAACTTTGTACCGAAGTTTCAAATACCTTACAGAAATCGTGTACATGAGAAGATGAATTTTGATTGATGAATAGTTAGTCCAACGGTGTCTTAGTTGCCGATGTATATTTAAAGATGCATATAACACTCACTAGTAATATCTTTGGGTCTTATATTGTAATCACAGACATGACATTTTATATTTATCATTAGAGGGTAACTGATAGATAGATTCCAAACATTTTCTATATTGAAATTAGGATATTTTGGTTAGACCTCGAAGAATTCGGTCTGCCCTTTCAGGTGTACCCGACTTTCGAATTTTGGTAAAAGGTCATAAAGTTTACATATATAAATATATATATGCGTGCGTGCGTCCAGATTCGACTTTTGTCAGCACGATAGCGGCCGCAGTTTCGGTCGGATCGCTTTCAAACTTTGCACAAAAATCAACTATTCAAAATTGAAGGTCAAGTTTGTTAACCAGAGAAATCCGGCCACGGAGAGCGCTAGGGCCTCACTTTTTCTGATCTCAGTTTTTCGACCATAACTTTATCCCTATACAAAGTAGATCAATCGCGTTTATATTATAAGATGTCTTTGATGAATACCTATAACTAATGTAAATAAACCGAAAATCTAACTTCAATAACTTAGGATTGGTGGTAAAAAAACCGAAAATTTTTGGAAAAAAATCATAACTTTTTTCTGGTAAACATTCTTGCATCACAAGTGTTTTTAATAGAAAGGTTATTTTTTACTCTAAATTTAAGTATCAAAACTTTTTCCGTAAAAGTTACCGTTTCCGAGAAAAAAAATAAAAACCGCTTTTAGCTTGAAAATTTAACGTAGGTAAAACCACGGCAACTTTTTTCTGGTAAACATTCCCTCCTCCCAAATATTTTTAATAGAAAGGTTATTTTTTACTCTAAATTTAAAGCAACGCACTAGGTACTTCTTTGACTAAGCCAAATAAAATCATCACAGTTTATTCTCGCAAGGGGTGTTATTCTTAGGTACTGAGTTATATTTTAAACGAGTAACATACGAGGTCTACCCACGCGTGTTCCCCTGCGGGCACGGATTTTTTGAAGTGAAACTTCTTTAGGCGCATGAGGGTAAAATTTTTACAGATGAAACGTCACGCCGGTATGCAACGGAAGTGTCGGAAAAGAGAGAGAGAGTGATCGAGACCGATTGAGAGAGAGTAAGACAGGGCGAACGTAGCATGAGCAACTAGCCGTGGAGTGAAAGTAGGGAGCAAGCGAGTGAGAAAGATTGAGAGAAAAAGTGAGACAGAGCGAACGTCGTATCACGCATAGTGCTATGGAGTGTGAGGTGGGAGAGAGCTATAGTGAGAAAGATTGAACAAGAGAGAGAGAGAGAATACGGGATATCGAGAAAGAATACACGCCCTATTGGTTGTGTATTCGTTTACTAGTTAATTATTTATTTTAATGACAATTAAATTCCTAACCTATCTTCCTTTTTCCCTTCCTCTTAATGTTGGAAATTTAAAGTTTTAGATTTGTATAAATATGAACAAGATTTATAAATTAGTTCGCCAAAGAAGTTTCACTTCTGACATGTGTACTTTGTACGCACGCATGTTTTTTTTTATATCAATAGACTCGTGAATAATTCTATTCATAAATCTATAATCATAAGGTTCTTTAAATTAATAAATCCTATCATGGTTTTTCTTGTTAATTGTATGTTTAGACACTGCAGATTTAGTTTTCACATTTGAGAAACTTAAAGATATGTATGTTTATCTTAATAATATTTTAATGGAATTATATCTATTTAATATAAAGATGTCCATTTATTTATTTATTTTATTTATTTTATTTATTTTATTTATTTTATTTATTTTATTTATTTTATTTATTTTATTTATTTTATTTATTTTATTTATTTTATTTATTTTATTTATTTTATTTATTTTATTTATTTTATTTATTTTATTTATTTTATTTATTTTATTTATTTTATTTATTTTATTTATTTTATTTATTTTATTTATTTTATTTATTTTATTTATTTTATTTATTTTATTTATTTTATTTATTTTATTTATTTTATTTATTTTATTTATTTTATTTATTTTATTTATTTTATTTATTTTATTTATTTTATTTATTTTATTTATTTTATTTATTTTATTTATTTTATTTATTTTATTTATTTTATTTATTTTATTTATTTTATTTATTTTATTTATTTTATTTATTTTATTTATTTTATTTATTTTATTTATTTTATTTTTAGAATTAATTTTATTTATTTTATTTATTTTATTTATTTTATTTATTTTATTTATTTTATTTATTTTATTTATTTTATTTATTTTATTTATTTTATTTATTTTATTTATTTTATTTATTTTATTTATTTTATTTATTTTATTTATTTTATTTATTTTATTTATTTTATTTATTTTATTTATTTTATTTATTTTATTTATTTTATTTATTTTATTTATTTTATTTATTTTATTTATTTTATTTATTTTATTTATTTTATTTATTTTATTTATTTTATTTATTTTATTTATTTTATTTATTTTATTTATTTTATTTATTTTATTTATTTTATTTATTTTATTTATTTTATTTATTTTATTTATTTTATTTATTTTATTTATTTTATTTATTTTATTTATTTTATTTATTTTATTTATTTTATTTATTTTATTTATTTTATTTATTTTATTTATTTTATTTATTTTATTTATTTTATTTATTTTATTTATTTTATTTATTTTATTTATTTTATTTTTAGAATTAATTTAATAATAACATTAACTTATAAGTCATCGTTAAATCATCCAAATGTTATAAACATATTCAATAATATAAAAAAAAACCATGTTTTTTTGGCTTTAGAATAAAACTGTTATTTGAAAGGTCTTGATATACATTTTAAAAAATTTATATAAAATTGATATATAATAAAATTGAATTATAGCTATATAGAAAAATATATGTATAAACATACAATATAAATTACGAAGTCAAACAAAGGTTCGAATAACTTGTGACAATATGACATTTTTTTGTTCAACGATTTCATTCATACATCGAATTCATATTATTAAACTATTATTGGATTTTTTTGTAATATTTACATGCATTTCTATTTATTTGAAGGTAATGTGATAAGTAAAAAGTGATTAATTACAATAACATTTATTTGATGATTGAATATTAATTCAATATTATCTATTAAGATATGATGTATATATTTAATTAAATGTAATTAATTCGGGTATTCAATAAAACCAGAAGCAGTAGAACCATACGTGTTACTGTTTGTCTCACTTCGAATAATAAGTTAACAAAATTCAGTTCATGAGTGTTTTTAATTCCAAGTTATTTGGAATTGTATGTCCAATCGGAAAACATTTTCACAAATTATGTTTTAGTGACTGCCTTAGTCACGAAATAGGTTTCCCTTTTTTTTCTTAATAAAAGTTATACGCATTCAATTTTCTATACATTCCTTACAGTTAAGACAAGTCTTTGTTTAATAATTGTTGAAAAAATCAGTTGATATACAGATAAAAATTTATAATAATATAATTAAATAATGCAAATGGACGTAAAATTATAATACAAAACTATTTTAAATTATTAATATTTTTTTTATGAAAATGATAATAAAATTATCATTTACGTCATTGTACCTTTAACGAATCTTATTAAACTTCATCGAACGACCGCATTGTCAAGTTCTCTGAGCTATTGAAAGCATCACTAATGAATGAACAAAGAAACAGATTCAATTTAATTTTCTGGGCCATTGTTAAATATACTTATTTCTCTCAGATATGTTTTATTTTATAACGAAATATTACAACAAGTAACTTGTAATTTTGTGGTTTCTATTTTTTATTATTAAATAGATACTAAAAATCAGAAAGAATTGTAGATAATACTGATACTATTTTTTTATTATAATATTATATATATTAATGGAAATAAAAACTATTACAATTACTATATGAGTATATATATATAAACATGTATGACATTACAGCTGTTTTACGAGTCATTGATGACATTACGATGACGATCCGATGCAATTACGACATTTTAAATGAATTACTTCAAAGTCATTTAAGTTAAACAATAAAATTTAAGTTGTAACATTTATGGTTAGGTTAGGTTAGGAGGAAAAATCAGTAACAAATAACTTTTGCTCATTAATATTTCTCAACGATTGCTGTTTAGTAATCGATAATAAGTCTGTCTTTTGATATATTTAAATCAACATTCTACTAATACTACAGCACTAGCAATCCGGTCTAAATTTAAACAGAGTCACAACAACATTTTCAACAATCTGAGTTACAGCTATTGCTGGCAATAGCTGTTAAATATATGACTTGAAATTTATTTATGTATAGATCGATAAAATGCAATAGGGCGTTAATTTTTAACGAGATTATAACCACAAAATTGAGGAATTTTATGCTTTTGAGTACCAATAAAAATGTTTATGTACTTTATACATTTAAGGAGTAAGTATATATTGTGTATTTTTATGCGACATAATAATTGTTTAGTTCTGATGTAAGTACTGTGTGTTTATTTTCATACATTACGATAATCGATCCAACAACCCACACAAATCTGTCAACAAAGACTATCGAAAAAAGCCTGTTCTAAAACAATACAATGTTTGCTAAAGTTATTTAAAATTATCAAAGTCTTTTATAGTCACCGTATATTTTGACAGTTATGTTTCAGTTAAATATTGTTGTACTAAAAAAATATTACAAAAGTGTTTACAAAATCTTGACATTGAATTTTACTATGTTTTCTTATTTTAAAACCATGGATTTTTTTTTTGTTCATGTTCATTCGTAGAAAGGACTTTTGACATTCTTTTAAACTGTTTTTTTATCAATAACAATACTCTAATTTGGTGTAAAAACGGAGTAAAGGGTGACTGAATGAGATGATAACATAAAATATATTTATTACGCTTGTCGCTACTTTGTAACCTGTAACTTGTTAACATTAGAATTGTTATAATTTTTTCTTTTTTTGCTGTTTCGTTACCCGGTATTCAGTGCAACCTATAAATACATTTACATGAAATACACTTGGCCTTGGCCTTGTTTATTTTGACAGGAGCTATCTACAGCATACCGGAGGAGAAAAGATACAAATACCAAACTGAAATGATTTCAACTGTGAAGTTATTAATATTAAATTTCAGAAAGTGTACTACTGAAATAATACTCTAGTTGTAAAGAAAGTTAAATGTTTAAGGACCTATATATTTTTATATATTACATACACGAACTTTGTAAGCTACCACTGACTAATGGTCATACCTATGCATACGCAGACAATACAGCAATTATGTTTACTAAGATATTTATTTATCTTATTGTAGTTTTAAATCGAGGTGTATAATAGTATCCACATATAGGTTATAACGAGCTTAAACTTTACCGGAAAATTGCTAAGATGTTTAAAATCTAGTATAATATGAAGGAACTTGTATTGGAGTGATAAGAGTGTGTTCGCTACTTTATTTAACTTAATAAATATGTTCAAACTAAAAATATTACTACTGGACTTACTGAATATTTTTATTGTACAAAAAAATATTTTCTTACATTTTATCATACCCTTAAACATACCCAAAGTCGTCGATAATAAACGAGCATCGAAACAGATCCAGAAGGCCCCACATATTTAAATGATTCACATGACATTCTTTTTCTATTTTAAATTATTGATTTTTTCCATTTGGTATCTCACTATAATAATAATATTCATTCAAACGACATATCTGAGGTGAAGTGTTGTATGAAATGCTTGATTGCGTGACTATGTACTGAAGTATGCTTAGTGTGTTTGAGCTTTGAGTGTGAAGCAAACGACTCTCTATATTCCGTCGAAGAAAGAGGTCATCAACTCCGTACCAAAATTTAGAATAATTCTATTTATGGGGTAAGATTACTAAAAGTTTGCATTATTAATACAATATATAATATGCCAACTAGACTCAGCAGTGAGTCAATTGAGGTAAAAAACTCAATTAAATTCCTAGTCACTACACCACATAGATATCTACACAACTCCCTTGTTTGTCAGTACAAAAAACTGCAGTCAAATACTTATTTTTTAAATATTAATTTATAGTTTAGAACAATCATATATAAAGTAGTATATCACCAGACAACTTCTTAAAATTTTAACGAGGATCAGGTATTTAAAGGCAGATATTACAAGCAGCTACAGTTACAGCAACAGATCGGGAAACAGGACATGCAAGTCGAAGTCCCGAAGTTACACGTATGAATGAGGTAAAGTTTTATCATAAATATAAAAGAATGCTCCTGTAATGAATCATTAATCACGCCGTTATCTATTCAAACAATAGCAAAATATAATACCTTATTGAGGAAAAAGGGTTTCCAAGTAATATTATGGTGTTGTCAACCCGAAAAGTGTATGTCCTGTTTAGACAAATAATTGTCGAAACAGGACATAAACTGAGATTATGCAACGATTAGCAGTAAAGAAAGTTATTTCAACTTAAGAACATCGTTTAATTTAAAGTGAAAATTCAAATTACTTAAAATATGTTCCTCAAATGAATTTTTAAACTGACCGGGAAATGCCGGCTCTATGATTTATGGTTGATCCATAATATTTCATCAACCTTGTAATAATGAATCACAAGTATAATTAAAAGGAACAACGCCTTATAAGCATTATTAAGAGCATTAATTAAAACCACACTCACCGGAAGCTCATTTAAAAAGAAATATCAGAAGTGCTTCCGATAGAAATTAACTAGAAAGATTATGCCGCTGAAATCTAAGGAACCAATACGCTAATAGTTAGATGTTGCCAGCTTGAGGATGCTTTGGATTCCTAGAAATATCATAGTATTTTATTATTTAGATTTACTGTTATTCTTATATCATATATTATATATATTGATATATACTACTGTATATTATTTATAATTAGCTGACATTCATTTCACATGTATAAATGTTGTCGACGTTATCATATTACGAATAGGACGAGTTCATCGGATGATAAATGGACGTCCTATTATAATTTTCTATTATATTGTCATGGTTTAGTTTCAGAAAAGAGAACATTGATATAGTTTAGAATATATGTATATATTACTCACTATGTAATATTATGTAATCAACTCAGTTAGTGAGGGAAATTAACCAGATTTATAAATTTGAAGTTTTGACATTATTGGATATAATATCTGATCGCTTATTAAAGTTAAAGTTGTATAGTGTACAGTTTTAGTGATATTAAAATAATTAACACAGAATAAAAATTACTACCTGTTCTGTTTTCTTTCCTTGTCTATAAAATAAAAATTATGTATTTATCAAAAAGTGTGTTTAATTTAAATTATGAACATAATGTATTATACATGCGATATTAAGTATTTATCATTTGGCTGACATTATTTTATAAATGATGCATGTTGCTTGTTTGTTTTTGTAAAACTCCCACGCCTGATCACATACGCTTAAAACTTGACAAAACTAAGTTCATTCTTAAATTTTACATAAAGAAGTGTTAAAGGTATCAGAACTTTATTTAGCATTCTTAAAGTTATTCAATAATATTTTCAATCTTACCCTCATAAATATAATTATGTAGTGTGTCTAGCGTAACAGTAAAGATTCCATATGAAGTTAAAAAGTAAAAGTTTGAGAGATATCGCGAAAATAAATACCCAGCCAGGTCTGGCACACATTGACATTCTGATATATTTAGCTGAATGCGCATTGAAGCGCTAGTTTTAAGAGATAAACTATCATTTTTACTAACAGACGATACAAAACTATCAAAGCGAAATTGTTTTTCTGCGGGTATTATCGGGCATGTCACAGGTCCTAAATAGATGAAGTTAGATTTTTACGACATAAATAAATGAAATAACATTAAAGTGGTATTGCACAAACGGTTTCGGAGCTAGAACTGTACATACATATACATACATACATACACAAACATACTTTCTTTATGCTGATATAGTCATAGTTTCATGTAATATTTTCCATTCCTGAAAACAAAATCAATTGCAATAAAATTATTATTAACAAGCATTACATTAAGTATATATTAACTTTATTTTATAGCATTTTTTAAAACAATCGCTCTCAAAGGAAATCAGATTTTTATAATTCTTTTTACAAAGTACTACAATTCTTAATACACAATTACTAAACATGCTACAAAGCCTCTTTCATTTATATATTTAATATGGTTTTATATTTCTTTGTAACAATCGACTCATTTTTACTTTATGAATATGGTTAATATCGAAAGACATTGAAACATTCATTTGAGTATTTATTTAATCTGTATTTGAGTTTTTAATATTTTATATCACGTAGATTATGATTGAGTTTGACAAAAGTCTGTACTTTACTCTCAATAGAAATATCATTTAATGTTATACGCTATATTATTTAATGAGTAAGTTACATACTGAATACTATGAAATTATTGCAAATAATAATTATAGTAAAGAGATATGTGAAGTAGGGAATGCAGAGTATGCAGGTTTCTTGCACCATGTTTCGACTGCCTTAGTTCGTGCACGTGGCTTCGGTTATTCCGTTTAAACAAGGTCCATAGTTTATAGTATTTTAATATTCATAGTCACAGGTTGTATTCAAGAACATTTATAAATATAATTGATCCACCAAAACACGCTCAACAATTTATATCCTTTTTAACGTTTTTCAACAAAGAGCGAAGTAAATAAAAAGAAAATAAAAGGTTGCGCCTGCCGGTACTTCCTCAATTGAACACATCAGCTAGCTTCCGCTTTTAGTATATAAGTAGTTACCCAAACTTATTTTTAATTAGGGAAAAAAGTATATCGAAGAATGACCTCGAAGATGTGAATTCTTATAATTTAGATAATAAACTATTATAATATAGAAACTTATTATGATTAAGTACGAAACAAAATATGTAGTTAGTTGTAAGTTAATTATGCATATTTTAAATTTACCGCATTAAATATAAATATGATGTAGAGTACGTAATAATTAGTGCCTAAAATGCACATCTAATTATATTATATTTCAAAGGCTTGAGCAGTTTCTACTAGTTTCCAAGTTCTAATTAGCGATTCTAGGATGCCGCTTTCGAGCTCTGAGTTTAGAAGGATTTATTCTATCAATATTATTAATTCAACATTAATATTTTCGTATATTTATTCTCTACTAAGTATATAATAAATCTTCTAAAATAGCTTACCTAAGTGAGAATACAGTTGTAAGAGAAAAAAAAAGAAAATATACATATTTTATTAACGTTTAAGCAAGGGTAAAGTAGGAAAGGATGTTTCTCAGTTAATGTTATATCAAGTATAAGTTTGTGACCCGCATCAAGTAAAGTGAAGTGCACTGAACGATCGCCGGTCGACAGCGTCTTGTTATATTTGAATGACACATGGTGAGAAAAGGTAACAATTGTGGTTTTTGCCATTCTGAACAATTAAATTAAAGTTAAAGCCAATAAAATACATACATGGGTATATTCAATAGTCGCTGTTTGTTCCAAGCTGCAAAAAAGGCAGTATTATTATACAGTTTGTGACCCGCATCAATTGAAGTGAAGTGAACTGATTGACCGCCGATCGACAGCGACGAATTATATAATTGCAATATTCAATATTCAATTTATAATGCACGTGTTTCAATATTTGAAATATTGTAAATTAATAATAACCTCAATACCTTACATAAATACCATTCTACCATAAAGAGGACGTGACAGGTTTGGGATTTCCTAACAGATAATTTCTTGTTTAAACATCTTTAGTTATTTTAGTAATATTAATGTAATTTTTATTAATATCTCAACGGTAAGACGTGCACGTCTGGGATCACCACTTCCTCCCCTTCTTGGTTATTATGATTAGTTATAAGAGTTAAGGTTCTAAGCAGGTTACGGCGTTACAATTAAAAAAATATATAAAAAATACAATAATATATAAATGGTTTTCGTTTTTGTAAAAAATATTAATTTCTTATTACATATAAATAATATGTACTTTATTTTTGCTTAAGTGTAATCTTTGATCTTTTTATGAGATTTGGTATTTTAAATTTTTGTTTTTGGATTTTATAATATAATTTTAATAAAAGTATTCGATAATGTTTTAACAAAAAAATCCCTCCATAAAAATAATTTCATTTTAAAATCCTATTTTTTTTTAATTAAATGATTGATTCGACAATATGAATTGTAACCATATAACTCGTAACTTTATTTAGCTCTCATCGAGTATTTGACAACCCCTTGATCTTTGGCAAACATGATATATATGGTCACACATTATTTCCAATTTTTCGTTGAAATGATACAATCAAGAAAATAACTTTTATAATATTTTAAATTCTAACCCCATTTTATTAAAATTTTTAAGAGGACTCCCTATAGATTTTTACTAGTATGTATTTAAATTAAATTTTATCAATGAAAAATGTTAAGAATTAATGTAATATCATAAACCTTTTATTTACGCATTAATAATACGTTTTTGCTTTATTATATAGCCTATTGCAGATTAAATAAGAATAATAAAAATAATAATGCGTTTATACAACTATTTTTAGTATAAGATATTATTTTCATAACTCATATAGACTTCAGGACATTTTCTAATAAAAAAATAGTTGTAAAGATATTTTCACGACCAAATAGGTTGCAGAGACAATATAAAAATAAATATAAAACCCCTTACATTCTTATCGTTGTATCATAATTATCTTAATGCTCCAAATTAAACTAATTTGCGTGTAACGGAGCTTATTACGCTTTCTGCAAATGAAATATTATTCTCAAGTGGATCATTATGTTTCGTAGAAAGGATAATTAAAATATATTGTAAAAGTATTAAATAAAATATCATAATATGATTGTTATTATATTATTGTTGAATAAAAAATAAAATATTATTTTTGTTTATCAAAAGTAAAAAACATTTTCGTAATAGTATACGTTATAAAGCAAAACGGATGTGCTCGTTAGTAATATTTATTTATCATCTACAGGAAAATGGTTTGGAGTCTTATTAAATGTTTCATAAATTTTTTTTTTAAAATAATGAAATAAACACACTCTCTGTCTCGGTAAATTAAACAACAATGTTCTATATCAAGACTTTATTTATAATTCTTTCTCTTTCTTCATTTTTTACATTTTATTTAAAATGGGACTTCAGTTAATAAGTTTAAATATTCATATTTAAGAAATATGCTGAATGCTGTGTCACGTTATTTTTATTTTTCCATTCGGTTAACCCGCGTCTAAAAATAACTATAGTGCACATAAGTCGATAAATGTATTTGTAAGTATTACAACAAAATGGCTTTCTTGAAACTATCGCTGTCTTGGAAAATATTCACATTATATACGTTAATAGTTTTTGGAAAGTTGACAGCGATATGAAATAAACTATTTAATTGTTTCTAAATTTAAAAACTTATTAGTTTAAATATCAGTAGCAGGGAATTTGAAATAAAAAATAAAATATATGTATATACACACACTAAATCATCTCTTTTTAGAGTTGTAAAAAGAATAGGACCAATGTATCATTAACTCAAATAATTAACTCAAAAAATTTTACTGTATTCACGTCATACATTGAAATAGTATATTACATTCTTTACATATACGATAAAATAAAACTGTACTCACAATTAAGGTTTATGGCCTTGTATCGTTGTATCCTACATTATATTAATATGGATTAACAAATGAAAGCAAATTGATAATTTCATAATAAATTTTAACTAGTGCACCAAACCATTCCGTTCACTGATTATTAAAATGTAATCATAGTATAACAAAGAACATGACTGTAATTAAAATACCTCGTTCGACAGGGTCGATTGTGTTAGGTAGATTCCCGTCACGCGGTTCTCGATATGCAATATTCGAAGGTAACAATGATTAGAATGAATGATTTACTTTAGTTGTGGAGGGGGGGCGGTGGTCGGATCGACAAAGAAAAACTAGCCAGCAGTATTCTACTGGTCATTACGAGTCTTATGACGGGTCACTATGCATATATTGGGTGAGGGGGGAACCACCATCCACCCCTATTTCCTTACCGGGGGTCGATTCAAAAAACTTTTCGGACAAAAAAGTTTCCTTTTTGAATTTGTTAATTTTCTAAGATTTTCCCGGCGGTAAAATTTTGCCTTCTTCTGTAACTTTTTTGGTTTTTAACTTTCAACTCCCCCAGCCCCCCAAACCCAAGACCGATTTCCCCCGTTCAAGAACTTAACCTTCATTTTATCCTTAAGAATGTGTATACCGAGTTTGAAAATCCTTCGTCATTATTTGCGACCTGTAGCGTATCCCAAAGGTTTGCACTTTCACCCCCCTCCCAGCCACCCCTTTCACTTTTTCCAAAAAATCCTACTAATTTATCCTATCGACCTGTGAAGTCAGATTTCGCCTACGATGAATTTGGACTGATGGTTCATATATACATATATATATAGAGGGATATATAATTATTTTTTTTCGACGGGGTCTTAATCTCCAGTTCATAAACGACGTAGCGCCTCTACTCTGGGGTCTGGGTCCTGTCATCGCATCGATTGCAATAGGTAGATTCATCTATGGAATCTACCTAAAATAAAAAGTGAGTTTAATAATTTGTCATTGGTTCATTCATAAAATTTACAATAATTCATAATAACTATTATATATATTCAGAGGAGTTATTTAAACTAAAAATAATTTTACATATTTAATTAATTTAATTAATTTAGTTTAAATGAATATGCATTGCTTAACACTTCAAACATATTTTATTGTTTATATATAACAATAGTGCGGTTTAGAACAAACTGCGTCTGTTGGATATAAAATGATGTACAGATTGCTAAAGAGCAGCCGCGCTTCCTTTTCAATATTTTCACCAGACGCAAAAATCGACATTTAATTCATCTTGCTTATTATATTAAACTTTTCTTAAGACCTTTAAACTGAAACGCTATATTCGCTATATGCTCGTAAGCCTTCCACTATAATAATTAAATAACGATAGATTTTAAATACTGTTTAATAAAATATTCTTCCTCCAAAAGATTCTCTGTTTTCAAAGGATAACTCTTCAAATTGGTTTAGACTACATTAACTAAAATCGTATATACATATATAGTTTTTTTTTTTTTTTTTTTTTTATGGAAGAGGAGGGCAAACGAGCTGGCGGGTCACAGATGACTTGTGATCACCGCCGCCCATGAACTCTTGCAACATCCGAGGATTTACAAGAGTGTTGCCGGCCTTGTAGGTAGAAGTAGACGCCTTTTTTGAAGGTACCCATGTCGTACCGATCTGGAAATACCGCCGAAGGGAGTTCGTTCCACAAGCGAGTGGAACGTGGAAAAAAAGTCCTTGAGAACCGCACAGTGGAAGATCGCCACGCATCCAGGTGGTAGGGATGGTAAAGAAGTCGATGGCGCGCTGTGCGGTGATGAAATTCGGCGGCAGGCATCAGATCGAATAGTTCTTCGGAACACTCCCCGTTGTAAATGCGGTAGAAGACGCACAAAGAAGCCACGTCTCTACGCAATGCCAAAGAGTCCAGCCGTTCGCAGAGCACCGGGTCCCCGACAATCCGAGCGGCTCTCCGTTGTACGCGGTCAAATGGTAGAAGCTGATATTGGGGTGATCCGGACCAGAGATGAGAACAATACTCCATGTGTGGCCGGACCTGCGCCTTATAGAGCGCAAGTCTTTGGCCAGGTTTGAAATACTGCCTCGCTCTATTAATCACTCCCAATTTTTTCGAGGCCAACTTGGCCTTGCTCTCCAGATGACCACGAAACTGACAATCGCTCGAAATGTCGAGACCCAGTATTCTGATACTTGGCGAGGCAATGAGGGGGGTGCTCTCGAAGAGCGGTGATACGACAAATGGGGTTTTCTTAGTGGTAAACGCGCAAACTTGTGTCTTTAGGGGATTGAACTGAACGTGGTTCAGTTCACCCCACTCAGAGACCATCCCCAAGGAAGTCTCTATAGAAGACACAAGTTTCTTTCGGCACTCGTCGACGTTTTCCCGAGAGAGACCTGCACGGCCGGAATACACCACATCCCCAGTGCTGTCATCCGCATAACAATGTATGTTGGAGATATCCAACATATCATTGATGTGCAGGAGGAACAGAGTTGGGGATAGCACGCAGCCTTGGGGTACACCAGCGTTCACGGGCTTGGGGTCCGAGCAAAAACCGTCGAGAACGACCTGTATGCTCCGCCCAGTGAGGAAGCTGGTGATCCACTTGCATAAACTCTCGGGAAGCCCATAGGAAGGTAGCTTCGAAAGAAGCCCCTTGTGCCATACACGATCGAAGGCTTTCGCCATATCCAAACTAACTGCCAGACCCTCTCCCTTGCTTTCAATAACAGCTGCCCAACGGTGTGTGAGATACAACAGAAGATCACCAGCCGATCGACCATGGCGAAAGCCATATTGCCGGTCATTGACCAACTGGTGATCCTCGAGGTAGGTTAGGAGCTGTTTATTGATAATGCTCTCCATTACTTTGGAGAGCAGAGAGGTAATGGCGATAGGTCTGTAGTTAGCTGGTTCCGAGCTATCACCTTTTTTAGGGATCGGATGGACAAGGGCACGCTTCCATGTGACCGGGACTACGCCTTTAAGGTAGGAGTACCGAAATAGACGCGTTAGCACTGGAGTCAACTCAGGGGCACACGTTCGTAGCACCAATGGAGAAATGCCATCCGGCCCACTCGACTTATGAACGTCCAAGGAAAATAGAGACTGCCTAATAGTTTTCTGCCGGAAAACTATTTCCGGCATTGAGCTCTGACACCGCGGGATGATAGGCGGTGTCTTCCCCTGGTCGTCCAAAGTCGAGTTGGAGGCGAAAAGAGTGCCCAAGAGATCGGCTTTCTCTTTTGCCGTGTGGGCCAGAGAGTCATTCCCCATGTGCAACGGCGGTAGGGACGGCTGGTTAAAGTTTCCCAGAGTGGCCTTTGAAAGCGCCCAAAATTTGCGCGTGCCAGGCGGGTACTTTGCCAGCTGATCCCCAATTTTGACGACATGCTTGAACTTTGCTCTAGCGATTTGCCGTTTGAAGAATCTGGAGGCACGATTATATTTCCTCTTCAGAACTCTAGAGTTCGGATCCTTAGTGACTAACGCATTGACCCAAGCTTGATAAGCCTGCCGTTTGCCAGCTGCTGCAGCCCTGACAGACGCATCAAACCAAGGCCGCGATCTGCCACCAAGTGGTACCACAGAGCTTGGTACAAATAGTTCCATGCCCTGTAGTATCACATCAGCTACAGCCGCAGCGCAGTCACTAGGATCATCGGAAGGGAAACAAATCGGCCCCCATGGGTAGGATGCAAAAAAGGACCGCATTCCATCCCAATCCGCTGACTTGTAGTGCCAAACGCGTCGAGTCGCAGGTGTTGTGCGAGCCGACCGTTGAATGGGCACTACACTCCGTACCAGACAGTGATCAGAGGAACCTAAGGAAGCCTCGACAGTGATCTGGTACTTTTCTGGATGTGTAGTCAGCAGAAGATCCAACAAAGAGGGCGTGTGGCTGTCCACGTCCGGTAGACGAGTGTGCGTCTTTACCAGCTGGGACAGACCATTTGCCAGAGCAAAGTCAAACACAGATCTCCCCGCGTAGTCGGTGGCACGTGACCCTAGCCAATCGGCATGGTGCGCATTAAAGTCCCCTAGGACTACGACTTCGGCGGAGGGAGTCTGTGAAAGCAGATCGTCAATCTTCGCCTGAACGTGGCCCAAGAGTTGATCCGTTTCTGCATTAAATAATATTAATAGTAGTATTTAAAATATTAAGTGATAAGATAGCTTGTCCATTTTGGAGAGGGGAAGGAGCGGTTAAAAAGTAACAAAGAGTTTCAAATATTTTCATACATTTAGTAAGGGAAACATTATTATTAAAGTTTATATGTAACATGTTTTTAATAATTTGGAATTAATTAAATTTACTAGTGAATAAAATAGTTGATTTAAATTAAGTGAAAAAAACATACTGGATACTTTCTCTTTTTTTCTCTCTTATTACTGTATGCTCATTTAGGTAAGCAATTTTAGTAGAAATATCAAATAATTAATACAAAATAAATATACGGAAATTAAAATTTTCCATCATAATATATAATGGGATCATTCATAAATCATTCTAAACTCAGAATTCGCGAGCTGCATATTCGCATCGCTAATTAGTATTTGGAAACTAATATAGTTGAAACTGATATGTAATATAATTAGATGTGTAGTGTATGCACTAATTATTCCGTATTCTATTATTATATAATATAATGTGATAAATTTGAAATATGCATAATTAATTTATTTATAAATAGTATTATCTTACTACATATCTTGTTTGTTTCATAAAAGGTTTCTTTATTATAATAGTTTATTATCTAAATTATAAGAATTCACACCTTCGAGGTTATTCTTCAATATACTTTTTTCCCTAATTAAAAATAAGTTTGGGTAACTACTTATATACTTAAAGCGGAAGCTAGCTAATGCGTTCAATTGAGGAAGTACCGGCAGGCGCAACCTTTTATTTTCTTTTTATTTACTGCGCTCTTTGTTGAAACACGTTTAAAAAGGATGTTAATTGTTGCACGAGTTTTGGTGGAGTAATTTATGTTTATAAGTGGTCTTGAATACAACCTGTGACAATGGACATTAAAATACTACAAACTATAGACCTTGTTTAAATGGAATAACCGAAGCCACTTGCATCAACTGAGGCAATCGAAAGGCGGTGAATGACTCGTGCATACTCTGCATTCCCCACTTAACATATCTCTTTACTATAATTATTATTTGCGATAATTTCATAATATTCAGTATGGAACTTAATCATTAAATAATTTAACATTAAATTATATTTCTATTGAGAGTAAACTACAGACCGTCGTATAATTCAGTCATAATCTACGTGATATAAAATAATAAAAACTTAATTAGCAGTATACTTTCTACAGTTCCAGCTCTGTAACGGTTTGCGCAATATCACTTCAATGTAACCAGAATTGATTTGTGTGTATTCGTGTTATTTCATTTATTTATGTAGTAAAAAATCAAAGTAATTTCATCTGTTTAGGATTTGTAATATGCCCGGGAATAACTGCAGAAAAACAATTTCACATTTCATACGTTTGAATCGTCAGTTAGTTAAAAATAATAATTTATCTTTTAAAAGTAATATTAAAACTAGCAATTCAATGCGCGTTCAACTAAATATATCAGAATGTCATAGTATACCAGACCTGGCTGAGTTTTTACCGATATCCGACAGGAATAAATTTTTACCTTTTAACTTCATATGGAAGCTTTAGCGTTACGCTAGACACGCTATATAATTATATTTATGAGGGTAAGATTGAAAATATTATTTATAACTTTAAGAATGCTAAATAAATTTCTGATACCTATTATAATTCTTTATCTAAAATTTAAGAATTGACTTAGTTTTATCAAGTTTAAGCATATGTGACCTAGCATGGAAATTATACAAAAAGTGTGTGTGTTTTTGTACATTGTAATTTATAAAATAATGTCAGCAAAGTTAGAAATATTTAATAGCGCATGTACTTAATGCCCATAATTTAAGTTAATAATTTTCAGGAAAACTTTTTTATTTTGAAGTCATGAAAAGGAAACAAAACAAGTAGTAATTTTCATTGTGTTAATTATTTTAATATCTGAAAAACTGTAAACACTACAGCAACTTTAATAAGTGACCAGATATTATATCAAATAATGTCAAAACTTCAAATTTATAAATCTGTTTAATTGTACTCACTAACTGAGTTGGTTACATAATATTATATATTGAAGAGTATATTTATTCTAAAGTATATCAATGTTCTCTTTTCTGGAACTAAACCATGACAATATAATAGAAAATTAGGACGTCCATTTATCATCCGATGAACTCGTCCTATTCAGTTCCCTCCCCCTCGCCCCGTTATCTTGCTAACGACCTTCATCATGATACTTATACATCTTTGTGCTAAAGTAAATATAACTCGTTTATTATATTCTCGACACTAAATTATAATCATCCCACATTTCAATATTAACATGAAACTAAATTTGAATTAATTTAACATATTCATTTTCATGATTGATCTCTATAAGGAATTTATTTAACATCACATACAGTTTTGGTAATTTAAACGCTTAATAAAATGGAATGAAATGAATTGAAATATTATGAAATATAAATGAAACAAACACAATTGACAATGTAATTCTGCTACAATTTATTTATTGCAATCAGACCAATCGTGCGAGAACATTTGTATCCGGCATTACGTCCTATTGAGGTGAATAATGAACAATCGGGCTTATATTAAATAATAGCTTTAGTTTTTATTGTTTAAATTTTTTTGCGACTGCTGTTTAATTTTGATATTGATAATAAAATATTGATTCCAAAAATAATATTAGTCATTAAAATAAAACTGTTATAGTATAGCTTCCAACATTAAAATATAGGTATGTACTTGATATATATTGTTCTTGATCTTGAACTTCTTAAAATAACCGTAATTCTAGAATTTATGATTAAAATATTACGTCACGTCACGTCGGTGTCAGAACTTCAGGCATTCGGGTAACAGTGAATAAAGTACCCCTATTTAAGTAAATATGTACAATCCTTTATTCGGCAGGATGAAAACAATAACTACCGGCTGCACGCGATGAACCTAGAATTGCAAATTGAATGGGTGACCATACGAGACTTTTGTATTCCACTAGCTTTAAGATGGCGCATCCTGCTTCTTGATTGGTTCCCAGCATTATTATAATTTTATCTTAATGCATTCCAAATGACTCTCCCAGCTCAAAGTAACTTAGTAGGATGGGGCAAAGCCACCGAAAACTCTTGCGAAACATCTGTGGGGCGGCAATAGGAACCGCGAAACACTTGCTAGTAGGGTGTAGGGTACTTCTAAATAGAGGTAAATACTCGCGTTGCCACGATAAAGTGTTAGAAATCGTACAAGAAGCGGTTAGTCTCTCTGTAGCAAGAGCGCAAAAGGGTATAACAACCACCAAAATATCAGTACAGTTTGTATAGGCAGATTCGTCCGAAAAACGTAAACAAAAACCTTATTCCATCTTCCATCTTCAAAACAACTAAGGCGCCTTATACTTGTGGAGCTTACTGTACCCTGGGAAACAAACATATCCAAAGATCATACATTTAAGCTTAACAAATATTACGAACTATGTAACGAACTGATCAGGAATTAATTTATAGTTAATTTGTACGCTGCAGAAGTAGGAGCGAGAGGTATAACAGCAAAATCTCTCTACAACTTATTTAAGGAAGTTCGGTAGGCCCTATTAAACCCATGTTACAATTACGCATGATTATTATTAAGATTTTATTATTAAATTTTATTTATTTAAATTAAAATTGTATTTTTTATTATGATATTTTTTATTATTTTCACTATTTTATAGATACAGTGAATAAAACACGAACAGTAGATATTTAGATGAAAATCATATCCTGATTGCTGTTTTAGAAAATGATGACGAGCTCACAAGTGATGACACTGCTAACGAATTAGATAAGAGAGCCCATACAGAGCAACGTAGAAGAAGGTTATATAGACGAAGAAATAGCCGATGACTGGCAAGTCCTAGTAGCATGGAAATCTCAGGCGATCAGAATATTATAGACGGCTTCCTCATCGGCTTCTGATAGAATACTAGGCTTGCCACACAGGAGTATTAAAAGGTAAATTAAGCATTGCTGGTCGACTTTCAAGTCAACACGACATAGCCAAGTCCCAGCCCTTAATTTTGTTAGGTCTCAAGGGGATCCGATACTTATTTGTCATAATCTTTATAAGCCCTTTTTATGTGTCAATATATTTTTATTCATGAAATAATTACCGAAGTCATAAAATCTACTAATATGTAAATATCAATAAAACCTCGGAAATCTACATAAATGAAGAATTCGCGCTTTGATTCGAATTTTGATGATGACAACAGCTGTAAGGGAAGATGGCTACAGAAGAAATATTTGAAGATGTATCAAAATGTTAAGTGATTGATATTTAAAAAGAAATGAGCATAAAAACATAAAAAAGTATTTATTTTTCATAGGAATGTTAATAACCGCTATATGACAACGATTGTTTTATAAAAATCTAACAATAACACTCGATGTTACAGCTAAATAAATCTCGTCCGTCAATTGTAGTCATGATTATATTTTCAATATATCTAAATATTATCTTTCTGGGGGTAAATACATATAAAGGCACTGAAAAATATATTTTTCCATACAAATTAAAACAAAACCTTAGAAAATGATAGTGAATCGCTCTACACTGAACATGAATAATAACTTCCGAAGTGGGGCAAACTAAAGTTAGAAATATTAACTGTGATTGCGTCTATTGAAGAATGAAATTGGCCATAATATCTTCAATATTGCTAATAGTATCAAAATCTTTATTAACAACCTCGCTTACATAATACCGATAAATATAACATCAATATAAGCATAGTATTGATATTCGCTATGAATATTAAAACAGTTTGAGGAATCTAACTTAGAACAACAGAACGTACTTTTACAGTTGTGGATAACTCTCTGTATGCTTCTTTTTCTGTTTAATGGAATGGAATTTTTAATTATTTGCTTGCAACTAATGATAATTATATACTTCTCATTGGTTATTGGGTAAATAACAGTTTAATGTCTAAATAAATATGTAATTACAAACTCTATTAAGCTATATTAATAATGTTTTTTATTTTCAAAAATATATATTATGAAAAATATGTAAAGCAAAGTAGCCGAAAATAATAAAAATAATTATAAATGTAAAGAAAATCTTGAAATCAAGCTAATATGCATGCAATCCTCTTGGCATAATGTGCTGAAACTTTTAATGGCAAAACTCGCAACGAGTCTACAATTTGGATTTGAAAACTTATTGCTGTTCATAATTATTCTGAAGAGAAATTTAATATTGTCCGTAAACAGTTTTTAAATTTTTAAGCAGCAAATTTAATTATTAAGATTACAAAACATATTATTATATCATAATATATCTTAGGAAATAATTCGTTTTTCCTTTTTATACCGACCTTCCTTGTTAACAATTTTGAAATTAAGCTTTTTATTTTATTAGGTTATATTTAAATGCTGTAATTTCATTTCTATAATCAACTTTCGTAGTTATCTTCTATAAAATATTTAATCTCCGAACACATATTTTGATGTAAATATATATGATTTACAGCGATAATGGAACTTCACTACGATTATTTAATATAATAGTCATGTGTATGTCGATAGTAAAAGTTATATATAGGTTACTATATAGATTTATTATGTATTATAAGTAAATAATTTATCTCCTACTCCCACTTTGTAACTGACGTAAAGTTGGTCTTTTGATATAGTCGCTAAAAATGAGCCAGATATATCCAATAGAGCATGAATTATTTACAAAAATTGCCTGACATATAGATTTTAATAAATAAAAATATTAATCCTTGTGAACTGAGTTGATAAAGTTAAGCTGAATGTTGATGTTAAATCCATTATTTAATACAATAATAATAATTTGTTTCACATCTATTGTGAAACACGTTATTTTTATTGCATGATAAAGTATAAAAATCTCAAATTCAGGAAATACAATTTTAAATAAACTTCTCATCATCTTTTCATTCATTCACTTACTTAACTTACTTACTTGGATATGAATTATTTGATTCAATGACCGTAATAAGGTACTATATATTCTAATAACAAATTTAATTTTATAACAGACAGTTTTTGTTAAAAAATAATTGCAATTCATTAATATAGTTAGTTAGTTTATCAGTTTTAGCTCGCAGTCTGCCCTAACTTCACAAACAACTGTGAATTATATAACTGTTTTGTTTGCTTCAACGAACGTATCGCAGATGTTAAATTTCTTAACTTTATATTCCGGCTATTGGTTTTATGTAATGAATTTACGATGTTATTCAATGTTATTAACTTAAATTGTAATACAAGATAAACTAATTCAACTGTAACAATTTTCTTTAAACGTACATGCTTTTGTGTTGCTTTTATAAGATTATTTACAACAATAGTATGCCAAAGGCCGCGCAACAATGCTGAATATTTTAATTAGTAAAACAATGGTTTGTGTTTCATTTTCATAATAGTCTTTTACAACAGCCCTGTATATCAAAACTTCATGATATCAAACTTTGTATGAACTTTTTTATATGTGTTTGACTCTATGTCAATTTTAACTAAATCGAGCTACAACATTATGGCAATTTTGAAATATTTATACAAATTTATTAGAAAAATAAATTCTATAAGTTTCTCTCATATTTAAACTCTTTTATAAAAATCCACTTATGAAAAATTATTTTAATGACATAATGTATTCATATCATATACCTTGACATATTGTGAAGTATATAAACTACTTGAGCAAAGAATTTAAACCAACCAATTTTTAAGATCTCCTACATATGCGACTAGTTATGCCTAATTTATGATATATCTGGATTAAGTCATAATATATTATTTCAACTGGCTTTGATTATTTATGATTTATATGTTTTTGCTCGAGATTAATTTAATCACTAAGATTAGTTTAATCACTAAAAAAGAACAAGGTTTGTGATGTAGTGCAAATGCTAGTTTAATAGATTCAATTCACATTAACATACACTTATACATACACATTTTTTGTATAAATGAAATGCCACAGGGTTATGACAAATGTATACTACAATACTTGCATTACAGAAACTAATAATTTATAATGGTAAAGCTGTATAACCTTCTGATATTTGATTAATCAATAAATTTTGTAATTATAATTTTATCTAGATTACAAAGTATTTAAAATTGAAACAAATTTACTCAATAATATATATATAAAAATGTAAAACTCTACAACTCAAGAATTTATTATTATTTTCACCAGATTTATAAAAATTACTTGGCTCCTACTTCAAGGTTTTCTTAAAATTAAAGAATACTAAATTACAATTAATTTTTGACAAACAATCTAACGTGAAATCTATTTATAAAGATTTTTCAGTTTTCTAGCACATTTAGTTTTAAATAAAACCAATCCTTGTTATTTCTTGACTCCCAATTCGTCTTCTAAATTTTTTTTGTAATTGCAGAAAAAAGTTAAACTTTTTGTATATTTTGTCAGCCTTGTTACTAAAATTACTTTATATTCTGTGTGTAAAATAATTGCGTTTGTCGTTTTACTATTTGTGGATCTTAATCCTTATCCTTACTAAATAATAATGAGCTAATTGACTCTGTATACACGCGCATCACTTATCACCCACAAATCACACAATAATGTGTAATACATCAAAAAAAAGCTATTAAATCAGGCTACAAAATAGGGTGGGTGCCAACCTCATACGTGACCTTTGACCCTTTCCGGCCCTTAGGGCCGGGAAGTTCCCTTGTTAAAAATATTATTTTATTGAGAAATACATATTTTTTAATTTTATTAGAAATCAAACAAATTTATGTACACTTACTGTAACAACAACTAGTACATAACATATTTATATCCTTAAATCTTGTTACGTTATGATTTATAACAAGCAAATCCAGTTATATAATTCAAGTATAAAAAGATACAAAGAGCCACAACATTTAATATCATCTTAAAACTTAAATTCAATTCATGTCGATTTCTATGTTCAATATAGGGTAACCTACTCTTCATAATATTAACAAGCCCAAGGGAAAGTGCTGGTAATTGTATGCTCTATACTCGTATCTATAATGAATTCGGTTGGAAATTGTGCGCTATATTGCCTTGAGTATTAAAGATGAGTGTGTGGTAGTCAATCGGTTTTCCATCTTCGTGGATACTTTATATATATTATGTTGGAGCGTCTGGGAGAATGCGAACAGCTGTCTCGTGGCGTTAAACAAGTCGAACAGAATAACTTTTAGGATTTATAGGATATCCTGGCAGTTTATATGAAGTGAACCCCTTAAAATCATTCTCACTTCCTCCCTGGACAGCCATTATCCATAAACGAGTAATTAACTTAAGGAAAAAAAGTTTTAAAGATCTTTATGGTAATATTTTAATACCCCAGGTATAAATTTCCGTAACGTACGTTGCTTTTATACAAATTATGCCCATGCCCATTACTGATACAGCTGACAAAATTAATAATATATTTTAGACACTGATTGGGTTACCGAGGGGTTTTATTATATTCATATTTTATTCATAGTACTTTATATAATATTACAATCACAATTCTTCAATCAAGCTTTTTTTTCCGATCTTTAGACATAAATTTACTATACATGAATTTTCTGACATACCAATTATTACCTATTTATTTCAATGTATTATAAGATTTATTGTAAAACTTTTCTTAAAAAATATGCTTATAGATTAAACACATTGTTTAGAATTCATCAATAAGTATTTTTGCTAATTTTGTCTTTTACTTTAAATTATTAAGTTAAGTTAACATTTTAGCTAAACCTAACTAGAAATTATATATATATAATACATTAAACATATACATATATATATATATATATATCTATATATATATATATATATATATATATATATATGTGTGTATATATATATATAATCTAATCTCAAATATATAAGAAAATACATTCTACTATACCACACTTTTAATAATAACTTAAATATTATCTTAATTAACGTTTTAAAACCAACATTTAATAACAACCAAGTGGTTGTTATTAAATGTTGGTTTTGGTATGTTGAAATTAGGATCGGGTTACAGGAAAAAAGTTAAATTACGAATTTCTATTACATTTTAATATAATAGTAGTAGTAATGTTCTCTTTGTTTAATACAATGATATAGATAATATGTTTATTTGTATGAAACGTAATTGAGTTTAAAAAAAAAACGATAAATTTTGTATACAGAAATCTTTATTTAATGAACGGTTGAAAAAATATAATAAAATTTAATTAAACGAATACTCTTCGAAAGGAATGTTCAAGCTGATTAATAACGCTTACCTTTTTTAAGGGAACACGTAAATTACTTGTGAGAATGTAAATTTATCTTTGTTCCTTTTTTATAAATAGAATAAAGTATTAAGACTTGAATTGTTTACCGTTTTAAGCATGTCTTTAAAAGGATATATAGTATAAATGGGTACTTATAAATTTATAACGAAAAATTATTTATTAAGATATAACATGAACAACATTATTATAAAAAAAGAATTGCCATTACGAAAACTCTCCTTGTTATCGTCTTAAACCTATACTAAAATTTAACGTTTAGGTCCTTTTGTGAAATAGGCATTTAGTTACCATAAATAATTAATACAACATATTTAAAGAGATGATGATTTTTTCAATTAATTGAAAAAATAATTTAATTGATCTTGATGGACACTAAAGGCAGTTTTTTCGAAGTTTAAAATTTTAATTCCATGAAATCCGGAAGGTATGTCTAGTGTAGACGAATACTTACTATTACCCAGTTGCTGAAGGATTTCATTTATTTATAATATATACCTTATCAATAGTGATATCACTTAATTTCTGATATCAATAACTATTATCCAATTTCTTTGAACCAGAAGAGTTAATTTTTTTAGTACTATGCAAATTGGAGATGACCAGAGTGACATTGATAATCTTACTATACCTTCTTATGACATATTCCATCTTATGACAAACTGGGAAACCAAAAGATTTAGTATTAATATGATGAGTTGAGTTTTGAATTAATGAGTTAGTTTCTATTACATCCTGTATTGTATTTGTAAATAATAATTTATCACTTGGTAAGCGGAAAATATCTGAATAATTGTAACATACTTCGGATAAAGAGTTCTGTTCTTCTTTATTTAAATGTGAAGAGCAAAGTATTGCTAAAACTTATTTATTTTTTATACTGTTTATATATCCTCTACAACTCTTATCGATTTAATAATTGTTTGACTCGGTCAACAGCCAGAATGATAACGACGCAGGTAATATTATGTTACACCCTAAGATAATTTAAGAATTATAATTTTAAGATAATCATATGATGATTTTTGATGAATTATGTATATAAAAAAAGGACGACGGTTCTGATATTTGAAAGAAATTAAGAAAAACAGAATATAAGATCAAAGTAAATAGTAAGATAACAAATAGAACAAGCGAATGAAGTGGTATATTTAGGAAGTATATTTAGCCGAAACGGAAGATACGAAATGGATGTGGAAACGCGTATTATTGCCGGTAATAAAGTTAACGGTGCTTTGGCTGCATTGTTGAGATGGTAAAACATCAGCGTAGCTGCACGTTTGGCTGTACACAATACAGTTTTGCTACTGATATCGTTATACAGCAGCCAAACGTGGGTAACACAGAAGAAGAATGTGAGAAGAATGTAAAAAGTAAGGATTAAATTCTTGTTATTCACTATATTTAGGGGTGAACCCGAGATTCATGGAACTTTCCCGAGATCACACCGCTGCCACTAAAATGTAAGGATGAAAATAAATAAATGGAGTGTATGAAAAACAATATTATGATATTAACAATTTTCTGCTTTGATCTAAACACTCTAAAAAAACACACAGTTTTGAGAAGAGAAACATAATAAACACAAACAGAATAAATTTGTGAAGACAAACTTTATGAAATTTTTTTTTATTAAGTCGAATTGTGCAAAAAATCGTTTCAAAACAAAAGAAAAATACGTTTAAAATAAACTTTGCTGGCACAAATGTTTTGAATATGGAAATTTCTTTTTGAATTAATATTTGAAATACAAATCTAGTTAAACATAAAAATACACTTACGTATTTTAAAAATCTTAAAAATTTCATTTATAAATAAAACCAGCACACTACAAGAAAAACTTTTATATAATACGTAAAAAAACATTTCAACATACAAATTGTTGTCCAAAAATCTACATTCAGGAGCTGAACACTGCAGATTAGATGTGATAATCTATTACTTATATATGAGATTCTAGGTGATTTTTTAGTTAAACTTCTAATAACAATGGATAATTCAAATTGAAATTCAAATATATATATATATCTTTATTCAAGTAGGCATTTATACGCAATTTTAAATCGTCAATTATTACAATACAAAAAAGGTCAGTGTAGTTAGTCCGTAAGTAAACTACCGCCGATTCGGAATGCTGCTCTGTTGAGAAGAGCCGGCCAGAAACTCAACAGTTGCTCTTTTCAAAAGAAATGTAACAATCTTAGGTGATGTACATTATAGTATAAATCCTGCAAATGATTCAACAACAACAACAAGTTTCACATATTTCGATCCACTAAAAACTCGAAGAACGTTATAATAAGATTTATTTAATAATAAACTTTTGATTTTAGATTTAAAACCAAGAAAAGGAAGGTGTAAGATATCTTGTGGAACTTTATTGTATATGCGTATACTCAAACCCATGAAGAATTTATTAACTTTTGTTTGTTTTTGTTTCTCGTATATATCGCGTGTCTGTCACTGTTTTTTATATAACTATTAAAATTTTGACGTATATATAATATGTTATTGAATATGTATTGCGAAGCGACTGTAAGAATACCTATTCTTTAAAAACTTCTCTCAGAGAATCTCTAGCTTTTAAGTTATAAATAGCCCTCACAGCTCTTTTTTGTAAAATAAATATAGAATTAATTTCGGCAGCACAGCCCCATAATAAAATACCGTAAGATAAAATACTATGAAAATAACTAAAATAAACAAGTTGATTGCTAACAAATAGTTTATGTACTCGAGTATATTTATTCTATTGAGCATCCATCCTAATAGAACAAATATATCTCTACTAGCAGATCCAGCCACGCATTGTTGTGACTACCTTTTTTTAAAAATATTTTTTTGACATTTTTAACATTTTAGTTTAATTATAATGATTTGAATATTTTAATTGATATTGTTATTAACGTGCTATCAGAGAATGCTAATCAATGTATTACTTACTACATTGAATAAATCATATTTTTGACGACTGATTTAGGACACCCTAACCGGCAATTTCATATTTTTGTAAAAAGTTTTAAGAACTTTGTAAACCAAAAATATTACCATAAATAAACATGAATATGAATATAGTTTTAAATATATTACATTGTAGTAAACTATTTAAGGGGTATCGGTAAGAAAACAACTGTCATGAGAACTATAATGTTTTCCTACAGTCGATATCAAGCAAAAATCAAAACAAAGTAATTAATTTTAAATTTTATTGGTTAACCTGTCTTTAGCTAACACAAATAGATTTGACAGTTTTCCTACACATGAACATACAACATATAAAACATAGTTGCCCATGAGAAAAACATAGATTTTCCAAATCTAAATCACAAATAGACATTGTTTGGCCTTGAGACTTTTTTATAGACATGGCGAAAGCTAAACGAATTGGAAATTGTAGCCTTTTGAAGGATATTGTAGAGTCGGACGGTAACAATGGAATACGCGGCAACAGGACCACTTCTACTTTAAACTTTCCAGTTAAAATGGTTGCTTAAAGAACATTTCCAGTTATTTTTCTGATTACCAAACGCGTACCGTTACATAACCGAGGTGGATTCAAATGACGCAGGAGAATAATAGGCGAACCAATCTTTAATTGAAGATTATGTGGTGACATTCCAGGAGTTTTGACTGAATTTAAGACTTCAACGGGGAAATTCACACTTTGATCTTTTTCAACAAAAGTATCGATTGATTTAAAAGACATCAGATCACCTGGTAACAACTGTTGTATTTGGAAGTTCATTTCGTCAACATCAAGATTTTTGGCTGCCAAAATAGCCCAATCGCTGAGTCAGTTATGATTCAAGTAATTGTTGGTGGACAGAAGGGACTCTGTCATGTATAGGTAAGCTAAGAATATGCCAAATAGCTTCGTTGCTGTTGATGTATCTACCCATTTGGTATCCTGTTATTTCACAATTTTTATCAATATTTTGCAGTTAAAATATGGCCCAATCACTGCTTTATTTACATATTTATAAATGTACTTCATTGATTTTACAGAACTGCAAAGCTCGACATTGATATGAAGCTCATAAGTTTTTAAAAGTAATGGTAAGTATGGTACCACCCACTGATTATCAAATTTGATTAGTCGAATTCAGCAACATCCGTGATAGTGTCATTTGTTTGGCTTTGGGAAATTTTTCTTACATTTTCCATTTTCCACGCACGGTGATGTCATGTTGAAAGTACCGCACGGCCCGTTGATCATATGTTTAGTAACACAATATCAAACAATCCTTGATCAAGTGAAGTGAATTTTGACTGAAATTATTTGATCAATTTTTTCTAAACTGATTTTATCTTGAAGCGAAATTTTAATTTTTGTTTGAAACACGTGCAATTATATGATGACGATGAAATTCTTTGTGACTTGGTTTTAGTAAGGTTTGTGTCTCTTTCCAATTCGGATTACATGTGAAACAAAGTTGGTCGGCCGTAATGACGTACGTAAGTCATCGCATATTGTATATTCCGTAGACTGCCGATGTAGCTTTAAGGTAAAATGAAAGCTTTACCGATGTCATTAGGGTTTATTTATTATGTCTAGTCATCAATGTGTAGTACTTCTTTGAGCTTACTATTTTATCTGTTTTAACACCTACGAATAATAAGAAATAAAATGAAATAAGACATTAAAATTCGCACTTACAGTCAGCAAATATAAAGATAATTGCCAAATTTACCGGTGTTTGAATCCCAATGTTCGATGTTTAGGTAGTCCATCCTGTCCTTGCCAAAATATTAATGAGTATTGTAGTGTGTCATATGAAGGGTATAGATACTGACAGTGTTGTCTCGCCGTGTAATTTTTATAGCTCTTTTATCAACTGGATCACCAATCATAATAACAACCACCACATCAACAGTTGGAGAGTTTAATCTGCTTGAATGTTCACCTAATGGTACTTTGTCGGCTTTTATCATGATTTATAGTTATCCTTATACAATCCTGGCCAAACTCTTCACCTTATTCAGTTGATTAAATCAACTGAATAAGGTGATTTGAATCTTCTAAAAAATTTTCCTAAGATTGCTATTTTTTTGCTTGTTCAATGAAATTATACTGGCACCGAGTTGTCACGCGTTCTTCACAATCACCTATACCATAAATTTGAAGAAATTTCGGATCCTCATCAATCATTGGCATTATTGATCCAATTTAATAGGACCTAGCTTTGTATTTTGAAGGTAGTTTCAAAATTACATCCATCGGATGCGAGATCGCTAACTTTAGTTGCCCCAAATGACGTCATTTGGAAGCAAAAATTCAATATGCGTATCTTAAGCAAAAATAATTTCGAAACATCGGAATCACCAGCAAGAAGCGATAATAAAGGTTAAAGTTTAGCGATAATAAAGCGACAATATAACTTTTCCTGATGCGCAGCATATTCCGGGTGTTTCATTCCGAAATTTCAATGCCTGACAATACTGACATGCTTTATCCATTGAACCGATAGCAATTTTTTAATGCGATGAGTAGTTAATATCTGGTGCCTATTCGAAAGCAAGGCGAGCAAATTATGCAGGTTTTAATGAGCGGCCGATCCACTACCTCTGTCATTCTTGTAGTCGTGCGATAGCCATGTTTTGTTCTCGTGCCGCTCTTGTTCTAATAGTAGTCTATCGCAGACGTTCTTCATGCTGTTTTTGAGATTCTTGTGCACAACCTTCTGCTGTCTTGAGACTTTGAGTGGCATTTCTTGTTGCGATTTGTTCTGCCAACTGATGAGCTCTTTCAACACGTTTATATAAATATGTGATATGATATGATAATATATGAATATAATCTAATTATAGAGATATAAATGTATATAATCTAATTATAGAGATTTGAAAAATGAAGCACTAATAATAAAAAAAACAGGAATTTCAATGTGTTATGTTCACTATATGAATTGGACATATACTTCAGTCTAAGTGACACTTGGCTGGTTATAATAATACCGATTATTTTTTTAAATAAGAACCATTAAAATTACTGACTCCAGTCAATAGGTACTGCCATCTACAAGAATCGTTTGGAATTATCTGAAAATCGTGACTGCCAAATAATAAACAAATAATTTGCAATAACATAATATTGCGACTATGAATTGAGATAAAAACTATCATATCTCTTAAGTTAGATCAAAGTACACGTGGTGTGTAAATTTTATTTAAATTGGTTAAGTAGTTTAGGAGTCCATCGAGGATAAACCACGTGACACGTAATTCATATATATTAAGATAATAGTATTTATTTTAAAAAAGCTTTCAACTAATAATTAATATCGGACAAATAAGAAATGTCAACGCAGTTTTATTTTGACTCTTTATTAGATCTATATAATGCTAGTTTGATGTTTAATATTACTGTTTACCTGAAATGCCATAGTGTACAATTAATAAATAGCTTTTTATACACGAATTTTTATATTTGTTGAATTGTAAAAATAACCCAAATAATAATACGTAAATAGATTTAATTAATATCATTAAAAGTTTGTCATAATTGGACAACATTTTTTTGTAAACTTTATGGTAACTACTAATAGGCAACGGCCTATTAGAATATACATTTTGTTAGAAGTTATTTTTAATTTCTGTTTTAATTTGCTCCAATGTACTTTGAACGTCAAAATTATATGATAGTATTATGTATAATTACAAAAATATTTCTTCTGAAAAATTTACTAAGACTAACTTTGTTAATTAACACAAAATTTTCTAATTAGTGATTTTGTAAAAATAAAATAAGAAATATCTTTAAGAAAAGTATCACCAAAACATACTACTATATTATACTGCAGATATATCCCGCTAATATTTTATATCCTACCCGTTACTAGTTATTACTAATTGTAAATAAAAATTGAATAAAAAAAATTATATGTTTAATTTTTTATCGGAGACTTTTGAATACTTTTTGATCCTAAGAAACAGAAATGGAAATTATCTTGATTAAGTTATTAAAACGATAGTTAATTCTTCATATTAATTAATTATTTAGAATTTTTATTTATTACATAATTTTGCTTAATTCCGGTTAACTTAAACTAGGAAATTTACATTATTGGAGGAAGTCAAGTTTCGATTCCCAATTTATCTTAGACGACGTATTAATTCAACTATTATGAATAGTTTCTCCTATACCTCGGAAACTATTTCCCATCCGTAGGCTGTAATGACACTTTGATATTATATTTGCACTAACAATGTTGATGTTAATAACTGCAAATTCATTATCAAATTTATACATTACGAGTTTATAGATTAGATTATTTATTTTAACATTAGTGCCTTTTAATTCTCACATCTTAAGTTGAGTAAGATAAGCGACATAAATCTGTTCATTGTTTTGTATTTTGTTTCCAAACATTTCTTCTTTCCTTTATGTTGACATAATACAGTCCACAGTTCACTAATATGTAATATATGTACACGTATATATGTGCGTAATGAAAAGGATACTTGTTATTTTTTACCAGATTTATATTTATATTTATCTACAAAAACAATAGCTGATAATATTTTGATCTTCGGTTATAGTAGAAAACCTCAAATCCAGGAATTTTATATCGATAAGATTTTATTACATTAAACATATTTACGCAGATAAAATTACGTTATGCAGGAACTTATTATATCTAACACTATGTACTATATACTATGTGTATGCATATGTGGTTCAAATTTATTATAAAATTACTTAATTGAGAATGCTTAATATCAGAAATTTTGTGTGCCCGTTGTGTTAAAATAGTTGTTATTGCGTAAGTAGTTATACGAAATATTTGTAATACTTATTTTGTTTTATTTGAATGTGAGAAAGATATTAATTGTGATAATACCATAAAAAAAGTAAATTAAACATAAGAAAAGTGCATGTACAAACCGAGGTTCGAAAATGCAAAAAATGCAAATGTGAACCTGTGACTTTCAAGTAAATTAAATAATTCATATTATCTTTCTTAATTTATTTTAATTGTTAATTGTTTATAAAGTTAAATGTCGTACTTGTATTAATTAATATATTTAATACTAGGAGCGCCAACAAACTTCGACTCGCTGAGCTCGTGAAATCTCGGGTACCGTTTGCATATTGAGCGAAGCAAGCCCAGTGTATTGACTCATCGTTTCCCATTGACTTCAATGAGTTATCAGTTTTTTTACAAGATAAAAAAAAAAAATTGAGGATAATTTTCATTTTTTTTTATAAAAAACATCACCTAATGTGTGCCTTTTTGATTGTAAAGTTTCATAATTTTCCGTCAGGTAGTTTTCGAGCCAATACGAGACAAAGAATGTAAAAAGTCTCCAGTAAAACGCTCCGCTCACTTCGTTCGCTTCGCTCAATTATGTTATTACAATAAAAAATAATATTAAAAAAAAATAACCCGTACAATAAATTAAATTTACATTTATATACTTATATATTCCAATAAACGTTAACATATATTCAAAAGCAACAAAATATATAGACGTACACTTTACGTATCTATAACTGTTTTAGTCTTTAATGAAACTCGTATTTTTTCACGTTTATTACTTTCGTATATTAAATCTTATTATGTAACAGAAAAAAATAGTTTATTAAAATAATATATTCATTTATTATACTTTTAGAAATGATTAAGTTGCATGGTAAAACTCTTAGCTATTTATAATTATCATTCTTAAACTTTTTGGTTTTCCGCATTTTTGTAACATGTTTTTTATAATTGCGTATACCGATAACTGTTTTTGTATAAATCCAGGGATTAATGATATAAATAATAAAAATAAATGTTCAGGGACGTTTATTACATACCGCAATAACTAGACGTATACTGTAGTACGAGCATAACCCTCAATTTGTGCGAACGTGTCTAAAGTGGCCTCATATAAAAGAAAATGGAAGCTAAATTTTACATAGTGTGAAAATGGATGAACATTTTATTGTTGTTCTTTTGTCCAACCGCTATAACAATTTATTTAAAAATTTGCTTATATTAGAATGATAGAAATAATTAAATGTAAACAAATACACGTGTTCGTATCCTTTGTTTATTACATACCTAAACGTCTATATCGTCTATATAATAAACTTGAAGAAATCCCATAAGGGAATAATTCTTAACACACCCAGATCCGTAACAAGATTCTTCGCATGAAATAAAAATATATTTCCATGTGGAAATCCCAATGGAAAATATTATTTAAATATACACAACACAAATTATACCATTCAAAACATTTACTATTTTATTAATGATTAATCTTTTACGATTAATATTAATCTTTACACTCGTTTCAATTTAAGAAAATAGTGGTTTTAGATCACGTTCCACCTAAAGCTATGGTTTATAAATAGTTGTGTCATAGTTTTGGTGAACGCTCATATATCAAGAGGATATTAATATTCTTAGACTTAAATCTGAACGATTGTTGAACCTTTCTGCTTATATAATTTATTTAACTTCATGAAACATGAAAGAATAAATTATTCAAAATTACATATACATCCAATTTGGATATAAACTAATCTTCTGATATAATCTCATTATATTATAGAATTATAAAATATATATAGTAGTGTATATATTTATTATTATTTATTTATTTAGCTTCACGCTATATCCCATGCGGAGTAGCCAGAGACGACCGAGCGCCATAAGCTACGGTATACATACATACATACATACATGCATACCTCTTTCGCCTCGGCCACAGACATCAACCTCTTCATAAATGCCTTCCGGGGGGTCCTCATGCTTTGTACCTGACCTTCCTCCAGTATCATAGATACTGTGTTTTCTAAAGACACTCGAGGCCTCCCCCTGTCTTTCTTAACGCTCACTTTTCCTATATAAATCTTTTTTACCATTTATTCATCACTCATTCGTTCGACATGCCAAAACTACCTAAACACGTTCTTCTTCATTCTCACCGTGACATCTTCACTAGTACCTGCCATACTGTGGATCTCTTCATTGCAGATTCGATCAGCTAGACTGACTCCGCATATTCTGCGAAGAGATCGCATCTCCACAGCATTCATCTTTCTTACATTCTTCTTCTGTGTTACCCACGTTTGGCTGCCGTATAACAGCGTCGGTAGCAATACTGCATTGTGTACAGCCAAACGTGCAGCTATGCTGACGTTTCGCCGTCTCAACAATGCAGTCAAAGCACCGTTGACTCTGTTACCGGCAGCAATACGCCTTTCTACATCCATTTCGCATCTTCCGTCTCTTCTAAACAAACTTCCCAAATATACCGCTTCAATCACTTGTTCTATTATCTTATCATTCACGTTGATCTTACATTCTGTTCCTTCTTCATTTCTTTTAAATATCAAAACCTTCGTCTTGTCTACATTCAGGTTTAGACCATTAATTTCACACCCATCTTTCAGAGTGACCAATGCCTGCAAATTGCATTCTGATGATGCAATGAGCACTGTATCATCTGCATATATGCAGATGATACAGTGCAATTACAACACAATGATGCAATGAGCACTGTATCATCTGCATATATGCAGATGATACAGTGCAATTACAGTACAATTGCTTGATATATCAAGCAATTGCTATATGCAGATGATGAAGATGATGCAGCTACTTTCACTCCCATGTCACTGTCTTTCACGCTTAGGAGACAACTATCCAAATACAAATTGAACAACCAAGCTGACATAGCGCAACTTTGCTTAACACCCGATTGGATGTCAAACCAGGGCGACATGCCAGCTCCTATTCGCACACAGGCTGAGTGATCTCTGTAAAGAGATTTTACAGCCTGTAGCAATGGTCCGTTCATATTGGATCGGGGCAGTATCTCCCATAACTTCTTTCTCACAACCCTGTCAAACGCCTTTTCCAAATCCACAAAAGCACAGAAAACCTTTTGGTTTAGGGCCAAAATCTTTTCCGTGATCATGCAGAAAGAAAAGATCTGATCTATGCGCCCTATTTCAGGTCTAAAACCTCCTCAGAGACAACAGTCCTCCCACAACAGCCTTCCAGATCTCTCTTGCATTTTTCTCGCTAATATTTTAGCATATACATTACCACCCAAGCTAATCAAACTTATAGCCCTATAGCTTGCACAGTCTATCTGTGAACCTTTGCCTTTATACAAAGGTACGATGACTGCACTTCGCCAATCGTCTGGGACCTCCCCCGATTTCCAGCATAAATTGCACAAAAACCAGAAAAAGTCCAAGACGCGTGGCCCACCATATTTGATCATCTCGGCAGTAACTTCATCTACTCCCGCAGCCTTACCACATTTCAGACTTCGAATCATGCTCTCTACTTCTTCCAAACTGATATCACCATCGGCTACATCTGGACTCAACATTACGCTGGTAGTCAAGACCGAGGCGTCCTCACGTTAATACATATCCTTTTAGAATTCCGCCCACCGCTGCAAAACGTGTGCTTGCTCAGTTAAAGTTTCACCGTTCTTCGAAAGCATCCCTTTCATTCTACAGGTTACCGAACAACCCCGAGAACCACTAACTTCTCGTCAGAAAAGCTTCGTGTTTTCCCGGAAGTTGTTCGTCAACCTTTCATCCCTTTCTCTATCAGAATTTTTACGCTTCATCTTTATAAGTGCTTTCGTTTTGTGCTTTTGCAACTTGTATGCTCTTTTTTTATCTCTCTCATACTTTTACCCCTACAAAAAAAAAAACGTTGTTGAAACTAGTTGCCGAAACAGGGCAATTATTGAAATTAAGCAACGTAAAGCATTAAAAAAAGTTATGGAAACTAAAGGACACCTAATTTACAGTAAAAATTCAAATTACTTACCATATGTTCCTCAAATGAACTTTTAAACTTACCGGGAAATGCCGGCAATACGAATTATGGTTAAAGCATAATATAGTAGTGTATATAGTGTTCATATTTTTGTATTAATATTGATTATGTCTTTTCTTATCTCGGATAATTTAAGAAAAGATCTGAACTTTTAAGAAATGACTATGAGTGTTGTTTGTGATTGCACATTTTACACACTACTCAACCGTTTCCCCGATCATGCAATATTAAAATTAAAAAATAATTTCATTTTTTCATAAGGTGTAATAAATTGTGATAAAAAAAATGTATTCACATATTATTACAGGAAATCACAAGAACCACGGCCACCAATACTAATGTATATCGGACCCTCTGTTTTTGTTATCCCAAACCAATAATACTGTGATTGGATTACATGGGGATTATTTTTACGGATATAAATATCAGACATGAATTTTACCAGCAAAGAAAATATGATTCGAAAACCTTATCTATTTTCCGATAGAGACTTGTAACTAGAAAAGCTAAATATTAAAGTAACTTTAATTTTATTTTTGCAATATTTCAGTTATATATTTTATCAAATTTACTTGATTTTAACTATAATATACGATTTTGTTTCCTTGTAATGTATGTTGAAAATATCCAACATATCACTGATGTGCCAGCATTCACGGACTTGGGGTCCGAACAAAACGTGTCGAGAATGACCTGTCTGCTCTGTCTAGTGAGAAATCTGGTGATACAATTGCAAAAAACTCTCGGGAAGCCAATAGGGAAGGAAACTACGAAAGAAGCCCCTTATGCTATACACGATCGAAGGCTTTTACCATATTCAGACTAGACTACACTAGACTGCGTTTCAATAACGCAACCGAACGGTGTGTAAGATATAATAGAAGATCACCAACCAATCGACCATGGGGAAAGCCATTTTGCAAGTCATTGATAAACGGGCAATCCTCGAGGTACGTTAGGATCTCTCGGCTAATAACATTTTCCATTAATTTGCAAAGAAGCGAGGTAATGGCGATACGTCTGTATTTAGGTGGGTCCGAACTATCACTTTTCTTAGGAATCTTAGGGACAAGGGTAAACTTCTATGAGACCGGGACTAGGCCTTTAAGGTACAAGTGGCGAAAGAGATATGTTAGCACTAGAATCAACTCAGGGGCACATGTTCGTAGTACTAATGGAGAAATACCATCCAGCCCACTCGACTTAGGAACCTCCAAGGAAAATAAATACTGTCGGATAGTTATTTTTTCTTGAATATTATTTCTGGCCTTGAGTTTGGATATCTTGGAATGGTAGGAGGCTTGGATGGTTGTTTGTCCAGAGTCGAGTTTAAGGCAAAAAAAGTTCCCAAAAGATCGGCTTTCGCTTGTGCCGTACCAGAGAGTCATTTTTCATGAGCAATGGCAGTAGGGAAGGCTGGCAAAATTTGCATAAGTGTAGCCTAAGAAAACTAATCTTCAAGTATTAATATATAGTGTAGAACAGATATATAAAGTAGTACATCACCAGATAACTTCTTAACAGGACATTCAGGTCGAAGTCCCGAAGTGACACGTATACAGGGGGTAAAGATTTATTATAATATAAAAAAGGAATACCTCCTGTAACGAACAATATACACGTTAAACTACGAATAAGCACTAATCAAGTCGTAACCTATTCAGTTAATAACAAATTATAATACCTTATGGAGGAAAAAGGTCTCACAAGCCTATGTCGACTCGACAATGGGAGAAACAGGACAATTACTGAAATTAAGCAACCTAAGGCATTAAAAAAAGTTATGGAAACTAAAGAACACCTAATTTACAGTGAAAATTCAAATTACTTACCATATGTTCCTCAAATGAACTTTTAAACTTACCGGGAAATGCCGGCAATACGAATTATGGTTAAAGCATAATATTTAATGAACCTTGCAATAATACACGTGTACAATTAAAAGAATTAGTGCCTTATTAAGCGTTATTAAGAAAACGAATTACAATTACACTCACTAAAGACTAATTAAAAAAAAAAATATCGGAAGTGCTTAAGATCAAAAAAACTAGAAAGGTCATGACGTTAAATTCTAAACAAACAATAGGATAATAATGTTACTATACCACGCAGAACTTAATTATCAGAAATGGAAATAATGAAAAGTATTTTTAACTAAAGAACTAAATATCTTTGGAAAAACAATGAGCATTATCAATGGACAAAATTTTAATATAATCAAAATATATCAATGTGGCAATGTAGATAGCATTTAAACATCTGAAACTAATTTTAGCTAATTTTAATTTATAAACAGAAGTTTGCTATCAATTAATATAATTTATGACATAAGAATAACATTAAATCTAAATAATAAAGTAGTATGATATTTCGAGGAATCCAAATCATCCTCAAACTGGCAAGAATTAATTTCTATAATAGAACGAAATGTCACAGACTATTAAAGTCTTTTGAATCACCTGTCAACAGATAATTAAACAACCTAATCATAGACAAAAATCATAAAAATTTGAAGGTGTGACTTAGTATTTAAATTACTACAGAAATGAAATTTCTACCTAACAATGGACTAATAATTTATTTACTGATTTACGTAGTCTGTTGTAATACCAGAATTAAATAATGTTAAAAATAATAGCTAAAGACAGTAGAAATTAATTTTCGATATGGAGATTACATTTATTTGAGGAAGATTACACTATTATATATCTCTACGGCCAAGTTTTGGATCTCAACTTTTAATTATATTAGCGCAACTTTTCTTGCTAATTGTAATTGGTTTCTGTTACAGTCCAGTTTTTCGTTATTTCACTTTTTTCCTGTAAGGTTTAAGTTTTTCTATTCTCTATAATTATACCGTAATTACTAACTATTTATTACCCCTTGATTTAAATATATAAAAAAAGTATTAGAATTTAGACATGTACTAAAATACACAGAACTCAAAACTATTTATAATTTTTTTTTATTGTTGAAAATGGACGGATAGTTAAAAAATTTGGTTCTAATTTTCACTAACAACATAAAAATTTATTTGGTCTATAGTGACAATACAATAAAATTTTTGAAAGGATTAAAAAAAAATCTTAAAAAAAAAAAGATGGCTTAGTACGAAAGTCGAAATATAAGATATTTTTTTCCCTGGAAAATTTAAAATACATTTTAATGTTTGGTTTATGATTTGAATCTGAATTGGGGGCAAATTGGGAAGAGAACAGGCTAATTCGATAACTTACAGATAAGGTACCTGGCTGATTTATAATGATTTTAGTAGTTTTTTAATTATTATATATTCATGTATTTCAGTACATATTTAGAACCTGTTAATTTTACAAATATGATTAAATTTGCAATAGTATAAGAAGTCATCGCTTTATTGAAGTTTTTTTGTACCGGAACAAATATATAATATCTGTAATTACGTATACAAGTGAACTTTGTTGAATATGTATATAAATAATTATTAAATATTGAATGCTTATAAAAATAAATAAGAATATATTACTTGAGAAGCATTATAGTTCCAGAGACATATATGTTTAGTACAATATTCAGTGTCAAAACAACCTCGCAAGATACTAATATTTCAATTGATATATAACTAAATTATTTAAATTGATGATTGTTTAGGATTTTGTTTTGAAAATGTGCTTGTTGTTTAATTTATTAAAGATAATAATTAATTTGAAAAGACAAACAAAACATTAATCTGATTACAAAAAAATATTAATTTTATTCAAGTAAATTTGTAACTGTAACTATAAATACCTCGTTCGACAGGATCGATCGTGTTAGGTAAATTCCCGTCGGTCGGATCGACAAAGAAAAACTAGCCAGCAGTATTCTACTGGTCACTACGAGTCTTACGACGGGTCACTCTGCATATATTGGGTGAGGGGGGAACCACCCTCCACCCCTATCTCCTAAACGGGGGGACGCATCAAAAAACTTTTCGGACAAAAACTGTTTTGCCTTCTTCTGTGACTTTTTTCGGTTTTTAACGTTCAACCCCCCCAGCCCCCCAACTCCCTGACCGATTTCCTCCGTTCAAGAACTTAACATTTTGTCCTTTAGAATGTGAAAGTTATGTTAGAGTTGTAAAGTTATGTTAAATAATGTTAGAGTTTGAAAAACCTCCGTCAATATTTTTGCGACCTGTAGCGTGTCCCAAAGGTATGCACTTTCACCCCCCCTCTCAGCGCCCCCTTTCGCTTTTTCCAAAAAAACGAGATGCTACGTTTGCTACTAATTTATCCTATCGACCTGTGAAGTCAGATTTCGCCTACGATGAATTTGTACTGATGGATCATAAATACATATATATATATATATATATATATATATATATTTTTTTTTTTCGACGGATTCTCAATCTCCAGTTCATAAACGGCGTAGCGCCCCTTCTCTGGGGTCTGGGTCCCGTCATCGCATCGATTGCAATAGGTAGATTTATCTATGGAATCTACCTAAAAGTAACTACAAATGTATCGTATTTCTATTTAACTAATTCATGACTTCTTGGATATAATGGTTCTTTAATCGTGTAATGATGGATTCTTAACCATATAAATGTAATTTAACTCAAACAATTGCTTGAGATGATAATTTCTTATGCTCAATTTACTTTACGGTGTCGTTGAAGTTCAATGTTTAGAAGCACATAAATCAAAATTGTTTTCTATTACATCTGATAGCATATACCACGTCGATATCAGATTAACCCAGAATTAAATACATTTTGTAAAAAACTAAAATTTCTATAGTAACATAAAAAAATATTATAAATTACATAATCTCTTAATACAATTTCATAGAAATATTAAGGTAGACGCGTAAAAAAATATATTATATCAAAAAAACATTCAATGATTTGTAAAACAATTTTCAAACTTTGACTTTGATCAACGATAGGAATTTATTGATGGACTACCCACAGCGTTTTTAGACTTATGATTATTTATAGCTACAGGTGAAAAATGCAAAATTCGAGAAATGGTTCAATAAATATCCTAACCAAATTTTACAGATAACTACTAAACAAAATAGTAATACAATGATTTTCACTAGAAAAGTTAACATATATTTAATAATATAATTTTAAATTCAGACTTATGTTGCCTTAAAGTTTATAATATCTATAAAAATATAATATAGTATTAAATAATATGATTATAAAAAATATAGTAAATTACATTAGGTATGTATTGTTTAATTTCTTTGTCACAGAGAATACCTATTCTCTATCTATCTCTATCGTATCGCTTATCTCTTTAAATTAATCATATTTCAAAACTGAGGTATTCACAGATTTCATAGACTGAAGTGCCGCTTGATAGCTTCAAAAATCTTGACATACTAACATGATTACATCAGTACATTACTAGGAGATATATCATACACTTTCTGGCCATCTAAAATTAAAGTTTCAGAATCTATTACTACAATATTAACTATTTTAAATGAACTCTTCTACAGACATACTCGTGTCTTTAATCGTATTATTTTTTATTATTTCCTTAGCGACATTTTTTTAAACAAACCATGTATTTCCTTATATCTATATTCCAGAGGTCACATGGTCACAGTCTTAATAAAATATTATTGCTATTTTATTTAAAAATTTAAATATTGTAAGAAGGTAAACTTGCGAATAGACGAACATAATCATATAGAGTATTTTTCTTGTGTAACTCACATATATCTCTAATCTTTTACTCTTCAAACAAATATTCAATTTTAATAATTAAATCAAATAATAAAATTATAATATTAGAAGTGGCAAATTGGTTATGGAATATTATCGTCGTAATATAAATTAAATTAATCAGAAACTCATTAATCCGCTTGAGTCGTCAAGCGCCAGATTGTCGAAGTTGGTCCGTAATAAAACAGATAGAACGACCCCAATTTATGGATTAGTGTATTAAATACAACCTTTCTTTTTGTCTTGTGAGATAAATATTTAAATAAATATTTAGCTTAAATAGGTTCTTGCGAACTTTATTTATTTATTTATTTATTTATTTATTTATTTATTTAATTCTTCATTGCACAATACATAAAATAATGCACAAAAGGCGGGCTTAATGCCACAAAGACATTCTCTACCAGCCAACCTTAGGATGTACATGAGAGAACATTGGTAGGCGTGCAAAAAAAAAACACAAAAAACTAAAAATTATTAAAAAAAAAATCCAGAAATATAACTACAATCATACAATATAATAACAAATACAATACATTAAAATAATACTAATAATACATATATTAATTATTATATATATATATATATAATACATAATTTATACATACATACATACATGCATAACATACACATTATAAATTATTCATTGAAATAAAGTTGTTTAATTTGGCGTTTGAAGGAGTCACGAGACGGCGCTTTTCGTATAATTTCCGGTAACTCGTTCCAAAGTCTGACGACAGTTAGAGCAAATGAGTTGGATAAGAAACCAGTCCGATGAAGAGGAGTGTGGAGCAGTAAATTGCTAGAAGAACGAAGTAATCTGTCATGTACATCTGCTAAGAAGGAGAAATTGCATTTTAAATATGTAGGAGTAGAAGGATTGAACAAAATCGAGTAAAGGAGACACAAAATTCGTACATTTCGTCGTTTACGAATTGGCAACCACTTAAGTTTTGATCTATAGTCGGAGACATGGTCAAACTTACGAAGACCGAAAATGAAGCGGATACACGTATTAAGGAGGCGATCTAATTTATTTAGGAGTATTTCATTGGCATCGACATAGCACACATCAGCATAGTCAAGGATTGGTAGTAGGAGCATGTTAACCACCTGTATTTTCGCTCTATAGGATAGAAAGTTTTTTAGCCTTAATAATGGGTGAAATGTTTTATAAAATTTACGAGACAGTTCTTTAACCTGATAATGCCAACTAAGAGAACTGTCCATAAAGATTCCTAAATTTTTTACTTCGGAAGAGAATGGTATTATGTTATTGTTATAAATCACATTCGGTAAAGAATTTGAGTCAATAAGGGCCAACTGGCGGTAACTACCAATAATGATTGCTTGGCACTTACAAGGGTTAACTTTTATACCGAAGTCATTAGACCAACGCAACATTCCCTCGAGCGCCGCGTTTATTTTGTGGATTGTATGGTCAATTAACCCAACTTCTGTGTGTATATAAAGCTGCAAGTCGTCGGCATAAAGATGATAACGACAATTTAAGATAGAGGTAATGGAGTTAATAAAAAGAGAAAATAATAGAGGAGACAAAATACCGCCTTGGGGGACCCCAGCAACTACATCGCACCAATCAGAGAGGCTCTCATTAGTGCGAACGGCCTGCTGACGCCCTCGAAGATATGAGGAGAACCACTTGTTTGCAGAAACCGAGATATTGTTCTTGGACATCAACGCAAGTAAAAGGTCGTGGTCAACAGCGCCGAATGCGTTACTGAAGTCTACCAGTACAAGAACGGTAACACAAACTTTAATAACAATTATATGTTAAGTACTTACAACCTATGACTATTTATTTTAATATCACCTATATGATTTCCATTTCTGAATGTGTCAAGATAGGAATAAATGTCATGTATTTTATACTTATAATAATATATTATAAAATAAAATTATAATATAAATATTATGTACATTGTTGAATAGAAAAAATTTTCTCACCAGTCTTCGTCGATCTTTTGCAGAGGAATCGTTGGTGTATCTGTCAATAAAGCAATACTTGTAGTTACACAAGTACAAACAGCTGAACAAACAGTCACACTGGTAAATACCGCTGCGTCGTCATCTCGCAATGAACGCACGGTCGCATTCGAATGATGGGAACAATACTTTTGAATTGCTTGTAATTAAAATCAATTATAATTTAAATAAAATCTTTTGGGTAAAACTTGTATATGTTTACTGATATCAATGTTTTGAAAACCTTTAAATTTATAATACATAAAAAAATGTAAAAACTAAGAGAAAATAAAGAAATGGACCAAACTTCTATATAGTTTAGGATTTTTTTTGTAACAGTACACTAACGTTATAAAGGTTTTAATTTATTGATTATTATCTACAAGAATAAATTCTAACCAGCTTAAGAGTATCTTTTTTATTATTACCAAATTTTAATGTAACACTAGCATTTTTTTAAATTAGTATAATAGACATTCACTGGAGTATATTTTTTCGTAATATTGCACAATATTTTTGAATACAAAAAAAATGTATTAAAAATACGCAGCCGAGTATGTTGAATGTAACAAATTTAATAAGTAATTATTATAATCAATGTATGTCAATTTTTTTATTATATTATTCAAAAGTCATGTCCAAATGTTCATTCATTGCATTAAGTTCTTTGACCTTATGTGAAATTAATTCATGCCATACTAGTTAGCAGTAACCTTTTATTTGCAAAATTAAATGTATGTGATGCATAAAAAATTAATTAGTAAAATATGACAACTACATATAAATTTTGATAAAAGAAATGTTTTAATTGATTAATATTATATAGAAAATCTTGTTTTTCGATTTGAGATTGAGGAAACTGTTTACAGATAATTATGAAATTGGTCTTTCACAAATAAAACAACAGGAAAGTATTTGTTCCGCTATTGGCCGAATAGCTGACAGAATGTTGTTTAGTGAGAGTTACAAGTTGTTCTTTTTACCTCAATACTTATATTTATTTATTCTTTTTTTAATGCAAAGTCATATGATTTTACCTCTATTACTACTGCTGAACTTAAATAAGAATATTAAGTTTAATATCACTCAAGCTTAACAATACAATGTTGGTTTATAGAATACAAAATACATAGATAACTTTTAGATGTGATGTTCCCAGGGTTTAGCGCAAGGATTAACCTCATCATCTTTTAAAACATGTTTAAAAATATGATCCAATTACACTGTAGCTTTGAAACAATAAAATGTAAAATAATATATATATATATATATATATATATATATATATATATATATGTTTACATATAAATAGAACACCTGTTAACGGTATATAATAAAAATATTTTGGTATACCGTCCTAATGAGTTATTTAATATAAAAAATCGAGATTAACGCTAAGTTAAGTTGTGATATTTTAAATATAAATTGATTTTGAAAAACATTTTACCAATAGATAATATTATAAATATGAATAAGGAAAATGCAAGTAGATCCTTAGGGACTGTGAAAACCAAAAACAAATAATGCTAGCGCAATATTTATTTTATAAATAGAAAATTAAATAGATAGTTAAATAGGAGTTGTGAATAGATCAGAAACTATAGTTACCGGAAATTGAAAGTTTATATATCGGAACGTTACGGGATTGTAACTTTGTAAATAACATATTGTTACAATGTTAGTTCTGAAAAAAAAAATATTTTTATCATAAACCTTATTTAAAAATTTAAATGATGGAATTATATTGTCAGGTTAATAAAGTACTTCTCAAGAAAATTCTTAAGTAAGAATTATAAAAAACAAAATGGATAATAAATAGTATAAAAAGCGATTAGAGCTAAATAAAAAAAAGTTGTAAGTAATGTAACAAATCCAATCTAAAACGAGTAACACGTAGAGAGGTAAAAATTTGTTTTTGATTAGCCTTAGCGTTTCTTTGCACTTGTGTAAGTTTGCGAACCAGCTGAGTGTTATTTCATTTCATCGGTTGTGCACTTACTAGTTACTTGATTTGACTAGACTAAAATCCTATTCTTCAAGTTTTAACTTATTAATTTTAAAAGCACACGTGTTAATCCCCGTTGAATATATTTTTTAATTATTTTTATACACAAAAAAAAAAGGTAAAAATATTTATTATAAAAAAAAATCTGACAAGTTATGTGATGTTCATAAATCGGCTGGTAGCTATAAAAGTCAAGATTTTAAAGACATAATAAGTAGTACAGAAGATAAAGTCCTAATATCGACAACGTTGTATAGAAAGCCGCTTGATTTTTCAGGTTTCGCAAATATGACACTTAAGCAATTTATATGACACTCTGTTTTTTTTCTATAAATGTGATCAAACGACCTATTAAGAGTACACGGGAGCGTTCATTCATACATTACACTTAAGTTATAAAATCGTCAAATGCTTTGCTGTAACCGCATCAGAATTAATAACCGTAACGCAGAGCAATTTAACTGACATGTATCTTAGTAATATGGTACTTATCTTATCTCCATAAATAGTCTGCAGAACTATACTAGGTTTATTTTACAAGGGGACGAACCTTGAAAGAAAAATGAAAAGGACAAAAGCGTTTAAGAAGTGTCCAGTTGTAATATTAAGATAATACTCTTTTTTTATAATGTTTACTACTATAGATGAGAATCGACACTAAAACTGTTTTTAATATTCAGGCCTTTGGTTGTTGGAATAAAAGTATGTATCTTTATAGTTTCTGAAGTAGTGATTGCAGTATAAAATCTGGATTGGATATAAAAAATATAAAATCTGGACTGGATATAACAAAATAATATAGTGACCTTATTCAATTATTTTATGTGACTATCTCCCAGATTTGATGACATCCTCAGACGGTTAATCTTCAAATCAATTATGACCAGTTTTGAAATGGAACCAATTAAACGGACAAGACTGGTATATACCATGTGCACAGAAGGGAGTAGATATCAAATTTATTTATTATTATTTACTTCCCTTATATACTAGCCTTATGTATTAGTCTTATGTACTAGCCATATAGACTTTCCTCATATACTAGCCTTATGTATTAACCTTATGTACTAGTCTTAAATATTAGCCTTATATTCGTATATAAGGCTAGTGCCTAATGTACTAGATCCAGAAAATTCTTATGTGAAGAGAACAGGAAAAAAGTGATATTTTTTAATTAGTTAATAGTCTAGCTTTTAATGTCTAGTAATTATGAAAGCGTATACGTAATATATTTTCTCAACGATGTATATTTCACAATATATATATAATCAATAAAATAAAGTATAGCTTAGCTTCAAGTTTCTTAGATTCTTTCTTCTTAGCTTGAAATTTCAAAGTATTACTGTTTTAAAAATAATGGTTAAGAAATTTCATTAGCTTATACCAGGACATATGTACATGAATATTCCGCGAAGTAGCTGATCGGTAGGATTAAGATCGGATGTGTATGTGTAAAGATAAATGAGTAAATAATTTATTTTAGAAAAAACTATTTTCACGTGTTAAATTTTTAAAGATTACAAATAAAGATGACTAAATAATAAAGGAAATGCATTAATCAAGTAATACTAGACTGTCTCGTAAGTAGAAAATATATAAAATAGTTATTAGTTAGAACTTATTTAAAAGAAAATACATTTTTACCAAATAAAATATTTAATAAGCTTAAAATATACTCATAATTAAAATATTAAAAAAATACCAAATTCTTTACTCAATTACTTATTACACAATAGATTTAAGTACACAAAATATTAAAATATTAATAATAATATAAGTATAAAAATACTTAGCTTATCAGATATCCAGTAGATATGTTATTTAGAATCAAATGAGGGCTTGTATTTATATCAATTTTACATCTACTGTGGCGCCAGCGGCTATTTATGGCATTTTGTCATAATCATAACTTTAAACATTTCAATAAGTTTTATACTAACAAAATAGTTATTATGAAAGATACTAAATTCCTAAATATGTTTGTTGCAACCGTAATTCATTAATTTGTTTACATATTTAAATATAAAAACATATAAATTTAATATCATAAAGATGGCTTCTGCAAATAAGTTAAATTAAAAACTTTTAACTCTTCAACATACAAATTAATACAATATTAATAAACTTTAACACATTTACATTATGTAGTTTTAACAGAATTAAATAGCTATATAGACAATGATATTATTGCATCACCCACATTACAAAACATTATATCATGAAAGTTCAATAAATAATAATACATATAATATAACACACGCAATACTTTTTGTCTACATACTAATATTTAAAATATACCACGTGTTTTAGTAAGCATAATTTTCCTACCACAATCGAAGGATGCCACCACTAAATAAACCACGGGGTATAATGACATTAAATTGTTTGTATAGGTATAATTATGTAATAGAGATGGCTGTACAAAATTAATAGTAAAAAGGTGAAGTTAGAAGGTGAAATTACATTTAAAAACTTCTTAGAAACCTAAGAAGTTTTAAAATGGAATTATCAATACAAAATAAAAGGGAAATTCATTTTTATCTGTAAAGAAAAGATATAAAACGACAGAATTATTAAATTGAATAAGAGTTTTTTTAAGCAAAACCGTCGTAAAGTCGGTCGAGCCACATTCAAATTCAGTTTTATCATACATGCATTAACCGGTTTTTATTTATATTAAAGTAGACATATGATGTGAAATTGGTTAAAAAAATTTATAAAAACCTAAATATTAAAACAAGTCATACCACATTTTACTTACATATTATTAATAAAGAACACAACTAATAATTAATAATCTGTTTAACAACTATTTCGGTGCGGAACACCACATTTCAAATCTTATGAAGTAACAACGTATAATTTAAGCTTATTTAATTAGTTAAATAAATTTGTTCAGTTATTGCCATGATTTGATCATATTTACAAATAGAAAACTGAGATGAAAATATTTAATTTAATTTGTTTATCAGATATTTACCAAGTAACTTCTACTATATACAATTAATTATTGGCTTCGTTAATTAGTTTTCATCCATCATTTTTTTTTTGTTACCTAAAAAGAAGATTTTTAGAAAACAATCTTCTTTGACTAGAAAGTCAGATTTCAAAAATTAAATTTAGTGCATATTAATTATAAGATTTAAACATTTATGAATTAGTATAATTTTACTATTGTCTCCGAAATTATTCATTTGGATTATACGAAACAGTATCCCATCTTACTTGCTCTTCTTCATATCAAAGCGGGCGTTAGCTAGCTCAGAGTGACGAAAGCACCCATAGTGCTGAAAGTCTAACTCTGTATATATACGCGCAATATCGATTTTTTTATACAGGAGACCTTCTGGTATGAGTGTGGTATTTTTAGAAAGCCCTTGGCCCATAGACCCAGAAAATGCATTTTTACTTAGCAATGTACCCATCGCCTCACCTCTACGGCCGTTTGAAAAATGAGACTAAAATTTAGTTTTTGGCTCCGCACCAGTATAAAATCACTTATTTCCACCTTGAAAAAGATTTTCCTAAAGGTCCTCGTCGAGACCTTTTCAACAAGCCCAAAAACGCCAATATCCGACCACCGGTTGATGAGATATGACATTTTGAAAATTTTGACTGGCGCCTCCATCGATGATTACTTTGTCTGTGTGTGGGTATATTCGTAGTTTCAACTGATTTTGTTCAAACTTTCAGGGATTGAAGTACATCAAAAACTAAGACTTTTTTGTTCTACGACATTTCGATTTGGCCGCCATGTTGGCCGTGGCCAGCCCTCGAAAGGCCAAAAATGGCCATTTTTCGTACAGGGACTGTGGCCAAACCAATTGACGTACATTGACAAATTGGGCATCATTGGAAAGGTCTCAAGCTTATCTTTTGAATAATGTCCATTTTAATGGCAAAAACATTTGTTGGCGTGACATTTTTGGTCAAAAGGCAAAAAATGGCCAACTGGCCGGGGACAGATCGGCCATTTTCTCGAAAACGGCGCCAACGATTTTTTCGAAAATTTCCTCATTCGTAGCCCCAAATTAGAGCTAAAATTTGGTATATAGCATATATCTGGGAAAACTCGTTATTTTGAGATATGGCCGTGAGAAGTTCAAAAAATCATGAAAAATGACCAAAAATTGCCAAAAAATGACTTTTAAAGCCAGAATCGTACTCACAACACGGTTAAAATTCAATGCTAGTTGCACAGTGAATAAACTCACTAACGCATTGCCGTCTGTAACAATAAAACAAAATTTACAGAAAAAAATCTGAATTCTGAAGAAATTCTGTTTTGAAGCAATGAATTAAAAAAATAAATGGAAACTGAAAAAATCAAATGAAAAAAAAATCGGGCACCTGTGGGAATCGAACTCGAGGTCTCGTCTTTGTCATTACAACGCTCATCCTCTGAGCCAAAACACTCTCATTTTGTCACAGGCAACTATTCCAAATAATAATAATAATAAATCAATTTATTTCAGATAATTCATCCATAACTGTTAGTAACATTTTAACTTAAGTAACTAATGTTATAATAGTACTCGTAGTTAGTATTCAACATAACAATCTCAAATTATACAGAAAAATAAAATTAATAAAATGAACAAAATTCATAAAATTATTAAAATTAAGTATAAATTCAATTCAAATAAATATAAATTAAATTCAAATCAAATATAATTAAAATCATAAAATACTATTAAAGAAATTAAATAAAATGAAATTCATGGAAATCATCGTTCTAATTATTTTTTTTTTTTTAATTCTACAAATAACTCAACGCTATACTCCTACAGTCAGTATACGCTACGCTTCGATGCTACGTGTACACTATCCCAAGACCTCCAGAGGGGAGCGTCTAGTTTTAACGCCAATATGCTGAGAAGACTGTTGGAGCTGTTCAGCAATCTTGTCATTGCGGACGCGGTCCGCTTTCGTATTATCGCGTAGAAGTCGTCTACACGAGCCTCCGCAAACATTGCCGATGCACTGCAGTATCGAGGCTTCCTCAACAAAGCCCTCAGCACATTGTTGTACTGAACACGCAGTGCGCTATATGTCCGCCGCGTATAGTTCTCCCATAGGCTGCACGTGTAAAAGGACTGGCAATAGGCTTTAAATAATATTAATTTTACCTGTGTCGAACACCGTGCAAACCTACGGGTCAACATATTGCCTCTAACCGACAGAGCCCTGCGCTCCCGCTCGATATCACTATCATCACCCAGGCGTTCATTCACAATATGACCAAGGTATTTAAATTCAGATACTAGTTTCAGAGAAGTTCCACACAGATGTATTTTAGAAATGAAATTTAACTGTTTGTTTATTCCTCGAAAAATTAAAATTTCGCTCTTTTTAGCGTTATACCTCAGTCCATTCTCCTTTGCATATTCCTCACAGATTTTTATCAGTCTTCGAAGACCACTGACCGACGGGCTCAACAGAACCATATCGTCTGCGTAACTAAAATTGTTCATCATTACGCCATCTATCGAACAACCGACGCCTGCCCCGCTAAGCCTCTCTATGAGCCCGTTTATGTAAAGATTGAACAATCTGGGTGACGTCAGGCCCCCCTGTCTTACTCCACACCCTAATTTATATGGTTCACTAAGTGCATCACCCCATCTTACCGCATTACTTTGGGCAACATACCAGTACTTTAATAGTGATATCAACTCCGGTCTTAAACTGCTATCCTTTTCAAGCTTCTGCCATAAAATTTTATAGGATACGAGGTCAAATGGCTTCGACAGATCCAAAAAACACGCAAACACATGGGTCTTTCTATCCGTGTAGTACCTTACAGCTTGCTTGAGACACAATACTGCGCTCTCAGTTGACAGCTCTGATCTAAAACCGAACTGCGCATCGTGTATGTTAATTGTTCTGCTAAGTTGAGTATCAAGCAAGCCGTCAAGCACTTTGGCTATGATGGTAGCAAGAGATATCGGTCTGTAGTTGGTTCTGTCCGCCGCATCCCCCGCCCTATTCTTGATTATAGGCACGACTATTGTCCTTGTCATCGAGTCCGACAGAAACCCGTGGCTTATACAAATATTGTACAACAAAACTAGGACTCTAGGAAGGTGCACACCAGCGTGTCGCAGATGCTCAACACTCAGGCCATCATGTCCAGGCGACTTTCCACGCTTCATACTCATTATTGTATCTACTACTTCGCTAGACGTGAAACGTACAAAGCTTTCCCCATTATTTATGATATCCCCCCTGCCAGCCTCGGCGAAATTGATCTCACAGGGATCCACTGTAAATTGTGTTTTAAACATATTTGCTATGTTACGGCAACCGCTCACTCCCCCTACTTCAGCCGGAATATTCGATCTTGTATTCAGTTTGTCTGTTTGTTGCCAGAATTTTCCAAAATGTTTGTTTCTATATGACGTAGCCAGTATGTCCATTTTAATCTGTTCTGAATTGTCTTGGCACCATTTAAGTTTGTTTTTAAAGGCCCTAGGAGAGTCCCTCATGTCATTATAGATAGTTCCATGTGTTGGTCAAATAAATGAGTATATATTTGCATAAAAAATAATGGCACAGCATTTTGTTTCCAATCCTTTTACAAAACTATTGATATTAAAACAAAAACTTCTCAACGAAGTAAATACCGAGTGACGAAAGCGAATCCACTGACAAAACTCCTGATATGAATTTTGCGACGAAAAAAACCACGAACATTTTTATTCACAAACGTAAACAAACACAAAAAATGTGAATGTGTTCGGAACGTTGCCAAAAAAACAAAAAAAATACAAACAAAAAATTTGTATGTGTTCGGAAGTTACCAAATTGCCTTGATCAATCTAATAAAATAAAAACAAAAATGCAATTTGTGCAACGTTTCGAGCACATTCACATTTTTTGTGTTTGTTTACGTTTGTGAATAAAAATGTTCGTGGTTTTTTTCGTCGCAAAATTCATATCAGGAGTTTTGTCAGTGGATTCGCTTTCGTCACTCGGTATTTACTTCGTTGAGAAGTTTTTGTTTTATTATATAGACAAAAGGCAATCATAAAGAGATAATTTATTCCAAGACTTGTAAATTATCCTGTAGAATTAAGATGTACGGATCCAATTAATGAAGTTCGTAAATAAAACCGATTTTGATAAGATTCAATTGTAAATAAATGAATAAAGTTAAATAAAATTATTTTCTTTATTAAAATTCCGCAAAAATAGTTCCCATACTCATAGGTATTGAAAACTAATAACTTGTCATTACTATTAAGTTTTGCCGAATTGTTCTTTTTAAAGTTTAATATTTTATATTTAATTTGTACGAGTAAGTGTCTGTAGGCGTACATCTATATTATTCATTAAACATACAGACGTTATGGGTTCATTAATATTATAACTTACTGATCAATTTGTATTAATGCCATAAACTTGTGCCAAATTTAAACAGGCTCGTTTCCTAACGTTATAGTATAGTTTTATGTTGTAGTAACCCAATTTACTAAAGTGCTTTGTTATTTAACAGTCATAAGAATAACCGACGTACCCTACTTTTTAGCAATATCACAATTAATATATATTCATTTTCAAGCATAAAAACATTTGGTTAATAATATATATTTTATATAATACCTCAAATAATGTTTATTGAAATATATAATATTATTTATGTTAACTCATCACTTACTGTATCAAAATACTTATTGGAAATTTGTTATGCAAAACATTGAACACTTGATAATAATACTGTGGCTATCTTGTTAAGAAAGGTAATGTTTCACTTTCATCTGCAGAGGGAATCAGCGCCAGCAATGTTATGTTATGTTCTGTTAAAAAACCTTAACAGAACTTCTATTAATGGGTAGCTAATGTTTTAAGAAGTACGAGTAACTTAAGCCACTTTTATTAAAAAAACATTTGGTTTTAATTTTCTTTAATTACAACTGTTCTTGTTAAGTTATGAGTTGAATTGCTTTATAACTTGGTATAATCGAAATTGTATTATATTCTTATTAAACCATTTGAAGATACTTTAGAATAAATATTTTAAAGTTTAATGTATTAAAAAAAAATAACTCTGCATTCCTCCATTTAAACATTAATTATACTAAAATCCATACAGCAAATTTTCGTAAGAAGTTGAAACTTTTTCCTTCTTGTAATATAATTTCTTTATTTAAGACGTTATATTACAATAGATTCAGCGATTCTGAGACTACATCATAACACACTATCTATAATTACTGTAAAAATTTAGGTGTTTATAGGAAGTTTTATATTTACATAATTTTAAATTTAAACATTATTAATATTTCGAAAATAGAAATGAACTTATGATTAATTTATAGTGTATATGTATATTATCATCAGAAATTCTGTTATAATAATGTTGTAAAAATATTCAATATTGGAACTAAATTATATTGATTCTCAACAACGATTGACTGCAAAATTTATTCGTGAGTGGTAATATTGTGTAGCGTTATGTCACAGAATATTTGATTGCACTCAAAATAGTGCTTCAATTATTATTTATTATAAAAGTATCTTAATACATCTTTTTATGCCTGATAATTCTAATATAATAACGTTTTATCATTTATATAAAAGCCATATTGTCTGTCATTAATCAACTGATGATCCTTGAGGTACGTTAAGCTGTTAATTGATTATGTTCTCCGTTACTTTGGAGAGAAGAGAGGCAATGACGATAGGTCTGTAGTTTGCTGAGTCCAAGCTATCACCTTTTTTAAGGATTGGGTGGACAAGGGCACGCTTTCATTAGACTGGGACTACGCCTTTAAGGTATGGACTAACGCAATAAAACAAGCTTGATACGCCTGCCGAAGGCTAGCTGCTGCATGTCTAAGATACATATATGGGATAAAAAGAACCTAAATAATTGAATCATTATTTTATTTTGGATGCTATATTACCTAAAACATATTTTACTTTTAATTTATTTTCGGATGCTGTTTATTAAGTTACAGAAAATAAATAAAAACATAGATTATCTAATCAAAAGTTTATTATTTCCACAAACAAATGTAAAATTTACAAAACAGTAGAATATACCAGATAGATGAACAGACTTGTATAGTAAAATTATAGTGTATAGTGATCCTATGACTCCTAATTATAATTTTGTATTTCTAGTTTCTATCTGAAGTTCAATATTTTATTTTATTTAGCCGTGGGTAATGAGTTATTTTTATGAATTACAGTACTCGCATATATTTTGAAGAGTTTTCTGTTACAACTGTTTTAAACATTGTATGAAAATAATTTTGTTTGGAAAGATTTTTGTATCTAAAACTTAAAGCATGAATAAATAATTTCAAAAGAAAAATGAGCATAAGAAATAGAATAGAAACGTTTGAACGTTCGTTATTGTCAACTGTAAAGCGACACTTGTAAGCAATTTCTTTTAATCTACTTCGACTACACTAAAGAATATTTTGTCCTTTGTGAAGTGGAAGTTATATTGCTTTCTTTGTAAATAATTACTACATAACAAGGAAATAACGAGAACAAATGGTTTTATACACAATATTTTTAAAATGCGATACGCTTTAGGCCAAATGTCTTTTAAGGCTTTTTAATTTATAGTGCTATATTTTGACAACATAATAATTCGAAATATTTCGATGTGTAATTAAATATACATCGAAAGAATAAACCATATAAAATAACTGTTAAAGAAATATGAAATATAGGTGAAAAATTTTAAATATAAATTTATACAGCGATAAATAACATATTATACATATAATAACAAAAATACAAAATTTGAAAATTATTACAATTAATACAAAATTATTACAATAAATACATTTAAAATCAAGAATATATATTTATTTTGATATAACTGTGAAGACGACATATTTATCCCTTTCTCAAATCAGTTCATTTTTACAAATAGGAATTTAGAAACGAAGACATTCTTATGTAAAATGGTGCACTATTTGCAGTTACTTTATACATATTTATACACTATACTAAACAATTATACCACCCAAAATTACACAATACAACGGGGTAATTCTTTAGGGTCATTGTTTTATTAAGAGCTCTCTTACAGACAACAGTACTGATGAGAATTGATATCGTTGAATAAACGGGGATAAACAGGACATTATGTACGATGAACTGACAAATAAAGCACTGTAACTATAATCTTCGTATATTTTCATCAGTGTGAATAATTTAAATCACAGTGGTCTATGAAGTTTCAAATACATAAATTATGCAAAAATTATATATATTAAGATTATGCAGTAAATAAATTTAAAAGAAACTGTCGATGAATATGATTTCTTCATTTAAAAATATAGATTTAAAAATTTTTTTCAAAATACACATCACTATCGATAAAAAATAAGGGCATAATATGTTATTACAAAAACATCTACTCTATCTAAAAACAAAAAAATACACAAATTAAAAAATTCTAAAGTTTTTTCATTACATTAAGATCATTAGCCTTATATGTAGTTAGTTCGTGATGTAACGAATAGCTTAGTATAACTTTGCTCTAAATATAATTGATTTACTTTAGTCAAATATATTGTATCTTTGAGATTAACATTCAATAAGACTTATAAATTGAGGGTAAAAATAATTTTAGGGAATCAGGAATTAAAAAGATTAAATATATCATAAATGTATACGTTATAACCAAGGAGACAAAACACAATTTGTCGAGCTATAAATCGTGTTTCAATAAAAACAGGAAAGCAGCAGGTAAATATTTATTCAACTAATAGCCGAATAGCACACGGGATTTTTAGTGTCGTTTGTACAGTGAAAGTCATACGTTGTTTTTTTATTACCTGATAGTGCATTATAACAGTTACTACTATTATATTATTGTTGTTATCTTTATTTATTAAGATTGTTTCCAACAAAATAAGTATATTGTTGTTACATTTTGTTTTATAGAAATAAATATTTCTATAAAAAAACAGAGATATTGTGAATGAAGAAAACTTTGCCGTGTCTAGAAATATATGAAAATATATATTTTAATGTAAATATCATAATTTACGTGTTTAGTACACGTACACGAGATTCTTCTTAGCTAGAAGAATATTTTTTTTTCTTTTATTTCTTGTTCTTAAGTTAATTATTTCTAGCAAGACATTAAATAATTTTAGCTTTTATATTTATTTAATTGCCCACATACTATAAAAATATTTAAAAACAATTATGATAATCAATGCTATACCAACTTCACTCAATTGTGTATATATATATATTTTGTTTTGATCGTAAAAATGTACATTTCTTAATGTTAGAGTGATTAAATTTATTAATAACATAACACTACATACTCGTAATATTTATAACTAATATACCTTTTTTAATGATGTTTTTACTAAGTTAATGGTATTAAAATGTTCCGATATAATTAATATTTAAATATGTATGTAAAAACGCTGATAGTTAATCATAAATATAGGTCGCTTTTAAAACGATTTCTCTTTATTACACATAAAATTGCTAAGTGCACCAATTTAATTAGGTTGGACATTTTCAGCATATTACTATAATGTTTAGTGTTTATTTATTATTAATACTTATTTATTATTGTTTAATGATTGTTCAACTCTTTTTCAGTTTTAAGATAGATAAATTTATCATCGCTGTAGACTTCAGCCATCCACAGTTTCACACTGAATCTGATAACGATCCTATATTAATCTGGACATATTTATTTCATATCAAAATAGACTTTCATTCTTGTATAACGCGGATATATATATTACTCATTTATCGTATAGCGGATATATATATTACTCAGTTATGTCACGATAAAATATAAAATATAATAATTGTTTCTCCTTAATTTTTTATTTTACATGGAAACATTATTAGTAACTTAAATTCATTAAAACATATTTAGATAATAAATAGCACGTCGTATATATATAATTTATATTGCGTAACTATTTTCTATGGTACTTGATGTAGCTTTGATATTTACGAGTATCCTTAGTGACCATTACGAGCAGGATTTGAGTTTGATAGAGCATGAATAATAACTATCGAAGCCGGAACAACTGAAGCTGAAGCAATATTAGATGCAAATACGGTTTTGCGCAATTGAATTGTAAAATTAGTCAAAGTAGCAATCATAAATATTTATAGTATTTCGAGAAATACGATAAAAACTTATTATTGAAGTGCTTCTTTAAGCTTACAATTTTTATAACATATTTGTAAAATAAAAATGCATTTTTAAATAATACATAAATTTTATAAAATATAATAGCATAAAAATAAATCAAACTTAACTATGACATATAACATCATCATATATATAGTTCATACGGTACTTTTCACAGATCAATCGTCGATCGTTATCAAATGAAGATTCATTACATAGATATGTAAAATGAGACGGGATATCCCTAATTACGAATATTTGTAAGCAAATTCTACAGTATATTTTGGGTTATTGAAACACAACTTTTGTGATTTCTTTTTAATAGACTAATTAGAGATTTTTACACACTATTTTTATTTAAGATTTTAATTTTCACTTTGGTAATCATTGGAAAACTGAAAGATTAAATTAATATGAAGTTAGTTCCTTATCTTTTTATGTCTTTAGTAAATATAATATATAGTATAGTATAATACTAAATATATAGTACTTTTATAAAAAAAATAACACTATATCATCATTTTTCTTTTACCCTTTTTCATTATACCCTTCACATTTATCTTTTAAGTTATTTAGAGAATTATTGAATATTTTGTTTTTATTTTTGAATCTTCACGTGCCTGTTTCTACTTTTTTTTTGTTAAATATAAGTATGATTTCTTATTGTAATATATTTAATAAATTGGATTCTTGTAATTTTTAATAAGGTTCATCTCATTTGTTAATGTTAATTTGTATAAAATATGTTTATTAATCAATTCCTTTTCATACAATAAGTTGCGTTGTGGCAAGCTTTAAAATTGTATCTTAGAAATAAATTTCTTTATATTAATATAAATCATTTTATACTCCCTATCAATTTGTTATTTAATCCACAAAGATATGAAACTAGTATTTTCTTTTGGATGTACGTCAACCTTTTTTTTCATGCTTTATGATGTTTGCTATTAATAAAACGACTTAATTATCTAACTGTATAATTATCTAATTCAAGTACTATTATTAAATATTAACCTAATATATATTTATAGAATTATTTATTTTTGAATAAATAAATACCAGTGATCACTTGTGTAACGTCAATTAAGAGTACCAGGAGGAGGTTCCCAACATGCTCTGGGACGAGAGGAACCACAACAAAACGACCGGGTATTTCTTTATTGTTCTTTATACTCTGTTTCACTGGATTCTTGGAATATAATATTTATTAATTAGACTTAAACTTGGTACCATAATTAGAACCAGTATATGTGCAAATAATAAGTCGTTAAAGTCATAATTAGTGTTTTATAAATTGATAAAGTACTCATATTTTCTAATTATAATATCGATACATAAGTACATATCACAACATAAAAAGTAGCGGTTCCCTTTGTTATTATAAACGGTTTGATTATTTTATTTGTTTATTATTCTAGATGTAGGAGTAGTAGTAGTACGAAAGGATTTTTTTAACTTTAAGTATTACCATTTCATATATTGTGTATTTCTTTCTTTCAAAACTAAAACTAAATATATTTCGGTTATGCTAACTAACATCCAGACATCACAGTATGCTAACATCCAGAGTTCTCATATTTCGCGGAACTATCGAGTTATTTCAGCGCCAACGTGATTTAAGTGCCTCTTACACACAAAAGCGAGGAGAACGTATTTTGAGGTTATGCGAGAATGGTTGGATATATGGTTCATATATTTTTTTTTTCAGCACAATAGCAAGAATGCATGCAGCATTCTTTTCAATTTATGAAATCACAATTGTCAAAAGTAATATTTTTATTAGAATATTATAATATATATATATAAGGTAATATTAAGATGTGTAATTAGATACCAACAAATAGAGTTCTCTGTATGAACATTAATGCAAATTTCTATATGATTGTAATGTAGTTAATTTTCTCATTTTTTTAGCAACAATATGTGGTTAAAAAACTTGTAAAGAAAAAAATATGTAATATATGTTGTTCAATAATGTAATAAATATACAAACATTTCTTGTTGTTCATATTAAATAATACTAGCTTTGCCAGCAAATTCGTCTGCATATGCTTTAGAATGGCGTGACATGCAAACACCCTTTGGCAAACTTTAATATAGTTTAATATTTTAAAAACTCTTTAACAAACCGATAACTTGGTATTCATTTTATAATATTCAATTTCCTATTTCAGAATCATAAAAATATATTAATATAATACGTCTACTTACAACATTTTGAACATACAGTTAAATATTGAAACAAATAATAATGATATCAAAAAATAATAATTGTTCATTCATTCTTGGAGTGTTTACTGTAATTAAAGACAGCATCTTTCTCATCTTTTTAATATTAATTCCATGATGTAAAAAGCGTTCGATCTTTTTCTTTGATTTCAAGACCGCATTTTATTGATAAACTTTACAAAGAATATGACTACATTAACATTTGTATAAATATACTTAAAAAAGAAAGCCTAATTCTTCAACAGAGTGTTGCTATATCTTTTTACAATAGTTATTTTTGACAATATAAGATCCATTACGAAATCCAATGAATGGTGTTACTAATTATCGTAATTATCGTATTACGTAAAAATTGTAATCAATTTTAAATTGTGTTTTTAAGGTGGTTTTATTTTTAAAAGGAAAATTTACAAATTATACTGTTGTTCAAACAGACGGGTTTAAATAACCTTTTTGACTGCTTGGCAATTTTATTTAATTATTAAATTGAAGAAATTAAGAGCTTAAATAATAAGAGTATATCTAAAGGTAAGTTTACATAGATAAATATAAATATGCTAAAAAAACTTTCCAAGTCTATTAAGACCCCTTACATAATAAATAACAGAAATAACTTAAAATTTAATAGGTTTCTTTTATTACGCTAAGTTAATAAAATATTATTGTAAAACCTCTTTTATTATCCGATTACTTAAAAATTAACTTATATATGATTCATTTAAAATAATTCAATCTTTCAAAGCAAGAATCTTGGGTCTAAAAGTTTTCTAACATAAAAAAATGTGACTATAATTCAATACGTATCCGTGTACTTACCACTACGATAAGTGCTAGTATCGTTATCATATCGTTGTTATCCGAAGGCGGTCCCTCCATTGAGCTTTATTCACTTGCATTGTATTTACATCTATGGAAAAAAGGTTTAGGAAAATTGGAAATTTATTTAAAAAAAGAGGATTTTTTTTGTTAGAAACAGTGTTTTTTTTACATATAAAAATGTTTTGTTTTGAATATGATCATATGAAAACAGGTTATAAACAGATCAGTATTTTAACATTTTTATATCAAAATAATACATAAAATCAAATCAAAATAATATATGTCGGCAAAAGGTTGTTATGATTGTTCTCGGACATGTTGTTGAGCGTGCGGGCAATGGATACGAGCAGATAAATAAAAGTCACTTTAATTAATAACGATAATTTACTGTTGATAATAATTTTTATTCAATTGTTATGATCACTTTTAAAAACGCGTTAATTACAAAGGAACGCAGTACAGTTCCTGGGAGACTAGCTATCACCGAGACGATCCAACGATTACTGATTCTACCCTCTCGGTGTTTGTCCCTCCCAGACTCTGTATAGCGCCACCAGATGGCGCTGGCATTCCAATTTGACTTCAATTGATTCGTTTTCTAACTTTTATCCGACACGGCCATCCTACAGGTCACACGTCCCAGTGTGATAATCTGTAACAAAGTAAAGCACAGCACAAGATCACCGTCGTTCGATCACTCCTGACCAACTTAACTCTTCTTTAATAAAAAAACTTCGAAAATTTTCAAACTCAATTTTTATTATTTTTTTTTAATTAATTCTATTCTAAAAATTCTAATTAACAATTAAGTCAAGGAAACTATTAACAACGACGTAACTTACATTTTCTAATTACTACATTGCATAACTTAGCTTACAATTAGAGCCCAGACGAGCCCAGAGAAGCACCCATTACGATCCAATAAATATCAAATCAAACAAAATTCAAGTGTGTGTGTCCCTTTTGTCCGGCTATCCCAGTAGCCCCAAAATAAAGTCATCCCTGTGACTATCTGTGATCATCCCAGTGATCATCTATACTCTTTGTTATCCCTGTGACTTCCTATGATCATCCCAGTGATCAAATTACCCATGGTCATCCCAGTGACCAACCGTGATCATCCCTGTGACCACCCGTGATCATCCCTGTGACCACCCGTGATCATCCCTGTGACCACCCGTGATCATCCCTGTGACCACCCGTGATCATCCCTGTGACCACCCGTGATCATCCCTGTGACCACCCGAATGTATGACTCAAGCGGACACTCACAACTCACACAAACTTGATTATCATAAATCGACTAAATGTCACCCTCACAAGGTTCAGAATCACTAACATCAATGGGTACTTGTCCTTCAGGCATTTTTCTTAGCCTATCGTGAGCGTACTTGTACGTGCGCCGCGAGTTAAGTGCTTTTATAGTATAGCGGTCTCCATCAAGTACCTCAGTAATTTGAAATGGTCCTTTAAATTTAGGGTCCAACTTTGTCTGATTGCGCTCTTCATTCTCAATCAGAACAAAGTCACCCAAAGAAAACTTGTTTAGCTTTGCCTTCTTTCTATCGAATCTCTGTTTGTCGTATTGAGCTGATTTTTCTATTTCCTCCGCCGCTTTACCTCTAACTTCATCTAATTCTACATCTAACTCTACCTCACTAGCCATTAACGACAGCGGTCTTGCCACTTTACCTATCATCAACTCGAGTGGAGAACATTTTGTTACTCTATTCAGCGTACAATTAAGAGCTAGTTGAACATCACCTAACGAATCTTGCCAGGATTTTTCACTAGTTTCAACCGCGGTAAGCATGGACTTCAATACACCCATTACTCGCTCTACCTGCCCATTTGCGCGAGACGAACCCGTAGCGATTAAATGAAGTTCAATGTTTTTAATCTGACAAAACTCGCGAAATTCCTTACTGGCAAAGCATCTACCTTGATCAGCAATTATGCGGGAGGGAGTACCAAAAAGAGCTACACTGTTTATTACCGCCTGAATACTACTTTTGGTATCAATATTCTTTGTGTGATGAAGTAAAACGTATTTTGTGAAAGCGTCTATTAAAACAAATACATACTCTCTAGTGTCATTCTTTCCACTTAGTTTTCCAGTAGCATCGATGTGAATCGTGTGCCATGGAGTAGTTACTTTCGGAATAGGGTGTAGCTCTGCTTGAACTTTACCCGAGTGTGACTTAGAAATTTTACATGTCACGCAATTATCTACAAACTTTCTAACGTAACGAGACATACCTTCGAACCAATAAAAGTCATATACCTTCTCTAATGTCTTTTCAAACCCTAAATGGACTATGGACTCATGGATATTGTTAATAACTGACCATTTTAAAGCATGTGGCACAATTGGGAGACATTTTGTCCTACCGTTACGCTGAACCTTACGATGTAAAACCCCCGACCGAAGGACATAAGTATGTGCGATATTCCTATCTAGCATCCCGTTATTTAAATTCTCAACAATTTTAACAATATCATTATCGCGTTGTTGTTCAGCAAGAAGCCAATTAGTAGAAAGTTCTGCAATATCTACGCGCTTATGTCGAATTTGTTCAACGAGTGGTTTCTTACAAGGCCTTAACATTAATGGATTCCGGGAAAGAAAATCTACATGGGGCATATGTTTACCTTCCCTGTACTCTACAGTAAAATCAAAGGACTGAAGAAATGCCCACCATCTATGGACTCTCGGTGTTAAATCAACTTTGTTACGAGATGCTTTTAGAGAGTTACAGTCGGTAACAACTCGAAATTTGCGACCATGTAAATATTGTCGGAAATGTTTAATTGCGTTCACCACTGCGAGAGTCTCCAATTCATAAGAATGGTACTTTGCTTCAGCAGGGGAAGTGCGCTTACTAAAATAAGCTACAACTCGTCGTTTGTTCTCAACGATCTGGAGTAATATAGCACCATATCCTTCAGAACTCGCGTCAGTATGTAATTCGGTCGGATATTGTGGGTCAAAAATCGTAAGGACGGGGTCCTTTGTTAAAATTGAAATAACTTTTTGACGTACTTGTTCATGGTCAGATTTCCAAATGAAAGTACCCTTAAGGGATGTTAGTTTATAAAGCGGTGCCATGATACAAGAAAATTGCGTAATAAACTGACGAAAATATGACGCTAAGCCAATAAACTGCCTCAACTGGGTAACGGATTCGGGAGGTGGCAGTGCAGTGAGTGACTCTATCTTACGTTTGTTAGGTCTTATTTCGCCCTTTTCTACTTCATAACCGAGAAATTCTATCTTCGTTTTAAGGAAGGAGCATTTCTTCGGGTTTAGAGAGAAACCGGCTTTAGTCAGTACGTCAAGTACGGTGTTCAGACGTTGAAGTCCTTGCTCTATATCTTTTGAAGTTATTAACACGTCATCGACATAGACTATAACGTAATCATGTGCAATATCACCTAACGCTTTTATAATGGCTCTTTGGAATACGGAAATTGCATTACGAAGACCAAATGGCATGGTTAAATATTCGAACTGGCCATCGGGTGTTATGAATGCCGTTCGCTCAATAGAGTCGCGTCTGACGGGGATCAAATGGAAACCACTTGCACAGTCAAGTTTTGTGAAATAATTTGCACCATTAAGTCGCGAAATCTGATCCTGAATCAAGGGAAGTGGGAATCTATCGGGAACCGTGTTGTCGTTTAAGTCTCTATAATCAATGCACATCCTATACGATCCGTCCACTTTTTTAACTAATAAAGCTGGGCTTGCATAAGGCGAGCAGCTAGGCCGAATTATGTTTGCACGCAAAAGCTCATTCACCCTATCACGCATTGCCTTACGTTCTTCCACAGACAGCCTATAGGGGCGTCTCTGAACGGTACGATTCGGGTCTACAAGTCGTATTTCAAGCTCACCGGAAGTAACACGTGTAGTAGGCATACTAGTTGTAAAATATTCTGAATATTGTTGTAATATTTCTAAAAGTTTCGGTTTTTCATGTAAAGGAATGTCGGTATTGATTTGATCAAAATTAAAAGAACTATTTTCGATTGTGCAGCTATTAACGAGGCTATTTTTTGTCAAAAAAAACTTAGTAGCGGTCATATTTACGGAAAACCCTTGAACCAAAATTTCACGTCCTAACATGATTTGACTACGTAAGTAGAAATTAGGCAAAACATGAAACAAGATCTCCAAAACGTGGTCATTAATTTTTACAACACTTAAAATCTGTTCGGTCGATTTAACATTACTTTGTCCTATACCAGTCAAAGAAACTATGTTGTGTATTCGTTTTCCTCTGAACCTCGCGGCTACGGTCTCTTTAATAAGTGAGCACTCGGCTCCCGAGTCATAGTGAAAGTGAAACGACTCACCATGATGTTCAAGTGTCCCCGACGGAGGCTCCACCACACAAAGGTCAACGCGGCGCTCTGTTTGCGAACCGCCGGCCCTGGCCGGCCGCACACCGCTGGTACAGCGACTGGCGACGTGTCCCGGCTCGCCACACTTGAAGCACACGATGCTCTGCTTGGCTATTGGTGGCAGGGTTGCAGGTGAAACAAAAGAATTTACTTTTTGTCGACATTCCGATTGCCTGTGACCAATTTTGCCACAGTGGAAACATTTGAGATTCATTGACGTAGATAATTTCGGTCGTTTAACATCAGGAACAGATTTTGCGTCATTTGTACTGGTAAATTTCCGTTTCAAGAATGAAAATGCTTGCAGTTCTTTTTGTAGTTGTTGGCGCGAAGAAATTTCGGTAGTAAAAGCAAGCCGTTGCAAACGTGAATCAAACTGAGCTATGTGCGCAAGAACTGTCGATACTGCAATCTGTTCTTTACTTGCATCTCTCCAGCGAGTCAATAACGACGAGATTAAGCGACTTGCGTAAACGGGCAATGATTCATTGTCGCTTGGTTTATTATTATAAAAATTAATGAGGGTACCTGCGTTTGTCTCAGTACAGACAAACCGAGCGATAAATAGATCCTTAAACTCCAACCAGGTCATGCCAGGATAAGTAACCTGACTCAGCCAAGCCGAGGCCGCTCCCTTGAGCGCTTTGCTGATCACCATGATAAGCTGTCCTCCTTGTATTGGGTTGTCGGCAAAACAAAGGTCAGCGGTCGCGCACCACGAGCTCGCGTCCACCTCCATGTTATCGGGGTTAAATTCAGGCAGCACCACATTGTTTCTAGACGAACTGGATGCCGATAATGCTTGAATCAATGCTTTCACGTTTTCATTTTGTTGTTCAAATAATTCACGCCACTGGTCGTTGTTACGTGTATCACTCGCGGATTTATCTGCTCGCTCGGATCCCACTTCTGATGTCGGCAAAAGGTTGTTATGATTGTTCTCGGACATGTTGTTGAGCGTGCGGGCAATGGATACGAGCAGATAAATAAAAGTCACTTTAATTAATAACGATAATTTACTGTTGATAATAATTTTTATTCAATTGTTATGATCACTTTTAAAAACGCGTTAATTACAAAGGAACGCAGTACAGTTCCTGGGAGACTAGCTATCACCGAGACGATCCAACGATTACTGATTCTACCCTCTCGGTGTTTGTCCCTCCCAGACTCTGTATAGCGCCACCAGATGGCGCTGGCATTCCAATTTGACTTCAATTGATTCGTTTTCTAACTTTTATCCGACATATATAATAAAAAGATTGACAGTAGGCTTTAAATAAGGTAATTTTAACTGGAACGGAGCATCGAGCGAATCTACGGGCTATCATATTCCCTCGGACCGCCAGTGCCCTGCGCTCCCGCTCCAGATCCGCGTTATCGGTCAAATTTTGTGTCACAATGTGCCCGAGATATTTAAAACTGGTTACTTGCTGCAATTCTTCACCGTACAGTTTAATAGGTGGAACACAGACCGGCGCGGGTCCACATAATTTTCCATTGAAAAGGAGTATTTTACTTTTTTTTCTATTATACGACAGTCCGTGTTCCTCCGCATATGAAACACATATATCTAACATCTTTCGAATAGACCCCACTGTCGGCCCCAGCAGCACCATATCATCGGCGTAGCTTATATTATTGACACAAACGTTATCAATGTGACAACCAATATGAGTGCTACTGATTCCAGCAATGAGATCAAGGCCAGCAATGAGATGAGATGAGATAATGTTCGGAACATAAAATTATCTGCTAAGAATTGAATACGCAAAATACGCCAGATGGCGTTTCCATATTTTGGCTTATGTTTTTGTTTTTCTTGTAAGTTTTAGTGAATAATAACACATCACACATTGCTAGGTTTTATGTTTATATATATATATATATATATATATAATTAATTCTGTATATTTTTAAACATTAAGGGGAATATAAAAATGTTCAATCTTAATGCGCCAATGCGCCTCCATACTTAAAGGAGGAATTCCAATATCTTCACGCAACACATAACAAAATGCTTCGATCATCTTTCAACCTTAAAATGGCCATTCTACCGCATAAAACTGATTTTTTTCAGAAGTTTTTAGAAATCAAGCTGGAACAATCTTCCTGAAAATATTAGGAGGGTACCAACCAAAAGGTCTTTTAAAAATTTTATTCGTAAATACTTCCTTGAATCTGACATATATCATTCAGATATATATTTATTTTATGTAAGTATATTTAATAAAATATTATATGTGTTTATAATAAAAATGTAATATATTACATGAACGAACGCAGCGTTGGGACCGCCAACCAACACGCCATGGAACAGAAGATGAATGAATTATTAGATGTGATGGATGACAAAGATCTGGATGTTATTTGCGTGTCTGAGACCAAGCGAAGGCAATGATACGACCGATTTGCCTGGTAACCGGGTCGCTTTCGGGGCTGGGGTTCCAGAGAGTGAACGAGGTTGTAGGTGTGTTGTTGTCCTCTCGAATGGTTAATGAAATGGATATACAAGGATATCAACCCGAGGCTTCTTTGGGTTCGCTTTAAGCTGGGGACAACAAGAATATTCTTGTTAGCCGTTTACGCGCCAGTATCCTCGGCTCCAGTGAACGAACTCGAGGAGTTTTGGGAGAGTGTCAGGGATGTTCTAAGTACTGTCAGAAGTAATGAAAAGTTGTTAGTATGTGGGGATGTTAATGGATGGGTTGGAACCGCGCGAAGTGGTAACGAAAGCGTGCTAGGCAAGTACGGTGATAAAAGAGTAAATAAGGCTGGAAAACTTATTTTGGAATTTTGTAAGGAGAAAAATTTGTTTGTGGCGAACACGATGTTTGATTATAAACAAATTCACATTTACACATGTACACATGAGCGAGCAGAAGAAAGAAGTATGATTGATTTATTCCTAGTGGATCAGCGTATTCGAAGCCAAGTTATGGACACGCGAGTGTTTAGGATTACTGATCTGGGAACGGACCATTATCTAGTCGTTGCTAGAATAAGAGGTATGTTTGCAGGTTGGCGCAGCCGCACGACGTGTCTTAGCTGAGAGTCCAATTATCGCATAACAAGCTGGAAGCTTCAAGATCCACCAATCAGAGAGGAATATCAAGAAAGGGTTTCCAAGAAGCTCGAAAGCTGTGATTCTGGAAATGTAAGTGCTGAAGTATGCTGGCAGAACCTTAGGAGTGGTATGGTGAAAGTAGCGACAGAGGTATGTGGTAAAAGGAAAAGAGGTTTTAGTAAAAAAGCGCGATGAATGGTGGGATGATGAAGTGAAAGACGCTGTGGATTCAAAGAAGAAAGCATGGCTGGATTATAAAGCCTCGGGTAAGGATAAAAGTATGAGAGAGATAAGAAAAAGAGAGTACAAGCTGCAAAAGCACAAAACGAAAGCAATTATAAAGATGAAGCGTGAAAATTCTGAGAGAGAAAGGAATGAAAGGTTGACAAACAACTTCCGGGAAAACACGAAGCTTTTTTGGAGAGAAGTTAGTGATTTCCGGGGTTGTTCGGTAACCTGTAGAATGTAAGGGGAGCTTTCGAAGAGCGGCGAAATTTTAACAGAGCAAGCACACGTTTTGCAGCGGTGGGCGGAATTCTACAAGGAGACGTATGAATGTGAGGACGCCTCAGCCTTGACTACCAGCGAAACGCTGAGTCCGGATATAGCCAACGGTGAAATCAGTTTAGAAGAAGTGGAGAGCGCGATTCAAAGCCTGAAATGTGGTAAGGCTGCGGGAGCAGATGAAGTTACTGCCAAGATGATCAAATATGGTGGGCCACGCGTCTTGGATTTTTTCTGGTTTTTGTGCAATTTATGCTGGGAACCAGGCGAGGTCCCAGACGATTGGTGATGTGCAGTTATCGTACCTTTGTATAAAGGCAAAGGTTCACAGATAGATAGCAAGCTATAGGGCTATCAGTTTGATCAGATTAAGCAGTAAAGTTTATGCTAAAATATTAGCGAGAAGAATGCAAGACAGATCTGAAAGGCTGTTGTGGGTAGCCCAAGGAAGTTCTAGACCTGGAAGAGGGTGTATAGATCAGATCTTTTCTATCCGCATAATCACGGATAAGGTTTTGGCCCTAAACCAAAAGGTTTTCTGTGCTTTTGTGGATTTGGAAAAGGCGTTTGACAGGGTTGTGAGAACGAAATTATGGGAGATACTGCCCCGATACAATGTGAATGGACCCTTGCTCCAGGCTGTTAAGTCACTTTACAGAGATCACTCAGCCTGTGTGCGAGTAGGAGCTGACATTTTTTGTTTTTTTTTTATGTTAGAGGAGGGCAAACGAGCTTGCGGGTCGTCGTCGCCGTTGATATGTGATCACCTTCGCCTATAAACTCTTGCAACATGCGAGGATTCACAAGAGCGTTGCCGGCCTTGGAGAAAGGAATATATGCCTTTTTTGAAGGTACCCATGTCGTATCGATCTGGAAATAACGCCAAAGGAAGTTCTTTCCACATTTGAGTATTACGTGGGGAAAAAGTCCTTGAAAACCGCACAGTTGAAGATCGCCACGCGTCCAGGTGGTATAGATGATAAAGGAGGCGATGGCGAGCTGTGCGGTGGTGAAATTCGGAGGTAAGCATCAGATCGAATAGTTCTTCGGAACACTCCCCGTTGTAAATGCGGTAAAAGACGCACAAAGAAGCCACGTCTCTACGCAATGCCAAAGAGTCCAGCCGTTCACAGAGCATTGGGTTCCCGACAATCCGAATGGCTCTCCGTTGTACGCGGTCAAATGGTAGAAGCTGATATTGGGGTGATCCGGACCAGAGATGAGAACAGTACTCCATGTGAGGACGGACCTGCGCCTTATAGAGCGCAAGTCTTTGGCCTGGTTTGAAATACTGCCTCGCTCTATTGATCACTCCCAATGTCATCGAGGCCAACTTGGCCTTGCTCTCCAGATGACCACAAAACTGACAACCGCTCGAAATATCCAGACCCAGTATTTTAATACTTGGCGAGGCAATAAGAGGAGTGCTCTCAAAGAGCGGTGATACGACAAATGGGGTTTTCTTAGTGGTAAACGCGCAAACCTGTGTCTTTAGGGGATTGAACTGAACGTGGTTCAGTTCACCCCACTCAGAGACCTTCCCCAGGGAGGTCTCTATTGAAGACATAAGTTTCTTTCGGCACTCGTCGACGTTTTTCCGAGAAAGACCTGCAAGACCGGAATATACCGCATCCCCAGTGCTGTCATCCGCATAACAATGCGATATGTTGGAAATATCCAACATATCATTGATGTGCAGGAGAAACAGAGTTGGGGATAGCACGCAGCCTTGGGGTACACCAGCGTTCACGGGCTTAGGATCCAAGCAAAAACCGTCGAGAACGACCTGTTTGCTCCTCCCAGTGAGAAAACTGGTGATCCACTTGCATAAACTCTTGGGAAGCCCATAGGAAGGTAGCTTCGAAAGAAGCCCCTTGTGCCATATATGATCAAAGGCTTTTGCCATATCCAAACTAACTGATAGACCCTCTCCTTTGCTTTCAATAACCGCTGCCCAACGGTGCGTAAGGTATAACAGAAGACCAGCAGCTGATCGACCATGGCGAAAGCCGCCGGTCATTGATCAACTGGTCATCCTCGAGGTACGTTAGGAGCTGTCGGTTGATAATAATCTCCATTATTTTGGAGAGAAGGGAGGTAATGGTGATATGTCTGTAGCTGGGTCCGAGCTATCACCTTTTTTAGGGAACGGATGGACAAGGGCACTCTTCCATGAGACCGGGACTACGCCTTTAAGGTAGAAGTACCGAAATAGACGCGTTAGCACTGGAGTCAACTCAGGGGCACACGTTCGTAGCACTAATTGAAAAATGCCATCCGGCTCACTCGACTTATGAACGTCCAAGGAAAATAGAAACTGCCTGATAGTTTTTTGCCGAAAAACTATTGCCGGCATTGAACTCTGACACCGCGGGATGATAGGCGGCGACTTCCCTTGGCTTTTGCCATGGTCGATCAGCTGGTGATCTTCTGTTATACCTTACTCACCGTTGGGCAACGGTTATTGAAAGCAAGGGAGAGGGTCTGGCAGTTAGTCTGGATATGGCAAAAGCCTTCGATCGTGTATGGCACAAGGGGCTTCTTTTGAAGCTATCTTCATATGGACTTCCAGAAAATTTATGCAAGTGGATCACCAGCTTCCTCACTGGGTGGAGCATACAGGTCGTTGTCGACGGTTTTTGCTCGGATCCCAAGCCCGTGAACGCTGTTGTACCCCAAGGCTGCGTGCTATCCCCAACTCTGTTTCTCCTGCACATCAATGATATGTTGGATATTTCCAACATACATTGTTATGCGGATGACAGCACTGGGGATGCGGTATATTCCGGTCGTGTAGGTCTCTCTCGGGAAAACGTCGATGAGTGCCGAAAGAAACTTGTGTCTTCAATAGAGACCTCCCTGGGGAAGGTCTCTGAGTGGGGTTAACTGAAACGCGTTCAATTCAATCCCCTAAAGACACAGGTTTGCGCGTTTACCACTACAAAAACCCCATTTGTCGTATCACCGCTCTTCGAGAGCACTCCTCTTATTGCCTTGCCAAGTATCAGGATACTGGGTCTCGACATTTCGAGTGATTGTCGGTTTTGTGGTCATCTGGAGAGCAAGGCCAAGTTGGCCTCGATGAAATTGGGAGTGATCAATAGAGCGAGGCAGTATTTCAAACCTGGCCAAAGACTTGCGCTCTATAAGGCGCAGGTCCGGCCACACATGGAGTACTGTTCTCATCTCTGGTTCGGATCACCCCAATATCAGCTTCTACCATTTGACTGCGTACAACGGAGAGCAGTTCGAATTGTCGGGGACCCAGTGCTCTGCGAACGGCTGGACCTTTTGGCATTGCGTAGAGATGTGGCTTCTTTATGCGTCTTTTATCGCATTTACAACGGGGAGTGTTCCGAAGAACTATTCGAACTGATGCCTACCGCCGAATTTCACTACCGCACAGCTCGCCATCGCCTCCTTTACCATCCATACCACCTGAATGCGTGGCGGTCTTCAACTTTGCAGTTTTCAAGGACTTTTTTCCCACGTACCACTCAAATGTGGAACGAATTTCCTTCGCCGGTATTTCCAAATCGATACGACATGGGTACCTTCAAAAAAGGTATATATTCCTTTCTCCAAGGCCGGTAACGCTCTTGTGAATCCTCGGATATTGCAAAAGTTGATGGGCGGCGGTGATTACATATTAACGGTGACCCGCAAGCTCGTTTGCCCTCCTATAACATAAAAAAAAAGCACAGAAGAAGAATGTAAGAAAGGTGAATGCTGTGGAGATGCGATCTCTTCGTCGAATATGTGGATTCAATTTAGCTGACCGAATCCGCAATGAAGAGATCCACAGAATGGCAGGTACTAGCGAAGATGTTACGGTGAGAATGAAGTAGAACGAGCTCAGGTGGTTTGGGCACGTCGAACGAATTAGTGATGAAATAATTGTAAAAAAAAATTATAAAGGAAAAGTGAGCTGTAAGAGAGACAGGGGGAGCTTCGAGTGACCTGCGAAAACACAGTAGCTACGATACTGGAGGAAGGTCACGTAAAAAGTATGAGGACTCTCCGGAGGGCATGTATGAAGAGGTTAATGTCTGTGGTCGAGTCGAAAGAGTTATGCAGGGACCGTAGCGTTTTGCGCTCCGTCGTCTCGGCTACCCGGCATGGGATATGGCGTGAAGATAAGTAAGTAAGTAAGTATATATGTTTATAATATGTATATATATTTTATATATTTTATGTATCAGTACTAGTTTTATTTTTGGGTAGACCTCGAAGAATTCGGTCTGCCCATTCATTTGTCCCCCCTACTTTCGAATTTTGGAAAAATTTCTTCACAGGAGGTCTTCTTATGACCGCCTGAGTCCGAAATGGCCATTGGTCAAAAAGTTTATATATATATACATATATATATATATATATATATATATATATATATATATATATATATATATATATATATATATATATATATATATATATATTTATATATACATATATATATATATATATATATATATATATATATATGCGTGCGTGCGTCCAGATTCGACTTTTGTCAGCACAATAGCGGCCGCAGTTTCGCTCGGATCGCTTTCAAACTTTGCACAAAAATCAATCATCCAAAAATGAAGGTCAAGTTCGTTAACCAGAGAAATTTGGCCACGGGAGGCGCTAGGACCTCACTTTTTCTGATTTCAGTTTTTCGACCATAACTTTTTCCCTATAGAAAGAAGATTATTTGCGTTCATCATCATATGATGTCTTTGATGAATACCTATAACTAATGTAGATAAACCGAAAAACCTAACTTCAATAACTTAGGGTGGGGGATAAAAAAACCGAAAATTTTTGGAAAAAAAATCATAACTTTTTTCTGGTAAACATTCTTACATCACAAGTATTTTTAATAGAAAGGTTATTTTTTACTCTAAATTTACGTACCAAAAGTTTTTCCGTAGAATGTACCGTCTCCGAGAAAAAAAATAAAAACCACTTTTAGCTTGAAAATTTAAGATAGGTAAAACCACGGCAACTTTTTTCTGGTAAACGTTCCCTCCTCGCAAATATTTTTAAAAGAAAGGTTATTTTTTATTCCAAATTTTAGTATCATAAGTATTTCAAAAAAGATACCTTTTCCGAGAAAAAAAATAAAAACCGCTTTTTGCTTGAAAATTTTAGATGTAAACAACGGTATCATGTGTTATTCTTAGGTAGTGAGTTATATTTTAAACGAGTTCTACCCACGCGTGTCCCCCTGCGGGCACGGATTTTTTAATTTATGCTTTTGTTTACGCCTACCGCAATTTCTCACCATCCACAAAGGTTAGCTGGTAGAGAATGCCAAAAGGCGTTAAGTCCGCCTTTTGTAATTTACAATAAAGAGTAAATAAATAAATAAATAAATAAAAAATAAGTAACTTTATATTGAAGAGATTTTTTTTATGCTTGTACATTATATTGTATAAAAAAATTGCTTTAAGCATTCAATATCATTTTACGAAAACTCCGTGCCCGCAGGGGGACACGCGTGGGTAGACCTCGTGTGTAACTCGTTTAAAATATAACTCACTACCTAAGAATAACACATGATGTCGTTGTTTACATCAAAAATTTTCAAGCCAAAAGCGGTATTTATTTTTTTTCTTGGAAAAGGTATCTTTTTTGGAAACATTTTTGGTATTTAAATTTAGAGTAAAAAATAACCTTTCCATTAAAAATATTTGCGAGGAAGGAATGTTTACCAGAAAAAAGTTGCCGTGGTTTTACCTACCTTAAATTTTCAAGCTAAAAGTGGTTTTTATTTTTTTTCTCGGAAACGGTACCTTTAACCGAAAAACTTTTGGTACCTAAATTTAGAGTAAAAAAATAACCTTTCTATTAAAAATACTTGTGATGTAAGAATGTTTACCAGAAAAAAGTTATGGTTTTTTTTCCAAAAATTTTCGGTTTTTTTACCCCCACCCCTAAGTTATTGAAGTTAGGTTTTCGGTTTATCTACATTAGTTATAGGTATTCATCAAAGACATCATATGATATGAACGCGATTGATCTTTGTATAGGGACAAAGTTATGGTCGAAAAAGTGAAATCAGAAAAAGTGAGGCCCTAGCGCCCCCTGTAGCCGGATTTCTCTGGTTAACGAACTTGACCTTCATTTTTGGATGGTTGATTTTTTTGCAAAGTTTGAAAGCGATCCGAGTGAAACTGCGGCCGCTATCGTGCTGACAAAAGTTGAATCTGGACGCACGCACGCATATATATATATATATATATATATATATATATATATATATATATATATATAAACTTTTTGACCAATGGTCATTTCGAACTCAGGGGGTCATAAGAAGACCTTCTGTGAAGAAATTTTTCCAAAATTCGAAAGTCGGGTACAAATGAATGGGCAGACCGAATTCTTCGAGGTCTACCCAAAAAATCGTAACGTTACTGTAATATTTATAAGTTAAAATGTACATTTTTGCCATAATCTTCGTAAGCAAAGAGAGCCGTGTTACATACTTATTATATTTTTTTTATATAGTAAAAATACTTGTATTTCCTACTAAAACTATTGGTATTTAGTTCTATTGTAGGAAATCAAATACAGGAAACGATACAGAAACTAAATAGAACTACTACTATAGAGTATAAACTTGAGTTAACGAATTGCTGAGTAACTTGAGTGCAATACTAACATAGTAACTTGTGTTAATTTACAAGCTCTAAACTGTTTGATTATTCCTTCTATATAATACTAACTTTTAGTCCCGACTGCTACAAACTTTGCCCCCCTAATATGCTTGCTTAGGGACGGTATTTCAAAAGAAAGTTTTAGTGAGTGAAACATCATAAAAAAATCCTCTTATAAAAAAATTAACTTTACCACAAAAAATATTTCAGCATCTTAAGCCAGCATGCAACTTTCAGTGACACTTTTTGTTTTTTTTTTTTGGTTTTTGTATTTTATATAGTCATAATCATAGCGTTCTATTTTCCCCACTAAGTTATGTATGTTCAACCATTATGAAGAAAATTGTATACATATATTATTGTATGTCTACGAGTAAGTGCATGGGTAAATAATGCATATGGTTAGAGTGAAAGAGCTAGATAGATATATATGACTATGTATAGACATACATATTAATAGACATGTATATTAATAGACATTAAACAAGAAAAAATATTAAATGATAAGATAAGGATATGAAAAATATTCAGTAAATATTATGATTCAAAAATTTAATTTGCATGTTAAAAATTATATACATTTTTAATAAATTGATATTTTTTTCCTTAATATTTTAAGACTTGAACCTAGTATATAAAAGACCGTAATACTTCTTTCCTTTTCTTTCTACAAACATTAGCAAACACCGCACTTCTTCGTTTTACTCCTTTTAAGAAAAGAATATTAATAATAACATTTAGTAGTTTTCTGTACAATAAAATCATTCATAAATTTATACCCCATTCCACGTAGGGTAAAAAAAATGTTATGATAATAGATACACAATAAGACTGTAGATTTTATTGAGCAGTGTAATAATAAAATTACATTCAGTAGTTATAATTTGACATCTATAAATACTAGGGGCGCCAACAAACCCTCAATTCCGACTCGCTGCGCTTGCGAAATCTCGGGTGCCGTCTGCATATTGAGCGAAGCGAGCCTAGTTTATTGACTCATCGTTTCCTATTGACTTCAATGGCATATCAGTTTTTTGACAAGATAAAAGAAAAAAAAATTTTTTTGAGGACATTTTTCAAATTTTTTTTTAAACCATCACCTAATGTGTGTCTTTTTGATTGCAAAGTTTCATAATGTTCCGTCAAGTAGTTTTCGAAGCAATTCGTGACAAAGAATGCAAAAAGTCTCCAGTAAAACGCTCCGCTCACTTCGTTCGCTTCGCTCAATGAAACCAAATCCTTTAAATTAATAAATGAGACAAAGAAGATAATTCTCTGGGAATAACCGAATGATTGTTTAGCCATTCTAATCATAAAAGTACTGTAACTGATTTATTATACCTGGTGCATCGAAATATTCAAATGGTAAAGATATTGAAACTGAGCTCTTTATGTAAATAAATATAATATATAATGTTAATTTTATGTTATCTAGCTTTTATGTAAATAAATAAAATAATATACAAATAATGGTTTAAAAATTATGAATTATTATTTAATTTTCCTAATCACCATGAGGCTAGGTCGTTCTGAACGATGTTGAAAGCCGTTGAACAACCACTTACAATATTAGGATAGCAAACATATTGTGAACCTCCTCATCAAGTATCAGAAATTATTTAATCAGAAACTAATTAATAGCAATAAAAAAAAATTGTGTTTGTTCCTATAGCTGTAGATACATGGAAATGTTTAAAAATAATATTTTATCCGAATGGCCGTACTTGGAGCTATCCGTACAATTAAAAATCTAGGCTTTCGAGATTCTTTATGAGGTAACTTTTGGTAATCTATTAATTGACGGTCGCTGGATAATTCTATTAGATAAAGTGATGTACATCATTTAAAAACGAGGAAAGAACATAAGCTCTTAAAATGTATATATTGCCCTATAGAAGACTTACTCCAAAAAATTTGTAATTATTTCATGGGGTAATTAATGTATATACTATTTTAAAACGTTCCCATTAAGTGTTTTAAATTTATCCTTTAATACATTTTTAAAAAAATTGTTAAGGAACCTTTGTGTGCTAACTAATACTACAGTGTTTCCGAATATCTAGAATATGAAGCACCCTAGGTATGAAGTGGTGACTGCCAGGATACTTTTATTAAATTTTATTATGTCACTTAAATTAAATTTATAATTTACATTTTAAATAAGCTTTAAAAAAAGAAAATAAGTCCACTGAATATCTGGTGCTAGTTTTTCTTAAATTTGTAGCAAATAACATACCGAGCTGCTGATAACTTTGGCAATGAAAAATTGTTTCGTGTACTTTACTTTCAAGGTTTATTTTTATTTTGATTTTGAAATAGTATTATTTCCAATAAATTCTGTACAATATTTCTTGTTACAATAATGCATAGTCTTAATAATTAACAGTTATCATATTTTAATCGTAATACAATTAAAAACGACACAATCAAATCTCTGAAAACACGTTGTATTATATATATTTTATGTATAACATTGTAAGTTATATTTAAAATGTAATATTTTTCGAACTGTGTTTCGTATAATATGTTCAGTACTTATTATAACCTTACTAACTTTCTATCCATGTCGATGTTCCATATTCTCCCTTGTATAAAACTAACAGTCGAACAATTATGTAAGTTCTCCGTTTGTTCGTACTTTATTTCAATTGTTACCGAATAGCTCAACAATTCAATTGTTTCTTTATTTATTCTTATAAAAGATGTATGAACGATGTTCACTTTTACTGTTATAAAACTAACTGCAAAACTGAATTTTTAACTATTTGTCTTACAACTTCATTTAATTCCCAAAATATAATTATTTCCTGAGGTATAAACGTGGACCTTAAGCAAACATTTTTTAATTATATACCATTATCTAAAAATATTGTTCAAAACTTTTACACACCACAGCGTAAACTCATCGGCATTCATTGTCAGACCTTAAATTAAGCCTAAATTCGTATAGAAACATTTTGGGCAAAATAATCTATATTTTTATTTTAGTTTAGCCCATCTTAACTAACATAAAGAAACTGGATGGTTTGCCTACTTGAGAGCATGCTACGTATAATTGTCCACGTGAAAAATATGGTGTGCTTAAATCTAAGCCACGAACAGACGTCATTTGGCCTTGGACTTATTGATAGTCATCGCAAATGCCAATCTTATTGGAAATTTATGACTTTTAATTTTAATTTTCAGTCAACTTGTTTAAGTAGTATGCTAGTATAAACTAGTAAACTAGTATCTCCGTCAATATATAGATGGTGACACTAGTTTAAATGTACACTTAAAACGTAACTTGTATTTTATGTTAAAATCTAATTATATAAAACATTTCCAAATACCATCTCTCAAGTTATTAAAACCGAAACAAATTTAAAGGCAGCGAGCGTAGGGGAAATCTTAAGGCTATTGTTTTTCTTCAGTTCCATAGTAACTCCAATTCTGCGATGAGGAATAAAAATACATCAGAAGAAATTTAAATAAACATGATAAGGAAAAATATTTTCATAATCGTTATTTAAAAAAAATATTGCAATGTTTTAAACTTCCTTTGGTTGTATTATTATATACATATACTTGTAACCTATATAAAAAGAAATAAAAAAAATTACAAGTATGTTTTTACCCCTGCGATATCCATATCATCAACTTGATTAATATTAGTATAAATTTGCAAATATTAGGTACTTATCAATTCTTTTAACCGGTATTAACTATTAATACGTGAGATTTAATTGTGTAGATAAGATATATAGATAAGATAAGATATAAAGATAAGTCATTGAAATTCTAAGATCCTATCGTATTTCGTTTTAATTGGGTCTTATACACTTCAAATGGTTTCTGATTTAATTAAATGAAGAAAATAATTTAATTTGCTGTTTTTAAAGTGAAACTTGAGAAATATCCTAACAGTGAATAACACGACCCGTTACTAAAGAAGTTTATCTAAATCAAGATATCTACATATTTTTAAGCTAATATAACTGTTAATAACTTATATGTGATATTTAACTTAATAAATGTTATTGTATCGCTTATTATTTATTTTAATTTCGTTGCATATATTAAAAGTATGTCTCAAGATCTGAAATCAATAAAAAAATATTTCTTACTTCATATATTATATTAAGTTTGGTTACGAAAATATAGGTTATTCATGATTGTTATGCTATATATATATATATATATATATATATATATATATATATATAAAATACTATTTCAAAAGTTAAATACTTTTGAAATAGTATTTTTTATAAAAGACTAACAATACAAAGATTGTACCTTTAACGAAACTTCAGTATATTTTTAAGACAAATTTGTCATTTCTGTCTTTTGGTTCTAAAGACGAAAATAAACTATAACCGAGTGCCTCTTCGTCGTCTTCAGTTTCCACTTTAATTATATGTAATCAAATCATGCTCTTTACAGCTACAGACATTATTTCAGAAATCGTATAATGTTAATATTTATTTATCAATACATCACAAAACTTAATATATTTGTATAATAATACATTTCTACGAATTTTCTAGTTCGTGTTTTATCTCAAATCCAGATCAAATTTTTCACTAAAGATTTATATTAATGGTTTGGTTACTTCACCGTTTATGATATTATTTGTTTTTTTTTCGGTTTTGGTGAATTTCGGCGTATAAAGCACAACAGTGATTAGTTCAATGGTTATCAAAATGGTAAAAAAAAAAAATATTTTATTTGGTGATACACCACCCTTATTATCCCCATCATTCAAATATGAGCGTGTGAAGATGTCGACTCAGTGGTGTTTACTGATGTGACTGACGATTCAGCTCTTTGGACAGTCTAAATAAGTAACAATAAATGTAAATATTATTTTATTTAATAACTTTATTACTTCATAATTTCGGGGTAATCAAATGACAGTTCACTCGTTAGGACAAATCAAATTTTGAATGAATCAAATCGAATTTAAATTCGCGAGATGGCTTTTGCGTTAGTCGTTTCCTGAATCAACTTCATCGTGCTAAAATTGGATAGCAAACTTATCAGTCTGGTGACAAATCGAAAATAATATAAGGAACATAGTAGCTTAGACTTGCTATAATCTTATAAGCGATCTGAATCTTAAAATATTGACCTGCAGTTTCAGCAACACAGATTAATGTTAATATAATAATTTACATATAAAGTTACTGCACTGAGACCATAATTTTATAATTTAATAACCTGTGAATAATGGATATAGTCCAGGATCCATGGTCCATTTCTATCATTTATAATTTATTAATCTCGACCAAATTTTCCCTGAATAGCATCATTTTGATTAGACGTTGTGTGTATAATATGTTGTCTTGATGATTCTCAAAATTTTATTACTAACAGAGTTTTTTTTTGTTACATCTGAAAAAAATATCAAAATTTTTCGAATTATTCTAAGAAAATTTATTATTTCATCAAACAAGAGAGACTCCTTGTAAAATCTGTAATTATGATCAATGTTACACTTACGAGTTAGTAAAAGTAAAATAAGAGGCGTCAATCTCCTAACCTCTCTTGTAATCATGATGAAACTGATACCAAAACTCGGAGATCAATTATCTTGTTTACTCCCCAATCTTGCTTTCCTTTGTATGAAGCTACTCATGATAAATCAGCTCGATAATAATAAATGGTATAGAAGTGTTATAAGACAAAATATTAAAAGCTTGTAGCATTTGGAACTTTAAAACGTAGTAATATTTATTTATAATAAAAATATTTTGAACTTGAATTTGAATAATAACTATTGCCTGATTATGTAAAATTTCTCAGCTAACATGTCAGACACTTCTAAAAGGTTTATTTAATCAAGACTGAAAAACAAACTGTTTTAAATATATAAATAAAAATCAATATTTTTAATGATATTTGTAACATTACTGTATAATACCACAAATATAATATTTTTTGAGATTTAGCGTTTGATTTTTATTTATATTACACACTAATTTACTGTTTAATTATACTACCCTTACATATATTTTGGAATTAACTACTAATACAGTGAATAAACAAAGTCGGGTGCTGTTATACGGCAGCCAAAAGTGGGTAACACAGAAGAAGAATGTAAGAAAGGTGAATGCTGAGGAGATGCGATCTCTTCGTAGAATATGCGGAGTCAGTCTAGCTGATCGAATTCGCAATGAAGAGATCCACAAAATGGCAGGTACCAGCGAAGATGTCACGGTGAGGATGAAGAAGAACGTGCTCAGGTGGTTTGGACACGTCGAACGAATGAGTGATGAAAGAATGGTAAAAAAGATTTATATAGGAAAAGTGAGCGGTAAGAGAGACAGGGGGAGGCCTCGAGTGACCTTCGAAAACACAGTATCTAAGATACTGGAGGAAGGTCAGGTAAAAAGCATGAGGATCCCCCAGAGGACATGTATGAAGAGGTTGATATCTGTGGCTGAGGCGAAAGAGGTATGCAGGGACCGTAGCGTTTGGCGCTCCGTCGTCTCTGGCTACCCCGCAAGGGATATGGCGTGAAGATAAATAATAATAATAATTAGTTGATCACTTACTAAATAAGGAAACAAACATTTAGAGTTAGAACATACTTTGATAATTAATACGTTTCGTTTAGGATACTGTCACTTATTATTTTTTATACTTACTTATACTTACATTTGCTTATACTTATATTTTATACTTTATTTATATTGCGGTTAAATTATCATTTAGTTACAATACAAATTTACTTATAAGTAGAATATAATTATAATCTTACTCTTTAAATACAAGATATTGAATTTAACGTTAGTATCATGAGAGCAATTATGATAAAATAGATTGATGAAACAATGAAAGTTAAGACTTACTTCCTTTCTCGGAAAATCAAACTTTTGACGGTATTCAACTTTTCTAAGGGAATACAAATTAGTATTATATAGGCAATAATAGTCGGTGGCAAATAGTCTTTACTGGTATAAAGTTGTTACTTTACACGTTGAACAGATTTCAATAAAATATTTATTTTTGAAATATTAATCTCTTAAAAATGAATATTTTACAAAATATATAAGTTTAGTTAAAAAGTGCAATCAATCTCAATTAAGGAAGACAAAAGCATTGTTATTATAATTGATGACCTGCGAAATAAATTACTACGATTTACGATTTAAAAATATATTAGCGGAAGCCGTGAACATTATTCGTGAGCATAATTAAGCCGGATTATCGAGAGCTATCACTAATTGCTTGTTATATTACATGTGTATTATTGCCTATATTGAACTTTCATGATATAATATTTTGTATAGTGTTAATGTTTTTGTTTATATAACAATTTAATAACAGTAAAACTACGTAATATAAGTATGTAAAGGTTTATTATTATTGTATTGATTATAGATTTAAGAATTTACAATTATTTAATATTATTATTACTAAACATTTTATATTAAAGTGGTAAAAGTTACAAAATGGATTTGTTGTCAGAAGCCATCCTTGTGATATTAAATATTATGTTTATATATTTAAGTATGTTAAATAAAAAAGTGTAAATTATGATTGCTGGAAATAAATTTTGGAATTTAGTATTGTTCAAAATAACTATTTTGTCAGTATTTAATCTATTCAAATGTTTGAAGCTATGATTATTACCAATTGGCCGCTGGTGCCTCTAGCTATTAAATAAGTAAAGATATGGCTACAAGCCAATAATTTTGAAGAACATTCTTTCTGGACATTCTGGACAACACAAGCTAAGTATTTTTATATTTTTATTACTAATTATATTGTTATGTCTATATTTAAGTTTTTGTGTAATTAGTAGTTGAGTAAAGACTAGTGAATTTTTATATTGTTTTATTATGAGTATATTTTATACTTATTGAATATGTTATTTAGTATTGATTTCTTGTCTTTTAAACAAGCGAAAACTAATGTACTATTTTATATGTTTTATTTTTTTAGTTTAATATAACTTGATTAAAAGATTTTCTTAATTATTTAGCCATTATTATTCGGAGAGTCTGAAATAGTGAGTCTGAGAGCTTCTCTCCCACCTACGATATCATATAGGTGTAAACACTATTGATATATTAATTAATATTTAATATGTTATCAGTATTTAATTTTATGTATTTAATTTTTTGTATATATTTGTAGCAAGATACTTTTGTGTTTGTGTTAGTAACAATTTAAATCTATAAGTCATTTTTTAATTTAGTTTTTAACAAAATATAAACCTCTTTAGAATTTTGATATAAATGAAACTGTTGGAAGAAACAAATGACCTTTGTTATCCATATTAAAACATTTTCTTAAATAAATAACGTAATTAAAAATACCCAAGTATAAGAATTACTACTTTTATAATTATCAATAAATCTAAAGGCTTTTGGAAAGAATAGTTTTACGATAACCTCAAATGTTTTGTTTGAAAATTGGGTGTACATAGTTCAAAGAAAACTATATTCTGTCGTCAAAAGCATTAAATCAAAAATTTTACTGTACTACACTATACATTTATTACTATTGTATAATAACTCGATTGTAAAATACGAATCATGTATAAAAACTTTAACTATAAGCCATCAGTATATTAAAGGAAAAGTTATTGAAAATTATTAATATTTCAATAAGTCAATTTAAAGCAGGCAAGGCTGTAAATCAGTTAACTTAATATCAGTGTATGTTAGTGACCCGCATCAAGTGAAGTGAACTGAACGACCGTCGGTCGACAGCGCCTGATTACATTGGGACGACATACGGTGCGAAATACTGTGTTGCGGTTTTTACAATAGAACCTTCTGTCTGTGGCTAATTTGGTAGAAGATAACAAAACTATACGTTCCGTTTTATATGATTATTGTAATTCATACTGAATTTTTACTGACAATATTTAGCTATAGTGAAAGTTATCTATAAATGTAATAAATATCATCCTAGTGTTTTCTTACGAATGTGTGTATAATATTTAATTAAAGTTAGGATTCATTGCAAGGAAAGCCAATGGAAATTTTAACAAAGAAATATTTATATTTATCTTGTTTAATTAATAGTTTTCGGAATATTTTAAATATAGATTTCGCTAGCATTGTTGTAAATTAATGATGCCTTAGGCGTTGTACTCTTAATTTCAACCAAAAAAATAATTTTTAAAATTAATAAATTGATTAAATAACTAATTTTCAAAGTTAACTAAACCTGAATAGATATCGTTCGGTATATAATTCGTTTTTGAGGTCAATTGTGTTGTATGCCCCTATCCTGAGGATGACACAATGGCCGAGACCTTTCAAATTTAGAATTATGAAATTATTTCATTAAGATTACTGGTTAGGGTTTTTTTTGGGTCACTTAATTCATTCAATGTGTACCCTGAGTTTGCGACAGGAATAAAATTCGAATACGTAAACGCGCCTGATCACCTGTAATAGGCAAACTATTGAGACTTAGACTGTTAGTGTGCACTGAAACACAGGCTATGAAACATTCAACAAAGTGTCCTCGGAAGTCCTTGAAAATGTGCAGCAGAACCAAATTCGGATTAAGGTGAAAGTAGGCAAATACACTTGCATATATGTATTCAAGCTTGTATGTGGTCTTTGTGTAACGGTCTGGATACCTCATAAAAAAACCCGGGAGAGGAAGAAAAATTTATTCGTTTAATAAAAAATACATTTTTCATATTACAAGACATTGCAATCGGATGGCTGGGTCTCTGTGGGAGGTGGTTAAGGTCCCTGAATAGTAGTAATACACGGAATTGCAAACACATTATACGATGAAAACTTTTTTTAATTAAAATGCACCTTTTTCCATTTTCCGGCCACTGTGCGTCGTAATGTAATACAACAACAATATGAAGCTATTTTTATTCACAATAATATTTTAGTACAGTTGCATTTGATAAATATGTATAAATAATATATAAAACATGTGAAATAAAAAGAATTGATAATGTTATTATGATTATAAAGAGAAGTTGTATTGATTATAATTATTTAAGACTGATGTACTTATAAATATAAATTAATTAATGTAATGTCATTGAAATAATTATATATATTTTAGAAACATTTATAGTGTTTGTTATAATTTATTATTGAGATATTATGTGACCATTGTGTTGAGAAAATATTATGAGGGTAGATGAAAAATCAAACCAACCAATTATTGAGTATAAAGGTGATAGATGTTTGTAATCTGGACTCAGTGCAATACCGACGAAGCTACGAAGCTTTAGTGTGTGAAGTGAAGTTTTAGTGAACCAAAGTGAAGTTTTAGTGAACCAAAGTGAAGGAGGAACTATTCATCTGTGATAGAAAAGTTAAGTACACTATTTTATTTGATTTATTTATATTGTTAATTGTTATTGTTATTATGTTTGGTTTATTTATATTGTTGTGACAATTACTGTTAACTAAATTCTACTATACATTTAAATATTTTGTTATTGTGTTAAAGGATACTTTTAATAAATACTAAATTTTTATTGTATTTATCTTCGAGAATAAAAATGAATTTAACTAATATATTGTTTATTGTTATTTCCGTTAAATAATCTTTTAAATAATAATAATAAATTACAATAATATTACTTTAATATTATTGTAATTATAATGATTATTATGGATATTTTCTAATACTTAGTTTCTTTAATATAATTTTTATTGTATCTCACACATTCGCCATGTCCACTTACATATCATTATTGTAAAATAAATTCATCACAATAATCTTTTTTGTTACCAAATAAATAACACCATCACTGTCAAAAACACACTACTCGCCAACGGCGAGTTTCATTTAATGAATATAATTGACGCTAGTTATGAAAGAGACATTTATGGACGTGTTAGTTTTAAAGCACTGCAAAAGCTTTTAATTAAGTAAAGAGCTTTGTGTTCTTATATACTGTTCTTATGTGTTCTTGGTCATTTTTAATTTACTTTTAATTGAATATTTATGTAGTACGTTTGCTAAAAAAGTATATGCTGTTAATTTGATATAATTTATATATTTTTCTATTTTATTATAAAAGTCTATAAAGTTGCTATTTATAATGATGATGGCCTTCGGTAACGGGCCTCACCTCCGTAAATAAAAGATAATAAATAGTATAACTATTTCAATATCAATCAAACTGGCTCTTTTTGAAGTCAGTCAAAAGTAAGATTTGTTAATATTTGAAGTACTGGGGTCAAATTCACAAATTAAAAAAACGTGTTGCGCAGTGTGAAGTAAAACAGATTTTTCAATCATACTCTTTCATTTGTATTATTTACTATATATAATTATATTTTAACATATTCTATAACTTTTAAAGACAATTAACACACCTTTAGATTTTAAAGTCACAGTTAAATGCCCAATTTGTCTCTTCATGGCTTACAAGGTTCAGTACAGGCCATTCATATAATACCATCCAGATTCATAAATCCCGTTGTACGTGATGAAAACTTTATTGAACTATGCTCCTAAACCATTATCCAAGTTTGCGCATTTCAGAATGCATTATGGGTACTATTTCAAACCATTTTTATAGATATTTACTGACATCTGTAAAAAATATTAACAATGATTGATGATGTTCGCTAATATTATGTAAAATAAATATTAAAAGACTTATCAGGATTATTACTACTACTAAATCATAAAGGTCCCAACATCAAGCTCAGTGATATATAAGCAAGTATATAATACAAATGGTAAGAGGCTTATTCCAGGTGCACTTTAAGCTGCGGGTAACTTGGAAATTAATTCTATTCATATACGAAGACAAGTAAGAAGTTCAAATCGTGTGTGTTATACGCTGATTAGTATATGCATGTAAACCAAACTAGACATAGGTCCTAGAACCTTCTATATATATATAGTATATGTACCTATTATTGTTTTTACAATGTAAAACAAATCTTGTAATTTTATATCACTTCATCTATGAAGACATTTAGCAGCTAACATACACACATTTATGACCTATATTGTGCTTATAATCATTCAATTTTTTCTTAATATGTCTTACATACAACTGAAATTGACTCTAATATCATCAATTATTATTAATTACTAAGTTTTGTGTCGAATTATAATTTTAGGTTTTAGATTTTAGAAGACATTGTATTGTAATTAAATATTTAAATTTATTTTGAAATAAAGCTTATGTCATAAATAATTTAGAAATAAGAAGGTTTTTGTAATTTTAATAATTCACCAGTTAATTTGAATGTTTTAGGAATATGACGAGAAAAAACCCATTGGCAATTACAAAACACATTATACTTGTTGTCCCCTTTTAAAGAGATTTAAAATAAATTGAGAAAATGAGATGTAAGAAGGCTGAAAGCAAGGAATTTGCCTCCTATTCTTTTTTTATAAAATAATCTACAAGCTTACCTACTTCGATTAGTTCTATAAAGTGTTAGTACTAATCTTTATCTCGGTTTAGTCAGTAGAATGCGACCTTCAATAAATTTGATATAGCTAGATACTAATATTGCTTGCTCCTCGTAAAAGCCATTCAACCGATGCCCAAGAATACTTTAATTTCTTTATTTAGTGTTAGTAGTGGTATTAAAACGGGAATGGGCCATACAAAAGAAAAGGGGAAGGTTTAAGATAAGCACAATTGGTACGAGAATCGTGTATTTTTTGAGTATTTATTTTATTCATGTCAAAAAATATATTTATTATGGTTAGACAAACCATAGGTATATATTATTTACATAAAACCCAAATTTTATTGGGATTTATGATTTTAACTACAATATAATGTTAATTTTAAGTTAATCATACAATAACCTCCAACTCTAAGGAATAATCTCTTTATTTTACACGAAAGGGAACACCTGAACTCTAATCCATGATAAGTAACAGTTAGTATTATATCAAATGTATATGTTTATACCTTTAAAGCAATAATTTTTTTTAAATATGTTAAAGATTTTAAATAAACTCTCAAGAATGGTATTCATTTATTTAGTGATAAAGATTTCAAATCTGCTCCAGATATTAAGATAATATTATCAAAACAAAACTTCAAAATCTAACAGTTTATTTATATAAGTATAAAAATATTCAGAATGTATGTGTCACTGTCACACCCTCGTCATATCACTTCCGAAGGGATATAAAAATTCTTTTGATTATTTTTCTTCTTAAATTTATATGCAAAAATATTTTATTACTTGAGTGTCTAGACTTTTACTTAAGATTTTTTTTTACAATGATACAAGACACAAACAAGACTATATTGCATAGTTGCATTTATATACAATTCAATTTATTATTAAATTCTGTTCACAATTTGCTGTTTAAAAATTTATATTATTTTTAAATGTTATGTTATGTTACGTTTTGGGTAGATCTCGAAGAATTCGGTCTGCCCATTCAGGTGTACCCGACTTTCGAATTTTGGAAAAATTTCTTCACAGGTCTTCTTATGACCCCCTGAGTCCGAGTTTATATATATATATATATATATATATGAGTATATATAAATTGTCGGCAACCGAAAATTTTTGGAAAAAAATTCATAACTTTTGTCTGGTAAACATTCCCTCCTCGCAAATATTTTTAATAGAAAGGTTATTTTTTACTCTAAATTTAAGGCAACGCACTAGGTACTCCTTTAACTAATCCAAATAAAATTATCATAGTTTATTCTCGCAAGAGGTGTTATTCTTAGGTAGTGAGTTATATTTTAAATTAGTTATACACGAGGCCTACCCAAGAATGTCCCCCTACGGGGACGGATTTTTTTAAATACGTTTTTTTTAGTCAAGGTCAAACGAGTAAACGATCCACCTGAATGTCAGTGGCTCTGAATTCTGAATAGGACTATTTATGTCTTTAAATTAGGGACTTCAGTTGTGTGTAGTCTCCGTTCGATTTGTTTGTTTGCTCGATATGTTATACTATAAATTGCAATATACTTGAATACTTATTACTAATATGATATTTATGTTACTAATTATCAAATTTTTCCATAGGTTCATTTGTTCTGCGAGATCTCTTTTAATGTACTTGCATTGTTGTTTATTGTGAACTTTTGTATTTTGAAACGATATTGTTTACTTTTTAAATTTCTTAATAAATAAGAATCAAAGTACATTTGTAATTGTGTCGTATTGTAAACCAAAATAGATATGGACTGGAATTTTATAAACCAATATGTATTCACAATTTTTGTTTTAACAATCTTTTTTGTAAAATATACAAAAAGCTAGTTTATGCATGCATGCCTTAATTCTTATTCAACCATAAACTGCGAATGACATTTTTAAAGTGGGTGTGAAACAAAAACGATGGACCCGTTTTTATTTTTACAAGGTTTACGAGTATTTCATAAATATACATTATATCTTCTCTTTAAACATGTCTAAAATAATATGTATGTTTTTTTTATTTTTAAATATAGTAGAAATCTACACTGTGTTTACAATATTTCATTTTAATTTTGGATCATTTAGTTACAGTTACAGCTGTAAATTGTAATTATAAAAGTAGATTTCCAATATCTAAAATTATTATTGATATACTAAGCCACAGTAATACTTATTAATATTATACAACTATTAAATAATCAGTGTTTTGATTTACATCGATTTGTGACTTTGTTTTTCGATTAAGACCCGTAAATTTTAATATTTTTCAAAATGTTAAATTAATGATGTTTAAATCAAATTTAACTTAAATATACTGTCTTATAGCTATGTTTTATGTCTGATTGTTTTATATTAAAATAATTATAAAATTGCATATGCTTGCATTTTTATAATACTATGAGGAACAAGGCTTTTAGTTAAAAAGTATGTGCATTTTTTAACTGATATTAAATATGTTTTATTCCCCAAATCATCTAAAAAAAAAAATAACTATTCATAAATCAATAGTTATTATATTTGATTGCAATAAATATATGTTGATATGAGATTAGATGTACACCGTGAAAGGACAGCAACAGATTTAGTACTTTTTGTAGTTTTTCTTGTATTTCATTATCTTTTGTTTAAAGTGTTCTATAGGTAGCCTGATAATACCGAAGTGACAGACTGGCGTTCATCCAATATTGTTTAGACAAGCTTTAGAAGGTAGTGGTAACAGAAATACGGTTTTATTATAATAGTACTAGTATATAGTTTTATTGTAATAGTCATATTATTTATATTCAATAACTTTTGAAACTTACATTGAAATTATAATAAGTAATTATTTTAAAAGTTTTTTTTACTTTTAATAATAGTAATATCCAGACATTTATATTCAATATAGATTAACAGAAATAAAAAATACAAAAAAAACATAATTAAATGAAAAAGCACATTTAAACTAAATCCAAATTGGAAGGTTTAGCGCCTCTGACATCTTATTTGTGACAAATTAGTCCTTAGTTAGTGTACGAGAAAACGAAATGTTAAATTTATAAAGTGACCTGTTCTATTTATTGATGTTTTTATAACTATCTCTTCAGATAGTGCACTATTAAATACTAATTAAAAAAGGTTTGACGTAGTAAAAATGTTTTATAATGCTAAAAATGTATGCTGAAGCAGAAAGCATTGAAAAAGTTAAAAATTCACAAAAGCCTACTAAGATATTTAATAAGCTAAAAATATGGGAACTATTTTGTTGCTGTACCAGGCTGAAAAGTTATACAGCTGAATAAAACACGTCGTAACTTGGTCTTAATTCACGCTTCAATTTCCCTTGGTGTCAACTTGAAAAACTTATTTAACTTAAAGTTTGGTAGTATGGATGATGTTTGAAATAAATAAATAACTTTGTTTCTTCTATGCTTTTTATTTTTTCCTAATAATATGATTTATTGATATGATTAAACGTTTCTATCATATAATATTATATACAAAAAGTAATTTATGTTTATTTTAGAAATCACAACCAGGGTATTCAGTAATAAATTAGTAGAGTTAATTTATAGCAAGAAGTTTTTAAGAATATTAGGTCAACGGTATTCTAGCTCTTAATGCATCGATTTGTAATACTAAAATGTTTGTATGAATGTATGAAAGTGCTTGGAAACCAATAGGAATAAAGGGGATAGAGTAAAAGAGACGTGATGTGACAATTTTTATTCTTAAAAATATAATTGTGTACAAAAATGTAATATTACTAAATATGTCGATTTTATTCAATAGAATAATTTACCCTAATTCAATAATAATATATTTTTTAATTTCTTTATCTTTTTATTTTCCTATCTAATACTTCACAAAGTAAACAAATTTACACGAAAATATATTTATTTATCGTATTACATACGTTTTAGTAATACCATTGTAAAATGTTTGCACATACTCTAAAAAAAAACTGAATGAAGTAAAAAAAGCGATTCAGAATCATTAATAAATTTGTTTTTGTATTAGAAAAATAATAAAAAGATTTAAAAGCCTATTTGGTGCAACAATACTGTTTATTCAATAAAGTGAAATTTATTACAAACAGTTAATAAGTGTAATTGTTCGCGATTAAAACTTTTTGACTTTACTAATTGTACGAAATAAAATGAGATAATAAAGTATAATACAATTTAAAATATATATGTATTATAAACCTATTATTTAATTTATTTAATTTAATTCCTTTACGTTAACGGTCAATTTAAGATAATAATTAAAATAAAATAAAACTAAAAGAGTTGTTTGCCGATCGAGGTATCAGTTTCAATATTGAGTTTTATTGTCAGCTATAATACTTAATACTTAGCCATTTGGCACGATTAAAAATAAGATACTATTTGTGGTCACCCTATTTAAGAACAATGTAACAAAACATATTTATATATAATCTGTGCTCAATAATATATTTTTTGCATATTAAGCGTAAAACAAAAAAAAAGAAAGATTTTTTTTTTGTTTGGTTATAACTTTGGTGACGTCATAAACTATTAAATATCAGCTATTTTGACACCATATAATTGTAGGTCTAGTTAATTATTATATTTAATATCTCCAAATATAAAAACGTATAAAGCAATGAAATACTCCATGAGTCTCCTCTACAAGGTGTTACCAATTCTGCGTCATTTTTTAAAAATGCAAGCAAAGCGATTCACTACCACAGAATTCATTACTTTTTTCGGAACCTTGATAATTAGGTAATTTGAACCTGTAATGTCTTTTGGGCTGTTTTAATCTTGAAAGAATAAAATAAACTCTATTAATTGTATATTTAGAAAAAAATATTAGGAAGTCTACCAATATACTAATAAGATCATTTCAAAACTATATATGTACAGTATTTATAAATATACCTGGATATGTTTATAAGATAAAATGATAATTAGTGGGTTGAAGAATATGTTGTTTAGTTTAATTAGATTAGGTTACTTATATTATTACATCTAAAACAATGCACACTTTACCATTTATAATTGTATAATATTTGATAACGACTGGAAGTAACTAATAGGAAAAACACTACGTCTTAATAGAGATGATTATATTATGTACATTCTTTAAAGCGGCTAATGAATAGTTCAAATAGGCATGCGACGCATTTTCGTAGACCAGTTTCCAAGCGGTGTGGTAAACTTATTAGAGAGTATAAAAAAACTATAGAAAAAGGGAAAAAAAAACATTCTCATATTTTGAAAGTAAACAAAAAATTAAGGAGTATTGAGTAATTTATTTTTTTCAAAAGCTAATTTTGTTGTGATATGTGTTGTGACTGAGGATAGTAGTTAATATGCCGATAATTTAAACAACTATCAATATATTAGTGAAACAATATTGATATACGTTAGTCTCTTAATTAATAAGGTTTTACCACTCATCATTATATAAAAGAAGGCTAAATATAAACCACGGAAGGAAAACGTTAAAGAAATAATTACTCTTAAATAAAATATATGAATAAAAAAGAGAGGGAGAGATTTAATAATTAATAAAAGTTGAAGTTTAATTCGTTATCGAAATATTTAAATAAGATTGTGCTAATAATGGGCCAACACATGGTTTCTTAATAGACTATGCAACTCAATACATAGTTGGACTGCAGCGAAAGACGCGACCAACTGGCTTCAAGTGTAACAATTTTAAGAAAGCCACAGTGTCCTCCAGTTAATGAATTCTCAGTAATGTTATATATTTTTAATAAATAAGCATTTATATTCACTTTATGGTAATTATGGATATTTCTGTTTATCTTTTAACCTTAAATGAAATTCACGAATAACACATCACAGTCAGTTACTTTAAATTAAATTGTGTAAAAATTTTAAAATTATCATTAAATATACCCCCCATTATTATCATTAATTATTATTATATATATATATATATATATATATATATATTAATTACAATGTGAACGGACCCTTGCTACAGGCTGTAAAATCTCTTTACACAGATCACTCAGCCTGTGTGCGAGTAGGAACTGGCATGTCGCCCTGGTTTGACATCCAATCGGGTGTTAAGCAAGGTTGCGCTATGTCAGCTTGGTTGTTCAATTTGTATTTGGAAAGTTGTCTCCAAGGTCTGAAAGACAGTGACATGGGAGTGAAAGTAGGTGACTTTAAGGTCAATTGCTTGCCATATGCAGATGATGCAGTGCACATTGCATCATCTGAATGCAATTTGCAGGCATTGGTCACCACTCTGAAAGATGAGTGTGAAATTAATGATCTAAACCTGAATGTAGATAAGACGAAGGTTCTGAAATTTAAAAGAAATGAAGAAAGAACAGAATGTAAGATCAACGTGAATGATAAGATAATAGAACAAGTAAATGAGGTGGTATATTTGGGAAGTATGTTTAGCAGAGACGGAAGATATGAAATGGATGTGGAAAGGTGTATTGCTGCCGGTAACAGAGTCAACGGTGCTTTGACTGCATTGTTGAGACGGTGAAACGTCAGCATAGCTGCACGTTTGGCTGTACACAATGCGGTTTTGCTACCGACGCTGTTATACGGTAGCCAAACGTGGGTAACACAGAAGAAGAATGTAATAAAGATGAAGGCTGTGGAGATGCGATCTTGTCGCTAAATATGCGGAGTCAGTCTAGCTGATCGAATCTGCAATGAAGAGAGGCGAAAGAGGTATGCAGAGACCGTAACGTTTGGCGCTCCGTCGTCTCTGGCTACCCCGCAAGGGATATGGCGTGAAGCTAAATAAATAAATAAATAAATAAATATAAATAGAAAGCAGCATCAATTTTTATTTTAGGTTAGTAATATCTCGTTTCTCTTAAGTATAATGTTTTTAAGCTTAAATGACAATACTGATAAAAGGTAATCGTTTGAATAGTTACAATTATTTTAAAAACCTAGAGTGAGTATTGAGATGAACGGTAATTTTAAATTTTATCTTCAGTGTAGTACACTGAAATGAAATTGTTGTTGTAATATTATTTTTACAACAACAATTTCATTTATTTTATAACAAAATTATTCTGCAGCTTTGTTTTAGATACAGAGATTTTAAACTTTACATCTTAAGATTAATTATAAGATTAATTAATGATTTATTCAAGAATATATATCAATTGTATAATTGTTCATTTATTTGAATCTATTTAAAATTAACAAACAATTTTATTTACGGCAACCTTAACTTGTACCAATACTTATAAACATTAAGACAAAAATTAATTACCTACTCGTATATTAATATAAGATTAATAAATAATTGATAAATAAAAGTAGATATTCCTTTACTTTTGATTCATCATAACTTCTTAATTAAAAGTGACATATAATTTATTAAAAGCTACAGAAAACAACTTAATATTATTGTGACCATAAATGGTCTCAATATTTAATTTAGTAAGTAGAACATATATATAGAATATAGAATAGTTCACAGGGCAAATGTAACTTTTGGAAGTTTTATATTAAAGGAACATTGATTATTCTTAAATTATTTTTAATAAATATTATTTTTAATATTTAGAAGAACATATTAATTTTTCATAGAAATTTCCTTCAGCAGAACATGATAAATATATAAATATAAAAAATATTTCCACATATTTATTATTTATGTTTAGATATAATAATTACGAGTAGATATGTTCTGTATGTTCATCCATCGTAGCTTTGTACGGGTTCATTTACCATTTAAGTTTATAACGTATCTTGTCTAAAATTTGATGTTTGATCAGTCATTACATGGGACATGTGTGATATGATACGCATGACCGGACGGACTCTTAATGTTAAGGAAAACCGCGTAACCGGTAAGATTATATAAAAAAATTGTAATTTGAAAATTTTTCTTCAAGTGCTTTACAATGTTTTAATAATCAATAAATATATAATTGAACGACTATACATTGTAAAAAAAATTGTTTAAATTGTATAATGAAGATTGGTGTCCTAAATTTGATATAAAAACCCGTTCGATCATTAGCATTCAGTTTTTATATTATTTCTAATTTATACAATTATAAGTGTATATACTCTCAGATTTGTAACATTAAAACACTTAAAACCAAAGACATTTTATGAAAGTTTCTTAACGACAGAATAAAATTAATGCTTTCTAATAAAAATATTTATATATTTAAAATAAATGACAATATAAAGAATTTGGATATTATAACTTTTCATATATTAACACAAAAAATAACATTTCAGTAATTTTTAATTAATGATAATTTTATTTATTGTATAACTTGCCAACTTGCTAGATTTTTGTACGAAATAGAGTTCAAGGGTACATCGTATCTTATCCTTGATATAGAGTGCTCTGGAAGTATAGTTCAGGCGATCGTTACGAACGTGACTAGAAATAGAAAATGGAACATTCTTCTAGCTTTATCTCGACGGTCATCAAAACTACATGAATACTGTTTAAGGATTCAGGGCTTTGGACAGACAACTACGAAGCTTATAAAATATATATAAGTTTATGGATATGAAATATTAAACTGTCACTTTATAATAATCGTACATGGCTGATAGTTATAAAATAATATTATTTAAATTATTATTTTCTACCTATAACCTATAAACCTTATTATTTTGTAACTTGTAACGGATTCTCAACTCAAAAAAATTGTAAAAGGAATAAAACAATTCGATATCAAGAGACACATTGTGGTTGATTATGACACTTTTAATAATGATGTTATTTATAAATAAAGTTGATTTATGGTATTGAAAGAGAGCTTATCTCCTTAACTTTGATTTACGTTTCATTCAAGATGCCAAAACATATTTTTATCTATACTTTGCTTTAATTTAATACTTGGTGGTTATAATATTATAGTCATTTAAAACCTAACTCTTAAACCATTACTGGTGAAATAAAATTTCCTTTATTCTTAAGATATTGATCATATAATCAATCGTTTGATATATTCTTATCATATCGTTTGGTTTGGTATTACTGACAATATCAACTCTCAAATCAGTATTCAGTCATATCTGGTATTCAGTCTCGTTTGATTTTTAGCTGAGCAGAAAAATGTATCGGATCGATCTTGGTAGTTAAATAAAATACAGTGTAGATAAATAGCATACAAATGATGGTGAAAAAAATATTTGATATAATTAACTCATCTGACCATAGTGGATATTTCCGTTGGGTTACGAGCCATAGCCCTTTGAATGCTTGGACAATAAATTCATTTCTCGACTAGTGCTATGTATAAAAACTAAAACATTCTTGACTATTTATTGTTTACTCTGATTTTATTAGGTAATAAGGCGAGATGACTTAATTTAAAAACGTCAGTGTAAACTTTGAAAACGTAATAGAAGAATATTAACAAAAGTTGTATTCTATATATTAAATCAATAATTTATGAAATATTTAATTAATCATAATACAACACTTAAAAATTATAACGATAGATTTCACTTAAAAGAAAAATAAATCATGTCAAACCCATCTAAGCTTAGAATTCAATTCCTTACATCTTGACAAATATGTGAATGATAAAAAGTGGACACAGTGCTTCATCAATCATAAGAAATTTTCCTTTCGATATTTCTGCTTCGTTCATTTCATTTGTTACATATTATTGTAAATCAATCAAACTATCCGTTTGATAACTTAATCTTTATTTCTAAGGTGGAATTGTTTATTTAAAACAACATGAAACTCTTACTTTTAAAATTATCATAACTAGTGAGTACCTTCAGTCGGGGTTAATTATGAAGCTCTAATACCTTTATTTTAGAAGCACTTAGTGGAAATAATGTTTTCATTTTATTTGATTAAATATTAAAGCATCGTAAAGTAGCTTACACATGCTACAGTCAGATTTATAAATTATAACAATGTTTAAAAAGTGACACTTCATATTTCTTTATTTTATTATATAAATATTATATTTTACTATTAATATTCAGAGTTGGTTTTATTGATATTATAATTTTATATTTTAAATTATCTTCATAATATATTTTTTTCTAAAGGAGATAGTAATGTTTTATCCAACGACAAATAATAATACTAACAGTTTTTCAAAGCAGTAAAATATAAGTAATCCGTATATTGTGAAATTCGTAAATATAAATATCCTACCAAGTTCCATAAGAGTGTGAAGGGTTAATCGGGCCTCACATGAACACATGAACACTCTGCAGCTGGGACTCATTCCTTTGATGATTTAAATAACAGTAAGTAACATTATTTTTAAAATTAAACATATCAAGTTTCTCCTCGTTAAGATGTTCATTTTACAATTTACATTTCTTCTTAAGTTTACCTAAGAAGTGAATATTTAGTTTTATTACTTACCTTAATAGATACACAATTATTTGGATGTGTTTATTAGTAGAGAAAATTATATCAAATTCTGAATATGGATTTAATAAATAAAAAAATAGCATTATTATTCAACAATAAACATATAAAAAGTTTAAAACAAATTTTTAAACTGATATAAATTAAATATTGTGTAATCTTGTGTAATTAGTATATATTTTTTAAACTGCTATTATTGATTTAATTAATTACTCAATCACAATACCAGTGTCTATTGGTATTAAATAGTTAGTGACATATTAACGCATAATACATATACTCGTCGCAAGCCATTTTAAACTAAACAAATATTCTGAAATATTTGACAAGGTAAAGGTAAAGAGAGGATAACTGCAAAGAAATAAATCAATAGATTAAAAAAATACCTCTTAAAATCTTTTAACAAATAATTAATGCACTAGTTTATAATTATTTATTTAACTTCACGCGATATTCCTTTCGGGGTAGCCAGAGACGACGGAGCGCCAAACGCCTCGGTCCCTGCATACCTCTTTCGCCTCGGTCACAAACATCAACCTCTTCATGCGTGCCCTCTAGGGGGTCCTCATGCTTCTTACGTGACCTTCCTCCAGTATCATAGATACTGTGTTTTCGAAGGTCACTCAAGGCCTCCCCCTGTCTCTCTTACCGCTCACTTTTCCTGTATAAATCTTTTTTACCATTCTTTCATCACTCATTCGTTTGACGAGCCCAAACCACCTGAGCTTGTTTTTCTTTATTTCTCACCGTGGCATATTCGCTAATACCTGCCATTCTGTGGATCTCTTCATTTTGGATTCGGTCAGCTAGACTGACTCCGCATATTCAGCGAAGAGATCGCATCTCCACAGCATTCATCTTTCTTACATGCTTCTTCTGTGTTACCCACTAGGGTGATTAAAAAAATCCCAGTTTTAAATTATTATAGGGCACCGTCTTATATGGTTCCAATATGAAAAAAAATATACCCATATATATTTTTTTTAATTTAAGTCAACTTTAGGGGTCGCTACCATCCATTAAAGTTTTTGAAAAATGCGTTACATACGGTAATAGGGTTGCACCCCTTGGGAACCAAAATGGCGGTGCCTTGTATTTTTGTACCTGAGTGTAAACAAGGTACGTTAGGTACCTGGTACATATCCTCTATCCACGTTTTTTAACCTCTTCAGTCTTCAGGTTATTAAGCTACAGAAAGGGTTTAAAGATTAAAGTTCTAATTTCGCAATAGAGTGTGAGCTACTTTTTAAGTAAGTAATAATATAGCCAACCTTTTTAAATGTCGTCGTCTTCGACCTCTTTAGACAGTCGGCCGACTACTCTATTGTCAGGACCGTCTACCTCGAAGCCACAGCGAAAACAAGGGAGGAAAGAATTAATCGATGACCGTTTGGCTTTAAGTCTTAATGTTGCTAAGTTAAGCGATCGAAAAGCTGCTGTGGTATTATCATCGACTCTCAAGAGCGCTGGCTGTGATGCTGAGAAGTATAACGTTAGCTTTTCTTCTATTCGGCGTCAGCAAATCCAGCGACGAAAAAAAATCGCAGAATCTCTAAAAAGCGAGTTTAAGCCAGGGGTTCCGCTTACCGTTCATTGGGATGGTAAAATGCTCGAAGACATAACGGGACATGAGGTTGTTGATCGCTTGCCTCTTATAGTATAAGGACAGGGAGTGGAACAGCTTTTGGGTGTTCCAAAACTTCCGAATGGAAGAGGGCAGGCGATGGCCTCAGCTGTTTATGAAATGTTATTTTCCTGGGGCTTGGATGAAAAAGTCAAATCGATGTGTTTTGATACCACAGCATCAAACACAGGTCGATTCAATGGAGCTTGTACCTTACTAGAGCAAAAGCTGGAGAAAAAATATTATGGCTTCCATGCAGGCATCACATTATGGAGATTGTGCTTGAAGCCATCGTAGTTTCAGCAACTAATGCTTCTAGTGGGCCAGATATACAAATTTTCAGAAGACTGCAAAAACGTTGGCCTAAAATAATAAAAGAGGACTTTTTCATATTTATGGAAGGAACACCTGAGAAAGGTGTATCTTTTCGAGCAACCTGCTGGTCTCCATCAGGCAAGGTGGATGGCAAAGGACATCTATTCTTTTAAAATATATCTTTTTCGGGAACAACTAAAACTGACGAAGAGGGAAATTAAAGGAATCAAAGAAATTTGCATTTTTACTGTAGGAATTTATGCCAAATACTAGTATCAAGCTCCATGCGCATGATCTGCGTCAAGGAATGACTTACAACTTTTAAAAGATTTATTAGCTTACAATAAAGTGAATGAATTACTTTCAAAAGTTGCTATGAAACAAGCGTTGGAGCACCTTTGGTACCTATCAGAAAAACTTGTCTTGGTCTTCTCTGACGACCAAGTTTCTTTGGAAACTAAGCGAAAGATGGTTGCTGCTCTTCAAATAGAAGGGTCAGAAGATTCTCCAAAGCGAGCCATCCTGGATCAAAATTTATATTACTTAATATTGCAACAAAAACCTGGAGGACTTCGTATCTTCTCACACATTAACGTTTTTTAAAAGTATCTCCATCTCCTGCGATTTTTTAAAAAAGGACGTGTAGACCAGGCAGGACGATTGTTAGTTTAAAAAATGTGTGACTGTTGTAAAGGGTCTAAAAGTTATCAACGATACAGCTGAGAGGGGAGTATCGTTGATTGAAGAGTACAATCGCCTTCATACGACCACTAGAAACAGTACCTATTGTTGGTGGTCAAAGACTTTAGGCGGAAATTCCCCGATTGTAACAAATATAAATTAACATCTTAAGTTAGTAGTCTTAATTATAAAACTAGTTATCCTTAAATTTTTATTGTAGTTATTTAATAAAATAGGTTATTACTTATTTTTTACCCGTTCGTAAAACCCAACACTTTCATCCCTGGTAGCGACCCTTAAAACCTGTTTTAAAAATCTAAAAAAAAATTGGTGGAAGTTTTTAACCAATAGAACAAAATGACAGGGTGCCCAAATAAAAAAAAATTAAAAAAAATACACATGCATTTTTGAATCACCAACGTTTGGCTGCCGTATAACATCGTCGGTAGCAAAACCGCATTGTGTACAGCCAAACGTGCAGCTATGCTGACGTTTTGCCATCTCAACAATGCAGCTAAAGCACCGTTGACTCTGTTACCGGCAGCAATACCTTTAGCCTTTCCACATCCATGTCGTATCTTCCGTCTCTGCTAAACATACTTCCTAAATATACCGCCTCATTCACTTGTTCTATTATCTTACCATTCACGTTGATCTTACATTCTGTTCATTCTTCATTTCTTTCAAATATAAGAATCTTCGTCTTATCTGCATTCAGGTTTAGACCATTATTTTCACACCCATCTTTCAGACTGGTGACCAATGTCTGCAAAGCGCATTCTGATGATGCAATGAGCACTGCATCATCTGCATATAGCAAGTAATTGACCTTAAGGTCACCTACTTTCACTCCCATGTCACTGTCTTTCACGCCTTGGAGACAACTATCCAAATACAAATTGAACAACCAAGCTGACATAGCGCAACCTTGCTTAACACCCGATTAGATGTCAAACCAGGGCGACATGCCAGCTCCTACTCGCACACAGGCTGAGTGATCTCTGTAAAGAGATTTTATAGCCTGTAGCAAGGGTTCGTTCACATTGTATCGGGGCAGTATCTCCCATAATTTCTCTCTCACAACCCGGTCAAACGCCTTTTCCAAATCCACAAAAGCACAGAAAACCTTTTGGTTTATGACCAAAAACTTTTCCGTGATCATGCGAAGGGAAAAGGCCTGATCTATACACCCTCTTCTAGGTCTAAAACCTGATTGGGCCTCCTACAACAGATCTCACTTGCATTCTTCTCGATAATATTTTAGCATAAACTTTACCGCCCAAGCTGATCAAACTGATAGCCCTATAGCTTGTACAGTCTATCTGTGAACCTTTGCCTTTATACAAAGGTACGATGACTGAACCTCGCCAATCGTCTGGGACCTCTTCTGATTTCGAGCATAAATATCACAAAAACCAGAACAAGTCGAAGACACGTGGCTCACCATATTTGATCATCTCGGCAGTAACTTCGTTTGCTCCCGCAGCCTTACCACATTTCAGGCTTCAAATCGCGCTCTCCACTTCTGCCAAACTGATTTCACCATCAGCTATATTGGGATTCAGCATTTTACTGGTATTCGAGGCCGAGGCGTCCTCACATTCATACGTCTCCTTATAGAATTCCGCCCACCGCTGCGAAACGTGTGCTTGCTCTGTTAAGATTTCACCGTTGTTCGAAAGCACCCCTTTCATTCTACACGTTACGGAACAACCCCGGGAATCACTAACTTCTCGCCAGAAAAGCTTCGCGTTTTCCCGGAAGTTGTAAACTTTCATCCCTTACTTTCTTAGAATTTTCACGCTTCATCTTTATAAGTGCTTTCGTTTTGTGCTTTTGCAGCTTGTACTCTCTTTTTCTTATCTCTCTCATACTTTTATCCTTACCCAAGGCTTTATAATCCAGCCATGCTTTCATCTTTAACTTCACAGCGTCTTTCACTTCATCATCCCACCATTCATCGCGCTTTTTACTAAAACCTCTTTTCCTTTTACCACATACCTCTGTCGCTACTTTCACCATACTATTTCTAAGGTTCTGCCGGCATACTTATACATTTTCATTTCCAGAATCACAGCTTTCAAGCTTCTTAGAAACCCTTTCTTGAAATTCCTCTCTGATCGGTGGATTTTGAAGCTTCCAGCTTCTTATTCGATAATTCGACTCCAAGCCAGGACACGTCGTGTGGCTGCGCCAACCTGCAAACAGACCTCTTATTCTAGCAACTACTAGATAGTGGTCCGTTCCCAGATCAGCACCCCTGAACACTCGCGTGTCCATAACTTGGCTTCGAATACGCTATTCCACTAGAAATAAATCAATCATACTTCTGTCTTTCTCTCGCTCCCATGTGTACATGTGAATTTGTTTATGACCAAACATCGTGTTTGCCACAAACAAATTTCTCTCCTTACAAAATTCCAAAATAATTTTTCCAGCCTCATTTACTCTCTTATCATCGTACTTGCCTAGCACGCTTTCGTAACCACGTCACGCGGTTCTAACCCATTCATTAATATCTGCACATACTATCTACTTTTCTTTACCTCTCACACTATTTAGAACATCCGTGACACTCTCACAGAACTCCTCGAGCCCGCTCACTGGAGCTGAGGATACTGGCGCATAAATGCCTTAGAAGAATATTCTTTTTATCCCCAGCTTAAAGCGAACCCAAAAAAAGCCTTGGGTTGATAGCCTTGTATTCTACCATTGCATTAACCATTCGAGAGGACAACAATACGCCTACACTTTGGCAACCTCGCTCACCCTCTGGAACCCCAGCCCAGAAAGCGACCCGGTTGCCAGGCAAATCGGTCGTATCATTACCTTTTCATTTGGTCGCAGACACACAAGTAACATCCAGATCTTTGTCATCCATCATATCTAATAATTCATTCATCTTCTGTTCCATTCCTCCTCGTACATTCCACATAGCTATTTGTAGCTCCGTCCTCCACCTCCCGCTGTTCGGAACATGGCGTGTTGGTGGGCGGTCCCCAACGCCGCATTTGTTCATATTATAACATACAAGTAAAAACATTACAAAACAATACAATACAATATGTCAAAAATACAATCATTATTTAAATTTATTATTATTATTAATAATTAACAATTATTCATTTAAAAATATATACAAATCCAGACATATCAAAAATCTAATTATATCAAATTAATTATTATTATAATTATTATTAAATTATTCACTTAAACTTATATAGTATAGACATGTCAAAATATGCAGGTATGATGCAATTATTGCTAAAATTACTTAAATCTTACTTGATATTATCGTTCTTCTTTTAATATTTGTTAAGCGTATGTAATCCCCATCTTCGTAGTAACTTCTTTTCCAACTCTGATTCCATGATGTAAAGACGTTATCATAGTTCCATATCTTTCCAAATCCACGACTAGTCACAGTGCGTGAAGGCTTGAAGTTGCGTTTGTGCCTCAGAAGCACTTCTTCTTATTTGCTAGGAGTGTCGCGGTCCATAAACTGACCCACTGTTTTTTGCTTGATCTCTTTATCATGAACTGCCAACCGATAGCGCCGGTCCGAAGGAATATCACAAAACAGACACTCCCAATCGTAAACTTAGAAACACAAAAAGCGATTCCTCTCTTTACTTTACTTTACTACTAAACTACTACTACTAACTACTAAAATATAAATTTCATACATACAGTATGCACTAGTATGTCTGAAATTTATACTTTACTTTAATTAATCATTTACAGAGCTCTTGTAACTTGTAACTAGTTATTTATCTTCTCTAGATTAAAATTTAATTAAAAAATATATTAAATGTTCTTGTCATGATATTTTTTGGTAATATTATATGGAAAATTATTATTTATAATAATCAAATTTTCTTTTAATATATAATATATTTTTATCTGAGAATTGAATGATTTCTTTTTTTAATTGATCTCAAATTTTGTTAATAAGATATGTCTCATAAAACGGGTTATAATAATTAGTCACTTACAAAATAAACCTTTTTATGTTTGTAAAATACTTTGATAACACGTTGATTTATGGAAACCTTATTTATATTGCGGCTAAATTAAAATTTACTAACAACACACATATATATTTAACATATTTACATGAACAATGTAATTATAATCTTAACTTTTCAAACACAAGATTTTGAATTTAACTTTAGTTTCATGAAAGCAATTATAATGAAACGATGAAAGTGAAGAATCACTTCCTTCCTCGGAGAATCGAACTTTCAACGAGATTCAACTTGAAGAATATACGATTTTAATGATTACAGAGATAATAACTGGAATATTGCTAGTCTTTCCTAGCTCTAATTAAAACATATTATATATATTAAAACGCTTTTATAAATATTTAAGATACGATACGGCAATAACATTCTCCATTCCCTCTCTTAAATCTTTTCCTTGTTATCTAATTTTTCTGAACAGTGACAATTAAAATAATTACTTATAATTATAAGATTAAAAGAACTAATTCAATCGAAACAAATAAAATATATATAAATGACTTATTTTTAATAAAATAACAATTTAATAAGAGTTTTTAAAGGATAGTTTTACAAAAACCTCACATCTATATTTTGTAAAATGCATTTTTGTAACACGCATTTTTTGAAGAAATTCAATTTGGGTCGTCACAAGCATTGAATGGAAAATTGGTTTGTTAAAATAATATAAAAATATATAATTCGCTGTGACTAATGAACAAATATATTCCAATTTTATTATAAGCAAAATAAATTTTATACAATATTTAATATATTATCACATTGTGGTTAAATTTAAAACATCCCTTTGTACGTTGTGATATTGTTTTATAAATATAAATAATAATAAACTTTTCATATTCTCGGCTTGTGTTATTATTAAAGTTGTCGTTGTACAGAATTTGTGAAAAGGTCGGGGATGAAACATAGGATTTATATTATTTTTTATTACAATATCTTTTTTTATTTTATTTTTTGACAAGTTGTCTGTTTCCAAAGACTACTTGTCAAAAAATGACACAGAAGTTAAGCAAAAATGTTTCTTAAATAAGTGGATTTAATTTTAGTTAATTTTGGATCACCAGCTTCCTCACTGGGCGGAGCATATAGGTCGTTCTCGACGGTTTTTGCACGGACCCTAAGCCCGTGAATGCTGGTGTACCCCAAGGCTGCGTGCTATCCCCAACTCTGTTGCTCCTGTTGGATATCTCCAACATACATTGTTATGCGGATAAAAGCACTATAGCACTATAGAAACTTCCTTGGAGATGGTCTCTGAGTAGGGTGCACTGAACCACGTTCAATTCAATCCCGAGAAGACACAAGTTTGCGCGTTTACCATTAAAGAAAACCCTATTTGTCGTATCTTCGTACCGCTCTTCGAGAGCACTCCCCTCTTTTCCTCGCCAAGTATCAGAATACTGGGTCTCGACATTTCGAGCGATTGTCAGTTTCGTGATCATCTGGAGAGCAAGGCCAAGTTGGCCTCGATGAAATTGGGAGTGATCAGTAGAGCGAGGCAGTATTTTAGTCCTGGCTAAAGACTTGCGCTCTACAAAGCGCAGGTCCGGACTTACATGGAGTACTGTTCTCATCTCTGGTTCGGATCACCCCAATATCAGCTTCTACCATTTGAACGCGTACACGTACGGAGAGCCATTCGGATTGTCGGGAACCCGCTGCTCTATGAACGGCTGTACTCTTTGGCATTGCGTAAAGACATTGCATCTCTGTGCGTCTTCTACCGCATTTACGACGGGGAGTGTTCCGAAGAGTTATTCGATTTCATGCCTACCGCCGAATTTCATCACCGCACAGCGCGCCATCGCCTCCAATACCATCCGTACCACCTGGATACGTGACGATCCTCCACTGTGCGGTTCTTACGTTACGGTTACGGTTTCTTCACGTTCCACTCACTTGTGGAACGAACTCCCTTCGGTGGTATCTCCAGATCGCTACGACATGGGTACCTTCAAAAAAGGCGTTTACTCCTTTCTACAAGGCCGGCAACACCCTTGTAAATCTTCGGATGTTGCAAGAGTTCATGGGCGGCGGTGATCACGTCCATTTGTGACCCGACAGCTCATTGGCCCTCCTTTTAAATAAAGAAAATATATTTATTTTAAGTCTTTACAATAATTCAGCTAAAAACGTTTCAGTCCACGAGTTATAGTTTTTATTTACTCCTCTATTGTAGGTCTGATACCTTTATTATAATCAAATTTCATAATTGCAAGAAATTTGTTTATAGAACACCAAGATTTTAGCAAATTATTGTCAAAATACTGTAATAATATGTCAGAAAAAAATACAAAACGCTCTTTTATATATTTTAAGTCACCTACAACAATTTACAATAAGAAGCATCCCTTGTTAGCAAAATTTAAAGAAAACCAAATTCAAAATAAGTAAAACATTTTGAGGCATATGAAAAGTTTTTAGTTAAAGCTAACAACAAATCGGCTATGCTATTTGTTTCCAGGGTTCTATCAGTAGTTCTAACTAATAACATCTTAGCCGATTGTATTGAAATATGATATCAAAAAATTATATAACATTGAAGTTAGAAAGATATTGTTGTTTCATTACTACACTATATCACATTATACATTATGTGTTATGTATTATGTATTATTGAGAAATCAAATTAATTGACTTACATACTTATAATTATTTTAACAATCATTGTAAATGCAACTAATCAATGTCTATTATAATAATCGATTTTACATTTGTTTTTACACATCCGGAATTGTTTATTAAGATGGCCGACGCAAGATTTAACAAGTTGTGATTTTGACTATATGTCGGTGCATTGAAAATTAATGAAAAATAAAATTAATTGATTTACATACTTATAATTATTTTAACAATCATTGTAAATGCAACTCATCAATGTCTATTATAATAATCGATTCCACATTTATTATTTACACGTCCGGAATTGTTTATTACGATGGCCGACGTAAGATTTAAGAAGTTGTGATTTTGACTATGTTGAATTGATGGATTGTTAAATTTAATGTTGTTTGTTTGTAAACAACTTCTTAAGTTATAATTCCTTCTTTATAACATTATTTTATGAATTGTAATACTTAAAGCCGTCCGAATAAGAGTTACTTAAATAGAGTATTTGATAGTATTATGTAAAAAAGTATTGTGATTGACTAGCAACGATTCACTTGAAGAGAGGAGAATTTTTGTACAAATACCTCGTTCGACAGGGTCTATCGTGTAAGGTAGATTCCCGTCGGTCGGATCGACAAAGAAAAATTAGCCAGCAGTATTCTACTGGTCATTATCAGTCTTATGACGGGTCACTCTGCATATATTGGGTGAGCGGGGAACCACCTCCCACTCCTATCTAATAAACGGGGGGTCGCATCAAAAAACTTTTCGAACAAAAAAGTTGCCTCTTTTAATTTGTTAATTTTCTTAGATTTTTCCGACAATAAAATTTTGCCTCCTTCTGTGACTTTTTTCGGTTTTTAACTTTCAATCCCCCCAGCCCCTCAACCCCCCGACCGATTTCCCCCGTTCAAGAACTTAACCTTCATTTTGTCCTTAAGAATGTGTATACCGAGTTTGAAAATCCTCCGTCAATATTTACGACCTATAGCGTGTCCCAAAGGTTTGCATTCGATTGCAATAAGTAGATTTATCTATGGAATCTACCTAAAAAGGGTGTTTTATGAGCAGAGCTCAGTTTACGGCTGATTTTCGAGGAATACACATTGTAAGTAGAATCCATGTCAGTTTGTCTAATTAAATTTAATTAAATTTAATTAAATTTAAATGTTATTTATTTAAAATAATGAATAATAAAACAGGCACAAAAAAAAACATGAACCAGAGGGGAGACCCCATTATTCTTAGGTTTTTGGGATCGCTGAAACCGAATATGACAATAAAAACTAATTTTAAATGCCCGTTTTCCCGCTAGCACCCCCTTATTACCTCTTAAGGGGTGAAAATTAAAATTTTTGTGTAAAATCGCGATAGATGTGTATTTCTACGTTTTTTGGGATGCTGAAACCGAAAATGATAACTAAAAATAAATTCATGACCACTATCACCCCCTACCATCCCTTACAGGGGATGAAAATTTCAATTTTTTGTATAAAATCAAACCAGATGTGTATTTCTACGTTTTTTGGGATGCTGAAACCGAAAATGATAACTAAAAATAAATTCATGACCTCTATCACTCCCTACCACCCCTTACAGGGGGTAAAAATTTGAATTTTTCTATAAAATCAAGATAGATGTATATTTCTACGTTTTTTGGGATGCTGGAACCAAAAATAATAACTAAAAATAAATTCATTACCACTATCACCCCCTTACCACCCCTTCAAGGGGGTGAAAATTTAAATTTTTCTATAAAATCAAGATAGATGTGTATTTCTACGTTTTTTAGGATGCTGGAACCGAAAATGATTACTAAAAATAAGACCTCTATCACCCATTAACATCCCTCACCAACCCTTACGGGGTGAAAATTTCAATTTTTATATAAAATCAAGATGGATGTAAATTTCTATGTTTTTCAAGATGCTGATAAAAAAAAATATTATAAAGTATATGGTAACCTTATTGTATGCATATATTTGTTATTATGATGCTGAGACTGAATCATGATTTTTGTCCTATTCTTATCAAGTTTTTTCATTTTTGTTTTTTTTTTCGTTTTCTATTTAATTCTACTTATACTGTTATCCATCCGGCAGTCTTGTAAAACGCTTAAAAGATGCTGAACCTAATTCTATGCCTCCGAAATAGAATTGTTACTATTTTCCTGACAATTTAGGAGACTACAGTGAGGAGCAAGGTGAAAGGTTCCATCTGGATCTTAAGACAATGGAACAGCGCTATCAGGGTAAATGGGATGTCAATATGTTAGCAGACTACTGTTGGAATTTAAAACGAGATTTGCCAGAACAGAAAAGAACCAATAAAAGGAAACCACTTAGAAGAACTTCTGACAACAAGAGATTTCGTTATCCTAGAAACAGGTAGACGCTGAATAGTGAGAGGCAAGGGGACTCACTTTAATCCAGCACCCCAAAAGGGACCAGAAATCTATGCCGTCCACGCCGTTGGTCCTGGGTTACGCTAAGAGTAGAATTAAATCATGAATATATATCAGACACTTCTGATGGATAAAGCATTTGAATTTCTAATATAAGAGCTAAGAGTAACCTGAAACTAGTTTGATAAACATGTCATTTACTGTAAATCGTAAAAATTTCTTCATACATCTTGATTTTATACAAAATTGAAACTACCCCCACCCCCCTCCCCCGTTATGGGTGGTTAGGGGGTGGTATTGAGTAAAAGAGGTATCAAATTCACTTTTGGTTGTCATTTTCGGTTTCAGCATTCCAAAAAACGTAGAAATACACATCTATCTTGATTTTATACCAAAATTTTAATTTTCACCCCTTAAGAGGTAGTAAGGGGGTGCTAGCGGGAAAACGGGCATTTAAAATTAGTTTTTATTATCATATTCGGTTTCAGTGATCCCAAAAACCTAAGAATAATGGGGTCTCCCCTCTGGTTCATAATCTTTTTTTTTGTGTGCCTGTATAATTAACTTGTTTCATGTTGTTAATACTCTCCTACCTGTAATTATTTCACTATGATAATTGTCATTCATGTAACTATTATAAAATCATAGAACTATAGTTGGTATATCTCATTATAGTTATTGTTACAATAGAATCGATGACTACTATACGGTCAGCGATTATTTTAAAAAAGAATAATATTTCAATAAATATCCGATATATATTATAAAATACGAATCATAATTAAAAACTTAAAACGTAAGCCGTCAGTATATAAACCGCAAAGTTGTTTAAAATTTTTAATATTTCAATAAGGGCCAAGCGAGCAATTTTGTAAATCAGTTAATGTAATATAGGTGTAAGTTTGTGACCCGCATCAAGTGAAGTGATCTGAACGACCGTCGGTCGACAGCGCCTGATTACACTGTGACACACCGTGCCAACTACACAGTTGCGGTTTTTATAATAGAACCTTCTGTCGTGGCTTTTATGGTAGTAGATAACGAGAATATATGTTACATTTCATGTATAATGTGACTTATATTGACTTTATACTTACCAGATATTGTTATATTGAAAGTTAACTTGAAGATTTTTATAAGAATAAAGTATATTTAAGAATATATTATAATATTTAATTCATTCATTTATACATTATTTCAATAATGGTGTTTGTAAATGTTCCAAATATACTTTTTAAATATGTTACAAATTAGTAGATTATTATGTATTGTATCCGTAAATATAAGTTTTAAATTAAAGAACTATAAAAAACTTCAAAAAATAATTCCAAAGGTAACTAAACGCTACCTACGATACGCTACGCTAGATATGTATAACATCAGGTACTACATACGATAAAGTTACTTTTTAGTTGTTCTTAATTACATAACACTATTTGTCTTGTCTACCTAACGAGATATTTATTTGATAAGTATATAAAAGCATATTTTTCAAATATTAAAGTTTTCCAAAAAATATACATTTAGTTATAATGAAGGTGTCTTCCTTCAAGATCATATTAATATGGCTTAACAAATTAATTAATAATTAAAAAACATTAATCGTTGCTGGAAATATTGGCAACCCTAAATTTATCTTACAAATTAAAAAATGTACTACTTATTATTTTATATTTTATATCGTCTATATGAGAAATGGGTCTGAGCAGCTGCGTTGCGTTGGCGAACCGGTTTGGCGTTGAGTTGGTGCTTATTGTGTCAAGTGCCTAGTCGAGGAGGGTAGCGGGATCCGAAGTGACGGCTTTCCGCTGGCCGCCCGCAGATAGTTGGGGGCCCAATTAGTGGGTCAGCCACCGACGAAAGGCTGCCCTGCCAGCTACGTAAAATCCCAGGGTGGCTTCATCGTGCTGGTTGGCGACCAGATTAGGAGGCCCGATGGCGATCCCTGGAGGGGGTTCGGGCGTCCCCACAGTCTCCAGACTAGCCTCCCAGTGGCATGAAATCACCAATTTCGGCACCGGGTTTGATACGTACCGCCTCGTTCAACTGCCATTTCTCATCCTATTCACTCTTTTATTTGATTTTTTTATGAAAAAGTCCAATAGAAAGAAGAAGTTTTACAGCCGTTGCACTCCTCCTCACTTAAAGTGCATCTCACTAACATCAGGAGCTTGCACTCTAATCTCTTACCTGTCCACCACCACCTGGAAACAGAGCAACCGCACCTGCTCTTTTTACGGAGACACGGATACAGTGTCCTCTAAGCGCTGCGTACGAGGATCATCCCGATTACTCGTTAGAGCACAACTTTCGCTCACATGCCGGGGTCTGTGTATACGCACTGAACGACCTCTGTATGCTGCGTCTCCGTAGCCTTGAAGACCCTACTTTTTCTTCCTTATGGATTTTAGTAGACACAGGAAATGAAAAATCCTTTATTGATGTGTCTACCGTTCGCACAGCGGTGATCAGGAGACAACTAGATTATTTGAGTATCTCGGTGAGGCTACTGATATAGCTCTGCATCAGTACCTTTCAGTGCAGCTCGTCTTTCTGGGGCATTTTAATGCCGGTCATCAGGATTGGCTGTTCCCGTACCAGACCGACCATGCTGGAAGAGAAGCGCGGCTGTTTGCGTTGTCCTTCGACCATTTTCAGCTGGTGAGGCAAGCGACGAGGGTACCAAATGTAGTAGGCCATACAGCCAATTGCCTGGACCTTTTGCTGACAACTGATCCGGACAAGTATCGTGTAGAGGTGACCTCCCCCTTGGGAACCTCCGATCACTGTTTGGTGAAATCTGTATTTACATATTCCCCACCAGCTTTCGAAACACATGGTGTTAGGCGAGTATGGAAATATAAGTCAGCAGATTGGGATGAGATGCGGCACTTCTTTGCGGAAAACATTCGGCATACCTAATTTGGGCTGATGCTCGAAGCCGCAAAGCTGCGGATGTAAGTTTAAAGAAGAGAGCCTTTAACCAAGCTGCCAAGTCCTATAAAAAAGCCTTACGGAAGGCTCGTCGCGATTGTATCGCTAAGGATGGCGAAAAGCTCTCTGTCAGAATTACTGGCAGTCGAACTTTCTGGTCTCTTGCCAAAGCGATCGAGTCGAACTTCTGCCAACCCTCACTACCTGCTCCGCTGAAGCCGGACGAATCTCTGGCCCATACAGCGACAGAGAAAGCAAATGTATTTGCTTCTCTGTTCGCTGATAATTCAGATCTAGACACTGGCAATGCTTCTCCAGCGCATCTTCCTCACTGCGGTATTTCGATGCCTGAAATCCGCATCACTTACAAAAAGGTATGGAGAGCATTGTGTCGTCTTGATGTGAACAAAGCCAGTGGTCCTGATGGTATACCAGCCATTCTGCTCAAGACATGCGCAGCTGAGTTGTCTCCTGTATTGACACGTCTGTATCGTCTCTCTTTCTAGTCTGGAATAGTGCCGAAATCTGGGAAGCTGACTAACGTGCAACTGGTGCCCAAAAATGGCAGTCGTGCCGATCCTGCCAATTAAAGACCGATTTTAATCACCTCCATACTCTGCAAGATTATGAAGCGTGTATTGAACTCGCTCCTTTTAGCGTACCTTGAAGGTAACGATCTCCTCAGTGACCGACAGTACGGGTTTCGCCGAAATAGGTCCACTGGGGACTATCTAGTGTACGCTACGCACATTTTAGGCGAGGCCATCGAGAAGAACGGAGAAGCGGTCGCCGTCTCTCTTGACTTCCCGAAGGCATTTGACAGAGTCTGGCATGCGAGCCTTATAAGCAAGCTTTCAACATACGGCACATTTCCTGGTCTGATCGGCTGGGTAACGGACTTTCTGAACCAAAGATCTCTCCGAGTAGTTGTCGACGGATATTCCTCGGAACCCTTGACAATAAATACCGGAATGCCTCAGGGGTCCGTTCTTTCTGCAACTCTCTTTCTGCTGCACATTAACGATCTGCTGAAGCCCGGTATCTATGGGTATGCAGACGACAGCACAGTTGTAGAAAGAGACCTGCCGAGTAGTCGGGCTAGTAGAGATCAAGTTCAGTCTGAAAGAGAAGCCATGGTGCAACGTTTGCATGACAAACTTCAAGCAGTCTCCGCATGAGGCAATGCCAATCTTGTCAAATTTAACGCCACCAAAACGCAGACGTGTCTGTTCACCACCAAAAGGAGCCCTTTCACCTTGGCTCGTACTTTCCAGAATGTATCTTTGGAATACATTGACCGGCTTCAGTTGTTAGGCTTAGAGATTTCCTCGAACCTCAACTTTGGTCGGTGTATCGAGTCCAGAGAAAGAGCAGTTGCAGGAAAGCTTGCCGTTCTTGCGAAGGTCCGTCAGTACTTTACACCGGGATAGCTACTGGTATTATACAAAGCACAGATCCGGTCGTGTGTGGAGTTCTGTGGGCATATATTCGCTGGTGCCGCCCAGTCTCATCTTGCGGTTCTGGACTCAATTGAGAGGCGAACAAAGAGGCTTATAGGAACAAAGAGGCTTATACCCTGAATTGGTTGAAGCCAACCTCCAAAGCTTTGAACACAGGCGTAGAATTGCTAGCCGCTTAGTATTCTATAGGATACATTTTGGTGAGTGTGTGCAGCAATTACATGATTTAATTCCTCCGTTCCCCTTCCACCACAGGACGTTCCGACGCACGGCAGATATCCATCCTTACGTTGTGGACGTTCCCCCTGTGCGAACAAAGCGCTTTGCTTCGTCTTTTTTAGTTCGTACAGCGAAGGACTGGAAAAGCCTGTCTGCGTCGGTATTTCCGTCCCAATACGATGTGGGTGTCTTCAAGAGAAGAGTGAATAGGTTACTGGGTTAACGCGCCTTACCATCTATGACTACATTTCCACTTTCCAGCAGGTGGTTCCAAGCACTAACCCAATTGCTATAAAAAATAAAAATAAAATATCGTACGAAAGAGATTACTTTCTTGTGTGTTATATATATAATCAATATAGTGTAATAGTAATATCATATTGTGTATTTCGTATAATTTGTTTCCAAAAACAAGGAAAGCTTAATAAGCTATTTTTAACCTTATTCTCTCTCATGTAAGTATAAAATAAGTCTATTAACAATATCCCCTCTAAACTGATTATCAATATTGTATATCATTCGTAAAAATCAACAAATAATATATATATATAATTTGTAGCCATATAACATACTTATATATATACTTATTACGACCATTGATCGTCATTTACATCAACTTCTATAATAATTTATCCGCGACTTGTCGTAACACGTATTTTGAAATAAAAAAAAAATCCGTGCCCGCAGGGGGACACGCGTAGGTAGACCTCGTGTGTAACTCGTTTAAAATATAACTCACTACCTAAGAATAATACATGATGCCGTTGTTTACATCAAAAATTTTCAAGCAAAAAGCGGTTTTAATTTTTTTTCTCGGAAAAGGTATCTTTTTTGGAAATACTTTTGGTACTTAAATTTAGAGTAAAAAATAATCTTTCTATTAAAAATATTTGCGAGGAGGGAATGTTTACCAGAAAAAAGTTGTCGTGGTTTTACCTACCTAAAATTTACAAGCTAAAAGTGGTTTTAATTTTTTTTCTCGGAAACGGTACATTTTACGGAAAAACTTTTGGTACCTAAATTTAGAGTAAAAAATAACCTTTCTATTAAAAATACTTGTGATGCAAGAATGTTTACCAGAAAAAAGTTATGATTTTTTTTCCAAAAATTTTCGTTTTTTTTACCCCCACCCCTAAGTTATTGAAGTTAGATTTTCGGTTTATCTACATTAGTTATAGGTATTTATCAAAGACATCATATAATATAAACGCGATTGATCTCCTTTGTATAGGGACAAAGTTATGGTCGAAAAACTGAAATCAGAAAAAGTGAGGCCCTAGCGCCCTCTGTGACCGGATTTCTCTGGTTAACGAACTTGACCTTAATTTTTGGATGGTTGATTTTTGTGCAAAGTTTGAAACCGATCCGAGCGAAACTGCGGCCGCTATCGTGTTGACAAAAGTCGAATCTGGACGCACGCACGCATATATATATATATAAACTTTTTGACCAATGGTCATTTCGGACTCAGGCGGTCATAAGAAGACCTCCTGTGAAGAAATTTTTCCAAAATTCGAAAGTAGGGGACAAATGAATGGGCAGACCGAATTCTTCGAGGTCTACCCAATTAATTTGACAATTAAAATCCCAAAAAAAATACCTCATTAAAGTAATGCTAGTTAAAAAAGTTAAAAGTCATATAATTTATAAAATCAGATTTTATTATTAGGAAATTCACCTAAAAAGAGCTAACGTCTATCTCTAAAAGTTTAAAAGAGATTGCATTTCCCACAAAGCCATTGTCTTGTCATAATTTTATCATTTTTCCTTATAACAGGATTTTCATTCCAGTGTTCTAGTTTTAGAGATGAAAATTTGTATATTTTGTTACCGATCTCAGTTACCAGGCTCTCAGAGTAATTATAAGTATTCAAACTGTCAAGTTTTAAAGGCTGTCTTTGGTTATGCATTTTCGAATAATATTTAATTAAAATATTTTATAAAAAAATTTCACAAGACAATTTTATAACTAATCAACACAATTTTGGATTTCCAAAAACATGCTATTAATACATTCTTTTATTGTTTTCCAGTTTTATTCAATTGAAATAATTGACTCTAGATATGAAAGAGATTTTTATGGACGCGTTAGTTTTAAAGCGCTGTAATCGCTTTTAATTAAGTAGAAAGCTTTGTGGTCTTGTATCTGAAACCCGTGGTCCCCATTTTTTATTTATTATTTTATAATAACTCTAAATATAATAGTGTTATTATTTTGATTATTAACTTTTTTTTTCCTATTATTATATAATATATTAATCTTATTATTGTATATAGTTCTCCTTATTATTTTATTTTTTATTTTATTTTTTTTATTTATTTTTGGAAAACATACAGCTTACAATATTTCATTTATAACATTTTTTTTTTTAAATATACACAAGCCAAAAAGTTTTCACTACTAATTTATACATAGCGAGTGTCCATTAAAAATGTTTACTAAAAGCATGTTTACAAAAAGGATGGAAAAAAAAACACAACAAATTAATAAGATAGAAAAAAAACATTAAAATATTAATACACAAACAATAAAAAACTTAATCGATAATAATCGGAACTAATTTTTACATAAAAACATTAAAAAAAAAACTTAATTGTGAACAACTTTTCTAACCAAAGATACATACATAGTCAATTTAGAACAAAATATATCAATATCATAATAATGTTCGTTGTGTGCATTACAAGCTCTTGTCACGAAACGATTACGGGCGTATTTGGTTCTGCAAATTGGAATATGAAATACTAATTTAGTGCGAGCACTCAATCTCGGACAATTAAAATAAATACGTGTAAGAAGATAAGGAGAATCTATAATATTGTTAATTAATTTATATAGAAAAATTTGGTCTTTATGTTCACGACGTAGCTCTAATGACATACGAGTAGGACCTGATATAACCTCACTGCCAAAAATATAGTTTATCCTCCGAAGGAATTTGTTCTGAATAGCTTCTATTTGATTCTTATAGACACAGTATATTGGATTCCAAATTGTAGATGCGTATTCCAAAATAGGTCTTACATACGAATTATATAAGATAAAATATGTTTTTACATTCTTAAAATCTCTACACTGTCGAAAACCAAACCCTAACATTCGGTATGCTTTTGCTTTGATTGCGGTAATGTGAGACGAGAAAGAAAGCCCACTATCTAGAATTACCCCTAAGTCTCTCACCTCAGTCGTTATCTTAAGACTCGTATTGTTTAATCTATAATTAAATTTTATTTTATTGACTTTACGAGAAAATGTCATAGAAAAACATTTGTCAATATTTAATTTTAAACCATTATTCAAACAATAACAATGAAGCCTATTTAGATCGTTTTGAAATAATTTGCAATCCTCGAAAGATTTTATTAAAGAAAAAATTTTGGTGTCATCTGCATAAAGAATTATTTTCGAATTTTTAAAACAATCCGTTATAGAATTAATAAAAATATTAAAGAGCAATGGACCGAGGTGGGATCCCTGGGGGACTCCAGAAGTTATGGGTATAAAGCTCGACGTATAACCTTTAACTGCCACTGCCTGTGATCTATCACGTAAATAAGATTTCATCCACCTCAGAAGATCGCCGTGTATACCAATGTTTTCTAGTTTCTTTACAAGTAAACCATGATTAATTTTATCAAAAGCCTTTGAAAAATCAGTATATACGGCGTCCACCTGTTGACCTCCATCCATAGCGTTCAAAACAAAATCTAAAAATTCACATAAGTTCGACTCTGTGGAACGGCCGCTTACAAATCCATGCTGATTGCCAGTGATAAATGGTCTAATTGCAGGGAATAATGAATCATAAACAATTTTTTCAAAAAGTTTCGGTATGACTGAAAGTTTTGAAATACCACGATAGTTGGCTATGTTGTGTTTATCGCCACTTTTAAAAATAGGGACAATAATAGATTTTTTCCACATTATAGGCACCGTACCAGTCTTCAGAGAGAGATTAAATAAAACAGAAAGTGGTTTAGCCAATGTCTTGCTACACTGCTTTAAAAAGATAGGATGAATCCCGTCTGGCCCCGCTCCCTTATCTTAGTTTTAATTGATTTGAGATACCTCTCAACAATTATTTCATTTATAATTATTCTATCAATGATACAATCATTATTGTTTTTAATATTTTCAGTGAGTACATTATTATTGAGACTTGGTTCAAATACCGAAAAAAAGAATGAGTTAAAAAGGTCGGCAATATTCTGACCGTGCGTAACATGAGTGTTACCTAAGTACAGTTCATCGGGTATTTCATTGGAATTACGTATAGATTTATTATATGTCCAAAAATTTTTAGAATTTAATGATATATTTTTCTCACTTCGATCAATAAAAGATTTATAGCAGGTTTTTTCAAGTTCTTTTGCTTGACTTCGTAAAACCGAATACTCTAAATAATCCTTAATTCTACCATACATTTTCCATTTTTTATGCTTTTTAATTTTTTTGTTTATAATTTTTATTATTTTTTTATTGAACCAAGTTGGATACCTATCATTTCTAGAAATAAACCCAGTTATATTAAGCTCAATTATTTCATTGGTAATATCATAAAAAGTACTCACTGCTGATTCAACGTCCTCTGAAGCTAAACGCTCTTCCCAGTCGATTCTGGCCATCATATCATTAATTCCGGTATAATCAGCAGCTCCAAAACAACGTATCAAACGCGTTGCTGGCCGTAGGCACCGTAGATCAAGTTGGGTAGTAACATCGATACATAAAGAAGGATGATGAGCGTCCTCTGGTAATGATAAAGGACTAACACGATATACCGAACATGAAATGTCAGATATTATTAAATCAAGTTTCCTATTATTGATATTTTTCACAGAATTAAATTGAGCAAAACCATTAAAACACATAAAATCATACAGCTGTGAAGTTAAACTATCTTCATGGGCATTTACTAATAGCAACGAGTTAGTTAAAGTAGAAGAAATAGCCGGCCCAGAACACCATTCAGCAAATCGCATATTAAAATCACCAATAACCATAAACTTATCATTAGGATAATTTAATTTTAAATTTGAAATATGTTCGTATAACGAAAGCTGTGCTGGCCCCTGACTGTGTGTTTGTGGGAAGTAACAACAATATAGTCTCAACAAATATGTTCGTGATATTTGTTTGAATACAATGTGTACACAAGTTACGTCGGCATCGTATAAAAGAGGTAAAGGTATTAATCTCAACATACTCACTGCCAGGCCACGACGGACAGCTATGAGGACACCACCCCCCCTCGTAATATTTATTTGTTCATAATTACGATCTGTTCAGTAAACAATGTATCGCGAGTCAAACAGTTCCCCATCAAAGATTCCTGGCAATAGCCAGGTTTCAGTTAAGCAAATTATATCATAATCCACGTGTAACACATTACTATAAAATGTTTTAGTTTTTGACCTTAACCCGCGTACATTTTGATAAAAAATGTTAAGTACCATTATTATAGAAATCAATAATTAAACGCTGATTACAAACTACCGTGACAATTTTTATAAAAATATTGTACCGAGATTCTAGCCCGAAAATAAGAAACGTAGAATTAATATAACTCCCTGAAACAAAAGTTAAATTAAGAATATAATTTTTAAATTCGTATAAATAATTATGAGTAGATTTAAATAGAACCAACATACATTCCAAATTGTAAATCAAGCAGCCCGCAATACACATCAACTCAAACAAATAAAGACAAGTAATAAAACATAAAAACAACAATTTTCGCTTATCACCTATATAATCTTGTTTAAAGATTCCTCTGATATTACGTGAATAATAGGTGACTGTTCGTTGCGTCGTACCATTATTGTACAGTTCCGGACCCAGCAGAAAGTATACTTTTTTTCCTTTGCAATCTGTTTCGTTCTTTTGAGTAGAAATTTATTTTTCGTAGATAGATGATCATTAAAATAAATTCTATTATTGCCTTGAATACCGGTAAAACCGATATCCTTTGCCATACAACTCTTAAGCTTGCGCAATAGTGTTAAGAAATCATCTTTTTTGTATCTTGACTGCATTTTAACGATAATAGGTCTTATTTTATTATCAGAAGTATCATTTTTGACCGCAACTCTTGTAACAAAATCAACATCGGAATCAATATTCAAAGCATACCCACATTTAGTTGCAATATTTTTTATTATTTGATTTAAATTTTCACCGTTCTTCTGTGGAATTCCATTAATTTGAATATTCGAACGACGCACCCACTGGTCATTCCTATCCTTATACTCCGTAAATTCCCTAACCTTTGATTTATATTCCTCGAGTTCTAATTTGATGTCATCAACCCCTTTGATCTCTTTATCCAATTCAATTAACCTCTCAGTCACAGAAACCATAGAAGATTCCACTGCAATTATCCTTGTTGACCACATGCTGACGGCATCAGAAAGTTTCTTAAATTCGTCAGTAATCAGGGATTTAAATGAATTTATTGAACATTCTAAACCATTCAAACGGTCATCAAAGTATGAAATCAATGATTTAGCATCAGTTTGAAACAGTGACTGAGGTTGGCTTGGGTCATCATGTATTTTACCTGAGCCCGATGTTAATTTTGGGCTGATATTAGGTCTTTTTGACGGTTTACATGTCGGGCATTTCCACTTACATTTATTCATTGGAAGAATTTTTTTAAATTCGGATTCATTCATGCCGACACATAAATAATGATAAATCCCCTGACATACAGAGCATTTCAATAAATCTTCCATATTCAAAGTTGCCGAACAATGTTTACATTCCATATTTTATGAAGACGGTAGAAAACAAATAAACAAAATGATCAAACGACACGACTCCCCGCACATAAAGCAACTGAGTCCAAGTTTATTGACTTCTTTGCAATTTAAATTCACTTAAGTTCACTTATGATATAACTCGATGCTATTTCACAAAATCACTAAGAAAAACAAAACTTTATATGTGATAACTATTTTTGTTACGGGAGACAAAATTTAACGTGTACACTGCGCAATAGTTCGTTTGTGTTTATGATAAAAAATCTATATAACTTTATTTATATTATAGCTATTGGTGATGGGTTTTGGTGAGTATATACAAATATAAAATATTATAACCGTCCCATCTATCAAAGTCATATTATGTTTCTTTGGAGCCAATTGTTTGATTATATTTGACTAAACTCAAAATGTATTAATAAGTTGAAACTCTGAAGATCAATTCACAAACTCGACAAACCTGTTGTGCAGTATCAAGTAACACAGGTTTTTATAAATTATATACTTTCATTTATATTATTTACTGTACACAAATATATTTTCACATATTTTATAACTTTATAAAAAATTTACTCACCGTTAGTTAGATTATATTTTGAAATAACAGTTAATAGTTCTATTTGTATGTTCAATACCATTCATTCAAATCCATCCACATTTATAAATTCCAGGGTACAACATGAAGACCATTTATTCCGTAATAATCTTAAACAATAACCTGGTTTCACGTCTTTCTCAACATAATGATAAATAGAAGAAATTACAATTATTTCGTCTCAGATTTAAATGACTATATATACGAGTAGCTTGTATACTTTGAACATTTTATATTATTTGCCTTCGTACTAATTTGAACTGTTTTTATTATAGTTTTATCTGCAAGAAAATATTAATAATGTTTTTGTGGGTGTAGGGAAATACACAATTCGTAGAATAAATATGAATGTTCTGATCAGGATCCCCGGTGGCCGCCGTGTTAATTTTACACTTGAATTATGGAAATGCATTTTATGTTTTGATTTTTTAAATTTCGATTATTGTTTTTGGTTAATAAAATGCCCATTTATTTTTTAATATATATATTATTGGTAAGTTTAGCTTCACCTGTATTATAATATTATAAAACTGAAAAATATCGTATTATTTGAATATTAACATAAATTTCTATATAAACACCCCAATATCAAACTCAACCATGTATTAGGAAGCATATAATATTAATGGTAAGAAGCTTATACAAGCTGCATTTTAAGTTGTTTGTAAATTAGAAATTAATTCTATTTAAAGAAGATTCCTAGTAAGAGGTTCAACTCGTGTGTGTTATAGGCTTATTAATATATGCAGGTAAAATATAATAGACATGGAGGCCAAAAGGTTTTGTTTTGACAAAGTGAAATAAAAAAGTAAACTCATACCACTTCATTTATGAAGACATTTAATTGCTAAAAATTAATCTTCACTGTGATTTATATTGTGCTTATAATCATTTAAGTTTTATCTTATTGTGTCTTACATTTGTTAATTGCAAACTTGAGTGTCAAGTTATTACTTCAAGTTCTGGATACATTTCTTTGAACTTAATATAAAAAAAATATTATAAATATAAATTATATAGGATTAAAAAGGTTTTTGTACTATAAATATTTTACCATATAATTTGAATATTTTAGGAATACAGTCCACCTAACTACATATGATAGAAGCCCATAAACATTTTCAACACGTTACCCTTTACTAGACAAAGTTACTTAAAATAATTAGAGAAAAGGAGGGGAAAGAAAGATAAAGGGAAGAAAAGGCAGGGAATTTTCCTCGTATTCCTTTATTATAAAAAGAACTATAATACTTCGATTTTCTGTAAAAGGTTAGCATCACCTCGATTTTTTGAATTATAATCAATTTTCAATATATTTATATTAGTTCTCGAATGTAATAAAGGCCATTCAATTAATACCCAAACTTAACTTGTTTTTTTACCCAGAGCGTATTGGTATTACAATAGGAAAAGGCAATAAAAAATGGGGGAAGTTAAAAGATACGTCGAAATGGTACAGGAATAGTATTTTTATTAGTATTGAATGCTTCTTTTAATAGCTAAATAAATTTCAATCGTTATGTTAAGTTAATCAATGTTACATAAGTTATTAATGGATACAACGTTAATTTATGGATCAACAGAACAAGCAAAAAATGAAATAATTTAGTTTGGTCAAATGATTGATGTGCTTATTTCGTCTTTATTTAATCTGTTTTTACTAGTTATATATTTTCTAGTAACCTACTTTGTTAAGACTATAAAATTCCTTCTTATATTTTTGTAACATGATTATTTAGTATATTGGATAAATTGAATTGTAATTGGATGAAATTAAATTATAATCAAGAGACGTATAATATCTTAAATCTCTTTATTTTCCAATGAACTGATTTCAATATTTTATATCTTGGAATTTTGACTAATGTATTCTTAACCCAAATTCATACCACAGAATCAATATACATTAAAATATATTATACAATATTAGTCTTGGGACGTTATGAATCCTGTTTTAATTATTCAATATAAAGCGAACTAATATCGGTTCAATACAAATTTCGGTTCTGTATTGTGGATATAATGTAATAATATTTGAAGTATATAATTAAAGCATTCAATGGTTACAATACATTAAGTAGAAAGGAACGAGAAACTGATATTAGAAAAACTGATATTAGAAAAACTGATTCAGAAAAATTTTAAATACTTTTATAATAGAAAAAAAGGTGAATGGGATACATTCCAAGATTTAGTTCCTGAACAAAATTATAAATCACATTAAATTTTGTAAAATCCATTTCACTGTTAGTTTATAGTCGAAATTAGTTTGTGTTTTCTCTTGAAAATTAGAATTTTTAGAAGAAATAAGAGATATATTCTATATAAAGACTATATAATTAAACAGATTACTTACAAAAATACCGAAGCATAGATTTGATCTCTTTACCATTTTTGTATGTATGGACTATAATTACTACATTGGTAACGTTAATTAAAAAACATTTCTCACAGGGTTCATAATTAATTTTGTTAAAACTTGTTTATCTAGACTATCAATTCAAAAGCCGTCTGCGTAAAATATCTTACCAGGTCATTTTTTTATCCTGAAACACTTAGACTGGAAATAAACGTCCTCAACTGTTTCATATTTATTTGCTAAACTCTCGCTTTAATTTTATGTTCTCTTGCAATCAATTGGTAAAAACTTTTTTGCTACTTATATTTTTCAATAAATCTATATATTTTTCTGATATTATTTATGTCTTCTTTAAAATATAACATATTTTACAATGACCATAACTACATAATACTATGTTGTGGAGTTGCATTTATATATATGGTGAATGGAGCACCACTTTCATTAGTTAAGAACTAACAAGTAAATGTAAGTAGCTCATAGTAGTAGTAAGTGGATACCTAAGTGCTAGTATCGCCCATGGATACCATATGCACACATGGCACAAACGCATTTCATTCACCCAAAATATGTGACGTTGTTACCCCAGTTAAATTATATTTAGACTTTTATTCAAATTTAATCATTAAAAAATAATGTATTGTTAAATTAATTTTGAATGATTATAACTTTCAATACACTTCAAAATTCTATACAAAGGTGGTTAAATGTATTGGTAATCTAATCTTCTGGAACTTAGTTATAAAACTTATTTCCTATGGTTCATCTGATGTCTGCAGCCTCTGAGAATGTAATTATGTGTAGTTAATTTAAACCGAACTTCTATATATTGATATGATTTCTTTTTCTTTTTACTTTCTGCATTTCCGAAAAAGTATCCAATACCAAGTACATATTGCTTAGTAGCAATAGTAGTACTTATTAATATAATATTATATTATAGCTAGTGTTTTGATTTACCTCGATTGGTAACTTTGGTTTTGAATGAGATTTGTGTATAACAATTTCTAAATAAAATATAAACATGCATTAAAGGTTATTTAAAATTCATAGATTCAGTAATTCGCAAATTCTGATTTAACTTAAATATTCTCTCTTATAGGTAGGTTTTATACTGGAAAAAAATACATGAAGAGCAGGACTGAATTTCTTATTAAAAAAAAATTAATCATAATATTGCTATGAGAAACAAGGCTTTCAGTTAAGAAAAGGCAATGAAATCGGTTTGAAAATTTATTATTAATTTATAAATTTAAAACTCCTAATATCATTATGAGTACATTTTACAGCCCAAACATAAAAAATAAATAAAAAAAATACTCATAAATTAATAATTATTATATTACAAAAATACATTACATATTCGTTGAAACGAGATCAGACATAAATCAGTAACCACTACGCACTAAGGTAAACACCGTTTAAAATATATTTATATGTAAGTTTCATAACAATAGGATAAAAACACTCATTTCAGTTTGCAAAAGCTCAACACCTAAGGCATCTTATATGTATGACATCTTATATATAATATATCAGATTAGTTTTTAATTGGTGTACGAGACGACGATTTATAAAGTGACGTAATATTTATTAATATATTTACAAGGATCTCCTTGGACATATTTACATATAATAACCTACCAATATGGGAAGTATTTTGTTCCTGTACCAGGCGCTAAAAGTTTTACAGCTGAATAAACGTGTCGTAACTTGGTCGGAATTCGCGCTTCATTTTGCCTTAGTGTGAACATGAAAAACTTTTTAAACTATATAGTTTAACTACGGAAAGTATGAATGATTTATGTAACATTTTAAACAAATAAAGAAAAACATTAATTTATTACTATTTATACTCTATTTGAAAAAAAAAATGTGGGGTCGTAATTTAGAAGTTCCCAAATAACTTAGTAACTAGTTATTACCAGCGACTAATGTCGTGTATTATGAGGAAAAGTGGGTAGATAGATGTAATCATCTATCTACCCACTTTTCCTCATAATACATCAAATGTATGAAAAATCATAAAATTTAGGTTTGTTATTTTTATTGGTTTACTTTAAACATTTTTCGTATTTTGCAGTAACAGTGATCTAATATTAACGTGAATGGCACCCTAAAAGGCGACTAAAATAATAGGCTAACAAAACCAAATTTTATACGAATCCGTCTTCATTTATCTCCGTAAATCATTTCTATTTTTGTCATTTAACCCAGTAAGTTTTTTTATACATAATTAATATTTTATGTACTATATATTCACATAACTAGGTATGCCTAAATACATATAGACTTAAAGTTTTTTCTATGATATAATATTGTTTACACAAAGAAGTTTATATGTTTGTATTAGAAATGACAAGTCAAGGTATTCAGTAATAAATGAGTAAACTTAACTTATAGTTAGAAATTTATAAGTAAACTGTAACATTAACTAAACTGTTTTCTAAACAGGTCTTAAACGGAACTTGAGTCAAACTCAGATTTAAAGTAATTTCTAACAATATGTATGATATTAACTTGAATGAATAACAAGATTTCTCAAGCTTGTCATATCTTTATTGCCTAACTTTTAATGGGTCCATTTGTAATACTACTTTGCTACTCGTATGTGTTTGCTACATCTTTTATCGACTTTAGATTGTTGTAAAAATATTATTAAAGCTGTATTAATACAACAGTAAATATTTTTAAAAAATCCGTGCCCGCAGGGGGACTAGAATTAACTGTGATAATTTTTTTTGGCTTAGTCAAAGGAGTACCTAGTGCGTAGCCTTAAATTAAGAGTAAAAAATAACCTTTCTACTAAAAATACTTGTGATGTAAGAATGTTTACCAGAAAAAAGTTATGAATTTTTTCCAAAAATTTTCGGTTTATTACCCCCACCCCTAAGATATTGAAGTTAGGTTTTCGGTTAATCCACATGATTCATAGGTATTCATCAAAGACATCATATAATAGGAACGTGATTGATCTACTTTGTATAGGGAAAAAGTTACGGTCGAACAACTGAAATCAGAAAAAGTGAGGTCCTAGCGCCCCCCGTGGCCGGATTTCTCTGTTTAACGAACTTGACCTTCATTTTTGGTTGGTTGATTTTTGTGCAAAGTTTGAAAACGATCCGAGCGAAACTGCGGCCGCTATCATGCTGACAAAAGTCAAATCTGGACGCACGCTCGCATATATATATATTATATATATACATATATATATATATATATATATATATATATTATATATATATATATGCGTACGTGCACCTCCTGTGAATAAATTTTTCCAAAATTCGTAAGTCGAAATTCAAAATTCGAAGCACCTGAATGGGCAGACCGAATTCTTTGAGGTCTACCCAAAATTAAAATGTAAATATTATAAGTTACAAAATACTCGTAAAATAAAACTGATCATTCATTAAATTAGAAGTTACTAACATATTAGAAAATAATCTTCCCAAGATATTTGGAGAGAAAAACTCGACAGTTCTAATTAGATGAATCATTACCAAATTAATTATAACTTTGCATTGAATTCAATTGCATTATATTATCAATGTAAGATAAACATAATCAACACGATTAAAAATAAATATATGTTGAATTGTATTCCTTATATACCACAAAGCTATATGTTCGACAATGGAAAAATCTGATTCTAAATTCAGATTATTATTATTACCCTTGTACTAGCTGTTTATAATAAACGGCGCAATTTATCTTTAAGGGTAAATTTTTAACATTTGCAACAAAAAAATCCGTGCCCGCAGGGGGACACGCGTGGGTACACCTCGTGTTTAACTTGTTTAAAATATAACTCACTACCTAAGAATAACACATGATGCCGTTGTTTACATCAAAAATTTTCAAGCAAAAAGCGGTTTTTATTTTTTTTCTCGGAAAAGGTATCTTTTTTGGAAATACTTTTGATACTTAAATTTAGAATAAAAAATAACCTTTCTATTCAAAATTTTTGCGAGGAGGGAATATTTACCAGAAAAAAGTTGCCGTGGTTTTACCTACCTTAAATTTTCAAGCTAAAAGTGGTTTTTATTTTTTTTCTCGGAAACGGTACCTTCTAAAGAAAAACTTTTGGTACCTGAATTTAGAGTAAAAAATAACCTTTCTATTAAAAATATTTGTGATGTAAGAATGGTTACCAGAAAAAAATTATGAATTTTTCTCCAAAAATTTTCGGTTTTTTTACCCCCACTACTAAGTTATTGAAGTTAGGTTTTCGGTTTATTTACATTAGTTATAGGTATTCATCAAAGACATCATATAATATGAACGCGATTGATCTACTTTGTATAGGGAAAAAGTTATGGTAGAAAAACTGAAATCAGAAAAAGTGAGACCCTAGCGCCCCCTGTGGCCGGATTTCTCTGGTTAACGAACTTGACCTTCATTTTTAGATGGTTGGTTTTTGTGCAAAGTTTGAAAGCTATCCGATCGAAACTGCGGCCGCTATCGTGCTGACAAAAGTCGAATCTGGACGCACGCACGCATATATATATAAACATTTTGACCAATGGTCATTTCGGACTCAGGGGGTAATAAAAAGACCTCCTGTGAAGAAATTTTTCCAAAATTCGAAAGTCGGGTACAAATGAATGGGCAGACCGAATTCTTCGAGGTCTACCCAAAAGTTTTCTTTATATAATATCTCCAAAAAAAAAAACAAAATTAAAGCGATGAAATACTTTATGGGTCTCTACGAGCTTTTACCAATTTTTCATCTTTTTCAAAGGTGCAAACAAAGCCATTCACGACCACGGAATTAATTACTTTTTCGGGACGTTGCTAATTAGCCTGTACTGTCTTTTGGGCTGTTTTAATCATCGAAAAGAAAAAAAACAAGGAAGATAGAGAATAAAAAAGAAATTTTGTTGATTATTCTTTCTTTGAAAAAAAAATAGGAAATATAAAGATATAAGATAATGAATATAATGAAACGAATAAAATATGATTAAATTAACAATTATTGATCGAGTTTAACACCTTAAAAGATTTTAATATTATTTTGTGATATGATAAATTTGTTTTTATAAAATAATAGATACTAGTGGTCGCCCAGTGGTCGAAATTCGACCATATAATAAATTTAAATTGTAAGTGACTTAATATACATTATTAAAATAATTAATATACATTATAAAAATAATATTCAAACATTATTAAGGTTCTACTGTCGAAAACTAACTACTATAACCACAGATTTTACCAAGAATGTTATTTGCGAATTTCTTTTTTGAACAAATTATATGAAATTAAAAGAAATATTCAATTCATGTTCAATTCTAAGTAGTCTGTTAAATTGTTGTAAACTTCAGACCTAAGACTTGTTTGATTTTGTCAAATAAAATGTAATTGTGAACCCTCTATTCTCACATACATATCAACAATCCACTGCAGAAATAGTTTTTGTGAATGGTGTAACTTGCTGAAATCATCTCTAATTGCTAATCGATAGGCTGTATACTGAAGCATGGTTAATTTATTTCTGGGTGCTCTTGAATTAGATGTAGTTGGTGTATTATGAGCAATATTGACATGCCACCCAGTATCACCGTTGGGAAAAAGCAGTGGGTACGCTAAAGGGTCTAATGATGAGTCCAAAACTGAGATATTCTTAATTATACCATTAACTTTTGAAAAACAAATCATATTTCGTTCAAAAGGTGGCTCACCATCAACTACATTAAATATTACTGCTACATCAGTTTGAACTGCATCATTAAATCGGGGTAGATCTAAATGATGATTTACTTTAATGAGCATACAAATTTCTGTTTTGATTTTCGACTCTCTGACAATGATCTTTCATTGCAATGAATGACCGCACAAAAGGATTACTGCGTTCCAATTCCAGTGAAATTTCATGCATTATGTTGTTGTTACATGTTTGATTAACATGTTCTTGTAATCTATAATTAATGGCAGTGTCAACATCTTAAAAATATAATTGTGCATAACATGGTGAGCGACCATATGCGGCAGTCATTGGGTCTGATCTGTGATAAAAAACATCATGTATCTTGAAATGATACACTCCACTTGTAACTGCCTCAGCAACTTTGGCTTCTGAGCTAACCGTAGCAAAACATGAATTATATTTCCTAATATTTTCAAAATATTTTTTTGATTTACTTTTTATTGAAGGTTCATTTGAAGTAAGTCCATCATATAATATTTTAAATCAAATATTCATTTTGACTTAAGGGTGGTAATATTGCTTTACGCTTGTGACAACATGAGGTGAATGCAGTTTGGTCGCCTAAAGTCACTTCAGGTTCAAAATGTTAATGTCATAACTTAAAAACACATTTGGAATGACATTTAGAGCACACTTAAATGCATCTCTCAAAATCATATTACTATCTAATACTACTAATGAGGAATTATTCCTTCCTCTTAGAGAAATATTCCTTCTTCTTTGTCTCTCACTCCGACTCATTAATGTTCTATGTCGAGGCATAATTAAAGTTCTTTCATAGATTACTGAAATCAAGAAGAGAAAAAGTTTTAACACAAAATCACTTATTTATCCTAAAGTATATGCAATTACTGAAATCGTAAACTACAATAATTGCTTTGAACCAGCAATATCAAAAATTTTTGTACCTGAATGTTGTTGTTGCAGATTGCTGCTACAGAGCTTTCTTTATGCATATAATGATAGTCCTTGAAAGACGACGATACGTTTAAATGTATCTTACTGCTACACAACTCACATAAATTTGTATAAACGCTCAGTATTTCACGTAGTATTCGTCAAATAAAACTTTAATTAACTTTAAACATTCAATAAAACCACAACAAACAAACTTTTCAACTACGTCTATAACAGAGAAACGAAACAATTTGACCACAGAGTATGTATGCGTGTGTCAAATGCAGGCTGATTAGTATAATGTTTTATTAACTGATTTAATGTATTTTTTATGCATTATTATGAAAATCTTTTTTTATATTTAATTAAATGAGACAAATTAAACTTTTTTTTTGAGTACTCTGTCTATGCACAAAATGAAAAACAAAAGAAACCATTTGACCACAGAGTATGTATACTCAAATATATATATTTTTGATATGTCAACGTCAGTGCTCTAAGTCTGTAGTAAGTATGTGTGTGTGAATTTGCATGGTAGTGTGTGTAATGTTTCTATGTCTATAGACAAAATAAAAAACAAAAGAAACATGGGTGTGTGAAATGCATGGTAGTGTGGGTAATGTTTTATTTATTGATTTAATGTACTTTATAAGCATTATTATTGAAAAATATTAGCGTTCTGCACTTCTCCTGTACATAAACTATAAGTGTGCTAAATTTTATGCTCCTGCGTTCGCGCAATTTTCGTAAAAAGGGATCCAAAGTTTTGGCATCACGTATTAATATATAGATTATTTGATACCAAATAATATCTTTTATTTTATAAAGTAATAATAATATCTTCAATTTTATAAATTTTAATTTTAATATAAATAAAATTGACAAAAAATACAACAAAATCAATTAATCTTAATTTTATTATGTATAAAAAAAATAAAGATTTACTCCGAGTGATTTGCAATATATTATCAATAAATTATAGTACATTATGAAAAAAAAGTTACAACTTTTATTATTTGTTAGTATTGACTTTCGGGTCAGTCATTTCACTACGCGGTAGTCTCGGGTTTGATTTTTTACGTTTTGGAGGTAAATCAAAATACAGTGAGAAAAATCACGGTGGAATTGAGCGGTGGATTAAGCTCCACTCCTTTCAATGCTTGAGAAGGGATTCATCTCTCTCTAATTCTATATAGATAGGTCAAACATTCTAGAGTGTACCTTGATTTTAATGAGAGATATGAAATAAGTCAAAGCTATTTATACAAACGGTTAAAGTGAAACTTAAAGGAATTTTAAAGGACATTACATTTTATTAGAAGTTTCATTCAAAGTGTTAAATTGTCAATAACTAATGGAATATTCAATTAACCATAATATAATGAAGAAAAATAAAAGTAAAAGACTTTAACTTAAAGACAAATAAATCGTCTCATACCCATCGAAGTTCAGAATTCAATTCGTTACAACTTGACAAATGTGATCGTTAAAAAGGGGTCGTAGCGGTCCATCAATCATAAGAAATTTTCATGACGATATTTCTGCATTTATCGCGTACATAGTTCATTTCATTTGACAGTTATTTTATTTATAAATCTATCAAACTATCAATTACTACTAACATCTAAAATCTACTTTTAAAATAATAAACCATCTCTAAGTGCCTTTAGTCAGTGTTATGTATGAAGCTCTAATAGGATGTTAGAGCTATAATGCTCTAATAAAATATTAGAGCTATTAGAGCTCTAATATTTCAGAAGCACTAAGTTGAAATAATGTTTACATCTTATTTAATGAAATATTAAAGCAACATAATGCAGATAAAATACGCTACAGTCAAATTTATAAATTATAACAATATATTTATATACTCGTATATTACATTTCTATTCTAATATTATATATATATATTTGGCATTGCATGTTTTTACCAACATTAGAATTTTGTGTTTTTTAATAACTGCGTCTTATTTCGGTTTTCTAAAGGTTTGTTTTAATTAAATTGATATTAAAAGTTACTTTGTAAGTTGTCTGAAAATACCGTAAAAACAAAGTCATGTCAAATGAGTTCAAATTTTAAGAATCCCTTCAGAATGAAAAAAATAATTTACTCCCTTCGCAGCATTGAAAAAGAATTTTAATCAAAATTGACTGCAAATGGTTTCGTTGACCAAAGGTATTATTTTTGCATTTACAATTTTAGTAGTTGTATTATATGAATTTTAAATAAAGGAATTGCAAGACAAGACAAAGAATATTTTCTGAATATGAATGAAATATATAAAAAATGCTGTCCCTATTAAACACCATATATTTAAAAGTTAAAAAATAATATAATTATACATTCAACTTTCTCTTAAGTCACAGTTTGAACATTAAATTTTATGTAATAAATATATTGTGTAATAGTATATTTTTAAACTTATAATATTAATTTAATTAATTGCAAATATCTAACTATAACTGCAGGTGACATATAGATTATTTATTCGTATAATTTTACAAGTTAAGGTTAATGTCAACAAATCAAAAAAGCCACTTTCGTTTTGTTAACAAATAAATAATGTTCTACTAGATCTGAAATTTTTACATATTTGTTGTTTATGTTATTCAGAATCTTATAGGCATTATATTACAACAACTAGTTACATTAAAATAAACCAAAACAAACTAATCAATAAGCCATTTAGTAAATACATCACTGTTGCGGTTTGAATTATAATTAACCTGGGACTGTAATGTTTTGTTACGACAAAACAAATATTTTATTCAATATATATTATCAAATAATTTATTAATCTCCTTTGTATGACAATTTAAATACGGTGACAATTTAAATAAAATGATAGCAGTACATAATCGAAAAACATTCAATATAATTGAATTGATTGAATAATAACTGATCTTTAATCTTCAATAGTTTAGGTTTCAGATTGCAATATTTAAGATAGAACACAAAAACTGTGACGAATACCTCTCTGACTAATTGACTGACAGCTGTTAATAACTTAGATATTCTTGAATTTATAATAAATATTACTGTCAACATATAGATAAATTATTAATATATGATAACTAAATAAATCAAACAAAGTAATAAATAGCAATTCCTAGTTATCAACAAAATTATTATTTTTTTCTAATGATAATTCTTGTACTTTTTTTGTTTTGTGGCTTAAATTATAACTTAAAATACATATAAATCATTGAACAAAAATGTCAAATTGATAAAGAGAATAGAATAAAAAATTCAATATAAGATAACTATCATCATTATATTCGTTTCACTTTCATTGGAAAATGTTATTTAACTGTTTCGTATGAAATGTCGAATAAACTATTACTTAATTAAACTAGTATTCTTTGTACTCTTGCTAATAAGATTAAACTCGAACAACTATTCAAAATGTCAGTCAGTCTGTCTGTCATTTCGAGATAAGTTAACTAAGTGTTTACCACAGAACTTCTAAATTACTTATTGTTTCTGTTTGGGTTTTCATTGAGAATTAGAAAGGGGAACATAATCGCGAACGAATAATAAAGTGTTGAGTCTCACAATAACGAAGTTAATTTGTGTTCACAGTAAGGTTTGGGTGCGTGTGTTATAAAAGTATTATCGTATTACATCACACATATTTCGCGAAAAAGCCTCTAATTTACTTTAATAAAGGTTTCCGCATTCCTTCATTCTGCAGTACGTGCCGTGACTAAGATCTCTTATATAAGCTAAATTTATTATTTTAATATTCAGGAGTACGTAAAGTTAAGAGATTTTTTTTCTGTATTGGACGTTGCTGAGTTATAATTAATTTTAGACAATTACATTTTTTATAAGTAAAAGTATATTTGTCACAAATACAAAATTCTCTTTATTTTTTACAAGTATTATGAAACTGTTATGTGTTTATTATTCCATTTTTTTACAACTTCAACTCTAATATAAAATCTTATGAATCGTTTAATCTACTTTAAGTAGTGATCTTCTAAGGTAACCGTGTACCGCTGGTATAACAAGTGTAAATATAGATTCTTAATTACGATGAAAAAAAATTAAGAATAAATAATTAAATTAAAATTTTTGCGAAATGTAAGTATCTAATATAAAAGGCATTCAGTGAGAGTCGATATTCGTAATGATATTATTGGTTTATGTGTTCAAAATGATAAAACATATGATTTTTTAAGACTTTTAATAACTTCGGGAATTTCATGGTCGATCGAGATTTATTAACAGAGCCTTAGAAACGTTTGAAAAACTGATTTGTATACAAACACGTGAATAATCTATTCGAAACATGAAAATGAGTTAACATATACAATATAAATAACTTTTATTTGCCTTACGTTATTACGATAAAACAATCTGCTTCCACGAGCGGTGGTCGAACAAACTATTTATAAATATACATCATGTTAACATACTAGTATATAATATTATGGCGTCGTTTTACTCTTCGTATAAAACATAATACATAATATACATACTCTTAAAGTTTTAGTAACTAAGACCATATTGCAGATACTAGAGGTATAGGTATATTTGATATTACATGACTGTGAACATATATCACAATTTATATTTTCTAAGAACGTAAAATAATAAATAGTACGGCAATAAAGGTAAAGATAATAGATACAAAAGGTTAAAAACTATTATCTTTGTAAATGGGTCTCGGGTTGCAGCTGATTCCTTGCTCCTATCTCAACTTGATGCAATGACGCTTTAGTATTGTGTGGGGACGCTGTTACTGACTGCATTATAACTATTGTATATATATTTGTATTCTATTTTTTAAAATTGATTTATGAACATTTTTTTATTGGCGTTTATTTTTATTTTATTTTTATTTTTCAATGTCCTATAAAGTAATAAATTTATTACTATTTAACTATAAATCAATCAGAATATTGAATGAACCACAACGTTGCTCGATATCGATGACTCACGAAGGACGCTTATAAACCTCTCGTTATTTTTATAATTAGAAAGTGGATTATTTTGTAATTTTTTCCAGTTTTAAACGATTTTTGAAATGAAACCAAAAAAACTTAGTGTCCGCAATTCGTATATGAACTATTCGTATTAGAAAAAGTTATCGCCAACAATAAGAAACATACATATTAATTTAATATTAAACGTTACTTTATATGAATTAAATATTTATAATCGTATTCTATACGACAAAAATAAAGCCGGTACGATGGTACGATGTATAAGTGATTCGTAAACAGCTCCATGTCCATGAACGACCAATATCCGTATTGACAAGGTAAATTTCGATAGGTCCTGAATAAATCGCTCCATAGTTATAAACATGGGGGCAGATTTGTTTCGAGGTTTATAAATATATAATTTTTAAACATCATTTTTCATTATTGTGATATCCATTAACGTCCAGTACCAAAATTTTGAATGGTTGTGTTTCTAAAATTTATGTAACTTTTTGTTAGTTATGGAAAAACGTATTATTTTGTTCAAAAAGTAATATAATGTTTTATTTTATTGCCCTCCTATATTATTTAAAAACATATTTATATTTTTTCCATGTGTAATAAAGATAAGAAACTTAAAATAATTTGCCGAACAGTTTTTTTCTGTATTGTGTTCAAAGACAAGTCAATAATAAATATATCAATCCAATATAATAATACGTTTTTTGTATAGAAATAACTTTATTGGATGCAATTTTAATATTTCAAAAGAAATACAAATGTACCTTAGAAAATCAGATTACAACAGTTTTTTTCTTATACGCTGTTAAATATATATTTGAGATATTAAAGTATTTATCACGAATTGACAATACTGCTTCACTTCAGATTACTATTTTACATATCATAAAGTATTTTTTGTTATACGTATTTTACGGTATTTTACTTCACCTTCATTTTCGCGTCCGGTAATTGAATGCGATCCTGACAAATCAAAGAAAAACATTTAATGAAAATGAACAGATCTCTACAGACATGTTCGACGAGAGAATATTTCACTCCTAACATATTTTTATTATTATTATTACGGCTATATATGTCGATTGAATTATGATGACAACGATAGTAATCATCATAAGTCAATTGACGTCCACTGCTGGACATAAGCCTCCCCCAACGATCTCCAAAACGGACGGTCTTGTGCACTTGACGTCCAACGGCGCCCTGCAACCTTTACAAGGTCGTCCGTCCACCGAGTGGGGGGCCGACCCACGCTGCGCCTTGCCGTACGTGGTCTCCACTCTAGAACTTTACGGCCCCAACGGCCATCGGTTCGTCGAGCTATGTGCTCTGCCCATTGCCACTTCAATTTGCTAATCCGCTGGGCTATGTCAGTGACTTTAGTTCTTTTATGGATCTCCTCATTTCTGATTCGATCGCGTAGAGAAACACCTAACATAGCCCTCTCCATAGCTCGTTGCGTGACTCTGAGCCTTCTTATGAGGCCCATAGTTAGAGACCACGTCTCAGTCCCGTAAGTTATCACTGGCAACACACATTTATTGAAGACTTTGGTCTTGAGGCACTGAGGTATTTTGGACGAGAAGATGTGACGAAGTTTCCCGAACGCTGCCCAACCGAGTTGGATTCGTCGATTGACCTCTTTCTCAAAGTTGGACTTACCTAGTTGAACCATTTGGCCTAGGTATACGTATTCGTCAACAACTGCGAGAACAGAGTTCCCAATGGTTATGGGGGTGGGCACAATATGGACATTCGACATGACCTTTGTCTTGTCCATATTCATTTTAAGGCCCACCTCTTGGGATACTCTGTTGAGGCTTACGAGCATAGTGCCTAAGTCTTCCAGCGATTCTGCCATGACTACGATATCATCGGCAAATCGAAGGTGAGTGATGTACTCGCCGTTGATATTGATGCCGAATCCTTTCCATTCTAGAAGCTTGAAGGCGTCTTCAAGCGCGGTGGTAAACAGTTTCGGAGATATGACATCTCCCTGTCTTACCCCGCGCTGTAACGGAATAGCCTTGGTATGCTCTTCTTGTACTCGGACCGACATAGTGGCGTTTTTGTACAAACACTTCAACACTTCGATGTACCGATAGTCAATATGGCACCGCTGGAGAGACTGAAGCACAGCCCAAGTCTCGATCGAATCGAAGGCTTTTTCATAGTCCACAAACGCTAAGCATAATGGCAAGTTATACTCACCGGTCTTCTGTATAACTTGCCGCAGCGTATGAATGTGGTCTATGGTAGAAAAGCCCTTTCGGAATCCGGCTTGTTCGGGAGGCTGGAAGTCATCGAACCTGCGAGTGAGACGATTCGTGATGACTCTAGAAAACAGCTTATAAACATGGTTCAGGAGCGATATCGGTCTGTAGTTCTTCAATTGGGTGTTATCTCCCTTTTTGAAGAACAAGACGACGATGCTCCTGTTCCATGCTTCTGGCGTGGTCCCTTGTTCGAGCAAGACGGAGTTGAAGAGCTTCTGAAGGGCTTTAAGTACTGGTTTTCCACCCGCTTTCAGAAGCTCCGAAGTGATTCCGTCCTCGCCCGGCGCCTTATTGTTCTTTAGCTGTTTTAGAGCCATCCCAATCTCGCACAGGCTGATGTCCGGGATGTCTTCAGTATAGTGTCGGGTTAGCTTGGCTCTGGGTTCTTTCTCCAAGGCAACAACAGGTTTTGTAGCTGATGTGTATAACTGTCCATAGAAACTTTCCACCTACCTCAGAACGTCGGCCTTAGTCAACGCTATATTGCCGTCCTCCGTCTTCAGCTTTGTCAGCCGGCTTTGCCCAATAGAAACATTCCTAGCGAATACTTTGGAGCCTTGGTTTCGCTCGATCGTGTCTTCAATATATTTAGTATTGAACGCACGGATGTCGTATCGCAAGGAAGTTTTTATCTTTCTATTGAGCTGCCTATATGACTCTGCGTCATAGGATGACTGCAACACCATTGAGCGTCGACCTGCCATGAGTTCGAGAGTATGGGTGTAAAGTTTTTGAGGTCTACCTTTACGAAGTGGTGTAAAGAACTTTGACCCCACTTCATGGACAGTTTCTACAAACCTGTTGTTTACATCGTCCACTGTAACGCAATCTTCTAAGCAACTGAAGCGATTCTGCAATTCGAGTTGAAAGCTTTCGGGGTTTTAGATATGAGCATTAGATGGTCGGAGCGTAGACTTCATCAGTTTAGCCCTTTCGAGCTTGACGTCGATCTTCAATACGCCTCTTACCATTCGGTGATCACTGCCGGTTTTCACCCTGTGAATCACGGAGACATCATTGAAGACGTGTCTCTTGTTGGTCAAAATGAAGTCTATCTCATTTTTGACCACACCGTCGGGGCTCATCCAGGTCCACTTCCTCTGAGGCGGCTTCTGGAAAAAGGAGTTCATCATAAAGAGTCCCTCCTTTCCAGAAATTCGGCCAGCCTCTGGCCCGTTGGGTTCCTTTGTCCATATCCAAATTGCCCCACTCTCATCTCTGAATCGCTTCTATTGCCGAGTTTTGCATTAAAGTCCCCCATAACAACAGTGAAGTGAGTTTTGGAGGTATGTATGGCTCTACTTACGTCCTCATACATAACCTCGACTTCATCATCAGTGTGTGACTAGGTCGGTGCGTATACCTGGATGACCTTCAACGAATATCTTTCAGATATTCTGAGTATCAGGTATGCCACCCTACTCGACACACTTCCGATGGTCGCTATGTTCTTTACAAGGGACTTATGGACGATGAATCCGACACCACCCTGAGATTGGTGTTCACCCTCCCGGTAGAAGAATAAGTTGCCGGAACTCAAGGTCACGGTGTCCTCACCCTCTCTTCGGACTTCCGATAACCCAATTATGTCCCAGTTCAACTTACTCAGTTCTTCTTCCAGCTCCACAAGCTTCTCGTCTGTCCTCAAAGTGCGGATGTTGTGTGTTACCAGGGCCAGTTTCCGTTTGATGTGGTAGCCGAATCTCTTCCGGGGATTCTTAGCACCCCCTGCCCCGCCGTTACCATGACTGCTACCGGAGCCAGGAATAGCAGGGCTGCCGGGGACTAGGGGCCTGGTTTTTTGTAGTTGTATCATTAAGGGGAATTGCCCGTACTCGCCACGCTGGGCAGGCAGGTTGGCGAGCGCAGTACATATGGACTGTAATAAAATGAGAAGGAACGCTGCTGCCCGTTCCTTCCTCGGCAATTGAGCCGGTATATTCTCTCTGTCGCCTCTTACGACACCCACGAGAAGAGAAGGGGTGGTGGAAATGGTATTCCTAACATATATTCAGCCATATTCACATAACGACAAATTGCTTTTCCCAAACTTTTATGTGTAAGAGGCACTTAAATCACGTTGACGCTGAAGTAACCCGATAGTTACCCGAAATATGAGAAGGTACGTCCGTTTCCAACAAAGGTGATTTGTTTAATTTTTTAAATGTGTACATGAGATTGCAATGGTAACAAGATGTTACAATGATGAAGATGGTAACAAGAAGTTATGCAACAATAAATAATTTATTAGTTTTGATTAACTACATATTTTTCACATAAACCTAAGAAATACTGTATAAGTAAATTTATGTAAATATCACTTATTTTGATTAAATTTCATTAAAGTTAAAGTAAATAAACAAATAAATAAATATAAAAATAAAAATGGATGAATGTAATATTTTTAAAATCGTATGATACATTTACGAACATTGAACATATTTTTAGAAAATCAAGATATTCACAAACCTCCTGATTCTAAAATAAGATAGTAACATCTCTTTATATAAAGCATTATATGTTTCCGTTATTAATCAAATCATGAAACGGACGCACAGACGACAGACTCATTTGTCACCATCAATATATCGATATTACACTGTCGTAGCAAAAACATCAGTTGAATTAATGTTGTACTTTAATTAATCACGTGACGTCTAAATAATAAAAGGTTATTTTCCTTCTATAGATTAAAATTTAATTAAAATATCATTTAACCTTGTCAAGATATATCAAAGCAATTGTAATTCGTTAAGAATATATAGAAAATTATCATTTATAATATTAAAATTTTCTTTTAACATACTTTCTCAGATTTGAGTTATTATAGTATATTATATAATTTTTTTATTGATGTCAAATTTTGTCATTAAAATTTGTATCATAGTAAAGTTAATTAATTACAAATTCAGAAAACTACCTTTTAGTGATTGAAAAATACTTTTACTTAAACTTTCACTCGATATTTATTATTTATTTTGCTGCTAATTACAGTTTCCTTGCAATAAAAACACTCACCTACTTATTTATAGAATAAAATATAATCTTACTTCTTAAATAGACAACTTTTAATTGAACGTTAGTTTCATGAAAGCGATAATTATGAAACGGTGATATTTAAGATTTACTTGCTTCCTCGGAAAATCAAAATTTCAACGGGGTTTTACTTTTTTATAATATACGATTTTGAATTACAGAGATAATAACTGGAACATTTCATCATCACTGGATAATAACTGGATCATTTCTAGATTTAATTAACACAGAACGGATTACAAAAAAATATTTATTTATGTGATTCTTACAAATTTACCTATTAACATTATATATTATAAGCAAAATAAAAATATTGTTACTGTAATTGACAACCTCCGAGATAAGTTACTACACTGTTAATTCTAATATCATGTTATAATGAATTATTTCATACTAGCTTTCACTTAAAGATAGCGGAACCTGTGACAGATAATTCACGATCTAAAGCCGGATTATCAAGAGCTATTACAGAGCTCACGTGACGTTATTCCTCCCATCATGGAGATTACCTCTTCCTTACTTATCATATAGGTGTTAACACTTTAGACATATTATTTGCTATGTAATAATTAATATATATACGTACATCAAGACACTTTCCTGTGTTAATTGTGTTACTAATATACTTAATATTATTAGTCCTTTATATCCATCAGTGAAGATAATGTTGAGGCAGCAAAACGACTTTTTTACAAAGTATGAAGAAAAACTTTGAAAGAATTGTTTTACAATAATCTAAATTGGACACGCATTTATCTAATAAAATTAACTTCGGTTATCACAGGCGTTGAATGTAAAATTGATTGTATAAACTACTAAATAACGTACTTTCCTCTGTACGTTGTAACATTGTTTTATAAATCTAGATAATGTATAATTTGAAAAATCATCACTGTATCGACTTGACTTAGTTATGCAAAAACATTCTCTTACCAACTGACTTGCCTGGAAAAATTTATAAGAAAAAGAAATAAGAAATAAGTAAAGCATCTTGATACATTTGAAAAGTCTTTAGATAAGTAGATACAAGAATATTGTCAGATATTTGTCTCATAAGTGAATTATACTTTTATTTTTTTTCATATATATATATATTCCACTATGTGCGTTGCTTCAACATGTGCATGCAATTATATAACATTAAGTGTGCCAAAAATATTTACATTAATTTTTCCTTATCCATCCTTCAAGGTCATGGCTTACCAAATTATTTAATAATAAATATTAAATTGAAAAACATTAATTGGCGCTGGCAAGTCGTATATTAGCATGATTAAGCTTGTCTAAAAATTTAAAAATATGTACTGTTTATAGTCAATACGTATCATATCAGAAAAAAGGAAAGCTTAATAAGCGATTTTTAAATAATAGAACCTCATCAAGATAAAACTGGTTTAATAAAAGTTGTATAATTTATGAAATGAGATTTAATTAATAGAAAAGCTGCCAATCTACAAAGAGGTATACTTCTTGAAAGTTTAAAAGAGATTGCATTTCTCAAGCCATTGTATACTTTTATATGTTTTATAGCAGAATTCTCATTTCATAATCTTCGTTTCAGAAATGAAAATGAGTATATTTTGTTACCGACCGCGTCATGCCGTTACTAGGCTCTCTGAAAAAAAAATGACTTTATCTCAAAACCACAATACTAATACTTTATTTATGATTTATTTTCCTTATTAATATTTACTTTATACGTAACAATTTAAATGTAAGATATCATAATTGTAAAGTAAATTGATCACCATATTTTCTGCAAGAGGACCATCACTGTCCAAAACATCCCACACATCAACGGCCACCGTCATTCAATTAAAATAATTAACGGTTGTCACGAAGGATATTTAAGGACGTGTTAGTTTCAAAGATTTACAGTCAGTTTTAATTAAGCAGAGGGCTTTTTAATTTAATATTTTTTGCAATAATAAATCTAGAGCAAATAGTGTTGTTATTTTGATTATCTATTTACTTTTATATTATACTCTTGATAAAATGTACAGAATGCCTACAGTTTGCTCCAAGTGGTCGTTTCTTTGTTTTGTGATATAAATCTTTACAATGTCATTTATATCTATTGATTAAAATAGTATGATTATAGCACCAATATTAAAGTCGCAGTTAGGGTTTTAGGAGGCAATGGTGAAAACCAAATTTTTAATTTTGTTAAAACTTGTTTACCTGGACAAGGAAGCCAAAAGCGTTATATAGATGTAATATATCTTACAAGCTCATTCTTTTAGCCTGAAACACTTAAAGAGGCAATAAACAACGGTTTCAGATTGATTTGCGATACTCTCGTTTCAATTTTATTTTCTCTTGCTCTCAATCGGTAAAACTTTTGATACTACTTTTATTATTAAATAAACTTTTTATAATACTAATTATATTTTGTGAAAAAGGTATTCTACAATAATGTTCACGCAAGACTGTATTATACAGTTGGATTGATTGACTATGCAATATAATTTTGGAATCCGCAGTCAAATTGTTTAATTGTTTAAAATAAAACCATAACAATATAATATTTTTGTTGCTAGTTATCAATTCCTATCTTAGCGTCCTTTTGTTCTCTGGGGTCTCTGTTAATGTAATTTTTATTCAACCATTCAATACGAATGACACTTTTAACGCGGGTGCGGAACAAAAATAACTCCACTTTGTTGTAACAAGAGTATACGATAAATATATTGTATCTTCAATTTAAATATTTATTAAATAATGTGTTTTTTTTTATGTTATTGTACTTTAGTATTATTTATGTACAATAAAGAGCATACAAACAAAAACAAACAATAATTTAAAAGTGCTTACACTCAAATCGGTTTGCATAATTACAAAATGTTTAATCTGATTATAAATATATTTGTTCCTTACAACAGTCAACTTTAATATTTCAATTCATTAAGTTATTCATAAACCAATAACTATTATATCATATAAGTTCGATATATATGTATGTGTAGTTTTATCTTGTTTTTCATTATCTTTTGTATAAACCGTTCTATAAACAATCTGATAGTGTCTAAGTGACAGGCTGCCGTCGCTCCAATTTTGTATTGAGAGACTTTAGAGGATAGTGGTAATACAAACGCTTGTATGGTTTTGTAATAATATTACTATAAGATTATTTAAGCTGCAGTTATTTTTTAAAGGTATATTGAAATTATAATAAATATTATAAAAAAACTGTTGTTAATATAGTAATATCCATACATTTCTATACAATATAGTTATTTTATTTTATTATATTTATTTCATTAAGAACATCATTATTTATATTAGTTTCTTCTCTGGCAGTTTGATTTAAATACTATTGTATTTAAATCAAACTGCCAAACAAATTGTAATGTATATTATGAATCACATTGAACTACCTTTTTAAGAAATATTTTGTTTCTTAATCAGACTGAAAAGTGTACAGCTGAATAAAACATGTCGTAACTTGGTCCGACTTCGCGTTTCAATTTTGCCTTGGTGTCAGCTTAAAGAACTTTTTTATCTATATAGTTGAAGTTTGGAAAGTGTGGATGATTCATGGAACATTAATTGATTATGATTTATTGTAATGTAATTAAAAATTTATGATTGTATTTTATAAGTTTCACAATTATTTCGTAACTATCTGTTGTCAGTGATATTTTCTCTCCTATCCACTTTCTCAAACAATAAGCTATCATTACACAAAATGAAAAACTATTTTTTAAATTTGTCCTATTTTTAACTAAAACATTTAGGTGTTTTGCCGCAAAAGTATTTCAATATCTCCGTGAATAGCGCCCTTAATGTATTAAATAATATATCAACAAAACCAAAGTTTATCAGAATCCATCTACAGTAAATAATTTACGTTTTTTTATATTATAACTCATTTTTTTTTCACACTATGAATGTTTTTCTTAATATGAAATACACATAACTTAAAACTTTATGATTTAATATTATTTACCCAACGTAGTTTAAATGTTTGTATTAGAAATCACAAATCAGGGTATTCAGTGATAAATGGGTAAAGTTAAACCAGAAATTTCTAAGCACATTAGGTAAACCGTTTATTAGCTTTTAAACAGAACTTCAGTCAAACTCAGATTTACAGTAACTTCGAACAATATGTATGTTATTCACCTCGATAAATAACACTTCTCAAGCCTTTATGCTTTTTAATGGATCCATTTGTAATACTAAATTGCTAAATGATTGCTACATCTTTTATCGACTTTACATTGTTATATAAATTACCGTTATTATTAACAGAAGTAAAGCTTAATTAATTCAACAGTAAATATTGTAAAAAATATTTTTTGGTATCCTTATAATTATTAAAACTTAAAAAATCTAATATAATTTAACATTTATTCAACCACAAACAAATTCAAGTACTTCTCGTACTTACATATTAGAAATAAATTATTCTCACGAATGTTTAGGTACTAAAACTCGTCGGTTCAATGTGGATGAAGAAAAGATGAGATGTAACAATTTTATTCACTACAAATATTATTGTATATAGAATTATTATTGCAATACAGTATAAATGATGAAGTTTTTGGCGATAAAATAATCTAAAGTATATCACAAATTTTTTTTATGAAAATATGTCTAACATTACTTTATCTTTAATTTCTTCGATTAGATTAATTTCTGCTACAGATCCAGTTATTTATTACAAAACAAAGTAAAAGATTAAATATTCGTCCCTAGAACGCTGCTCTATTTTTTTTACTTACAAGTTTATAAATATGAAATATTGTTCCTTCTAATTTATATATGTAGTATAACGTTTTTCTTTATTCATAAAATAAATAAATTTACACCAAAAATATGTTTAACAATCGTATTTAAGCATATGTAAAATAGTTTAGGTTTGAAATAATTGAGCGAAACAATCCACATTAAAAAAAAACTGTTATTGAACCTTAAAAGTACAATGTTAATTTTGATTTCGAAACTTAGCATTTTTATTTATATTAATTAAACATATATTCCAAAGGTTAGATTATAACTACAAAGCTAATAAGATTTAAAAATTCTGTTATCAAATGTTCTTATTAGTGAAAATATTTTAAAGTGTTTTTATGAAAATGTATTGCGGAGCTAAAACCTCCTAATAAATAAGAAGTTAGTTTTAATTGAAGTTTAATTACCCGTCTGAATAAGGGTTGTTTTTCGCGAGTATCTAGTTTGTTTATAGATTTCTTTATTACCTCATATCTTCAAAATCCCTGGACAGATTTATATAATTAAGGTGACGTCAGACACGCGATTATAGTCCAAGTGTACTCGTGACATCTCATTTATTCCAAGAGATCTCTAGAGGCAACGTCCTGAAATAAACGTGGAAACTTTTGCCTTTTGCTGATAAAACTGAACAAGGTTCAGTTCAATAGATTCTATAATTAATTTAAAAATTACCGTACCACAATATCTATTGATACTACACGTCAAATAGTTAGTTAGTGATATATTAAATTCGCATAATATTTATCGTCGTTGTAACCCATTTTAAAATAAGTAAATATTTATAAGCTTTTGATCAACTTATGTACTACTGTCTGTAATTCATATACATTTGTTACTCGCCTACCGTCTTTGAAGCAAATGGCCCGAAGAATATAAGTATATAATTACTAGTTAAAATAAAACAACATAATACAAATTTAACAATAAGTCATTTAGTAGATGCCCCTCTCTGGCGGTTTGCAATACAATTAACCTGGGACTATAAGTGCAAACCATTCATTTTATTCAATTAATATTGTCTAATAACATCTAATGACTTAAATTTTAGTATGGCAATAATAAAATGATATATACTATATTCTGAAACAGCACCTAATAGTATTAAACTGATTAAATGATGACTGATCCTTCTTCTTCAACAGTTTTGCTTTCAGATTACAATCTTTTTCATCGAAACACACATCCTGTGTGACTAATATCTCTGTGACTGATTGATTAAAATATAGTTAATAACATATATTTCTGCATTTGTAATAAATATTTTTTTCCTATATACCTAAAATGTTAATATTTCATGCGTAATAAATATAAGGAAGTAATTAATAATAGTTTATAGCTATTAATAAAATGAATGTTTTTTTTGTAACGAGACTTTTGGAACTGTTTTGGTTTTAGAAATTAATGAAATTAAAACTTAAAGTACATATGTACTATAATTGTAAAAATAATATTGATTAACACAATAAGATAGAAAAGTAAGCAAATAAAGATAACTATCATACTTAATTCATTCATTCATTCAACTATCATACTTAAATCATTTAATTTACGTGACATATCTAACTTATTTTAAACCAGTGTCGTTTATATTGTTTTTAATAAGATAAAACTCAAACGACTATTCAAAATGTCTGTCTGCCGGTTAATAATAAATAAACTAAATCTTTATCACAGAGCTTTTAAATTAATTATTGTTTAGGGTTTGGGTTTTCAATTAAAAGGGAAGGGAGACATAGTCGCAATAGAGCGAACGAATAATTAAATTTTGAATCACATAATAACGAAGTTAATGTGTATTTACAGAAGGGTTTGGGTGAGTATGTTATGAAAGTATTATCGTATTACATCTTACAGCACACATAATTCTAGAGAAAACCTCTTAATTATTTTAATAAAGGTTCCCGCATTCCTTCATTCTGCAGTACGTGCCGTGAATAAGATCTCATATATAAACCAAATTAATCATTTTCACATTTAGAAGTACGTTAAATTAAGCCAGAATAATATTTTTTTATGCATGAGATATAAATTATTTGAGGAAACTCGATTTATTTTAGTAATAAAAGTGTATCAGTTCAAAATCGTTATTTTCTTTCGTCAGACATCACGTGAGCAAATTCGGTAATCTTGCAATTGAAATGAAATGTAAAATGAAATCTTCAATATCTGCACTAGTCTTCAGTAATCGAAACGCATGACAGTTACTAGTGAAGTAGTACTGGTCTTCAGCGTGACTTGAAAGCAAGTGTCCGTTCCTTAGCACCACAATGTAGGCTCGTAGCAATATACATATGATAACGTAATCGCGACGGTGCTGACACCTCTTGGACAGCGTGCCACATTTAGTTTAACGTCCGTTCTCATGACCGTCTCCGACAAGTATATTTGTTACATAGTTAGTTATTTTTTTTTTTATCAGTGTTATGAAATTGTGTGTCATTAAAAATAAACGTTTTGTTGCAATGATTATTACAACTTCAACTCAAAAAAACATTACATTTTCATCGACTTCAAATAGCTTTTATGAACTTGTTCATAAAATTAAAATATTTTTTTGAACATCTTATACGACTTCTAAGGTCTTCTAAAGTAATTGTGTACTGTGTGTGTATAACAACTGCAAATTATAAGTCTTAATTTCGGAGAAAAAAAATGGTTAAAAATAAATTATTCGAATTCAAAACATTTGCGAAAATGACAATTTCCAGAGACATTCAATAAGTATCGATATTTGTACTGAAATGTATTCATTGGTTAAAAACTATAAAACATATCTTTTAAGAATTTTTATAACTTTGTATATTTACGATTGATATCAAAATCTTATTGTGGTGAAAACTTTTGTGCTAAATATACTTTAAAAACTTTATTATTTAGACATATTTTCTATATAATAAATGGTATTAAGTTTTGATCAATAAATAAGTATCTTAAATATAATTTTCATAAAATAGTATAGAGAGATAATCGATAACGCCTAAATCAACAGTATATGTATATTTTTAAACTAAAAGAGATATTAAACAAAATATCTTTTAGCTTTTTAGGTGTACAAAATAATGATCATTCGTCGCTAGACCGGTATCACAGTTATCCTAATATTTATTTTACGAGGGATCCGTGGTATAATTTGTAACAGAAGATTATTCTAACTGAATTGAGTGCTCATCAGGTATATCAATCTATTCTGAACATGATTTCGTATTTGAATGAAAATTTACGTATTTCAAATAAGCCGTGTGGTTTATCACTCAAGTTTTTGATTACAACATGAAAGGATGTTTGTTGTTGTCTGATTGTTGTATCATTAATTACAACGCCTTATAATAAGTGTTGTTACCCATAATAATACCAAGTGTACTACATCTTGACCAAGTACCATAAATTCACTTTCTAATTCAAATTATATAAATATTCTGTATGATGTAATTATTTATTGGAAGTACAACACGCAATATACAATTATCACCCTCGTCGCAAACTTATTTTTTTTCTTTTTATCGCAAATTAATTACTTATGAAAATGCATATTTTTAAAGTAATAAATTCGTTTAATACCTTTATCATTAGAAATACTTGAAAACTCAGTTTTTATTTATATTTATAAATATGTAAGCTCAGTGATATCCTCCCTTTAATCCGGCTACAGTTCATGATTTATCTAATCTGTAATTGCTTCCTAAAATACGTCTTCAATTTGTATAAGGTATGTAAGGATTGAAATAAATTCAATTATAACATAACAATTTTGTATTAAACGACAAAGGTATTTATTTCGAGGAGCTTTAATTGAAATTGTAATATTTCGTGATACTTAATTGATTTTAATAATCGTTTTATTTCATATGAAATTAAATAATATGTTCAATGAGAAAAAATATCTTCTAAAAATATCATTATTTAGAGCATACATCATCTATTACAAGATTCTGATCACTTTCTAATATCGGTTATTAGCTACGTCCGCCGCTTTGCAAGTGCTATGTTTGACATTGGGTGATATGATTCAATTCTACCACATAATTACACAAAATCTTTATAAATGTAGCCTATGATGTGTAAATTGTATAAGCTATATAATTGTGACTTTTTATCTAAGTTCATTAGTAGTAGTTCATTTCAGTAGTTTTAAAGAGTAACAGACTCCGCAGTTATAATATTCCTGAGCAACCTTTTATGGTTTTTTATGTATATATATGCATGCTTCATTTTTTACCTATATTTAATTGCAAAATATTTTGTAGTTATACTAATGTTCTATGTCGTTGGAATGAAAGCTATAAAAAAGACAAAAAAAACTGTGATTATTTTCTCTTGCTGTGAATCTACAACGTTCTCGGTATTCAATATACTATAGTATTTACGATTCTCATGAATCCTTCCCGTTTCTGTAGTACAAAGGTTACGAATGTTTGCAGTAGTACGAGTTCACCGTTATGTTACCAATGAGCAAAAGTTGTTCTGCTCGCACGACGATACGAATAGCTTCCTGAAATTGAATTTTCCTGTAGCAACCTGATATTTCCGTAGCATGTTACTGAGACATTTAGGACTCAATACTCCCATAAATTCATAAAAAGCCATTCAGTAAGTAGATTTTAACACAGCTGACAAATAAACAGACAGATCGAAAAAATAAAGACAGACAAACAGACAGACAGTTATAAGTCATTAAAATCTAAATGTATGAAGGTTTCCATGCACCTTGCAGTGAAGAGCCTAAAAATAACTTAACCGAACAAAACCCCTATAACAATTTTGTTTTCTCTATAACCATATCTTATAGTAACTCATATTTTATTTTTACTTATACAGTGCATTTAATAAAATGTGTAACGCACATCAGCCTATTTTTTTTTATTTTAAAGAGATATTAAAATTTAAGCATATAGTAAATAACTAATAAATAGAAGTAAAGATAAAGATTCACTGTCGCACAGTATGAGACAAAAAATTAATTGAAAAGATCGTCAATTATTTTATTTTCTGTGCTTTCTATATATGCCGTTATAAGTCTAAGAAGCTCTGTACTTAATTAATTACAGTACGTTATTTCAACAACTGAATGTTTTGACAGTGTAATCTCAATAATTTGAAGATGAAAAATGGTTGTTCTCTTTATCTAGTATAAAGAACTATATTTAATATGTTTTTCTATTCGTTATTTCAACCACAGATACAGGCCATAAACCTGTAGGTTGCTTCAGAATATTTCCGTTGACATTTTCCGTTGTTTTATGTTCTGTCTACAACAAACACTCTGAGATTTGATTCTTACAAAAAACAAATACTTCTATGCTTGTCAATTTTAATTTAATTCACTTTGTTTATTTGATCTTAATAGAAAGTGTATTAATACGTCAATAATAAGTGAGAACTAAATTATTTTTAAATTACAATCGATGTTAGGCATCACAAAGTAATGTAATTTTGATCGTTAAAGTTACATTAGGCTCAGTACTTTACAATAAACTACGCATTACAGATAATACGAGAAGTTAATATTCAAGTAATACCTATTGAAAAAATCTATATAAAACATAACTATATAGACAAGACCCAATGTTTTTGGCCTGTATCGATGCTATTTTTATTAATTGTATTGTTAATTGACTTCAAACGACCTATTTATTTTATTCAATCAAATTGACTTATAATAAAGCGCAAGGAAAAGTTAATTGTATAAAATATTCCGTTTTAAAAAACGCAAGCTTTTTTGTGGCCATTGAATCTTTCAAGGTTACGTCCCTTACTTAAGAAAGATGAGTCAAATTAAGACGGACTCCCATCATAAAGGTTTTTTGATGTTCCATTAACCCTAAAGGTTACCTATTTGATACAAAATTATAATTACATAATTTGAAATAAAAAACGCTCTTAGATAATATATCTTTTATTCAATATGCATTTTATTAATGTTTCACAACTGAATAAGGTGAATTCCATCTAAACATGAAAAAAGTATGGAATAGTCAGAAATCCAAAATTCTCTGATTGTCCCTGTATACTGTATTTAGCTTCACGCCATATCCCTTGCGGGGTAGCCAGAGACGACGGAGCGCCAAACGCTACGGTCCCTGCATACCTCTTTCGCCTCGACCACAGACATTAACCTCTTCATACTTGCCCTCCGGGGGGTCCTCCTGCTTTTTACGTGACCTTCCTCCCGTATCGTAGCTACTGAGTTTTCGAAGGTCACTCGAGGCCTCCCCCTGTCTCTCTTACTGCTCACTTTTCCTTAATAAATCTTTTTCATCACTCATTCGTTCAACGTGCCCAAACCACCTGAGCAGGTTCTTCTTCATTCTTACCGTGACATCTTCGCTAGTACCTGCCATTCTGTGGATCTCTTCATTGCGGATTCGGTCAGCTAAGCTGACTCCGCATATTCAGCGAAGAGATCGCATCTCCACAGCATTCATCTTTCTTACATTCTTCTTCTGTGTTACCCACGTTTGGCTGCCGTATAACAGCGTCGGTAGCAAAACTGCATTGTGTAAAACCAAACGTGCAGCTATGCTGACGTTTCGTCGTCTCAACAATGCAGCAAAAGTACCGTTGACTCTGTTACCGGCAGCAATACGCCTTTCCACATCCATTTCGTATCTTCCCTCTCTGCTAAACATACTTCCCAAATATACCGCTTCATTCAATATGAATATTATTAATGTCATACAATCGATAGTTTATACAAATGTTAAATTTCCTTCTATTTCATTATTTTTTACACTTAAAAAGCGTAGTTACAGAAAAATAATATTTATAAATTCAACGGGCATATCATGTTGAAGACGCCACAAGCCACACAATCAACAATCCTTACTATATAATAACGAGCTAATTGACTCTGTATGCACGCGCATCATTTATCACCCACAAATCACACAATACTGTGTAATACATCAAAAAAAAGCTAATGAATCAGGCTACAAAATAGGGTGGGTGCCAAACTCATATGTGACATTTGACCCTTCTCGGCCCTTCGGGCCGGGAAGTTCCCTCGTATTATTATAACTACGTAAAAAAATTGCTCAAAGGATTAATCTTTCGCAACAAAAAATACACGCAAAATAAATTATAGGATAAATAAAATAATACAGCCCAAGTTCTAAATACTGTTTATTCTCATTCTTACCACAGATGTCGCGGCAATATCTTATAACGACAAATTTTAGAGAAAATGTAGATAATGGTTTTCTTGGAAGATATTTAAGATATAAGACTTTTTATAACCTTTTTTAAAATTATAAATCATTTTCGATTTCTAATAATTTAATTATTTAATATTTCTAAGTATTTATTATACTTTATCATTCCTTTCTCTAAATGCTTGAATATTTTTTGTGCGAGCTCAGACTAAAAGGAACAGTCTGAAAATCATATAAAAATTATACCATGTGGAAACTCATAACTCTCTGCTCAACAATTTTAATTGTTACAAAAAATTATATGCCCGAAACAAATAAACTTAATCAAAAACATAATCATACGATAAATCGCGTGTATAAAAGAACTATTTTCATAAAAGCAGAGTAAGCCTCATGGGGGCATACCGTAAGTTATATCGAAATACAAGACGATGACAATAAATTTAGAGCATTTCTATTTACAAGTACTTGTGGTTATGGCATTAGGTAATATGAAAATATATAAAATGCCAATCATACCGAAATATAATGCTCTATAAAAATAACGCTCTTAGTAGTTCATTTTGTTATATTGATTTATTTAACTTTAAATATATGAACAATATTGAACAGTTTTTATAATCTATACCAAGGCTTCTTAGCCTATGAGTCGCGACCACTAATGGGGTCACATGGCAAAATTCTAAGGTTGTGAGAGATATTAATGTCAAGTATTTAAATGCACAATTTTATAACATCACAAAACTGCACACAGGTGTGAACTAGTGTAGTATTGACACTCTTCTATTGTAGTTAATTGGTAATGTTCCGCCGTAACGTGATTTTTTTATTTTTCTTTATTCGGTAATTAATACATCAGTTATTGTATGCCATATTTTATTTTTATATTTTAATGGCTGAACTTAAATAAGAATGGTAATGATGCTGCTGATAATACTACAAACTCTTCTCAGGGATGACAAAGTTTTGAAAAACAGGCATCGAATGTCCAAAATAGAAAATATGTTGAGACTTTTCTTCAATTGTAAATTCAAAATTGTAAGGGTAAAAAACAACCTTTTTGTTACATCTGCTATGAATTATTGGCTTCGGAGAAACCATCAAAATTAATGTTGAAATAAATACCTCGTTCGACAGGGTCGATCGTGTTAGGTAGATTCCCGTCGGTCGGATCGACAAAGAAAAACCAGCAAGCAGTATTCTACTGGTCATTACGAGTCTTATGACGGGTCACTCTGCATATATTGGGTGAGCGGGGAACCACCCCCCACCCCTATTTCCTAAACGGGGGGTCGCATCAAAAAATTTTTCGGACAAAAAAGTTTCCTCTTTTAATTTGTTAAATTTCTATGATTTTTCCTACTGCAAAATTTTGCCTTCTTCTGTGACTTTTTCCAAAAAAACGATGCTACGTTTGTCCTACTAATTTATTCTATCGACCTGTGAAGTCAGATTTTGCCTACGATGAATTTGGACTGATGGATCATATATACATATATATATAGAGGGATATTTAAATATTTTTTTTGGACAGATTCTCAATCTCCAGTTCATAAACGGCGTAGCGCCCCTACTCTGGGGTCTGGGTCCCGTCATCGCATCGATTGCAATAGGTAGATTCATCTATGGAATGTACCTAAAATTAAGTACAAAGTCAACAATAAAACCACAAAACAACAATATTCTTAATCAAAGAATAACCAAAAAAAAATAGTTTATTCGAAACAAAGAAAGATCTAAATTAATTATTAATACTATACGGAGCAGCACCGCACATTTCTCCACATCAGCTTTTTAAATGTATAGCTTTAAACTACTAATACTAGCAAAATATTAATTGTATAAAATATAAAGCAGATAACATTCTATTACCAAAGAAAAAACGATTGAACAAGAAATAATTAGGTAGCTAAAAATTAAAAAACAATGTCATAAAATAAACTAACTGAATAACAACTAAATTAATACGAGAAAATGATAAACTAAAATGAATACGAAAAGAAAAGGAAAATTACTCAGACAACTTTTAAACTTCCGATTACTACTGTGGTTGCTATTACATAGAAGAGAGAAGGCTACACATACATTAAAATAAAGAGAAAAATACTGTCGTTCCCAGTATTGCCGAACAATCACAAATCAACAAACAGGGATGTTAATTTAATTTAAGTCCGATTTTATTTCAAGACTTTCAGAGTCATTAAGACTTAATGTAATTAAAATCATACTGTTTACTGTTGCATCAATAATAAATAACTATGTATCAGTTATCATTCTTCTTTTTTTGGTGAAAAACACAGGCCCACCGGTTCCCGGTCCCATGAATGACACGTCGTATAAGTCTCCGTTTAAATTTAAAACATATTCTTTGGTACATTATAAAACCACTAACTGGTCTGAAAGTCCTATGTTTATACAAGTTTCGTTAAATTGAGTATGATGAAACATGGAATGTATAATAAATGTTATTGACTTTGTCTACATATTTAGGATAATTCATATTATAATAAGGTATACGAGTATATCAAAGATTGCTTATGTGCAATTTAGGGGATCGACAGTCGTTTTAGGTTATTATTAGGTTTTTATTATTAGATTTTTTGAAAGGTGGCTGAGAAATCTTTCTGTGGATGAATGAACTTATGTGTAAAAGACTTCACGTGGGGGGCAAGAAAAGATAAAAATAATTTCGTTTTGGGGCATCGCAAATTTTAACGCGATCTCGTGACGTCCCATTGTGACTGAGGCTGCAACTGCATAACATTTTCATATGGTATGAATTCCACAAACTTTTCTTAGGTATCTACTAACTTCTCATATTACTTACCCAGTACTTAAAAAAAATTAATTAAATTTTTATATATTTTTTAACAAAACACGAACTTTGGACCCAGTTATATTTTAATAATTATAAAAAAAAACTTTTAGAATTAATTGATTTAACAACCAGAAAACTATTTCACATTGTTAAGTACTTAAGAGCTACATATAAGAGTGTGAAATAATATTATTAAATAAATTTAAAATAACTTACAAATAAATAAAATACATATCGTAAAAAAATTTTTTTTCGTTGATATGATCAACATGTTATTGAACTATCACGCTCAATTTTGCGGAAGGTTATCCTGTCATGATAACCGAATGAAACGGCCTGTCGCCCTGAATATTGTAAATTACGAAACCCGTGATGTTGAACGAGATTTTATTTTTCTGATATAAGAAATATATTATGACGATACATCTTAAAATATCTTAAATCAAAAGTTCAGATTTTGTGTATGTTGGTGTTAAAATTTGATAATTCGAGTGTTGAAGCACTGTACCGCAGCGTGGTTACACGCGAAACTCGAGTATATAATCTACACTACTTATTTAAGGCAAGTAGAGGCTATATAATATATATTTACCATTATTTGCTATATTTTGTGAGTTGGAAAATTGTTGATAGCATTAAACTTATTACAAAAAGATAAATCTTATATTTTCTGTTAGAAATCTGTTATTTTATCAATTTTAACAGATCTCCTGAACTTCGAACACATTACAATACATTATTAAATAAGGTGAGATCGATATGTTTATTTTTTTTAATTCAGTAGCAATATGTACAGGTTCATGTCTTGTTTAGCTATGCCGTACCTCCTCCTCCTGCCGAAAATTTGTTGTCACCTATAGTATTTTATTTTAATAGTAAAAATACTAGAGTTAAATAAAGCGATTTTTTTTGTTCTAAGAAATAAAACAATACAGTTACTGATTATATTAATAACTCTTACAATATAATATTGTTGTATGACTGTCAGTCTTTTTTTCAACGTCTGGAACCCATCATGGGTGCCACCGCATTCAAGGGGAGGAAGACGGTGGGTATGTGAGACTCCTACTCACTACAGACTGTCAGTCTGTTCAATATTTAGATAATCTATGAATGAGGAATCCAATATTTATGAAAGTAAGAAAGAAGGTAAGGATAACATTGTAACCAATGACGTGACATGAGCTGACGCAAATCTTATCAAATAACTCCCTGCGGTAATTCGACTTAAATACGCAGATGCGTCACTTGATGCTTATATAATTTAATATTTTCTCTTATATGTAAATTCTATAATATATTGTAACTTCATTCTGTATGTACAATTTGCTGTTACAATTTTACTCCATTTTTTCTTTACCATAAAATATTTGGATTTCGAATTATCTTTTAAAGAGCTTTTTTACGCTGTTGTACTATTCAACCGTAATAAGTTCCCTAGTTCAAACGTTTTAGACTTTAGCATGTGAAAAAAAAATTAAACGGCAAATTAATAGTAAAAAAAAATATAATTAAATGAGTAATTTAATGACGGTACATTATAGTGATTGTTATAATTATTAAATTCCAGTAATAAAAATATATATATACATATAACAAGGCTATATATGAAAACTTATCTACTAAATATATTTCACTCCAGCTAAATCGTTTCATTTGTGTTACGAAAATCATTTATCTCTGTAATAAAATCACAGTTATCAGTGTTCAGAAGATACGGAGGCCTAATAAAAAGTATAACAGGTACCTGGTATATTTCATATTGACTTTAGGAAGTTAACATTTATTAAATTTTTTGTCGGCTTACATTTTTTTATTCTGTATGGTTAAAATATGAAAGTGCTTCTAATGGTCTCTTATAAATTCCTAGTGGCAAATAGAATTATTAAATTTATAGTTTTATGTATTATGTAAGATCGGCGTCAATGTTGCGTGGTCCCGTGACTCTAAAAAAATATTTTATCCAAATCCAATGAGTGCGAAATGTACTCTATTTGCATTATTCATAATATAAACGAGTGTATGTTTGGACATAAAAAAAATTACGGAGAGATATAAAATTTTCATAACTATTAGTTATGATTATGCAATGACTCTACCATGTCTATTTATTTATTTTATTAAAATTGTTAATATAAGATTTTTTAACGAATATTATGTATTTTGAAATGGCCTTTAAATAAATGTACAATATACAAATGAATTACAGAAGTACTTGTAAAATTTTTTTTTAATCTCCAAACTATATAAGCAATGTAAAATCAATGTTTTATAAGCATGTTTATTTTTGTTTTTTATATTTATTATAAAAATAATTGAGAAGAAGTGAAATTAAATCAAATAGAGGGATAGAATCGGGAGTAGGTATAAACATATAACAATAGACATAGATTAGAAAGAGGAAAAAGAATAATTTAATATACTACCTATTAAACATTTTCTAATATGCAAGAGACATATGGCGTATAAAAAAAAATAAAAAAATTACTAATCCAGAACAAATAAATATAGTCACACCTCGCTATAACTGAGCGAAAACTAAAAGTAATATAGCTTCATTTACTGGAGCGTTACTATTATATTATTTTAAAACCAAAATTATGTTACAGATCCGATAATTTTGTTCATTTTAATAGGCAATTTAAATAACATATTACCACATTATTACAATTTTCTGTTATGGAATTTAATATTCAGATAATAACTACAGACCGCAATTAAAATTTAAAATAACATTCAATAATATTTTTACTAGTTTTAGTCCCTTTTTGTCTGAAATATTGAAAAGCTGGAATTTCTTTTTTAGATTTTAATTAAAGTCATTTGAATGCAGATAGTATGGAGTGGTACGACTGAAGAAACAACAGTTGGATGAGTTAATCAAGGAATAGGATGCCCAAATCCTCTCCTTACTCTTTGTGTGTCCTAATCTTCTTCATCCCTATCCATTCCTTAAAAGTGGTCATGCACTTTTACTTTTTTATATTCACTTTTAAGTGGTAATAGCGGTACCGTTGCATCACTTATCAGTGGCCCTGTGATAATTTTCCAAAACAAAAACTAATGGTGGGATTACTAATATTTATATATCGACTCTGAGAATAAGTAGTATTTTCATGGAGAAAATTTTTAAAATATTTTACCAGAGTTTAGAATTTTACGTAATGTACCTATAAATTTTACGCTAAAGATTCCAACCCTTGTTTTTATTTCACTTAACAGATTCAGATAATAAAATTTATATGCATTTGATTTATTTTAAATATAACATAAAAGTGAGTTGTATAAATAATAGCTTGTTTTGATTTAAAGATTGTGTTTCTTAAAATACGTAATTGTTATTTTTCGTAATTGAATTACAAGAACTAATTAGATATGCAATGTTACGTAGATCCACAAACAACAGGTGAATTTGTGAAAATATACCGAATATTATTTTTAAACCATTGCTTATACATTATATACAATAATATAGCGAAAACTTGTAACCTATGAAAGCTATTATATTTCTTATTAAAAATAATACTATTCTATTAATATACTTATTTAATTATAAGAAGAAAACCAATCTAATTGAAACAGAAATTCATTTAAAAAATATTTGATGCTATTGAATGTTAAAAAAACAACAAAAGAACTTATTTTGTTATTTAAAGTTAAGAGAATAACTTCTATAATCACTCAAATATTTATGATTTTATGGATAGCTCGTCTATCACGTCACGTTTTCCTGTGACGTCACTCTCTTGGGAAATTATATGGTATAGATCCAGGTCTAAATAGTATTCAATATTTCAAGACAAATTGTTGCAATATTTTTTCATTATTTTATTTCACGCGGCATTTGAAAAAAAAAATTCATAAGAATAAATATGATGGAAGCTTTCTTATTTATTTTATATTTTATTTTACCCAAAGTTAAAGTATCTTATTATAGTTTATATTAATACGTTTTAGCAACTTTTTTTTTCCTTAATTCCATCGCTTAGCTTCAAAGCTGTTATTATTTTTACTAACCTGTCTTCATTGTCATGCGTGGTCAAAGAACAATATATATTGTTTTGTACATATTATATAGATATGATAAGTCTTATCACAATGTTCAATTATTAATGTAATAATATAATTTATCGTAGCATTAGTGTGAAAAATATATTAATAATAGTTTTATGTTCATTTTGAATCAATAAAAATTAGAAATATTGTAAAGTTACCATATTTTAGTAGAATAAATAATGAAAACAAGAAAAATATTTTACCAGTTTCGTATTTTATTTCGCAAGGACACTAGATACGAATCTATCACTCACATCACCTCTTGTAAATTGATATATCAGGTGTTTGCATAAAATATTTCAAAAATGAACAGAATAGCAAGCACCCCTTTATAGTATAAAGTCAGTAGTATTTAATAAGAACAAGTTATTATATAGTTATTCCTCCGTACTTATTATTATATATACATAGAGTTGATTATATCGAAATTTGATAGACTAGCTTTGAATCCATTCGTCCTTATTGATGAACTCTCAGCGGCTCTCTAGGTTGATTCAATATAGTAGTACCATAAAATTATACTGATATTAACTCATCAAACCAAACCTTAAAATTTTAAAGTATTAATATAATTTTATAATTTATTTTTTCTTCGTAAATTAATTAACTTAATTTTGTTATTATTTTCGAAACGATATAAAACAACAAAACAGATTTTGTTTATATTATTTATATATTTAATATACTATGAAATAGAATAAATGTCACAAAGGGTAATTTGATCGGGCTTATGCAAATCCTCTGGAGTAAAGTTGGACCGCAAGGCTTCGGAAGTTTTAATTTCAATAATAACAAGATATTGCATCCTACCCATGGGGGCCGATTTGTTTCCCTTCCGATGATCCTAGTGACTGCGCTACGGCTATAGCTGATGTGATACTACAGGTCATGGAACTATTTGTACCAAGCTCTGTGGTACCACTTGGTGGCAGATCGCGGCCTTGGCTTGATGCGTCTGTCAGGGCTGCAGCAGCTGACAAACGGCAGGCTTATCAAGCTTGGGCCAATGTGTTAGTCACTAACGATCCGGAGGAAATATAATCGTGCCTCCAGATTCTTCAAACGGCAAATCGCTAGAGCAAAGTTCAAGCATGTCGTCAAAATTGGGGATCAGCTGGCAAAGTACCCGCCTGACACGCGCAAATTTTGGGCGCTTTCAAAGGCTACTCTGAGCAACTTTAGCCAGCCGTCCCTACCGCCGTTGCACATGGGGAATAATTCTCTGGCCCACACGGCAAAAGAGAATGCCGATCTCTTGGGCACTCTTTTCGCCTCCAACTCGACTTTGGACGACCAGGGGAAGACACCGCCTATCATCCCGCGGTGTCAGAGCTCAATGCCGGAAATAGTTTTTAGGCAGCAAACTATTAGGCAGTCTCTATTTTCCTTGGACGTTCAAAAGTCGAGTGGGCCCGATGGTATTTCTCCGTTGGTGCTACGATTCGTAAAGATAGATCGTAAAGATTCTTATAGAAAATATTATTTTCTATAAGAGGGTAGCAGAAGTTCATTGTAGGTTTAATTTTCCACCAAATATAATTTGGATTTAACCTAATATTTACCATAAATCATTTTATACAAACGAAAATCACTTTATGCACTAAATTGATTAGGCGGCTTCTAAAGTGTATGTTAATCATTATTTATACATATATATATATAAATATTGTAAACTTCTAAATAGAAAACTTAGTTTAAGCGAAATGAATTGTTTAATTAGATAGACGTTGCTGTCGGCAAAGTTGAATTACAACGAAATTGAGTAAATTTAATTTATTACAAGTGTCGGATTTTGAAACTGGAAACATATGCATATCATCTTTCAGATTTTCGTGTAATTTATTTTTACTACATTTTTTTTAATTTATAAAATATAAGTTAACGTATTTTATTCATAAAATATTTTATCTACTTTCATACCTTTTTACTTGAGCTTACAAAAAGATGATCAGTAAATAAGGTCTAGCCCTAGGATTAAGATTATTATACATGTCACTTAGACAAAAGAAAATAGGATAAAAATGAAGTAACAAGGACATATTAAGAAAAAATGAAATGAATATATACTATTTTTTTTTTCCGGTTCCGGTGATCAAAAAGTCAAGACGTCTTTCTAGTGCTCTCGTAAAAAGTAATATAAAGTTCAGTATAAAAAGTGAAAAAACAAGTGATTCGTTAAGGACAACAACAACAAGAACTAAAAAAGTGCAATCACAGTTTAAACTCAATGTTTTACGTAAAAACTTATCTAATCACAGTGGAAAACTTCATCGTAAACATACCCTCAAAAGTGATTTGACAACTTTTGTTTCAACATCAAGGCTACAACCTAAGAAAACAGTAACCAGTGTTGTCATTACAAATTAATTATTTATGACAGCTCGGCAGTGGTGACACCATATAGAAAAGAAAATAAAACGTTCCATTCCACTCAGTCCAAAAACGTTTTGTTACTGCACCAATAAAATAAACGCATAACATGTCGGAAGAAATGTCAATTTCAATGTTATACAGCATGATGAAATAAGACATGGAGAAGCAAGCAAACCTAATCACTGCTAATACAGAAAAGATTATGCTGTCAATTGATGAGAAACTAATACCATTATTAGAAGAAAACAAAAATCTAAAGAAGGAAATTGAAGTACTCAACCAGAAAATTAATACTTTAGAGGAAATGAATAAAAAGAACAACATCGTAATACACGGGTTGAAAGAAACAGACATTAATTACTCGCAATTATACAATAATATCAAGCAACTACTCCAGAAAATAGATGTGAACATAGAAAACTTTGATATCAACAGAATATATAGAATTGGGAAAAAGACAATAGAAAAAGTAAGACCAGTGTTGATCTCTTTTACAACCTATAATAAGAAAATCGAAGTACTGAGAAACAAGAAAAAAACTATTGAGAACACTTATATAACTGAGGATTATTCCAAGGAAACACTTCAGAAACGTAAAGAATTACTACCACAACTTAAGGAGGAAAGGGAAAAGGGAAAAGAGGCATACATAAGAAATAACAAACTTATTATAAAACCCAAAGAAAACGAGAAAAGAAAAAGGGGCAACTCAACATCTCCCAGTACAGGACCACAACAACAAGAGAAGGCGAAAACTATAAAAGCTCCAGCTAAACTCCACAGAACAGACCTATTTGCATATATGCGTGCCAGATCGCACTCCTTAACGGAAAAAAATACCTCTAATCTATAGGAATCAGCAGACACCGGTAATCAAGAAAAAATAAACAAGGAAAAAAGCAAAGTTAAAAAGAACCTCCCCAACCCAGCTGGTCACCGTGGGGTCAGAGACCAAAACCCCCCGAATTGTTTGAAAACAAAATAGTTAAAGAGAAACGTATCAAATATAAAACCAACAATATCTTTATTGCAACATTAAACACAAGGACATTAAAAACACAGGATAGACTATACGAATTAGACAATGCATTACAACAAATAAAATGGGACATCTTGGGCTTATCTGAGATTAGAAGATCAGGAGAACAAATTGAAGAATATGATGACTATATATTTTACTCTAAAAACGTAACTCCCGTATATAAAAAAATATCTAAAAGATAATATCATGGAGTTCATTGGTATTTCGGACAGAATATCAATTCTAAATATAAAACTTCCCGAATTTAAGCAACCCATTTCGATAGTGCAAGTTTATGCTCAAACAGAAAACGCAGAAGAACAACAAAAGGATATATTCTACCACGAACTTAAGCTAGTCATGGAGCAAACATATAAAACAGTAATTATAAAAGGAGACCTTAACGCCCAAATAGGTAAACGAAACAGAAACGAAAACAACAACATAGGACCCTATTCATCAGGAAAGCGAAACGACAAAAGACAGAGGCTAATAGAATTTGTCCAGGAATACAACTTAACAGTCATGAATAGCTATTTCAACAAAAAGTTTAGTAGAAAATGGACATGGATGTCACCAAATGGAAGTGTACAAAATGAAATAGATTTTATAATCACAAATAGATCCAAGTTATTTACTAATATCAGTGCTATAAATCAACTAGACTTCAGCTCAGACCACAGAATGCTTCGTGGAACAATGACAATGTCTAATTAAAAAAAATCAAGAAGACCCTGGAAAAATAGTGGACAACCAATACAACTTCCCCTACCGGATACGATCTTATCTCCTCTAAAATTAACGCTAGAAACTAAACTTCAACAAATTAATACTATACAAGGAAAATACGATCTACTAGAAAAACAATTAAAATCTATTGAAAACAATATCCAAACAACAAAGACTACAAGAGATAAAATTGGAAAAAAAGTGAAGGAATTAATAAAATTGGGACATAGTATAAGACAACAAAGACCAACAGATAGAAAGGAATCAGCAAAAGTAAGCAAACAAATTAACTTATGTATTAGAAAACATAGAGAAGAAAATAGGTTAGATCGAATAATGTTTCACACAGAAATTACCGGCGGCGTCAAAAAAACATTGAAAGAACTACAAAATTGTACAAACTGGATTCCAGAAATGAATAAACAAAAAGATCAAAGTTACAAAACGAAACGTACTGAAATACTAGACATAGCTACAGACTTCTATCGAAACCTCTACAATGTTGAAACTTTAACATCGTCAGTAGATCTGAATTACACAAACAATGAGGAAGACATACCAATAATGACCAAAAACGAAATAACTAAAGCCATCCTATCACAGAAAAATAGGAAAGCTTCGGGGGAAGATGGAATCTCCAACGAACTTCTGAAAGGGTCCTCAGATGCCATAATTGATACATTGTACGACATATTTAACGCCATCCTAAGACAAGAGACAATACCAACCCAATGGACTACATCAACGATAATATTGCTCCATAAAAAAGGCAGAAGAGATGACATGAATAATTATAGACCCATAAGCCTTATGTCCAACCTGTACAAGATATTTTCGAAAATAATACTAGATCGAATCACTAAAGTCCTAGATGAGAATCAACCAAAAGAGCAGGCAGGTTTCCGTAGCGGGTTTTCCACGATAGACCAATATTCACAATCAAACAGATTACTGAAAAATATAAGGAATACAGGTTACCCTACTACCTAGCCTTTGTTGACTATCACAAAGCATTCGATTCACTGAAACACGAGAAAATCTGGGAAGCCCTGACACACCAAGAAGTACTCACAAAGTATATTCGTCTCATAACTAAAATTTACGAAAACATGACTGGTAAAACAAAAACTGAAAGACTTGGAGAAGCATTCGCCATCAAGAAAGGAGTAAGGCAGGGAGATCCACTATCTCCGAAATTATTTTCAGCAACTTTGGAACACGTCTTTCGAAAACTTGAATGGTCAAACTACGGCATAAGAATAAATGGCGAAATGCTAAATCACCTTCGATTCGCGGACGACCTCATACTAATATCCGACAACCCAAACCAATTACAAATTATGCTCAACCAACTTGCAAATGAAAGCCGAGAAGTAGGCCTGAAAATGAATCTGACGAAAACCAAACTGATGACAAACCGTACAAAAATACCCATACTAGTCAACAATGATACAATCGAATACGTAGACGAATATACATATCTTGGGCAGACAATATCTCCATCAAAAAGACACATCAAAAGAAATACAAAATAGAGGTAACGTAGCTTGGAAACGATATTGAGCTCTAAAGGAAATAACAAAAAACCAATCAATACCGATGAAGCTAAAATGCAAAGTATTTAACTCGTGCATACTTCCTACCATGACTTACGGCTGCCAGACATGGGCCGCAACGCTACAAAATATAAAGAAACTGCAAACATGCCAACACGGCATGGAAAGAAGTATGCTCAATATCAAGAGAAGAGACAAAATCTACTTAAAAGTTATCCGTGACAAAACTATAGACGTATCTTACACCATCAAAAAGCTTAAATTGAAATGGGCGGGCCATTTAATCAGAGACAAAACAAACAAATGGGCAAAACAAGTGGCCGAATGGTACCCTAGAGAGGGAAAGAGAAAGAGAGGAAGACCAACAAAAAGATGGGATGAAGACTTAAGAGCGGCCGCAGGTACAATGTGGAGAAGGAAAACCTACGATCGGGACTTATGGAAAGACTTGGGGGAGGCCTATGCTAAGGCAAAACAATCATTATTGGTGTCATAATTTAAAACTCTGTATACAATATTTATGTTAGATTGTTAATAAAGGCTATTATTATTATTATTATTATATTATTATTATTTTACGTTTTCTTGAGTATAAAGCATTTTTGGATCAAAAAATGTAACAGAGTAATTAATGTTGAAAAGTATATACTTTAAGACTGAAAAGCAACAGCAAATTAAATGATACCATAAAGTAACAGTCTTTAATAGTAGACATAGACTTTTTTCAACAGAGTCATAACAAATTAACTGTAAATAATTTATATTTATACTCCTATTATTCTCTCTTAAACCCCTTTACGAGTGCAGGAATTTAAGCAATTACAATATTAGATATCAATTTCCTGTCTGCATTCTGAATAAACATTTCACTATATAGTTATTTTAGTAGCATCGATGGGACAACTATAAATATTTTACCGTAGTGCATCTGCAATCCATTGTTATACAAATTCCTATAATATAACAACCAATAGGAAAAAGCTTATTGTATTATGAAAATAAATTTTCAATGGACTATTCAATGTTACAATATGTATAGCGTATTTGTAATTATGTAACCCATGCACTTTTTGGCTTATTTATACAAAGCCAATATGATTATGAATACAAAATTAATTTATGAATAAGAATTAAGAAGTTATATGTTAGTGACCTTAACATGGTTCGCTAGAAATATATGAATTAATTATGAATGTTGATGGCCTTCGAAGAAGACATAGTGAATGAATTAAATATTGTATGGCGAAGAAGCTCCAAGCTCCAAGAGGAGGAAAAGCGGTGACAGATTTCTCAGATTACAAGTAATTGTTATAAGGTATAAACTATAAACGCTGATCCAAATCACCAAAAGATGTTTCGTTAAAATTACTTTATTTTATTTAATTCTAAACTTCTATATCAATATTTTACAATTTAAGAATACAAAAGCAGCTACAAGTATTTAATTTATTTCGTTTATTTTTTCTCAATAACTATTAATATATTTAACTAGTAATAAATACCATGAATATATGTCTCGTTATATTATGTGTCTCTAAACTAAACCATACCATTAAAGTGATGATATCAACTTTAATTATAAACCGAAAATCATTTATATTTTAGTCGTGAATATAATAATTTACTCATACGTAAATCTATTTCAATATTATTTGCGTAGATATTAAGCTCTATTTATCAATGTTGAAATATTAATATTAACTTATTATTAGGTTTATAACCTTCGGCAACCAGTATCGCGGATTTTGATAACACTTGATCTATCTATCTATTAAGAATTTTTATGCGCTTTAATTATAAATTAATCAAATTGTGTTTAGATTTGTATAAATTTCGAATAAACAAGTGAATTTATTTGATATGTGAAAGGAGGAAAAGTCCTTTCGGCCGAGGATCGAAAAACCAACCAGTAGATTGAAAGACAAACAGTGAGTTTGCTACCCGAGATGGTCGACCTATTATTAAGAAAAATATGAAATAAAATGATATGAAAACATTTTCATTAATTCATACTCAGCTCCACTGCATTAAAGGTAATTGGAGACTGTGTCAATGAATAAGTTTAATATCTGAGACTTATTGTTAAAAAAATATAATTCTTTATCTGAGACCTCTTTGTAACATATTAAGATATTGTTATGATGTTCTGTATCAATCCTGAACCTTTTAGTCTTGTCAGAAACATTGGAGGCAGGTATTTCATTAATTTTATATATATATATATATATATATATACTCGTATATATCTTTACGTCTTTATGATTTAAAATGTTGTTTTTTCTATACTAACCAGTATAGTATATATATATATATAAAATATTACTACAAATACATATATTGGGTCTTTACATATAAAATTGACGTTGGTATTGATCACTTTATTCAAAAATTTCGCCTCTTTGGTTAGGAATACCAAATTCTAATTTATACAACATGATTGATTCAACATGTCAACTGTCTTGACGGATGGTGGTGTTTTCTGTGACTCCGTATTTAAAAATCTTATAAAGTATATATATGCCATTTATAGTGCAAGTTAGCAGATGCAAGTATTAGTTTAATACAAAAACAACTCAATAGCAGGTGCCGGTGATGGAATTTTTGTAAAACAACTCGATTTCGGTGTTGTTTTGAAGTGGTGCCACCAAGTTGCATCATCGAATCACGTCAAGTGGGCGAGAAAAAGCAGTGACAACCATTTGTAACGGAATAGTGGAGTTATAATGAACAAAGTGATCAAAGTGTTAAAAAACCTTATTTAATTTGTTTGGAATGCAAGTGATCACAATAAGCTAGCGGCACTTTTTGCATCCTACCTGCGTTATTTTTATAAAATCGGAATTGACGTTATAAGTCCTACTTTATAAAGTACTATTTCGAAATGTGCAACCAGTCCTCGATAGTGTATATCAGAAACGTAAGGATTTACGTCGCCCGGGGTTTCATCAGCGCGGGTTCAAATCTCAGTTATATCGGATGAAAAAAGTGAAAATTATTATAAGATTTAGTTTTGTTGATTAATTTTACTAATTTATTTTATATTTTTTTTTCTTTTTGTTATATTTATACATTAATTTATAATAATTAAAATGTTAACTGGAATTAGTAAAATTTTTGACATGTCTTTATTATTATTTAATTTTTAAGTGCAAAATTTATGTAAATAATTTAATATTTTCAGTGTAATTTTTGACAAATCTGTATTGTATATATTTTTAAAAGAATAATTATTAATAATAATAATAATAAATTTAACTAATTATTGTAATTTTTGACATTTTATTGTATTGTTTTGTATGCTTATTGTATGTATGTATGTGATTATGTTATAATATGAACGACCGCGGCGTTGGGGACCGCCAACCAACACGCCATGTTCCGAGCGGCGGGAGGTGGAGGACGGAGCTACAAATAGCTACGTGGAATGTAAGAGGAGGAATGGAATAGAAGATGAATGATTTATTAGATGTGATGGATGACAAGGATCTGGATGTTATTTGTGTTTCTGAGACCAAGCGAAAAGGCAATGATACGACCGATTTGCCTGGCAACCGGGTCGCTTTCTGGGCTGGGGTTCCAGAGGTTGAGCGAGGTTGCCAAGGTGTAGGCGTATTATTGTCTTCTCGAATGTTTAATGCAATGGTAGAATACAAGGCCATCAACCCGAGGCATCTTTGGGTTCGCTTTAAGCTGGGGATAACAAGAGTATTCCTGTTGGCCGTTTACGCGCCAGTATCCTCAGCTCCAGTGAGCGAGCTCGAGGAGTTTTAGGAGAGTGTCAGGGATGTTCTAAATAGTGTCAGAAGTAATGAAAAGTTGATAGTATGTGGGGATATTAATGGATGGATTGGAACCGCGCGAAGTGGTTACACAAGCGTGCTAGGCAAGTACGGTGATAAGAGAGTAAATGAGGCTGGAAAGCTTATTTTGGAATTTAATAAGGAGAGAAATTTGTTTGTGGCAAACACGATGTTTGATCATAAACAAATTCACATGTATACATGGGAGCGAGCGGAAGAAAGAAGTATGATTGATTTATTGCTAGTGGATCAGCGTATTCGAAGCCAAGTTATGGACACGCGAGTGTTTAGGGGTGCTGATCTGGGAACGGACCATTATCTAGTCGTTGCTAGAATAAGAGGAGATAGAAAAGAGGTTTTAGTAAAAAGCGCGATGAATGGTGGGATGATGAAGTGAAAGACGCTGTAGAGTTAAAGAAGAAAGCATTGCTGGATTTTAAAGCCTCAGGTAAAGATAAATGTATGAGAGAGTTAAGAAAAAGAGAGTACAAGCTGCAAAAGCACAAAACGAAAGCACTTATAAAGATGAAGCGTGAAAATTCTAAGAGAGAAAGGGATGACAGGTTGACGAACAACTTCCGGGAAAACACGAAGCTTTTCTGGCAAGAAGTTAGTGATTCCCGGGGTTGTTCAGTACCCTATAGAATGAAAGGGGTGCTTTCGAAGAGTAGTGAAGTTTTATCAGAGCCAGCACACGTTTTGCAGCGGTGGGCGGAATTCTACAAGGAGACGTATGAATGTGAGAACGCGTCGACCCTGAGTACCAACGAAATGCTGAGTCCGGATGTAGCCGATGGTGAAATCAGTTTGGATGAAGTGGAGAGCGCGATTCGAAGTCTGAAATGTGGTAAGGCTACGGGAGCAGATGAAGTTACTGCCGAGATGAACAAATATGGTGGGCCACACGTCTGGGACTTGTTCTGGTTTTTGTGCAATTTATGCAGAAAATCAGGGGAGGTCCCAGGCGATTGGCGAGGTGCAGTCATCGTACCTTTGTATAAAGGCAAATTTTCACAGATAGACTGTGCAAGCTATGGGGCTATCAGTTTGATTAGCTTGAGTGGTAAAGTTTTTGCTAAAATATTAGCGAGAAGATTGCAAGAAAGATTTGAAAGGCTGTTGTGGGAGGCCCAAGGAGGTTTTAGACCTGGAAGAGGGTGTATAGATCAGATCTTTTCCCTCCGCATGATCACGGAAAAGTTTTTGGCCCTAAACCAAAAGGTTTTCTGTGCTTTTGTGAATTTGGAAAAGGCGTTTGACAGGATTGAGAGGAAGAAGTTATGGGAGATACTGCCCCGATACAATGTGAGCGGACCCTTGCTACAGGCTGTAAAGTCTCTTTAAAGAGATCACTCAGCCTGTGCGCGAGTAGGAGCTGACATGTCGCCCTGGTTTGACATCCAATCGGGTGTTAAGCAAGGTTGCGCTATGTCAGCTTGGTTGTTCAATTTGTATTTGGATAGTTGTCTCCAAGGCGTGAAAGACAGTGACATGGGAGTGAAAGTAGGTGACCTTAAGGTCAATTGCTTGCTGTATGCAGATGATGCAGTGCTCATTGCATCTTCAGAATGCGATTTGCAGGCATTGGTCACCACTCTGAAAGATGGGTGTGAAAATAATGGTCTAAACCTGAATGCAGATAAGACAAAGGTAATTTGAAAGAAATGAAGAAAGAACAATGTAAGATCAACGTGAATGGTAAGATAATAGAACAAGTGAATGAAGTGGTATATTTGGGAAGTATGTTTAGCAGAGACGGAAGATACGAAATGGATGTGGAAAGACGTATTGCTGCCGGTAACAAAGTTAACGGTGCTTTGGCTGCATTGTTGAGACGGCGAAACGTCAGCATAGCTGCACGTTTGGCTGTACACAATGCAGTTTTGCTACCGACGCTGTTATACGGCAGCCAAACGTGGGTAAAGCAGAAAAAGAATGTAAAAAAGATGAATGCTGTGGAGATGCGATCTCTTCGCCGAATTTGCGGAGTCAGTTTAGCTGACCGAATCCCTAATGAAGAGATCCACAGAATGGCAGGTACTAGCGAAGATGTCGCAGTGAGAATGAAGAAGAACGTGCTCAGGTGGTTTGGGAACGTCGAACGAATGAGTGATGAAAGAATGGTAAAAAAGATTTATAAAGGAAAAGTGAGCGGTAAGAGTGACAGGGGGAGGCCTCAAGTGACCTTCGAAAACACGGTAGCTACGATACTGGAGGAAGGTCACGGAAAAAGCATGAGGACACCCCGGAGGGCATGTATGAAGAGGTTAATTTCTGTGGTCGAGGCGAAAGAGGTATGCAGGGACCGCAGCGTTTGGCGCTCCGTCGTCTCTGGCTACCCCGCAAGGGATATGGCGTGAAGATAAGTTAAGTTAATTTATACAACTATTTACACATGTACTTGTGATTCGTTCACCGTCATCTTTTTTTCTGTTTTCTGTTTGCGTTACTCAGTTCACAAAATGGAAAACTTGAAATATCACGTTATTTATGAGTGCAAGTTCCAGTGTGGCACCAGTGCTGCTGAAACGGCTCGAAGGGTTAATGATGTGTATAGTGGTCGGGTCGCAAAGGAAAACACAGAGCGTTTTTGGTTTAAACGTTTTCACTCTGCAAATGTTTACCTGCAAGACATGCCTCGCATATGGCCGGAGACCCAAGTTTATAATGAAGAAATGAAGGCTATAGTTGAAGGGGATCCATAGCAAACCACATCCTAGTTAGCTGCAGGCTGCGGTGTTAGTGATAAAATTGGTTTATTTCACTTAAAGCAAATTGGAAAGATTAAAAATCTTGAAAGGTCTCACGAATTGATTGAAGCAAACCGGAAACACGCGTCGACTGCTGCGTTATAATACTTAACCAGCAAAATAATAAAGGGTTTTTAAATCGAATAATTACTAGTAATGAAAAGTGGTTTCTCTACGATAACCAGAAGCGCACATCGCAATGATTGAATCCTGACATGCCAGCCAAATCCTGTCCAAGTGAAAATTGATCTAAAAAAAGGTTACTTGTAACGTTTAGTGAACTAGTGCCGGTGTCGTTTATTACAGTTTTCTCAAATCTGGCAACCCTTGTCTCGTAAAGGTATAGAAAATAAATAACAACTTATACTCATACCTACTATGACATCATTTTGGTAACTAAAACTGTGACACTAAAATTTTATATGTTAGATAATAATAAACTTTTCAAATTTAATGTAATTCAATTACTTAATCCGATAAAATTTTACTAAATGCTGTAATATGTTATATGTTTTTTAGGGTATAAGTAATGGCGTCAAAAACAACTACATAAATGTAAATTAATAAAAAAAAACTGTTATTCATCAAAGCGAATACCGTCACGATATGATGTTCAGTTGACTAAGGAACGTGGATAAAAATGTTAATTCATTTTTTATTTATATAATCCATTGTATATTCCTAAATAGACTGAGTAATATAAAAATAAAGCACTGATTTTACTTTTATTCCTTCGGGAGAGATTTCTGAAAGAGTGATAAATCGTTTATCGCAAACATAATGTTGCATTGCTATAGGTTCAATATTTATCATTGACCATAAACTTATTCTAGTTTTAAAAGGTTTTAGACGTTATGCTGTTAGAGTTATACTACATTTAGTGACACTGGAACATATAAGCTAGATTTCAATGAATGAAATATTAAATCAATTCAACATAATATATAATTTTGTTAGTTATTTGATTATTATTAAAACTTTATTGCAGAATCTATTATATAAAAATGAATCGCAAAATGTCTTGGTAAGCACACAACTCAACAACGCATGGACCAATCTTAACAATTCTTTTTTTTAAATATTCCTTGAAGCCCAAGGATGGTTCTTACGGCGAGAAAAATTCGAATAATTTCCAGGAAAACCCTAAAAGAACCCTTTTCTTTTTCCTAAACAAATTTGGAGTCAATTTGAACTGTATTGCTATACAATAAAGTTCATATTAAATTACAAGCACTCATTTTTGTCTAAACAATGTAGGTGTGTTGCTAACGTCGAAGAGTCAATTCGCACTTTATTGTCTCTGCACAAAGTTCAAATTCAATCAAATATATGTGTGTGCCTGTGTGTATCGTGAACCTGACCAAACTGAAAAGTCAAAAAATTTAAGAGCTATAGATTTGATTGGCCTTGGAATATTCTTTCTTTTGTTTAATTTTGGAATGCGACATAAATTGTCATCAGTTTTCACGTCATTGCATCTGTCAAACAAACCGCGTTAAAAAGCGTTTATAATATTTAATAATTAATTTTGATTGTTTTATATTGTGTTTTGTGTTTTAATACCTGTGTTTAATAATTATTGCATGTGACATAATTTAGGTGAGTATATTCGATATGCCTCCTATAAGACGAAGTAATTTAGGTAGAAGAACCCAAAATGCTACAAACCAAACTAATTACCGATCTTATCATACTGCACAAGAACGTGACGACCGAAAAGAACGTGAAAGAATTCGTATATCACGAACGCGGGAAGCGAGAGCGAGAGATTCAACCAATAATCCCGAAAGTTTGAATCGAGCTGCTTTCAATTATGATTTGTCAATTGACCACCATTAATTAACCACCAATGTGTTACTATGGGATCTATGAACTTAGTTTGCTCTCATTGTAAGGCAAATGAAGCCAATGGATTGTGTTACGCAAATGGGAAAGTGAAATTGATACCATTGGATCTACCACCAGAGCCATTGTACTCATTGGTTTCAGGAATAGAACCAGATTCCATACACTTTTTGTTAAATATCCAACAATATAACAATTGCTTTCAAATGACGTCATTTGGGGCAACCAACGTAGTTCGAGAAAATTTCATGCCATATTTTAAAGTAGGTATTATAGCAGTTAATCATTATTATTTTAGTGAACAAAATTTCCTGTTAATTAAGTAAAGGTGTGTCATTAACCTTCAGTTCCTTAATCCCCAAGAAATATATTACTTAGTCATAATATTATTTGGTGATTCAGTATTAGCAATACTTTTATTATTTTGAAACACAATATAATTATTTGATGATGGATATTAGTTACAACTAATTATTACATATTGATATACCTAAGCATATCAATTATAAATTGGGGATTCAAATTAGGAGACAGATATAACTTTTACGAACAAATATTATTTTTATTTGACAAAAATCATTTTTTTTAATTTACAGATACAAGGCCAACTATATCATAGCGCAGGTTCACTGTTACCAGTGTCAGATAGCAATTACAAATTCCTGCAAATTTATTTCATTGGCAATTCACCACAAGAAATTGATATGCGTTGTTCAAATAACAATTCAGTAAAGAGGTCTATTGTAGAACAATTACAAACTTTATTTCATGAGTACAATCAATTGATTATGTTGTTTAAAACTGCACTGATGCAATCTGATAATCACAAAATTGTAATCAGAGCTGATAAAACACCTGTTGGCCAACATGCAAGACGTTTTAATGCACCAACTATTGATGAAGTTGCCATCGTTGTAGTTGGAGAAAACTTGGAATCCCTTGATATTGTTTTACATCGTCGGAATGATCAATTACAACGTATAAAGTAAACACACCGCTCATATGACGCATTGCAATATCCCATTATATTTTGGCAAGGTGAAGATGGCTATGATTTCTCAAAAAAAAATGATGATAAATCCCATTACAGGTAATAAAAAATATTAGTTTAGCAAGGAGATATATTATCAGTCACTATATATATATTTTTTAATTTCAATGTTATGAAAACAAAAATCTATTTTCAGGTTCTAAAACCAACAAAAAAGTCAGTTCAATGAACTATTATTCCTACCGCGTAATGATGACAATCACATACTCAAACGTCGGCGATTATATCACAAGTATGTTGTAGACATGTATGTTAAAATTGAGACGGAGAGATTAACATTCATCAGGTTGAATCAGACAAAACTCAGATCTGAAGAGTATATTCACCTTCGAGATGCGATTAATACTGATGGTAATGCACAGAATCTTAGTCGAATAACTATTCTTCCAGCAACATACATCGTAAGCCCTCGACATATGCATGAATATGCTCAAAATGCCATGTCATATGTTCGTCATTATGGTACAGCAGATTTGTTCATCACATTTACATGCAATCCACACTGGATAGAAATAGACACAGCCAGAGTCTTTATACAAAAGTTGAAATCTTTAATGGATTTCATTGTGAAACATTATGTGTTTGAAGAGACACGCCGCTGGATGCATTCTGTGGAGTGGCAGAAACGGGGATTGCCACATGCACATATTTTGATTTGGTTAGTTGACAAGATAAAGTCAAATGAAGTTGATGCAGTAATATCAGCTGAAATCCCTAATGTAGAAGTAGATCCTGGATTGCATGAGGTAGTTATCAAAAACATAGTACATGGTCCCTGTGGAACTCTTAATCAAAATTTACCATGTATGGTGGATGGTAAATGTTCAAAACGATATCCACGGACATTAATATCTGAAACAATCGCTGGTATTGACGGTTATCCTTTGTATCGTCGCCGATCGACAGCAGAAAATGGAAGATCAACAATTGTCAAATTAAATCAACAAGACATTGAAATAGATAATCGCTGAATTGTTCCATATTCACCCATTTTATTAAAAACCTTCAAAGCGCACATCAACGTTGAATCTTGCCATTCAGTAAAATCTATTAAATACATTTGCAAATATGTAACCAAAGGGAGTGATATGGCTGTGATTGGTACTAATGCAGAGAATTCCAATGATGAAGTTACCCAATACCAAATGGGTCGGTATGTTAGTAGTAATGAAGCAGTTTGGCGAATATTTTCTTTTTCTATTCATGAGAGACACCCTACTGTTGTTCATTTAACTGTGCATTTAGAAAATGGACAAAGAGCATATTTTACAGCACAGAACGCAGTACAAAGAACTGTACAGCCACCATCTATTACATGAACCAGTTTTTTTTGACATGCCAAAACGATGCTTTTGCTCAAACATTGTTATATTCTGAAATGCCAAAATATTATACTTGGAATCAACCCTTAAAGAGATTTATACCACGGAATCAAGAAAAACCAGTTTCAGGATACCCAGATGTATATTCTACCGATGCGATTGGTCGAATTTATTCAGTACATCAAAGCAATGATGAAAGTTTTTATTCACGACTGCTATTAGACAATTTACGTGGCCCAACATCATTCCAACATGTACGAACTGTTGATGGTGATTTGTGTGGATCATACAAAAAAGCTTGCCAACGTTTGCGATTGCTAGAAAAATGCTTATTGGGATCAAACTCTCAATGATGCTGTAATATCATCACAAGCTCATCAAATACGAACATTGTTTTCTATAATCATATCTACATGCTTCCCATCAAACCCAAAGGATTTGTGGATCAAGTACAAAGATAATATGTGTGATGATATTTTGTATCAAATACGGATTAGAAGGGGAAATCCAAATATACAAATAAGCGAAGAAATTTACAATGAAGTATTGATTTCAAATGAGGACATGTGCTTGATGATGTCAAACAAACTATTATTTTAATTAGGCCTGGCCGCGCCCAATCGTCCAATGCATGATGCTTTTAACCAAGAGTTGCATCGAGAAAAACTGTATGATCTTAATACTTTGAAAGAATTAATTCAAACAAATCTTCCACTATTGAATGAACAACAGAAGTATGTATTTGATACACTTATGAAAATAATAAATGATAAAAGAGGAGGGATTTACTTCTTAGATGCACCTGGTGGTACAGGAATTATTTTTTTTTATTTCATTGATATTAGCAACAATTCGCTCACAAAATAAAATTGCACTTGCACTCGCTTCGTGGGGAATCGCATCCACTTTGCTTGAAAGTGGTAGAAAAGCTCATTCAGCACTAAAATTGCCATTACACATGCAAAGCAACGAAACCACAACCTGCAACATTTCGAAGAACTCTACAATGGCAAAGGTTTTGCAGCAATGTGAATTGATTGTTTGGGATAAATGCACGATGGCACATAAAAAATCTTTGGAGGCTTTAGATAGAACCTTACAAGATCTACGGAGCAATCATAACCCATCTGGTGGTGCAATGATTTTATTAGCAGGAGATTTTCGTCAAATATTGCCAGTGATTCTACGATCAACGCCAGCTGATGAACTTAATGCATATTTAAAGTCCTCCAATTTGTGGAAGCATGTGAAGGTATTACATTTAAGCAAGAATATGCGTGTCAAGTTGCAAAATGACCAATCTGGAGACATATTCTCTAAACAACTCATTGACATTGGTAATAGCAAATTTTCTATAGACACCTTGACTGGTTGCATTAACTTTCCTCAAAGTTTTTGTCAGTTAACTAGATCAAAAGATGAACTTATTCAAAAGGTGTTTCCAGATGTTGCTCAAAATTACAGAAACCATGATTGGTTGAGCGAACGGGCTATAGTGGCTGCAAAAAACATAGATGTAAATGAATTAAATTTCAAAATTCAAGAACAAATTACAGGCGAATTGAGGATATATCAGTTGATTCGGCTACTAACCAAGATGATGTCGTCAACTATCCGCTTGAATTTTTAAATTCGCTGGATTTACCAGGATTGCCACCTCACAATCTTCAATTAAACCTTTAATTATCGTTAGTTATAATGTTGAGAAATATCAACCAATCACGTCTTTGCAACGGCACACGGTTAGCGATAAAAAAATTATTGAACAACGTGATAGAAGCAACTATACTGAAAGGAAAGTATAAAGGAGAAGACGTGTTGATACCACGCATCGCAATGATTCCGACTGACAGTTTCCAGTGCGGCTTGCCTTTGCTATGACCATAAATAAGTCCCAGGGATTAATTGTATGTTGCCTGTTCCCATGTTGGAAAACCATCAGATTTGTTTGTATTCACCAGGTAATCAAACAAAAAACATTGTGTATCATAAAGCACTACAATAAAAATAAAACAGATTTTTGTTATTAATACGATTACTGAAAATACTTATATACGTTTTATTTCATTATTCTTTATTTCATCTTATTAAAATGATAAAGTAACATATAAAAAAAAGGATAATTTTACGATTTATTTATCATATTATTCAAAATATTAAATGATAAAAAAGATCCACCAGAAATCTTAATATGTATAAATCACGTGTCACGTTGTTTGTCCGCGATGGACTCCTAAACTACTTAACCGATTTTAATAAATTTACACACCACGTACAGTTTGACCTAACTTAAAAGATATATAATAATTTTCAACTCAATTCATAGTCGCAATATTATTTTATTTGTTTATTATTTTGCAGTTAGCTCCTAACAATTCTAAAAGATGGCGGTATCTGTTGACTGGATTGAATAATTACGAATGATGTATCTACCCTACCTACCTCATTCGTAAGTTTAGTGTTCCAAGTTATTTACTAAAAACTTTGTAATTTACAAATAGTGTTATAAATTTGGATTAAATTTAAAAAATAATTTTGTTTCTATTTTTGCTTAATATCGACTGTAAGAAAACATTATGAGTTTCATGACAGAAGTACTCTGAACGTTACCCCTTAAATAGTTTACTACAATGTAATATATCAAAAACAATAGTCACAGCAACGCGTGACCGGGTCTGCTAGTAAAATTATAAAATTTTTAGACTTTATTTTAAAGTTGTAATAGTGAAGTGTATTTTATAGTTTATTTTATTGTTATTCGCGTAGGTAAGAAGAGAATCACTTTTTTTCACCAATTTCACCTTGGAAAAAAAATTAAACCGAGTATGTACGGTAAGGTTAAATGCATTTAAAGCGTTGCAGAAATATACAAGAAATAATAATGTTATAATCTATGCTCCTTGGTTTCCCCGATATTTTCAGTGACTTTAAGAAGCTGTCACTCAGACGGAAGGCAGACTCTGACGTGATTGTTCTGATTGTTGATAATTTAGTTTTAATTTTATTAGTTTAGTGTTATTTGTTGTTATTAAATTATACGAGTAAAAATACGTATATTTTATGTTGTTGCATAAAGTATAAAGTATTTCTACGGTATATGGTTATAACAGTGAAATAATAATATTATCCCTTAATGATTATTGCTTTTTAAGCTAACTATTTATTTTTAGGTGTGGGATTAGCCTTATAACTAGGGAAAAATAATAAAAAAAATATTTATTCATAGAAATACTATATTTTCGGTAAAAAATGGGTTGATAGAAATTTACATCTTTATGTAATCAGTAGTAACCTTACAGGTACAAATGTCCATTGGATTATTTATATTTAGTTCTTGTGGTATTCATAAAAACAATTATTGTTTTTATTGAGGCAAAGATTAACATTACATTTTGAACAATGTATAGTAGAATAACCTTCTCCACCACTTCTTTTCTTCTTTGCTTGTATCTCGTTTTCTAGAACATTAAAACTTGGCTGACCTCTTTTATTTTCTTTATAGGCTACTCCTATATTACATAGTGTGTAAGCCAGTTCATTTCTAAATGCACCTAAATTGGGGATATCTTTTTAGGTACATTTTTGGCAGTTAAATTTTTTTTATGTATTATCCACGCATTTATTACTGCCAGATCTAAAAGGTGAAAGAAAATACGAATGTACCATTTTCTTGATTTGAGCCTTATTCTATACCTTCCAAGAAAACTATCCATAAGGTCAACCCCATCCATAGCAATTGATGAAAATTTACTATTTAATTCATCAATAACGGGACGTATCTTGAATAGTCGATCATGGCCTGGCTCACCAATTGCCTTGTGGTTGTCGTTGTTGTTGAAATGTAATGATTTTTTTATTTCCTCAAACCTGTTATTTGTCATAACAGAATATATTGGTTCGTAGCCATACTTTGGAGACTAGTATGATCTAGTACTGGGAAAATGCTGGACTGACATATATATAAGCACTCCAAAAAATTTTCGCAAATCTGATATGTTGTACGCTGTAGATTTTTGAGGATTTTCTTGTGTCGCATACAGGTTTGTTTCTTCCACTATGCTTTTCATAAAATCTTCAGTAAAGAAGTAACTGAAGCATGTGTATGGAGAATCCAAATGTTAAATCTCAGGTCCTAAAACACAATTACCTTGAAAAGTGATTTTGGATTCATCAAACTTCATATTTGTTTTTTCCAGATCAATTTTCGTTTGTCTAGCAATCCTGGAAACATATGTTCAGTAGGAACCCTCATGCTTTGCACCTGGATGTTTATTTCTTCACTTTCTATTATGGGAGGGTCACTTTCAGGATTTTGTGGACTTTTTGTGTCCTCCTCATCACTTTGTAACATATCTAGTACTCTATGTTGACATAAGTTAGAGGAGGGTAAACGAGCTTGCGGGTCATCGATGATATGTGATCACCGCCACCCATGAATTCTTGAAACATTAGAGGATTCACAAGAGCGATACCGGCCATGAAAGCGGGAGTATACGCCTTTTTTGAAGGTATCCATATCGTGTCGATCAGGAAATAACACCGAAGGAAGTTCTTTCAACGTTCGAGTGGTACTGGGGAAAAACTAGTACTGGAGGCGACGACGTGGTGTGCGGTGATGAAATGCAGCGGCAGGCATTAGATCGAATAGCTCTTCGGAACACTCCCCGTAGGAAATGCGGTAGAAAACTCACAAAGAAGTCACGTCTCTATGCAATGCAAAAGAGTATAGCCGTTTGCAGAGCACCGGATTTCCGACAAATCGAGCATGTTTTTCTTTCAGTGTCATGTCATACAGAAAACTTTTATGGGGTAATGCATCAGATACGATCTTTGTATTCCAGAAGAGGGCTGTTAGAGCAACACCCAATATGAGGCCTCGAGAGTCATTAAAAAATAAGTTCAAAGAATTAAAAATTATGATTGTGTACAATCAATATATTTATGACAATTTAGTTTATGTACACAAAAATATTTCAAAATTCAGTAAAAATTGCAATGTACTCAAAATTAATACTAGAAATAAAAATAAACTTACTATGACCATCACTAGGCTCCATAAAATAGGTAATTTTTTTAAGGTTAATTGTATATATTTTTACAATAAACTCCTCAGACGGAGCTTTAAATTTGTCTCTAAACAAATTCAAAATATTCATTAAAAGGAATTTGATAGAAAAATGTTATTATAGTCTAAAGGAACATATTAACGATGGTATGGCATGGGAATAAATTGTATTTTAGCAAATAATTAGTGCATACGCAATTTTTTCTGTCGCTGCTTTTTAATCACGTTCAATATACTGGCTGCATTACACCACTCCCTAAGAAGTCATTACTTGCGGTAGCGATGGGGGCCGGGTTGCCCCCTTCCCTCAATTATGGCGAAGGGAGTGATGTCTGATCCTTGCGTTATGCTAGTAAACGAGTCCTGCTTGCGGTGACTGGTCGTATTGCTAGCCACGAATTTCCCTTTTCTTATTATTAATTATTATTAGGACGGCTTATCGAATTGATTGCGATGCTTCTAGTTGTTCGTACATTGCTCACTAAATATATTGACGTTTGTGAGACAGTGATCACAATAAAAAAAAACCCGGCTGAGGTTGTTGTGTGGTTCTTCTCAGACCAGGGCGCGTTTGGAACCCTCCATTTGACGTACACAAGTGATCACTGGTATGGATTCAAAGTGGAAAATTTATAAATAAATAAACATAAATAAATCTCTCGAAGCTGATTTTGGGGTGACCGGGAACAGAGATGAGAACAATATGCTATGTGTGGGTAGACCTGTGTCTTATAGAAAGCAAGTCTTTGGCCAGGTTTGAAATACTGCCTCGCTCAATTGATAACTCCCAATTTCATTGAGGCCAATTTGGCCTTGCCCTCTAGTTGACCACGAAATCGATAGTTGCTCGAAATATCGAGACCAGTATTCTGATTTTGCTCGGGGAGGTATTCTCCGGCTTTGTCACAGCCCGTACTCTACTGGGGTATATTTTTCATATTTGGCGGGGGGCGGGGATATTCGAGCTTCCGAGTTCTCTCACGCACCGACGAATATAACCAAATGAATTTGGTTACTACATGTCGATCTTCCGTGTTCCGTGAGTGGATGGCCCTTCCCCGTTCGAGCCAGCCCAATACGAGCTGCAGTCCAAGGACTACAGTTGATGTTCATGATTAAAGGAAACTAAAATGAAGCACTTCAGACGTTGCAACGTGCTATAATTAGTAGTTAGTTTGTGCCCTTACTAAATAATATGCTGCGTGTGGAATAATTTCGTAATAAATTGACATTTATAACAAAAAGCAAGATGTTATTATTGACTACATTGAAAATATTGTCCAGCCATTTATAATAGATTATGCATTGATTGAAAATATTCGATATTGACAGGCGTGATCAAAATAATAAATACACAGATATATTATTTTCTTAAAATAGCTAAGTAATATGTGTATATTACGATAGATACAACTGATACTTATTTGTTTACTTCATGTTTATTATCGATAAGAACCATATACCAATTCCTTAACCTTTGCTAAGTGAACATTTGTTTCAGAAGGAATTGTAAAATAACGTGAAAGAAACATAGTTTGATACGAAGGGTTAGAGAGTATTGGTTTAAAAATTTATGAAACAATGAGAAACCATTCAAAGTTTTTAACACAATAAACACATTCCATATTTGCAAATATTTTTAATCGTATCAATATATATCGGCCAAGTAGTTATATAATATGCAAGACATATAGATGACGTGAATGGTCGGAGTAATGCAACGTTTCTAAAAAATTATTCAAATTAACTGTTTCAGTTGATTGGATCTTAAAATAACTATAATCATATACGTTTATATAAATATTTGTCAATCATAAAATAAAATACAATTGTAGTTGTTAGGCTGACCTATATACAATTAGTATTATTATATCGAACCGCTAGACCGCGATAGCATTTAGCTTAGTGGTCAGTTTATGGTGCAGTTGATGATAATAATAAATGTTCCTAATTTTTATAAATTATATTTTAGCTATATAACAAAATTTGATTGTTTCATTTCTATAAAAAAAAGTTTATTACTCATAAGTAAGTTCTCATATATCATTATTTACTTTTCATAATATAGAAATTACAGAAACGAGTAGCGAGAACCAATAGCAAAATTATATTCTGTGGTCTGAACGATAAAAATAATTAAAATACTAAGTGAAATGAACAAATAAGACAAAACGCAAAATCTGAATCTTTTTATTTTATTATTAATATACTCGTAAGCATATAATAAAGTTGTTAATGAATTTGTTAGTTTTTTGTTCATAACTCTAAATATAAGTATGTGACGAAAAAGCATCCTCTTAAATATTCTTAAAAATTAAAACGCCAGCATACCATACCGTCCATCTTGGAGGATTATAAGGTATTTCTAATAATCTTTATATAAGAGAACCAATCGCGAAGACTCGAGAAAGTATGGCCCGAACTGTCGAGCACTTGGTTTATGGAAAATGGATATGAAATTTGTTTGAACAAAACCATTTTAGAAGTTATATAGCGACGTAACATTGTTGACATTTATTATTAGGCTTTTATTTCAGATTGTAATTTATTTTAAAATAAAAAAAAACACGTTTCCGTCGTTTAAATGAATAGGTTATTTCCTGTGTTCAAAGGTTTATAATTTTAAGATAAAACATGTGAGATATAGAGATAGAACTAGATATAATAATAAAATATTATAAAAATATTCTTTAATCATTAAAAAGTTACAAAAATACATGACAGAGTACAAAATATTTAAATTAAAATAATATTTTAACATCCGACTAAAATAGATATATTATGACTGAAATATAATTTAAGCGTTGCTGAATGTAATGTGCTGAACTTGATTTACAACGAAATTGATTCTAATTTTATTTATTTAATGGGTCGGATTCTGGACTTTAAAATATTTTCTATTTCAGAATTTCTCTCTTGCTTAGATACTCACTCTCACTTTCACTCACTCACTTTCTCACTTATTTAGATATTTTAAATAATTTTTCGTGTAATTTAATTACAGGTAACATAAACGTATCCGTATATATGATATAGTGCTGGAAGTAAATACTTGTTACTTTTGTTATCTATTTAATAAATATTAGATGTACAGGAAATTAATAAATATTAAATATCGACAGTACAAACTTGTTGCAATTCAAAACAGAAACAATATTTAATAAATGACAATTGTTTTGTTTTAGATAAGAAAAAATCTCACTCTTCAATTATTATACTTAAATAACAGTTTGTTCACTTATCATGGTAGTTTTATTGAAATATATATATTTAATGAACAATACTAATTCTATTCAGGTATAATTATTTTTATTTTATATATTTCGTAGTAGACTGTCATGTACGATATATGTATTTATAACTGAAGATTATCTGCCGTCTTAAAAGAGTTAAGAAAATATTTTTTCTTGGACCATAAAATATGTTTGTCAGTAATAAAACTTGACTAGAGAACTAAAAAGAATTGAGAAAAACCCCTGAAATTCAATCGGAGTTATTAAAGTAAGGTTTAACAAAATACATATTGACCCTAAAAACGAAAGAAAGACACAACTATGACAGGTTGCAGTCGTTATATTTATTTATCAGTAAGCATGAAAAATTAACAAATATGTTTTATATAACTTAACTTAACTTAACTCATCTTCACGCCTTGCGAGGTAGCCAGAGACGACGGAGCGCCAAACGCTACGGTTTCTGCACACCTCTTTCGCCTCGACCACAGACATTAACCTCTTCATACATGCCCTCCGGGGGGTCCTTATGTTTTTTACGTGACCTTCCTCTAGTATCGTAGCTACTGTGTTTTTGAAAGTCATTCGAGGCCTCCCCCTGTCTCTCTTACCGCTTACTTTTCCTTTATAAAACTTTTTTACCATTCTTTCATCACTCATTCCTTGGACGTGCCCAAACCACCTGAGCACGTTCTTCTTCATTCTTACCGTAACATCTTCGCTAGTACCTGCCATTCTGTGGATCTATTCATTGTGGATTCGGTCAGCTAAACTGACTCCGCATAGTCGACGAAGAGATCGCATCTCCACAGCATTCATCTTGCTTACATTCTTCTTCTGTGTTACCCACGTTTAGCTGCCATATAACAGCGTCGGTAGCAAAACTGCATTGTGTACAGCCAAACGTGCAGCTATGCTGACGTTTCACCGTCTCAACAATGCAGCCAAAGCACCGTTAACTCTGTTACCGGCAGCAATACGTCTTTCCACATCCATTTCGTATCTTCCGTCTCTGCTAAACATACTTCCCAAATATACCGCTTCATTCACTTGTTCTATTATCCTACCATTGGACAATAATGGTATTTGGCTTAGCTAGGCCAAATGGGGGTAAAAGTAATTGGTATAACAATTAAAATTATTATGCAAGCAATTATGGGTATGGGCCAAGTTATCGGTAAAAAAATATTGCATGTGAAGAGCTCATGTGTATAATTTCAGCTTTCTGCTAATTTGCCTCTATATACACGATATCGTCATTTACATAAAAGAGTAAAATTATTTTTAAAAACTTTGGACTACTTTCAGTCTTTTATGGACAATTAGAACTACATGACGACAATGTAATATCAGCAAACTAATATATGGAATCTGTGGTTATACCGTCGACATTAAATAATTATTACGCTAATTGAGACTTTAGAGCTCGTATATTCAAAATAAAGTAATATACTAAGCATACAAACAGCGATATTAATTTTATTTGCCGTCATCTATTCATTTCAGGATATTATAGACTTATAAAATTTTTCACTATTGAATTTAACAAACTATTACTTCAAATAATATTATAACTCTCTCTTCTATTATATTCGTACATTATGAATTAGCATAATCCTAGAAATTGATTAACTATATTTTCTTTGAAATTGAGATTTATATTCCTCCTCGTCAGTCCTCCGGAAATTATTCCATCTCTCCTACTTTTCCGTTATGATTACAAATGTACCTATAGTTATAAAAAAAGAAAAAATAGTTATATTTTCTCTTTTTTATGCTCGTTACTTTTAACAATATAATATTCTAGCATTTTATTTTAAAAGGATTTTGTTTTAGGAAACCATTTATTAAATTTCGAAATACTGACTTTGTTTATTGGTTTCTCAAATTCAATAAGAATAAAATAAGAAGCGAACACCTGTCATCGGTCACCTGCATGCTCGTTTGCCCTCCTCTGACATAAAAAAAATCGTATTAATCTTTTTTTCTTGTTTTCGCTGTATCTTTTTTAATAAATTTGTGTCCATTGTAATCGAGAACTTATTAATAAAATACGATTTCAATGATTGAAAATCCGCTTAACAATTATTTTAGATCGTTTAGAAAAAACACTGACAACATACATTAGTCCCATAACTAAACCCAAGACTTTTTTGTATTATTCTTGTTTAATTAGTAAAATGAAACGATACAATCCGTATAGGCTTAGTATTAGGCTTAAAATTTCCAGTGTCAAATTAATTGCCCAAGGTATTACGTCTTAGTGTATTTCGTACGGTAATAGTTATTTATGTTTGGTTAAAATGCTAAGTAAATAGGATTTCATATAGCTTATTTTATATATAATAAATTGTCATTGATGTTTCTTGTCAGGTTGTTTCTACGGATCTACACATTGGAACTATGTAAGTGCTGATTTTTTTATTATTTTAACTTTAATATAGACTAGCTTTCATGTAAGGCTAGCTTATGGCAGAGACTTTGTAAGCAAGTCCGTATTTATTGAAGGGAATCAAAATATTAAAACAAATAAAATCAAAATCTTTGTTGAGAGTCAGTTTTATAGAAAACATATTTTCATTGTCAAAGCTATGATCAACTCGGGAAGTTGTTTGCAACTGACCTATAAAGAGGTGGCAACTGAAACTCTGTCTTGAAAAAAAGTCAAACACCTACATTTACATTTATTAATCCTAAAATAGCCTGGCGGAAAGCGGTTTATATCCAGAGTGCATCATGTACTAGATATTCGTAAATACTCTAGGAACTGTTAGCGCACAAACGTTCCTTAGCAAGTGTTTTAAATTTATTAAATCATAAAATTTTAACATTTACTGGGACCTTTTTGAAGAAGCGTACACATTATTGCCCTATAAAATAATTATCCAGTTTTTTGAGTCAAGTAATAGGTAAAGCGAGCTAGTATTTGTTCCTTGTATTTATATGATGTAAATCATTGTCCTTTATTAATTATCCTTATTCTTATTTATATATTTATTATTTTCAAAACTAAATATAAAATTATACCGATTGCTCCGTTCCGTTAACAGCCAATACCGAAAACAGTGAATTCACCCATTCAGCGCATAACATTCGCCTTTTGGGTTCTTAATAGTCAATCAATTATGTCATGATATACTACGTGACAGTCGAGACAGACTTTTAAAGTCAAATTGTATCTGGTATCAGATTATATCGAGTGAAAGTTATGATAATGACAACTTAATAATAAAAACATATGTAATAAACTATAGCATTGGTTTACATGCCATGTAATCGGTATGTATGTAATCAGTATGACATGTATTCATATTTTTACCGAGATAGTCAAGTATCCTAAAACACATTGATTATTATATTTGTATAGTCAACAAAGTATTACCTGTTAGTAGAATAAATCCATATACATAGTTTTGGGTTTTGAGTAAGATAAACAGTCAATTATTAGAGGATTATTTCGGAATCGCTTTTCAGCAATTCGTCTTAAAGATAACAATAGCAAAGGATTTATTTATATATCTTATACTACTATAATAAAGTGAAAAATTTGTTTTGTTTCCTTTTAAGATATTAATCTCTGGAACAATTAGGGTTTTGCAACATAGTCATGATGAATTGGTATTATACGGGTTGGGCCACTACCTCATGTGGGTGTCTATACGAAATACAGTATAGGGGGCTATAAGACGCGATTAAAACGCTTGTTTTAACGCGATTTCAGTCCCGCAGGCTATATTTCTATTCTATTCTATTCTATTCTATTCTATTCTATTCTATTCTATTCTATTCTATTCTATTCTATTCTATTCTATTCTATTCTATTCTATTCTATTCTATTCTATTCTATTCTATTCTATTCTATTCTATTCTATTCTATTCTATTCTATTCTATTCTATTCTATTCTATTCTATTCTATTCTATTCTATTCTATTCTATTCTATTCTATTCTATTCTATTCTATTCTATTCTATTCTATTCTATTCTATTCTATTCTATTCTATTCTATTCTATTCTATTCTATTCTATTCTATTCTATTCTATTCTATTCTATTCTATTCTATTCTATTCTATTCTATTCTATTCTATTCTATTCTATTCTATTCTATTCTATTCTATTCTATTCTATTCTATTTTATTCTATTCTAGCTTCACGCTATATCCCTTGCGGTGTAGCCAGAGACGACGGAGCGCCAAACGCTACGGTCCATGCATACCTCTTTCGCCTCAGCCACAGACATCAACCTCTTCATACATGCCCTCCGGGGGATCCTCATGCTTTTTACTTGACCTTACTCCGGTATCATAGATACTGTGTTTTCTAAGGTTACTCGAGGCCCTCCCCCTGTCTCTCTTACCGCTCACTTTTCCTATATAAATCTTTTTTACCATTCTTTCATCGCTCATTCGTTCGACGTGCCCAAACCACCTGAGCACGTTCTTCTTTATCCTCACCGTGACATCTTCGCTAGTACCTGCCATTCTGTGGATCTCTTCGTTGCGGATTCGATCAGCTAGACTGACTCACAGCATTTTTTTTTCTTTATACCATCTAGGATAATGCTTAACTACATTTTACCTGATGGGAACATTTCCTAGTCTTAGATGGTAAAGCGCATTAACCTAGTAACCTATTCACTCTTCTCTTGAAGACACCCACATTGTATTCGGACGGCAAAACCGACGCAGGGAAGTTGTTCCAGTCCTTCGCTGTACGAATTAAAAAAGACGAAGCGAAGCGCTTTGTTCGGACAGGGGGAATGTCCACAACGTAAGGATGAATACCTGCCATGCGTCGGGATGTCCTGTAATGCAAGGGGGATGGAGGAATTAAGTCGTGTAGTTCCAGCGCACACTCACCAAATTGTATCATATTGAATAATGAGAGACTAGCAATTCTACGCCTGTGTTCAAGGCTGTGGAGGTTGGCTTCAACCAATTCAGGGTCGCCTATAAGCTTCTTTGCTCGCCTCTCAATTGAGTCCAGAACCGCAAGATGAGACTTTGCGGCCCCAGCGAATATGTGACCACAGTACTCCATACACGACCGGATCTGTGCTTTGTATAATACCAGAAGTTGTCCCGGTGTAATGTACTGACGGACCTTCGCAAGAACGGCAAGCTTTCCTGCAGCTGCTCCTGCTCTGGACTCAATACACTGACCAAAGTTGAGGTTCGAGGAAATCTCAAAGCCTAACAACTGAAGCCGGTTACTGTATTCCTAAGATACATTCTGGAAAGTAGGAGCCAAGGTGAAATTGCTCCTTTTGGCGCTGAACAGATACGTCTGCGTTTTGGAGGCGTTGAATTTGAAAAGATTGGCATTGCCCCATGCGGAGACTGCCTGAAGTTTGTCACTCAAACGTTGCACCATGGCTTCTCTTTCTGACTGTACTTCATCTCCCCTAGCCCAAGTACTCGGCAGATATCTTTCTACAACTGTGCTGTCGTCTGTATACCCTTAGATAACGGGATTCAACAGATCATTAATGTGCAGCAGAAAAAGAGTTGCAGAAAGAACAGACCCCTGAGGCACTCCGGCGTTTATTGTCAATGGTTCTGAAGAACACCCGTCGACAACTACTCGGAGGGATCTCTGGTTCAGAAAGTCCGTTACCCAGCCGATCAGACCAGGAGATATACCGTACGCTGAAAGCTTACTTACAAAGCTCGCATGCCAAACCCTGTCAAATGCCTTCGAGACATCCAGGGAGAGGGCGACCGCTTCTCCGTTCCTCTCGATGGCCTCGCCTAAAACGTGCCTAGCATACACTTAAAGGTTCCCAGTGGACCTATTTCGGCGAAACCTGTACTGTCGATCACTGAGGAGATCGTTACCTTCAAGGTTACCTAGAAGGCGCGTGTTCAATACACGCTCCATAATATTGCAGAGTATGGAGTGGCTGAAATTGATCTTTAATTGGCAGGATCGGCACGGCTGCCTTTTTTGGGCACTGGTTGCACGTTTGCAAAGCTTCCAGGATTTCGGCACTATTCCAGTCTTGAAAGAGAGGCGATACAGACGTGTCAATACAGGAGATAACTCAGTTGCGCACGTCTTCAGCAGAATGGCTCGTATACCATCAGGACCACCAGGCTTTATTCACATCGAGACTACACAATGCTCTCCATACCTTTTTGTTAGTGATGCGGATTTCAGGCATCAAAATACAAATAATAAAAATTATCAGCAAACAAAGAAGCAATTACATTCGCTTTCTCTGTCGCTGTATGGGCCAAAGATCCATCCGGCTTCAGCAGAGCAGGCAATGAGGGTTGGCAGAAGTTCGACTTGATCGCTTTGGCAACAGACCAGAAAGCTCGACTGCCAGTAGGTCTGACAGAGAGCTTTTCGCCATTCTTAGCGACTCGATCGCGTCGAGCATTCCGTAATGCCTTTTTATAGGACTTGGCATCTTGGTTAAAGATTCTCGTCTTTAAACGTACATCCGGAGCTTTGCGGATTCGAGCATCAGCCCCAATTAGGTATGCCGAATGTTTGCGGTCATCAGCACGACAACATTCGGCATTTAACCATGGGCGAGCTTTGCCACCGATGGGTACGTCAGTAAAAGGAATGAAATACTCCATTGCCTGATGCACCACATCGGTTATAGCGTCCGCGCAACTCGACGGATCCAAGGAAGACAAGCACACCTGCCGCCAAGGATAAGACGCAACAAAGTGCCGCATCTCATCCAAATCTGCTGACTTGTATTTCCATACTCGTCTAACACCTTGTGGAGAATATGTAAACACAGATTTTACCAGACAGTGATCGGAGGTTCCCAAGGGAGAGGTGACCTCAACACTATACCTGTCCGGATCAGTTGTCAGCAGAAGGTCCAGGCAATTGGCTCTATGGCCTACTACATCTGGTACCCTTGTCGCTTGCCTCACCAGCTGAAAGAGGTCGAAGTACAACGCAAATTTCCGCGCTTCTCTTCCAGAATGGTCGGTCTTCTGGTACAGAAATAGCCAGTCCTGATAACAGGCATTAAAGTCCCCCAGAAAGGCGAGCTGCACTGAAGGGTACAGATGCAGAGCCATATCAGCAGCCTCACCGAGATACTAAAATAATCTAGTTGTCTCCTGATCACCGCTGTGCGAACGGTAGACACAACAATACAGGATTTTTTCGTTTCCTGTGTCTACTAAAATCCAGAAGGAAGAAAAAGTAGCGTCTTCAAGGTGACGGTGACGCAGGATACAGAGGTCGTTCCGTGCGTATACACAGACCCCGGCACGTGAGCGAAAGTTGTTCTCTAACGAGTAACCGGGATGATCCAGGTACGCAGCGCTTAGAGGACATGGTAGATACCATATAGATGGTAGACCCAGATGGGTCTCCGTCAAAAAGAGCAAGTGCGGTTGCTCTGTCTCTAGGTGGTGGTGGACAGGTAAGAGATTAGAGTGCAAGCCCCTGATATTAGTGAACTGCAGGGGCCCCCAACTATCTGCGGGGGCCAATTCCTACCACCAACCCATGGTCCTTCCCACCTTTTGGTATACGGACTGAGTATCGGGAGACCGAATCTGGGAGACGCACCGGTACTTGCTAGTGCTCTTTCCCAGGTGCGTTCTTCGCTCCCTACAAATTCTTTTTCCTGTCCCTTCTCTTTTACATTCTCCCCTAATGGGACAGTTACACCACAGCACAGTACTTCGTGTTCGAGCAGTTTTTGTCTTAAACTTCCAGTTCCTTTCGTTTTTTGTGCCACTTGTGCGCAAACGTGTGCAGTCTTCTAAAACCGTCTTCGCTATTAACCAGTTCTTGAAAGTATACTGGTCCAGCCTCGTTTCTATTCCAGTCTTGAAGCATTTCGGCTCGTTCCTCGTCATACAGCTTGCACTCCCACAAAACATGATCCCGTGGTTCATCAGCTGCACCGCAGTAGCACGCCGCATTTTTGCATAGCGACATGGCATGCAGGCGTTTTTTGAAGCTTCCGTGTCCCGTGAGCATCTGTGATACTACGTAATCCGGTTTCACCCATCTCTGCGATAACCTTCTCTCTATGTTGGGGAAGAACATTTTCAGGTCGGTACCTCTCTTTCCTGACTCCCACCTTTGCTGCTATTGGGTGACAACGAGCCCCGTTAGTTCCCGTTTCTTTTGTATGCGCTCCTTGCCTACCAACCCCAGTCCCTCCTGCGCGAATCGTCCAGATCTAAAAACTTCAAGGTCCGCCGGGAGAACCGCTGTGAGCACAGACAATGTAGCGGTGCTGACGGACCTGCAAGCTTTCGTGAGCAGCACCAGAGCCGGGCGTTGGGTGCGGAGCAGGGCGCTCTTTACAGCATAAATTGACGAGCGTCGCCACCATACGGCCGCAGCATATGTAACTACGGCCACATAAGTCCCTGAATACAGGATCTTAAGAGCTTTGTACCTAGTACCCCAGGTCGTTGCCGATACCCTCGACATCTTCCCGGAGCAGTTCACGGCCCGTTGACCGGCTAAATTTGCATGCGGCACATAGGAGCTAGCCTCGTCAATCAAAACTCCTAATAATCTGCACTGGCCACTTGTGTAACACAGGCACCATCCATGCGAATCGTAGGGGGGCGCATAAACTTACCCTTCAAAGTCAGAGTCTGCGACTTTGATGGTGAAAAACTGAGACGGTTCCTACACCCCCAGTCGGACACCGCGACCCTGAGCGACGACGGAGCATTACGCTCTAGCTGCGGGGGCCAGCGGAAAGCCGTCGTTTTGGATCCCGCTACCCTCCTCGACTAGGCACCCGACACAATAAACACCAACTCGACGCCAAACTGGTTCGCCAACGCAACGCAGCTGTTCAGACTCATTTCCCATATATACTCGTACGGCTTCATCAAACAACGTGCCGGAACACGACTAGGTCGCTTTGCGGCACGACTTTGTCCGATGGGTAGTAACCTTACCCGCGACCTGATGTTATGGTCTACCACCAAGAAATTCATAATTCATCTTTTTTACATTCTTCTTCTGTGTTACCCACGTTTGGCTGCCGTATAATAGCGTCGGTAGCAAAACCGCATTGTGTACAACTAAACGTGCAGCTATTATGACGTTGCGCCGTCTCAACAATGCAACCAAAGCACCGTTGACTCTGTTACCGACAGCAATACGCCTTCCACACCCATTTCGTATTCCGTCCTCCTTCCGTCTCTCCTAAACATACTTCCCAAATATACCATTTCTTTCACATGTTTTGTTATCTTATCATTTCATGTTGATCTTATATTATGTTCTTTCAAATATTAGAACCTTCGTCTTATCTACATTCAGGTTTAGACCATTATTTTCACACCCATCTTTCAGAGTGGTGACCAATGAAATTAATAATTATTTTGTACAGTTCATAGTTAATTTCTCTTACATTTTCACATTGTGTTGTTATAAAATTAATAAAAATAAGTAAAATTAATTAATTAATTAAGTTCTTCCTTAATATTATATTTAATTTAACGAGAAAAGTTAAACGTGAATTATTTGTCGATAACCCGCTATACCGTCATATGAGCGCGTTATACAAGAATATTCCTATATCGCGGCACGAATCTACCGTGTTATAGGGGGGATTATTGTACAATCAAATGACTTATATATAAAAATTCTAGGCCTAAAATACGTTATGGTAAGGAAACATGTTCTTATTTATAATTTAACAAACTTATTAGCAAAGCATACATTAAATATTATTATGACATAAAAATAACATCATTTTAAGAATTTCCTTCTTCATATGTATTAAGTCAAATAATTTTCAATTTTTTTTTGTTTATTTATGTAATTATAAACGTAAGTTCTCATTTAGCATCGTCTTTAAGAAAAACCATTGGTTGAAATAATAGTTATAAATACTCTTATTATCTCTCGTTGCGATGGGGTTTTGAAATAATACAGCAAGCAATAGGCAACAAAAAGTATAAGTGGTCCGTACAAACGTGACTGGAAATAGAAAAGGTCTAAGGATGATTGAGTGCTCTCTGGTGAGGTTATCAAAAATATAAAGACAGAACGAAAAGTTCGGTATAATATAAGACTGCACTACTGCAATTCTACGGTATAACCACTTCCAATATGTTATCACTTAAATAAAATAAGAAATTATGTTATTATTATTATTTTGTACTTAAAAAATTTTACTTCTTGTAAATTTAAGAACATTATAGAATGTTATCGTATGGTTACATATATAAGTCCTCTTTGATCTTAAAGAAATTATTTTTGCATATCATGATAAATTTTTCCCACACATTATGCAAATGACAATAGGAATTACTAAAAAATTATATAAAATCTTGAATTATATCGTCAGTCATCATTATTGGTTTCATTTTTTTTAATGCCATATTAGCCGCGACTTAAAATGTCAGTGTGAAGACATTTATACACTCGAAATACCCTCAATTCAGAGCCTAACATAATACAAAAAATAAGACCAAACTTCTGAGACTCGCGCCTTATGAAGACGACGCTGGGCTGATATCAACTCAGTGACCACGGCTGATGAAATTCAGTCAAACGTCGGGATACAAGACCTTAATGGTAACTAACTTTCATATATATACTGTTTATAACTTTAAAAAAATACGTACTTTAAAACGTATCTAAACATATCATTTACAAAATTAATTATCCTAAATAAGAATTGTAATTTATGCAATTTAACTGACTCAAAACAGTAAGAAAGTAACATTATTATACTTTATCTATGTCACATTCCATGAACGTCTATCATGAATTACAAAAACATCTAGAGAATAAGTAAAGTATAACTTCTTATTTGTCAATCGTTTGTAAAATTATATCGAATAGAATTCTGAACAAGAATATAAGTAATGTATTTTCTTTCAAACTTTAATAACGAGATCGATATAAAATTTGATATTTTTCCCCTAATTTTACAATACTTAAAAGGATTGTTAAATTAATTTAACTAATTATAATTAATCCTAATTAAAGCACCGAGCTGGAAATATTAACCTAGCGTCGACTTTTACTAAACTAATACAAATTCATAATTATCTAATATATTGCGGGTATATTGAACACAAAACTACATTCACATAATATATTGTTCAATGTATTATTAGGTAAACTAATCATCAAAATATTACAGTACAGTTATCGCACTAACATAGTACGATAACTGTACTGTAAATATATTTAAAACATATGAATTCATGTTATTTTTGATAACCTCAAAGAGAGTCTCGTGTCGGCACTCGAACGAGGTGTTTGTGTTTGTAATTATTTACGTTATTGCGTGCGTTCGCCGTCGGGTTCAGATATTCCTCTATATATATCACGTGGCCGCCGCCGGCGGCCGCCTCAGTGACAATGGACGAGATTACAAACGAAGTTTATTTAGAAGATACATCGAATCTGATGAATAAATTAGCTTCCTTAGTGAGATTGATATGATAACAGAGATAAGAGAGAACGAACGGCACGTTTCAGGTAACAATAATAAACAGAGACCTATTAAAAGAAATAGAGATAAAGATATTTCAGAAGTCGGGTATCACGATATACCATTGGGTATACCATTGATAGAATTAAATATATAAATCCATATAAGATTTGGGTAGACTTGACGAGTGAGATTGCAGCAGCTAAATTAGAAAAATGTGAGGAACTGATTGAAAGAGGCTGGAGAATTCAGAGAGCTATTCAAGTTAATTTATGCTACGGCGTAATTAAAGATATAGATATTGATATTGAAGAATAGGACATCCGGAAAAATATTTCTTGTCCGGAACCAGGGGTGATTATCACCGCAAGTAGACTCATGAAGCGTAACCCAGATGTCAATGGTTGGTCATCTAGTGAGTCCGTGCGTCTTTGCTTTAAGGGGTCTTTTCGTCCACCGTTTATAAGTATAGATGGCCTAAAAATACGGGTGGAGCAATATGTATTTCCGGTGTCTCAATGTTCACGTTGCTGGAAATTTGGTCACACGGCGAAAAGATGCCCTTCTTTAAAAATCATATGCCCCAAGTGTAGTAATCAACACGAAAATTGTGACACTACTGTTTTTAAGTGCGTGAACTGTAACGGGCAACATATGTCGCTGCTCCGATCTTGTCCATCATATCTTAAAGAAAAGAAATTTAGAGAATTAATGGCTGAATACAATTGCACATACAGACGCGCCCTAACAATGTACGTGCCAAATAGATACAATGACCAAGAGGAGTTAAGAGTTGACCAGAACCAAAAGCCTAATATGTCTCCTTCAACACTGGTCCCGTCAGTTCTTTCAGGATCTAATCAGAACCTGTCCTTTGTGAACGTAGTTACTCGAGCTGCTGTACACCAAATTGATAATATGATTGGAAAAACTACACCTCTTACATCCAAGAAACAGAAACAGTCCAAAAAACCGGTATATCAGTTTGAAAATACAACTAACTCTAATAAGCCAATTATGAATGGGGATAAACAGGAAGAGGCGACACAGAATAAGAAAAGAGATGTGAGTTTTAGCGAACTTTTAAACAGATTAAAAGCGATTTTAAGAGTAAGAGATATATCAATACAAAATAAAATAAACAGTGTTATTAAGTACTGCCTAGAATGGCTTATTTTGGTAGTTGTTGAAAGTGTATCGAACTGGCATATATTGAAATTAGTATTGGACTACTCCAGTGATGGCTAGGAATCTAAATTTGAGGTTAAATATCATTCATTGGAATACACAAAGCTTGCGTCCTAAATTGTTAGCATTAGAAAATATATTATAAAAAGAGAAAATCCATATTGCTTCCCTTAATGAAACGTGGCTAGAACCTGGTAGTCCACTAAAACTAAGTAGCTATAATATTTTTCGCAATGATAGATCGGATTCGTACGGAGAAGTAGCCATTTTAATCCATAATTCAATTAGTAGCTGTGTGTGTAGTTATCAAGCTAGTAATTCAAACATTGAAGTTCTTATTGTTAAAATTCTTAATTGTTCACATATTAATTATATTTTATCCGTATACTGTGCACCCTCTGTGCGTACTAATAAAACTGACTGGGAACATTTATTTAATTTTATAGATAGAAAATCCATTATCTTAGGAGATTTTAATGGACATCATAGTAACTGGTCACATAAAACAGATTCACGTGGATCACAGATACACGATGCTCTTTTAGAAGGTAATTATGTTATTTTAAATAATATTCGTAGTCCAACACTTATTAAATTAGTTAATAATATACTGCAACAATCTTCACCTGATATCTCATTGGCATCATCTGATATAGCGATAAAGTTTAATTGGAGAACAATAAATGAAACGTTAGGTAGTGACCACCTTATTATTATGATATCTACGTATTTTGATCAAAAAACTAGTAGTGTTATTTTACGTCCTAATTTTAAAAATGCAGACTGGGTTTCCTATAAAAAATATTTGGAGTTGTTGTTTAGTGATTACGTATATTGTAGTGATAACCCGCAAATAGCTTATGATAATTTTATAGATTGTTTAAATAAAGCAGCGGATTATTTTATACCATATATCAGGATGAGTTGTATTCTCAATAGTAAGTTCATACCTAAGCCATATTGGCGACCGGTTTTATCTAAAATTATAGCAAAACGACGTTTGGCTTTATCCTTATTCCGTCGTAATCCAACTCCCAATAATCTTGAAAAATTAATGACAAAAATTCACGACTGTCAAAAACTACCCCGTCAAATCCGAAATAAAGCATGGCACGATTATTGCTCTTCATTTAATAATAAAATTACTCAATGTGAGATGTGGCGGAAAATGCAATGGTTTAAAGGTCGTAAACGTTCTCGAACTCAGTTAAGTAGTGAAATAATTCATGAATCGCTCTGTACTTTGACTCCTGATTATGTTATCCCGAATGAACCTCTTTTTTTATCTCTTAAATCAAGCCTTGATGTACCTATTACGAGCCAGGTGTTAGATACTTCACCCGGATGTGACCAGATATCTTATTCTATGTTGATCCATTTACCTGATAGTGGCAAAATATATTATTAATATTATTTAATTTATTTTATGACCTAGGTTTTGTACCTACTCAATGGCGAGATATTGCTATTGTTCCGATTCCTAAACCGGGCCGTGACTCAGAAACAGCTGGATCTTTTCGTCCTATATCTATGATTTCGTGCCTTTGTAAAACTTTTCATAGCATTCTACTCAAAAGATTAGAGTGGTACATGGAGAGAAATAATCTTTTTTCAGCGAATACTACTAGCTTAAGACGATGTCGCTCCGCAGTAGATAACCTCACCGTGTCTGGTTTCAAGAATACAAACCGGTTTTGCAAAAGAATAAAATTTCCATTGCTTCATTCATTGATGTAGATAACGCGTACAACAATGTTGACATAGTTTGCTTGATAAATACTATGCAGAGGGTAGGGATTAATTCTAAATTATGTAGATATGTATGGATTTTTTTAAAAGAAATTTTAATTAACAATCGTTATATTTGTAGAAGTACATGTCACGGCCTATCCCAAGGCGATCCTCTTTCACCTTTATTATTTAATATTACTACAATTAATATTTGTAAAAGTATTCAAAATATTTACATTTCACAATATGCGGGCGATTTTTTACTATATACAAATAGTGATTCGTTAGAAGAAGGGAGGATTCAATTACAAACATCGTTACATAAGTTTATGGAACTAATTACTGATATTGGACAACAAATATCTTCATCGAAAAGTAATTCTTTTATTTTTAAAAGAAGTTACAAAAAAGAAAATATTGACATATATGTTAACGGTATGAAATTGAAGATTGTAGACAATATTAAATACTTAGGATTATGGCTAGACCGATCGTTGCGGTGGTCAAAACACACTAACGAGTTACGGGTTAGTTGTTTTAGACTATTAAATATTTTTAAATTATTATCTGGAACCGATTGGAGCGTTCACCCGACTCATTTGAGGCATATTTATCTGGCTATGATTCTTAGTAGGCTTGATTACGCTAGTATGTTATATGGAAATAGCTGTCGATCTCATATAATAAAATTAGATCGAATACAAAACCAATGTATGCGTGTTATCGGAGGTTTTATTAAAAGTACCGCTATTCATGTAATGGAATCTGAGTTACACCTCCCACCACTTTTTATTCGTAGATATTATCTTGCTAACAAATATTGGTTGAAAAATAAGTCGATGTCAGGTAGAGTAATAAGTGTGTTAAATGAGTTAAGTGCTAGGTGTCAAGACTCTTATTGGAGACGCAGAACGAAACCCCTGTTGGCTACGATTCATGAACAGCTTTGTACTTTATCTATTTATAACAGTCATCAGTTAGAGATGTTCTCGCTAGATACGTAGGTCAGCAGTATAGATGTGCATTCAGTTATTGAAACCGATATTAGGTCCATTTACAAACCAAAAAATGAATATCCAATAGGCGAACTAAGAGATATTTGTCTTAATTTTTTGGATAACAGTTATAACAATGTCTATAAAATTTATACAGACGGTTCCAAAGATATTAATTCTGGATGTAGTGGTTTAGCAATTTATGATCCACAAAGAAATAATTCTATTAAATTTTGTATTGATGTTGATATTTCGATTATGTACACAGAATTGATTGCTATTGCTGAAGCTGTTTCATATATTAATTCCTTTGAAGCTGGCAGATACGTAATTTTAACAGATTCCAGAAATGCAATTTATCATTTGGCTCATTGCACCTCGAATGTGCGAGGTACACCGATAGCGTAAAGCATATTAAATTCCCTGAAACAATTCCGGTCCAAAAATAAATTTCTGAAAATTCAGTGGGTACCTTCACACATTGGCATACCGGGAAATGAAGCAGCAGACAACCTCGCTAGGGAAGCCGTCACAAAGGGAATCCCTTTAAATTGTTTGGCATTATACACTGACTACCTGCCTTTGGTTAAGAAAAAGTGTACAGACAGGTGGAAGGAATATTTTGATGAAAGAGCTTTAACAAAAGGCATCTGGTATAAGACGATCCAACCCTCCCTTACAAGATCTCCTTAGTTCACTGGATCTACATTATCTAGATTGGATATTGTGCCTTACGACGGCGTTCTGGTCACATTCCGTTAAACTGTTTCGCGTTTCTAGTCGGTAAAATAAATTCGCCAATGTCTACAGAGTGTGGTGTTACAGAAGATGTGTACCACGTGTTAGTAGAATGTGCTAGAAAAAAGGTCGAAAGGGTTAAATTATTTAATAAGAAGGGTATTGATTTGTATGAACTCGGTGCATGTAATAGCATTCTTGCTTGTCCTTTATCAGAAAATGCGAAACTGTTGTACATGTTATTTAATAAAGCTGTTTTGTGTAGATAGTGTTGTGTGTGCGCCAATGAGGGTGGCATAATCATGTCTGATTAAACCCTCTTTTTTCTCAAATAAAGATAAAAAAAAACCTCACAGAGCAACTAAATCATAGACGGAGCTCGTCTCCTTTTTTTATGGTCACTTACGGAAAGACTGACTACACTCTGTTTTACTTAAAACCACCTCACATTACTCTTACAAGAATAACTAAGACAAAAACTATTATTATATAAGCCTAATTTCATTTAAAATAAAAATGAAAGTCAATGAAGGATGAATTTAATAATTTGCAAACTTATTTTTAATAGAATCTTGATAACTGAAGATCTATTGTCAGTTTTTGTTAACAAATAACTTCATTTCTTACATGTATGTATCACAAAACAACAATGATTATTGTTAAACATAAATTCTTTGAAAGAAAGATTTAAGTAAATACATTTTATTTCTATTATAAGTGATATAAAACGGCTTTTATTTATATTCATTGAATAGACTTTGCAAACGTAATATTTTCTGAGTAAGGGTTCGTTTGATTTCAAGGGAGCTCATATAACTTTTGATTTTGTCAGAATTTAGTTTACTTGTTGTAATTTGGTTGAGACGTACCCGTCGTTTTATATATATTTTAACGGCGACATGTCAAACATGACATATATATATATATCGTGCATAACTTGACACGACATAACAATGTTATATCAAGTTATGCACGACATAAAATAAAACATACAAAAAGATCAAATTGTCATTCATTCGGAAAATAATGAATGTTTTGCGGTTACAAAAATTACTTGGACGTATTTTTTTTTTATGATTTTAATATAGATTGGTTTGCATATTTCCTTCTAAACCAATTTATTGTCAAATACATTGTGTATTGTGAGCTATATTTCATAAAAAAAGCTCAGACAGTGGTGTAACGTTACAGTTTCAGTCGTGAAGTGTAAAACCAAATCCAATTAACAAATTATACGTTGTATTAGAACACGTCATTTTCAACGACAAAAAGTTGTAATTATAATAAAATGTAACAATTGATTTAAAAACTTATAAGGATTATCGCAGTGGAGTATAGGTACCGCAATAAAATGAAATTGATACTGATTTTGTTGAATTTATATCAATATTTTTATTTATAGTAATCATTTTAAACTAAATCGTGAGTGATTTATATCAAAATAAAATGGAACTTTATTTCATTATGCATTAAACAATAATTATACCTTATAAAATTATACAAGCGAAATAAAGTACAAACTTTAAACTAAAGATTCCTGCGATTCGTAGAATACATGATTGCTGTAGCTAATATTTCCTTCAGTAAGATAAAAATAATACTATTTTTATAAAATGCCATCCACGGTTTACATGTTTATTAACTGTACAGGATATTAATGATATGGTTCCAAATAAAGATAATTTTTACTCTTACGGAAATCATATTGTCAATTACAAGCTATAAATATTATTTTAAACTCATATGTAGCATATTGAAAATCAACTTAGTAAGTAAAACGCATAACATAACGTAACGTCATAATACAAGTAAGCAGGCTTGAGTCTTGATCGTCTTGATATTTTTCAGTTTTATTCTTATTTTTTATCATATATACAGGATGGGCCAAAAATTTTTGCACTTTTGAAACATGTCTAGAAATAAAAGTACAAATGTTATTTTGTTTATGATTTATTTAACGTAATTATCATTTATTAAAATTTATTTTTTAAAAATGACATCGTCGAGATGGGCTCCGTCTCGTAGTTGGCACTCCTGCAATCGACTACGTAAACTTTGGAAAACTCGTTGACACATGCTGCGAGTAATCGCGGCTATCTCCTAGTGGATGTTATCTTTAAATTAGGATATGGTCGTCGGTTTATTAAGGTATACTCGACTCTTCAGATATCCCCACAAGAAAAAATCGCAAGGTGTAAGGTCCGGGCTTCTGGGAGGCCATGGGAAATCAATTTGTTAGGAAACATTTCTTTGACCACCGGTAAAGTCACGTTTGATGTATGGCATGTTGCTCCATCTTGTTGCATCCAAGTCCGGCTATTGTATCTTTCAAATTCACGCAACTGTGGTGTCAAAAACTCTCGCAACATTTTCACGTATTCCACTGAGTTCACAGTTACGTTATTTCCTTGATTATTTTCAAAGAAGTATGGACCTATTATGCTCTTTGCGGATATGGCAGCCCAGACTGTCGTTTTTGGTGAATGAAGAGGCTTTTGGTGTTTATAGTGAGGATTTTCCGTGCTCCAATATCGACAATTATGTTTATTTACGTGACCATTAATGTGAAAATGGGCCTCGTCCGTAAACAATACATTCTCAAGGCTAGAGAATCGCTCCAGTATACTATCAGCAAATAACTTGCGTTGAATGTAATCGTTTGGTTTCATCTCCTTTTTTTTTTTATATATAAGAGGAGGGCAAACGAGCTGGCGGGTCACGGATGGACGTGATCACCGCCGCCCATGAACTCTTGCAACATCCGAGGATTTACAAGAGTGTTGCCGGCCTTGTAGGTAGGAATAAACGCCTTAACGCCTCCTGTACAATTTGAAGCTTATATGGGTGCAGTTTAAGGTCCAAATGCAAGATTCGCCGCAGACTAGTTCTTGGTATAGCAAGAGCCGCCGACCGCTTACGCGTAGATGATTCTGGATCGTCCCTTACAGAAATTTCAACCTCCCAAATGTTCTCTTCGCTTCTTCTTGAACGTGGTCGCCCAGTTTGTTTAATATTGGTTGTCGATCCTGTTTGCTCAAACTTTTTAACCCAAGCTTTAATTAAATTAACACTTGGACACTCACTTACACGTTGTAATCCGTATTCAACTCTAAAGAGGCGTCGTACAGTAACGTAGGAATCGTTGTTTTTGTAAAATTGTTTTAAGCAAAAAGCACGCTGTTGTCCCGTGAAGCGCTCCATCGTGACTAAAATTGCATTAAATGACGCATAATTCCCCGCCATCCTCGCGCCCCTTGCTCTTACGGTTTTGGAGAAATCAAGTGTTGCTATTTGCAAAAATTTTTGGCCCAGCCTGTATAAGCTTATCACCATATTTTCTAAGAAGATTTTTTACGAAGGGTAAATGCTAAACTTATCACAGTATGCTGGTTGTATTTAACACGATTTTTTGAAGGTAATTTTTTGCTAACCACCTTCGCCATGTCGTCAACATATATTCTTTTCGATTAGACGTTTTCAAGTTCTCTGTAATATCCCAGTCTTTAGTAACATAGGGTAATTAACCTAATTGTGTATTTTTATCAAGATGCCGATCGTTATACGTTATATTTGTTATACTTCATTATTTGATACATAATACTAAAAGCTATAAAAGCTAATAAGCTTTTGAAATGAAATATATTCAGATTTCAAATCTATGTTATTTTGATGGAGTAATAATTTATAAAATAAAACACATATATTACTTTTTTTATATATCGCTTTAGATTATATATATACACACACACTTACACTCACACACACCATACATTTAGCAAAGCAGTTGCCAGCAAACGACCGGGTTAATCCCATTATTTATTAGATAGTACTTGGACCGCTGCTAGTATAACGGAGGTTGCCATCCACCGCGTCTCAGACGAGCCAACAACAGCAATAAACAAATTCAAATTACTGTTTTTATCATATTCAAGTGCCAGGAAGATCAAATACTACTAACTGAACTCAAATTCTTATTATTATTTTTTATTATTGATTTACAGATTACATTGATTTTATATCATAAAATTTTTAAACCACTTAGATAGATCTGTCAGTGTACATATATTCATTCCCCATTATGAGAACTAGAGCTTAGAGCTCGAGCTTTTAGTTTATGTATGAGGTTAGCTCCCACAGGACTTTTAGATGCGATGATTTCCAATCTGATATATGAAATGTTGATCACTAGAAGAAAATTCGTTACGTATTGACAATGAATTGTTAATATCTGGTTTAATTTAGACATTATTCATAAAAATATTTTTTAATCCAATCACATGGTAATATATATTTTGACGATTAACGAATATATAAAGTTTTATTTCATATCATTATATATTATAATGATACTTAGACACTGGATATTACTTTAAAAACTTGATAGATACATAAATTTATTTTCTGTATCTTAATGCTTATTTCAATATTAATATTTTTGTTATATAATAAAATTCTATTAATTTACCTTTTATTTATTATACCTCATGTTATCTTTAAAAAAATATTTGTTTTATAAAAAATAAAAACGATCCATTAATTGATCAAATGAAACAAAAAACATTACAAACAAATACGTAATTTTAAGTTTAAAAGCACATTGTTGTTTAAAGACTTGAACTGCGAAGTCAAACAAAAATCGCTGAAATTAATGAAGTAAAATATAATTTTAAATTTATTAGCACTTAAATTCAATTACCTGAGAGCTTTTATTATTAAAACCTTAACTGAGTGTGAAAATTTAATAAAATAAAGTATATAATATGGCCATTTACAGAGACAAAGTTTAAGTATTTTTATTTCAAATCCAGAGAAAGATTTGACTTATTCTTTATACTTATTAGTATTTACCATTGAGCAACAGTGATAAGGATAGCAACAGCAATATTTAAGAAAAAAAATGGTATATACAGTAATATAGAATTTAATATAGAATTCTCTACAAACAATAAAAATAATAAAAGAATAATTCATATTAATAAATAATTTATAACTACTCTGTGATTTTGTTGCATGCATAATAACAATGTCTAAATGTTTATAGTACAGATATACTCTTTAACCTCATTAATATTTTATTATTACCTACATAAGAATTATGGGGTTAAAATAAGATATCAAGATTCGACTTCATTTTTGAGTTTGTCTATAAGTTTATCTGACCACACAAGAGAGTTTAAACACACAAAGTAGTAGTAAGTAGGAAAATCAATATTATCTTTGCATCCCACAGGGAAATGTCTTAATTTGCAAATTACTTTTAATAATATTCACAATGAAATTATTTAAACTCATATTAACTAACAAACATATCTTTTTGTGCGAAAACAAAACCGCAATTGTGTTTACAGAACTCTCGTGAGAAGAAGTCTCTTTCCAAACAAGTCAGTTTGCATATATTGTAAGAATAGTATACTTTTCCGACTCTGAACAAGTTCAAAAGTAATTAAATATATGACTATTTTTTTAATGCACACAGATTGAAAGTAGCATTGAAACCATTAGTATTATTTTCCATTTTTGTTCATTAACTTGTACTGTTGTTAAAATCACTATACGAAGTTAGTGTTTTGAAAAAGTTTACATGAAAGTTGTTTCTGTATACAAAATCTTAAATATTCATGGTTAAATTTATTTGGTGACATTTTTTCTTTACAAAGTTCTTAAAACTATTTCCAAAAATATTAATTTGCCGGTTAGGAAATCCCATATATATCAACAAAAAATTAATGTATACTTTACTTCATTAATTAGCATTCTCTGATAAAACGTTAATAACAATACTAATTAAAATATTCAAACCATTATAATTAAACTAAAATGTAAAAAATATAAAAATATCATAATAATAAATTTAAAATACATGTCATTAACTTATTTGTATGTCAAAATTATTCAAATTATTTTTTAGATAATCGTCATAACTGTTATAAACTTTTGATGTCAACATTTGTTTTACATCATCAACATCTTATTATAAAAAATAGTGTTCTTTTTAATTTCCGTTATTTCAATTGGTAACTTATTGTATGTCTTTATAGCCATAAGTATCTTTTTTTACTAAAGCTATCATTTTGTCACGAGGGTTAATCTAAATGTTGTTTTCTACGACTGTTATATGTCGCTTCAATTATGTGAAACAAGTGGCTTTGTTTTCTTGTAACCATTAACATTTCTAAACTATAGACGGAATGCATTGTTAATATTTTAAATGTTTTCAAATCAAGGCCGGCAGCTATCTGTAATTGTGTAACTAATGTCTGTTTTTAAGTAAAGTCGTAATAACTAGTTTCTCTTTTTAACCAATATACTTATTTAATTATTATTAATTGAGTCTTTCTTAATTTTTTAATGATACTAAATATATAATGGAGATTTTTTTACGACTTTATATTTTACATCAAACTCCAAAATTCTCAATGAATGTATTTAAGTAAAATAAACGAGTTCCGCAACGGATTCAGAAGACTCCACGTAAATAAATCTCAATTCTAACGCCAAACTTTTTGTTTTATTTTAAGCTATTAATTTATTGGGTATTTCATACGACGAACTGAAGCTTTATATATAAATAATAAAATACATGTTACAAACATAAAGTGCAAACCTTTGGGGCACGCTACAGGTCGCAAATATTGAAGGAGGATTTTCAAACTCAAAAAGGTTTGAAACTTAAAACCGAAAAAAGTCACAGAAGAAGGCAAAATTTACTATCGGAAAAATCTTAGACAATTAACAAATTAAAAGAGGAAACTTTTTGTCCGAAATTTTTTTTGATGCAACCCCCCGTTTAGGAGATAGGGGGGAGGGTTTCTCCTAACTCAATATATGCCGAGTTACCCCTCAAAAAACTCGTATTGATCAGTAAAATACTACTGACTAGTTTTCTTTTTCGTTCCGACCCCCCCTAAGGGAAAGGGGGGCCCCACCCCTAAAATCAAAGAAACTAAAAATTTTGTCCAATTCAATTCAAAATCGGTAGGCTCCTTCTTTAGGACATTCCGAGTGCCTGTGTAAAAAATGGACGATGCGAGTTAAGGGGTGAAATTATTGGTGTGGTGATACCATCTTTTATCATACATTACATGTTTATCGCATTCTCGGTTTCATTGCTATCTTCGCATATTGCATATCGAGAATCGCGTGATGGGAATCTACCTAACACGATCGACCCTGTCGAACGAACTATTTATTTTTTGATTCGACATTTCTGCGATTGATGATAAGGTACTTAATTTATGTAGGTATGTACATAAATGAATTGCGTTGTTTTATTTTATTTGAATTTATTGAGAGAATGAAAAAAACACTGCAGACTGAACTGCTGATTTTAAAGCACATTAATCTTAATAGAGAGTAAAGTAAATCGATTACCAGTAAATAAAAGCTATCGTTTCTTAATACTTTTGTTTTAAATGTACAAAAGAATAGAAGCCGTTATAAATAGAACTCCAGTTTATTTCAATCAGTATTAGTATTTCCCTCCGACAAAACAATCACATAGCGAAATATTTAAATGAACGTAGCTGTTACTAAAAGAGATTTATAAGACTTGATAATACGGCTCCAAGTGATTTGTCAACGCTTCCTTTCCTGGTTTGTCTTGGTTTGAATGATAATTTATACATTATTATTATTTATTCTTTATTGTACACCACAAAATATAAAAAAAAATAAAAAATAAAAAATACACAATACATTATGAATTATTGCGCCGAACATTAAAAGGTTGAGTTTAGTAATATATTATATAGAAATAAAAACCTCTCCCATTCAATTATATTTCATATTTTTGAAAAAATCCTGCATAATTTGAATTAAGCGTTAATTTAGGTAGAATTTAATAAACGTTTTAAAAGTGTTATTTCTTAGACGATTTATGGAATGTTGTTAAGATCAAAAAGTAACCTCAACGGAACTTCCGCAGTTATATACACGCACTAATTTTATTTAATTCCTTTAATATAAATGAAATATTTAACAATTACCGAGTGAGATTTGTGTAAATTATTAAAATTAGTTAATATGAATCAACAAAACATAAAATATCTTTAATCAAATTCATAATACTTAATATATTTACATTAGTATATTTTTTAAATATTGTCATATAACACTGAAATCTAAAAGTTCGTAAACAGCGTTTACACAATTCAAAGTAAAGGTCACTTTATCATATCATATCACTTAATACATTAAGTTAACAATTTGTTTCAATTAATTTGTGTTTCTTTAATTATTAATATTATACATTATGCAACATGTCGGCAATGAATCTCCTTTACAATAAAATTTGTGTAATTTATTAAAATAAATATTAATTGAATGTAAATATTACCAAAACACGTTTATTATTTTATTTGGTCAAATAGTTATTATTGCATATAAATATTACTTAAACACGTTTATTATTGTATTTGGTCAAATAGTTATTATTGCATGTAAATATTACTCAAATACGTTTATTATTATATTTGGTCAAATAGTTATTATTGCATGTGAATATTACTCAAACATGTTTATTATTTTATTAGGTCAAATAGTTATTATTGCATTGAAATATTACTCAAACACGTTTATTATTTTATTTGGTCAAATAGTTATTATTGCATGTAAATATTACTCAAACACGTTTATTGTATTCGGTCAAAGAGTTCATTTTTACTGTCGTAATAGTTATATTGTAGTTTTCTCCTTTCCATAATTGGAATATGAAAACTGGCAATGCGGGAAGAGGTATTAAATTATTGTTTTTATTCTCTTGTAAAATATATAATTATTCTAATGAATATTATTGATTGATTGATTTCTTGGTTGATTAAGGATCATTTTAACAATTAAGTACCGCCATTATATGTTAAAACAATTATTTAAGAATTGTTTATAATACTATACACTTATTTGGCATACATAAAAATAATATGTCCTTTATATATTGACACGTTGTATGGCACGTTATAATATGACTAAAATATAACATAACATACCAAAAATTCTTAAAATAATATGTTAAAAGTAAAGATATATTTAAAAATAATGGTCATAGAATTTTATCTCCAGTCTGAAACAAAACTTGAAACTAGATGTCTTTTTTGAATAATCATAATGTCGCAAAATGCCGTGAGCAACAATGAAAATAAAGTCATCGTATCATTGTAAAGATATTGTTTTAAGATATTACATTACAGAATATCAATCAGTATAACTTTGAAAATATGACTCATAATATATTACGTTCAATTCAATTCAAAAAACATTTTCAAAAATTTTATCCTCCTTAATATTAATATTTATACAGACGAAATGTATATATAGCTTTGAATTCAGAGTAAACCTATGAGTTAATTAATCTACGTAACCTCGAAATATAGTCAATGAAATGTAACAGAAAAATAAAATAAAGTGGTTTTTCCACGCCGTGGACTGCTAAAGAGGGTGTGTATTAAACTATAAACAAGTTTTAAATATAAAATTATGAAAGTATTTATTATTTACTAGCTTTTGCCCGCGACTTCGTCCGCGTTTCCGTCGTTTTTCGAAAAAAAATTAGCAGATGTCCTCCCTCATAGTTTTGACGTAACAGGCAGATTCACTTTCGTATTTTAGAAGGGCAATAGTAATATAATATGCCAATCCACAAAACTGTTGAAAAATATAAGTAACCGCAGAATATTATAATATACCCACGCTATACCCACGACTCGGTCAGCGTGTAACTCCTTGTTTTTTATTAAGATAATATATTGCTAATATTTTTAGATCAAATTAAAATGTTTCAGCGCAAAGCTTCTGGGTAGACTATGTTAATGTTGTATGCTATGTTGTGGTCTTAAATTTCGGAGCAGAATTATCGGTATGCCAATTTTTAAACAAATTATATGAGAAGGTAGTCCAGGCATACTTAAAGAATTTAAAAATTCTATCGGGTAATTAGTGGCTTCTTGTTCATCAACCATTCTATTTATTGAACTATAAACTTTGCTTTCTCCCTGTATATTAGACAGTATTTTATTATTAATTTCAGATGCCTGGTCATTGCGAGGAGTCAAAATGGACCTTTCGCAAAGCCAAGAATTGTCCCTATTTAATATAATTGTTATGTCACCGTAAACCGTAGATATAAGATGTTGTTGGGATTGCACTATACAACATAACTCAGGTGTCAGAATAAGTTTTCCTTGGTGTAGTTGTGGATAGGTACCTTCACCAATCTTCAATAATGTATCAGAAAATTCACGATTATCTGCGTTGTCTCCAGTTCTCACTCGCATATTTATAGTCAAATGCACCGATTGTATATCACGCCACAAATAAGAGCTTTTCAGGCAAGCCCTAATCTCATCAGCTCGGGTTCCCCGTGGTATTACCGGTAAGGTTTGTCGGAAATCACCACAAAATAAAACCGTAATACCGCCCATTGGTCGATCATTTTGTCTTATGTCCCTTAGAGTTCTGTCTACTGCTTCTACTCCTTTTCGATGGGCCATCGTACATTCATCCCATACGATTAAATTACACTCACGCAATACCTTAGCTTTGTCGCTATTTCTTGAAATACTACAGGTTGGACTTTCCGTGCGATCTAAATTAATTGGTATTTTAAACATAGTGTGAGCAGTCTTACCTCCTGGTAGCAATGTTGCAGCTATACCTGATGAAGCCACGGCAAGAGCGATTTTACGCTGATTTCGAACATAAGCTAATATTAATTTAGTCAAAAAAGTTTTCCCAGTTCCTCCAGGTGCATCTAAAAACCATATTGTTCCTAAATTATTCTGCACACTCTCGCACACGCGATCATAGACTAAGCGTTGTTCTGCAGTCATCATTGGGACACCGTTTTCTAATGTTACCAGCAGTTCCATTGGGTTGTAACCAATCTCTGCGGAATATTCCCTATTGGTAACCTCTCCGACTGAGGTTGGCGTTGGCAAACCATATTCACAAAGTGATTTACCGCCTACTGCTGTTAAGTCTTCCTGAAGAGCTAATAAGCACTGATTTATAGCCAGATCTCGAAAATTATCATTAGTTGCGCCTTCATTATTGTGAGATAAATTCCGAAGAAAGTCTTCTGCAAATTTTTCTTTATATTTTTCCCATAATTGGACAGGATCAGATAAATTACAAAATGTGAGTAATGTTACAAATAAATGGCGTAACCGTCGTGGATTATCACTAACACAGGATTCTGCTAAAGCGTCATCCCAATGTTGATCATTTTCAAGCAAATGACGCGCTTGGCAAGCTGCATGATAAGTTGGATAAACAACATCGTCTACTTTTCTCAAATCTATAAATGATGTTGGTCCTCGCACTGTATGTAATAATAATCTCAAATAAAAACACTCTGCGTTGTTAGGATGAACAGTATACACTCTACCAAGAACATGTTCTTTGAAAATACCTGTCTCGCCATCTACAGGCCTGCCTCGGCGTCTACGGTTAAAGACACCTCGTTGTTTATCGTAGGTATAATACGATGGAACTTCTTCATACAAAAGAGACTTTGCGAAATTATCAGTTTGGCAAAGTCGAAAGAATGCCAATAAAGTTGTTTGTCTAGGGTTCTCTAATCGTTCTGTAACATTTTCGGCGTTAAAATATATACGTTGACCGCCTTCCAGATGAACATCCAGATGGGTCACAGGTGGATATCTTTCGTGAATATTAAAACTTAAGATCCGCCACACAGCTTCTGAAGAGCTGATATATCTGCCTGACTGAAATCTAGTAACTTCATCATGTTCATTTCTTAACGCAAACGTAGCTTGGTCACTGCCCTTGTTAATGTACTTACAAATATATTTAATTGACTCTACACTATTACACATTTCTACATTTATGTGAGCTTGAAATGCTCTGGACAATACAGGCGAATACGGAACGACCCACCTATTATCTAAAGTAACCTGTTGTCCAGACATTCGCTTTTCAACAGTAAAACCACCATTGTTTCTTGAACGGCGACGATATAATGGGTATCCATCATGTCCTGTTACAGTTTCATCCACTAATGCTTTTGGATACCTTTTAGTGCAACGACCGTCTTGCATGCAAGGAGCATTTGCGTTAAATGCACCACATGGACCATGTATCATATGAGTTTTAACAATGTCGTATAACAGGGGATCTGCAGTCGGATCTGGAATTTCAGCACTGATTAATCTGTCTACATCATTAGGTCGAACCTTATCTTTTAACCAAAGCAAGATATGTGCGTGAGGTAAGCCGCGTTTTTGCCACTCAACACTATACATATAACACAATACTTCTCCAAAAATGTTATCTTTGGTAAGAAGATCTATCATTGATTTTAATTTTAAATGAAACACTCTTGCAATAATATCATGGCGGTCATGCGGTGCCTGACCCTCAAGAAGCTCCCGAGTGATTTCATCGCACTTGGGATTGGTAGTTACAGTAACAAATAAGTCGGGACGTCCATATTTTCTTACGTAACAAAAAGCGTCTTGAGTACGTTCATGCATGTAGCGTGGACCACCAGTAAAAGAAGAGGGTAAAATAACTAAACGACCCATATTCACAGTATCGTTATCTTGCTGCATGGCATCGCGAAGGTGCACGTATTCTTCAGCGCGCAGCTGCCTTTGATTAGATCGTATATAAACTAATCTTTCGGTTTCAATTTTTGCGTACATGTCAACAATAAACTGATTAAATAAGCCACGAAAACGTTGAAAGTATACCAATCTATTCCGTCTCACTTGCAGGTGGTAACAATAAAATTGAAGGCATGACACCTTTTTATTATAATTAGGTGCGCCTGTGCGCGGATCGGTTTGGTATACAGCGAAATTATAACCATCTTCCCCTCGACAGTATATCATAGGATATTGCAAACTGTCGTAAGCCCTGTGGGTTTCGAAAATACGTTGCAAACGATTGTCTCTGGAACGTATAACGATATCACGCCTATCACATTCCTGGTCGACCAGTACTACAGCAACTTCATTCGTGGATGGAACGTTATGACGCCCAGGGTGTTCCTGAGTTGGACGCTTATCGGCATTTATAACAATTTTATAATTGTTATTACCATCTTGAGAAAGGGCTTCTAATGCCGATTTAAAACTGCATACGTACGAATTAACCTGATGTAACATGTTCTGAAGTTGTGAAATGAGTTCAGTATTTAAATTCGGAAAATATTGATTTCTTATATTCGACTGTTCGTTGTAATCGGATACAAAATATATTTGAAGAAATTTAGGTTGTTCTTCAGGCAAAAGGGACCCTATCAAATGGTAAACCTGACCTTGTACCTTAAAAGTAGGCATGAAAGGGCCTTCTGAGATTTGTTTAGCACCAAAGGATGTCATTTGGAATGCACTATTATAAGTGCGAATATTATCTAAAAACTGTTTGGATTGCAAATGTTCCCCTAAAAGTAGTGATTTTAAAGGTTCCGGTGGGTCTTCGAACGAAGGCAAATTTATTTTACCTCCAGAACAACAGAAACCAGCAGACTCCTTCCTCCACTTCGAAGCATTACAAAAGGAACATACTACGTTCATATCGCCTATTTCAGAAGATGATCTGTAATCAATTGTGAGGTTATAAGCAAACCCACTTTTATATTTATCGGACCACGCCACCGAATTTGTAGATTGATCTACCACGTGTATATCTAAGTCATTAAGACCATGTCGAAATCTATCTGCAGTAAGACGGGCCTCTCGCTGTTCTTCTGTTTCAAGCGACCGAATATTTTCAATTCTTAATCTTTCATTAGATAAAGTAATCAATTGTTCTTGTCTCAAAGAATTGTAATAATCGCGTCCCGACTCTAGTCGTTGTTCATGCTCATGTTCATCTTCAAGAGATCGAATCATGTTATGGTGCGCCCTATCATTTGTCAAACGGTCTTGATATTGAGTAAAAGTTTCAGATTCTCGAGACAAAATATGACGTTCGCGATCAGCTGTAAGCCGTAATTCCCTCTCAGTGAAGGTTTCGGACTCGCGAGATAAAATATGACGTTCGTGGTCAGCTGTAAGCCGTAATTCCCTCTCAGTGAAGGTTTCGGACTCGCGAGATAAAATATGACGTTCGCGGTCAGCTGTAAGCCGTAATTCCCTCTCAGTGAAGGTTTCAGACTCGCGAGATAATGTATGCCGTTCGCGGTCAGCTGTGAGTCGCAATTCTCGTTGTAAAGCAGTTTCAGCTTCTCGGGATAACGCATGTTGTTCCCGGTCAATGGAACGCCTTAGCTCTCGTTGAGAAGAGCTTTGAGAAGCCCGTGTTGTAGCTCGTCTCGCTCTTTCAGCTGCTAATCGCATCTCTCTTTCTGGAGAGCTTTCATTAGCTCGAGATGTTGAGGCACTAACTCTCATAGAGTTTAACCGATGTGCTCTTTCCTCTTCCGATTCTTGAGAACGCGTCATTCTCATTCTCCTAGCTTGACTCGAAGTTCGAGATAAAGATGGTCGTTTTTTAGGTGGCATCGTTTATTTTATTTTTAATCGACGGTAACTTAAATTCTATTTAGTTACCCAACAAAAAACTTACGTCAGAGGTCCTAACTATAGCTAAGTATATAATAAATAGAATATAAATCTAAGTGCCTATTAAAACTAAAATAATATTCTAATCGAATTATAAATATGTACGTAGGTACCTACAAATTACAAAAGAATAAAAAATGAAAATAAAGCTATACTTAATGCGTGTGCAATACTATCTACACTTACCTACTTCACTTAAAAATGAATAATAAGAAATACCTACAACTACTGTAATTAATCAAAGTACCTATGCTAATACAAAAAAAACCTTAGATGTTCTAAGTACAGCTGCTATATAATAAAAAAATATAAATCTAAGTGCCTATTTAAACTTAAATACCTAATATTCTAATAGAATTAAACTAAGAAATATGTACCTACCTACCTACAACTTAGGTACAAAAAAAAAAGAAATGAAAATAAAGCTAAAACACGTGTGCAGTATAGGTAGATAGTAGGCAATATCTACCTATACCTACTTCACTTAAAAATAAATAAAAAATACCTATGAATACTATAATTAATAAAAGTACCTACCTACGCTTTTATCTACTCAATACAAAAAAAACTAAACATAAAATGCCCAAAACTAACCTATCAGTAACTAAAAATCTAACAATAATCTAATCTATCTATCTATTATCTAATCTAAAAATCGAATCTAAATCTACTTAAAAAGAAATAAAATAGGAACTATTAATAGTTAAGAATTTAAACAAAACTAAAACTAATTTAATTTAGAAAATAACAACAAAAGAAATTAAAATAAACTATTTAAAGACAAAAAGTCGCGCTGATAAGCACGGTTTATAAAATAACAATTATTGTCTGTCAACAAAGTTCAACACTCTGAACGCATCAACAGCCAAATATTGAATGACGCTTGCGCTCGCCTCCCGCCCCTTTTATACTCTGCCGCCGCGAGCCCCGTCGAGCGCGGCAACCGTTACGCAAAAATAATCCTTATAGCTTGATTCACTATTCACGCGCGATGTCTTGTTGGCGTATTTCATGTAAGTAAGTATAAGTTTGGTGTTTCTATACCGATTTCAATGATTCTTTTTTTATTGAATTGGTGCTAATGTTTATTTTTTTTTAATTAGGAATGATGGTGAGCATTATTGGTTTTATAAACGTAAAAGTAAACAAATATAATAAGAAATCTCCGAACTGCTAAGCTATCGAGAGTTATGCGTGTTATTGTGAGTTAACTATAAAAGGTAGATATATGCTGTCTTGGAATATTTTTCGTGTATTTTTATGTAGAATATTTCCGTTATACATAGTTTCTATGTAGCTCTAACCATTAAGGCTGCACACGCGACGGAAGCTTAAAAAATCAAGCAACTTCTCCCATTTTCTCAACATTTCCTTTCACTGCTCTGCTCCTATTCATTGTAGTGTGATGAAAAGTATACTATTACCTGCCCAGGAGTATAAAGAATAATTGTACTAAGTTTCGTTAAAATCCGTCGAGTAGTTTTTTTTTCTATAAATAACATACAAACAGACAGACAGACAGACAGACAGACAAAAATTTTTTTAACTGCATTTTTGGCATCAGTATCGAACACTAATCACCCCCTGCTACTTATTTTGTAAATATATTTCATGTACAGAATTGACCTCTCTACAGATTTATTATAAGTATAGATTAATTACATTTAGGTACGTTATTTCAAATAAAATTTAATTTAATTTAAATGTATTAATACTATAAACATATTTGAACTGTTATTTAGTATATAATATTACAAGAAATTAAAATATCATCATGTACATTTTTAGCCTAAAAATTTAGAAGTAACAAAGTAATCTAAACTATGCAAATATCTCTATTTTAATTTATTTTTTAAAAATACTAAAATGTCATTGAATAATAAATATTTCAATTCATTGTATAAGTACGATTATCCGAGAATAAGTTCAATCTATAAAAATATATTTAAATGTCGTCAACACTTAATTCGTTGTCTAAGTATTCACATGTTATCATTGTAAATGCAATTCCTATTCACATCTCGGCAGCGAGAGGCGCGTCCTGAACCGCTAAACTTTCTTAACTCCTCGTCGTTATTACGCTTCAAAGTAATAAGCGCTGAAATTCGAAACCATTTGCTCTCAGCATGTATAATATTGTATAACTTTATATTAAATATAAATAAAAATGTTCCGAACCTTAGATAAATACAACATTTTATGGTTGATACGTAATATTACTTACATATACTATCAGAATGGCCCATGTCAGAATTCCCCATATTACAATAATTCCTTTTCTTTATAATTATTATGTGGGTAATTTAATAAAACGTCCCAAAACGATTGAATGTTATTTAATCACTCTTAACAATTGTCATTTCACAAAATAATAACTGAATAAACTTTCTAAGAGTCCTAACAATCAAACAAACGTCAATTAAAATAATAAAGACTGAGGATTCCGTCGGCAACTAGTGATTTGTCGTGAGCGTGGTGCACAGTCGGTTGCCATCCCAAATATTTTTATAGGAACGTTATTACGTAAATGTTGCCTAAACGATATGCGTTGCATAATATACGAAATATTATGTAGTTCCAATTTAATTATATTACTTAGATGTCATAAATGAAAAATATTAATTTGGGATGGAATCTATATCCATTTGGGAGCAACGACATCCCAGATAGTCACAGCAGACACAATTTCAAAGGTAAAACTTTTAGTATGAGAAAGTAAAAATAATACATCTTTTAAAAAGTAGAATTCAAACCAGCAACTTAATACAATGTTGTTTCAGTTTCATCAGAATTTCATTATATAATAGACCTGCCTGAATATTCATTTTACAAATATTTTCTTATACTCTTAACTTACAATTTCATTAAAAGGTTTTCTACTACGCGAGACACGCTGCATAGTTGAATTCATACGAGTGAGTGTGAAAATGTTATTGTAAAATTTTAACAGGGAGTTGAAAGATCAAGTTGCCAAGCCGTCGTTAACTTTAATATTTATAAATTGAAGAAAGAAAGAAAATAGAAGGAAAGAGTCATTTATAAATATAACTATCTAAATATAAGCATTGAGAAGGAAATAATTAAATTTTAAGGAATATATTGATGCATACAAAGTAATTAAAAGTATAAATCTGTTGCATACTTTAAGTGAAAAAATATTAGTTATTGTTTTATGACTGTAGTTAAAAATATACAGAAGTGTTTTTGATTCACTTTGTGTGAGGGTTAAAATTCGACTATTAACTTTTTATCCCTCAGTTTAATAACACTTACATTATTATAATGGTTCATAATATAGTGTAAGTTCTATTATATAATATATTTATATATTTCCTTCAGGTGCAATAAGCTAAAAGCGAAAAAGCGCTCGTTCAAATGTGAAGGTTTTGGTTACGTTTTTTTTTCTGATTGATGATTTCTTATCATAAGGTGGAATAGCTAATAATTAATATTATCCAAGAGTTTTGCACAATTTGCGTGGAGCATTCCGACACAAAGGCGCGGCTATGTAGTAGAGTATAAATTCGGTTTGCATCGTGAAAACGGACCCTGCTCATGCTTCGCTAATGTCCAGGATGTCGTAAGCCACCATTTTCCTCGTATGACTTTTATCCAAAATTAGAAAGCCTTTTAAAAGGACGGCATAAAGACGGCATCAAAATGTAGCTAAACAGGCTCGCAAAAAAGGATATTTTGAAGTACCGTGAGGATTAGAAACAACTTTGGCAAAAGTTATATGATATCTGATGATTTGAACGCTAAATAAAATTGTGCGCCAATCATTATAACAATGAAGTATAAATGGAGCAAACATAATTGACAATGTAATGGCTACAATTTATTTCTGGTTATCTGACCAAGCGTGCGAGGAAATTTGTTTCCGTCAATATGTCCTATCGATGTGAACAATGGAGAATCAAGCTTATAAATATAGCTTGTGCTTATTTGCGACTGCGGGCGCTGTTCAACTTTTATATAAAATATTGTTTTCAAAAAAACTATTTTCCATAAAAAAAAACGTAATATACAAACTATTATAATGTAATTTGAAACATAAAGACACATGCACCTAAAATGTGTTTGTGGAATTCCACAGTATGAATATGATTTCCCATTAAAATGTATATAAAATAAAATAATAATCCAGCTTGGATTTGTGCTATTATTAGGTGAATTGCCTGTTACAATCCAGTCTCATTAATTGCTAAACCTGCCACTACATGCACACCAATCAGATACTAACTAGTCTACATAATTAGTTATTGACATTAGTTTACTGTATTATTATAACAGTAAGATATCCCAATTTCTTGCAGCAACTAATTACAGAAAAAGAACCAAGTTGTGCACTTATGTTGAAAATAAGAATAATTTTAATAATATGAAATTATATTTCTAAGAAATACATAAACAAAGGTTTTAAGTAATGCTATTCTCATATACTTTTCTAGTAGTATAATTACAACGTCGTCAGTCAGCGGCTTAAACTGCTGGTCATTAGGAATATAATACTGCCCAAATATAACAATCATCTAATTGTACAAATATAACAAACTACATAGAGAGGTTAAATATAAATAACATAGATTACTATCACAATTTGTATAGACTATTTCATAAATTATCATATAATACAAGTGCAACTAACATTGTATTGTGCTAACTCCGGATCATTTTCAGTGTCGCAATAATCATACAAATTACAACCATAATTTACTATATCGCAAAAAACAAAACAGAAACGGTATATAAGGAAGTTAAAGTGATAAATCATTTATTCGAAATAAATAAAAAAAAATATGATAAGTTTACTTTTCTCTGGTTCAATCGATTCTCTTTTATTAATATACTGTTCGGCGTCATATTAACAAGTCAAAGGGAGTGTGATGGTAACGGTGTACACTTCATGCTCATGCTGAACTCATCTGACAACTATATGCATAGAGATTGCTTTGAGGGTTCAAGATGAATTGTGTGGTAGTTAATCTGTTCACTATTATCGCAGATACTTCGTATATTTTGTCCCGAGGTGAATGCGAAAAAATTAGGGTAACCGTTAGGTTTTATTGGCATTCTTTAAGAAGTTCAGACCGAGAGGTATTCATAAAGGATTACTGAACGATGAAAAAGGTTATATTTAAATGCCACAGTTTCGATTTTGGAATCAATTAATAAATAATAAGCCAATAATAAAAGGTTTTTTTTTGTATCATTTACATTGATATTACTGAAAAGATCTTACATATTTTAATACAATTAAACTAAAACTTCAATATTATTCTGATTATTTTCAAAGTTATAATTAAATTATACATATATATCTTTGAATGGACATCAACATGTCTATAAAACATACGACCTACAAATAATCATATAAACGTAAGTTGTAATCAAATTGTAAATTAAAACCCATTAATGATAACCAATAGTAACAGGGTAATAATACATTGTGTAATACGGAGTCACGTTATAGTGTAACGAAATAGAACCTAATATATACTTCTAATGTAATAAAATTATTTTGAAGTATATATTAGGTTTATAGTAATAAGAAGTTTTAATTTCGAATTGCAAAATATTGTGAAACATATACGATATATTATTATTAGATATTTAAATTACAATATAAACTAATATGAGTAGTGTCGTATAAAATATTTTCGACAAATTTTACGTTTACTTCTTACTAGATGTGCCCACAAATATGTTCGCGGTAAATATTTCTAATAAAATAAAAGTAATCTAGTCACTCATTATAAATTGGTTAAAACAAATTAATTAGTTATATACAAAAGTTTAAATTTAATTTAATTTTATAGAATGATTATATAATATATATTTGTAACACATTTCATGTATCTTAAAAACAGTACATTTTCAAACAATAACTCCTATTTATTAAACAGTTAATAAATGACGCCTACATTTAATTAAACGAATGTATTAAAAAGAATCTTCAAGTTGCTCAACAACGCTGAGCTAACCTTTGTTACGATCACGGAAATGAGTACAAGGAAAGTAAATTTATATTTATTTCTTTTAAAAATATGTTATATTATGGCCGTAATTATTGTGTTACTGAAATTGACAATTATTTTTCATTTAATTTGAATAATTGCTTTCCGATTTTGTTAAAGTATGAGTTCTTTTATTTCCTACAAAAAAACTCACTGATATCACTTAGATCATTGATTACTATTATCAAAATCAGAAAATAACCATTAACATTTATTACAATATGTGGGTGAAAATTTAAAAATCACAATCAAATCCGAGTCAAATTAAAATAAGATTTAAGCACACGACTAAGCCCCGCGAACTCTTTAAGTTCAATGCCTTAAAATACTTATGATATTGTTTTGTTATTAGATCTATAATATTTTATTATATGTAAATTAAGACATACAAAAAGTCGAGATGAGACATAAAGCTATAGAAATAAATCAAACAGTAAAATAAAATAAATATATAATATAATAAAAACATACTGGTTTAATTACTAACTATAAGTGGTTGTCTGTCTGTATAAGGAAAATTACTATCTTATTGGAGGAAGCTAGTTATAGATTCCCAATTATCTTAGAAGATTCGTTAATTTGACCATTAATAAGGAGTTTCCCCCAAGAGTATAACAACTTGGAAACTATTTCTCATTAATCGACTATAATGTTACTTTGTCGGTAATATTTTGCACTAACAATGTCTTCTTTGCACTGACAATGTCTTCTTAAAGCTAATAAAAATTTTAGGCACATTATTTTTGACAAAAGTTTTATAGTCAAATAACTCAAGAGTACCAAACGGTTCCTTCTGAAGTCATTTAAGTCGAATTACATTAGTTTCAAGATATAATATTAAATGATTCCAAATATTGTTAAAAGTGATTATTCATATAACTTTAGTAATTTACATTTATCTTTATAAAATTTAGTATACTAGTCAATTTTGGTGTTTCTTTCCATAGTCTATTGTGAAACTTAACGTTATACAAAACATAATGTGTCGCAAAAAGTGATGTTATTCCGAAATTTATGTTCAAAATATTTATTAAGACCCTTTGAAGTAGGTGACGGAAAATCTTAAGTTTGTAGTTTGAGTAGCACCAGTGACAGAAAAAATTAGAACTAGCCATCTGTCATATGCGGAGAGTTGAAAGGCATGTGACCAAAAGAGTGCGTGGGGTATGGTAGTGGAGCGATGGACAGGTAGAGGACGGCTGAAGAAGAGATGGATGGATTGCGTGAAAGACGATATGGAAAAGAAAGGAGTGTGTAGAGAGATGTCGAGTAACAGGAGAGTATGGAAGGAAAAACATACTGTGCCGACCCTAAAAGTGTTAAACATTTTTTTGAAGGATAAAGTGACAAGTTAAATCTATCTAAGTGTTCGCAATCTTTTCTAAAACTTTTGTCACTTCCAGCGTATAAAGTTTGAATCTGTTTTAATAGAAGAATTTAAAAATACCTTCTTAATGTGCCTTGTGCCTTGACAACCTTGGTCTCTAAATAAAAAATACGTAAGATTTCTTGTTCTGAAGATCAAAATTTTCAAAATCAAGCTTAAATTGATCTCAAAATCATCAAACATAAAATGACATCATTTCGCAAGCAAAAGGTGACGATTAAGTTGGTTAACGCCACTAAACAGATTGGTGTAGATGGTTATGTACATACCTACCAGTCCAGTCACTCATGTCAAATTTCACTATTTACAGTCAGATACAGTTTTAGAGTTTTTGTTTTGTAATATACAAAATCATGGAAGTTACGTAGTTACTAGTAAGTTATTTCGTTATAACAAGTAAAAACTTAAATAACGTGAACAAACACACAGACCCGTTTTACTATAAAAATCAATCATATTTATTGTTTACTTTGTAAGTACTATTGTATGTCAAAATTGACCTGAGTGTGTTATGATGGTTTCCTTTCTAATTGTCGATGTAAATACTTAAGAAGAAAAAAATTCTTAACGGGATAAAAAATAATAACTCAATAATATTATTATATTAAATACATTTTGTTGGAGATTAAAATTAGAAAGTGTTTTATAGTGAGTTGCGTTCGAGTTGGCGTTGCAATGGTAGCAGTTTACGGCTATTCTAAAAAGCACTTGCCAATTATTTATTAGTTCTCTAAATCGACACATTTTCATTCTAATAAGCACTCACATCACAGTCGGCGGCGCCGCATGCAGTGTGTCGAAATCAACATTCTTTGTTAATATAGAAACGCCTTTAAAACTATGAATTTATTTACTTACTAGTTTATTAGAAATCTTAAAAATTGCAGATAATTTTTAACTGAATCTTCTGGTTATGATTATAAATGTAAGTCTTATTGTAAATATATGACCGTCTCCTTTTAAAACATGTTGACACACTTTTGCGTAACATCCTTTAATTACCACTGCAGGTCACGCTGCAAGTCGCTGATAATATGTATTATATTAGGTATCTGACAATGATATTTTTTAAAGATTACATGGCGTCGTGTTGGATGACGCCGGGAAGTCGCGCAGGTGTGCTATGCAGGTTTTTTTCTCTTTAATAACTTCAGAAACAGAAAGAAACTTCAAATCATAGCGTAGCGTGCCTGGTATTTTATTTATTCCTAAAATATTTGTTCGAAGGTAAAAATAGTTCTAAAAAGTTTTTATACATTTCAATAAGACACGGTTGAATTGAGCTCACCCTTTCCGTTTTAGTCGGAAAAACATCGAATTTTTTCCATTTCTCAATAAATCCACATCGCTTTTCCATTCGTGTACAATGCAAATGTAACTCACAATATGTAAATTAAAACTCGGCTCAGTTGGTGTCAAACAGATTTATTTTGGGAACTTTTGTTTAACTCACATAAAGTACATAATCTGGTATAGCTATATTACAGAAGGCTTACCAAATATTGACATTAACAAAAAGTATTATCATCGTCTTCCAATGGCTGTAATATTTCAAATTCCTCTGCGTTCTCGTCTTCAACGACATTTGTCTCCAGTTCTTCCAAGATTTCGGAATCAAAAGTACCGTCTTCATTCAAATCACTTTGATATGGTGAAGCATTAAGACAAGCTTGCCCATTACACTGGCCGCAAGCTAAAGAGCACTGCAACCCTGCTTTCCTGCATCCACATCGTGAACCACAACCATTTTTGCAGTTGCAGAATATTGTGTTAAGTAATTCCTCCGGAGCTGGTGGATTCATTGTCATAACAGGTTACAGGAATTCATCACGCATTATCCAACCCCAATTCTGGGGTTCTAAATCATGCCCTAACCAAGTCTGAACTTGATAATTAACAAGATTGAAACGTTGAAGAGCTGCTGCACTCGTTGGTGGAAGAGTTAATAACTGCACAGGTTTATTTAGTTTTGTTAACTTGATAAACTGTGCATAGCGAAGATGATCGATGCAGTTCTCAGATTTTGGAGCATAATAGATTGCCAACAACGTTCGTTCGTTTTTAATAATTTTATAATTTCACGTGCAGGTAAGTGTTATTAAATGAATAAGCATTTAATTATTGAAAAGAAATGATTAGTGATAATGTAATAGTTAATAAAAATGCGAATCATTTATAATTATGTATTTATTAATAATTTAAAAACTTTAAACGGCGTGTTTTTAATCGGGGCTACAGGTTGACATCGAAAGATACTGTATATAGATAAACACTGCGCGCGCTCTGCCCTCTATCTCGAAAATGGTTGAAGATATAAAAAAAATGTTTAAACAAAAGTTGTAAAGAATTTAATTCTCTACAATATTTATAACAATTACAAATTGCATAAAACTCATAGGAAACGAGATATTTGCAATAAAAGTGTAAAAAATCGATTTTTTGACCTTTGACCTTGGAATATCTGTAGTCGCGGACACCCTACGATAAGTAGGTTTTGAGACAAGTTTTAGGGTGTTGAAATAAAGGTTTATACAAGTTTATAGCCGACTACCTCTCATTCCGAGATTCCTACCCTGATATGACTAATATGCCTGGACTAATTATGTTCTCAGAGCTGAGAAATTTCGTAGCACAATGTTTTGAGATACGGTACTGGAATTGTTTGTGTTGTTCGAACACCTCTGAAAATATTATTAAGCGCCTTGAAGATTTACAGAAGAGTAAACAAAGTGTATATTATTAAATGCGATATTGATTAATACTATTAAAATATCAATAGCAAAAAAATATACAATATGTTTTCTACAATGCTCAAAAAAAATAATTTCAAGTTGCTGATAACGTTCTTAGTACCTACATTTGCAAAATGAAAGGTCAAAGACCTTGAATAAACAGATGTTAAAACTAAGGCTCCTACATATTATTGTTTTCAAACGAGATAATGAAGAACAATAAATTAATAATGACAATTTTGTAAACCTGGCTACTATTACAACTACCAATATTTATGCATTTCATTAAATAGAATTATAAAAGACTATCATACATATCATACGACGATCATACATACGATCAGTAACAGTTTTAATAAAATATGTAATAGAAGAATGTGAAAACTCATAATTGAACTTTAAATTTCATATTTATAATTAACAATTTACTTTTGACTATATTAATAATAACATTTAATCCACATATTAATGCATATGAAATCAAACAAAACAAACTATAAATAAATTAATACATTTTAATTGTGATAAAATAATATTTTGATTATATTCCCTTCAGTATTTGTATGTTTTAAGGAAGGTTTTGAAAGAAGAGCGTCGCTACATGTTCCCCATCGCGGGCCCCTCAAAGCCACCGTCGTAGTATTTTTCAGCTAACTTGTGATGCAACTCTATTAAGCATATCCTTTAAAATATCGATTTTTAAATTTTTTATTTTCATTTTGTTATGACTTTCGATTTCAAGTGATTAATAGTTAATAGTATTGATTAAATTAGCGAAAGGTAAAATTTTTAACTGAGGAAAGATATAAGAACATAGATTTTTTAAATAATATATTCATGAAATATGCAAATAATAATAATACCAATTTATAAATACTAATTAGTTAAATTATAAATTTAATAACTTTTTATTAACATCCAAAAAAAAAAAACTAAAAAGTACATTCTAAAACAATGAATAATGATTTTTAATTTATAGTTAATATTGTATCAACAAGTTCATTGTATTTGTTCATTGTATTAGTATATATGAAATTATGGCCGAATTAAATAATCTATAAAATATGTTTCAATATATAGAAGATGGATAAAACGACATCAACTGAACACTTTTATTACCTCATCCTATATACAATTAAAGAATAATTTATAATATATTCAGTAAATTACTTTTATCAAGAATACATAGCAACAAACAATAAAACAGGCACACAAAAAAAAATCATAAGCCACAGGGGAGACCCCATTATTCTTAGGTTTTTGGGATCGCTGAAACCGAATATGACAATAAAAACTAATTATAAATGCCCGTTTTCCCACTAGCACCCCCTTACTACCTCTTAAGGGGTGAAAATTGAAATTTTTGTATAAAATCAGGATAGATGTGTATTTCTACATTTTTTGGGATGTTGAAACCGAAAATGATAACTAAAAGTTAATTCAAGACCTCCATAACCCATTAACACTTTCTTACTACCCCTTATGGGGAGTGAAGTTTTCCATTTTCGTATAAAATAAAAATGATGATGAAACCGAAAATGACAACCAAAAGTGAATGTGATACCTCTTTTACTCAATACCACCCCCTAACCACCCCTAACGGGGGGCTGGGGGTAGTTTCAATTTTGTATAAAATCAAGAAATTTTAAAAGAAGAAATTTTAACGATTTACAGTAAATGACATGTTTATCAAACTAGTTTGAGGTTACTCTTAACTCTTATATTAGAAATTCAAATGCTTTATCGATCAGAAGTATCAGATATATATATTTATGATTTAATTCTACTCTTAGCTTAACCCAGGAACAACGGCGTGGACGTAGTAGATTTCTGTTCCCTCTGTTTAAATATTAATTAAATATTAACAATAATGTAGTTTTAGCAACGGCCTTTTAATTTAAATAAAAGAATAACACCAACTAAAGAAAATGTAATCACTTCACTAATAATTAATTATTACAACCGTGGGTACTTATAAATAATCGACAAAATAATGTTAATATTAAGCTAAACAAGTGAACGGTGCGCGTGTCCGAAAGAAAGTGAGCTGAGGTGGTCGTGAAGTCCATATCCGTCGGTTTCCCCCACTCGGGTGCCTTCGACAATCTTCGTCATCGCTAGCCCCGCCCCTTGATCCCTTCTTAGGAAGAAGTCAATTCCAATACTTCTTAGGAAGAAGTCAATTCTAATACGGCCTCTCCTGACTGGTGAACGTCCACGTTCACCGCGATGACGCCATTGTCTTCATTCCCTGATGAAACCGAACTTCCAGATTGTAAGATGTTTACGTCGGAATGTTCAACATTATCATCAGTAGCTGTAATAGAGTTAATTGTTTGTATTACAATCTAGATTTGTACTTAAAATGAATTATTAGTAAAAAGTTAGTAGAGTGAGCGTTTGTGTTACATTCCGATGTGTATGTGTATAGTAGGCTCTTGTTAAGTTATGTTAGGTGAATCAAAACGATATGGCTCTGTTAACATATCCTGTATGGTGTAAAAGTAAAGTGTGGTTGACATGGCCAAGTTAACATGTCAAGCCAATGCTTTCATAACGTGAACAACGTTACCACGTCACAATGTTTACATGACCCAGTTAACATGTAAACATTATAAGTAATCATTATTACAGCAGACATGACTCAGTTAACATGTCTATATATGTTCTAAACTTACATGACCCAGTTAACATGTAAACACTCATAAATGAGTTAGAAGTGATCATCATCACTTCAGACATGACCCAGTTAACATGTAAACACTCATAAATGAGTTAGAAGTGATCATCATCACTTCAGACATGACCCAGTTAACATGCCTGCATATGTTCTAAACTTACATGACCCAGTTAACATGTAAACTTACTGTTGAAGAAGGCTTCACACGCCTCGGGAGACCATTCTCCTCGCCAAGCCACCATGTGCTCACCAGCCGCCTGCGTGGTCTTGCCATAGGAACCTCCAAGTAACTGAAGTTCGTAGCGTCCTTGAGGCAATGCTTGCAGAACGCGGTAAGGCCCACGCATACCGGAGTCTAATTTTCCAGTCGTTTGAGTTATTTTCACTACAAAAACCAAGTCATTTTGTTTAAATGACCTTGTGACCTTTCGATTTTTGTTCACGTAGGCATCTTGTTTTTTTCTGTTATCTTCTAAATGCTTCGACGCTGCCTGACGCTGTAGTTCCCTGAAAGCCTCTCGGTTGGAGTTATTATTTTCCAAGGCTACATCGCGTATAAGCGACCTTATTGCAGGAGTAGTACCATCAATACCAATAAGCAGTTGCATTGGAGATGTATTGGTTGTCTTGTGTTTTATACAATTGAGGACTAATTGTATTCTCCATAGTGTATCCGACCACTTACTCTGTCTAATGACGGTTTCAACTCTTATCATGTTTAGAACAGTGCGACAATATCGTTCAGCTTGTCCATTTTCACTGTGCATTTCAGGGGTTATGAAGTGAATCTCACTCCCTGTAGCATTGGACCATTTACGAAACTTTACACTTTCGAACATGCGAGCACGATCGCATACAATGAGTTTAGGGGCACCAAAATAAGAGACGACACTTGTCATTACCCGAATAAGTTCTTCAGAATCTTGTCGTTTTAAGGCAAATAAAAGACAAAATTTCGAATAAGCATCAATGGCTATAAAAACATATTTGAATCCATTGGACTCTGGGAGAGCACCAAGTACATCTACGTGAAGTGTAGCGAAAGGTGTGTTGGGTTTAACCCAAGAAGATATTGGTTGATGAGGAGCTCTAGGTACCCGTTTACAAGATAAGCATGTAAGACAGTGATTAATATATTTCTTTACAAAAGCCCGCAGTCCGGGAAACCAAAAATGTCTTAATATTAAATCTAGCGTCTTATCGTAACCTATGTGATCATGTTGGTCGTGAAAGACTCTTAACAGACTGAGTCTATGACCTTTAGGTATAAAACATAAAAATCTGGGCTCTTGTCCAATAGGATTATATTTGTAATAAAGTAAATCATTCTTAACCACATATTGGTTCTGATCTAGTTCGTTATTATTTAGTCTATCTATTAAAGTTCGGCATTCCTCATCAGCAGATTGCGCAATTTGAGCCCAGTTTTTAGGCCTATCTATTATTCGGACATCTATAGGGTTGCGACTAAAATAGTCGGCGTGAGACATTAAACAACCTTTTCGATACTCTATTTCGAATTGGAAATCTTGCATGTACATCCACCATCGTGCAACACGTGGCAGAAGATCTTTTTACGTTCCGTTAGCTTAAGCGCATTACAATCCGTGACAATTTTAAATTGAATGCCTAAAAGATATTGTCGGAAATATTGTAAGGCTTTAACGATAGCCAAAGTTTCCAGCTCATATGAGTGGTAACGAGATTCAGCGCCCTGGGTAGTTTTACTAAAGTACGCAATCACGCGACGTTTTTTATTACCATGTTCTTGTATTAATACAGCACCGTAACCTATAGAGCTGGCATCTGTGTGGAGTTCAGTGGGCAAAGTTGGATCAAATATTGCCAGCACTGGCTCGTTAGTCATACAATCGATTAAATATTTACGAGCCAACTCTTGTTCCTCACCCCAGACAAATGGAAATCCATTCCGTGTGAGTTTAGCGATGGGTGCGGTTCTAGACGCGTAACCCGAGATATATCGGCGAAAATATCCTGCTAACCCTAATAATTGCCGCACTTGTTTTACATTTGTAGGAACAGGGGAGTTGATCAGAGCCTGTACTTTTCTGTCGCTTGGCCGAACCTGACCTTGACTGATTTTACGACCTAAATACTCTACCTCTGTTGCTACAAATGTGCTCTTTTTCAAATTAATCGAAAACCCCGCTTTAGTTAAGGTTAACATCACGTCCCGTAAATCATCAAGTGCAGAACTTTTCGTGTTTGACAATACGAGAACGTCATCAACATACACCAAAACTTTGCCGGAATTAATAAGCGATCGCAAGGTTTTAGATATAATTCTTTGATATACAATGGGGGCATTCGTTAAACCATAGGGCATTTTTAAATATTCGTAATGGCCCTCGGGCGTGACAAAGCCTGTTTTCGGTATAGAATCGTTATCTAAGCCTATCTGGTGAAAACCAGTGGCCATATCGAGACAGCTAAAATATTCATGCTTTCCAAGTCGATCAATATGATCTTCAATAAGTGGCAATGGATAACGATCCTTTACTGTGATCGCATTTAACGCACGAAAATCTACGCACATACGGTCCGATCCGTCTTTCTTCTTGACAAGAATAATAGGGGACGCGTAGGGTGACTCTGATTCTCGGATAATGTTCTTTTCCAACAAGTCTTTGATTATGTCACGAACCCTGAGTTTTTCGTCAAGAGAAAGTTTGTAAGGCCGATAGTGAATAGGTGTATTGCTCGTTAGCTCTATGTGCATACTTCCCGTATTGACAGTGCTTAGGGCTGTGCCAATTATTAAATAATCTTTAAATTCGTTAACGATCGTTACTAACCTTTCGCGATAAGAACCCGTTAAATTTGTATTAATAGACAGCGATTGGTGACTATGCTGAACATGGAACACACCACTCACATTGACATTATCAAGACGTGTTAAACGTTGTTGTCCGTTCACGCGAACATAGGCCACACCATCTCGGTTTAATACGTCCGTTCCAATTATAACCGGTACATTCATACAAACTGATGGAACAACAAGGAAATCAACTTCCAACGAAATATTATCAAATTCAATTATTAATGTTACATAACTGGTGGACTCAATAATTTGACTGCCTATACCTCTCAACAATTGATATGTGGGTATTTTGTTGCAATTAAAATGCTTTACAATATTCTCAGCAATTAATGACACTCGTGAACCACTATCAATTAGAACATCAGTTGGAATACTCTGTATAACCGCGCTAACAACGTCAATGTCGCCCGATCTACCCTCAAATTCACGACAAAAATTTACAGATTTGTTTCGAGATTCAGAACGGCTTTTCGCAAAACATTCACTCACGTTATGACCAGACTTTTTACAGAAGGTACAGGTAACTTTGAGTACGTTTCGAATATTAGATTGTAAACCGGACGAAACGGGGTCAGTATTACCCAATGTTGATTTTGAACGTTTTGGGCACGATCGCTGAACATGACCTAATTCGCCACACGAAAAACATTTAAACGTCTTAGAACCGATATTAGTTTGACTAAACTGACGCTTTCGTATAAAATTATCGTTAGTCTTACGAATGCTACGCACAGGATCATTGGCAGTTCGCGAAGGCTTCACAAAGTTCGAAAAAAATTCAACTAAGTCTTTAGGTTGTAATTTAGAGTTAGCGGCGATAGCACGTATCTGTGGGTCGGAAATGCCACGTATAATAATGGCTACAATGAGATCATCACTTAATCCTTTAACTATCCTCAAACGTAATAATGACCGTCGCGCATAATCTGCATACGTGGCGTAGCGATTTGAATCCGTACACATCACATCAAAAAGAATGTTAGCGACATCGATTTTTCGTGCACACAATGGTTTAAATTCTATTTTAAAATTCGACCAACTGCGATCACTAGTGACCCATTCTTGTAGCCAGGTCCTCGCATCACCTTTCAAACAATGGGCTATTCTAGACAAACATTCGTTATCGTCCCACCCGTTAATATCGCGCGCCTTGTCTACTTCCTCGCACCAAGAATCGATGTCGTTAACACTTGGATCAAAATTAGAAATATAAAAATGATTCGATCTTACTTTGGATATTGCACTTAATGCTCCGATGATCCTGTCTGTAGCGTCAAATCCGTAGGCACTAGTGGCCCCCGTGCCAGTGCTGCTAGCGTGAGACTCGGGCAGCGGCGGCGGTGAAGTAATTCCCGTATTCACCAAGGCTCCGACGCCACTACTGGCCGCAGTCGATGGGCGAACGTCTTCCACGTGTGTCCCTAACAGGTCCGAACCACGAGCATCGTTCACATTTGAGCTCTCCAAAGCAGTTAAACGCGCCAGTATCATTTCTAATTGATCTCGAACGTCTGGCACTTCTGAACTTCTTCCTACCCTACTTCTAGTTACTCGTCTATCGGCCATTTTATTGTTAATTAGATAATTTATAAAGTAAACTGTATTGCCAGGACAACCAAAAGCGAATAGAGCACAAGCCCTATCCCACTTCTGATTTTAGCAACGGCCTTTTAATTTAAATAAAAGAATAACACCAACTAAAGAAAATGTAATCACTTCACTAATAATTAATTATTACAACCGTGGGTACTTATAAATAATCGACAAAATAATGTTAATATTAAGCTAAACAAGTGAACGGTGCGCGTGTCCGAAAGAAAGTGAGCTGAGGTGGTCGTGAAGTCCATATCCGTCGGTTTCCCCCACTCGGGTGCCTTCGACAATCTTCGTCATCGCTAGCCCCGCCCCTTGATCCCTTCTTAGGAAGAAGTCAATTCCAATACTTCTTAGGAAGAAGTCAATTCTAATAGTAGTATTATACTTTCACGGTAACAAAGTATTTTTATAGTAATCTACTAATTTAGGAGTTTTATAAATTATCCAAGTCAACTCAAGAGTGAGATATTTGAAGTAAATTACCAAGATGTAAGTAAGTCAAACAACAAACTCGTCTCATTATTTTTCTCTGTTCGTGACTTCTCAGTTTTAACTTTGTCTCTTACGTTCCTATTACGAGTACTTTCTTAACAAAGGAATTTTCCTAAAAAATAAATGGGAGGTATTGTCGCAAATTTATAAAATCATGGTTGTTATCAGAATAATATAAGATAAAAAAAATCATTAATACGTCGTTCGTTCGTCGTTTGTCCACTGTCTGCTGTTCACTGTCCATCATACATATAGTCATTTACCTTAATATCTTTCTGTTAGAGGTAAAACTGAAACTGATTATATGATAAAAAAATAAATATATTGGCCACTATATTATATATTCAAATATAATATATCAAAATGTCTTGAAAAGAAAAGAGGTTTTAGTAAAAAGCGTGATGAATGGTGGGATGATCAAGTGAAAAATGCTGTAGAGTTAAAGAAAAAAGCATGGCTGGATTATAAAGCCTCTGCTGGTAAGGATAAAAGTATGAGAGAGATAAGAAAAAGAGCGTACAAGCTGCAAAAGCACAAAATGAAAGCACTTATAAAGATGAAGCGTGAAAATTCTAAGAGAGAGAGGGATGAAAGGTTGACGAACAACTTCCGAGAAAACACGAATCTTTTCTGGTGAGAAGTTAGTGGTTCCCGGGGTTGTTCGGTAACCTGTAGAATGAAAGGAGTGCTTTCGAAGCGCGGTGAAATTTTAACTGAGCAAGCACACGTTTTGCAGCGGTGGGCGGAATTCTATAAGGAGATGTATGAACGTGAGGACGTCTCGGTCTTGACTACCAGCCGAATGCTGAGTCAAGATGTAGCCGATGATGAAATCAGTTTGGAAGAAGTAGAGAGCGTGATTCGAAGTCTGAAATGTGGTAAGGCTGTGGGAGCAGATGAAGTTACTGCCGAGATGATCAAATATGGTGGGCCACGCATCTGGGACTTTTTCTGTTTTTTGTGCAATTTATGCTGGATAACGGGCGAGGTCCCAGACGATTGGCGAAGTACAGTCATCGTACCTTTGTATAAAGGCAAAGGTTCACAGATAGACTGTGCAAGCTATAGGGCTATCAGTTTGATTAGCTTGGGCGGTAAAGTTTATGCTAAAATATTAGCGAGAAGAATGCAAGAGAGATCTGAAAGGCTGTTGTGGGAGGCCCAAGGAGGTTTAAGACCTGGAAGAGGGTGTATAGATCAGATCTTTTCCCTCCGCATGATCACGGAAAAGTTTTTGGCTCTAAACCAAAAGGTTTTCTGTGCTTTTGTGGATTTGGAAAAGGCGTTTGACAGGGTTGTGAGAAAGAAGTTATGGGAGATACTGCCCCGATACAATGTGAACGGACCCTTGCTACAGGCGGTAAAGTAAGAAGAAAGAACAGAATGTAAGATCAATGTGAATGAATTCTATATTCTTAGAACAAGTGAATGAAGTGGTATATTTGGGAAGTATGTTTAGCAGAGACGGAAGATACGAAATGGATGTGGAAAGGCGTATTGCTGCCGGTAACAGAGTCAATGGTGCTTTGACTGCATTGTTGAGACGACAAAACGTCAGCATAGCTGCACGTTTGCCTGTACACAATGCAGTTTTGCTACCGACGCTGTTATACGGCAGCCAAACGTGGGTAACACAGAAGAAGAATGTAAGAAAGATGAATGCTGTGGAGATGCGATCTCTTCGCAGAATATGCGGAGTCAGTCTATCTGATCGAATCCGCAATGAAGTGATCCACAGAATGGCAGGTACTAGAGAAGATGTCACGGTGAGAATGAAGAAGAACGTGCTCAGGTGGTTTGGGCACGTCGAACGAATGAGTGATGAAAAAATGGAGAAAAAGATTTATACAGGAAAACTGAGCGGTAAGAGAGACAGGGGGAGACCTCGAGTGACCTTCGAAAATACAGTATCTATGATACTGGAGGAAGGTCACGTAAAAAGCATGAGGACCACCCGGAGGGCATGTATGAAGGTTGATGTCTGTGGCCGAGGAGAAAGAGGTATGTAGGGACCGTAGCGTTTGGCGCTCCATCGTCTCTGGCTACCCCGCAAGGGATATGGCGTGAAGGTAAATAAATAAATAAATAATAAAATGTCTTTAAATATTTTTACCATGCTCTTTTAATTCTTTATACAAATTTAGTATTAAAAATTCATCAAACGGATTCCTTCCTCCAGGATGCGACCTCCTAATCCTTTCCTCTTCTATATTAAAAATTCAATTTTAATAATTTTCGATCTTATATACGCTATAAGATTTTCATATTATTCCTCTTAAAAAGTAAAAGACACTCAAAGTTACGGATTGATATTAATATTAAAGTATATGTTAAATATTTTTACCATGCTCTTTTAATTCTTTATACAAATTTAGTATTAAAAATTCATCAAACGGATTCCTTCCTCCAGGATGCGACCTCCTAATCCTTTCCTCTTCTATATTAAAAATTCAATTTTAATAATTTTCGATCTTATATACGCTATAAGATTTTCATATTATTCCTCTTAAAAAGTAAAAGACACTCAAAGTTACGGATTGATATTAATATTAAAGTATATGTTAAATATTTTTACCATGCTCTTTTAATTCTTTATACAAATTTAGTATTAAAAATTCATCAAACGGATTCCTTCCTCCAGGATGCGAGCTCCTAATCCTTTCCTCTTCTATATTAAAAATTCAATTTTAATAATTTTCGATCTTATATACGCTAAAAGATTTTCATATTATTCCTCTTAAAAAGTAAAAGACACTCAAAGTTACGGATTGATATTAATATTAAAGTATATGTTAATATACTTGTTGAAACATAATGATTATCAAAATTTTATACATATGAAATATTTAGAACCAACCTATATAAAAATGGTATGCTGTATGAATGTTAGTACAATAAAACGTAAAAACTCTATCTGTCTAAAATCAAGCTGCAGACCATATAACACATTATTACTTTTTTCTGTGTATCCTTTATTTATAGGTAACTTTGTTTTACAAAAATTCTCTCACTGTCACCAGAAAAAACTATAACTCTTTTGGTCTAAAACTATTTCACTGATAGCTGAAATTGAAACGTGATCACCGCCGCCCTGGAACTCTTGCAACATCCAAGGATTCACAAGAGCGCTGCCGTCCTTGGAGAACAAGTATATGCCTTTTTTTAAGGCACCCATGTCAATCATTATAACACTGGTTATCTTATAGTTACTAGAAATCTCAAGGTACCATAATACATTACAATAATATTACAATTATCGTGAAGCGTCAATTTCTTTAATTGACGGTTCTTGTCCTAGATAATTCAGGCACCACTTTATGTGCAATAAAATATTCTGTGACATAAGGCTACACAATATTGTGAATAAATTTGCATTCAATCTTTATCGGAAACAAAATTATGATTCAGTTCATCTATCGATCCTCTATATTGTCTATTATATTGATTAATATTTGCATATTAATTTTACGTAAACATATTTCAAGTATATATTAATGTTATGTAAACATATTTCAAGCATTTTTTTATGTATAGTTGGAAAATATATTGTGTATAATTATTATCAATTGTTACATGTTATGTGTAATAAGTTTCAAGTAATATATTGATGTAGTGAGTAATTGCATTTAACATAAACATATTAAGTGAAGAGTTACATGTGAAGATTAGTTAAAACAGAATCTAAAACCCTTCAGTGAATTGCCTTACCTCATTTTATAAAATATACAATAATATTAGGAGGCCTAATTGTCTGTTTCAACTAAAACTTGGAACTAGTCTATAGTACTGAGATAAATTCTTCAGCGGAAATTACAATATTAATGTCAATCTACAAATATTTTAATACATAATTTAGTATTTAGAATATTTTTCATAATTTAAGTTATCAAAATATATGTCATATAATTAAGCGTTATTCATTTATCTCATCGTTATGAATTACGAACTTCAACAATAGCTCCGTCCACGGTCCCTCTTCATTCAGCAGGATTATTTTACTCCTTTTTTTTAATGATTCCTTTGTGATTGTGTCTTTTGTCTATTAAAGAGAAAAGGAGGAAACTTAAATGAGATATTATTTCTTGCTACATAAATGGTTAATTTAAAAATCATTATCAAAATTATATTAATTTGTAAACAATTCATTATCATTATTATTAATTTATCCGAAATTCTGATTGGTATTTTATTTAAATGAAAGAAAACAAAGTTTATGTAATGTAATATATATAATAAGATTATAATCATATCCTCTACATGCCACATCCATAAATAAGGAAATACGAAAGTTCAACCACGTACAAGATATATGGGTCCTGGGTTTTCTGTTCACAAAAATACTACTTATTAAATAATAAATCAGTTAATTAATGTAATGGTTCTATGAAAAGATTTTATTTTCAAATAAGAAATATGATCACATTAATTTAACTCTTCATAGTAACATTATGATGGTGATTTAAAGTATTTAAACCTATATCTATTTGTATTAAATATATAAGCCTATATCTATTTGGGAATAGTTTTTTTTTATTAACGGTTATAAACAATAACGCATAAAGAAATTAATTTTTATTTATGTATTGTCTTTGACTTTTCCGTGACAGTCTGCTATAACACTATTTAAGATATATATCATGTGATTAATTTTGTATAAGAAAAATAATTAATTTCGACTAAACTACTGGACTGTTTTTTTATTTTGCATGCGTACTCAGAAGGTAATTAGAAATTAAAAATTTCTTTTCTTGGAGTATTGTCTCAAAAATATTGTATCATCATCTTCCTACCCTTTTCCCACTTTTGGGATCAGCGCAGTATGTTTTTTCCTTCCATACTCTCGTGCAACATCGTTAACGTTATCTTTGTACATACTCCCTTCTTCTCCATATCGTCTTTCAGGCAAACCATTCATTTTTTCTTCCGCCGTCCTCTACCTGTCCATCCCTCCACTAACATACCCAGCACTCTTTTGGTCACATGCCTTTCTTTCATTTTTCCTCATAACATGCCCATACCATGACAGACGGATACCTCAATTTTTTTTTGTGAATGGCGCTACTCTCAAGCTTCTCCAAATATGCTCATTTCTTATTCCATCCGTTCTTGTCACTCCACACATCCATTTTAACATTAGCATCTCCGTTAAATGCTTTTCATCATCGCCCTTCATTTATCCCTTCATTCATCGCCCAGCACTCAAATCCTTACGTAACGACAGGTCTAATGATGTTTTTATAGATTCTCCCCTTTAAGTAAAGGGGAATTCGGGCATCACATGTTGTCCCGGTGACTTGTTGCCATTTCATCCATTCCGTGTTGATACGATTGTGCTTTACGTCCTGGTTAGTATTGGCATCGCTTTTTATCAGAGAACCAAGGTAGTGAAAGTCCGAGCAGACTGGTAATGGTATTCCATCGAACACAATAGGAGACACCGTCGAAATCACAGAACATGTGCTCTGTTTTGGTTCTGCTTATTTTCAGGCCAACACTCTCCAGCTTTTGTTGCAATTTTTCCATTTTACTCTAAACCTCAAGTCCATTCTCGCCGACAAGAACAATGTTATCAGCGGGTCGTTTCTTGAACATATTTGTACGCACTAGAAGTTTAATTTCCATGATGCCTATGCTGTGAGACTACACTTTCGCCCGGCAGAACTTTGCAGTTCTTGACGCAATTGATTTTATTTCTTCTTACAAAGAAATAATCAATCTGCGTCATTTGGCGGTCACTTTTGTATGTGACTGAGTGTTCGTCCCTCTTTTTAAACCAAGTATTGAATATAGCTAAATCGAAGACAAGCGCGGCCTTCAGCAAGGCATCACCCTCATGATTACGGCGATCAAAACCCCAACCACCATATACTTTTTTGGTTTGAGGAGCATACACAACTAATACATCAGGGAATAAACCTTCAAAAATCATTTTCTTATTAATAATTCTATGATTCACCCTGTTCACCTCCGTCACACACTATTTTACTTTCTCATCAAGCATAATTCCAACATCATTCCTTTTTCCATCATTCCCGCAATAATCAAACTTGTATCCCTCACCAATCTTTCTCGCATTTGATTTCGTTTTCTATAAACACGCTTCATTTATTCGTCTTCTCTTCAACACGTCCGCAATTTCTCATCCTCTTCCAGTCATCATACCTACATTCCAACTTCCAAACCTCAATTTTACATCCCTTTGTTTCCGGGCTAACTTCTTGCGTGGCACCGGTATTACTTTTACGGCTTTATTTAACGGTCGGCCGCCTGCCTGACGCCAACCCTACTTGGGAATGTTTAATTTGTTAGAATTATAATTTTAATAACGTTTATTATTATTAATACTTTTTATATTAGTTGTACAGAAATAAACATTATAAATTAATATTTATATTGACGGTAATTTATACAATATAAGTGACACTATTTAAATATCCTGATGAGTAAAGACTTAACATCGAAAAGGAAACATTGGTACGTGGCTTACACATGTATACAAGTATTTGGTTACAGATCCGGTCTCGTCTTTTACGCAGTTCCCTTTTGTTTAATAATAATCTTGCTATTTGTTTCGTATTTTATAAAATAACTTTTATTAGGAAACATTAATTTATCAGCGGAAACCCACAAAAAATTACTCTTGTCACAAGTAGACAGCTTTGATGAGTATATATTTTAAGTGATAATATTTCGTCATACATAAAAGCCTACTGCAATGGGCATGATAACATTTTCGTCATGGAAATTAATCGTAATATATTGAACGTATTACGGTCTTCGTTGTTCTTATTCTTATTAACGATGTTCTTTTATTATTTGAGGTGTGATAATATTACTTATAACCATGAAAAAAAAGTCCCCATTGTGAAACGAGTTGAACAAAAATATATTCTCCGGTTAACAGGTTAAGTAATGTTAAAGCTTTCTAACTTAAAATTAATATTCACTCATTTGATAAATATTACTTTAAGATACTTTTGGTTTCGAGTATTTTAAAAACATAATTAATTACAAAACTTACTTTATACTTTATTTGATTAGGAACCTATATTGTTTATCTATATTGTTTGATCAAAAAGTAACTTTACTTCATATGATAAAATAAATAAATAAAATATTTAGGTATTACAATTTTATTGAAATTATATACTTATATAGCTCATTACTGAAATATAATGGTTTTCAATGTTGTTTCAAATAAAAAAATATTTAATTCTATACGAAATAACTACATCTCAGGTCATGTCATTATCTGATCTCATCACTTACATTCACTGTCATTTACAATGTCTCTTTAGTGTTTTTACAAAAATTAAAATTAAATAATTTTGCCAGTATCAAATTCTGGTCAAGGAAATTTATATAAAAATTGACAAGAGCTTTATTAAGTCTTTACTAAATCAGTCCTCAGAAGTAGCAATTTACATTGAGGTATATTGAACGAAATATGTCTATGTTCATAGAAAAATAAACAAACTTCTTAAGGAAAGGATAATTTCGTGGTTTTATCTCAAAAAACAAAACTTTAAGTATAGACGTTGTACAAATTCGACACGTTATCTCAAATGTAAATGTATATGCAAATGTATATTTTTATTACATTATGTGTTAAGCTGTATAAAAATAATAAAAAAAATGCTGTTATTTATTTATTTATTTATTTATTTATTTTGGAAAACATACAGCTCACAATATTTCATTTATAAATTATTTTTTTTAATATACACAAGGCAAAAAGTTTTCACTACTAATTTATACATAGCGAGTGTCCATTAAAAATGTACACTAAAAGCATGTTTACAAAAAGGATGTATAAAAAAATACAACAAATTAATAAGATAGAAAAAAAAACATTAAAATATTAATACACAAACAATAAAAAACTTTATCGATAATAATCGAAACTAATTTTTACATAAAAACATAAAAAAAAACTTAATTGTGAACAACTTTTCTAACCAAAGATACATACATTGTCAATTTAGAACAAAATATATCAATATCATAATAACGTTCGTTGTGTGCATTACAAGCTCTTGTCACGAAACGATTACAGGCGTATTTGGTTCTGCAAACTGGAATATGAAATACTAATTTAGTGCGAGCACTCAATCTCGGACAATTAAAATAAATACGTGTAAGAAGATAAGGAGAATCTATAATATTGTTAATTAATTTATATAAAAAAAATTTGGTCTTTGTGTTCACGACGTAGCTCTAATGACATACGAGTAGGAGCTGATATAACCTCACTGCCAAAGATATAGTTTATCCTCCGAAGGAATTTGTTCTGAATAGCTTCTATTTGATTCTTATAAACACAGTATATTGGATTCCAAATTGTAGATGCGTATTCCAAAATAGGTCTTACATACGAATTATATAAGATAAGATATGTTTTTACATTCTTAAAATCTCTACACTGTCCAAAAACAAACCCTAACATTCGGTATGCTTTTCCTTTGATTGCGGTAATGTGAGACGAGAAAGAAAGTCCACTGTCTAGAATTACCCCTAAGTCTCTCACCTCAGTCGTTATCTTAAGACTCGTATTGTTTAATCTATAATTAAATTTTATTTTATTGACTTTACGAGAAAATGTTACAGAAAAACATTTGTCAATATTTAATTTTAAACCATTATTCAAACAATAACAATGAAGCCTATTTAGATCGTTTTGAAATAATTTGCAATCCTCGAAAGATTTTATTAAAGAAAAAATTTTGGTGTCATCTGCATAAAGAATTATTTTCGAATTCTTAAAACAATCTGTTATAGAATTAATAAAAATATTAAAGAGCAATGGACCGAGGTGAGATCCCTGGGGAACTCCAGAAGTTATGGGTATAAAGCTCGACGTATAACCTTTAACTACCACTGCCTGTGATCTATCACGTAAATAAGATTTCATCCACCTCAGAAGATCGCCGTGTATACCAATGTTTTCTAGTTTCTTTACAAGTAAACCATGATTAATTTTATCAAAAGTCTTTGAAAAATCAGTATACACGGCGTCCACCTGTTGACCTCCATCCATAGCGTTCAAAACAAAATCTAAAAATTCACATAAGTTCGACTCTGAGGAACGGCCACTTACAAAACCATGTTGATTGCCAGTGATAAATGGTCTAATTGCAGGGAATAACGAATCATAAACAATTTTTTCAAAAAGTTTCGGTATGACTGAAAGTTTCGAAATACCACGATAGTTGGCTATGTTGTGTTTATCGGCACTTTTAAAAATAGGGACAATAATAGATTTTTTCCACATTATAGGCACCTACTATTAACCTACTCTTCTTTATTAACCTACTCTTCTTTTCCCGCGAATATTAGATAAGATTATCTATATCAAAAACCTTCTTTTAATAAATTATCTATTTTCCTTAACCCTTCTCCGTAGTAAAACATAAGTAAAGTGTAAATAAATGCAGTTCAATGAAGGGACCGCCATCTGATAACATAAGATAAGTGATAACGATACTATCACTTATCTTATGTTATCTTCACGGATACACTCACACTCGTGTTTATCTTAGAATAAATTGAATTATACACTCACATTTATTTTTATCTTAGAATAAAAGCTATTTATTTCTTGCATTTCTTGCATAATTTGATAAAATATAGCTTTACACACTTTTCCTTTTTAGTCGTCTGTGCATAATATTAAAAAAATAAACTATTTTTTTATATTATAAGTAATATTCTTCACGTTCTGTAACAACATACGTATTTTATTTTATTTTAAACATTTTTTCTTTACTCCGTGTTTGTCTTGTCTTTCTCAAAAGTTGTTCGTCGATCAATATATTTCAATTTTATATAGTTGTAAATTTATGTATTTTTTCATTTACTCTATTGTCTATCAATAATGAAAAATATAAATAAATAAAAATGTACTTGTGAAATAAAAAAGGAAATATTTTTATTTCTTACCCGAAATTAATTGAATTCCAAGATGTCGGAAACGAAAAGATTACTATCAATTATTAGATTATAATAAAGTGTAAATTTTACTTTTATTTTTTTTTCCCTTAAAAAAATACAATATTATTTTTAAATCCTTTATGTAATCACAATTACTAACATTAGTCATTGATTTTCTTTACGGATTGTTATACTTTTTAAAGAAAATCTTGAGCGGATGTAAGGCAGTAGGTATTTTGTTGGAGCCACCACCATGCACCACCTACAGCTGGTATAATATACATATAATGAACATGTTAATGTACCAGGAACATGTAGTGTTAATGTACTAATAATTACAATATCTTAAAGATATTATGGAAGACAGTTTAAAAGGATTAAAGTAATAAAAAATTACTTCTTATCTCACGCGAAAAGTATGTATGGATTAGAATGATACTGACCATCAGGTCAGTATCATTCTAAAAAATAGTGATATTATTCTAATACAGATCACTGTATTAGAATAATATCACTATTTTTTTCTTATCGACACTTGACAACCCGACCAAAGGATAATATACATGATGCTGTGAGACAATGTTTGTAGTACTGTTACTTCTTTAGCATATTTATTTCTATTCCGAAATAAACATGAATGTAAAGACTAGATGTATGCAGACAGTTTTGGCTTTTTGACAGTTTTACTAATACTGAAACGTGTAATATCAAAACCCAGATTTAGGTTAATTTTTGATATCCCTATGTCGAAATATCGTAGAATATTTTAATGAACCAGGTTTTTATAGTAGCCAATATAATCAGGTCAACGTTATTTCGTATAAATTATAAAATATAAACGAGGCTTCGCTATTGTGGTCCTTATTAATTATTGTGTGTAGTAAATTACAATTCCAGCTTCTTTAATAAGCAAGTAGGATAAACGTCGGACGATGATAAGTTATTGTTCGTTATATTTATTAACTATCAATCTGAATTAATATCCTTAATGTACTGGAGTATACCCATAGTCGTATGATTTAATAATACTAGTAATAAAATTGACTTTGAAGAAAACTTTTACTTTGTAGAATTTCCTTACAAATTTTCATTAATATGAGTAAGTCGGGCTGTTCTTACTTAGACTTGCTTGTTAACGGAAAATCTTTGAAAACTACCTTCGACGAATAATATTCCCTCTGCTCAATTTATGTATCTGACTATGTATATTATATACCAGTTATTGTAAATATATACATTTTGGCATGACATACATATGTCCACATTATGATAGGACGTTAGCACATTTAGTGAGAGCTTCTCACGTAAATGGGACGACCCTGTAGAGATGATAAATCGACATCCTAATTAAGTTCAAACAGATAGTTCTATAACTATTTCTATATATAGTTAGTTAGTTACTATTTCTATATATAGATAGTTCTATTTTCTATAAAATAGAACATTAGTCATTTTAGCATATACAGGATGTGCTTATCATATTCTTATTCCTATTTCGCCCAATAGTTTATGTAGTCAGGACTATATTGAAAAATAAAAGCGAAATTTCTTTATTGAAACTTTTAAGTTGTTCTGTTTATATCTCTTGGTCCTCCGAAATAAGTAATGTCTCATATAGTAATATGATACATATTATTTCATCCAACCTTATGTGAATTGAAGATAGATTAGAAGTTGTGATGATTCATGGGATGGACCGGATTAGGATCTAAGAGTTATTTCTCGAAACGTGAAGTTATTTATTATCAAATTATTTTACTAAAGATATTTAAAGGGTTTTTTTGTGGTTGAACATAAAATTAAAAACTTTTATAAGAATTGTTACAGTACTCTACTCTGCTTCGACTAAAAATAATATAAGGTAAAGCTTTTGTAAGTTATCTCCGGAAGCCCAAGCTAAGAATACACGAAACTAAGAATGGACTTTCAATTATTCAATTAAGGTTCTCCTGCAGTTGTATTAAGCTTTTTTAATTTTTTTTTTAAATGTCTGTATCAAATCACTATTGTCAAAATTATCTAATGTGCAGAGCTGTATGTTTGTTTCAGATATATTAGAGTAAAAAAAAGTTAACTGTGATTAAAATATAATTAAAAAAAACTTATAACTTATATTATGTATAAATAAATAGTCAAGGAGATAAAAATTAAGTTAAATGGTATTTGTAGTGTATTATATATCCAGATTCACTTGTGTATAAGACTGCTTTGATATTTATAATTTTAAGTAATAATAGTATTATATTAACTGGCTATAACTGTCAACAAACACAATTTAAAGTTATGATAATGAAAAATATTATATAAAACAGCAATTTATTAACATACGACAATCTGCTCCTGGACATTACTTACAAAATAATATTTTTATCAGTATAAAATAAAGCTTAACTATGCAATTAAGAAAAAATATTTCAGAATTCGTCCTATTAATATTGTAAACAAAAATGTATGTGAAGTTTAATTAATAAATGTAAATTACTTTTATTTTTTAATCCTCACATTTAAAAACATGGAACTGATTTACATAAAAGTTCACAGCAATATGGCTTATAGGTACATAAGATTATGACACATAACACATCATAAATTTGTAAGATTTTGTGGCCAACTAATGATATTTATTTTAACTATTCATTTCTAAACATTAAACGTCTACTTGCAAATAAGAAAAAACTTGCAAAGAAGAAAAAGAAAATGCCAAGCACATGAAACTACACGGTGTCATATAATGAACGGGTTGACACCGCACAATGTATCTCTACCCTCACTTTGAAGCAATGTGAAGTATTCTTTTTGATTCATGTCTGAGAGGTAAATTTATTTTTCAAGAACACATGAGTACTCACATCGTTTAGGCTTTTAACATCTTACACGAATGTTATCTTTAAAATAACAATTGTATTATAAAATAAATGAAGAGATATATTTCTTGATTGAAATCCAGGTTTGTATTTCAATATTGGAAGTGTATAATTGATACATTCCCAATATTGAAACACAAACATACATTGATTTGTGCAACTACTCGATAACAATTGGTTAAAGTACGAACAAACGTAGAACTAATATAATAGTTGTACTGTTAGCAGCACACGGAATACAGAACACACACATGTACAGATATATTAAGATGAATCTGTATTGTACTTATTATATAATACTATATATAGTTGAAGCATTATGTTTTAAGTAATGTTAAAGCTTACTATGATGAAGATAATATAAATAATTTGATAAATATTACATTAAGGTACTTTTGATTTCAAGTGTTTTAAAACAATTATTACTTTAATTAAATAAATATAATAAATAATAATCGGGACTTTGACCAAAGAATGATATAAGATATGTATTGTAACATACGGTATCAATTAATAAATTAAATGTAATATGATACTACAATGTTTTGGGCTCATCCCGTGGGCACAATTTGTCGACAAGTTATCACCGGACTATCGCGGAGAGTTAATCTATGGGGTATCACACACTTATAAATTAATATTATCTAATGGATTATAATAAGTTGATCCATACTGAGAAAAAAAAAATTATGGTGTGTTTTATTTTCTTAATCTATTCGTGGTCCCGAAGTTAAAGTTACACCTTTAATATGAGTTTCGTTTCAGTTTCAAGTTAAGGTCTAAGTTGTAAAGAAAAAAAAATACAAGTGTATCCGTGAAGATTACACCACGATAAGTGATAGTACGTTATCATATTATTGTTATCGGATGGCGGTCCCTTCATTGAACTGCGTTCACTTCCACTTGACTTATGTTCCACTACGAAAAAAGGATTAAGGAAAATAGGTAATTTATTAAAAAAGATTGTTTTTTATATTTTCGTATCTAAAATGAACAAAACAAAGTAGGTACTTAACAGTATTTTTTTTGTTATTTTTATAAAGGTTAATACACAATGTAATAAAAATAACATTTTGAAATTGATTATCATATTGGCCTTGTCATCCTTATTTATTATTTTATAATTTTACATGAATGTAAAAGACGAAATGTATGCAAACATTTTAAGCCGGAAAGAAAAAATACTCTGATAATAATTCTTGTATAACTTCTAAATGCATTCTCCTAATTTTTGAGGACAAGAGGCACTAAAATAACGTTGGCGTTGAAATAACTCCTTAGTCATATTATGAAAACTATTACAGTAAGAGGGTGACCTATATTTTTCTTTATTACCTTAAAACACAATTTTCGTTACATAGAAAAGTAACGAGTTTTTAATATTATTGAATAATCTATAACCTATATACGAGTTTGTTAATAAAATCAGGTTTATTTTAATTTTGTATATATCGTAGAATAGTTTTAATGAACCGGAGTTACTATAGCAACCAATTTTATTAGATCAAAGTTGTAAAACATGGAAAATCAAAATTAGGGCACCGCTATTGTTATCCTTATAAATACCTTCAATAAACGAGTCGGATGAACATCGGACGATCATAACTGTTGATTATCTTTATTAACTATCAAATTAAATTAATATCCTTATCCACTATGGTTCACGCTTCATGGTTATATTTGTGTATATACTAAACACCAAAGCTAAAAGTGTTAAAAAAAGTGTTCAAGTTTCGAAAGCAATGCGTCAGAGTGCCACCTACTGGAAGCTGTATTAACTATCTCCAAACATTTGGTTCCGCCGTGATCTGCCATCTTTCGGGAAGTAGCGACAGCACCTTACATGCTTCAATAGACCGATTAATAAAAATGTTAGAAAACGCCCATAAAAGTAACCACAAGTCTGATAGCGAAATAAAATAAGGAATTAAAGAATATGAAATCTAGCATGCAGCAAGATGTAAAACAACACAGTTCAGATATGTTAGAGAAGAAAGGAGACATTAAAAATTAAAATACCGCTTATGGAGACAGACATTTTAATTGATAATTTGTGGTGTGTTATTTATTAAGCGATACTTAACAAAACTATTCAGTTTTCGGTAAACCGTGTCAAAGAACATGTACATGAAGAGTTTCTTAGAAAAGATACAAATTCCTGTTTTATTTGTAATAATATTCCAACAAATCAGAAAACAATTATTGCCGTCATCATGATGTCACAATATTATTATTCTTTACAAATTATAGTTTTTAGACAAATTATTTATATGGAATAACTAAATTGCAAACAATTTACAAATGTTGAAATCTTTTTGATTAAAATGTAATTGTTGGTTAGTTCGTGATATTCAAAGCACAGCCCAATATGTATTAGTTTTGTCTGTCAGAAACTTTGTACCTATTGTTAGCATATTCCGAACAATGACATCAATATGCAAATTGATAATATATCTTTTATTTATTCAATTCAATTTTTAAAACAAAACAACTGTCTGTTCCATTCAAAAAAAAAAATTATTTAAGATCCTGTACCTTTAAAATACCTTTAAAACACAGCTTTTATTTTAGAGATTTTAAATTAAAATATTAAATAATATTTAAAAAAAATAAACTTACTATTTGTTGTTACTTACTAATGATATTTGTCACCAAGTTAAGCCTCATTATTTATTATTGTCATACTTTATCTTGTGTTACCAGAGTTCTGTAATCACTTCAATGATTCACAATCTTTGCGTTTTAATTTATTTTAGATTTTCCTTGACATTTGCGAGTATCGAAATAATTAGTAATTAAATTATGATATAGTTTATTAGTTTCTTTAAGATATTGTTTTCAATGTATACAAAGTAAATCAATTTGCAATTAATACGCCCTCATCATATTGCGATGTTAGATTCATATTGCATATTCATATTAATTGGCACTATTCACGTATGATAAATACATCTAAAGCAATATAATCCCTCTTAATTATGTTATGGGAGGCATTGTGTTCTTGTATTGTATTTCAACCGCGTCGTCGCCTTCATTAATTTACTGTGTTATGTGCCATTAATACAAACTTCTATCACTGAAGTGTCTTTATAGCAATAAATAATAATGAGTATTAATATCGGCTCATTTAATAGCCTTTATTAGCACTTTTTTATTTTTGTATAATATATAGCAGTCTTCTGTGATAAATCAAGTTTCGACTTAATGGAAATACAAATTGCCGAGATGACTTTTGCGTTAGCTCAGTGAAATACGTTCTTCCTGATAAAATTTAGTAGTAAACTGTCTAGTTTTCTACTAAATTTTATCGTCTGTTTGGATCAGAAGTAGAAACTAGTCTACAGAATATAAATCATAGACTATAAAGCATTATAACTATTTTAGAATGCTCACGTTTCCTCATACAGCAAATGCACATACATATATAAGTTATTAACTGATAAAAATATGTTGCAAGCAAACAAAACTTTTATAAACAATTCTGAATATTCTTTAGAAACATCATGAAATGATATTGTTTATGCAATGGAAGAGTTAAAGGACTGATATCAATTTATCCACAGAAAATACCTGATTTTAGAGTAATTTTTATAATTACATCATATTAAATTTAAAAGGGTTCCTCCGACATTACTTCAAGAAATATTTTTCTTATTTCTTTTATTATTTATTTTTATTCACCCATGTTTATTTTATGTACTAAATGCCTGCAATTGCGGAAAAATATAATATGTTATAAATTTACATATACTTCAGTGTAATATTCTTATGATATTTTTACGATAATTAAATATACAAAAGTGATTGGCCCTTAAATTTAAAATACTTTTACTCTAAAAAGAGAGCGACTTTTATTTATATTTACAACTCAAAAACACAATCCTTAATGGTGCAATTACCGTATTTTATATTTTGTAAACAACTACCATTTTTCCATTTTCACTATTCAATGCTCGTGTTGCCATATACTCGTACAATAATTAACTTTATGGTGTATATCAAAGTATTACAATGATAAAATATTTAAATAATGTATAATTACATAATATAAACCACACAATAAAGTAATTATCTTACACTTCTATAGAGAAATGTACTTATCAAAATGAATAACAAAACTAAAATTTTAACGGATTAAAGTCATGTGCCGACCATTTTATGTGAATGTTACATTAAAACCACAAAAATGAAAATAACTTTTAACGACGCAATAATCTGTGTGTTGTAAAGTATTCATAAATATTAATTTGATGATAAAGGTAGTTAGTTATGACGTCATCAACCGGAAGTGTGAACTAACAAAAATTAACATACATAAATTAATTATTATAAAATTGTTTAAACAAGAAATAAAAAAAAAATTAATTTTAAAATATACATTTTTTTTAATTTTAATTAAGCGACTTTCTTTTTCAGACACTAGTTTATTCAAATGTAAATTTGTATTAATTTTATGATAATTAAAATTTATGAAATAAATTTTGCTGTGGACATTAATTAATTAATGAAAATCCTATAAATAGTATACTTAAACTAAGCATTTTTTCAATCTGTTTTCGCTATAACATCCGCATTCGGCTCAAACATACAAGAGAAAATTTTTAGCTTTCTGGAGAAAACAAACAACAAAAAAGGTCTCCCGAACGGCTAAGAGCTTCGCTTATGCTCAGCTCAATAATCAACATTATCATGAAATAAATCACAGTAATAAAAATATATTTTTTATGGTATGAGCTTTGGCTTAAGTTAACATTGAATATAAATAGGTTTTTTAAAATAGGATAATTCGCTCACCGGCTCAGAATTAATCTGCCGTTAGCTTGTTCAGTCGACACGGACAATATGTTCATGAATAATTATAATCATCAACTTTGTTACCACCCATAATATAAACGTTTCATAAAATATTTTTTATTTTATTTTAAATTAAAATAGAAGAGTGTATATTTTTATTTTTTCTCGTAAATTTAATGACGATTAAAATTTTTGTAAAAGGAAAAATATATATATATATATCTTGTTACATTGGCCAACAAAGAGACGGTCCATCTGATAGTACATTTCTTCGTAATAAGGCAAAAGCCTCTTAAGTAACATTAGTCATATAAAATGGTATTATACAACGGATTTTGTTATTTTCTTAAATTTTAGAGACTAATTTGAAATCTAAAATCTTGGAATAAATAATGAATATGATCAGAAAAAGTAAGTATTTTTTGCGTGACAAATTACCTACCTAGTAAAATGTGTTTATACAATTATAATGTTTTGGGTATCGTGATGTTAATGTATTATGCACTCATCAGTATTGAACTACACGTGGTTTATTATTAGAGCTTTAGACAAAAGTTTTTTTTTAATTCTACACGTTATTTAATTGACTGTTCTTATTTAGTTACATACTTATTTATATTTCTTAGATATATATTTATTTAATCTTACGTAATTGAGATATTTGGTTATTAGTAATGGCTCTAATTTATTTTTGTACTTAAAGAAGATCCTAACTAACAAATCAAATCGAACTCGAACGAATCGGACGTTCCTAATACCGTTTTATGGGTAGATGAAAGTAACAATATAAATCTGTTCGGTTTTATTAAAAAGTATAACCTAAGTCTAAAAATATCACCTGTGTAACACAAATGTGTAATATATTTTTCTCTAATGCAATCTCTAACTTTTTATTTTGTATTACTTATATTATGGTCGTAATATATCATTTGGGTAACTCAAAAATTTGTCTTGTTTTTTTATTTTAACAAAATACTGTTTTGATAAAATAAATCCATATAAAACCATAAAAATTGAGATGTCTTTTTATCAAAATTTAAAGGACGTCTTTTTCTTTTTTTAAAGCTAAGAAACATTTCTTGAATTTCTTTCACATCACATGATATGCGGAACTTTGTCTACAGTTGACGCGCGTTATGAATTCAATGTTCTCATACGGAGCCTCATAGAAGCCTAACATGTTTAACTTACTTGATTAATAGATATAACAATAAATATCATAATACTACTATAGATGTTATTATAAATATTACTTACTAATACGAATAAACTCTTGATATTCAAATCTAAGTAAAACAATTTCTTTGCATAAACTAAGAATAAAACTTCTACAACTTATTATAAACGAACAAAACAGATAAAAATAAAAACATACAACCATTAGTCAAAAAAAGAAAATAAAATTATTCTGGTCATATAAAATAAATAGTTTTAAATTCTCTGTCATTCAAATGACAGAGAATTTAAAATAATAGCGTTCAAGAAATTTCAATACGGTTTATTACAGCTATATTATGTAATCAATGTGACAATTAAAGAAGTTTTTTTTTTATTTTAAGCCTTAATTTTTGTAAAATAAAATTATAATTCCAAGTCCATTTCTTCAATATAATATTGATTTAATGGAGACGTGAATATGTAGTTTTAGGTACAACATTTATAATTATGTATGATTCATACATTTACAAAGAAACTTAAGAAAATTGAAAAAAATAATAATTTTATAAAATATATAGTATTTTATAAAATTATTATTTTTGATATATTATAACTCGTCTATATGTTCAATTGTAAGTTTAAAAAAGTTCTCCCCTCAACCCAGCCGCGCTAATCGAACCGCAAAGTCGCCCAATTTACGCCATGTTTTATTCAGCTGTAAAACTTCGGCAGTCTGGTGCGGGAACAATTTGAAACAGAACAATCACTTTTATTTTCATTTAATACATTAAGAAACAAAACTCATATCCAGATTCATTCATATATAGATAATAGATATGACAAAATAACTAAATATATTAAGAATATATCTTGGAGAAGTTGGTTATAGTTCTGAATGTATTGAAATCTATTCAATAATTTAGTTTATCGTTTTACTTAAAATATGAGTCAACGTGTTCAAAGTATGATTTGATGAAATATTTGATATCAACTAATATATAATACAGTATAGTAATTTTATTATTAGATAATAGAAATTTAGGTACGATTTACTTTTTTGTATGATTGTACCGATTTTATTATTAATATGCAGTATGCTTTGTTTATTAATTAAAAAAACTGTATATATAGTGTAAATTTCTAATACACTCCCAATATATAATTAAAAACCTACGAATAAATCGTAAACGTATGTCGTAATAGTAAAAGTAAGTTTATCTGCTATCTTATATAAAAAGTAAGTAATGTTTCCATTTTAAAGCAAATTAAACTTTAAATATCGCGCTTCATAAAATTTTATACAATTGCCGTTGACAGGAATAACGCCGAAAATTAAATCCTCAGGAGAAGTTTAACAAATAAAAATTATTTGCAGAAATGATCGGTGAAACCACTGACATGAATAAATAAAGTTGAGGACATGCCTTCGAATTTATATTTACTCTAAAGGTTATCCATAAATTTTTATGATATTTATTTCAATTTATTAAAATATAATAATATCCATTATTAAAGTATAATAAGTTGAGTTGTAATTTATAATGTTAAAATTGGAATTTTCATTTTATTATAAGTAGTTTTTCACAAAAATTATAAACGTTTTTAATTAAATTATAAATATTAATTATTAATACCAGATGCCTTCAAAGGATCTATCTGCATTAACAACACAAATGTATGGTTTGTTGGATAGTTTCTTCAAACTTAAGTTGACGTTGTTACAATCTGTTACGACACTACTCTGTTAACATTTTAAAGCTGTAAAAGCATGGCTGAATTTTGTGAATGTTTTGGCTTTAATTATATAATAAAGAATAATAATAGAATAAAGAAAATATTAAATACATAGAAGTAACTTCAGGATTATTTTTTTTCTCACTAAGTTAATTGGTGTATTATGTATATAATAACGGATAAATGATATCGTCACTGAAAAACATAATAAAGTGTGAAATTATTATTAAGTATCCTTTAGTAAAACCTAACAAAACTCTAAGGGTTTCTTATTTCTATAGTTGATATAATTATGATGATGATATGATATTAAGGTTTAAAACTTAGTGATGGTCACTGTGAGGATTATACAACGCACAATTAATATTAACTTTCATAAATATGTCGTCGACATTTAGCACATGTCAATAGTTTCCTTTTTAATCTATCTTTTTAATCTTTTGACATATTCTCGTCCACACCCGCGGTAAGCGTGCATCCGCAGTTTGCGTTTATAAATAAATGTTTATTTTTATTTATTTAATGTATCATTGGTAAGAAATTTAATTATCATATTTAATTCCTATCACACAATGCTTATTATTATTAATATTTAAATTTACAACAAAATTAATATAAAAAATAATCTGAAAATGGAAAATCTAAACAAAAGAATTATTAAAATTATTTTTTATCAATATTGTTAAGGTTTGTTATTTTTAGAGGCATATTACGATAAAGCTATCAATGTTTGAAATTGTGTCAATAATTTTAAATATAATAATGCCTTAACCATTTTAAATTATAACAGATATCTAACAAATATGTTGAAGCAAAGCTTTCTTATTAGTAATTATTAGCATTTTAGGTTTTATTATTCTTGAAAGACATAAAATCAATAAAATGTGCTTCATCTTGTGTTGTTTATGATAAAAAATATTTCAAAATTCAGATGAAATTCCACAACATTACAACAAAGCATATTCAAAATGTTTTATTTGAGTATTAACAAGTTTTAGGAAATGATATTCTTTTTCGAAATTTAAACAACTATTAAAGGTGTCCCAATAAATATCCCTAGGTACTTAATACAATATATATACATATATCTCAGGATTTTGCAGACACACTAACGTCTGAGTAAATACATATTAAGTGAGAATTGACATCAATAATTTTCATAAATCGTATTGACACCTTAAAAAACTTAATATTGATGTATACAACAATTACTAATAAGAAAACAAAACAATTATTATTAAGCCAAAAATATAACTGCAATCAATTTAGTACTGACACTGCACATTTACATTGATTTTAAAATATAAACATGTGGAACTGCTTACAATAACAATCTACTCTTAATTAATCTACACTTATTTACAATATCTATGGAAAAGTGCAAACATCACAACATACAATAATATCAGTCTAATGTCTTTTTAATTTGAATGAAAATCTTTTCTTAAACATATGATATTATAATTTATGATTGATGAATGAATTGAATAATATTTGAATTTGTTGAACGATTCTGTATCATTTGTTGGTAACATATACATTCAGTTACCGCAATATACAAATATTCTTCATAAAGATGATGATGAAGAAGATTTGTTGCAAAGTCAAAGCGAGTCAGGTGTGATAGGTGTGTCCACCTAAATGATTTCATCTGTCAGAGAGTACCCATAATGAAGTCGGCTGGTAAATATACGTTACATTACCTCGCGGCTGACAGATATTATATGGTGCAGTGTTCGGGTTGTTTATCACTGTCCTAGTTACTTAACTGTAAACAGTAAATGAAAATTGCTAAGACAATTTCTTTATTAATTTTCCTTTACATAGAGCTTAATTTATATGGAATAACTTTTATATCACCAAATATTTTTATAGGTATTTTAGGTTTTATATGTATATAAAAAAATAAATAACATTATGTTATATAATTAAATGTTATGCTAATATAAATATTAAGAAATGGCATAAGAAATTAGTGTTAGAAAGCTGATGATTAATCATTACAATAAAATTTTTATATATTATCCAGTTCTCATATCTTCATTATTATTTCGCTATGCTATTATTTTGTGCTATTTCTTTATACTTAAAATAATGACTAAATGTTTTTTTATTATTATAAGTATCTTTAAGTAGCGACTAAATGTTACACAAGGACAACTATACGTATCACGGTCATCTGAACGCGTTAGTTATCTCACAGCGACTTGTCTCTGTCGGCCGCACTGTATCGCTTAATACAAGTTAATTACGATTTATTAAGGCCATAAATAAGTAGAAATCTCTTCTTATTAGATGTCACGTATAAAACAATACTAGTTTATATATATATAGTGGTCTTATAATATTTTGACTATCTACATTTTTATTACAATTTGTTCTGAATTGTTTCGCTCGCTGTAAAAATTTCTGATATATCATTAAATAAATGTTTCTGATACAAATAACATATTTTAGAATACTTCAGAATTTTAGTGATACAAGTCTTGTCGACTGTAATACTAGTGAAATTAATTAGCTCAGTTCAACCTTGTTTTTAAATTGAATTAAGTAAATTGTTCCTTAAGCTCATTAGCCATTGTACAAAAGTTGTAACTTTTTCATAAATACGTCCAAATTGTAGTGTACTTCATATTTTACACATTTTCTATTACAGGATTTAAATAACAATAGTATAAAGTAACGAAAACCTAAGAACTTAACAAGTACAATATTTTAAGATTTTTAATTAGGATAGTAAAAAATGTATATAATAAAGTCTAAATAGAAGTTTTTTTATATAAAGTTTAAAATACCAAACCTACCAACCGTGGGGTTACTAAAATGGCATTGTGAATGGCTTTTAGACGTTAAAAAACTTTTTTAGGATCGTTATTTTTAGGGTTCCCCTGAGCGAGGCCGACTTGCATTTATGCTGTTTTTAAATAAGACTTCACTACTGTGATGTCCATTAAAGTCCAATTATGTTATATAATGTATGCGTTTCACTTTGAGAACTTCATTTACTTTATGGTGTCAGGTATAATAAGTGTACATTATACGGCTTTCAGAAGTAAAATGTATGGTTCGTAGTTACAGTATTATGTACAGTACAGTAGTTAGTATTATGTATGTGATGACATGTTCTTATTTTACCGGGATAACGCCGCAAATAAATCAAAGTGACATACGTAAGATGATTATGATAATTTATTAAAAATATATTATTTCTTTCAAGTTCCTTATTACTAGGGTCGTCAACATACCCTCAATTTCAAATCGCTGATCTCGGGTGCCGTTTGCATATTAAGCGAAGCGAGCCCAGTGTAATGACTAATCGTTTTCCTATTAACTTCAATGGGATATCAGTTTTTTGCCGATTATTCCTCAACGAATAGACATTTTTAATTTTTTTTAAACTATCATCTAATGTGTGTCTTTTAGATTGCAAAATTTCATAATTTTCCGCCAAGTAATTTTCGAGCCTATTCGTGACAAAGAACGTGAAAAAGTCTCCAGTAGAACGCTCCGCTCACTACGCTCCCTTCGCTCATTAATTACATTAAATTTATTTTTTATTTTTTATTTATTTAAAAACTTTATTGTACAACAAAATTATACAAATGGCGGACTTAATGCTACAGCATTCTCTACCAGTCAACCGAAATATAAAATACAGAAAAACAAACAAGGGGTACAAAAGAAAACAAACAAACGAATACACACAACTTATGTAAATAACAATCAATACATATATGGATACATATATATATATATATATATATATATATATATATATATATATACTTGCATTACATATAAATATATTATATGAATACGTATAAACATATTAAATATATAAAAAGATACATACATATACATACATACATTCATAGGGCGATAGTGAGACGATGATGTATATATAAAAATAAGAATAATGTTATGCCAATATTGGTATAAATATCACTGCGCAATAATAATTATAAAAAAAGTTACAAGAATGGTTATGTTATTTTCTGGTGTAGGTATCTACGGATACGCTTTTTAAATACAAGTTTATTCGGGGCACGTCGAAGCATATCAGGGAGGCCGTTCCAGAGTTTAATAGCGTGTACTGTGAAAGAGTTAGAAAGAAAGCCAGTATGGTGCGAAGGTACAAATAAGCTAAGATTAGAATCTGACCGAAGATGTAAATCGTGAGTTGACCTCAGTAGCTCAAATTTACATTTCAAGTATCGAGGAGAAGCTGGATCATTCAGGATAGAGAATAGCTGATATAAAGTTCTGGATCGTCTTCTTTCGCGGATAGGTAGCCATTTAAGCTTAGAGCGGTACTGAGAGATGTGGTCAAATTTTCGGAGATTAAATATGAAACGAATGCAACTGTTAAGAAGACGGTCCAATTTATCTTAATTAGATTCTGAAATATTAGAGCAGCATACATCAGCGTAGTCTATGAGCGGAAGGATTAGGGTCTGCACTAACAGAGTTTTGGTCCGAATGGGTAAAAAGTGTTTATGCCGATAAAGAGATCGTAGTGAAAAAGTTACTTTTCGGCATAATTCGACTATGTGGACGTTCCAACTAAGCGTGTTGTCAATATACAGACCCAGGTTCTTTACTGAAGGCGTGAAAGGTATTATAATATTGTTATACATAACTGGTGGCGTATTACAACTATCAAACTTAGAGAGCCCATGTTTGCTACCAATAACAATTGCCTGAATCTATAATTAATTAAATCTATTATTATATTAGATATATCTTAAGAAAAAAAATAACTTTCCTTATATTTCATTGTTTGTTTATTATGTTGAATGTAAAGACAAAATACGAATTGCTTCTCTAGTAGTTAGTAGACCAAGGTCGTAGGGTCCATTCCCACTTGGGTTATTTGTTTATGTTATCCACAGATTGATGGTTTGAGTACGGGTGTTCTTTGTGTCAGTTACAATTTATATTTGTAAAACCCATACGATATAGGGCTTTTTTCTCTAGTACAGGAAATATTTAAAAAATGAACAACAATTACTTATAATGACAGTCAAAATGATTTTTTTTTCTTGTTGAATTTTCAGCATCCAGCTATTGAATCTGAAACCTATCCATTCAAAGACAAACATTGGTACTGCTGAGCCATCGAATAGAAGAAAAAAGTTAATTGTATGAAATTAAAATTCAAAGAAAAGAATCGATGTATACATATTCGATGAGAAATTATTTTAAGTTATTTACACATATCCCTTAATATTTTATATTATTATATTTCTTGTTAAATATCAATAATTTTGTAAAACAATTATCCCTGACGAACAATTTAATCAAGGTAAAATTGTTAACAAAAAAGAAGAAATAGTTTCTAGGGCGGACGAACTAACCAATATGTCTATATATATATATATATATATATAGACATATTGGTGTATATATATATATATATATATATATATATATATATATATATATATATATATATATATGTATATATAAATATAATTTATATACAGAATATTAAACATAAAGAAATAATAACATCAAATTCATAACAATAATCAGTTTCTGTTATAATACGAAAATGACATCTCTGCTTACGAAATATTAGATCTTTGTATTATTGATCGTATCATGAAACAGACGCATTTGTCATCATCAGTTTATCGATATTACACTGTCGTTAGCAAAACTCTCGTTCCATTAATGATGTACTGTAATTAATCACGTGTACTCCTGAGAGTCGTCGATCACCAGTATATGTTCGGTAAAAAAGCGTTAGATTAAATTGTTATTTATTTTCTTTGGTATATTTGAATTTAATTAAAAATAATTAATTAATCATTTTAAGAAATCAAATTTACTTTGATCAGTAAATAAATACATAAGCTGAAAAAATACATTAATATTCTACATTTTTTTAATTTGTCCAATAATAAAGTAATTATAAATTATAATATTAATTAATATTTTTTTATAAATCTAGTAAACATTATAACAAGTAACCATAAATCGTTCAGCAAAATAATATTATTTAGAAACTTTTTTCATATTTGAATAATATACTGAAGTTTTAATGAGTCCTTACTTATTAAAAGTACAGATTTATAAATGTATATAATAAAAACTAATCAGCTTATACGATGATGATGGCTCCGAACTGAACTTCTTATTTGAGAAATAAAACCATTAAAGTATATTTTAATATATTACTTAAACCAAAAGTAATAGTAAATTAACTACAAAGTTATTATAAAACCAGTAATGTCCAAAACACTGAAATGAATATTTTGTTATAAAAATATCTCAATTTTTATCATATTTACTATGTGCATCGAAAACACTTACGTTTTGATTTTATATATTTAACGACAAGTCTGTTATGAATTATTTTGGACGTTCGTTTGGATCAAAATATAATAAAATAACATGATAATAAATAAAATAAAATTTTAGTATTCATTTAGTTTTACAAAAGTTGTAAAATTTTGATAAAAAACTTACTGAGAGGTGAGAAAGTTAAAAGTATTAAAAACAATTTAAAAGCGTTCCTTGTTTTAAATTTGGAAAACATGTTTTAAATGATTAGGTATTGTAATAATAGACTATATAAAACTACAGTCTTACTAACATTAACCTTTACAAGTTTTAGAGCTATCTTGGCACCATACAAGAAAGTAATCTCTTCCACACTATGAGACACTTCTAAAATAAACTATAAATTTTTCTGTGTTACCCTTTTTTAATTTTAAAAATAAATAGATTGAAATTGTAAATCAGCTTTCCTCTCCATATGATCTTGAAATATATTAGAACAAATATATAATACGAAACTTTTTTTCAAACTAAGATGCAGCGCCTAATATTGTTGTTCATTGGCAGCGTTTGACATGGACATTGGACTTCTGAAAATTATTTATTGAGAATATTACTTCTAAATATTATTCAATACCATCCCTTAATCATAAAACTGAAATTATTAATGTTTTACATATAATATTTGCTACTACTTTATAAGAATGGAATCGCAAATCATATATGAAATATTCATAAATACCGCTTATAGAGTCGGTAAAAATGATTATTTGTAATAGTAAAATCATGCATTGGTGGTCTTTACGACCAACCCTTATTTAAACAAAATACAGTACAGATTTATAAATGTATATAATAAAAACTAATCAGCTTATACGATGATGATGGCTCCGAACTGAACTTCTTATTTGAGAAATAAAACCATTAAAGTATATTTTAATATATTACTTAAACCAAAAGTGATAGTAAATTAACTACAAAGTTTTTATAAAACCAGTAATGTATGAAAAGATTTCATAACTAATTTAATTCAATAATGTTCTAATAAAATTAAAGCGAGTAAGGCTGTAAATCAGTTAATGTAATATCATTGTAAGTTTGTGACCCATATCAAGTGAAGTGAACTGAACGACCGTCGGTCGACAGCGTCTGATTACATTAGGATGATACATGGTACCAAGTACATGTAGCGGTCTGGACAATAGAACCTTTTGTAGTGCCTTTTATGATAACAGATAACGAGACTATGTGTGAAGTGTATATTGTATGATATTGTAATTATATTGAGTTTTATTTGTAAAAAAGTATATTTATCCTACACATAGCGAATAATATAAATATTTTCCTTAATAGTTATTATTAGCATAACGTTGTGTGTAATATATTTTGTTTAAATAAGGGTTGGTCGTAAAGACCACCAATGCATGATTTTACTATTACAAATAATCATTTTTACCGACTCTATAAGCGGTATTTATGAATATTTCATATATGATTTGCGATTCCATTCTTAGAGACGAAGCTTCTTAGCATTCCATGGATTCACCGTGCGGGTGCCGGGCCCATCGCGTTGCAAGAAGAGGAGCGCAAAGAATGCCTGGGACTTGCGACCCAGATGTAGGTTTAAGGGGCCCCTTTACTATGCGCATACACGCTCACCTTCACTGTTTACGCTCCTCTCCCTGCCTAACCAAATATCGTAAGAACCTACTAAAGCCGCCTTTGAAATACGTTCCAGAAATGAACTGATGATCGTTCTAGAAAGGCCGAGATCCTTAAATAAGTTGTAGAGAGATTTTGCTGTTATACCTCTCGCTCCTACTTCTACAGCGTACAAATTAACTATAAATTTATTCCTGATCAGTTCGTTACACAGTTCGTAATACTTGTTAAGCTTAAATGTATGATCTTTGGGTATGTTTGTTTCCCAGGGTACAGTAAGCTCCACAAGTATAACGCGCCTTAGTTGTTTTGAATACAGGAATAAGTCCGGCCTAGATGACGAAACACAAACATCCCCGGGAATTTTGTATTGCCTTTCATACGTGTCCATCATGAGAGTCCAATCAGGAGACGCGTCCAAGATGGAATAAGGTTTTAATTTAGATTTTTTGGACGAACCTGCCTTTACGAACTCTACTGATTTTTTGGTGGTTGTTATACCCCTCTGCGCTCTTGCTACAGAAAGACTAACCGCTTCTCGTATGATTTCTAATACTTTATCGTGGCGACGCGAGTATTTACCTCTATTTAATAGTACCCTACACCCTACTAGCAAGTGTTTCGCGGTTCCTACTGCCTCCCCGCAGATGTTGCAAGATTTTTCGGTGGCTTTGCCCCATCTTACTAAGTTACTTTGATCTGGGAGAGTCATTTGGAATGCATTAAGATAAAATTTTAATAATGCTGGGGACCAATCATGAAGCAGGGTGCGCCATCGTAAAGCTAATGGAATACAAAAATCTCCTATGGTCACCCATTCGTTTTGCAATTCTAGGCTCATCGCGTGCAACCGGTAATTATCATTTTCATCGTGCCGAATAAAGGATTTTATTATTTCTATGTCTGGTTCTTTCCTACTTGATCCTAGCCCTGCTTTATTTGTTTGAGCACCTATCATAAATTGTTTGTGGAATTGAAGTCGTGACTCCAGCTCTGCGGCAATTTTATCTTTTGGGAGAGATGTTACAGTATCATCATTCGACTTTGAGATGATATGTCTCTTGGTCACTCTTAGGTGTTTATAGAGTTCCGATGGTTTCTTTAATTTTAACCCAAAATTGTGTCGGTCTCTAAATAAGGTAGAAGAGTCCGCTGGATGCGCTAACCCGAGCCATGACTTCAATGTCCTTATGACGCTTGCATCTAACTTTAACAAAAGGGTCTTATTAATATCGTAAACGAGGAAAGGCCAATTTAAACGTGATGTTAAATAATTATCGTATATCCAAGCCTTTTTGATGTTACTTATTGGCTGATTGTCTACCTTTTTAAGATCATTCAAAAAGCTATCGACTATTATATCTAAAGATGGAGTACGCCCTTGGTAATCGATTTTTTTGCCTAAGAATTTGAACGGAGCTGCGTCGGTAATAGTAGTAACGCACTTACCGCCTATTATAAGACCCGGATCGTAAGAGGTATATCTGGTGTTCCGCCTACCCAGACACAGACTGTAGCATTTATTGGGTTTTGTCCTCAATCCGCCCGACCAAGCACAGAAATCCTCCACAACATTTAAAAGTAGCTGACATTGTTTTGGATTACGTGTCAGTATCGCGAGATCGTCTGCGAATGCTAGTATGGATTCTGTGTATTTATTGTTAAACTTAAACCGATAACCCCATTTCTTTTCGTTTTTAATTAATTTATCTATTAAAATATTGATCACTATGTTAAATATAATTGGAGAAATACAACAACCTTGAAATAAACCTATGTTGTAATTTAATGGTTTGGAATGATTTTCATTTGTGATTATGGAAAATTTTAATTTTGAATAATATGATGCAATCATGTCACTTACTAACGTAGGAAAGTTATACCACCTTAGCGCGAACATCATCAGTTCATGTTGTACCGACCCGAAAGCGTTCTCTAAGTCTATCCAACATACCGTTATTTGTCTTTCACTATTTCTGGCATCTTTAAGGCTTTCCGATAGTAACGTGTTATGTTCGAGGCATCCAGAAATGCCAGGCAAAAACCCTTTCTGGTGATAACGCCCGAAATATTTATTATTTATCATGAATTGCGTCATTTTTGTTTGTAAAAAAGAAAAAAATATTTTTGATATTGTATTTGTTAGAGCTATCGGTCTAGTGTCCCTAGGATCCGAGACATTATCGCTTTTGGGAATGAGGACAAAAAGAGCATTTCCGAATGTTACCGGTGTTTGTCCTCTTGACCAGATTTTATCGAATATATTCAATAGATGTTTATGAATCGACGGACATTTTTTATAAACTATATAAGGGATACCATCCGGACCTGGTGCTGACTTAGATGGTTTCTTTTTAATTATTTTATTGATTTCCTCCAAAGTTGGTGGGTTGGCATGAAAATCTATGGATGGACTCTCAGGTTTTTGATCGTTGGGATCCCCATACAGCTTTTGATTTTTAGGCACTTCGTATGTGCTTTTATAATAATCAAAAATTTGCTCGTTGGTCAAGAGGAGTTTACCTTTTTCGTCTTTGAAAATGTTTTTAGAGTACTTAAAAGGATTTTTATCAAAGTCTACTTCGTGTTTTGCCCGGTCAAAGCTATCACGGTTTTTTGTTATTTGTTGTGATATGCCTTGTATTAATTTAAGAATTGACCTTAATGCCCTAGACAGTTGGTGACTAAGTTGGTTGTCGCCCATGGCTTTGGCCCTACGAAGTTTCTTTATGAGGTCCCTTTTTTTCCTTCTCATTTTCAATTTAAAACCGTTTTCTTTATACTTGTGAGCATAACGATTCGAAGGTGGATAGTGCTCATTGAAGTAGTCAAAAATCGTATTTTGTAGAGTCTCTACTTGCGCGTTGAGTACCTGGTTAGAGCCCGGGTGCTCTAACAGGTCCGCTATATTTTGGTCGTGTATTTTCCATGTCGATTGTTTAATAGTGGGAATGCTAAGACGCGTCCGGATGGTTATGGACTCCTGGTGATTCGCATTCAATGGTTCACCATGGGATGTGTGAGGGTAAACTCTATCCGAAGTGAAAACCGAAGATATTACCGGCGGTTGCCGCGCTTCAGCACCATCGTGTGTTTTGAGATGTTTAATAAACCAGGCTCGTCTTTTGTAAATTTTCCCGCACGTAAGGCATTTCAATTCCGTTTTCGCGCCGTTTTCGCCGTTATTATCAACCGATGGACAGTTCTTCCGCCCCCCCTCTCGGACTGTCCCAGGGGTATTTTTCTTTTTCGGACTTTTAGCTTTAAACGAAATTCCCGGGCTTGGCTTGCTAGGCCGTCACCCTCGGCTGTCTTTCCAGCAGTCATCTGTCTTCCCAGCTGCCATCTGTCTTTCCAGCGTCAGCTGTCTTTCCAGCGTCATCCCGTCTCTCCGGGCTGTCAATTAAAATGAGACGAAGCTTCTTAGCATTCCATGGATTCACCGTGCGGGTGCCGGGCCCATCGCGTTGCAAGAAGAGGAGCGCAAACAATGCCTGGGACTTGCGACCCAGATGTAGGTTTAAGGGGCCCCTTTACTATGCGCATACACGCTCACCTTCACTGTTTACGCTCCTCTCCCTGCCTAACCAAATATCGTAAGAACCTACTAAAGCCGCCTTTGAAATACGTTCCAGAAATGAACTGATGATCGTTCTAGAAAGGCCGAGATCCTTAAATAAGTTGTAGAGAGATTTTGCTGTTATACCTCTCGCTCCTACTTCTACAGCGTACAAATTAACTATAAATTTATTCCTGATCAGTTCGTTACACAGTTCGTAATACTTGTTAAGCTTAAATGTATGATCTTTGGGTATGTTTGTTTCCCAGGGTACAGTAAGCTCCACAAGTATAACGCGCCTTAGTTGTTTTGAATACAGGAATAAGCCCGGCCTAGATGACGAAACACAAACATCCCCGGGGATTTTGTATTGCCTTTCATACGTGTCCATCATGAGAGTCCAATCAGGAGACGCGTCCAAGATGGAATAAGGTTTTAATTTAGATTTTTTGGACGAACCTGCCTTTACGAACTCTACTGATTTTTTGGTGGTTGTTATACCCCTCTGCGCTCTTGCTACAGAAAGACTAACCGCTTCTCGTATGATTTCTAATACTTTATCGTGGCGACGCGAGTATTTACCTCTATTTAATAGTACCCTACACCCTACTAGCAAGTGTTTCGCGGTTCCTACTGCCTCCCCGCAGATGTTGCAAGATTTTTCGGTGGCTTTGCCCCATCTTACTAAGTTACTTTGATCTGGGAGAGTCATTTGGAATGCATTAAGATAAAATTTTAATAATGCTGGGGACCAATCATGAAGCAGGGTGCGCCATCGTAAAGCAAATATTATATGTAAAACATTAATAATTTCAGTTTTATGATTAAGGGATGGTATTGAATAATATTTAGAAGTAATATTCTCAATAAATAATTTTCAGAAGTCCAATGTCCATGTCAAACGCTGCCAATGAACAACAATATTAGGCGCTGCATCTTAGTTTGAAAAAAAGTTTCGTATTATATATTTGTTCTAATATATTTCAAGATCATATGGAGAGGAAAGCTGATTTACAATTTCAATCTATTTATTTTTAAAATTAAAAAAGGGTAACACAGAAAAAATTATAGTTTATTTTAGAAGTGTCTCATAGTGTGGAGATTACTTTCTTGTATGGTGCCAAGATAGCTCTAAAACTTGTAAAGGTTAATGTTAGTAAGACTGTAGTTTTATATAGTCTATTATTACAATACCTAATCATTTAAAACATGTTTTCCAAATTTAAAACAAGGAACGCTTTTAAATTGTTTTTAATACTTTTAACTTTCTCACCTCTCAGTAAGTTTTTTATCAAAATTTTACAACTTTTGTAAAACTAAATGAATACTAAAATTTTATTTTATTTATTATCATGTTATTTTATTATATTTTGATCCAAACGAACGTCCAAAATAATTCATAACAGACTTGTCGTTAAATATATAAAATCAAAACGTAAGTGTTTTCGATGCACATAGTAAATATGATAAAAATTGAGATATTTTTATAACAAAATATTCATTTCAGTGTTTTGGATCTAAAAATGTAAATAAAGATATTTTGTTAATGAGCACGTCATGTTGTCATAAATATTTAAACTGTTCAGACACTCTGTCACTGCCGTTTATTATTAGATAATATCTAAGTAGTATTAATATTTTTATTAATATTAAAACGTATATTTTCAAAATATTGCAATTATCGTCATAACTGTGTATAAATAATTTGACAAATCTTCCATTCCCAAAACCATTTCAAGATCTCTTTAATGTTCCAGAATACTACCAAACTTAGCCATTAAAATAATTTAAGTTCACTATAAATTGGCCTATTCCTTTATAAGAACATTTAACAGATTTTTGTCATAGTGTAAAAATAGAATAGAAAGTTATTTTTTTATTTCAAATAGTATTTAGATATATATTTGCTGTAATGATCAAGAAATAAGATACATTTTTTAACATTTTGTATTTTATTTCTATTATTATTATTATTTCAAAGTAATTTTCTTTCATAAACGCCTATTTATTTAGCTTGCATAGAATTATTAAGTATGGATTTATACAAAAATGTAGAGAACCGTTGGCTCTCAATTAATTCTGGTTCTACCACTTGCAGTATCCATTCTATAACAGTTGATAATAATACAAATGACTTGACCGACTTGATTTTATTTTTATAGAATACTTATCAATTTTAAATAATTACTTTTATTTTTGAGAGGAATCGCTGTACACTTATTAATAAGAGAAATAACAATACACTACTAGTCTTGAAAGGAAACCTTATATTCTGTGGTAGTCATCACACAAATACTGAAAAAAGGTCACAGATAGTAAAATACTACTTTCGATTTTCATATGTACGTTGTTATAGTACGTACTTGTTACTTGGTAAATCAGTCAGTACATACAAACTTTGATCAAAAATTTACATAATATTTTAATTTTTAATTATGTCTTCAATTGGAACTAAAGGTTTTAGGATAGAGTTTTGCAAAACTTGACATTAAGAGCCACTTGTTAAGTCCTATATAATTATTGGTTATATATATATTTGTTATCATTTTAATAATATCAAAGTTATTTGATATTATTAAAATAAAATAAAAAATACTCAATCTTATTTTTAAAAATGTTATCAAAAATCGCCAAAGCCACGCGATGTCATATATATTAATTTATTGGTATATTTAGGTTTGATGTGATAATTAAATTTGTATATCATTTAAAACATTAAGAAATTCATTGTATAGCTTTAAAATATTTATTTACTTCAAAGTAAACAATTAATAAGCTCGTATATATAACAAAAAATAAGACTTATTCACACTGCTCTTTAAGCGGGTAACTAGGTAATTATGTCTACATAAGATGCAAGTAATAGGTAACAGTCGTGTGTCACGTTGATTCGCATATAGTGATAAAATAAAATTAATATTGAGTAAAAGAGAAGTATTTATAAACATTTTACAAATGCAAACTAAAAAAGTACATTTCCTTAAAATTTTATTTATTTAGATATTAGCTAAAGATTATACATATACTTACATTCGCTTGTATTCTTACAGGTGTAATGTGACTTACAAATAACGAAACTGTTCCAAAATGTCGTCATAATAGTACTTACTCTTAATTACAAGGGATTTCAATTTATTATTTCCAGTCGTGGATTTAAGAAGAAATTTATTAGTAATTAGTTAACAAATGTTTGATGTATTAATAATATATATATATATATATATATATATATATATATATATATATTATGTAAACCGGTCACTTGGCGGTATGTACTAATATTAACTCAGAAATTCTTTTAACATATTTTATACAAGTTGAGATTCCATAATAAATATAGATTAATTTTATAATTTAGCACAGGAACTCTTTTTAGTTGCTTTTTTATAATACAAACTATCCTCTTTATCAGGAAAACTTCAAATGCATTAAACGATATACTGCAAGATATCAAAATATCTCGAATACAATATTTAACTACTCAATTCATTTTGAATTGAAACACATTCCTTTTAACTCAATTGACTTATTTTATTTTCCGTCTCGTGGTGGTATAAAGAAAGAAATTGGCCATAAAAAGAAATTGGAAGTCGTAAGGTATATCCAAATATCGGAGCAGATATTATATAAATATTGATTTTATTTATCAGATTTCAAAGATAAATATTAATGATACTTGGTCATTTTTAATTTTAGATCAATATAACATACAATCTGTATTTTTTAATAAATTACATTTTTAGGTTTTCATCGATCTAGAAAAATAATTCTGGGACATTTAGGATCCATTCAATTCAAAGCTTTTTTGTTATTTTAGTAATTACTATATTTATTATTAGATGCTTTCTTTCCTAGGCTCAATACATCTCAATGTAAAGTTAATAACATAATTTTTTACGAATACAATATAGATATAAACAAGATTGTCAAACAGTGGAATAATCTGAAACAAATTAATTGTGTCTTTATTTTACATATTTTCAGTTGCATTGGTCACAAAGTAGTTAGTTAGTACTTAGTTTCATATTATTATATAGTTACATTTTTATTGTTAGTTACGTACTTATTATCTATAATAATAATATTTTACAGCTTTTATATACGTGAACGAAAGGGTAAACTTACACTGAGACTATGTGTCACTGTCACACCCTTGTCGTATTAATCTCAAAGGTATTAGAATTCTTATGATTAATAAAAGTATGTTGGTAAAATGTTTTCATTTCTAAATAACTTAATACTTTGAAACAACTTCTATTGTTTGAAGCTTTTAACAGTATTGATTTTAATTTAAATACTAAAGTAGACTGAGTGTTTATCTTTGGAGATTATTAAGATCACAACACAGTATCATATTGGTGGAAGTTTATTTATTTACTGAATTATTTTATTTATAATTATTTTAGAATTTAATTTTTTTACATTATATGTCTGAAACTATAAAGTAAGACAGATATGGGAGGTTTTTTTTTTGTATTTCCGAAACAATACAGTATACTGGTGTACAGTCAAAGCAAATATTATTATTCCAGTCCTCTCACCAACCAACTTTAATTTTTTTGCGCCTTGTCGATTTCCATTACACAGGTAAAGAGAGATATGTTAAAGGGAAATGTACTACATTAACAACAAACTAAAATCCTATATAAAAGACTGAAGTCATTATTATTGAAGTATACAAAAAGTAAGTATGTACGTAAATAAAGTACTTAACTTATATCTTCTAGTTATTATTAGTAGGAGTTTTTATTCAGTCTTTTAAAAGATCCAGGGGAATGGAAATAGAATTTCAAATTACTGACTTATATAATTAAAAATATTAAAATGATATTAACAAATAAGAATTATTTTGAGCAAAAAGTAACGCCACGGACATTGAGACACGAGATTGAGAAGCTTTCCATAAAATCTTTATCTTAAATAAGTAAGGGATAAATGACGTTTATTTTTTAATTGTAAATAAAAGCTTCCTGTGCTGAAAATAAATATTTCCCTTAATATTTTAATAACAGCAACATTTAATAACAGTACAGACAAATAAACGAAGGTTAAAATTAAAGTTTTTAACCAAAATATTAGAGATGCGATATAAAGAGACTTTTTTGTGTAAAAAATATAAGAAAAAAATACCAACTTAAGGAAGATGATCCGAAACGAATATAATTAAATTCTGAATGTAATGCATTCCACTGGCGTGACTTATATTTTATTACAAACCATTGTATTGGTTAAGGAATGCATTAAAAGTGCATGTGTAATAAAAATATCTTATAACATCCGATCTCGGCTAAAGTTTGTCATTTGTAACTGATGTATCCGTAAAATGTCATTGCTACGCAAGATTCCTTTTATTTTATGTTTAAATTACTAATAATAATGGAGTTAATCTGTCACCAAAATTCAATTCTTGATTCAGACTGAAGAAAGATCGAAATCATGCTATTAACATTAATCATAACTGAAAAGGATAGATAATAATAAACAGATACGTGGTTTTATAGTCCTTGATGGAGGGAGGCGAGGGAGTAAGTAATATATTAACTGTGAATGTATTGCATCATTATAGTATGTGTTTGCAGAGTACATTTTATAATATACAGCATTGATAATAACTGGCTTTTATTCTAGTATATAAATAATTTTAAATTTTATCGTGCACTTCTTTTTTCTTTATTTTATATAGAGAAAAGAACAAAATTCTTTGTCTAGATTTATATGAAATAATTCCGACTGCTCTGTTCCGTTAACAGCCAATACCTAATGAAAGTGAGTTCTCTCATTCGGTTTATCGCACGCGACTGTTTGCGTTCATAACAGTCGCCGTAAGCAGTCAGTCCGTGATTGACACAATCATGTCACATTCATGATATGCTACGTGACAGTCGACATAGGCTTTTAAAGTCAAACTGTATCTGATATCGGTATTATATTTAATGAAGTATACCATAAGTTATATTGTTCTTTTCATTTCGCGTAATTCACATAATAATAAAAGTTGCCACCTATATTCGGTAGTATTTAACGTGCTAATACGCAGATAATATACATTTCCTTTAAAGTGACATCAAAGTGAAAGCTCACCGCTCAAGTTGTCTTAACTCTCTCTGAACTCGCTCCTTACTTTAGGATTAACAGCGGTGTAGTATTATTTAAGTACTAGGTGTTACCAGCGAGTTTACGTCGTCTCCCTCACCCCAAAATTATATAAGACTTATTCAAAACTTGAAAAGTATATTAAAATCTTAAAATTTTTCAGTTTATCTATTTAAATTAATAAAAATAAGATAATAATTGTATAAAATTATATTCAATGATTGTGTTAAATTAAAAGTGTAGCCAAAGTCAGATTTATCTGTTCTCTCAAAAATTTAAGAAAATTTACCGGGTGAAAGCATCTTATATGTGGATTTAAATAATAAATCAAAACAAACCAAATTAAATTAAACTCCTTTACTGATTTTGTTACAATATTGTATACATCAAGAATTAATTATATAATCAGTATCAATTCTTGAGACTTGCAGTGAAAATTAGAAAAAGGTTTGACGTAAAGCTGTGACAATAGATTATAAAATATATTATATATATTTTTGTAACCTATCTAGTTAAAATTAGTTCAGTTGTTAAGTTCAAAAATATATATCCATGTGGTTTTTGAACAAATAAACAGACTAACAAAAAAAAACAACAAAAATATATAAAAACGGTTGTTTTAAGATGTGAGTATTAATTTAAACATTCATATTCATTGTATAAAATTATTATATAACCATAACTTTATCAAATTATGCCTCATAGCTATCATGTCATGATTAAATTTCTTATTATTGCAATGTCTTATTCTGAAAACTTATTGAAGTATTCAACAGTTATTGCCTTTCATATTTTCATAGATGTCTAACAGTTAAAACATTACCTACATTTTATACTTGACATATAAGATGCATCCAAAAACAAATAATACGTCAGTAGAATTTACCTTTGTTGAAACCATATTTATTCATTATTCATACCAATATTTTTTCGATGATACCTAAGGTAAAACAGTGATTTGTTGAAATAATATAAATATTTTCATTCTTTCAAATTGCGTATGGTTTAAAGCAATGCAGAAAGTAATAAACAACAAAGAATATCAGTGGTGTTTACAAACGTGACTGCAAATAGAAAATATCTAGAGTGAGTGCTCTCTGGTGAGGCTAACAAAACAACGTAAAGACAGAACGGAAGCTTCAGTCTCCTTATAACAATGCACGACTGCATTTCTACGCTATAAGCTATTCTAATGTTTTATCTCTTAGTTAAAATAAGACTCGACTCAACTCGATGAAAATGCTACATGTGTATGACATTTCAGAGTTTCAAATAAATTTGATCTTATCTATTGGATTTTGCTCGTGGTTTTTCTCACATCCGCATAAATACTGACTACGTTTATTTCCTTTTCTTTAAAATTATGTAATTTACCTAAAAAACGAACATTCACTAACCTTATCACCATATTTTCTAAGATATTTAAAAAGGGTAGATACTAAACTTGTCAAGGAATGCCTGTTATATTAAGCTCAGCAATGGCTTCGTCAGGCGTATTTAAAAAAAATCTCCTTCTTTTCTTATTTTTCGCCAATTCCCCTTGCCATGTCATAAATATTTATGGCATTTGATAGGCATTTCCAAGTTTTCTGTATTAACACATACTTTATTAGTCTTTACACTTTTCTTAAAAATTAATTACTTGTTCAAAGTCTGATAATTTTAGGGGATGGTCCTAAGAATGACTGATTTCAATTAAACAATATTATTTTTTCTCAAAAACTTATTTAATTCAGCTGATTATAATGAATATAACCCTTTTGTTTGAATTTATGCATAACTTTTGTTTTCTTTCTATTAAATCACTGTGATCGTAGATTTACATAACAGTACGTTTTTTTAGTCATTTATATTTCAACCTTAAATTTCTGATAAATAATACTCAAATAGGTATTTTTATGTACACGTTTACGCCTTTTTTATTAAGGCTTTGAATGCCTGTAAGATAAATAGGCGTCTAGGGTTAACTGCACTCAAATTTCGAATTCCATTAGATTTTAGACATAAAGCCCACTTATTTATTAAAAATGTTTTGATGGAAATGCAGCAAAACTTTCTAACTTATTTATAACCATATAACTTCTTAAAACGCAATAATTTTCTATAATATTATTTAAATTGAGTTCCAAGTGATAAAGATTTAAATTAAAAAAATATAATAATAATAATATCAAGCTAAGTTTTATTTTTGTTTAACTAATACGATATGTATAAAGTACAATAAAACGTCGGAGCGACCATGTTCATTGTAAGAGATTAATCAATACATCTTTAACAAAACATGATTCAAGGAATCGTTCTTTATCGCCATGTTTTCACCTTACATTGAATATATATACATTATAATATTTACTTTTAAATCAATAATATATCTTTATTGCAACTTAAAAAATTTTATTATTCTATAATATTAGATAATATTGCAATGGTTCACTTTATAGATCATTGTACCAAAATAAGTCTATAACGAAGAGATAGAAGTATTTTCTGTGATAATATTCCAATCTTACTAAAAATATATGTAATTTAAATATTATATTACTAAATAGATTAATGTTATGTAATAATATTAGCAAGAGATGTAGATTGATCTAATATTCATTTCTCAACAGGAGAGGTTTGAGCTCTTAGTTTACGATATGTATGAGGTTAGCTCCCACAGGACTTTTAAATGCTATGATTTGAGGTCTGATATATGAAATGTCGATCACTTAGAAGAAAATGCCTTACGTATTTATAATTAATTATGAGTTAATTTTAGATCTATTTAAATATTGTATCTAAAAGATATATTTTTTTCAATTATACCGCAGTAAACATTTTGTAGAAAATTTTCTGCTAAATCTCAAGCCGAAAAGTATGCCGTACTATATCTTATACTTCTATTCTATTCCCATTGATTCCGGTCAAGCCAATACGTATGCAAGCTGCAGACAGTTTCATATGGTTAGAGTCTAGATTGCAGCAAATTAATGCAAGTCTTATTTCATTTCACAAATATTAACCTTAACGTCCATTACTTGATCAAATTATAGCAAAAACCAAGATATAATTTGGGTTTAGAAGAAATTTTTGTCTAAGAAATATTGAACCTTAAATTGCGAACTCAAACAATAATCAGTCAAATTAATGAAGTAAAATATAATCGTAATTTCATAAACAGATATATTTCATCGTTATATGAACTTTGAACCTTATTGCGAAGTCAAACAAACATTCGTCAGGTTTCAATTTGAATTCGAATAAACTTAAATGATATGTTATTCACTTTGCTACTTTGTATCCTTCTCTAACTTTTAAATTACGATATGATTTTTATGTATATTACTCATTTTATGACATAAAAATTAAAAAAAAGTCTATAAATCATGATCATGTTAAATTCAAATTGGGATGAATTTGTATTTTACGTAAACAGATTTAACAATACATTTTAAGGAAAATATTAATAATTTCATGAGAAAACCTCTAATTAAGTTATTAAAAGTCCTACAACTTGCGCATGTATTCTAATAATAATATCAAAACTGTCCGGATAAAACTCGTTTTAAAATAACACATGGCTTAAACAATTTTTGTTAGAATATTTAAAAATTATAAAGAACTCTTGTAATCATTTTTTTTTTACATAAAGTGAAACATTACTACTGAATTAAGTTGGTGGAAGCAATAACTTAAAGTTTAACACGTCGTCGGTTTAAAATTGCTATTTATATAACAGGGTTCAAAGCCGACATTTATACATCAAAACTTTTTTCACTTGTCACATATTATTTTGCCATTACCATGCATGTATGATATGTAAAGAATTACTTAAAAAAGTATTATTATTGTATTTATAATTGAACGCACAGGTGTAAATAATAAATTCGTGCTACCTATAATTGTAAAATGTATAAAAAAACATCAAAATTACTCCATGCTGGCTTAAGCAAAGAAATCTGTTAAAGTTCCCGACGGTTTCATCGAATAATCATAAATTCATCTAGTCGTTACTCGTTGTCTGTTACAACGATAGCTATGTCCCTCGTCTCAGAGGAGCCAAATACTAAAATGTTAATGCTTTCAACCTGTAGGGTTAATACTATTTAAAACTGTTATTGTGGGAATAATTTATACTAGTTTTAAAGTATATATCAATAATATTATTTATTATCCTCTAATTATTAATACCTTGATTCCGTCTGAATATTAAATATAATGTTATAGGTATATTTACGGAGACAAAGTTGAAAGGTTTTTACTTTGAATACTATTCCAAATTGCATGGAACATTGCCTTTTATTTTATGGTATTGACTATTCAACCACAATCATAAGCTATGAATAACATATGAAGTGTAAAAAAAAAATAGAAATTGTGTCACTCAAATTGAATAATTAATACGAATATCTCTCTAGAGACAAAACAATGTAAAAGAATTATTAATGTTAGTAAACACAGTAATTTATTACCTCCCTTCGATTCTGTTATGCGAGTGCGATATTTGAGGGAGGCCTATGCCTTGCAGTGGGAATCTATAGGCTGAAAAGAAAAAAAGGAAGAAAACAAAATGTTGGCCGTAAAATTCCATTTTTTTGTACTGTTATATGCAATCGCACTTACTCACAAGCAATCGCTTGTGAGTAAATTTTTAGTCAACGGCAACACAGTGATAATGGTGTAGCCGTAATCCCCAGATCTAGGCTCCTGTAATTTTGATTTATTCTCGGATTTACGGAGGCCCATGAAAACATAATACTCCGCAAATATTCTAGAAATAAGGACGGCATCAAAGGAGGAGCTGATTAAGGTCATATAAAATAATGTTTTCAAGTATTTGAAGATTGGCAACAGGGTGTAATATCTAAGGGGGGTTCCTTTGAAGGGAAAAATAGATGTTCATGATATATATATTATATATATATATATATATATATATATATAATAAATTTTAAAAATCAAACTATGTTTTCTAGTTATGAATGTATATATCTTCGATACATTTTATTTACTTATTGTATTACCAAAAAATTATTTTTGCATTTATTAAATTTTGAATGTTCATAATTTATTCCTATAAAATATCATTCAGATAACGTACAACTTTGACAATTATTTAAAAGCTAAATCAAATTATAGTTCAATTATTATGACATAAAAAATAAATGAAACAAACATAATTGACAAAGCAATTCTACAACAATTTATTTCTGGCAATCAGACCGAGCAGCAGAGCATTTGTTTCCGGCATTATGTCCTATTGAGGTGAAAAATGGACAATTGGGCTTATATAGCTTGAGCTTTATTGTTTGTTTTTTTGCGACCGCGGGTAATGTTCCATTTTTGCTATATTTTTTTGTACAATATTTTCCATTACAATAAGATGTGATATAAAAACTATTACAATGTAATTTAAAACATATCTAACATAAGTTTGTTACTTTGTTTCAATTACTATCTTTAATAATATTCTAATCATAGCTTTTGAACTAAAATCGTTAATATGGGAAATATTACTTTATTTGGACTAACCTTCTAAGAGATGTAAAGCCCAGCGGCGTATTGAGCAATAATTAGTTTCATATATGAGTTTTGATGGCTAGGATCCAAATCCTTAGCGAATGTAAGCGAAGCACAGAGCATGGATATTAACGGTCAAAGTTGGTTAAAGTTAGGAATATTAACTGTAATTGTGTGTATTCGAGAATGAATTTGCCCATAATGGCTTCGAGATTGCGTATAATATCAAAATATTGTAATATACATATTGTGAAAATTTAAAGAGCATATTGGTGGAAAATAAAAATATTTAAACTAAACAGAGCCTTAACCTTAAAAAAATCTGCTTAGTTGCTTGTCTGTTTATTTCACAAGTAAAGAAGGAACATTGATAATATTGGTGAGATTATAGTTTATCGACATTTTAATGTTTTTCAAGGAAAAAAGCTTATTTATTCAGTTATTTTTAAAACTCATAGTGAGTTTTAAAAATGTCGTCAGTTTTAATAAATGTTCAGTACTGATAGCTGACTTAATAACATGAATAGTACGGGTAGTAATTTCGCTTTATGATATATGTCTACACATAAATTGCACAATTATTATGTCAATTTTCATAAAGTTTATTGCAACGTTTCATCATCTTATTCTGACAATTCTGATTTTTTAAGCTCTAAAAATATTAATCAACTAAAAATAGAGAATAGTGTTCTGAAACTGGAGGAACTTCGCTGCAAGAACAAGTGTTTTTAAGTACCTACCTTTTAAACCTTTTGTAGTATATTAAGTTATTAAAATCGGATCTTATATTTTTTCAGTAGGTACGTAATTTACATTATATCTTATAAATATCACGAGAAAATACATACATGTATTAAATTTAGCCCAATCACTATAATTATTAATATATACTTTTCTAATGTTGAAAAAACCTTTTTTGTAGTACTTTTTCCATCCACAGTTAAACTATAACTAACTGAATAACTGAATAATTTAACTCCTTACTTAAGGTTACATTACCTGAAATTTGTTGTTGGTTTTGGAAACATCAAATAATTTTTATATCTGGTGTAATTTTTATTTCTATTATTTAAAGAATATGCTGTATTAATTTCGAAAATACCTACTATGTTATTTTATAACAATACATTACTAACAATACATTACTAACAATAAATAATTAATTATAAATGTATACTTAATAATGGAGATAATTTGTAGGCATTCCACGTTATATAATATGCTAAATTTATTAAAGGAAAATGTCTCAACAAGTCTCGATAAACTTTGGTTCACAAACTGATTGCTGTTTATTAATAATAAAAAAAATAATATTTTTAGCCTACAAACAGACATTTATTTATAATTTACATACATTAGTCCTTAACTATTTTTCTCCCGACATGCTAAAAATTTAAAAAAATACTTGGATTCAAATAATGGATTCATTAGTAATTTCAAAAAAATCAATATTATAATTTGATATCCATAGAATCAGAATAGAATTAAAAAAAATAAAATCATTTATAACATATTAATTTGCTAATGGATACACTGCCTTACGCAAATATTTTATTTATTATTGTATATGATGTCTCGTTTAGAAATCATCCCCTCGTAATGGTTGTGTTGGGTTTTTGGCACTTAATATTTCTATGCATACTCACCTAATTTTTTGAAGACTGAAGGTGAGTCAGTGTGTGTGACACACCGCATTCAAAAGTAGGATCATTTAAAATAGTATTAATAAAATACATGAGAGTTCGGAACGATTGCGTCATATACATACTAAAGGGCATTAGATAAAACATGACATCTTTATAGTTTGTATAGAAGATCGTGGCACATATATAACAATAATTTAATGCAATTGTCTTTAATTATTCTCATTGGTAATATCTCCATCTTCATTTATCTTCTATCTATCTATTACTCTAAGTTGTACATATACTACTATTACTATCCTCGCTGACAAAATTACTATTGATTGTTTTCGGGGAGGAGTTTATTTTTCGGAATGATAGATAAAAATATATGTTTTTACATTTATAGTTTCAGTATATTTTTTTTTGTTTTGAGATCATTTACTTCATTTAAACATTCCTAGAATTTAGTCTAATAAGTAAACTTGGCTTTTAGAATTTTTGAAAATTGGTTTTAGATTACAGCATTTTACAGCATTAATTTATTTATTTTCAGTTATAATAGCAGTAGCATTTAAAAACGTTCATAAATCTCGTAGTACAATAAATGAAGAAACAATACATTCCCAATATTGAAACACAAATGTACAATGAAACGTAGAACTATTCGCTAACAATTGGAATAACGTAAACAAACAGACAACTAATATAATTGTTCGAGTGTTAGCTTTGTATACAAGAGAATACAGAACACACACATGATATAAAGTTAGTGAGATATTAAGATGAATAGCATTGTTTATTTAAAAGTAATATTTAATGTGTGTGTGTGTGTCTGTGTGTGTGTACGTTAATGTGAGTAAAAAATAAAAAAAATATATGAATATAAAATGATTCATAAATTGACCAAATAAATATTATTATTCCGTAAGCGTAATTAAATGAACTTGCTGTGTTAGACAGATTGAGTAATTGCGTATGAATCATTCAGTAATATTATAAATTATAAATTGTCGTTTTCAAACTATTTAACGTCAAAAAGTATATTTTATTTTATTTAAATAACTTTATTGCATACATGAATAATAACTAACAGTAAAAAATATTATACATAAACATTATAACGAAGAAACTTTGTTTTTGTTATTGTTATTTTTAAACTTATTAATGTATTTTTGAAAATCAATCTTATAAGAAACTTTAATCTTGTCATAAATATTGTTATAAAGAAAAACTATTTTTTTATTGTACTTAACATTTATTAATAATACAGTGTGTTAGATTTATACAGTAATATAAAACCATTAAAGTTATATATAGCCTATTCGAAGTGGTCTCCATTGGCTGCAATATAGTCCTTTAAACGTTAACAATAGCAGCACGTTATCAGCAACACGCACACTTTCTATTAGAAAATTCTTCACTGTAAATCAAAGGGATTGTTTTAGGGACTCCAAATTATAATAACATTTAGAACAAGCCTTACTCTCTATAACAGTCCGTAAATCATAATCCAGTGGATTAAGATCAGGGTAAGATGACGCCAGTCTTCAGCTCTGATGAAGTTCGGAACGTTAGTTTCTAAACAAGCTTCGGCTGATCGAGCTTTACAACCCAGCTCCGAATATTGCTGACAGGGCCATTGTTTGTTATTGAACACGGTGTTGTTAAAGAGCTTAACTACCTTCTCAAGAATGGTATCTTGATACACTTATGCCGATGTCTCAGTCACTCCTTCAAAGCTAACACTTGACCAACCATTACTGAAAGCGACTAATTTGAAAGCTTTTTTTAATTGACTAATTGGAGCTTTTTTAGAGCTTTCACTATAAAAATGTCATTTTATTTTAATTTCTTTTTCAATTGTGAAAAAATTGTTAAGAACAAATAATGAAATGACAACGTTGTAACTTTGTATAAGATTTATTTATTTTTAATGAAATTTCTGCTTATAAAGGCTCTAAAAAGTAAAAATATTTAGTTAACCACGTAACAGACTCTTGGCAGAAGTTCCTATGTTACGTGTGACTATCTATGAGTTGTTTAGGTACCAACGTTATTTAAGTACTTCTTGTACCAAAGTGAGGAGAACGCAACTTGATGTTATGCAAGAATTGGTTGGTTTTTTTTTCCAGAAAAACATTTTATATTTTTATTCTATTCCTATTCGTCAAATTGTTTGTATAAATAGTGATATATTTTATTCGAATAATTAATTATATGTTACTTCAGTAAATTTTATAATTAATTCTAGAAATTCAGAATATTGGATATTATAACAAATAATCATATTTTTTTTTGTTTTTATAATATTAGGTCGAGTACAGCACCTTGTCGCAAACATAATTTAACGAAGTAATTTTATCTTTTACAATTAACCTGCTACACTCTTTGCTATTTATTTGTTTGTTTATTTTATTATGTATAAAATTTTAAAACATATATTTAGTTTTGATTCTATTGCTTTAATCTTAAACCGTATATGTAACAAGACACGTCATTAATATGTTTATATTATGTATGTTACAGCAGCCGCAGCTGCGTGGTGGACTCCAACAGACTACTGCCTTACATACTCATTTAACAATCTGTAAAGAAAATTAATTAATAATTTTAATGATTATGATTACATAAAATATTTTAAAACACTCAAATTGTTTGTTTTGAAGGAAAATACCTTAATGGGTAAAAACAGTTTATTACATTAAGATTGAGAGAATTAAGTAATCTTTCCGTTTTCGACATCTTATAATTTCATTTAATATCTTATTTCTATTTATAACCAATAGAGTAAATGAATAAAGAAATGTTTTATTATATAAAAATCTACAAGTATATTAAAATATGATGTCCTTAAAAGAACTTTTGAGAGAGACTTTGCATAAATGGAAAAAATATTTTAATATATATACGTATGTTATTACAGGAACGTGAATAATAATATAAAAAAAAATTATATTTTTTAATACTAAATAAAAAAATGTATATAAAGGTATATTTTATTTCAAATAATTCAACATTTCTAAGCAAAAAATAGGGAGATATTGTAGGAACACGAGCAGGAACAGAAAATTGATCTCTCGGAATCGACGGGGACAGTGTCCTACAGTCCGTCCGACCGCCTATGGCTCAGTGTGTGTGTGTTTGTGTGTGTGTGTGTGTGTGTGAATTTAGTGATACAACGTCTTACTTCAAATTTGCTCTGTTTTTTAGATAAATCCACAAAATCGTACTTCCCTCAATTATAAGAAAATTAATAATAATAAAATACTTCTGAAGACTGGCTTAATCTAAATCTGCATTTTTTTTCACTGAAATATTATATATTTTTTTATTTGGTCATGTAAAGAAAACCTTTAAAGAAAATTTTATTTGATAATAACAGAAATCATCCCAATGAACGTTTCTTACAAGAACTTAAGAAATCGGTATAGTTTTTTTTGCTTATTTCTTGATTTGAATTGAGCAAATATCTTTTGATTAAATTATATTAGAGGTAAATAAAATCAGGTTTTCTCGATTATTATATTTAATTTTATATGTACATGGACATCGACTTTTTTGTCAGATAAAACATAGGCGATCCGTGGGGTAATCGTGCAAATGAAATAAGATCTTCCATATCGGCACTTGTCAATAAAAGAAACGTATGATATTGATAGTGACAGTGGATTAGTCGTCAGTGAAGCTTTAGGGCGAGTGTCTCTTTAGCACCACTCCATCATGTAGGCTCTGTCTCTGCACGAAATATCCATCTGAAGTAATTGTAACGGCACTTAAAACATATAGTATGTTTTTTATAGCTTTAAACAAGATATCGTATTATATACAACGTACAATACAAATTCATTTTAATATATCTGTACATGTGTGTGTTCTGTATTCCGTGTACAAAGCTAATACTACAACAATTATATTAGTTCTCCGTTTGTTCGTACTTTAACCAATTGTTAGCGAGTAGTTGCACCATTCAATGTATGTTTGTGTTTCAATATTTGAAATGTATCATTATACATTCCGATATTGAAACACAATTTAGATTTCAATCAACAAATATATCTCTTCATTTATTTTAAAAGATGTATAAAAGTTTTTAAGTTTTATAATACAATTATTATTTCAAAGATAACATTCGTGTAAGATGTTAAAAGCCTAAACGATGTGAGTACTCAAGTGTTCTCGCAAATAAATTTGTCTCTTAGACATCAACCAAAATGAAGTTGCCTGAAAAGATTACTTCACATTGCTTCAAAGTGAGGGTAGAGAAACATTGTGCGGTGTCAACCCGTTCATTATATTACACCGAGTAGTTTCATGGAATCGGCGTTTGCTTCATTATTTAAAAAAATGCACCTTTTAAATTTCTTTTAACTGTGTGACAAGTTTATTTTTTATTTACTAGTAGGCGTTTAATGTTTAGCATTTTTAAAATAATAGTTAAAATATATACCATATATAAAATATAGCCACAATATCTTAAAATTTTATTTTGTGTTATGTGCCCTATCTGCAGGAGAACCTTAATTGAATAATTGAAAGTCCATTCTTAGTTCGTGTATTCAGCTTGGGATACCGGAGATAACTTACAAAAGCCTTAACTTATATCATTTTAGTCGAAGTAGAGTAAAGTACTCTAACAATTATTAAAATAGAAACTATATATTTTTATCAAGAAATAAAAGCAAGCAGCAAGCACTCACTCAGCCTCAGCTCTTGCTGAGGCTGAGTGAGTGTTTGTGAGTGAGTGATCTCTTTACAGAGATTACTCAGCCTGTATACGAGTAGGAGCTGGCATGTCGCCCTGGTTTGACATCCAATCGGGTGTTAAGCTAGGTTGCGCTATGTCAGCTTGGTTGTTCAATTTATATTTGGATAGTTGTCTCCAAGGAGCGAAAGACAGTGACATGGGAGTGAAAGTAGGTGACCTTAAGGTCAATTGCTTGGTATACGCAGATGATGCGGTGCTCATTGCATCATCAGAATGCGATTTGCAGGCATTGGTCACCACTCTGAAAGATGGGTGTGAAAATAATGGTCTAAACCTGAACGCAGATAAGACGAAGGTTCTGATATTTGAAAGAAATGAAGAAAGAACAGAATGTAAGATCAACGTGAATGGTAAGATAATGGAACAAGTGAATGAAGTGGTATATTTGGGAAGTTTGTTTAGCAGAGACGGAAGATACGACATGGATGTGGAAAGGCGTATTGCTGCCGGTAACAGAGTCAATAGTGCTTTGGCTACATTGTTGAAACGGCGAAACGTCAGCATAGCTGCACGTTTGGCTGTACACAATACGCTTTTGCTACCGACACTGTTATACGGCAGCCAAACGTGGGCAACACAGAAGAAGAATGTAAGAAAGATTAATGCTGTGGAGATGGGATCTCTTCGCAGAATGTGCGGAGTCAGTCTAGCTGACCGAATCCGCAATGAAGAGATCCACAGAATGGTAGGTACTAGCAAAGATGTCACTGTGAAAATGATGAAGAACGTGCTCAGGTGGTTTGGGCACTTCGAACGAATGAGTGATGAAAGAATGGTAAAAAAGATATATACAGGCAAAGTAAGCGGTAACAGAGACAGGGGGTGGCCTCGAGTGACCTTCGAAAATTCGGTATATATGATACTGGAGGAAGGTCACATAAAAACCATGAGGACCCCCCGGAAGGCATGTATGAGGGGGAAGATGTATGCAGGGGCCGTAGCGTTTGGCGTTCCGCCGTCTCCGGCTACCCCGCAAGGGATATGGCGTGAAGATATGTAAGTAAATAAGTAAGTTTAGCAACATAAAACCCTTTAAATATTTTTACGTAAAATAATTTGAGAATTAATAACTCCACGACTAGAGTAAATTAGATGAAAAAATTTATGTATCATATTATTTTATTATTTATTTTGAAGGACAGTATACAATAATATTTATTTTATTTGTGCAAAATACGCGAATAAAATATTTTAGTTGATGGTAACACCTTCTTTTTATTTATTTGAATATAAATATAATTTATTTTTTTCTAATTAGAGATGTAAATAGTGTCTTAAGGTTCTTATATCAAGCATTATATTAAGACCTCTGATAGGTTTCTTGGTTTTCCATAGAAATAAATTATAGATTTAGTGATACCTCATATACTAATAAGATGCTTCTAGCGCCCGGTTCTGTGCGAGTTGAATAAAATATACAAACTAAACTGTACTGTAGATAAAATTACATACACAATATATATTATTTTATTTTGTAACAAAAGACAAAATAGGAATTATAATATGATAAGCACATCCTACATGTCAAAATGACTAATGTTCTATTTCCTATTACTATCTGGCTGTACTAAATCAGGACGTCGATTTATCATCTCTATAGACTCGTCCCATTCACAGCTTCTCACTAAATGTACTGACGATTCTAAAATAATCTGGATCTATATCTTTTGTGCCAAAATAACTGAGGACTATTTTTAAAGCGTTTCAAAATTATTGTGTATTAAAATTCCTAAGTTTTTGAACAGTTTATTATAAATAGCCCTTCTAAAATATTTGTTTATAATCCTTTTTGCTTTTGCTTTGCTTTAGAATCATAATCATCAACATATCATACTTGAGACAGACTGGAAATATTAAGTATAGCGTGGAATGATTGTACCCCCTAAAATATATTTGTATTTTAAAATGAAATATTTTTAGTTTCTTTAAATCCTTATAGCATAATTTGCTATAACTAGTATTTAATAAGTATAAATTATTTAAATATTGACATTGAGCAAAGGAGATTATCTTTGTGAGCTCAATTTGATCCTTAGTTACCAATAAGTACGCGATTGAAATTTCATACCGGACACGGGAAGCTAGAAATATTAGATGCAAATATAGTTTTGACCAACGTGATTGTACCTACGTTATAAAGTTGTATTAATAAGTATAACGAGCAATAGCATTTTCATTGTATTTTATTTCTTATTTTCAAAATAAAAACCATAATGTCTAAGTATATTAATACTACCATGAAACAGTAATATTGAAAGTTATTTAAAAAAATCCGTTCCGTTTATCCAATCCAATCCGATCTGTTTATCCAACTCCTAAACAATTTGTTTAACTAACTAAAATACAAAAATATTATTGTTGTAGGCGATATCATATAGATATTAGTGAAATTAAACTGGATAAACAATCTTCAATTTACCTAGACTTACTAGCATCTTATGACTTACTACCTGCACATCCGCTTCTAACTCATAGTAAAACTGTCAAGACCACCTCACGCTAAAAACAAGGCTTTAAGCATCTTGACACGTGTACGAAATGTCGCTTACAGTAGCAATTATTTTTATCTCAGAATACACGCAACTTCCTAACCTATACGAAAAATTTCCCCAAACAAAAAAAAAACAATTGAAATCGATGGACTGAACACTGACATGGAGGCGGTAGATATAAATTCGATCAATGAGACTACTAACGTCAATGTAGCCACATCTTTGTTAATCTCCAAACACTGTCACTTCTAACACAGCCATGACCACCACATATTTTTAAATCCACTTACACTTACTTAAAATTCCCACCAATAAGATTTTTAAAACCACTTACAAGATATATAGAAACTTAGATATAGAATATATTTTAAGCTATTGCATCACCGTATAGGGAGATGCACTAAAAACCTAACTTCTCAAAGTAAGTATTCTTCATATTTTACTAAAGCAGCATTCTCTAATATAATCTAATGCCTCCACTAATACTGGTAAACTTTTAAAACACAAAGTGTGCACTTTTTCATAAAGGGGAACACTGACTTTTCTAGAAGATTCCTTCACTTTCTAGGTAATCATTTGTACAATAAATTAAATAAAAACCTACCTATATACCCCTAACTGGAAAATCTAAAAACTGGTCACATCTACCTAGTTAAAAACAAAAAATTACTTTCACATTGAAAACTGTAAATTACTTCCACACTGCAGGTTATAGAGGGTTTAGGTTTAAACCGAAATGATACAATATAGATAAATAAGTAGTGTTTTACAGTATATGACAACTGTAATATTTGTACTATGGCTGTGTGTGAGCAGAATGAAAACATTCTTCATTTTCATCGCTGACGTGGAATCACTTTTCTTTAGTATTAATTACATATAAGTTTGAATTGTATGTTTTTTTTTCTGGAAAATATCATTTCTTTATTTATTTTTAGCGCATATAACTTAAAACATAAAACAACTGAGTTTTGAATTTAGTATTGTAATACGAAGCATTATAAAAATCCTAAGATAAGCATCTTCAACTTCAACAATTAAACTTTTAGTAAAACGTTTTTGTTGCATAAACAATAAATATAAAAAATTAAATGTTTTAAAGAATAAAATTATATTCTACAGTATAGTATATTTTAAACAATTTTTACAGTATAAAAGAAAATTGAATGTTTTCTTGTTCGTTTTAAAGAAATTGTTTTAATAGCAGAGAATTCAAAATGAGGTCGTTAAGGAAACTTTAGTAACTTTTATTACAACTACCTTCTCAAGGAAATGCAATCTATATAATTATACTAGCAGACCCGGTCACGCGTTGCTGTGACTATTGTTTTTGATATATTACATTGTAGTAAACTATTTAAGGGGTAACGTTCAGAGTACTTCTGTCATGAAAATCATAATGTTTTCTTACAGTCGATATTAAGCAAAAATAGAAACAAAATTATTTTTTAAATTTAATCCAAATTTATAACACTATTTGGAAATTACAAAGTTTTTAGTAAATAACTTGGAACACTAAACTTACGAATGAGGTAGGTAGGGTAGATACATCATTCGTAATTATTCAATCCAGTCAACAGATACCGCCATCTTTTAGAATTGTTAGGAGCTAACTGCAAAATAATAAACAAATAAAATAATATTGCGACTATGAATTGAGTTGAAAATTTTTATATATCTTTTAAGTTAGGTCAAACTGTACGTGGTGCGTAAATTTATTAAAATCGGTTAAGTAGTTTAGGAGTCCATCGCGGACGAATAACGTGACACGTGATTTATACATATTAAGATTTCTGGTGGATCTTTTTTATCATTTAATATTTTAAATAATATGATAAATAAATCGTAAAATTATCCTTTTTTTTTATATGTTACTTTATCATTTTAATAAGATGAAATAAAGAATAATGAAATAAAACGTATGTAAGTATTTTCAGTAATCGTATTAATAACAAAAATCTGTTTTATTTTTATTGTAGTGCTTTATGATACACAATGTTTTTTGTTTGATTTCCTGGTGAATACAAACAAATCTGATGGTTTTCCAACATGGGAACAGGCAAAATACAATTGACCCCTGGGACTTATTTATGGTCATAGCAAAAGCAAGCTGAGTCAGAGAAACTGTCAGTCGGAATCATTGCGATGCGTGGTATCAACACGTCTTCTCCTTTTTACTTTCGTTTCAGTATAGTTTCTTCTATCACGTTGTTCAATAATTTTTTTATCGCTAACCGTATGCCGTTGCAAAGACGTGATTGGTTGATATTTCTCAACATTATAACTAACGATAATTAAAGGTTTAATTGAAGATTGTGAGGTGGCAATCCTGGTAACTCCAGCGAATTTAAAAATTCAGGCGGATAGTTGACGACATCATACATCAACTGATATATTCTCAATTCGCCTGTAATTTGTTCTTGAATTTCGAAATTTAATTCATTTACATCTATGTTTTTTGCAGCCAATATAGCACTTTCGCTCAACCAATCATGGTTTCTGTAATTTTGAGCAACATCTGGAAACACCTTTTGAATAAGTTCATCTTTTGATCTAGTTAACTGACAAAAACTTGGAGGAAAGTTAATGCAACCAGTCAAGGTGTCTATAGGAAATTTGCCATTACCAATGTCATTGAGTTGTTTAGAGAATATGTCTCCATATTGGTCATTTTGCAACTTGATACGCATATTCTTGCTTAAATGTAATACCTTCACATGCTTCCACAAATTGGAGGACTTTAAATATGCATTAAGTTCATCAGCTGGCGTTGATCGTAGAATCACTGGCAATATTTGACGAAAATCTCCTGCTAATAAAATCATTGCACCACCAAATGGGTTATGATTGCTCCGTAGATCTTGTAAGGTTCTATCTAAAGCCTCAAAAGATTTTTTATATGCCATCGTGCATTCATCCCAAACAATCAATTCACATTGCTGCAAAACCTTTGCCATTGCAGAGTTCTTCGAAATGTTGAATGTTGTGGTTTCGTTGCTTTGCATGTGTAATGGCAATTTTAGTGTTAAATGAGCTGTTCTACCACTTTCAACCAAAGTTGATGCAATTCACCACGAAGCGAGTGCAAGTGCAATTTTATTTTGTGAGCGAATGGTTGCTAATATCAATGAAATCAAAAAAAATAATCCTGTACCACCAGGTGCATCTAAGAAGTAAATCCCTCCTCTTTTATCATTTATTACTTTCATAAGTGTATCAAATACATACTTCTGTTGTTCATTCAATAGTGGAAGATTTGTTTGAATTAATTCTTTCAAAGTATTGAGATCATACAGTTTTTCTCGGTGAAACTCTTGGTTAAAAGCATCATGCATTGGACGATTTGCATGCATTGGGCGCGGCCAGGCCTAATTGAAATAATAGTTTGTTTGACATCATCAAGCACATGTCCTCAATTGAAATCAATACTTCATTGTAAATTTCTTCGCTTATTTGTATATTTGGATTTCCCCTTCTAATCCGTATTTGATACAAAATATCATCACACATATTATCTTTGTCCTTGATCCACAAATCCTTTGGGTTTGATGGGAAGCATGTAGATATGATTATAGAAAACAATGTTCGTATTTGATGAGCTTGTGATGATATTACAGCATCATTGAGAGTTTGATCCCAATGAGCATTTTTCTAGCAATCGCAAACGTTGGCAAGCTTTTTTTGTATGATCCACACAAATCACCATCAACAGTTCGTACATGTTGGAATGATGTTGGGCCACGTACATTGTCTAATAGCAGTCGTGACTAAAAACTTTCATCATTGCTTTGATGTACTGAATAAATTCGACCAATCGCATCGGTAGAATATACATCTGGGTATCCTGAAACTGGTTTTCCTTGATTCCGTGGTATAAATCTCCTTAAGGATTGATTCCAAGTATAATATTTTGGCATTTCAGAATATAACAATGTTTGAGCAAAAGCATCGTTTTGGCATGTCAAAAAAAAACTGGTTAATGTAATAGATAGTGGCTGTACAGCTCTTTGTACTGCGTTCTGTGTTGTAAAATATACTCTTTGTCTATTTTCTAAATGCACAGCTAAATGAACAACAGTAGGGTGTCTCTCATGAATAGGAAAAGAAAATATTCGCCAAACTGCTTCATTACTACTAACATAGCGACCCATTTGGTATTGGGTAACTTCATCATTAGAATTCTCTGCATTAATACCAATCACAGCCATATCACTCCCTTTGGTTACATATTTGCAAATGTATTTAATAGATTTTACTGAATGGCAAGATTCAACGTTGATGTGCGCTTTGAAGGTCTTTGATAAATTGGGTGAATATGGAACAATCCAGCGATTATCTATTTCAATATCTTTTTGATTTAATTTGACAATTGTTGATCTTCCATTTTCTGCTGTCGATCGGCGACGATACAAAGGATAACCGTCAATACCAGTGATTGTTTCAGATATTAATGTCCGTGGATATCGTTTTGAACATTTACCTTCCACCATACATGGTAAATTTTGATTAAGAGTTCCACAGGGACAATGTACCAAGTTTTTGATAACTACCTCATGCAATCCAGGATCTACTTCTACATTAGGGATTTCAGCTGATATTACTGCATCAACTTCATTTGACTTTATTTTGTCAACTAACCAAATCAAAATATGTGCATGTGGCAATCCCCGTTTCTGCCACTCCACAGAATGCATCCAGCGGCTTGTCTCTCCAAACACACAATGAAATCCATTAAAGATTTCAACTTTTGTATAAAGACTCTGGCTGTGTCTATTTCTATCCAGTGTGGATTGCATGTAAATGTAATGAACAAATCTGCTGTACCATAATGACAAACATATGACATGGCATTTTGAGCATATTCATGTATATGTCGAGTGCTTACGATGTATGTTGCTGGAAGAATAGTTATTCGACTAAGATTCTGTGCATTACCATCAGTATTAATAGCATCTCGAAGGTGAATATACTCTTCAGATCTGAGTTTTGTCTGATTCAACCTGATGAATGTTAATCTCTGTTTCAATTTTAAAATACAGGTCTACAACATACTTGTGATACAATCGCCGACGTTTGAGTATGTGATTGTCATCATTAGGTGGTAGGAATAATAGTTAATTAAACTGACTTTTTTGTTGGTTTTAGAACCTGAAAATAGATTTTTGTTTTCATAACATTGAAAATAAAATAAAAATAATATAATGACTGATAATATATTTCCTTGCTAAACTAATATTTTTTATTACCTGTAATGGGATTTATCATCTTGTTTGAGAAATCATAGCCATCTTCACCTTGCCAAAATATAATGGGATATTGCAATGCGTCATATGAGCGGTGTGTTTCCTTTATACGTTGTAATTGATCATTCCGACGATGTAAAACAATATCAAGGGATTCCAAGTTTTCTTCAACTACAACAATGGCAACTTCATCAATAGTTGGTGCATTAAAACGTCTTGCATGTTGGCCAACAGGTGTTTTATCAGCTCTGATTACAATTTAGTGATTATCAGATGGCATCAGATCCAGTGCAGTTTTAAACAACATAATCAATTGATTGTACTCATGAAATAAAGTTTGTAATTGTTCTACAATAGACCTCTTTACTGAATTGTTATTTGAACAACGCATATCAATTTCTTGTGGTGAATAGCCAATGAAATAAATTTGCAGGAATTTGTAATTGCTATCTGACACTGGTAACAGTGAACCTGCGCTATGATATAGTTGGCCTTGTATCTGTAAATTAAAAAAAATTATTTTTGTCACATTTAAATAATATTTGTTCGTAAAAAGTATATCTGTCTCCTAATTTGAATCCCCAATTTATAATTGATATGCTTAGGTATGTCAATATGTAATAATTAGTTGTAACTAATATCCATCATCAAATAATTATATTGTGTTTCAAAATAATAAAAGTATTGCTAATACTGAATCACCAAATAATATTATGACTAAGTAATATATTTCTTGGGGATTAAGGAACTGAAGGTTAATGACACACCTTTACTTAATTAACAGGATATTTTGTTCACTAAAATAATAATGATTAACTGCTATAATACCTACCTTAAAATTTGGCATGAAATTTTCCCGAACTACGTTTTGTTATATCCCTTGTATTTATGTAAATAATGTCTATTATACAATATTCGTAACTCTGTATTCCTAGTGTACTTTTCCACATTATTGTGTCAGCGCTTTTAATTATATTGTTTTAAATGTACATCATATTTTTAGTAGTGATGCGACTCGAATAGGATTTTGTGACTCGAGTCACTCGGCCATTTTTTCTCCTCACTCGAGTAACACTCGAGTTTTCGAGTCACTCGAGTAAAAACAACTCACTCGAGTTGAGTTTGCAATTCGAGTAAGATTTCTTTAAGCAATTTTAAACAAATACGGTTCGAGATGACGGTCTAAATATTGCATTTCTATATATTGTTTCACAATCAATATAGCAGAAGAAGTAGGCGTTTGGATTAATTCTCTCTCGGATAATTTTTTGTCAAAACCCTCCCATAAATCACTGATTTAACTAGACTACTGAGTCTTATTATTAGTGCCAATGCTAAAATCAAGTTTACTTGACATGTTCACTGTCTTCATAGATCCATCAGGAACTAAATTCCTTTTCTTTTTTTAATAAATTTAGTCGGCACAGAGCAACAGAATTAACCCGATGACTCGAGTTGACTCGGTGACTCGATTGCATAGAGACTCGAGTAATATTTTTTTGTACTCGAGTACGAGTTTGACTGAATCACTCGAGTGACTCGAATAGAAACAGCACTCGAGTCGCATCACTAATTTTTAGTTCAGTTGTACTCTGGACGTCGTTAAGACTGGTAGTGGTCCCAGTAATTGTAAAACCATATTTTAAGTTTCCCAAAATTGTGACCATTTAATAAACGGGTGTGTTAATTAAATTGAGTTTTTTTTTTAAAAGTCTTTCGGGGTCGGCCGTCTTACAAATTGGTGTCAGAAGTGGGATGTCAGACAGAAAACCTTCAAACGGTACTGACATCTCGAATTACAAGGCCCCCGAATTTTGAGACTAGTTGGTCGACAATAAGACTTAGCCGCGTCTAAGCCTGCACCACGAAAAACTCAACGTCAAGAAGACAACGACAATTGGACGACGTTAAGTCTCCGCTTCTTAGCGTGAGCCCGCTCCAGCATCCGCAGCAGCAGACTTATCGACAGCAAGGTACAACTCATCTTCATTCCTTCTTCACCTACATTCTACATTTTCTATTTTCCACGTGTACGACGACGACCGTGCTAGCGACGGTGCAACGTGAGCCGCAGCATCGGATTACAGCGCCTGGGAACACGGCGTTACACAACGTTTCCGCGAATGTCGCTGACTCAAATTTTAGTAATCCTGTAAGTTACTAAACTTATTAGATATATATATTTTTTTTCTTTTTGTAATATTTAAAATCGTATTTTCTATATTTTTGTTTTTCTATTTTGATTATTTCACTGATTATTTTTGTAATATGTCGCTAAAAGTAGAAAAGGAAAGTGTAGCCGACAAAATAACCCTTACTTTTTTAACAAAATTTATTAAAACCTACAACGGTGACAAGGAAGGTCTACCGGCTTTCCTCACTAATTGTGACAATGCTATGTCTCTTGCAAGTACCGAACAACAGTCAGTACTTTGCAAATACATTCTCTCTCAATTAGAAGGAAAAGCTCAAGTAGCCTGTAGTCTAAAAACATTTGAAAAATGGCTAGATTTAAAAGCCTTTCTAAGGAAAAATTTCGGTGAGAAAAAACATGCCACGCATTTATTACTTGATTTACAAAATTGTAAACAGGAAGCATCCGAAGATGTTACTAAATTTTCCTTAAGAATTGAACAGTTTCTTACTCGAATACAATCAGATATACACTATAACTGCAAAACCAAGGACGAACTTCCTGGCAGGATAGCCGCCATGGAGGATCTAGCTCTCAATACATTCTTATTAGGTTTACGCTTTTCAATTTCAAATATTGTAAGATGTAGAAATCCCTCTTCCCTTGATGAAGCCGTACAGTTAGCTATCGAGGAAGAAAAGATATATAATTTACAATCAAGGTCTTTTAAGACGAATAAAAAGCAATGTTCTAGCTGTAATAAGCTTGGACATACAGCAATTGAATGTTACAAGAAAAAGCCTTATAATTCTAATTTTAATTCTAATTCTAATGAAAATACTACTCATAAATCTTCTACATCTAGCACAAAAATTTGTAAATATTGTAAACACATTGGGCATACCATTGACCAATGTCGCAAACGAAAATTCAATATGCAAAATCGCGAGAATTCTTACTCTAACCCTTCTACTTTTAATTCAAAGCCTAGCTCTAGTAGTCCTCTTGTGAATTTAACATATCTTTGTGCCGAAACCGAGAATTCAGAACATTTAAACTAAATGGAATTTCGGCTACGTGTCTACCGAAAGTTCCTAATTCTAATGACACGATTATTCCTCCTAAATCTACTATACCTCGGTTACCCTATAAGGAACCGAGTCCTAAATCTACTATATCTCGATTACCCTACAAGGAACCGAGTCCTAAATCTTCTATATCTCGATTACCCTATAAGGAATCGAGTCCTTATGAATGTTTTTCATCTCAGTTACCCAGCGAGGAACTGAGTCATACTAAATCTAATACTATTTCTACATCTCAAGAGCCCAAAAGGGAAGTGAGCCCTACTAATTCTAACTCTCACACGAATTTTTATAATAAATTAGATATTAATCTTTCTAGTTCCTATAATTGTAAACTCGATCCAACTCCTATTGTTGAAACGAGTATAAACACATATAAAATATCCTTACCATATACAAATATGCTTACTAAGAATTCAAATAAACCACTTACTTTTCTTATCGATACTGGCGCGAGCATCAGTATTATTAAATCTTCAAGTTTAAATATTCCTATAACAAATTCTGATAAGGTTAAAATAAAAGGAATAAATGACAAGGATACTTACTGTGAATCCTTAGGTTCTACTTACTTAACTTTGCTTATATCTCCAAAGTCCTATGAACATAAATTTCATGTCATAAATGATACGATTAATCTAAAATTTGACGGTATAATAGGTACAGATTTTCTTCGAATTTTTAAAGTTAATATTGATTATAATACTAAACTATTAACAATAGATGGTTGTAAATTGCCCATTATGTTTTATCAACCGATTTATATCATTCCGGCACGTTCCGAGGTCGTTATCGAGTGCACTGTATCAAATTACTCTGCCGAGCTTTATCATAACAATGAAGCTCTCGTACTAGATCAAACCTTATGTGATGGTGTTTATGTCGCGAATTGTGTAGTATTTATCAAACCAAATAAAAAGGTTAATGTTACTATATTAAATACCACCGACACTGACCTAGAGTTCAAAGATTATGTAGTAGAACTGTCACCTATTGAGGTGTTTAAATACTCCGAATCTTTTCATAAGATTAATTCTATATCTTTTTCTAAATCTAATAGGGCAGATCACGTTTTAAGCTTAATTCGCTCTTCACATCTTAATAATGAGGAGGAAAAAGCTCTTCTTGATTGTTGTTCGGAGTATACAGATATTTTTTATGTCGAAGGTGAACCTTTATCTTCTACTAATGCTGTCGAACACAATATAGATACAGGTAACGCACCTCCTATACATGTTAAGTCGTATCGCTTCCCCGAATGCCATAAAAAGGAAGTTGACACTCAAATTCGTAAAATGCTAGATCAAAATATTATTCGCCCTTCTATTTCACCTTGGAGCGCCCCTGTATGGGTAGTTCCCAAAAAGCTAGACGCCTCTGGAAAAAGAAAATGGCGAATAGTCATTGACTATCGTCGTCTTAACGATGTAACTGTTTCCGAGAGTTATCCTTTGCCTCTCATCACTGATATCCTTGACCAATTAGGTCACTCTAAATATTTTAGCACACTAGATCTGGCTAGTGGCTTTCAATGTCCCCCAAGGACGCCCCAAAAACGGGTTTCACAATAAATTCTAATTCAAGCATATCTGGACACTATGAATTTACCAGAATGCCTTTTGGGCTGAAAAATGCTCCTGTAACCTTCCAACGACTCATGAACACCGTGTTATCAGGTTTACAAGGTATACATTGTTATATATACTTGGATGATTGTATTTTGTACAGTTCGACCTTGGAATCCCATATACAAAAGCTAAAATTAGTATTTGATAAAATACGAGAATATAATTTAAAACTCCAGCCTGATAAATGCGAGTTCTTGAGACGTGAAGTAACTTACCTTGGCCATATTATTACCGATAAAGGTGTTTCTCCAAATCCTGAAAAAGTCAAGGCCGTCTCCCAGTTTCCAGTTCCTAAAAATCCTAAGGAAATCAAATCGTTTCTAGGTCTTATAGGTTATTATCTCCGTTTCATAAATAATTTTTCTAAACTTACTAAGCCACTTACCTCTCTGCTAAAGAAAGATGTAGCATATCACTGGTCTGTCGAACAGCAAACTGCTTTCGATATCCTGAAAGAAAAACTACTTACTGCTCCGATTCTGCAATACCCAGATTTTTCACAACCATTCTTAGTTACCACGGATGCTAGTAACTACGCTGTAGGCGCTATTCTTTCTCAAGGTTTTGTCGGAAAAGACAAGCCGATCGCGTTTGCTTCGCGTACACTTAATCGCGCCGAAGGCAACTATTCCACAACCGAAAAGGAATTATTAGCTATTTTATTTGCTGTAAAAACATTTCGTCCTTATTTATATGGAAACAAATTTAAAATAATTACAGACCACCGTCCTTTAGTGTGGTTATTTAATGTCAAGGACCCAGGTAGCAGACTCATTCGTTGGCGTCTTAAGCTTGAAGAATACAATTATGAAATTGTTTACAAACAAGGTCGACTCAATACAAATGCTGACGCGCTATCTCGTTGTCCAGTTAATGCTATTGATATTTCTAATTTAAATAACTTGTCTTATGAAAACTATTTCAAGGCTCAATTTACTAACCGTATTTCCACATCTGATACTGTTATCGAAGAATGCACACAGGCCTTACATTTAACTAAATTAAAAACAATAGTCTGTCCCGTATCATTAGACTTCGATTATTCTATTCCTCACTGTGAAGAGATATTATCTCAGTTAACAAACCGTGATGAATTATTAAACTCTGAACGTGAACCATTCACGATTCGATCTGTAGCTGATAATAATAAAACTTATTATTTATTGTATACTAAAATTCACCATTATGAGGATACCAAATTTAGAGATATTTATAATCTGTTAATAAAACTTAGAGATAAAATAATAATCGAAAGTCCTGAAATAAATGACCTAGCAATATCTGATTTTTCAGATCCTTTTTCAAAACTAGCTTATGCTAAGGTCTATAATATGATTTCTTACGTTTTTCATAGCACACATATAAAAATTTATATTTATAAAAATAAGTTGATTTACCCAACCCCAGTTGAAGTGCCTAAAATTTTAAAAGAAAATCACGACTCCCCTGTCGCGGGTCACCCAGGGTCAAATCGAATGTTTAAAAGAATCAAAGCTGCTTATTACTGGAAAGGTATGCGATCTGACATAGAAAACTATGTTAAGAAATGTCAATTATGCCAAATAAATAAACCATTAAGAATGTCAAATAAAGCTCCAATGGAGATCACATCTACTTCAACTAGACCGTTTGAACGTCTAGCTCTTGATATCGTAGGTCCCCTACCTGAAGCGGGTTTCCAAAAGTTTAAATTTATTTTAACGCTCCAGGACGATTTGACTAAATTCTCCTCTGCTTATCCCATGATAACAGCCACTAGTGAAGAGATAGCACGAAATCTTGTTCATTTCATATCTCTCTTCGGCTTCCCTAAAACTATTTTAACCGATTTAGGCACATGTTTTACCTCTGACTTATTCAAACAACTAACAAGTATTTTAAAAATTAAAGCTCTTTTTACTACTCCTTATCACCCCCAAACAAATGGCGCTTTAGAACGCTCTCATGCGACTTTAAAAGAATATTTAAAGTCATTTATAAACGAATAAGCCAAGATGATTGGCACTGTTTTTTATTTATATTAGCATACAATACTACTCCTCACACTACAACTAACTTTGCACCCCATGAATTATTATATGGTTATAAACCAAATATTCCTAACTCTTTATACGATACTAATACTAATACTACGTATAATGAATATATCCGAGCTTTACAATATAGAATGCGTTTTAGCCGTGAAAAAGCTATACAAAATATAAATAATAGCAAAGGAAGATCTAAAAAATATTACGATTCTAGTTCACGTGAAGTAACGTATAAAGTTGGCGATTTAGTTTATCTGAAGCATCACCACAGACTCCGTAAAGCCTTATCCCCAGTATGGAAAGGTCCTTACAAAATCATAAAAGTACATAATAAGCAAAATGTTACATTGCAAATTGGTAGAAAACATGTAAAACACCATGTCAATGAAATTAAGCCCGCTGTATCTTCATAATCTTTATAATATTTCATATAAATATTTATTTTCAGAGCTTATTGCTATGGATGCCACGCTGAATCAAGTATCATCCCCATCATTCATAGTCCAGGAATTTATTTTGAACCTATTACGCATATACAATTTTATAATGACTATTGGAAAGTTATTACCCATGTGGATATACTTACATTGGATCCATATCTTTACAAAATTGAAACATTATTACAATCAACTTTAGATCTTTGTAATAAAATTGAACCTGAAAATTTATCACAGTGTAAAGATTTTTCTAGCCCTGCTGAAGTTCTAATACAATCAAACCAAATAAAGTTACAATCTCTTTCTCATATTATCTGTAATAAAGCCAATAACAAGGTCAAGAGATCCTTGGAATTTGGTGGTGAAATTCTTAAATTTTTCTTCGGCACTTTAGATGCTGATGATGCCAGAAAATACGATGCCGCCATAGCATCTTGTCAAAAAAGTGACTCCGAATTATTTCATTTGTTTAAAGATAACCTACATATAATTAAATCTACAATTAATAACTTTAACCGTACAATTTCTAAATTAAACCAGAATGAAATAAAATTAAATACACAAATAAATACTATGAACGGTATTTTATCTCAAATAACTAAAAGGGATAATTTACTATTTTATACTTCTAAGATTCATAACTTGCTTAATATTATTGAAAGTTCGTTAATGTCTGTTTCTAATTTGTTAGAGACAACATTAAATGCAATTTTATTTTCTAAGTTAAATGTTCTACATCCTAGTGTTATAAGTCCTACTTATCTTTTAAGTGAACTGTCTAAACATAGCAATCAGATTAATAAGAGATATGATTTTCCAGTTCCATTAGATATTGATCATATCAGCTCATTAATAGACGTTTCCGAACTGAGTTCTTATTATTTTAATAAGAAGATAGTTTTTATTTTGCAAATTCCGTTAATAACAATAGAAAAATTTATTGTTTACAAAACTATTCCATTACCGACTCCTCATGATAATTCTCAATCATACTCTCCTACTTTTGCTCTTATCCAACCTTCACATTCCTTTATTGCTTTAAGCGACGATAGGATGCATTATACATTTTTAGATAATTTAAATACTTGTAAGTTTATAAATAAGAACTACTCTATTTGCGGATTAATTTCTATATTTTCTACGATAAATTATCCTAGTTGTGAATCGAAACTATTAACTGAAGTGATTCTCACACTTCCATCAGAATGTAATACTAAATTTTTAGTTGGTAAAATAGACATATGGCAGAAGCTACAAAATAACAAATGGATTTATGTTCAATCCAACGCTAATAAATTAACTGTAAAATGTGACAATCATATAATTGACTATTCTATTTCTGGCACAGGAATTGTTAAATTAACTGAAAATTGTATTGGATTCTCAAAAACTATTCAACTATTGCCAACAAGTAGTTATACACTAAATATAAAACCTTATTTAGACATAAGTTTTGATATTACGTCAGATGACTGTTGTATGAAATCCATCTATTATATAAAAATGAATCGCAAAATGTGTTGGTAAGCGCATAACTCAACAACGCATGGACCAATCTTAACAATTCTTTTTTTTTGAATGTTCCTTGAAGTCCAAGGATGGCTCTAACGGCGAGAAAAATTTGAATAATTTCCAGGGAAACCCTAAAAAAGCCCTTTTCTTTTTCCTATACAAATATTTTAAATGTAGAATAAATAACTAAATGTAGAGTCAATTTGAACTGTATTGCTATTCAATAAAGTTGATATTAAATTACAAGCACTCATTGTTGTCTAAACAATGTAGGTGTCTTGCTAACGTCAAAGAGTCAATTCGCGCTTTATTGTCGCTGCACAACGTTCAAATTTAATCAAATGAATGTGTACACCCGACCAAATTGAAAAGTCAAAAAAAGTAAATGTAAGATTTGATTGGCCTTGGAATATTCTTTCTTTTGTTTTAGTTTCGGAATGCGACATAAATTGTCATCAGTTTTCACGTCATTGCATCTGTCAAACAAACTGCGTTAAAAAGCGTTTATAATATTTAATAATTAATTTTGATTGTATAAATACCTGTGATTAATAATTATTTCATGTGAATAAATTTAGGTAATTATATACGATATGCCTCCTATAAGACGAAGTAATTTAAGTAGAAGAACCCGAAATGCTACAAACCAAATGAATTACCGATCTTATCATACTGCACATGAACGTGACGACCGAAATGAACGCGAAAGAATTCGTATATCACGAACGCGGGAAGCGAGAGCGAGAGATTCAACTAATAATCGCGAAAGTTTGAATCGAGCTGCTTTCAATTACGATTTGTCAATTGACTACAGTAACCACCAATGTGTTGCTATTGGATCTATGAACTTGGTTTGCTCTTATTGTAAGGCATTGAAATACAAAAATGAAGCAAATGGATTGTGTTGCGCAAATGGGAAAGTGAAATTGATACCATTGGATCCACCACCAGAGCCATTGTACTCATTGGTTTCAGGAATAGAACCAGATTCCATACACTTTTTGTCAAATATTCAACAATATAACAATTGCTTTCAAATGACATCATTTGGGGCAACAAACGTAGTTCGGGAAAATTTCATGCCAACTTTTAAGGTATGTATTATAGCAGTTAATCATTATTATTTTAATGAACAAAATTTCCTGTTAACTAAGTAAATATGTGTCATTAACCTTCAGTTTCCTAAACCCCAAAACATATATTACTTAGTCATTATATTATTTGGTGATTCAGTATTAGCAACACTTTTATTATTTTGAAACACAATATAATTATTTGACGATGGATATTAGTTACAACTAATTATTACATATTGACATACCTAAGCATATCAATTATTATTTGGTGATTCAAATTAAGAGACAGATATACTTTTTAGGAACAAATATTATTTCTATTTGGCAAAAATCATTTTTTTTAATTTACAGATACAAGGCCAAATATATCATAGAGCAGGTTCACTGTTACCAGTGTCAGATAGCAATTACAAATTTCTGCAAATTTATTTCATGGGCAATTCACCACGAGAAATTGATATGCGTTGTTCACATAACAATTCACTAAAGAGGTCTATTGTAGAACAATTACAAACTTTATTTCATGAGTACAATCAATTGGTTATGTTGTTTAAAACTGCACTGGATCGGATGCCATCTGATAATCAGAAAATTGTAATCAGAGCTGATAAAACACCTGTTGGCCAACATGCAAGACGTTTTAATGCACCAACTATTGATGAAGTTGCCATCGTTGTAGTTGGAGAAAACTTGGAATCCCGTGATATTGTTTTACATCGTCGGAATGATCAATTACAACGTATAAAGGAAACACACCGCTCATATGACGCACTGCAATATCCCATTATATTTTGGCAAGGTGAAGATGGCTATTATTTCTCAAACAAGATGATAAATTCCATTACAGGTAATAAAAAATATTAGTTTAGCTATGGAGATATATTATCAGTTACTATATTACCTATTATTTTTTTTATTTTCAATGTTATGAAAACAAAAATCTATTTTCAGGTTCTGAAACCAACAAAAAAGTCAGTTCAATGAACTATTATTCATACCGCCTAATGATTGGTTAAAATAAAGACATACTCAAATGTCGGCGATTATATCACAAGTATGTTATAGACATGTATGTTAAAATTGAAACGGAGAGATTAACAGTCATCAGGTTGAATCAGACCAAACTCAGATCTGAAGAGTATATTCACCTTCGAGATGCGATTAACTACTACTACTGACTATTCTTCTAGCACCATACATCGGAAGTCCTCTACATATGCATGAATATGCTCAAGATGCCATGTCATATGTTCGTCATTATGGTACAGCAGATTTGTTCATCACATTTACATGCAATCTACACTGGATAGAAATCAAGCAGGTGTTATTCCCTGGGCAATCACCCATTGATCGTCATGATATTACAGCCAGAGTCTTTAGACAAAGTTGAAATCTTTAATAGATTTCATTGTGAAACATTATATGTTTGGAGAGACACACTACTGGATGCATTCTGTGAAGTGGCACAAACGGGGATTGCCACGTGCACACATTTTGATTTGGTTAGTTGAAAAGATAAGGCCAAATGAAGTTGATGCAGTAATATCAGCTGAAATCCCTAATGTAGAAGTAGATCCTGGATATGTAGTTATCAAAAACATGATTCATGGTCCCTGTGGAACTCTTAATCAAAATTCACCGTGTATGGTGGATGGTAAATGTTCAAAGCGATATCCACGGACATTAATATCTGAAACAATTAGTGGTAATGACGGTTATCCTTTGTATCGTCGCCGATCGACAGCAGACAATGGAAGATCAACAATTGTCAAATTAAATCAACAAGATATTGAAATAGGTAATTGCTGGATTGTTCCATATTCACCCATTTTATCAAAGACCTTCAAATGCGATGCGATTGGTCGAATTTATACAGTACATCCAAGCAACGATGAATGTTTTTATTTACGACTGCTATTAGTCAATGTACGTGGCCCAACATCATTCCAACATGTACGAACTGTTGGTGGTGATTTGTGTGGATCATACAGAGAAGCTTGCCAACGTTTGCGATTGCTAGAAAATGATGCTCATTGGGATCAAACTCTCAATGATGCTGTAATATCATCACAAGCTCATTAAATACGAACATTGTTTTCTATAATCATATCTACATGCTTCCCATCAAACCCAAAGGATTTGTGGATCAAGTACAAAGATAATATGTGTGATGATATTTTGGATTCAATACGGATTAGAAGGGGAAATTCAAATATACAAATAAGCGAAGAAATTTACAATGAAGTATTGATTTAAATTTTAGGACATGTGCTTGATGATGTCAAACAAACTATTATTTAAATTAGGCCTGGCCGCGCCCAATCCTCCAATGCATGATGCTTTTAGCCAAGAGTTGCACCGAGAAAAACTGTATGATCTCAACACTGAAAGAATTAATTCAAACAAATCTTCCACTATTGAATGAACAACAGAAGTATGTATTTGATACACTTATGAAAGTAATAAATGTTAAAAGAGGAGGGATTTACTTCTTAGATGCACCTGGTGGTACAGGAAAAACTTTTTTGATTTCATTGATATTAGCAAGAATTCGCTCACAAAACAAAAATGCACTTGCACTCGCTTCGTCGGGAATCGCAGCAACTTTGCTTGAAGGTGGTAGAACAGCTCATTCAGCACTATAATTGCCATTAAACATGCAAAGCAACGAAACTCCAACCTACAACATTTCGAAGAACTCTGCAATGGCAAAGGTTTTGCAGCAATGTGAATTGATTGTTTGGGATGAACGCACGATGGCACATAAAAAATCTATGGAAGCTTTAGGTTCTATACCTAACAAGATCTACGGAGCAATCATAACCCATTTGGTGGTGCAATGATTTTATTAGCAGGAGATTTTCGTCAAACATTGCCAGTGATTCCACGATCAACGCCAGCTGATGAACTTACTGCATGTTCAAAGTCCTCCAATTTGTGGAAGCATGTGTAGGTATTACACTTATGCAAGAATATGCGTGTCAAGTTGCAAAATGACCAATCTGGAGACATATTCTCTAAACAACTCATTGACATTGGTAATGGCAAATTTCTTATAGACACTGACTGGTAGCATTAAGTTTCCTCAAAGTTTTTGTCAGTTAACTTGATCAAAAGATCTTCTTATTCAAAAGGTGTTTCCAGATGTTGCTCAAAATTACAGAAACCATGAATGGTTAAGCGAACGGGCTATATTGGCTGCAAAAAACAGATGTAAATGAATTAAATTTCAAAATTCAAGAACAAATTACAGGTGAATTGAAGATATATAAATCAGTTGATTCGGCTACTAACCAAGATGATGTCGTCAACTATCCGCCTGAATTTTTAAACTCGCTGGATTTACCAGGATTGCCACCTCACAATCTTCAATTAAAGGTTGGATCGGTAGTTATAATGTTGAGAAATATCAACCAACCGCGTCTTTGCAACGGCACACGGTTAGCGATAAAAATTTTTGAACAACGTAATAGAAGCAACTATACTGAAAGGAAAGTATAAAGGAGAAGACGTTTTGATACCACGCATCCCAATGATTCCGACTGATGTACCATTTGAATTTAAACGACTACAGTTTTCAGTGCGGCTTGCTTTTGCTATGAGTCATAATAAGTCCCAGGTGCAATCATTAGGTGTTTGTGGTATTAATCTAGAAAACCCATGCTTCTCACATGGTCAACTGTATGTTGCCTGTTCCCGTGTTGGATAACCATCAGATTTGTTTGTATATTCACCAGGTAATCAAACAAAAAACATGTGTATCATAAAGCACTACAATAAAAATCAAACAGATATTTGTTAATAATTGTGATTCACTTGATTTACAACAAAGCGATTACTGAAAATAATTATATACGTTTTATTTCATTATTCTTTATTTCACCCCTATGTTAATAATAATAGTAATAAATAATTAATTATCTCTATTTTTTGTCATTGAAGCACCCACTTTATAAATATTTGTCACCTTTAGGTTCCCACTATTTTCAATCAGGTTTGAACCTTAAGTTTCCCTCTTAGTTTGAAGCCCTCTGGCAGACATCCCAGTCGGGGTTTTTAGTGGGTCTCAAAAGGGTGGCCAAAGTTCGTTTAAGTAAGTGGAAGATATTCTTAGGTCACCCGAGCTGACCTTTTTCTTTAATTCTCCTGAATAGAACCGTCACCATGATGATAGGGCGATATGTGAGAGTTAGCAGAGTAGAAACGTCTTAAGGTCGAAATATAAACTGCCACTTTCCAATTCTATTTCACAGAACGAAGTCTGCCGAGTTGTATAAAAATTGTTGTATTTATTATAAAAATCTATTTTTTTCATTTTTCATGATTTATCTTTTAAAATTTATGTTTTGAGTTTAACTTTTATTATATGCATTAGTAAAACCACCAAATATTTTTAATTATGAACTACTATAACTATATACAATTATATACAACTATATACAACTATATACAACTATATGCAACTATATACAACTACATACTACTAAACTACTTAACTGATTTTAATAAATTTACACACGTACGTTTTCAACTCAATTCATAGTCGTAATATTATTTTATTGCAAATTATTTGTTTATTATTTTGCAGTTAGCTCCTAATAATTCTAAAAGATGGTGGTATCTATTGACTGGATTGAGTAATTACGAATGAGGTATCTGCCCTACCTACCTCATTCGTAAGTTTAGTGTTCCAAGCTATTTACTAAAAACTTTGTAATATACAAATAGTGTTATAAACTTGGATAAAATTAAAAAAATAATTATAATTATTTTGTTTTGATTTTTGCTTAATATCGACTATAAGAAAACATTATGGTTCATGACAGATGTACTCTAAACGTTACCCCTTAAATAGTTTACTATAATGTAATACATCAAAAATAATACGAGTAGTCACAGCAACGCGTGACCGGGTCTGCTAGTATTTAATAAAACGCTACCATTTCTAACGCCTCTTTCTCTAAGTAAAATCGACTTAGAATCTTTAAAATATCAAAATCATCAATTAGATAATCTTGAAAAAGAACTTAATAATTTAGAAGAACAATCGCATTTTATTAAGTATGGACACTATTATTCTACGTTTACTTATATTGTAATTGTAATAATATTTCTAAGCCTATTTTATAAATTATTGCGATGTTACAGAAAACGAAAAAATTCATCCAATTATTGTATCCAAATATTTAATCAATGTCACAATAAGAAATTATCCAAGTATAATTCTAAAGTATCAACTTCTATTGAAATGAATGAAATCTCAACTTCCGATGATGATGTTAACTCAATTAAATCTTTACCTAATCCAGAATATTGTAAACCTTCTCTTAAAATTAATAAATGTCAATCTCCCTCAAGCAGGAACTTATGTAACCATTAATTTGAAGTTATTATTTTACTTATTACTATTTCGTAATTTACTTATTACTAGTTTTATATTCAAGACACATCTTTTATTAAAATGATTATTTTAAATTGTAACTTCGCATTCATCTTAAGTTCGGAATGCTCCGTCTTAAGGGGGGAGGTGTTATATCCCTTGTATTTATGTAAATAATGTCTATTATACAATATTCGTAACTCTGTATTCCTAGTGTACTTTTCCACATTATTGTGTCAGCGCTTTTAATTATATTGTTTTAAATGTACATCATATTTTTAGTTCAGTTGTACTCTGGACGTCGTTGAGACTGGTAGTGGTCCCAGTAATTGTAAAACCATATTTTAAGTTTCCCAAAATTGTGACCATTTAAAAAACGGGTGTGTTAATTAAATTGAGTTTTTTTTTTAAAAGTCTTTCGGGGTCGGCCGTCTTACAGTTTGTTTCCTCAAATGACGTCATTTGAAAGCAATTGTTATATTGTTGGATATTTAACAAAAAGTGTATGGAATCTGGCACTATTCCTGAAACCAATGAGTACAATGGCTCTGGTGGTAGATCCAATGGTATCAATTTCACTTTCCCATTTGCGCAATACAATCCATTGGCTTCATTTGCCTTACAATGAGAGCAAACCTAGTTCATAGATCCAATAGTAACACATTGGTGGTTACTGTAGTCAATTGACAAATCATAATTGAAAGCAACTCGATTCAAATTTTCGGGATTATTGGTTGAATCTCTCGCTCTCGCTTCCCGCGTTCGTGATATACGAATTCTTTCACGTTCTTTTCGGTCGTCACGTTCTTGTGCAGTATGATAAGATCGGTAATTAGTTTGGTTTGTAGCATTTCGGGTTCTTTATTATGTCACATGCAATAATTATTAATTACAGGTATTAAAACACTTTGCACAAAACACGATATAAAACAATCAAAATTAATTATTAAATATTATAAACGCTTTTTAACGCGTTTTGTTTGACAGATGCAATGACGTGAAAACTGATGACAATCTATGTCGCATTCCAAAACTAAAACAAAAGAAAGAATATTCCAAGGCCAATCAAATCTATAGCTCTTAAATTTTTTGACTTTTCAGTTTGGTCGGGTTCACGATATTATCACTTTTGCGTAAACCTGCACACACATATATTTAATTGAATTTGAACTTTGTGCAGAGACAATAAAGTGCGAATTGACTCTTCGACGTTAGCAACACACCTACATTGTTTAGACAAAAATGAGTGCTTGTAATTTAATATGAACTTTATTGTATAGCAATACAGTTCAAATTGACTCTAAATTTAGTTAGAAAATATTTGTATAGGAAAAGGAAAAGAGCTCTTTTAGGGTTTTCCTGGAAATTATTCGAATTTTTCTCGCTGTAAGAACCATCTTTGGGCTTCAAGGAATATTTAAAAAAAAGAATTGTTAAGATTGGTCCATGCGTTGTTGAGTTGTGCGCTTACCAACACATTTTGCGATTCATTTTTATATAATAGATAATAAAAACAAAGTTTGCTTTATAATTTAAGGCTCTAATTTATGTAAAAGAAATCGCTCAATCTTGAGCTAAATAACAGTTTATTATTACTAATTATTCAATTGAAAGTTTGATACCAGGGATGACGAGCTCTCGGTGAGTAACATTTGTTGGCTGGTCATCTAAACTTAGTAGACTAAGTTACAATTGCCAGCAATACTATAGCTAGACATCAATTATTGACCGACAACAGAGTATCATTCAGAAAAAAGGTAATTTTTATGAATATTCAATTTCCACTTCCCGTTACCAGCGTTAATTTAATAGAGCTGTATTACTGTGGGTACGAACCGTTAGGTATATTATTTTAAATTATGTTTTACACAGTCAATTAAAATATTAAGAAATAAAAACGTTTAATTTATTGTATAATTTAAATTTATATACATTTCCATTTCCCTTTATTGAAGTAACTGAGAAATATAAAGAAATCAAATTATTTTAGAAAATGCTTTTTTTGAGCTTAAGTTAAAGTCTTTTCGTACTGCCATTGTTATTACTAAGTAGTATAATATTTATTTTCTCGTTTTATGTTTGATATTTTATATCTTATCCATATTTCCTATTGTAACATTAAAAAGTTCTTTGCGCCGACACTCACGCTAATCGAAGCAAAAGTTCACCATGTTTTATTCATCTGTAAAACTTTGACAGTTTTGTGCGGTAACAATTTCAAAGACAATACCTACTCGTACAATTTTTTTTATGTATTAGTTTCTCATTTTAGATATTGAAGACCAAACTTTTTATCTCCTTAGACGGTTATTGAGAATAAAGACGAATTTGAAAGAATAGAAGTCAGAAAGCTTAAATTTATATGTAGTTTGTAATAGTTTTTTTTAATCACATCATTTAAATAATTGCAATAAATTTAATACAAATACATTGATAAAAAATATATTTATATTATCATTGTAATAAAATAGTCTTCTGTTAAATAGATAAAATTTTAAAAAAAGATAAATGCAATAATTATATAGGTGTTGGTTATTTTTGCTCAATTCCTTATATACTTTTAATTCTGACCTTAAGCACTGCCTATAAATTTTCGTGTTATACAGTGAATATTGAATTAAATGTTATTTTTCCCTCTTCATTTATTGTATAATTTATGTACTTCTAAATGTTATTTAACTTTGCAGGTGCTGAAGTGACGAAAGTCTGAGCAGCCATCAGTGAACGAACAAGACAAGTTTGTAGTTTTATGGTGCTTCAAAATTATCTGACAAAGTAATAATTGTTACTAAAGAATTTGTATGTTAAAGAATATACGCTGCAAAGTCTTATTTTAAAATGAGAATAGCGAAATTATAATAAATAAAAAATCTATTTCGAAATAGTTACAACATTTACATATGTAACAAAATATATGTTAATTACATTATAAACATGAATTAATTAAACACTGATTTCATTTCAATATCAATACAAATTGTTATGAACTATTAAATATAAAATAGATATTAATTTTTCTTATAAAGATTTTTGTGTTATTTTTCAAACATTTCTTTATATTTTCTCACAATACATCTATTTATTGCATTAATTAATATATATATATATATATATATATATATATATATATATATATATATATATATATATATATATATATTACGTTGTACATACAAATCTTTCAAACATTATATCATGTAAATACATTTTAAATCTTACTAAAATTAATGATATATTGTGAATTTCTGATACATTAAATAAATATATCAGAAATTCACAATCTACAACTAATTCCAAGAAATGTGGAACCCAAAAAATTAATAGTTAATATTTTGAATTTAACGCTAATGAAACTCTGAAATAACGCAATTCATAGAATTTAGTATTGACCATTAACAGGTACCATTTCGAAGGTTAAACCCTCAGGAGCCATTTAACAGATAAAATTATTCGGAGAAAAGATTGAGATAACCAACAACTTTAATAAACAATGTTGAGGAAAAGCGTTCGCCTTTAATATTACATACTCTAAAGGATATACAGTATTATGATATATATTTTGTAATGTTTTTATTAGATTTTAGCAAAATATACTTTTTGTTTCTTTACTATTTATAATTAAAGTACTTATCTAGAACGTAGTAATTTCTAAGTAAAAGTAGATTATTTTAAAAGTTTTGAAAAAAGTTTTAAAATATAATTTTACCAAAATAATAGTTAATTAAAATATAGTTAAATTTTTATTATAATACCAATTGCGCTCTAAAAGCTCTGTCTGTGTTAACATAACAATGCATTATCAGTTGGATAGTTCCTTTGAATTCTCTGTATACTTAGTTCAACTTTAAATAGGTTAGATATATTTATGAAAACTGATTAATGAATGCATAATCTTATAATATACTAATATCGACTAATATTAGATGTGTATCTTAGTTTGGATCTTAACAACGACCTTACATTTTATATATTTTATAATTTACAATATAACAATAGAGAATTTGAAAGCGAGAAACTGCCAGTATCCAGTTAACTCAAACGTTAAAAATGTTAAATAAATCTAAAAGTCATCACTTCGTTACAAATTGTTACGACATCATTCTATTAACATTTAAAGCTGAATAAATTATTACAAACTTGTGAAAAGTTTTGGCTTTAATTAGCATAGAATAACAAAAATATTAAATATATAAAAGAAAAGAAAGAGTTTTTAATTTTTTCCCCATTCTTAACAATATACTTTTTCTTACCAAGTTATTCTTTGTAATAATCTTGTAATGACTCGTAAATATTGTCATTTGAAACGTTATAAATGTGAAACTATTATTAAGTAACTTTAAAAAATATGTAATAAAACTTTATAATAATATTCTGTTACAAAACTTAGTTGAAGATACTGAGGAATTAAAAGATCCAATGTGAACCATTTAATAATTTGGCAAACATTAAATAATATATTTTTAATTCATTAATTGTCTACGAATAACTTTCAACGTCTGCACTTCATCTTCATCAAGATATATCTCTATTGTTGCCAAGGCGCTTCAAACATTCACACTCACTTTCAAAATGTCACCAGCCTTTTGTGTAATAATGCTGTTACTACAATTACTACAATATTACATTATTTTGTTATTACATTCACAGATAGGTAACGTAAGTAACTTAATTATCATCATCTCAGACAAGTAAGTATATAAAATAAATAACAAAACTATTGTATCGATACGGTCATGACTTTATATTTAAGAGTTGAAATGGAAACCAAAAATTCTACACTGTTTTCCTGTATAAGGTAATACAACAATATATTTGTCGTGTTTATGTATCCGTATCTTCTTGCAATTGTTTCATATTGTTTTTGATAACTTGGTATCTTGATAGATTAAACTCTGATAACAAGACCTGATCTATAAAAACATTTCAAACATAATAAACGAATAATTATATCTTTAACAGAAGTATCTTATCTGGATGCCGGCATTCCTTCTCTTCCCCTCTCAGTCTAACCCCATCTTTTTGTTCCTGCGTTTTCTTCCAGGTTAATATTGTATAATGTTTTTCCAATCCTTGATGTATGTCTTTAGAAATCAACCACCAATCCTTAGACGATAGTCATAAAATTTACTATCATGGTATCAGCAATGTAAAAATATCATAACATGGTTGCTATAATTAAAAAAAAATAGTATTGCCCGGTAATTTTAAATAATATTTTGTTCCTGACTTTGAATTACTGACTTTGCTATATTCCTTTACCCTATCACAAAGGTATCATATATCTGTAAACTGATTTGGACAATAACGCGGTTTTATTACACGGAACTTATTTAAAGGTCGTATTTAACAAGGCTCTAAATCAGTTAATATAATAATCAGTGTAAGGTTTGTGACCCGCATCAAGTGAAGTAAACTGAACGACCGTCGGTCGACAGCATCTGATTACATTGGCCTGACGACATAGGATGCCAACTATACAGTTGTGGTCTTTATAATAGAACCCTCTGTCGTGTCTTTATGTTATGAGATAACGAAGAATACGTGAAGTATACATACTATAAGAATATTATAATTTACATTGAGATTTTACTTTTAAAAAAGTACAAAAGTTGGCTCTTGCAATATCATCCCTGTACATATCGAATTTATTAAAAACATAAATAATATTCTCAATAGACAAAACATTATAAGATTTATAATGTTTAGTTCGTTGTCTATGAATATTTCTAAAATACTATGCTGTTCCATTGTTTTAAATTAGCAGATAATATAATGCCTAGGTCATTTTATAATTAAATTTATATCTCAGTATGATTTAGGTATGGAACTAAATGATTATACTGAATAATTGAACAATTCCCAAAGTCTTACGCCGCGAGAGACCGACACCATCAGGTGCTGCATTATGTGAAACTTTTGTTGTAGTGTTATAACGATAGCTTGTTTACTTCGTTTGTGCTCTTAGTTTGATAATTTTTTAAGTAATATAAAAAAGTAAGTAGCTATAATATAGTAATCAACTATATTATTATTCTTAATATTTTTTATGGTTTGAGAATAATAAAATTCTTTTACCTATTTAAGGGAATGAAGTTATTAGGTAAATAAATATGATGTTTATAAATAATTCTCCTAAAACACGCCGATCTTTAGAGACCATAACAAGAGGGAAACTAAAACTTTCAAGTTTCAGTTGTTTTACCTTACAAAATAAGTATAAACAGACAAGTCGTTGATAGTTTGTTCAAGATGCATCGTATCTTACGGAAGAGTTAAATTACTTTCCTATAAGCTGTCAAGATTGTTCGAAAACTTTGTTGAAAGTTTTCTGACTAGATAAGAATTATAATATTATTTTATTTCTACATCATAGTTTATTTACGAAATAAAAAATAAGGAATGTTCATTATGCGATTTTTACACTCTCTTTCACACGTCAGTATGATATGAGGTTTTTCACAATTTCCGGTCTATAGTTATTGTACAATTTCTACTGCATCAGAAAAACTAAATGAACAATAAGGTTTTTTTGTACTTGGGATTATTCCATGTTATTTTTATTAAATACAATACGCTAGAGTTTATTGATGTTTTAAACATTACATATAATTTATAAATATAATCGATTAGACAAACAAACTTCTCTCTAAACAAACTAATAAACAAAATGCATTTCGCACAAAGCCGAAGTATACAATTTTGTAATATTTTTATAACAGAGTTTTTATTTAAGTGTTCTGGTTTTAGAGGTGAAAATTAGTTACTGTTATGACTGCGACATGTCGTCAACAGGCTCTCAAAGAATTAATTAGTATTCAAACCTTCAAGACTTTATCATAGCCGTTTATTAGTAGATAAAATTGAAAATGGTACCAATTTTTTTTTTATTAAAAATGTTATTTTGAATGAATATTTCAGAAAAACCACAGTTATCAATATATAAAAATAATATATATAAGAACATTTCATTTTCCAAACAATTTTACTTTCTTATACGCTTTAGAATACCTACCATTATTAATCATTATAATAATTTATCTATATAATAATACTGCTTATTCCCTAATACGAACAGTTAATGCATTTTTGTCACTAAACAAACATATAATTAGAAGCCCAAAACCTCTCTTACAGCTAACAGCTGTAATAGGGCATTTAGGCTTCGTCTGCTTAATTTAAATTTTGTAAATTAGATACTATAATATGGTGATAGATATTACAGAATATCACATCATATATATCAAAGTATCTCGAATATCATTATTTTTATTAAAGCAATTGAATTAAAATGCAACATGTTTGACGTTAGTTATTTTATTTTCCGGGCAGAAGTGGTGTTATAGGAAACGGCTATTAAAGGAAATGGGAAATCATAAGATACGTCCAAAATGAGAAGTAGATATTGGTTCTTTTAGTTTGCTAAGGTAGTTATAACGTAGTTATAAATGAACACTTATTTATATATTTATACTAGCAAAAATCAATATTATATACAATTTATTGTTGGTAGATTTTATAATTATTAATATAATTTTTCAAATTTTCTTCTATCTAGGAAAATTTTAAAAAATTAAACAAAACTAATTCGTTGTGTAAAGTTAATCAGTGCCACATGAATTATTAATGAAAACAATATTGATATCAACAGCACGATCAAACAGTGTGATAAATGTATCCAAAGAGAGTATTATTATGTTTATTTTGTATCGTTATTTACTTGTTTCAATTAGTTACATATCTATATATACGAGTATATAAAAGCGATTTACCACTCACTGACTCATCATGAAATCTCCGAAACTATGTGTTCGATTAACTTATTTTTTTTATTTTAACATTGTTTTGCAAGCATTTAAAAGTAAATAAACAAAATTGGCACAATCACTATAAGTAAATTGTTATAGCCGAAATATATACCATTTATAATATTTTATTTATGTAGCAACTTCATAGAAAAACAGATAACACACAGTATGTTCTCCAAAAATCTTAAACAAAAAAATTGTTCGATGCTTTTTAAATTGACACAACTTTTATATTTAGTGACCAATTTAAATAAAAAGGCACAAAATCTTAAATGAATGTTATTACAATAAATCAGTTAAAACCACATTCAAATCGAATAAGCCGTTTCACATATCCGCGCTCACAACCGCTATTTATGGTACTATTCTTTGGTAAAGGATCCCAGCAATGATTTTTGCCTAAACTTCTTCTATGATCAGTTACAAATTAATTATATGTATAGTTTATATAATTTTGAAGCTTAAATTCCTAGGATACCATAGCCATTGAGAAAGTCTTAGTTAACTCTTACTTTGTAGTTAATAATGGAATAATATTTTTAAATTATTTTTTTTCAGGTGATCTTAAAAAGTGATGTGCTTGCAAAAAAAACATTTTTGTTTCTGATTTATTGAGCTTTTAATTGCATTTTTTGTAAGATTCAAATGCAATTGAAAGTGTGACCGAACTTAAAAGAAAAACGATCACAAATAAGTAGAATTTACAAATTTACGAATTAAAGTCGATATCCTCCCACCAAAAGGATCAAGCAACTTGTTGAGTTTTTTATTTTCTACAATTCGAGCGTCTCCTCGCAGGAACCGGTATAGTGTCGGAAACAGTACTCCATTGGTCAGACCTGCCTCACTCTGCTAATCATACAGTTTTTTTTTTTCATAAAATTGGTTATTGTCCTCTAAGTGCTGACGTCGCTGAATATCACTAAAATTCCAGGTCCAGTATTCCATTATTGTCCCAAGAATATCCTTAGGGAGGTAATAATAACAGTTTTAAATTAATTAAAACTACCATATAATTGTTATGCAAAAAGAAACAGTGTCGAGGATAGCACTAGTCTAGGAAAACAGCATTCCTGGGGTTCCAGCAAAATCCGTCGAGTATGACTTTTGTGCTCTATCCAGCATAAAAGCTAGCATTAAAATAATATTATGCTGATAATGGCATATGAGTCTAAAAAGAAATGACTTGAATGACAACTCTAAACATCGTAGTTTTATCTTTAAAGATTTGAGTAAAACCGCAGCGACCTCCAGTGAATAACTGTTATATATATTTTTAAGGACACTTAACTTTCTTTTCTTTTTGTTTCCTTTTGTTCCATTTCAGTTGTAATGTGGTTACTCTTCACTACTATTATCATTATTTCATTTATTTTAATCTTTAATTTAATTACAATCACTAACTTTTAAGTTATGAGAAGGTATAATTATGTTTGTAAGTTATAAGACGGTAATACATTTATTTTGTTATTACAATTTCTTAATTTTTATTGAGTTAGTATAACATTTTGTAAATGTAAATGACAACACTAGTAAAGGCAATGTTTTGAATCCTTATAATTATTATAAGAGCCCTGAGAGAGAATTAAAATAGTTCATTTTTTATCTTTAAAACGAAGACACAGAAATGAGAATTTTGTTGTTAAAAATATAACAAAGGTATTCTGTAGCTTTGTGTGAGATACAATGATTCAATCTTGCATTTTATGAAAATTACTTGTTCAAGAATAAATTTCAGTTATACAGATATATATTTGAATTGTTTCAAGTAAAAAATACAATTATATGTTAACCTAAATCTATATATTACCTTATAACTAATGAAACAGGTAATAATATAATATAATGCATGATTTTGCACAAACATTAGTTAATCTTTTATTTATGATTAGAAAATATTATATCCCCCTTTAAACACAAATGCTATTTTGTACTAAAATATATTAATAAACAATTTAATAGTTATAAGTGAAACATTTAAATGAATAAGTATTCTTTTTGTTTTTTTTTTTTATATAAATATAATATTTTAAAATATAAAAAAGTAGAGATTATATCCGTATAAGCAACCAGTCATTTCTTTATCACTTATGTTATATTTTGTTTTAAAATACACCTTGTCTGAATTAATCCAACAAAAAACTGATGCTACCTCATTTACTACATGAAAACTTAATAATAGTGAAAACCGGAAAAACCGCTAGGGATTTATTTTTATTAAAATAAGTTTCAAAAGATTTCTTCGAATTTCTTTGCAATATTTAGTTAAACTTATATAAGTGGTATTCAATACCAGTTATATAAGTTTTTTAAAGAAATATTATTTAATAAATTTATCCTAAAATTAATTGAATTAATTAAAAGAGAGCACTTCGGCATTATTTTTGGATTTCAGCATTTAGTGTACTTCTGATTTGTACAATCAATAAATATCAATCAAAACAAAAACAGACTTCTGAAAACAAGATACTGATCAATTTATAATACTTCTACTACTACTACAGTTACTACTATGTTTATTTGTAAATGCTTTGTGACCGTTTCTTTGACTATATAAATAAAATCGATGATATTTTTCAATGCCAGAGAAAAGGTGAATGAGATAATTATGAATATATTTTTCCTATGAATTATTAATATAATAAAACAAAGTGCTTTAGGAGTTAAAATTTGTTACATCTTTTGAATGGAATAGGATATATCGTATCCGTGATTATAAAGTGTGCTTTAAAAGAAAACTTTTTAGCAATAGTTACGCATGTGACTGTAAAAGTCAAGAAGAATGAGTTTCAGCTTTTTGCGTAGATAATCAAAATGGTATGACTACTTTATAGGGGTTGCGGGTTTCTGATAGCTAATTTAATTCATTTATTTAACGAAAAGTTCCCATTATCCTTGTCTCTTGCTTTGTTGGAATGAGTCAGACGTCTTAATACTAAAGATTGACTGACCTGTATACAACAAGTTGCAAAATAACAATCCCTTTCATTTGAAGTTGCAGGGAATATGACAAATAGGCAGTAATTTATGAAAGAACCTATAAATCATAATAAAATGTAAAAAAAAGTTCTAAATACTAGGTTGGAAAATCTATAAAGTACTTTAGCCATGGAAAACAAATCGCTAGAATATTTAATATAATTAATGATGTATCTATTGTAATTGTAAATAACAATTTTAATATTTTTGCACAGCAATAAAACATTAGTACTCAGTGTACAGTGAAGTTCACTTTTGTAAATATTATGCTAAGTTTCATATAAGTGTGAAGATTCGCGCTCCAGATACCCACTGAGTGCAGCTCAGACATATTCCTTTGATGATTTTAATAACAGAGCAGAAACCTCAAAATTTTCAGGATGTAATTTTAAAATAAGACATATTCGGGGTTTTTCTCTTTAAGATGTTTCTATTTTCAATTTTAAAATATTATACTCACTTCCTTACGTGATTTTTAGGTATACCTAATTACATAAAAATTATTTTATAGCATCCAGTTACGTTCAAATAAAACAACACAAACTAATCAATAAGCCTGTAATCTGTTGTTAAATAAATTATGCTTAAGAACAACTCCTAAAGCTTATTAGTTTGATGGATCTTTCATAAACAACATACTGATCGATGCAATAGTTATAAAAAGAGAAAAAAATATTAAGTATGGTAGAATTCTAGTAATGGCGATTTGTTACAAATCTCATTTTAACACATAAAATAAATCCATAATCGTGTTTTAATCGTGTCGATACAGCCGTCATTCGGTAATTAGTTTTAGCAAAATGAGATTAGGTTATTAATATTGAAATACTTTTATTAATAATAAATTATTTAACGTTCCAACTACCGTTTCTGTTTCTAATACTAGAAGTATCCAAAAATATAATTTTAAACATTGTTTAAAAATTATACACACAAATGAAATATTCCCAAACCTCGCTGGGAACTTTATTGTCATCCATTCCAGAAAACTAATCGATGCTCGATGCTTTTCACGACCCAAAGAATCTATTTTTTACAAAATGCTAACTATTCAAAACTTTTGCCTATTGTTGTTTTTAAGTCGGTTATTAATTGCTTGTTTACATTCTTACTATTTTTTGGTTTCATTTAATTCTTTGCAAAAAATACATAACTCAACTGTGGTTGTATTTTTGTAATATTGTATTATTCAATTCCTCGTACGGCCAAGAAGTTAAGTTTTGATTTGCTCATACTCTGTTCTGACTATGAATCAAATAAGAGTGAATTTAGAAACAAGCATTTGTATAATAAGATAAAATCATCGACAATAACACGACTTTGACTTAGAAATAGAAATGGAATCCCTTAAAAAAGTTTTAAATCAATTGCAAAATATAATGTAGAAACCAGAAGTAACTTGCCATCTTCACACATAAAATACAATATTACTTTAATTGTTACCCAATACGTAAATTCAGATAACCTAGATGCCTCCTTGAAAAACATCAGACAATTAATCAAGCAAATTTTCAGCATATATACCGAAAAAAAATATATTATTTATTATTATTTATTCTTTATTGCACACACTTCAAGAGGATATTACAAACATAATTTTAAAAATATCAGAAGTTGGCAAAGGCGGTCTTATCGCTAAAGCGATCTCTCCCAGACAACCCTTGGTGAAAGTTGAAATGAGAAGGGGTTGGTGTGGCAAGCACTATAAAATAAACTACAAGGCCTACACTCTAATAATACACATATAGATATATAAAATATATATGGTAATATACATATTCTTATAATATACTACAATAAATTTCTACATAGATAAATAGTAAGTTTTTAAACGCTTTTTAAAAATGCTTAGGGACTTTGAGTGCCGTATTTCGGCAGGGAGAGCGTTCCATAATCTGACGCACTTTGCCGTGGACGAATTACTACCACATTTCGTGCGGCGGAATGTCACCTGTAGCTTATTATCGTGACGAGAACGAAGGAAAAATGGACTATCGTTGCCAAGGAAGGTAAATCTTTCTTTTAGATATTTTGGACATTGGGAAAAGTATAGGATTCGATAGAGTAAGGATAGGATATGGATGTCTCTTCGGCGACGGACTGACAACCATTTTAACTGTACGCGATACTGTGAAACGTGGTCGAATTTTTTTAGGTTAAAAATAAACCTGATGCACATATTTTGCAATCTTTCAAGCTTATCAAGAAGTTCTTGCTTGAGTTCTGGATAGCAAGAATCACCATAGTCTAGTATTGGTAGCAGTATGGAATTAGCTAATATTATTTTAGTTGTAATAGGTAGAAGATTCTTCCATCGCCTTAAGTAGCCCAGTGTTGCAAAGATTCTCCGTCCCAGCTCGGTAACCTGTGGTTCCCAGGCAAAGATTTTATCTATAGTTAGACCAAGGTTTTTGACTGTGTTCCTGAAAGGTATATCGATATCGTTATAACGAACTGAGGATAAATTTTCTATATTAGCTAGTACTTTGGAATTACCAATGATGATAGCTTGTGATTTTAAAGGATTAATTGAAAGTCCATAGGATTTGCACCATTCAGCAATATTATGCAAGTCTGAATTTATTTTACTGATGGCGTTAGAAATTTTATCAACGGAATCTGATGTATAGATTTGTAAATCATCAGCATACAGGTGAAAGGAAGAGGAGATTACTGCAGAAATAGAATTAATGAAAATGGAAAAGAGAAGGGGAGAAAGGACGCTTCCTTGAGGAACACCTGCAGTAAGAGGACAGAACGCAGAACAATTACCTTCAACACATACTTTTTGTTGTCGCCCGTAAAGATACGACCCGAACCAGTCCACTACTTCTTTTGATACCTTCAGAGAGCTTAGAACCGCAAGAAGTAGATCGAAATCTACGTTATTGAAGGCGTTGCTGAAGTCAAGGAGAACAAGAACAGTGACTGAATTGTAAGACAAGTTTTGTCGGATGTCGTCACACACCTTAATCAGTGCCGTTGTTGTACTGTGTCCGGTTCTAAAGCCTGATTGGAAAGAGGATAGAATATTATTTTTTGTAACGAAAATACTAAGCTGTTTATTAACAATGCGTTCTAAAACTTTAGAGAGGAAAGATAGGATGGAGATAGACCGGAAATGCAGAAAAGTAGTGGGGTTAGGGATTTTAGGAATAGGGACAACCAGAGCTTTTCGCCATTCATTAGGAAAATTGGAAGAAGATAGAGAAAAATTAAAGAGATGACAAAGGATAGGGGCAATATCATCAAGGAGCACCAGGATCATTCTACGACTAATTCCATCACTTCCCATTGCATCCGATTTGATGGCAAGAACATGTTTCTTCACTTCATCTACTGTCACCGAATGGAATCTAAAATGTTGGTGGCTAGGAATAGGCAAGGATTTTAAATTATTAAGCACCAGTTGTTTCTTTTCCTTATCCAGCGATAGAAGTAAAATGTTGGTTAAGGGAATTAAGATTCGGTACATTGTGAGCACCTTTTTGTTGACGTCCGATACCGAGCGTGTTCAGAAATCTCCAGGCTTTTGAAGTGTTAGAATTTGAAACAGACTTGTGAATAAAATTACGTTGGGCATCGCGACAAATCTTACTGCACCTGTTTCGGAGTATTTTATATTTTGTAAGGTTGTCATCTGTGGGTCGGAGTTTGTATTTACTTTTAGCTTTATTACGTTTTACCATAAGGGCTTTAATCTCCGGAGTTAACCAAGGCGCCGGGAGATGTTTTAATTTGACGGGTCTTAAGGGAGCGTGTGTATCAAAAAGTTGCGTAAGTAAGGAGTTGAATATTTCTAGTTTTTCATCCATTGTACTTGCTCCAAACACAACAGTCCAATCAATATTGTTCATATCTGACATAAAAAGGGAATTGTTAAAATTACTAAAGTTGCGTCGCATTACTATTGTTGGCTTAGCTTTAGGAGGCCGTATTTTATAGGAAATAAAAATGAGGTCGTGGTAAGAGAAAGCTTCAGCCGGTAATTGGCCATGCTTATCTGTGTGACTTAAGGATGATACAATTATTAAGTCCAGTAGTGATGGCGTGCAGTTCGGTGAGTAGTGCGTAGCATTACTAGGTAGTATATGGAGGTTGGAAGTGTTGACTATGTTTTTGAGTTTTTTAGCACGGTGATCATTTTTAAGAAGACAGGTATTCAAGTCTCCCATAATTATCGTATGGTCCACCATTGTTGTATATTGTTCAAGTAGGCTATCGAACTTATCAAAGTAGTCAACACGAAGGGATGAACTATAGACGACACCAAGTAACACTTTTAGGTGTCCAAATAAAACCTCTATGAGCAGGTGTTCGGATGATTCTGTGTAATGCGAAGGAGATTCATCTAAAACAGTAAACGGAATATGAGAACGTAAACAGATTGCGACACCTCCGCCGCTTTTACCAGTCCGATCATTTCGTATGAGGTGAAAACCGGTTAGATTGTAGGAAGTTGAGGGTAAAAAGGGTTTGAGGAACGTTGCGGAAATTAAGATCGCGTGGATGCTATTACTGTCGAAAGAAGACAAGAAATCAGGAAAGTGGGAAGGGATGCTCTGAGCATTGATGTGTACGACATTAAAATTCTTAGGGCAAGATGAAAAAGAGGTGTCTAGTAAGGAGCTAAGGGACTCCGGGATACTGTGGCAACTGTCGCTGGAAGAAAACGTCTCCGACTGATTTATGTCGAGGTCTAATTCGCATTCAATAATGGCGTTTGTATTCATATTAACATATTAATATAAATGTTCTAATAATAATAATAATAATAATAATAATAATAATAGTAATAATAATAATAATTATAATAATTATAATAATAATAATTATTATAATAATAGTAGTAGTAATTATGAAATAAAAATAATAATACTAACAATAATAATATAATTTTATATAATATATATTGTATAATATTATACTGTATAAATGTAATATTCAAATAGATCTCGTTAACACGAGTTCCTATTAATTTCCATTCACCCGCCAGTGTTTAAAGGGAGATCGCACTACAACTGTTTTAATTCTAACAACTATGCTTAACTACTTCAAAACTACTTAAAATATTAAAACAAAGGAAACAAATAATTAAAACGAAAACATTTTTACAATTGCTTACCCTACTCCATAACAATCATAAATCAATTGCAATTTTCATTTACACTACACTACTCTAATGCAATAAATCAAAATACATACATAATATTTTGTATTAGTAAAGCAAGCATAAATTGGCTTACTTAAAAACAAATATACATAGAATAGAAAGTTAATTAATTTATTAGGAAATATTATAAACCATACAAAGAGGTCAGAATAATGGTCTATGACTTGTGAGTCTGAAGCAAGCTTCCCTCTTTAGGCTATGGTTTACAATATCTCTGACAACAAATTTATGACAAGTGACAGTTAAGTGTGTTTGACAATTGACATCGGTATATTTATTTAATAAATAAACACTTTGAAGTTTGAGGTTAATTTTCGGTTATATATATGGTACGACTGAAGTCGAGGACAGTCTGATTATAATTAAAGTATTTGCTTAAGCTAACTGATATTTTATAAATTTTTATAATTGTTAAAAGTTGGTTGAACTAATAATTATCATATTTTGATTTGAAAAAGGTCATCTGCTGTCAGTGTCGCGTCGCACTGTTCACAACTTTTTGAACATCAGTGAAACTGACATAAAGCTATATGTAATTTATCATTCTTTCTCTTTTCAAAACACTGCGAATATCCATACTTATATAATAACGTAAGTATCGAGGTAATATTGGCGAAAACCTTATAAATTATTTAATTAACACTGACACCTAAAAATGTTACTTTAATACTTAACTGTCATTTTTTGAGACCTTTGTGGTCACCCTTATCCTGTGAACGCGAGAGGACATGCCCTCGACTATCGAAGGACGCAACACATTTAAGAAGATTCCGGGAAGGAGCAAGGGGTATCAGTTGAACTTGGTTCCAAAAATCATTTTTGTGTAGATGCCACACCTAAGTAAGCACTTAAAGGTTAATTAATATGGATTGCTGTTTTTCAATCTACAAATAAATGAAGCATAAATCAGTAAATCATCATATGTTTTTATGGTTTTTATTATTTGCATTTCTGACAATGTTGATGTTTTATTATTTACAAAATCTTGTATCATTATGCAAAATTAGATCTTCTGAAAGGAAATATATATGGTAACTCAAAATAAGGAAATTTTTTAATAATCCTGATGATAATTGGAAGAATCCAATCCCTTTATATCACGAGATCACAATCGATTTTATTAAAATCCTGAATGGATAGATTTTCTTTTTTGTGGAATTGAATTGGAGTCTAACTAGCATCTGATATTGGATTTGCAGGATCTAACATATAATTTCTATAATATCAGCATAGTTCTTATGTTGTTAAGACATAAATATTATCAATTAGTGTTTTATGTTTTCCGTAGCACCGTAGTGAAAAATAACTTAAATAACCCAAGTTATTTTTCACTTCTTAAAGCTCATTTTTATTTATATGAATATTATATTTAATAGGACATAGTATAAAATATTCTGAGAAAAAGGTTATCTTTATTACTTGAAATGTTTATCATAAACCATTCTTTTAATAGATTGTATGCAAAACAAACTAAAGAAGTGACAAAATTTATTATTAAATTAAGACTGCTTCGATAAACGGAAAAACAAAAGAACTTCTTTTACAATTTTTCAATATTTAACTAGCCTTTGTGGTTTAAAAAGGTAATGGAACAGGTTTTAAATTCAAAATCTAAACAAATTAATTAAACTTATAACTTTATGCTTGGTTCAACTGAGTCTGTACTAAACGTCATTTTTTTATTTTTGTGTCATTTAAATAGCTACATCAACAAGTTCTTAATATAAAACATACTGTAATAGTTACAGAATTGAATATTCCAATTTTAATACGCGCTGTTATATAAGATATGTTTTGATCTTCCTTATTTAATACAAATATTTCTCAAGCAAAACTAAATTAAAACCTGAGATACTTGAATTGCATTTGGCTACAATAGGCTACAATACTTATTTAGGGACATTTAAATACAAGAAGGTAATTCGTATTTTGTTTTTAATATATTTATCACATAGCTAAATAAGAGTTTTTATAAAAACTTATGTTGTATAAACTATGATATATATTATGTGTACATATAATGATAGATTTACACTTGTCAACTTCAAAATCATTAAATTCACTATATTTACATATATATGATTAATGATGTACTGTAATTAATCTGTAACAAAGCTTCTTACATCTCCCAGGAGTCCTTTAATGTTTGTTGTAGATCGATTTACACGGTAGATAATTATTAATAACTATTCCGCATTTCATGGATATTTAAGTATGATTATCAGTATACATAATATAAACTATCTTTTTCCCTGTAGCAAGTAATTTAATATCTAATTAGTAATTATTTTTATTATAAATTTTGATAGAAGAATCTTAGCAGTCACTGCTCAGTGGGCTCAGTATAATTTTAAAAGCAAATCAAAAGATAATAATAAAATAGCAGTTATAAAATATCAAAATCTTTTTGAACAAACTAATTCTATTGAATTCATTTTTACAATAAATTTACCAAATGTATTGATGTAGCTATCGAATGAAATATTTAGAGTTTATATTTAAAACGTTCTTTTATGCAAGGATCTAGAATATGCTGACAAAAGGACGGCTAGCAATAAGTAATTTGTTAAAAATGCTGCTCATGTTGCTTTTATTTATATATTAAGATAAGAATATACGAGCATGGGTCTTCTGGTGGAAAGTGACCACAGCAGCCTCTTGAAATATCAGGAGATGTACAAGAATGTTACTGGGCTTTGAGGTGAAAATGGATTTTTGTGAATTATTGATCTGAAAACTCCTGAAAGTTATTTTTCCACTCCATCACTTCCGGGATGTTTTCTATTAACACTCTTAGTTCAAATTTCATAATTTATATAATCATGCTTCATTTATAAGTATTATATTAAACCTATCCTACTATCTTACTTTTAGATAAAATGGTAATAATTCTTTAAATAACGTATAAATCATTTTGTGTTCTCAATTATTAGTATAACAATGCTTTAAAATATTGATCGCAAATGCTGCGCCAGATGCTCTTTTGTTTCTTTCTCATCTGTGTTTAGATCTTTATTATTTTAATGACTAACATATTCTAAAACTATTTTATTGCAATAAATAAATGAAAGAGGAAAGGAAAGATTGCATCTAGTTTCGGATTCCTTACTTTCGTCGATCTTCTATCAGTGATACTAACCCGATTCAGGCGGCCCGTATATGAGAGGCAGTCTAACGCCATGAGATGCCAAAACACAGCTACCATCTCAATAAACAGATTTACATTTAATTTCAAATAATATCAGGTTTTTCTTTTTAAATTCACAAATTAACATTTAATATTAGTAATGTTTTTCTTCACAGCCTCAAAGCTTCAAACGAGTCACTGAAACAAATAATGGGAAGTCGACCAACTGAAGTCGAAAATATTACATTTAAATTCGATTGCTGACAATTAGAGTGTGAAATTGATCTAAATAACTTTGTGGATAATCAGAATACTTTAGGACTTTAAAAATGTTTCATGTTTAAGAATATTTTGTAATTGCTTGTTTAAATAATATCCAAGAGCAGAAAGTAAAATAGAAGGTAAGAGATTTTTTAATTTACATAAAAGAGTAAAGATTTCAAAAAATACTTGCTCTCCAATCAACATTGTTTTAAAGTATTGACAGACTTTATATATATATATTCTGCTTTTAAACTGAAAAGCTAAGATAATTCTATTTTAATAGAAATTTAATACCATTCACTGAATTCAACTCAGAATCGGCGTTCAACAAGGGACAAATGTAAAAAAGTCTCCAATCTCATATTTCTTGTTTTATGTCATTTATATTTTTTCTTAAAACATTTTTAGCAAGATAATTGTTATCATAGCATTTCATTAGTATCAATAAATACTAAATGACTTGAAATATAACATTTAAAGTAAAATAATGATTTTTATAGCTCAATTCACTTACGTCATTTTACTTGAAATAATTCCAATAACTATTCTAAATATTCTATTCAGCTATAAGAAATTCTGAGATAAAATCGCAATATCGCAACTCTTAGAGTAAATGTATTTACGAAAAAATAAAAGAAAATGCAATATGAAACAATAGTTATTTGATCAATTCGAAGCAGAACGTGAACTAAGACTAGGTACTGTTATGAAGTTATAGTGTAGATATTGAAGTGGTTTTAGATATTATTACTATCGAAATTGAAATAATACATTCACCTACAGTAAACTGAATGTAACTATTTGTTTTATTTAGGATGGGTCTAGAAAATCTAAGAAGGTAAACAACATAATAATAATAATAAAGTATTAGTTTTAAAATTAACAAGAAATGTAATATAGCAGTATAAAGGTAAATTATCAAAATTTTGTAATTATTTTTCTTTTCGGGGGTAGAGAAATCCTTCACGGACAACGCGTGAAGTGCAGACCAGGATATCAAAACTTATTAGATAACGGATCACCTGAAAATTTCTCCCACATTCATAAAATAAATAAACTAGATTCCAGGAAGCCGACTGTAATAAGGAATCCTTGCCAAAATGGCACTCAATTAGGGGGACTCTTTAAATTTATAGTTTGTAAGTTAGAGTATGAGGAACCCTGTGAGCATAGGTGCCCTGAGGCACCGCTCCGTCCAATTTTCCAGTACCTACGCCACTGAGGGCAACATAGTACATCATAAGTATGCGGTTAAAATCTACATTCAGGAATGGGGTAACTCTTGGTGTCGTGATTACTTATCACCCGTAACAATGTGTAAGATATTGTTATAAAGTTTTATTTACATAAGTAAAATGAAACTGGTTTAAGTTATACTAATAATAAAGCTAAAACTCCATTTTGTCAAAGTTACTATGCTTAAATGGTGGTTTATATTGAAGAAGAGATTTACGGAGCACTTGTATGGAGGTGATTAATCCGTTATCATATAAGTTTTGATATCCTGGTCGCTGTGTCGCTGCGTTGGGTATTGGCAAAGATAATCAATCAATAGCTTGACTTGTCTGTCTTAAGGTATATAAATACAGATATCAACCCTTAAAGCAGATAACAAACTTGTGTAATGTCGCCTAAAATTCATCGTCAGAAATATCACGACCACCAATAATTTTTCAAACAAAAATTATAGAAACTCAAAGTTTTACCATTAAAACTTTCAGCATCTCATATAAAGAAGATTGCACACCGACTACGGTCTCAGTGATCTTCGGGTTTTGTAATTTAATTAATTTCTTGCTTACAAGTTTCGACACAGTAGTGCAGTGAACATAAAATTAAATATTTTGGCTAAATGTGAATATTCTTATTATATTTATTATATATCTACATATATATATATATATATATATATATATATATAAATTAGAAATTAATAAAAAAATATATAATTTACAATTAAAAATAAGTACTACGCCGTATTACAATCTCAATACATTCCATTTTCTGTGGTTTAAGCAATAGAAGCATTGAAGAACATAATATAAAATATATACACATCACCCTAATATATAAGTATATCTTTACATAATTTAGGCTTATAAATAAATCGCTTCTTATTTAAATCGGACCAAATAAAAAATATATCGTAGAAAATTGTATCCCTTGAAAGGATTAAGTATAAAAGATTAAGGAGGCCAAGAAAGACATTTCAACTCAAATTTTGTTTAATGTCTTTAACTATTAATCATAGACCTAATAATCCATTCATGTTTTCATTAATTAATAGTCCATTCATGTTAAACTGTTCCTTAAGATATGAAAATTCCGTACACCGATGTAAAATGAATTATTTCAATTGACAGCTTTTCATAAAAATAAGAAGATAAATATTTTTTTCTTTTACATTTTAGTATGTTCTAAATATTATACGTAAATCGATATTGTATGAAAATATTTTAATCACTTCACTTCACTTTTATTCTTTTTATTCACTTGTTTAAGTTGAAAAACTTAGAAAATGCTATTCGGTCACAATATTGACAAGACTTTACCACTAAGGCATTTTATAAGAAAGAAATAAAATACATAAAATTATAAAAAAAATTGTCACTTTAATAAGTAAACTTTGCTGCAATAAGTAAAAACGTTAAATATTTGTAAAAATATTTTAAAGCAAAACAAACACATGTAAAACAATTTAAAAACTCGTTTCTTAATTTACTTTATAAATGACTTAATGTTTTTTTTTATACATAACTTATATTACTAATAAGTGTTGTACTTATATTTTACCGTGAAACGGTTGTTCTTTTAAGTTACTAATTCTAAAGGAGACTGCTTATGTTGTATCATATAAATATTTTTTTTATTTAGCGATAGAGTATATAAATTCTTAATTTAAATCTGATTTACATAAAAAAAAATTTTAGTTAAATATAATCAAATATTACCAGAATATCACGATTTCTAAATGAAACATTTAATATAAACGAACTGATTGCCGACTGAAAAGAAATTTCTCAAAACATATTTTTGTAGCGTTTCTGATAAAAACGTTGAATTACAACAAAATTGAGTCAAATTTAATTTATTAGAAGTGTTGGATTTCGAAATTGGATATATTCTACACATTATGTTTTCGTGCACATACTGAATATTATTTTTGGAATGTTTTTACTTATAAGTACATCAAAATAATCAGTATGCAATGCATAAAAGTATTATATATTTTTTTAACTAATAACTCTTTAACTGAAATCAAATAAAAATATGCCCTAGAGTCTAAACACATGATACACAAATTATTGTATAATCTTATATAGACTAATCACCCATTAAGAAAAAGGTAAAGAATAAATAAAATATGGACACAGATTAAAAAAATGTTAAAAAGTATGTACTTCTAGAATGAAAAGAAAAAACTGCAAATGAAATTATACAAAAATGTAAACTTAAATACCCTAAGACTTTATCCACAAATAGACTCATAACGTATTAATTGTAAATATTAATAATTTATTCATAAGTATACCTAAATATTGTAAGAGGAATCTCTCCTAAACGCTCCTTAAGAAAGACAGCAATAATATTATAAGACATCTTATTAAAGTTACTTTTTTACTTAATTAATAAATTCTATATCAGTATCTAACTTTAGAAGTACAAAAACAAAATTCGTAATGTATTTAATTTATTTTGGTCACTTTTACTGCATAACTTTTAATAAATTTTGTTAGTAACAAAAGCCATGAAATATGTTATGTCTTTGAACTAAACCACAGTATTTAAGTTATACAATAAAAATTTATTACATACAGCAGTTTATTTATGTTTTGTTCATGATTATAATAATTTACAAAATGCAACGTCACATACATAAATCTGTTTCACAATATTAATTATTGAAGCTCTATTTAGCGACGGTGAAATATTATCATTAAACAAGATCAATTTGATAATTTTAAAATGAAACAATGGAGTAAGAGCATATATTATTATAAAATATAATTTTATCATTCGCAAATTAAACACCAAACAACACGAGCTTGTGTACCGCAACTCGGTACACAAGCTCGTGGCAATCCAATCTAATGTTGATAATGGAAAATTATATCCTAAACCCCCAAATACCGTTATTAATACTAAAATATATTAACATGCATAGATTAACATTTATTTATTTAATTGATTTTATTTATTTACAAAATTATTAGCAAAATTTATTTTCAAACTATAGCTCTTATATATAACGTATAAATCTTGGCCAGAACATTCTTTTTGGCGTGTTATAAATTATCAAGAACTGATTTTAATATATGAGTAATTACACCTAAAAAGAGCAGTGTGGAAGCGTCAAAAATAAATATAAGAAACTAAAAAAAGAATCAAGTAATGATGAAAATATTGGATAAACAGCTGTGATGTAATGTGAATGATTCACTTCTCTCAACGCAAGATAATATTTGAACTAACAGAAAATATAATTTAATTTACATTTTTCATATTACCGCCGTCCTCATTACTATCAATCCATCGAATCCCCAATTTGTGTGTCTTCCTGAATATCACGTGATAAGTAGGGCTTTCCAAATGCGACTCAATCCAGTTGTACTTTCTTTTATCTGAAACTCCATTCTTGTGGACTTGATATTGAGTTTCTATATTTTAGATGATACGTTGACATTTAATATTTGTAAAATAAATATTTATAATATATTTTGTATTATTAATTATCGTTGCTAATACTTGTGAGTAATATATTTATTTTATATAATAAATAATAATACAAAAATCGGAAAATCACAAGATCCATATTTATTATAATGAAATGTTAACTTCTTCAAATTCAAGTGAAATACTTGAATTCTCGGAATGCAATTCATATCAAACAGCCGCTTCAGGTTGAAGTCTGGAACGCGTGGAGTGTGGGTGTCTCTTTGATTATATATATATATTGTATACTATGTCACTGCGCTAGACAAAGCGTTATATCATAAATCAGCTTTCATATCATTGTTATTATAATTTACAGCTGCAAATTCATGCTATATTCAAAACAATAGTCTATTTACAAAAACAAATCCTAACTTTTAGCAAACTATCAAATATATGACTTTAAATTATCTAATAACTTAACTAACTTACAATAAAACAACTTCAAAAAATATCTCTTCTACCGTCATCATAATCCAACATTAAAGAGTTTTTTACTTGAAATTTTCAAAATGAAATATTATTTAAAATATTGGTAAATGTCAATACCAAAAATAAATACGTATCAAAAAACATTAATTTAAACCTCAATGTTATGAGGATATTATATTTATAGTATTATTATGTAATAATTAATGTTAATTAGTTGTATTTATTTCTTTAAAAAATATATGAAGTAAAAATAGAGGAAATATATATTTTTTTTTTATAAACACATTGCAAATCCAAATACAGCTAACCTATAATTATTAAAGTAATGCTTTAAATAAAGAACAATGTTTAAAGTAATAGCGATGCTGATTTTCTTTTTATTCCTATGGGAGAAGTTGTTGAAAGAGCCATAAATCGTTTATCGCAAACCATTGCATTTCTATCGGATTCATATTTATCATTGAACATAAACCAATTCAGGTTTAAAATGGTTTTACAAGTAATGCTTTTGGAATTTTACTTTCAATGCAATGCTAATGAAATATTTTATCTAAATTATAATACGTATAATATCATTGCATATAGTTTTCTAATACTTGATATGGTTGAAACATTGTAAAATATATTAATATTATATATAAGTTTTATGAGTATTTACGTTAATATTAGCAAAATTTACATTAAATACAAATTTACGCTCATGCTTTAGTTAAACCCGGCATCGCTCCGCAGTGAACGTGAGCAGACTGCAGGGAAATTTTACAACGTTATATCTGCGGAAATAATGACATGACATGTATAAAAGATCTAAGTTCATACAGTTAAAATATATATACATATATATCGGTACAAATTCGTCTACTGATACTTCAAAACTATCTTACCATATAAAATCGATTACTTTTTATATTTCTTGCACTACTCCTCCTAAACCGCTTATCCGATTTTTATAAACAGGGTATCAAATGAAAGCTTATAGTCTAGCGATGCCAGGGTTATGTTTTGGCGACGCTGTAAGGTCAATAAGGTCACCAAATTAAAAAATTAAAAAAACGGCGAGCGAAGCGAGCCCTACGGCTAGTAAATAATAACTACAGAAACGAAAGACTAATATTTTACAAACAAATCGAGATGATAGGTCACTTTGAAATCAGTATTTCAAGTCAACAAAAATTCGCATATTTTCGTCAAAAAATGTATATGTAATACAGATACAGGAAGGTTTTTGCTCAAATTTTATTCAACTTAGATTGAGTTTTTTGATATTTGAGCTTCACAATAACTACAATGTAATATTTTTTACATAATGTTCACTTATAAACTGATGTATAATGTAGATACTTAGGCTAATCACCTCTATACGATTAGTATTATTGTATTCAGCCGCAACACCGCAGCAGCATTCAGTACTAAATAGCGTACTAATCACTTTGTGATACATTCCGTGACTTAGTGATATATATTTATTATTATTGTAAATTACATTTCCATCATATAACCAAATTACTTTATGTATATTTAAAAAAATACTCTATTAGTAACTATATGATTTTTTAAAAGGGGAAGGATATTAAATAGGATATTAAATATATAATATAATTGTATTGTATAATAAATAATGTCATGATAGATATATCCTTTATACCATGTGTATACCGACAGAAATAAAAAAATCCGTGCCCACAGGGGGACACGCGTGGGTAGACCTTATGTGTAACTCGATTAAAATATAACTCACTACCTAAGAATAATACATGATGCCGTTGTTTACATCAAAAATTTTCAAGCAAAAGCGGTTTTTATTTTGTTTCTCGGAAAAGGTATCTTTTTTGGAAATCTTTTTGGTACTTATAAAAAACTTTTGGTACTTTGGTAAAAAATAAACCTTTCTATTAAAAATATTTGCGAAGAGGGAATGTTTACCAGAAAAAAGTTGCCGTGGTTTTACCTGTGAAGAAATTTTTCCAAAATTCGAAAGTCGGGTACAAATGAATGGGCAGACCGAATTCTTCGAGGTCTACCCAAAATATATATTAAATTAAATTAAATTAAATTATTTTTTTTATAATATTGTATTCTCGCTAGATTATAAATAATTAATTATATTTGAGATATTTTAAATAACTTTAAACAGAACGCATTATAATAATATACTCGTACCATGTGTTGTCTTTTCTCGCTCTCGGTTCCACCTCGCCGCCATGCCCGGGGAAACGGATAGCTGTTAAATAGTTATTAGCTCTTAAGATTTGATTTATATTTTGCACTCGAGACTCGCTCATCAAATGATTTAATAAACAACTCCATTTTAATTTCTATAAATTTTTATTTACAGTGTGTCTATTTCGATATTATTATCTGGTGATATTTGTTTATGTGTCATCTAGTTCAATAAAAAACTATAAATAAAAACAAATACTTAGAATTCAATGAATGATCCTTTAGTGAATCTAAACTATTCGGTACTATTGAACGGGTTAGGTTAGGTTCAGCTGTTTAGAAGAAATTCGGTAAAATACACAGAAGTATATATAATATAATATAATATAGACTATTATTGATTGTTATTATTTATATTTCATGATCTGCAAATACTCTTGGACAATAAGAAATTATTAACTTGATACTTTTATTATTCTTTGTGTTGACTTTCAAAGAGACCATGGCGTTGCGTTTGTACTCACTGTAATTGCAAAAGAGAACAGCAATTCAAGAAATTGTTCCTAGTCGGAAAAGCGTCAAAGGTCAGTAAAAATTAAGAGAAAATCAATGAAACTACAAATTGCAGTAAATGAAATTGAAAAGGATTACTATAGGTGTTGTTAAAATTATTTGTTGAACAGTTATTAAATTAAAAGAATACATAATAATCTGAAAATCCAACACAATATTTAAAAACATGCTTATTCTTTCATTATTGATATAATAAAATCATGAACAAACAAAGACAAAGGACATCATTTATAGGAAAGGAAATATCTTTGCAGTAGAAATTACTTCTACGATGTTGTTTTAAGGTAACAATACTCGTATATCACAAGACGTGACTAAACGTCTTTCAACTATTTGATATGTTCCCATAACTTATGTTAAGAATTAACTTATATAGCATAACTTTACACAGTGAATGAAGTCGGGACGTCGTTAAACTACACAGAGAAGGTTGTGGTCTTGTTTGTTGTTTGTTGAAAGTAATAATTAGCAGAAAAGGGACTTTGAGATCTCTTCATTATAAAGGGATATATACTCGTAATTCCTGTTGTATTTGTGTTGAATCTACGTACATTATAAAGTAACATTAGCAAAATTCTTTTTAATATTTCAGTTCAGTACAATAATTCAAGTAAAACTAAAATTAATGCACTGGAAGTGCAATATTTTGTGCCAAAGTGCCCATTGCATTTGGTGCAGATTGCATTTGGTCATTCCAGTACAATGTCGATACTTTCTGAATGTATTTTGAATATGGATAATTTATTATTAAACAGATTTTTTTTTAGCATACAATTGAGGTATAGAATCGCAATTATTATTAATTATATTTTAAAAATTTATTATTTAATACGATTAATAAACTGAATAAAAAGTAAGTTAACTAAATGTTATGTATAATCTTATAATAGGGTTGTTAATAACTTTCTGTTCTACCTATGTCATACATGAACAGATAGGATGTTCTTGACATATTGATAGCCACTTATTAAGTTTGAGAGTATATTATCTCAAGGATGTCCTAACATGTAACATTACGAGCCTGTGTGTGTGTTTATGGAAGTATCTTTTTAATGAGCTTCATTTTTGATTAATAATTATAATAATGTTAATAAATACATTTTCTTAAAAATGTAAGCATTATTCTGTTTATTTTTTTGTAAATATTTATAATGTATGAAAGATTTATCGACACGGAATTAACATGAAACTGTGACCCCAGGGATACCGACCCCGTCACTCTATGACTATAACTGATTTTCTACGCAATTGTGCGCCTCGATAAATCGATCATTTCAGATATTAAAACGGAAATATGAATCTATACTATGACGGATGTCATGTCGTTACCCTGCTCACCGCCACTCTCGGCTCAGAGAATATTCCAGGCGGTGCAGATTAAAGTTATTGTCTAGTCTAAGTATATATTTATCAAATAAAAGCTTTTGTTAATTATAATGAAAATTACAGACCAATATTTAAATCTTCATAAGGTACACAAGTATATAATTTATGACAAATCGTAAAACTTTAAAACACTTCTTAAGTAAAGAAAGAAAAGGTTGGTTATTGAGAACTAGACGTATTTAGAAATGAACTCAGTCTTATGCTGTTACTTTACGTTTAATACAACAAATGTTCAATTGTTTATATTATGAAAAGATATATTTATAATTCCAAAACTATAAAATCATTAACTACATATTAACTAATCAGTCAGAGAGGTATTGATAACGGGATTTGTTTCGATGTTAGAAATTGAATCTGTAATTATAAACTATCAAAGATCCGGGATAAGTCATCATACAACCACTTTACTTCCATTGAATGCTGTTTGAATTTATACTCCTATCATGTTATTATTTCGGTATCAAAATTGTAATGCAGAAGAGATTACTTAATTATTTGATAATACATATTGAATAAAATAAATGGTTTGTAGTAATATGTACAATACAGTCTATTACAGTCCCAGGTTAATTATAATTATGGTAAACCACAACAATGATGCATCTACTAAATGGCTTATTGATTAGTTTGTGTTGGTTTATTTTGATGTAACTAGTTGTTATACAATAATACCTATAAGATTCTGAATAGTTGTTGGATAAACAGTATGTAAGTAACAAATATATAATAATTTTAAACTTGTATATTAATGTATAAAACGTAAATTATTCTTATATCAAACGATTATTTATTATAGTTGTGTCTGCGTTCGCTTTGAATTATTAATATAATATAAAACATTCTCGTATCAGTATCAGTTACCGTACTTTTCCGAAACGGTTTAACCTATTTTGATTAAATATTGTATATTCAGTAAATTTAAGAAAAAATTGTTATCTATTTTTATAGTACTAAGTGTAAGGGTTGTCCAAACCAAATTTAATATTTAAATTTTTTGACCAAAATTTGATATTTTTATTTTTTCATACATACGAATACAACCCTAAATTTTCACTAATTAATTTAATAGCGATATTGAAAACGACGACGACGACGACGACGACGGAATGACAAAAAATACGAATAGATACAACAAAAAGATATACAATTTAATACATTACTGTAACTAGATATCGATAAATATATACATACATGAATATATTACATATATTATTTAATTATTGAAAGTAATATTTCATTTTGCGACTTTACTTCAAAATATTTAACACGCTTATATTTTCATATAATTGTTGATATTTATTATATTGTATTTCATGTTATATACATTTTATTAATATAACGTTTACTAAAAGTAATTCTTCAAACGGTATCGTAAGTTAAGTCTACTTTAAATGATGGGCAAACTTGCTCCAGGGGAAGAATTCATGAACATTCTTATATGCGGAAGCTAAAGTTTTATAATTCTGCCTGAGGCGGAATTTATAGTTGTAGTAATTTATGAACAGTATGTGTATAAAATATTTCTTAAAATAAGTAGAAATATGTTTATATCATAAACATTATTGCTAATGAAGAATTAACAACTGACAAACAAAGTCATCGTTTTTTTATAAATTTTAAATCCCATTTGACTATTATTTTATCCGCCGGAAAAAATAATAAGTTATAGTAATAAGACTATTCACTGATAAATGTTTTCCTTTGTTAGGTTATTAATCATCACATATAATCGATAATGATTATTTTTGTTCATAATGAAAATCAACCACCTTCCTACTCATTATATGATATATAGTTCATGGGTAGTAACTAGGGGCGCCAACAAACCCTCAATTTCAACTCGCTGCGCTCGCGAAATCTTGGGTGCCGTTTGCATATTGAGCGAGGCCAGCCCAGTGTATTAACTCATCGTTTCCCATTGACTTCAATGGGATATCAGTTTTTTGACATATTATGAGAAAAAAAAAATTTTTGAGGACATTTTTCAATTTTTTTTTAAAACCATCACCTAATGTGTGTCTATTTGATTGCAAAGTTTCATAATTTTCCGTCAAGTAGTTTTCGAGCCAATTCGTGACAAAGAATGTAAAAAGTCTCACTTTGTTCGCTTCGCTCAATAATAAACTTAAACTAAAATTTTAACATTTATTTCTTGATTTCCAAATATATTGCTTTGTTAAAATATTATTTTAAATCTTATATTTAGGAATATTATAAACTATTGTCGTATCTGTAAAAGAAAATAAATAATAAATAAAATGAACTTGATTGAAAGATTACAGATGCAACACATTATGTAGAATGTTAATATTGAACTGCTAAAATAAAAAATCTAAATCAAAATATAAAAATTGTATACAAAACTTTTTCACTGTGAAAGCTGCTAACAGCTAGGAAAATTATTTACCAATTAACTGAAAATAGTTGGCGACAAAAATTCGTCCGGCTTGTCTTTTATTTTAAAGCAAACTTTTAAAAATACTTATTTAATTATTTTAGCATAGTAATAAAATAATACTACTGTTTAGTATGTAAAGAAGGGTATAAGAATATTTAAGTATATTCTGTTAATCAGCGCATCCATCATATAGAATGGTCACAACAAAATAAACGAGTGTGAATACGGCAAATCGATTATGAAGTGTCATTGATATATTATTTTAGATAAAACTAGCTTTTGCCCGCGACTTCGTCCGCGTTTCCGTCGTTTTTCGAAAAAAAATTAGCAGATGTCCTCCCTCATAGTTTTGACGTAACAGGCAGATTCACTTTCGTATTTTAGAAGGGCAATAGTAATATAATATGCCAATCCACAAAACTGTTGAAAAATATAAGTAACCGCAGAATATTATAATATACCCACGCTATACCCACGACTCGGTCAGCGTGTAACTCCTTGTTTTTTATTAAGATAATATATTGCTAATATTTTTAGATCAAATTAAAATGTTTCAGCGCAAAGCTTCTGGGTAGACTATGTTAAGAGTCGACCCGTCCGGCACGTGAACGTAAAGATTCCTAGAATTGCTAACCCGGGAAAGAGCGACGTATAATTGACCATGCGAGAAACAGCTAACACCGAGATCTACTCCAGCAACACGAAAAGTCTGCCCTTGAGCTTTATTGATAGTCATGGCATAGCACACCGATACTGGGAATTGCGTTCTTTTAAATTGGAATGGAAAATTATTTGGTATTATGGGAATTCTGGGAATAAAGACAGTTTCTCCTGCACCGCAACCTGTTAAAATTTGAGCCTCGATTACATTTTGTTGCAACTGGGTTACTTTTAGCCGAGTTCCATTGCAAAGTTGAGGTGGTCTTAAATTTCGGAGCAGAATTATCGGTATGCCAATTTTTAAACAAATTATATGAGAAGGTAGTCCAGGCATACTTAAAGAATTTAAAAATTCTATCGGGTAATTAGTGGCTTCTTGTTCATCAACCATTCTATTTATTGAACTATAAACTTTGCTTTCTCCCTGTATATTAGACAGTATTTTATTATTAATTTCAGATGCCTGGTCATTGCGAGGAGTCAAAATGGACCTTTCGCAAAGCCAAGAATTGTCCCTATTTAATATAATTGTTATGTCACCGTAAACCGAAGATATAAGATGTTGTTGGGATTGCACTATACAACATAACTCAGGTGTCAGAATAAGTTTTCCTTGGTGTAGTTGTGGATAGGTACCTTCACCAATCTTCAATAATGTATCAGAAAATTCACGATTATCTGCGTTGTCTCCAGTTCTCACTCGCATATTTATAGTCAAATGCACCGATTGTATATCACGCCACAAATAAGAGCTTTTCAGGCAAGCCCTAATCTCATCAGCTCGGGTTCCCCGTGGTATTACCGGTAAGGTTTGTCGGAAATCACCACAAAATAAAACCCTAATACCGCCCATTGGTCGATCATTTTGTCTTATGTCCCTTAGAGTTCTGTCTACTGCTTCTACTCCTTTTCGATGGGCCATCGTACATTCATCCCATACGATTAAATTACACTCACGCAATACCTTAGCTTTGTCGCTATTTCTTGAAATACTACAGGTTGGACTTTCCGTGCGATCTAAATTAATTGGTATTTTAAACATAGTGTGAGCAGTCTTACCTCCTGGTAGCAATGTTGCAGCTATACCTGATGAAGCCACGGCAAGAGCGATTTTACGCTGATTTCGAACATAAGCTAATATTAATTTAGTCAAAAAAGTTTTCCCAGTTCCTCCAGGTGCATCTAAAAACCATATTGTTCCTAAATTATTCTGCACACTCTCGCACACGCGATCATAGACTAAGCGTTGTTCTGCAGTCATCATTGGGACACCGTTTTCTAATGTTACCAGCAGTTCCATTGGGTTGTAACCAATCTCTGCGGAATATTCCCTATTGGTAACCTCTCCGACTGAGGTTGGCGTTGGCAAACCATATTCACAAAGTGATTTACCGCCTACTGCTGTTAAGTCTTCCTGAAGAGCTAATAAGCACTGATTTATAGCCAGATCTCGAAAATTATCATTAGTTGCGCCTTCATTATTGTGAGATAAATTCCGAAGAAAGTCTTCTGCAAATTTTTCTTTATATTTTTCCCATAATTGGACAGGATCAGATAAATTACAAAATGTGAGTAATGTTACAAATAAATGGCGTAACCGTCGTGGATTATCACTAACACAGGATTCTGCTAAAGCGTCATCCCAATGTTGATCATTTTCAAGCAAATGACGCGCTTGGCAAGCTGCATGATAAGTTGGATAAACAACATCGTCTACTTTTCTCAAATCTATAAATGATGTTGGTCCTCGCACTGTATGTAATAATAATCTCAAATAAAAACACTCTGCGTTGTTAGGATGAACAGTATACACTCTACCAAGAACATGTTCTTTGTAAATACCTGTCTCGCCATCTACAGGCCTGCCTCGGCGTCTACGGTTAAAGACACCTCGTTGTTTATCGTAGGTATAATACGATGGAACTTCTTCATACAAAAGAGACTTTGCGAAATTATCAGTTTGGCAAAGTCGAAAGAATGCCAATAAAGTTGTTTGTCTAGGGTTCTCTAATCGTTCTGTAACATTTTCGGCGTTAAAATATATACGTTGACCGCCTTCCAGATGAACATCCAGATGGGTCACAGGTGGATATCTTTCGTGAATATTAAAACTTAAGATCCGCCACACAGCTTCTGAAGAGCTGATATATCTGCCTGACTGAAATCTAGTAACTTCATCATGTTCATTTCTTAACGCAAACGTAGCTTGGTCACTGCCCTTGTTAATGTACTTACAAATATATTTAATTGACTCTACACTATTACACATTTCTACATTTATGTGAGCTTGAAATGCTCTGGACAATACAGGCGAATACGGAACGACCCACCTATTATCTAAAGTAACCTGTTGTCCAGACATTCGCTTTTCAACAGTAAAACCACCATTGTCTCTTGAACGGCGACGATATAATGGGTATCCATCATGTCCTGTTACAGTTTCATCCACTAATGCTTTTGGATACCTTTTAGTGCAACGACCGTCTTGCATGCAAGGAGCATTTGCGTTAAATGCACCACATGGACCATGTATCATATGAGTTTTAACAATGTCGTATAACAGGGGATCTGCAGTCGGATCTGGAATTTCAGCACTGATTAATCTGTCTACATCATTAGGTCGAACCTTATCTTTTAACCAAAGCAAGATATGTGCGTGAGGTAAGCCGCGTTTTTGCCACTCAACACTATACATATAACACAATACTTCTCCAAAAATGTTATCTTTGGTAAGAAGATCTATCATTGATTTTAATTTTAAATGAAACACTCTTGCAATAATATCATGGCGGTCATGCGGTGCCTGACCCTCAAGAAGCTCCCGAGTGATTTCATCCCACTTGGGATTGGTAGTTACAGTAACAAATAAGTCGGGACGTCCATATTTTCTTACGTAACAAAAAGCGTCTTGAGTACGTTCATGCATGTAGCGTGGACCACCAGTAAAAGAAGAGGGTAAAATAACTAAACGACCCATATTCACAGTATCGTTATCTTGCTGCATGGCATCGCGAAGGTGCACGTATTCTTCAGCGCGCAGCTGCCTTTGATTAGATCGTATATAAACTAATCTTTCGGTTTCAATTTTTGCGTACATGTCAACAATAAACTGATTAAATAAGCCACGAAAACGTTGAAAGTATACCAATCTATTCCGTCTCACTTGCAGGTGGTAACAATAAAATTGAAGGCATGACACCTTTTTATTATAATTAGGTGCGCCTGTGCGCGGATCGGTTTGGTATACAGCGAAATTATAACCATCTTCCCCTCGACAGTATATCATAGGATATTGCAAACTGTCGTAAGCCCTGTGGGTTTCGAAAATACGTTGCAAACGATTGTCTCTGGAACGTATAACGATATCACGCCTATCACATTCCTGGTCGACCAGTACTACAGCAACTTCATTCGTGGATGGAACGTTATGACGCCCAGGGTGTTCCTGAGTTGGACGCTTATCGGCATTTATAACAATTTTATAATTGTTATTACCATCTTGAGAAAGGGCTTCTAATGCCGATTTAAAACTGCATACGTACGAATTAACCTGATGTAACATGTTCTGAAGTTGTGAAATGAGTTCAGTATTTAAATTCGGAAAATATTGATTTCTTATATTCGACTGTTCGTTGTAATCGGATACAAAATATATTTGAAGAAATTTAGGTTGTTCTTCAGGCAAAAGGGACCCTATCAAATGGTAAACCTGACCTTGTACCTTAAAAGTAGGCATGAAAGGGCCTTCTGAGATTTGTTTAGCACCAAAGGATGTCATTTGGAATGCACTATTATAAGTGCGAATATTATCTAAAAACTGTTTGGATTGCAAATGTTCCCCTAAAAGTAGTGATTTTAAAGGTTCCGGTGGGTCTTCGAACGAAGGCAAATTTATATTACCTCCAGAACAACAGAAACCAGCAGACTCCTTCCTCCACTTCGAAGCATTACAAAAGGAACATACTACGTTCATATCGCCTATTTCAGAAGATGATCTGTAATCAATTGTGAGGTTATAAGCAAACCCACTTTTATATTTATCGGACCACGCCACCGAATTTGTAGATTGATCTACCACGTGTATATCTAAGTCATTAAGAACATGTCGAAATCTATCTGCAGTAAGACGGGCCTCTCGCTGTTCTTCTGTTTCAAGCGACCGAATATTTTCAATTCTTAATCTTTCATTAGATAAAGTAATCAATTGTTCTTGTCTCAAAGAATTGTAATAATCGCGTCCCGACTCTAGTCGTTGTTCATGCTCATGTTCATCTTCAAGAGATCGAATCATGTTATGGTGCGCCCTATCATTTGTCAAACGGTCTTGATATTGAGTAAAAGTTTCAGATTCTCGAGACAAAATATGACGTTCGCGATCAGCTGTAAGCCGTAATTCCCTCTCAGTGAAGGTTTCGGACTCGCGAGATAAAATATGACGTTCGTGGTCAGCTGTAAGCCGTAATTCCCTCTCAGTGAAGGTTTCGGACTCGCGAGATAAAATATGACGTTCGCGGTCAGCTGTAAGCCGTAATTCCCTCTCAGTGAAGGTTTCAGACTCGCGAGATAATGTATGCCGTTCGCGGTCAGCTGTGAGTCGCAATTCTCGTTGTAAAGCAGTTTCAGCTTCTCGGGATAACGCATGTTGTTCCCGGTCAATGGAACGCCTTAGCTCTCGTTGAGAAGAGCTTTGAGAAGCCCGTGTTGTAGCTCGTCTCGCTCTTTCCGCTGCTAATCGCATCTCTCTTTCTGGAGAGCTTTCATTAGCTCGAGATGTTGAGGCACTAACTCTCATAGAGTTTAACCGATGTGCTCTTTCCTCTTCCGATTCTTGAGAACGCGTCATTCTCATTCTCCTAGCTTGACTCGAAGTTCGAGATAAAGATGGTCGTTTTTTAGGTGGCATCGTTTATTTTATTTTTAATCGACGGTAACTTAAATTCTATTTAGTTACCCAACAAAAAACTTACGTCAGAGGTCCTAACTATAGCTAAGTATATAATAAATAGAATATAAATCTAAGTGCCTATTAAAACTAAAATAATATTCTAATCGAATTATAAATATGTACGTAGGTACCTACAAATTACAAAAGAATAAAAAATGAAAATAAAGCTATACTTAATGCGTGTGCAATACTATCTACACTTACCTACTTCACTTAAAAATGAATAATAAGAAATACCTACAACTACTGTAATTAATCAAAGTACCTATGCTAATACAAAAAAAACCTTAGATGTTCTAAGTACAGCTGCTATATAATAAAAAAATATAAATCTAAGTGCCTATTTAAACTTAAATACCTAATATTCTAATAGAATTAAACTAAGAAATATGTACCTACCTACCTACAACTTAGGTACAAAAAAAAAAGAAATGAAAATAAAGCTAAAACACGTGTGCAGTATAGGTAGATAGTAGGCAATATCTACCTATACCTACTTCACTTAAAAATAAATAAAAAATACCTATGAATACTATAATTAATAAAAGTACCTACCTACGCTTTTATCTACTCAATACAAAAAAAACTAAACATAAAATGCCCAAAACTAACCTATCAGTAACTAAAAATCTAACAATAATCTAATCTATCTATCTATTATCTAATCTAAAAATCGAATCTAAATCTACTTAAAAAGAAATAAAATAGGAACTATTAATAGTTAAGAATTTAAACAAAACTAAAACTAATTTAGAAAATAACAACAAAAGAAATTAAAATAAACTATTTAAAGACAAAAAGTCGCGCTGATAAGCACGGTTTATAAAATAACAATTATTGTCTGTCAATAAAGTTCAACACTCTGAACGCATCAACAGCCAAATATTGAATGACGCTTGCGCTCGCCTCCCGCCCCTTTTATACTCTGCCGCCGCGAGCCCCGTCGAGCGCGGCAACCGTTACGCAAAAATAATCCTTATAGCTTGATTCACTATTCACGCGCGATGTCTTGTTGGCGTATTTCATGTAAGTAAGTATAAGTTTGGTGTTTCTATACCGATTTCAATGATTCTTTTTTTATTGAATTGGTGCTAATGTTTATTTTTTTTTTAATTAGGAATGATGGTGAGCATTATTGGTTTTATAAACGTAAAAGTAAACAAATATAATAAGAAATCTCCGAACTGCTAAGCTATCGAGAGTTATGCGTGTTATTGTGAGTTAACTATAAAAGGTAGATATATGCTGTCTTGGAATATTTTTCGTGTATTTTTATGTAGAATATTTCCGTTATACATAGTTTCTATGTAGCTCTAACCATTAAGGCTGCACACGCGACGGAAGCTTAAAAAATCAAGCAACTTCTCCCATTTTCTCAACATTTCCTTTCACTGCTCTGCTCCTATTCATTGTAGTGTGATGAAAAGTATACTATTACCTGCCCAGGAGTATAAAGAATAATTGTACTAAGTTTCGTTAAAATCCGTCGAGTAGTTTTTTTTTTCTATAAATAACATACAAACAGACAGACAGACAGACAGACAGACAAAAATTTTTTTAACTGCATTTTTGGCATCAGTATCGAACACTAATCACCCCCTGCTACTTATTTTGTAAATATATTTCATGTACAGAATTGACCTCTCTACAGATTTATTATAAGTATAGATTAAAGACAACGTTGTATATTAAACCATATACAAAATGCTTCATAATGAACTGACCACAATATTTTCGCTGTACTATAAACAACGCGAAAAAGACATGATAAGTTTTGAGTTTTCAATTATTTTTCTTTGAATTTAAATAAAGCTTAAGAGTCCTACACAAACAACTAACAAAAAAATACATCTCAGTAAATGGGAATCTATTAATATCTTATGTTAAAAATAAACCACTATTTTAATTGTTATCAAATTAGGAATGTCAATCGCAATATGCTTAACACATTTTACCTTGAGACCTGAATTCATACATTATCATTAATATGTTACTTCGCTGAGAATTCAAGGTAAGGAAATTGCTTTTCTTATTATCAAACACAGTAATCTAATTATACAGAATATTCGAAAATTCTACATGGATTTTTACGAATATAAACCTATTTAGTTAATACCTTACCTATTACTGATACGAAATGAGAGTGAAAAGAGAAGACGGCAAGCAAACCGAGAGCACGGATTTCTGAAGACAAGTTGTTACCTCCGCCCCCAGACTTTTGCAACATCCGGGGAAATGCTAGAGCATTGTCAGCCTTAGAGGTGACAGTATTTTAAAGACGACTATATTTTAAAGGTACCCATGTCGTAGCAATCTAGAAATACTTCTGAAGGAAATTCATTCCACATCTTAGGCGTAGGTGGAGAAGAGAAAACAATTACATATTTATAATAATTCTGGTTGTTGATAGTTAAAACAATTTTAATAAGTACTACACAAAAAATCACTAATATATATGAGAAGTAATAAATAATTCAGGTCACAGTATTTCTCGCGAAACATACTTAAGTGTAATATTAATATACACATTTATTCAAAGTAATTCTTCAGAAACGCAAATAAAATCTAGTTGCTTTATGATTCCAGACATGTACTATAGAAATACAATAATATGAAGATATACAGGTATCTGTATTTCTTTCAATTTCTTACAATTGTTTTAAAAATATATTTTATGTATATAAAATATATTTTTAAAACAATTGTAAGAAATTCAGTACAAGTAGGCATTGTTCAAAATTTTATAATTAATTAATACCTGTGTCTATTTTTATAAATAATCTTCCAGTTGGAAGGACTAATGAATGTAGTTATTTCGGCTAGAACAATCTATAATAAAAAAAAATGTGTATACTCCATAAGCTCGATAGTTTGAAGTTAATGACAAAGAAAACAAAAAACACTTTCTTGCATGAACAATTATATTTGTTCGCTGCTCATTATTGCTTTTATAAATAATTGTTATTTTATAAAAGCAATAATGTAATTGTTAAATGTATTTAACAAAATTATTTTATTTATTTGGGAAAAGTACTATACATACCTTGCATGTAACTAGACATTGATGGACTCACGTATGTGTGCCTCAACTCCACTTTGTCCATCAGTGACCCTTGTGGTGGCCGCTGCAGTAATGTACTATATTTTAAATAATTAATATGACACTGAAAATAAAACTAACTGTATGATTAAAGTAACTCATGAAAAAAGGTTAAATAAAGATACAAAATAAATACAATAGCCCTCCAGTGAGAGTGCAATAATCCAGTGGGATTCAATTATTCCAATGTTAGACAATTTATTTAACTTGTAATTAGTCAAATTTGTAGGATATATAATTGTATTGGACATATAAGTATTTAACAATGAATTACTAAAATAACAAAATAGCGAACCTCGTACAATGGATTCTACGCACGTTTTAAAAATGCAATCCTAAAACAACTAAAACCACAACAAACTGTATATAATATTGACTTTATCTCTCGTATAAATATAAATGTTTATGTTTCAGCATTTTTTTACTTTTCTATCTCGTAAATAAAAACAAATATTTAAATATTATCTTGTTTTCGGAGCATTTTGATATTCCTTATGACATCCCATTTCTTTTTATGGCCAATTTATTTTAATGACGACACTTTCGAAAAATATGATAACTAAATTGAAACACATTCACTAATAAATCAATTGCTTTTATTATATTCGATATATTTAGTACGTGCTAGTATTTTACAGTATATACTTTAATGCAATTCAAATTTAATTGACTTCGAGTGTGGCACAATATAAATAAACTTAAATATATGTGTCATATTTAGCAGATATGTACCTGAATGAGTTTATAATAAAACGTAGTTACTTTATTTTATTTTGTCAATAAAATTAAAACATTTATATCTTAGGGTTAATGTTAAATTAGTTTTAATAACGTGCACTTACCAACGTACAACACACTCGTCACCTCCTACTTGCGTCTTGAACAGAAATAATTTACAATAATTAATTAAATTATAATATTAGCTTAAAATACAGCGTGAATAAGCCTCTTACCTTTAGTTATATATACCTGCTAATTAATGGTTTAGCTCGAAGTTAGAATCTCTATTGGCATGTCTATTACATTGTTAATAAACATTTAAACATTTATTGTAATTTCAATAGAAGGCAAAATCTACTATCAAAATATTATGAAATTTTCATAATCTTATTTGTATCAAACTTTGCTTTTACTCACTTCTTCTCCTTCTTCTCCTTCTTCTCGGTTACTCGATGAGTTGGATAAACATTTAAGTAAGCTCTACACACAAAAATATCTAAATCTACAGAAATATGAAAATATGGTAATTTTTTTCCTATCTGTTACATGTTATCAGTATTTAGGTGATAACTACAACTGTGTACAAGGTTTTATTTTAAAAATAACAATGTATTTTTATTTCTCTTAATAATAAATGTACAGTGATCACTCCTGAAAATAAAAGTATTTGAAATTAATTGTAAATGTGTAAGTGTAAAAATTAAATCAAGTTGGTTAAGTCATGTGTTTTATTATCAACTGTAATAGAATGGGTAGTTCGAGTCTCGCAATCGAAATCTGAACAAAATATATCTTGTTTCTCGACCACTAACACTATTAATAGTTTTTATAAGTAAGAACCCAATCAATATAAATTACAATATTATTGTAGAATGTATACTTCACGTATGACCTCATTATCTCATCATAAAAGGCACTACAGAGGGATCTATTGTAAAGACCGCATGCACGAGTACATGGCACCGTATATCGTCCCAGTGTAATCAGGCGCTGTCGACCGACCGTCGTTCAATTCACTCTACTTGACGCGGGTCACAAACTTACATTGATATTACATTAACTGATTTATGACCTGGTTCGTTCCAACCTTATTGGAACATTATTAAAATAAACAAATTATTACATCTTTTCATATGCATTTCATGTACCAAGAATAAATCCAATGAACTTAGGATAAGTTAGGCTTTAGGTGTAGTGGTGATTTTTTAAAAATATCTATTAAATCAATATCTTGTTATTACCCGTTATTACCTGTTAAAGATGTAATTTGATAATCTGATTGATCATTATCGTAAAAGCTATGATTACAACACATTTTCATATATTTGTAAAGACTACTTGGTAATATGTTGAGAATTAAATTTTAAGTTAATTAAATTTATTCAATTCAATAAATAATTCATTAAATTCTTATGACGATCCAAAGAAATATGTTTTCAATAAAGTACGGTTCAAATTTTCAAACAATAAAGCGGAGGTTATTGTTACACTTTCCATTCAAAGCCCTTCTTTCGATCTATTGTTATTTTTATTCTATCAATTCATAATTTATTTAAGTTTAATATATAATTAATTTTACTAATCTTACTTAGAAAAATAATGAGTAATAAGAAAAAGATTAAAAACTCTGAGAACTTTCAATAAATCCAAAGTACACAAGATAGATAATTTACCCACAGTTCGTGTGAACGATGTCGTTATACATTTCAGGAACACTGTCAAAAACCTTTGTCTAACTGTAAATAAAGTCTTTGCCTCTGAACCACAGGTAACCGAGGTGGGACGGAGAACCTTTTCTTCTTTCGGCTACTTAAGGCTATGGAAGAATAACGACTGAATGAAGACTATGGTGATTCCTGTTATTCAGATCTCAACAAAAACTTCTAGACAAGCTTGAAAGATTACATAATATGTGCATCAGGTTTATTTTTGAACTCAGAAAATTCGACCACGTATACCGCGCATAGTTAAAAAATCTGTCAGTGAGTCGCCGAAAAGACATAGGTACATCTCCTATGCCTACTCCATTGGGATAGGTATTTAGACAGAGGGAAAACTATAGGTAGTTTTCCCTCTGTCTAAATACCTAAAAGAACAATTTACCCTCCTTGACAATGGTAGTCTATTTTTTCTTCATTCTCGTAACGATAATAAGTTGCAGGTGACATGCCATCGCACTAAATATTGTGGTAATTCTAGTACCGAAGCGTGAACAATAAAGAATAAATAAATATATTACGTACCTACATTGACTGTTAGGTAACAGTCTTAATGATAAAAACAAAATAATTTGATGGTTTTGTTACTCAGCTGTAGAAAATGTTAATTACAAAACAAGTAATTAATATACCTATATAGTTAATGACACTATTAGGAGGAGAGAGAGGGTAATCTCAACGAGGGGGTAATACGGCTCTAGCCGTTGAATCATCTGTCACAGTTTCCTTTAATATATCTTATAGTACAAGGGTCGGTGATATTAGATAGTATATCATTGTGCTATAATTAAGATTGTATTAATTTATCTTAAGGTCGTCAAATAAAGATACAATAATTTTGTTTTGCGTAATTGAAATTTATCGTCATTCTTTAAGTAAATTTTAGTATTTGGTAAGTATGGTTCTAAAATATTTAAGTTTTATAATGTATGTTAAATTTTTATTTCCAACATAATTTGCAAAATAACGAAATTGAAATATTCATTATCAAGAGTTAACAAGAAAATATGTATATCTTTTCATACATTCAACCTGATAATTAAAACTAGATAAGACTGGTACTTTTCTTGCCATAATCCTTCTAACAAAAAATCGCATGTCCTTTACAAAGTTGAGTCGCGATGACAGCTTGTTTTCCGAAGAAGGTAGAGGGTAGTAGGTTGACAGATAAGACTATAATTTGATTCTATGTGTGATTGTATGATAAGTTAATTGTAATTTAGAAACAATATAAATAATCTGTAGTTTTATTAGTAGATAACGGATTATTTGTTAGTACCATGAATTTACCAGCTGTAATAATTTATACTTATTTTAAATAGAAATACAATGAAATTTATACTTACTCAAATATTCTAAAAAAAAGAAATAATGTGTAATACCAATGGAAAATTAAAGTATGAAAATATATTTCTTACATTATTATCTTAAAAGAATTTAAATGCGTTGGATTTCTTAAAAAGACTGATTAATATATTATTTATAAAAAAAAGATAAATAACAATTTAATCTATCGCTTCTGTATGGATAATACACTGTGGGTCGATTACTCTCGGGACTGCACGTGATTAATTACAGTACATCATTAATGGAACGAGTGTTTTGTTAACGACAGTGTGATATCGATAAACTGATGTTTTCAAATGCGTCTGTTCCATGATACGATCAATAATACAAAGTGCTAATATTTGATAAGCAGATATGTCATTTTCGTATTGTAACAGAAACTGATTACTGTTATGAATTTAACGTCGTTATTCGTTTATGTTTAATATTCTGTATAACAAAAATACTATATTATCGATATCAATAGATTTTTTAAACTGTGGAGAATGTGGGAAAAAAAATTTTTTTGTCCTTCTTAAAAACTATTTCTTCCTTTCTGAATTAACAATTTAGACATGAGTAAATTGTTCGTCAAAGATAATTGTGTATCAAAGTATTTTTTTTTAATTAACTTCCTAGTAGTAAATTTATGTAACGATTACTTATTGTATTAAAACAGGTTTAAAAGTAGGGATATTTTAATTAATTAATAAGTTTTATTAACTTATCAGATTATTGCTTATTTAAGGTAGTATTGAATTTTATTATTTATATTTTTATATCCTATTTAAAAGCTACATTAGTTATACTATCTGTTTAACTTCTAATAATATAATAATATCTATCTCTCTGTGATTCTGAGATGCCTTCTCATGTGTCACGTAACTATCAAGTTATTTCAACGCCGACGTGATTTAAGACCCTCTTACACATAAAAGCTTGGGAGAGGCAATTGGGTGTCATGTGAAAATAGTTGAATACATGTTGGTAGTCAAATACTTTCTCATCAAACATGTTAAACGGATTTTTTCATTATTATTTTATTTACTTTGTATTATTTTATTTTATTACTTTATTTACTATTGAATCAACTAGTTTTAAGCTAACTTATAATTTAAGATTATAAATTTATCTATTTCTTGTTTGAACACTTTTATATTATAAATTTACATATGTTGATTTTTGCTACTCCATTTTAGTTAGAGTGACGTCACGTTCTCTTCGTCATCAAATTAATATTTATGAGTTCTTCATAAAACACAGATTATTCCGTCGTTTAATGTAATGTCACTCGTGTACATAGAGTATTCACGTTATATATTACATAATACTTAGAACGAGTACACACAGCTCGAGTCTGTTCCTAATCAGATAATGAAAACGGTGTTTCCCAAATTGGACATCGCTTAGACAGTTTATTTGTTCTGAATCTGAAATAATGTGTTCTTTACAATATGTTAGACTGTGATTCATTTAATTAAATAAAAGAACGTTTGTCAATATATAACACAATTTTCTTATGGTTATATGTTATTAAGAAAATTACTATATGTTCTTCAATTCCGTTTGTATATTTTAAATTAAATAATCTCAAAAATATTTCTTCGGACAAAGTAATGTCTAGATAAAGGAATCTTAAGTATATATCATGTAGTAAGGAAAATTATTCTAAAATTGGATACTTTTTGTGGAGAAATTGATATCGGGTATTATTAAAAAGAAAACTCTGAATAAAAACGTTTTTCATAATTATTCTATTCATTATTCAAAATTGTTATATAGAAAGAAACAGCGTGCACTTAGTACACGATACAAAATAGAGCACTCTTTATAAATAGTTTTATTATAATGATTTATAGTCTATGGTTTATGTTTTTATACTTATTCGTTTCTACTTCTCGCCTGATCATCTAGTTTAGTACCAAATTTTAGCTGCGTGTTTTTACTGAACCCAACAAGAGTCATCTCGTCAATCTACATTTCAATTGAGTCGAGATTTGACTTGATTGTCAGAAAATAATAAAAAACTAATAAATATGCCAATTTTTATATTTATTGTAATATTTATTATACCTACTATAGTGATATAAGTTTGTATGACGGGATATCAAATAGTAAATTAATGAAGGTGATCACGTGTTAAAATACAATATAAGAACATAATGCCTCTTATTATATTTAAGAGCGGTTATAGCGCTTTAGGTGTACTGAGTCATTAAATGCAATATGAAGCAGCGACGCAGTGTGATGATGACGTATTTATTGCAACTTGATTAACTCCCATATACTGAACGAATACTACGGATACGCGAGTTATACTAAATTATATGTATACATATGAACACTGTATTATTTAATTACTACATCTTTAAGGGTCATTTTTTTAAATTAATATCCTTTAATTTAAATAATATTTTTTTTTTACAATTTAAATTATAATTAAAAGTATTTTTTCAATATTCTTAACAATGTGTAACCTTCCCAATTTAGTGTGTGTAACCAGTAGATCGCTTTAAATCAAATATCCAATTTAAAATTTAAGAATCAATTTATTAACACTTAAATTAAAATGATTACTTAGATTTATTTAAATACAATAGATAATTTGCCAGCTAGACCCAGCGGTGGGTCACTTGAGGTAAACAAAACTCACACCACTTATATTGAATAATAACCTTAATATTAATATTTTAAATTAAATTCCACTTATAATGGACAAGTGAAGACATATACACAGCCCCCTTGTTTGTCAGTACAAGAGGACTGCAGTCAAACACTTGTTCTTCAAATATTAATTTAGAGAGTTGATTATATGTAAAAGTAGTATATCTCCAGATAGCTTCTTAAAATTTAACGAAGAGTAGGCACTTAAAGGCAGACCTCACATGCAACTACAGTTACAGCTACAGTTCAGAAGCAGGACCCGACCCGAAGTTACACATGCACGTGAAGATTTATTAAAAGCATAAAAAAACCTCCTGTAATGAACAATAAACAGGTTAAACTACAAAATAGCATTAATTACGCCGGGTAATGATTTATTCAAATAATATCAAATTATAATACCTTATGAGGAAAGAGACCTCACAAGCAATACTATAGTCTATATCGACTCCAACAGTCAAAACTGTACAAATACTGAAATTATCTAAATTAATGCAGGCAAAGAAAGTTATTAAAACTAAAAAACACCTCCTAATTTATAGTGAAAATTCAAAAAACTTACCATATATCTCTCAAATGAACTTTTAAACTGACCCGGAAATGCCGGCTATACGAATTATGATTAGTCCATAATATTTATCAACCCCGCAATAATACACAACGCTTTATAAGCGTTATTAAGAACACTAACATCAACCACACTTACCGGAGGTTAATTAAAAAAGAAATATCGGAAGTGCTTCCGTTAAGTAGGTTGTACGTTGAATTCTACACAACAAATACGCGAATAGTGATATCCCACGAAGAACGTCAAAATAAATGTGGGTTAATTCTTAATTATTAGAAATGAAAATAAACAATTAAGTAATATTAAACTAAAGAACTGATTGTATTTGGAAACAAATAAGCATTAATAATTAACAACATTTTAATGTAATCCAAAAATATCAATATGACAACGTCGACGGCATCTATATCTATCTATAAGCTGAAACGAATGTCAGTTATTTTAAATAATATACAGCAGTATTCGATCAATTTACATGATTTATGACAAAATAATAACACTGAATCTATATAAAAAAATATTAGTTCTATGATATTTCGAGAAATCCAAAACATCATCAAGCTGGCAACATCTAATTTCTAAAATAATACTGTAAACAATCAAATTATCATAAACTATTAGAAACTAAATTTCTACGTAACAAAGTCTAAAGATATTAATAGAAAATTTAAAAAAACAAATGGTAATATTAAAACTTCAATAATACTAAACTGGATCTAATAATCAAAGGAATTATAATCAAAGTTTGTTTTGAATGGAATAAAAGTTATTTTCTTTTATTGGAATATATATAAATAATATATTTTCAATATTGCAGACACTTATCTATGCTATTGTTCAGAATTTGCTAACAATTGCAAAATATCTGACAAACGGACCTCTAATCTGTTTGACTATGCTATGCTTTGACAAACTAATCAATTGCTTAGTCAGTTCCGGTATTTATTAAAATAGATTTAAAAATTGTTATAATATTCTAAAATTAATTATATCCTTTTAAATCATTTGTCTAAATTACATTCTATTTACGTAGAAAAAGAGTGTGAAGAAAATTAATATTGCTGCACAATGGGGATGTGATAAATTTTTTTGAACTTTTTGAGCATTTATTGTAATATGAAATATCATTAAAAAAAAAGAAATCGTCAATTGCAGAGATACTCTAAAAGTTGTTATTTTAAAAATATTATTCATAACATATATTAGCTTCATTTAGGATTTGGTATGGAGTTCAGTTGTCAGACTGACTAGATAAATTCTTGGGAAATCTAAAACAGCATTTATGTTCTATGATTTATTCAGTTTAATTTATTATTGTTTATTAAACAATATTTAGAAACTTCTGAAATTAAATGTCTATCGCAAAAGAAGGAATGGTTACTAGTTATAATTATAGCGGGAACCTGGAGACGACAGCGAGGAAGTTGATAATAGTTTACTTCTGTAGTAGTAGTATAATACTGGATCTGAAAACAAATTGCGACCATTTATGTTCACAATAAAAACCATTTTTAAAAAATATAAATGAATCAGTGTAAATAGTTCAAAAATCAAAGACATTGAACTAACGACCAGATGTCATTAGTAGTTAAATAATAGTTAAGTGCATGGACGAAGCTATATTATCGATTCGCTGTATTAATTTTTTTAAATAAATAAATAAATAATTTAAAGTGTCAAGTGTTTAAATTATCACATTTTGAATGCAATGTGTCGGAGTGCCACCTACTGGAAGCTGTATTAACTGTCTCCAAATAGTTAGTTACACCGTGGTCTGCCATCTATCGGCAATTAGTGACAACACCTAACACGCTTCAATAGACCAATCAATAAAAATGCTAGAAAACGTCTATAGATGGCACCACAAGTCTGCTAGCAAAACAAAATATGAAGGAATTAAGGAATATGATATTTAGCATGCAGCAAGATATAAAACAAAACAATCCAGATTTTAGAGAAGATAGGAGACATTAAAATTAATATACAATTACGATAAGTAATAGACTTAAGAAAAATATTAATATAATTTAATATGATATTTAAAACATTAGATAGACGTAAATAACATTTGATATTTTGTTTTCTAAATAAGCAGCCGTAAAACAAAACCAAATCTTTTAGCAGTATGGTAATACCGGTGCCACGCAAGAAGCTAGCCCGAAAACCAACGGATGTAAGACTGAAGTTCGGAAGTTGGAATGTTGGTGCAATGACTGGAAGAGGACTACAAATTGCGGACGTGTTGAAAAGAAGACAAATAAATGTAGCATGTTTACAGGAGACAAAATGAAGAGACACAAAACAGGGTCTTTACTTATAACTAAGGATACTATATTTTTTAACAACTTGGGTATAAACATATGTAAAAAGGGATTGAATCGAGGATTAAAAAGGAGTTGAGGATAAGCATAAATAATATTATCACAAAAGAGGAACAATGTTCTATTGTGTGGACCGCAACTGTGTAGTTGGCAGCGTGCGTCGTCCCGGTGTTGAGTGTAATCAGGCGCTGTCGACCAACGGTCGTTCAGTTCACTTCACTTGATCCGGGTCACAAACTTACACTGATATTATAGTAACTTATTTCTGGCCGTACCACTTTATTATTAGAGTGAGTTATGTGACGGCTATACAAAATCTATAGTTTGCGATGAACATAGTATATCCATACAATATTCCCGAATAAAAACATAAAATATTCAATCCGTTTTAACGCCATCCGTGATAATAAAAATATGTTCAATTATTCGTGTTCTGTAATTTATGGAAAAAGGAAAGATTATGTTATTTCATTTTAACAATTAACAATTGAATTCTCATCTCAACCATAACTATAAGAGAATGATTTACTTTAGAAACATATTTTACGTCCCTGATTCTCTCATAAATAAATTTAAATCAATTGCCGTTAAAGTGATCATCTGTATTAAACGACAATATGATAATTTACAAGGTTATAGGAGAGACTAAAAGTCTTAGTTTCTAGAAAAATATAACTATCATTATAAAAATATAACCGGAATACATATAAACTATTCACATTCAATGTTTCCTTCATAAAGAATTATTCATATTAAAACGTATATCATTCTCCGCATAATATAGCGATGGTTATTGTAAAACTACCTTTCAAATGCTTTCTTCCGTTCTATCGTCATTTCTATTATGTTATAAATAGACCTTTTAATGAAATGTAAACTTTTTTTTCTTTACAAATATCTTTCTGTAATACGGTTTAAGCAGAGTGTTACTACGACTTAAACAATTAGTTTTATAAGCTTCATAATGTAGGAAGAGTTACATTATTTTAGAAAAATTCTCGGTGGTAGACCATAACATCAGGTCGCCGGCAAGGTTACCACCCATCGGACAAAGTCGTGTCGCAAAGCGACCTAGTCGTGTTCCGGCACGTTGTTCGATGAAGCCGTCTATGTGGGAAATATAATAATATAAGCGGTTGCACTCCTCCTCATTCAAAGTGCAGCTCACTAATATCAGGGGCTTGCACTCTAATCTCCAACCTGTCCACCACCACCTAGAGACAGAGCAACCGCACTTGCTCTTTTTGACGGAGACACAGATACAATGTCCTTTGAGCACTGCGTACCTGGATTATCCCGGCTACTCGTTAGAGCACAACTTTCGCTCGCGTGCCGGGGTTTGTGTGTACGCGCGGAACGACCTCTGTATCCTGCGTCTTCGTCACCTTGAAGACGCCACTTTTTCTTCCCTATGGGTTTTAGTAGACACAGGAAACGAAAAAATCCTGTATTCCTGTGTTTACCGTTCGCACAGCGGTGACCAGGAGACAACTAAATTATTTGAGCATCTCGGTGAGCCTGCTGATTTGGCTCTACATCAGTATCCTTCAGCGCAGCTCGTCTTTCTGGGGGACTTTAATGCCTGTCATCAGGACTGGCTGTTCCCGTACCAGAAGACCGACCATGCTGGAAGAGAAGCGCGGAATTTTGCGTTGTCCTTCGACCTCTTTCAGCTGGTGAGGCAAGCGACAAGGGTACCAGATGTAGTAGGCCATACAGCCAATTGCCTGGACCTTCTGCTGACAACTGATCCGGACAGGTATAGTGTTGAGGTCACCTCCCCCTTGGGAACCTCCGATCACTGTCTGGTGCAATCTGTGTTTACATATTCCCCACCTGTTTTCGAACCACATGGTGTTAGGCGAGTATGGAAATACAAGTCAGCAGATTGGGATGAGATGCGTCACTTTTTTGGATCTTATCCTTGGCGGCAGGTCTGCTTCTCTTCTTTGGATCCGTCGAGTTGCGCGGGCGCTATAACCGATGTGGTGCATCAGGCAATGGAGTATTTCATTCCTTTTACTGACGTACCCATCGGTGGCAAAGCTCGCCCATGGTTTAATGCCGAATGTGGTCGTGCTGAAGACCGCAAACATTCGGCATACCTCATTTGGGCTGATGCTCGAAGCCGCAAAGCTCCGGATTTACGTTCAAAGAAGAGAGCCTTTAACCAAGCTGCCAAGTCCTATAAAAAGGCATTACGGAAAGCTCGACGCGATCGAATCGCTAAGAATGGCGTAAAGCTCTCTGTCAGACCTACTGGCAGTCGAGCTTTCTGGTCTCTTGCCAAAGTGATCGAGTTGAACTTCTGCCAACCCTCACTGTCTGCTCTGCTGAAGCCGGATGGATCTTTGGCCTATACAGCGACAGAGAAAGCGAATGTATTTGCTTCTCTGTTTGCTGATAATTCGCATCTAGACACTGGCAATGCTTCTCCAGCACATCTTCCTCACTGCGGTATTTCGATGCCGGAAATCCGCATCACTAACAAAGAGGTATGGAGAGTATTGTGTCGTCTTGATGTGAATAAAGCCAGTGGTCCTGATGGTATACCAGCCATTCTGCTGAAGACGTGCGCAGCTGAGTTGTCTCCTGTATTGACACGTCTGTATCGCCTCTCTTTCAAGACTGGAATAGTGCCGAAATCCTGGAAGCTTGCAAACGTGCAACCAGTTCCCAAAAAAGGCAGCCGTGCTGATCTTGCCAATTATAGACCAATTTCAATAACCTCCATAATCTGCAAGATTATGGAGCGTGTATTGAACACGCGCCTTCTAGCGTACCTTGAAGGTAACGATCTCCTCAGTGACCGACAGTACGGGTTTCGCCGAAATAGGTCCACTGGGGACCTTTTAGTGTATGCTACGCACGTTTTAGGCGAGGCCATCGAGAAGAACGGAGAAGCGGTCGCCGTCTCTCTGGACGTCTCGAAGGCATTTGACAGGGTCTGGCATGCGAGCCTTATAAGCAAGCTTTCAGCGTACGGCATATCTCCTGGTCTGATCGGCTGGGTAACGAACTTTCTCAACCAGAGATCTCTCCGAGTAGTTGTCGACGGGTCTTCCTCGGAACCCTTGACAATTAATGCCGGAGTGCCTCAGGGGTCCGTTCTTTCTGCAACTCTTTTCCTGCTGTACATCAACGATCTGCTGAAGCTCGGTATCTATGGGTATGCAGACGACAGCACAGTTGTAGAAAGATACCTGCCGAGTAGTCGGGCTAGTAGAGATCAAGTACAGTCATAAAGAGAAGCCATGGTGCAACGTTTGGGTGACAAACTTCAGGCAGTCTCCGCATGGGGCAAAGCCAATCTTGTCAAATTCAACGCCACCAAAACGCAGACGTGTCTGTTCACCGCCAAAAGGAGCCCTTTCACCTTGGCTCCTACTTTCCAGAGTGTATCTTTGGAATACAGTGACCGGCTACAGTTGTTAGGCTTAGAGATTTCCTCGAACCTCAACTTTGGTCGGTGTATTGAGTCCAGAGCAAGAGCAGCTGCAGGGAAGCTTGCCGTTCTTGCGAAGGTCCGTCAGTACTTTACACCGGGACAGCTTATTGTATTATACAAAGCACAGATCCGGTCGTGTGTAGAGTACTGTGGTCACATATTCGCTGGTGCCGCAAAGTCTCATCTTGCGGTTCTGGACTCAATTGAGAGGCGAGCAAAGAGGCTTATAGGCGATCCCGAATTGGTAGAAGCCAACCTCCACAGCCTTGAACACAGGCGTAGAATTGCTAGCCTCTCAGTATTCTATAGGATACATTTTGGTGAGTGTGCGCTGGAATTACACGACTTAATTCCTCCGTCCCCCTTCCATCACAGGACGTCCCGACGCACGGCAGGTATCCATCCTTACGTTTTGGACATTCCCCCCGTCCGAACGAAGCGCTTTGATTCGTCTTTTTTAATTCGCACAGCGAAGGACTGGAACAGCTTGCCTGCGTCGGTTTTTCCGTCCAAATACAATGTGGGCGTCTTCAAGAGAAGAGTGAATAGGTTACTAAGTTGATGCGCTTTACCATCTAAGACTACATTTTCACTTTCCATCAGGTGGAATGTAGTCAAGCATTAACCTAGAAAGTATAAAAAAAAAAAAAAAAAAAAATAGATTTTAATACATTTTAGGAATTTAAACAAATTCCTAAAATGTATTAAAATCTTTTCTAAAATAATGTAACTCTAATGGTGCTTACAAACGTAAGCACTATTTTACATAACCATTTTAAGTACTTCCATCCATTAAAGTTCGACAATCTGAATAACAAAATTGACATATTTATGGCAAGTAAAAATTTACAAATATTATATTAAAAATTGCTGCTATTTTCAAATTTTGTTATTGTACTAAAATATTTTACAATACCTTTCAATGTCAATGCTAAATTCTGTTAAGATACGTAGTATAGACATTTGTTATTTTTAACTAGCATTTATATCAAAAATATTACAATTATTACTAAAATTTCTTCTCCGACTTAAGAAACACTTGACCTGAAAACTCTTGAACGAAAATAGAAGACGACTCTTATAATTAAGTAAATTCAACTACTAAGTATTTCAATTAAGTGTTAATATCTTTATTTTTTAATAAATAGTTTTATGTTAAGAAACATATAAGGAATATACATAGGTTTTTAAATTAAGTATTATAATAAGCCTCTCGGTGCAGTTCATTGGTTTTCTTTAGAATAAAATAATAGCGTAATAAATAGATTTACCCAAATGTTCTAATTTTCGCTTCAGTTACATGTAAATGTAAATCAACCTACTTAAACGTTAACTTACGTTCTTGGAACTATTTATCGGAAAGTCAAAAAACTACGTATTCAATTCAAAATAATAAATAAAAAACAACCTTTATTACATATACTACAATCTATATTATCTATTTTATTTTATAACAAAACACGAAATAGGAATTATAATATGATAAGCACATCCTACATTTACCTAAATGACTAATATTTTCTATAACTATCAGGCTGTACTAAATTAGGACGTCGATTTATCATCTCTACAGAAGCTGTGAATGGGACTCACAGCTTCACACTGGATCTGTTAACGATCCTCTCATAATCTGGACGTATATGTCACGCCAAAATATATATATTTATAAAAACTGGTATATAATATACATAGTCAGCTAGATACACACATGGAACAAAGGGAATATTATTTGTTAGTTAAAGACGCTTTGCTGGTTATCCCAGTTACTACGAGTTAAGTTCATGATTGAAGTTTGACAGACCATGAATACTAACTCTCAAAGACGGTGTAACTGAAATTAGTAATATTATGGTAGATGCAGATACAATTTCGAGCTACTGAATTATATAATCGGTCTCAGTAGCAATACAAATATTCATGTCATTTAGATAACTCATATAGAAATACAGTACAATAAAAATTAATTACAGTAGTTATTATAGTTTTTTAATGTATTGTTAGAAAGTTAAGTTGCTTATATATCATGTTTATATTAAATACCTCGTTCGACAGGGTCGATCGTGTAAGGTAGATTCCCGTCGGTCGGATCGACAAAGAAAAATTGGCCAGTAGTATTCTACTGGTCATTATGAGTCTTATGACGGGTCACTCTACATATATTGGGTGAGCGGGAAACCACCTCCCACTCCTATCTCCTAAACGGGGGGTCGCATCAAAAAACTTTTCGGACAAAAAAGTTGCCTCTTTTAATTTGTTAATTTTCTAAGATTTTTCCGACGATAAAATTTTGCCTCCTTCTGCGACTTTTGACAGTTTTTAAATTTCAACCTCCCCAGCCCCTCAACCCCCCGACCGATTTCCCCCGTTCAAGAACTTAACCTTCATTTTGTCCTTAAGAATGTGTACACCGAGTTTGAAAATCCTCCGTCAATATTTGCGACCTGTAGCGTGTCCCAAAGGTTTGCACTTTCACCCCCCCCCCTCCCAGTCCCCCCTTTCACTTTTTCCAAAAAAACGAGATGCTGCGTTTGTCTTACTAATTTATCCTATCGACCTGTGAAGTCAGATTTTGCCTACGATGAATTTGGACTGATGGATCATTATACATATATATATAGAGGGATATATACATTTTTTTTTCGACGGATTCTCAATCTCCAGTTCATAAACGGCGTAGCGCCCCTACTCTGGGGTCTGGGTCCCGTCATCGCATTGATTGCAGTAGGTAGATTCATCTATGGAATCTACCTAAAAGCAAATATCATCCTGACGGTCGCTTTCACAACTATTTTCCAAAGATCTTCCTTTAACAATTAAACCTAAGTAAGAAGAGGCCGACAGACCCTAATTACGAAAATTTGTATGCAAATTCAACAAACTAAAAGTTTTCTTCAAAGTCAATGTTATTACTAGTATTATTAAATCATACGACTATGGGTATACTCCAGTACATTAAGGATATTAATATAGTTTGATGGTTTATAAATATAAACAATAACTTATCATCATCCGACGTTTATCCAACTCGCTTATTAAAGAAGCTGGAATTGTTATTTACTAGAGACAATAATTAATAAGCACAATAGCGAAGCCTCGTTTATATTTTATAATTTAAGTAACGTTGACCTGATTATATTGGATACTATAAAAACAAAATAAAAATAATAGTTTCGTTACTTTTTAAAGAATATGAGGTCTTATAAGAATATTTCCTATTTCCAACCTCAACGGTTTTGGAGTCATCATTATTATATTATATTCATTTTTATTGTCTTTGTGTATATCATGTATTTCTGTTTATGAGGCTCTGAAAAGAATAAGAGAACGTCATACATGTTATGAACATCGAGTTATTTCAATACCAATGTTAAATAAGTACCTCTTGTACTCACAAACTAGAAGAACGCAATTGGTAGTTATACAGGAATAATTGGTTATATGATTTGAGTATTTTTTCTTTCCAGATAAAATAGCTGCATATTTTTAGTCTATCACATTCATGTATATTATTGAACAGAAATAAATATATGTTTTTATGATAACTCCAGAAATACGTGATATTGTAGATTTCTAATTCGATTTTTTTGGCCATAATCACAAATTTCTTTTAGTATTACATAATACTATGTTCGAGGATCCAGTAGTGGGTTACCAAATTTTTTACTTCATCTGCGGCTCGTCTCAAACCCACTGACGAACTAATTATACTTTATTTAATCTACCTTCTACATTATTTGTTAAGTCTTGTATTTTATATTTTATTTAATTGTGTATAATTTTTGAGGATAACATTAATATTCAATTTTAAATTTCAGAATCATATTTAAATATTAATAAATACGCTAAAGATGTAACAAAACCTCAAACATTGTCTCAAAGAATCATGTATTTATTAATGTATCATTATTTGGTCGGGTGGTTAAGTCGAGTATCGATAACAAACATTGATAATAGTTATTTCGGGTTTAAAACGTATATTCTAATACGGGTCAGTATCATTCTAAACCATACATACTTTACGCGTGAAGTAAGAAGTTAGCTTGTTATTAATTTAATCCTTTTAAGCTCTCTACCATAATATCTTTAAGATATTGTAATTATTAGTACATTAACACTACACGTTCCTGGTACATTACATGTTCATTACATGTATATTACACCAGCTGTAGGAGGTGCATGGCGGTGGCTCCAACGAAGTACTGCCTTACATTCTCACAAGATTCACTTTAAAAAATATAACAATGTGTTAACAAAATCAATCACTAATTTTAGAATTTATGTATTTAAAAAAAAATATATATAAAAGCTAAAATTTACAGTCTATTGCATAACGAATAGTTGTGGTGGTGGTGATAAAGTAATCTTTCCGTTTCCGACATCATAGAATTTATTTAATTTCGGGTATAAAACTATGTATCTAAGTGAGTACTCTGGTAATCTTGATAATAATAAGTCGGTCAGACATCACTCACAGTGAAGTGTTTGTAAAGTACGTACTGCACGTATCTTCAATATCTCCTGAAGCGGAGAGATGATGGTGCGGCTCTCGACCTGCTCATCATCATGGAACACATTCCATCGTGTAACTTCATGAGCTTGGTAGTTGCTAAATTCATAAAAAAGTTACTCCTTTTAAAAATTATAAAATAAATTTCTTACAATTGTGTGAATTTTTTTTGCGGGTTTTATTTTTACTATTTGGGCTTTTATAAGTAATTCCCCGCTTTACGTGACCCCGTTATACGCGATTTTAAACAAACGTTGTAAAAAGTCTTAACCTTTCTACAGTTCAGAGGAGTATTAAATCAATAAAAATATCAACTGCAGCATTTTATAAATGTAAATAATTTGAAGAATTATATCGGTATGAGTACTTTACTGTTGAAATATAAAAAAATCAAACATCGATTTCAATTCTTAAGAGAAATTGACACGTCCAATCATTAACACAAAGCAATTGAAGGAAAGTGGTTCTTTCTGTTCTTAAAATCTATTTATCGATTAATCGATCTTAGATCCATCCCTAGTCCTGCCAATTTTGTTAGTTTCCGCGAACGCTCCTTGGAAGTAATACGTATAATTGTTTAATTTATTTTTTTCCGGGAGTTATATTATTTATATAGAACGAGTTTTCTTTGCAACTGTGAGGACACTGATTCGCCATGCTGTGCTGTGTGCAAGAAAACTATTAAGTGAAAGTTTTGTGAAACATTGATTTCACACCAATATTATTAGGTATTTATGATAAATTGATTTATTAGATGTATTCAAATCAAATACATAATATGTGTTTTCTCAAAAATACAAAGTTATATTTTATTTGTAATTACGTAATAATATTATAGTAAGATCCAACTTTTGCATTATTGATAATGGCGGCCATATTATAAAAATTTACTAACTTTTTACGGGATTGTTATAAATTTAATTATGAATGTTATCTTGTGGTTATTATAGTGAAGAAATATAAAATTAAATAAGATGTGATCAGTGAATGTGTTTTAATACAAAAGTACATAAAGGTTCTAACGGATTTCGACGTGTGTTGTTGGTTAGTGACCCGTGTTTATATTAGCCCCAATAATGTTGTATTTTTTAGTAGATTAAACTTACTTTGTTTTGTGAATTCAATTCATTTTTACACAACTCATGCAATTTAATATTTAAATTATAGAACATGCAGTTGTAGAAATTTTGATGAGTTTGTTTTTAGTAGTTTATAAACAAACTTTGTGTTGCTTCATTTGCTGTAAATGTTATAATATGACACACATTAACATTAAAGTAAAAGAATAAACAAATAAATGCATAAATATTTAATTTAATCTTAATAAACAATTGAAATAGATTTATGTAATAAAGTTTCTTATTATTACTGGAGCATAGTTTATTACAATTACATCTCTTGAGACCGAATCTTAATAGATACTGTGTTTTATTAACCGCTGAAGGAGACAGTAGTAACAACAATCCTAATATAAAAAAGAATAATATTTAATGTAGAATAAGCGATATAACGCGGGTACCGTACAAAAAGGCGTATACCTCTTCTTCAAGGGAACACTATTGCGATTCCCCGGATGTTGCATTAGTTGACGGGCAGCGGTGATCACGTGTCATCTGTGACCCGCGTGCTCTTTGACATCCTCTAATATAAAAAAAAAAACAATTAATGAAATTTTATTTTATCATCAGCACAGCTTTACTAATTTACTCAGAATTCATATATTTATTTTAACTTTACTTTACAATAGTTAATTGGAAAGTATAACGTAATTGTGTAAATCTTTTACGTTAAATTTTATTTTATTTTTAACCGAAAATTAGAACAATAAATATGTAACACATTCTCCAACTAGGTTAAAAATCTTTGCATAACAATGTATTATCTTAGAACTGTCAAATTTCAACGTTTCCCAGAAACTTTATTCCTGCTTACAATACTTAGTATGTTTGAAATATTTTCTTCTTATATATAATAAAGTATGGCTTGTAAATATATTAATTGTTGTTGATAATCGATTACGTGTTTGTATGTTCGTGAGCATGTTTGTGTGCGTTATTAAATTTTGTTATTCAATAATTCATATCGATGTCTGGTCACATTTCTGTATTTAATTGTATCTTTTTTATTTTATAAAATCTTTTACATATTTTTGCTAATTTTCTTGCTAATTTTCTTGCGGGTGAACTGATGAGGCCGGTAGTACCTTAATACAGATATATAAAACCTGTACATTACTCGCCATAGTAATATTATTATGATCAGTTTAACTAATCTGATCATATTTCTTATATGAAAATAAAATCTCATAGTTCCATTATATTAATTAACTGATTAATTATTTAATAAGTAGTATTTTTGTACAGAAAACTCATTACCCATATGTCTTGTACGTGGTTGAACCCTCGTGTTACCTTATTTATGGATGTGACATGTATGAGATACGATTATAATCTTATAATATATATTACAATACATAAACACTGGTTTCTCTCATATAAATAAAATACCAATTGGAATTTAGGATAAATTAATAATAATAATAGATTGTTTACAAAATTAAATTAATCATTTCACGAAAAGAAAATAATATCTAATTTAAGCTTCCTCCTCTACTCTTCAATAGACAAAAGACACAATCACAAAGGAATTAAAAAAGGAGTAAAATATTCCTGCTGGATGAAGAGGGACCGTGGACGGAGCTATTGTTGAAATTCATAATTCATAACGACGAGGTAAATGAATAACGTTTAATTATATAACAATTATTTTTATAATTTAAATTATGAAAAATATTTTTAAATATTATATGTTTAAATATGTTTAAATAATGTAATAACCGCTGAAGATTGGTCTAAGTGTTACAGACTAGTGCCAAGTTTGAGATATTTTTTTATAAAATATAATATAAAATGCTTCATCAATGGAATGTAGGATCAATTCATTAAAAAGTATATAATTAATAGTCAGTTCAGTTTCTTACCCTCATCGACATATTAATAAGAAGAGTGGTAGGTTGGCAGATATTTTATAGATTATTTAATTTAAACATAATTTAATGAAAACTTTATACACAAGGTACGACGACACACTATTGAATATTATTTTCATGTCAAAATAATAACATAATTATATCTGAGAAAAAGAGAAGTGAAAACAAAAATATAAACGTTTGTACACTCACTATTGTCAACTATAACGAGACACTTGTAAGCAAATTCTTTTAATTTACTTCAATTACACTAATCTTAAATTGTCTTATCCTTTGTGAAGTGGAAGCGGTTATAAAATTCTCTTTGTAAATAAATACTATATAATACTATAATAGAGAAATGATTTCTTTACAAAACCTATTTACAATGAATACATCAAAGAAGAAATATATTAAGATATTTAAGTTTCTGTCCCTGTATTTTAATAATATAATAATTTAAAGTATTATAGCAAAATACTTGAAAGAAGAATAAGTTTTTCGAATTATAATTTACATCATTAGTTTTTGGGCAAAAAGTTCTTGTAAATTTTTTCTCTAGAACAAATTACACCTATGTATATCAACTATCTACTGAAGTGGAGGCGATAACGCACTTGGTTTCATTATAATGAATAATAATTTAGGAAATTTTGTTTAACGTTTTACAGTTTAAGATACTTAGATACTTACTTAATCATTCTTTCCATTGTATCTTTAAAACAAAAAGCAACATTTAAGTTAAATATAACTCTGAAATGTTATTAAATATGTTTACAATCCAAACTGTACATAAACAACACAATGGAGTAATTTTTTAGGGCAATTATCCTAAAAAACTCTCTCACACATACTGCGGTAGTGATAAGACTGGACACTGGAATAAATGGGAATAGAGAGGACATTATACACAAGATGACATATAGACCACTGAACGTTACTACACAAGTATAAACTTAGTGTTGTTCATTGAAACTAGTTTTAAATACTTTTCTTCACTGCACTAAATTCGTCACTTTGTATCTAATTAAATTATGCTATAACAATATCTTACTACATTTTATATAAAACATAACTATCATAAGTACCAACATTTAAAATGTAAAACTAAGTGCAAGTGCTTAGAGTAATAGTATTTTGGTTGATATATTTTATTCTAATACTATGCATAAATCCATAGTCAGTATAACATAAGGTAAACCATGCATGATGAATTAAAAAGTTGAAATCTTTTGTTTACAAGACTGATTGCAAATAAATAATGTTTGTCTTTACACGCACCTTCAAGTAGCTTTATAAATTAAGTTTGAGAAATACTTTTTAGGGAATTATGAACAGGAATTAAAAATAATTAGTTTTGTTATTCCCGAAGCAGATAATGTCGCGGTATAAAACGTGTTTAACAAATAAAAGAGCACAGGACATTTGTTCAATGAAAAGATGTTCAAAGAAAAAGATGTTGTTTTGATAAACCTATATTAAATAAAATGTGTTTACAAAATCTTCCATTTACTATTTGTATTAAATATACAAATATCTACATCTAAAATGTAGTCTACTTTTATTACGCTTCGACAATATCTCGACACGCTTAGCAACTCAGGCGGATTTATGATTAATTTAATTTACTTCAGTAATTACTAATTTATTTTATTAGTATTAATTTACTTCAATTTGTAACTCATTACATTATAATTAATAATTAAAATATTGACTATTTCATTATTTATTTTTGTTACCACAACATTTTTGTAAAAGTGCTGTTTGACTCAATTAGTGTGTGTTGTGTGTGTGAGTTACATTTACATTGTACGCGAATCGAAAAGCGATATTGATTTATTATTTATAGAACTGTAGTATATTCGACGTCTTTCGAATCAAAAAGTTTTTTTTTTTTTATTTTTTGTTTCGTCAACGTCATGACCTTCTAACAACCGTTTTAGGAGAATGAAAAACATCAATTTATACATAGTTAACATGTATGTAACTATTTCATACACTCAGTTATTATTGAACTCAATCGAACTTTGGAAAAAATGTAAGCGAACTTTTTAAGTTTAGTGAATATTGTCATTATTTAATTAAGAAACATTGCTTGAGTACCATCGTCATCGTTACAGGACCGTCTAAACATTCACTTCATAATGATATTAACTAGTAACACATGAAAAGTAATAATAAAAAATAAAATAACAATGTTATTAAAAATATACGAAGATATGGAATGTCGAGGTGTTTTTATAAACTGACATCAGCATGGTGTAGTGACCCTGCATCGCACACCTGCGCGACTTCCCGGCGTCATCACACTCGACGACATGTAACCATTGACAAATATAATTGTCAGATACGTAATATAATATTACATATTATCAGTGACTTTACTTGCAGCTACTATATATGTGTGTGTGTTGTTATATATTTTAAATACGAGTATATATATATATATATATATATATATATATATATATATATATATATATATATATATATATATATACTCGTATTTAAAATCATGCCATCTATAAATGATACACTTGCTTGTTTTGTTATATATATCATAATATGATATCATAATCATTATGTTTCATCGTGTATCTTAACATATACTTTAATATCAATATCAATCCGTAATGTTTAGTCTCCTTTACTTTTTAAGAGGAACAATATGAAAATCTTTTAGCGTGTATAAGATCGAAAATTATTAAAATTGAATTTTTAATATAGAAGGAATTTTATGTAGGAGAGGAAAGGATTAGGAGGTCGCATCCTGGAGGAAGGAATCCGATTGATGAATTTTTGATAAAAAAATTATATAAAGATTTAAAAGAGCACGGTTAAAATATTTATAGAAGATTTAATATATTATATTTGAATATATTACTGGCCAATATTTTTATTATATTATTAATTATTCAGTTTCAGTAAAAATGAAGTAACAATGATCTTTGTGTGAACTTACTTATATGTTTATGTTGTTTCTGCTTAACGTAATGATATTAAGGCAAATGACTATATATAGCATGGACAGTGGACGAACGACGAACGAAGGACGTGTTAATGATTTTTTTATCCTATATTTGTTTATTTGAGTTCTAAACTTTGTTTTAATCTAATAACAATCATGATTTTATATTATAAAATTGCGATAATTTATTTTTTATGAAAGTTCCTTTGTTAATAAAGTACTCGTAATAGGAACGTAAGAGACAAAGTTAAAACTGAGAAGTCACGAACAGAGAAAAACAATGAGACGAGTTTGTTGTTTGACTTACTTACATATCAGAAATATATTTTAAATATCTACCTGGATAATTTATAAAACTAGTCAATTAGTAAATTACTATAAAAATACTTTGTTACAGTGCAAGTGTAATACTACATTATTGTTAATATTTAATTAATAATTATTTTATACAAGATTGAACAATAAAAGTGTTCAGTATATTTTGGAACATATTTTATAGATTATTTAATTCGGCCCTAGTTTTATACATGCTTCAAATACAATGAACTTGTTGATACAATAATAACTATAATATAAATTAAAAAAATCATTTTTCTTTGTTTCAGAATATTACTTTTTAGTTTAAATTAATCGTAAAATCGATATTTTTAAAGAAATGTTTAATAAGAGTCATCACAAGTTAGCTGAAAAACACTACGAACTGACCTTGTACTCGTAGGGCGCTCGATGGGCACATGTAGGGACGCTCTTCTTACAAATCTCAGCACCGTCTTCTTTCTTTCATATACCTCGCGCGGTTATAAATGTAAATAGTGAACGGAATATAATCTAAATATTATTTGTTACAATTAAAAATTTATTAATTAATTTATTGTTTTTTTTTGTTTTATTTCGTATGAGTTAATAAGTATATTAAAAGTTATTATCATTATTATATATATATTATAAATATGAAATTTAAGTTCAATTATGAGTTTTCACATTCTTCTATTACATATTTTATTAAAACTATTACTGATCGTATGTGGTTGTCGTATGATATGTATGATAGTCTTTTTGACTATAATTCTATTTATTGAAATGCATAAATATTAGTAGTTGTAATAGTAGCCAGGTGCACAAAAATTATCATTATTAATTTATAAATAATATTAAAGTATTTAAAAAAGTATATTTTAAAATAGTGGTCCAACCCTTAATATTCTTACGCCGACACAACAAATCGAAATAGAAGCAAAGGGACCTATTATCTCTTTTACACTCACTATATTTTACATTGCGATGGTTGAAGAAGAGGTATGTTTTTCGTTATTATTAAATTATTATTATAAAGACAAATTTTATGAATCTTATTTCGTGGTTGTAAAGACTAAAATGCTTTAATTGTCTTTGACTAGTTGAAAAGTATTAAGCCAAAGTCAAATAAGGGCCTAAAGTAATTGTTTTCTTTTGTAATAAATAATTGATTATGCCATTTATGACATCATAGTAGGAAAACAAAAAGAAGAATATGATATTACTATTAATGGGCAGAGATCTTTTTACTGTCCAGATGTACTACATTTATATTGATACCATAACATTAAACACGATATAAGCGTACATAGGTAGTAAATTACCTTACAGTATTTTTGTACTTAACTTTTGTTCAATATTACGTTTGAGGTAACAATATTATAACACTGAGGATTGTTCTTCATTATCTCGTTTGAAAACAATAATATGTACGAGCCTTAGTTTTAACATCTGTTTATTCAAGGTCTTTGACCTTTCATTTTGCAAGTGTAGGTACTAAGAACGTTATCAGCAACTTGAAAATTATTTTTTTGAGCATTGTAGAAAACATATTGTATATTTTTTTGCTATTGAAATTTTAATAGTGGTAATCAATATTCTTTTTAATGATATTAACTTTGTTTATGTAATATCTCTTCTGTAAATCTTCAAAGCGCTTAATATATTTTCAGAGGTGTTCTGACAAAACAAACAATTCCAGTGCCGCATTCAAAATGTTCTGCTATTAACTTCTCAACTCGGAGAAGATAATCTCTATGACGTCGTTATCGATAACACTACAGTCTCTAATCAATTACTGCGGCATCTATTGATATATATTTAATGTACTTCCCGATACTTTAATTGTACTTTACTCTTAAATTTAAATAGAATATAAGAAATGAATCTTTTATTTATATCAATGAATACAATTAGTTAAGTTACTAGTGACATGTTTTATGAAATAAATAAACGTAACGCAGCACGTTGTCCAAATGGTGGCACCATCGCGATTACATCATCAGGTGGACAGTTCGTGCTACGGCAGAGCGTCAATGTAAGTGGTGCTAAGAGTCAGACTCGTGCAGATATTGAAGATTTCGTCTCACATTTTATTCATTTGTTCGATTCGCCGACGATTCACCCACGTGATGATATTTATATCAAGAATTAAATTAATTTAAATCGAGGATTTTGTAAATTCTTATTACGTGTAAACTTCATTAATCTGACTCGCTCAGCAATTCAGGCGAATTAACGACTTTACGGTTAATTTAATTTATTGCAGGAGTATAATATTCCGAAGACAATTTGTCCCTTATTATATTATAATTAAAGGACTTGATGATTTAATTAATTATCACAAGTTACAATTAATTTGAAGTAAAAACATAAAATTTGTCATTTACAATATGAATAATTTATTTAAGTTGAAATTGCATATAATACGATAGCCGTGTAATACTTTTTGTTAATGTCAATATTTGTACAGCCTTCTGTAATATAGTTATACCAGATTATTTACTTTATGTGAGTTAAACAAATGTTCCCAAAATAAATCTGTTTGACACCAACTGAGCCGAGTTTTAATTTGCATACTGTGAGTTACATTTGCATTGAACACGAATGGAAAAGCGATGTGGATTTATTGAGAACTGGAATAAATTCGATGTTTTTCCGACTCAAACGAAAAGGGTGAGCTCAATTCAACCGTGTCTTATTGAAATGTATAAAAACTTTTTAGAACTATTTTTACCTTCTAACAAATATTTTAGGAATAAATAAAAAACCAGGCACGCTACGCTATGATTTCAATTCGTAAAGTAGTAAAATAGCAGCTTAATGAATAATGGTCAGTTTCTGAAGTTATTAAAGAATAATATCTTGAAAATATTTGTATATATATATAGTAAAAAAAAATGAACATCAAATTTAATATATAAGTATGGTTTCTATCAGTATTTTGTTAAACTGAGACTTTATTTTTTGTATTATATGTACTCGTAAATAAAAATTGCCAAAAAACAAATTATTTCAAATTAAAAAAATAAAAAAGATATATCAAGAATATGAAATATCGAAGTGTTTTTTAAACTCTGTTATCAGCAAAGTACTAGTATAGTACCCCTGCATCGCACACCTGCGCGACTTCCCGGCGCCATCACACACGACGACATGTAACCATTGACAAATATAATTGTCAGATACGTAATATAATATTACATATTATCAGTGACTTTACTTGCAGCGTGACCTGCAGTGTAAATAAAAGGATGTTACACAAAAGTGTGTCAACATGTTTTAAAAGGAGACGGTCATATATTTACAATAAGACTTACATTTATAATCGCAACGCCAACTCGAACGCAACTCACTATAAAACACTTTCTAATTTAATTCTCCATCAAAATGTATTTAATATATGTATTTAATATAATAATATTATTGTGTATAATTTTTTTTTTCTTAAGTATTTACATCGACAATTAGAAGGAAAACCATCGTAACAGACTCAGGTCAATTTTTGACATACAAAAGTACTTACAAAGTAAACAATAAATATGATTGATTTTTATAGTAAAACGGGTCTGACTGTTCACGTTATTTAAGTTTTTACTTGTTATAACGAAATAACTTACTAGTAACAATATAAGTGAATGTTTCACCTAGGCGTAGGCGCTATTGGCACAGGCCTTCTCTATTAATCTACTTAATCCGGGATCATTGAGGTATTACATATTATTTTACCTTTTAATTTTTTTGTGTTTTGAGTAAATTTTTATAATTATACATATTTTTAAGTAATTACTAAAGTTTGTATTTTGTTATAAATATGTTAAGCTAATTTAAAATTCATTATTAAATTTTATCAGCTTATATATATATACTCGTATATACTTTGAACACAATTATGTCATAGTCACCTATAAGTGTAACAATACAATACACTTCCTTCCTTTATATATTACGAAACACAAACTCTAAAACTGTACCTGACTGTAAATAATGTAATCTGACATCAGTGACTGGACTGGTAGTATAGCTTCATAACCATCTACACCAATCTGTTTAGTGGCGTTAACCAACTTAATCGTCACCTTTTGCTCGCGAAATGATGTCATTTTATTTATAATGATTTTGAGATCAATTTAAGCCTGATTTTAAGAGTTTTGGTGGCCAAAACAACAAAATCTTACATATACGGTTCAAAGGTTAATAGCACCGACATTGTGAATACCAATGGATGGGGCCGTGGATGAAGATGATCATTAAAAGCAATTGTTTGGCTAAAGTTGCATTCCTAAGAAAGGATTAAATTACTTTATAGTAATGTAATGTTTTTTATGAAGGAAGATTCGTATTATTCGAGACCACTATGACTAAATAGTCATTTTAGTAAATAATAGGTAATCACATGATATTTAATGTTTCAAAAAATTATATTTTTCACATGTTTTGTTTTTGTATAATTCTTAAGGATTGTATTGTCTACCTTTGCGCATATATGGACTGCCTTCCATTGAAATAAAGTTCTTATGTATAAGTAGGTACCGAATAAAATTTACATACAAAATAAAAAAAGGCGTCAACCTCTAATATTTTTAAAAATGTCCCTTATTATGTTTTTGGCCTCGGAAAATGTTTAGATATTTAAATATTTAGAATATTTTTAGATTTATATAGGAAAAGTGAGCGGTAAGAGAGACAGGAGGAGGCCTCGAGTGACCTTTGAAAACACAGTATCTATGATACTGGAGGAAGGTCACGTAAAAAGCATGAGGACCCCCCGGAGGGCATGTATGAAGAGGTTGATGTCTATGGCCGAGGCGAAAGAGGTATGCAGGGAGCGTAGCGTTTGGCGCTCCGTCGTCTCTGGCTACCCCGCAAGGGATATGGCGTGGAGCTAAATAAATAAATAAATTAATAAAATATTTTTCAAACGAAGTTAGACTAAGATTGTAACGCAAACAAACAAACTAAAATACGTAAAACGAACAGATCAACAATTCTAAAACTATTGTTTTGAACGCGTTATGCACTAAAGTAATAGAAGTTCTGCATTTTAATTTCTGTGGGCACCCTCAGATTATAGTACATAATTATGTTATATGATTCAGATAGCGTCAGGCACATCAGTGAGTAAGACTCATTGATTTAATTTCCTCGTTGTCATCCTTATTATATAATATTAAAATATAAATATAATATTATTCTACGTATCGTTTTCTGAAAATTATTTATCCGTTAGTATATTTATATTGTAATGTCCCTTGTAACTGCAAACTTAAGATTTTCCGTCACCTACTTCAGTGTTATTATTATAGAGACGAAGCTTCTTAGCATTCCATATATTCACCGTGCGGGTGCCGGGCCCATCGCGTTGCAAGAAAAGGAGCGCAAACAATGCCTACATGCAATGCATAAAGAACACCATGCTGGATCTGTTTAATATTCTTGAGTTATTTGACTTTAAAACTTTTGTCAAATAATAATGTGCCTAAAATTGTTATTAGCTTTAAGAACACTTTGTTAGTGCAAAGGTAACATTACAGCGCCAAAGTAACATTATAGTCGACTAATGAGAAATAGTTCCCCAGTTGTTACTCTTACGGGAAACTCCATATTAATGGTCGAATTAATAAATCTTTTAAGATAAATTGGGAATCTATAACGAGCTTCCTCCAATAAGATTGTAATTTTCCTTGTACAGACACCCACTTACACACTATAACCACTTATAGCTGCTAATTACACTAGTGTGTTTTTATTATATTATATATTTTATTTACTGTTTGATTTATATTCTATAGCTTTATGCCTCATCTCGAGTTATATTTCTTACATATAATAAATATTATAAATCTAATCTAAATAAATATTATAAGGATTTCAAGGCATTGAACACAAATAGTTAGCGGGGCTTAGTCGCTTAAATCTTATATGAATTTGGATCGTATTTATTTATGATTTGAAAATTTCCAACCAAATATTGTGATAAACGTTGATGGGATATTTCCTTATTTTGTTTACAGTAATAGTAGTAGTAGTAGTACATGAACTAAGTGATATCAGTAAGTTTTTTTTAGGAAATAAAAGAACTCATACTTTAACATAATCGGAAAGCAATTATTCAAATTATCTGAGAAATAACTGTCAATTTCAGTAACAAAATAATTTAAGCCATAATATAATATATTTTTAAAAGAAAGATAAATTTTATTTCCTTGTACTCATTTCCGTGATCGTAACAAAGGATAGCTCAGCGTTGTTGATCAGCTTTAACTTTCATAAAATATTCATTTAATTAAATGTAGGCATCATTTATTAACTGTATAAATAGGCGTTTTTGTTTGAAAATGTACTGTTTGTAAGATACATGAAAAGTGTTACAAATGTATATTATATAATCATTTTATAAATTAATTAATTCTGTATATAACTAATTAATTTGTATTAACCAATTTATAAGGAGTAAATAGAATACTTCTATTTTATTAGAAATATTTAGCGGGAATATATTAGTGGGCACAGATAGAAAGAAATAAAATGAAAAATTTTAGAAAATATTTTATACGACACTACTCATATAAGCTTATATTGTAGAGGAATTAAAATTTCTAATAATAATATATTATATGTGTTTCATAATATTTTGCAATTCGAAATTAAAACTTCTTATTATTATAAACTTAATATATACTTGAAAATAGTTTTATTACATTAAAAGTATATATTAAGTTCTATTTCGGTACACTATAACGTGACTCCATATTACATAATGTATTACCCTATTACTATTGGTTAACATAAATGGGTTTTTATTTCCAATTTTATTATTTAACATTAACATGATTTTGTTTGTAGGTCGTATGTTTTATAGATATTTTAGGTGCATTTGTCTTTATGTTTCAAATTACACTTTAATAGTTTGTATATTACTTTTTTTTTTAATAGAAAAAAGTTTTTTTGAAAACAATATTTTATATTAAAGTTGAACAGAGCCCGCAGTCGCAAATCAGCACAGGCTATATTTATAAGCTTGATTCTCCATTTTTCACATTGATAGGACAGAATGACGGCTACAAATGTCCTCGCATGCTTGGTCTGATTGCCAGAAATAAATTGTAGCCATTACAATGTCAATTATGTTTGCTCCATTAATACTTCATTGTTATAATAATTGGCATACAGTTTTATTTAGCGTTCAAATAGTTAGAACTTTGGTGATTTTGTATTTATTTATTCATTAACATTAATCTGGTTTTCTGCAATGCAATTCTCGTAATAATCGACTTATGCCAACGTTGTCTTTAATCCTCATAGTACTTCCAAATATCCTTTTTTGCGATCCTTTACAGCTACAATTTGATGCCGTTTTTATGCCCTCCTTCCAAGTACTTCTTTAATTTCGGGAAAAAGTCACTTGAGACCATGTCTGAGGAAAATGGTGGCTACGACATCCTAGACATAAGCGAAGTATGAACAGGGATCGTTATCATGATGCAAAGCTAATTTATATTCTACAACATAGCCGCGCGTTTATGGCGGATTGCTCCACGCAAATTGTGCATAAATAACTCTTGTATAATATTAATTATTAGCTATTCCATCTTATAATAAGGAATCGTGACACCTGTAATAGAATAAAAATGTAAGCAAAACCTTCGTATTCGACCTAGCGAAATATATAAATATACTATATAACAGAACTTACACTATATTATGGAAAATTATAACAGTATATAAAAACAAGTGGTATTCAATTGAGGTACATAAAGTCAATAGTTGAATTTTTAAACGTAACATAAGGTAAATCAAAACATTGTTCTGTATCTTTTTAACTACAACAGTAAAATAATAACTAATATTTTTATCACTTAATGTATGATCATATAACTTACGATATTAAGTAAAAGATTTAAATATTCAACAGGTTTTATACATTTCATTAATGTTATATGCATCAATATATTCCTTATAATTTTATTCATTTCTTCTTAATCTTTATATTTAGATAGTAATATTTATTAATAATTCTTTCCTTCTATTTTCTTTCTTTCTTCAATTTATAAATGTATGAAAATTAACGACGGCTTGGCAACTTGAATTTCCAACTCCTTGTTAAAATTTTACAATAATATTTTCACACTCACTCGTATGAATTCAATTATGCAGCGTGTCTCGCGTAGTAGAAAACCTTTAAATGAAATTGTAAGTTAAGAGTGTAAGAAAATATTTGTAAAATGAATATTCAGGCAGGTCTAGTGCATAATGAAATTCTGATGAAACTGAAACAACATTGCTTTATGGCACTAGTTTGAATTTTACTTTAAAAAGATATATTATTTTTACTCTCTGATACAAAAAGTTTTACTTTTAAACTGTGTGACTATCTGCAATGTCGTTACTCCCAAATGGATATTAATTAGATCTCAAATCGTTTTTTTTCATTTATGACAACTAAGTAATATCATTAGATTGCAACTACATAATATATCGTATGTAATTTAGGCAACATTTACTCGTAAGTAATGAAGTTCCTATAAAAATAGTTGGTGCAGACAATACTAGTGGATATTTAAAGCGATGGTATTAAAAAATAATATTACTACAAAAAAAAATATTTGAAGTGAGTCATTCTAATGGAACGTCACCACGCTCACGATGAATCACTAGTTACCGCGCAATCCTGTCATTATTATTTTAATTTATCTTTCTTTAATTATTAGGGCTCTTAGAAAGTTTATTCGGTTATTATTTTGTGAATCGACAATTGTTAAGAGTGATTAAATAACATTCAATCGTTTTGGGACTTTTTATTAAATTACTCACATAATAATTATAAAGAAAAGGAATTATTGTAATATGTAGAATTCTGATCTTGATAGTATATGTAAGTAATATTTCGTATCAACCATAAAAAAATTGTATTTATATAAGGTCCGGATCATTTTTATTTATATTTATTATAAAGTTATAAAATAATAAACAAGCTGGGAGTAAATGGTACGAACTTCAGCGCTTACAACTTCGAAGCGTAATAACAACGAGGAGTTAGGAAGGTGTAGCGGCGGGTGTAGTTCAGGACGCGTCTCTCACTGCTGAGATGTGAATAGAAGCTGCATTTACAATGATAACATAATAATGTGTATACTTAGATAAGGAATTAAGGTTGACCACATTTAAATGTAATTATTTACTATTTTTGTATAATTATATAACTTACTTACTTACTTATATAATGAATTTTGATATTTATTATTTAATGACATTTCATATATACTATTTTTTTAAATAACTTATTAATATCGAGGTTAGATTACTTTGTAATTTCAGATTTTTGGCTTAAAAATATACAAGATGATATTATGACTTCTTGTAATATTAATGGATATTGTTTACTAAATAGTTTATAGTATAAATACATTAAAATTTTAACTTGGTTTGAAATGACGTAAAGGAAATTAAACTTATTTATTTAGTATAGTTATATACATATCCTCTTTAGCAGTCCACAGAGTAGAGAGTCCACTTCAATTTATTTTAAATTTTCTGTTTCATTTCATTGACTGTATTTCGAGGTTAATGGATTAATTAACTTTAATTACTAAAACTAAACTAAACTTGCTGTTTACTTGGAATTCAAAGCTACGTATACAGTTCGTCTATATAAATATTAATATGAAGGAAGCTAAAATACATATGGAGTTGAGTTAAGTTTTAAAAATTTATTTCGAAGAAATGAACATAATATACTGTGAGTCATATTTAAAGTGATGCAGATTGATAGTCTGTAATGTAATATATTAAAACAATATCTTTACAATGATATGATGTTGTTATTTTCATTGTCGCTCAGGCACTTTGCGACATAATGATTATTAAAAAAAAAATCTGGTCATAAGTAATGAGAAGACGGTTGGTTTTATTTATGGTTCTTTAAAACATTGCATTTAGTAACATGAGCTTCAGAAAACAGTTTCATTGCTGGAAAAAGGAATACCATTAAAAATAATCACGATAGTAAGAGATTTTGTCTCTCCAGTGACAGGAAAAAATGAATTTATGATTTATTAAGCCACCGATTTTTATTCCTAATAGGTGTACATTGCACAAATGATATGTAGCATCTTGTTTCATGGTTTTAGTTTTGTTTCAGAGTGGATATGAAATTCGGTTTTGAAATATATCTTTACTTTTAACATATTATTTTAAGGTTATATATTTAAAAAATATACTAATGTAAGTAAATTGTTGATTTTAATTAATACACACAATTTACACAAATATTACTACTTGGTTATATTAAAAAAAACTAAATAAAATCCGTGATGTATGTAACTGCAGAAGTTCCGTTGAGATTACTTGTTGGTCTCGAATTGAATGAACGACATTTCTTCTAAAGTTCTACCTAAATTAACACATAGATTACAGGATTTTTTTCAAAAACAATAATCCTCATAAATATGAAATGAATAATTGAATGTGAGAGGTTTTTATTTATATATAATAAGTGACTAAACTCAACCTTTTAATGTTTGGTTCAATAATGCATAATGTATATATTATCATTCAAACTAAAGACAAACAAGAGGAACCGCTGAAAAGCCACTTCAAGCCGTATTAGCAAGTCTTATTAATGACTTCCTGTAACAACTACTTTCATTAAAATACTTTGCTATGTGTTTGTTTTGTCGGTGAGAAATACTAATACTGACTGAAATAATCTGGAATTATATTTTTGTGTACGGCTTCTATTCTTTCGTATAATTAAAACAAAAGTATTAAGAAACGATAGATTTATTTACTGGTAATCGATTTACTTTATTAAGTATTAAGGTTAATGTGCTTTAAAATCAGCGGTTCAGTCTGCAGTGTGTTTTCATTCTCTCAATAAATTCAAATAAAATAAAAGAACGCAGTTAATTTATAAATTAAGTACCTTACCGTTAATTGCAGAAATGTCGAATCATAAAATAAAATTTATTACTTACCGTAACATATATATTATAAACACTTACAACAGGTTGGTTTATGAAATGAGCAACTGATATCGACACAAAGGAATGAATACTTATTTGGCTTTCTCGATATTAAAAATAGTGTCACAGTTCATATTTCATATACATATATTATATAAGTGTACAAAGCCATATATTAGAATTCAAACGATATTTTATGATAGTTTGATTTACGTATTAAATATATTACGTTATTTCTGCTTAAAGCTTCCTTTCGTCGTATGAAATACCTAATAAATTAACTGCTTAAGGTAAAATAGAAAAGTTTGGCGTTTGAATTGAAATTTATTTACGTGGAGTTTTCCGTATCCGTTGCGGAACTCGTTTATTTTACTTAAATACATTCATTGAGCACTTTGGTACTGTTAAGAATTTTATACCAAAAATAGATTCGTAAAAAATCTGTAGTATACATTTAGTATCATTAAAAAAACTATAAAACACCTAACTAATTATAATTAATTACGCCTTTACTCACAAACACACACACACGACGTTAGCTACACAATTGCAGATAGTTGTCGGCCTTGATTTGAAAACATTTAAAATATTAACAATGGGTTTCGTCTACAGTTTAGAAATATTAATGCCTACAAGAAAACAACACTACTTGTTTCACATAAATGAAGCTATATTATAACAGTTGTAGAAAACAACATTTATATTAACCTCGTTTAAAATATTACTCACTACCTAAGAATAACACATGATGCCGTTGTTTACATCAAAAATGTTCAAGCAAAAAGCGGTTTTTATTTTTTTTCTCGGAATAGGTATCTTTTTTGGAAATACTTTTGATACTTAAATTTAAAGTAAAAAATAACCTTTCTATTAAAAATATTTGCGAGGAGGGAATGTTTCTCAGAAAAAAGTTGCCGTGGTTTTACCTACCTTAAATTTTCAATCTAAAAGTGGTTTTTATTTTTTTTCTCGGAAACGGTACATTTTACGGAAAAATTTTTGGTACCTAAATTAAAAATACTTGTGATGTAAGAATGTTTACCAGAAAAAAGTTATGAATTTTTTCCAATAATTTTCGGTTTTTTTACCCCCACCCCTAAGTTATTGAAGTTAGGTTTTCAGTTTATCTACATTAGTTATAGGTATTCATCAAAGACATCATATAGTATAAACGCAATTGATCTACTTTGTATAGGGAAAAAGTTATGGTCGAAAAACTGAAATCGGAAAAAATTAGGCCCTAGCGCTCCCTGTGGCCGGATTTCTCTGGTTAACGAACTTCACCTTCATTTTTGGATGGTTGATTTTTGTGCAAAGTTTGAAAGCGATCCGAGCGAAACTGCAGCCGCTATCGTGCAGATAAAAGTCGAATCTGGACGCACGCACGCTTATATATATACGCATTTTGACCAATGGTCATTTCGGACTCAGGGGGTCATAAGAAGACCTTCTGTGAAGAAATTTTTCCAAAATTCGAAAGTCGGGTACAAATGAATGGGCAGACCGAATTCTTCGAGGTCTACCCAAAAGGTACTTATTGTATGGTTATTAAGATATATAGTAAGTTACCAAATGAAATTACGGAAATTAAACATATTTTTTTATAATAAGATTAAACAAATGTTGACATCAAAAGTTTATAACAGTTATGACGATTATCTAAAGGATAATTTGAATAATATTGATATACAAATAAGTTAATGACTTGAATGTATTTTAAATTTAAGTAAGTTTAATAATAATGATTTGAATATTTTAATTCATATTGTTATTAATGAAGTAATGTATAAATTAAATATTTGTCGATGTATTTGGGATTCCCTAACCGGCAAATTAATATCTTTGGAAATAGTTTTAAGAAGTTTGTAATCCAAAAATGTTACCAAATAAATGTGAATATAAATAATTAAGGTTTTGTATACATAAACAACTTTCATGTAAACTTTTTCAAAACACTAACTTCGTATAGTGATTTTAACAACAGTACAAGTTAATGAACGAAAATGGAAAATAACACTAATGGTTTCAATGCTACTTTCAATCTGTGTGCATAAAAAATAGTTATATAATTTTAATTACTTTTGAACTTGTTCAGGGTCCAAAGTATACTATTCTTTCAATATATACAAACTGACTTGTATGGAAAGAGACTTCTTCTCACGAGAGGTCTGTAAACAGAATTGTGGTTTTGTCTTCGCACAAAAAGATATGTGTGTTAGTCAATATGAGTTTAAATAATGCCATTGTGAATATTATTATAAGTAATTTGCAAAAGACATTTCCCTATGGGATGCAAAGATAATATTGATTTCCCTACTTACTACTACTTTGTGTGGTTAAACTCTGTTGTGTGGTCAGATAAACAGATAAACTTATAGACAAACTCAAAGATGAAGTCGAATCTTCAGATTTTATTTTAACCTCATTATTTTTACGTAGATAATAATAAAGTAATAATGAGGTTAAAACAGTAGATCTGAATTATAAATATTTAAAGACTTTGTTATTATGCATGTAACAAAATCGCAGAGTAGTTATAAATTATTTATTAATATGAATTATTCTTTTATCATTTTTATTGCTTGTGGGGAATTCTATATTACTGTGTATACCAAATTTTTATTTTTTTCTTAAATATCAAACCTTATCACTGTGGCTCAATGGTGAATACTAATAAGTAAAAAGAATAAGTCAATGTTTTCTCTGTAAATGGCCATATTATTATACTATATTTTACACTGTATTTTATTTAATTTTCACACCCAGTTAATTGAATTTATGTGCTAATAAATTTAAAATTATATTTTACTACATTAATTTGAGCGATTTTTGTTTGACTTCGCAGTTCAAGACTTCATAAATAACAATGTGCTTCTAAACTCAAAATTATATGTTTGTTCCTAATATTTTTTTGTATATTGATCAATTTATTGATCGTTTTTATTTTATATTATGTTTTATATATTTTTTCAAGATTACATGAGGTATAAATTAAAGGATAATTAATAGGATTTTATTACATAACTAAAATATTATTAGAGTAATAAATATTAAGATACAGAAAATAAATTAATGAATATATTAAGTGTTTAAAGTAATACCTAGTGACTGTGTTTCATTATAATATGTAATGAAATAAGACGTTAACTAATATGTCTTAACTTAAATAAGTCTTAACTCTATCCGTTAATCGTCAAAATATATATTACGATGTGATTTAAAGAAAATTTATAATTTATGAATAACGTTTAAATGTAGGTAAACATTTAACCAGATATTAACAATTCATTGTTTATACGTAAGGAATTTTCTTGTAAGTGATCAACATTTCATATATCAGATTGGAAATCATCGCATCTAAAAGTCCTGTGGGAGCTCACCTCGTACATAAACTAAAAGCTCGAGCTCTAAGCTCTAGTTCTCCTAATGGGGAATGAATATATGTACATTGACAGATCTATCTAAATGTCTTACTAATTTTATGTAATCTTTAAATCACATATAAAAAAATAGGAATTTGAGTTCAATTAATACTATTGGATCTATTGGCACTTGAACATGATATAAACAGTAATTTGAATTCGTATATTGCTAGTATTAAGCTCTGGCTGCTGGATTTATTTACATGTTGGCTCGTCTGAGACGCGGTGGATGGCAACCTCCGTTACACTAGCAGCGGTCCAATTACTAACTAATAAATAACGGGATTAACCCGGTCGTTTGCTGGCGACTGTCTTCCTAAATTTATGGTGTGTGTGAGTGTAAGTGTGTGTGTGTGTATATTCTAAAGCGATATATAAAATAGTGATATATGTGTTTTATTATATATAAAATTTTTATTTTATAAATAATTACTCCATTAAAATAACAAAGATATGAAAGCTGAATATATTTCATTTCAAAAGCTAATAGTATTATGTATTAAAAAATGAAGTATAACAAATATAACGTATAACGACCGGCATCTTGATAGAATTACACAATGAGGTAACAATATTACCCTATGTTATTAAAGACTTGGATATTACAGATAACTTGAAAGCGTCTAATCGAAAAGAATATATGTTGACGACATGGCTAAAAATACCCTTGAAAAATCGTGTTAAATACAACCAGCATACTGTCATAAGTGCATAGCATCTTCCCTTCCTAAAATTTCTGCTTAGTAAATATGGTGATAAGTTTATATTTGTGATAAAAATAAGAATAAAACTTTGAAAAATATCAAGACGATCAAGTCTCAAGCCTGCAATCATACTTGTATTATGACGTTACGTTACATTATGCATTTTACTTACTAAGTTGATTTTCAATATTCTACATATGAGTTTAAAATAATATGTATAGCTTGTAATTGACAGTATGACGTCCGTAAGTGTAAACATCATCTTTATTTGGAACCATATCATTAATATCCAGTGCAGTTAGTAAACATGTAAAGCGTTGATGGCGTTTTATAAAAATAGTATTATTTTAATCTTACTGAAATAAAAATTTGCTACAGTAGTAATGTGTTCTACGAATCGCAAGAATCTTTTGTTTAAAATTTATACTTGATTTCGCTTGTTTAATTTTATAAGGTATAATTATTGTATAATGTATAATGAAATAAAGTTCCATTTTATTTTTCTATAAATCACTCACGATTTAGTTTAAAATGATTACTATAAATAAAAATGTTGATATAAATTCAACAAAATCAGTATCAATTTTATTTTATTGCGGTACTCCGGTACTCCACTGTGATAATCCTTATAAGTTTTTTTTAAATCAATTGTTACATTTTATTAAAATTACAAGTTTTTGTCGTTAAAAATAACGTGTTCTAATATAACGTGTAATTTGTTAATTGGATTTGGTTTTACACCTCACGACTGTAACGTTTTTTATATAGCCACGTAACCGACACTATTTACACCATTGTCGAAACTTTTTTTTGTATATTTTAGATTGAATATTTTTATTATGAAATGTAGCTCACAATACATAATGTATATGACAAAAATTTGGTTTAGAAGAAAATATGCAAATCTGTATTAAAATAATTAAGAAAAAATATTTCCAAGTAACTTTGGTAAGCGCAGAACACATTCACTATTTACCACGTGAATGACAATTTGATCTTTTTGTATGTTTTGTTTTATGTCGTGCATAACTTGACATGACAACATGAAATGTCATCGTTAAGATATATATAACGACGTGCAAGTCTCAACCAAATTACAACAAGTAAGCTAAATTCTGACAAAATCAAAAGTTATATGAGCTCCCTTGAAATCAAACGAACCTTTACTCATAAAATATTACGTTTACAAGTCTATTCAATTAATATAAATAAGAGCTGTTTTATATCACTTACAATAGAAATGAAATGTATTTACTTAAATCTTTTTTTCAAAGAATTTATTTTTAACAATAACCATTGTTGTATTGTGATACATACATGTAAGAAATAAAGATATTTGTTAAAAAATCGGACAATAGATCTTTTCAGTTAACAAGATTCTATTAAAAATAAGTTTGCAAATTATTAAATTCATCCTTCATTGACTTTCAATTTTATTTTAAATGAAATTAGGCTTATATAATAATGGCTTTTGTAGTAGTCAGTCTTTACGTAAGTGATCATAAACAAAAGGAGACGAGCTCCATCTATGATTTAAGCTGCTTTATTATGTCATCAAAAACAACATGAATTCATATGTTTTAAAAAACATAGTGCGATAACTGTAATATAATATTTAGATGATAAGTTTACCTAATAAAATATAGAACAATATATTATGTGAATGTATAATAGTTTTATGTTCAATATATATAAATATAATTATAAATTTGTATTACTTTAGTAAAAGTTGTTGCTAGGCAAATATTTCCAGCTCGGTGCTTTAATTACGATTTATTATAATTAGTAGTAGATAAATTACTTTAAAAATCCTTTTAAGTATATGTAATTTTATGTGAGTATTATTTATTAATTATATTTTTATGTGTTCCCAGTTTATAGCTAAATAAGTAAGTTATATATACTGACATCACAATTATAATAATATTGTTTTTGTATTAATTGACGGTGACAATGGATTTGCTCTTACACAGTTCGCTTCAACTGCAGTAGGTAAATGATAAAGAATGCCACAAGGCATCAAGTATGCCTTTTGTGAAAACCAATTAAAGGGAAATTTATCTAATTTTATATCGATCTTGTTATAAAAGTTTGAAAGAAAATACATAACTTATGTTAATGGAACAAACCCTCGTTTATCCATCCCAACTCTATCAGTATTCTATTCTATCAGTAGTCTAAGATCTCTTGTTGAACCTTATTATTTTATAACGTTAGTTACCCTTAAGGTTTTGTATCCCGCCGTTCAACGGAATTTCATCTTCCGTGGTTACGGGAGAGCTGATACTAGCCCAGCCTCGTCTTCGTGAGGTGCGAGTCTCAGCAGCTTGGCTTAAATTTTTTTATTATGTTAGGGTTAGAATTGAGGGTATTTCGAGGATATGAATGTCTGCATACTGATGTTTTAAAGCGTGGCTAGTATGGCACTAAATAAAAATTAAATCTATAATTATAATTGGCAATATATTAAAAAATATATATATTTTAGTATTATCTATTGTTATTAGCATAATGTGTGAAATACAGAAGTGCATTCTTATATTGAACCAAACCTTTCGTTTTGTCTTTATGTAGTTTTTGATAATCTCAGCAGAGAGCACTCAATCATCCCTAGATCTTTTCTATTTCCAGTCACGTTTGTACGGACCACTTATACTCTTTGTTGCTTATTGCTTGGTGTATTATTGTAAACCACATCGCAGCGAGAGGGAATGAGAGTATTTATATTATTTCAGCCAATGGTTTTTTTATTAAGGACGACGCTAAATGAGAACCCAAGTTTATAATTTCATTTCGAGTATACTTACAAAGTTCTCAAGTAATTTGAATGTTATTTCTTCAAAATTCTTCTTCTAGTTTTAAATTGTTACGTTGGGCATGTTACAACCAATATTGTGTCATAAATTATAAATGTATTTATATAAATAATTTAATAAGTTAAACTGATAATTATTTGACTTAATACATAAGAAGGAGGAAATTATTAAAATGATGTCGTGTCGTAATAATGTTTAATGTATGCATTGTTAACAAGTTTATTAAATTATAAGTAAGAACATGTTTCCTTATCTTATTTAATATAACATTTTTATAAATCGAAAAATAAATTTATGCGTATCCTTATTCGTGTCGGGACGACAGCGCCTAACCCATACATCTTGTAACATATACGAGTACAAATAATATGTCTTCCTATAAGAAATATTCTCGTCCATAATCCAATCATATCTTTATTGTTTCGGGTAAAAGACAAATGGCAGTAATACATATGTATATAGATATAGAATTTAGTTGCAGTGTTTCGAAGATTGCTTAAAATATATTAAAATTTATTTAATTATTTTTCTATCGCATCCTGTAACTTCTTTAGATTGCCCCTACTATATTTAGATACTACTAGAACTAGAACAAAAAAATTGTAGATAATATTTTGACTGAAAAATTGTAAAGAAAGTAAATAATTATCTGATGTAATTGTTCTGTTCACAAATCTTCATATCACATCTTCTATTTATATAACATATATATAACCTATTTTAGGCCTAAACATTTGTATATTACTCGTTTGACTGTATTTCTTCTAGACATCCACTAAGGTTGCGGCTCAACTCGTGTAATACCACTCCACCATGACCAAGTTACACACTCTAATCGTTCCAAAGGTTAATATCTTAAAAGAAAACAATACAAATTCCTCACTTTATTATATTAGTATACAGATATAAATAAGTCCATCGCTATTGTTATCTTTAAGACAAATTGCTGAAAAGAGAATCCTAAATAATCCTCTAATAATGTTTATCGTGCTCAAACCCAAAACTATGTATATGGATTTATTCTACTAGCAGATAATACTTTGTTGACGACAAAAATATAATATCAATGTGTTTTAGGATACATGGCTATTTCCGTATAAAAAATACCGATTACATGGCATCAGTTTGGTTCCTACTTGAATAGGTAATGGCAGATAAGATTTTCGCTTATTTATAATATTAGCTATATTATATTCAACCATAAAACTTAAATATTCTGACTTAGAAAGTATACAGATACTGGTAACTCTCTTATCACAGATAGTTTCAATTACTAATATCACAAAATAATATTTAAAATACTCGTACCAGTTATGGAAGCTGGATCAACAAGAACCATTAAACAGAACAATATTGTTTGGATGAAGCTTAAGATATTCAAAAACAAGAATAAATAATTTATTAAACCCTAAACCATGTATGTTCAGCAATAACATATTTCACATTTATTTATTTTCTTTTATAATCTTTTGGCTTCTGTAATCAAAGTATGCTTTTCAGATTAAATGATTTTCAGTATTCTTAATATAATATATAATTCTAACAATTAAACATAATTTTTACTTCATAATATTACAACATAGGAATTATGATCTTTTATTCAAGGGATCTCAAAGTTCTTTTCCCGCTAATTATTATTTTCAACAAACAAGCAAGACCACGAACCTTGTCTGTGAAATTTAATGACCTCTGGATTTCAGTCACAGGTATAAAGTTTTACAATATGAGTTAATTTTTAACATAAGTAAGGAAAACATCAAATTATGAACGAAATTTTGTCACGTCTTGTAATATAAAATACCCTAAAACAACATTAAAAAAGCATTTGGAACTATGATGAAATAAATTTCTTTGTGTCTGTTTCTTTATGATCTCATTGTGTCGCTGTAAAAAAAGACCTGGGATTTATAAAAATAATGATGATTTTTAATTACATTTACTATAAAATCTTGTTTCATTGCGATATATCTTAATATATATTTGACGATTTGCCGACTTTGTAATAGTTTTTAGTTTACCGTTCTATTCTCTGCTATTAAAGTGAGCACAATATAAAGAGCACATAAAAATATCAAGTTATTTATTACTTATTTTCTTTCAGTTTCCAGGTAAGAAATGTTTGTTATATATCTATGTTATTTTATTTTATCCTATCTATATTTTGTTTCCTTATAATTGAAATAGATTCAATTTACATTTTCGTCTTATATAAGTCGTTCAGAAAAATATATATATTTTATTTATTTTCCACGTCAACATATAATATACTAAATTACACGGGAAAACTGAAAATGTTAAGTTGGTATATATATAAAGTGATAATATATTTACTTATAATTTGAGGCGGTGAGGGAGACGACATAGGCTTGCTGGCGTCGCTGAGTACTTAAATAAAACCACACCGCTGTTAATCCTAAAGTAAGGATCAAGTTCAAGGAGAGTTAAGACAGCTCGAACGGTGATCTTCACTTTGATGTCGCTTCAAGGGAAAAGTATATAAAAGTACCTGCGTATTAGCACTTTAATGTATACCGAATAAGGGTGTAAAATTTTAATGTTATGTGAATTATACGAAGTCTAAGAAAAATATCACTTAAGGTACAAATTTATTATTTATAAACCAATTCCATAATTTATAAGATTACTTTATTATTAAGTTGTCATAACCATAAATTTCACTTAATATCATTCAGATATCAGATACAATTTGACTTTAAAAGCTATCTCGACCGTCATGTGATGGCGACTATTATGAACCCAACAGGTCGAATGTTATATACCTGAGTGGGTGGGTGCTTCCATAATAATTTTAATTGTTATACCGTTATTTTTATCCCCTGTTGACCTTGGTAAGCAAAATACAATTATTGTCCTATACTATCTCTAATTACTTTAATATATATATCGTTATAAAGATGAGATGATATCACCATTCACAGGATTCAAAATAAATTTATTTTAAGAGCGTTTATTATAACTCACACTTTTTTTGCTGAAAACTTCACCTTTTTTATTCTTCAAGCATTCAATCCAATAACTCATATTTTTAAATCCTTGTTATAAGAAATTGGTGATTAAATAGGTATCGGAAGAAAATGTAAGAAATATCATTTTAGAATATGACCAGATAGCTCTCTGGAGCTCAAAGCCGTATTCACCGAAAAAATAATGTCGTCAGCCAAAATCTTATATTAGGCTCCTTCTGATTATTCTATGTTCGAGGCTTCCAAAACAGAAAAATGAGAACTGACTCTTGTTGCAGGCATACCAAATATTAATTTGAACTGCCGATTTCACTGGAACCCGCCCGACTTGGGTAGGTACTAGGAATACAATGGGTTATCTTCATTCACTTAAAATGTATATATACTCTTTTAGAACCCATAAAACTTCAAGGGAAACTGTCATACTGCCTGCCTTTACGAGATCGACAAACATCACTTGCAGTTATCATATTTTCATAATGTGTGTTATATGTTTTATTTCTCGATATCTTTTACATTGGTAAACTATTAAATCATTAACGCGGAATCAAGATTTCCCTTTGCAACATTTCATTGAAAAACTATGTCAGCTACATACAATAATGCTCTCCTATTAGCTTGCCTGCTTCTATTGATGTACAACCTGGACTCATTTTCCATGCTTTATGACGCAATTCTTACTTCACACATTCTATTTTTTTCTCTTTATTTATATTATATTTATAAAACAATGACCACCAAGATTGCTTGGCAAAATCAAAGCAAATTGCAAGTCAAATTCTTAGCGTAGCAAAGCCTTTCAATTTTAAAACAGTGAGCTTAACTACTTTTTCTAAGAAAGTAATCATAAGGCTTTTAAATGCTGCTATTATACATACAGGTCTTCGTCTTTTGTTAAATAAAGTATTTGTGTTTTCAAACGATAGAACAACTCTCACCGTGGATTCACTGACTATAGTATAATAGTTCAAAGAATATAGGGTTTTAAATTTCCCTTACCTCCCATTCATTTTCACCAAAATAAGACTCATCGCGTGACTTCTCTTTTATACTATCCGAAATGTTACTATAGACTACAACATTTAATATCAAATTCTTCCAAATTTTTTTCATCCTGACAACAATAATTGTTTTTTAAATTGTTATATACTAACCATCACAAAGTGTTTTACTCCTTATTTTTTAATGTAATTATTTATTGCGACGCAAATATCATGTTTCATTTTTTGGGTTGTAATATATATAATAAAATAAAAATGTTACAAATGCTACAAAAGTCACTTTCCGTACATTTATATTTCATAAAGGGAAACTCAAAGGTACGAATAAAGTAACGATGTACCTTTTCCTTAATTAGATTTGCGACTCAACTAATTAAACAAACTAGTTTTAAACAAACATTCACCCTATAGAATTCTATAATATATTGTAATATAATGGTATTGCTAATTTAAGAAATTATATGTAGTGCAAAATCTTTACTTCCTAAAATATAACCGTAAAGTTAAAAATTAAAAAATTACTGGATCTTTCAGATCTTATATCCCAGCTACAGGATTATACACTTTATTAGAATCAGAGATGTGTATATTTGAAATAAAGTGTTTTCTGTTCCATTTTTACAAACGGGGAACATGCTATTTTATTAGATAAATTGCTGCAGTCGCGATTACGTGAATTTGTAACCAAATGTATTATTAATTGAATATCTTTGCATCTCTTTCTAACGATCTTATATTTAGATTGGATCACATACAAATAACAATTAAACTATTCCACTATGGCCATATCAACGAACAAAACATTCTTTGACATTTAATTTTTTTTTGTGTTTCGTAGTATTCTAGAAAACTGTCAGTCGGTATGAACATGTAGGGGAGTTCCTCTACACGTAGTGTGATTGTAATTGTTATTCTCCAGAATTTCAAAATACAGGGGGTTTGCAAAACCAGTTTTCTATTAAGGAGTTCGTGTATAAAATATTTACTAATATGACAAGACTATGTCAAGTTAAGTTTAAATTAGAAATTCTTAGTGCTTCTTTAATTCTAAATCTAATAAACAAATTGTATAAACTTCATTTAAATATCGCTGGTTTAAAAAATAAATCAGATATTTTTCAATTCAGGTAAGTAAACATTTCATAATAAACAACGGTTTATTTTAAATTTTATAAATAAAAAAATATATATAATAACAAAAATATTACTCTATGGGTTCTTCATGGAACTGTATTAATTGTATGATAAATCAACATAATTACATCACTCGCAGACAGTATCAGTTGAAAATTATTAACAAGGCCTAACAATAAAATGTAAATTCCTACGCTATCGGTATCTAAATTGACTAATTAATTAAATATTGATTCACATGAGCTTCACTAATAAATATTTGAAAAACCATTCTCATATACAAGAATAATTTAACACTCCCATAATATATGGCTATTAAAACTTGCTTACTAAAATAATGAATATATTCATATTTTATTATGAGGCTACAAACCAAAAGAAACAGTATGTTTCACGGTATAATATAGTAAAATATGACGATCAGGTATATTTACAATTATAGGAAGCTGTAGTGATAGTGTTGCGGTAGAGGGATGAAGAAATACGACTATTTGGTAATCAAACTCTCTTATTTATAGTCATAGTTTGAAATTTCAAAATCCTTTTTTTAGATCAAAACTCAAAATTATATTTAATTGCTGGCAAAAATATAAAATTTAACATAATTTTAATCTAAAAATAAAAATAATATTTCTTATTAATCTATTATTATCATTACTTTTAGAAAATATATTTCCTTAGACCATAAAATATGTTAGTCTGCAATAAAACTTGACTAGGCAGCCGAAAATAATTGAGAAAAACCCCTGAAATTGAAACGGATTAACTTTGAACGGATCTTTGAAGAACGCAGATTATCAATTATGTTTATAGAGATTGATACATTTGTGTATTTATTTATACACATATATACAAATGTCTAATCTATGTAATATTTATTAGCTAAATTAAAAAAGTAACATATATTTACTTACAATTTCATAAAATATACACGGATGCGTTTATGTTACCTGTAATTAAATTCTAAGGAGAAATAATCCAAAATATTAAAATATGACAATATATATATATATTGTCATATTTTAATATTTTGGATTATTTTTCTTAGAATTTAATTATAAATATATATATATATATATATATATATATATATATATATATATTTATAATTAAATTCTAAGAAAATATTTACAAGTCCAGAATCCGACACTAAATGAAACAAATTAGACTCAATTTGGTTGTACATCAACTTTACATTCCGCAAAGTTTAAATTATATTTCAGTTCATTTTCATTTTCAGTTCACAGTTTCATAATAATTATATATATATTTTAGTCGGCTGTTAAAATATTATTGAAATATAAATATTTGGTGCCAATTCGTGTACTTTTGTAACTTTTTAATGGTTTAGGAATATTTTAATAATAGTTTATTAATATCTCTCTATCTCACGTTTTATTTCAAAATTATAAATATTTGAACACAGGAAATAACCTATTCATTTAAACTAAGGCAAAATAATAATTGTCAACAATGTTACGTGGCTATAAAACTTCAAAAATGGTTTTGTTCAAACAAATTTTGTATCCATTTTCCATAAACAAAATCTCGACCGTTCGGGCCATACTTTCTCGAGTCGTCGAAGTGATTGGATCTCCTCAAGATAAAGAATATTAGAAATACCTTACAATCGTCCAAGATGGACGGTAGTACAGATTATAGTAAGATGGCGGTATGATTTTTAAGAACATTTACGAAGATGCTTCTTCGTCACATACTTTTATTTTGTTGCACAAAAAACTAAATGATCACTACAAATTCTTTAGATGTTTATATTATTAATAAAAGAAAAAAAAAACAGTTTTTTTTTGTTTCATTAGGTTGTTTGATTGGTATTTTAATTTTTATTTACCCTTTATAACAAAAAAATAATTTTGTTATTGGTTCTTGGCACTTGTTTTCGTCATATTTATCTATTATAAGCAGTAAAAATAATAAATTAGCAACATTTGTTATTATCATCAACTGTACCATAAATTGACCACTAAGCTATCGCGGTCTAGCGGTTCAACATAATAATACTAATTGTATAGAGGTGATCGATCAGCTTAACAACTACAATTGTATATTATTTTATGATTGATAACTATTTATATAAAAGTATAATATTGTAGTTATGTTGATATCTAATCAACTGAAACAGTTAATTTAAATAAATTTTTAGAAACGTTGCATTACTCCTATCCTTCACGTCGTCTACATGTCTTAGACATACTAGTTGTGTATGTCTTGGCCAATGTATACTGATACAATTGAAAACATTTAGAAATATGGAACGTATTTATTTTGTTAAAAACTTTATATGGTTTCCCAATGTTTCATAAATTTTTAAACCAATACTCTCTACCCCTTCGTATGAAACTATGTTTCTTTCACGTTATTAGTATTCCTTCTGAAACGAATGTTCACTTAGCAAGGTGGCCTTGAGGAATTAGTATATCGTTCTTATCGATAATAAACATTAAATAAACAAATAAATATCAGTTGTATCTATCGTAATATACACATATTACTTAGCTATTTTAAGAAAATAATATATCTGTGTATTCATTCTTTTGAACACGCCTGTCAATAACGAATATTTTCAACCAACGCATAGTCTATTCTAAAATAGCTGGACAATATTTTCGTTTTCATTTATGTCATTGTTTAGTTTTGATACCTTTGTAAACATTGTATTTTTAAGACAATTAAAAATATAAATATACATATACATTTGTGTTTGTTACTTTTTGTAAAATCTGATGTAGCTAATAATAACATATTGCTTTTTGTTATAAATGTCAGTTTATTACGAAAATATTCCACACGCAGCATATTATTTAATAACCGCACAAACTAACTACTAATTATAGTACGTTGCAACATCTGAAGCGCTTCATTTTAGTTTTCTTTAATAATGAACATCAACTGCAGTTCTTAGACTGCAGCTCGTATTGGGCTGGCTCGACCGGGGAAAGTCCATTCACTCACGAAACACAGCAGATCGATATGTAATAACCAAATTCATTTGGTTATGTACGTCGGTGAAGAAGTGGAAGTCCAAACGCCCCCACCCCCCGCCAAACATGAAAATATGAAAGCGATGCCTCTTAAAAATATACCCCAGTAGGTTACGGGCTTTAAAGAAAGCAGGAGAACACCTCCCCAAACAAAATCAGAATACTAGTCTCGATATTTTGAGCGACAATCGGATTCGTGGTCAACTGGAGGGCGAGGCCAAATTGGCTTAAATGAAATTGGGACTGATCAATAGCGCGTGGCAGTATTTCAAACCTGGCCAAAGACTTGCTTTCTATAAGGCACAGGCCCAGCCACACATGGCATATTGTTCTCATCTGATGTTCAGACCTTCGGATTGTAGGGCACCCGGTGCTTTACAAACGGCTAGACTCTTTTGTGTGTTAGGCGTGACTTCCCTGTGCGTCTTCTATCTAACTTACTACGGGCAGTGTTCTGAAGAGCTATTCGATATAATGCCTGCCACTGCATTTCATCACCACATAGCACGTCATCGCCTCCATTACCATTCGTACTACCTAGATGCGTGGCGATCTTACACGGACATTTTGTCCCAGTACCACTCGAACGTTGAACGAACTTCCTTCGGTGTTATTTCCTGATCGACACCATATAACATAGAGGCATATACTCCTGCTTTCAAGGCCGGCAACGCTCTTGCGAATCGCATCGCATCGAATGTTTAGACACAAAATCCACTGCAATCTTGTCACGTTCACTGCGAAGCGATGCTGGATTAAACTGGATCGCATGAGCTTAAAATTGCGTCTTATCTCAATTTTGCTAATATTGACGCAAACACTAATATAGCATATGTATAATATCATTATTTCGTGTTTTGCCCATATAACGTAGAAATATCTTACACTTTATGCAACAGCATAAAATATAAGTGTTTCTATAATTTAATAATAACAAATAACAAAATACTAATAAAATTAATAACTAAATTATCAACAGTCAGAACAATCTCGTTAGAGTCTACCGTCCGTCCGAGTGACAGCTTCTTAAAATCACTAAATATATCAGGAACAAAAAAAAATATCAGGGAAGGAGCATAGCCTATAAGCAGTATTACTTCTTGTAAATTTCTGTAACACTTTAAATGCAGTTAACCATACCATACTTATTCCTTGGCTCCCGTACATATTTCTTCCAAGGATAAATTAGTTGGTTCACAGTTCTTGTTTAATTTTCTTTCTCGTTATTTAATTTTTGTCTTGTCTTGTTTAATTTTTTTCTTGATTCTCTAATTACCTACGAGAATAACAATACGTTAAAGAATAAAATACACTTTACTGTTAGTACTTTAGAATAAAGTCTATTTTATAATTTTATTCTCCAATAAAGTTTTAATAATAATGAAATAACTAAAAAAGTTGTATATTATGTTGAAATTATTTATTATTTCATTCATTGCAATCTAGTTAATATGTTCTAGTGTCACGAAATGTAGCACTCTAACAGCATAACATCTAAAACCTTTTAAAACCAAAATAAGTTTATGGTCAATAATAAACATAAGACCGATAGCAATTCAACGCTTGTGATGCAATGCAATGTTTGCGATAAACGATTTATCGCTCTTTCAGAGGTCTCTCCCATAGGAATAAAAGTAAAATCAGTGCTTTATTTTTATATTACTCTGTCTATTTAGGAAGATACAATGGATTATATAAAGAAAAATTGAATTCACAATTTTATCGACGTTCCTCTGTCAACTGACGTCATCATATTGTGACGGTATTCGCTTTGATGAATTTAACATTTATGTACCTGGTTTTTACGGCATTAGGGGAGACCAGGGATGGTTGACTATAGGGGCAGGTAGACTAATTGTCAAAAACGCGAGTTTTGCATCGGCCGACTAGGTGAGCGTATCCGTTATTCCCCTCCGCTCAGTCGTCAGAAACACCGCGGAACAGAAGAACACCGTTTGTCAGCTAGAGCCTATTGTTCAAAACCAAGACACCTAAGTAACTATTTTTGCCATAATTCTTTTCATTTTGTTTTGTTTGCCAAACTGTTTAATACGATTGTTTGATTTCCGAACTTTGTATGCTTCCTTACTATTTTTAATTACGACACCATTTTGAGGTTTTTGCACGTAGTTAAAAATTACTTAGGTGTTTGGGGCTGGTTGATTCATTTATAAAGGGGTTTGTTGACTATCCAGTCATTCTGCCCCATACGATTTTGGATATACCAGATATAAATTGGTATAAAAATTATTGTTCTTAACCTAACATTTGCACTTTAGAACTATGAGAATCTATAAACGAAAGTCAAATCGACCTAAAGACCTATTGGAGAGAGTATGTCGACAAGTAATTTTCGATAAAAAAAGTACAATTCCAGAAAAAAAATTTGCTATATCATATAAAATACTCTATCGCCATGTAGTAAATATGAAAAAAAAGCAATCCCGGACTGTAGAGATCTCAATTGACCTTGGAAAGCGTTGGCTACATAAAAAACAGACAAATATTCAGTGACGAGGAAGAGCTTGCATCAGAAAATTACCCATAAGGGAGCTGCTGATATTTATTATGGATTAAAAAGTCTATTTCTCAATCATAGTATAAAAAACAGATTGCTGATGAAGATTGGCTAGGGAGTTTGCTTAAACGTCATCCTATTCTCTCTATTCGATCTCTTTTCAAGCTACGAGTTTATCTCGAGCCACTTCTTTTAACAAAAACAACGTTAGTTGTTCTTTGCTAATCTAAGAACCGTTTACCTATGTTTAAATCTAAGCCCTAGGTATATCTGGAATGTAGATGAAACAGGACTGACAACGGTTCGCATTCCTGATAGAGTGATAGCTCGCAAAAACTTGGAAAAATTTACGTTTGCTGAATGAGGTTCGCTGGTGACAGTCACACTTGCTATCTCGGCGCTCGGCAATATGGTTCAACCGTTCTTCGTTTTCCCACGTGTTCGCTATAAAGATTATTTTGACTATTTTAGACTAAAGGGCTAGCAAAGACTATTTTACACCGGAGGTGGACCGATAGGTTCTTAACGATGTTTAATTATTGTGTCGAGAGGGTTGACAACTCTTAGAAAATAAATAAAAATGATGATTCCTTCGTAGTCTTGGTACTTATGACTTCTTAGGTCACAGGCAGGCAGGCAGACAGGCACGGGGCAGGTTGACTCGTCGTCGTCGCAGGTCGTTTTTCCCATTCTATAAAATAGAGCCTATATACTATGTTTTAATTGATATCGAGCCTATAGTGATATTTTTTAGAGGTGAATAGTGTCACTATCAATGGAGTTGCTTTTCAAAAAATTAAACATTAAAACAATGAAAATAGTAACTTTTAAATTGAAAATTGGTCAACCATCCCCGGTCTCCCCTACTTATATCCTAAAAACCACATAACATATTACAGCATTTAGTAAAATTTTAAAGGATTAAGTAATTTATTTACATTAAATTTGAAAAGTTTATTATTATCTAATATATAAAATTCTCGTGTCACAGTTTTAGTTACCAAAATGATACCATAGTAGGTCTGAGAATATTTATTTATTTATTTATTTACCTTCACGCCATATCCCTTGCGGGGTAGCCAGAGACGACGGAGCGCCAAACGCTACGGTCTCTGCATACCTCTTTCGCCTCGGCCACAGACATCAACCTCTTCATTCATGCCCTCCGGGGAGTCCTCATGCTTTTTACGTGACCTTCCACCAGTAACATTGATACTGTGTTTTCGAAGGTGACTCGAGGCCTGCCCCTGTCTCTCTTACCGCTCACTTTTCCTATATAAATCTTTTTTACCATTATTTCATCACTCATTCGTTCGACGTGCCCAAACCACCTGAGCACGTTCTTCTTCATTCTCACCGTGACATCTTCGCTAGTACCTGCCATTCTGTGGATCTCTTCATTGCGGATTCGATAAGCTAGACTGACTCCGCATATTCTGCGGAGAGATCGCATCTCCACAGCATTCATCTTTCCTACATTCTTCTTCTGTGTTACCCACGTTTGGCTGCCGTATAACAGCGTCGGTAGCGAAACTGCACTGTGTACAGCCAAACGTGCAGCTATACTGACGTTTTGCCGTCTCAACAATGCAGTCAAAGCACCATTGACTCACCGTTACCGGCAGCAATACGCCTTTCCACATCCATTTCGTATCTTCCGTCTCTGCTAAACATACTTCTCAAATATACCACTTCATTCACTTGTTCTATTATCTTATCATTCACGTTGATCTTACATTCTGTTCTTTCTTCATTTCTGCGATGTGCACTTCTGGTTATCGTAGAGAAACCACTTTTCATTACTAGTAATAATTCGATTTAAAACCCTTTATTATAGTGCTGGTTAAGTAATGTAACGCAGAAGTCGACGCGTGTTTCCGGTTTGCTTCACTCAATTCGTGAAACCTTTCAAGCTTTTTAATCTTTCCAATATTCTTCAAGTAAAATAAAACAATTTTATTACTAACATCGCAGCCTGCAGCTAACTTTGACGTGGTGTGCTATGGATCCCCTTTCACAATAGCGTTCATTTCTTCCTTATAAACTGGGGTCTCCGGCCGTCTACGGGGCATGTTTTGCAAGTAAACATTTCCAGAGTGAAAACGTTCAATCCAAAAACGCACAATGTTTTCTTTTACCATACGACCAAAATACACATCATTAACCCTTCGAGCCGTTTTCGCAGCACTGGTGCCGCGCTGGAACTTGCACTCGCAAATAGCGTGATATTTCAAGTTTTCCATTTTGTGAACTGAGTAATGCAAACAAAAAACAGAAAAAAGAGATGACGGTTAACGAATCACAAGTACATGTGTAAATAGTTGTATAAATTAGAATTTGGTATTCCTAACCAAAGAGGCGAAATTTGTGAATAAAGTGACCAGTACCATAAAACGCCAATTTTGTATGTAAAGACCCAATATATGTATTTGTAGTAATATTTTACGAGTATATATATATATGTACTATACTATACTGGTTAGTATAGAAAAAAACTTAATATAAATTTTAAAGTAATTAATGAAATACCTGCCTTCATCGTTTCTGACAAGACTAAAAGGTTCAGAATTGATACAAAACATCCTAACAATATCTTAATATGTTACAGAGAGGTCTCAGATAAAGGATTTTTTTTTAACAATAAGTCTCAGATATTAAACTTATTCATAGACAGAGTGTCCAATTACCTTCAATACAGTGGAACTGAGTATGAATTAATAAAAATATTTTCATTTCATTTCATTTCATATTTTTTTAATACTAATTCGACCATCTCGGGTAGCAAATTCATTGTTAGTCTTTCAATCTATTGTTTGGTTTTTCGATCCTCGGCCGGAAGGACTTTTCCTCCTTTCAAAAATCAAATAAATTCACTTTTTTATTCGAAATTTATACAAATCTAAACACAATTTGATTAATTTATAAATAACAAATAGCGCATAAAAATTCTTAGGTTTTCCTGTAAAATTTTTAGGTTTCTAAAATTAAAGCTATATGACGATCGCGGCTATAACCTAGGGTTCTATGAAATAGATCAAGTGTTATCAAAATCCTTGATACTGAATGCCAAAGGTTATAAACCTGAAAAGGTTAGCACTGTTTTTTCCAGTTTTATAGTTTAGTTAGTTAGTTTCCAGATAACAATTGTATATGGATTTATTTATTCATTATTTAATTTAATCTATTATATATACTCGTAGTTTTAATGTTAAGGGACGGTGTATAAAACTTTATGACGTAGTGAAATAAAGCAATGTTCTTTTTCTTTATTCATTCTTTATACTTGGAAGCACTAAGGATAATTTAAGTCTTTGGATAAACTCAGATACTTAGATTTTCGTTTTCTTAACATAACGACTAAAAAATATTCCAAATTAATTAAAATAAATGTAATATTAAATAATATACGATATTTATAGTTAAGAAATAATTATAAATGTTCAACATTCATTAATATATCAGCATATTTTATTAAATGGTATCAAACATTAATTGCAGCAGCGGGGTACAGGGTTAAATATGAACTAGAAATCACGTTTCCTACTTGCAACAATGTTTTGTAGAATTGCTTATGACACGAGTAGCCGTTTAAGAGTGACAAAAATATTTATTATTCTTTTAATAATATACTTAAAGTATATTATTAAAAGAATAATAAATATTTTTGTCTATCATTATCATAATATCGTTGATTACTTTTTAAATGAATTTAGGTAATAAATTCTTGTTATTTAATATTAATATTTCAACATCGATAAATAGAGCTTAATAACTACGCAAATAATATTGAAATAGATTTACGTATGAGTAAATTATTATATTCACGATTAAAACAAGTGATTTGCGGTTTACAATTAAAGTTGATATTATCGTTTTAATGGTATGGTTGAGTTTAGAGACACATAATATAACGAGACATATATTCATGGTGTTTATTACTAGTTAAATATATTAATAGTTATTGAGAAAAAATAAACAAAATAAATTAAATACTTGTACCTGCTTTTGTATTCTTTAATTGTAAAATATTGATATAGAAGTTTAGAGTTAAATAAAATAAAGTAATTTTAACGAAACATCTTTTAGTGATTTGGATTAGCGTTTATAGTTTATACCTTATAACAATTACTTGTAATCTGAGAAATATGTCACCGCTTTTCCTCCTCTTGGAGCTTGGAGCTTCTTCGTAATACAACATTTAATTCATTCACTATGTCTTCTTCGAATGCCATCAACATTCATAATTAATTCATATATTTCTAGCGAACCATTTTAAGTTCACTTACATATAACTTCTTAATTCTTATTCATAAATTAATTTTGTATTCATAAACATCGTCTTTTATCTATACAACATCTTTTTATACTTATGTTTAAACATCATAAGAATGTATTAAAGATTTTTAAGAATAACTATTACTTTTATAAATTAAAAACCTAGAGTTAAAACACGTTCTTATATAATTTAAATACCACATAAATTATCTGCTTTATAAAAGTAATACATTTAAAGTATTTTTATCTATGAAAGCTATTGAATACTGTTCCCAGCAAATTGTTAAAAGTTTATTACGTTAAGTAATATAATCATATTGGCTTTGTATAAATAAGCCAAAGAGTGCATGGGTTACATAATTACAAATACGCTATACATATTGTAACATTGAATAGTCCATTAATATTTTATTTTCATAATACAATAAGCTTTTTCCTATTGGTTGTTATATTATAGCAATTTGTATAACAATGGATTGCAGATGCACTACGATAAAATATTTATAGTTGTCCCATCGATGCTACTAAAATAACTATATAGTGAAATGTATATTCAGAATGCAGACAGGAAAATGACATCTAATATTGTAATTGCTCAAATTCCTGCACCCGTAAAGGGGTTTAAGAGAGAATAATAGGGGTATAAACATAAATTATTTACAGTTAATTTGTTATGACTCTGTTTAAAAAAAGTCTATGTCTACTATTGAAGAGTGTTACTTTATGGTATCATTTATTTTGCTGTTGCTTTTCAGTCTTAAAGTACATACTTATTAACATTTATTACTCAGTTATATTTTTTTATCAAAACTACTTTATACTCAAGAAAACGTATAATAATAATAGTATAAATTAATTTTCATTCCTTGTCCTTGATACTTTGATACTAAATAAGTACTACTAACTACTTTGATACTAAATAACTTGATACTAAATAAGGTTAAATCCAAATTACATTTGGTAGAAAATGAAACCTAAAATGAACTTCTGCTACCCTCTTATAGAAAATATAGATTGATCTATGACTTCAATGATAAGATTGAATAGGTTCTTATTATATAAAATATAAATATATTATGGGAATTTTTTTTTATTTTTATTAACAAAAAGAATATTTATATTTGAAAATGTTACTATTAGAAATCCTAATATAGAATGATATCAGATTATATGTATTTCGTTTTAATCGGTTCTACAATTAGATGCAGTTGGTTTTTTTTATATATTTTTTTTTATTTGAAAAGTTTTTATAAGTAATAAAATAAATTTTCCTTCTTATTCAAACTTTAATTTCCTGTTGGTTGTACACTCTACCAGTAGGTCATATCACTTGTGGTTAACTTTATTTAAAATTTAACGTGAAAACATTTATTTTAATTGAAGGACTTTAAAAGTTTAAAAGGTTTGCCATAGCTATAGCATATGTACCATGTACATGTATCATATGTACTTTATATGTACCATAGCACATGTAGCTATTAACAATATATACGAGTATATTTATTTGTAACTAAAAGACGCTCTATAACATTTTATTTGCCTTTTCTTTTATCTTTCTTTTCCTTAAAATTTTTTGTGCTAGTTCATGTTTATAGAAGGTGAATTACAATTTTTATTACATTAAAACTTAAATATTATAAAAATATATTACAACACATTGGCAAAACGGCTATTACTTTTACAAATGATGATATTTATGTAATTATATCATCACGACGATATCTATACGTAATATTAATACAAATATTATAATTTTATCATAAAGTGCTATTATCTTTAAAAATATGTAAATAATACCATGAAATTATAAGTTTAATAAATCAATAACTTGTTATTATTTAAATTAAAACTTCCGAAGCCTCGCGGTCCAACTTTACTCCACAGGATTAGCATAAACCCGATCAAATTACCCTTTGTTACATTTATTCTGTTTCATAGTATATTAAACAATGTAAAAATCTGTTTTGTTGTTTAATATCGTTTCGAAAAGAATAACATAATTAAGTTAAATAATTTACTAAAAACAAATGGATAAAAATAATACTTTAAAATTTTAATGTTTGGTTTGATGAGTTAATATGAGTATCATTTTTTGATACTACTATATTATACCAACCTAGAGAGTCGCTGAGAGTTCATCAATAGGGACGAATGGGTTCACAGCTAGTCGATCAAATTTTTTTAATCAACGTTAATTAACCGATTTAATCAACGTTATGTATATATAATATAAAAACGGATGAATATATAATGACTATATGAACTATATAATAACTTGGTCCTATTTAATAATATATTACTAAGTTTATAGTATAAATGGGTACTTGCTATTCTGTTCATTTTTGAAACATTTTATGCAAACACCTGACATCAATTTACAAGACGTGATATGAGCGATATATACTCGTACGTATCTCGTGTCCGTGCGAAATAAAATACGATACAGGTGAAAATATTTTCTTGTTTTTTTATTTATTCTACTAAAATATGGTAACTTTTCAATATTTCTAATTTTTATTTATACAAAATGAACATAAAACTATAAGTAATATATTTTCAAGACTGATCATACGATAAACTATATAATTTAATTAATACTTAAACATTGTGATCAGACTTATAATATGTACAAAATAATATATATTATTCTTCGACCACATTTGCCAATACAAAAATACGCATGACAATGAAGACAAGTTATTAATGAAAATAATAGCTTTAAAGCTAAGCGATTGGATTTAGAAAAAAAAGTTGCCAAAACAAATAAACAAACTGAGATGCTTTAAATATGGGTAAAATAAATTATGAAAATAACCGAGCTTCTATTATATTTATTCTTAGGTATTATTTTTACAAACGTTGCGTGAAATATTAATAATAAAAAATATTACAACAATTTGTCTTGAAATATTGAATACTGTTTATACCTGGATCTATACCTTATAATTTCACAAGAGAGTGACGTCACAGGAAAATGTGACATGATGGACGAGCTATCCATAAAATCAAAAGATATTTGAGTGATTATAGAAGTTATTGTCTTAATTTTAAATAACAAAATAAGTTCATGAGTTGTTTTTGGGTTTTGCAGACCTCGAAGAATTCGGTCTGCCCATTCATTTGTCCCCTACTTTCGAATTTTGGAAAAATTTCTTCAGGAGGTCTTCTTATGACCGTCTGAGTCCGAAATGACCATTGGTCAAAAAGTTTATATATATATATATATATGCGTGCGTGCGTCCAGATTCGACTTTTGTCAGCACGATAGCGGCCGCAGTTTCGCTCGGATCGCTTTCAAACTTTGCACAAAAATCAACCATCCAAAAATGAAGGTCAAGTTCGTTAACCAGAGAAATCCGGTCACAGGGGGCGCTAGGGCCTCACTTTTTCTGATTTCAGTTTTTCGACCATAACTTTGTCCCTATACAAAGTAGATCAATCGCGTTCATATTATATGATGTCTTTGATAAATACCTATAACTAATGTAGATAAACCGAAAACCTAACTTCAATAACTTAGGGGTGGGGGTAAAAAAACCGAAAATTTTTGGAAAAAAAATCATAACTTTTTTCTGGTAAACATTCTTGCATCACAAGTATTTTTAATAGAAAGGTTATTTTTTACTCTAAATTTAGGTATCAAAAGTTTTACCGTAAAAGGTACCATTTCCGAGAAAAAAAATTAAAACCACTTTTAGCTTGTAAATTTTAGGTAGGTAAAAACACGGCAACTTTTTTCTGGTAAACATTCCCTCCTCGCAAATATTTTTAATAGAGAGGTTATTTTTTACTCTAAATTTAAGTACCAAAAGTATTTCCAAAAAAGATACCTTTTCCGACAAAAAAAAATTAAAACCGCTTTTTGCTTGAAAATTTTTGATGTAAACAACGGCATCATGTATTATTCTTAGGTAGTGAGTTATATTTTAAATGAGTTACACACGAGGTCTACCCACGCGTGTCCCCCTGCGGGCACGGATTTTTTTACAATTAGTAGCTTCAAATATTTAACTAAATGAATTTGTGGTTCAATGTGATGATGATGATTTTCATAAATTCACCTGTTGTTTGTGGTTCTACGTAAAATTGCATATCTAATTTCTTCTAAAAAGTTCTTGTAATTCAATTACGAAAAATAACAATCACGGATATTGAGAAACAGAATCTTTAAATCAAAACAAGCTATTTACATAACTCATTTTTATGTTATATTTAAAATAAATCAAATGCATATAAAGTTTATTATCTGAAACTGATAAGTGAAATAAAAACAAGGAATGGATTCTTTAGAGTACTATTTATTCATAATATGTAAAATATTTTGCATTCCATTGCATTGCAGAAAAAATTCTGTATGAGAAGCTTTTTAAATTATATTTACTCTCAGAGTCAATATATATATAAATATTGGTAATGCCACTATTAGTTTTTGTTTTTGGCAAATTATCACAGGGCCACTGATAAGTGGTACGGCTATTATCACTTCTGTGAATATATAAAAGTATAAGTGCATTGCCACTATTAAGGAATGGATAGGAATGAAGAAGAATAGGACACACAAAGAGGAAGGAGAGGGTTTGGACATCTTATTCCTTGATTACTTCATCCAACTATTGTTTCTTCAGTGGTACCACCCCATACCATCTACATTCCAATGACTATAAGTAGTAACTACAACCTAATAAAAATAGAAATGTTGTTGGGAATTCTTTTTAGATTTTCAATAATTCAGACAAAAAGGGACTAAAACTAGTAAAAATATTAGAGCATATTATTTCAAATTTTAATTGCGTTCTGTAATTATTATATGAATATTAAATTCGTATTCGTAACGCTCCGGTAAATGAAGCTATATTTCTTTTAGTTTTCGCTCAGTTACAGCGGGGCAAGAATCTACAAGTAAATACTTCTATCTTCTATCTTAATATAAATAAAACGGCATAAAAGTTGCGTAATATTGCATATATTTATATTTTAATAAATAATAATATTGTCGCTCAAAACAACTTGGATACTCGTAATAAGTGTTTATGTTTGCAAAACTACATTTCAATACAACTGAATAAAGTTTAGCTATTTTATTTCTATAAGGCAAACATATTAATAACTTTTTTTACATACATTTATTTAAAGGATATTTCAAAAAACATAATACTCATTAAAAATTCTTATTTTAACAATTTTAATAAAATAAATTAATAGAAATGGTAGAGAGTCATTGAATAATCATAACTAATAGTCATAAAAATTCTATTTTTCTCACATGCACTCGTGTAAATTATTAATAATACAAATATAGTACATTTCGCACTCATTGGAGTCGGATAAAATATTTTTTTGAGTCACGGAACGCAACATTGACGCCGATCTTACATAATACATAAAACTAAAAATTTAATGATTCTATATGCCACTAGAAATTTTTAAGAAAACATTACAAGCACTTTAATATCTTATATTACTTAATCTTATCTCATGTCATTTGTATTACCATTGAGAAATGATAGATACGATTGAGAGGATACTCTGATTACTTCTTAATTGTATTCTAGAAGTAGACTATTCATTATATTAAATAAAAGAGAGAAGAGTGATAAGGAAATTAAATATTTTTACTTATAAATAAAAATTAGGCGTACTGAATCATCATAATTAAGTAAATTAAACTATCATTCACAAGAAGAAAAGAGGACTGCCGCTTCGAGATTGATTGTATAATTAACCATACAGAATAAAAAAATGTAAGCAGACAAAAAATTTAATAAATGTTGACTTAAGGAATTCCTAAAGTCAACATGAAATATACCGGGTACCTGTTATACTTTTTATTAGGTTTCCGTATCTTCTGAACACCGAACTGTGATTTTATTACAGAGACAAATGATTTTCGTAACACAAATGAAACGATTTAGCTGGAATAAAATATATTTAGTAGATACATGTTCAGCCTTGTTATAATATGTATGTATATATTTGTATTACTGGAATTTAATAATAATAACAATCACGATAATGTACCGTCATTAAATTACTCATTTAATTATATTTTTATTTTATTAATTTGCTGTTTAATTTTTTTTTACATTCTAAAGTCTAAAACGTTTGAACTAGGAAACTTATTACGGTTGAATAGTGCAATAGCGTAAAAAAAACTCTATAAAAGATAATCCGAAATCCAAATATTTTATGGTAAAGAAAAAATGGAGTGGAATTGTAAGAGCAAATTCTACACAGAATGAAGTTACAATATGTTATAGGATTCACATATAAGAGAAAGTATTAAATTATATAAGCATCAAGTGACACATCTGCGTATTTAAGTCGAATTACCGCAGGGAGTTATTTGATTGGATTTGCGTAAGCTCATGTCACGTCATTGGTTACAATGTTATTCTTACCTTCATAAATATTGGATTTCTCATTCAAACGATTATCTAAATATTGAGCAGACTGACAGTCATACAACAATATTATATTGTAAGAGTTATTAATATAATTAGTAACTGTATTTTTTTTTTTCGCAGAACAAAAAAAAATCGCTTTACTTAACTCCAGTATTTGTACTATTAAAATAAAATACTATATATAGGTGACAACATTTTCAAAAACAAAAATTTGTATTTAAATGTCTACGTCAATAAGTTATTACTTAGCACAAATGTTTTCTAGCAACACTAACTGGATAAATATTTTACGTAGATTTATTACAAAACACTTAAACCTTTTAAGGTTGCTGTATTAGCCGTTTGTTTTGCTAAATCATAGATTAAACAACTGACGACAAATGTAAAGTCAATGGACTTAATAACTTAGTTATTGTATTTGTTAAAATATCTTATGTATTTATTATAGTTTATAGAGTATAATAAAAAGAAAAAGTATATCGAAAGACAAAAATAAATAAATTCTCTAGAATTGCATTTTCCACTTCCTTAAATCAGGTTGTTGATACAACGACATGATGACATATTAAAAAGTAATACTACCGTGTTAATATTATGCTAAAGGTATATGTCATAAAACTGCTTTGTAAAGTATACTCTATGAGTTGAAGTAATATCTTAAAATAGTATTGCAAAATGGCAGTGATTATGTTTGTCTGGAATTACGTTGCAGTTCTGTTTAAACATTATAAAATACATATAAATTGTATCTTCCAAGTATAATAGTTTGTTAGTGAAATATGTTGTAAGTTATTTCGCATTTCTTTATATGAAATTATTATTTATCGTGATGTTTTGTATTTCTGACTTTGAATTTGTTTATGAATTTGATTTTTGGTATTTTTTTTTATATATATAATTCTGTGCAAAACGGCATCAATGTCCTAGACCAAAAGATTATCAAATTTATCTTGTTACATCCACATAAACTTGACCTCTGCCCAATCAAAACGAAAACCTAAAAAGGAGACAAAATTCACTTTTTACTTATGAATTTCTAAATTTCATGTTAGATTTGTTATTACATAAATTATAATATTCTTTTTATTCGATGGTTCTTACAAGAGGTTTTATTCTCCAACATCAGCCAAGAGCCAAAGTAATATCAGTATGATACTACTTATGAGTTACGTGTACGTGTTAAGGGGCTTTGTTCGATTTCTTTATTTCATTTATTATACGCGACTCATTTTGTGCCTATGTTACGTCATCTCGTGTAGTCAATATTTTAGCTCCATACATAAAAAAATAAAATATGTCATCTCTACTACATAATATTAAGGTTTTGTATTATGTAGTAGTAACATATATGCTTATAAATATAAATTTATATATTTTTTTACAGCTCCTTTAGATTTTGCTCAAAAAAAGTATAATTCCCCTCGCAAATAAGAGGAGCATTAAAGTAGGTATTACTATGTTTGTTTTGGAGTTTTCCATGAGGTACGGCATAGCTAAACAAGAGATGAACCTGCACATATTGCTACTGAATTTCAAAAAATAAATATATCGATGTCACCATATTTAATAATGTATTGTAATGTGTTCGAAGTTCAGGAGATCTGTTAAAATTGATAAAATAACAGATTTCTAATAAAAAATATAAGATTTATCTTTTTGTTTAATGCTATCAACAAATTTTTAACTCACAAAATATAGCAAATAATGGTAAATATATACTATATTGACTCTACTTGCGTTAAATAAGTAGTGTAGATTATATACTCGAGTTTCGCGTGTAACCACACTGTGGTACAGTTCTTCAACACCCGAATTATCAAATCATAACACCAACATACACAAAATCTGGACTTTTGATTTAAAATATTTTAAGATGTGTCGTCATAATATTTGTTATATAGAAAAATAAAATCTCGTTCAACATTACCGGTTTCGTAATTTACAATATTCAGGGCGTCCGGCCGTTTCATTCGGTTATCTACCATGACAGGATAACCTTCCGCAAAATTGAGCGTGATAGTTCAATAACATGTCGATCATTTCAACGAAAAAAAAATTTTTTTCCGATATGTATTTTATTTATTTGTAAGTTATATTAAATTTATTTAGTAATATTATTGCACACTCTTATATATAGCTCTTAAGTACTTAACAATGTGAAATAGTTTGCTGGTTGTTAAATCAATTAATTCGATTTTTTTTTTAAATTATTAAAATATAACTGGGTCGAAAGTTCGTGTTTTGTTTAAAATTATATAATTTTTTTTTAAAGTACGGGGTAAGTAATATGAGAAGTTAGTAGATACCTAAAAAAAATTTGTGGAATTCGTACCATATGAATATGTTATGCAGTTGCAGCCTCAGTCTCAATGGGACGTCACGAGATCGCGTTAAAATTTGCGATGCCCCAAAACGAAATTATTTTTACCTTTTCCTGCCCCCCACGTGAAGTCTTACACATAAGTCCATTCATCCACAGAAAGATTTCTCAGCCACCTTTCAAAAAATCTAATAATTAAAACCTAATAATAACCTAAAACGACTGTCGATCCCCTAAATTGCACATAAGCAATCTTTGATATACTCGTATACCTTATTATAATATGAATTATCCTAAATATGTAGACAAAGTCAATAACAGTTAGTGGTTTTATAATGTATAAAAGAATATGTTTTAAATTTAAACGGAGACTTATATGACGTGACATTCGTGGGACCGGGAACCGGTGGGCCTGTATTTTTCACCAAAATAAGAAGAAATTTAGAAATTTTAAAGCGTTTATTTAAAAATGCACGTACCAAATACAATCCATTTCCTAAGATATATATAAATAATAAGATTGGTATTATTATAAGTAATTTTATTATGTTTCCTCTTATTTGAATCCAGATTAATACACAATATAATAAAAAGTGAACATTTTGATATTGGTTATCATCTAAATTATCAAATCAAATCATCTAAACGAATAAATCAGGAATCAAAAGTGTCACCTCTAGGATATTATCCTCATCTGTCCATCTACGGAGCTACTGTGTCGAATATTATAATAAAAAACAACATTACTTCAAATTTGTCATGTTTTTTTAAATAAATTCACCAAAGTATCCATTCCTAAATTGTCAGAAATAGAAAAATAATAAAAATAAAGAAAAAAATAATAAAAAGAAAAAAAAGAAATAAAATTAAGTTAAGATTGATTTTTTAATCTTCATAGCTAGTCAATAAAAATATTTTCACTTATGCTTTTGTACAGATGCACCGCTGAATTATGAAAACTATTTAGGAATTAAATGACCGTAAGAAACTATTTGAAGAGGAGATGTATCATAAATAAGTAATCTTCAAATCGGTTTTATTATTGGACACGATTTTAATCGCCTAATCTTGGTTTGTAAGTAAAAAAATAATTAGTTATAATACGAATGATAACCGAAATATAATTATTTATTATTAATGCAATAGTAAACATTATGATTTTAATTACATTTAGAAATCGTAATGTCTCTGAAAGTCTTGAAATAAAATCGCATTTAAATTAAATGAACATCCCTGTTTGTTGATTTGTGATTGTTGGGCAATACTGGAACGACAGTATTTTTCTCTTTATTTCAATGTATGTCTAGCCTTATCTCTTCTATGTAATAGCAACCACAGTACTATTCGGATGTTTAAAAGTTGTCTGATTACTTTTCGTTTTCTTTTCGTATTCATTTTAGTTTCTCGTATTAATTTAGCTGTTACTCAGTTAGTTTATTTTATGACATGGTTTTAGTTTTTAGCTACCTACTTATTTCTTGTTCAATCATTATTTCTTTGTTAATAGATTGTTATCTGCTTTTATATTTTATACAATTAATATTTTGCTAGTATTAGTAGTTTAAAGCGATTTAAAAAGCTGTTGTGGCGAAATGTACGGTGCTGCTCGGTATAGTATTAATAATTAATTTAGATCTTTCTTTGTGTCGAATTTACTATTATTTTTTTGTTATTCTTTGATTAAGAATAATGTTGTTTTGTGGTTTTATTGTTGATTTTGTACTTAATTTTTATTTCACATTCGATTTAGAATTTCTTATTAGAATTTTGATTATGGATTTTTTTTAATCAAATTTAATCTTATCATCTTGCATTATTTTGGTTTGTTTTTTTTTGTTTTATCTAATTAAATTTTTATCTAATTTAATTTTAGAATTTTTAATCGAATATACTTTTTTATTAGTTTAATCAAGGAAAGCATTTTCTAGTTGTTTTGTTTAATTTGGTTTTGTTTGTTTAATTACTGGTTGTAATTGATTTACAAAAAACAAATTTGATTTGCGAGCGAAAGTTCGTAAAGCCCATTTTCAGGATAATCATGACTCACCATTAATAGAATAATTTGATGCATAAAGAAAAACAAAAGAAAACCTTCTAATTTATATAGAAGCCGTTGAATTGTGAGTAGTTAATTTGAGGATTTTTTTCTTTATATACAGCCTTTCATAATATTAGTTTGGTTTATTGACATAGAAAACATGCTTTGATTCAAAATGTCTATTTAATTTTGCTGGTTTCTCCGAAGCCAATAATTCATAGCAGATGAAACAAAGAGGTTGTTCTTACAATTTTGAGTTTACAAATTGAAGAAAAATCTCAACATATTTTCTATTTTGGACATTCGATGCCTGTTTTTTGTTTGGTTTCTGTTTTTCAAAACTTTGTAACGCCTGAGAAGAGTTTGTAGTATTATCAGCAGCATCATTACCATTTTTATTTAAGTTCAGCCATTAAAATATAAAATTAACATATTGCATACAATAACTGATGTATTAATTACCGAATAAATAAAAATGGCAGTTTTTATAGTTTTATATTACCTAATGCCATAAGCACAAGTACTTGTAAATAGAAATGCTCTAAATTTATTGTCATCGTCTTGTATTTCGATGTAACTTACGGTATGCCTCCATGAGGTTTACTCTGCTTTTATGAAAACAGTTATTTTATACACGCCGATCAAGATTTATTGTATGATTATGTTTTTGATTAAGTTTTTTTGTTTCGGGCATATACTTTTTACAAATTAGTTGTTAAAAACTTGTTAAAAACCGTTGAGCAGAGGGTTGTGAGTTTCCACATGGTATAATTTTTATACGATTTTCAGACTATTCTTTTTAGTCTGAAAGTCGCACAAAAAAATATTCAAGCATTTTGAAAAAGGAATGATAAATTATAATAAATACTTGGAAATATTAAATAACTAAATTATAAGAAATCGAAAATGATTTATGATTTAATAATTTAAATTTTATAATATGAAATCTTATATCTTGAATATCTTCCAAGAAAACCATTATCCACATTTTCTCAAAATTTGTCGTTATAAGATACTCAAATAGGTAACCCTAAAAATGGAACATCAAAAAACCTTTACGATGGGAGTCTTAATTTGTCTCACCTTTCTTAAGTAGGGGACATATCCTTGGAAGATTCAAAGGCCACAAAAAAGCTTGAGTTATTTAAAACGGAATATTTTATACAATTAACTTTTCCTTGCTCTTTATTATAAGTCAATTTGATTGTATAAAATAAGTAGGTCGTTTGAAGTCAATTAAGAATACAATTAATAGATTTGGCTACCATACACAATTTTGCTATTTCTATGGAACTAGTCTTGATAAAGGCCAAAAAAAATTCTTTTTTGTCTGTATACTTTATGTTTTGGTATAGACTTTTGTCAATAGGTATTACTTGAATATTAACTTTGCGTGTTATCTGTAATGCGTAGTTTATCGTAAAGTATTGAGCCTAATGTAACTTTAACGATCAAAACTCCATTACTTTGAGATGCCTAACATCGATTGTAATTTAAAAATAATTTAGTTCCCACTTATTATTGACGTATTAATACACTTTCTATTAAGATCAAATAAACAAAGTGAATTAAATTAAAATTGACAAGCATAGAAGTATTTTTTTTTGAAATTTCAAATCTCAAAGTGATTTTTTTAGACAGAACATAAAACAACGGTAAAGGTCGACGGAAATATTCCCAAGCAACAAGGTTTATGGCCTGTATCTGTGGTTGAAATAACGAATAGAAAAGGATATTAAATATAGTTCTTTATACTAGATAAAGAGAACAACCATTTTTCATCTTCAAATTATTGAGATTACACTGTCGTTGATAAAAACATTCAGTTATCGTTCAGTTTAATAACGTACTGTAATTTATTAAGTACAGAGCTTCGTAGATCTATAATCGTATATACTCGTATAGAGGCACAGAGTAAAAAAAAATATTGATGATGTTCTTCTAAATTAATTTTTTTTACTTGTATTTTGGGACAATGAATAGATTAATCTTTATCTATATCTTTACTTTTATTTATTAGTGATTTACTATATGCGTAAATTTTTAAATCTGTCTTTGAAAAATAAGGTGAAAAAAAAGATAGTGACGAGTCCAAGTTAGTATAAGATATGGTTATAGAGAAAATGAAAATTGTTGTATGGGTTTTGTTCGGTTAAGTTATTTTTAGGCTTTTCTGAGTGCAAAACGAATGGAAACCCTAATAAATTTAGATTTATGTTGACGTATGACTCTTTGTCCGTCCGTCTGTATGTCTGTCTGTATTTTTTTTCGATCTGTCTGTTTATTCGTCAGTTGTATTTAAATCTACTGAATGTTTTTCTATGAATATATGGTAGAATTGTATCCTAAAAATCTATTTTATTTAACATTTTCTTAAAATACTACGGAATGATCAGGTTTTGCGGGAAAAATCAATTTCAGGAAGCTATTTGTATCGTCTTGCGAGCAGCATATTCTGCGCACTGGTAACATAAAAGCGGTCAACTCGTACCACTGCAAACATTCGTAACCTTTGTACTACAGAAACGGGAAAGATTCATGAGTATCGTAAATGCTTTAGTATATCGAATATCGAGAACGTTGTAGATTCACAGCAAGAGAAAGCAATTACAATGTTTTTTTATTCTTGGCTGTTTAAATTCTGTACTATAATCGTCACACCACAAAAAAGCTGTTGAATTTAAGCTGTTAATTGAAATAAAATTGTCCCAAATAAAAAAAAAAAGTATAACTACTAAATATTCTGCAATTAACTGTAGATATTCTGCAATTAACTGTAAATATGCATATACTCGTATATGCCTTCAAAATCATAATAGGTAGCTCAGTAATATTATAAGTACGGAATTTTTTACTCTTTCATGCGAAAAGTACTAAACAGAACTACTATTTTACTAATGAACTTAGATAAAACGTCAAAATATACAATTTATACATCCGAATAATACATAGGCTAGGTTTATAAATATTTTGTGTAATTATGTGCTAGAGTAGGAACATACCACCCAATGTCAAACATAGCGCTTGCAAAGCCTCGGACAAAGCTAGTAACATATTAGAAAGTAATCAAAATCTTCTATTACATGATTTATGCTCTAAATAATGATATTTTTAGATATTTTTTTTTCTCATTGTACATATAATTTAATTTCATAGGAAATAAAATGAATATAAATATCAATTAAGTAAAACAAAATATCATAATTTCAATACAAGCTCTTCAAAATAAATAACTCTGTCGTTTAATGCAATATTGTAATATTACAATTGAATTTATTTCAATCTACATACCTTATACAAATTGAAGAGGTTACAATATACAATATACAATAGGAAGCCGTTACACATTAGATGATTCATGAACTGTAGCCGGATTAAAGGGAGATATCACTGAGCTCACATATTGATAATGGAAATAAAAACTGAGTTTTTAAATATTTCTAATGATAAAGGTATTAAACGAGTTAATTGCTCTGAACATATGCATTTTCATAAACAATTTAATAGCGAGAAAAAGAATAAAAATAATTTTGCGAAGAGGGGGATAAGAGAATATTGCGTTACATTCAATAAATAATTACATCATATAAGATAATTATATAATTTAAATTAGAAAGTGAATTTATTTTTATCTGGCCAAGATGTAGTACACTTTGGTATTATTATGAAGTAACAACAATTATTATTATAAGGCGTTGTAATTAATGATACAACAATCAGGCAACAACAAACATCGTTGGATGTTGTAATCAAAAACATGAGTGAAAACATAATAATATAAACCACACGGCTTATCGGAAGTACGTAAATTTTACTTCAAATACGAAATTATGTCCAGAATAGATTGAGCGGTGAAATACTGGATGAGCACACAATTAAGTCGGAATAATCTGCTGTTACAAATTGTACCACGCATCCCTCGTAAAATAAATAGTAGGATAATTGTGATACCGGTCTACTGACAATTGATTATCATTTTGTACACCTATAAGTTATATATAAAATTATGTATGAATAAATTTTATTTTTTTGTTTAATATCTCTTTTCGTTAAAAAAAAAATATACTGTTGATTTAGGCGTTATACTCGTACATTATCTCTATTTACAATTTTATAATAATTCCATCTAAGATACTAATTTTTCGATCAAAACTTAATACGATTTATTATGTAGAAAACATGTCTAAATAATAAAGTTTTTGAAGTAAATTTACTACTAAAGTCTTCACCACAATAACATTTTGATATCAATTTTGTCATACAATGTATAAGTCAATCGAAAATTTAAGAAGTTATTAAAATTCTTAAAAGATCATATGTTTTATCATTTTGAACCCATGAATACATTTCAGTACAAATATCGATACTTATTGAATTTCTCTCTGGAAATGTACACTTTCGTACATGTTTTGAATTCGAATTTTTAACAATTTTTAACAATTTTTTTCGCAATAAAGCGTCCATATTTGCACTTGTTATACACACGCCGTACACAATTACTTTAAAAGACCTCAGTAGTCGTACAGCATTACTTCATGTACAAAAAGTTTATAAAAACTATATGAAGTCTATTAAATTTATCATCTTAAGGTCTTAAAAAATAATTGCAACAAACCGTTCCTGGCGTTTGTTTTTATGACACACAATTTCATAATACTGGTGAAAAAAAAAGAAAAACAAATAAGTTTGTAACAAATATACTTGTTGGAGACGGTCATGAGAAGGGCCGCTAAACTAAAGGTGGCACGCTGTCCAAGTGGTGTCACCTATATTCTTTTACATAAATAAACAAACATATAGACGAAATTAACAAAAGTGAATTGTAAAAAAATAATATTTTTGATATTTAAAACGTAAAAGCTACGGAGACCTCAGGGAATCCTGGTGAGTCTAGTAATGTTTATTTCAGATAATCATATTAATTATTTGCAAACATAGAAAAAACATTATTAATATTTTTTGCAGACGTACAATTAACATAGTTTGAGATAGTCCCCATAACGCAGCATATAATACGAAAAACCGGATAATTGTTTAGGATTACTACAGAATACAGCTTTTATGACGTATCCCGTTGGTTATTCTCCAGTGTTTTAAATTATTAATATTTATTACTTTTAACCAATATTTTAGTTTTCACCATTGCCTCCTAAAACACTAATTGCGACTTTAATAGTTGGAGCTATAATCATACTCTTTTAATCAATAGATATAAATGACGTTGTGAAGATTTATATCACAAAACAAAGAAAAGAGCACTTGGAGCAAACTGTAGGCATATATCACATTTTATTAAGAGTAGTATATATAAAAGTAAATTGATAATCAAAATAACAACACTATTTAATTTAGATTTTATATGGTATAAAATAATAAATTAAAAAGCCCTCTGCTTAATTAAAACTGACTGTAGTGCTTTAAAACTAACACGTCCATAAATGTCCTTCGTGACAAGCGTTAATTATTTTAATTGAATGACAGTGGCCGGTGGTGTATATTATGACGTATGTGTGAGTATGTGATGGTCCTCTTTTATTATGATATCTTACAGTTTAATTGTTAACTATAAAGTTTAAAAAGTAAATTAAATTTTAAAATTTAATAGCATATTTTTTTAAAAACCAAACCTGTATTAATTATTTTTATAATGGTGGTTTTCGGAGAGTCTGGTGACGGCATGACGCGGTCGGTAACAAAATATACTCATTTTCATTTCTGAAATGAAGACTACGAAATGAGAATTCTGCTATAAAACATATAAAAGTATACAATGGCTTGAGAAATGCAATTTCTTTTAAACTTTCAAGAAGTACACGGTACCTCTTTATAGAAAGACGGCTTTTCTAATAATTAAATCTCATTTTATAAACTATACAACTTTTATTAAACAAGCTTTATCTTAATGAGGTTCTTATTAAGCTCTCCATTCTTCTGATATGATACCTATTGAACTAACTATAAATATTATAGTATTATTTATTTTTTAGACAAACTTATAATATATATATATATATATATATATATATATATATATTAAGACTTTATAAGTAAAATATATTTTTATAAGCCACCGTGTTAGGGATCAGAGCCATTATATAAGGTATAAGATTCATATTTTGTATTTACTTATGAGATAAATATCTTACAATATTCAATATACATATATCTAAAGACTTTTAAAATAGTAGGCATTCACACACACTTTTGAATCGTTAATTAATACAATACCAAAGAAGTTCAGTGTAGTCAGTCCGTAAGTAAGCTACCACCGGCTCCGAAAGCTGTTCTGTAGAGAAGAGTCGGCCAGAAACTCCACAGTTGCTCTTTTTATAAGAAACATAACAATCTTAGATGATGTACATTATATAAACCCTGCAAATGATTCAACAACTTAAATTCCACATATTTCGATCCACTGAAAACTCTTGAACGTTATAATAAAATTAATTCAATAATAAACTTTTCATTTTAAATTTAAAACTAAAAAAAGGAAGTTTATTATATATGCGTATACTCAAACCCATGAAAGATTTATTAACTTTTTAAAACGAAATTTTGGCGTTACAATTTTTTATTTTATTTTTCGTATTAATCGCATGTATGTCACTATTTTTTATATAACTATTTAAATTTTGACGTATATATAATATATTATTAAATATGTATTATTTTGAATACCTATTTCTTTAAACAGATCTTTCAGAGAATCTCTAGCTTTAAAGTTATAAATAGCCCGCACAGATATTTTTTGTAAAATAAATATAGAATTAATTTCGGCAGCACTGCCCCATAATAACGTACCGTAAGACGACATACTATGAAAATAACTAAAATAAACAAGTCGAGCCGTATTAACGTCCGTTAATTATTTAACTTATCTAATTGCAAAGACGGCGGAGCTGAGTTTGGATGCGAGTGTTGATAGATGGGGGTTCCACTGGAGCTTTTTATCTTAAGTTAAATTTTAAGAAATTTGTCGAGTAAATCAATTCTAACTAACACTTCATTGTTAAGGAGCATGTTAATTTTTTTTACTTTTTGCATTAGGAAGTGCAAACTCTATGCATTTAGTTTACTTAGCATTTAAGACTAAATTATTGATTTCGAACCATTCAAATTATGTTATCATAATAATAATAATAAATTATATAAATCATATATTTAATCATCGTCTTTTCTATAACATCATTATATCGATCATTGTATTAATAAAATAAGCCGAAAATTTAATTGTTTCATTATCACTTATATTTATAAAACAATGTTACAACATACAAACAAAAGTACGTTATTAGTTTATACAACCAATTTACCATCCAATGCTTGTTATGACGCAAATTAATTTTAAATTTTATTTAAAAATTGCGTGTTCAATTTTCAAACAATGGAAAACGATTCTTTCAAAGTTTTTCTTCATACTTTGTAAAAAAAGTAGTTTTACTGTCTCAACTGATAAAGTTCACTGACGGATACAAAGACTAATATTTTTAGAAAATTTGTAACACAATTAACATAAAAAATGTCGTGATGTACGTACATATATTTATTAATACGAATACATAAAAAAATATATCTATAATGCTAACACCTATAGGATAAGTAAGGGAGTGGGTAATCTCCGTAATGAGAGGAATAACGTCACGTGAGCTCTGTAATAGCTCTTGATAATCCGGCTTTAGATCGTGAATCATCTGTCACAGGTTCCCCTCATATATCTTTAAGTGAAAGCTAGTATGAAATAATTCATTATAGCATATTATTATAATTAACATTGTAGTAACTTATCTCGGAGGTTGTCAATTACAGTAACAATACTTTTATCTTGCTTAATGAAGATTGATTGCTTTATTTATGTTAGCTTAAATACTCTGTGTAATATGTAATGTTAACATCTAAATTTGTAAGAATCACAAAAATAAATATATTTTTCGTAATCCGTTCTGTGTTGTTGTTGTTGAAAAGATGGGAAATGTTCCAGTTATTATCTCTGTAATTTAAAATTGTATATTCTAAAAAAGTTAAATCCTGTTGAAATTTTGATTTTCCGAGGAAGAAAGTAAATCTTAAATATCAACGTTTCATGAAAGTGACGTCAAATTAAAAGTTGTCTATTTAAGAAGTAAAATAATATTTTATTTCATATGTAAGTAAGTGAGTGTTTGTATTGTAAGGAAACTGTAATTTAGCAGCAAAATAATTAATAAATAATGAGAAACAGTTAAAGTAAAAGTATTGCCAAGTATTGTTAAATCATAAAAATGTAGTTTTCTTAATTCGTAAGTGATTAATTAACTTTACTATGATCATTATTTATAATACAAATTTTAATGTCAAAATTAAACATCAATATTAATTCAACGGGTGTTTTTGCTACGACAGTGTAATATCGATAGATTGATGGTGACAAATGAGTCTGTCGTCTGTGCGTCCGTTTCATGATTTCATTAATAACGGAAATATCTTATGCTTTATATAAAGAGATGTTACTACTCGTATCTTATTACAGAATCAGGAGGTTTGTGAATATCTTGATTTTCTTAAAATATATTAAATGTTCGTAAATGTATCAAACGATTTTAAAAATATTACAATCATCCGTTTTTATTTTTATTTTTATTTATTTGTTTATTTACTTTAGCTTTAATTAAATTTAACCAAAATAAGTGATATTCACATAAATTTACTTATACAGTATTTCTTAGGTTTATGTGAAAAATGTGTAGTTAGTCAAAACTAATAAATTATTTATTGTTGCATAACAATGTAGGCAATGCGTTTTGTCTACATCTTGTTACCATTGCAATCTCATGTACACATTTAAAAAATTAAATAAATCACCTTTGTTGGAAACGGACGTACCTTCTCATATTTCGGGTAACTATCGGGTTACTTCAGCGCCATCGTGATTTAAGTGCCTCTTACACATAAAAACTTGGGAAAAGCAATTTGTCGTTATGTGAATATGGAGGAATATATGTTAGGAGTGAAATATTCTCCCGTCGAACATGTCGCGAAATGACATGACGCGAAAGTGATTAATACCATATAAATGCAGGGGTAAAATGGTGAAGTAAAATACCGTTAAATATCTATAACAAAAAATATTTTATGATATGTAAAATACTAATCTGAAGTAAAGCAGTTTTGTGAATGGATGATAAATACTTTAATATCTCAAATATATATTTAACCGCGCATAAGAAAAAAATTGTTGTGGTCTGATTTTCTAAGCCAAGGTTTTTATTTCGAGTAAAATATAAAAATAGCTTCCAATAAAATTATTTCTGTATAAAACTAGTATTATTAAATTCAATTGATAAGTTTATTAGGGAGTTGTATTTTGAACACAATAACAAATACTGAAAAAAGCTGTTCGGCAAATTATACGTTTCTTAAGTTTCCTATCTTTATTACAGATGGAAAAAATTTAAATAAATTTGTAAATACTTTAGAAGCTCAAAATATAAGCTAAGCTTATTTCAAACCTACAATAGCATTTTTTTAAATATTATATTCGTTTGTGAACAAAATTCTACGTTTTTCGATAACTAACAAAAAGTTACATAAATTTTTGAAACGCAAGCATTCAAAATTTGAGTACTGGACGTTAATGGATATCACAATCATGAAAAATGATGTTTAAAAATTTATTTATATACCTCGAAATAAAGCTGCCCCATGTTTATAACTATGGAGCGATTTATTCAGGACCTGACGAAATAAACCTTGTCAATACGGATATTGGTCGTTCGCGGACATGGAGCTGTTTATGAATAACTTATACATCGTACCAGGGTTTATTTTTGTCCTATAGAATGCAATCATAAATATTTAGTTCATATAAAGTAACGTTTAATATTAAATTAATATATATGTTTCTTATTGTTGGCGATAACTTTTTCTAATACGATAAGTTTATATACGAATTGCGGACAACACTTAGTTTTTTGGTTTAATTTTAAAAATTGTTTAAAACTGGAAAAAAATACAAAATAATCCACTTTCTTATTATGAAAATAACGAGAGGTTTATAAACGTCCTTCGTGTGTCATCGATATCGAACGACATCGTGGTTCATTCAATATTCTGTTTGATTTATAGTTGAATAGTAATAAATTTATTACTTTATAGGACATTAAAAAATAAAAAATAAACGCTAACAAATAAATGTTCATAAATCAATCTTTAAAAATAGAATACAAATATATAAACAATAGTTATAATGCAGTCACTAGCAGCGTCCCCACACAATACTAAAGCGTCATTGCATCACGCTGAGATAAGAGCAAGGAATTAGGTTCAACCCGAGACCCATTTACAAAGGTAATAAATAGTTTTTAACCTTCTTATGTATAAATTTATCTTTACCTTTATTACCGTACTTTTATTATTTTATGCTCTAGGAAAATATAAATCGTGAGATATGTTCACAGTCATGTAATATAAAATATGTATACCTCTAGTATCTGCAATATGGTCTTATTTAGTAAAACTTTAAGAGATGTATATTATGTATTATGTTTTATACGTAAGTGTCTATATTTACACTTGTTATACCAGCGGTACACGGTTACTTCAGAAGGTCACTATTTAAAGTAGATTAAACGATTCATAAGATTTCATATCGGAGGTGAAGTTGTAAAAAAATTGGAACAATATGTTCGTGGCGTCTTATTTTTCTATGACACCTAAGTTTCATAATACTTGTAAAAAATAGAGAAAATTTTGTATTTGTAACAAATATACTTTTACTTATAAAAAATTTATTTTTTAAAAATTAATTATCAATTATCAGCAACGTCCATGACAGAAAACAAAATCTCTTAACTTTACGTACTCCTGAATATTAAAATAATAAATTTAGATTATATAAGAGATTTTAGTCACGGCACGTACTGCAGAATGAAGGAATGCGAAAACCTTTATTAAAGTAAATTAGAGGCTTTTCCGCGAAATATGTGTGGTGTAATACGATAATACTTTTATAACACACGCTCCCAAACCTTACTGTAAACACACATTAACTTCGTTATTGTGAGACTCAACACTTAATTATTCGTTCGCTTTATCGCGATTATATTTCCCCTTTCTACTTTTCAATGAAAACCCAAACCCAAACAATAAGTAATTTAAAAGCTCTGTGGTAAACACTTAGTTAATTTATCTCATAATGACAGACAGACCGATTGACATTTTGAATAGTTGTTTAAGTTTAATGTTATTAGCAACAGTACAAAAAATACTAGTTTAATTAAATAGTAATTTATTGGATATTTCATATCATTCATTCATATCTTATATTTATTTTTTATTTTATTATCTTTATCACTATGACAATTTTGAACTATGATTTATATGTTCGTACTTTAAATTATAATACAAGCCACAAAACCAAAAAGTACAAGAAGTATCATTAGAAGAAAATAATAATTTTGTTGATAACTAGGAACTGTTATTTATTACTTACTTTTATTTACTTTTATAAAATATTCACAATTTAGCTATATGATGAAAATAATATTATAATTTCAAGAATATCTAAGTTATAAACTGTTAGTCAATTAGTCAGAGAGGTATTCGTCACAGAATTTGTGTGTCGATATTAGATATTGCAATCTGAAACCTAAACCATTGAAGATGAAGGATCAGTCATTATTCAATTAATTTAATTCTATTGAATGCTGTTTCAACATATACTGCTATCATTTTATTATTACCGTGCAAAACAGATTTATAAATAATCCGGTAATATATATATTGAATAAAATAATTGGTTTGTCATAATAACACATTACAGTGCCAGGTTAATTGTATTTCAAACCACAACAGTAGTTTGTGTTGGTTTATTTTAACGTAACTAGATATTATTAAATAATACCTATATGATTCTGAATGGTTGTAGGATAAACAGTATATAAGTAACAATTTCAGATCTACTAACTAGTACTGTAGTTATCTGATAACAAAACCAAAGAGGCATTTTTTTGTGAAATGGTTAACAATATCGTTAACGATATGTGTAACTTAATTACTACTGTTTCAATTTATCAATTTGCTGATGATACATGTCTGTTGGTGGCTCATAAAGATCCAAAAGTTGCTAAAAATATTATGCAAAATAACTTTACTTTATTATGTAAATGAACACATGACATTAGCCTAGTAAAAAATCTTCAAAAAAAACTAAAACAATACATATTCACTCATCGCAAAATAAATCTATCAGGTTCACCAACGGTCATTGGTCATACTCATCTGTGTTTGCATAATATTATTTGTAACTGCTCTTGCCAGCAAATAGAACTGGTTAGTCAACATATATATATTGACCTTATAATTGATAACCGTTTTAATCGGAAACCCCATATAGAACATGTATGCTCAAAATTACGGTCTACTCTTAGCCAATTATTTGTACTAAAACATAAGCTGCCTTCTAGCATTAAAAGGCTAATATAATATATATGGCTCTAGCAGTTTCAGTTATCAATTATGGGTTAAGTAGTTATGGACGAACCTACAAAACTTATCTTAAAGAAATTTATAAAATTCAGATAAGAATATTAAAATTGTTGGTTCCGAGGCAGATCCTGAGCAGATTGAAATATAACAATAAAGAACTAATTAAGTATTGTAATATCATGAACATTTATGACAAATTCTGCTACAAAATATTCTGCGAAAATAACGATTCATCTTTTCTTAGTGAAAAAAACAAGACGTAATAATCTTAGAGCTATTGAATACACGGATAATTTTTGTGTACCTAAGACTAATAATACATATGGGACAAAAATGTTAAAAAACTCTTATACCAAACATTTTAAATAACATTCGAGATTATTTACAAAAACGTTATAAATGTAAAAACAACGAATATTTTAATGCGCTCAAAAAATACTACTTAAATCAACCGTAATTTAGTGAATGACAATACTGTTGTATGATATAAATATATTATAGATTAAAAACTTACAATAAATTAACTTAAATACAAACTAAAATTGAATACATAATATAAACTACTATTAATGTACTGTACTTAATAATACTTTTCTTGCGAACAATCACTTGCCCAGATAGCTTCTGAGAGGTTTTTGTGGCAATTTATTTTGTATGATGTACGTATGTAATCATTATATATTTTTAATAAATGAAAAAATATATATATTTATTTAATTTATAGTGGATTGCCACGACTATACGAATAAATAATCACCATGTCACTAACTATTGAACCTGTAGTACCAATGGATATTCGTAATTATTTAAATTAATAATATAAGTTTATACAAGAGACTATTACACAACACATTTATTACACAAAAATTAAATATTCATACTTAAGGGAAAGTTGAATGTATAAATATATTATTTTGTAATATCAAAATATATGGTGTTTAATAGGGACAGCATTTTTTATTTATTTCATTCATATTCAGAAAATATTCTTTGTCTTGTCTTGCAATTCCTTTATTTTAAATTCATATTTTGCAAGTACTAAAATTGTAAATGCAAAAATAACTTCTTTGCTCAACGAAACCGTTTATAGTGAATTTGATTGAAGTTCTGTTTCAATACTGAAAAAAGGCGTAAATTTATTTTTTTGTGAAAATAAAACCTGAAGGGTTGCATTCATACAATTTGAACTGATTTGACATGACTTTGTTTTTACAATATTTTCTGATAACTTTGCAGAGTATTTTACAATATCAGTTTAATTAACAAACTCTTTTCGAAAACTTAAATAAGACTCAGCTATTTAAAAACACAACATTTTAACGTTGGTAAAAAAATACAACACCAAACATATAATGTTTATTAATAAAATAAAATATATACAGGGACGCGTTTTAAACATTGTTATAATTTATAAATCTGACTGTAGCGTATGTTAAGCTGCATTAACCATAATGTTATATTTCATTAAATAGGATGCAACATTATTTCAACTTAGTGTTTCTAAAATATTAAAGCTATTAAAAGAGCTTTAATATTGGAATAGAACTTTACAGCTCTAAAAACCTACTAGAGTTTCGTAAATAATACTGACTAAAGACACTTAGACATATTATTATAATTTTAAAAGTAAGTTTTACATGTGATTTCTAAAGAAACAATCAACTTATTAAATCCAATTAGCAAACAGATAGTTTGATAGCTTTATAACTACTATAACTGTGAAAAGAAATGAACTATGTACGCGATAAATGTTGAAATATCGACATGAAAATTTCTTATGATTGATGGACCGCTACGACCACTTTTTAACGATCACACATTTGTCAAGTTGTAACGAATTGAATTCTGAATTTCGAGGGGTATGAGACGATTTATTTGTCTTTAAGTTAAATCTTTTACTTTTCTACATTATATTATGGTGAATTGAAATATTCTATTTATTATTGAGAATTTAACACATTGAATGACTTTTCTAATAAAATTTAATGTGGTTTCGCAATTCATTGCAATCTGTTTAGTTTAATCTTAACTTTTTGAATAAATAGTTTTGACTTATTTCAACCATTTCATCATACCCTCATTAAAATCAAGGATTACTTTAGATTGTTTGACCTATCTATATAGAATTACAGAGAAATGTATTTCTTCTCATTGAAAGAAGTGGAGCTTCATCCACAGCGTAAATCCACCGTGGTTTTCCTTGCTTTATTTTGTTTTACCGCCAAAACGTAAAAAATCAAACTATTAGTTAGTAGTCTAGATACTGACCTGACTGACCTGAGAGTCAATATTGACTAATAATAATAGGCCAGACCTTACAATACGGGTATGTCAAATGATTAATGTTTTAGGAACAAATAAATTGTAAATGTAACGTTGAGCAAATATATTACATATACGCTTTCAGAATTACTAGACATTAAAAGCTCGACTATTAACAAATTAAAAAAATATCACTTTTCTCCTGTCTCCTTCACATGAGAAGTTTCTGGAGCTAGTATATAAGGCTAATACGTAAGTCTAGTACATAGGGTTAATAGATAAGGCTAGTACATAAGGCTAGTAGATAAGGGAAGTCTATAAGACTACTACATAAGGTTAAAATATAAGGGAAGTTAATAATAATAAATAAATTTGATATCTTCTCCCTCCTGTGCACGTGGTATATACCAATCCTATCCGTTTTAATGATTCCATTTAAAAACTGGTCTTAATTGCAGATTTGAAGATTAACCGTCTGAGGATGTCATCAAATCTGGGAGATACTCACATTTAATATTTGAACAAGGTCACTATATTTTTTTGTTATACAATCCAGATTCTAATCTGCAATCACTACTTCAAAAACTATAATGATACATACTTTTATTCCAATAACCAAAGGCCTGACTATTAAAAACAATTCTAGTGTGGATTCTCATTTGTAATAGTAAGCATTATTAAAAAGAGTTTTATATTAATATTACAACTGGACACTTCTTAAACGCGCGGGTCTTTCAGGATGATTCATTTTTCTTTCAAGGTTCGTCCCCTTTACTCTTAATAGATCGTTTTATCACATTTATAAAAAAAAAAACAAAGTGTCATATAAATTGCTTAAGTGTCATATTTGCGAAAACTGAAATCTCCATCTGTTTTCTTTTCAACGTTGCCGATATTTAGACGTTCTTTATCTTCTGTACTACTTATTATGTCTTTGTAATCTTAAGTTTTATAGTTACCAGCCGACTTATGTACATCACGATAACTTTTCACATTTTTTATAATAAATATATTTAGATTTTTTTTTGTTATATATAAATAATTAAAAAATATAATCAAGGGGATGAACATGTGTTAGTATAAATCAAAAAGTTAAAACTTGAACACAAAAATGTTTGTCTAATCAAAGCAAATAACAAGTAAGTGCACAACCGAACAAATAAAGTAGCACTCAGCTGGTTTGCAAACTTACACAGATTTTAAATCATACCAAGTGCAAAGAAACGCTAAGGCTAATCAAAAACAAATTTTTACCTCTCTACGTGTTAGTCGTTTTAGATAAGATTTGTTACATTACTTACTAACTTACTTTTTTTAATTTAGCTATTTATTACCTATCTTGTTTTCTATAATTCTTACTAAGAATTTTCTTAGAGGTACTTTATTAACCTGTCGATCTTATTATTTCATTTAAAATTTTAAATTTATGATAAAAATAGATTTTTATCTAGCGCCAACATTGTAACAATATGTTATTTACGGTTACGATCCCGTATCGTTCCGATAGATAAACTTTCAATTTCCGGTAATATATAGTTTCTGATCTTTTGCGTAAATACGAAACTATCTATTATATTTTCTATTAATGTTCTATTTATAACATAAATATTGCACTAGCATTATTTGTTTTTGATTTTCGCAGTCACTAAGGGTCTACTTGCATTTTCCTTATTTATATCTTCTATCTTTCTTCTTCTATATTATAAAAATGAATCGCTAAATGTGTTGGTAAGCGCATAACTCAACAAAGCATGGACCAATCTAAACAATTCTTTTTTTTGAATGTTCCTTGAAATCCAAGAATGGTTTTTACGGCGACAAAAATTCGAATAATTTCCCGGAAAACCCTAAAACAGCCCTTTTCTTTTTCCGATACAAATATTTACTAACTAAATGTAGAGTCAATTTGAACTATATTGCTATTCAATATAGTTGATATTAAATTACAAGCACTCACTGTTGTCTAAACAATGTAGGTGTGTTCCTAACGTTAAAAAGTTGAAATTTGAAAATTAAAAATAGTCATAAATAAAAAATCAAGGACGACTAAATATTATTGATTACGAAATGGAATTTGGTATTTTTGAAATAAATAAAAATTATTAAAAAAATATCTAAATTTCTTCTTTTTAATAATTCGTGGTGTAGGGGTACTGGGGATCCCGCCAAGTTACATAACGGGAACGCATCCCACTACACACCTCCTCATAGGGGATGTGGAAATCTGTGTATTCACTGGCTGCCATTACATTTCTTTGTTTACAATTTAAAAAGTTTACACTAAATTTAAAATATTTTTTAAACATTTTGGCAATACAAGAAATTAAGAAATCAACATACTGGGCTGTGTATTGTGAATACCTTTTTTTTGTATCGGAAAATATTGTGCAATATTAAGAAAAAATATACTCCAGTGAATGTCTATTATACTAATTTAAAAAATGCTAGTGTTACATTAAAATTTTGTATTAATAAAAAAGATACTCTTAAGCTGGTTAGAATTTATTGATGTACACCAACAATTCCTCTGCAAAAGGTCGGCGAAGACTGGTGAGAAAATCTGTTCAATTCAAAAATGTACATAATATGTATATATATATTTTTTTATAATGTCTTATTATAAGTATAAAATACATGACTTTTATTCCTATCTTGACTCATTCAAAAATGTAGATCATATAGGTGATGTTAAAATAAATAGTTGCAGGTTGTACGTACTTAATATATAATTGTTATTTAAAGTTCGCAAGAAAGTATTTAAGCTTAATATTTATTTAAATATTTATCTCACAAAAATATAGAAAGGTTATATTAAATGACTTTCTAATTAATTTAATTTATATCACGACAATAATATTCCATAACCAATTTTCCACTTTGAATATTATCATTTTATTATTTGATTTAATTATCAAAATTGATATTATATTGAAATATATGTTTGAAGGGAAAAAAAATCGAGATATTTGTGAGTTACGAAAGAAAAATACTCCTTATTTAATAATACTTTTTATTTCCATATATCTATCACGTTTCGCTGAAAGAAATTTCTATGAAAAATTAACATGTTCTAAATATTATAACTAATATTTATTAATAATCATTTAAGAATAATAAATGTTGCTTTAATATAAAATTTCCAAAAGTTACATTTGCCCTGTGAACTATTTTCTATTTACTAAATTAAATATTGAAACCAGTTATGGTCACCATAATATTATGGTGTTTAATATTGTTGTGTAGCTTTTAATAAATTATTTGTCACTTTTAATTAATAAATTATTATGGATCAAAAGTAAAGGGTATTATTATTCCTTTTACTATTATTTTTAACGAGGAAACTTCCCGGCCCGATGGGCCGGAAAGGGTCAAATGTCACGTATAAGGTTGGCACCCACCCTATTTTGTAGCCTGATTCAATAGCTTTTTGTTGATGTATTACACATTATTGTGTGATTTGTGGGTGATAAGTGATGCGCGTGCATACAGAGTCAATTAGGTCATTATTATATAGTAAGGATTATTTATGAATCTTATATTAATATAGGTAATTAATTTTTATGTCTTAATTTTTATAAGTATTGATACAAGTTAAGGTAAATTAATTAAATTTATTAAATTAATTAATAATTTAATTAAATTGTTTGTTAATCTTAAAGAGATTCAAATAAATGAGCACTTATACAGTTGATATTTATTTATTCTTAAATAAATCATTTTCTTAATATGTAAAATTTAAAATCTCTGTATCTCAAACGAAGCTGCAGAATACTTTTGTTATTAAAATGTTTTTCATTTCAGTGTAACTTCACTGAGGATAAAAAATATACCATTAACATTCGTCTCAATACTCACTCTAGATTTTTAAAATAATTGTAACTATTCAAACGATCACTAATGTCATTTAAGCTTAATAACGTTAATACTTAACTTAATACTCAAGAGAAATGAGGATATTCTTTTATTAAAATAAGAATTATTGCTGCTCTCTATTTATATTTAATTATTATTAAAAAATATTACACAATAAAATTTAAAGTAACTGATTGTGATGTGTTTTTGTAAATTTCATTTAAGATTAAAGAAATAATCAGAAATATCCATAATTAATATAAAGTGAATATAAATGCTTATTCATTAAAAGTATATGCCATTACTGAGAATTGATTATCTGGAGGACACTGTGGCTTTTCTCAAAGTTGTTAAACTTGAAGTTAGTTGGTGGACTCTTTGGCTGCAGTCCAACTATGTATTGAGTTGCATAGTCTATTAAGAAATCATATGTTGGCTCATTATTAGCACAATCTTATTTAAATATTCTGATACCGTTTATTAATTACTTAATAAATCTTCTTTATTTGTATATTTTAATAAAAGTAATTCTTTCTTTAACTATTCCTTTCCGTGGTTTATATTTCTCGCCTTCTATTGTGTAAAGATGAGTGGTAAAACCTTATTATTAAATAGAGTAGGCTAAATCAATATTGTTTCACTAATATATTGATCGTTGTTTACATTATTGGTATATTAACTACTATTCTCAGTCACAACACATACCACAACAACAACACATGTTTGAAAAAAAAAATTGTAATTACTCAAGACTCCTTAATTTTTATTAACTTTCAAAATATGGGAATAAATTTTTTACCTTTTTTCTATAGTGTTTTTATTGTATCGAATAAGTTTACCACACCGACTGCAAACTGAATAGTTTACAAGAATGCGTCGCATGCCTATCTGAACTATTCCGCTTTAAAGAATCTACATAATATAATCATCTCTATTAAGACGTAGTGTTTTCCTAATTAATTACTTATACCAGTCGTTAGCAAATATTATGCAATGATAAATGTTAAAGTGTGCATAGTTTTAGATGTAACAATATAAATAAACTAATCTAATTAAACTAAACAACATTTTTTTTCGTTGATTATCATTTTATCTTATTATAAACCCAGGTATATTTATATTTATAAATTATATTTATAAATACTGTACATATATAGTTTTGAAACGATGATTTTAGTATGTTCGTAGGATATATAAGTTAATTAAAACAAAAAGTTTGTAATATAACAGCTATAAAAATATTGTATTTCATATTAAATTGATTTGGATTTTTTGTGATACATATGTTAGATGAATGGTTAGTGGTGACCAAAAGACTTGAAGGCCTTCCAACCCGCCACGGCAAACATAAGTAATATAATAATTTGTAAAATATTATAAGCGTTTTATGCTAACAAATGTGCTAGAGAAGAAAGTTTGAAAATTGCGCCCTAAAAGGAAACGGCGTGATACTCGTAGTATACACGACACTATTATTAACAATGTTTTCTTTTGAAAATTTAATAATATTATTCGGTCTTCAAATTTGTCTGTTTGTACATACACGAGAAACAAATTTATCATATCAATAAATACTTTTTAATAGATTTAGTTTATTACACTTAATCATTAATTATCAAATTAAACATTTTTTTTCTTTCCATTACTTTCCTAATAATAAAAAAAAAACAATTAATGGAGACTTTTATTCTTTCAAGATTAAAACAACCCAAAAGACATTACAGGCTAATTATCAAGATTCCGAAAAAAGTAATTAATTCCGTGGTCGTGAATCGCATTGTTTGCATCTTTAAAAAATGACGCACAATTAGTAGAAGCTCAAAGAATACTTCATTGTGTCAAATGTTTTTACATTAGAAGATATTAAATGTAATATGTAACTAGACCTACAATCATATGGTGTTACATTGTTCTTAAATAGGGTGACCACAGTTCGTAGCCTATTTATAAACGTGCCAAATGGCTAGGTATTAAGTATTACAAAAAATATAGTTATTGTACCGAAAATCTAAATAAACTACTGTAGACAGACAGACAGTAAAATTTGGTTTTGTTAGCTTATTATTTAAGAAAACATTTAGGGTGCTATTCACGGAGATATTAAATCACTTTTACAGCAAAGCACTAAAAATGTTTAAGGCTAAATATTATAAACCTAAAACTCTATGGATTTTTGTACACTTTCTATAATGAAAGCTTATTATTTGAGGTAGTGGGTAAGGAGATACAATGTCACTGGCAACATTACAAAATAATATAGGAACTTTTAAAATACGACCAAACCTTTTTATTTTAAAATAGCATTATCTTATAAGTAATATTAATTTGAGGTTTCCCTTTATTTGTACATTTCATACATCATTCATACTATCAAGCTTTAAATTGAATAAGTTTTCAAGCTGACACCAAGGCAAATTGAAGCGCGAATTAAGACCAAGTTTCGACATGTTTTATTCAGCTGTAAAAATTTCCAGCCTGGTACAGAAACAAAATAGTTCCCATATTTTTAGCTTATTAAATATTTAAGTAGGTTCTTACGAATTTTTAACTTTTTCAATGCTTTCTACTTCAGCACATATTTTTAGCGTAATAAAACATTTTTACTACGTAAGGGTTTTTTCAATAAATATAACAGGTCACTTTACAAATTTAACATTTCGTTTTCTCGTACAATAATTAAGGACTTATTTGTCACAAATAAGAAGTCGTAGACGCTAAAATTTGCAATTTGGATTTAGTTTAAATGTGTTTTCTTATATTTTTTATTTCTGTTAAACTATATTGAATATAAATGTCTGGATATTAATTACTATTATAAAAAGTAAAAAAAAAACTTTTTTTAATAATATTTATTGTAACTTCAATTGTTAGTTTCAAAAGTAATTGAATATAAATAATATGACTATTACAATAAAAATATATACTAGTACTATTATAATAAAACCGTATTTCTATTACCACTATCTTCTAAAGTTTGTCTAAACAAGATTGGATGAACGCCAGTCTGTCACTTCGGTATTATCAGGCGAGCTATGGAGCACTTTAAAAAAAAGATAATGAAATACAATAAAAACTACAAAGAGTACCAAATCAGTTACTGTCCTTTCACAATTTATATCTAATCTCGTATCAACATATATTTATTGCAATAAAATATAATAACTATTGATTTATGAATAGTTAAGTTCTATTTTTAAAGTTATATTTTTTGAGGAATAAATCGTATTTAATATCAGTAAAAAAAAGCACTCATTTTTTAACTAAAAGCCTTCTTCCTCATAGTATTGATATGCTTGCAATTTTAAAATTATTTTAAAACAAAAAAATCCGCTCCACTCTTCATCTTTTTTCTTGTAAATAAAAAACATATCTATAAAACAGTATTTTAAGTCGAATTTGATTTAAACACCATTAATTTAACATTTTGAAAAATATTAAATTTTATTATCTTATTCAAAAAACAAAGTCACAATTCGAGGTAAATTAAAACGCTGATTATTTAATAGTTTTATTATATTAATAAGTACTAGTGTCGCTTAACATTTAAATAAGAATTTTGGATAATGGAAATCTACTCTTTTAATATATTATATTTTTAATCGGTATATTTGGGAAGTATGTTTAGCAGAGACGGAAGATAGGAAATGGATGTGGAAAGACGTATTGCTGCCGGTAACAGAGTTAACGGTGCTTTGGCTGCATTGTTGAGACGGCGAAACGTCAGCATAGCTGCACGTTTGGCTGTATACAATGCAGTTTAGCTACCGACGCTGTTATACGACAGCCAAACGTGCGTAACACAGAAGAAGAATGTAAGAAAGATGAATGCTGTGGAGATGCGATCTCTTCGCAGAATATGCGGAGTCAGTTTAGCTGACCGAATCCGCAATGAAGAGATCCATAGAATGGCAGGTACTAGCGAAGATGTGACGGTAAAAATGAAGAAGAACGTGCTCAGGTGGTTTGGGCACGTCGAGCGAATGAGTGATGAAAGAATGGTAAAAAAGATTTATACTGGAAAAGTGAGCGGTAAGAGAGACAGGGGCAGGCCTCGAGTGACCTTCGAAAAAACAGTATCTATGATACTGGAGGAAGGTCACGTAAAAAGCAGGAGGACCCCCCGGAGGGCTTGTATGAAGAGGTTGATGTCTGTGGCCGAGGCGAAAGAGGTATGCAGAGACCGTAGCGTTTGGCGCTCCGTCGTCTCTGACTACCCCGCAAGGGATGTGGCGTGAAGGTAAGTAAATAAGTACTCTTTTAATTACAATTTACAGCTGTAACTGTAACTAAATGATCCAAAATTAAAATGAAATATAGTAGATTTCTACTGTATGTATATTTAAAAATAAAAAAAACATACAGATTTTAGACATGTTTAAAGAGAAGATATAATGTATATTTATCATATACTCGTAAACCTTGTAAATATAAAAACGGGTCCGTCGTTTTTGTTTCACACCCACGTTAAAAATGTCATTCGCAGTGTATGGTTGAATAAGAGCTAAGGCATGCATGCAAAAACTGGCTATCGTCGACGTTTTTTGTATATTTAACAAAAGAGATTGTTACAACAAAAATTGTGAATACATATTAGATTGTAAAATTCCGGTCCATATTTATTTAAGTTTACAATACATATTACTAACATGTACCCAGAATATTCAAGTATATTGCAATTTGTAGTATAACATATCGAACAAACAAACAAAGCAGACGACGTATACATACAACTGAAGTGCTGAGTTACACATTAACAATATTAAGAATTACAACTGTGGTACATTTCCGTTATAATATTGTTTACTAGACGTTAATAATAAAATTGATTGTCAAATAAAAAAAAACTTCTTTTTAATGAATGAGTCAACATTCATTAAAAAGTAGTACATAATCTTGTGAGTCTGCTCCTTTGCCAAAAATACTAATAAAATTATGATTATTTAACATAAATGAAATTTGAATATGTTAAAATATAATTTAGCTGAAGTAATAAATATCATATCCATAACATATGGTATAAATGAATTGCATCTGTAAGTGCCCATGTTTGCACATGGTGGCCATCGGTGATAGTAGCCACTGACATTTAGGTGGATCGTTTGCTGTTTTGTCCTCGTCTAAAAAAGAATTATTTATAATGCTGCTTTTGAAAATAATACTAATTTTCAAACAGCAAATTGTGAACAGAATAAAAAAATAAATTGAATTGTATACAAATGCAATATAATCTTGTTTAGTTATAGTCATTGCACAAAATATTGCTTTTTATAAATCATAAAAGTATGCATTTATTTACCAATTAAAATACCAACAATGTTTGTACTACTTAAGAGCAAGAGAACATAAAATTGAAGCCAGATAGCAATATACTGGTATACGACAAATTACGTTTAAGGAAGATTATATTTGAAATAAGTCTGTTTTGAGTGAAAGTAAAACGTATATAATTAGTGTTAATTGTAAAATAAATATATACGTTAATAACAATAGTTTCACAATTATTTCACATCTTCACAAAATAGTAAACAGTATAGCAAATATATAGCATGTATATAGATAACAATAAATATCCTTAATGTATATGATAAACTTAAAATTATATATATATATATATATATATATATATATATATATATATATATATATATATATATTATTATAAATATATTGACGTGAAGATGATATGAATAAAATAAATACTCAAAAAGTAAACGATTCCCGTACCAATTGTATGTATCTTAAAGCTTCCTTCCCCTTTTCTTTTTTATAGCCAATTCCCGTTTTAATACCACCGCTCTCGGGGAAATAAAGAAATTAATGTGTAACATCTTGAGCATCGATTGAATGGCTTTTATTACATACGAGGGGCAATAATGGTATTGGTATCTAGCTTAATCAAATTTCTTGAAGGTCGAATTCTACTGACTAAACCGAGATAAAGATTAGTACAGACATTTTATAGAACTAATCGAAGTAGGTAAGCTCGTAGATCATTTTATTAAAAAAGAATAGGAGACAAATTCCTTGCTTTCAGCTTTCATTCATCTCATTTTCTCCTTTTTTTTATCTCTCTAATAGAGCAGAACAAGTATAATGCGTTTTGTAATTGTCATTAGGTTTTTTCTCATCACATTCCAAAAACATTCAAATTAACTGGTGAATTATTAAAATCACAAAAAAAATAATTCTAAATTATTTATGACATGAGCTTTATTTAAAAAAAATATATAATATTTAATGACAATGCAATGTCTACTAAGATACAAAAACTAAAATAATACATCGACAAAAACTTTGTAATTAATAGTAATTAATGATATTGGAGCCAATTTCAGTTGTATATGAGTTATATTAAGATAAAATTAAATTATTATAAGCACAATATAAGTCATAAATGTGTGTATAATTGTTAGCTGCTAAATGTCTTCATAGATGTAGTGATATAACATTACTAGTTTTATTTTACATTGTAAAAACAATAATAGGTACGTATATTATATAAATATAGAAGGTTCTAAGACCAATGTCTAGTTTGGTTTACATGCATATACTAATCAGCGTATAACACACACGATTTGAACTTCTTACTCGTATTCGCATCTAAATAGAATTAATTTCTAAGTTACCCGCAGCTTAAGGTGCACCTTGAATAAGCCTCTTATCATTTGTATTATATACTTGCTTATATATGACTGAGGTTGATGTTGGGGCCTTTACGATTTAGTAGTAGTAATAATCCTGATAAGTCTTTTAATATTTATTCTAGATAATATTAGCGAACATCATCAATCATTGTTAATATTTTTTGCAGATGTCAGTATATATATAAAAACGGTTTGAAATAGTATATTGCATTTTGAAATACGCAAACCAAGATAATGGTTTAGGAGCAGGGTTCAATAAAGTTTTCATAATGTACAACGGAATTTATGAATCTGGATGGTGTTATATGAATGACCTGTAGTGAACTTTACAATCCATGAAGAGACAAATTGGGCATTTAATTCTCACTTTAAAACCTAACGGTGTGTTGTCTTTAACGGTATAGAATATGTTAAAATATAATTATATACAGTAAATAATACAAATGAAAGAGTATGATTGAAAAATCTGTTTTACTTCACACTGCGCAACACGTTTATTCAACTCCAGTACTTCAAATTATTAATAAATCTTAGTTTTTACTGACATAAAAAAAAGTGAGATTGATTGATATTGAAATAGTTATACTATTTATTATCTTTTATTTGCGGAGGTGAGCCCCGTTACCAAAGACCATCATCATTTTAAATAACAACTTTATAGACTTTAATAATAACATAAAAAAAAAGATATCATTTATATCAAATTAACAGCATATACTTTTTTAACAAAAGTACCATAAATAAATAATAACATAAATATTCAATTAAAAGTAAATTAAAAATGACGACCAAGATCGTTTTTGAATTGGTAACTTTTATATTTTATATCTTTTTCATCAACTGATAATCAGGTTTTTCCGATATTTACAAAAAAATATCGGAATTTTATTGATTATATATATTTTAAAATATACATCATTGACCAAAAACATTACGCATACCCTTTCATAATTACTTGACATTAAAAGCTCGACTATTAACAAATTAAAAAAATATCACTTTTCTCCTGTCCTCTTCACACGAGAATTTTCTGGAGCTAGTACATAAGGCACTAGCCTTATATACTAATATAAGGCTAATATTTAAGACTAGTAGTAGTAGTAGGCTAATACATAAGGCTAGTATATAACGGAAGTAAATAATAATAAATAAATTTTGATATCTACTCCCTCCTGTGCACGTAGTATATACAAGTCCTGTCCGTTTTATTGGTTTCATTTCAAAACTGCTCATAATTGCAGATTTGAAGATTAACCGTCTTAGGATATTATCAAATCTGGGAGATAGTCACATAAAATATTTGAATAAGGTCACTATATTTTTTTGTTATACAATCCAGATTTTATACTGCAATCACTACTTCAGAAGCTATAAAGATACATACTTTTATTCCAACAACCAAAGGCCTGACTATTAAAAACAGTTCTAGTGTCGATTCTCATCTACAGGATGGGCCAAAAATTTTTGCACTTTTGAAACATGTCTAGAAATAAAAGTACAAATGTTATTTTGTTTATGATTTATTTAACGTAATTATCATTTATTAAAATTTATTTTTTAAAAATGACATCGTCGAGATGTGCTCCGTCTCGTCGTTGGCACTCCTGCAATCGACTACGTAAACTTTGGAAAACTCGTTGACACATGCTGCGAGGAATCGTGGCTATCTCCTCGTGGATGTTTTCTTTTAATTGGGATATGGTCGTCGGTTTATTAAGGTATACTCGACTCTTCAGATATCCCCACAAGAAAAAATCGCAAGGTGTAAGGTCCGGGCTTCTGGGAGGCCATGGGATATCACCTCTGCGAGAAATCAATTTGTTAGGAAACATTTCTTTGACCACCGGTAAAGTCACGTTTGATATATGGCATGTTGCTCCATCTTGTTGCATCCAAGTCCGGCTATTGTGTCCTTCAAATTCATGCAACTGTGGTGTCAAAAACTCTCGCAACATTTTCACGTATTCCACTGAGTTCACAGTTACGTTATTTCCTTGATTATTTTCAAAGAAGTATGGACCGCTTATGCCCTCTGCGGATATGGCAGCCCACACTGTCGTTTTTGGTGAATGAAGAGGCTTTTGGTGTTTATAGTGAGGGTATTCCGTGCTCCAATATCGACAATTATGTTTATTTACGTGACCATTAATGTGAAAATGGGCCTCGTCCGTAAACAATACATTCTCAAGGCTAGAGAATCGCTCCAGTATAGTGTCAGCAAATAACTTGCGTTGAATGTAATCGTTTGGTTTCATCTCCTGTACAATTTGAAGCTTATATGGGTGCAGTTTTAGTTCCAAATGCAAGATTCGCCGCAGACTAGTTCTTGGTATAGCAAGAGCCGCCGACCGCTTACGCGTAGATGATTCTGGATCGTCCCTTACAGAAATTTCAACCTCCCGAATGTTCTCTTCGCTTCTTCTTGAACGTGGTCGCCCAGTTTGTTTAATATTCGTTGTCGATCCTGTTTGCTCAAACTTTTTAACCCAAGCTTTAATTAAATTAACACTTGGACACTCACTTACACGTTGTAATCCGTATTCAACTCTAAAGATCAGAAGGCGTCGTACAGTAACGTAGGAATCGTTGTTTTTGTAAAATTGTTTTACGCAAAAAGCACGCTGTTGTCCCGTGAAGCGCTCCATCGTGACTAAAATTGCATTAAACGACGCACAATTCCCCGCCACCCGCGCGCCCCTTGCTCTCATGGTTTTGGAGAAATCAAGTGTTGCTATTTGCAAAAATTTTTGGCCCACCCTGTATAATAGTAAACATTATAAAAAAGAATATTATCTTAATATTACTACTGGAAACTTCTTAAACGCGTTTGTCCTTTTCATTTTTCTTTCAAGGTTCGTCCACTTGTCAGAAAAACCTAGTATAGTTCTGCAGAATATTTATGGAGATAAGATAAGTACCATATTAGTAAGATACATGTCAGTTAAATTGCTCTGCGTTACGGTTATTAATTCTGATACAGTTAACAGCAAAGCATTTGACAATTTTATAACTTAAGTGTAATGTATGAATGAACGCCCCCCTGTACTCTTAACAGGTCGTTTGATCACATTTATAGAAAAAAAACAAAGTGTCATATAAATTGCTTAACTGTCATGTTTGCGAAACCTGAAAAATCAAGCGGCTTTCTTTACAACGTTGTCGATATTTAGACGTTCTTTATCTTCTGTACTACTTATTATGTATTTGAAATCTTAAGTTTCATAGTTACCAGCCGACTTATGATCACGATAACTTTTCACATTTTTTTTTTAATAAATATTTTGGTTTGGGGTACATAAATAATTAAAAAATACAATCAAGTATTCCTATAAAATAAAAAGTTACAACTTGAAGACTAGGATTTTAGTCTAATCAAAGCAAATAAATAGTAAGTGCACAACCGAACAAATAAAATAGCACTCAGTTGATTTGCAAATTTACACACATTTTAAATCAAACAAAGTGCAAAGAAACGCAAAGGCTAATCAAAAACAAATGTTTACCTCTCTACATGTTAGTCGTTTTAGATAAGATTTGTTACATTACTTACAACTTTTTTTAATTTAATCGCTCTAATCGCTTTTTATACTATTTATTACCCATTTTGTTTTCTATAATTCTTACTTAAGAGTTTTCTTGAAAGGTACTTAATTAACCTGTCAATCTTATTCCTTAATTAAAAATTATAAATAAGGTTTATGATAAAAATATATTTTTATCCAGCGCCAACATTGTAACAATATGTTATTTACAAAACTACGATAGATAAACTTTCAATTGCCGGTAACTATAGTTTCGGATCTATTCACAACTCCTGATGTAACTTTTGTGTAAATATGAAACTATCTATTTTATTTTCTATTAATTCTTAATAATTTATATTTATAAAATAAATATTGCGCTATATTACTTGTTTTTGGTTTTAACAGTCTCTAGGGGTCTACTACATGCTCCTTATTTATATTTATAATATTATCTATTGGTAAAATGTTTTCCAAAATCAATTTATATTTAAAATGTCAAAACTTAAGTTACAGTTAATCTTGATTTTTTATATTAAACAACTCATTAGAACAGAGTACCATTAACAGGTGTTCTTTTTATATGTAAACATATACATATTATTTTTACACTTAATGTTTCAAAGCTGCAGTACACTGCAGCTTTGAAACAAATTCAGAAATGTAGATCATATAGGTGATAAAAAATAAATATGCACATATTGTACGTACGCAATATATAATTGTTATTTAAAGTTCGCAAGAGCCTTTTTAAGCTAAATATTTATCTCATAAGCAATAAAGAAAGGTTGTATTATTTAATAAAAATACAAATCCATAAATCGGGCGGTACTATCTGTATTATTACGCTCCAACTTCGACAATCTGGCGCGTGACGACGCAATCGGATTAATGACTTTCTGATTAATTTAATTTATACCACTTCGATAATATTCCATAACCAATTTGCCACTTCTAATATTATAATTTTATTATTTGATTTAATTAACAAAATTGAATTTGTTTGAAGAGTAAAAAATTCGAGATATTTGTGAGTTACAAAACAAAAATACTCTATATGGTTATGTTCTATACATAAGTTCACCTTCTTATAATATTTAAAATAGCATTTATAATTCATTAAAACCGACAGGGCTCAAACATGTGATATCTGGAATATAGATATAAGGAAAAACATAGTATGTTTAAAAAAAAATCTGTAGACGAGTTTATTTAAAATAGTAAATATTATAGTATTAGATTCTTAAACGTTTATTATAGATGGTCAGAAAATGTATTATATATCTCCTAGTAATGTACTGATGTAATCATGATATTATGTCAAGGTTTTAAATTAATTGTTTCGAGTTTGAGGACGATTTTGAGTACCCGAAATATCATACTATTTTATTATTTAGATTTAGTGTTATTCTTTTGTCATAAATTATATAAATTGATAGCACACTGCTGTATATAATTTAAAATTAGAAATTAGTTTCAAATTTTTAGATGCTACCTACATTACCACATTGATATATTTAGATTATATTAATTGGTAACATTTTAATATAATCTAAATATTAAATTAAGAATTACTATTAATTATTTTCATTTCCGATATTTAAGTACCACGTGGTGTAGTAACACTATTTGCGTATTGTTTGTTTAGAATTCATCGGTGATGTACTACTTTATATATATCTGTTCTACACTATATATGAATACTTGAAGAATAAGTGTTTGACCTACAGTCTTCTTGTGTCGATTGTCAGTGGCGTCTAGGAATTTAATTAAAGAGACTAATATTAAGTATCTGCTGACTAATACCAAGTGACTGTTGAGCCGATTTTCATTCAAATCGGTTCAGCAGTTTTTATGTGATGTTGCATAAAAAATAATTTTCTCAAACGGTTAAGAGCTTTGCTTACGCTCAGCTCAATAAAACATTACTTGCCACCACTCGGAGAGATAGAATGTACAGTAACTTTGTAAAAGAATAAAGTAACAGGGAGGAACTGCAAGCTTTGAAGTGCAGCAAAATATTTTAAATTTAGATAGACTTTCGTAGTCCACTTTAGAACCATATTGATTGAAATAAAAATATATTTTTAGTCTTGTTAGTCTGTGTTTTATTTAGGAAATTGGATTCGACATAGAAACTACAAATAAATACTATTTTTGTGATCGATATCTTTTGACATATGTTTTTAAGTCCCAAATATAAGATATAAGATAAGTTTATCCTAACATCAAATCTTTTTATAGTGTTGAGGACCTCTTTATTTCCAGAGCAAAAATGCTTAAAAGTTTCCAGTATGCATGGAGAATTCATTCTAGTGAAGTTTCGGCAACCCCTATGATGGCAGGATATCAGCTTCCTATGGGAATATCATGGTGATAACTTTGAATTTCAGGTTAGGGATCTTAGGTAGGTTTATATAGTTATTCTGTCTTTATCTTACTTACTTAATTAATAGATATTTGTAATAGTGTATATGATGTAGCAATTCGACAAAAAAAACAACAAATGCTTATTTGTTGACGAAAAATTTACTACCTTTCTTGATATATTTGCATAATTACTTTTAAAGGTGACGAGAAGACTATGACTTATATTCCTACCGTGAAAACTTTCCTAATATACATATATATAACTATTCCTAAATATAAATGTTCCAGGTTTTATGAAACCTAGTTTAACAGAACACGTGCATGTTAACAATGGTCTTTTAACTCAGTTACCGGCATTGCAATGGATTAAAGATACAAGATTTAAATGGAGATCCATACGCCGTGACTCTGATGGGACATGGCACCGGAGATGTGTGTGTTAACTTTTTGATATTATCGTCGATTTCTAATCGTAATATCTTGTTAACAAAAAACAGTATATAAGCTATTGAAAAGTTACAATATAAAGTTTTAGATTAAAGTTCTTTATTATTATTTACCACATTATCGAAACATCTAGCGAAGGTTAAAACTTTTAATTTTTTGATATTTTAACTTCTTGTTATTTTATACGTAGAGAAAATCTGCCTAAAAGAATGTTTTGACTAATGAAGCTGTAATAATGAAGAGAAATTGAGTAAAATATTTGATCCATTGAATCGCGAGAAATTAATTTGAGGAAAGTTATGTCCAGACGAAGACTCGTTTATTATTAGTCATTGTTTACAAAGTAACTTTAAGGTGTGGTAATGAAGATAAATTGAGACTTGAATTAAAATCTATTATCAAACTGAAAGTGACGAAGTTGATTTATCGGTTTGGTCTTTGAAAAGGATTTTAACGGATTATGTTAATTAAGCAAATAATAAAATATCACTAACAGATTTTTTATTTGTAGGATTATTTCATAGAGCCATTCTCATGTCTGGATCTGTGCTTTCGGATGCTGCAATGACGAAAGATCCAACGCAGTATACACTACGAGTACAAGTGGCTCGAAGCTTAGGATGTAATCCCAGCACAAAGAACATGATGACCTGCTTACAGAATAAGCCGTCAGTAATCCGTTCTTATTGAATGCGTTATTGCTTTTAAATGTTATGTTTTATTTTCACTTCCTGTTTCGATGAAAATCATTTATTATTAATTATTTAGTCATTTTAAAGGTTAATTAAACTTATAAGCATCACTACTATATATTTATGTGTATATTATTTCTAGATTGTCAGTGATAAAAAAAGTTCAAATACTATTTATTATAGCACGCGAGTTCGGGACGCTACTAGGCCCAGTGGTCGCAGGATCCTTTATACCGAGCGAGCCACTCCAAACGATAGAAGCATTTCCAAACCTTCTTAGCAAGTAATATACATGATTTAAGTCTAATAAGTAGTATAATAATAAGATAATTATAATAAGTATTCTAATTTAGGTATAAAATTTCTAAAGTTGTTTTGCATCTTAAACAGGTACCAAATACTAAGTGGTGTAACTGAAATGGATAGATATCACGATTTTGGAGTAATAAAACTTAACCATGGAATTTTAGAAAATCAAAGAGATGAATTTATAAAGAAATTTTCTAAAATCGTCTTCGAAGGAGCTGAAGATATCTCTTTGCGAGCTTCAGCAAAGAGATATTAAAACAGTGGATATAATTTTATTTTGTTTCTAAATAAACATCTCCGAATACATGAAACTATTTCCAAAAATTTAAGATTTAAATATTTTATAATAATCATTTGATGTTCAACTTTTGTTACCTGACTTATATTTTCATTTGAAATAATCTAGGGATAAAACTTATTATACTTTAGAAAAATCGGATTGTAATGGTAAGAATAATGAATAATCTTACATTTTGCAATAACAATGAGAAAATATGTTCATATTATGAATGTCCATCATGTCGAAGAAATTTACATGTGAATTTATATGAATTTTCATACAAGTTAAATGCAGGATATGCAAACATTTAACGCTGAAATTATTCATAAATCGTCACGCCTTTGCTTAGAAACCAAGCTGAAATGCTTTCAAATGGAAAGCACTTCGAGATAGAACTTAATTTAAATTATTCACTATGTGCTTTGCAGACATTAAAATGCAATAAAAGACTCATTAATAACTTTAATTTTATATTATATAATTTCGAATCAAAAAATTATTTATAAATAAAAAATTATTGCAGGTTTAAGAGATCATGTCTTGTGAATCGTTTGACCAATTTTAAAGATTTTTCATGTTGTGTTTGTAATTAACACGATAAAGCTTAAGGTTTTCTGAAATCTAAAAAAAACGAATTCTTGTATTCGGTAATTTAGAAAACATTTTTGTATATGTATCTCTTAGAGCATTTACATGCTAGAGACGCCATAACGAAAATACGTTGAAAGCTAAAACTTTTGTGACGTCACGATCACCAATAAGTTTTACGATGGTTTCACTCCTATAAATAATAATTGTTAAATTTATATCAGGAGTTTTTCAATAATTACCAGTACTATTTACCATATTATACAATATGTGTATATGCGGTATTTCGCAAACCAAAAATCAGTTTTTTTTTCAAAGGTTGATAGAACGCCATACGTTCTCTGGTATGCGGATGTGGATTATCTCAACAAAAAATGTGAAACGTAGTTTGACAGTTCTGATTTATATAACATGTTGAAGTAAATGAAATATTATAACCGACCGCATATTTTCAAAGCATATTTATTTACACGCGTAAATTGTTTTACTTGATTTTATTTTAATCGTTTATCACTGTTTAAGGAATAATTTTATTATATATATATATATATATATATATATATATATATCTAATGCAATATTATAATACAACTTTGTTTTGAAATGAAAAGCTGAATCTCATTAAAACATTTGATTTTTAATTGGTTTGAGAAATTTCATATCTTAAGGAGCAGTTTAATACTAACGGCACAATTAAATTACCCAGAAGTTACTTTAAAGAGATTCAACAAGAGCATTTAACAAAATTTGAGTTGAAAGATCTTTCTTGGGCTCCTTAATCTTTTATATCCTTGAAAGGGATGCGACTTGCGAGAACTTCTGGAGATATTCCTAAAGTAGTCCAATTTAAAATAATAAATGATTATTTACTTAAAGTCCGACTTAAACTAATTGATGATAAATCTTAATAACTTGACGTAATTATTTAATAAACTTAAATATAATTATTAAATATATAGTTTTATTTATTTTACTTTTAGATTAAATAAATAAGTAAAATTTAATATATTCATATTTCACTGCTTCTATGACTTGAACCATACAAAATGTAATGTATTTAGCTCTGTAATAAAGGCGTATCTTTGTAACGGTATCAGAGGGTCCAAGTCAAATAAGTTATCTCATTAATGAAGGATACTAAGAAGATAACAAATGCTTATTTTCGAGATAATTGTGGAAATATTATGACTATACTTTTGGGAAAAATTACAATGTTTGCTATTGAGAAACTGTTTCTGTAAATAATCGTAAACATTTTTCCATCTGCTGTTATTTTAACAATTACTATATTGATAAAAACTCTTATTTAATTTTAAATAAATTAATACAAATAACAATACATAGTATTAATATTGTAACCCTGCAATATTTTACTTAATACTATTAGCCTTGTCTCTTTAATAGCATAGTATCAATTTGAACATTTTTGTATATATTTTTTGCAAATATCTTAACCATAATTTGAATTCTTTGTTGCAGATAGTTGTATCTATATAATATCACAATAGTCGTCTATTACATCTAATATTTAGAAAATCTTTTAATAACATAATGCAAGTATATATAGCCTCAATCAGTAGATAGTAATAGTAATAAAATAAAATCTAAACTTTACGCTATTCAACATTGTTCATTGTTTTTACCGCAGCTGATAAAATACTTGCAAATCAGTATGTTTACCTCAAATCAGAGTTTTGGGTTACAAATCTGTAACCCAAAACTCTGATTTGAGATTTTGATTGGAAAGGAGTTTTTTTATTTAGTTATTTATATTTATTAACTATATATGTTTTTAAATTTACTAATTAAAAAAATTAACGTCAGGTCTTTGTTATGTATTTAATCTCTACTAGGTAACCAGATAAGTTTTACAATACAGACATATTTATTTAAGTCTTTCAAAATAATTTCCATTACAGTTTATACACTTAGTCATACGTAAAAACGACTTCAAAAAAATCATTATATTTTTCTAATGGGAGATCTGGACATGCTTGGTTCCACGCTGCCAATAACTTAGACTCACTCGCAAATTTCTTGCTTTTGAGCTGTTACTTCACAATTGGAAACAAAGCCTTTTCTTTGTTTCCACTTGTGTGTCCAGATCTTGCTCCCTCTAACCTTTCACAAGGAGTAAGATCAGAACTGTAGGCTCAAGCACTTTTCAACCAGTGTTCTTCAAAAATTCAACATTCGCGTGAGCAAACTTGCTCAGAAGCGTTGTCGTGGTGAAAATGCCAATTATCTATTTTTGAGTTCGGATGAAATTCTTTGAGTTTCTGTACAACTTTAGGCAAACATTTGTCGATATGCCAAGAGACCGTGCCTTTCCATTTTTCTTCAATAACGTATAATTTTGTAACGCAATGATACACAATTATTTATTATATAGCTACCTACTAGTTATGAGTTGAAATATATAAAAAATATATTTGCATGTACCCTGTAAATAAAAATTTTGTTTTTGACAACTTATCTAGCGACCTACGTATTGACCCAAAAATAAACTCTATTTTTTTACTATTATTAAAACCTTAATAGTAAAAATGTAGAGTTGTATTGATTATTATCTGATCTCAGACAACTATTAAAATCTTTTTGACAGCACATTCAATATTGACGATATTGTACGTAATACAAATAAAAATAATCAGATTATATAATATTTTTTAAGAATATGATAACAAAAAAACACCTATTTCACACAGCGCATGTATTTTTGTCATCTTATAATATATAATGTTGTCAAGAATGTATCTTTAAAATAAACATTAAATTTTGCTAACGTATAGAGATTAGTTTAGCTTCTAGTGATATAGAATTTAGCTACATATACTACGTTCCTGAATCCGGGGAAAAAGTAATTTTCCAGGATAGTTAAGGTAACTTCAACGCAAATCCTTAGCGACCAGTAAAATGATACTTAAATTTTCAAGTAATATTATATTTTAATTAGTTTATTTTCGATAGTATTAATTATATTCTGTATAAACAAAAGTATTTTATTCTAATCAATCAAAAATTTTTGTATTGTAGCTTCTTACTAGTTGTTTGAACAAGACCTAAAACATAATTGACAAAATAAAAAACCAATGGATTTGAAATTTAAGTTAACCGTTATAAATAGTTCTATGTTATTACGGGTAAATAATGTAACATAATGTAACATTAATTGTAGGCTTGTATAAAACTTTACAAAATATGATTAATTTAATAACAAAAGCCTAAAATCATTGAGACCACAATCGCTAAGCATACTTTGTATATACAAAGTATGCTTAGCTTATTAAGCTAAAAATTTTAATAGCAAAATTCTATAACTTTCCGACTTTCTATAATTTTCGATAAGAAAACTAGAAAGTAATTCGTTGTATGTAAGCAAGTTTTTTATCTCTATGTTAACTGTTGACATGCGGCCACAGATTGCTTTGTTCTTGGTTTACATTTTTATTTCCCTATACTTGCAGACTCCACAATGCGCTTCAAATAGGTAAAAATTTTAATTTTGGTTGGTTTGGTTGAAAAAGTGAAAGGGGGGGCTGGGAGGGGAAGTGAAAGTGCATACCTTTGGGACACGCTACAGGTCGCAAATATTGACGGAGGATTTTCAAACTCGGTATACACATTCTTAAGGACAAAATGAAGGTTAAGTTCTTGAACGGGGGAAATCGGTCGGGGGGTTGGGGGCTGGGTGGGTTGAAAGTTAAAAACCAAAAAAATTCACAGAAGGAGGCAAAATTTTGGAGTCGGAAAAATCTTAGAAAATTAACAAATTAAAAGAGGAAACTTTTTTGTCCGAAAAGTTTTTTGATGCGACCCCCCGTTTAGGAGATAGGGGTGGAGGGTGGTTCCCCGCTCACCCAATATATGCAGAGTGACCCGTCATAAGACTCGTAATGACCAGTAGAATACTGCTGGCTAGTTTTTCTTTGTCGATCCGACGGACGCGAATCTACCTAACACGATCGACCCTGTCGAACGAGGTATTTTACCTGAAATATACTACAGGATTAACTTTAATAAAGGTTAATGTGTATAATTTTATAATAATAGTGAAGATGTAACTCAATTTTTGATTTTATTATATGATAACAAAATTTATATTATGTGATAATAGGTGGTTTATAGTACATAAGAAATGATTCCCAGAACAACTGTATGCGGGTGGATATTCATCCAGAGAATTACAATTTAATGTAGAAACAAATTCTTGACATGTCACTGTGGCGTGCCTATAGTTACCCATATCCCACTATAGTAACACTCCAGTTTTTGGTGGGTATCCTATCCGATCTTTATGTGAAATTCATTAAAAGTAAAATTGAAACTAAAGCAATAATAATAAGTATTATAATACACAAAAGTAAGCCTTATACCGAAATACTACGTTACTTGTTACTTTCAAAACTAATATTCTTATATTTATTTAGTAAGGTATATTTTCTTGATGTATCCCGAATAAAGTGAATATTTGTACTCAGACTACTTTGAACGAATGTACTATTCCAATTTCTATAGTAATAACATCGTAAGCCAGTTCAATATCACATAACAGTACCTCGTATTAGCTCACGTTTGGCTTCGATTTGAACAAATAACTATTGCTTCATATTCACACTGTCGTTTATAGTTCTTTAAAAACATTAACTGCGGGAGAAAGCATTATCGGAATTTTATCTCAGAGCTTCTTAAAGATGAACAGAATAGTTATTAGACTTTTAAATAAAGCTTAGTGAATTCTGCAATGATTATAATTATATTAAAACAGTCATATATTGGTAAATCTCCAATACATTGGCACATTCTTTCAAAGCTATACCGGCTTTTCGTGCGTTTTAAGAAATTATTGATTCAGTCGCACTCTTTATCAATAATTAAAAAATAGTTATCCTTGATTTTATTGTCGACTAAAAAATAAACCAACAAAGTGTAATATTAAATTCTCGTTAAAGATATTGTAATTAATAATATAATTTTTTTTAAGCTTGTCTCTTGTTTACCGTCAATTTTGGCTTGGATTCAGAGAATGTTACGTTAAAATAAATTAAATCTGGGTTTTCAGCGAAAGCTGTAAAATTGTTTTAAATTTATACAGTCTATCAAAGTGTTCTTTAAAACCAAGTTGATTGGAAAGCACGTACTGTACGTGGAAGCACGTAGAAACTGAAAATCGGCTTTGGACTGTGTAAGTTAACACAAAAACAAGTACTTAAAGCAAAGCCACATCTGGCTTATTATTTCAATAGATAATTCCAAGATTTTTATCAACGCTCAATATATTTGTTGTAATAAGTATTTTATTAATGAACAGTTACCTAGATAAAGATATAGAAACAATTTTGTGTTATGTAGATTCAAATTGAGTTTTACTCTGTATTTATTTTACCTGTAAAAAAATACAAAGTAAATTGATGTGTTTTCTGTGTCCGATTTCGATTATCGCGTGAACGACATGACCGTGGGCCGCGGTAATCACTTTCCACCAGATGGCCCCACGCTCGTTTGCCCTCATTTTAATTTGTATAATAAAGCAAAACGAGCAGAATTTAGCAAGATAATTATTGTAAGACCTCAGTATCGTCACAATTAGAATTATTTTCGTCTCCATCGCACGGCCAAATGATACGACGTCCTTTGAAACAATATAGAAAGATAACAAATTTTTTCTACACCCTGCCATCAATGACACATATATAAATGTTTCAGTACTTTATTTTAAAAGGACCAATTTATCATTTACTTTTAATTTTTTTGGAGTTTAGATATCAATGGAAACTAATATTTACAGCTAGTTCGTTCCTAACGTCTAGTATTCTATTTCTGAAATCTGTTCGATAACACATAAGAGAACCTTGTTTCAACTCTCATTCCTCCCTATATATCAAAAGAAGCTGCTGTAATTTTCCAGATAAATACTCTCTTTATAGCGAAACGAATTCATATGTAAATAAAACATAAATCTAAAAAAATTACTTGTAATCCGTATTATATAAGTTTAGCTTTTCTTTTCGGTGTAGCAAGCTTTAAAGTGCAGTAAAATATTTTAAATTTAGATAGACTTTCGTAGTCTACTTTAGAATCATATTGATTGAAATATAAATACATTTTTAGTCTCGAATCCCATTTGCTAAATAAAATACTCTGTATTAATATATGTAATACTCTGTATTTTATTTAGCAAATGGAGATTCGAGATAGAAACTACAAATAAATACTAGTGATCGATAGCTCTTTAAGTAGCAGTTGCCTCATAAATAACGTGAACTAGAACTTATTTTCTGTTTGCAGGCACCCAATCATCTATAACTTATTTGCTATAAGTGAAGTTGCAGATGGTTGGAAATCTTTGAAGAACTTGAATATATATGAAAATAAGAAATTTAAAAAGGATGTGAAGATGTTTTTCCAAGAACCCCCATGTACCCATGTACCCATAAGCACAAAGTAAAATGTAACTCAAAGCAGCTAGAGTATATATTTGGTTCTTCTTTGACTATTAGACTTGTAATTGTGCACTTTTGCTTTATAGCTACTATTTTTTGTGCTGATTCCATTATAATAACTGAATTTGAATATTGGTCATAACTTAATAGAACCAGTATTTTGAATATAATATAATATATAACATTTTATTTTAAAGCTAATAAATTATATTCCCGAGAAATATATTGTCTGCTGTTGAATCGACTCCATTTAACGAAGCGATCAGCAATTTATTAGGATAAAAATAAAAGTTTTTAGTTAGATTTGTTCGTAATATAAATATACATTATATTGTGGTTAATTTTAAGTGACTCCCATCTACATTTGTGAATTAATTCTTTCTATTTAGAACACTGAAATAGTAAACACATACAAAAAAAAACAAAACTTTTTAATAGTAAAAATGTAGAATGTGGATGAATGTAGTGTGTGAAATAGTGTAATTGAGTGTTTTTAAATAATAAATTAACTCTTAAAGATCTTTGTAACAGCACATTTAATTTGATATTATATTTTATATATACAAAAAATAAACAGTTTATCTAATGGTTTTATATTCAAGATCACATGCAATTTCAAGAATACGATATTGTTATCGTATTCTTGAACATAGCACACCTATTTCACATAGCACATGAATTTTTAGTAATCACATAATATATAATAATATTTTAGAACAGAATCGGCAAGAATTTATCTTTAGAATACAAATTTAATCGTGATAACGTATAGAGATTAGTTTGGATACACTAGTGATATAGAATGTAGCCACGTATACTAGGTTCCTTAAGCCTGGGGAAAATTGAATTTTCCAGGATAGTTAAGGTGGCTTTGAAGCAAATCCATAGTGACCAGTAAGATGAAATTTTCTGTTTCACAGAGTATTGTTAATGAGTTAAAAATCGGAGTCTAATTGTATATTTAATTTTGTTAGTTTATTTTCCATATTGTTGTTTATGTGAGATATAAATAAAATTGATGGGATTATATTCTAATACATTTTTTTATTATTACTTCCTACATGGTTATTGCAAGAATTCAGTTGTATGAAGAAGACATCTATTTTAAATTGATAGAGAAAACGGTGACCCAATAAAAAAAGCCATTGATATAACATTAAAAATAATCGGCGCGTCCAACGTGTATCCATAAAATATTTCTCCAAGCTAAAACAAAGTTGTAATAAAAAATATATATTCTGGAGTTGAATGTCGCCCCAAAAAATAAACCAATATAGTATAATATGAATGACCGTCTTGTTAAAGATGTTCTAAATTATAAAGCTAAATTATACATTCCGAATATATTCACTATTTTTTAAGCTCGTCTCTTGTTTACCGTCAGGTTTGCTTTGGATTCAGTGAATATTACATTAAAATAGATAGTCTATTTTTATTATTTTGTTTTTACGGTGAAAGCTGTTAAACCGTTTAAAATTTATACAGACTATCAAAGTGTTTAAAAACATGTAGATTGGAAAGCACGTACAATTTTAAGTCTTTGCTTTGACGTAGAAAATGAAAAATTGCTGTCTGTGTAAGTTAACAATAAAATTATTATTTTTAGGCAGGAGGCTTTGCTTTTAAATATTATTTAAATGCGTAATTTGAAGACTTTTCTCAACACTGAACATGTTTGTTATGATAAGTCTTTTATTATTGAATACGTAGTAAACAGAAACCATTTTATATTATTCAGATGGAAATTGAGTTTAACTATTCTTAAGTTACTTTAAATGCATATTCACAGCTCCGAAAAGTTTAGTAAAAAGAAATGGTGGCTGTTTTTAAAAATAGTTTATATATGCTTTTATTCCAATCATGTAATAAGTCAGGAAATTATTTTCTAGTTTGAATATTTAGATTTAGTTAATTTCAGATTTACATATTTTTCAATAGTAGCCTTATTAGGAAAACATCATTGCAAATAATTTTTTTTACAATGATGTTTTTTTCATATGTCTATTGATTGGTAGTAGAGATGCTTGGAAAGGTAAAAGTGTTTTTTACATACTATTACTAGCATGTAAATAATGTTGAGATCTGAAAATAGACGACAAAAACAACTCAGTGATCTTGTCTGTATTTTTCATAATACTTATGACGTATTATAATTAATATTAAACAATAAATTTCGAAATATAGCCATTACTCATAAAGTTATAACTAGGGTACTTCAGTACAACGTTATTACGTTCAACTTATTATAATAATATTAATTACTGGTATAAGATATATTTTATTCTAAAATTTCAAATCATAAGTCTACAGAAGATTTTTTTCTATTCGAAAGTAAGAGTTTCAGTTGACTCAATAAAATTGAACAAAATATTTATTTAATCAAATCTATCTCGGAACTCATTTAAGAACGTGCCTAATGTTTACTGTATTTAATAGTTTATAATAAGTTATTATTACTTAAAAATATATTGAAATGATGGAATGGTATTTATTAAGATTGCCTATAGTCCTATGTTAAAGAAGTGAAACTAGAAAAGCCTTCCTGTTTACAAGTTTATCTTGAAACCAACGGTATCTACTCGATTCATCACGGCGAGTGTTCCTAATTATGTAATCCGATTCTGCGACCGATTTCCATTATCGCGTGAGTCACATGTACCGCAATGATCACTTTCCACCAGATGGCCTCATGCTCGTTTGCTCTCGTTTTAATTTATATGATAAAGCAAAATAAGCAGAATTTAAAGTTAATTATTCTAAGTCCTCTCTATAGTCAGAATTATATGACTTAGAAGAAAAAACTATTTACAATCTTCAAATTAAAATATCTTAAATCAAATATATAATAAATATAAAATTACATATACTAGAATGATACAATTAAGTAATTAATTGAATTATTTTGACTCCATTTCACGGCCAAAGGGTATGACGTACTTTAAACAATATACAATGATAAACTAATTTTTTCTTCACCCTTGTATTAATGATACTCATAATACATATAAATGTTTCAGTACTTTATTTTAAATGGATCTATTTATCATTTACTTTTATAAGATTTCTGGTTGGATGTTGAACGTGGATGAAACAAATATTTACAGTTAGCTTGTTCCTAAAGTCTAGTATTCTTTTTCCGATAGAAACTACTGTAATCAGTTCGATATCACGTAAGAGGAACTTGTTTTAGCTCACGTTCATCCCTAAATTACAAAAATAACTGCTGGTGTGATTTTTAATTTAAATACTCTCTGTATCGAAAGTAACAAATTTTAAAACAGATCTGAATCTGTAACTTCCACTTATGTAATCAGTTTTGTTTTTCAAAATAGCAAGATTAATCTTACTTTTCGGCGTAGCAAGTCTTGAAGTGCAGCAAAATATTTTAAATTTAGATAGACTTTCGCAGTTTAATTTAGAATTATATCGATTGAAATATAATTACTTTTTTAGTCTTCTTACTCCGTGTTTTATCTACCAAATTGAATGCGAAATAGAAACTATCAATAAATACTAATTCTATGTGATCGATATCTTTTGATGTAGCTGTCAATAGTTGCTTTTAAATGATATTTAAATATTTCATGTTTGTATTGCATTTGAAATACCTATCATGAACTAGAGTTTAATTTTTATTTTCCAGGAACTCAATCCTCGGTAACTTATGTGCAATTGTAAGTGAAGTTGCATATGGTTGAAATTTGTTAAGGGACTTGAATATAAGTGAAAATAACAAATTTCAAAAAAACCATTATCCAAGTACTTTCATATGCCATGTAAAATTTGAACTAAACGCAGCTAGTATATGGATTTTTCCCATAATTAAATGATAAATATTTTCATATACCTACGAGTGTAACGATGATAATGGATAAAGTGTTAACTGGTATTACTAGACGTGTAATTCTTCATTCTGCTTAATGACGCTGTTTCCCTTATAGATATTAATAATAATTATTAATATAACTCAATTGAGTTCGAATATTCTTCGTTTCGTTTTTTTTAAATATAATGTAATATATAAAATTATATTTTATATTTTATAAATTATAGTTAATAATTATATTCCCTAGCAATATTACTAACTGTCTGCTGTTGATCCGACTCCACTCAACTAAATGGTAATGTATCAAGTTGCGGTTTAAAAGCGACCAGCAATTTATAAGGATTACAATAGAAGTGCTTGGTTAGATCTGGTGAGTTTTAAATGAATCTCATCCAGATTTGTGAATTGTATTTTTATTTAGAAAACAAAATGATAAAAAAGTATAATTTCACTTTAGAGTGTGAGATATTACATTATATCCTAAAATTATAAACTTAGCTTACTACAATGCAGCTGAGATACGGCTATCAAAGTTGTTAACTAAAATGTAGGTACCACTAATCAAGTATGAAATTAATGACGAAAGAGATAACTTATATTATTGAGAGGTATTTGTTTTAGATAACTTGTTTAATTTATATATGATAGCAGTTGTAGGAAGATCGGTTAAATTACTTAAATAATAATATAATCCTATAAGTCTTGGTTTTTGTATTCGGCTATGCCTCTAAAAACAATGGATATTAAAGATTTATGCGTCACACAGATCTATGATATTATATGTTTTATATTAAGTGCTCATTGACGTTGTTGTTATTAAGGCATAGATATAAACATTACAAAAATTATATGATTGGCTTGAATTTAGTACTATCCCTTGTAAAACCAAATATAACGTTATTTATATATTTAAAACAAATGTTTAAATTTTAAAATTGTTTCGACACGTTCTTTAAACTATAAATGATAGTTAAATATTGCAATGTTGCAGGAGACGCCTTAATTGAATTTTCTATATGTATGTTTTCATTGACATTTTGAAGTATTTATGTTTTTTTTTATTTGCTTTCCTTTTGTTTACCCTCTTCAATGGATATTCAAGTAATGGAATTAAACTGTGTGCTAGTCTATAGTATCTACATCGGTTAATTTTCTCCATGTAATGTGCTACAATACTTATAACTATTAATTCCAACATATATTCCTACATCTATAGAAGTTGTGGGTACAGTTAGTATAACATAAGCATAGTTATGATTCAATAAACTAAGATTTGTTTTTAATTACTTCTTTCATATATGTAACAATATTATCAGTGTATGATATTACAAAAGACAGTGATGTGTATTATGTGTATCCTCGCCAAATGACTTCACCTGTGAACAACCATAATGAGGTCGGCTGAAACATATAATAATATGTTAGATTGCTTCAAGGGTAGGAGGTATATTACGCGGTATTCGCCTTATTTATCACTGTCATGGCTGGCTTATTGTGGGAAGAAAACAGCTTTTCTTCATTTTCGTCTAGTACAGTCATTTATGTCGACGACGTTATACTGTCCTCAGGATTTGTTGTAACTACTTACGCTGCATTTTAACCAATTTCTTAACTACTACTTAAGTTTATATATTTTATATAAAGGTATAATACAACAATGTATTTAGTAGAAGATAACATTTAGTAGCTACATTTGTAATCAAATATTAACGTACTTTTGATTACGATGAGTAAGTGACATTCTTTATATAATAATAAGTTTCTATGGAAATATGTTACTCTTCCAAGAGAAACATTAACCGGATTGCTCGTGAACACTTACGTTGTAACACATTGGACAATTTATAGTACTGTAGTAGGTATTGTAATATTCTAATTAATAAAAACATAAGGCAATTATATTTTCTATCTGTTGATAATATTAGATGTTTTGTATAAATTCTTATCAATAGTTTATTATTATTTACATATTAATAATTAATAAATACAACTTATATTTAAATGAAAGCGTAAAATTTTATGGAATTAAAATTTATCATTAATTTAGTTTACCAAAATAAGTATTGAAGTTATTTTAGTGTTTGTTGTATGAATTGGTTCCAGTGCTGGTTGTTTTCGACAGAACATAAAACAAAGCTGAAGAACGACGGAAATAAATTCGAAGCAACGTACAGTTTTATTGCCTGTACGTGTGTTCAAGTAACGAATAGGGTGATATTAAATAACTTATCTCTATGAAATGTATAAAAAGTAGCAATATTTATCAACATCTTATTATCGATATTATAATGTCGTTGAAAGATACATTCCTTCGATTAATAGCGTAGTGTAATTAATCAAGCACAGATCTCCTGAGACTTGCCACCGAATTAGTGGATATGGATTGATATATTCATATTGATATAAAGTAAATTAAATAATTAATTATCTTTCATTAAATTATTCGTGTCTTTTTCTGTGGGACATATTTTATAATACCTTACTTTTATTTTGTATAGTACTTTTTATTTTATTTAAGTAAGTAAGTATGTATTAAAATTGAAATTGACGCCCTTCGTACAAATAACGTACAAATAACTCAAACGTTAATTATACTACAATGTTATAATACACATGAATTCATCCTACGTTATACAAATTGAAGATACATTAAAGGAAGCTTTGACAGATGACTTACGAGCGGAAGGCGGATTAGCGGGAGCTGTTAATAAACGCTACGTATGTTACTCATAGTATGATACAGATGTAATTCATGAACTGAATAAACATTTTTATAATGTTAAAATATTCATTATTTATTAGATAGTTCATTCTTTTATACAAATTTAAAGATGTCTGGTCAGACGAAGCAAAAACTTTAATTTTATAAAACATCAAAGAGGAGTGCTTACTTTGAGGTAGAAAAAACGTCTTCAAGAATAATGTCTTCTTTTAAACAACAACTTCAAATATATTGAATCTTATTACTTTTTTTTTAAACACTATTTACCCTTGGATGGTTTGTCGACGAATGTCCTGACATGACATTATTATTGAACGAATATATAAATCATGGTATATGGCTATGGTACAAAACGGACAGACAGACAGAGAAAGAAAAATGTATAAGTATTATTTATATGTATGTATGTATGTATGTATGTATGTATGTATATATGTACGTACGTACGTACGTATGTATGTATGTATGTATAAGTACCTTTGTATGCATTTAGATAAGGCGAGATCGTAAAAATATTTTATGCTCTTGTAATGAGATTAAGTTGTAACATATATTGTAATTAATTCACAGACCAGGCTAAAATGATCTTTATATATATTTTTGAAGAAAAATTTATTATATTTCAAGGAAATAAATCACTTATGATTGTCACACTTCGTCAGTCCCTCTTTGAGTAATGTAACCAAATTGATTGTAGAATAATATTTGTATTACAATATTTGTTATGCTTCAAGTAATTTAAAGCTTGTGAAGTTTAGGACATTAGGGATATAAATTACAAATTTTGGTATAATACAAACTTTGGCTGCCATATTGTATTCAAACTAACTAATAGTTTTCTGATTATTCGCGTGAGGTTTACTTTGGTATTGATATCAGTTTGATGTATAACATGAAAGATAATTATACTTCATATGCTAATAATGCTTAAAAAAATATAGTAATGCAATAATTATTAATTGTAGTATACAAAATATAGATTAATAAGTTATATTGTTCAGTCATTCTTACTTACCTACCTACCTTACCTACAGTGGGTACATGTGCTAACGGTTGTACTACGTTTTAAACTTTCCTTGTATGTCACAAAAAGTAGACTATTTTTACTCCAATGCTTGTCATAGTTGACCGAAGGACGAATGCTGAGCATAGCGAAGCGTTTGTCCGAAGGACTACGTTTCCAGTAGATAGGCCCATTCCGTATGTATTTTAGTACGTTTGTTCCGGCGTAGCCGGCGTATTTTTCATCCTATTGTCACGAAAATTGGTAGGCATGTTCTTTGAATTATTTGAATTTTTATGGCAAGCCGTTTTTTTTGATTGGGCGAAAAAATCCAAAATGGCAGCGTTTTTTAGATTTGTTTTTGGCTTAACAGGAGCAATTTTCATTCGATCGCCACAAAAATTGGTGATCATGTTCTATGAGCTTATTTATTTGTGAAAAATTTCAAAATGGCGGATTTCTGATCCGTACCACAAAAACGGACTTTGCAGCAGCTACGGGGTTGAAATTTCGTCTAAGTATTCTTTGCCGAAATCTAAGGTGTTTTTTTGATATTTCAAAATCCAAAATGGCGGCCATAGCGGATTTTCAAGGTGAAGAATAACTCCGTTGTTATATGATGGAGCCAAATTTCGTCTGGTAGTTACGTACCTACATACACACATAGATATACTTATTCCTGTTTGGAAAAGGCACGTAAAAAGCGCACTGTAGGTAGGTACCTACCACAATTCATTTTCTCTTGTCAGCAGGCAACACATAAATTTCGGGTTTGTTACATAGAAGTGATGACTTGTGACGGGTTTTTTAAAGACATGAGCCGGCAACAATGGTTGTTCTTCACCGACGGCCAGAGATCCAGTGTACGGAGGTTACTAGCGTGGCGCTCATACTTGGCTCACGGGTGAAATATCGTAACCATTGCACCTCGTGAAATCCACTATAAATAATTTCACAACATTGTCTCATCCCCTAACGTACTGAGGTCTACTGTTCACAGAACGACTAGTTATAGATTTAATTCATAACATGTACGCAATTTACATATGGCGTGTATATTAAGTGAGCTCACTATCTAATGTCAAATATCTAAGAGATGACATCGCGAGAATTTAACTTACTTACCTATTATTAGTGTTGTTTTCTGACAGCACGTGACGTCACCGTTCAGGTAACATGATGTGAGTGGGACTAAGATTTAATAAATGACAATGATCGGTGACGGTCCTGCAGGTTTATTAATATTTCACTCTTTTTTATTTATATTTTTTATAAATTAACAGACAAAGACTAAGATAATATTAATATATTTATTAATCAGAACTAAAGAGCATTGCTTCAAAGTACATTTTTACAATGAAACATATCTGAAATGTTTTTATTTATCAACTTTGTTTTTTTTCCTAAAAATACACTAAATAAAGTTCCTTTTATTAACTGTACATATTTTAAACAGTAATTTCGACTGCAGCAATATTAAACAACATCTACAAATTAGTCAGTTATTAAACCTAAAACTAGGCCGTCTCAGCGTAGCCTATGTCACAGTTATCACTACCATAAATATATTCAATATTTAATCGGTAAATTCACAGAATTGGGCGCAGAACGTTATCTGTCCGTTTTGATTTCAGTAAATTGATTCAAGTCAATGTAACATTGCTGTATTATTGTCATTTTATGAAACCTGGACAGGTTAAGAATAAATTGCATTTTCATGAAAATTATACTATGATTAATTGATTATACTACTATTACCTCTATTTTGATAGTTTATTAGTTGATTTATTTGTTTGATACTTGAAGCTTAATATAATAATATAATATGACTAATATATAACATAATATAAATAAAAAAACTAAATAAATTATCTTTAAGTAATATTGTAAAAATAATGATATGTTTAAAACAAATGGCCACGGAGTTACATCTCGCTTCTTGCATTTGTATATCTTATGGTTAGAAATGCAATTTTGATTCGTGAGCATTAATGAAAATTAATATCAACATGTAATGTTTATAGTTATTAATTTAAAGATTATAAATTACAGATCACTAATCCATATCAATTTGTAAATATAATGAAATACAATATTATTCTTAGAAATTTGTAAAATTTTTAAAAACTTATTAATATTACTAATTTTTGGATTCATAATTACTGTCATACAAGAAATGTCATTAAACAATATCTTAATTCCATATATAAAGACAATTATACGACATATATTAAGTTTTTAATAAAGTAAAATTAAAAAAAATAATAACAATAAATTTGAATTTTCATCTGCACACATTTGGATCCTCATCTATACATATTATTATGAGAGTATAATTAAGGCAAGTTTCGTTTACATCTCGGCAGTAAGAGGAGCACGTCTTGAATTACAACCGCTGCTAAACCTTCGTATCTCTTCTAGTCGTTATAACGCTGCAAAGTTATAAACGCTAAAGTTCTAAGCATTTGCTCCGGGCTTCTATAATATTTTATGACCATATAAAACTATTCTGACTACATAAAAATAAAAATGTTCTGGAACATCAACTAAATACAAAAATTTATGGTTATAAAAAATATTACTTACATAATATTCTCAGTATGTTGTAGTTTCAAAAAGTCGTTGACTCTCAATAATGTCCATTGCCATGCAACCGACTTCTATATAGCTTCTATCGACTAGTTTTAAAGCTAGTACTAAATTAACTAGTTGTAAATATCGTACTCAATATATATATTGAGTGCAATATTTACAAAATAATATAATGCGTCGCACTGTATAAACAGACTATATAGTTATATAAACACAATCATTCTTATTGTTAAACTAACTGCGGTCATTCCGCAAATGTATTAGTGATCTCAAGTAATATAATGATTACTTAAAAGGCGTAATAATATTATAAGCATTATTAAAGTATTACATTAAAAATTGCAATAAGCCTGTTATAAGTACTATCACTTGTTAAGCTTTAGATTTACATTTATTTATGACAACAAGTTACTTTCAAATATTTTTGTTTCGACGATTTATCGCTCGTGCTCGATAAAAACAGATGAAAATAAGAACGGAGTAAAGAAAATAATATCGTCTAATTTTCGAATCACCGTTACTGAAATTGCTGATGAACTAAACATATCGATGGGCTCCTGTTATTCGTTTTTTACTAATAATTTGGGTAAAAGATGGGTCGTTGCAAAATTACTTCCAAAATAATTATTTTAAATTTTTACCATTTATAGTGTCACATTACTATTGCTAAAGAGCTGTTGGCCTCTGTTAGCCATGATACAAATATGCTCATATATGATGACGAATGGGTTACGGCGCGATTGGCAGCTGCCAATGTTAAAAAATTGCGTCAAGTTTGATTGAATGTGAAGGTTTTGTCTATAGTTGTCTATTATCGATTGCAGTGGCAAAGTGCGTCATGAGTTCCTGCAATAGGATAGAAAGGTCAAAAGCATACATCGGCAAGAGACATTAGATTTAGGTGAAACACTCCGGTCATATATTGCTTCTAAGTAAAGTTTTTATCAATAGTGATGATGCTGCAGCCATCATAATGCCCAGAACTAGCATCTTATAGTTTTTTCTTGTTACCATAATGGCCATGATAGGAAGATGCTACGCAACGGTTCAGGAGGTAAAGAAGGCATCGAAGGAGAAGCTGAATAAGTATACTGAATAATAAATAAACTTTGAAAAACAAACTATGTGCTTATAATTATTATTGTATATATAATTTTGATACACAATTTACCCCTATAAAAATTCCAATATAAAATTTTGACAATTAATTAAACGTTTATTGAAATTGTAGTTCAATTATTATGAAATAGCAATAAAGTCAAAATTATTGACAATGTAATTCGGCTGCAATTCATTTCAGAAAATCAGAATTTATTTCCGGCGTTAAGTCCTGTTGAGGTGAAAAATTGACAATTGGGCTTATAATAAAAGCTTGAATTTTATTATTTGTATTTTTTGGAATTAAGGATGTTTTTCAAGTTTGCTTTATTTTTTACAAACAATTTACCAATAAAATAAAACCAAAATCCTTAACGAAAGCTAAGCAAAGCGCTACACAGCGCATGGATACTAACTACCAAAGTCTACCAAAAGTTGGTACACTAAAGTCAGGAATATTATCTGTGATTGCGTGTATTGAAGAATGATATTGGTCATAAACGCTTTGAGATTGCTTATAATAACAAAATATCGTGTTATCTATACACATCATGAAAATTTAAATAATAATTTTAATATATTTAAATAAAGCGTAGTATTACATCAAAAAAAAATCTGTTTGTCTGTGTTTGTGTCATGTGTAATCCGTAAACCGCATTTTTATAACATTTGGTGATTTTCAAAAGAAGAATAATTTAATTAATTTCATCCAAAATAATTTTCGGGTAATAATATAAATCTAAACGTGTATTGCACACATATATTGTATTGTATGATGTTGAGTGTCATAAAATTCATAATAAACTAAAAGTAAAAGAAAGAAAAGAAAAGGAAAATTAGTAAGATTGACAAAAAGCTTATTTTATGTCACTCAAATATACTTATTATTTTTATCCTTGCTATATACACCTAAAATTTTACATTATGAAAAACATATTTTTATTTATTATATCAATTCTAGTAATAAGAAACCTAAGGTAAGGTTTTGACACTATGTCACTAAACACACAATCTTTATTTGCGTAATTTCTGCTGATAGCTTAGAAAGATTCACAGCAATATATCACAGTGTGACGTTCATCCGACTTGCCGATTAAAGTAAACAGCTCAAAATGCAATTTATCTATAACTACATCACCAACCAGAACCTGCTTAACTTTTATTTTAGTTGATAATGATGCACCATAATTGTAACAAAATATTGAATAAATTATTATTCTACAATATCACCTAATATATAATAGGATAGAAAATAGATATATGTATTATATTTAGTCTGATTGCTATAGTGATTAACATAAAAACTTTTTTATTTTCTCTTTAACAGAAAACCGTTTATAAATCTTTTATATCCATAGAAAACTATTAAATAATTATCTCCTTCAAACTTAATGTTATCCATCATTTGTTGTTGGTTTTGGTAAGATCAAAATATTTTTATTTCTGGTGTTATATAAGAGTTTTATTTTGAAATGTTTTAAATATTATTTTTATATATAACACAGAAACCATTAATAACAACAAATAAAAAATTATAAATGTAAAAACTTCATAATGAAGATAATTCGTGTGCAAATATGTACTTGATATAATATGATAAAACTTTAAATGGCAAAACTCTCAACAAGTCTCAACAAGCTTTGGTTGAAAGACTCTTCAGAAATTTTCTGATAAGCAATTTAATATTGTATGTATACAGTTTTTTTACTGATATTTGCTTATTGTACTGTTCAATTTCGATTAAAATCTATTAACCTAATCCTCACTTTCAGCTATTGTTTGTTGTTTTAGGTATAAAAAATGGATCGTAATTTTTCGTACAAAAAACATTAATAATGTTATAAAACTCACTTGATACGGATTTAGTCTAAATATTCTGTTAAAATGTCACTTTAAAAAGTTATTAAAATGTATGTACATTAGTCCATAATTCATTTTACTTTTGATACTATAAAAATTAAAATATACTAAAAACGAAGTCAGAGCCTTGTGCTTATTTAATTCGCCCTTCAAACCGACTACCTTAATCACATAATATCTTATGAACGCTTGCTATCGACTGTTTAAAAATATAACTTGAATATTGAGTGCGATAAAGAAATGAAAGTAGTCTATATGGAATGTTAAATGGAAGTGATTTTAAAGTTATACAACAATAACTGAACTGGACAGCGACCTGAACTGAAAAATATATACCATCATAATTACAATATGTCATATTTAATTAGAATACATATAACGACAATTTGATAACTCTACCTAGTATTTTAAATTACAAAGTATCTGAAAAATAACTAAATTCTATTTATTCTAACTCAATAATAGTCAGTTTTAGCTCACGTTCTGCTCTAAGTTGAACAAACAGCTATGGTTTATATTAGTTCCGCTTTTGTTCTTGCTTCAATAAACGCACGTATTGCAGATTGATCTTAAGCCCTTAAGTTTCTGTATTTCGAATATTGGTTTCAAAATTAAGATAAGTTATGGGTTGAGATTTATAAATAGTCTTGATTTAACAATAAGCAATTTGAAATGTTTAATATTTTTTCTCTTTATTTTACGATATAAAAAAACAATGAAGTAAACAATATTATTTTCTATTTCATTGTTTACGTAATATATTTTTTTCGACATATAAGCATAAATGCAATAATGTTGAGTATTTAGATTAGAATAATATTGATTTCACTATTTTATTTTTCAAATGATCGGTCATATCCGCAGTTCATATCAAAAATTATGAGTTGTAATATTTTAGTTTAGTTAGTTATGTGTGATTTTCGAGGACTTTACTATTTACAGAAATTCTTTGTTTTGAAGATTCGACTTATTATGTTTAATGCTAAAAATATTAATCGTATTAATTATTTATAACGTTTATTTATGTAAACAAAACAATGAGAGGTCGCGATAATAAAGCTTTTAAAAGAATAAATAAATTACGACTATATATGTACAATAGAAACTAAAATTTCGTGTTTACTTACTAAATCCCTGCTATATAAATAACAGATATCTGTAAGGAAAAATACATTATATTTGTCGGGATCCCAATATAGATTTCTAATTTATCCTAGAAGTTGTCTTATGTGTCAATTCGACCATTGACAAGAGGTTCCCCTCAGTGTATAACAACTTAACTTGGAAACTATTTCCCATTAGTCGACTATAATGCTACTTTGTCTCTATAATATTATCTTTGCACTAACAATATCTTTTAAAGTTCATAATATTTTAGTGATAAAAGATAAAAAGATTTCAAAATTAACTAAAGCAATAACTCCAAACAATTGTTGCACGGTGTAATTATGTGTTAAAGTAAATTAGATATAGGATTAAGTTTTCTCGAGAGTTAATTTCAATTACGAGTTAATGATTCAGATTAGAAGAAGAATAGAAGTGTGTAACTGATTTTTTTTAATAAAACCAAGGAATAGAGTATAAAGAAAACAATGCAGTCTTCGTTTCCTTAAAGAAATTATCCTACGATGCGTTTAGTATACTAGTCAATTTAGTCTGCTAATTCTTTTTATAATATCGTATTAAGCTTAACATTATACAAAAGATAATGTATCGCAAGAGATGATATTATTAAAAGCCCTTTAAAACATTATATAACATATTTTAATAATAATATTTTTTTAATAAAGTTATTTTAATCGTTTGGATTGATCGTTAATAAATTTAAAGCAAAAAGCTTTATTGTTTTATATTCCATATAATATAATTTTGATGTAGCAGTGAGTACACGATAGGCATGCTACGCTCAAATACAAAACAATACGCTACATTATTAAATAATAATAAATTATTATTCACATCGCTTTGCATTACATATAAATAATTAGGTTCAGATACGTAATAAAAATAATGTAATATAAAAAATATCTTTAGTTATTATTACAGAGAATTACAAAAACCACCGCAAAAATTACAATGTAGTTCTGACTCTTTGTTTTGGTTATCTTGAACCAACAACATTTTGATTAAAGATTAAACATTTTATTTTTCCAATATTCAACTTATATATTTTAATAAATACTCTTAATTATAATATATCGTGTAGCTTCCTTAATGTATCGGTGATTTGCTCCTCTCTTCTAAACCAATATTACATTTATTATTATATATTATAACATAACAAACATTAATTTTAAACTTTTTCTTTTGTATAATTCAACACAAAAACATCACTTAAATATTTTTTCGCAATTGCAATTACAATGAACAGCTTAACTTACGTTCAAACAAAACAAAATATAAAACAACTAACTATATGAAAGGTTCTCCTTACTCTTGGGAACCGGGACTGTGGAGCAAATAGCGGAAACGAATTACTAGGAATGTTTCAAGAGCACGTATTCCTAAGAGTAGTTTGAAATCATACTTTTAAAGCTTTAAATTAGAAGAAAACCTTGTTTCAGAACTCATATTACTCTTAAAGCGAATCATCAGTTAGTAGATCCTGAAACACAATAAAGGGAAGGTATTACGTAAAACGTTGTATATGAATACAACTACAAGTAAATTATTTAACTGATCTCAACAAAAATTACACTTACGGGTTAGCTGATTATCTCACTGCAGCTACAACTTGGGACAGCGTACGATAAGTAAGTAGATTACATTTGTTGTGTTTTTGCTACTTTATAATAATTCTGACCGTTATAGATATAGTATTATTGTTATTTTACGAGAAAACGGGAATTTCACATTCATAAAATTATAAAATAATCTACCGGTAAAAGTTTAGTATTTTTTTTCTTATAAAATATATAAAATAGTGAAACTAAATATACCTTGTAATACAAATTAAAATCCACTGTTTATTGCTCAATTGAATCATTTCGTTAAACCTACTTTAGCGTCTAATTACCACTATACACCACTGCAGTTACGGTAACTATGAAACTGAAACTTATTACTCATATATTATATATGTTGTGTTAACATAATAAGAATATGAATTATTCAAAAGTTAAAAGAGAAATATGTAATATATTTCATACTATTTATTATATTTATAAAACGGTTCGTGAATTTATATCCGGCACTTATAACAAGCGATAAAAATTTTGAGTTAATTAATTTTACTACTCAAAATTTTGATATCAAAATTAGTTTAGTCTATTCACTGTTCCCATTTCCCACAACATAGTTATTATTATGGCATTACTTAAATTCAATGTGTACAAGCAAATAAAATATTAATAGACAATAATCAAAAAAGTAGTTTTAATAGAATATATTCCATTTTAAAAGTCATCTTATTCTACGATATTCATTTATTTCTACCCCTTTTTATAATAGTACCATGTATTAAATATTGTATTACTTATTACTTTGGAAATTATATATTTAAATATTTAGGAAAGTAACTTCAAGGTGAATCAAAATAATTTCTAAAATAATCTGCCTTTTCAATTAGAAAATTATCAATAGAAACCTTTTCTATCTCCAATTTCTCAACCAAAATAATCTTAAGCAACAAAGACGAAGGTTGCAATATACTTTTTCTGTTTCATTGTTTGAAATATTGTAGTGTCTTAATACAATGACTAACCTCATTGTTGTTCAAATTAAATTAATTAAATTTGTTTATATTGTAATTGTTTATATTTATTGTAGAATTCAAGAGATATAACTGCATAAATTCAATTATTCAAATATACATTTAATTTCATTTTTGTAATACGTCAAACTGTTGACTAACAAATCTTTCTTTTGACGACAAACCCTATAACAAGTACAAATTTTTGGAATAAGCTTTAGAGCGATTTTGAATATGGATATTTGTATTAGACTTATAAACAGATGCACATCGCACTTCGTGTTGTTTACAATTAAAAGGTATTTTGTGTAAAAATTACATTACACGCAGTAAATGTATTAGTTTAAACATGCATAAATTACTTCCTTAGTACTACTATTTACTAGTATGTATATATATTAAGCAATTCTAATGGGTGATCAGAATTTGGAAAGTTGCCGCCTACACGACTAGCCGTCTAACCGTGTAGCTACATCTAGATATTGAGCGAAATATATCGCAGAAAGTGTATTTTTATAATAGATCATGAACTATTCCATCTTTGATCTTCACGACATTCGATATTTTTAATCAACGTAGTACTTTTATTAATATTACATTATTTTTTAATTATAATTGTTGTTGTATTTAGAAGAATATGTTATGCCTTCTTTCCTAATTTCTCTTTAATGGTTTTCATTGATGAGATCTGGGACAATATTCATACAAGGTGCAAGCATTGCCACTGCTACATTAAATATACTTTGATCATCAATACAGATACTTTACTAAAATATAATTGTTTATGGTGTTTCTACAAATAAATTTTTCTGTTTAGTAAATTTTTTTGAATAATTCAATAATTTAAGTATTTTCCATAAGGTCGATATCGTCAAACATATATTTTAATTATTTTGTTATAAAGTATATTATAAAGTAAAGTAACAATAAAGAGTAGTCGTTTTAATGACAGCTACTATTTGCTGTGACATAATATTTTATGATACATATACGTTTTTCCAGTTCCGTAGAATACTAACTACGGGCAAAACATAATGAGACTATTAATGATTACTTAGACTATTTTAAGATATTAATATAGATTCAATGTTACAGTAGCGTGCTGAAATCAACCTACTAATATATGTAGTTAGGAAATAGTCTTATCTTTCTAACTATAAGCTGTCTAGCTAACTGGCTTCGCCATAGTTAGTTCGTTAAGTTATCATGCTGCCATTATTATATATATGGAAATACCGAATGTAAAATCTTTTTTAATTTATTATATGTGAAAACTTTCCGTACCTTAATTTCCTTAAGTAAGTACTTAAATACTCAAAGATCGTTAATTCTATGTAAAAATTAAAATGTAGGAATGTTATAATTATTAAAAATATTAAATATTGCAGGTGTTCAGATGAGTTTTTAGTCATCTTGGTTACAAATAGTTTAAAAGTCTGCTTTGATTGCTGTACTTTATTATTTTGCAATTAAGTACAAAACTTATTGAATTTATAATAATACGAGTATATGTAGTAATATTTTCGACCAAACAGATGAAAACAGAACCTTAAGTGCGATAACAACTTAAGATATCAAATTATAAGAGTATCTTAAATAAACTATACATTAGATATATATGTGAGGCTATAATTCTTTAATAGTGAATTCCTACTGATAGAAGTGCAACTTCAGTCAAACAACTGCTTGAATGAGAATCAATTTACTTCATTAACGATCCATTGGTATTCTAAATGTTCGTAGCCTTTCGTAGTTAGCCTTTGAACCGAGTTTAAGTTTTCGAAATCAAAGTCGTTTTCAACAACATCAGATAATAAAAGTAAATACATAAAGTATCGAATTATATTCTTATAATAATATAAATAAATGATTTATTTATTGCAAAAAAATTACCTTGCACTTTTTCAAAAAATTCTTTTAATACAATTTTTTGGGAATGATTATGGAACTTATTTATATTAATATTTTAACAATGGTGCTTTGACTGCATTGTTGAGACGGCAAAACGTCAGTATAGCTGCACGTTTGACTGTACACAATGCAGTTTTGCTACCGACGCTGTTATACGGCAGCCAAACGTGGGTAACACAGAAGAAGAATGTAAGAAAGATGAATGCTGTGGAGACGAGATCTCTTCGCAAAATATGCGGAGTCAGTCTAGCTGATCGAATCCGCAATGAAGAGATCCACAGAATGTCAGGTACTAGCGAAGATGTCACGGTGAGAATGAAGAAGAACGTGCTCAGGTGGTTTGGGCACGTTGAACGAATGAGTGATGAAAGAATGATAAAAAAGATTTATATGGGAAAAGTGAGCGGTAAGAGAGAAAGGGGGAGGCCTCGAGTGACCTTCGAAAACACAGTAGCTACGATACTGGAGGAAGGTCACGTAAAAAGCATGAGGACCCCCCGGAGGGCATGTATGAAGAGGTTGATGTCTATGGCCGAGGCGAAAGAGGTATGCAGAGACCGTAGCGTTTGGCGCTCCGTCGTCTCTGGCTACCCCGCAAGGGATATGGCGTGAAGGTAAATAAATAAATAAATAAACAAATGATAATTTCATTAAAAAATAATTAAATGACTTCTTGACTTGACTTGACTTGACTTGACTTGACAAAATATTTTCAGATATTAATGTATGTCTTCATTTATATAAAATCAATAAGATAGTGCACTAAATCAGTATTTTTAAACAATTTTATTAATTATAGAATTTATATAGAGTTATCTCAATCTAACTTTGGTGTTATATATATATTTTCCACTTTGAATCCATACCAGTGATCACGTCACGTCACGTCACGTTGTGTACGCCAAATGGAAGTGACAGGATATTTTGAAAACGTATGTATTAAAATAAGCCCTTGTGTAAAGACACTCTCCAACTTTAAATAAGGCTACGAGGGTTCTAAAGGGGTTTCTAGGTGCCCTGGTCTGAGAAGCAACACACAACAAACACAATCGTGTTTTTTTTTATGATCACTGTTTCACAAACATTATTATTCAATTTATTTAATGAGCAATATACGAACAAGCAGAACTATCGCAACACGTAAAATATATAAAAACTATGCTATAGTTGTGTGCCTCGGTTTTTTCTGGGTAAACAAGCTCACTTCATAGTTCTTAATTTTATTACTCTTAAAATAAATGCAGTCTTCCTTAAAAATAATTTTTAAAAAGTTTGTATACATTTCAATTAGACACGGTTGCATTGATATCACCCTTTTCGTTTGCGTCGGCAAGACATCGAATATATGAAACATACGAGTAGTTCAAATAAATCCAAATTGTTTTCCGATGTGTGTAAAAGCAAATGTAACTCACAGTATGTAAATTAATACTCAGCTCAGACTGAGTCAAACATTTTCTTGAAGTACATCGTTTGAATACAAATAAAATAAGAAGTCAGTAAAATTTAATACACTGGTGGCGTCTTGAACTCTTTGAAACACTCCAGACTTCTAACATTATATCAAAGTCAGGGTCGGTCGGTGTTGTTTCTTTACTCCATACAATTTTATTATTATTTAATTACGCAAAAACATAAAAAAGTATACAATTTTTAACATGCTTATATAAATAATTTTGTAAATAATAAACAAATTATAATATATTCCTTCTGTACTGCTCAAACAAATATTAACTTGTGATAATTAATGAAATCATTGAGTGTTTTAATTATTATTCATATTATAATAAGGTACAAATTTTCTTGGGTATATCATCTTCGTGAAGGGAAGTAAATTAAATTAATCATAAAGTCCTTAATCCGCCTGAATTTGTATACGAGCCAGAATTTTTAACTTTTTGTGTAATAAAACTAGACAAAATCCTATATTTAGGTACGACGGAAGCGGATATCTATTACTCATCTTTACAAAACCCTAGATAATCGTAACATTGCAGTAATAATTAATTTAAGAATTGTAAATTTTGAACATTTATTTATATTAGATCTTAAGCAGCAACTCCTCCACATAGCAGCAAAAGATTAGTTAAAGCGATACCACCCTTTTTAAAGACAGTTTCTTACTGAGGGCGATAGACATAGATAGGTTGAGGAAGGAAAAAGGAGAACACTGTAATCAAAAAGTAAGTATAAGAGCTAATTCACGATAGGTTTTTTTGACTCCGATAGAGCCACTCCATATACGAACTATGCTATGTTGTACCTCTCATAAATATGAAATTTAATGGTTGTAAATATATTTTTATTGATGATTGTTGTAAATCTGTTTTTTATTTGGACGATTAATTTCTCAAATATGTTAATTAAGTTGGTTGTGTGTACATTCAGAGTTAAATTAAAACATTCTTAGCATATTCAAACGACGTCTCTTAGAAAAAAAAATAACATCCTAAGATATGTTACCGTACAAAACCCTTCATATCAACCACATCAGAATTCTTCATAATTTGCATATAAAGCTAAATTATAATTTTAATACATCTTATTTACATATATTTATTATGCTACCTGTAATCAGTCTTTAAAAAAATCACATCTATATAATGGTAAAATAACTGACGATTTAGCCATAAATCTGCAAACAATACAAGTAAAACAATATTTACTCATGTATTTTAATAGAAGTGATTTCTTCATAAGTGTTTATAGTACAGTATTTTACAATCTTATTCTTAGATTTGAAGTACTTAAATAAATTTTAGTCTAGTTTCGATACGTAGATCTATAAAGTATCTACCAATCTCGCACTTCCTCAACCCGAACAAGATCCGAACCCACTATCTCTGAGTATCCTCAGTTCTGCCCACTGAGCTATCATACTACATACCACTGAGCCTTAAGGAAATTCTGTAAAACAGAAACAACGTAAGTTTATAAGGAAGGTCACAAACAAAGATAATTATTTCAAACTTTATTTCGACTGAAATTGATTGAATTGCTAAAGGTAAATTGGAGAAACTCTATTGGTTTAAAAAAATATTCTTATTCAAATCATTGTCTTTTTATTCCTTTATTGTTTCATAATCCAATTAAAGCGTAATGAAGCCAACACTGGTTCACTCTGTAGGTCGATATTAGTTTCAAGTGTAACGTCACATATCTTAAAATGCATTTTGTATAATCATTATTCAATGTTTTGCATAATACATTACAATTAATATTTTTATAATTATATCAATCAATAATTATATCGCCAGTTAATTGCATTTAATACGGATAATAAAATATATTTATTAAAGGATTACATTTTAAGATTAATTAAAATAGAATCTAGATCATGATGTACAAAGTTTTAACCAACAATATATTTTTATACTTTGAAAGGAAATGACAGAGCACTTTAGTTAATTGGCTTACTATAAAACAAAATTCTGTAAGGAAAATTTTGTTATATAGTAAGTCAATTAACTAACAATTTAATTAGGAGAATTAACAGTATGTTTAAAGAAAGAAGTTGGCACTTGTTTCTAGCACTAAGACAAATCAATCAGCGGAAGATACAATATTGATGTGAGTGTACACATTTTTTAATATTTAATTTTGTAACTGAATGTTTATATTCCATTAAAAAATTACAAGTTATTCATTTATATTTACATTTGAATGTTATCAAAAGCCAACAACGTCCAGTTTCATTTCCCAGGATTATTTTGCCCCTTTTCATAAATTATTCCTTTGTGATTGTGTTTTGTCTTTTTAAAGACTAAAGGAGAAAGTCACGCTGGGATATTTTTTTTGGGTACAAATAATTAATTTAAGAGGCAGGACCAAAATTATATTACTTAATACATAATTTATTATTATGTGTAAGTAATTCCATGTCCATTAAACTTTTTTACTACGTCAATTCAACGTGTAATATAATATACATTTTAATATTATTATCTCTTTCATTATATAAGAATACTGTCATGTTCACACCATTTATACTTTTTGCATCATACAATACTAATTTTACTGAATTTTAATTTTATCACTTCAAGAATCGTCTTTAAATACTTTTAGTTAGAAATATTATCCTTAGGCCTTAGGGAGCCTCTGGAACGTTTTCCTTAGATTTTTGATATTCTGACCATACTATGAATAACAATAGCATGAATCTTATTGATTAGAATATGATACAGCGGATAACTTGCAATATCTCTAACTTTATCTCTGTCTATCTATAAGTCTTACTCCCACTTGTCTGTATGTTACCAATACTATGAATACTATTATTCTGTCAGATAAAATTACTATTGTATTGGATGAAATATAGCTGTATATCGTTATTGTAGCTTATAAAGTCAAAATCAGCTTATTATGATTACTCTATATCCAATCTTTAAAAGACTACATTATGTAATACTGTTAGAGAAAAAGTATTAAGTTTGAGAGTAAATACTATATAAATACAGTTTATGTATTTTCTTATTTTTGTTATTTAAGCTTCGAAATTTCGATCAAACATTCTAAAATTATGTTCTTTAAACAGCATAAGAATATTTTAATTATAGTGTATAATTACTATTATAATTAGAATTAAATGAGGTTTTAAGACAATTAGTTTTAAGTTAATAAATATCAGTAGCACTTTCATACAGGTTTGTCTACAATAAATAAATAAATATACATTTCCAATATTGAAACACAAATGTATTTGTACATGGGAATGTAAAATGTAATTCGACCGTTAGCTTTGTTCACGAGAGAATACAGAACACCGACACGGATATACAGTTAGTAAGGTTATATTAAGATGAATCAGTATTGTATATTTTATATTATATGATGTATAAGCTCAAGGCATATGGTTTAAAGTAATATTACACCTTACATTATAAAGTTATTGTTATATTAAACTTAATAAGAATAAGTCCAACACTATAACAATAACATTAGTAAATAATGTTGTATACTCTATTTATCTAAATTCTAATCTAAATTTATCTAAGTAATTGATATTAATGGTGTCTGTTCATAAATTTATCTAGGATGTTTGTTCTTGATAATTTAATGATCTAAACATGTGCTTCTAAAAATAATTGTAAGTTTTAGAGAGCTGAAGTGCTTATTTTGATAGAAATTGCTTACAGAATAAAAAACTATTCCACAGTATTAAAGATCATTGTTGCATTATAGTAATTAATGATTATATTATATTAGATGAAATGGAATTCAATTCAATTGGATTGGATTTGATTGGATTGGATTGCATCAGGTCGAATTGGATTGGATTTGGTTGGATCGGATCGGACTGGAATAGATTAGGCAAGATTAGATTAGAATCAATTAAATGTCCCAAATTACACAGGCACACAAAAAAAAAACGTCATGAACCAGGGGGGAGACCTCATTATTCTTAGGTTTTTGGGATCGCTGAAACCGAATATGACAATAAAAACTAATTTTAATTGCCCGTTTTCCCGCTAGCACCCCCTTACTACCTCTTAAGGGGTGAAAATTTAAATTTTTGTATAAAATCAAGAAAGATGTGTATTTTTAGGTTTTTTGGGATACTGAAAACGAAAATGATAATTAAAAAATAATTCAAGACCCTTATGGGGAGTGAAGTTTTCCATTTTTGTATAAAATAAAGATGAATGTGTATTTCTATGTTTTTTGGTATGATGAAACCGAATATGATAAACCAAAAGTAATTTGATACCTCATTTACTCAATACCATCCATACCATCCCTAACCACCCCTTACGGGGTGGGGGGAGGGGTGGTAGTTTCAATTTTGTATAAAATCAAGATGTATGACGAAATTATAACGATAAATGACATGTTTATCAAACTAGTTTGAGGTTACTCTTAGCTGTTATAATTAGAAATTCAAATGCTTTATCGATCAGAAGTATCTGATATATATTCATGATTTAATTCTACTCTTAGCGTAACCCAGGAACAACGGCGTGGACGTAGTAGATTTCTGTTCCCTTTTGGGGTGCTGGATTAAAGTGAGTCCCCTTGCCTGTCACTATCCGGGGTGCTGGATTAAAGTGAGTCCCCTTGACTCTCACTATTCAGCGTCTACCTGTTTCTACGATAACAAACTCTCTTGTTTTCAAAAGATCTTCTAAGTGGTTTTCTTTTATTGGCTCTTTTCTGTTCTGGCAAATCTCTTTTTAAATTCCAAAACAGTAGTCTGCTAACATATTGACATCCCATTTACCCTGATAGCGCTGTTCCATCGTCTCAAGATCCTGATGGAACCTTTCACCTTGCTCCTTACTGTAGTCTCCAAAATTGTCAGGAAAATAGTCCCTTCTATTTCGGAGGCATAGAATTAGGTTCAGCATCTTTTAGTCTCCTAAATTGTCAGAAAAATAGTAACAATTCTATTTCGGAGGCATAGAATTAGGTTCAGCATCTTTTATGCGTTTTACGAGACTGCCGGATGAACAACAGTATAAGTAGAATTAAATAGAAAAAAAAAAAAAAAAAAAAAATTTGTTAAGAATAGGACAAAAATCATGATTCAGTCTTAGCATCATAATAACAAATATGCATACAATGAGGTTACCATATACTTTATAATTATTTTTTGCCGCAGCATCTTGAAAAACATAGAAATTATAGAAATTCACATCCATCTTGATTTTATATAAAAATTGAAATTTTCACCCCCCGTTAGGGTTGGTGAGGAGTGTTAATGGGTGAAAGAGGTCTCAAATTTATTTTTAGTAATAAAATTAGTTTTTATTATCATATTTGGTTTCAGCGATCCCAAAAACCTGAGAAAAATGGGGTCTCCCCTCTGGTTCATGATGTTTTTTTTTTGTGTGCGTGTGTTATTAATGCAATAATTTCTTATTTCAATTATTTCTTTAAGTTGTTTGTTGCCAGCATTGTGCTCACGAAGCAAATCAACGAATATAACCATGCCGTCGTTTTATGTTCTAGGAAGGCGTATCATTTGTTGACACTATCAATGTTACCGACATTAATTCTTATCTCCATGAAAGTCTACTGTTAAGTTACTGAACCAAGAAAAAATATCAGGTGATCATGTAGGATTCGCAAAATGGTGGTATCTGATACTCCAACTAATGCAGATAATTGTTTTCCTTCAAACGGGCATCCTCTAATACAATTTTCTCCACTTTTTCGACGATGTCCAATGTGGTGGCCTCAACTGGACTTCCTGAGCAGGGGTCGTCTTCAATCGACTCTAGACCATATTATAAAGACCATGCCACTTGTAAATCATTGATTTACTAGGGCCCTATAAACGACTCCTATTTTATTCAAAATGGTTTGAGCGTTCTTTCCTTGCTTGGTAAGGAATTTTATCACAGCGCGGTGTTCCATTTTCTCCATAGTTTCAGTTTTCTTCCGGATTGACTTGTTCAGCAGACGACTGTTCGTAAACGAATGACGCAATCGGGTTGAAACTCGGCATTTATACTAATGATGAGTCTCCGATTCGTATGACACGAAGCGAGCGCCCCTACCCCCGCTCCATTCTCTCCATTCCACGAACTTTTGGACGTCCCTCGTAAATAATAGAAAAATGTGTTACATACTATGCTTATTCAATTTAAATATTTATATATGAAATAGAAAATTAACCAGTATGATATTTTTTTAAAAGCCATTTTATTCAGACGGTTTCTAATGTAGTCATAAGTATTTTCTAGTAAATGAATTTTACACAGAGAACAGTTGACACAAATATCTTGAAGATAGGTATTCGCTCTTAAATAGGTAGCCGTAGGTAGGTATTAAGGAGACGATCGAACTTATGGAGATTATTTACACATATATTAGAGCAGCAGACATCGCCAGACATAGACATAGGAAAGATTAGTGATTGCACAAGTAGAGTTTTGGTTTGAGTTTGTATTTATAAACGAAATAAGAGAAATGGTATGGTAAAAAAGAGATAGGTCTTAATTCTTGAAGGAGTTAAGGATAGGATGGACCTTAGGTATAAGAATGATATGTGATTTGCGCCAGTGTGAATGAAATATTCCAGTAGAAAGCGATCAAATAGCGGGTTTTGTCATCCTCACCTGCAGCATTCAATTTTATAGAAAGTATGTTTTTTTTATTCTCCTGAGATACTAAAGAAAAGGAGAAGGACGTATATACACGAGACGGCTTGAAAGTTATGAAAGAAATAGTATAATTGTATTAGTTCACCAGAACATGTAATCAACTTTAGCTTTTCACCCATAGGGAGAAAGATCAAAGTTTTCCAGAAATTGTCACATAGCTGCAGTCAAAGTACTAGATACATTTGTTTGTGTGGCTTTTACCATCTGCTTGCATTTATTTCTAATTTTCTTGTAAAGGTTTGAGTTTAACTTATTATTAGAAAAATTTCGCAAATGCTATACTGTAGGTTTAGGTTAGGTGGTTTTAGATGGTAAGGAATATATATGAGGTAATGTCTAGAAACACAACTAGCAAATATTTGACCATACTTGAGGACTTTGTCTTGACATATCGTTAAAATCAATTCAGGAGCCAGAAGTATTTATATTAATATAGGTAGAATTTAAAGAAAGAACAGAGAGAGAAATCGATTAAAAGATAGATTTAAGTTTTCAAGACGGTGGGAAATCAACTAAAAGATTGAATCAACTAAAGTATTGAATTCTCCCATGACTATGTAATGAATGTAATCTAAACTAATGCTTTCGAGAGTTGTTCAATTTATTACTTTTTTATAACAAGTTGAACGAGGAAATATTATTACTCAGTGGGCGAAATTAAATTAAATTGCAGTGTTAAGGAAAATATTACTTAATCACGTTTAAATTTATTCGTAATATAATATTGTAATTGTCTTAAAAATTATTTACGTCAAATTAGTGTCTTGTCAAATAATAAGATAATAGCTAAAATATATTATTGTGTTTTTATATAAATTGTTACAATTTTTAAAGTAAATTTTATGATAATATACTCTGTTCGAGCTGTACCTATATTTAAAATAAAACTGTCTGTGTATATGTACACACAACTTATAATATATATTAACAAATATACGTTTCATTACTGTTATAATTGTTTCTTTCTTATCGAAATGGGTTTAGCATACATATATAGAGGATAATATACATAGACTCTATTTTAATTACTATATTAATGTATTATTATGATTGTGTATAATTTAAAATTTAAATATTAATGTTGATCAATAAAATTATATCTAAAAAATACATATCAGATAATGTAACAGGTAATAAAATACTTATAAATACTTGTGTACCTTACTGTATCTCCGACTACCCAAAAGTTTAACGCCTTTCTATACCACTATACCTACGCGGACAAAGTCGCTAACAATAGCTAGTATTAGTAGTAACTAATACCAAACATGTGAAATGTTTGAATTTATATTAGTTTTTTGGATATCGGTTATAAAAATTTAAATGTTAGGTTAATATGTATATGAGCGATAATGTCTATATGTTTATTACACAAATATAATTTTAAGACAAAATATCTTGTTCTATCTGAATATTTTTTACTTCGTTAATCCTATCATAACGTATTAATTTCTAATTTATTCCTTTAAATAGCTATGGTGCTCGGTTTAACTATAATAAATAAATATTACTATTAACCTATACTCGATACTGTAAGCTGTTTCTAAATTGTTATAAATATTAATTTGAATCAACACAATTACTTACAACTTCGTCGTTATATTGTGCCAGATGATACAAAGTTTAAAATAAATCCAAAAGAAAGGACAGATTTCATTACTGTGTCTTAATTTACGAATAGATTGAATATTAATTAAAAAAATGTTGTTTGGTCATGTTTTTAGTCACATATGTGAGTTACAGTGAAAGTGTTGTTACGTTCTAGCATCAATGATTTAATGGCAGATCAGTTAGCGATTACAAGCTGTTATGTATAAATATATATTTATACAACAACAACTTTATTTTGTTTGTCAATGGTTATCAAAATTAAGATTTAGTTTAATTTTAGATACAACTCGGTACGCGTATCGTAGAATAATTTTAACGAACGAAAATTCCTCTACTAACCAATTCAATTAGGTCAACGTTATTGTGATATAAATCACAAAAGCTAAGCGAGAGCTTCGCTATTGTTATCGTTATAAATTACTGTTTCTCGTAAATTACAATTCAAGCTTCTCACTTTAAAGTACCAGTCGGATGAACTTCGGATGGTCGTACTGTTGATTATCTTTATAAACTATCAAAGTAAATTAATATCCTTAACTACTATATATTGGTGTTGGTATATCCGAAGTTATATAATGTTCAAATATTACTATACACAAATTGTTAATAAATTTGACCTTGAAGAAGACTGACTTTAAAGAAACGTAATCAAACTTTTACTGCGGAAAGTATTACGCAAAATCTTTTATTATAATATATATACAGAATTAGTGATGAAATATACTAATTGCTGTACCTATATAATAAACACATAAATAACTAAGGGATAATAATTGTAATGAAATATAATTTTTATTTACTTAAAATACGCACTATATATTTAGATTTCCATAAATTTTTATTATGGTTTATTAAACTCCTCGTAGATAGCAGCAACCACAAAAGTGTTGTCAGCCTTAAGGAAGAAATAAGCACTTATATTCCCCCTACTTGATATTCCATAAATTAAATTAAAGCTATAAGGACAGACAGTTTCATTATATAATTACGGAGTTCATATTATTTTAGTCAAGAGGTATAGTAACTATAAGCACTATAATACAATAACAATAACAATAAGCATGCAAAGTAAATTTTGATAATATCAATAATAACAACTTCTAGTTAGAAGTTACCCAGTTGGGTAAGTTGAAATATCAAAAGAACGAGGAGTAAGTATATAAAGTGTGAATAGATAAGTGGTTAGTATATTAGAGATGAGTAAATAAGCAGAAAATAACATAAACAAACAGTAAGTAACTTAACGGAATGTGTATGAGGTTGGTATACAAGTGGAAAGTATATAAGCGGCTAGTAAATGGTTAATAAATAAGGGATGAGTAGATAGGAGGTTTTTGAATATAAGTATTTATGTATATAAGCGGTAAGTATAAATGCGGCTAGTATGTAAGCAGTCAACATATAATCATATTGTTGCTTAACACAGACTACAGGATGATCACTATAACAACAACATTTTTAAATTCATTTGGGAGAACAAACAAGAAAAACATGTTCCCAACAAGTTTTTATAATTAAGCTATTTCTTTAAGCTTTTATTTAAGCTAATTCTGGGAGAGGGCTAAATTAATCTGAAATTATATGTTGGAACAAATCGTACCAGTGAGTCCGGCGAGAAATATGAAAATAGTAGAAGAGCTGGAAAAGCAAGTAGAGTACAAAAGCAAGAAAGGTATTTTTACTGTCTAAATGACTTTAATAACTTTAATGTGATTAAAGCATTACTTTGTTAAAAAGTGTCATATGTAACAGATTTCAGTTTTACACAAAAAATATTAATGATTATGAAATCTTTTTGTTTTCTTTATTTCGTCTGCCTTATATTATAATTGTTTGTGTATAATATAATATTTGTAATAATACCATGAAAATAGATAAAAGACGCTATATAATACCATTTTTTTTTTAAATCTATATAAAACTGCTTACTTAACCATTTCAGTAAATTAATTTAATTTAAATACAAAATCTTGGATGGATCGCTACATATTATAGTAGATATAGACAATACACTTATAGTTTTATAAAGTACTTCGATAAATATTCGTTTTCAATTTATATGTAAAAATAATTAAAAGTATGTATACTATTATTAATGAGAAATAATTTCCAAATATTACACGAAAAAATTATTATTATTTACTTTAAGCATATAATTATTTTTGTTTGTTTGGAAATGTCGGACGTGTGCCTACGGCAGACATTTCACCCGAGGGAAGTCGGGGCAAGTCGGTCAGTTACACTGTCGTGCTACACAATAATTATTACACATTATAAAGAAAATACTAAAAATGTATAAAAGTAAAATGCAAATTCTTTAAAAGCAGTACATTGCGATAAAAGCTCCATTCAGTTTATTTTGCATTTTCTGGTTTCATTGGGGCTGCATTTCGAAGCTTTATTGCCCATAAAGTGCACAAGGATTACAATTCTTCATACATTTCAACCAGTTTAGAAAAACATTCATTAAAAGTTCTTTGTTCTGAAGCGAGCACTAAATGTTACACTAAAAGTGTTACATTTAAAATAAAATTTAAAAGATGTTGAATCGTTGTTGGGGTTCAACCCCAAATTCTATCAATTCAAATAAAGAATAAATACCATTTCCCGAACATGTATAATTATATGTGTAGTGGTATAATAGTTATAATTTCTGTAAGTATTATAAATAAAGAAATCTTTCATTTAATAGTATTGCTCACTTTATTAATTATTATTAATCTTCATCTTCATGACTTTAGATAACCGGTAGATTGGACTGTTTGTTTGTAAATCACTACTGTAAGGTCTCTGCTGGCTTCATCATATTAAAAGAAGCAAGAACTAAAAAAGATTGTTAAAAATTTTATAACAAAAATATTGACAAAATCTTATTATAAGAACGTATTTATAATAATCATAAAATCAAAACGGACTGAACTGATATTCTAAGGTTTTACTGATAAAGATGACATCTGGCGAGGCTTCTTTGTGTTCCTGAAAAAACATTATTTATTTCTTATATTTATTCTATATTCTTTGATTACCTACTTCGTACGCATGCCCACGATAGGCCTCTGCGCTCGAGTGAAAACCAACTCCTTACTGTTCCCACTCATCACACTGGTTTCATGTCTGACTCCTTCTCTGTTGTTGCTGTCCGACTCTGGAACCAATTGCCTGAAAACATTCGTAAGGCACCTTCACGAAACTCTTTCAAGAGACAGGTGAAACAGTTCTACCTCAACAGCTTATAATCTTTTATTTTCCCATCTGAGTATATCTAAGTATATGTATAAAACTTATTTATTTATATATTTGTAGCTTTGTATGTATGTATGTTAGTATTTATGTATGTTTATGCATGTATACAGTCTATATATTATATCTATATATCGATATCTAGTTTGTATAGTTTTCTTTTTTTTTTTTTTGCACTCCGCCTTCCTAAGTATTTTCTTGCACGTTTTGGTTTGGCTGGTAGAAAATGCTTTAGCGTTAAGCCCACCCTTTGTACCTTGTTGTGCAATAAAGAATTTAAATAAATAAATAAATAAATTACTAAATTTTCTATTAAATTGATACTAAAATTTTCCTTTGTGTATCTTATATTTTACGTTTTACGTTTTATGTTTGTACGTATTTAATTATAAAAATAAAATTTATTACATTTTTTACGTTTGATTTTAATGAGCAATCGAAATATTGTTGAATAAGTTGTACTAATAAAAGTTGTTAATTATGTTGGTATGTTGAAAAATATGATAAAAATAAATAATAGAAATCGAAGATACAAAAAAGTTTATTAAGGCTTTATATAATATATATAATTTTTATTAAAGGATAAAAATAAATTTAATATCTTGATTGCATCTTCCACAATACTGCTGTATATTTTTAAAATAAATTTCTCATTTCAGTCTGTTGATTGTGAGAGAGTCTATTACCGACCGCCTCGCTGTCGTCTCCAAGCTCCAACTCTAATTATAAGTATTCAGACAACATCTTTTATTGCCACAGACATTTCATTTCAGAACTTGGGATATGTCATTTGTTAATCAACACTTAAAAAAACCATTACATTTTCGGTAAACCATATAAAGAAGACGAATGTTGGTTTAATTATCATAATTTTTTCTGTAGGTCATTTATTTAAAATTACTACTACATCTTAATTAAACTTATATATGAAGAGTTTCTTTGAAGAGGCAAATATAACAAAAAATTTAACGAAAAATTCAAAACCTTTCGTCGCCGTTACCGTGATGATATAGAAAAAGATTATTGTTGGTCTTTTTCTGTATAACTATTGATTATTTAGACAAATTTCGAATAATCTATCGTTTTGAAATTTATTTTGATAAACACTAGAACAGTCTCAGTGATTTAAACGTGTAAGTGTTGGTCAGTTTGTTCTGTACAAAACACAGTCGAACTGAGATTAATTTTCTGTTTTTTAGAGACTTGGTAGCCATTGTTACCAAATTCTGAACAATTACATATCTGTACATGTGTTTCCTATATTTGAAATATACTGTTTATTTACTTTTATATAAAACAAAACAACTTTCGGCTCCATTCAAAGCACATTTTAATCATAGTTACGCGTATTATTAGATCTTTGTATTATTGAAGATTTAAAATTATCATTCGATGTTTAAATTTTTCTATAAATATCTTTAGTCATAAAAATATGTAAGATAATAAATTAAAATTAAAAATATTCTTTTCAATTTGTATTAATCTTTTGCTAATGATATTGGTGACTAAGTTTGTGTTAAAATTACTTCAATCACGAAAAAATGCACATCATTGCATTTTAAAGTAATTTAGAAAAAAGAAATTAATTATTACCTGAAAATTTTATTGCATTATTTAAAGTATTCAGTCTACAGATTCTGAGTGTATTAATGTATCTATGATATAACTTATTAGTACTCACTTAACGATAGAATTCGCACATTCTATGAGAGTTAATCAAAATGCAATTACTACGTCGTCACCTTATAGCGGCGTCGTTAGTTTCATATTATATTTAATAGGCTCTATTCATGAAAATGGATGTACATCTAAAACGATCTAACCGCTCTTAGTTATGTATTAAGAGGCACTGTGTTCTTGTATTGTATTTCAACCACGTGTTCGTCTTGATACTCACTTTATTATTTTAGGGTAATTAATGGCAGTCTTCTGTATGATAATTTAAGTCTCCAAGTCACTGTGAAACACGTTCATTCTGATAGAAAAGTAGATGATCAGTACCAAAAAAGAAATAAGAGTAAGACTATAAACCGTTACATGTAGGCTATATTTAAAGAATGCTTTACTTTCTCTCATGTACCACAAGGACCCTGTTTCTTTTTATATACTATTAATATATATATATATATATATATATATATATGCAACCAAATGACAGTAAAATAAATAATTTTGAATAATGATTAGAAACTTTAAAAGAAATGTCATGTGATGTAAGAATTTACATTTTAAGACCGGGCTGACACAAATTTATCCATAAAAATATTTCATGATTATAAAATAACTTTCAAACTATTTGATATAAACTAAAAAAAAATTATTATTTAGACATTTGCTTTAAGAACTGTTTTCAAAATTATTTAAAATGTAAAATAGAAGTGAAGAATATTAATTGTTTCATTTGGTAATATTATAAGTCATATGAAAAAAAAAATGTTTTATTTACATATTTTATATTATTTATTATAACATTAACTATTACATTATTGTTTTAGGCTGATAAAGGCCCTGATAAATGTCCAGTGGGATCGTTTTCATTCTCGAATTCGGAACAGACTCTCATTATGTGCAAGGTCTCTTGCTATTGTGTAATCTATTACATCTATACTTTATATTACCTCCAATAACGTATTGTATTTGTTAATAATCTATCATATTAGATTATATTAATCCATTAACTTGGTCTAATTATAATTATAATACATTTGTGTGAAATACTGGCGTCGCTTAACTACCATACAGTTAATTAATTAATTCTATGGTAGTTAAGTTAGAATTAATTATTTAAATATATATTTTTTATTATTTATTATTTTCCCATTGTGATAAGTTGTAACAAACAATTTACTTCTTGTTTTTTATTAGTGAAACACATAACGCTGTCAATTCTTTGTTCTCAAACAAGTGAGGCAGGAACTGGTTAAGGCGTCGATGTCTGTGCTGTGTTATTATAATAATCATAATGACAAAATAATAATATAAAATGTGATACGACTCGAAATGAACACAAATTCGAAACTATGTATTTACAAAAATATTTTTTGAATATTTGCTTTTAGGACTCGATGATAAATGAAAGAATTGGTTATTATTTCTTGAAATAAAAGAATTTGAAAATAATCATTTCATTTAGCACATATTACTTTTTGTTCACAGAGGAATACAAGCTTCCTGAAAGGCCAATCTTTTCATACGTGAGAAATGTGACATTAGGCATAGTTTCGATTTATAATAATAAAAAGTGCAAAGAACTAAAATTTATATATTTGAATATTCATAATCAAAATAGAAATGATACAGTAAACAATAAGTATTCATAACTGTATCAACATTTTTATGTTATTTACCGGGTTGACTTGTAGTACAATAAAAATAAGGTTTATAAAAAAATATGAGCAAATATGCTGCTCACCGGCTTAGGATTAATCTACTGTTAGTTTGTACAGTAGCCACCGGCAACATGTTCATGGATAAATATGGTCATCAACTTTCTTACCATCCATAATACAAGTTTCAAACTACGGCGCGTTTTGTTCAAAGTGTTAGCAAAATATCATAATTATCTTATAAAGCAAATATCATATGCCTGAAAGAACTCAAATCTCTTCTTTCCATTTCGTTAAATAAGGGACGATCTTTATTTTTGTGATAAATTGAAAAATTATTCATTGATATAATTTTTAGTAGTATTTTTGGTGACCAATTATTTCTACCTTTGTAAACTTAACAAATTAACTTAATAAAGTGTAAAATTATATTTTATCTTTTATTCATTTATATATTTTTTATTATACAATACAAAATAATCTTCAAAAGGCTGGCTTAATGCTAAAAGACATTTTCTTGATATTTGTTTATATTTCGTAACATAAATGTGAACCAGATATTCATGGTTTCATTAAATCTTTAACTAATGACTACACTTAATATCGGAGTAACAATATAATTCAGATTTTATTAAGAAAACCCAACAGTTGTATAATATAAAGACAAAGACGTAAAGAAAAAGCTTTAAATAGCTTTAAATGTGTAACTAAGTATATAAACAATATATTTTTAAATATGTTGCCTTTTGTCACTAAAAGAATACGTTATCAAATTGGCACATCATGATAATGGCTAATGGCTATGATAGCATGGTAAGTGATGTTATTATATATTTCTTTTTAATTTTTAGTCGTAACTTATGTAATAGATGTCGATCAAAGTAAATAACATTTATTATTACTAATTATTTAATTATATCTTTAGTACTATGAATATGAAGAGATCTCGGTGAAAAATATATATGTTGTAAGGTAATTGTAATTTGGGAGACGAAGTTAAAATCGCAAACAAATAGACTTAAATAGTCGGCCATAAGATAGACCTAAATAATCGACCGACATCTGAATAACGATTCAGAAAGAAATTGAAAATTCTATTTCCACATCTCAGTGTCAACGTTAGGGCTAGGGTCAATATTTTAAGAGATACTTTGAACAAAAAATAAATTATTTAGACATTAACACGTTAAGTTCATTGCGTAACTGACATTTATAAACATTTCTATTACACTATCTTCAAACAAAAGGAATCTCAATGTTTAGAAAATACTTTTAGGAACTAGCTTAAACAAAAATTAATATTTTATCCATAGCACCGTTATTATTAATACGAAGTATAATGTGTGATGTCTCTTTTTATTTTTAATATTTAATAACTCATCTACATTTGCAATTGTAACAAGTTAAAAAAGTTCTTTAAGCCGACACCCATGTTAATCGAAGCGCGAATTCGAAGTTTCATCATGTTTTATTCAGCTGAAAAACTTTCACAGTCTGGTGCTGTAATTATTTCAAAAAGAATACCCGTTTTTTTTATGTTTCTGAAGTTTCTGTTTCCATATTTTGTAAATTTCTGATAAATTCAATATATATAAATCTCTAAAACTAATGACTAAAAATAAACAGAATTATAATTGAAAAGAACAAAAAAAAATCCGTGCCCGCAGGGGGACACGCGTGGGTAGACCTCGTGTGTAACTCGTTTAAAATATAACTCACTACCTAAGAATAACACATAATGCCGTTGTTTACATCAAAAATTTTCAAGCAAAAAGAGGTTTTTATTTTTTTTATCGAAAAAGGTATCTTTTTTGGAAATACTTTTGATACTTAAATTTAGAGTAAAAAATAACCTTTCTATAAAAAATATTTGCGAGGAGGGAATGTTTACCAGATAAAAGTTGTCGTGGTTTTACCTACCTAAAATTTTCAAGCTAAAAGTGGTTTTTATTTTTTTTCTCGGAAACGGTACCTTTTACGGAAAAACTTTTGGTACTTAAATTTAGAGTAAAAAATAACCTTTCTATTAAAAATACTTGCGATGTAAGAATGTTTACCAGAAAAAAGTTATGAATTTTTTTCCAAAAATTTTCGGTTTTTTTACCCCCACCCCTAAGATATTGAAGTGAGGTTTTCGGTTTATCTACATTAGTTATAGGTATTCATCAAAGACATCATATAATATGAACGCGATTGATCTACTTCGTATAGGGAAAAAGTTATGGTCGAAAAACTGAAATCAGAAAAAGTGAGGCCCTAGCGCCCCCTGTGGCTGGCCACAATCCGGATTTCGCTGGTTAACGAACTTGACCTTCATTTTTGGATGGTTGATTTTTGTGCAAAGTTTGAAAGCAATCCGAGCGAAACTGCGGCCGCTATCGTGCTGACAAAACTGAATCTGGACGCACGCACGCATATATATATATATATATATATATATATAAACTTTTTGACCAATGGTCATTTCGTACTCAGGGGGTCATAAGAAGACCTCCTGTGAAGAAATTTTTCCAAAATTCGAAAGTCGGGTACAAATGAATGGGCAGACCGAATTCTTCGAGGTCTACCCAAAAAACTTTATTGGCAATTTTAGACAGACAAATCGCGCTTCATAGAATTTTATAAAAAGGCCGTTAATAGATACCATTTCGAAGGTTAAACCCCCAGGAGCCACTTAACAGATAAAATTATTCGGAGAAAAGAACGGGATAACCAACAACTTGAATAAATAATGTTGAGGAAAAGCATTCAACATTTTATATTAATCTAAAGGGTATTCATAAAATATTATGATGTATATTTTTCAATATTTGTTATTTTTTCCTTTACTATCCATAATTGAAATATACTTAGAGAGGACTTATTTACTTACTTCTTATAACTTATCTAATCAAAAGTAAAAAAAAATAATAAATAAAAAATCTGCAGAGTAGCACTTCATAATATAAAATTTTATTTATCTTAAAAAAAAGCAAGGTCAAAGTTATTCTTTTAGGAAAATTACAATAAAAATAAAGTTAAAATGTTGATTACTAATACCAGTTGCTTCAAAAGCTTTGCCTGCGTTAATATAACAAATGCATTGTCTGTTAGATAGTTAACTTTGAATTGTCAGTGAATAAATATACTTAGTTCAACTTTAAGAATATTAGATATATTCAACTTTAAGAATATTAGATATATTTATGAAAACTGATAAATTAATTCATAAATTCTTTACCGATTAATATTACATATTTTTTAGTTTGGATCTTAAACATCAACTCTATGTCTTATACAGTATATATTTTAGAATATAATAGTGAAGGATTTGAAAGTCATAAACTGCCAATATCCAGTTAACTCAAACGTTAAAAATGTTAAATAAATCTAAAAGATCACTTCGTTACAAATTGTTCCAACATCAATATATATATAATTTGCATAGAATAACAAATAAATTAAATACATAAAAGAACAGAGTTTTCTATATTTTTTTCATACTTAATCATATACTTTTTCTTACTAAGTTATTTGTTTTATTAAGTTTACAATCACTGGTAAGTGCCACTTACATATTACTGTAATTAAAGTGAAACCATTACTATGTAACTTTAAATTATATGTAATAAAACTTTAAAATTTTCATATTATTATAGTTGATGATACGAGCGTATATTATAATATACTCGTATATTAGCATGTTAAAATAATATACCCTTGTATTCAAAAAGGTAGTTGTAGACACTGAGGAATGCTAAGACCCAATGTGTACCAACCATTTAGTAATAAAGTAATCTATACTTATAATAAATCTGTAGAGAGGTCAATTCTGTACATGAAATATATTTACAAAATAAGTAGCAGGGGGTGATTAGTGTTCGATACTGATGCCAAAAATGCAGTTAAAAAAATTTTTGTCTGTCTGTCTGTCTGTCTGTCTGTTTGTATGTTATTTATAGAAAAAAAAACTACTCGACGTATTTTAACGAAACTTAGTACAATTATTCTTTATACTCCTGGGCAGGTAATAGTATACTTTTCATCACACTACAATGAATAGGAGCAGAGCAGTGAAAGGAAATGTTGAGAAAATGGGAGAAGTTGCTTGATTTTTTAAGCTTCCGTCGCGTGTGCAGCCTTAATGGTTAGAGCTACATAGAAACTATGTATAACGGAAATATTCTACATAAAAATACACGAAAAATATTCCAAGACAGCATATATCTACCTTTTATAGTTAACTCACAATAACACGCATAACTCTCGATAGCTTAGCAGTTCGGAGATTTCTTATTATATTTGTTTACTTTTACGTTTATAAAACCAATAATGCTCACCATCATTCCTAATTAAAAAAAAAATAAACATTAGCAGCAATTCAATAAAAAAAGAATCATTGAAATCGGTATAGAAACACCAAACTTATACTTACTTACATGAAATACGCCAACAAGACATCGCGCGTGAATAGTGAATCAAGCTATAAGGATTATTTTTGCATAACGGTTGCCGCGCTCGACGGGGCTCGCGGCGGCAGAGTATAAAAGGGGCGGGAGGCGAGCGCAAGCGTCATTCAATATTTGGCTGTTGATGCGTTCAGAGTGTTGAACTTTATTGACAGACAATAATTATTATTTTATAAACCGTGCTTATCAGCGCGACTTTTTGTCTTTAAATAGTTTATTTTAATTTCTTTTGTTGTTATTTTCTAAATTAGTTTTAGTTTTGTTTAAATTCTTAACTATTAATAGTTCCTATTTTATTTCTTTTTAAGTAGATTTAGATTCGATTTTTAGATTAGATAATAGATAGATAGATTAGATTATTGTTAGATTTTTAGTTACTGATAGGTTAGTTTTGGGCATTTTATGTTTAGTTTTTTTTGTATTGAGTAGATAAAAGCGTAGGTAGGTACTTTTATTAATTATAGTATTCATAGGTATTTTTTATTTATTTTTAAGTGAAGTAGGTATAGGTAGATATTGCCTACTATCTACCTATACTGCACACGTGTTTTAGCTTTATTTTCATTTCTTTTTTTTTTGTACCTAAGTTGTAGGTAGGTAGGTACATATTTCTTAGTTTAATTCTATTAGAATATTAGGTATTTAAGTTTAAATAGGCACTTAGATTTATATTTTTTTATTATATAGCAGCTGTACTTAGAACATCTAAGGTTTTTTTTGTATTAGCATAGGTACTTTGATTAATTACAGTAGTTGTAGGTATTTCTTATTATTCATTTTTAAGTGAAGTAGGTAAGTGTAGATAGTATTGCACACGCATTAAGTATAGCTTTATTTTCATTTTTTATTCTTTTGTAATTTGTAGGTACCTACGTACATATTTATAATTCGATTAGAATATTATTTTAGTTTTAATAGGCACTTAGATTTATATTCTATTTATTATATACTTAGCTATAGTTAGGACCTCTGACGTAAGTTTTTTGTTGGGTAACTAAATAGAATTTAAGTTACCGTCGATTAAAAATAAAATAAACGATGCCACCTAAAAAACGACCATCTTTATCTCGAACTTCGAGTCAAGCTAGGAGAATGAGAATGACGCGTTCTCAAAAATCGGAAGAGGAAAGAGCACATCGGTTAAACTCTATGAGAGTTAGTGCCTCAACATCTCGAGCTAATGAAAGCTCTCCAGAAAGAGAGATGCGATTAGCAGCTGAAAGAGCGAGACGAGCTACAACACGGGCTTCTCAAAGCTCTTCTCAACGAGAGCTAAGGCGTTCCATTGACCGGGAACAACATGCGTTATCCCGAGGAGCTGAAACTGCTTTACAACGAGAATTGCGACTCACAGCTGACCGCGAGCGGCATACATTATCTCGCGAGTCTGAAACCTTCACTGAGAGGGAATTACGGCTTACAGCTGACCGCGAACGTCATATTTTATCTCGCGAGTCCGAAACCTTCACTGAGAGGGAATTACGGCTTACAGCTGACCACGAACGTCATATTTTATCTCGCGAGTCCGAAACCTTCACTGAGAGGGAATTACGGCTTACAGCTGATTGCGAACGTCATATTTTGTCTCGAGAATCTGAAACTTTTACTCAATATCAAGACCGTTTGACAAATGATAGGGCGCACCATAACATGATTCGATCTCTTGAAGATGAACATGAGCATGAACAACGACTAGAGTCGGGACGCGATTATTACAATTCTTTGAGACAAGAACAATTGATTACTTTATCTAATGAAAGATTAAGAATTGAAAATATTCGGTCGCTTGAAACAGAAGAACAGCGAGAGGCCCGTCTTACTGCAGATAGATTTCGACATGGTCTTAATGACTTAGATATACACGTGGTAGATCAATCTACAAATTTGGTGGCGTGGTCCGATAAATATAAAAGTGGGTTTGCTTATAACCTCACAATTGATTACAGATCATCTTCTGAAATAGGCGATATGAACGTAGTATGTTCCTTTTGTAATGCTTCGAAGTGGAGGAAGGAGTCTGCTGGTTTCTGTTGTTCTGGAGGTAAAATAAATTTGCCTTCGTTCGAAGACCCACCGGAACCTTTAAAATCACTACTTTTAGGGGAACATTTGCAATCCAAACAGTTTTTAGATAATATTCGCACTTATAATAGTGCATTCCAAATGACATCCTTTGGTGCTAAACAAATCTCAGAAGGCCCTTTCATGCCTACTTTTAAGGTACAAGTTCAGGTTTACCATTTGATAGGGTCCCTTTTGCCTGAAGAACAACCTAAATTTCTTCAAATATATTTTGTATCCGATTACAACGAACAGTCGAATATAAGAAATCAATATTTTCCGAATTTAAATACTGAACTCATTTCACAACTTCAGAACATGTTACATCAGGTTAATTCGTACGTATGCAGTTTTAAATCGGCATTAGAAGCCCTTTCTCAAGATGGTAATAACAATTATAAAATTGTTATAAATGCCGATAAGCGTCCAACTCAGGAACACCCTGGGCGTCATAACGTTCCATCCACGAATGAAGTTGCTGTAGTACTGGTCGACCACTAATGTGATAGGCGTGATATCGTTATACGTTCCAGAGACAATCGTTTGCAACGTATTTTCGAAACCCACAGGGCTTACGACAGTTTGCAATATCCTATGATATACTGTCGAGGGGAAGATGGTTATAATTTCGCTGTATACCAAACCGATCCGCGCACAGGCGCACCTAATTATAATAAAAAGGTGTCATGCCTTCAATTTTATTGTTACCACCTGCAAGTGAGACGGAATAGATTGGTATACTTTCAACGTTTTCGTGGCTTATTTAATCAGTTTATTGTTGACATGTACGCAAAAATTGAAACCGAAAGATTAGTTTATATACGATCTAATCAAAGGCAGCTGCGCGCTGAAGAATACGTGCACCTTCGCGATGCCATGCAGCAAGATAACGATACTGTGAATATGGGTCGTTTAGTTATTTTACCCTCTTCTTTTACTGGTGGTCCACGCTACATGCATGAACGTACTCAAGACGCTTTTTGTTACGTAAGAAAATATGGACGTCCCGACTTATTTGTTACTGTAACTACCAATCCCAAGTGGGATGAAATCACTCGGGAGCTTCTTGAGGGTCAGGCACCGCATGACCGCCATGATATTATTGCAAGAGTGTTTCATTTAAAATTAAAATCAATGATAGATCTTCTTACCAAAGATAACATTTTTGGAGAAGTATTGTGTTATATGTATAGTGTTGAGTGGCAAAAACGCGGCTTACCTCACGCACATATCTTGCTTTGGTTAAAAGATAAGGTTCGACCTAATGATGTAGACAGATTAATCAGTGCTGAAATTCCAGATCCGACTGCAGATCCCCTGTTATACGACATTGTTAAAACTCATATGATACATGGTCCATGTGGTGCATTTAACGCAAATGCTCCTTGCATGCAAGACGGTCGTTGCACTAAAAGGTATCCAAAAGCATTAGTGGATGAAACTGTAACAGGACATGATGGATACCCATTATATCGTCGCCGTTCAAGAGACAATGGTGGTTTTACTGTTGAAAAGCGAATGTCTGGACAACAGGTTACTTTAGATAATAGGTGGGTCGTTCCGTATTCGCCTGTATTGTCCAGAGCATTTCAAGCTCACATAAATGTAGAAATGTGTAATAGTGTAGAGTCAATTAAATATATTTGTAAGTACATTAACAAGGGCAGTGACCAAGCTACGTTTGCGTTAAGAAATGAACATGATGAAGTTACTAGATTTCAGTCAGGCAGATATATCAGCTCTTCAGAAGCTGTGTGGCGGATCTTAAGTTTTAATATTCACGAAAGATATCCACCTGTGACCCATCTGGATGTTCATCTGGAAGGCGGTCAACGTATATATTTTAACGCCGAAAATGTTACAGAACGATTAGAGAACCCTAGACAAACAACTTTATTGGCATTCTTTCGACTTTGCCAAACTGATAATTTCGCAAAGTCTCTTTTGTATGAAGAAGTTCCATCGTATTATACCTACGATAAACAACGAGGTGTCTTTAACCGTAGACGCCGAGGCAGGCCTGTAGATGGCGAGACAGGTATTTTCAAAGAACATGTTCTTGGTAGAGTGTATACTGTTCATCCTAACAACGCAGAGTGTTTTTATTTGAGATTATTATTACATACAGTGCGAGGACCAACATCATTTATAGATTTGAGAAAAGTAGACGATGTTGTTTATCCAACTTATCATGCAGCTTGCCAAGCGCGTCATTTGCTTGAAAATGATCAACATTGGGATGACGCTTTAGCAGAATCCTGTGTTAGTGATAATCCACGACGGTTACGCCATTTATTTGTAACATTACTCACATTTTGTAATTTATCTGATCCTGTCCAATTATGGGAAAAATATAAAGAAAAATTTGCAGAAGACTTTCTTCGGAATTTATCTCACAATAATGAAGGCGCAACTAATGATAATTTTCGAGATCTGGCTATAAATCAGTGCTTATTAGCTCTTCAGGAAGACTTAACAGCAGTAGGCGGTAAATCACTTTGTGAATATGGTTTGCCAACGCCAACCTCAGTCGGAGAGGTTACCAATAGGGAATATTCCGCAGAGATTGGTTACAACCCAATGGAACTGCTGGTAACATTAGAAAACGGTGTCCCAATGATGACTGCAGAACAACGCTTAGTCTATGATCGCGTGTGCGAGAGTGTGCAGAATAATTTAGGAACAATATGGTTTTTAGATGCACCTGGAGGAACTGGGAAAACTTTTTTGACTAAATTAATATTAGCTTATGTTCGAAATCAGCGTAAAATCGCTCTTGCCGTGGCTTCATCAGGTATAGCTGCAACATTGCTACCAGGAGGTAAGACTGCTCACACTATGTTTAAAATACCAATTAATTTAGATCGCACGGAAAGTCCAACCTGTAGTATTTCAAGAAATAGCGACAAAGCTAAGGTATTGCGTGAGTGTAATTTAATCGTATAGGATGAATGTACGATGGCCCATCGAAAAGGAGTAGAAGCAGTAGACAGAACTCTAAGGGACATAAGACAAAATGATCGACCAATGGGCGGTATTACGGTTTTATTTTGTGGTGATTTCCGACAAACCTTACCGGTAATACCACGGGGAACCCGAGCTGATGAGATTAGGGCTTGCCTGAAAAGCTCTTATTTGTGGCGTGATATACAATCGGTGCATTTGACTATAAATATGCGAGTGAGAACTGGAGACAACGCAGATAATCGTGAATTTTCTGATACATTATTGAAGATTGGTGAAGGTACCTATCCACAACTACACCAAGGAAAACTTATTCTGACACCTGAGTTATGTTGTATAGTGCAATCCCAACAACATCTTATATCTTCGGTTTACGCTGACATAACAATTATATTAAATAGGGACAATTCTTGGCTTTGCGAAAGGTCCATTTTGACTCCTCGCAATGACCAGGCATCTGAAATTAATAATAAAATACTGTCTAATATACAGGGAGAAAGCAAAGTTTATAGTTCAATAAATAGAATGGTTGATGAACAAGAAGCCACTAATTACCCGATAGAATTTTTAAATTCTTTAAGTATGCCTGGACTACCTTCTCATATAATTTGTTTAAAAATTGGCATACCGATAATTCTGCTCCGAAATTTAAGACCACCTCAACTTTGCAATGGAACTCGGCTAAAAGTAACCCAGTTGCAACAAAATGTAATCGAGGCTCAAATTTTAACAGGTTGCGGTGCAGGAGAAACTGTCTTTATTCCCAGAATTCCCATAATACCAAATAATTTTCCATTCCAATTTAAAAGAACGCAATTCCCAGTATCGGTGTGCTATGCCGTGACTATCAATAAAGCTCAAGGGCAGACTTTTCGTGTTGCTGGAGTAGATCTCGGTGTTAGCTGTTTCTCGCATGGTCAATTATACGTCGCTCTTTCCCGGGTTAGCAATTCTAGGAATCTTTACGTTCACGTGCCGGACGGGTCGACTCTTAACATAGTCTACCCAGAAGCTTTGCGCTGAAACATTTTAATTTGATCTAAAAATATTAGCAATATATTATCTTAATAAAAAACAAGGAGTTACACGCTGACCGAGTCGTGGGTATAGCGTGGGTATATTATAATATTCTGCGGTTACTTATATTTTTCAACAGTTTTGTGGATTGGCATATTATATTACTATTGCCCTTCTAAAATACGAAAGTGAATCTGCCTGTTACGTCAAAACTATGAGGGAGGACATCTGCTAATTTTTTTTCGAAAAACGACGGAAACGCGGACGAAGTCGCGGGCAAAAGCTAGTAAATAATATATTTTAAATTTTATTAATTCTTTTCGAATTAATAACTTTTAAATATATATACAAATATTGTCCACTTGAATATCAACCAAAGCGCTGCTGACATTTTCTCTTCCACATCCGCTTTGAACACGTCACCCGCTTTTTGTAGCAGACTATTTTTATAATAATGCTGTCTTCCTACAATGCTATTTATATATATTTTTGATATTTTATTTAAAGTTTAATTCTAATAAAATTTATTAAAAATGTTTAAATATTATGCGTAATTTATATCATGTTTAAATTTAAAGTTATTTTATTAATTAATATAGAAATTTCGAAAATAGAAACCCTAAAATAATGGTGCAGATAAATTTAATTATAATAATGTATTAATTTATACTAATAGTCCAACAAACCAAATAATTAAAACAAAGCTTACTTCTTAGTAATTCCTTCACAATAATACCCTTTCAGATTATCCTTTTGTTAGGCTTACATAATTAAATCAATTTGGTTATATTCTAAATTATAAAATAGAATGTATTTTATTTTAAAGAGCTTACATACCATCTTTATAGATGTATATTATCTGTACTTGTGTAGTCTCTATACCTCTCGGAAAAGACTTAAGTGATACTGATGTTTTTTTGGGTATTTGATGTCTCTGTTCCTGGATAGTTGGGAATTATAATTGAACCTAGTAACACTGCAATAAAAATAAATATATGAAAAATAACAAAACTATTTTATCGTCAATTGCATGACTTTATATTTAACACTTGAAATAGAAACTAAAAACTTTGCACTGTGATTGATTGTTTATGTTATACCGTCCTCCAATGGATATCTTATCTTGATAAGATAATATGTTTATATCGATGCTTTATAAAGAAAGAAAAATCTTATATAGTTGTGAAGCTTTTTGACCTCACTAAAGGCATCTACCTAAAAGAATGGGCTTGTAGATATTACGTGTATAGGTTTTGGTTGTATAGTTCATGAAAACTATTTTAAACAACATCGTTTATAAACATTTTGAAGTATATTTTACAAGCGATGAATTGCTTCACCGTATGTTGCTCTTAACCTAAACTATTTTAACACATAAGCACTGATCTGTTGAACATTGTTATTAAATAGAATAATTAAACTATAAAATTACAAAAATATACCAAAAGTTACAATACAGTAGCGGTAAACTTTAGGCAAAAGAATTATTAGTAGATACAGAGAAAAAAAAACAAAACAAACTGTTTTGAATGAAAATAAAGTACAGTTAAAAAAATATATTTTCGCAAAGGGTTTTTCAATACTTATTGTATTAATAAATAAGTTAATACTTGTGTTTAATATCTAACAGTTACTAATAAGCAAATTAACAATAATGCTAAATACTTTTGTTATTTACATTTAACTAAAAATAAACATTATTTAGAACGGTTTATAATAAGGATCTCCCCTCACAAACCCTCGGAAAAGTGCGAAATCGTTGCCACAGTCAACTAATTAATATTAGTAATGACATTTTATTTAAATAAAGTTAATGTATTTAAGTTGGACGAATTTGCATTATTCTTCTCTTAGTATTTTTTTTATATAATTGAGTTACAACCATATATAAATATTCTGCATAAGCACTCTGTTTATTATTCATAGATCATGTTTCAAAGTCAAAGTGAGTGGGGTGTGACAGGTGAGTCCTCGTAAATGATTTCACCTGTCAGACAGCATCCATAATGAAGTCGGCTGGCAAATGTACGTTGGATTGCCTCTAGGATGAAATATATATGGTGCTATGGTGCAGTATTCGGGTTGTTTATCACTGTCGCAATTACTTAACTGTGTACAGAAAAATAAAATTACTAAGACAGTTTCTTCAGCTTAATTCACCTCGTAACATGTAACATGGAACTTAATTAATGTAATAAATATTTTGACCGTCCGATGTAATTTTAGTAATTAATGAATAATAACATATTATAAGAAAAATATAGTGTTATGACATAGTTAAGAATGGCATAAGAGAACACGCAATAGTCGTTACGATAAAAGTACTATTATTATATACTATATTCTTATTATCCTATTACTTTACGATATTTAACAATGTTATAATACTAAAAATAATGACTTTATCAAGAACATAAGTTTATATTTTATATTGCGAATAAACTTAACACATAAATAAAAATTCCCAAATACAGTGATCTGAACCCGCGTCATCTCACAGCGCCTCGTCTCCGTCCACCGCACTGTGTCGCTTTATACAAGTTCATTACACTTTGTTGTAGGTTAAAAATATCTAGATATCGTTTCTTATTCGAAGTCACATTTAGAAGCGTAACTGTTTAATATTTAAAACTTATCTACATTTTTTATACAATTTCTTTGAATTCCGTCGGTCTTTTATAAGATTTATATTTTATATTTAAATAAATGTTTCTGTTATGCAAATATATAATATAAATTATGTTAAAATGTTTCAAGATTACTTCAGATACTTTATAATAAGCATTATGTACTCTTATTAATCAAATTGATATTTAATTTTATGTTTCAGATAGTCCTTTTCTTATTCATTAAGTATATAAATAGTTACTTAAGTAATTAATGTACATTTGTTAAAGTTTTTTTAATTGCGCCATGTTCCAGGTGTTTTTTTATATTTTTTTAGGTTTTTATTTTTTTGTGCGTATTTTTTTATTTTCGTTTTGTATTTTTCTTGATTTAAACATATAAAGTACAAAAATAAAAATTTAGGAAATTACTATATTTTAAGTTTTATATATTTCAATTTTATTTTTTTTATTATGACTATAACGTTTAAAGATAATTTTATATACATTTAGGTTTACTTAACAGACTTACGATCGACGCAGAATGATGTTTATATTTTATATGCAGTCATTTTCACCATTTTTTAGACCCATATGTTTATTAATTAAACTACCAAGGTATAGTTGATAAGTGATGTAAAACACTTTCATCACTCTGAACTACCAATATCCAAATTTTTCATCCGCGGGCAGCTATATTTGGAGTTATATAAATTATTTCTTATAATATTGAAATGTCCATTAATCAGCCATTAAATTGTATTGACAAAATAACAACATGGTTGCATAATTAACAGACGTTAATTAATATATAAACAATCAGTAACGAGTAATTAATGTCAACAGTTTTTGTAACATATTATGTAAGCTGAATATATTCTATTTAATGAAAAATATACAAACTGTACAGATATTTTCAAGAATATTTAACTCCAAACATATATTCAGTTATTTTCGCATAACACCGCTGTCTTTGCCAGGCTTTTATGTTTTAGAGGCTCTTAAATAACGTTAGCTCGATAGTTACGTGAAATATGAGAAGGTACTCGTATGACAGAACACCAGTTACACAGTTACGGACCTCAATATTTTAAAACCAATGTAGATTTTGAATATGATACATGTTTATATAAATATAAGATTTAAATACTATGATTACAAAATATAATCAATAATCTGGTATAAGAATAATTAATCAAATTTTACTAATTTATAAAAAACTATTTTCATGAAATGAAACTATTTTTGAACAAAACTACTACAAAAAAGTTTTTTTTTTATTACGTGCACACTTTTTAGTGAATATCTCTTATTTTGTTAATTATTGTTTTGAGCAACAACTTAATTGAGTTTAAATGTTAATACTAAAGAAAGAAATATTATTAGGACTGATGTAAGGACTATTTTTTTATACCTACATACTGTTTTTAGAAATCTTATGGCAGAGTTTCTGTTACAGAATCTTGTTTTTTTCTGACTATCTATCTGTTTATCTGTACAGACAGCCATTTCAGAGCCGCAATAAACAGTTATTGCGGCTACTCTCTGACGGCTAAACCGATTTTAACGCGACTTTCACTTGCGAATAGCTGATGCTATAAGGAAATATTTATAAAAAAAAACATATTCCGCGCTAACGAAGTTGTGTGTATAGCTAGTACACGCATAAAAGACGGACGCACTTGTTAGCAAATATTTATCAAAGCGGGCGTTAGCTAGCTCCGAGTGCTGAAAGTCTAACTCGGTATATATACGCGCAATATCGATTTTTTTATACAGGAGACCTTCTGGTATGAGTGTGGTATTTTTAGAAAGCCCTTGGCCCATAGACCCAGAAAATGCATTTACACTTAGCAATATACCTACCACCTCCACCTCTACGGCCGTTTGAAAAATGAGACTAAAATTTAGTTTTTGGCTCCGCACCAGTATAAAATTACTTATTTCCACCTTGAAGCTTTCCTGAAGCTTTCCTGAAGGTTTTTGTCGAGACCTTTTCAACAAGCCCAAAAACGCCAAAATCCGACCACCGGTTGATGAGATATGACATTTTGAAAATTTTGACTGGCGCCTCCATCGATGATTACTTTGTCTGTTTGTGTGTATGTTCGTAGTTTCAACTGATTTTGTTCAAACTTTCAGAAATTGAAGTACATCAAAAACTAAGACTTTTTTGTTCTACGACATTTCGATTTGGCGGCCATGTTGGCCGTGGCCAGCCCTCGAAAGGCCAAAAATGGCCATTTTTCGTACAGAGACTGTGGCCAAACCAGTTGACGTACATTAACAAATTGGGCATCATTGGAAAGGTCTCAAGCTCATCTTTTGAATAATGTCCATTTTAATGGCAAAAACATTTGTTGGCGTGACATTTTTGGTCAAAAGGCAAAAAATGACCAACTGGCCGGGGACAGATCGGCCATTTTCTCGAAAACGGCGGCAATGATTTTTTCGAAAATTTCCTCATTCGTAGCCCCAAATTAGAGCTAAAATTTGGTATATAGCATATATCTGGGAAAACTCGTTATTTCGAGATATGGCCGTGAGAAGTTCAAAAAATCATGAAAAATGACCAAAAATGGCCAAAAAATGACTTTTAAAGCCAGAATCGTACTCACAACACGGTTAAAATTCAATTCTAGTTGCACAGTGAATAAACTCACTAACGCATTGCCTTCTGTAACAATAAAACAAAATTTACAGAAAAAAATCCGAATGCTGAAGAAAATCTGTTTTGAAGCAATGAGTTAAAAAATAAATGGAAACTGAAAAAATCAAATGAAAAAAAAATCGGTCACCTGTGCGAATCGAACTATTCCAAATAAATGAGTATATATTTGCATGAAAAATAATCGCACAACGTTCCGAACACATTCACATTTTTTGTGTTTGTTTACGTTTGTGAATAAAAATGTTCGTGGTTTTTTTCGTCGCAAAATTCATATCAGGAGTTTTGTCAGTGGATTCGCTTTCGTCACTCGGTATTTACTTCGTTGAGAAGTTTTTGTTTTGTAGATATTACACAAACGATAGCAAAAACATTATTTCCATTAATAATATAGTGTAATTAATGACGCCGGGAGCTCCTGAGACTCATGTTCCATCAACAAGTAATGGATTAAAATGATATTTATCTTTTTTTAATACTTATATCACATTTAAGTTTAATTCAAAACACATCACTTAGTTTTGTTAAGAAATCCAACCAACTTAAATTCATTAAAGATTATATTAAAAAAATATACCATTTTAGTACTTAAATTTTCCTTTGCTATTCTATATTTTGAGTTGAGTAATTATTAATTGTATCATCTTTAAATTATTTGTTTATTAATGTAGGTAAAAATATTACAGATGATACTAAATAGTTTTGCATAAAAAAAAAAAAACGATTTTTTTGTTAAATTTAAATAGTTCCTAAATAATAATTCACTTACAACACCGTACTTGTCAAACTCGAAGACTGAATTTGATGTTCATCTCATGAAAACGATGGATTGAGGTTTATTCTCTTCTTCCAAAAAATAAACTTTCAACATTCCTTAACTTTCTATAACGATAAGCGATTTTTTATGAGAGTGATAATGACAAGAACAGTAATAATAACATATTTAATGGATTACATATATTTTCTCAGTTATTCTTAAATATATATAGCAGCTTATTTCGAAAATAACAATCATAATCTAACTAAATTTTAAAAGACTTTAAATGACGTCCTACTATTATGGTATGATATAAATCATTTCACCTTTATACAAATCGCAGATATATTAGAGGAAGGCGAATTAGCAAATGCTGTTACCGAGTGCACATACCGACGCTCATCCCCTCACGGAGATTAGGCGTTCTCCCCTCCCCCTTAATGATCATAGAGGTTCAGATACATACGTCACTGTTTAGAATAACAATAAAATACTTTTAAATTTAAATGTAGCAGTAATATATTTTATATTACAAATCAATAAAAAATCATGAAACTAAGTTTGGGCAGTGAAAATACTCCAAACAATAACTAATATTAATAAAACTAAAATAACAAAGTGATAAAAAAAAGGTTCTTGAAAATATAGTTTAGACTCTCCTCTATTATTTCTAAATTGGAGAAACATTTTAATTTTTTTTTTCAATTACGCTTAGTTTTCTAAAATTAAGCAAAAAAAAAAACGATCGGATCCGAATGAAAAAGAATGAATAACATTTGCAGTATTATTTCTTAAAGTGTCATAAAAATATTAAATTTGCAACTAATGCTATTTGTATCCCGGGTTCTACCTTATTATACTTAGATGTCCGTCACAAAATTTGCAATCATGATGTCAGAAATGTATAAATAAATTAATATTATTTCGATAATAGTGTTCCAGGAATTTTTTTAAAATATTTTGTGCTAAGCTTATAGTTATTGTATTCAGCAACTTTTAACATGCAAACTAAGTATCATATTAATTTTGTAGACTGATATCATAATATCATCGTAAATTCTTTAAATATACGGCAAATTTATTGATAAACCACCAATTTTATTTACTAGATGTTTCAAGCTCTGTTCGCTAAAGAAAGTTAATGATTTTTTAAAATTTATTACTGTAATATAATATAAAATATGTAAGTTTGTGACCCGAATCAAGAGAAGTAAACGACCGTCGGTCGACAGCGCCTGATTACACTGGGACGACACACGGTGCCAACTACACAGTTGCGGTCCATACAATAGAACCTTAACCTTCTATAGTGCCTTTTGTGGTAAGAGATAATGAAATATATATTCTATAAGAATATTGGAATTACCATAAAATTTTTACGCACAAAAAAAGTACAAAAGTTTGTTATTGCAATTTCGTCTTATATATATAATGCGTTGCATAATATACGTGTAATGCTTACATGAAAAGATGAGTATTAGTATTTTTATCACAGTCCACGTGATGCTGTTAATAGACTCTCAAAGTCGTAGCCGTATATTTTTAGATAATATTTAAATAGTACTAAATTTTTGTTATATTATTTAATATGATTAAATCAATACTTTACAAAACCAGTTATCATTTTATATAAATGATTACAACACTCTTAATGTCCCGAAAACCCTTCGCTGTCTTATTTAGAGCACCTACCAATATTACTAATATAATAATTTATCTATAAATTCGTAGTGTTAAAATTATATTAATATTTCATAATACAGACAATATTCCTTTATGTTGAATTTGACATACCCGCTTGAATATTTTAATTTTATTAAATAAGGATAACCATAACCTCGTACCTTGTATTTCTAGCAGAGGCTAACAAATAACACCAACACTGTCAAATACACACTGATCACAAAAGGTCCGGTCCGTGAATTTAATATTAAAGAACTTAGTTACAACAATATTATATATAATCAAAATTTTGTTGCGATTCATGAATATATAAATTAAAAAAATATTTTTGTTATCATACATTGATATATGTATTTGAAACGATACAAAAACATATTGTCCATTGTTGTGATGGTGCCATCTATGTTGTATCAATAAGTTGTTATTTTTTAACGTTGATACTGTTGTATTGTTAGTTGAGGTAAGTTTTTTAACTTAATATAAGCAGCCTTGTACATTAGTTGTATAATAAAGTATTAAATAATTTTTACCCTTGGTTAAAGATAATAAGCCTTATATTTATCCTATTAATTAATTATATACCTATTTGTTGCAAAATTCAATTTCGTTATATTATTTTGAGTTGCCTATTTAGGAAGACTTTTATTAGTATTTATTAAATCAATGAATATTTTGATGTATAATAGAAATAAATTAAAAAATATATAATTTATGCAATAAAAAGGATTTATTTAAAAATAATATAGGATAATAGAGGAGAGAAGAGTAAAGCTGCGTTTATTATCCAGTTTTAAATTTTAACTACAAGAAACCGACCAAATCGATTTTCAGTAATGGGACATCTGGATTTCGTCAGCTAAATTCGAACTGCAGTAGATTAGACCCTGAGATGTACTTTCAAAATATCATATATTATAAAATATTTAGAATATTATTATATTTATTAAAGCAATTGGATTAATAAGCAATATCATCACTTTATTTACTTTATTTTCCGGGCAGAAGCGTTATTACAGGTAATGGCCACTAAAGGAAATGGGAAGCCATAAAATAAATACAAATGCTACGAGAAGTGGAAATAGATTTTATTTATCAGATAACAAATACAGATAATATTCATATATGAACATTAATTTATATATTTATAATTACAGAAGTCAATATTTGATAGAATTTGTTGTTTGTAGTTTTCTTATATGGCTGCAATTTTAAGGCTCTCTTTTATCTAGGACAAAGTTCAAACGTCATATTAAAAGTTAAACAATACCAAATTGTTGTGTAAAGTTAATCAGTACCGCATACATTATTTACGAATATATTGTGTATACAACCAGAAATATCTTTATTTTGTAACTTTATTTAACCTGTTTTCCTAAATTAAATTTAGTTTCATTACTTAAATATTAATGATATGTAGTAGAAATAGTCTCGTGTTCCTAAATATCTTATTACTATAATAATATATATTTATTTATATTAGTGTAAACGAAAGAGTAGAATTACATTCAGAATCATATTTAGACTGTATGTTTGACTGTCACACCCTTGTCCTATTTATTGTACCCGAATGGCAAAGGCATTACCTAAAGAGTGGGTATTACAACTCTTTTGATTTATGAGAATATTGTTATATTTAAATATTTTATAATATTTTTCCAGGCCTCTTTGTTTGTTTTTAAATTCATATACATTTTCAACCATCATAATTATTAGGCTATCATTGTGTTATTATACATTTCAGACAGTTAAGAAAAAACAATTTCTTAATAATATTTTTGTCGAACGTAAATCAAATGTAGAATGGCGAATTTTTTTAGTTGTTCCAACTGTAGTCACTTGATGTACAACAGACACTAGATCTTAACAGAAGGATACTGTAGTACATCGGTGAAAACCGCATTCAAATCGGATAAGCCGTTCCGGAGACTAAACGTATAGACATACAAGCAAAAACTCTAAAAATCACTATTTCCCAATCTTATTTGCGAAGATAGCCATCAGTTACAGATTTATAATATATATATATAGATTGTTAATTGTTTTGGAATCGTACTTTATATATTCCTATAAATGACATGTCTGTCATTATAAATCAAGACAGAAATGGGAGTATTTAGTGTCGTTTCTAAGACATTAAATTATATGATGGTGTACACTGCATTGCGAAACGACATATTTATATTAATCGGAGATTAATCTCAGTCTTTAAACAAACTTTCATTTATTACATTGGAAACATTAACTTACATTAAAATGATGCTTAAAATAAGTACATAAAGATAATAACTAGGTAACCTTTGTGATATACACTTTCAATAGTTATGTAGAGAAAAGTATAAAGTATTGTAACAAAAAAACACAGTATAAAAAACATCTTAAAAATAAATTCAACAACTCAAATTATAAAAAAATACAACTGCTACCATTTATTTGTTACAATTATAATTATTTATTACACAAGATATAGCATAGTAACTGCTCAAATAACTAATTGCCTTATTTATAAGGACTAAAACAAGAAATTAACTATAAATAACAATGTGCCTCCAATTTGAATCTCTAGTAACTAACATTGACGTTTAAGTATTAGTTTAAGTATTAGGCTTCCAAAATATATTCCTATAAACCATAAGGAGTTTTCAACCAAACAATTTCACTTTAAAGTCAATAACGATTTTTTTTTTATTTCATAACAAAAATTTGTAATCATATAACTAGCGTTCCTATTCGATGTTTGCTGTCAATTTAAGACATTAATGAAATCATTTAAGCATTATTAATTTCTTAGTTAAACAGGTGAATAACATATTAATAAAATGTATGTATATTAGAATAAAATCAAACTTAACCCAATATTATGGCGCAGAATCAATCTATATTGATATATTGTATAATATTAGTTGTGAGACGGTATCCATCTTGCTTAATTACTCAATATAAACCTAGTACAATATTAATTTCGGTTCTGTTTTATGGATAAATTATATAACATTTGAAGTTAATAATTATAGCATTCAATGGTTGTGACTGTTGTTACTAACTTGTTATTATTAAACATATTACTTTAAAGTGCTAAATGTTATTGATTTGACGTATTGGTAGAATCCATCTTTACGACATTAAATTATTATGTTATTATACTTAAATATCTTAAACATCTATGTGTATGTTGTGGCTCATACAGACGCATTTAGGAATTTAGTATCTATCACAATAGCAATATTGTACTAAACTTATTGAATTGGTTAGGTTATGATTATGACAAAATGTCACAAAGAGCCACTGACGCCACTGCAGCTGATAAAATAGTATAAATACGACTAAAGAGACCTCACTAGATTTTAATAACATCGACATCTGATAAGCTAAGTATTTATATACTACAATTATAATTTTGGGTGTATTTAAATGTATTATGTAATAAGTAATTGAGAAAAGAATTTTTAAGTTTTATATTATATTATTATGAGTATATTTTATGTTTATTAAATATATTATTTTAGTATTGATTTCTTTTTTTTTAATAAGTGCCAACTACTACTTTTGTGTATATATTATATTTATTACAAAAGTGTAATATAGCTTGATTAATAGGATTTCTTAGTTCTTTAGTCATTAGTTCTTTACGTGTAGTCTTAAATATTCATTGTACAGATTAAGTTAGAACCATTAGATTTATAATATTTATTTTAAAATAGACAAGTATTGTATATATTTTGTTAAAAATTGTTTACCTGAACCTTCGAGCCACAGTTAATACACGTAATCTTTACAAACTCATTCTTTCAACCTGAAACACTTAGAGAGGTCATAAACCTCCACAACTGTTTCAGATGTGTTCGGTATATTCCCGCTCAAGGTTTATGTTCTCTTGGTTAGTAGAAAAATCTATTCCTTTGTCCAAACCAGGTGAGATAAACATTTAATTATAGGAATTTAACTTATAAGCATTACATTATCGCCCACGTTATCAAAAAAATATTTATGAACAATCAGAAAAACAATATTTTATTGATTAGTAGTTTAAGTTTACATGGACGACTACAAAAATGAAGATTCGCACATATATTGTATTACCACCTCAGAAGAATGAGGAGACGCAGAAGACTAAGAAAGGAAGGTTTCAATAAAAGAACAAAACCAAATAATTTTTCAACCCTAACACTTGTACTTAATAAAACTTTATGAGACCATGATAGCTCTACCTACTCGTATGTTTATTAAATCACCATCAGCTATCTGTATATAAAGTATACTTTAAAAAACCTTGAATTTATTCAACTAACTTACTCATTTCAACCAAACTAATTAAATCATTTCAACCAAATCATAAGATAATTCACAAAACAATAATAGTTACATTATATAGACACATTAGTTGATCATTGATACGATAATCAATATAAATTATAAAAGCAGAGTAATATGTAGTACCTTGTGTAGTTGTTATTGTATTTAATTATCTTTATGTAAAATGTTGTATAACCGACATCATATTATCTAAGTGAAGGACTGTCGTTCCAACTTTGTTTATCTAGACTTTAGAAGACACGAGTAGTGGAAATACATAACTATAAAAATGTTATTATAGATAATATTATTTCTATTAATATTTTATTTATTTTGTATATGACCTTTATGCTCTAACAATTTAAGCATAATCAATAATGAAACTATTGAATTTATTTAAATACTATACTAATACTAATAATATTATACCACTGCTACTTTAATACTACTTTGATTTTATGTTTATAACCATACCAGTATGTGCAATAACAGAAGTTCATTTCATTGTATACATACTAACATACTAACAATGTCACACTTACTTGTATATTTGCTACATTCAATAGTAATTTACTAAAGGACGGTTATTTATCTCATTACAATTATTTAATTCAGTGTTTCATAATTTTTTTTCGTTTTTATTTTATTTCTGTCGGTTTGTTGTAAGGTTTAATAATCTTTTATTTGTGATGGACTTTACTTTATTAATTCGAAAAACATTTTCAAGTGTGTCAATAGGTACTTATTCCGGGATTTACGAAGACGAAGAAGTTCTAAAAATTATTTTGATTGTTGTCACACAATACAAATCTTTATACATCTACCTACCGATAGCTTAATCCTGGCTAATTGTTTTCGAAACATATGACCTTACATTTATATGAATAAGCTTACCTTCTTTGTTCTCTCTCCTTCTCTCTCTCTCTTTTGTCTTTTAGTTTCGCATTATTTACAGCATAATTTTGCTTTACTGTGATTATAACTATATAAATGACGTTGTTATCACATCATTTATTTTTTCTTTATAGTATTTTGCAATGAAAAGTACATATATTAAACTTTTGTTTATAGTAAATTTGTATAAGATATCACAAATCAGAGTATTTAGTAATAAATGAGTAAAGTTAAGTCATAACAAGAAATTTATAAGCATATTTACTAAATGGTTTTCTAAACATCTCTTAAACGAAACTTGAGCCAAAGTCGGATTTAAAGTTACTTATAACAATATTGGATGTCTGATATTATTCTTATTGTTGTCAGTGTTGAAGATAATTTAAAGTATTTCTATAAACATTAATTTCCTGTTAATAAAGTGATTATAACATAATACATATTTAATTTCCTGATCAACCTTATTGTCAACTGACCTGCTCCTTTTCAACAATTAATTACAAATAAACAAAGTTGTAGGTTCAATTTTCTTTCCTGATCCTGAATTATTTTAATTATATCAGATTCATTACATTAAATACCTATCAGATTTCTATTTTGTATGATATTATTTATTGTTTTAAAAGTTATGAAATATTGTTATGCTGAGTCGAATTGCATTGTAAATTTAAAATTATTGAAATGGAAAGTGATCTTAAGAACTTAAGTATAATTGTATGTTTTGAATGATGTTAATAATGAAGACTAAATCTATCTAGAATTAGAAAATTAGACAATATATGTATCATTGTGTTCCTTAACATAATTAATAATTAAATTATAACAGCAACGTGTTATCAAGTGAAGAAGCAGTTTTCAAATTGAGTTTATTATTGTTAACGCTAAAGGTGTAATGTAATGAGTGGGAAGGTCTTTAAATTCCATAATTTAACATTCATACAAATTAAAATCATAATATTTAAATTCCTTAACTATCTAAGGCATTTAAATAAAACAATACATTGATCTATTGATGTCACATGATAGGCTTTAAACTTACGACGTGTTGTTTGTATATACTATCATTATACGTACCATTTCCTGGATGTTGAAAATGGAATGGGGATAAAACAAATAGAAAAAAATATCTTAATTGTTTAATTTATTAAAAGTCGCAAACAAACGCATTCACGACCGCGGAATTAATTAGCCTGGACTGCTTTTTGTCCTGTTTTGTTCTTCAAAATGGAAAAAAACGAGAAAAATAAAGTATAAAAAAGAATTCCTTTGTTTCTTTTTCATAATTATAAATAAGGTAATGTAAAAAAGTTATTAATTAGCAACCATTAATTATAAATCAAAGGATTACCTAATATAATGTTTAGAAATATGATTAATTTGTTTCCTGTTCCTAACATTATAACATAACATTATATAGAGGCAATTATCAGTGGGTGTCATGGCGGCCATCATAGAAGGATAGCAATATTTAAAATATCATGAGACTGCATTTTAATACTTGTTTTTAGCCGATGTCGCAGTCTTAATGCCTTTAAGGTGCTTTACTTAACTTTATTTTGAATAGTATAACACAAAAAAATATCTTGGTATAAGATTAATAAAGAAGATTATTAGTTTAATAAAACTTTTCTATTAAAAACGAATAAACACACTAACAAATGAAAATATTACAATATTTAAAAATATCAGTACAGTGAAATGATACTTGAGTAAATCATAATTAAACAATCAATATTATATTGTTAGTTTCCTTTCTTCATTAGCACTGGTGTCTGTAATAAAACGCATATGGCTTGTGAATTATTACAGCTACAATTTCTTCCTCAGAAGGAATTTTAAACCTTTAACTTCAGGATGAAACAATGTTAATGAATTTTTCCCTGCACCAAGTTTGCTCATCGTTTAAAATAGTTTTATCTTACGATGCAGTTTGAATAAAAACTTTTAGTAGACGGTTATGGACTTAGACTAAACTAGAATTTTAATATAAACATCTGGGATACCGTCCCCGGACTGCTGGGCGACCTACCGTTACCATACTAGTTAAAATATATCATAGTGGACTACTGAGGTAAACTAATTGTCTGCTGTGTTTTTTTCGTTTGCTTTCTTAGGCAGTTTTCTTTCTTAATCAATCCTTACATAATTGCAATGTAGAGTGGTTTGGTATGAAACAGTTTTTTTAACATCAGTTAAACTTAAATTAGTTATATGTAAATCATAAGTATCAAGGTAAATCTGGTGAAAACCTTAAAATAAACTACTTAATTAAAGTTGTGACATCTTAAGCTTACGTTAATGTTTACTTGAGATTTCTGAGACTCTTATGGCTACAATTACACCTGTTAACGAAAAGGGTCTTGACCTCGGCTGTCAAAGCACGCGACACATTAAGAAGGTTCAGGAGTGTGGGGTAGCAATTAAACCAACGTCGCCAAAACCGTTTTTGTGTAGATGCCATACCCGCGTCAGCACTTGGGACTTAATTGGATCAATTGAGATTGATTACTGGTTTTTTAATCTAATATTATATATTATAAATTAGAAATACAACATATCTTTTTATGTTACCTATAGTTCTATAATTGCTGTCTTATATAATTATAATAATTTATTATTGCTAGATTAATATGCCCTCAATGTAATAAATGATACACTATGAAAAAGTTTCAATCTTTGCATATACACTTTACACCACGTGTAACTGATAAGCTTGTTTTTTTTCAGGATCAGGACAGAGTGGTGTGTACAAATAAGAGTATTTATTAAGAGTTCTGCTAATTATACATTATATTTTAATTAAAAACACAACGACGTCATTGTCATTATTTTTTTCTCACTGAAAACACGACTCAATGATTAATTAATTTTCCTGCTTAATAAACTCATTGGAAAGGGTAAATTAGTTTTGAGCATAAAATTAAAAAAGAAAAAGCTTCCAAATAAAAGATTTGTAACTAAATTCTTTTAGTAATTGCAATATAAAATAATTTTTTTTATATTTCACAGGTATTGTTACTTCCATAGACGTTGTTTTATAAGATAAGTGTTATGCAAATTTAAACTCAAAAGTTATTGTAACAAGTATATAACATACTAAATAAATTATTACATACATTATATTTACATATATACTTACATGGTACCAATATAAGTCATGGCTTTACAATATAGTAAAAGATTTACATTTGTCAACTTAAAAATCATTAATTTCAGTACATTTACCAAACATATTTGTGTGATTATGTATTGTAATTAATTTATATCAAAGCTCACATTTCCCACGAGTCCTGTACTCATGTAGATCCACTTACATGGTAGATAATTATGAATAACTGCAACAGTTTCATTGAGATTGTAGTATGATTCTATTTCTCTTTCCTCTAAGAACTTTAAATAAGTAAATTAGTCATAATTTTTAATTAACAATTTTGAAACAGGTATCTTAACTGATCGCAATGCAGTGTACTCAGTATAGTTATTAGAACAAATGAAAAAATGTTAAATCCATTATTTTACTTTTATGATTTAAAAAAACTTGTGCGGTAAGCTATATATACCAAAGTAAAATAAAGATATATATGTTACTTTAAGCTCAATGAAAATCTCAATGAAACAACTTCTAAATTTGAAAGAGTCCGTTTATAAATCGACGGGATTCACTTAAAAATAATCACAATATAATATAAATAAATAAGCAAAAAAATCTAACCGAAAACTTCTATCGTTATCCTCATGAATTGCTGATCTTTTTTAAATGCAACTTGCCTTGATATATTACTGTTTAGTTGAATGGAGTCGGATCAACAGCCGATAATCATTAATATTGCAGAAAATATCGTTATTAACTGAAAAAATGTAACGTTTTAAGTTACATTATGTTTTATCAGATAACAATATTTATTCCGGAGTAAGCACCATCTTAAGATAGTAGCTATTAAGCTAAGTGCATAATTACAGGTCCAGTAGTCCTTACCCACAAGTAATCCATTACGAGATCGTTACGTATGAAAAAAAAATTGGAACAATCAAATATACCAGATATTATAGTTGCGTATATTTTGCACAGTATATATGATATGCTATACCAATGATTTTCTGGAAAAAAACATTTGAGTCTATGTTATTATTATATTTATTCCTTGAAGTTGCAAATTAGTAAAAAGTAAAATAAATAAAAACAACTGGCTTCTTTTATGTTAGAGAAGAGCTAAGGAGTGTCGGTTGCAACTCCTATATTAGATAGATCGTCTACTTGCCATCGCAGCCAATAGACAGTTATTTCAAATCCAACACAAATATAGGTCATTTAAATATTATTTATAATCAATCGCCAACAGCAACGTTTCGTATTAAATTGTTATTTTTTTGCACTTTTTATTTCAAATCCAATTTAGTAAGTAAAGAAAAATGGAAATAAGATTTAAAACGTATGTTTGTTGTATGAACGGTTCTTTCAATACTGAGAAAAAAATTAAAACATTCTGCTGCTCTGCAAAGCTCGCTATTTACAAAGGCAAAGCAAACCTTGCCATTTCGAAAATATAAACAGATTAAGCTAAAAATGTTTTAATATATTATTTATTTGTTTATATATTGGCCGTATCGAGTATTTATCTAGAAAATTACACAGCAAAATATGTGTACTTTTGTAAATCATTCAATACCTGTAAATCTGTTATTTGTCTTGGTTGTAATTTTAATCTGATATTATATACTTCGATTCTCTTCAAACAATTGTTATAGAAATATTCGGTTTATTTATGACTTTTTTATAGTATAAGTAGCCTTTTGGTTTTAACGGCAAAGAAACAAATTTACTGACTTAAACAGACCGATAGGTTGCACAGTTATCTGTTTTAAATAATGTGTCATACTTAGTATACATATATGTAACATTTTTTCCATAAACTTGGAAAACTTTTATTACACATACAACTATAATTTCCTATATCAAACTCATTACAATAGTATTACTTCTTACCCAGGCCCCCGGCTGTCACCTCATTAAACTTCTGCATAATTTACCCCGCAGTTGTTGTCATGAAACGTAACAGACGTAGCTACTTTAGATTTTATAATATTTTAATAACCGTAGATATATTTTACACCTTTTTGCTAAAAATGCGTTTACTAAACTATAAATAGAATTATTTGTGTAACTTGAGGCAAAAAGTGAGCTTAAACAAATTTCTATCATGTGACATCGAAACGTGTCTAGTAGTTGTTATGGAAATGGAATACTAGACTTTGGGAACCAAATAACTGTAAATATTTGTCTTCTTCAACATACAACCAGAACGGAAACTTAGTGTAGGAAAAATACATTATAAACTGGTTCAAAATAAAGTAAGGCAATATTTATATCAATATCAAATTAAATACTCATACATTATTACAGCACCACAGACATGAACAAAGACAAAAGAGAAGATTTTTTAATTGCGTATAAGTGTACTATGAGTACCTATCATTGATATAAGGGTACGTACAATGTTGGTTAAAATACATAATACTTCTGAGGTACAAAAAGTAGCCTAAAATAATTATATTAATTGTTAACTCATCTTTGATCATTTTATTATGAAATTTGATAAATTTTATTTCTATTTTTCTCATATACTCGTATGTATATATGTAATAATATTATATACATTATATCTTATTCTGAACATTTTAAACAATTTTTATCCGAAGTTAAATTGTAGGCCATTTAATATTCCTTCAAAATTAAATTTCCATCGCTTTTGTATAGGAACTTATTAAATTACATTGATGTTTAAATAAGTGGATGGAAAAGCAAATTAAAGGAATTTTATTAATTACATTTACTTTTGACTCACGCTAAATTTTATTTTTGTTTCCAGGGACCTATTATATTTGCAAAATTATATGCGTATAAGTCCTCAAACTTAATGACTACAACATAAAATATCTTTTCAATATTCTTGAACACTAGGTACTATAAATTATAATTAGATTCTGACCAATCGTTATTTTTATATAAAATGATGACATTATTTCTCATCTGTGTTTAGATCTTAATTACTTTTATTTTCTTTTATATACTAAATATATCTTTTTTAAATAAATAAACAAAAAAAGAGAGAAGGGAGACTGTTTCTAGTTGTTCCTTCCTTACCTACGCCGATCTTCTGTAAGTGAATAATACTAACCCGATCCAGTCAACCCGTATATGGGCGTCAGTCACACTCCAGTAGATGTCAAAATACAGTTGTTTTGTTTAAAAAAACATATAATACATTTCATGTCAAACCATTTCAATTTACAAATATGTACATCAAAATTAGTATTTGTATTTCCAAGAAGCTTTAATGAAGTCACTGAAACAAATAATTGGAAGTCATTCAAATAAAGAAATAAATATTACATTTAAATAAGATTGCTCACAATTGGAGTGGGAAATTGATCTAAACGACTTTGTGAATAATCGGAATACTTTTTGAACTTCAAACATGTTTCAAGTTTAAGAAAATATTTAAATTACGTTTTTAAATAATACGCAAGAGCAAAACCTCGTACCCATGTTTAATTATCTTTTTAATTTACATAGCAAAGCAGGCTTAGAACGGACTTGCTTTTAAATCAACATTTTAAAGTAGACTTTGACAGACTTTGTATATTTAAAACAGTTTAACTTTCAAACATAAAAGCTAAATTTAATCTTTTTCGAAGAAACATCCAGTACATCCGAGGCAAAATCGACTCTACAAGGCAAGACTCTGCAAGGGACGAGTATAAAAAATATCGCAATTCGATATTTCTTGTTTTATTTAATTTATTATTTTAAATATCCTTATTAACATATTTTATTGGAATATTGACAAAATATGTGACTGATTTAATATTGACTTCGGTAAGTATTGTGTTCAGTAAAAAACTAGCTTGCTTACAAAGATATCAATAATAAATCACTTTGATTACAATATGCTTTCAATAATTCCAATAACTATTTTAACTGCTCAGCTAAAAGAAGTTCTGAGATGACATCCAATAATGCATTTTCTCAGAGTAAACTCTTTTACGGAACTTTAAAAGATAGTGTAATATGAAACAATAGTTATTTGTTCAATTCGACGCAGAACGTGAACTAAACGAGGTACTGTTACGTGATATTGAAGTGGGTTTAGATGTTATTACTATCGAAATTGGAATAATACTCCCTAGCAATAAACAGATGGAAGTCAACAAAGACAAAATTCGGTATATTTTACTCTTTTTATTTGATACAGACGAAAATGCAAGCCATGCCACTGAAAATGTGCATGGTGTTTATAGTGCCGATATTGTAAAAGATAATTACATAATTAATTAGATAATAAATTATTTAATTAATTACATAATTAATAACATAATTAATTAAATAATTAATTAGATAATTACATGCAATTTTGGCCTTTTTGATTTTAACTATACACTCCGCTCAGGCAGACTCGTGGTCAAAAATGCCGATAAAATCACAAAAATAATCGAAGCTGACCGGCATTTCAGATTTAACCAATAGAAGAGATGTTGTGTTCCATCAGGACAAAGCAAGGCCATAAAACTGTGTATTAACTCACCAGAAACTTCATGAGCTAGGTTAAGATGTTTTAATGCCTTCACTATATAGTCTGAATTTGGCACCAAGCGATTACTACCTTTTTCTCGCTTTGCAAAACTTCCTGAGTGCAAAAAAATTGAGATCAAGAGAAGATTGTGAAAATTGATTACTAGAGTTTTTCGTTAATACTGAAAATTATTTATATGAGAGATATAACATGAAGGTACCTTTAAAATGATAACAAATTGTACAACAAAGCAGTGTTTGACAACATTTGATGTAAATCGGATAAATCTATTAGTTTAAACTATTACTTTAATAACCAACATGTAGTAAAGTATGTTTTTCATCTTTATAATGATAATTTTAGTATTTTTAAGGAGCGGATTTCTTTTTGAACTCCGGGTGAACGCACTGATATAGAAAGCGCGACTAAAACTTATTGGATACCGGAATAATCACCTCCATACAAGTAAGTGCTCCGTAAGTCTCTTAGTAAGTATTTTTAGTACGATAAACCATCCTCAAAAAAATTATGTTCTTCCTTGTACAACATCACATAATACATAATTTTCACAAAAGTTTCACCTTTATTGATGTTATAAATCAAACCAGTTTTTTGCATTATAAACATCATAACAGTGTCCTACAGATTGTTTCACCTAATAAGTCATCACGACAACAATGTTAAAACATTTCTGTTCATCGATTGTAATAATGCGTAAGTAGCCTAAAATTATGTTAGAATAATATTTTTTTATAAAATAATAAGAAACATTATTAAAAAAATATACATAATTAAGTAAATTTAAATCTGAATAATATTTTTGAGTTCAAAAATATTCAATCATTTTCAAATAAAATTGAATGCACCATTGTATATTATATAGGATTGTATAGGAAACACTGAAATCATTCTGAAGCTAAGTTATTTCAATAGGAAAACGAAATATGATAAGGAGTTATATATGGCAGTAAGATATTTTCCGTTTTCGTATTGTAAATTATTACCTCAAAAATTATTTTGAAATTCAAATCATATCAACTACAGTATAGGAATATTTTATTCAACCTATCTAATATTTGAAATAACTTGAGAGCTTGTCATATTCCTATATACTTGTGATTATTAATTAAATATTTCTTATATTCTTATTTCTAATAAAATTGTTAAATTCGCATTTATTATATTCTCACGAACCGTGGAAACGCTGATTAGACGCAATGCATTGTGTCATGTTAAAATACCAGAATGTAATATCTGAAACCTTTGTTTGTTACATTTATTTCTCTGTTTTCTTTTAAGTATAATTTCATTTTATTATATTCATTTTTGTCTCCAACTTTGAGCAAGAATCATGTAGTTTGTAGTTTAAATATAATTATTAAGCTTTAAATCAATAAATTTGTATTCTTCTGGATCCTCCGGTTGTGACCGACGTAATTAGCTTCACAATAGTAATATTTACAAAAAACTGTACTGTTTTTATTTATGTGTCAATGAAGTCTTAAAATTTTATTACCATTTTTTATTTAAATTGTATTTTTTTTTAAATAACAGATAATTATTTTATTGCTCTGAATTTGAAGAATGTTTACAAGAAATCTTTATGCAGTTTACGTTTCTTCAAAATCTAAACAATTATTTTAAGATATTGGATTTTATAAAAGTCAATGTATAACTTCATAATTAAACCATTATATGAAGGTGCATCCAAAACAATTCAATCAATGTATGTACGAGTAAAAGCAGATGACCAACTTGTCTAATGTCACATTAAATTGGCCGTCTTAAAAATCTCGACCAACAATAATTTTTAACTTTAAAGTAAATTCGTTTCAACTATGTTAGAAGATTTTGAAGAGACCTTCGACTTCTTGTACTTGAAGTCGGTACATATTTTCAGCGTATACTTGTAACAATACCTTGTACAATAGTTGAATAGGTTAAATTAACCCCATACATTCATTTATATGTATAGTATTTTCACAATATCTTCCACTACTGGTTTCCGAATCTAACATCGGCCCATTACAACTTGACCTGTTAATACAACATAACCTATAAATAACCGCTATCTATTAACTGTGATTTGGGAATAGTAAGAAACAATATAAGGCACTTTTATCTTAGAGATAAATGAATTGTTAATGAAGATTTATACTCGATGAAATATGTAATCACTTCTGTCAATTTGTATAAATTTAGATTATATGTCATCTATAATCGTACATAGTTGTTTCTAATTAACAAGTTAATGTTCTATCTATTATATAAAGATGAATCGCAAAATGTGTTGGTAAGCGCACAACTCAACAACGCATGGACCAATCTTAACAATTTTTTTTTTAAATATTCCTTGAAGCCCAAGGATGGTTCTTACGGCAAGAAAAATTTAAATAATTTCCAGGAAAACCCTAAAAGAGCCCTTTTCTTTTGCCTATACAAATATTTTCTAACTAAATTTAGAGTCAATTTGAACTGTATTGCTATTCAATAAAGTTCATATTAAATTACAAGCACTCATTTTTGTCCAAACAATGTAGGTGTGTTGCTAACGTCGAAGAGTCAATTCGCACTTTATTGTCTCTGCACAAAGTTCAAATTCAATCAAATATAGGTGTATGTATAACCCGACCAAATTGAAAAGTCAAAAAATTTAAGAGCTATAGATTTGATTGGCCTTGGAATATTCTTTCTTTTGTTTTAGTTTTGGAATGCGACATAAATTGTCATCAGTTTTCACGTCACTGCATCTGTCAAACAAACCGCGTTAAAAAGCGTTTATAATATTTAATAATTAATTTTGATTGTTTTATATCGTGTTTTGTGCAAAGTCTTTTATTTAATACCTGTGATTAATAATTATTGCATGTGACATAATTTAGGTGAGTATATTCGATATGCCTCCTATAAGACGAAATAATTTAGGTAGAAGAACCCGAAATGCTACAAACCAAACTAATTACCGATCTTATCATACTGCACAAGAACGTGACGACCGAAAAGAACGTGAAAGAATTCGTATATCACGAACGCGGGAAGCGAGAGCGAGAGATTCAACCAATAATCCCGAAAGTTTGAATCGAGCTGCTTTCAATTATGATTTGTCAATTGACTACAGTAACCACCAATGTGTTACTAATGGATCTATGAACTTGGTTTGCTCTCATTGTAAGGCAAATGAAGCCAATGGATTGTGTTGCGCAAATGGGAAAGTGAAATTGATACCATTGGATCTACCACCAAAGCCATTGTACTCATTGGTTTCAGGAATAGAACCAGATTCCATACACTTTTTGTTAAATATCCAACAATATAACAATTGCTTTCAAATGACGTCATTTGGGGCAACAAACGTAGTTCGGGAAAATTTCATGCCAAATTTTAAGGTAGGTATTATAGCAGTTAATCATTATTATTTTAGTGAACAAAATTTCCTGTTAATTAAGTAAAGGTGTGTCATTAACCTTCAGTTCCTTAATCCCCAAGAAATATATTACTTAGTCATAATATTATTTGGTGATTCAGTATTAGCAATAATTTTATTATTTTGAAACACAATATAATTATTTGTTGATGGATATTAGTTACAACTAATTATTACATATTGACATACCTAAAGCATATCAATTATAAATTGGGGATTCAAATTAGGAGACAGATATACTTTTTACGAACAAATATTATTTATATTTGACAAAAATCATTTTTTTTAATTTACAGATACAAGGCCAACTATATCATAGCGTAGGTTCACCTTTACCAGTGTCAGATAGCAATTACAAATTCCTGCAAATTTATTTCATTGGCAATTCACCACAAGAAGTTGATATGCGTTATTCCGTTGTTGTTATAAAGGAAACACACCGCTCATATGACGCATTGCAATATCCCATTATATTTTGCCAAGGTGAAGATGGCTATGATTTCTCAAACAAGATGATAAATCCCATTACAGGTAATAAAAAATATTAGCTTAGCAAGGAGATATATTATCAGCCACTATATTATTATTTTGTTATTTTCAATGTTGTGAATACAAAAATCTATTTTCAGGTTCCGAAACCAACAAAAAAGTCAGTTCAATGAACTATTATTCCTACCGCCTTTCGTATTCGTAATTCGTGAAAATCTAGACAATCACATACTCAAATGTCGGCGATTATATCACAAGTATTTTATAGACATGTATGTTAAAATTGAAACGGAGAGATTAACATTCATCAGGTTGCATTAGACCAAACTCAGGTCTGAAGAGTATATTCACCTTCGAGATGCGATTAATACTGATGGAAATGCACAGAATGTTGGTCGGATGACTATTCTCCCAGCAACATACATCGGAAGCCCTCAACATATGCATGGATATGCTCAAGATGCCATGTCATATGTTCGTCATTATGGTACAGCAGATTTGTTCATTACATTTACATGCAATCCACACTGGGATAGAAATAGACACAGCCAGAGTCTTTATACAAAAGTTGAAATCTTTAATGGATTTCATTGTGAAACATTATGTGTTTGGAGAGACACGCCGCTGGATGCATTCTGTGGAGTGGCAGAAACGGGGATTGCCACATGTACATATTTTGATTTGGTTAGTTGACAAGATAAAGTCAAATGAAGTTGATGCAGTAATATCAGCTGAAATCCCTAATGTAGAAGTAGATCCTGGATTGCATGAGGTAGTTATCAAAAACATGGTACATGGTCCCTGTGGAACTCTTAATCAAAATTTACCATGTATGGTGGATGGTAAATGTTCAAAACGATATCCACGGACATTAATATCTGAAACAATCACTGGTATTGACGGTTATCCTTTGTATCGTCGCCGATCGACAGCAGACAATGGAAGATCAACAATTGTCAAATTAAATCAACAAGATATTGAAATAGATAATCGCTGGATTGTTCCATATTCACCAATTTTGTCAAAGACCTTCAAAGCGCATATCAACGTTGAATCTTGCCATTCAGTAAAATCTATTAAATACATTTGCAAATATGTAACCAAAGAGAGTGATATGGCTGTGATTGTATTAATGCAGAAAATTCCAATGATGAAGATACCCAATACCAAATGGGTCGTTATGTTAGTAGTAATGAAGCAGTTTGGAGAATATTTTCTTTTCCTATTCATGAGAGACACCCTACTGTTGTTCATTTAGCTGTGCATTTAGAAAATGGACAAAGAGTATATTTTACAGCACAGAACGCAGTACAAAGAGCTGTACAGCCACCATCTATTACATTAACCAGTTTTTTTTGACATGCCAAAACGATGTTTTTGCTCAAACATTGTTATATTCTGAAATGCCAAAATATTATACTTGGAATCAATCCTTAAGGAGATTTATACCACGGAATCAAGGAAAACCAGTTTCAGGATACCCAGATGTATATTCTACCGATGCGATTGGTCGAATTTATTCAGTACATCAAAGCAATGATGAAAGTTTTTATTCACGACTGCTATTAGACAATGTACGTGGCCCAACATCATTCCAACATGTACAAACTGTTGATGGTGATTTGTGTGGATTATACAAAAAAGCTTGCCAACGTTTGCGATTGCTAGAAAAATGCTCATTGGGATCAAACTCTCAATGATGCTGTAATATCATCACAAGCTCATCAAATACGAACATTGTTTTCTATAATCATATCTACATGCTTCCCATCAAACCCAAAGGATTTGTGTATCAAGTACAAAGATAATATGTGTGATGATATTTTGTATCAAATACGGATTAGAAGGGGAAATCCAAATATAGAAATAAGCGAAGAAATTTACAATGAAGTATTGATTTCAATTGAGGATATGTGCTGTTTGATGATGTCAAACAAACTATTATTTCAATTAGGCCTGGCCGCGCCCAATCGTCCAATGCATGATGCTTTTAACCAAGAGTTGCACCGAAAAAAACTCTATGATCTCAATACTTTGAAAGAATTAATTCAAACAAATCTTCCACTATTGAATGAACAACAGAAGTATGTATTTGATACACTTATGAAAGTAATAAATGATAAAAGAGGAGGGATTTACTTCTTAGATGCACCTGGTGGTACAGGAAATTTTTTTTTGATTTCATTGATATTAGCAACAATTCGCTCACAAAATAAAATTGCACTTGCACTCGCTTCGTGGGGAATCGCATCAACTTTGCTTGAAAGTGGTAGAACAGCTCATTCAGCACTAAAATTGTCATTACACATGCAAAGCAACGAAACCACAACCTGCAACATTTCGAAGAACTCTGCAATGGCAAAGGTTTTGCAGCAATGTGAATTGATTGTTTGAGATGAATGCACGATGGCACTTAAAAAATCTTTTGAGGCTTTAGATAGAACCTTACAAGATCTACGGAGCAATCATAACCTATTTGGTGGTGCAATAATTTTATTAGCAGGAGATTTTCGTCAAATATTGCCAGTGATTCTACGATCAACGCCAGCTGATGAACTTAATGCATATTTAAAGTCCTCCAATTTGTGGAAGCATGTAAAGGTATTACATTTAAGCAAGAATATGCGTGTCAAGTTGCAAAATGACGCAAAATCCGCCTGAATTTTTAAATTCGCTGGATTTACCAGGATTGCCACCTCACAATCTTCAATTAAACCTTTAATTATCGTTAGTTATAATGTTGAGAAATATCAACCAATCACGTCTTTGCAGCGGCACACGGTTATCGATAAAAAAATTATTGAACAACGTGATAAAAGCAACTATACTGAAAGGAAAGTATAAAGGAGAAGACGTGTTGATACCACGCATCGCAATGATTCCGTATTCAGCAGGTAATCAAACAAAAAACATTATGTATCATAAAGCACTACAATAAAAATAAAACAGATTTTTTTTATTAATACGATTACTGAAAATACTTATATACATTTTATTTCATTATTCTTTATTTCATCTTATTAAAATGATAAAGTAACATATTAAAAAAAGGATAATTTTACGATTTATTTATCATATTATTTAAAATATTAAATGATAATAAAGATCCACCAGAAATCTTAATATGTATAAATCACGTGTCACGTTGTTCGTCCGCGATGGACTCCTAAACTACTTAACCGTTCTTAATAAATTTACACACCACGTACAGTTTGACCTAACTTAAAAGAAATATAAAAATTTTCAACTCAATTCATAGTCGCAATATTATTTTATTTGTTTATTATTTTGCAGTTAGCTCCTAACAATTCTAAAAGATGGCGGTATCTGTTGACTGGATTGAATAATTACGAATGATGCATCTACCCTACCTACCTCATTCGTAAGTTTAGTGTTCCAAGTTATTTACTAAAAACTTTGTAATTTACAAATAGTGTTATAAATTTGGATTAAATTTAAAAAATAATTTTGTTTCTATTTTTGCTTAATATCGACTGTAAGAAAACATTATGATTTTCATGACAGAAGTACTCTGAACGTTACCCTTTAAATAGTTTACTACAATGTAATATATCAATAACAATAGTCACAGCAACGCGTGACCGGGTCTGCTAGTGCTATAATACAAATTTAATATTATACTTTGACATCTATAGCAGTAGTACAAAATTCAAGCCACAATTATTAACATCGCTATCTGTTGGAAGCGTTTGGAACTTAATTGAATTAAATTGTACTGTATAAAAAACCTCAAGTTCGTCATCCTCACCAGATCACTATTAGTAATAACTTAATAAATTGATATTTTTAAATCTGCTCTAATAAAATAATAAATTAATTAAACCGTTGCAACGACAGCAATGACACGACAGCGTGTTATTTATTGATATTATTACCATAATAGAATTATATGAGAACCCTCCTTATATTGCGATTATGTTGTAACTACATTTTTACATGGACTAGGGTAATATAATTTTGTTCATGTGAAAATACATGTTAAAAATTAATATATTAACTTCAAATAGTACGTTTAGTGTTTTGTTGAAATCTACATACGGCTTACATTTTCATGTATTAATTTCTGCAGATACTCGTATGTTGTAAACAAACTTCAGTCCTGTCACGTCCACTGTTAAGCGATTCAAGATTATACTGGATCCAATCAGAGGGAATTTCAAGCATATCTCTATTTTACTATATATATATATATATATATATATATATATATATATACAAAGTAAAGACAATTTTGGCGGGTGATAAGGGCATGCACAATTGTTTGAATAATCTATTTTTAAAACCATAATAAATTTTGTGAAAAACATACCAAACATAATATTTACCAATTTTCCAAAGTCCAAAAAAAGTGGCCATAAGCCGATAGTTGTTTTTGAGAGAGAAGATAAAGTGAATTACATTAATAATTAAAAAAATATCAATAAACAATAAATTTCATACATTTAACACAGTATATATACGAGTATGTATATATATAATATAGGTGTGGTGCTTATGATCTTAATACAAAGGTTCATAAAAAAGTTGTAAATTCATCATCACGTAGATAATATTATAAATTTTATTATTATATTGTTTTTGCAATACAGATGGTATTGCAAAAAGAAAACAATGTTTATTCAAAATTTGATTCACCCTCTAATATTTATTATTGAATACCTATCCGTGTGGAAATTCTTGAAAAAGTTTTATCATTGAACTTCAAACGTGCAAATAATAAAACATTTTTTACATAAAACAAAATGAATAAGTGAAATATAAAATAACATATTCTTTGACTAAATATTTTTGCCAAAACATTTCACAAAGTTTTGTCTTAAATATTGCTCTTGTATTTTTGCCAGAACAAGTTTGTTCATAAATTATGAAATGTTTGCAGTTTAGATTTGCTAAAGCATATTAAATACGTTTGTAGTATTTGTTTATCTTTTATCTTTTAAATACAAACGTTAAACAAATTCTAGAAAAAATAGTCACAATTAATCATTAATAAAAAATATTTCTTCTTTAATTATCAGACAATAAATATATTAAACAAAACTGTTAAATTACATTTTATCTCAATATAAGACCAAGCGTATTATGGATATGAAGAAAATAGTGAGTTAACATTGTTTATTATCGCATAATAAAAAGAAGCACCAAAGGAGCTTTAAAATATAAATATTGTTTTAAAAAATCTTAATTATAAACTTACTTTGATAAATGGAACATGTATGTGATGTGATGAACATGTGAACATAATGAAGTGTGAATGATCTCTCATGATGTCATAGTACAATATGTATCGATAATAACATTGTGTGACTTATTTGTTGTACAAATCGTGTCGTGTTATTATAAAATTATTGAATTAGTTATTGTACAGATTACGCTTAATATTATATTAAGGCCACCATTTCGTCAAGTTATGACATGCATTTAAATATCTGTAAAAATTTAATTTAATTTAAATCCATTTTTTTATTAGTATTATTATTCCAAGTCTCAATTTACAGGATACATTAGCTTTCAATGCATTTATGCAAAATGGTAAGCTGAAATGCAACAATAACATCGTTTCTAATTATTACTATAGTAGCCTTAACTGAAATTAGCATACAATTTCTACTCTGTATGACATGTTAAAAAAAATCTTTCTGTACAAAAATCAATAATTTATATGAAAACGTTTAATGCCAGTACAGTCACAACTACAGGAGGGTTATTAGATAACTTTCTTTTAATGTTTTTTTTGGGCCGGCGATTAATAATATTGCTCCTTTTGAGTTTTCAGGAGATTGGTTTCAGACAGTAAACAGTTGATACATACATTACTTAGTAGGTATGTATCGGTAATGTCTGTTATATGTTAACTAAGTATATACTGACCAATTGAAATAAACAAACTATGAACAAACAGAACTAATAATTGCTCGACTGTTAGCATTGACCGTCGGGGAATTGGATCCTACTACAAATATAGTTCTATTATATGTATTAAAATTATTATCTATATGTATTTTACTCTTTGGCACCTAAGTATCGTTTCAACCATCTCTGGCACGTGTACGTTTACATACTTACCTTAACACCCATGAATGTTTTATGTATTGCGAGGTCTAGGATTTGGGAAGGCGGTTACTGTATAAATTTTATTGTAATTATTATACATTTTGGGTACAATAACCAACATTTACTAGGAACACTAAATTTATTTTCAACGTACCATTTAACATTAATTTCTTTTCAGCAAATGTTTATTAATTTGAGTTTCCGAAACTAGAGGTAATTTTACTGCAATTATTTATAAATACACAATGGATGAAGTTTTTCAAACAATGATAGTTGTAAATGTAGGTCGATGTGAAGTGAGCTCCGAGTGAGATGTACTCTGATGGAACGGAGCTGTTCATTACTAATGGCCGGAGTCTGTTCTATATTTATAGTTATTATATTACTTATATTAGATTGTTTCGGAAATAGGATAAAAGTTCACGTCGATGAACAATTTTAATCAGAAAAATACTAATGTTCAAATTTAAAAACTTGTATTATCAAAGAATTTTTAAGAACAATAAGCTGAGTATTACTAATATAATATTATTTTTATATATCTTATCACTTTCGAGCAGTATTTTATTATCTTAAAAATATGTTTCTTAAACTTTCACGTTTATATTAAACATAAGTCGTCACTACAACGTGCACTAGCATTGAAAGTATTAATGATACAAGGTACCAAGTCGATATCAAAATAACATAACACCATGTTCCCGAACCAGATTTAATTTTAAAACTGAAAAGAAAATAAAATATTGAAAACAGTATCCTAATTACTTATATTAGTAAAATTATTTCGAAAATAAAAACTTTTGAGTTTCTTAACAGGTCATCTCGATAGAATCTACTTTCTGAAACTGCCGATGGAAAAACCTGAATAAAGAAAACTGAAACATTGATAATTTGACAATTCATACGAAATGATTAGCACAACCATTCCATTCCATTCCATTCCATTCCATTCCATTCCATTCCATTCCATTCCATTCCATTCAAAAAATTCAAAATTTGAAAATTCAACAGATTCAACCATACTATTTAAGTCAAACAAAATGTACCGCAATTTATTCATCTTCATTAAATAATTTGAAATGTTTTATATGTCGCATTTTTTGTAACAGAGGATCAACCTGGGTTAATTGAGCTCACCAACATTTGACTCTCCATTCTTGTAGACTTTATATGAAGCTTTCATATTTTGGATGATATGCTGACATCTAATGTTTTATAAATAAATTCTTATAATATACAATTTCTTCACATTCAAGTGAAACATGAATTCCCGGAGTGCAATTTATATGAAACAGCCGCTTTGGGTTGAAGTCTGGAACGCGTGGAATGTGGGTGTCTCTTTGATTATATACATGTATTGTATAATATGTCACTGCGCTAGACAAAGCGTAATATCATAAATCAGCTTTCATACCATGTTATCAGCTGCAAATTCAGATACTCAGAAGTTACACAAGACCTATGGAGGTAGTCCAAAGATGGCATTCCATCTTGAAACTTTTCTCAAGTTTAATAGTCAAATAATAATTAATAACATATAATTATAGCAGATCATTCGAAACTTTCCGTTAAATATTAAAAAAATATATAAATATTTTTTTTGTCAGGTTAAATCTTGTATATTATTCAATATTACGATAATTTTAAGTAATTTTGAATATCGTGAAAAAATTTGTTAACAAAACATAATGAGTGACAATGTGGGTTCATAAAGATCATTATAATTATTCTTATATAAAATATGAAACCTAAAGTAAGTACTAAAGTAAAGTAGTAATTTTATTTCTTCTTATTAAGAGACAATCAATCTGCATCATATGGCGGACACTTTTGTATGTGATTAAGTGTTCATCTCTCTTTTTAAACCATGTATTGGATATATACAAGTCGAAGACCAGCGCGGCCTCCAACAAGGCCTCACCCTCATCATTACGGTGACCAAAACGCCAACCACCCTGTACTCTTTCATAACCATCATACATCCCACATTAAAATCTGGAATATGTCAGTCAGTCCTACATCCATTTGTTTCCGGGCTAGTTTGCGTAGTACCGGTATTATCACAGTGCTAAAAGATTTGACTTTGTTTGACGGCCGGCCGCCTGCCTGACGCCAACCCTCCTTGGGAATAATCATTTATTTTTTTTACATTTTTAATAAATGTTATTATTACTACTACTTTTTTAATAGTAGTGCGGAAATAATAATACCAAATTTATATTTATATCAATAGTAATAAAAAAAATATAAGTGACAAAGTATTTAAATATAATATCAAATACTATTTACATACATCTAATGTTGAGGAAATTAAATATCATATTAAATTGTATTAAATGTTTCCTAAAGTCTATTAATTATTGTAATTGTAATTAAAATTTTAATATCTTCTTTCTTCTTTAACATATCTGGACTGTGTTGTTTTAGATCTTGCGGTATGTTAAATTTCACATTCTTTAATTCCTTATACTTTATTTCGCTATGAGTCTTGTGGTACCATCTATGGGCGTTTTCTACCATTTTGATTGATCGGCAAATGGAAGCGTGTAAGGTGCTGTCACTAATTGCCGATAGATGGCAGATCACGGCCTAACTAAATATTTGGAGACAGATAATACAGCTTCTAATAGGTGGCACTCTTACACATTGTATTCGAAAATGTGAAAAATTAAACACTTTTGTAATTTTAAATTATTATTATTATTTTTTTATTAAAATTAGATTTATTATAAGAAATAAAACGACAGGATAAAATGCTGCTAAAAATAATTTGTTTATCTATTAACATAAATATATGAAAAGAAATAAAACAAAGAAATATTAAAATAAGTTACGTCAAAACTTTCAAAGGTAATATGTAGTCGGTATAACTTCTCAGAAGGGAGATACTTTGTACTTCAAACTAACAGAGAATCAGACTACATACATGCAGCGATTAATTTGTTTTAGATATATCTTATCACAACTTTATTTATATGTTTTTTATTTAAACAGACATTTTTAATAGCCTCTTCAATATTTGTTAAATATTATAACGTAATAGATATTGTATTTAATATTTGTTAATTAAAATAATATATATCACCCTCAATTAAGATTCATATGATGCTGGTGATGTTCGTTATTAAAACTAACTTGTGTCTCTCCAGACGTTGTAACGCACGTAACCATAATAAGTGATTATTTTATGCGCTAATCACATAATATGCTGGCTACAGAGAATTTACATATTAATTGTAATGTAAATTAGTTCTACAAAAAGTAACGTATATGTCGAAGTGAAACATTCATATGTTGGTCTAATTAACAAATAATAATCTAACAATTTGAACATTATTTTAATTCTAATTAAATCTGAAGTGATTCGGACGTGATCCGCGTCTAAGTTAGATGTGCGACCCTGAGGATGCTTAATCGAAGTGTCTTATACAGCCGTCCTCACTGCACATAACATGATTCACAGAATGAGGTGTTCACTCTTTTACCTTGCACCTGCAAAACACCTGGTACGACGTCATTTTAAGCTGTTTACTTTATTGTCAATAATATATATATAAATGTCTATACTTGTACCTCAATCACTGTAATATTAATTTTCAACTTTTTAAAAATTGTTGTAATAAAACCTTTATAAACCGCTTACCTATAGCAAGAAAACTAAGACACGAACGAAAAGGTTTATGAATCATTGTCTATCCACTTTACGATAGACGGGGCTCGAATATTTAGAGCAAAATATATTCAATAAAATTCGAATATTTATTTAGTATTTAAGAACAAAAAGGAAATACACAAATAACATATATAAATAATTTCTTCTCTTAAATAACATTACCACCAGCCTGTTACCCCGTTTAACTTTTATATGACAAATGTATTTTACCAGACGTAACAGGAAACATAAAACATTTGTAGATGTGATATGAAATCACAAGACGTGAGAACAAATTTATCGATAATTTGTTTTAATGTTTCCCTAACTTATGCAAAGTTTTATTGTATTGCAAAACTTTATGTGTGAAGGACCGCGGTCTCGCTTGTTGTTTGTTGAAAGTCATAATTAGCGGTAAAGGGACTTTGAGATCTCTTGGTTACAAAAGGATGTGTAGATCCTATGTTGTATATAAGTTGAGTATTATAAAGTAGTTATATCCTAACATTAGCAAAGTTATGTTTAATAATTATGTGAAGGCTTAGAAGTGATAATAAAAAAAATATTGAAAATCATGAAATCTTTTGCGGCGTGTGTTTACCAAGTGATTCAAATTATTAAGATATGAAAAAACAGTCAATGTTGATATGGTAACAATAAAATGTTAATAAACTAACAAGGTATCAGTTATCACAACTATCTATCCAACTATATTACGAGTAGTAAACTAACATGTACAATATTACAATAGAAGTGTGCTACCATTTTAAATCAACATTATTTAGAAACTATTTTGAGCTTCCTAAATTAAGTTTTTTAATATTTATATTTATTTATTTATATTTGTAGCTATTTATAACCAACTGTAGAGGTATCTATTGGACTTCCGGAGTTGAACATAGTAGTAGGAAAATTTACATAACTTTGAACAAAATAGATCTTACAAATATTAAAGTTTAAAAACACATTTCCTTTGAATAACATTTTTGTTTCCTGTTATGCATTCGTTACGATGCTTGTTTATTTTATTTAAACGACAACACGTAACTTTACTGGAAATAATAAGAAAATATTTTTAAAATATATTCACTACTATTAATTTTTTTAGAACCAAAATCTTACTTTAAATACTAGAAGGTATTAAAAAAATCCGTTTTCACTTGAGTTGTTTAATAGTTTTGTTGTAATTCAACACATTGAATAGTATCCATTAACATCTGTGTATGCAGTAGCGATTAACAATATACATAAAGGTTAACTTCAAATTTCAAAAGACAGTAAACGCTGTTTCTGAGAAAAATCCATTTTCTTAAAATAATAGAAGATCTAATTAGAAATAAGTGTTTTATTTGTAATTATCTCTAGTTTATTATAAACTGATGAAGATTTATTTATTTAAACATTTTGAAAATGTTATTAAAAAGTAAGTTGTTTTACTTTATATGATCATTATAATTTAAAATAACTTTTAACAGTGAAACAGAGAAATATATTTTGCAGTACAATTGATATCTCGTATTTAATATACTGACGACACTACTCATTATTTATTATTAAATTAAAAATTATGACATCAGCGAGTAAATGCCATGTGAGGAGTCACATCGGTGTCAAACTACAAAGTTATATAAGTTGGTTAAGCGCTTTACAGACGACAAAATATAATTACTGTAACTTTCTTCCTCCCAGACACCTGCGAAATTAAACTATCTCAGACATATAAACTATACAACTTCGTTTAAGACACATCATAACTTAACTCTGTATTACTATTTATTAATAAAGCAGATTATTATTATAATATTACCATAAAAGGTAAAATGTTAGTGATAGCTACAGGAATTATTGGTTTTACTAATTAGAATCATTTATAATATCATAGAATCATAGTAAGAATTACAAATAAGTTACATTTAAATACACAAAAAACATCGCTCCCAGTGTAACACGATGTTTTTATATTATCATTTCAGGAATTAAATAAACATAATGTTACAGTTCAGATATTTTATGAGGACAAGTTTTTACATCGTCGTTTGTTTACAATATATATCTTTCATATAGCTCACAATTTATTGCCAGTAGAAAAAAACTAATTTACATGGATTTCGGTTTGACTGCGATACACGGTCAATTATTTAAAGATTATACAGGATTTTCTTTTCAGCAATTTATATCAAAGATAACAATAACGAAGGATTTGGATAGTGTCTCCTAGTGTATTAAGTTGGTGATAGTGAAGTGTTATTGTACTCGTGTAAGTTAAGCTGCACTCTATAAGCACTCTATTATACGAGTCAAATGATAATATCTAGGATTACAAATACCTCATATATGTTTTCTTAGCGTATGAATTAGCGTATTTTATTTTCGTAGCGTATGAGTTGAATATTTATAAAAAGTAAGTAATTAAATTTAAATTATTGTTACTTTGATATGTGTCAAAATAAGGTTTGACTTAAAAGTGAGACATAATTGAAGAGATGTTAATATAATCCCCAGCGGTACCCATTTTATAATAATTTTCAATATTAAAGATCAAAGCATTAAGGTCTCAGACTTAATTTTGTTCGAGTCATGAAAATTATGAAGATATATATATATAAAAGTTATAGTCAAAAATAATGTGTGATTATTTAAATGAGTTAACATATAAATTTAAATATATTATTAACTTTATTTAAATATAATATAAGGAATGTCAATAATATGAGTTTATAACAATAATGACTAATATGTAGTATACAGTGTAATATGGTAAAGTAATATGTTGAGCAAAAGTTGTTGAAGGTATATATCATGGTCATTCGTTGCCTATTGTTAGTGATTCTAATATAATTATTTCAGATTAAATATTCTAGTACACCTCAATTAATTTCACTTAAAAAAAAACAATCACAGAATAATGTAATAGTTGTTATTAGAAACTTCACAAAAATAACAAATTACACTAATTCTTTAATAAAAAAATAACTTCAATACGTTCAAACCGATAATAAGGAAATGAATTTACAATTTAAAAACACAAAGTCTAATCACGTACAAAAAATATCACTAAACACGCGATACAAAATAACGACAACCGAACGAGTCGAGAGTAACGCAAAAAGTGAGCACGAGCATCTACCCGCACTGGCTTATATTCAATTCTTCAACGGTTGATCTGAATTATCTTCTACACGGCCTCTCCTGACAGGAGACCGTACTCGGACTCCCTTTTCTTTATTCCAAGAGTGGCATAGAAGGCAAAGTCCCAGACTCTGCTGAAGGCAATTCGCAATCTTAAAGTTCTTGGACTCCTAGATCGGTAGCAGCCTGTAGAGGCTGCTGATCTCCAGATGGCCCCGCTTCTGGCTCTAAGCAGTCTGTTTCTGTTTCTGTGTCTGCACCTACATGAAAAAAATTATAAAGCAAACACTATAAAGGACAAATCAAAATGTATATAACGATACACAACCCGCAAATAAGACGCGTCCGCCCTATCAACAAGCAATGTAACGCTGCTTTAGTGATTAAGCCATAGGCACGACGTTAGCATTCACTTAATCACGGGCACAAGTCAGAGGCACTACGTGAAGCTATAACTTTGCCTGGCACAAGTCAGAGGCACGACGTGAAGCAATAACTTGGCATAGCAATTGTTAGCAAGAAGCACGGCGTGAGGCTAAAACTAACAATTGTTAACCAGAAAGGAAGCACTACGTGAAGCTATTATCTGGTACACTAACTAACCAAGTAACGGTCTGCAGCCCGCACTTGCGTAAGACTCACTTTCAAAATAAGCAGCACAAACTTCAGGTGTCCATTCTCCACGCCATGGGATCATATACTCGGCTGCGGCTTGCGTTAACTTCCCGTAGGACCCGGCCAAAAGTTGCAGTTCATAGCGCCCATGGGGGAGAACCTTTAGAACTCGGTAAGGCCCCGCATTCCGGAGTCCAGTTTCCCCGTGGACTGCGCTTGCTTTCTTACAAAAACCAAGGAATTTAACTCATAAAGACGGGCAGGTCTCCTGCCTTGATTAACGTAAGAATCTTGGTCCTGTTGATTTTGTCTCAGTTGCTCTGACGCTCGTTGGCGGGTCAGCTCTCTTAGAGCCTCGCGATTTGGACTAGAGCCTTCCAGTGCCACATCTCGTACCAGACTTCGAATAAGAGGTGTCGCCGCGTCAATACCCACCAACAGGTTGAGTGCTGAACGCTGTGTTGTCCGATGTCGGGTGATATTTAACACCAGCTGAAGCTTCCAAGTGACGCTAGGCCACCTCTGTTGACGGTAGTTAACCTCAATGCGGATCATATTCAAGATTGTCCTGCAATAACGCTCGACCTGTCCGTTAGATTGATGCATCTCGGGAGTAATCAAATGTACATCAGTTCCCATATTTTTAACCCAGTCGAGAAAACTAACACTTTGAAACATTCGTCCCCTGTCAGCAATAATTAGTTTCGGAGACCCAAATAAAGAAATGGCATTAGTAACATAACGCTTTAATTTCTCAGAGTCTTGCCTATACATTGGGTAAAGTAAACAGAATTTAGAAAATGCATCCACTATTACAAGAATGTATCGGTAACCATCTACATCGGGAAGTGGACCCATCACGTCCATATGAATGGTGTTTAAAGGTACATCGGGTTTCTCCCATGAATGAATAGGTTATAACGGATCTCGTTGTACTTTCTTTTGAGAAATACACACTAAACAGTGTAATACATATTTTCGAACAAAAACACGTAACTCTGGAAACCAAAAATGCTTTAAGAGCAAATCAATTGTTTTGTCCACACCAGGATGATCGTGTTCGTCATGAAACACTCGAAGTAAACTTAACCTATGCCCCCTAGGTATATAACACAAATATCTGAGGGACTCACCAGTAGGTGTATACTTGTAGTAAAGTATGTCATTTTTAACAAAGTAACGGCTAGCGTCTAATTGACCATCATTCAGTTTCTGAATGAGGGTCCGAGTTTCCTCGTCTGAACCCTGAGCAATCTGTCCCCTATTCAGAGGCTTCTGGACCGAACACACATTGACAGGATTTCGACTTAAATAATCGGCGTGAGACATTTGAGTACCCTTACGATAGTGTAAATCAAAGTCAAAATCCTGCAGGTATATCCACCACCGAGCTACCCTAGGAAGTAAATCTTTTTTCCGTGGGGTTAACTTCAGTGCATTGCAATCGGTGACTACGATGAAGTGTACACCCACAAGATAATGACGAAAGTGCTGTAGCACTTTAACTACCGCCAGTGTTTCCAACTCATAGGAGTGGTACTTACCTTCAGCACCCTGCGTTAACTTACTGAAGTAAGCAACTACTCGCTTATGACCACCTTCGTGTATCTGTAAAAATATACCACCATAGCCGATGGAACTGGCATCTGTATGTACTTCGATTGGTAAGGATGGATCATAAACAGCAAGCACCGGTTCACTGGTTAAACACTGAATAATTACCTCACGAGCAGTCTGCTGTTCTGGTCCCCACCTAAATGGGATACCTTTACGTGTCAATGCAGCGATACAAGCAGTTTTTTGAGCAAAGTTAGGTATGTATCGCCGAAAATAGCTGGCTAAGCCCATGAACTGGCGAACCTGTTTAATATTTTTGGGATCTTCAGCCCCTGTTAAAGCTCTTACCTTTTCACTGCTCGGCCGTACCTGTCCTTTACTAATACTGCGACCTAAATATTCTATTGAACTGGAAAGAAATGAACATTTCTTTAAGTTGATAGAAAATCCCGCATTTGTTAGCGTATCGAGTACCTTATGCAAAAGGATATATACCAGGATATCACTAGATTCTATGAACGATCTTAATGTTTTTGAAATTATCCGCTGATACACCACGGGAGCGTTAGCTAAACCATACGGCATTTTTATATACTCATAATGGCCTTCGGGTGTGACAAAGCCATTAAAGGGTAAGGTAAGGGAAAACGATCTTTAATTGTCACATCATTTAATTTCCTAAAATCGACGCACATGCGATCTGAGCCATCCTTTTTCTTCACCAGAAGAATAGGACTGGCATTCAGACTCAGATTCTTGTATAATCCCAGTTTTCAACAAGTCTTTAACAATATCGCGAACGCGAAGTGTCTCTGCATAAGACAAACGATATGGGCGATAACTAACAGGAATATTGCTCTTCAACCGAATGGTCATACTACCAGTATTAACCGTTGACGTGGCGGTGCCAGATATTAAAAACTTTGAAAATGTCTCTACTATTATCAACAACCGTTTAAGCTCATTACCAACAAGAGGTGTGTTTACAGGGATAGATACATTTGACTGAACAGTCATCACTCTATTTACATTGAAGTTCCTAGTCAATATCTGCTTGTCACGCGTGCGAATATAATTAACGCCTTCTCTATTAAGTACGTCCGTACCTACAATGACCGGGGTATTCATATACTCGGTGTCAACTATATAAAAGTCAACATCAAGAGACAAGCCGTCTTTAATTAGTAAAGTTACTTAAGAAGTACTCTCAATCTCCTGACTACCTAAACCCTTGAGTATACGAAATGTAGGCTTATGCGCGCAACTAAAATGTTTTAATAAGTGAAACGAGATTAATGATATCGTTGAACCACTATCTATCAAAACATCCACAGGTACGCCTTGAATAACGGCAACGGTTACATCACTATTGTAGGTAACCTCCTGTTTTCGGCAAAAATTGACATTATTTTTACGTGATTCCGACTTTAACTTAGCAAAACAATTCTCGGTTTTATGACCAGACTTTTTGCAAAACGTACATCTATCGGGTTTTGTAGGAACAAAAACAGGCTTAGAGATCAAATTATCTTGGTTTAAAGGGCGCTTGTTTGAATTCGACTTGAACTTCTTACATAAAGCCTGAGTATGCCCTGGCTGACCACACGAAAAACACTTACCCGATTCAAAATGTCGTTTTCTTTGATTAGGATACCGTGACTTACTTTTATTTAGGTACGAACCGCTAGGCCTAACTGGAACCGAATTAACCCCAGACGTGGAAGGTTTAACGTAATTAGAAAAGAAATCTACAAGATCGTTTGGAGATAGTTTGGCATTTGTAGCACATGCCTTAATATGGGGGTCGTTAATACCGCGAATCACAATGGCTGTAATCAATTCATCGCTTAGTCCCCTTACAATTCGCAAACGAAGAAGTGACCGGCGAGCATAATCGGCGTACGAAACGTAATTATCCGAATTAGTGCTCATTACGTCAAACAAAATATTGGCGACGTCAGGAACTTTTGGACACAAAGGCTTAAACTCCCTCTTAAAGTTGGACCAACTACGTTTGGCGGTCACCCACTCACTTAACCATGACTTAGCGTCCCCTTTAAGACAGTTACCGATTCGTGAAAGACATTCGTAATCGTTCCAGTTATTCAGCGATTTGGCATGTTCCACCTCCTCGCACCAATCATCGATATTCTGTAAATTTGGATCAAAATTAGAAATGTAACAGTTTGTATTTAAAGAACTATTGGTATTAATTGCGCGGATAGCATCTACAATACGGTCAGTAAACGTCGACGGAACACTTATATGAGTGGTATTACGCTCCGAGTCTAAGTCCGGTACAGACAGTGCTTCCGGGGCACCCCGCGAAGGCGGAGGGATCGACGGAGTCATAGACTGTTGATCCCTATGCGTAGACAATCCAAAACCTTTAACTAAGGAGGTCGCGCCGCGTTCAATCGGTTCGTGACGTGGTGCTGGTGAAAGCACGGGCCTCACTTCACACTGCACCGGTGGCGGTGTATTTCGCGCAGCTACCTGATTCTCAATAGATCGGAGACGATCTAACATTGTTTCCATATCGCGCCTTAATTGACCGTTTGAGGAACGATCGCGATGTCTACTACGTCGATCATCACGACTTCTCCTGCGACTTTCACGTTTACGATAATCACGATAAGACATTATACACAATGTAGGTATATCGAAAACTGAATTAAATATAAATCACGAATTGATAGTTAACAAGAAGAAACCGTAAAATTTTAACGTAAGCAGAATCAGAACGGACGAGCAGGATAGGATCACGATAATCCCATCCCACTTCTGATCTAGTACACCTCAATTAAATTCACTTAAAAAAAACAATCACAGAATAATGTAATGGTTGTTATTAGAAACTTCACAAAAATAACAAATTACACTAATTCTTTAATAAAAAAATAACTTCAATACGTTCAAACCGATAATAAGGAAATGAATTTACAATTTAAAAACACAAAGTCTAATACGTACAAAAAATATCACTAAACACGCGATACAAAATAACGACAACCGAACGAGTCGAGAGTGACGCAAAAAGTGAGCACGAGCATCTACCCGCACTGGCTTATATTCAATTCTTCAACGGTTGATCTGAATTATCTTCTACAATATATGAAGGAGCTTATCAATAATATTATTGTAGCTATTGATGTTATGTAATTATATAAGATTTTAGTTTTGTATACCTCGTTCGACAGGGTCGATCGTGTTAGGTAGATTCCCGTCACGCGATTCTCGATATGCAATATGCGAAGGTAACAATGAAATCGAGAATGCGATAAATATGTAATGTATGATAAAAGATGGTATCACCACACCAAAAATTTCACCACACTTGTCCTGAAACGAAAAGAAATCGTTTGTTTCCAGTCAACAACAGGAGATGTAGTTCATTTTCTTAAGATTGAATGATTTACTTTAGTTGTGGGGGGGGGGGGTCGGATCGACAAAGAAAAACTAGCCCGCAGTATTCTACTGATCATTACGAGTCTTATGACGGGTCACTCTGCATATATTGGGTCAGGGGGGAACCGCCTCCCACCCCTATCTCATAAACAGGGAGTCGGATCAAAAAACTCTTCGTATAAAAAAGTTACCTCTTTTAATTTGTTAATTTTCTAGGATTTTTTCGACTGCAAATATTTTGCCTCCTTTTGTAACTTTTTTCGATTTTTAACTTTCAGCTCCCCCAGCCCCCCAACCCCCCCGACCGATTTCCCCCGTTCAAGAACTTAACCTTCATTTTGTCCTTAGGAATTTGTATACAGAGTTTGAAAATCCTCCGTCAATATTTGCGACCTGTAGCGTGTCCCAAAGGTTTGCACTTTCACCCTCCCTCCTAGCCCCCCTTTTCACTTTTTCCAAAAAAACGAGATGCTACTTTTGTCCTACTAATTTATCCTATCGACCTGTGAAGTCAGATTTCGCCTACGATGAATTTGGACTGATGGATCACATATATACATGTAGTTCAGATTGTATCTAATTATGCTTTTTGTGGCTTAAGCATGCTAAAATTACATGAAAACATCCGGTCTAAAACGGATTTTAGAAATGTTATTTAAGTGATTAGGTACAATTTCGGTGAAAAAGGAAAAACTTACAGAAAAATTATTAAAAAAAAAATAGGACGTCAGGGATTTTTTTTGGCCAACTTGTATTCTCTAATAGGTACCTGAACACGCTCACTTAGTTTGTCGGACCCTCTACAAAACACCCTGTATATATCGGGATGTATAATTTTTTTTTTTTCGACGGATTCTCAATCTCCCTGGGTCTAAGGTCTGAGTCCCGTCATGGAATCTACCTAAAACTGTCAATGCTTAACTGCAGTCACTTGGATGCTGCTTGTCACGGGATAGCTGCCATTGCCACGACGTAGATATACCTATATTTTTATTTAAAAATTATCATAATAAGAAAATGTCCAATTGTTTGTATATTATTATATGTATATTTGATATGGCAATTAAGAAAAAAAATTGCAAGTAAGAAATGAAGTAGAAGACTTAAAAGATCACTCTCATTAGAAACTAGAGGTATGAGTTAAAAGTATACGAAGCATGGCGTCACTACGGCTACCTGCATTGAATATTGTTTAATATTTCTATTTCCCTTTATTGTTTTTCACAAAAGACAAACACAATGCCAAGTGGTCTATTTAATTACTTAAGTACTGAAGTTGGTATGAATTGTTTAAGTGCAAACAAAACAACAATTTTATAACTGTTCTGTCATTTTATATTACTAAAATAGATGATACATATAATAACAAATTAAGTGAATAATATTCGAATGGAATTAATAATTATATAATTAAAACGATTACTATATTAAACTAAATTTTTCCTACAACTGCGAAATGGAAATTTTGCGTTAGCGTCAGCTGTCATGGAGCTGATACGAATTTATAATTATCCAGTATATTGTGGGTACATTGAAAATAGAAGTACATTCATTATTATATGATATCTTGTTCAGTGTATTGTTAGCAGACTATATACCACATAGAACAGTACATTTATCTAAGTGAAAACTTTTAGCTATCATTATGAAATAGATATTTAACAAATACATACTTATGAATACACAAATTCTGATTTATATATTTACATGAGTATCATTAAAAATATATCTATACATAGATAAAGAATGGGGGCTCTCATTAGTATTCATGTGTATGTGTGTGTGTGTGCTTATTGTGATCACCAAGTAGCTCTAATCACGGCTGTAGGTCATCTCCTCTTTCTTCTTCATTAAAAGCTACATCAAAATATAGGCACAGTTGAAATTGAGTGCAATTTATTATATATATATATATACAACTCAATGTACGAAAAAGATGTTACATTGAGAAAGTGACTTTCTTTTTGAACACAAAAATATCTTTAACTTTATTATACGTGCTAAAAACAGGCAATATTTCTATTACTTGAATAAACTCGTGGTGTAGTCATTTGTCTGCATCTCGTATTGGGCTGGCTCGACCGGGGAAGGACAACCCTTTCACGGAAGATAGTAAAAAAAAATCATTTGATTATGTTCCGCCAGTAAATGAGAGAATCCGGTAGCCTAACCTCTTTTCCCCCTCCGCCAAACATGAAAGCGATTCCTCTAAAAACTATATCACATAAGGGTACTGGCACAGAGAAAGTCGGAGAACCCCTCCCTGAGCAAAATTGGGGGAATGATTCTCGGATTTTTCTCGGGCTGCCCGTCAAACAAACGGCAAACGACGAGTCAACTGTTGCGTTGACTCGTCGTTTGCACACCCCGATCCACTTTAGATGTAGATATAAATGTAGTTTTGTAATATCCGGATTGGAATTGAATGGAATGGAATGGAAAAAATTGGAATGTATGGGACATTCCAATTTAAGCGCCGTCCACTATCATCTAGACACTGCGCAGCCGGCCACCAGTTGTTTCTGCATAGACTTCTTCCGCCGAATAACGATTGGCGAGGGTCACGTGTCACCGACTGCGCCTGCAGCTGAAATCATAATAATAATTATAGATCCATTAATATCCACCGAACTAATTGCCAGATTTATTGTAATGTACATTTCTTAAAAATTATTAATACCGGAAAAAATATGAACACTTTAGCTAAAGACGAATAGGGCAGCAGCGCAGTTGCTATTTTGAAGTATTGTTTTTCGTTTTCTTTCGTCTCCATTTGATGTTTGTTTACAAAGCTAAATCATCTTAACATGTTTATATAACAGTATTTATCCCAAAATTAGGTGCAATAAAAAATATTGTTGTAACTTTAGTGGCAAACATTTTAGTAATATTCTTTTTGTATTATTTTACTAAACATTGAAACAGCAATGAATTCTTTTAATTGTATTTCATAATTGTAATTAAATATTTTAATAACATATAATTTTAAATACTGTACACTAAATTACCGTAATTTCCACATCCAACATAACATCAATTTTTACAAATTATTATTTTTTAATTTTATTATTTATTAAGTTATAAATTATTATAAATTATTTTTTAATTTTATTATGGGTGATTTTAATGGACATGTGGGATATATGAATGATGGTTATGAAAGAGTACATGGTGGTTGAGGCTTTGGTCACCATAATTCCAATTGAGGCTCTTCTTTAAATATTTGTTTTGTATAAAATGTCATCTATGGTTTCGGTTTTTATTAATTACACTGGTTCTAAATGGTATGACACGAAACAAAAAAATATATTTTTTAGCTAAAACACGTGGTGAGTTAGTATTGAGAATGTCTTTATAATACTTTTTTATTATAAATTACCTTCAATGTCTTGTTTTATTATTTAGTGCTTATTGCTTATGCTTAGCATTTCACTAAAAGCCATAACGTATATCATGGGAGGTAGTTGCCAGCAAATGCCTGCATTAATCCTATTATTTATTAGATAGTACTTGGACTTCTAGTATAACATAGTTTGCCATCCACCGCATCTCAGAAGAGCCAACATGTTAATAAATGCAGGAACCAAAACTTAATACTAGTAATATACAAATTTAAATTACTGTTTATGTCGTGATCAAGTTCCAAAAAAATCTTATACTATTAATAGTATAAGATTTTTTTGGAACTTGCAATTAATTGGACTCAAATTTCCGATCATAGTGTTTATGTTTCTGTATAGATCTTGATTATTTCTTATTTCAGATAATTTTACCAGAGATCTGAATATTTCATAAGTGTAAGTGTTGTTCGTAAATGCACATTTTACGCATTACTCAATCACATTCTTAAACACGACACACTAAAACAATATACATAATTTCGTTTTTATCACATAACCTAATAAAATATAATATAAAAAATTGTATCCAATTATTATTACAGAAAATCACAAGAACCACCGCAAGAATACTAATGTATTTCGGACCTTCTGTTTTTGTTATCCCGAACCAATAACACTGTGATTGGATTACGTGGGATTATTTTACGGATACAAATATCAGACACATGAATTTTACCAGACAAGAAAGTATGGTGTAAAAACCTTATCTATTTTCCGATAGGGATTGATAAATAAAAAAGCAAAAATATTATTTATTGTCTTTTATATTATTTTTGTAATATTTTATTTATAAATTTTTACGACAAATACTTGATTCCTAACTGTAATATATCTTATCTTCTAATGAATCTAATCTTATTAATTTGCCTCTCTTCTACATCATTATTTATTATCTTCTATACGGTTACTGTAAATTGATTATAGACAAATGTTAAATTATTATTAACAGTTTGTTACTACATTAAAAGTATTACTTTAAATTATTACCTTAGTGTAATTTCATAAACATTATATTAAAACTTTTCGTCTCGACTGTTATTTAATGAACAGTGCGTATATAACAAGAAACTATTTTACAGCAATTTTCTACTTTTATAAAAAACAGAACATGAAACGAATAGAAATTACTACAAATGTTTCAAGAGCATATATTTCTGGGAGTGACTTAGAAAATAAAAATAGTTTCTATTTGAGTACTTACATTACCTTAGACGTTATTTCAGTATTAGTTTCAATGTTCTAAGATAGCAAGATGAAGCTATTATGTATCGTATACTACAGCGTACTGCAGATACATTAAACTTCACCTTAATAAATACTTACACTCGGGTGTTTAGGGCCTTATCTTATTATGACTTGTGTTTTCGGAAATATAATAGATTAGTTTAATATAGCACTGTTCCTTTTCTAGATATATAATATTTTTATTTCTTGATTATAATAAAATTATAGATTTTAGTTTTTATGTTTTACAATAATCTTAATATAAGAATATATAAATGTATAAAGTAATTTTAAAATATTTTTGCTTTGGCACTCAACTTGTTAAACTAAACATTCAATTGCACTGAAAATTCTAATTAGTTGTTTGTCGCTTAATCACATCACTTCGCTGGTAACTTCTTCAGCCTAATTACGATGACACCACTTGAGTTGCTGTAACTGTAAAACTGAAACTTACTACTCTTGAATAAAACATTAGAGGGTTTACTACAAGTTACGAAAAGTTGCGAATTTAAATTAAAACAGCAAAACTTGCAGATGGTTTATGTTATGATACATGGTGATCATCAACCAGTAATTAATCACACACTTCATACATCTTTGATAAACATAGTAAAAACCATTAGGTTTTATCTATTATTTGTTATTAAGCAATAAGAAAAAGAAAATTCCTTTTATGATTTTTCTAAAAAGCAGTTCTTTTTTAGTTTTTTCTTCTGTCACGAATATTTTTATTTTGTTTTTTAAATAATTTAAAGATATAAGTTTATAAATTGAGCCATAAGTCAGGTGAGGTTCATTTGCATTTTATTGTGATGGTTCCTAGACCGTGAGATATTTCACGTGGAAGTTTACGTCCACGCGATGTTATTGAAATTTTATATTAATATAATAACATGAATTATTAAAACTTTAAGAAACAAATGCAAAAACTAATCGATTCAATATATATATATATATATTATTGTAATAATAATATATTTAATCTTATTTATACCTATAAAATCTTCAATCAATCTTTGAATGTATAACCAGTACCAATTACAAGTTTTACCACTATATATATATAAATATATATATATTTAATTTATTCTACATAAATAATATAACAGAAATTTCCTATTATGTTCTTTAAGTTCCATTCCTTAACAAGTTTATTTTTTAAAAAATTATGTTGAAAAAATAATTTATCGAGATGGGCAGGTTTCGAATCTGTAACCTCTGGAAAAGTCAACATGTTTATAGAAAATTATAGTGATTATTATTAAATATTTATTGAAAAAAAACTTCAACCTTATTTAAAGTAATGTCTATATTTTCATTAAAAGTCTCTAATTAAAGTATCAGTATACGCAAAATTCCATTGCTGGGTACATGCCTCAATAACAATTTAGGAAAGCGTGCGGAACTTAATCCAGCACACTGAGGATTTATGGGTTATATTTCATATTTTTTCTACATACAGACAGTTTAAAAAGTAAAGAATGAAATTTATTGATAAGGGCAGGATACATAAATGCAGGTTTCTTAGGGTGTGTTCTTTAAAGACCAAAGGCAGACACATTTAAGAATTGAATAATATCCTTGAAAATGAATATCTCTTTAATTAGAAAATAAATGTTTTTTATTGCTTCAATTCCTTAATCCGTTATTACATATAATACATCCACACTCACACAAACGACATCAAAAGATATAAGATGATAGATTTCATGAGGTTTTAATAAAATTGAATAAAATTGAACAAAAAGAGTGCAGTACATTTTTGTATAAAGTATTTTTTTTTTATCTATTTTAGTATTACAGAGACACGACAGCAAAATTTATTCTAATCCATTTTATACGTCATATTATAGAACAATATATCTTTTATGAAAAACAAAATCTTTGAAATACAGTATTTGACGTTTTGGAATAAGCGTTTGAGCGCTCTGAATATGGAAATTTGGGTTTGGCTCGGAAACATATCGGACACATTGCAATCCTAAACAAATACGCATCGTATTTAGAATCGCTTACAATGCAAATGTATCTGATATATGACTTTTATTATATAGTATTTTTTTTATTTTTAAACGTACATAAATAAGCAATAATTTATTTGTCTGAGAACATTATTTTGTAACGGTCGTGATACAAAATTGTTTTTATTCATTGACACTTATGTAACAGTTTACTGTTGTAGTGGTAATAGTAACAATTAATACATAAGATAGTTTAATACTTTTTTCAGTTTAGTTTAGTTACGCTTACGGTTAAAATAGTTGTTCAGTTAAATAATATCGTAATGGGTTGATTTGGTTGTCATACTTCTATTATGTCGTTGATCTATCTGTCTGTCTGTCTGGTACTTTGTCTCTAATACTAATAACTTAGCAAATCTTACATAATATATAATCTGAGAAAATTAGGTTATGATGTATAATATTACATGTAGATTTTAGATGCACTTTCAGTATGTTATACACCTCTATGGTTTAAAAGTTACGACAAGTAATTGGAATTATTTTATTTTAATCTAAGTTAAAGGTTTTTAAGAATTTCTTTATGTGGATATTTGATAAAGGCGATTGACATAAACAACGCTTTAAATAAAGAGTTTTTATGAACCCTGAAGTCACCGTCTGTAGATCATAAGACCAGTCGCAGACAACACCTACTTACAATAACAGAAATAAACTATCATTTTCTTCCTTATTACTGTTATTAAGGTATATTTACATTTATTTTTTGTTGTTAATTGTTATAACTTCAGATTGAGATGCAATTTTGGCGCTTTTATCAGTTGAAGTATTAGAGTTCAATAAAACTTACTGTGAATTGAACCATTAGTGGTAATACAGTTAGAGGGAAACCAGAATTGCACTTTTGTTAATTATTTGTATGAGAAGCTTTTTAGGTAAACAATATGGATTTAAAGTTTATTTACTGATTTTTGCGGTTTGTTGTAATGCCGAGATAACGTAGCATCAGTTAAAGTTAGTTGAAACTAAACTTCGACAGAGATTACACTTGTATGAGGAAAATTACACTATTATGTATCTACGGACAAGTTTTGGATCTCAACTTATCTTCGAAGAGGTATTAATTCGACCCTTAATAGGGAATATCCTGTAAGTGTACAACAACCTAACTGTGAAACTGTGAATCCTATGATGTTACTTAGATAGGATATCACAACCTATACCATTTTCGCAATATATTCCAAATGTAATAAAAACTTTTTAGTTTATTCCAATGCATTTTTTAAAGCATATACTCGTATTTTCAGGTTTAGCCGGAGAATTTTGTAAGTAATAACCACTCATTGATATGCGTAAAGTTTGTATTTAATTGAAACAGATTACAAACAAAATTTGAATTAATTTTTCTTATTTTGAAAATAATTGAAATATTTTTGTCAAATAGTATCAATAAAACCAGTTTCAAATTATAAAGAGTAGATAATTTAATTCCTTTAAGCTTTATCTTCTTAACAATGAGTAATTAATGTCTTATTATTATGGGTTCTATCAGACTATTAACTGAAGGTTGTAATATGTAGGTAATATAAATTATATTTTTTTGTACATTTCACTCTTCCACGGTTGAATTGAGAGCACCCTTTCTGTAGACTCGATATCAGTTTGACCCAATTATATTTCTCAATAAATCCACAAAATGTTTAGAATGTACATGTAATTCGTATGTAAATTAAAACTCATCTCAGTTTGAGTTTTTTCTGAACATTTCTTCGATAAAAACTAAATAAGTAATCTGGATTTAGTAACTTACTTTTTTTCATATATTGAGAGTTGTAACATATTTAAGTACCTAAATTACTATCAGTGAGCTAGGAGGTAAAAAAAGTGCTTTATCAATTGTTTAAATAAATTTTTTAGAAGCTGAGGAAACCTGGTTAAATATTGTTAAGAGGTTAATTTGTGTAAGACGAACATGGTTATAAGGATTACTTTTTCTATTGTAACTCTCAAATATCTTGTCTATTTCTGTACTCTTCAATCAAATATTAAATTTCTATAATTAAATAGAATATTGAAATTATAATATGGGAAGTTGTAAATTGGTTTCGTAATATTATTGTCGTGATATAAATTAATCAGAAAGTAATTAATCCGCTTGAGTTGTGACGCGCAGATTGTCGAAGTTGGAGCCTAATAAAACAGATAGAACCACCCTGATTTATAGATTTGCATATCATCATAAACATTATTTAATCGTATAATATGTGTATATTTTTTATGTATGTACACATAAATAAATAAAAAAATATAAAATATATAAAATGGCTTTACAAATCAAGTTTTAATCCTCAATTATAAGTAACTTGTTCAATTAAATATATTAACATTTAAAAAATTATGCTTTTTGTTAAAATTAAAGGTAAAAAGACAAATAGAACGGCTAAAATTCCGAAGCCACGGGGTACGGGGTGGAAATATCGCATTATTTACCAGTATGAGTTCCACCGTGGCGCCAGTGCTGAGGAAACGGCTCGAAGGGTTAATGGTGTGTATGGCGGTTATGTCGCAAAAGACAACACAGTACATTTTCAATCAGCAATCTGTTTTTTATCCCATGATTCAGGAATAGATTTTTTTTTTTGCAAATTCATTTGCAAATTTTCGGAATTCGTAAGGCGTTAATCCAAAATAAACATCAGCAGCTCCCTTATGGGCAATTTTCTGATGCCTGCTCTTCCTTGTCACTGAATATTTGTCTATTTTTTATGTAGCCAACGCTTTCCAAGGTCAATTGAAATCTAGACAGTCCGGGAATGCATTCTTTTGTTTTCATATTTACTACATGGCGATATTTTATATGGTATAGCAAATTCTTATGCTGGAATTGATACTTCGGCGAAAATAACTTGTCGACATACTCTCTCCAATATGTCTTTACGTCGATTTGACTTTCGTTTATAGATTCGCATCGTTCTAAACTGGAAATGTTAGGTTAAGAACAATAATTTTTATACCAATTTATATCTAGTATATCCAAAATTGTATGGGGCAGGTTGACTAGATAGTCAACCAACCCCTTTATAAATGAGTCAACCAGCCCCAAACGACCTAGTAATTTTTAACTACGTGCCAAAACCTTAAAATGGTGTCGTAATTAAAAATAATAAGGAAGCATACAAAGTTCGGAAATCAAACATTCGTATTAAACAGTTTGACAAGCAATCAAAACAAAATGAAAAGAGTTATAACAAATAGAATTAAGGCAAAAATAGTTACTTAGGTGTCTTGTTTTTGAACAATAGGCTCTAGCTGACAAACGGTTTGGGTCTGCTCCGCGGTTTTTCAGTTTCGTTTTCGTTCTGGAAATTTTACATGTAGATACATACAAGCCTCGTGGACGGCCGAAGACCCAAGTTAATAGTGAAGAATTTAAGGCTATTGTGGAAGCGCATCCATCACATACCACGTCCCAGTTAGCTGCAGGCTGCGGTGTTTGTGTTAAAAATGTTTTAATCCGCTTGGAAAGACTAAAAAGCTTAAAAGTAGTTCATTGAGTCTAGAGACGAAGATAGGATTTTATGCCGCGCTAAATGTACATTCCCTGTGCCCTTTTATACTGTAACAGAAAGATATAACTACAGGGTTATAACGACAAGAATATTTTGACAGTATATAATTGTCTTGATTTTTTATATCATGTAATTAAATTATAAAATTAATAACCATTTGTATTCCAGTATAACTTGCTCCTATTCTATATAAAGTATAAAGCCTTGTCTTTGTCTATATAAAGTATAAGTATAGTAGTAAGTCAAAAGATACAATCACAAAGGAATAACTTACGCCGAGACTTGTGATATAATACTGCGGAATGAAGATGGACGGGTCTGATTGTGGAAGTTCTAAAATCCAAAATGATTTTGGTATGAACATAAATGAATAAAGTTATATAAAATTACTTTTTTTATTACAACTTCACAAAAATGTTTCCAATTCAATTGGAAGTGAACAACTCGTCAAAACTATTAAGTTGTGAGTAATTGTTAGTTTTATATTAAATATTTTTTTATTTAATTAGTACGCGTCCTTCGATATTATTCCTTAAACGTAAATACATTAAACGTAAGGAGGCGTTAATCAATATTATAACACACTGATAATATACAAACTCATATGTAATGTTATATAAAATAACAAACACTGAAGATATTCCGTTTTGACTGTTGAATTAAAAGCCATTATTAAATTTCTTTTTTCAATGTTTCTGTCGGTATGGCAGGAAAGCGTCCTATAGAAGCGACCTATACACCTATAGAAGCGTCCTATATATCTCTATTTACGGAACTACAGATTGAACTTTAACGAATAGTATTATCAACATATATTATAAAATACTAAATGAACCCTGACGTCATAAACTTGAAAAGATACTTATTTTTTATGTTTAAGGAAAGTTTGTTTGTTCCTTGTTATATATATCTTTGTTATGAAGTAAAACACAAACTGAAGACAGGAAGATAGAAAAATAATGAGATAAGATTGTTGTTTTGATTTTCCAATAATATATTTTATTTCAAATACCACCTTTAGATGACTTAGATATCATCTCTAGTACTTTTCATTAAAAAATGTTTTACATTACCGTTAACATTGATTATTATTATAATTTATATGTATCGTTCGTTAATTTATGAAATATGACATAAAATACAACATCAATTCAATATAGAATCAATCAATATTTTATTAAGAAGAACTCAAGACTGACATGTTTTAGACATAATATGGATCGTTTACGATATATTATAATTTTCTAACAGAATTAATGTCACTATATTATTGAAAGTACAAAAATAATATCATTATAAGTTGAGAAGCGACAACTTAACTGCACTATTTATTGTCAACTGTTAGTAAGTTGAACTTTTGAAACATTCCATACATATTGCCGCATTTTGCAAGTTCTTTATCATAGCTATAAACAACTTTTAACATCACGTAGTTCGAAACATACTAATAATACTACATATTATTATGATATTTATTGTTATATTTTAAATTAATTTTCTATAAATATGAATATTTTCAAAACGAAGTTATGGAAATAAATAATAATGTAAACGAGATCAATATAGATATCATATATTACAATCATCAAATTGATAAATGAAGTTTTTAATTCATTAAAAAAAACTTTTTTATATTTTAAAATAAACAAATTTTAAATATATAAATAAAGCCAAAGTCACAGTATAATAAAATTGGTAATAAAATATGCGAATATTTAGCTACAGATAAAAAATAGATTTCGAGAATGGAAGTTATTATAAAACAAAAAAACTATAATATATAAAATATGTGTTACTATAATATATAAAATGTATGACGCATTTGCAACTATGATATATGGGATTACAAAGTCATATTACTTAATATAATATATAGTCGTATAGGAATTATATTATTTCTGCTTGTGTCGTATAATTAAATGAGAGGGACACTCGTTATAAAAGTTATTCGTTGATGATCTTCTAGTAAGTTATCTCACATAAGATTAAAATACAATTTAATAGAGAGAAGATTAAAATACAAAATAGAAACGTTTGAACGCTCATTATTGTCAACTGTAACGAGACACTTGTAAGCAATTTGTTTTAATCCACTTTCACTACACTAAAGAATATCTTATCCTTTGTGAAGTGAAAATAGTTATAACGATTTCTTTGTAAATAAATACTATACAAAGAGAATAACGAAAACAAATGGTTTTATACAGAAGATATTTACAACGGGATAGGCTACATGCAAATGTTTTTGAGGTTGATTCACTTCGAATTTAAATAACATAATAATAATAAATAATTAAATTAATAAATAAAGTAAAACAAATATTAAGGAAAATCTTGAACACACCATTTCTTTTTGGAAAAATATATAATTCAAAAATATTTTTCAAGACATATGTACTAAATCAGTAGTGTTAGCTGTATCATATTATATTTATAAAACCAACCCCAAAATTACACAAACAACATAACGGGGTAGTTCTTTAGGGTTATTGTCCTATAAAGTGCTCTCGTACATACAACGGTACTGATGATATCTTGGAATAAACGGGGATAAAGAGGACATTATGTACGATGAACTGACAAATAGAGCACTACCTGTAACTATAAGCTTCTTATCTTTAATCAGTATGACTAGTTTAAATCTCAGCTGGGTCTTTAAAGTTAAATACATACAAGGGAACTTCCCGGCCCTTCGGGCCAGGAAGGGTCAAAGGTCACGTATGAGGTTGGCACCTACCCTATTTTGTAGCCTGATTCAATAGCTTTTTTTTGATGTATTACACATTATTGTGTGATTTGTGGGTGATAAGTGATGCGCGTGCATACAGAGTCAATTAGGTCATTATTATATAGTAAGGATTTTTGCAGAAATAGACATATTAAGATTATGCAGTATCAACACGCCTTTTAATTTAAAATAAAGCATGTTGAAGAATATATATATATATATGTATAAAGAACTAAAAAATACGCAATTTTATAAATTATATCATATAATTTTTTTATTGTTTTTGTTATCCTTTTTATACATTATAATTGATGTACCTTATCATAAGAATAACATATGAAGAACATTAAACATTCCTCAAAAATGTGTTCATGACATTAAATTATTTATCGTTATATGAAGTTCATTGTTGCAGTAACAATACCTCAGTACTACTTTACTTAAAATAACTAATTAACTCTAAACCAACCTGTCTTTATTCACATTATTGTTTCTTTTAGATCTACATTCAAATATCTTTATATATTGAAATTCAGAATATTCGTTGGTGAATTATGAACAGGAATTAAAAGATTACAGACAATAATTATAACAACATAACCAAAGTGACAAAAGACAATTTGCGGCGCTGTTAAACGTTATTTAAGAAAAACAGGAAAATAAAAAGTAAATATTTGTTCAACTAATGGCTAAATGCAAAAACACACGGTATTATATTGTAGTTTGTACAGTGAAAGTTATTCATTGTTTTTTTTTACTTAATGGATCAATTGTAAAGTATACTCTTATTTATTAAGAGTGTTTCTAGAAAAAAAATGTCACATTCTTGTGAAAAACATATATATTGTAAAAAGAAAAACTTTGTCTTGTCTGGAGATTAATAAAAAATAAACATATCAATTTTATTTTCTTAGCTACTTATATTTGTTTTTTTTTTTGAGATAAAAAGTAGTTTTAGTTTTTATCGTTATTGAATTACCACAAGCAATTAAAAATATAAGGTTGTTAATGTTACACGGATTAAAAATTATCAAGTATCCCAGGATTACACGATACTTATCTATCTATTTTATTTATATATTTCACTTTGAATCAACCAGTGATAACATATGTACTTCAAATGTAAGTAGCAGGAGGGACTATTTTGATTACATATTTATCGAAATAAGCCCTTCTGCAAAGACATTCTTCTACTTAAAAGCTACGAGGGTTCTAGACGCGCCCTGCTCTGAGAAGAACCACACAACAAACTCAGCCAAGAATTTTTGATTTATTTGATTTATTGTGATCACTGTTTTTATTTCCAGTATTTTGTGTGTACCACAATTTTATTGATTTTATTAATATTTTTATGCACGTAAATTAAATTTTCATTAATGTATTCATTGTACACAGTCATAATTATTAATTCTTTAATTTATTTTTAACGACTCTTGTGAACTATTTTATTTTAATATTTTTATGTAGTAAGTATTAAAGTGCTCTGCTACAATTCATATTGAAAAAAATTACAATAAGCTCGATACCTATTAAAACATAGTATATAGGCTCGATTTTATAGAACGGGAAAAACGAGTCAACCTACCCCGTGCCTGGGGCAGGTTGACTTGTCACTAGGGGTAAGTTGACCTAAGAAGTAATGAGTACCAAGACTACGAAGGAACAAGATTTAAATACTAAAGTAAATGCAATCATCATTTTTAAGAACATCTTCAACAACATTAAACACCGTTAAGAACCTATCGGTCCACCTCCAGTCTAAAATAGTCTTTGATAGTCCTTTAGTCTAATATAGTCAAAATAGTATTTATAGTGAACACGTGGGAAAACGAAGAACGGAAGGACCATATTGCCGAGGCCGAGATAGCAACTGCGACTATCACCAGCGAAACCTCGGTCAGCAGTCGTCATTTTTCCCAATTTTTTGGTGCCAAGATGCTATTACTCTATCAGGAATGTGAACCGTTGTCAGTCCTGTTTCATCTACATTCCAAATATACCCAGAGCTTACATTTAAACGTAGGTAAACGGTTCTTAGGTAATCAAAGAACAACTGCATGTTGTTTTTGTTGAAAGAAGTGGCTCGAAATAATCTCGTAGCTTGAGGAGATCGAATATAGAGAATAGGATGACGTTTAAGCAAACGCCCTACCCAATATTTATCAGCAATCTGTTTTTTATCCCATGATTCAGGAATAGATTTTTTTTTTTGCAAATTCATTTGCAAATTTTCGGAATTCGTAAGGCGTTAATCCAAAATAAACATCAGCAGCTCCCTTATGGGTAATTTTCTGATGCCTGCTCTTCCTTGTCACTGAAAATTTGTCTATTTTTTATGTAGCCAACGCTTTCCAAGGTCAATTGAAATCTAGACAGTCCGGGAATGCATTCTTTTGTTTTCATATTTACTACATGGCGATATTTTATATGGTATAGCAAATTCTTATGCTGGAATTGATACTTCGGCGAAAATAACTTGTCGACATACTCTCTCCAATATGTCTTTACGTCGATTTGACTTTCGTTTATAGATTCGCATCGTTCTAAACTGGAAATGTTAGGTTAAGAACAATAATTTTTATACCAATTTATATCTAGTATATCCAAAATTGTATGGGGCAGGTTGACTAGATAGTCAACCAACCCCTTTATAAATGAGTCAACCAGCCCCAAACGACCTAGTAATTTTTAACTACGTGCCAAAACCTTAAAATGGTGTCGTAATTAAAAATAATAAGGAAGCATACAAAGTTCGGAAATCAAACATTCGTATTAAACAGTTTGACAAGCAATCAAAACAAAATGAAAAGAGTTATAACAAATAGAATTAAGGCAAAAATAGTTACTTAGGTGTCTTGTTTTTGAACAATAGGCTCTAGCTGACAAACGGTTTGGGTCTGCTCCGCGGTTTTTCTGTTGATTGTGCGCGGGGGAATAATGGATACGCTCACCTAGTCGATCTTTGCAGAAAGTTTGCCTAACTCGCGTTTTTGACAATTAGTCTACCTGCCCCTAAGTCAACCAGCCCCGGTCTCCCCTATATTCCCTTTTTACTATATCCCTGAACCCTCAAAAGTGTACCGCCTTTCTTTAGCACATGCAGACGAATTTGCTGGCAAATCTGATGTTATTTAATACAAAACAAGAAATATTTGTCTATTTAATTCATTATTGGACAACTCACGTTATATATCTTTTTTTTACAAGCTTCTTAACCACAAATTTTTGCTATACAAATAAGAAAATTACCCACATTTCAATAATTTGTATTAATATTTGTACAGAGAAGTCAGTTTATGAGTTTCCAATTACACTTCTGAATATATATTTATTATAACGTTCAAATAAAAAATACAACTGTTAGCAATTTCATGAATTGAAAAGAGTGCGTGCACATTTGACTGGAAAAAATTCACATTGGCCATATATCCAACTATTCTCGCATAACGACAAATTGCATTTTACTGGCTTTTATGTGTAAGAGGCGCTTAAATCACGTTGACGCTGAAATAATTCGATAGTTACGTGAAATATGTGAACTCTGGATGTCAGCGTCGGGGTGAATTAAATATTTTTAGTTTTCTTTTTTTAAGTTAGAAATATAAAATATATGAAATGGTTATTTTTAAAGTTAAATAAACCTTTCCTACTACTACTATTATAAAGTAAAATAGGTAATTTGTAAAGTAATACCGGTACATTTTATCTTACTGTCATCTGACAGTCAATTTTTTTATTGACCTGTCTATTTAGACCGGTCAATAAAAAAATTAAGACCAGACCAATACCCTATTTTAACTAGATAGTAATCAATAATGCAATAATGTATCGTATCAACAATACGTACTGTCGAAGAACATTAGCTGTCCTCGCGCTAATACTACACAAAAGTTTACGATCATCGAGATCACATAAACAAAGAAAAAAAAATAATAACTTAAGAAATACTACTGTAATGAAATCATCAAATGTAATATAAGGTAAGGTAAGTTTCTCTGTTATTCAGTAAATGGCATTTCTGAAGTTATAAGTTGAGTATATATGTAATATAAATATAATTCAAGGAATAATCATCGTATTATCAACGATTATCAAAGCTAAGGTTTGGTTTAATTTTCGATATAAATTAATATGACGTTATATCGTAGATAAACTGTAATGAGCACAGAGTCACTGAACAAACCAATTTAACGAGGTCAACGTTATTGTAATATAAACTGCAAACCTAAGCGCTATTGTTATCATTATAAATGACTGTCGCTTGTAAATTATAATTCAAACTTCTGTCTTAAATATATGAGTTGGATAAACGTCAGTTACTATTGGTTATCTTTGTACACTTTATAACTAAATTAATAATATGTCTTAACCATAAATATTAAGCGTTTCTATATCATGCATACCGGAACGCCTAATACTTTGTAATGTTTATTAATATTAAAATGATTCAAATAACTAAAACATACTGTTGTATTTGCTTACAATCCATCTTCGTTGGTATCAACTGGTCTCTTCTTAGTTTTTGGCAACAGAAGACGTATGAAAAGTATTGTATATATATGATGATATAATTACACAAATTTATTTTCAAATGTCATCACAGTTATGTTTATTAACTCTTTTGCGTTTTCTATTTGAAAATAAAAACTATAAGCTTAAAGAAGTACTTAGGTAACTATTTTGTTGAATTGTATTTCCATCTGATTTCTCAAGATAGTATAAATATTTATGATTGCTACTTTGATTAATTTTACAATTCAATTACTTATTAAATAGTATTTGCATCTAATATTCCTAGACTCGGCTGGCCCGGCTTTGAAAGTCATTACGGAGTCATTACTGATGCTTTATCAAACTCAAATCCTGCTCTTATTGGGCAAATGATTTAATAAATATAAAGTTCTCAAAAAACTGTTTACCTAAAGAAAAGAAATTATAGAGATACAGAATACGAATTTGATATTTCACCGCAGATTCAACTTTCAAGATTATAAAATGTTCTTACAGAATAGGCCTACTTTTCTTAAGCTTTATATCATAAATATCTTACAGTTACTACAGCATATAAAAGTTAATATTTGGCCACGGACGAGTTAAATTTACGTCGACAAATTCCGACATTAACAATGTAAAGGCCAAAAAACTTCACTTTTTAAGCCGTTCTTAACTTATATATCAACAATCACTATATACGAGTATAATTACCGGTTGCAAAAAAAACCTTAATTCCCGTTAATTAAGTACATACAAACATACTATAAAGAATACAAAATTTCAGTTTCTTAAAAAGCTTTATATTTATTTTTTTGTTCATATTCGATCAAATCAAATTTTCCATTAAAAATATGAGATTATAAAGAAACAGATGGACATAAAGGTCGTCACAACTCTCATTTTTGCTTCGCAGGTTTGCTTCAACACAGTAACAGAAGTTATATTTGAAACGATGTTATGAATATAAACAGTATTAAAATGTTTTAAATGTATTTGAGAGTTTTTTTTTATTACAATTATTGCCTTCTTGTACATTAAAATATATATAGTATAAATTTTGAAGTTATCATAAGTATATATTAGGTTTTAAATCGCTGTTTAACAATATGCTAATTCTTATATAAATAATATGTATATACACTTTGGCATGAAATATTTAGGTCCAGATTGTTATAGGATTGCAGGATCATTATCAGGTCCAGTGTGAAGCTGTGAATGGGACGAGTCTATAGAGATGATAAATCAACCTCCTAATTTAGTACAGACAGATCGTTATAGGAAATACAACGTTAGTCATTTTGACATGTGCAGGATGTACTTATCAAATTGAAAAATTTAATTTCGCCTTTTGTTAGTAATTAAAATAGACAAAAAAAGATAATTTATTGTTATTTATTTCGTATCCTGCCGAAGTTTAAAATATAATACTTTTGTACGTCTCTTACTAAACCATACTGTTAAAGTTCTTTAAGTGTTTATTCAAATTTTTGTACTAATTTTCTTATATAATGTTTGAAATGTAATATTGTTACACTTAAAGTACGTTTTATTCGTGAAAAACAATAATTAAAATATATAAATATACAAATCCAATTGAGTTTCCAGGATTGTGAAAGTTATCTGATGCCAAGATTTAAAAAACAATCTGCTTCAGTTTAAATATATTTATTCAAAAGGTTTTATAATCTAGTTTATAAAACAGATAGATCAGGATTAAGTCCTGTATAAAGTGGGCACAAAGAATGTTGTATTACAGATGTTTGACCATATAAAATATAAAAATAAATCAGTCGTCATAACAATAAATTTGTTTAAGTAATTATTTTTCCTGAAAAAGTAATTTAACGAGTTAAGGAAGAGTCAGTAATTTAATGAGTTAAGGAAGAGTCATAACAATAAATTTGTTTAAGTCATTATTTTTCCTGAAAAAGTAATTTAATGAGTTAAGAGAATAAGGCAGAAAAGGATAAAATAAGTAGACTTTGTGAACACTAACGACAGTGTATATGTACGATATGTATGAAGGAGCTGCTGATTAAGTAAATACAAGCCATGGATATATCCAGCGCACGACAGATACACCCGTTTGATTTGGTCGTCGACCCTGAAAGATAAACTTTTGTTTGTTAATTTGAAGAGTTAATCTAGACTATGAGCGGTCTAGTCTAGCTGAAAACAATATGACGAGAAGTGTCTTCAGAATTAATTTGATGGTTACAAGAAGAGAGATTGACTGAAGACGATAGTTATTATGTGTGAAACTTGAAATACTATAGAAGAAGATAGATGTTCATATTATTATATTTATACTATTATAGATTATATATCTATAGTGTAAACTAATATCACCGTGGATATGTCGCATGCGTCTTAAAACATAACTTGTAATGTATATTACAATCTATTTATAAGTAGTATTTCCGAAAGCCAGTTCTCAAGTTCTTATTACGACAATAAATTTTAAATCACTAACTAACGACGATAGGGAGAGAAGTTTTTTCTTTTAGTTCCGCAGCAACTCTGTGGTGACGAATAAAAATATATCAGAAGAAATTTAATAAAAACTTGATGTCAAATATTTCCGTAGTAATCGAAAAGATATTATTTAACGATATTATGTATTAGATAAGATTACTAAAAAAAGTTATTCATGATCTTATGTTAATTACAATAGATATACAATTATTATAATTTACTGTATTACAAAGGTATCTTTTATTTCTAACTATATGACTTTACCTATAATTTTTTTATCATAATATCATATAATATTATTATATCTTTCTGAAGTGATACATAAAATTGAAATAATATTTTTTATAAAAGATTAAGAGTAGATTAAAGATTTTACCTTTGCGAAGCTACGTAATAATTTTTAAAACAAATTTCTTATTTCAGTCTGTTGGATCTTAAGACGTAAATATACTATCACTGAGTGCCTCTGCGTCGTTCCTAGGCTGCTACACTAATTATAAGTAACCAAATCATGCTATTTACTATCAAATGTTTTATTTAATCACAACTTTACAGTATCTTTGAAATAACATAATTTTAGTTAATTTTTAATCAACTTCAAATAAAATATACCAATAGTGCCTTTGATGTAGTGACAATAATGACATTGCAAAAATATACCAAAAATTAAAAAACATTGTTTACTTTCGCCAAAATCATTCTTTTATTTCATACTTTTTTCCTTTCTTTTAATGGAGTTTGTTTAGTCGCATAATTTATACGGAATAAACAAAATTCGAGTAATATATTCACACAATGTCAAAGCCCTCACAATAACGCCTCTAAAAAGCTTATTTATAGTAATATGACATGTCTATTTTTTTGTTCTTTTTATTTATATACATTTTGATATCTATTTTCATAAAAACCAAAGCTGTGTGATATCAGTTTTGGTGAATTGACGATTTACAAAGCACAGTAGCGATTAGTTTTATTTTGATCAAAATCTTTATACCAATGGATAGCATTGAACTATAAAGAGTATTGAAAACGTTTTGTTTATTTATTTTCACATAAAACATATATTACATATATAAACATATATTTAAACATACTCGTAACTCCCTGTTCTAATTACTGTAAACTGTCATCACAATTTTTCTTATTATGTAATATAGTTTTGTATTATTAGAGTGTTATTATAACATTTTGTTGCTAATAATATTATTTCAATAAGCCTAATTGTTTATTGTTCTAAGTTATCGGGTAAAAATATATTTCTGAAGTTACTATTATGAAGTGACATGCTTTTGGGTGTTTGTGAACTTATCAGTCAAAAATGTTTTACTATAAAGTCAAGTGTTTACACAATACTTGCAGGAGTTGAGTGAAATGACAATAATTTATATTTGTCTCACGTTTTCATTTAATTTTATTTTGTCATTATTCTATTATATATTGTATGCATTTAATAAGAACTGCAATATAAGCAACAAAAATATATCTTCTGAGACAAGGTAATAAAAACACGGAAGATATTGTGAAAATGTTGGGATTACGAATTGTTAACGAATTGTTGACAGTGCACTAGCAAAAATAAAAACATCTAAAAGGAATAGTAGAAAATAGCGATGAGAGGTTATATTCTATCATAAACAATATCAATAGCGATGAAGTATCCTGTGTACACATTTTATAACTAAGGTGATGGAGAAATAAATAAATGTTTTTGAGTTATTAAATTTCCAATACATGAGTCGTCACCACCAGCGGTTAGTTTTATATTTCAGTAAATTGACTCTGTTCACGAAAATGTATCATCTAAAGCCTTAATATTTTTTTGTCAAAATAAAGTTCCAATATAATGAAAATAAATATAAATAATGGTTTATTTAATATCACTTATTATCTGAAGATAATCAAGTGACAGTTCTTTCGGTATTACAAATCAAATTTCGAATTAATCGAATCGCATTTAGATTGACGAGATGAGTTTTGCGTTAGTCGTTCCCTGAATCAACTTCATCCCGCTATAATTGGAGAGTAAACCTCTCGGTCAGCTGAGAAATAACATAAGGAACATAACAATTTAGACTTGCTAAAACCTTTACTTGACTTGAATCAGGTGTAAACGACCTTAACAATATGTAACCTATTAATTACACCTTTACCTTCAATATTACACATTTCTTAAGGTAATGTTTTCTTTGTACTAATAATCAATATCAAATTAATTAAAGTAAATCTTTAGGGCAAAATATTTAGAAGTTCTTAATTCATTGTGATTAATTTAATTTTACTGGTCCAATGTTTGTACTCATGATAACCACACATCTATTTTGATTTAATCAGATTTAATTGATTTGTCGCAGTTTATATGAGAGAAACATTGATGTGTAATATGTATAACAATTACATATAAACATTAAAATAAAGGAAGACTATTTGTTTTCTTTATCACTTTTAATGTGATATATACGAGTAAGAGTTTCGTGACTGAGTGAGATGTCATAATCTGTTCGATTGTTTCCTGAAATAACAGAATAAAATTTAAAAAACCGGTAAATTAGTGAACATTCAAACTATTGAGTTTAATGAAACTTCATCTCCGTAGCGACTGCTACAATTAAATAAACCGTCTAATTATGATGACTTCAAAGAACAACGCCGTATGTAAACTATATGTCAGTATTTAATAATGTGTTTTTTAAAGATATATGATAGGGATTAACCGGGAATATTAAGAAAGCAAATTATGTAAAATAACTATAGCAATAATATTCAAATAAAGTTATAGGTCTCTCACGTTATTATAATTTTGAGAGAATATCACGTGACTTGAAATGTAACAACTAGTTCAGTGCCTTATTTATTACTTAAAATTTGATATTAATATAATTAAAAATCATTATTTTTCGATGGCTACAAAATAAATGAAAAATATCTTTTAATAAAGTTTGCATTTAAATGACTAAAATAAAGGTGATGAAGTAAGTACAAAAGTATTGTTTACTGTGGAAGCATTTTTAATATCAATGTCTGGTTGACATGATGTTGAATACAAAAAGGTTTTATAAAAAGTATGTTAATTCGCTCACCGGCTCAGAATTAATCCACTGTTAGCTCGTCCAGTCGCTGCGGACAATATGTTATGAATAATCATGATCATCAACTTTGTTACCATCCATAATATAAACGTTTTAGATATTTTTTTTATCCAATCAGAATATAATTATTAAACAGATTTCAATAAAAAAACAATTATGCCCAAATAGTATTTTGTTCTCTATTATTTATTTCAAACATGACTCGTGGAATCATGGATAGGACTTTGGACGTCTATCATACACCGTAAAAATTGGTAGTGAAACTAAATCTTTTCTTATTTTCTACGAAAGAACGTCTTCTATTTTTAATTGATATGAAAAGCTTAAAAAATTAACTAGGGATTTGAGGAGAAAAACAAACGAACCTACATAATTATTTTTGTATAGAAGGAGAACATGTATTTTTAAATTACTAACAACTATAATGCGGTTTCAATACTATTATTTTGAGGATAGTAATATGTATTTTTGTATTAAATCATGAGACGCTGATCATTTGGTTGGAACAGTTTGTATCTATGGCGAGTCGTGCTCAGAGTATCACCAAAATATTAAAAATAACCGAATATAGTAAATATTTTATGATTCTATAAACAACTAATCCTGCTGCTAGATGTACTACTACTAGATTTGCAATTTATGTTTATTTTAATTGTTTTATATTATCGTCCTGTAATCATATAATTGCCCGTTCATTTTTCATACTTCATTTTATTTAAATATATTTTAAGATTAAATAAAAACCAATTCTCGATTGTGTAATTGATAATAATTTATAGGTCTTAATTACATATCACCGCACACAGCACACCGCACAGTGAATATTAAAATGGAACTTTATTTCTCCATCTCCATAAATTATATAAATGATGTACCCATCTATAGATTGTTTAATTTGCAAGTGCTGAGGACGGCGAGGGTTGAAGTAATTATATTGCGTAAACAATGAACGAACCTAATGAAGCTTTATAAGTCTGTAGTTTGACGGAGCTGTAAATATACTTGATAAAGTGATAATTTGCTACTTGAGAGACCGTTTTATGAAGAAAATAGAAATGAAAGTACGTGAAGGAAACATGATTTTAGATTTAATATCATTGCCAATTGGCTAAAGTGAAATTGTATATAAAAATATTTTCAATGTTTCACCAATTTCTAAGTAAGCATCTTAAATGAAAAAAAAATAGTGTATTTTTGCCATTTAAATGAATGAAACTAAAATAACGTTTCATGGAATTTTATATTGCGGTCGTTATCAGGTGGTATTGCAAAATCCCAAAATCCCCCGTAGCCATTAAACGGATAAATATATTTGAAGAAACGATCAGTGTAACCCCAAACATTAATAAATAATGTTGACGAAAAGACCTTTGACGACTATGTTACTCCAATAGGTATTCTGGAGTTTATTTGTCAATTATTATAATTATTTTAGTTACGTTAAGCATATTTTTGTATTCTTAATTTAAATAACTTTTATATAAAGAAGTGTGTGTTTGTAATTTCAAACTAACAGCTCTTTTTTACTAAATTCATTTGAAAGTATATACTTTACTTATATAAATAAAGTAGTTTTTAAAATGTTTGTCTGTCTGTTTATTCCGGGTAATCTCTAAAACGGCTGGACCAATTTTTACATGTCTTTCACAGGGGAAAAGCTGATGTCAAAAGAATAACTTGGCAACTTTTATTTAAAAAAAAACATGTTCCGCGCGAACGACGTGGACACTAGTGGCTAGTATTTAAATATAATACGTGTAGTGCTTCATACTCTTGAAATTAGTATTTTTAATTTATAAAAAAAAGAAATATTAATGTTCATTTCCAATCAATATAATCAACGTAAAGATATTTATAAAACTGACAAATGAATAATCATCTTCACAGACTAAAAGAAGATTATTTTGTTTGGATTCTGAACTTATTCATATAGTTGACATGTTACATTATAAAAATCATTTTCAACGGTTTAAACTGAAATAATTAATTTCATTTAACATTTACTAATATTAAATAAGTCTAAAAGACATAATTTTGTTACAAATTAATACGAAACCATTCCATTACCGTTTTGAAGCCGAATAAAACATGACCGAACTTTAACAAAAGTTTTTGCCTCAATTTGCGTATAATAAAGACTTTATAAAATATATAAATAAAAGAGAAACCTTAAGTAACCTATTACTTTTTATATTTTATAATACACTTTTCTCTCACTGGTAAATAATATTGGTAAGTAATATTGTCTCTCTAATAATATTGAAACTCTTATTAAGTACTTTAAGATTAGATCTAACAAAGCTTTAAAAATATATTTTATAATCAATAATACAATTAGACAACCTTCATATTGTATCGATTAGAACTTTCACTATTTGTAATTTGCTAATATCTATGATTTTTGTGTGTACCAGACATATAAAATAGTCAAACTATAATATACTCGTAACTCTTAATACTACTACAACATGTATATTTTTTCTTGCGTCTCTTTATAGTTTTTGGTCAATATTTTATCAAAAGCTATACTTTACCGATTACGTATTGACTTGAAAGATTAGTGTCTTTTGTACAAAAAACTAAGTACCACCCCTCTTTCCGAGGGCATCTATAATGAAGTTGGCTGATAAATATATGCAGGATTGCCTTGAGGGTGAGAGATAATGTTGTGCTATTCGGCTTGGCTATCATTGTAGTAGGTACTTTACTGTGTACTTAAAATGAAAGTCACTAAAAAAATTGCTTTTTGCGAAATAAATTTAGGTTTATTGAATGTGACATCTGTCAAATCAATGAAACACACGGGTGCCGCTAATACAAATATGGAATAGAAAAAAAGAGTATTAAACTTACCTAATACGAAATGAACATTTAATTAAGATAAATAAATCTCTACAGACATGTTTGACGGAAAAATATTTTAGTCATAACATATATTCCGCCATATTCGCATAACGATAAATTGCTTTTTACTAGCTTTTATGTTTAAGACGGACTTAAGTCACGTTGGCGCTGAAATAACTGGATAGTTACCGGACATGTGAGATGGTATGTCACAATCCGAGAAAGGTTGTTGATTTTTTTTTAAATGAACATGAAATTGCAACAAAAACAAGATGTAAGCGATGAGTAAATAATAAATCTATCATAACAATAAATAATTTTATAATTTGATCAACTTCTACAGTTGTTTGTATAAAGAAAATGAGTTTAATATTACTTATTTTAATAAAACAGTTATCTCTTTGTTATCGATATAATTAATGCAAAATTGTAAATACAAAATGAGAAGTTCTGCGATGGATGAACAGACAGATTATTATATTAAAAATCATATGATACTCGTATGTATTGCAGTATTTGTAATACAGAATACAGAATACAAATGAAGAAAATCAAGAGCTTCACAAAATCTGATCCTGTAATGAGAATATAACATCACTTTATAATATAATCTATTTTATAAAAACATACTTCACAGAGTTTGTAGTTTATTTTGTTAAATTGTTTATCTCGACTACCAAAAGCCCTCCCCGTCACATATCTTACAAATTCATTCTTTTAGTCTGAAACACTTCGAGAGGCCATAAACCTCCACAACTGTTTCAGATTTATTTGCGATACTCTCGCTTCAATTGTATGTTCTCTTGCTCTCAATTGGTAAAAGCATTGTTGCTACTTTAATTGTTAAATAAATATATACGTTGATTTGTGATTTTGTGTTTTGAATGAGATTCATTAATAACAAGAAAATATGAATATACCCGTCTTAAACGTTTGAATTTTTTTTTTCTTCAAGTATATAATGAATCCATATATTAATGACTTTATGATGTGCCATTTTGTTTTTGAACATATAATAATTTTTTTAACTGAATTGTGTTTTATCAGTTTTTATAATTTTGACGGAGTTGTGAAAATATATATTTTCCGTCATTTAGTTACAGTCTGTCGGACTTACAATAACACTTAATATGCAGTTGTATTTCATCAACACTTAATGTAGCAGCAAATTTCAAATAAATCAATTCTACCATGATACCAACTTTCCGAAATAATAAGTCTTCATTACACTAAATGTATAAAAAATAAATTTATTTTTAGGTTTGTGATTTTATAGCCTTAAACATTTTTTTATTTTTTTTTTCGTAAAAGTGATTTAATATCTACGTGAATATCACCCTAAATGTTGACTCAAATATTAAGCCAACAAAACCAAATTTTATGAGTCCGCAAACAGTTGTTAATTCAGATGTTTGTTATTATAACCCAATATTTGTTTTTTTTACTCAATTTATTTTTTCCTAATTATACGACTACACGTATGAATAGTATTATTTACTCAAATCAGTTAGATTATATATTTGTTATCAAATATTGAAATCACAAATGAAGGTATTTAGTAATAAACGAGTAAAGTTAATTCATAGCAAGAAATTTATAACAACATTAGCTTAACGGTTACTTAAATAGCTCTTAAACGGAATTTAAGTCAAACTCACATTTAAAGTTACTTCTAACAATATGTATGTTATTCACCTCGATGAATAACACGAGTTTCTCAAGCATATCATATTCTTATTGCCTAGCTTTTAATGGATACATTTGTAATACTAAATTGATATATGTTTGCTTTTATCTTTTATTGACTTTATATTGTTAAATAAATTATTGTTATCATTAACAGAAGTAAAAATACAGTAAATATTTGTAAAAAATAGGTTATATAAAAATAAATGATCAAGTTCTTAGCAATAAAATACTGTTACATAACTCCATCACAATCTATTTTTATAAACGAAAATATTTCTTCTATTACATTATCTTTTAATATCCCCAATTAGCCTCATTATCTTTACTTCAATTTATTACAAATAAACAAAGAAGAATATTTAATATTCATTCCAGACCACTGTTCTATTATTTTACGAGTATGTAAGATTTGTTTTATTAAAAAATTTATATAAGTTTTATTACGTATTTTGATTAATGTTCAAAATAACATACAATTACATTATGTTCATGAAGACTTGATCTATCTTAATAATGAACTGTAGAAATGACTGATAGCGAAATATCTCTAATTGTAGTTAATGATGATATTATCTGTTACATATTTGAAACATTTAGTTAAATACTTAACCATGTTTTAATAAACTTGTTTATAATTATTGTTAAGTTATTGATACCACTGCAAAATGTTTGCTGATACTATAACAAGGTTTCAATTAACGGAATGATGTAAAAAAAAAGGAGTTCAAAATGATCAATCGAGTTGGAAAAACATGAGTAGATATAAGTAGTAGATATAAAACTATAGTGTTTTCTGTACAATTAGATTGTTTTTTCAATACTGTGAAATTTCATGCAAACAGTTAGTTACATACGTAATTGCTATGTAATAAAATTTATACCACAGATCCAATGACTCATTTACTTTCATACGTTTAAAGCTTTTTAATTTAACTAATTGTCCGATATACAGCACGAGATGAAGTATAATAAAATAGTACTTTAAAATAGTATATTATTTATATTACGTGTCTATAGTTTGTTCAAAGTAATTTCATTTCGTAATCTACAGAATTTTTCTTAGATTGGTTATGATTTGGGGACGTCACATGCTAGTAAACATCACGGTTGTGTCACAGTATCATGATTGTTCTATTTCTAGTTACATAATATAATATCTTCTGTAAATTTAAAACGATGAAATACTTTCTGGGGTCTCTATCAGTTTTTACCAATTATTCGTCTTTTTTAAGGTGTAAACAAAGCTATTCACAAGCATGGCATTAATTACTTTTTTCATGACGTTTCTGATTAGCTGTACTGTCTTTTGGTTTTAATCTTCAAAGTGAAAGAAAGCATGAAAGAAAATATAAACGAAAATCTGTGTTTTGAAACGAAAAATGGTTTGTCTTTGGTAAAAAAATATAAGAAAAAGTAATGAAAAGAAATAAATGTGATTAAATTGCCAATTTAAGATTAAGTATAATAAACGAAAATAACTTAAAAGTATTTTGTGACATGATAAGTTTGTTTCTCGTGTATTTGTAATATTCAATTTTATTCATTTGGATACCGAAAATTATCTTCAATTATATAAAAGAAAATAATAATGATAACACTGTAATAATGTATATAATCACGGTGTTTCGTCTTAGAAAAAAAACACTTATAATCAAAACAGTAACTTTTAGGGGAGAGTTATATTAATACCAACCCAATACATTTAATATGAAATACATACAAGCGTTGTTAGTTATTAGTATTAGATAAAACATAGAATATAGAAAAAGACAATCTTTGTAATACTTTATTTCGTAACTGCATACGTTATTAAGCATGAATCCAGTAAATAGGTGAGTCTGAGTCTTCGAAGACGACATGGGGAATATAATTTTAGTTTTTAAAGCGGTTTAGTTCAGTGCGGAAAGATTTTTAGAAATATCTTCTTGAAGCAGGGGATATTCTGCCTCTTTATGACTGCAAGATCTTATCATTGTTAAAAAAATCTTAATATTATACTTATTAATATATCTTTATTTCTGAAAGTACATTCAGACCTTTCAAGTTTTTGTTACTCCAAATCAAAAACTTTTTAATTAAAGTATACTTGTTTATACAAAATATATATTTTACTAACATTTGTATAAACACTAATAGCTTCATTTTCATTGAAACAATCATATATTTTTTTAATGTCATAATAAAAGTATAGTGTATATAGAAATACAGGTATTTCATCTATATACAGATTTGTAAATGTATTAGCGACACTCTAATTACATCATCTAAGATAAATTAATATGCATGACCGTGTACTACATTTTAATTATTGCCAAGTAATGTATTCTACCAACATATAAAAATATTAAATTAATATATGCAGTGTTTATAAATTTACCTGGGTTATAATAAGATAAAATGTTACTTAATATCAATACTGGGTTGAGTAAAATATTGTTGCACCTAAAACTGTACACAGTATAAATTTACATTGCATAGTGTTTTGTTAACGATAACATGTAACTTGCACAAGTATCTAATAAAAAGAACACTACGTCTTAATAAAGATGTTGTTATTATATAGATTTGTAGATTCTTTTAAACGAGTAAAGAATAGTTAAGAATACAATTAATTCTCGTACTATAAAAAAATATATAAAAAGATACTAAAAACGGATATTACCTCATTTTGAAAGTGAATATATATTAAGGAATATTAAGTAATTACAAAAACTTTGCAAAGAGTAGTTAACGTTGTGATAAGGTTGTGACTGAAAACAAAAGTTAATAACAATAATGTAAATAACTATTAATATATTACGGAGCCAATTTCGATCAAAATCATACTGTACTTACCTCATATACTAACCATATTCTACTCACCTCATTACAAGACAAGGAAAGAAAAATGAAACAAATAACTCAGTAGATAAATAAAAAATCACTCTTATTTGGATAAAATACTAAAGGGAAGAGAATTATTAATAAACAAAAATTCAAGCTTTTATTACTATGCCAACATCGAGTTACCAACACATGGGTCCAAGTAGACTATGCAACTCAGTAGATAGTAGTTGGATTGCAGCAAAAGACTCGACCAACTGCATTCATGTTTAACTTTCAGAGTACAGCGTCCTCCAGTTAATCAATTCTCAGTAATATTATATATTTAATAATCCTTATTAACTTCATTTTGAATATTTCAAACCGATTTTTTTTAATTTAAATGGAATTATCCAAAAACACATCACAGTCATTTGCTCCAAAGTGTGTAATATTGTTCAATTACAATGATTTAACAGAAAACTGCAACAATTTTTATTTTAGTATCACAATATCCCCGCGTCTCAGGAGTATAATATTTGTAATATTGCAAGGCAATTAAAATGGCAATACTAATAAAAGATAACAGTTTAAATAGTTATAATTATTGTAAGAGCCTGGGGAGGGTTTTGATATAAACGGTAATATCTTATTTTTTATCTTGAATGTCTGAAATGAAACTGTTTTTGTAAGAAAATAACAAAAGTATTCTGCAGCTTTTTGCAAGTTTTGTAGCTTAAAAAACTGTCTTGTTCATATGGAATACACATATATTAGAAGCAATTTACAATTAAAAAACAATATTATTACAAATATAAATATAAAGACAAATAAACGTTATATAATATAATCTATTTTCTTCTAAACCAGACGGTTATAACAGTAGTAGTAGGTATTCCTTAACTTGTGTTTCACAATATGTAATGTCTTAATTAAAAGCAAAATAATTTGTTAAAACCTATTTAAAATAATTTAATACTATTGTGTAAGTTATGTTTTCAATATTTAATACAATACAAAAACATAATTCTGCAGTGTTCACAAGTCAAATGTAACTTTTAGAATTTTCTTATTACAGCAACATTACCTATCTTTAGTTTATTTGTGATATTTTTTTTTTATATTTAAAAGAAACGTAAAAAAAATTAATATAAAAATAAAAAAAAAATAAATAAAAAAAATAAAAAGTATTTCTAAATCACTTCGCGTTTACATATAATATAATAAATAGATACTGTCTGTATCATCCACTGTGGTTTTATTGTTGTTATTATATAAATTTAAAATGCACCTTGTTTAGTCAATCAAAACTTAATGTTAGATCAAATGATCAGATATTACATGAGATTCTATGATAGGATATGCATGAGTGATGTTGATGACGCACTTAAACTTAAAGTTATCTTCCGAGATAACTGTAACTCTAAGTATAAAATACTACCTACATAAGAGGAAAACCGCGTAACCTTTAACGTTTTATTAAATTAGTTTATATTTTAAATGCTCCTCTTTTGAATCTTTTTCAATTTAATATTAATCAATAATTATTTAATTAAATTATGGTACATAAAAAATGAAAATAAAAATTTTATTTGTCCTAAATCTATTTGAAACGAAACCCTTCGAGTATTAGTTTTCCTCGGTGTTAATTAAATTGATTAAAGTTTTCAGCATGTCCTACATGTCTTTTCCTTTCAGCATCTTAATTTTGGAGAGAAGAATAATCCTAATAAGGGAACGAATGATCAAATTTTGAATGACTCAGTAACGATGTTAATGCATGTTCAAAGAAGGCTTTATGTGAGTGTGTTATGGAAGTATTATCGTATTGCCTCATTCACAACACATATTTCTATTATATAAAAATGAATCGCAAAATGTGTTTGTAAGCGCATAACTCAACAACGCATGGACCAATCTTAACAATTCTTTTTTTAAAATGTTCCTTAAAGCGCAAGGATGGTTCTGACGGCGAGAAAAAATCGAATAATTTTCAGGAAAACCCTAAAAGAGCCCTTTTCTTTTTCCTATACAAATATTTTCTAACTAAATGTAGAGTCAATTTAAACTGTATTGCTATTCAATAAAGTTGATATTAAATTACAAGCACTCATTGTTGTCTAAACAATGTAGGTCTCAATGTCTTGCTAACGTCAAAGAGTCAATTCGCGCTTTATTGTCGCTGCACAACGTTCAAATTTAATCAAATGAATGTGTACACCCGACCAAATTGAAAAGTCAAAAAAAGTAAATGTAAGATTTGATTGGCCTTGGAATATTTTTTCTTTTGTTTTAGTTTCGGAATGCGACATAAATTGTCATCAGTTTTCACGTCATTGCATCTGTCAAACAAACTGCGTTAAAAAGCGTTTATAATATTTAATAATTAATTTTGATTGTATAAATACCTGTGATTAATAATTATTTCATGTGAATAAATTTAGGTAATTATATACGATATGCCTCCTATAAGACGAAGTAATTTAAGTAGAAGAACCCGAAATGCTACAAACCAAATAAATTACCGATCTTATCATACTGCACATGAACGTGACGACCGAAATGAACGCGAAAGAATTCGTATATCACGAACGCGGGAAGCGAGAGCGAGAGATTCAACTAATAATCGCGAAAGTTTGAATCGAGCTGCTTTCAATTACGATTTGTCAATTGACTACAGTAACCACCAATGTGTTGCTATTGGATCTATGAACTTGGTTTGCTCTTATTGTAAGGCATTGAAATACAAAAATGAAGCAAATGGATTGTGTTGCGCAAATGGGAAAGTGAAATTGATACCATTGGATCCACCACCAGAGCCATTGTACTCATTGGTTTCAGGAATAAAACCAGATTCCATACACTTTTTGTCAAATATTCAACAATATAACAATTGCTTTCAAATGACATCATTTGGGGCAACAAACGTAGTTCGGGAAAATTTCATGCCAACTTTTAAGGTATGTATTATAGCAGTTAATCATTATTATTTTAATGAACAAAATTTCCTGTTAACTAAGTAAATATGTGTCATTAACCTTCAGTTTCCTAAACCCCAAAACATATATTACTTAGTCATTATATTATTTGGTGATTCAGTATTAACAACACTTTTATTATTTTGAAACACAATATAATTATTTGACGATGGATATTAGTTACAACTAATTATTACATATTGACATACCTAAGCATATCAATTATTATTTGGTGATTCAAATTAAGAGACAGATATACTTTTTAGGAACAAATATTATTTCTATTTGGCAAAAATCATTTTTTTTAATTTACAGATACAAGGCCAAATATATCATAGAGCAGGTTCACTGTTACCAGTGTCAGATAGCAATTACAAATTTCTGCAAATTTATTTCATGGGCAATTCACCACGAGAAATTGATATGCGTTGTTCACATAACAATTCACTAAAGAGGTCTATTGTAGAACAATTACAAACTTTATTTCATGAGTACAATCAATTGGTTATGTTGTTTAAAACTGCACTGGATCGGATGCCATCTGATAATCACAAAATTGTAATCAGAGCTGATAAAACACCTGTTGGCCAACATGCAAGACGTTTTAATGCACCAACTATTGATGAAGTTGCCATCGTTGTAGTTGGAGAAAACTTGGAATCCCGTGACATTGTTTTACATCGTCGGAATGATCAATTACAACGTATAAAGGAAACACACCGCTCATATGACGCACTGCAATATCCCATTATATTTTGGCAAGGTGAAGATGGCTATGATTTTTCAAACAAGATGATAAATCCCATTACAGGTAATAAAAAATATTAGTTTAGCTATGGAGCTATATTATCAGTCACTATATTATTATTTTTTTAATTTTCAATATTATGAAAACAAAAATCTATTTTCAGGTTCCGAAACCAACAAAAAAGTCAGTTCAATGAACTATTATTCCTACCGCCTAATGATTCGTGAAAATGAAGACAATCACATACTCAAATGTCGGCGATTATATCACAAGTATGTTGTAGACATGTATGTTAAAATTGAAACGGAGAGATTAACATTCATCAGGTTGAATCAGACCAAACTCAGATCTGAAGAGTATATTCACCTTCGAGATGCGATTAATACTGATGGAAATGCACAGAATGTTGGTCGGATGACTATTCTTCCAGCAACATACATCGGAAGCCCTCGACATATGCATGAATATGCTCAAGATGCCATGTCATATGTTCGTCATTATGGTACAGCAGATTTGTTCATCACATTTACATGCAATCCACACTGGATAGAAATCAAGCAGGAGTTATTCCCTGGGCAATCACCTATTGATCGTCATGATATTACAGCCAGAGTCTTTAGACAAAAGTTGAAATCTTTGATGGATTTCATTGTGAAACATTATGTGTTTGGAGAGACACGCTGCTGGATGTATTCTGTGGAGTGGCAGAAACGGGGATTGCCACATGCACATATTTTGATTTGGTTAGTTGAAAAGATAAGGCCAAATGAAGTTGATGCAGTAATATCAGCTGAAATTCCTAATGTAGAAGTAGATCCTGGATTGCATGAGGTAGTTATTAAAAACATGATACATGGTCCCTGTGGAACTCTTAATCAAAATTCACCGTGTATGGTGGATGGTAAATGTTCAAAGCGATATCCACGGACATTAATATCTGAAACAATCACTGGTAATGACGGTTATCCTTTGTATCGTCGCCGATCGACAGCAGACAATGGAAGATCAACAATTGTCAAATTAAATCAACAAGATATTGAAATAGATAATCGCTGGATTGTTCCATATTCACCCATTTTATCAAAGACCTTCAAAGCGCACATCAACGTTGAATCTTGCCATTCAGTAAAATCTATTAAATACATTTGCAAATATGTAACCAAAGGGAGTGATATGGCTGTGATTGGTATTAATGCAGAGAATTCCAATGATGAAGTTACGCAATACCAAATGGGTCGCTATGTTAGTAGTAATGAAGCAGTTTGGCGAATATTTTCTTTTCCTATTCATGAAAGACACCCTACTGTTGTTCATTTAGCTGTGCATTTAGAAAATGGACAAAGAGTATATTTTACAGCACAGAACGCAGTAGAAAGAGCTTTACAGCCACCATCTACTACATTAACCAGATTTTTTGAGATATGTCAAAACGATGATTTTGCTCAAACATTGTTATATTCTGAAATGCCAAAATATTATACTTGGAATCAATCCTCAAGAAGATTTATACGACGGAAACAAGGAATACCAGTTACAGGATACCCAGATATATTTTCTACCGATGCGATTGGTCGAATTTATTCAGTACATCCAAGCAATGATGAATGTTTTTATTTACGACTGCTATTAGTCAATGTACGTGGCCCAACATCGTTCCAACATGTACGAACTGTTAATGGTGATTTGTGTGGATCATATAGAGAAGCTTGCCAACGTTTGCGATTGCTAGACAATGATGCTCATTGGGATCAAACTCTCAATGATGCTGTAATATCATCACAAGCTCATCAAATACGAACATTGTTTTCTATAATCATATCTACCTGCTTCCCATCAAACCCAAAGGATTTGTGGATCAAGTACAAAGATAATATGTGTGATGATATTTTGTATCAAATACGGATTAGAAGGGGAAATCCAAATATACAAATAAGCGAAGAAATTTACAATGAAGTATTGATTTCAATTGAGGACATGTGCTTGATGATGTCAAACAAACTATTGTTTCAATTAGGCCTGGCCGCACCCAATCGTCCAATGCATGATGCTTTTAACCAAGAGTTGCACCGAGAAAAACTGTATGATCTCAACACTTTGAAAGAATTAATTCAAACGAATCTTCCACTATTGAATGAACAACAGAAGTATGTATTTGATACACTTTTGAAAGTAATAAATGATAAAAGAGGAGGGATTTACTTCTTAGATGCACCTGGTGGTACAGGAAAAACTTTTTTGATTTCATTGATATTAGCAACAATTCGCTCACAAAATAAAATTGCACTTGCACTCGCTTCGTCGGGAATCGCAGCAACTTTGCTTGAAGGTGGTAGAACAGCTCATTCAGCACTAAAATTACCATTAAACATGCAAAGCAACGAAACTCCAACCTGCAACATTTCGAAGAACTCTGCAATGGCAAAGGTTTTGCAGCAATGTGGATTGATTGTTTGGGATGAATGCACGATGGCACATAAAAAATCTTTGGAGGCTTTAGATAGAACCTTACAAGATCTCCGGAGCAATAATAACCCATTTGGTGGTGTAATGATTTTATTAGCAGGAGATTTTCGTCAAACATTGCCAGTGATTCCACGATCAACGCCAGCTGATGAACTTAATGCCTGTTTAAAGTCCTCCAATTTGTGGAAACATGTGAAGGTATTACACTTAAGCAAGAATATGCGTATCAAGTTGCAAAATGACAAATCTGGAGACATATTCTCTAAACAACTCATTGACATTGGTAATGGCAAATTTCCTATAGACACCTTGACTGGTTGCATTAACTTTCCTCAAGGTTTTTGTCAGTTAACTAGATCAAAAGATGAACTTATTCAAAAGGTGTTTCCAGATGTTGCTCAAAATTATAGAAACCATGATTGGTTGAGCGAACGGGCTATATTGGCTGCAAAAAACATAGATGTAAGTGAATTAAATTTCAAAATTCAAGAACAAATTACAGGCGAATTGAGGATATATAAATCAGTTGATTCGGCTACTAACCAAGATGATGTCGTTAACTATCCGCCTGAATTTTTAAACTCGCTGGATTTACCAGGATTGCCACCTCACAATCTTCAATTAAAGGTTGGTTCGGTAGTAATAATGTTGAGAAATATCAACCAACCGCGTCTTTGCAACGGCACGCGGTTAGCGATAAAAAAATAATTGAACAACGTGATAGAAGCAACTATACTGAAAGGAAAGTATAAAGGAGAAGACGTTTTGATACCACGCATCCCAATGATTCCGACTGATGTACCATTTGAATTTAAACGACTACAATTTCCAGTGCGGCTTGCTTTTGCTATGACCATAAATAAGTCCCAGGGGCAATCATTAGGTGTTTGTGGTATTAATCTAGAAAACCCATGTTTCTCACATGGTCAATTGTATGTTGCCTGTTCCCGTGTTGGAAAACCATCAGATTTATTTATATATTCACCAGGTAATCAAACAAAAAACATTGTGTATCATAAAGCACTAAAATAAAAATAAAACAGATTTTTGTTAATAATTATGATTCACTGGATTTACAATAACGCGATTACTGAAAATACTTATGTACGTTTTATTTCATTATTTTTTATTTCATCGGTTATGAACCCTATGTTAATAATAATAGTAATAAATAATTAATTATCTCTATACTTTGTAATTGAAGCACCCACTTTATAAATATTTGTCACCTTTAGGTTCCCACTATCCCTTTAGATTATTTTTCAATCAGGTTTGAACCTTAAGTTCCCCTCTTGGTTTGAAGCCCTCTGGCAGACATCCCAATCGGGGTTTTTAGTGGGTCTCAAAAGGGTGACCAAAGTTCGTGGAAGCTGAGATACTTAAGTCACCCGAGCTGACCTTTTTCTTTAATTCTCCTGAACAGAACCGTCACCATGATGATAGGGCGATGTGTGAGGATCAGCAGAGTAAAAACGTCTAAAGGTCGAAATATAAACTGCCACATTCCAAATCTATTTGACAGAACGAATTCTGCCGAGTTGTATAAAAATTGTATTTATTTAAAAAAAAAAAAATCTTTTAAAATTTAAATGTTTTGAGTTTAACTTTCATTGTATGTATTAGTAAAAACCACCAAATACTTTTAATTATGAACGTCTTAATAAAATGATAAAGTAACATATTAAAAAAAAAGGAAAATTTTACGATTTATTTATTATACTAGCAGACCCGGTCACGCGTTGCTGTGACTATTGTTATTGATATATTACATTGTAGTAAACTATTTAAAGGGTAACGTTCAGAGTACTTCTGTCATGAAAATCATAATGTTTTCTTACAGTCGATATTAAGCAAAAATAGAAACAAAATTATTTTTTAAATTTAATCCAAATTTATAACACTATTTGTAAATTACAAAGTTTTTAGTAAATAACTTGGAACACTAAACTTACGAATGAGGTAGGTAGGGTAGATACATCATTCGTAATTATTCAATCCAGTCAACAGATACCGCCATCTTTTAGAATTGTTAGGAGCTAACTGCAAAATAATAAACAAATAAAATAATATTGCGACTATGAATTGAGTTGAAAATTTTTATATATCTTTTAAGTTAGGTCAAACTGTACGTGGTGTGTAAATTTATTAAGAACGGTTAAGTAGTTTAGGAGTCCATCGCGGACGAACAACGTGACACGTGATTTATACATATTAAGATTTCTGGTGGATCTTTATTATCATTTAATATTTTAAATAATCTATTATATAAAAATGAATCGCAAAATGTGTTGGTAAGCGCACAACTCAACAACGCATGGACCAATCTTAACAATTTTTTTTTTAAATATTCCTTGAAGCCCAAGGATGGTTCTTACGGCAAGAAAAATTTAAATAATTTCCAGGAAAACCCTAAAAGAGCCCTTTTCTTTTTCCTATACAAATATTTTCTAACTAAATTTAGAGTCAATTTGAACTGTATTGCTATTCAATAAAGTTCATATTAAATTACAAGCACTCATTTTTGTCCAAACAATGTAGGTGTGTTGCTAACGTCGAAGAGTCAATTCGCACTTTATTGTCTCTGCACAAAGTTCAAATTCAATCAAATATAGGTGTATGTATAACCCGACCAAATTGAAAAGTCAAAAAATTTAAGAGCTATAGATTTGATTGGCCTTGGAATATTCTTTCTTTTGTTTTAGTTTTGGAATGCGACATAAATTGTCATCAGTTTTCACGTCATTGCATCTGTCAAACAAACCGCGTTAAAAAGCGTTTATAATATTTAATAATTAATTTTGATTGTATAAATACCTGTGATTAATAATTATTTCATGTGAATAAATTTAGGTAATTATATACGATATGCCTCCTATAAGACGAAGTAATTTAAGTAGAAGAACCCGAAATGCTACAAACCAAATGAATTACCGATCTTATCATACTGCACATGAACGTGACGACCGAAATGAACGCGAAAGAATTCGTATATCACGAACGCGGGAAGCGAGAGCGAGAGATTCAACTAATAATCGCGAAAGTTTGAATCGAGCTGCTTTCAATTACGATTTGTCAATTGACTACAGTAACCACCAATGTGTTACTAATGGATCTATGAACTTGGTTTGCTCTCATTGTAAGGCAAATGAAGCCAATGGATTGTGTTGCGCAAATGGGAAAGTGAAATTGATACCATTGGATCTACCACCAAAGCCATTGTACTCATTGGTTTCAGGAATAGAACCAGATTCCATACACTTTTTGTTAAATATCCAACAATATAACAATTGCTTTCAAATGACGTCATTTGGGGCAACAAACGTAGTTCGGGAAAATTTCATGCCAAATTTTAAGGTAGGTATTATAGCAGTTAATCATTATTATTTTAGTGAACAAAATTTCCTGTTAATTAAGTAAAGGTGTGTCATTAACCTTCAGTTCCTTAATCCCCAAGAAATATATTACTTAGTCATAATATTATTTGGTGATTCAGTATTAGCAATAATTTTATTATTTTGAAACACAATATAATTATTTGTTGATGGATATTAGTTACAACTAATTATTACATATTGACATACCTAAAGCATATCAATTATAAATTGGGGATTCAAATTAGGAGACAGATATACTTTTAGTGTATGCTTACAATAGATATCTTGACCTTTCTTTTCTTAGTTTTAAAAGTGTAAATAATCAATCTCATTATACCATTCAAGAGTTTTCAGTTGATCGAAATGTGTGGGTCTGCTATAACCCCTTCGTCATATTTTAGGGAGGGAGGCAAACTGGAATAATTTTGATTCTAACTTTTAAAAATAGATAAGCTAATGATATTATTACCAATCACAAATTGTCAAAAGGCACCTTGAAAAAAAGATACATGAAGTAACAGCAATACATTACGTTTTTCTCAAATTTATTATGATCTCTAAAAAATGTGACTAGTGTAATATACTATAATAATTTTGTTATATTATGTTACATTAGTCTAATGGCCCGTTCTACAAACGGGCAAGATCTAGAAACGTTTCAGAGCTTCGCTAACGGTAGTTGTATTTTTAATTAAACACAGAAAAATTCCAAAAATGTTATTGTTACTACATTGTATTTACTAAAGTAATGTTTGTATAAAAATGTATTAACCATTCCTGTTTGGATCTGGATCCTACTGTAGCGATAGAAGCGTGCTCTTATAACCGTAGAGAAGTATTATAGTATAGAAGACACTGTATTAAAATTAATCAATGTAAGCAAAATGGTGATACATCTGAAATTTCCGCTTATCAGATCCAGTTTAATCTAGAATTGTTTAACAGTGGACGTGACAACGCTGCTATGAAGTTTGTGTCGACAACATACTGGTATCTGCAGGAATTTCTGCATGAAAATTTAATAATGTAATACGTAAATTTCTACGCAACATTGAACGTACTATGTAAGTTACATCTTTAATTTTAATATTTGTAACTTTATATATTTTCTAACGTTCTAAATTATTTTTTTATCTTAACCCAAGCAAAAACGGAGATAATTTTTTATTTTATTTTAGAGGAGGGCAAAAGTGCGTGCTGGCCGCAGATGACTTGTGATCACAATCCGAATGGCTCTCTGTTGTACGTGCTCAAATTGGTTTGATATTGCGGTGGTCTGCTGGACTCAACTGGGCCTCGCTCTCCGGATGACCACACACTGACAATCGTTCGAAAATTGAGGGCTAGTATGGTGCCCAAATTATAAATTATAGTTTATATTTTCAAGTTTATTTTATTTTATTTTTTCATTTATCGTGTATTGTCATTGGTATTTGATAATTGGACTAAGTTTTGAATTAATCTGAACGATTTTGATCGGTCAGGTAGTTAGTTAATAATTATAAAAATGTAAACTTAAACCTAAATGATTCTAAAACCTCAACCTACACTAAGATAAAATTAAATTAATTTGTAAAGGATTAATCATCATATTTTATTTAATAGTAACATATCTATTTATAATGCGAGGTCGGTTTATATTATCTCCGTCAGTAGTATAATTTGCAAAATCTCTGCAGTTCGTTATTAGTTAAAAAATAAATAGAATAAGAATTACTGAAATAGTAAATCAAAAGTTCTACTTATTAATGATAAACTTCATACAGCATTAAATAAAATACCAAATATGTATTTAAAGACTTTGAGGATTGTATGTAACATTTATACAAATATTATAAATGTGTCAGAAAGTGTTATTAATATAGAACTTAATTAATTTAAATACATAACATATTTGTGCCATGTACGTAATATCATGGAATTATTTGTTTGATTAACCAATAACCTGTTATTATTTAAATTAAAGCTTCCGAAGCCTCGCGGTCCAACTTTACTCCACAGGATTAGCATCAACCCGATCAAATTACCCTTTGTTACATTTATTCTGTTTCATAGTATATTAAATAATATAATTAAATCCTTTTGTGGTATTATGTTGTTTCAAAAAATATAACAAAGTAAAGTTAAATAATTTACTAGATAAAAGTAAATTATATCAGATAAAATAAAAGTAATATCTTAAAAATTTCAATGTTAGGTTTTTAATGCTACGCATGAGTAAAGACCCCGAGTAGTAAAAAAGCTTATCAATCAACGTCATATCTGTGTATATTTTAATAGTTATAGATTAATTAAATTAAAGGTTAAAATACAAAAATAAAAATATTTTGTACTTTAGAACTCAGCGCTTAAACTTAGATGTTATACAGAATCCCAAAAATTTTTAGAAATTTCGATATCTTGTTTTTCTAGACGTGATCATAAAAACAAACTAAACATTTTCGTGTTTCTTCCAAAGGTACAATTTCAATTTCTTCTTTCGAAGGTTTCTACTAGCAACTACTAGCACTACTAGCAACAAAAACATATAAATTTTACCAGTAAACTATGTTTTAGAGCACCAGCGCACTCTAAATGAAGTTTGGTTTGCTAGTTTCATATTCAGTTCAAATGTTAAATGTTAACACAAGTAGTAAATATACAAAAACTATAACATTTATTTTCAACGGTAGTCATGTCCAAATTCATAGTTCAATAAAAGCTTGTCTATTTAGCATTAAAAATGTTCATACTATTCTCCTTTAATCCATATCTATAGTCATCGGATCAAGTAGATCAAATTTCATTTTTCAAACTGTTAGCGGGCAGTGGCCCGCTACTAGTGAGTAACTGGTGCAACGGTGCCACTATCACCCCTATTGCTCTCACTTTGCTGTAAATATGAAAATATATGGGTTTATGGCTACCACTAAGAAATGGATAGAGATGCAGAAGATTAGGAACACGAAGCGGTAAGGACCTTCATCCATCTTTTAGAAAATGATTTTGCCTCGGTCGAACCTCTCTGTACCATCTGCAATCAAAGGACTACAACTTCAATAAAATAAATAAACGGAATAGGCTGAATCATAGAATAATCCTAACTACAACTAGTAATGATCATTCTGCAACCCCCTTCATTATTTTTTGTCCAAACATACACTCGAATAAATTGTTAATAAAACAAATAGAATACAATTTCACACTCATTGGGTCCGGATAAAATATTCTTTTAAGTCGCGGCACCGTTAAATATTTCCGCTGATCTCGTGACTTACATAATACATTTGTATTGTCTTATCGAGAAATGATACACATAATTTTGAGAGGATACTGTGATTCTACTACTTCTCCGACTACTTCTTAATGTAATGAAAATATTTTTAATTATAAATTTTTAAGTATTTCAACAAGTTGGTTAAGCGCTTTCTTTGAATAATTTATGAAGAAAAAAATGTATATTATTACAAATTATTCTTGGCAATAAAAATTAAGATATATGTTTGATTGTCTATCCATCAATTACACAGAAATTATTGTGATAGATTCATATAACCCGTGACCAAAAAAAGAACAGGCTAATTTTAATCCTGGATAAATATAAGTTTCCCTTCCTATAAATTTTTCACTATATCATAAATATTTCGGAGATATACTTCTTATTATATTGCACTTTCCCACGTGCAGAACCCAACGACTTTACAGAAATATCTTGTAAATCATTACGAATGTTACCAAACTAAGGTCTATTTACTGCTGACAGATAAATGTTAACCAATTATTTTCTGGACACTTTTCTATAAATAAAGTTTGATAATAATAGCTGGGTTTTATTTTTCGCTACCATTACAAAACACTTCAATACTCTTAAGTTTGCTTAAGTACCAATTCTTTGTATTGCTAAATTGATTGAATTGAATATCCGATGATACATAGACTTAATAATAAAGTTATTATAATAGTTATAATATCTTATATATTAATTTTAATATACGCAGAATAATTTATCGTCGTAGAATAAGTTTCTCAATAGAAAAACACTGTCCTTATAACTGCAAGATCAGAAAATGTAAAGAAAAAAAACATAAATTGTTTAGAATTGCATTTTCCACTTTCTTAGATAATCAAGTCGTTGTTAGCAACTTGAAGATACCATATAATTGTGTGTTACCATTTCGTTAAAGTTAGTAGTAAGTTGTAGTAGTAATATTTTAAAATCTTAACTACGTTATATCATGATAAAACGTAGTTACAGCCATACGAGTAGTTTCGAAACAACATTGTATTTAATTGCAGTGCTGATTAAACATTATCAAATACATATAAATTGTGTTCTCAGCACTCTTCGACTTTCAAAGCTTGTTAATGAAATATATCACAGACAAATAAGATATCAATTATATTGTTCTTCTTTCGTTCACACATACTTTAATTCTGCACAATCTACAAAAAACCCAAAAATAATACATAGTTATCTTTTTACATCTTAATGTATTAATTTCATATTAGATTTTTGATGAGGTAAATTATAATATTCATTTTATTCGATAATTATTACAAGAGGTTTTATTCTCTTCACCGAGATACTTGGTTCCAGGTCACGTCCAACAACGGTCATGAGCCAAAGTACTCGTAATATCAGTATGATACTACTTATGAGTTACGTGTTCGATACGAGTAGTTTCCTGTCTAGTGTATTAGACTTCATTTGGTTTATTTATTTCATTTGTTATACACGACTTCTTTGTGACGGTATTACACCATCTCTTATGATTTAAATTTAGCTTCATGATTAACAAAAATTTACAATATACCTACCGCAACTACAGAATACTAAAGTCAATTTTTATTTTTATGAATATATTTTTTTAAGCAGTGTAGTACATATATATATACACATTATTACATATTATTTTCTTGCGGTTCGTTTAGGTTTTGGTCAAACGGAGTATGACCCCTTTCCCACATATGATGAGCATTAATACTATACTAATACCTACCAGCTAGCATACAAATATAATTATTCATTTATGTTATAAGTAGTGCTAAAATATTTTTTTTAAATAAAAATCAATTACAATATAGACTTATAAATATTAATGAGAACATAATATATTTCCACATATTTGTTGAAAATCAGTGCTAAATACCATGGATACAAAAGCAAAGAGCCTAAATACCGTTTGGTAAATCTGGTTTCACATCACGAGTTTCTTTTTATGAGGTGATATTGACTTCTTAGCATGGCTTTTACTAAATACATTAAGTTATAAATGTATAATTTACACAAAATCTGGACCTAATTATATATTCATTATATTAGAAAACTAAAATAGATTAAATCGATGCCTGAAATTTCATTATAATCTCATTATACGTCACCGGTCACATAATATTCAATGTTCAGGACGAGAGGCCGTCTCATTCGGTTATCTACCGTGACAGGATAACCTTCTGCAAAATTAATTTAACATGCCGATCATTTCAACGTATGAAATTTGGTTTTTTCAATATGTATTTTATTTATATAACACCAATAAGAAGCAGGTTATAGTTTTATTTATTATTGGCGCGCCTTAAATGACTGTTGATAATTTCTAGGCGAAAAAATTACATCTTGAAACTATGTATTTTATTTATATAACACCAATAAGAAGCAGGTTATAGTTTTATTTATATAAGATTAAGATAAGAATAAGAAGCAGGTTATATGACCAGTATGAAACCACACACTCATAAAATACCGTCGTATAATAATTAATAATAAATAAATAATTACTTGAATAATTACTTTTAAAATGTTTGATATATACGTGTACCTTTGTATTATACGAATTGTCCTAAATATGTACACAAAGTTAATAATATTGACATTCTATGTTAACTTAATTTATCGGAACACGTTTACGGCAATGTAGGTGGTAGGAGGTTTCTGCAATGTATAAAAGAAAATATAGAAATGTAAATGCAGACGTGACATTCACGGGACAAAGCACAGATGCAGCTCGTGCTTTTTACCAGTTTATTCTAAAGGTAATATCTAGTTTTAGAAAAAAAGGAGTATACAAGCTTTTCAAGGTTGATTAAAAAATGAACATAACATGTACAGTCCACTTTGAATACATATTAAAATATTAACATAGATGTTATATTTCTTCTGATTTTATGGGCCTGTTTAATTCTCGTAATATATAATTTTTTGCTTTTTGTAATTTTATATTATATTAAAATTCAAGGTGTGTTAATGAAGATATACTGTAACTTGAGTTAGAATCTCTTATTCACATAAAAATGAGGAAAGTCAATTTAAGGGTTTGGTAAAGATAAAGCAAAAGTTAGGAGCATTAATGAAACAAAGTCATAAGAACAATAAAATATTACTACTATGGCTTTTTTTAATTTTTAAACAAAGCAATTGTCATGTCGTAATTTGCATTTTTCGACACTGCGATAACCAACATTCCAACGCAATATATAAGTACGAGTATACCGATGGAAGTTGAACCCTTAATCTTAAGATGTATTTATATCTTAACCCTGTATAACTAATCACTCGTCGAGGCGACGACGCGCCACTTGACGAAATTCGAAATCACCTACTTCGCTCCGTCGCCTGACCTTGACTCTTTCATTACCTTACTAATTTGAGTAAGCAGTGCAGCCCGTGACGCTATTGGGTCCACGCGCATCATAGGACGTGCTCTGTGACCATGAGTAAGCATCGGAAAGCGAACTGGAGGAAAGATCTGACAGCTCAACATCGGACACGGAAGACATTTTAGAGAAAGATATTAGTTTCATTTAAAGCCAAACCCAACAAAGTTTAATTTTTATTGCCAACTATTCATGATCAACCTATTATTAATAAAACGACAAGAAAACCAGAAATAATACATTTTTATAATAGCACAAAAGGTACAGTGGGCACTGTTGATCAAATGTGTGCAAATATAAGATCTAATCAGAAAACCAAGAGATGGCCTATGTGTATTTTTAATAACATTCTTAATATATATTCTATTAATTCTTACGCTGTTTATATCTGTAATAACATGAGAAATAAGAAAAAGCCAATGAGTCCGCACGATTTTGTAATGAAGTTAGGAGATAAGCTAATGGAACCCTGGCTTCGGCAACGATAACAGACCGTGAGTTTGAGGCGTAATATAAGGGCCATGATTGAGGATATTCTTGGCGAATCTTCGACAATAGAAGCTCCTGTTCCTTCTATGTCAAACACGCGTAAAATTTTCTACCTGTGTCCATCAAAAGACCGGATAATGACCAAGCACCGTTGCACCAGATGTAGAAAGGCTGTTTATGGTCCACATAATGTTGATATGTGTGGTCACTGTGTAAATTGATATTCTAATATTAATTAGTACTTGATTTGTTCATTATAATCCTTACTTTTGTGCCAGGAAACAAGTTCCTATCTTAATTAAATATTTTTTATTATATTTCATTGTTTTATTCCGTAGTCCGTTGGACGAAGGTGTAGTAATAATGGAATAATGAAAACAGTTTAGTTGTCTAGGGTTAAAGAACAAGATGACCTGCTTAGAGAATTATCTCTTAATAATCCGATTTCATTGAACAAGTTAATGAAGGGTTTTTAACTTGGGTTCCTAATAATAAGGAGAGCATTTAAAGAATTATGTAAATGAAAAAAAAAACTCATCGATGGTATATCACTTATTTCTACAGTATAAACGGGAGCAATGTTAACGTATATATTCTTATTATAATAGTTAATTATTAATAATATATTTTCTTTATGAAACGCTGGTAAGTTATATATTTAATTTTGAATCGGTGTACAAGGTTTTCATATATCAAGAATCCATTTAATATAGAAGGCGCAATTAAATTACCCAGAAGCGTCTTTAAGGAGATTTAATTTGAGTTGAATGATCTTTCTTGAAATTTATTTCTTTATTTCTTATATCCTTTTGAGGAATGGAACTCTTCAAGAACTTCTGTATATATTTTTCGTTCGGTCAATAACACAATATTCAAGATCATTTATTATCAATGTTTTAAAATGTTTTTTTTTTTTTGTATATTTATGACGAAATAGATTCGCCGCGATTGTTTTTAAAAAGTGTAACGTCAGCATTGCTGACGTCAGTGCAAAAAAAAAGTACTCACGAATTTAAATAAAAAGTAATTATAAAATTGAATAAATACATAGAATTATTAAATAATCTACATTGTAAGGTTGATGAAATCAATGGTGGTTTATGAGTAAAAAATAAATAAATAAATCGTATATCTTAAATATCTTCCAAGAAAACCATTATCCACATTTTCTCAAAAATGTATTGTTAAATGATATTGCCGCGAAAGCTGCGGTGAGGATGGGAATAAACAGTATTTAGAATTACCTCCGTGGTTTTATTATTTCATTTATCATATAAATTTTATTGCGTGTGTTTTGTTACGAAAAAAATATCCCATGAGTTGTTTTTTTTTTTGTAATTTTAGCAGTATTGCTGATTGTATCGCTTGTGATGTGTACAGAATGATTATGATAAATTTACGATGATTAATGAATTTGGAAATAATATTTATTGCCTCCGTACGCTTTTAATGTGTAACAAAGAAGAAAGCATCGCTGGTAAAACCGTAAATTGGCTGACTCGATCGGGGATGTACTACCCTCTCAGAAAGAAAATTCAGAAAATTCAAAAAGAGTCAGGAAATCGACGTGAAGTAGCAGTATTCATAGTGCTGCCTTTCGTTCGGTGAGCGCCTGTGTACTGTGCCGCCCGCGGCAGGTGGAGTTCACTAACATCCGAGGATTCCATTCAAACCTTAATAGCTCGTTGTAAATACCTGTAAATGGTTGTCTAAGCTCGCATAGGTCTCTTTGGTAAAATCAAATATATCCTACACATTTCACATATAAATCCAAAGACCCCAAAAATAATTTCCTGAAAATACAGTTTTATTAAGAGACTTAATTATTTTGTCAGTCTTTGTCTATTTAGGAAACGATAGGAAAAAAAAAACTTGTAATTTTGTTTAGTTATTACTATGAAGAAGGTTATTCGCCGAAAATCTAAGAACAGTCAACTATCGTTTATATGTAAAACGTCTGAGTTTTCATTTGTTTTTTTTAATAAATGAAGTATCAGTAGCAAACAAGATCATTTCTTTTTTTTATTTGCTCATTATTAATACTAGATAAACTGAGAACAAAAAAGGACCAATAAACATTTTATTAAACCTGTGTTTTTTACTAAACACATACACTATTTGCATGATTTTTTAATATAATAAAAGTTTGGGAAATTAAACTGTTCTATGAAATTTTATGAGAATTCCAGCAAAAGTGTGATAGAACCACAAATTTATTTTGTTAACGTACAGAGATTAATTAAGCTACACTTGTGTCATAGGATGTAGTCTATAAATACTTATTATGTTCTGCTAGTCCACAGAAAATGTAATTTTGATGCTAGTTAAGGCAACTTCGTCGCAAATCCTTAGCGACCAATGAGAGAGGAGTTTCTACTTCATACAGCATTGATATAACTTACAAAGCGAAGGTTAAATGAAATTACGAATAATATTTATATCTTGAATGAATTACTTTATTTTATTTATGACTTCGTCCTTTGAATGAGTAACCCTTCAGTATTTTCAGTATTTGCAATATTTGCAGTATAATAGAATAGCAAAATCTTTAAAAGGATATTTTAACAATAATCAACATTCTGTTGTTAAAATTGACAAGTTTTATAATGAAATAAGATTCCTTTGGGTCGTGAAAAGTATCGAGTCAAATATCGTGTTACTGAAAGGATTGTAATAATATTTCCCTCCATAAGAATATTTTTATTGAAGCAATTTAAAAAAAATATTCTTAATTGCTATTCAATTATTGTTATATTAACCTCAATTATAATCCGAATGGTTAAGTATAATTGATTTAATAGTCACTGCTAAAATACCAATATGGATTTATTTGCAAATACTTATTGACATTATTCGTGTCTTATTAATACAGTGATTAACTGTGAATCAAACATTTTATTATCACTATTGTAACTATTATATCTAACACATTAAGAATTATTTTATCATTTAAAAATATTATAATATAATATATATGTTATTATATCTTTTCTTAATAAATGTAAACCATTTTTTATGAAATAGAATTTTTATTGAAACGGTTAGGTTTATGGTTCGTGAAAAGTTTAAAAATATTTTTAATGCCTTTTTTTCGTAAATGTAGTAATTTAAACAGTTTCATTGTTGATCGGAAGTTATGAAGTACTAAACTATCAAGTATTAAGTTAGAACTTTTCATAAAATATGAAAGTGGCCAGAGCTAATGTAATATCTTCGTAAGTTGGTAATCTGCATCGAGTGAACTGATCGACCGCGGGTTTACAGCGCCTAATTAGACTGGGAGGATACATGGCGCCGATAATAATAACAGTACTTACAGTACAATATTTTCACGCGCCGTTCATCTAACGACAAATGATTGGAGATAAAAGTGAAGAGATATTTTTTAAAACATATTATTATAATAATATTGTCTGTCGTTGAACAACTTACTTAGGATATTTTTATGAAAATGACCTTCCATGCGAGCCGATAGTAAAAACATTATATGTTTAAAAAGATAAAATGTTTTAAATTAATCTGTTTATAATCATTTGAAATATTATTTAACTATAATAAAATAATGATGTACTAGACTTTAAGCAGCGGAATATTTTAGGGACTCTGAAATCGATATTGACATTTTGACATTTTGTAACGAGAGACAACGAATACACTTTTATTATTGGTACGACCCTAAAAGCTAGATATAATTCAGTCAGCGAATATCAAAGATGGTCCCTATCTCCTAACTGTTAGAATGTTGGGTACTAACATATGTACACCTAACTGTATGCAATAGGTATTGCATACCGTCTATGTATGTGTATTTTAATAAAACGCTTATCTACTAAATAAATTGCTTTATATGCATATATAGTGGATGGAATATTTAACTTTATCATTTTAATTACTTTAATCGTTATAAGTAGGTTTATTGTGTGACCATATTTCTACATTCCAATAAAAGCCTCGTTTTATGTACTAATTAATCATTTTATAAATAATAAATTTTTTAAACAAATTAATTTAAAAAAAAAAAATATTATTTATAAAGTGATTAAAAATTTTATTATTTATTAAGTTTTTTCATAAACTTAAGATTGGACTTACTTGTAACAAATACAAGAATTGTAAGGAGTAATACCAAAACAGAAAAAGAAATTTAATTTTTAGTGACATTTATTAATTTTTATTGAAATTTTATTTTATTTTGTATTTTTGTTTTTAATTTATTTTTATTCTTTTATGTTTTTTTTTTTGGTTGTTGTGACATTGATTAAGTTAATTTTTTGTGACATTTATTAATTTTTATTTTTTATTTTTATTTTTTGTAATTTCAAATTGATTTATAGTGAATAATTTATTTTCGAAATAATGATTTAATTTATTGAAATTATATTGTTAAATGAACGAATGTGGCGTTGGGGACCGCCAACCAACACGCCATGTTCCGAACGGTGGGAGGTGGAGAACGGAGCTACAAATAGCTACGTGGAATGTAAGAGGAGGAATGGAACAGAAGATGAATGAATGATTAGATGTGATGGATGACAAAGATCTGGATGTTATTTGTGTGTCTGTGACCAAATGAAAAGGCAGTGATGCGACCGATTTGCCTGGCAACCGGGTCGCTTTCTGGGCTGGGGTTCCAGAGGGTGAGCGAGGTTGCCAAGGTGTAGGCGTGTTGTTGTCCTCTCGAATGGTTAATGCAATGGTAGAATACAAGGCTATCAACCCGAGGCTTCTTTGGGTTCGCTTTAAGTTGGGGATAACAAGAGTATTCTTGTTGGCCGTTTACGCACCAGTATCCTCAGCTCCAGTGAGTGAGCTCGAGGAGTTTTGGGAGAGTGTCAGGGATGTTCTAAGTATTGTCAGAGATAATGAAAAGTTGATAGTATGTGGAGATATGAATGGATGGGTTGGAACCGCGCGAAGCAGTTACGAAAGCGTGCTAGGCAAGTACGGTGATAAGAGAGTAAATGAGGCTGGGAAGCTTATTTTGGAATTTTGTAAGGAGAGAAATTTGTTTGTGGCAAACACGATGTTTGATCACAAACGAATTCACATGTACACATGGGAGCGAGCGGAAGAAAGAAGTATAATTGATTTATTCCTAGTGGATCAGCGTATTCGAAGCCAAATTATGGACACGAGAGTGTTTAGGGGTGCTGATCTGGGAACGGACCATTATCTAGTCGTTGCTAGAATAAGAGGTCTGTTTGCAGGTTGTCGCAGCCGCACGACGTGCCCTAGCTTGGAGTCGAATTATCGCATAAGAAGCTGGAAGCTTCAAGATCCGCCGATGAGAGAGGAATATCAAGAAAGGGTTTCCAAGAAGCTTGAAAGCTGTGACTCTGGAAATGAAAGTGCTGAAATATGCTGGCAGAATCTTAGGAATGGTATGGTGACAGTAGCGACAGAGGTATGTGGTAAAAGGAAAAGAGGTTTTAGTAAGAAGCGCGATGAATGGTGGGATAATGAAGTGAAAGACGCTTTGGAGTTAACGAAGAAAGCATGGTTGGATTATAAAGCCTCGGGTAAGGATAAAAGTATGAGAGAGATAAGAAAAAGAGCGTACAAGCTGCAAAAGCACAAAACGAAAGCACTTATAAGGATGAAGCGTGAAAATTCTGAGAAAGAAAGGAATGAAAAGTTGACAAACAACTTCCGGGAAAATACGAAGCTTTTCTGGCGAGAAGTTAGTGATTCCCGGGGTTGTTCGGTAACCTGTAGAATGAAAGGGGTTCTTTCGAAGAACGGTGAAATCTTAACAGAGCAAGCACACGTTTTGCAGCGGTGGGCGGAATTCTACAAGGAGACGTATGAATGTGAGGACGCCTCGACCTCGAGTATTAGCGAAATGCTGAGTCCCGATGTAGCCGATGGTGAAATCAGTTTGGAAGAAGTGGAGAGCGCGATTCGAAGTCTGAAATGTGGTAAGGCTTCGGGAGCAGATGAAGTTCTGGCTTTTGTGCAATTTATGCTGGAAATCAGGAGAGGTCCCAGACGATTGGCGAGGTGCAGTCATCGTATCTTTGTATAAAGGCAAAGGTTTGGCGCTCCGTCGTCTCTGGCTACCCCGTAAGGGATATGGCGTGAAGCTAAATAAATAAATAAATAAATAATTACCGTGAAAACCTGCCTCTGGCGTGTGCATTTTCATAAAGGAAAAGAATAAAAATAAGTTTGCGGAGACTATAAAAAATAAATATTGCGTTACTTTAAATAAATTATTACATCGTTTGCATTACAAAGTGACTTTATGGTTCCTGGCCACGATGTTACACTAGATATAATACTTATTAAGACAATGGTTGTAATTTATGGTATATTGCAATTGTTCAACAATCAGCCAACATTAACGTTTGATGTTGTAATAAAAAACTTGAAAGAAAACATACTTATATAAACTACACGGCAAATTGGCAGTACAATATACGGAACACGAAATAATGTCCAGAATAGATCGAGCGGTGAGATACTGGATGAGCGCTCAATTAAGTCGGCGTAATCTGCTGTTACAAATTGTACCACGGATCCCTCGTAAAATAAATATTAGGATAACTGTGATACCGGTCTGCCGACGAACTATAGCAAATTTTGTACATTCAAAAAGTTATAACGAAAATTGTAGAGGAATTATATTAAAATATATATATATATATATATATATATATATTTATTGTACTGCTGGTTTAGGCTTTACAGATTATTTCTTTATACTATTTCATAAATATGATATTTAAGACACTAACTTGTTTATCAACACTTAATACGACTTATTATATGCAAAAATAGTAATTAAAAAAGTTTTAAAACTTATTTACCACAACAATCGTCACCACAGTAAAAGTTATAATCTCTTTGTCTTTCAAGTAAACATGAATCTTAAATTCAGGAAGTTATGAAAACTCTTAAAAGATCACATGTGTTATCAATTTGAGCCCATGAATAATTCATTTCGATACGAATATCGACATTTACCGAATGCCCCTTTGGAAACCTATACTTGGGCACGTATTTTGAATTTGAATAATTTATTCGTTATCATTTTTCCAAAGTAAGCGTCCATATTTACACTTGTTACATCAGCGGTACAAGAAAACACTACATTAGAGAACACCCTGTACACAAAACCTATTTCAAGTCGATTGAGTAAATCATTGTGTTTCAAGTTGAAGTCGTAAAAAATATCCAATTATTAATGACATTTTACTTCTTTTATGATCCTCAACATTTCATAACATGGATTAAAAATTAAGGAGAAAATAAATTTATTAGAAATATAATATTAGTTTGAAACTAAATTATAATGTACCTGCATCCCATATATAAAAAAATGTTATTGTCAAAGGAATGCGGGAAACTTTATTAAAATAAATAAGAATCTTTCATTATCTTTACTTCAATTTATTACAAATAAACAAAGAAGAATATTTAATATTCATTCCAGACCACTGTTCTATTATTTTACGAGTATGTAAGATTTGTTTTATTAAAAAATTTATATAAGTTTTATTACGTATTTTGATTAATGTTCAAAATAACATACAATTACATTATGTTCATGAAGACTTGATCTATCTTAATAATGAACTGTAGAAATGACTGATAGCGAAATATCTCTAATTGTAGTTAATGATGATATTATCTGTTACATATTTGAAACATTTAGTTAAATACTTAACCATGTTTTAATAAACTTGTTTATAATTATTGTTAAGTTATTGATACCACTGCAAAATGTTTGCTGATACTATAACAAGGTTTCAATTAACGGAATGATGTAAAAAAAAAGGAGTTCAAAATGATCAATCGAGTTGGAAAAACATGAGTAGATATAAGTAGTAGATATAAAACTATAGTGTTTTCTGTACAATTAGATTGTTTTTTCAATACTGTGAAATTTCATGCAAACAGTTAGTTACATACGTAATTGCTATGTAATAAAATTTATACCACAGATCCAATGACTCATTTACTTTCATACGTTTAAAGCTTTTTAATTTAACTAATTGTCCGATATACAGCACGAGATGAAGTATAATAAAATAGTACTTTAAAATAGTATATTATTTATATTACGTGTCTATAGTTTGTTCAAAGTAATTTCATTTCGTAATCTACAGAATTTTTCTTAGATTGGTTATGATTTGGGGACGTCACATGCTAGTAAACATCACGGTTGTGTCACAGTATCATGATTGTTCTATTTCTAGTTACATAATATAATATCTTCTGTAAATTTAAAACGATGAAATACTTTCTGGGGTCTCTATCAGTTTTTACCAATTATTCGTCTTTTTTAAGGTGTAAACAAAGCTATTCACAAGCATGGCATTAATTACTTTTTTCATGACGTTTCTGATTAGCTGTACTGTCTTTTGGTTTTAATCTTCAAAGTGAAAGAAAGCATGAAAGAAAATATAAACGAAAATCTGTGTTTTGAAACGAAAAATGGTTTGTCTTTGGTAAAAAAATATAAGAAAAAGTAATGAAAAGAAATAAATGTGATTAAATTGCCAATTTAAGATTAAGTATAATAAACGAAAATAACTTAAAAGTATTTTGTGACATGATAAGTTTGTTTCTCGTGTATTTGTAATATTCAATTTTATTCATTTGGATACCGAAAATTATCTTCAATTATATAAAAGAAAATAATAATGATAACACTGTAATAATGTATATAATCACGGTGTTTCGTCTTAGAAAAAAAACACTTATAATCAAAACAGTAACTTTTAGGGGAGAGTTATATTAATACCAACCCAATACATTTAATATGAAATACATACAAGCGTTGTTAGTTATTAGTATTAGATAAAACATAGAATATAGAAAAAGACAATCTTTGTAATACTTTATTTCGTAACTGCATACGTTATTAAGCATGAATCCAGTAAATAGGTGAGTCTGAGTCTTCGAAGACGACATGGGGAATATAATTTTAGTTTTTAAAGCGGTTTAGTTCAGTGCGGAAAGATTTTTAGAAATATCTTCTTGAAGCAGGGGATATTCTGCCTCTTTATGACTGCAAGATCTTATCATTGTTAAAAAAATCTTAATATTATACTTATTAATATATCTTTATTTCTGAAAGTACATTCAGACCTTTCAAGTTTTTGTTACTCCAAATCAAAAACTTTTTAATTAAAGTATACTTGTTTATACAAAATATATATTTTACTAACATTTGTATAAACACTAATAGCTTCATTTTCATTGAAACAATCATATATTTTTTTAATGTCATAATAAAAGTATAGTGTATATAGAAATACAGGTATTTCATCTATATACAGATTTGTAAATGTATTAGCGACACTCTAATTACATCATCTAAGATAAATTAATATGCATGACCGTGTACTACATTTTAATTATTGCCAAGTAATGTATTCTACCAACATATAAAAATATTAAATTAATATATGCAGTGTTTATAAATTTACCTGGGTTATAATAAGATAAAATGTTACTTAATATCAATACTGGGTTGAGTAAAATATTGTTGCACCTAAAACTGTACACAGTATAAATTTACATTGCATAGTGTTTTGTTAACGATAACATGTAACTTGCACAAGTATCTAATAAAAAGAACACTACGTCTTAATAAAGATGTTGTTATTATATAGATTTGTAGATTCTTTTAAACGAGTAAAGAATAGTTAAGAATACAATTAATTCTCGTACTATAAAAAAATATATAAAAAGATACTAAAAACGGATATTACCTCATTTTGAAAGTGAATATATATTAAGGAATATTAAGTAATTACAAAAACTTTGCAAAGAGTAGTTAACGTTGTGATAAGGTTGTGACTGAAAACAAAAGTTAATAACAATAATGTAAATAACTATTAATATATTACGGAGCCAATTTCGATCAAAATCATACTGTACTTACCTCATATACTAACCATATTCTACTCACCTCATTACAAGACAAGGAAAGAAAAATGAAACAAATAACTCAGTAGATAAATAAAAAATCACTCTTATTTGGATAAAATACTAAAGGGAAGAGAATTATTAATAAACAAAAATTCAAGCTTTTATTACTATGCCAACATCGAGTTACCAACACATGGGTCCAAGTAGACTATGCAACTCAGTAGATAGTAGTTGGATTGCAGCAAAAGACTCGACCAACTGCATTCATGTTTAACTTTCAGAGTACAGCGTCCTCCAGTTAATCAATTCTCAGTAATATTATATATTTAATAATCCTTATTAACTTCATTTTGAATATTTCAAACCGATTTTTTTTAATTTAAATGGAATTATCCAAAAACACATCACAGTCATTTGCTCCAAAGTGTGTAATATTGTTCAATTACAATGATTTAACAGAAAACTGCAACAATTTTTATTTTAGTATCACAATATCCCCGCGTCTCAGGAGTATAATATTTGTAATATTGCAAGGCAATTAAAATGGCAATACTAATAAAAGATAACAGTTTAAATAGTTATAATTATTGTAAGAGCCTGGGGAGGGTTTTGATATAAACGGTAATATCTTATTTTTTATCTTGAATGTCTGAAATGAAACTGTTTTTGTAAGAAAATAACAAAAGTATTCTGCAGCTTTTTGCAAGTTTTGTAGCTTAAAAAACTGTCTTGTTCATATGGAATACACATATATTAGAAGCAATTTACAATTAAAAAACAATATTATTACAAATATAAATATAAAGACAAATAAACGTTATATAATATAATCTATTTTCTTCTAAACCAGACGGTTATAACAGTAGTAGTAGGTATTCCTTAACTTGTGTTTCACAATATGTAATGTCTTAATTAAAAGCAAAATAATTTGTTAAAACCTATTTAAAATAATTTAATACTATTGTGTAAGTTATGTTTTCAATATTTAATACAATACAAAAACATAATTCTGCAGTGTTCACAAGTCAAATGTAACTTTTAGAATTTTCTTATTACAGCAACATTACCTATCTTTAGTTTATTTGTGATATTTTTTTTTTATATTTAAAAGAAACGTAAAAAAAATTAATATAAAAATAAAAAAAAAATAAATAAAAAAAATAAAAAGTATTTCTAAATCACTTCGCGTTTACATATAATATAATAAATAGATACTGTCTGTATCATCCACTGTGGTTTTATTGTTGTTATTATATAAATTTAAAATGCACCTTGTTTAGTCAATCAAAACTTAATGTTAGATCAAATGATCAGATATTACATGAGATTCTATGATAGGATATGCATGAGTGATGTTGATGACGCACTTAAACTTAAAGTTATCTTCCGAGATAACTGTAACTCTAAGTATAAAATACTACCTACATAAGAGGAAAACCGCGTAACCTTTAACGTTTTATTAAATTAGTTTATATTTTAAATGCTCCTCTTTTGAATCTTTTTCAATTTAATATTAATCAATAATTATTTAATTAAATTATGGTACATAAAAAATGAAAATAAAAATTTTATTTGTCCTAAATCTATTTGAAACGAAACCCTTCGAGTATTAGTTTTCCTCGGTGTTAATTAAATTGATTAAAGTTTTCAGCATGTCCTACATGTCTTTTCCTTTCAGCATCTTAATTTTGGAGAGAAGAATAATCCTAATAAGGGAACGAATGATCAAATTTTGAATGACTCAGTAACGATGTTAATGCATGTTCAAAGAAGGCTTTATGTGAGTGTGTTATGGAAGTATTATCGTATTGCCTCATTCACAACACATATTTCACGAGAAAGATTCTTATTTATTTTAATAAAGTTTCCCGCATTCCTTTGACAATAACATTTTTTTATATATGGGATGCAGGTACATTATAATTTAGTTTCAAACTAATATTATATTTCTAATAAATTTATTTTCTCCTTAATTTTTAATCCATGTTATGAAATGTTGAGGATCATAAAAGAAGTAAAATGTCATTAATAATTGGATATTTTTTACGACTTCAACTTGAAACACAATGATTTACTCAATCGACTTGAAATAGGTTTTGTGTACAGGGTGTTCTCTAATGTAGTGTTTTCTTGTACCGCTGATGTAACAAGTGTAAATATGGACGCTTACTTTGGAAAAATGATAACGAATAAATTATTCAAATTCAAAATACGTGCCCAAGTATAGGTTTCCAAAGGGGCATTCGGTAAATGTCGATATTCGTATCGAAATGAATTATTCATGGGCTCAAATTGATAACACATGTGATCTTTTAAGAGTTTTCATAACTTCCTGAATTTAAGATTCATGTTTACTTGAAAGACAAAGAGATTATAACTTTTACTGTGGTGACGATTGTTGTGGTAAATAAGTTTTAAAACTTTTTTAATTACTATTTTTGCATATAATAAGTCGTATTAAGTGTTGATAAACAAGTTAGTGTCTTAAATATCATATTTATGAAATAGTATAAAGAAATAATCTGTAAAGCCTAAACCAGCAGTACAATAAATATATATATATATATATATATATATATATATATATATATATATATTTTAATATAATTCCTCTACAATTTTCGTTATAACTTTTTGAATGTACAAAATTTGCTATAGTTCGTCGGCAGACCGGTATCACAGTTATCCTAATATTTATTTTACGAGGGATCCGTGGTACAATTTGTAACAGCAGATTACGCCGACTTAATTGAGCGCTCATCCAGTATCTCACCGCTCGATCTATTCTGGACATTATTTCGTGTTCCGTATATTGTACTGCCAATTTGCCGTGTAGTTTATATAAGTATGTTTTCTTTCACGTTTTTTATTACAACATCAAACGTTAATGTTGGCTGATTGTTGAACAATTGCAATATACCATAAATTACAACCATTGTCTTAATAAGTATTATATCTAGTGTAACATCGTGGCCAGGAACCATAAAGTCACTTTGTAATGCAAACGATGTAATAATTTATTTAAAGTAACGCAATATTTATTTTTTATAGTCTCCGCAAACTTATTTTTATTCTTTTCCTTTATGAAAATGCACACGCCAGAGGCAGGTTTTCACGGTAATTATTTATTTATTTATTTATTTAGCTTCACGCCATATCCCTTACGGGGTAGCCAGAGACGACGGAGCGCCAAACCTTTGCCTTTATACAAAGATACGATGACTGCACCTCGCCAATCGTCTGGGACCTCTCCTGATTTCCAGCATAAATTGCACAAAAGCCAGAACTTCATCTGCTCCCGAAGCCTTACCACATTTCAGACTTCGAATCGCGCTCTCCACTTCTTCCAAACTGATTTCACCATCGGCTACATCGGGACTCAGCATTTCGCTAATACTCGAGGTCGAGGCGTCCTCACATTCATACGTCTCCTTGTAGAATTCCGCCCACCGCTGCAAAACGTGTGCTTGCTCTGTTAAGATTTCACCGTTCTTCGAAAGAACCCCTTTCATTCTACAGGTTACCGAACAACCCCGGGAATCACTAACTTCTCGCCAGAAAAGCTTCGTATTTTCCCGGAAGTTGTTTGTCAACTTTTCATTCCTTTCTTTCTCAGAATTTTCACGCTTCATCCTTATAAGTGCTTTCGTTTTGTGCTTTTGCAGCTTGTACGCTCTTTTTCTTATCTCTCTCATACTTTTATCCTTACCCGAGGCTTTATAATCCAACCATGCTTTCTTCGTTAACTCCAAAGCGTCTTTCACTTCATTATCCCACCATTCATCGCGCTTCTTACTAAAACCTCTTTTCCTTTTACCACATACCTCTGTCGCTACTGTCACCATACCATTCCTAAGATTCTGCCAGCATATTTCAGCACTTTCATTTCCAGAGTCACAGCTTTCAAGCTTCTTGGAAACCCTTTCTTGATATTCCTCTCTCATCGGCGGATCTTGAAGCTTCCAGCTTCTTATGCGATAATTCGACTCCAAGCTAGGGCACGTCGTGCGGCTGCGACAACCTGCAAACAGACCTCTTATTCTAGCAACGACTAGATAATGGTCCGTTCCCAGATCAGCACCCCTAAACACTCTCGTGTCCATAATTTGGCTTCGAATACGCTGATCCACTAGGAATAAATCAATTATACTTCTTTCTTCCGCTCGCTCCCATGTGTACATGTGAATTCGTTTGTGATCAAACATCGTGTTTGCCACAAACAAATTTCTCTCCTTACAAAATTCCAAAATAAGCTTCCCAGCCTCATTTACTCTCTTATCACCGTACTTGCCTAGCACGCTTTCGTAACTGCTTCGCGCGGTTCCAACCCATCCATTCATATCTCCACATACTATCAACTTTTCATTATCTCTGACAATACTTAGAACATCCCTGACACTCTCCCAAAACTCCTCGAGCTCACTCACTGGAGCTGAGGATACTGGTGCGTAAACGGCCAACAAGAATACTCTTGTTATCCCCAACTTAAAGCGAACCCAAAGAAGCCTCGGGTTGATAGCCTTGTATTCTACCATTGCATTAACCATTCGAGAGGACAACAACACGCCTACACCTTGGCAACCTCGCTCACCCTCTGGAACCCCAGCCCAGAAAGCGACCCGGTTGCCAGGCAAATCGGTCGCATCACTGCCTTTTCATTTGGTCACAGACACACAAATAACATCCAGATCTTTGTCATCCATCACATCTAATCATTCATTCATCTTCTGTTCCATTCCTCCTCTTACATTCCACGTAGCTATTTGTAGCTCCGTTCTCCACCTCCCACCGTTCGGAACATGGCGTGTTGGTTGGCGGTCCCCAACGCCACATTCGTTCATTTAACAATATAATTTCAATAAATTAAATCATTATTTCGAAAATAAATTATTCACTATAAATCAATTTGAAATTACAAAAAATAAAAATAAAAAATAAAAATTAATAAATGTCACAAAAAATTAACTTAATCAATGTCACAACAACCAAAAAAAAAAACATAAAAGAATAAAAATAAATTAAAAACAAAAATACAAAATAAAATAAAATTTCAATAAAAATTAATAAATGTCACTAAAAATTAAATTTCTTTTTCTGTTTTGGTATTACTCCTTACAATTCTTGTATTTGTTACAAGTAAGTCCAATCTTAAGTTTATGAAAAAACTTAATAAATAATAAAATTTTTAATCACTTTATAAATAATATTTTTTTTTTTTAAATTAATTTGTTTAAAAAATTTATTATTTATAAAATGATTAATTAGTACATAAAACGAGGCTTTTATTGGAATGTAGAAATATGGTCACACAATAAACCTACTTATAACGATTAAAGTAATTAAAATGATAAAGTTAAATATTCCATCCACTATATATGCATATAAAGCAATTTATTTAGTAGATAAGCGTTTTATTAAAATACACATACATAGACGGTATGCAATACCTATTGCATACAGTTAGGTGTACATATGTTAGTACCCAACATTCTAACAGTTAGGAGATAGGGACCATCTTTGATATTCGCTGACTGAATTATATCTAGCTTTTAGGGTCGTACCAATAATAAAAGTGTATTCGTTGTCTCTCGTTACAAAATGTCAAAATGTCAATATCGATTTCAGAGTCCCTAAAATATTCCGCTGCTTAAAGTCTAGTACATCATTATTTTATTATAGTTAAATAATATTTCAAATGATTATAAACAGATTAATTTAAAACATTTTATCTTTTTAAACATATAATGTTTTTACTATCGGCTCGCATGGAAGGTCATTTTCATAAAAATATCCTAAGTAAGTTGTTCAACGACAGACAATATTATTATAATAATATGTTTTAAAAAATATCTCTTCACTTTTATCTCCAATCATTTGTCGTTAGATGAACGGCGCGTGAAAATATTGTACTGTAAGTACTGTTATTATTATCGGCGCCATGTATCCTCCCAGTCTAATTAGGCGCTGTAAACCCGCGGTCGATCAGTTCACTCGATGCAGATTACCAACTTACGAAGATATTACATTAGCTCTGGCCACTTTCATATTTTATGAAAAGTTCTAACTTAATACTTGATAGTTTAGTACTTCATAACTTCCGATCAACAATGAAACTGTTTAAATTACTACATTTACGAAAAAAAGGCATTAAAAATATTTTTAAACTTTTCACGAACCATAAACCTAACCGTTTCAATAAAAATTCTATTTCATAAAAAATGGTTTACATTTATTAAGAAAAGATATAATAACATATATATTATATTATAATATTTTTAAATGATAAAATAATTCTTAATGTGTTAGATATAATAGTTACAATAGTGATAATAAAATGTTTGATTCACAGTTAATCACTGTATTAATAAGACACGAATAATGTCAATAAGTATTTGCAAATAAATCCATATTGGTATTTTAGCAGTGACTATTAAATCAATTATACTTAACCATTCGGATTATAATTGAGGTTAATATAACAATAATTGAATAGCAATTAAGAATATTTTTTTTAAATTGCTTCAATAAAAATATTCTTATGGAGGGAAATATTATTACAATCCTTTCAGTAACACGATATTTGACTCGATACTTTTCACGACCCAAAGGAATCTTATTTCATTATAAAACTTGTCAATTTTAACAACAGAATGTTGATTATTGTTAAAATATCCTTTTAAAGATTTTGCTATTCTATTATACTGCAAATATTGCAAATACTGAAAATACTGAAGGGTTACTCATTCAAAGGACGAAGTCATAAATAAAATAAAGTAATTCATTCAAGATATAAATATTATTCGTAATTTCATTTAACCTTCGCTTTGTAAGTTATATCAATGCTGTATGAAGTAGAAACTCCTCTCTCATTGGTCGCTAAGGATTTGCGACGAAGTTGCCTTAACTAGCATCAAAATTACATTTTCTGTGGACTAGCAGAACATAATAAGTATTTATAGACTACATCCTATGACACAAGTGTAGCTTAATTAATCTCTGTACGTTAACAAAATAAATTTGTGGTTCTATCACACTTTTGCTGGAATTCTCATAAAATTTCATAGAACAGTTTAATTTCCCAAACTTTTATTATATTAAAAAATCATGCAAATAGTGTATGTGTTTAGTAAAAAACACAGGTTTAATAAAATGTTTATTGGTCCTTTTTTGTTCTCAGTTTATCTAGTATTAATAATGAGCAAATAAAAAAAAGAAATGATCTTGTTTGCTACTGATACTTCATTTATTAAAAAAAACAAATGAAAACTCAGACGTTTTACATATAAACGATAGTTGACTGTTCTTAGATTTTCGGCGAATAACCTTCTTCATAGTAATAACTAAACAAAATTACAAGTTTTTTTTTTCCTATCGTTTCCTAAATAGACAAAGACTGACAAAATAATTAAGTCTCTTAATAAAACTGTATTTTCAGGAAATTATTTTTGGGGTCTTTGGATTTATATGTGAAATGTGTAGGATATATTTGATTTTACCAAAGAGACCTATGCGAGCTTAGACAACCATTTACAGGTATTTACAACGAGCTATTAAGGTTTGAATGGAATCCTCGGATGTTAGTGAACTCCACCTGCCGCGGGCGGCACAGTACACAGGCGCTCACCGAACGAAAGGCAGCACTATGAATACTGCTACTTCACGTCGATTTCCTGACTCTTTTTGAATTTTCTGAATTTTCTTTCTGAGAGGGTAGTACATCCCCGATCGAGTCAGCCAATTTACGGTTTTACCAGCGATGCTTTCTTCTTTGTTACACATTAAAAGCGTACGGAGGCAATAAATATTATTTCCAAATTCATTAATCATCGTAAATTTATCATAATCATTCTGTACACATCACAAGCGATACAATCAGCAATACTGCTAAAATTACAAAAAAAAAAACAACTCATGGGATATTTTTTTCGTAACAAAACACACGCAATAAAATTTATATGATAAATGAAATAATAAAACCACGGAGGTAATTCTAAATACTGTTTATTCCCATCCTCACCGCAGCTTTCGCGGCAATATCATTTAACAATACATTTTTGAGAAAATGTGGATAATGGTTTTCTTGGAAGATATTTAAGATATACGATTTATTTATTTATTTTTTACTCATAAACCACCATTGATTTCATCAACCTTACAATGTAGATTATTTAATAATTCTATGTATTTATTCAATTTTATAATTACTTTTTATTTAAATTCGTGAGTACTTTTTTTTTGCACTGACGTCAGCAATGCTGACGTTACACTTTTTAAAAACAATCGCGGCGAATCTATTTCGTCATAAATATACAAAAAAAAAAAAACATTTTAAAACATTGATAATAAATGATCTTGAATATTGTGTTATTGACCGAACGAAAAATATATACAGAAGTTCTTGAAGAGTTCCATTCCTCAAAAGGATATAAGAAATAAAGAAATAAATTTCAAGAAAGATCATTCAACTCAAATTAAATCTCCTTAAAGACGCTTCTGGGTAATTTAATTGCGCCTTCTATATTAAATGGATTCTTGATATATGAAAACCTTGTACACCGATTCAAAATTAAATATATAACTTACCAGCGTTTCATAAAGAAAATATATTATTAATAATTAACTATTATAATAAGAATATATACGTTAACATTGCTCCCGTTTATACTGTAGAAATAAGTGATATACCATCGATGAGTTTTTTTTTTCATTTACATAATTCTTTAAATGCTCTCCTTATTATTAGGAACCCAAGTTAAAAACCCTTCATTAACTTGTTCAATGAAATCGGATTATTAAGAGATAATTCTCTAAGCAGGTCATCTTGTTCTTTAACCCTAGACAACTAAACTGTTTTCATTATTCCATTATTACTACACCTTCGTCCAACGGACTACGGAATAAAACAATGAAATATAATAAAAAATATTTAATTAAGATAGGAACTTGTTTCCTGGCACAAAAGTAAGGATTATAATGAACAAATCAAGTACTAATTAATATTAGAATATCAATTTACACAGTGACCACACATATCAACATTATGTGGACCATAAACAGCCTTTCTACATCTGGTGCAACGGTGCTTGGTCATTATCCGGTCTTTTGATGGACACAGGTAGAAAATTTTACGCGTGTTTGACATAGAAGGAACAGGAGCTTCTATTGTCGAAGATTCGCCAAGAATATCCTCAATCATGGCCCTTATATTACGCCTCAAACTCACGGTCTGTTATCGTTGCCGAAGCCAGGGTTCCATTAGCTTATCTCCTAACTTCATTACAAAATCGTGCGGACTCATTGGCTTTTTCTTATTTCTCATGTTATTACAGATATAAACAGCGTAAGAATTAATAGAATATATATTAAGAATGTTATTAAAAATACACATAGGCCATCTCTTGGTTTTCTGATTAGATCTTATATTTGCACACATTTGATCAACAGTGCCCACTGTACCTTTTGTGCTATTATAAAAATGTATTATTTCTGGTTTTCTTGTCGTTTTATTAATAATAGGTTGATCATGAATAGTTGGCAATAAAAATTAAACTTTGTTGGGTTTGGCTTTAAATGAAACTAATATCTTTCTCTAAAATGTCTTCCGTGTCCGATGTTGAGCTGTCAGATCTTTCCTCCAGTTCGCTTTCCGATGCTTACTCATGGTCACAGAGCACGTCCTATGATGCGCGTGGACCCAATAGCGTCACGGGCTGCACTGCTTACTCAAATTAGTAAGGTAATGAAAGAGTCAAGGTCAGGCGACGGAGCGAAGTAGGTGATTTCGAATTTCGTCAAGTGGCGCGTCGTCGCCTCGACGAGTGATTAGTTATACAGGGTTAAGATATAAATACATCTTAAGATTAAGGGTTCAACTTCCATCGGTATACTCGTACTTATATATTGCGTTGGAATGTTGGTTATCGCAGTGTCGAAAAATGCAAATTACGACATGACAATTGCTTTGTTTAAAAATTAAAAAAAGCCATAGTAGTAATATTTTATTGTTCTTATGACTTTGTTTCATTAATGCTCCTAACTTTTGCTTTATCTTTACCAAACCCTTAAATTGACTTTCCTCATTTTTATGTGAATAAGAGATTCTAACTCAAGTTACAGTATATCTTCATTAACACACCTTGAATTTTAATATAATATAAAATTACAAAAAGCAAAAAATTATATATTACGAGAATTAAACAGGCCCATAAAATCAGAAGAAATATAACATCTATGTTAATATTTTAATATGTATTCAAAGTGGACTGTACATGTTATGTTCATTTTTTAATCAACCTTGAAAAGCTTGTATACTCCTTTTTTTCTAAAACTAGATATTACCTTTAGAATAAACTGGTAAAAAGCACGAGCTGCATCTGTGCCTTGTCCCGTGAATGTCACGTCTGCATTTACATTTCTATATTTTCTTTTATACATTGCAGAAACCTCCTACCACCTACATTGCCGTAAACGTGTTCCGATAAATTAAGTTAACATAGAATGTCAATATTATTAACTTTGTGTACATATTTAGGACAATTCGTATAATACAAAGGTACACGTATATATCAAACATTTTAAAAGTAATTATTCAAGTAATTATTTATTTATTATTAATTATTATACGACGGTATTTTATGAGTGTGTGGTTTCATACTGGTCATATAACCTGCTTCTTATTCTTATCTTAATCTTATATAAATAAAACTATAACCTGCTTCTTATTGGTGTTATATAAATAAAATACATAGTTTCAAGATGTAATTTTTTCGCCTAGAAATTATCAACAGTCATTTAAGGCGCGCCAATAATAAATAAAACTATAACCTGCTTCTTATTGGTGTTATATAAATAAAATACATATTGAAAAAACCAAATTTCATACGTTGAAATGATCGGCATGTTAAATTAATTTTGCAGAAGGTTATCCTGTCACGGTAGATAACCGAATGAGACGGCCTCTCGTCCTGAACATTGAATATTATGTGACCGGTGACGTATAATGAGATTATAATGAAATTTCAGGCATCGATTTAATCTATTTTAGTTTTCTAATATAATGAATATATAATTAGGTCCAGATTTTGTGTAAATTATACATTTATAACTTAATGTATTTAGTAAAAGCCATGCTAAGAAGTCAATATCACCTCATAAAAAGAAACTCGTGATGTGAAACCAGATTTACCAAACGGTATTTAGGCTCTTTGCTTTTGTATCCATGGTATTTAGCACTGATTTTCAACAAATATGTGGAAATATATTATGTTCTCATTAATATTTATAAGTCTATATTGTAATTGATTTTTATTTAAAAAAAATATTTTAGCACTACTTATAACATAAATGAATAATTATATTTGTATGCTAGCTGGTAGGTATTAGTATAGTATTAATGCTCATCATATGTGGGAAAGGGGTCATACTCCGTTTGACCAAAACCTAAACGAACCGCAAGAAAATAATATGTAATAATGTGTATATATATATGTACTACACTGCTTAAAAAAATATATTCATAAAAATAAAAATTGACTTTAGTATTCTGTAGTTGCGGTAGGTATATTGTAAATTTTTGTTAATCATGAAGCTAAATTTAAATCATAAGAGATGGTGTAATACCGTCACAAAGAAGTCGTGTATAACAAATGAAATAAATAAACCAAATGAAGTCTAATACACTAGACAGGAAACTACTCGTATCGAACACGTAACTCATAAGTAGTATCATACTGATATTACGAGTACTTTGGCTCATGACCGTTGTTGGACGTGACCTGGAACCAAGTATCTCGGTGAAGAGAATAAAACCTCTTGTAATAATTATCGAATAAAATGAATATTATAATTTACCTCATCAAAAATCTAATATGAAATTAATACATTAAGATGTAAAAAGATAACTATGTATTATTTTTGGGTTTTTTGTAGATTGTGCAGAATTAAAGTATGTGTGAACGAAAGAAGAACAATATAATTGATATCTTATTTGTCTGTGATATATTTCATTAACAAGCTTTGAAAGTCGAAGAGTGCTGAGAACACAATTTATATGTATTTGATAATGTTTAATCAGCACTGCAATTAAATACAATGTTGTTTCGAAACTACTCGTATGGCTGTAACTACGTTTTATCATGATATAACGTAGTTAAGATTTTAAAATATTACTACTACAACTTACTACTAACTTTAACGAAATGGTAACACACAATTATATGGTATCTTCAAGTTGCTAACAACGACTTGATTATCTAAGAAAGTGGAAAATGCAATTCTAAACAATTTATGTTTTTTTTCTTTACATTTTCTGATCTTGCAGTTATAAGGACAGTGTTTTTCTATTGAGAAACTTATTCTACGACGATAAATTATTCTGCGTATATTAAAATTAATATATAAGATATTATAACTATTATAATAACTTTATTATTAAGTCTATGTATCATCGGATATTCAATTCAATCAATTTAGCAATACAAAGAATTGGTACTTAAGCAAACTTAAGAGTATTGAAGTGTTTTGTAATGGTAGCGAAAAATAAAACCCAGCTATTATTATCAAACTTTATTTATAGAAAAGTGTCCAGAAAATAATTGGTTAACATTTATCTGTCAGCAGTAAATAGACCTTAGTTTGGTAACATTCGTAATGATTTACAAGATATTTCTGTAAAGTCGTTGGGTTCTGCACGTGGGAAAGTGCAATATAATAAGAAGTATATCTCCGAAATATTTATGATATAGTGAAAAATTTATAGGAAGGGAAACTTATATTTATCCAGGATTAAAATTAGCCTGTTCTTTTTTTGGTCACGGGTTATATGAATCTATCACAATAATTTCTGTGTAATTGATGGATAGACAATCAAACATATATCTTAATTTTTATTGCCAAGAATAATTTGTAATAATATACATTTTTTTCTTCATAAATTATTCAAAGAAAGCGCTTAACCAACTTGTTGAAATACTTAAAAATTTATAATTAAAAATATTTTCATTACATTAAGAAGTAGTCGGAGAAGTAGTAGAATCACAGTATCCTCTCAAAATTATGTGTATCATTTCTCGATAAGACAATACAAATGTATTATGTAAGTCACGAGATCAGCGGAAATATTTAACGGTGCCGCGACTTAAAAGAATATTTTATCCGGACCCAATGAGTGTGAAATTGTATTCTATTTGTTTTATTAACAATTTATTCGAGTGTATGTTTGGACAAAAAATAATGAAGGGGGTTGCAGAATGATCATTACTAGTTGTAGTTAGGATTATTCTATGATTCAGCCTATTCCGTTTATTTATTTTATTGAAGTTGTAGTCCTTTGATTGCAGATGGTACAGAGAGGTTCGACCGAGGCAAAATCATTTTCTAAAAGATGGATGAAGGTCCTTACCGCTTCGTGTTCCTAATCTTCTGCATCTCTATCCATTTCTTAGTGGTAGCCATAAACCCATATATTTTCATATTTACAGCAAAGTGAGAGCAATAGGGGTGATAGTGGCACCGTTGCACCAGTTACTCACTAGTAGCGGGCCACTGCCCGCTAACAGTTTGAAAAATGAAATTTGATCTACTTGATCCGATGACTATAGATATGGATTAAAGGAGAATAGTATGAACATTTTTAATGCTAAATAGACAAGCTTTTATTGAACTATGAATTTGGACATGACTACCGTTGAAAATAAATGTTATAGTTTTTGTATATTTACTACTTGTGTTAACATTTAACATTTGAACTGAATATGAAACTAGCAAACCAAACTTCATTTAGAGTGCGCTGGTGCTCTAAAACATAGTTTACTGGTAAAATTTATATGTTTTTGTTGCTAGTAGTGCTAGTAGTTGCTAGTAGAAACCTTCGAAAGAAGAAATTGAAATTGTACCTTTGGAAGAAACACGAAAATGTTTAGTTTGTTTTTATGATCACGTCTAGAAAAACAAGATATCGAAATTTCTAAAAATTTTTGGGATTCTGTATAACATCTAAGTTTAAGCGCTGAGTTCTAAAGTACAAAATATTTTTATTTTTGTATTTTAACCTTTAATTTAATTAATCTATAACTATTAAAATATACACAGATATGACGTTGATTGATAAGCTTTTTTACTACTCGGGGTCTTTACTCATGCGTAGCATTAAAAACCTAACATTGAAATTTTTAAGATATTACTTTTATTTTATCTGATATAATTTACTTTTATCTAGTAAATTATTTAACTTTACTTTGTTATATTTTTTGAAACAACATAATACCACAAAAGGATTTAATTATATTATTTAATATACTATGAAACAGAATAAATGTAACAAAGGGTAATTTGATCGGGTTGATGCTAATCCTGTGGAGTAAAGTTGGACCGCGAGGCTTCGGAAGCTTTAATTTAAATAATAACAGGTTATTGGTTAATCAAACAAATAATTCCATGATATTACGTACATGGCACAAATATGTTATGTATTTAAATTAATTAAGTTCTATATTAATAACACTTTCTGACACATTTATAATATTTGTATAAATGTTACATACAATCCTCAAAGTCTTTAAATACATATTTGGTATTTTATTTAATGCTGTATGAAGTTTATCATTAATAAGTAGAACTTTTGATTTACTATTTCAGTAATTCTTATTCTATTTATTTTTTAACTAATAACGAACTGCAGAGATTTTGCAAATTATACTACTGACGGAGATAATATAAACCGACCTCGCATTATAAATAGATATGTTACTATTAAATAAAATATGATGATTAATCCTTTACAAATTAATTTAATTTTATCTTAGTGTAGGTTGAGGTTTTAGAATCATTTAGGTTTAAGTTTACATTTTTATAATTATTAACTAACTACCTGACCGATCAAAATCGTTCAGATTAATTCAAAACTTAGTCCAATTATCAAATACCAATGACAATACACGATAAATGAAAAAATAAAATAAAATAAACTTGAAAATATAAACTATAATTTATAATTTGGGCACCATACTAGCCCTCAATTTTCGAACGATTGTCAGTGTGTGGTCATCCGGAGAGCGAGGCCCAGTTGAGTCCAGCAGACCACCGCAATATCAAACCAATTTGAGCACGTACAACAGAGAGCCATTCGGATTGTGATCACAAGTCATCTGCGGCCAGCACGCACTTTTGCCCTCCTCTAAAATAAAATAAAAAATTATCTCCGTTTTTGCTTGGGTTAAGATAAAAAAATAATTTAGAACGTTAGAAAATATATAAAGTTACAAATATTAAAATTAAAGATGTAACTTACATAGTACGTTCAATGTTGCGTAGAAATTTACGTATTACATTATTAAATTTTCATGCAGAAATTCCTGCAGATACCAGTATGTTGTCGACACAAACTTCATAGCAGCGTTGTCACGTCCACTGTTAAACAATTCTAGATTAAACTGGATCTGATAAGCGGAAATTTCAGATGTATCACCATTTTGCTTACATTGATTAATTTTAATACAGTGTCTTCTATACTATAATACTTCTCTACGGTTATAAGAGCACGCTTCTATCGCTACAGTAGGATCCAGATCCAAACAGGAATGGTTAATACATTTTTATACAAACATTACTTTAGTAAATACAATGTAGTAACAATAACATTTTTGGAATTTTTCTGTGTTTAATTAAAAATACAACTACCGTTAGCGAAGCTCTGAAACGTTTCTAGATCTTGCCCGTTTGTAGAACGGGCCATTAGACTAATGTAACATAATATAACAAAATTATTATAGTATATTACACTAGTCACATTTTTTAGAGATCATAATAAATTTGAGAAAAACGTAATGTATTGCTGTTACTTCATGTATCTTTTTTTCAAGGTGCCTTTTGACAATTTGTGATTGGTAATAATATCATTAGCTTATCTATTTTTAAAAGTTAGAATCAAAATTATTCCAGTTTGCCTCCCTCCCTAAAATATGACGAAGGGGTTATAGCAGACCCACACATTTCGATCAACTGAAAACTCTTGAATGGTATAATGAGATTGATTATTTACACTTTTAAAACTAAGAAAAGAAAGGTCAAGATATCTATTGTAAGCATACACTAAAAGTATATCTGTCTCCTAATTTGAATCCCCAATTTATAATTGATATGCTTTAGGTATGTCAATATGTAATAATTAGTTGTAACTAATATCCATCAACAAATAATTATATTGTGTTTCAAAATAATAAAATTATTGCTAATACTGAATCACCAAATAATATTATGACTAAGTAATATATTTCTTGGGGATTAAGGAACTGAAGGTTAATGACACACCTTTACTTAATTAACAGGAAATTTTGTTCACTAAAATAATAATGATTAACTGCTATAATACCTACCTTAAAATTTGGCATGAAATTTTCCCGAACTACGTTTGTTGCCCCAAATGACGTCATTTGAAAGCAATTGTTATATTGTTGGATATTTAACAAAAAGTGTATGGAATCTGGTTCTATTCCTGAAACCAATGAGTACAATGGCTTTGGTGGTAGATCCAATGGTATCAATTTCACTTTCCCATTTGCGCAACACAATCCATTGGCTTCATTTGCCTTACAATGAGAGCAAACCAAGTTCATAGATCCATTAGTAACACATTGGTGGTTACTGTAGTCAATTGACAAATCGTAATTGAAAGCAGCTCGATTCAAACTTTCGCGATTATTAGTTGAATCTCTCGCTCTCGCTTCCCGCGTTCGTGATATACGAATTCTTTCGCGTTCATTTCGGTCGTCACGTTCATGTGCAGTATGATAAGATCGGTAATTCATTTGGTTTGTAGCATTTCGGGTTCTTCTACTTAAATTACTTCGTCTTATAGGAGGCATATCGTATATAATTACCTAAATTTATTCACATGAAATAATTATTAATCACAGGTATTTATACAATCAAAATTAATTATTAAATATTATAAACGCTTTTTAACGCGGTTTGTTTGACAGATGCAATGACGTGAAAACTGATGACAATTTATGTCGCATTCCAAAACTAAAACAAAAGAAAGAATATTCCAAGGCCAATCAAATCTATAGCTCTTAAATTTTTTGACTTTTCAATTTGGTCGGGTTATACATACACCTATATTTGATTGAATTTGAACTTTGTGCAGAGACAATAAAGTGCGAATTGACTCTTCGACGTTAGCAACACACCTACATTGTTTGGACAAAAATGAGTGCTTGTAATTTAATATGAACTTTATTGAATAGCAATACAGTTCAAATTGACTCTAAATTTAGTTAGAAAATATTTGTATAGGAAAAAGAAAAGGGCTCTTTTAGGGTTTTCCTGGAAATTATTTAAATTTTTCTTGCCGTAAGAACCATCCTTGGGCTTCAAGGAATATTTAAAAAAAAAATTGTTAAGATTGGTCCATGCGTTGTTGAGTTGTGCGCTTACCAACACATTTTGCGATTCATTTTTATATAATAGATTATTTAAAATATTAAATGATAATAAAGATCCACCAGAAATCTTAATATGTATAAATCACGTGTCACGTTGTTCGTCCGCGATGGACTCCTAAACTACTTAACCGTTCTTAATAAATTTACACACCACGTACAGTTTGACCTAACTTAAAAGATATATAAAAATTTTCAACTCAATTCATAGTCGCAATATTATTTTATTTGTTTATTATTTTGCAGTTAGCTCCTAACAATTCTAAAAGATGGCGGTATCTGTTGACTGGATTGAATAATTACGAATGATGTATCTACCCTACCTACCTCATTCGTAAGTTTAGTGTTCCAAGTTATTTACTAAAAACTTTGTAATTTACAAATAGTGTTATAAATTTGGATTAAATTTAAAAAATAATTTTGTTTCTATTTTTGCTTAATATCGACTGTAAGAAAACATTATGATTTTCATGACAGAAGTACTCTGAACGTTACCCTTTAAATAGTTTACTACAATGTAATATATCAATAACAATAGTCACAGCAACGCGTGACCGGGTCTGCTAGTATAATAAATAAATCGTAAAATTTTCCTTTTTTTTTAATATGTTACTTTATCATTTTATTAAGACGTTCATAATTAAAAGTATTTGGTGGTTTTTACTAATACATACAATGAAAGTTAAACTCAAAACATTTAAATTTTAAAAGATTTTTTTTTTTTTAAATAAATACAATTTTTATACAACTCGGCAGAATTCGTTCTGTCAAATAGATTTGGAATGTGGCAGTTTATATTTCGACCTTTAGACGTTTTTACTCTGCTGATCCTCACACATCGCCCTATCATCATGGTGACGGTTCTGTTCAGGAGAATTAAAGAAAAAGGTCAGCTCGGGTGACTTAAGTATCTCAGCTTCCACGAACTTTGGTCACCCTTTTGAGACCCACTAAAAACCCCGATTGGGATGTCTGCCAGAGGGCTTCAAACCAAGAGGGGAACTTAAGGTTCAAACCTGATTGAAAAATAATCTAAAGGGATAGTGGGAACCTAAAGGTGACAAATATTTATAAAGTGGGTGCTTCAATTACAAAGTATAGAGATAATTAATTATTTATTACTATTATTATTAACATAGGGTTCATAACCGATGAAATAAAAAATAATGAAATAAAACGTACATAAGTATTTTCAGTAATCGCGTTATTGTAAATCCAGTGAATCATAATTATTAACAAAAATCTGTTTTATTTTTATTTTAGTGCTTTATGATACACAATGTTTTTTGTTTGATTACCTGGTGAATATATAAATAAATCTGATGGTTTTCCAACACGGGAACAGGCAACATACAATTGACCATGTGAGAAACATGGGTTTTCTAGATTAATACCACAAACACCTAATGATTGCCCCTGGGACTTATTTATGGTCATAGCAAAAGCAAGCCGCACTGGAAATTGTAGTCGTTTAAATTCAAATGGTACATCAGTCGGAATCATTGGGATGCGTGGTATCAAAACGTCTTCTCCTTTATACTTTCCTTTCAGTATAGTTGCTTCTATCACGTTGTTCAATTATTTTTTTATCGCTAACCGCGTGCCGTTGCAAAGACGCGGTTGGTTGATATTTCTCAACATTATTACTACCGAACCAACCTTTAATTGAAGATTGTGAGGTGGCAATCCTGGTAAATCCAGCGAGTTTAAAAATTCAGGCGGATAGTTAACGACATCATCTTGGTTAGTAGCCGAATCAACTGATTTATATATCCTCAATTCGCCTGTAATTTGTTCTTGAATTTTGAAATTTAATTCACTTACATCTATGTTTTTTGCAGCCAATATAGCCCGTTCGCTCAACCAATCATGGTTTCTATAATTTTGAGCAACATCTGGAAACACCTTTTGAATAAGTTCATCTTTTGATCTAGTTAACTGACAAAAACCTTGAGGAAAGTTAATGCAACCAGTCAAGGTGTCTATAGGAAATTTGCCATTACCAATGTCAATGAGTTGTTTAGAGAATATGTCTCCAGATTTGTCATTTTGCAACTTGATACGCATATTCTTGCTTAAGTGTAATACCTTCACATGTTTCCACAAATTGGAGGACTTTAAACAGGCATTAAGTTCATCAGCTGGCGTTGATCGTGGAATCACTGGCAATGTTTGACGAAAATCTCCTGCTAATAAAATCATTACACCACCAAATGGGTTATTATTGCTCCGGAGATCTTGTAAGGTTCTATCTAAAGCCTCCAAAGATTTTTTATGTGCCATCGTGCATTCATCCCAAACAATCAATCCACATTGCTGCAAAACCTTTGCCATTGCAGAGTTCTTCGAAATGTTGCAGGTTGGAGTTTCGTTGCTTTGCATGTTTAATGGTAATTTTAGTGCTGAATGAGCTGTTCTACCACCTTCAAGCAAAGTTGCTGCGATTCCCGACGAAGCGAGTGCAAGTGCAATTTTATTTTGTGAGCGAATTGTTGCTAATATCAATGAAATCAAAAAAGTTTTTCCTGTACCACCAGGTGCATCTAAGAAGTAAATCCCTCCTCTTTTATCATTTATTACTTTCAAAAGTGTATCAAATACATACTTCTGTTGTTCATTCAATAGTGGAAGATTCGTTTGAATTAATTCTTTCAAAGTGTTGAGATCATACAGTTTTTCTCGGTGCAACTCTTGGTTAAAAGCATCATGCATTGGACGATTGGGTGCGGCCAGGCCTAATTGAAACAATAGTTTGTTTGACATCATCAAGCACATGTCCTCAATTGAAATCAATACTTCATTGTAAATTTCTTCGCTTATTTGTATATTTGGATTTCCCCTTCTAATCCGTATTTGATACAAAATATCATCACACATATTATCTTTGTACTTGATCCACAAATCCTTTGGGTTTGATGGGAAGCAGGTAGATATGATTATAGAAAACAATGTTCGTATTTGATGAGCTTGTGATGATATTACAGCATCATTGAGAGTTTGATCCCAATGAGCATCATTGTCTAGCAATCGCAAACGTTGGCAAGCTTCTCTATATGATCCACACAAATCACCATTAACAGTTCGTACATGTTGGAACGATGTTGGGCCACGTACATTGACTAATAGCAGTCGTAAATAAAAACATTCATCATTGCTTGGATGTACTGAATAAATTCGACCAATCGCATCGGTAGAAAATATATCTGGGTATCCTGTAACTGGTATTCCTTGTTTCCGTCGTATAAATCTTCTTGAGGATTGATTCCAAGTATAATATTTTGGCATTTCAGAATATAACAATGTTTGAGCAAAATCATCGTTTTGACATATCTCAAAAAATCTGGTTAATGTAGTAGATGGTGGCTGTAAAGCTCTTTCTACTGCGTTCTGTGCTGTAAAATATACTCTTTGTCCATTTTCTAAATGCACAGCTAAATGAACAACAGTAGGGTGTCTTTCATGAATAGGAAAAGAAAATATTCGCCAAACTGCTTCATTACTACTAACATAGCGACCCATTTGGTATTGCGTAACTTCATCATTGGAATTCTCTGCATTAATACCAATCACAGCCATATCACTCCCTTTGGTTACATATTTGCAAATGTATTTAATAGATTTTACTGAATGGCAAGATTCAACGTTGATGTGCGCTTTGAAGGTCTTTGATAAAATGGGTGAATATGGAACAATCCAGCGATTATCTATTTCAATATCTTGTTGATTTAATTTGACAATTGTTGATCTTCCATTGTCTGCTGTCGATCGGCGACGATACAAAGGATAACCGTCATTACCAGTGATTGTTTCAGATATTAATGTCCGTGGATATCGCTTTGAACATTTACCATCCACCATACACGGTGAATTTTGATTAAGAGTTCCACAGGGACCATGTATCATGTTTTTAATAACTACCTCATGCAATCCAGGATCTACTTCTACATTAGGAATTTCAGCTGATATTACTGCATCAACTTCATTTGGCCTTATCTTTTCAACTAACCAAATCAAAATATGTGCATGTGGCAATCCCCGTTTCTGCCACTCCACAGAATACATCCAGCAGCGTGTCTCTCCAAACACATAATGTTTCACAATGAAATCCATCAAAGATTTCAACTTTTGTCTAAAGACTCTGGCTGTAATATCATGACGATCAATAGGTGATTGCCCAGGGAATAACTCCTGCTTGATTTCTATCCAGTGTGGATTGCATGTAAATGTGATGAACAAATCTGCTGTACCATAATGACGAACATATGACATGGCATCTTGAGCATATTCATGCATATGTCGAGGGCTTCCGATGTATGTTGCTGGAAGAATAGTCATCCGACCAACATTCTGTGCATTTCCATCAGTATTAATCGCATCTCGAAGGTGAATATACTCTTCAGATCTGAGTTTGGTCTGATTCAACCTGATGAATGTTAATCTCTCCGTTTCAATTTTAACATACATGTCTACAACATACTTGTGATATAATCGCCGACATTTGAGTATGTGATTGTCTTCATTTTCACGAATCATTAGGCGGTAGGAATAATAGTTCATTGAACTGACTTTTTTGTTGGTTTCGGAACCTGAAAATAGATTTTTGTTTTCATAATATTGAAAATTAAAAAAATAATAATATAGTGACTGATAATATAGCTCCATAGCTAAACTAATATTTTTTATTACCTGTAATGGGATTTATCATCTTGTTTGAAAAATCATAGCCATCTTCACCTTGCCAAAATATAATGGGATATTGCAGTGCGTCATATGAGCGGTGTGTTTCCTTTATACGTTGTAATTGATCATTCCGACGATGTAAAACAATGTCACGGGATTCCAAGTTTTCTCCAACTACAACGATGGCAACTTCATCAATAGTTGGTGCATTAAAACGTCTTGCATGTTGGCCAACAGGTGTTTTATCAGCTCTGATTACAATTTTGTGATTATCAGATGGCATCCGATCCAGTGCAGTTTTAAACAACATAACCAATTGATTGTACTCATGAAATAAAGTTTGTAATTGTTCTACAATAGACCTCTTTAGTGAATTGTTATGTGAACAACGCATATCAATTTCTCGTGGTGAATTGCCCATGAAATAAATTTGCAGAAATTTGTAATTGCTATCTGACACTGGTAACAGTGAACCTGCTCTATGATATATTTGGCCTTGTATCTGTAAATTAAAAAAAATGATTTTTGCCAAATAGAAATAATATTTGTTCCTAAAAAGTATATCTGTCTCTTAATTTGAATCACCAAATAATAATTGATATGCTTAGGTATGTCAATATGTAATAATTAGTTGTAACTAATATCCATCGTCAAATAATTATATTGTGTTTCAAAATAATAAAAGTGTTGTTAATACTGAATCACCAAATAATATAATGACTAAGTAATATATGTTTTGGGGTTTAGGAAACTGAAGGTTAATGACACATATTTACTTAGTTAACAGGAAATTTTGTTCATTAAAATAATAATGATTAACTGCTATAATACATACCTTAAAAGTTGGCATGAAATTTTCCCGAACTACGTTTGTTGCCCCAAATGATGTCATTTGAAAGCAATTGTTATATTGTTGAATATTTGACAAAAAGTGTATGGAATCTGGTTTTATTCCTGAAACCAATGAGTACAATGGCTCTGGTGGTGGATCCAATGGTATCAATTTCACTTTCCCATTTGCGCAACACAATCCATTTGCTTCATTTTTGTATTTCAATGCCTTACAATAAGAGCAAACCAAGTTCATAGATCCAATAGCAACACATTGGTGGTTACTGTAGTCAATTGACAAATCGTAATTGAAAGCAGCTCGATTCAAACTTTCGCGATTATTAGTTGAATCTCTCGCTCTCGCTTCCCGCGTTCGTGATATACGAATTCTTTCGCGTTCATTTCGGTCGTCACGTTCATGTGCAGTATGATAAGATCGGTAATTTATTTGGTTTGTAGCATTTCGGGTTCTTCTACTTAAATTACTTCGTCTTATAGGAGGCATATCGTATATAATTACCTAAATTTATTCACATGAAATAATTATTAATCACAGGTATTTATACAATCAAAATTAATTATTAAATATTATAAACGCTTTTTAACGCAGTTTGTTTGACAGATGCAATGACGTGAAAACTGATGACAATTTATGTCGCATTCCGAAACTAAAACAAAAGAAAAAATATTCCAAGGCCAATCAAATCTTACATTTACTTTTTTTGACTTTTCAATTTGGTCGGGTGTACACATTCATTTGATTAAATTTGAACGTTGTGCAGCGACAATAAAGCGCGAATTGACTCTTTGACGTTAGCAAGACATTGAGACCTACATTGTTTAGACAACAATGAGTGCTTGTAATTTAATATCAACTTTATTGAATAGCAATACAGTTTAAATTGACTCTACATTTAGTTAGAAAATATTTGTATAGGAAAAAGAAAAGGGCTCTTTTAGGGTTTTCCTGAAAATTATTCGATTTTTTCTCGCCGTCAGAACCATCCTTGCGCTTTAAGGAACATTTTAAAAAAAGAATTGTTAAGATTGGTCCATGCGTTGTTGAGTTATGCGCTTACAAACACATTTTGCGATTCATTTTTATATAATCGAATTGACTCTTTGACGTTAGCAAGACATTGAGACCTACATTGTTTAGACAACAATGAGTGCTTGTAATTTAATATCAACTTTATTGAATAGCAATACAGTTTAAATTGACTCTACATTTAGTTAGAAAATATTTGTATAGGAAAAAGAAAAGGGCTCTTTTAGGGTTTTCCTGAAAATTATTCGATTTTTTCTCGCCGTCAGAACCATCCTTGCGCTTTAAGGAACATTTTAAAAAAAGAATTGTTAAGATTGGTCCATGCGTTGTTGAGTTATGCGCTTACAAACACATTTTGCGATTCATTTTTATATAATAGATAACAGCAATGCCTAGTGCACCTGCACTTAATATTATTCCATATAATGGGATTGTAGTATGATAAAGACTGTTACTTTCAGTTATTCCTGAAATTTTTGGCTGCAATGACATTTCATTACTTATTTCTTGAAGCTTTTTAAGGTCGATGGAGTTTAGTTGTAATGACGTTTGTGAAACTTCAATTTTCTCAGAATTGTGTAGGTCTATTATTTTTTGTGGCTTTCCTCTTATATGATCATTGCTGTTAATTATTGTAAATTCTGAACTTTTTATTAAACATCCCAGAGGTAGGGTTACAAGATAACTGCCTTGTACTTTTATAAATTGTTGCTGATTGCAGGATAATTTTAAACTTGATGGCTCCGGAAATGTTATAATATAGTGCTTGTCGTCAAGTTGTTCCACGGCTTCCGTAGTCAGGATCAAGGATACAAATTGACATGAACTTTGTATCTGCTGCGTCGTAATGAGGCGTTCTATACAATCGGGCTGTTTTCCATAGTGATTGTTAAATTTGTTTTCACAGAGATAAAATCCGTTTATGGTATAAAATGGTTTAGGAGGAATAAGGATATGGTTATTCTTATTCGGTACTGCGGATAGATGATATAAAAAATAAAATTTGGGAAAGACAATCGGAAACCTAAAAATTAACACAATATTCCTATCGTTATAATAGTAACCTACTTTAATAACGTCGAAATAGTCTCCAAAGCTAATGTCTAAAAGTTCCTCTTTCTCGTAGAGGCTATTTAACTTATTTAAAATATCTCTATGCATATTGATAGATAACATTGAATGATGTTTGTGTACTTTGGGCATGAATAAAAGCTAACCAATTTTCTAATCGAAATAATTCGTCCGTTATACTTTCAATATTATCTCCTAAAATTAAGAATATTTGAGTCAAGTGCGTAAAAGTTGTAATATCCGTTTCGAGGTTACTGTTGACACTAGTTAAGTTATTTATCAAATTTTCCAACTTTCTTTGATTACTTGTTAAATTATTAATAATTTCACTATTTTGAAATAACCATTTTTTGGTTAAACTAATGTGATTGTTCAATTCGTTAACAATTATATTATTATTTTCTTCTAATATTTTAATTGCATTATCATACTTTATAGCATCCGTATAGTCGAGATTTCCTGAAATAGTTTTTATTATTGACCCTAAACCGTTAATAAGCCCTCTTTTAACACGACTAGTCTCAAAGGTTTTTAATTGCTGTGAAACTTTTTCTAATTTAGTTAAAAGATATTCAATGTGCATTTGAAAAAGTGAAAGGGTTTTATTCCTTAAAATTGGGTTAATATTGTGGATTTGTTCTTGAACTGACTTTAAATTATCACGAATCTTTACTAAATCTACGCATTGTATAAAGGAGTGATAGTGGGAAATGATTCTAGCGGTTCCTAACTTAAACGGTAAAATACCCGGTCCATTATCCAGGCTACTTAGCTCAATTTCTTCTGCTTTCGTCAAGGTTGCTAACAGGATCGTCACTCTGTAACAATTGAGCACTTATAGGTACTCTTTTAAGTCTAGATTTAGCTATTGGGCCTCGTTTCTTTTTTGTGTAAATGTGTATCGGTAAGTCGGCTAAAACTTTGTCATGAGTATAGCGAGGGGCAAGTTTTTGTCGGGATGCTTTAGGGTTTCGTATGAATATTTGTTGGTCGGGTAAGTAACATGTCTCAGGTTCTCTATTTTTATTAATGTTTTTAGTAATTTGGGTACGCCTATGTAGAGAGGATTCATTTATAATATCATAGACTTTAATCATACGGTCACGATGGTCTTGTGTGTATTGCTGTAATAGTTGTTCTGTTAAGTCTATGTCTATAGGGTCACGGGGATTAAAGTGTCCAGTTATGATATCTATCGGTCTACATTTAGTAAAGCTATGTATAGAGCTGTTGTAAGCTAGAAGAGCATATGGCATAAGGTTAGTAATAGACTCTCCATGTTTATTTAATCTTAAAATCCTTAAATGTTCTAACAGGGTGGAATGAAGTCTTTCTATTAATCCATTTTCATTGGGTGTGTAAGGTAAAATTTTATTATGGATTATTTTGTGAAGTCTAAGAAATTCTAAAAATAATTGATTTGTGAATTCGGGACCTCCATCAGTAACGATTGTAATTGGAACTCCATGATGAGTATAAAACGTTAATAATCCTTGTACGACACTGATTGCAGTACCATCTTTTAGGTTATAGCTTTGCGCATATTTTGAAAAAGCATCGATTATTGTAAGGTATTTTTGATTTTCGACACTAAATAAATCTAAATGAACAATAGCAAAGGGTTTAGTTGGAGGAGGAACTATTTGAAATTTCTGTTTAATAGGATTTCTATCGTATTTAGCTCGACCGCAAATTGTACATTCATTTACATATTTTGTGACTTGTTCTTTCATTTTATGGCAAAAATATCTTTTTGACAAAGATAAGTAACATTCATTGATGCCACGATGATTGGTTTTCCTTCGTGGTAATTTTTAATAATCTCTTGCTATTTAAAATAATCTTTTACATTATCTAATTCAGTTTTTGTAAGAACAATGTCCATAGCAGAATTTTTAAAATTATTTTGGATTATAGGAACTATTTGGTACATTCCCAACGGAGGGTTGATGAAAATACCAGTTTTGATTTTGGGATTGACGTATTCTTTTATTGCTTCTACTACATCATTTTCTACATTTGAATTCGAAATCGATGCTCTTAAAGTAGTTTTCAAATAATTTTGTTACTATTGGCTTATTTTTAATATCACCGACGATATTAAAAATAATTTGTCTATGAAATTTATTTAAGGCGTCGTCTGTTATAGGGATTTCTAAAAAGGGACTTTCTGAGTCGGAATGTACAGTGGCGGTTCGAGAGCTTCTATTGGAGGGTGATTTTTCAGACTGATTCACAACTGTTGAGCTAGCCTCTTCATTGTGAATCTCAATTCGAGATAGCGCGTCTGCATTACTATTATACTTTCCCTGCTTATATGTTACAGTAAAGTCATACTCACTTAAACTAAGTTTCCATCTAGTTAGTCTTGAATTGGGTTCTTTAATGTTCATAATCCACTGAAGTGGTCTATGATCAGTCATAATTTTGAATTTTCTTCCAAAAAGATATGGGCGAAAATATTTAGTGCCCCAAACAATCGCTAATAACTCCTTTTCAATTGTATTATAGTTAATTTCGCTGGAGTTTAGAGTTCTGGATGCGTACGCTATGGGTCTATCAGAGCCAAGGGAGCCTTGAGAGAGAACTGCTCCTATTGCTAAGTTTGAAGCATCCGTGGTCAGTATAAAGTCTTTAGAAAAGTCGGGATATTGAAGGATGGGGTCATTAACAAGTAATCTTTTACATTTTTCAAAACAGTCAGTGTAGTCCTGTCCTAAAGTTATTTTGTAGCCTTTTTTCAAACATTGAGTCATAGGTTTTGTTACTCTAGCAAAGTCAGGTATAAATTTTCTATAATAGCCTAGTAAACCCAAAAATCGTTTTATTTCCGTAGCTGTTTTAGGAATAGGATAATTTTGAATAGCATTTATTTTATCAGGGTTAGGTTTTATTCCTTCATTAGTAATTATATGTCCTAAATAAGAAGTTTCTTTTTTCAGGAACTCTGACTTATCCATTTGTATTCTAAAATTTGAATCTCGTAACCTTTTGAAAACCTTTTCTAAATTAATTAAGTGTTCTTGAAGAGAAGTACTAAAAACGATTATATCATCGAGATAAACGAGACATATGTTATTTTGTAAGCCATGCAACACATTATCCATTACCCTTTGGAAGGTGGATGGCGAGTTTTTTAAGCCCATAGGCATTCTTAAAAATTCGAAATGCCCATGTTCTACATTAAAGGCAGTTTTAGATACATCAGAAGGATTCATTTCAATTTGATAGAAGCCACTTGCGAGATCTAGGGTACAGAAATATTGACAATTACCTTATTTATCTAGAATATCAGATATATTCGGGATAGGATATTTATCGTCGACTGTTTTTTTATTAACTTTCCGAAAGTCTATGACAAGGCGCCACTTAATTTTCCCTGAAGCGTCACTTTTCTTAGGAACTACCCATATTGGAGAGCTCCAAGCTGATTCAGAGGGTCTTATGATGCCTTGATCAAGCATTTTTTGGACTTGATCCCTAACTTCTCCCTTATGTATGAATGGGTATCTATAACTTTTAGTGTGTACTGGTATTTAGTCTGTGGTTTTAATTGAATGTTTAATAGTGTTACTAAATGTTAGTGGCTCTCCCTCTAAGTAAAATACATCCGCGTAACGGCCACAAAGAATTTCTAAATTAATTCTTTCCTCTTCATTTAAGTGATCAGTTCGAAGACGAGAAAGGACTTCCTTCTCTCGTTCACAATTTTTTTCAATATTTAAATATTCATTATTATATAATTCGGCTTGAATGGGCTGGTGTAAAGAAAAAATTATGTCACGTTTGGGGTTATAAATTTCTACTATAGCTCTGTTATTTTTAACAAATGTCAAACATTCTTTTATAATGCAACGCGAAATTGTTTGCTCTGGGACTAAAATTTCTCCTATGTGCATATTAATTGGTAGTTTAACTAATTTAGAGGAACCAGCTGGTATTATATATATCCTCGTATAAGTTTACACTACGCGAATTATAAACTTGTATGGGGTTTGAAGCATTTTCGGTTACAAATAATTTTTTCTTATAATCTGTGGTTGCTTCCCATTTATCTAAGAAATCTGTACCTATTAGACCATCGAAATAGTTGTGGAATTTATAAATATAAAATTTTATATCATCATTACTTTTAAACTCATTAAAGCAAGGAACGGTTATGGAATATTTATGTTTGCTTACAGAATGAACATTACAAACTTCAAAAGGCTCATAATTTAAATTGAAATTATTAAAATATTTTTCAACTGCATCTGGACTTATAAAGGACTGATTTGCACCGGTATCTATAAGAAACTTTAAGGGTGCATTTTTAATCTGAATATAAGGTAACTGACGTTGGGATTGAACATTAATCTCTATTTTGGTTTGTCTAACGGTTTGATTTTTCGAAAATCCTGTTGGTTATTGGTAGTTGAAGATGAAGGTTCAACAACAGTATATTCAAAGGGTATGGGTCGTTTGATTGTTGAAGACATTGGGGGTTTTCTACAGGTTGATAGTCACTGTAATAATATTCTGGGTGTTGGTTATAATCGTCATAGTAATTGTCATAGTAATCGTCAGTCTCATAATAGTCATAATGGTCATACTTTGATTTTGATTATTACTTTCGTGGAAATTCATTTCCCGAGTTTTAAAATAATTCGTTGGGGGTGGATTACCATGTTTCCTCCAGTCATGTCCAGTAGGTGGTAAATTTTTAGTTACAAAATGAGTTACACCGCTCATAGGACGGGCTGGTTGGGGATTTTGGTTAGTATGTTGATAAAAATTACGTTGGGGCATTTTAAATGCATTATTAGGATTATAATTTGGAGGTGTGGCCCTAAATATTTGTTGAGTGTATGAGGGACCTGGACCCGGTTGAGGTCTAAATGGGGGTCGTTGTGTGTGAGTTGAGAATTGATGACGCGGTTGGTGTTGGTTTTGAAACGTAAATGGCCTAGACTGTATTGTGTTAAAATTATAATCTGAATTTACCTTAAAAGGTTGAGATGACAATGCCATAGGGTGTTTGTTCCTTTCAGGTTCATAACGAGCCTGTAAATATATAGTATTTAATTCGTCTTGCACGAATTCTAATGCTTTCTCTATTGTTTCGGGTCTCATACATCTAATTTGTGAACCTAAAGGATCTTTTAATCCTCTTAAATATGCTTGCAGTGTTCATTTCTGATATAAAACCCTTTTCGCTTCAATTGTGGTACCAATATCCTCGTGTAAAGTTATGTATGTCATAATTGTACTAAACAAGTTTTGACAGCGTTCATAAAACTCTTGAGGTGTAGTGGACCCTTGTTTTAAAAGAGCAAGATCATTGTGTAACGCAGTTTCGTCTCGTTGATCAGAAAAATTATTAATTAACGACTTACGAATGCCAGTCCAGTCTGAAGGGATACCGTTAGTATTAATTAATCGTGCTGCGGAGCCTGTCACTTTATTTAAAATTCCGTTTACAAGAGCAACATTTAATAAATTATTTTCAGAGTCATTAATCACAAATTGTTGGACTAACTGGTCACAAAGTTTTATGAATCTAGGTAATACATTTGGGTTTCCATCGAATTCAGGCAATAAGCTTAAGGCTTGAAAAATGCTACCTAAATCGGCCATATTATATTTCTCTAAATTTAGTTTAACGTTATTATAAAATATTAAATTTCTATTCGCGTCTTGAAAGCGCGCTCTACTACTATACGTACTAAGCCTAGAGGTCTTCGATTGCCGCAGAAGGGAAATCTTGGAAGGATAAATCTTACAAAATAGGGATAAGCAATCACTAGAAAGATTCTAATGTACTTACAATTTTAATTTCAGTTTCTCTGGAGTATCAATGTTCGGATACGCCTCGCTGCGCCGCCTCGTAGATTCAGGATACTCGTGTTGAAACTTGATAGCTTCTCGGATGGACCGCAAGACGATTATCTTGATTTTAAGAATATATATAATTTACGTTGCTCGCGACCCGGCCCGCGAGTATCCTACCGACTGCGCCAATTAAGTACGGTGGCAGCCGAGGATCCAAAAAAAACAAAATTATAATAATACTTTATTTAAAATTACAATTTAAGTTACAACTAAAATGACGACTGCTTGCTCGATATTAGAATACAAGAGTGACAATTATATTTAAAATTAATTATAAAGAAATACATTTATGTCAAGTGCACATTCAGCTTTTTGATTGTTATAAAATTATAATGAAATAATAAATTTGTGTGAAATGTAGATTCAGCTTTACGATTGTTAATATTCCTGGATTCTGATGCAATGTAATGTACATATTGCACCAACGCTTGCTAAGCGGTTCCCGCGATGCATGGGAACATAACTCCCTCGTAAATAGATGAGGTTTTTTTTTTCAATAAGCACGCTGTGGACCAAACACTTAGCCCCGTAATTATGTTACATAATAATAGTAGGTTAATATGCAATAATAATTTTTATTATTTATTTTGGGCCAGCAATAAATAATAAATATTGCGCCATTTGACTTTTCCGGAAATTGGATTCCGAACAGTAAACAATTCGTATATATATCGGCCATATATATATAAAGTGGTGGTGTCTGTTATATCTGTATATTTAGTGAGTAGTGGACATAAACAAATTACTCAACTGTTAGCTTTGGACACCGGATAATTGTATCCACATGTAGTTCTATTATGTTTATTGAAATGGATATCTTTTTATATATTCTTGTATAAAGAAAAGAAAAAAACGTATAGTATAGTATAGTAATTAAAGTATAGTATAGTATAGTAATTAAATATTGGTATTGTTACTCTTATATGTATGTAATGTTCTTTAAATAAATTTCTTCACTTTTACAAACTGAACAAATAACATATAAGTGTTTACAAGAGTTCCTCCACCAGTAAGTAGGGAAATATGGAGAACACCACAGACCAAAAATTCAAAGTAAGATACAAGATTAGATACTCTCATCTAAAAATTAAAGCCAAGTAGTCTGATAGACGCAATAGTTGACAGCTGGATCGCGGCCGAACAACTGGTTTAATGTTCGACAACGACATAAAAGACACAGACGACTTCTTCATTTATATATATGATAGTAATTTAAGTAAAGCTGATTAAATCTTCTCTCTCATTTTCATCTTTTACTGGATTGGTAGCTTTACATTAATTATATTTTTCTCGCAATGATATTGTGTTTCTTACTTACTTGTTGAGGTAGATATATAATTTGATAATGTAAGATAAAATCATAATTTTGTCTATTTGTGTCGTATCGAATGAAAATTTTGTAGTAACTCCATTGTCGCGTTCCATAACAAAAACGACCTTCTGACATAGTATTATATACGAGTACATAAATAAAACACGGTTATTGTGCGAAACAAAGATGACGAGAAAACCGAAAAAAAATATATGGAACTTCTCTTTTAAAGCAGTCGTTACCTTTTGCAAGTATTAATTATCTTAATATATATATAAATTACGTGTCACGTTGTTTGTCCGCGATCCTTTGAATCCTAAACTACTTAACCGATTTAAATAAAATTTACACACCACGTGCAGTTTGTAACTTAAAAGATTGGGTAGTTTTCATCTCAAGTCATAGTCGCTATATTTTATTGCTAATCATTTGTTTATTATATGGTAGTCACAATACACAGTTAACTCCAAACGATTATAACAGATGGCAGTATCTGTTGATTGGATTAAGTAATTATTCGTAATATGTTAAACGTACTATAGATGTTGTTACTACAATAAATGCGTATTCACATATATCTATCATACATATTACTTTATTTGTTAATCTTAATTTAATTTAAGACTCTTTGTTCCTAAACAACTAATACACGTGTAGTATATCGTAAGTTTACATGAAGTTATGATATTAATGAAATCTGCTCTTAATATAAAACAGGAACAGAATCTGTAACAGACAGGACAAATTAATTAGTTCCAGTATATAGACCAGATTCACGACGTTTTGTGGTTGATTAGTCAGTTTGTGATTATCTGTGATCATTTTCAATTTACTCACATATATAGTTTAAGATTATTTGTGATTATTTTCAATTTACCCACAAACATTTTGTGATTTTTTGTGATTATTTTAAATTTACCCACATACTGATTGTGATTATTAGTGATTATTTTAAATTTTCCCACATATAGTTTAAGATTATTTATTATTTGTGAATATTGTAAATTTACCCACATACTCGTATAATTTGTGACTCTTTGTTATTATTTGCGAAGCGGGCGAGACTTAGCTAGTTGTATTATATGTTACATTATCAAAAGAGATAGAAAACTATTACTAGTTATAACCAGAGCCGGTTGTCTTGAGGTAGTTGATTGATTATAGAATGAGAGCCGTAATGTATTACATTAATCATTGCTTAAATATAATTTAATAAAATATTTCTTTAGATATTTTTAATTATAGTTTCTGCTTAGAGATATAATGATAATAATAAGAGATAAATATAATTTTATTTGACTACAAATACGATAAAGTAATTTTAAATAACGTGTATTCTTATTATATAAATATACAATATACACTAATATAACATTTAGAGACCACGAACTTTTGACAAGAGATAAAGTTTTGCCTGAGGTACCACAGCTAGTGAAGTGGTTTTAAAGAAACATTGTGCTATCGGATAAGTTGAAAGTCAACAGTATTTTAAAAGTTCTTTAAATGCAGAGAAATATCAAAACTTTTAAGAACACTGAGCTAAGTAAAACTTTACTAAGATAATATAAATTTTTATATATATTCAAACTTTAAATGAAAGTACCTTTGTAAATAGTGTTTGATACTCAATAAATTAAGTTTGATACCAATAAACATTGCGTTAAGATTGGCAAATGCCATTAATCACTAAATCTTGTTCTTCTTGTTATATAGATGTCCAATTACTAGGTAAATAGAGGTTATAAAATAGAATTAGTAAGTTAGAAGGCTCATGTGAAATTCAGACAGAAGTGATCTAATACTTTAAACAAAAGATGGAATCAAAAAACATGAAAAAAACAAATTTAGTAAAGTGAAACTGATGACTAATATTAAAACAGATAATATTATAAAAAATTACATATCGTTTAAGAGTTTCGTAAATTAGTTCTGTGTTCATGAACGCCACAACATTTAGTTTGCAGTAACAACTACAAGACATGTTCACCGCAACCTATTAGTTAAAGCCTTTTATATTTTACTAACATGTATAATTATAAAATATCTTCTATAGTCATTGTTTTAACTCAAAATCTATAACTTGTTTATAGAACTTTTAACTTTTAAGTTCTTGAACTTTACTTAATCGTTTTCTTAGAACCGAAAGTAAATATTATAATACCAATGTATTATGCTTAAATATATTTTAATTAAAAAATATAGTCAATAATTTAACTTGGTTCTTATTCTGCATTATTTATTTTTTTGGTAAAATTAATAAAAAAAAAGTTTATTGAGTAACAATTATTTAATAACTATCTAATCTCACCGTAGTTATAATATTTACTTATTTTTATAATTGCTCATTCATTTATAACTGTCATTGACAATGCTGTATTTACATATTCTAAATTGCTTTAAATAAGTATTGTTATAAGTTTTTCTGAGGATTATTTGATGTTCGCATCTACTTTAAACAATAAATCAACTAAATATTTGGACAGCGTAAAATTGAACTATCCGAATTTTACGCTGTAGTGTTTTGAAAAGATAACATTTTTTTAAATGCTCTGAATTAATGAATTGACTTTTAGACGTTTGCCAAATACCATAAATAGAAATGAGGCTTATTCGCGTCGGCAAGTATAAATAAAGAAGCAATTTGATATACGATGTGAATTATATATTAATATTTTCGGACCAGTATAAATAACAGTTTGTCAAAGATAAAATATTTTGAATTAGTATTTGAAATTATATTGCTAAATGTTATATGTTATAAATCTTTTTGCAAACAAATGTGTTTTATGTATGGATGATACTGAAAGAGCTTTGCTGAGTCCAGTTGATAATCTGATATCTTATTAGATTATTAACTGTATAAAATTACTACTTTCAAAAAGGTTTCTAATAATGGGGAAATTAACTCGAGGATATGTTTGTTTCAATAAAGTTTAAGCGTTATTTACAATTTAATTAAAATAATTTTATTCCACCATTATTTTTAATGTCTACTCCTACTTCCGTCTTGCTGTATCCAACTGAGTCACTTGTTTTGCTTCAATGAAATATGATTATTCTTAAAACAAAGTTAAGTTACAATAAAATCAACGTATTTTAAAACCTAGTTTTGAAGAAATATTTTATAAATGTTGAGGAGAAATCAATAAGATGGATTTATAATATTATATTGTCAAAATAGAAATTCTCTAAAAATATTACTTATATGTAAAAAATATTTCCAATTCAATTGTTTCACTAAGAGCAAAGAATTATATACATAAAATATAATTAATCCTGTCAGTGAAGTTGAAACAGCTAAATTGAGTTGAATTTAATTATCAGAAGTGTCGAAATTTGAAATATTCTACGTGTCATGTGTTCTTGTAATTTATTACTAATTTTTGAATAATTAACTTAAATTAACTAATTATATATGTAAAAAACTGAAATGTATTTTAATTTTAATAAATTTAAATTTGTGTTTATTTATTTTTACATGAGTCTACAAAAATGTCATAAATAAATAAAGCCTAGCCCTAGGTTTAAGAATATTACACATACCTCATTGTATCTTAGATCTCCCTCAAGAAAACATAATAAAATGTAAGAAATACGGACTTACAAAAGTATAAAATTTATTTAATTTTTACTATAATTTACCTTAAAACTTTACTTTTTTATTGAGCATAAAACATTTTTTCATTAAATATTTACAAAATGATTTTAAAAAAATATATAAAATATACGCTTTTAAAGTGAAAAGCAACTGCAAATTAAATGATACCGAAACTATCCTCTTTAATATCTTAGGCTTATCAACAAATAGATTTATAATAAAATAATTGTAAATATCCATAATTTATGCTTATTTATAGGTAAGATAATTTTCCACAAAAACCTTATTACGAGCAATAACCTGAGCAATAATATTATTAGTATATTAATGTCCTGTCTGTATTCTGAATATACGTTTGGTTAATTGGTTTAGTAGCGTCGTTGGGATAAATATAAATATTTTACCGGTAAAGCATCTGCAATGTACACAAATTTGTACAATAAAACAATAAATTTGTATATTATAAACATATATTTTATTATTATGGTGGTGTTATTTTGTAATTATTTACCATATACAGTTTTCGGCATATACAAAGCCAGCATTTAATTACTTAACGTTATTTTTTTTTTCAACATACAGTGATGATGTTATATTCCAATTGACAATTGACAAACCAATATAGGTATATATTTTGTTTGTCAGTTGGACATTGTTGAAGGATTAGGAAAATAACTTAACTTTGAACAAAAGGAAAATGTTCGAATTTAACATATATTATTATCTTATCAAAAATGTACTATTAAAGTTTTTAACAGAAAACACATTTCGATTAAATTTTGATGTAGGTATGCTATTATGCGTTTGTTACGAGCTCGTTTATTTTGCTTAAGCCGCTACACTTGGCACGTTTGTTATCTTGAGAATGTACTGGAAAACAGAAAGAAAATATTTTTAAAATAAATTTAACATAATACATTTTTTTGGAAACAAAAATCTTACTATATCTTACTAGGAGGTATAAAAATGGTCTAGTCTAGTCCGTAGTCGCCTTTCGCGTGTACCTCCTTCATAAACGTTATATCAAGCATACAATTTATTCTACTCGTATAGTTCTAACCACTTGAGTTTTTGAATAACTTTTTTGTAATTCCATATTGTTAATATCGATAATGTTATATTAATATTACACAACCACCGTCTACGTTTAAATTGCATAAGACGGTTAGGATTGATTTCGGTAAATTATTGACATATTCCTATCACAGTATTAGATCTTCCCAATGATGTGTCTCTTTTATAATAACTGTTTCTCTTGTAATATAATCTAGTGGAAGATATATTTGTATTAGTATTTTAAATAAATATGGTTTTGATTTTTATGTGATCATTTTTTTATTATACAACATTTAACAGTGAAACAACATATATATATATATGATTGATATGCATCACGTTATATATTATGTCATTGTAAATACAGACTTTGTTCGACTGTTTTAATATCAATAGATATTGGTTTATAGTGAAACATAAAGTATAATATAAATAAAACAAACCTAACTTAAAAAGATTTTGCTTTATGATATAAAACCAAACATGTATTGCACAATTAAGATGTCGATCGTCATGAAGCTCATTGGAATTTATTTCATGACAAATACACCATCATTCACTTCCATTATTGCTTTAACACTAAATAGTGTTGTCAAAAAAATAGAAATTACGCTTATCATACGTAAAACACACGTCGTTGCAGTTTTAAGGCTTTCTTGAGAGTCCACGTACCTGCCACTGCTCAAGATTAGCCACTGCTTTAACTGAAAATACGCCAAAAAATACTGTACTTTATTTTGTTGTATAATTAAATTTATGTAATTTTTTCTACTTTTTATATCCTTTGGTAAACTGTTGTATAACGTAACTTCATTTTCCATATTTTTTTTTTGTTTTGAAAACATCAAATAAGTGTAAGTTATAGTGAGATGTTTATTTGTTTTAATGTAACATATTAATTTAAGAAAATATTAAATTTGCAATAATTAAAAAGTTTTTCAATATTTTGTTAATGAAAATATTTCGTATTCAACTCATTTGATATAATATACTAAAGCTTTTAACGTCAAAACTCTCAACCAGTCTATAACTTTTTGCTCTTCATTAATTTTGTGACGATCAATTTAATGTCGTGCGTGAAATTTTATTTTGTCTTTAACAGACAGATTTTTTTTCGTATTTAGTTTAAAAAATATTTAGTAGTCTTAAAAATCTGTTTTTTTTTAATTTTCTTTTTTATTACTTTGTTTGTTTACAATTTTAATATTAATCACCCAATTGTATGTGTCGAATTTGATGGGTTATTTAAGTTATTTAGCTCTATTAATTTAATGGTAACCATGTCATGTAACTGCGTGAGAGTGTAAGTTATTTTACCACCTCGATGGCTAACGACTATCGAGCATCGACTGTGTTCGCACTCGAAGACTTGAAGGCTCGTGATTGGTCGTTTGAAACAGTCAGTGAGTACGATTGGCAATTTGAAAAGTTATGAAACATGACGAATTTTTTGCAAAAGTTATTAAACGCGACGTAAAAGTTATTAAACTTTACTTCAAAGTTATCTAATACTTTTCTTTTATAATTTTACAGTGAGTGTGAAGCTCAAATCATTTACTCGTAAATATAAATAATTTTGGCGTAAAGTGTCGGGTAAATAATATTAAACTATGGCAGGAAAGCTTTTTAAGTGATACTTCTTTAGAATCGTTGTGATGTTTAAGCCGATGTATCGAAAAAATGCATCACGATAAAGAAACAATTACGTAAATGTATAGGAGTGAATGAGATAGAAGACATACTGCCTACTGCTTTTGTAGTGTCATCTATGCTGAATCTAAAATATCAGTCAGACTATATATTGTATTGAAGATGTTCTTGTTTGAAACATACGATAAATGGCATTAATTTGTAAAAATGTTAATTGAGGTAATATTTCAAACATTATATAAGCCTTTGTATAATAATACAAATATTTTACATTGAACTATTAAATTTTCTTTAAGCTTGGTAAAAAACCTTACATTTATCAATCTTAATCTCATGTAGGTAATTTTTCCGAATTTTCACTCTTGCCGCTTGTGAACTGCATACACCATATATTTGTGCTTGGAGGATGTTTGCTGCTGCTAAAGTTGGAGATAATCGCAATTATAATGTAAGTATCGAAACTAAAAATTATTTAAAGTTTCGTGTAAAGAGCTCAAGCGATCGACAAACATTGAGTCCTCTCAACACGTTGCTTTGGAGCGAATGGTACCAAATAACTTAAATTATTAACACACCATTAATCTAATAGTAAATTCTAAAAAAACTGAAGATTTTTTTAGATGTTGAATTTATATTTTGGACAATTAATAAATAAGAATAATTTTAAATACCATTTTTATCGTATATTAAACTTTAAAATTATAACTTATAAAACATTAAGCAAAAATAAATATAAAATATGATTATTATAATATAAATACATTAGAACCTATTTAATGTAAATGTTTAATCTCTACAATACCTCTTAGCTACTTTTCACAGCTTTTATGTACTTATGATTATAATACACAGGGTGTATTTATGGTAACAGCGAGGGAGTGGCAGGTAATAGCATATGGCCTGCCACTCTGCTTTGCTCTCTTCTCAAGTCGATATAATCTTCATGTTATTGTTCTTTAAATATACTCCAATGTTCTTGTTTGTAGAAATGGTTGCATTGCCACCTCTGAGTATACTGACCTTATACGAGTATATATTCTACGTAATTTTCTAATTTGAGTTGATCTAACAGGGCGAAGTGTTGTTTCCCGGGTAAGCAGGGACCTCTGTAAGCAAAATATCTTATAATTAAGTGAAATCCAATTTTTTTTTATGTTCAGGTATTATTTAAAAAATCTGTTTGCCGATATGTAATTACAGAAAATACTTATGCACTAGCAAGTATTAGAAAAGAAGATACTATATATCCTTGTAGAGATTGTTAAACCTTTGTAGAAATATGAGTTTGTTTAGATGGCCCTGCGTCATTCCAAAGTACAGTACATAAACTAAAGATGACAGTTATTAAGGAAAGATTAAATATATAGTTGCTTGAAAGCATCATACAAAAGTAAGTGGAGAAGATATATCTCTTCCTGGTGGTGATGATTGTATTTGTATTTGAATTGGCCTCAGTGAAGTTACTAAGAAAACAGATATTAATATATACAAAATTGAAAAAAATAAGTAGAATTCGTTTGGATTACTTTTACTAGTAACCGAATAACCAACCCGAATCCATTATAACCCAGCCTCATCAAATATTAAACCTGTAGATACATGCATACCAATCAGAGCTAGTCTTCGTCATTAGTTAATTATGTTAGTTTGCTGTATTAACAGCAAAGTTTCATAACGTGATAAAAGTAGTTTACGATGCTCATAATGTTTTATACAATGATCTTATTATTACACTACCTATACACCAAAATATTAAATTATTAAATACTAGCTTTTGCCCGCGACTTCGTCCGCGTTTCCGTCGTTTTTCGAAAAAAAATTAGCAGATGTCCTCCCTCATAGTTTTGACGTAACAGGCAGATTCACTTTCGTATTTTAGAAGGGCAATAGTAATATAATATGCCAATCCACAAAACTGTTGAAAAATATAAGTAACCGCAGAATATTATAATATACCCACGCTATACCCAAGATTCGGTCAGCGTGTAACTCCTTGTTTTTTATTAAGATAATATATTGCTTATATTTTTAGATCAAATTAAAATGTTTCAGCGCAAAGCTTCTGGGTAGACTATGTTAAGAGTCGACCCGTCCGGCACGTGAACGTAAAGATTCCTAGAATTGCTAACCCGGGAAAGAGCGACGTATAATTGACCATGCGAGAAACAGCTAACACCGAGATCTACTCCAGCAACACGAAAAGTCTGCCCTTGAGCTTTATTGATAGTCATGGCATAGCACACCGATACTGGGAATTGCGTTCTTTTAAATTGGAATGGAAAATTATTTGGTATTATGGGAATTCTGGGAATAAAGACAGTTTCTCCTGCACCGCAACCTGTTAAAATTTGAGCCTCGATTACATTTTGTTGCAACTGGGTTACTTTTAGCCGAGTTCCATTGCAAAGTTGAGGTGGTCTTAAATTTCGGAGCAGAATTATCGGTATGCCAATTTTTAAACAAATTATATGAGAAGGTAGTCCAGGCATACTTAAAGAATTTAAAAATTCTATCGGGTAATTAGTGGCTTCTTGTTCATCAACCATTCTATTTATTGAACTATAAACTTTGCTTTCTCCCTGTATATTAGACAGTATTTTATTATTAATTTCAGATGCCTGGTCATTGCGAGGAGTCAAAATGGACCTTTCGCAAAGCCAAGAATTGTCCCTATTTAATATAATTGTTATGTCACCGTAAACCGAAGATATAAGATGTTGTTGGGATTGCACTATACAACATAACTCAGGTGTCAGAATAAGTTTTCCTTGGTGTAGTTGTGGATAGGTACCTTCACCAATCTTCAATAATGTATCAGAAAATTCACGATTATCTGCGTTGTCTCCAGTTCTCACTCGCATATTTATAGTCAAATGCACCGATTGTATATCACGCCACAAATAAGAGCTTTTCAGGCAAGCCCTAATCTCATCAGCTCGGGTTCCCCGTGGTATTACCGGTAAGGTTTGTCGGAAATCACCACAAAATAAAACCGTAATACCGCCCATTGGTCGATCATTTTGTCTTATGTCCCTTAGAGTTCTGTCTACTGCTTCTACTCCTTTTCGATGGGCCATCGTACATTCATCCCATACGATTAAATTACACTCACGCAATACCTTAGCTTTGTCGCTATTTCTTGAAATACTACAGGTTGGACTTTCCGTGCGATCTAAATTAATTGGTATTTTAAACATAGTGTGAGCAGTCTTACCTCCTGGTAGCAATGTTGCAGCTATACCGATGAAGCCACGGCAAGAGCGATTTTACGCTGATTTCGAACATAAGCTAATATTAATTTAGTCAAAAAAGTTTTCCCAGTTCCTCCAGGTGCATCTAAAAACCATATTGTTCCTAAATTATTCTGCACACTCTCGCACACGCGATCATAGACTAAGCGTTGTTCTGCAGTCATCATTGGGACACCGTTTTCTAATGTTACCAGCAGTTCCATTGGGTTGTAACCAATCTCTGCGGAATATTCCCTATTGGTAACCTCTCCGACTGAGGTTGGCGTTGGCAAACCATATTCACAAAGTGATTTACCGCCTACTGCTGTTAAGTCTTCCTGAAGAGCTAATAAGCACTGATTTATAGCCAGATCTCGAAAATTATCATTAGTTGCGCCTTCATTATTGTGAGATAAATTCCGAAGAAAGTCTTCTGCAAATTTTTCTTTATATTTTTCCCATAATTGGACAGGATCAGATAAATTACAAAATGTGAGTAATGTTACAAATAAATGGCGTAACCGTCGTGGATTATCACTAACACAGGATTCTGCTAAAGCGTCATCCCAATGTTGATCATTTTCAAGCAAATGACGCGCTTGGCAAGCTGCATGATAAGTTGGATAAACAACATCGTCTACTTTTCTCAAATCTATAAATGATGTTGGTCCTCGCACTGTATGTAATAATAATCTCAAATAAAAACACTCTGCGTTGTTAGGATGAACAGTATACACTCTACCAAGAACATGTTCTTTGAAAATACCTGTCTCGCCATCTACAGGCCTGCCTCGGCGTCTACGGTTAAAGACACCTCGTTGTTTATCGTAGGTATAATACGATGGAACTTCTTCATACAAAAGAGACTTTGCGAAATTATCAGTTTGGCAAAGTCGAAAGAATGCCAATAAAGTTGTTTGTCTAGGGTTCTCTAATCGTTCTGTAACATTTTCGGCGTTAAAATATATACGTTGACCGCCTTCCAGATGAACATCCAGATGGGTCACAGGTGGATATCTTTCGTGAATATTAAAACTTAAGATCCGCCACACAGCTTCTGAAGAGCTGATATATCTGCCTGACTGAAAACTAGTAACTTCATCATGTTCATTTCTTAACGCAAACGTAGCTTGGTCACTGCCCTTGTTAATGTACTTACAAATATATTTAATTGACTCTACACTATTACACATTTCTACATTTATGTGAGCTTGAAATGCTCTGGACAAAACAGGCGAATACGGAACGACCCACCTATTATCTAAAGTAACCTGTTGTCCAGACATTCGCTTTTCAACAGTAAAACCACCATTGTCTCTTGAACGGCGACGATATAATGGGTATCCATCATGTCCTGTTACAGTTTCATCCACTAATGCTTTTGGATACCTTTTAGTGCAACGACCGTCTTGCATGCAAGGAGCATTTGCGTTAAATGCACCACATGGACCATGTATCATATGAGTTTTAACAATGTCGTATAACAGGGGATCTGCAGTCGGATCTGGAATTTCAGCACTGATTAATCTGTCTACATCATTAGGTCGAACCTTATCTTTTAACCAAAGCAAGATATGTGCGTGAGGTAAGCCGCGTTTTTGCCACTCAACACTATACATATAACACAATACTTCTCCAAAAATGTTATCTTTGGTAAGAAGATCTATCATTGATTTTAATTTTAAATGAAACACTCTTGCAATAATATCATGGCGGTCATGCGGTGCCTGACCCTCAAGAAGCTCCCGAGTGATTTCATCCCACTTGGGATTGGTAGTTACAGTAACAAATAAGTCGGGACGTCCATATTTTCTTACGTAACAAAAAGCGTCTTGAGTACGTTCATGCATGTAGCGTGGACCACCAGTAAAAGAAGAGGGTAAAATAACTAAACGACCCATATTCACAGTATCGTTATCTTGCTGCATGGCATCGCGAAGGTGCACGTATTCTTCAGCGCGCAGCTGCCTTTGATTAGATCGTATATAAACTAATCTTTCGGTTTCAATTTTTGCGTACATGTCAACAATAAACTGATTAAATAAGCCACGAAAACGTTGAAAGTATACCAATCTATTCCGTCTCACTTGCAGGTGGTAACAATAAAATTGAAGGCATGACACCTTTTTATTATAATTAGGTGCGCCTGTGCGCGGATCGGTTTGGTATACAGCGAAATTATAACCATCTTCCCCTCGACAGTATATCATAGGATATTGCAAACTGTCGTAAGCCCTGTGGGTTTCGAAAATACGTTGCAAACGATTGTCTCTGGAACGTATAACGATATCATGCCTATCACATTCCTGGTCGACCAGTACTACAGCAACTTCATTCGTGGATGGAACGTTATGACGCCCAGGGTGTTCCTGAGTTGGACGCTTATCGGCATTTATAACAATTTTATAATTGTTATTACCATCTTGAGAAAGGGCTTCTAATGCCGATTTAAAACTGCATACGTACGAATTAACCTGATGTAACATGTTCTGAAGTTGTGAAATGAGTTCAGTATTTAAATTCGGAAAATATTGATTTCTTATATTCGACTGTTCGTTGTAATCGGATACAAAATATATTTGAAGAAATTTAGGTTGTTCTTCAGGCAAAAGGGACCCTATCAAATGGTAAACCTGACCTTGTACCTTAAAAGTAGGCATGACAGGGCCTTCTGAGATTTGTTTAGCACCAAAGGATGTCATTTGGAATGCACTATTATAAGTGCGAATATTATCTAAAAACTGTTTGGATTGCAAATGTTCCCCTAAAAGTAGTGATTTTAAAGGTTCCGGTGGGTCTTCGAACGAAGGCAAATTTATTTTACCTCCAGAACAACAGAAACCAGCAGACTCCTTCCTCCACTTCGAAGCATTACAAAAGGAACATACTACGTTCATATCGCCTATTTCAGAAGATGATCTGTAATCAATTGTGAGGTTATAAGCAAACCCACTTTTATATTTATCGGACCACGCCACCGAATTTGTAGATTGATCTACCACGTGTATATCTAAGTCATTAAGACCATGTCGAAATCTATCTACAGTAAGACGGGCCTCTCGCTGTTCTTCTGTTTCAAGCGACCGAATATTTTCAATTCTTAATCTTTCATTAGATAAAGTAATCAATTGTTCTTGTCTCAAAGAATTGTAATAATCGCGTCCCGACTCTAGTCGTTGTTCATGCTCATGTTCATCTTCAAGAGATCGAATCATGTTATGGTGCGCCCTATCATTTGTCAAACGGTCTTGATATTGAGTAAAAGTTTCAGATTCTCGAGACAAAATATGACGTTCGCAATCAGCTGTAAGCCGTAATTCCCTCTCAGTGAAGGTTTCGGACTCGCGAGATAAAATATGACGTTCGTGGTCAGCTGTAAGCCGTAATTCCCTCTCAGTGAAGGTTTCGGACTCGCGAGATAAAATATGACGTTCGCGGTCAGCTGTAAGCCGTAATTCCCTCTCAGTGAAGGTTTCAGACTCGCGAGATAATGTATGCCGCTCGCGGTCAGCTGTGAGTCGCAATTCTCGTTGTAAAGCAGTTTCAGCTTCTCGGGATAACGCATGTTGTTCCCGGTCAATGGAACGCCTTAGCTCTCGTTGAGAAGAGCTTTGAGAAGCCCGTGTTGTAGCTCGTCTCGCTCTTTCAGCTGCTAATCGCATCTCTCTTTCTGGAGAGCTTTCATTAGCTCGAGATGTTGAGGCACTAACTCTCATAGAGTTTAACCGATGTGCTCTTTCCTCTTCCGATTTTTGAGAACGCGTCATTCTCATTCTCCTAGCTTGACTCGAAGTTCGAGATAAAGATGGTCGTTTTTTAGGTGGCATCGTTTATTTTATTTTTAATCGACGGTAACTTAAATTCTATTTAGTTACCCAACAAAAAACTTACGTCAGAGGTCCTAACTATAGCTAAGTATATAATAAATAGAATATAAATCTAAGTGCCTATTAAAACTAAAATAATATTCTAATCGAATTATAAATATGTACGTAGGTACCTACAAATTACAAAAGAATAAAAAATGAAAATAAAGCTATACTTAATGCGTGTGCAATACTATCTACACTTACCTACTTCACTTAAAAATGAATAATAAGAAATACCTACAACTACTGTAATTAATCAAAGTACCTATGCTAATACAAAAAAAACCTTAGATGTTCTAAGTACAGCTGCTATATAATAAAAAAATATAAATCTAAGTGCCTATTTAAACTTAAATACCTAATATTCTAATAGAATTAAACTAAGAAATATGTACCTACCTACCTACAACTTAGGTACAAAAAAAAAAGAAATGAAAATAAAGCTAAAACACGTGTGCAGTATAGGTAGATAGTAGGCAATATCTACCTATACCTACTTCACTTAAAAATAAATAAAAAATACCTATGAATACTATAATTAATAAAAGTACCTACCTACGCTTTTATCTACTCAATACAAAAAAAACTAAACATAAAATGCCCAAAACTAACCTATCAGTAACTAAAAATCTAACAATAATCTAATCTATCTATCTATTATCTAATCTAAAAATCGAATCTAAATCTACTTAAAAAGAAATAAAATAGGAACTATTAATAGTTAAGAATTTAAACAAAACTAAAACTAATTTAGAAAATAACAACAAAAGAAATTAAAATAAACTATTTAAAGACAAAAAGTCGCGCTGATAAGCACGGTTTATAAAATAACAATTATTGTCTGTCAATAAAGTTCAACACTCTGAACGCATCAACAGCCAAATATTGAATGACGCTTGCGCTCGCCTCCCGCCCCTTTTATACTCTGCCGCCGCGAGCCCCGTCGAGCGCGGCAACCGTTACGCAAAAATAATCCTTATAGCTTGATTCACTATTCACGTTGCGATGTCTTGTTGGCGTATTTCATGTAAGTAAGTATAAGTTTGGTGTTTCTATACCGATTTCAATGATTCTTTTTTTATTGAATTGGTGCTAGTGTTTATTTTTTTTTAAATTAGGAATGATGGTGAGCATTATTGGTTTTATAAACGTAAAAGTAAACAAATATAATAAGAAATCTCCGAACTGCTAAGCTATCGAGAGTTATGCGTGTTATTGTGAGTTAACTATAAAAGGTAGATATATGCTGTCTTGGAATATTTTTCGTGTATTTTTATGTAGAATATTTCCGTTATACATAGTTTCTATGTAGCTCTAACCATTAAGGCTGCACACGCGACGGAAGCTTAAAAAATCAAGCAACTTCTCCCATTTTCTCAACATTTCCTTTCACTGCTCTGCTCCTATTCATTGTAGTGTGATGAAAAGTATACTATTACCTGCCCAGGAGTATAAAGAATAATTGTACTAAGTTTCGTTAAAATCCGTCGAGTAGTTTTTTTTTCTATAAATAACATACAAACAGACAGACAGACAGACAGACAGACAAAAATTTTTTTAACTGCATTTTTGGCATCAGTATCGAACACTAATCACCCCCTGCTACTTATTTTGTAAATATATTTCATGTACAGAATTGACCTCTCTACAGATTTATTATAAGTATAGATATATCAATACTACAATATCATAATATGCGCGAGCATGAAATAAATGTGGTCTCCATTTTGGAAGCTAAACGGAAGCGATAAAACAAAAATAACTTTACACATGCGTTGTTTGAACTGAAAATATAATTTTAATAAAAAATATATATCGTATTAATTTCGAATATATATAACGAGAACTATAAATAAATATTCCTAATACCTAGTATTTTATATAAGTTTCTGATAGAAAACTATTAAATCTAATTTATTTTTAAATAACAATAGTCAGTTTTAGCTGCAAGTTGAACAAACAGCTATGGTTTATATCAGTTGTTAGTGTTAGTCACTTGCTTCAATGAACGCACGTATTACAGACGGATCTTAAGTCCTTAAGTTTCTGTATTTTGAATATTGGTTTCAAACTATTCGGAATGTTGACTGAAAGTTATAGGTTGAGATTTTAAAATAAAGTGTATATTTAACGATAAGCCTATTGAAATTGTTAAAATTGTATTTTGTGTATATTTTAATATAATGTATTTATATATGTTTGTATATGGACTTATATTTGTTTTTATTCTGCCCCACTCTACTGCATGTAACTCGCTTTAAACTGAGATATAAGGTTGTCTTGAAGAGATCGCTACTTAGGGATAAGACCGTCTTATTGTATACCCAAACATAGTTTAATTGTACCTATTTCATATCTATAATGTAGTGATATATATTAGTATTTCATATACATATATAATATAATTGAGCCCAGTCAAGTTTATGAGATCTCTCGAGCTGGAATTCAAACCATTTCATTGAAGATCTCTCACATTTACGACTAGTTTTATGTAACAATTTGATATCTTATTATACACTATTTAATAATTCATTTCATTTATGAGATTTATGTTTTGGTCCAAAGACTAAGCACAGGCCAGAATTTGTGATGCTATATAAAGAATATAATTTTGATGAAAATGATTAAGATTCTAAAAACAAACTCATATATTTTTTCATATTTTATATTTTTTTTATTTATTAGTCTACAGTTAGTCTGGGCATCACTAACTGACAGAGAAAAGCTTTCGATCATTTATGACACAAGAGGTTGCCTTCGTAGCTTCCTTCATATGGGATTCCCGAGAGTTAATGCAAATACCATAGATCAGATCATCAGTTTTCTCACTAGGCGGAGCATACAGGTCGTTCTTGACGGTTTTTTCTTGAACCCCAAGCTCGTGAATTGTTGATCTTTCCTAAAGCTGCATGCCAGACCCAACTTTTTCCTCCTACAAAATCTTCACCTATTTTAGTTCGAACTTTTTTATATCTTTGTTAAATATTTAAAGTATAATGTAAAGTAAGTTGATACAAACATAATAAATATATATATATATATATATATATAGTATAGTATTTTATACACATATTTTTAAAACCTATTTCAATTTGTAGCCTAATTAACAGAACAGTGTTTGTTGTAAGATATTTCTTCAAGGCAATAACTTATATAAAATGTTCATTTAGTAGCTATATTAACTTTATCATAAAAAACATATAGATACATTTTAAAGACAAATCTAAAATTATCAATAACAGAAATTGTTACTCTAAATTATAATATTTGAAACAGTTTCCTCCTGACATTATTGATAAATTGATGAATTCTAATAACATAACACATTATATAGAAACACCGCGTACAGTAGACGTCTTTGACACTTGCATATGGCATTATGGCATATGGATACCATAATATAATTACAATATATGTATTGTATGGTTAGTATAACTAATATAAATATTAATTGTTAATGACATTATTTCATTAATTATTATAAATCGAACTTTAAATTGATAAATTGTTCTTTAATAAATTCAAAGTTCTTCCCGCTCGGAAAATTAACGTGCTATTATCACATAGATTAATTTAATTTTTACAAATTACTACTGGGAAATTAAATTTATTTTTCTTTCCTTTAAAAATATAAATATTATAATATAGCCTTAATTATTTTTTTCCATTCTGTCTATTTTCCATGTAATTAATTTGAATATAATAAATGCTTTCGTATTTTATTAAGGTTGAAGGTTTTTACTTCCTAAAAAACATTTTACTGATATCCGTTCATTGGTGAATATTATATTGAAGTCCACTCATTATGTGAATGGAAATCCTAAAACATACAACTGTTGAAAGATATTTTTTATACTTTAGGATTTACTTATTTAAAAATTTGAGCGCATATCTAAGCCCTGGTGAAGTATTGTGTTCAACGCCTTGTTAACATACTTATAATATTAGTTATTATATCGAGCTGAAACGTGATAAATCTATTCAAATAAATTAATCAATCAATATATATATATATATATATATATATATATATATAATACATAAATAAAACAAACATTTTTATTTACTACATATTGTTCATATATCTGTGAACAAGAAAAATTAGTTTATTACTGGAGGAACCCCAGTACAGATTACCAATTAATCTCAGAGACGTGTTAATTCGACCATTAATAAGAAGTTTTCCCTAAGTGTATAACAACTTGGAAACTATTTCCCATTAGTCGACTACGAAGCTGCTTTGTTGACAATAATATTTCCTTTGCATTAACAATTCCACAATCGACAGAAACCGTTGTCTGTGAACGTACATTTTATACACGACTGAATACCTTATATAAGTGTAATGTACGAGTATCAGTGTACACTTGACATGGATGTAATGTTAAAATACCAAATATGAAATAAATGCTACATTTTTATATTTGTTCAAATACATCTAATATATATTTCTTAAAATAATAAATGTCATTATTACTTACATAAACATTTAGGATTAATTCTGTAATAATGTAACATAAATAACGTAGTGTAAAAATTACTTTACCTATTATGAAGCACAAAAACCACAGCAAAACTATCAATGTCGTTCTGACCCTTTGTTTTTGTTATCCCGAACCAATAACAGTGTGATTTGATTATATAAGGATTATTTTTGTGATACAAATATCAGAAAACAAAAAATGATCTAAATAACTTATCTACTCGCTGATTTCGATTAATATATTTCTTTCAAAATATCTCTTTTAAGCTTGTTTTCTTAGTATGATTTAACAAACAACGAACATTTCACTTCAATATTTTTCTCAGTTGCAATTTTTCCAGCGATTTAATTTACGCTTAATATATATATATTATAACTATATCAAAGCTAGTCTATTCTCTTGGGAACTGAGAAAATAGAAAGTATAGGAATCAGTAAAAATGTTTCAAAAGCACGTATTCCTGAGAGTAGTTTAGAAACATGTCTTTTTCTAATCTTTAAATTGGAAAATAGTCCTGATTTCAGCACTCAAATTTCAGTAATCAACTTTAGCAGGCATATCAAAATCCGTTTGTAGATTCTAAGAAAGAGCAAAGTAAAGCTGTTACGTAAACGGTATATATGCAAATGGAAGTGAATCATTAAACTCATCCCAACAAATACTCACACTCATGTGTTAGATCTTTATCTCATCACTAGTTGACTCTTGGTTGTGACCGCTTGAACTTTATGTAAAACTAACGGTTTAGATGGCGCCATCTATATATCAAATATTGACTTATTAAATTTTTACTAGATTTTTACAGCGGAGAAATATATAAAGTATTTGTCCGCTAAAAATAGCTTATGTGTGATTCTAGGTGATATTCTATTTGTGTACTCAATCGCATTCTACTTACCTATCTTTTAGACACTACTTACCGTATCAAAATAAAAATTACTAAAACTTAAATGTTCATAACTATATATCTGCCCAACAAATGACCAATTTTGATGATGTGACGATAAAAAATTATCTACTTGATATTATCTCGACGATAGATTAAATAATGACGATCGATCAAATACATTAAATTCACATTATCACATTACAGTATGTAACGGTTATTTTTTTACTTTTATAAATATACAAACACTTGTACAAATCAGTGATAATGTAGCAATCAAATGGAGAAAGAATATTTGAAATCGGTTCAGTTGTTTTTAGCCAATTCGTTATAAACACACACACATATATACAAAAATATCAATCTTTCCTCTTTATATTATTAGTATATATATAGATAACTTTGTCTTGAGGAAGAAAACTATAAATACGACTTAGGAATATCACTCGTATAGATTGAATAGAGCCCTGGGAATCTCCGGCCCTGATAGATGGTGGAGAACGACCCCTCGACTCTGTAGCGGAAGGAACGATTCGATATACAATCCAGTATCACGATCCCGTCCATTGCTATTCAAAATGTTAGTGGTGTTAGCATTTGAACCGTGTTTAAGTTTTCAGAGCACGTTAATCATAATCGTTTTCCATAACATCAAATCTAAATAAACAAGAGCTGTAAAAATATATAATAATAAATGTGAGAAATCTTTTTCATGAAAACCTTTAAAGCAACCCAAAAAAATATTTGACACTTTTTCAAAATTTCCTTTAAGATAATTTTTCCGAAATGTTAATGCCAACTGATGATTTAACTTATTATATTAAAGAAATAATGTACGGGTGTTATCAAAAATATTCATCAATAAGAGAGTCAATGTCTTTTAAACATTTTGATTGAAAGTGGAATGTTGACATAATTGAGATATTAAGCCCTAAGGTTATTAAATGTAAATCTATCTGTGGTATTTGCAATATTTTATTGTATCCAGCCAATAAAAGTATAAAGTTTCAATCTGTTTTAATATGGTTAATTTTAAAATAGAGACTTATACCCTTGTACTATAATAATCAAGTTCTCTGAATAGTAAATACCAAAGATTCTTGAATTGATTTAAAAACCGTCAGAAACAAAATAACATCGTTCAGCAAGAAAAAAAGTTAGGACAGTTAAGTCACTCACGTCAGATTCCTTTGTTTACATTTCGATAAAGAGAGGGAATTTGTATTTTGTAATATATAAAAGCAAGCATTTATATGGTATGGTTTTATATATATAATTATAATTATAAAAAACAATAAGCAAAAAAAAAAATTTCTTTAAAATCTGTAAAAGGATTCTGGATTAAAAAAGGAGGCCGGTGTCAGAAGTGCTTCCAGTAACTAGCCAATTACTTCGTTGTAAAAACCACGGACCGAAATACGTGAACAGACAGATACGTTCTATTACAAAAATCAATTATATTTTTTGGCTACTTTATAATTACTTTTTCTAAAATTTACCAACACTAACGGACGTTTTAGATGTCTACAAAATTGAAATTTTAAAACGTTACCAAAATTTAATGGATAAGTTTTCAGCTCGAAATCACAAGATGAAATAATGAACTTAGTAACATTGTTATATGCGGGATATATTATGTATTTTGTTGAAGATGAAAAATAAATAGTGAGTTGCGTTCGAGTTGGAATGTCGTTGGTAGCCGTTTACGGCTTTTGTTAAAAGGCACTCGCAAATGGTTTTTTATTTCACTAACTCGACACACTTGTCTGCCCGTCACATATTCACAATTGCAACTGCGTCAAAATAAAAAAAATGGTTTAAAAACTCCTTTCAAAAACTATTTATTAATTTACAACAGTTACTGTGTTGTTACAATATGGAATAAAACACACACACACACACGCACACACAAACGCACACACAAACATGTATGTATGTGTATATATATATATATATATATATATATATTTATAAAGTCTAAGGTCATTGTGCTAGTTATTTAAATTGTAGACATCTTTAAACTGAGTCTTATAGTTATGATCAGAAACATAAGTTCTCTTTTTGTTACATGACCGTGTTTATTGTTGTTTTTTGTGTATGTTAAAACATTTTTCGTTAATGCTCTTGTTTAATATTCTAATCTATATTACGGGTAATGCTGCAAATAAGGTTACTGATAATATGTTATATTATGACAATTATATTTTTCAATGGTTACATGGCGTCGTGTGTTGATTGATGATTGAACCAATGATGTTGCACTACTATTTATTAAACAAAAAAAAAATAAAAACTGATATTTAATTTTCATGTGTTACTAGTAAGTAACATTATGAAGTGAATGTTTAGGCGGTCCTGTAACGATGCCGATGGTACTCAATCAATGTTTCTTAATTAAATGATGACTGACAATATTCACTAAACGTAAATAGTTCGCTTACATTTTTTCCAAAGTCCGTATTGAGTGTATTAAATGTGTGTATAAGATATTTACATACATATTATAAGATATATAACTATAGCGTTAAGTGCATGGGTTTTTTATGTGAATAATTATGTACATGTTAACTATGTATAAATAAATTGATGTTTTTTTATTGCTCCTAAAACATTTGTTAGAAGTTCAAAAAACTTTTTTCGTTTGATTCGAAACACGTCGAATGTACTTTAATTATCAATAAATCCACATCTCTTTTACATTCGTGTACAATGCAAATGTAACTCACAGTAAGTAATTTAAAACTCAGCTCCAATTGAGTCAAACAGTAGGTACTTAGGAACATTTGTTGTGATACAAATAAAATAAATAATCTGGTACAGTCTCATTACTGAGCTTTGCATATATGGAAAACACTTTATATAATTTTCCATTCCCAATTTCTCAGAAATTATTACCTTAGACACAATTTCTTATTATTGGTAGTCCTGGTATAATAATAATTAATTTACTAAGTGTAGTACTTTTGAGGTTAATTTTATAGTATAATTAATATAATAATCATCAAACAACATTAATTAATCATAAAGTCCTTAACACGCCTGAGTTGCTAAGTGAGTCGAGAGATTGTCGAAGCATAATAAAGTTTAAAAAAAAATTATATTTAGGTATATGTATATTTAATACAAATAATAAATTGAAGATTTTGTAAACACATATTTTATTCAATATGTGCTTATATAAATATTTGATAAATGTTAATGTTTTTAGATTATCTTAATATATAAAGCACAAAGACATTCACTCACTGACTCATTCATCGCTCTACAGCCCAAACCGAAATACCTAGAAAGCTGAAACTTGGACACAAGACTCCTGACATATTGAATAGGTGCAATAAGAAAGGATTTTGCAAAGGTCCAAACCGCTCCCAAGTTACAGCTAAAAAACTGCAAAGTTTACCCCCCGCTCCCTCTCTTCTACCATAGCATTGCAGTAGAAATTAAAATTATTTGGCCAGTCACATGTTTATTCTCAACACGCTGCGATGTGAGAAACAAGAGTGTACCTATAATCCGATAAAAATGAAACTCTGTAGTTATCAAACTCAAGGCTTTCTTGCACTGATAGTGAGTCATGATGGGTTGGAGGATAGAGCGTGTATGTGTCATGGGTTCAATACTCATAAAAGTCAGTTTTTTTTTGTTTATTCCCGTCGCGAAGCACGGGTAACTTGCTAGTCGTGTTTAATTAATAAAGGATTCTTTCACAAAACACACAAATTTTCGGAGTGATCGAGAATTATGTATCACGGAATAAAAACACACAACTGCGAAACTTATTTAATATCGCAAATGTGTATTATAAATAGTTTAGTGAAAATACAACACAATATCGTTTGTTACATATCATGATTTAATGTAATACTCACAGACTTGTATTAATTGTACCTGTAATGGTTACTAATTAAAATTAAATTAAAACCAAATAGGTCGATATATTTAATGTTATTTATCATAGCTTTTTATACTATAATATAGTACAGATTGCAATTTCCTGAACGCACCTTCAAGTCTATTTAGAAAGATATTTACGATATTTACCATTGTAAAGAGTAGATTTTTTAAATATTTATTCTATATCTCAAGGAAAGGTTTTTATAAATTAAATTATAATATAAATAAATGATAATATAATAAATTAAATTATCGAGTGAGTGCTTTATAATAATTACGAACTCCAACAATAGCTCCGTCCACGGTCCCTCTTCATTCAGCAGGAATATTTTACTCCTTTTTTAAATTCCTTTGTGATTGTGTCTTTTGTCTATTAAAGATTAGAGGAGGAGGTTTAAATGAGATAGAGTTTTCGAGAAATGGTTAATTTAAAAGTCAATATCAAATTTTATTAATTTATCCTAAATTCAAATTGGTATTTTATTTAAATGAAAGAAACCAATGTTTATGTAATGTTATATATATTATAATATTATAATCGTATCCTACACATGTCACATCCGTAAATAAGAAAATACGAGGGTTCAACCACGTACAAGAGATATGGGTAATGGGTTTTCTGTACAAAAATACTACTTATTAAATAATAAATCAGTTAATTAATGTAATGGAAATATGAAATGATTTTATTTTCATATAAGAAACATCATATTAATTAAACTATTCATAGTAATATTATTATGGTGATCAATGTACATTAGGTTTTATATATATGTATTAAGATACTACTGGCCTCATCAATTCACCCAAACCCAGCCCAAGACGCGCAAGAAAATTTGCAAACATATGTAAAAGATTTATTAAAAAAGATACAATTAAACACAGAAATATGACCAGACATCGATATGAATTATTGACTAATAATATTTAATAACGTACACAAACATGCACACGTACATACAAACACGTAATCTATTATCAACAACAATTAATATACTTGCAAGCTGTACTTTATTTTATATAAGAAGAAAATATTTCAAACATATTAAGTATTGTAAGCAGGAATAAAGTTTCTGGGAAACATTTAAATTTGACAGTTCTAAGATAATGCATTGTTATGCCAAGATTCTTAACCTACTTGGAGAATGTGTTACATATTTATTATTCGAATTTTCGGTTAAAAATATAACAAAATATAACGTAAAAGATTTACACAATTACGTTCTACTTTCCAATTAGCAATAGTAAAATAAAGTTAAAATAAATATATGAATTCTGAGTAAATTAGTAAAGTTGTGCTGATGATAAAGTAAAATTTCTTTAATTGTTTTTTTTTATATAAGAGGATGTCAAAGAGCATGCAGATCACAGATGACACGTGATCACCGCTGCCCGTCAACTAATGCAACATCCGGGGAATCGCAATAGTGTTCCCTTGAAGAAGAGGTATACGCCTTTTTGTACGGTACCCGCGTTATATCGCTTATTCTACATTAAATATTATTCTTTTTTATATTAGGATTGTTGTTACTACTGTCTCCTTCAGCGGTTAATAAAACACAGTATCTATTAAGATTCGGTCTCAAGAGATGTAATTGTAATAAACTATGCTTCAGTAATAATAAGAAACTTTATTACATAAATCTATTTCAATTGTTTATCAAGATTAAATTAAATATTTATGCATTTATTTGTTTATTCTTTTACTTTAATGTTAATGTGTGTCATATTATAACACTTACAGCAAATGAAGCAACACAAAGTTTGTTTATAAACTACTAAAAACAAACTCATCAAAATTTCTACAACTGCATGTTTTATAATTTAAATATTAAATTGCATGAGTTGTGTAAAAATGAATTGAATTCACAAAACAAAGTAAGTTTAATCTACTAAAAAATACAACATTATTGGGGCTAATATAGACATGGGTCACTAACCAACAACACACGTCGAAATCCGTTAGAACTTTATGTACTTTTGTATTAAAACACATTCACTGATCACATCTCATTTAATTTTATATTTCTTCACTATAATAACCACAAGATAACATTCATAATTAAATTTATAACAATCCCGTAAAAAGTTAGTAAATTTTTATAATATGGCCGCCATTATCAATAATGCAAAAGTTGGATCTTACTATAATATTATTACGTAATTACAAATAAAATATAACTTTGTATTTTTGAGAAAACACATATTATGTATTTGATTTGAATACATCTAATAAATCAATTTATCATAAATACCTAATAATATTGGTGTGAAATCAATGTTTCACAAAACTTTCACTTAATAGTTTTCTTGCACACAGCACAGCATGGCGAATCAGTGTCCTCACAGTTGCAAAGAAAACTCGTTCTATATAAATAATATAACTCCCGGAAAAAAATAAATTAAACAATTAGACGTATTACTTCCAAGGAGCGTTCGCGGAAACTAACAAAATTGGCAGGACTAGGGATGGATCTAAGATCGATTAATCGATAAATAGATTTTAAGAACAGAAAGAACCACTTTCCTTCAATTGCTTTGTGTTAATGATTGGACGTGTCAATTTCTCTTAAGAATTGAAATCGATGTTTGATTTTTTTATATTTCAACAGTAAAGTACTCATACCGATATAATTCTTCAAATTATTTACATTTATAAAATGCTGCAGTTGATATTTTTATTGATTTAATACTCCTCTGAACTGTAGAAAGGTTAAGACTTTTTACAACGTTTGTTTAAAATCGCGTATAACGGGGTCGCGTAAAGCGGGGAATTACTTATAAAAGCCCAAATAGTAAAAATAAAACCCGCAAAAAAAATTCACACAATTGTAAGAAATTTTAAAAGGAGTAACTTTTTTATGAATTTAGCAACTACCAAGCTCATGAAGTTACACGATGGAATGTGTTCCATGATGATGAGCAGGTCGAGAGCCGCCGCATCATCTCTCCGCCTCAGGAGATATTGAAGATACGTGCAGTACGTACTTTACAAACACTTCACTGTGAGTGATGTCTGACCGACTTATTATTATCAAGATTACCAGAGTACTCACTTAGATACATAGTTTTATACCCGAAATTAAATAAATTCTATGATGTCGGAAACGGAAAGATTACTTTATTACCACCACCACAACTATTCGTTATGCAATAGACTGTAAATTTTATCTTTTATATATATTTTTTTTTAAATACATAAATTCTAAAATTAGTGATTGATTTTGTTAACACATTGTTATATTTTTTAAAGTGAATCTTGTGAGAATGTAAGGCAGTACTTCGTTGGAGCCACCGCCATGCACCTCCTACAGCTGGTGTAATATACATGTAATGAACATGTTAATGTACCAGGAACATGTAGTGTTAATGTACTAATCATTACAATATCTTAAAGATATTATGGAAGAGAGCTTAAAAGGATTAAATTAATAACAAGCTAACTTCTTACTTCACGCGTAAAGTATGTATGGTTTAGAATGATACTGACCCGTATTAGAATATGCGTTTTAAACCCGAAATAACTATTATCAATGTTTGTTATCGATACTCGACTTAACCACCCATGATACATTAATAAATACATGATTCTTTGAGACAATGTTTGAGGTTTTGTTACATCTTTAGCGTATTTATTAATATTTAAATATGATTCTGAAATTTAAAATTGAATATTAATGTTATCCTCAAAAATTATACACAATTAAATAAAATATAAAATACAAGACTTAACAAATAATGTAGAAGGTAGATTAAATAAAGTATAATTAGTTCGTCAGTGGGTTTGAGACGAGCCGCAGATGAAGTAAAAAATTTGGTAACCCACTACTGGATCCTCGAACATAGTATTATTTATACTAAAAGAAATTTGTGATTATGGCCAAAAAAATCGAATTAGAAATCTACAATATTACGTATTTCTGGAGTAATCATAAAAACATATATTTATTTCTGTTCAATAATATACATGAATGTGATAGACTAAAAATATGCAGCTATTTTATCTGGAAAGAAAAAATACTCAAATCATATAACCAATTATTCCTGTATAACTACCAATTGCGTTCTTCTAGTTTGTGAGTACAAGAGGTACTTATTTAACATTGATATTGAAATAACTCGATGTTCATAACATGTATGACGTTCTCTTATTCTTTTCAGAGCCTCATAAACAGAAATACATGATATACACAAAGACAATAAAAATGAATATAATATAATAATGATGACTCCAAAACCGTTGAGGTTGGAAATAGGAAATATTCATATAAGACCTCATATTCTTTAAAAAGTAACGAAACTATTATTTTTATTTTGTTTTTATAGTATCCAATATAATCAGGTCAACGTTACTTAAATTATAAAATATAAACGAGGCTTCGCTATTGTGCTTATTAATTATTGTCTCTAGTAAATAACAATTCCAGCTTCTTTAATAAGCGAGTTGGATAAACGTCGGATGATGATAAGTTATTGTTTATATTTATAAACCATCAAACTATATTAATATCCTTAATGTACTGGAGTATACCTATAGACGTATGATTTAATAATACTAGTAATAACATTGACTTTGAAGAAAACTTTTAGTTTGTTGAATTTGCATACAAATTTTCGTAATTAGGGTCTGTCGGCCTCTTCTTACTTAGGTTTAATTGTTAAAGGAAGATCTTTGGAAAATAGTTGTGAAAGCGACCGTCAGGATGATATTTGCTTTTAGGTAGATTCCATAGATGAATCTACCTACTGCAATCAATGCGATGACGGGACCCAGACCCCAGAGTAGGGGCGCTACGCCGTTTATGAACTGGAGATTGAGAATCCGTCGAAAAAAAAATGTATATATCCCTCTATATATATATGTATAATGATCCATCAGTCCAAATTCATCGTAGGCAAAATCTGACTTCACAGGTCGATAGGATAAATTAGTAAGACAAACGCAGCATCTCGTTTTTTTGGAAAAAGTGAAAGGGGGGACTGGGAGGGGGGGGTGAAAGTGCAAACCTTTGGGACACGCTACAGGTCGCAAATATTGACGGAGGATTTTCAAACTCGGTGTACACATTCTTAAGGACAAAATGAAGGTTAAGTTCTTGAACGGGGGAAATCGGTCGGGGGGTTGAGGGGCTGGGGAGGTTGAAATTTAAAAACTGCCAAAAGTCGCAGAAAGAGGCAAAATTTTATCGTCGGAAAAATCTTAGAAAATTAACAAATTAAAAGAGGCAACTTTTTTGTCCGAAAAGTTTTTTGATGCGACCCCCCGTTTAGGAGATAGGAGTGGGAGGTGGTTTCCCGCTCACCCAATATATGTAGAGTGACTCGTCATAAGACTCATAATGACCAGTAGAATACTGCTGGCTAATTTTTCTTTGTCGATCCGACCGACGGGAATCTACCTTACACGATCGACCCTGTCGAACGAGGTATTTAATATAAACATGATATATAAGCAACTTAACTTTCTAACAATACATTAAAAAACTATAATAACTACTGTAATTAATTTTTATTGTACTGTATTTCTATATGAGTTATCTAAATGACATGAATATTTGTATTGCTACTGAGACCGATTATATAATTCAGTAGCTCGAAATTGTATCTGCATCTACCATAATATTACTAATTTCAGTTACACCGTCTTTGAGAGTTAGTATTCATGGTCTGTCAAACTTCAATCATGAACTTAACTCGCAGTAACTGGGATAACCAGCAAAGCGTCTTTAACTAACAAATAATATTCCCTTTGTTCCATGTGTGTATCTAGCTGACTATGTATATTATATACCAGTTTTTATAAATATATATATTTTGGCATGACATATACGTCCAGATTATGAGAGGATCGTTAACAGATCCAGTGTGAAGCTGTGAGTCCCATTCACAGCTTCTGTAGAGATGATAAATCGACGTCCTAATTTAGTACAGCCTGATAGTTATAGAAAATATTAGTCATTTAGGTAAATGTAGGATGTGCTTATGATATTATAATTCCTATTTCGTGTTTTGTTATAAAATAAAATAGATAATATAGATTGTAGTATATGTAATAAAGGTTGTTTTTTGTTTATTATTTTGAATTGAATACGTAGTTTTTTGACTTTCCGATAAATAGTTCCAAGAACGTAAGTTAACGTTTAAGTAGGTTGATTTACATTTACATGTAACTGAAGCGAAAATTAGAACATTTGGGTAAATCTATTTATTACGCTATTATTTTATTCTAAAGAAAACCAATGAGCTGCACCGAGAGGCTTATTATAATACTTAATTTAAAAACCTATGTATATTCCTTATATGTTTCTTAACATAAAACTATTTATTAAAAAATAAAGACATTAACACTTAATTAAAATACTTAGTAGTTGAATTTACTTAATTATAAGAGTCGTCTTCTATTTTCGTTCAAGAGTTTTCAGGTCAAGTGTTTCTTAAGTCGGAGAAGAAATTTTAGTAATAATTGTAATATTTTTGATATAAATGCTAGTTAAAAATAACAAATGTCTATACTACGTATCTTAACAGAATTTAGCATTGACATTGAAAGGTATTGTAAAATATTTTAGTACAATAACAAAATTTGAAAATAGCAGCAATTTTTAATATAATATTTGTAAATTTTTACTTGCCATAAATATGTCAATTTTGTTATTCAGATTGTCGAACTTTAATGGATGGAAGTACTTAAAATGGTTATGTAAAATAGTGCTTACGTTTGCAAGCACCATTAGAGTTACATTATTTTAGAAAAGATTTTAATACATTTTAGGAATTTGTTTAAATTCCTAAAATGTATTAAAATCTTTTCTTTTTTTTAAATTTTTTTTTTATACTTTCTAGGTTAATGCTTGACTACATTCCACCTGATGGAAAGTGAAAATGTAGTCTTAGATGGTAAAGCGCATTAAATTAGTAACCTATTCACTCTTCTCTTGAAGACGCCCACATTGTATTCGGACGGAAAAACCGACGCAGGCAAGCTGTTCCAGTCCTTCGCTGTGCGAATTAAAAAAGACGAAGCAAAGCGCTTCGTTCGGACAGGGGGAATGTCCAAAACGTAAGGATGGATACCTGCCGTGCGTCGGGACGTCCTATGATGGAAGGGGGACGGAGGAATTAAGTCGTGTAATTCCAGCGCACACTCACCAAAATGTATCCTATAGAATACTGAGAGGCTAGCAATTCTACGCCTGTGTTCAAGGCTGTGGAGGTTGGCTTCTACCAATTCGGGATCGCCTATAAGCCTCTTTGCTCGCCTCTCAATTGAGTCCAGAACCGCAAGATGAGACTTTGCGGCACCAGCGAATATGTGACCACAGTACTCTACACACGACCGGATCTGTGCTTTGTATAATACAATAAGCTGTCCCGGTGTAAAGTACTGACGGACCTTCGCAAGAACGGCAAGCTTCCCTGCAGCTGCTCTTGCTCTGGACTCAATACACCGACCAAAGTTGAGGTTCGAGGAAATCTCTAAGCATAACAACTGTAGCCGGTCACTGTATTCCAAAGATACACTCTGGAAAGTAGGAGTCAAGGTGAAAGGGCTCCTTTTGGCGGTGAACAGACACGTCTGCGTTTTGGTGGCGTTGAATTTGACAAGATTGGCTTTGCCCCATGCGGAGACTGCCTGAAGTTTGTCACCCAAACGTTGCACCATGTCTTCTCTTTCTGACTGTACTTGATCTCCACTAGCCCGACTACTCGGCAGGTATCTTTCTACAACTGTGCTGTCGTCTGCATACCCATAGATACCGGGCTTCAGCAGATCGTTGATGTACAGCAGGAAAAGAGTTGCAGAAAGAACGGACCCCTGAGGCACTCCGGCATTAATTGTCAAGGGTTCCGAGGAAGACCCGTCGACAACTACTCGGAGAGATCTCTGGTTGAGAAAGTTCGTTACCCAGCCGATCAGACCAGGAGATATGCCGTACGCTGAAAGCTTGCTTATAAGGCTCGCATGCCAGACCCTGTCAAATGCCTTCGAGACGTCCAGAGAGACGGCGACCGCTTCTCCGTTCTTCTCGATGGCCTCGCCTAAAACGTGCGTAGCATACACTAAAAGGTCCCCAGTGGACCTATTTCGGCGAAACCCGTACTGTCGGTCACTGAGGAGATGAGGTTACCTTCAAGGTACGCTAGAAGGCGCGTGTTCAATACACGCTCCATAATCTTGCAGAGTATGGAGGTGATTAAAATTGGTCTATAATTGGCAGGATCAGCACGGCTGCCTTTTTTGGGCACTGGTTGCACGTTTGCAAGCTTCCAGGATTTCGGCACTATTCCAGTCTTGAAAGAGAGGCGATACAGACGTGTCAATACAGGAGACAACTCAGCTGCGCACGTCTTCAGCAGAATGGCTGGTATACCATCAGGACCACTGGCTTTATTCACATCAAGACGACACAATACTCTCCATACCTCTTTGTTAGTGATGCGGATTTCCGGCATCGAAATACCGCAGTGAGGAAGATGTGCTGGAGAAGCATTGCCAGTGTCTAGATGCGAATTATCAGCAAACAGAGAAGCAAATACATTCGCTTTCTCTGTCGCTGTATAGGCCAAAGATCCATCCGGCTTCAGCAGAGCAGGCAGTGAGGGTTGGCAGAAGTTCAACTCGATCACTTTGGCAAGAGACCAGAAAGCTCGACTGCCAGTAGGTCTGACAGAGAGCTTTACGCCATTCTTAGCGATTCGATCGCGTCGAGCCTTCCGTAATGCCTTTTTATAGGACTTGGCAGCTTGGTTAAAGGCTCTCTTCTTTGAACGTACATCCGGAGCTTTGCGGCTTCGAGCATCAGCCCAAATCAGGTATGCCGAATGTTTGCGGTCTTCAGCACGACCACATTCGGCATTAAACCATGGGCGAGCTTTGCCACCGATGGGTACGTCAGTAAAAGGAATGAAATACTCCATTGCCTGATGCACCACATCGGTTATAGCGCCCGCGCAACTCGACGGATCCAAAGAAGAGAAGCAGACCTGCCGCCAAGGATAAGATCCAAAAAAGTGACGCATCTCATCCCAATCTGCTGATTTGCATTTCCATACTCGCCTAACACCATGTGGTTCGAAAACAGGTGGGGAATATGTAAACACAGATTTCACCAGACAGTGATCGGAGGTTCCCAAGGGGGAGGTGACCTCAACACTATACCTGTCCGGATCAGTTGTCAGCAGAAGGTCCAGGCAATTGGCTGTATGGCCTACTACATCTGGTACCCTTGTCGCTTGCCTCACCAGCTGAAAGAGGTCGAAGGACAACGCAAAATTCCGCGCTTCTCTTCCAGCATGGTCGGTCTTCTGGTACGGGAACAGCCAGTCCTGATGACAGGCATTAAAGTCCCCCAGAAAGACGAGCTGCGCTGAAGGATACTGATGTAGAGCCAAATCAGCAGCCTCAACGAGATGCTCAAATAATTTAGTTGTCTCCTGGTCACCGCTGTGCGAACGGTAAACACAGGAATACAGGATTTTTTCGTTTCCTGTGTCTACTAAAACCCATAGGGAAGAAAAAGTGGGGTCTTCAAGGTGACGGAGACGCAGGATACAGAGGTCGTTCCGCGCGTACACACAGACCCCGGCACGCGAGCGAAAGTTGTGCTCTAACGAGTAGCCGGGATAATCCAGGTACGCAGTGCTCAAAGGACATTGTATCTGCGTCTCCGTCAAAAAGAGCAAGTGCGGTTGCTCTGTCTCTAGGTGGTGGTGGACAGGTTGGAGATTAGAGTGCAAGCCCCTGATATTAGTGAGCTGCACTTTGAATGAGGAGGAGTGCAACCGCTGTGAAAACTTGATCATTTTATTGGCCTTTTTCATTAAAAAAATTAAAAATAAGAGTGAATAGGATGAGAAATGGCAGTTGAACGAGGCGGTACGTATCGAACCCGACGTCAAAATTGGTGATATCATGCCACTGGGAAGCTAGTCTGGAGACTGCGGGGACGCCCGAACCCCCCCAGGGATCGCCACCGGGCCTCCTCATCTGGTCGCCAACCAGCACGATGGAGCCCCCTGGGATTTTTCGCAGCTGGCGGGGCAGCCTTTCGTGGGTGGCTGACCCACTAATTGGGGACCCACTAACGGGCGGCCAGCGGAAAGCCGTCGCTTCCGTCGTCCGTCGCGGATCCCGCTACCCTCCTCGACTAGACACCCGACGCAATAAGCACCAACTCAACGCCAAACCGGTTCGCCAACGCAACGCAACTGTTCAGACCTATTTCCCACATAGACGGCTTCATCGAACAACGTGCCGGAACACGACTAGGTCGCTTTGCGACACGACTTTGTCCAATGGGTGGTAACCTTGCCGGCGACCTGATGTTATGGTCTACCACCGAGAATTTTTCTAAAATTATGGTCTACCACCGAGAATTTTTCTAAAATAATGTAACTCTTCCTACATTATGAAGCTTATAAAACTAATTGTTTAAGTCGTAGTAACACTCTGCTTAAACCGTATTACAGAAAGATATTTGTAAAGAAAAAAAAGTTTACATTTCATTAAAAGGTCTATTTATAACATAATAGAAATGACGATAGAACGGAAGAAAGCATTTGAAAGGTAGTTTTACAATAACCATCGCTATATTATGCGGAGAATGATATACGTTTTAATATGAATAATTCTTTATGAAGGAAACATTGAATGTGAATAGTTTATATGTATTCCGGTTATATTTTTATAATGATAGTTATATTTTTCTAGAAACGAAGACTTTTAGTCTCTCCTATAACCTTGTAAATTATCATATTGTCGTTTAATACAGATGATCACTTTAACGGCAATTGATTTAAATTTATTTATGAGAGAATCAGGGACGTAAAATATGTTTCTAAAGTAAATCATTCTCTTATAGTTATGGTTGAGATGAGAATTCAATTGTTAATTGTTAAAATGAAATAACATAATCTTTCCTTTTTCCATAAATTACAGAACACGAATAATTGAACATATTTTTAGTATCACGGATGGCGTTAAAACGGATTGAATATTTTATGTTTTTATTCGGGAATATTGTATGGATATACTATGTTCATCGCAAACTATAGATTTTGTATAGCCGTCACATAACTCACTCTAATAATAAAGTGGTACGGCCAGAAATAAGTTACTATAATATCAGTGTAAGTTTGTGACCCGGATCAAGTGAAGTGAACTGAACGACCGTCGGTCGACAGCGCCTGATTACACTCAACACCGGGACGACGCACGCTGCCAACTACACAGTTGCGGTCCACACAATAGAACATTGTTCCTCTTTTGTGATGATATTATTTATGCTTATCCTCAACTCCTTTTTAATCCTCGATTCAATCCCTTTTTACATATGTTTATACCCAAGTTGTTAAAAAATATAGTATCCTTAGTTATAAGTAAAGACCCTGTTTTGTGTCTCTTCATTTTGTCTCCTGTAAACATGCTACATTTATTTGTCTTCTTTTCAACACGTCCGCAATTTGTAGTCCTCTTCCAGTCATTGCACCAACATTCCAACTTCCGAACTTCAGTCTTACATCCGTTGGTTTTCGGGCTAGCTTCTTGCGTGGCACCGGTATTACCATACTGCTAAAAGATTTGGTTTTGTTTTACGGCCAGCGGCCAGCCTGATGCCAACCCTCCTTGGGAATGTTTAATTTGTCAAAATTATAATTTTAATAAAGGTTATTATTACTACTTACTACTATAACAATTGTATGGTAATTTACATAATAAATTAATATTTATATTAACAGTAATTTATACAACATAAGTGACAGTCTTTAAATATCCTGACGAGTAAAATCTAACATTGGGAATGAAACATTGGTACAAGGCCTGCACAAATATTTGACAACATGATAACAATTGCTTATTTAGAAAACAAAATATCAAATGTTATTTACGTCTATCTAATGTTTTAAATATCATATTAAATTATATTAATATTTTTCTTAAGTCTATTACTTATCGTAATTGTATATTAATTTTAATGTCTCCTATCTTCTCTAACATCTGGATTGTTTTGTTTTATATCTTGCTGCATGCTAAATTTCATATTCCTTAATTCCTTCATATTTTGTTTTGCTAGCAGACTTGTGGTGCCATCTATAGACGTTTTCTAGCATTTTTATTGATTGGTCTATTGAAGCGTGTTAGGTGTTGTCACTAATTGCCGATAGATGGCAGACCACGGTGTAACTAACTATTTGGAGACAGTTAATACAGCTTCCAGTAGGTGGCACTCCGACACATTGCATTCAAAATGTGATAATTTAAACACTTGACACTTTAAATTATTTATTTATTTATTTAAAAAAATTAATAAAGCGAATCGATAATATTGCTTCGTCCATGCACTTAACTATTATTTAACTACTAATGACATCTGGTCGTTAGTTCAATGTCTTTGATTTTTGAACTATTTACACTGATTCATTTATATTTTTTAAAAATGGTTTTTATTGTGAACATAAATGGTCGCAATTTGTTTTCAGATCCAGTATTATACTACTACTACTGAAGTAAACTATTATCAACTTCCTCGCTGTCGTCTCCAGGTTCCCGCTGTAATTATAACTAGTAACCATTCCTTCTTTTGCGATAGACATTTAATTTCAGAAGTTTCTAAATATTGTTTAATAAACAATAATAAATTAAACTGAATAAATCATAGAACATAAATGCTGTTTTAGATTTCCCAAGAATTTATCTAGTCAGTCTGACAACTGAACTCCATACCAAATCCTAAATGAAGCTAATATATGTTATGAATAATATTTTTAAAATAACAACTTTTAGAGTATCTCTGCAATTGACGATTTCTTTTTTTTTAATGATATTTCATATTACAATAAATGCTCAAAAAGTTCAAAAAAATTTATCACATCCCCATTGTGCACCAATATTAATTTTCTTCACACTCTTTTTCTACGTAAATAGAATGTAATTTAGACAAATGATTTAAAAGGATATAATTAATTTTAGAATATTATAACAATTTTTAAATCTATTTTAATAAATACCGGAACTGACTAAGCAATTGATTAGTTTGTCAAAGCATAGCATAGTCAGACAGATTAGAGGTCCGTTTGTCAGATATTTTGCAATTGTTAGCAAATTCTGAACAATAGCATAGATAAGTGTCTGCAATATTGAAAATATATTATTTATATATATTCCAATAAAAGAAAATAACTTTTATTCCATTCAAAACAAACTTTGATTATAATTCCTTTGATTATTAGATCCAGTTTAGTATTATTGAAGTTTTAATATTACCATTTGTTTTTTTAAATTTTCTATTAATATCTTTAGACTTTGTTACGTAGAAATTTAGTTTCTAATAGTTTATGATAATTTGATTGTTTACAGTATTATTTTAGAAATTAGATGTTGCCAGCTTGATGATGTTTTGGATTTCTCGAAATATCATAGAACTAATATTTTTTTATATAGATTCAGTGTTATTATTTTGTCATAAATCATATAAATTGATCGAATACTGCTGTATATTATTTAAAATAACTGACATTCGTTTCAGCTTATAGATAGATATAGATGCCGTCGACGTTGTCATATTGATATTTTTGGATTACATTAAAATGTTGTTAATTATTAATGCTTATTTGTTTCCAAATACAATCAGTTCTTTAGTTTAATATTACTTAATTGTTTATTTTCATTTCTAATAATTAAGAATTAACCAACATTTATTTTGACGTTCTTCGTGGGATATCACTATTCGCGTATTTGTTGTGTAGAATTCAACGTACAACCTACTTAACGGAAGCACTTCCGATATTTCTTTTTTAATTAACCTCCGGTAAGTGTGGTTGATGTTAGTGTTCTTAATAACGCTTATAAAGCGTTGTGTATTATTGCGGGGTTGATAAATATTATGGACTAATCATAATTTGTATTGCCGGCATTTCCTGGTCAGTTTAAAAGTTCATTTGAGAGATATATGGTAAGTTTTTTGAATTTTCACTATAAATTAGGAGGTGTTTTTCAGTTTTCATAACTTTCTTTGCCTGCATTAATTTAGATAATTTCAGTATTTGTACAGTTTTGACTTTTGGAGACGATGCAGGCTTATAGTATTGCTTGTGAGGTCTTTTTCCTGCATAAGGTATTATAATTTTATATTATTTGAATAAATCACGGCGTAATTAATGCTATTTTATAGTTTAACCCGTTTATGGTTCATTACAGGAGGTTTTTTTAATGCTTATAATAAATCTTCAAGTGCATATGTGTAACTTCGGGTCGTCGACCTGCATGTCCTGCTTCTGAACTGTAACTGTAACTGTAACTACATGTGAGGTCTGCCTTTAAATGCCTGCTCCTCGTTAAATATAAAGAAGCTGTCTGGTGATGTACTACTTTATATATAAATAATCTAGACTTTAAATAAATATTTAAAGAACAAGTGTTTGACTACAGTGTTCTTGTACTGACAAACAAGGGGGCTGTGCATATGTCTTCACTCGTCCATTGTAAGTGGCGCCAAGGGATTTAATTTAAAATATTAATATTATTCAATATAAGTATTTCAGTTTTGTTTACCTCAAGTGACCCACTGCTGGGTCTAGCTGGCAAATTATTTATTGTACTCAAATAAATCTAAGTAATCATTTAAATTAAAGTGTTAATAAATTGAGTCTTAAATATTAAATTGAATATTTAATTTAAAGTAACCCACTGGTTACACACACTAAATTGGGAAGGTTACATACACCTGGTTAAGCTTATTAAAAAAATCTAATTAAATAATAACTTAAGTTGTAAAAAATGATTACTTAAATTAGAGGATATTAATTTAAAAAAATAGATACTTGAAAACTTATTAATTAAATAGTACAATGTTCAAATGCAGATAAAATATTCTGAACACATCTATGTATATATATAGTTTAGTGTAACTCCGTATCCGTAGTATTCGTACAATATATGAGAGTTAATCAAGTTGCTATAAATACGTCATCACACTGCGTCGCTGCTTCATATTGCATTTAATGACTTTATTTATGAAAATGTATATACATTTAGTGCAATATAATCCCTCTTAATTATGTACTAAGAGGCATTATGTTCTTGTATTACGATACTTATGTATGTACTTATATTACGATAATATGAACAATAATAATAATAATAAATATAAGAATTGGCACATTTATTATCATCTATTATTTTTAGATAATTAAGTTAAATTTCGACTTAATCGAAATGTAGATTGACGAGATGAGCCTTGTTAAGTTTAGTCAAACACGCAGCTAATATTTGGTAGTAATCTAGACGATCAGGCGAGAAGTAGAAACGAATAAGTATAAAAACATAAACCATAGACTATAAATCATTATAATTAGGCTATTTATAAAGAGTGCTCTATTTTATATCGTGCACTAAGTGCACGCTGTTTCTTTCTATATGACAATTTTTAATAATGAATAGAATAATTATGAAACAAGATTTTATTCAGAGTTTTCATTGTAAAATACCCGATATCAATTTCTCCACAAAAGTATTCGATTTTAGAATAACTTTCCTTACTAAGTGATAAGCTTTAACAAGGTTCCTTTATCTAGACATTACTTTGTCCGAAGAAATATTTTTGAGATTTAAATAATCTTATATAATAAAATTTAAAATATACAAACGGAAGTGAAGAACATAAAGTAATTTTCTTATTAACATATAATCATATGAAAATTATATTATTTATTGACATACGTTCTATTATTTAATTAAATGGATCATAGTCTAACATATTGTAAAGAACACATTATTTCAGATTCAGAACAAATAAACTGTCTAAGCGATGTCTAATTTGGGAAACACCGTTTTCATTATCTGATTAGGAACAGATTCGAGCTGTGTGTGCGCGTTCTAAGTATTATGTAATATATAACGTGAATACTCTATGTACACGAGTGACATTACATTAAACGACGGAATGATCTGTTTTATAAAGAACTCATAAATATTTGAGCGAAGCGAACGAAGTGAGCGGAGCGTTTTACTGGAGACTTTTTACATTCTTTGTCACGAATTGGCTCGAAAACTACTTGACGGAAAATTATGAAACTTTGCAATCAAAAAGACACACATTATGGGATAAAAAAAATGAAAAATGTCCTCACAAAAAATGTCTTGTCAAAAAACTGAACGCAGCGAGTCGAAATTGAGGGTCTGTTGGCGCCCCTAGTAATTTGATGACGAAGAGAGTCGTGACGTCACTCTAACTAAAATGGAGTAGCAAAAATCAAGATATGTAAATTAATAATAATAAAAGAGTTCAATCAAGAAACAGAGAAATTTATAATCTAAAATTATAAGTTAACTTAAAACAAGTTGATTCAATAATAAATAGATTAAAAAGTTTCATTGTGATAATTAAAATTCATTAATTTAATTTTTCCGTCTACGACATTAAAAATATGATACTATAGCTTAGTAATCTTTGCGTTTTAATAATAATAATAAAAATGACAGTAAATAAAATATATTCATTGTGTGAGCTGTTATAATAACAATTTTGGTTTGACTTCACATTCATTTTATTTAGGTTTAATAAAGTAATGTTCTCACCGGCTCAGAATTAATCCGCTGTTACTCGTCCAGTCGCTGTGGATAATATGTTATGAATAATCATGATCATCAACTTTGTTACCATCCATAATATAATCTTTGAGATATTTTTATTACACTTTTAATTAAAAAGATTAAATGGATCAATCAGGACTTAATAAGTAAAATGTGTTGGGAAAAAGGAAGCAGTGCCTAAACAGGAAACATTTATGAGAAGCGGATTTTTTTAATTTCCTTTGGATGAATGAACGTTTAATTTTTTGAAACTGATATTAAAATGTAAGCCCAGAATAAATAATTATTATAAACAAGAAAAATAAGTAATTGGGGTTTTATTAAAAAATTCCAACCATTTCATAATAAGAACAGCACTCCAAGTAAAAACCTGCCAATATACCCAGGGTATTTCCCGAACGAACTTTGACGAAATTATAAATGGTAATATAAAAAAATGATTTTTGAGTAAAACGATTATCATTTATTGAAAAAAAAAGAAAATTCTAAATACATATTTATTTATAATTACTAAAAATTTTAAAAAATTGTGTTTAATAATAATACAAAATAGTAATATAATTAAATATGAAAATAAACTAAATCAGTAAATTGTAAACAGCGCTATCTCTCGACAGTAATAAATTTTTTTCCTGTCCACAGACAACCATACGTTCATCCGAGAAAAGTGAAAACAACAAAGAACGAACAAAGTTCGTTCGTGAATATAATTGTTAGATAAAAGTTTGCGAGTTATATCTTTATCTTATGCAATATAACTTTTATTTTTATAAAACAAAGTGAGATCTAAGCAGCGTCTCTGTTCAGCTGATTGTATTTTAATAATAGTACTACATACACAAACTATATATATTTAAAAATATTAAGTAAGTCAATTTGCTTGTATGCACAAAAAGGGAATTCCCCTAAATTTGTGATATGAACATATTTCGCTAAAATTAAATTTGACAAAAAAAAAAATAAGCCCAAATTTTTCTAAATCGTTCTAAATGTACAGTAAATCGTTCTAAATGTGAATTTGGTGTACATCACTTTTAAAGTAATTATTATGATTACCGCATATTGAAACATTGTGGCCTGTCATTTGGTTACATTTGAAGAGAGTTATGTATGAATTCAGTGTTCTCCTACGAAGACTTACAGAAGACTCACATGTTTAAGTTATAATTACCAGATAACATTAAATTACATTATACTAATATAGACATTACATAAAATATAAACTAATAATAATATTACAATCTAAGTAAAACAATTTTTTTGCATAAACCATGTACACTTTGAATAAAAGTATCCTACAAAGTATTTTAATTGGAACAAAACTGAAAATAAAAACATACAACCATTAGTACTGCAAAGAGAATTGAATCTGTTCTTCCTTTTTCTTTTATAAGAACTTGTTTGAACAGCAGATAATTGAAAATAACATCGTTCAAGAAACTTCAATAATGTTTATTATAACTATCTTCTTCCAGTACTTTAAATATTTCACACTACTATAATAATGCAACTTACAAAAAGTTTAATTTGAGTATTTAGTAAATTTTACTTTGTAACTTACAGTAATAATTATAAATTTAATGTCAAGGGTCAACGTACTTTTTATCAGCATTCCCAAAGAAGTGAATTATGTAATACATTGAACAATCGCTAATACACAGCCAATCAATAACGCAAATAAAAAACTATAATCAAGTACAAATGTTGCACATTAACAAAGATTTAAAAATAAATTTATGTGAAATAGTTTACAATATCGATCAAACCTCGCAAATTTAAAATATCTGTAGAAGAGTACGAAAACGTTAATGTCAGTAATGTAATTTTAATATAAATAAAGAAACATGTGATATTTATATTTATTTTTGAATCAGTTGAACGAGTCCGCATTGTTCTTATCTTGGTAATTTGTTATACAATTGAGTTAAGCAATAAATAAATATTTTTCATAAAAACCCCGTTTATTATTCATTGATGATGATCAACATCACAGCGAGTGAGGTGTGACAGGTGTGTCCTCGTAAGTGATTCCATCCGTCAGACAGCATCTATAATGAAGTCGGCTGGTGAATGTACGTCGGATTGTCTCTGGGGTAAGAGATATATGGAGCAGTATTCGGGTTGTTTATCACTGTCGTAGTTACTGTGTGTACATTAAATGAATGTTACTAAGACAATTTCTTCATCTTTGCTCACTTTCCTCGTAACAGTGAACTTAATTTATATGGAAAATTTCAGATGGTATCAAAAATATTTTTCATATAGTAAAATACTTATATAATATACTAGCAGACCCGGTCACGCGTTGCTGTGACTATTGTTTTTGATATATTACATTGTAGTAAACTATTTAAGGGGTAACGTTCAGAGTACATCTGTCATGAAAACCATAATGTTTTCTTACAGTCAATATTAAGCAAAAATCAAAACAAAATAATTATAATTATTTTTTAAATGTTATCCAAGTTTATAATACTATTTGTATATTACAAAGTTTTTAGTAAATAACTTGGAACACTAAACTTACGAATGAGGTAGGTAGGGTAGATACCTCATTCGTAATTACTCAATCCAGTCAATAGATAGCGCCATCTTTTAAAATTGTTAGGAGCTAACTTCCAAATAATAAATAAATAATTTGCAATAAAATAACATTGCGACTATGAATTGAGTTGAAAATTATTCTATCTTTTAAGTTAGGTCAAACTGTACGTGGTGTGTAAATTTATTAAAATCGGTTAAGTAGTTTAGGAGTCCATCGCGGACAAACAACGTGACACGTGATTTATATATATTAAAATTTCTGGTGGATTTTTTTATCATTTAATATTTTAAATAATATGATAAATAAATCGTAAAATTATCCTTTTTTTAATATGTTACTTTATCATTTAATAAGATGTTCATAATTATAAATATTTAGTTTGGTTTTACTAATGCATATAATAAAAGTTAAACTCAAAACAAAATAATGAAATGAAAAATAATGAAAAATGAAATAAATACATTTTTATAATAAATACAACAATTTTTATACAACTCGGCAGACTTTGTTCTGTCAAATAGATTTGGAATGTGGCAGTTTATATTTCGACCTTAAGACGTTTTTACTTTGCTGACTCTCACACATCGGTGACGGTTCAGGAGAATTAAAGAAAAAGGTCAGCTCGGGTGACCTAAGTATCTTCCACTTACTTCCACGAACTTTGGCCACCCTTTTGAGACCCACTAAAAACCCCGACTGGGATGTCTGCCAGAGGGCTTCAAACTAAGAGGGGAACTTAAGGTTCAAACCTCATTGAACAATAATCTAAAGGGATAGTGGGAACCTAAAGGAGACAAATATTTATAAAGTGGGTGGCTTCAATGACAAAACATGGAGATAATTAATTATTTATTACTATTATTATTAACATAGGGTTAATAATCTATGAAATAAAGAAAAATGAAATAAAACGTATATAAGTATTTTCAGTAATTATTGTAAATCAAGTGAATCATAATTATTAACAAAAATCTGTTTTATTTTTATTTTAGTGCTTTATGATACACAATGTTTTTTGTTTGATTACTTGGTGAATATACAAACAAATCTGATGGTTTTCAAACACGGTAACAGGCAACATACAATTGACCATGTGAGAAACATGGGTTTTCTAGATTAATACCACAAACACCTAATGATTGCCCCTGGGACTTATTTATGGTCATAGCAAAAGCAAGCCGCACTGGAAACTGTAGTCGTTTAAATTCAAATGGTACATCAGTCGGAATCATTCGGATGCGTGGTATCAAAACGTCTTCTCCTTTATACTTTCCTTTCAGTATAGTTGCTTCTATCACGTTGTTTAATAATTTTTTTATCGCTAACCGTGTGCCGTTGCAAAGACGCGGTTGGTTGATATTTCTCAACATTATAGCTACCAATCCAACCTTTAATTGAAGATTGTGAGGTGGCAATCCTGGTAAATCCAGCGAGTTTAAAAATTCAGGCGGATAGTTGACGACATCATCTTGGTTAGTAGCCGAATCAACTGATTTATATATCCTCAATTCGCCTGTAATTTGTTCTTGAATTTTGAAATTTAATTCACTTACGTCTATGTTTTTTTGCAGCCAATATAGCCCGTTCGCTCAACCAATCATGGTTTCTGTAATTTTGAGCAACATCTGGAAACACCTTTTGAATAAGTTCATCTTTTGATCTAGTTAACTGACAAAAACTTTGAGGAAAGTTAATGCAACCAGTCAAGGTGTCTATAAGAAATTTGCCATTACCAATGTCAATAAGTTGTTTAGAGAATATGTCTCCAGATTGGTCATTTTGCAACTTGACACGCATATTCTTGCTTAAGTGTAAACCTTCACATGTTTCCAGAAATTGGAGGACTTTAAATATGCATTAAGTTCATCAGCTGGCGTTGGACGTGAAATCACTGGCAATGTTAATCAATCACTGGCACGAAAATATCCTGCTAATAAAATCATTGCACCACCAAATTGGTTATGATTGCAAGGTTCGTAGATCTTGTAAGGTTCTATCTAAAGCCTCCAAAGATTTTTTATGTGCCATCGTGCATTCATCCCAAACAATCAATTCACATTGCTGCAAAGCCTTTACCATTGCAGAGTTCTTCGAAATGTTGTAGGTTGGAGTTTCGTTGCTTTGCATGTTTAATGGCAATTTTAGTGCTGAATGAGCTGTTCGACCACCTTCAATCAAAGTTGCTGCGATTCCCGACGAAGCGAGTGCAAGTGCAATTTTGTTTTGTGAGCGAATTGTTGCTAATATTAATGAAATCAAAAAAGTTTTTCCTATATCACCAGGTTCATCTAAGAATTAAATCCCTCCTCCTTTATCATTTATTACTTTCATAAGTGTATCAAATACATACTTCTGTTGTTCATTCAATAGTGGAAGATTTGTTTGAATTAATTCTTTCAAAGTGTTGAGATCATACAGTTTTCTCGTTGCAACTCTTGGTTAAAAGCATCATGCATTGGACGATTGGGCGCGGCCAGGACTAATGGAAATAATAGTTTGTTTGACATCATCAAGCACATGTCCTCAATGGAAATCAATACTTCATTGTAAATTTTTTCGTTTATTTGTATATTTGGATTTCCCCTTCTAATCCGTATTTGATACAAAATATCATCATACATATTATCTTTGTACTTGATCCACAAATCCTTTGGGTTTGATGGGAAGCATGTAGATATGATTATAGAAAACAATGTTCGAATTTGATGAGCTTGTGATGATATTACAGCATCATTGAGAGTTTGATCCCAATGAGCATCATTTTCTAGCAATCGCAAACGTTGGCAAGCTTCTCTGTATGATCCACACAAATCACCAACAACAGTTCGTACATGTTGGAATGATGTTGGGCCACGTACATTGACTAATAGCAGTCGTAAATAAAAACATTCATCATTGCTTGGATGTACGAAATAAATTCGACCAATCGCATCGGTAGAATATACATCTGGGTATCCTGGAACTGGTTTTCCTTGTTTCCGTCGTATAAATCTCCTTGAGGATTGATTCCAAGTATAATATTTTGGCATTTCAGTATATACCAATGTTTGAGCAAAAGCATCGTTTTGGCATGTCTCAAAAAAACTGGTTAATGTAGTAGATGGTGGCTGTACAGCTCTTTGTTCTGCATTTTGTGCTCTAAAATATACTCTTCGTCCATTTTCTAAATGCACAGCTAAATTTACAACAGTAGGGTGTCTCTCATGAATAGGAAAAAAAAAAATTGCCAAACTGCTTCATTACTACTAACATAGCGACCCATTTGGTATTGGGTAACTGCATCATTAGAATTCTCTGCATTAATTCCAATCACAGCCATATCACTCCCTTGTGAATATGGAACAATCCAGCGATTATCTATTTCAATATCTTGTTGATTTAAATTGACAAATGTTGATCTTCCATTGTCTGCTGTCGATAGGCGACGATACAAAGGATAACCGTCATTACCAGTGATTGTTTCAGATATTAATGTCCGTGGATATCGCTTTGAACATTTACTATCCATCATACACGGTGAATTTTGATTAAGATTTCCACAGGGACCATGTATCATGTTTTTGATAACTACCTCATGCAATCTAGGATCTACTTCTACATTAGGGATTTCAGCTGATATTACTGCATCAACTTCATTGGGCCTTATCTTTTCTACTAACCAAATCAAAATGTGTGCATGTGGCAATCCCCGTTTCTGCCACTCCACAAAATGCATCCAGCAGCGTGTCTTTCCAAACACATTGTTCACGATGAAATCCATTAAAGGTTTCAACTTTTGTCTAAAGACTCTGGCTGCAATATCATGACGATCAATGGCTTATTGCCCAGGGAATAACTCCTGTTAGATTTCTATCCAGTGTGAATTGCATGTGATGTGATGAAAAAATCTGCTGTACCATAATGACGAACATATGACATGGCATCTTGAGCATATTCATGCATATGTCGAGGGCTTCCGATGTATGTTGCTGGAAGAATAGTCATCCGACCAACATTCTATGCATTTCCGTCAGTATTAATCTGTAATGGGATTTATCATCTTGTTTGAGAAATCATAGCCATCTTCACCTTGCCAAAATATAATGGGATATTGCAGTGCGTCATATGAGCGGTGTGTTTCCTTTATACGTTGTAATTGATCATTCCGACGATGTAAAACAATATCACGGGATTCCAAGTTTTCTCCAACTACAACGATAGCAACTTCATCAATAGTTGGTGCATTAAAACGTCTATGCATGTTGGCCAACAGGTGTTTTATCAGCTCTGATTACAATTTTGTCATTATCAGATGGCATTAGATCCAGTGCAGTTTTAAACAACATAATCAATTGATTGTGCTCATGAAATAAAGCTTGTAATTGTTTTACAATAGACCTCTTTAGTGAATTGTTATGTAAACAACGCATATCAATTTCTTGTGGTGAATTGCCCATGAAATAAAGTTGCAGGAATTTGTAATTGCTATCTGACACTGGTAACAGTGTACCTGCGCTATGATATATTTGGCCTTGTACCTGTAAATAAAAAAAAATGATTTTTGACAAATATAAATAATATTTGTTCCTAAAAAGTATATCGGTCTCCTAATTTGAATTATCGAATAATAATTGATATGCTTAGGTATGTCAATCATCAAATAATTATATTGTGTTTCAAAATAATAAAAGTGTTGCTAATACTGAATCACCAAATAATATTATGACTAAGTAATATATGTGTTAGGGTTTAGGGAACTCAAGGTTAATGACACATATTTACTTAGTTAACAGGAAATTTTGTTCATTAAAATAATAATGTTTAATACATACCTTAAAAGTTGGCATGAAATTTTCCCGAACTACGTTTGTTGCCCCAAATGTCGTCATTTGAAAGCAATTGTTATATTGTTGAATATTTGACAAAAAGTGTATGGAATCTGGTTCTATTCCTGAAACCAATGAGTACAATGGCTCTGGTGGTGGATCCAATGGTATCAATTTCACTTTCCCATTTGCGCAACACAATCCATTTGCTTCATTTTTGTATTTCAATGCCTTACAATAAGAGCAAACCAAGTTCATAGATCCAATAGTAACACATTGGTGGTTACTGTAGTCAATTGACAAATCGTAATTGAAAGCAGCTCGATTCAAACTTCCGCGGTTATTAGTTGAATCTCTCGCTCTCGCTTCCCGCGTTCGTGATATACGAATTCTTTCGCGTTCATTTCGGTCGTCACGTTCATGTGCAGTATGATAAGATCGGTAATTAGTTTGGTTTGTAGCATTTCGGGTTCTTCTACCTAAATTACTTCGTCTTATAGGAGGCATATCGTATATACTTACCTAAATTATGTCACATGAAATAATTATTAATCACAGGTATTAAAACACTTTGCGCGAAACACGATATAAAACATTCAAAATTAATTATTAAATATTATAAACGCTTTTTAACGCAGTTTGTTTTAGAGATGTAATGACTTGAAAACTGATGACAATTTATGTCGCCGAAACTAACACAAAAGAAAGAATATTCCAAGGCCAATCAAATCTATAGCTCTTACATTTTTTGACTTTTCAATTTGGTCGGGTGAACACATATATTTGATTAAATTTGAACGTTGTGCAGCGACAATAAAGCGCCAATTGACTATTCGACGTTAGCAACACACCTATATTGTTTAGACAACAATGAGTGGTTGTAATTTAATATGAACTTTATTGAATAGCAATACAATTCAAATTGACTCTACATTTAGTTAGAAAATATTTGTATAGGAAAAAGAAAAGGGCTCTTTTAGGGTTCTCCTGGAATTTATTTGAATTTTTCTCGCTGTAAAAACCATCTTTGAACTTCAAGGAACATTTAAAAAATTGTTAAGATTGGTCCATGCGTTGTTGAGTTATGCGCTTACCAACGCATTTTGCGATTCATTTTTATATTATAGATTTTATAGGTACATTAACAAGTAACATATGTAACATGGTTTTAGTAACACAATAAAGATGTTTTATTTCTTTTAATTTATTTGTAATAATAATATTAAAACTATTGCATTATATCAAGACACATAAGGAAAAAAACAAACAACTCTCCAGTGTTGGTTATTGTATTAAAAATGTCAAAAAAATATCACCTGTTGTTTTAGTTGTTAGTCAGAGGTCATATAGTTCATTTCCACATGGTTCAACTGTTGGTGTGATCCATGGATTGATGGTTCGAGTCTGAGTTTTCTTTGTGTATGTTAATATATGTTTGTAATGTTTTTTGGTATCTAAGATTTTTTTCTCTAAAACGGGATACGTATTAAAATAATAAACAACAATTAGGTACTATTAACATTGTTCCTTTGTATCTGGTATATATATTGTTATATTTTTTATGACATTCAGAACGAATTTCAGTTTCTTTGATAACAGATGTTGACTATAAATTGCCATATTTTAAAATACAACGAAATTTTACTAGTACGTTTTTAAATTTGCGTTTGAGATATTAAGCTATTTCTTCTGTCTCACGGAGCTTGCTCATAACCTTGCTCCACTGCGGATTAGTAGAAAAAATAACAAAAATAGTTTTTATTTCTTGTCTTAACCTCAACATTTATATTTATCGGTTAAGTACTTTCAGCGTCCGGAGATTGAATCGTAACCATTCAAAGACGAGCCTTGGTACTGCTGAGCCATCCAATGGAAGAAAATAATTCGTCTTATTTACCCAGTACGAAATTAAAAATAATGAAAATATCCGTTTAACATGTTTGATGAGAAAATATTTTACTATGAACATGTATTCAACCATCTTCACATGACACCCTTTCCCTTTGCCTTTCCCTAGCTTTTATGTGTAAGAGGGTCTTAAATCACGTCATATAGTCTTATCTGTCAAACTACTATCCACTACCTTCTTCGGAAAACAAGCTGTCATCGCGACTCAAGTTTTTAAAGGACATGCGATTTTTTATTAGAAGGATTATGGCAAGAAAAGTACCAGTCTTGTCTAGTTTTAATTATTAGGGTGAATGTATGAAAAGATATACATATTTTCTTGTTAATTCTTGATAATGAATATTTCGATTTCGTTATTTTGCAAATTATGTTGGAAATAAAAATTATACATAAAACTTAAATATTTTAGAACCAAACTTACCAAATGCTAAAATTTACTTAAAGAATAACAATAAATTTCAATTAAGCAAAACAAAAGTATTGTATCTTTATTTGACGACCTTAAGATAAATTAATACAATCTTTATGATGATGCACAATGATATACTATCTAATATCACCGACCCTTGTACTATAAGATATATTAAAGGAAGCTGTGACAGATGATTCAACGGCTAGAGCCGTATTACCCCCTCGTTGAGGTTACCCCCTCTCTCCTCCTAATCAGGTGTCATTAACTATATAGGTATATTAATTACTTGTTTTGTAATTGACACTTTCTACAGCTGAGTAACAAAACTATCAAATTATTATGTTTTTATCATTAAGACTGTTACCTAATAGTCAATGTAGGTACGTAATATATTTATTTATTTATTAATTCTTTATTGTACACGCTAGAATTACTAGAATTACCACAATATTTAGTGCGATGGCATGTCACCTGCAGCTTATTATCGTTACGAGAATGAAGGAAAAATAGACTACCATTGTCAAGGAAGGTAAATCGTTCTTTTAGGGATTTAGACAGTGGGAAAATTATAGGATCCAATGGAGTAGGTATAGGATATGTACCTATGTCTCTTCGACACTCGACTCACTGACAGATTTTTTAACTATGCGTGGTATACGTGGTCGAATTCGAGTTCAAAAATAAACCTGATGCACATATTTTGTAATCTTTCAAGCTTGTCTAGGAGTTTTTATTGAGAGATTGAGATAAAGGATTTATTGAAAGTTCTCACAGTTTTTAATCTTTTTCTTATTACTCATTATTTTTCTAAGTAAGATTAGTAAAATTAATTATATATTAAACTTAAATAAATTATGAATTGATAGAATAAAAATAACAATAGATCGAAAGAAGGGCTTTGAAAAAAAAGTGTAACAATAACCTCCGCTCTATTGTTTGAAAATTTGAACCGTACTTTATTGAAAACAAATTTCTTTGGATCGTCATAAGAATTTAATGAATAAATTTAATTAACTTAAAATTTTATTATCAACATATTACCAAGTAGTCTTTACAAATACCTATATGAAAATGTGTTGTAATCATAGCTTTTACGATAATGATGAATCAGATTATCAAATTACATCTTTAACAGATAATAACGGGTAATAACACGATATTGATTTAATAGATATTTTTTAAAAATCACCTCTAAACCTAAAACCTAACTTATCCTAAGTTCATTGGATTTATTCTTGGTAAATGAAATGCATATGAAAAGATTTAATAATTTGTTTATTTTAATAATGTTCCAATAAGGAAACGAACCAGGTCATACATTAGTTAATGTAATATCAATGTAAGTTTGTGACCCGCGTCAAGTGAACTGAATTGAACGACGGTCGGTCGACAGCGCCTGATTACACTGGGACGATATACGGTGCCATGTACATGCGGTCTTTACAATAGATCCCTCTGTAGTGCCTTTTATGGTATGAGATAATGAGGTCATACGTGAAGTATACATTCTACAAGAATATTGTAATTTATATTGGGTTGTTATTTATAAAAACTATTAATAGTGTTCGTGGTCGAGAAACAAGATATATTTTGTTTAGACTTAGATTGTGAGACTTGAACTACCCATTCTATTACAGTTGATAAAACAAACGACTTAACCAACTTGATTTAATTTTTACACTTACACACAATTATTTTCAATTACTTTTATTTTCAGGAGTGATCACTGTACATTTATTATTAAGAGAAATAAAAATACATTGTTGTTTTTAAAATAACACCTTGTACACAATTGTAGTTATCACCTAAATACTGATAACATGTCACAGAGAGGAAAAAAGTTACCATAGTTTCATATTTCTGTAGATTCAGATATTTTTGTGTGTAGAGCTTACTTAAACGTTTATCCAACTCACCAAGTAACCGAGAAGAATGAGAAAAAGTGAGTAAAAGCAAATTTTGATACAAATAAGATTGTGAAATATATCATAATATTTTGATAGTAGATTTTGCCTTCTATTGAAACTACAATAAATGTTTAAATGTTTATTAACAGTGTAATAGACATGACAATAGAGATTCTAACTTTATGCTAAACCATTAATTAGCAGGTATATATAACTAAAGGTAAGAGGCTTATTCACGCTGTATTTTAAGCTAATATTATAATTTAATTAATTATTGTAAATTATTTCTGTTCAAGGCGCAAGTAGGAGGTGACGAGTGTGTTGTACGTTGGTAAGTGTACGTTATTAAAACTAATTTAACATTAACCCTAAGATATAAATGTTTTAATTTTATTGACAAAATAAAATAAAGTAACTACGTTTTATTATAAACTCATTTAGGTACATATCTGCTAAATATGACACATATATTTAAGTTTATTTATATTGCGCCACACTCGAAGTCAATTAAATTTGAACCACATTAAAGTATATACTGTAAGATACTAGCACGTACTAAGTATATCGAATATAATAAAGGCAATTGATTTATTGGTCAATGTGTTTCAATTTAGTGATCATATTTCCCGGAGAGTGGTATTAAAAAAAGAATTGGCCATATAAAGAAATGGGAATTCATAAGGAATATCCAAATGCCCCGAGAACAAGATAATATGTAAATATTGATTTTATTTATGAGATTGAAAAGTTACAAAATGATGAAACATGAACATTCATATTTATACAAGAGATAAAGTCAATATTATATACAGTTTGTTGTGGTTTTAGTTGTTTTAGGAATGAAATTTTAAAACGTACGTAGAATCCATTGTACGAGGGTCGCTATTTTGTTATTTTAATAATTCATTGTTAAATACTTTTACGTCCAATACAATTATTTATATCCTACAAATTTGACTTCTTACAAAAGTTAAATAAATTCTCAATTCTTCTGTAATATTAATCACAAACATTTATGAATACTATATAGATATAAACAGGATTGTTAAACAGTGGAATAATTGAATTCCACTGGATTATTGTACTCTCATTGGAGGGTTATTGTATTTATTTTGTATCTTTATTTAACCTTTTTTCATTAGTTACATTAATCATACAGTTAGTTTTATTTTCAGTTTCATATTAATTATTTAAAATATAGTTCATTACTGCAGCGGCCACCACAAGGGTCACTGATGGACAAAGTGGAGTTGAGGCACACATACGTGAGTCCATCCATGTCTAGTTACGAGTAAGATATGTATAGTACTTTTCCCAAATAAAGAAACTTATTTTGTCAAATACATTTAACAATTACATTATTGCTTTTATAAAATAACAATTATTTATAAAAGCAATAATGAGCAGCGAACAAATATAATTGTTCATGCACCAAAGTGTTTTTTGTTTTCTTTGTCATTAACTGCAGACGACCCAGCTTATGGAGTGTACACATTTTTTTTTAAATTATAGTTTGTTCTTGCCGAAATAACTACAGTTATTAGTTCTTCCAACTGGAAGATTATTTACAAAAATAGACATAAGTATTAATTAATTATAAAATCTTGAACAATGCCTACTTGTACTGAATTTCTTACAATTGTTTTAAAAATATATTTTATGTATCTGTATATCTACATATTATTGTATTTTTATAGTACATGTCTGGAATCATAAAGCAACCAGATTTTATTTACGTTTCTGAAGCATTACTTTGAATAAATGTGTATATTAATATAACACATTAATATTACACTTAAGTATGTGTTTTCGCGAGAAGTACTGTGACCTGAATTATTTATTAGTTCTCATATATTTGTGATTTTTTTGTAGTACTTATTAAAATTGTTTTAACTATCAACAACCGGAATTATTATAAATATATAATTGTTTTCTCTTCTCCACGTACCCGTGGAGAATAATAAGACGTGGAATGAATTTCCTTCCGAAGTATTTCTAAATTGCTACGACATGGGTAACTTTAAAATAGGCGTATACTGTCACCTTTAAGGCTGACAATGCTCTAGCATTTCCCCGGATGTTGCAAAAGTCTGTGGGCGGAGGTAACAACTTGTCTTCAGAAATCCGTGCGCTCGTTTCGCTTGCCGTCTTCTCTTTTCACTCGCCTCTTCGCCTCTCATTTCGTATCAGTAATAGGTAAGGTATTAACTAAATAGGTTTATATTCGTAAAACTCCATGTAGAATTTTCGAATATTGTGTATAATTAGATTACTGTGTTAGATTATAAGAGAAGCAATTTCCTTACCTTGGATTCTCCGCGAAGTAATATATTAATGATAATGTATGAATTCAGGTCTCAAGGTAAAATGTGTTAAGCCTATTGAAATTGACATTCCTAATTAGATAACAATTAAAATAGTGGTTTATTTTTAACATAAGATATTAATAGATTACCATTCACTGAGATGTATTTTTTTGTTAGTTGTTTGTGTAGGACTCTTAAGCTTTATTTAAATATAAAGAAAAATAATTGAAAACTCAAAACTTATCATGGCTTTTTCGCGTTGTTTATAGTACAGCGAAAATATTGTGTTCAGTTCATTATGAAGGTTTAATACACAACGTTCTCTTTAATTTTATCTAAAATAATATATCAATGACACGTCGAAATCGATTTGCCGTATTCATAGTCGTTTATTTTAGTTGTGACCATTCTATATGATGGATGCGCTGATTAAGAGAAGATACTTAAATATATCTTATATTTTTCTTTAAATACTAAGCAGTAGTATTATTTTATTACTGCGATAAAATAATTAAATAAGTATTTTTAAAAGTTTACTTTAAAATAAAAGACAAGCCGGACAAATTTCTGTCGCCAACTATTTTCAGTTAATTGGTAAATAATTTTCCTAGCTGGTAGCAGCTTTCACAGTGAAAATGTATTGTATACAATTTTTATATTTTGATTTAGATTTTTTGATTTTCGCAGTTCAATATTAACATTCACATAATGTGTTGCATCACTAATCTTTAAATCAAGTTCATTTAATTTATTGAGCGAAGCGAACGAAGTGAGCGGAGCGTTTTACTAGAGACTTTTTACATTCTTTGTCACGAATTGGCTCGAAAACTACTTGTCGGAAAATTATGAAACTTTGCAATCAAAAAGACACACATTAGGTGATGGTCTAAAAAAAATTTAAAAATGTTCTCAAAAAAAATTTTTTTTTCTTATAATGTGTCAAAAAACTGATATCCCATTGAAATCAAGGGAAAACGATGAGTCAATACACTGGGCTCGCTTCGCTCAATATGCAAACGGCACCCAAAATTTCGCGAGCGCAGCGAGTTGAAATTGAGGGTTTGTTGGCGCCCCTAGTTATTACCCATGAACTATATATCATATAATCAGTAGGAAGGTGGTTGATTTTCATTATGAACAAAAATAATCATAAATCTTTCCTTTTTTATCTATAAAAAGAAGCAAACAAATTCATTTAATTCTTTGAATTGAAAAATAACCAAAAAAATATAAAAGAGTTTCCATATTTTTTTTATTATACAAATAATATATTTCTATTGTTTCGGAAATCAATAATAATACAGAATAACTGTGTATTTGTTTGATATATACAGGCAAAAATAGACTGCAAATGAACAATGCCGTGAATACTACCAATATATGCAACATTCATTTATCCATCACGACGTCATCGTCACGACGGCCATTGTAAGATGGTTACAATATTAAGACAATCATAAGACCGTAGTTTTATTCTGTTTCTTATCCGATGTGACACTCTTGAATGGTTTAAGGCGCTACTCGTTATTTCTTCTTTACTTAGAGTTAACTAATATATCATACAAGAGTGTTCTTGATTTAAAAATTCATTAATCAAGAAAAAGTATTGCAATAATAAAGCTTTATATCAGAAACCGATAAACACTCTAACAAACGAAAACATTTATCAATGAATAGTGCCGTTACTATAACTTTTTTTCAGCGATTAAAATAATAGTCAAGTGAAATTTTAATATTATAAATAAACTATGACTTTGTTTGTCAGTTTTTAATACTTCATTAGTAATAATGTTTATGATAAAACTAACATACTACTTATTTTAAGAAATATTTTATACTCATACGGTTCATAAAATATTACAGCTACAAATTCCGCCTCAGGCAGAATTATAAAACTTTAAGTTCATAAAAGAATATTTATAAATTCTTCCCCTGAAACAAGTTTACCCATCGTTTAGAATAGACTTAACTTACGATACCGTTTGAAAAATTACTTTTAGAAGACGTTATATTAATAAAAAATTAAATGTATACAATATCAAATAAAATATAAAAATACCAACAAATATATGAAAATATAATATATGTAACATAATTATGTAGGTATGTATATATTTATCGATATCCTGTTACAATTATGTATTAAATTGTATTTTTTTGTTGTATCTATTCGTATTGTTTTTGCATTCCGCCTTCACACGTATTGCACGTTCTTGCACGTTTTCTGTTGACTAGTAGAAAATATTTTAGCGTTAAGCCCTTTGCATTTTAGTTATGCAATAAAGAATTTAATTAAAAAAAGAAATTTAATCAAACATTTTCTTTAATATTTGATTTACATCTATGTTTTATTAAGTCTAAGTTATGTAAGTTGGTAAGCCGCACTCTAGAAACATGAAATTAGCATAAGTTTATTTTACAACGTTACGTGCTCTTTACTGGGTCAGATGTGTCATCTGTAGACCTGCAGACTGGTAGATCTGTAGACCTAGCAGGGATAACTGATCATGTGTCAATTGATCGATTATTGACCTGGGTTGAAAATTATTGGATTTCTTATATCGCTATTTAAAAAAATCCGTGCCCGCAGGGGGACACGCGTGGGTAGACCTCGTGTGTAACTCGTTTAAAATATAACTCACTACTTAAGAATAACACATGATGCCATTGTTTACATCAAAAATTTTTAAGCAAAAAGCGGTTTTTATTTTTTTTCTCGTAAAAGGTATCTTTTTTGGAAATACTTTTGATACTTAAATTTAGAGTAAAAATAACCTTTCTATTAAAAATATTTGCGAGGAGGGAATGTTTACCAGAAAAAAGTTGCCGTGGTTTTACCTACCTTAAATTTTCAAGCTAAAAGTGGTTTTTATTTTTTTTCTCGGAAACGGTACCTTTTACGGAAAAACTTTTGATACCTAAATTTATAGTAAAAAATAACCATTCTATTAAAAATACTTGTGATGTAAGAATATTTACCGGAAAAAAGTTATGATTTTTTGTCCAAAAATTTTCGGTTTTTTTACCCCCATCCCTAAGTTATTGAAGTTAGGTTTTCGGTTTATCTACATTAGTTATAGATATTCATCAAAGACATCATATAATATGAACGCGATTGATCTATTTTGTGTAGGGAAAAAGTTATGGTCGAAAAACTGAAATCAGAAAAAGTGAGGCCCTAGCGCCCCCTGTGGTCGGATTTCTCTGGTTAACGAACTTGACCTTCATTTTTGGATGGTTGATTTTTGTGTAAAGTTTGAAAGCGATCCGAGCGAAACTGCGGCCGCTATCGTGCTGACAGAAGTCGAATCTGGACGCACGCACGCATATATGTATATATATAAACTTTTTAACCAATGGTCATTTCGGACTCAGGGCGTCATAAGAAGACCTCCTGTGAAGAAATTTTTCCAAAATTCGAAAGTCGGGTACAAATGAATGGGCAGACCGAATTCTTCGAGGTCTACCCAATAGGGATTGATAGCAGATTGATGAAAATTTAGGGTTGTATGTATTTTTAATGCCACAGCATAATTTACATTATTAAAATAACGAGTTTTGTTCCAAAAATAAAAAAAAAATTGGAGTGGACAACCCTTATTACTTAGGACTATAAAAATAGATAACATCCTATTCTTAGATTTACTGAATACATATAAAATTTCATCAAAATCGGTCGAGGCGTTTTGGAGAAGTACGGTAACAGATGCTTTGATAAGAGGATTTTATATATTATATTGATAAGTTACTCGTAAAGCGAACGTAAACACAATTATAAGAAATAATCTTTTGATACAAGTATAATTTATGTATTTAATATACATACATGTTTAAAATTATTATATATTGGTTACTTACATACTGTTTATATACTTATTATTGTATAACCACTAGTTATATTAAAATAAACCAACACAATCTAATCAATAGGCCATTTAGTAGATGCATCATTGTTGTGGTTTGCAATACAATTAACTTAGGACTAATAGACTATAAAAATTGGAAACATCTATGGATGGAAACATATTTGTATGTTAATTTTAATTCGGTAATAATAAAATGAACGAAAGTGTATAATTAAAGCATTAAATAGAATTAAAGCGGTTGGAATAATCATAAGACTGATCCTGCGTCTTTGATAGTTTAAAATTACAGATTCAATTTTCTAACATCGAAACAAATACCTTTCTTAATATATCTCTGACTGATTAGTTAATATAAAGTTAATGATTTAATTTGCTTTGGAATTGTAAATATATCTTTTCAAAATATATATATTTGTTGTATAAAACGTAAAGTAACAGCATAAGACTGACTTCATTACTACTACTACTACTTCTAGTTCTCAATAACCAACCTTTTTTTATTTACTAAAAAAGTTTTTTGAACTTTCGCGATTTATCATCTTATATATATACCTTTAAATATTTGTGTGTAATTTTCATTATAATTAATAAAAGTTTTTATTTGATAAATATATACTTAGACTAGACAAGAACTTAAATCTGCACCGCCTGGAATATTCTCTGAGCCGAGAGTGGCGGTGAGCAGGTAACGATATGACATCCGTCATAGTATAGATTCATATTTCCGTTTTGATATCTGAAATGATCGATTTATCGAGGCGCACAATGACGTAGAAAATCAGTTATAGTCATAGAGTGACGGGGTCGGTATCCCTGGGGTCACAGGTTCATGTTAATATCGTGTCGATAAATCTTTCATACAACATTTCTTTAACATTATTATAATTATTAATCAAAAATGAAGCATTTTAAAAAGATATTTACTTCCATATACCACAGGCTCGTAATGTTACATATTAGGATATCCTTGATATAATATACTTAATAAGTGGCTATCAATATGTCAAGAACAGCCTATCTGTTCACGTATGACAGAGGTAGAACAAACGGTTATTATCAACCCTATTATAAGATTATGTATGACATTTAGTTAACTTACTCTTTATTCAGTTTATTAATCGTATTAAATAATAAATTATTAAAATATAATTAATAATAATTGCGATTCTATACCTCAATTGTATGCTAAAAAAAGTTCTGTTTAATAATAAATTATCCATATTCAAAATACATTCAGAAAGTATCGATATTGTACTGGAATGACCAAACGCAATCTGCACCAAATGTAATGGGCATGGCACTTTGGCACAAAATATTGCACTTCCAGTGCATTAATTATAGTTTTACTTGAATTGTTGTACAGAACTTGAATATTTAAAAGAATTTTGTTAATGTTACTTTATAATGTACGTAGATTCAACACAAATACAATAGGAATTACAAGTATATGTCCCTTTATAATGAAGAGATCTCAAAGTCCCTTTCCTGCTAATTCTTACTTTCAACAAACAACAAACAAGACCACAACCTTCTCTGTATAGTTTAACGACGTCCCGACTTCATCCACAGTGTAAAGTTATGCTATGTAAGTTAATTCTTAACATAAGTTAAAGGAACATATCAAATAGTTGAAAGACGTTTTATCACGTCTTGTGATATACGAGTATTGTTACCTTAAAACAACATCGTAGAAGTAATTTCTACTGCAAAGATATTTCCTTTCCTATAAATTATGTCCTTTGTCTTTGTTTGTTCATGATTGTATTATATCACTAATTAAAGAATAAGCATGTTTTTAAATATTGTGTTGGATTTTCAGATTATTATGAATTCTTTTAATTTAATAACTGTTAACCAAATATTTTTTCAACACTGGGATACTAATCATTTTCAATTACATTTCCTGCAATTTGTACTTTCATTAATTTTCTCTTAATTTTCTTTGACCTTTGACGATTGTCTGACTAGGAACAATTTCTTGATTTGCTGTTCTCCTTTCCTATTCCAGTGACTACAAAGGTAACGCCATGGTCTCTTTGAAAGTCAACACAAGGGATAATAAAAGTATCAAGTTAATATTTTCTTATTGTCCAAGAGTATTTGCAGATCATGAAATATATATAATAACAATCAACAATAGTCTATATTATATATATAATTATATAAACTTCTTTATATTTTAACGAATTTCTTCTAAATAGCTGGACCTAACCTAACCCGTTCAAAAGTACCGAATAGTTTAGATTCACTAAAGGATCATTAATTGAATTCCAAGTATTTGTTTCTATTTATAGTTTTGTATTAAACTAGATGACACATTAACAAATATCACTAGATAATAATATCGAAATAGACACACTGTAAATCAAAAGTTATAGAAATTAAAATGGAGTTGCTTATTAAATCATTTGATGAGCGAGTCTCGAGTACAAAATACATATAAATCAAATCTTAAAAGCTAACAACTATATAACAGCTATCCGTTTCCACGCGCATGGCGGTGAGGTGGAACCGAGAGCGAGTAAAGACAATACATGGTATATTATTATAATGCGTTCTGTTTAAAGTTATTTAAGATATATCATATATATTGAATTATTTATAATCTAGCGAGAATACAATATTGTAAAAAATATATATAATTTTTATTTCTGTCGATAATACACATGGTATAAAGGATATATCTATCATGACATTATTTATTATACAATACAAATACAAATATTTAAATGCTTCCTGTTATAAAAATTTATACAGTTACTAATAGAGTATTGTCTTATATATAAATAAATTAATTTGGTTATATGGTTGAAATATAATTTACAATAATAATAAATGTTTATCACTAAATCATGAAATGTACCACAAACTGATTAGTGTGCTATTTAGTATTAAATGCTGTTGCGGTCTAGTAGCTGAATACAATAATACTAATCGTATGGAGGTGATTAACCTAACTATCTATATTATACATCAGTTTATAAGAGATCATTATTTGTAAAAACTATATTACATTGTAGTTATTGTGAAGCTTAAATATAAAAAAAACTAAATCTAAGTTGAATAAAGTCTGAGCAAAAATCTTCCTAAATCTGTATAGGTATATTTTGACAAAAATATGCGAATTTTTGTTGACTTGAAATACTGATTTCAAAGTGGCCTATCATCTCGATTTGTTTGTAAAATATTAGTCTTTCGTTTCTGTAGTTATTATTCATAGTTTTGAAGTAAATAAAAAACTAGAATTATGATGATAATAGAAGAGGTTTTCTAAGATGTGTTATTTTAAGACAGTTAAGTTAATAAATAAATTAAAATCATATCTTTGATAGTTTGCTAAAAGTTATGATTTTATTTTAATAAAATTGTTAAGTTGTATTTGTAAATAGACTATTGTTTTGAATATAGCATGAATTTGCAGCTGTAAATTATAATAACAATGGTATGAAAGCTGATTTATGATATTACGCTATGTCTAGCGCAGTGACATATTATACAACACGTGTATATAATCAAAGAGATACCCATGTTCCACGCGTTCCAGACTTCAACCCAAAGCGGCTGTTTGATATGAATTGCATTTGCGGGAATTCATATTTCACTTAAATGCGAAGAAGTTAACATGTAATTTTCCGATTTCTGTCTCATTATTTTTTGTTTAAAATAAATATATTACTCACAAGTATTAGCGCCGATAAGTAATAATACAAAATATATTATAAATATTTATTTTTCAAACATTAAATGTAAACGTAGCATCTAAAATATAGAAACTCAATATCAAGTCCACAAGAATGGCGATTCTCAAATATTCGGTGACAGCTCAATTATGCCAGGTTAAAAAAAAATCTGAGTCATATAAAAACACTTTATTTTTTTTATTTTATGAAATGAAAACGACAAATGATGTGACCAATGACATTTGAATCCTAGTTTTATTTGTTTTTTATATATTTAATAGTGCAGCAGCGTTGCTCGCGTTAATAAGTTTTTTATTATATCAGTTGGCTGTCTCAAAATTAGTTTTTTATTATTGAGCTATGAGATTTTTGAAGCTGGCAATATATGTGCAAAATTTCAGGAAAAATAAGTTTAACAGAGTGCTAGCTAGTGTGGTATACTGTAGTGTATTACTATAGTGTCAAATGGCATCATTTTGGTATATAAAAATATAACATAAAACATAACATATACATTTTTATCATCATCATCATCAATGACATCTTTCAAGGATGATATTACAGAATGAATAAAAATCTCATTATTGATTTATTCAAACAGCCGAATATGAGTTTTCAAATGAACTTTTCCAAAGCCGGAGAAACTGCAAAAGAAAAGAATCAGTTCGAAGCTAAAAGAAATAACTCGTAACTTTAATTTAAACATCTCCTATTTTTTGATAGAGAGCATCAGATAAAAGAAAGTACAACTGGATTTAGTCGCATTTGGAAAGCTTTACTTATCCCGTGATATTCAGGAAGACACACAGAAATTGGGGATTAGATGGATTGATGATAAAGAGGACGGCGGTAATATGAAAAATGTAAATTACATTTTATTTTCTGTAAGTACAAATATTATATCGCGTTGAGTGAAGTGAATCATTCACATTACGCCACAGCTACTTATCCAATATTTTCATAATTACTTTATTTTTATTTTTAGTTTCTTATATTTATTTTTGACATTTCCATACTACCTTTTGTGGGTGTAGTTATATTAAAATCAATTCTTGATAATTTATAAAATTCCAAAAAGAATGTTTTGGCCAAGATTTATACGTTATATATAAGAGCTATAATTTTTGCTAATAATTTTATAAATAAATAAAATAAATGTTAGACTGTGTAGGTTTATAAATTTTACTATTAATATCGATCTTTGGGGGTTAGGACATAATTTTACATTATTAACATTAGGTTTGATTGCCACGAGCTTTAATAAAAGTACAACACTTATTAGTAATATAAGTTATGTATGAAAGAAAACATTAAGTCATTTATAAAGTAAATTAAGAAATGAGTTTTTAAATAGTTTTATATGTGTTTGTAATATGCTTTAAAAATATATTTACAAATCTTTACCACTTTTACTTATTACAGATAACCTTACTTATTAAAGTGCCAATTTTTTTTATTTGATGTATTTTATTTCCTTATAGAATTCCTTAGTGGTAAAGTCTTGTCAATATTATGACCGAATAGCATTTTTGTAGTTTTTCAACTTATACAAGTGAAGTATATGTTTAAGTAAATAAAATATAAAATATTTTAATACAATATCGGTTTACGTATGATATTTATTACATATTAAAATGTAATATAAAAAAATATTTATCTTATTATTTTTATAAAAAGCTGTCAATTGAAATACTTCTTTTCACATCGGTGTACGGAATTTTCATATCTAAAGGAGCAGTTTAACATGAATGGACAATCAAATTACCCAGATGCTACTTTAAAGACATTAAACATGGGCATTCAACAAAATGAGTTGAAAGGTCTTTCATGAATCTTAATTCATTAATCTTAATCTTAATCTTTTATACTTAATCCTTTCAAGGGATACCTTTTTCTACGATGTATTTTTTATTTGGTGCAATTTAAATAAGAAGTTATTTATTTATAAGCCTAAATTAAGTAAAGATATATTTATATATTAGGGTGATGTGTATATATTTTTTATTTTATGTTCTTCAATGCTTCTACTGCTTAAACCACAGAAAATTGAATGTATTCAGATTGTAATACGGGGTAGTACTTATTTTGAAATGTAAATTATATATTTTTTATTCTTTTCTAATTTATATATTTGTAGATATATAATAAATATTATAAAAATACATGTAGGTAAAATACTTAATATAATGTTCACTGCACTACTGTGTTGAAACTATTAAGAGAGATATTAATTAAATTACAAAACCCGAAGATCACAGAGACCGTAGTCGATGTGCATCTTCTTTATATAAGATGCTGAAAGTTTTAATGGCAAAATTTCGAGTTTCTATAATTTTTGTTCGAAAAATTATTGCTGGTCGTGATATTTCTGAAGATCAATTTAACGTGACATTACACAAGTTTGTCATCTGCTTTAAAGGTTGACATCTGTATTAATATACCTCAAGACAGTGTAGCCATTGATTGATTATCCAACATTTAATAACAATACACACCTTGACTTTGAAACAATAGAATATCTAATTATATTTGTTAAAATTTTGAAGAAATTAAAAACTGAATTACGATTTATTTTAATCATTCTTCAAATCCATAGAAAGATATAAATGAACTATCTGTTACTAGGAAATGATTTAATATAAATGAAAAATGATAATAAAGTATTTAGACATTTATAATACGAGTAATAAGTTTCCTTAGGATAAACTCACTTAAAATCCTTGCCAATACCCAACGCAGCGACACAGTGACCAGGATATCAAAACTTATATGATAACGGATTAATCACCTCCATAAAAGTGCTCCGTAAATTTTGTCTTCAGTGTAAACCACCATTTGAGCATATAAACTTATTATTTCTTTTATTACAACAAATTTTGACGAAATGGAGTTTCAGCTTTATTATTAGTGTAAATTAAACCAGTTTCATTTTACTTACGCATATGAAACTTTATAAAAATATCTTAAACATTGTTTCGGATAATTAGTAATCATGACACCAAGAGTTACCCCATCCCTGAATGTAGATTTTAATCGCCTACCTCAACTATGTTGCCCTCAGTCGCGTAGCTACTGGAAGATTGGACGGAGCTGTGCCCCGGGGCCCCGACGCTCACGGGGTTCCTCATACTGTAACTTACTAACTATAAATAGAATACCCCTAATTGAGTACCATTTTGATACGGAATCCTAATTACAGTCGGCTTCTTGTAATCTGGTTTATTTATTTTTTGTATGTGGGTAAAAATTTTCAGGTGATCCGTTGTTTTAATAAGTTTTGATATCCTGGTCTGCATTTCACGCGATATCCGTGAAGGATTTATCTACCCCCAAAAAGAATAATAATTACAAAATAAAAAAAAATCGCCTTTATACTGCATTTCTTGTTAATTTTAAAACGAACACCTTTTTATTATTATTATTTTTATTACCTTCTTAGATTTTACTTTACCTTCTTACAGTTTACTGTGAGCGAATGTATTATTTCAATTTCGTTAGTAATAACATCTAAAACCACTTCAATATCACATAACAGTACCGTCTTAGTTCACGTTCTGCTTCGAATTGAACAAATAACTATTGTTTTATATTGCACTTTCTTTTGTAAAAGTATTTACTCTAAGAGATGCATTATTGCGACTTTATCCCAGAATTTTTTAAAGCTGAATAGAATATTTCGAATAGTTATTGGTATTATTTCAAGTAATATGATGTAAGTGAATTGAGCCATAAAAATCATTATTTTACTTTTAATATTGTATTTCAAGTCATTTAATATTTATTAATACTAATGAAGTACTATAATAACAATTGTCTGGCTAAAAATTTTTTAAGAAACAATATGAATGACATAAAACAAGAAATATCGAATTGGAGACTTTTTTACATTTGTTCCTTGTTGAACGCCGATCTTGAGTTGGATCCAATGAATGGTATTAAATTTGTATTAAAATAGAATAACCTTAGCTTTTCAGTTTAAAAGCAGTTAAAATTTTATATATATATAAAGTCTGTCAATACTTTAAAGCTATGTGGTTTGCAGAACAAGTATTTTTTGAAGTCTTTATTTTGTTATGTAAATTAAAAAATCTCTTACCTTCTATTTTAGTTTCTGCTCTTGAATAATATTTAAACACGCAATTTCAATATTTTCTTATACATAAAATATTTTGAAGTCCATAAAGTATTTCGATTATTCACAAAGTCATTTAGATCAATTTCACACTCCAATTGTGAGCAATCGAATTTAAATGTAATATTTCCGACTTCAGTTGGTCGACTTCCCATTATTTGTTTCAGTGACTCCTTTGAAGCTTTAAAGGTAAGAAAAGCATTACTAATATTTAATAGTCATATTTAATGTAAAGATACATTTGTCAGTTTAAAAAAACCTGATATTGTTTGAAATCAAATGTAAATCTGTTCTTTGAGATGGTAGCTGTGTTTTGTCATCCGATGGCGTTTGACTGCCTCTCATATACGGGCTGCCTGAATCGGGTTAGTATCACTGATAGAAGATCGACGAAAGTAAGGAAGCCGAAACTAGATGCAGTTTTTCCTTTCCTTCTTCATTTATTTATTGCAAAAAAATAGTTTTAGTATATATAAGCCATTAAAATAATAAAGATCTGAACACAGATGAGAAAGAAATAGAAGAGATCTGGCGCAGCATTTGCGATCAATATTTTAAAATATTGTGTTAATAACAATTGAAAACATAAAATTATTTTTACGTTATTTAAAGAATTATTACCAATTTATGTAAAAGTAAGATAGTAGGATAGGTTTGATATAATACTTATATATGAAGCATAATTATATAAAGTATTTAATTTGAACTAAGAGTGCTAATAGAAAACATCCCGGAAGTGTTTTCAGTGGAGCAATAACTTTCAGGAGTTTGCAGATCAATAAGACAAGAATTCAAACAAAAACCCTGTTTCACCTCAAAAACACTGGCCTTTGTAACGTACGTACTTTACAACTTAGTAACGTTCTTGTACATCCCCTGATATTGCAAGAGGTCATTTGCTGCGGTAGTCAGTTTCTACCAAAAGACCCATGCTCGTATATTCTTATCTCAATATATAAATAAATGCAACGTGAGCAGAATTGTTAACAAATTGCTTATTACTAGCCGTCCTTTCGTCAGCATTTTTCTAAATCCTTGCATAAAAGAACGTCTATAATGTAAACTCTAAATATTTAATTCGATAGTTACATCAATACATTTGGTAAATTTATTATAAGAACGAATTTAATAGAATAAGTTTGTTCAAAAAAATTTTGTTATTTTAGTTAGTCTAGATGACATAAGACACCAATAACATGAAAATATGCAAAATACACCAACTTAATTATGGCTAAATCATTTATTTATATACTTTTCCTAACCGCATCTGCTCTTAAACATAAGCGTTTATTTAGTGTGTTAGTACAAGTTCAATATGAGAAAGATAAGGTAAAAAAACGCGGTTCTGATCTGCAATCTGAATAATATTCATATACATGTCATTTAATTCAAGTTATACATAATCTTGTAAAAATATACTTTTTGAAGTGTATAAATCAGACCGTATATTATTTGAAATTTTAATGAATTTACAAAAAGTAAAGTAAGGAGTACGTTATTAAAAACAACGGATTTTAATAAAATATTGTCATATAACTTGAATTGTTCAATAATTTAATAACAAGTAATTCTTAAATAACATAGTACTAGTTACATTAGTGTTTTAATATTATTCATAAAATACTCTACAGGTTTTAAGCAAATTTCAATGATATCCCTTAAAACGTATTACTGTTTATAAAATGTCTAACGCGTGTAGAAAAAAAACTCAATTAATTTTCTATAACAAAACTAAAAAATCATAAATATATTAAGAGCATTTTGGAAGAAAGTTTTTAGGTAGGTTAAATAATAAAAAAATATAATGAAAATCTAGTAAATACGCACATGAGTAAATAGTAAAAGTACTTGTATATAACAACTACTTGTATATAACTGCTTTCGATATATAGTTAGTTTTATAAAATAAAATAATAATAATAAAAAATAAAGTATCTTATAAAATAAAATAATATTTTTTTATTATTTTACGACATGAACATGTCGTTATAATTTTTAAAAAGAACTTCAAATTAAAATCTTTTGCCCTTTTATTTTTTTTTTCATTCATTATATAATATAATGTAGAATACTAAAGGAACTAATAAATTTCTGAGAAATATTAAAGTCATATTTTTTTCTAAATTCGAATGATGCACAAAAGTGATTTTCTACTTATAATAAATTATTTTGATATCCTACAATTTTTTTTGATTAGACAATAGGGAATAAAATTGCTATAAATAAGGCACAAATAATATCGTTGAAATGTTTTGAAAATTTTAATCCAAAGTGAGTTAAGAAATTGATTAAAAGAAAACCGAAATATCTCTCCACCTCTGAATGTTATTTGTAAAATTTCTTTAATTTGCTTTTCCATCGACTTATTTAAACTTCGACGCTCTTTAAGTGGTTCCTACATAAAAGCGAATGAAAGGCAATTTAACTTTCAGGATAAAGTATATTTAATATATATTAAGCATATATATATAATAAATATAATGTTACAATAAGAAAAATAAGTCCATAAATTTTCATATAAAATAAATTCAATGTTTTCAAAAAAATATGGAACGATAAACATTGGTTATATTATATACTTATATATTATATAAGTGAATACGATTACATCAATGATACTTATAATAAACACGCTCGTAACAGTACTATGTGTAAAGTGAACATAAGTCATTACAGTTAATGTGTTTAAACACATGATTAAGTAATGTTATTGTAGTTCTACGTTTATGTACTCGTATGCGTTATCTAAATTTAATAGTAACTAACTAAACTCGTTTCAATGTCACATAATTTTATTTATACATCAGTAAAGGCATTCTCAGCGGACTAATGTAAGTTATTTATAAAAATAATATACGATATTATAAACTAAAATAACTTTGTCTGTTATATTTGCACGACAACAACCGCGGGGCAGATTATGACAAGTTTGATGAGGAGATAATAAATAAGTAGTCTGGGGAAGAAGTTATACAATTTTGATAAGGGTGATGTAGAAAATAATAGTTGGGTGTATAATAATGATTTAACAAGTTTATGGACTAAAAAGATACATATGTACTAAATATGAAGTCAGATTATCTAAAACTAAGATGTTGCGACGTGTTGTAAAATTTCGTAAGTAAAATGTTTATCCGCTGTTGAAACCAAAAAGGTGGTCTTAATAGAAGACATTCATATATTTATCGAATATTTCTTGTAATGATTATTTACACAGCATTATCGTATATAATATAATATTTAAATTACATTAATTATTTTCTAATTTTTAAGATAAATACTCTATAGCCAAGGCATAGATGTAGAAAAATATATTAAAAATACATATATATTTATCAGTTTAGAGTTTCAAAATAACAAGGTTTGCTTTGCCTTTGTAAGCTTTGGAAGCAGCAACATGTTTTAAATTTAGATAGACATTCACAGTATTGATAGCAACATACTTACGACGTACTTTTTAAATCTTATTGCATTTTTTTACTAAAATGAATTTGAAATAGAAAATACAAATAAAATAATTTAATCCTAAACGTTGCTATCGACAATTAAATTTATATGATATTAAAAAGGTTATGTGAATACCAATAAGTCTATAATTGGGGTGACGTGATCTCGAATTTCTTTTCTATTTGTGATTTATAATTCATTTCTATGGAGATCAAACGAGTAGATGTTATATCTGATAAGAAGTTGCATCGTGTCTCGAGCACTTCCAACTTATTTGAAACTACAAGGAAAGTTGCAGATGTTTGAAAAGTCTTGAGATACTTGAAGTAATAAATATGAAAATAGCATAGATTTAAAAGAAGTGTTTCCGGGTAGACTACTAGTTCCGTATTTTACTTAGTAGGTACAATTTTTAATCGGTACTGACTCCGGAATTAATATTGATAAGTGAGTCTGAATATTTGTTATAATTAGTATATTAAAAGATGCCAGATTTATAACTGCTATTTTTTTATTATCATTCGATTTGCTTTTAAAATTATTCTGAGCCCACTGAGCAGCGACAGTCAAGATACTTTTATTTCTATTTTAAAATTGATAATAAAAATTATTACTAATTAGATATTAAATTACTTGCTTGGAGGTAAATTCTTCATTATATAATAAAATTATGATATATATTAGTACAAATAATTATATATGTACATATAATATATTGCGGCTTTGGGAACCGCCAACCAACACGCCATGTTCCGAACGGCGGAAGGTGGAGGACGGAGCTACAAATAGCTACGTGGAATGTAAGTGGAGGAATGGAACAGAAGATGAATGAATTATTAGATATGATGGATGACAAAAATCTGGATGTTATTTGTGTGTCTGAGACTAAGCGAATAGGCAATGATACGACCGATTTGCCTGGCAACCGGGTCGCTTTCTGGGCTGGGGTTTCAGAGGGTGAGCGAGGTTGCCAAGGTGTAGGCGTATTATTGTCCTCTCGAATGGTTAATGCAATGGTAGAATACAAGGCGATCAAACCGAGGCTTCTTTGGGATAACAAGAGTATTCTTGTTAGCCGTGTATGCGCCAGTATCCTCAGGTCAAATAAGCGAGCTCGAGGAGTTTTGGGAGAGTGTCAGGGATGTTCTAAGTAGTGTCAGAGATAATGAAAAGTTGATAGTATGTGGAGATATGAATGGAGGGGTTGGAACCACGCGAAGTGGTTACGAAAGCGTGCTAGGCAAATACGGTGATAGGAGAGTAAGTGAGGCTGGAAAACTTATTTTGGAATTTTGTAAGGAGAAATATTTGTTTATGGCAAACACGATGTTTGATCACAAACGATGATGATTGATGAAAGAAGTATGATTGATTTATTCCTAGTGGATAAGCGTATTCGAAGTCAAGTAATGGACGCGCGAGTATTCAGGAGTGTTGATCTGGGAACGGACCATTATCTAGTCGTTGCTAGAATAAGAGGTCTGTTTGCAGGTTGGCGCAGCCGCACGACGTGTCCAAGCTTGGCGTCGAATTATCGCATAAGAAGCTGGAAGCTTCAAGACCCACCAATCAGACAGGAATATCAAGAAAGGGTTTCCAAGAAGCTTGAAAGCTGTGATTCTGGAAATAAAAGTGTGGAAGTATGCTGGCAGAACCTTAGGAATGGTATGGTGAAAGTAGCGACAGAAGTATGTGGTAAGAGGAAAAGAGGTTTTAGTGAAAAGCGCGATGAATGGTGGGATGATCAAGTGAAAGATGCTGTACAGTTAAAAAAGAAAGCATGGCTCGATTATAAAGCCTCTGGTAAGGATAAAAGTATGAGAGAGATAAGAAAAAGAGCGTACAAGCTGCAAAAGCACAAAACGAAAGCACAAAAATAAAGATGAAGCGTGAAAATTCTGAGAGAGAAATGGATGAAAGGTTGACGAACAACTTCTGGGAAAACACGAAGCTTTTCTGGCGAGAAGTTAGTGGCTCCCGGGGTTGTTCGCTAACCTGTAGAATGAAAGTGGTGCTTTCGAAGAGCCGTGAAATTTTAACTGAACAAGTACACGTTTTGCAGCGGTGGGCGGAATTCTACAAGGAGATGTATGAACGTGAGGACGCCTCGGTTTTGACTACCAGCGTAATGCTGAGTCCAGATGTAGCCGATGGTGAAATCAGTTTGGAAGAAATAGAGAGCGCGATTCGAAGTCTGAAATGCGGTAAGGCTGCGGGAGGAGATGAAGTTACTGTCGAGATGATCAAATATGGCGGGCCACGCGTCTGGGACTTGTTCTGGTTTTTGTGCAATTTATGCTGGAAATCAGGGGAGGTCCCAGGCGATTGGCGAGGTGCAGTCATCGTACCTTTGTATAAAGGCAAAGGTTCACAGATAGACTGTGCAAGCTATAGGGCTATCAGTTTGATTAGCTTGGGTGGTAAAGTTTATGCTAAAATATTAGCGAGAAGAATGCAAAAGAGATCTGAAAGGCTTTTGTGGCAGGCCCAAGGAGGTTTTAGACCTGGAAGCGAGCGTATAGATCAGATCTTTTCCCTCCGCATGATCACGGAAAAGTTTTTGGCCCTAAACCAAAAGATTTTCTGTGCTTTTGTGGATTTGGAAAAGGCGTTTGACAGGGTTGTGAGAAAGAAGTTATGGGAAATATTGTCGCGATACGATGTGAACGGACCCTTGCTACAGGCTGTAAAGTCTCTTTACAGAGATCACTCAGCCTGTGTGTGAGTAAGAGCTGACATGTCACCCTGGTTTGACATCCAATCGGGTTTTAAGCAAGGTTGCGCTATGTCAGCTTGGTTGTTCAATTTGTATTTGGATAGTTGTCTCCAAGGCGTGAAAGACAGTGACATGGGAGTGAAAGTAGGTGACCTTAAGGTCAATTGCTTGCTATATGCAGATTATGCAGTGTTCATTGCATCATCAGAATGCGATTTGCAGGCATTGGTCACCACTCTGAAATATGGGTGTGAAAATAATGGTCTAAACCTGAATGTAGATAAGACGAAGTTTCTGATATTTGAAAGAAATGAAGAAAGAACAGAATGTAAGATCAACGTGAATGGTAAGATAATAGAACAAGTGAATGAAGTGGTATCTTTGGGAAGTATGTTTAGTAGAGACGGAAGATACGAAATGGATGTGGAAAGGCGTATTGCTGCCGGTACCAGAGTGAACGGTGCTTTGGCTGCATTATTGAGACGGCGAAACGTCAGCATAGCTGCACGTTTGGCTGTACACGATGCGGTTTTGCTACCGACACTGTTATACGGCAGCCAAACGTGGGTAACACAGAAGAAGAATGTAAGAAAGATGAATGCTGTGGAGATGCGATCTCTTCGTCGAATATGCGGAGTCAGTCTAGCTGATCAAATCCGCAAGGAAGAGATCCACAGAATGGCAGGTATAGCGAAGATGTTACGGTGAGAATGAAGAAAAACGTGCTCAGGTGGTTTGGTCACGTCGAACGAATGAGTGATGAAAGAATGGTAAAAAAGATTTATATAGGAAAAGTGAGCGGTAAGAGAGACAGGGGGAGACCTCGAGTGACCTTCGAAAACACAGTATCTATGATACTGGAGGAAGGTCACGTAAAAAGCATGAGGACCCCTCGGAGGGCATGTGTGAAGAGGGTGATCTCTGTAGCCGAGGCGAAAGAGGTATACAGGGACCGTAGCGTTTGGCGCTCCGTCGTTTCTGTATTCTGATACTTGGCGAGGCAATGAAGGGGGTGCTCTCGAAAAGCGGTGATACGACAAATGGGGTTTTCTTAGTGGTAAACGCGCAAACTTGTGTCTTAAGGGGATTAAACTGAACGTAGTTGAGTTCACCCCACTCAGAGACCATCCCCAAGGAAGTCTCTATAGAAGACACAAGTTTCTTATTATTAATTATTATCCCTTTGGTAGCTCTAACAGTCCTTGACTTGAATGAATAATAAACATCTATACAATTTGAATTAATGAGATTTGACCTTACAAACAGCTTTCATAAATATAACAGAATTATGTGTGTATGATACTACAAACGTCAGTTATGCGGAATAGGTGTATCCTTATGAAATTACTTACATGAAATGACTCAAACAACCCTAATGAGGTTGGAAGTATAATAATTTGTTGAATTGCTTCGAGGGTGAGAGATATATATTGTGCGATATTCGCTTAATGTATCACTGGCGTAGGTATTTCATTGTACAACTTCTTCAAATTCAAAGTAACTACGTTACTAAAAACCCTGAGGAGAACGTTTTACCAACTTCTTAAAAACTTTAATTTTTTTATGAAGAGGTACAGCGTAGCAATATATTTAGCAGAAGAGAATATATAGTAGCTACCTATAATAACGTATAATAACGTGCTTTGCAATACAAGTATCTGAGAATTTTTTACCTTTTTAATGATTGTTTGTACGTTTTATGTTAATACCATATATAATAATAAAATTCTAGATAAATATGTAGTTCGTTAAGAGGATTGATCGTGAACACTCACAAAAAAATTAAATAAATAAATATGAAGTGATGTCAAATAATATTGATATTAATGTAGATTTATTAATAATATTGTAAGTTTTGTATAAATTCTTATGAACAGTTAATACTTAAACTTTAACATGACATGTTATATATAGGCTGTATAATGTGAAGGTAATCCTAATGTAATTTTAATAAACAAAATCATAAACATATGGATAAGAAATATGGAAATAGATAAGAAGTAGACAGATTTGTCAAGATTTAATTATCGAGATTACGGTGTCCTTTCTGAAAGACACAATTCCTTCGATTAATAATTTATCAAGCACATATCTTCTGAGAATTTTCACCAAATAAGTAGAAATGGATTGATGCAAAGAGTAAATTAAATAATTAATTACTTTTCCTTACATTATTCCTGTAATACATTAGAATAAATGTATTAATATGGAGTTTCTTGTTAACAACCTGAACTTATGTATATAATAAAATCAAGAAGAATAAATAAATAATTGACGTTCATAAGTGTAAGTATAAGTATATTATTTGTACATTTGTTTGTTTATTCATTAAAACCTACTTACTGAAAAAAAGAAGTCTTGCCGTAGTGGTAGATTAATCCCTATAGATATGAGAAAAATGTGGGTGCTATGTAAAAAAATAAAAAACTAATTGATAAAATTAGATTTTTACCACATATATTTCCCCTCAGAAGATTTAATTTTGCACGGTATCATTATGCAAATCATGTTTTGTGAATATCAAAACATCAACATTGTAAAAAATGCATATAATAAAAGCCGTCAAAAGATATGTTGGTTTACTCGTTTATTTGCAGATTGAAAAACAGCAATCCATCTCAATTAACACTTTCACTGCCAGCTCCGTAGCGTGTACGGAGACGCAAGTTTCACCCCGTGTTTCACCCCAGGGCCGTAGCATGTACGGAGCAATTAAAAGTCAATTTTTTATAGTATTTAATTGGCTCAACATTTTTTTTACTATTTTTCCGTTTATTTAAATGCCTTTATGCAAACGTTTATATGAAAAATTGAAACAGCACACAGGGCTCAATTTCTGAAAATCTGGTGGCAGCGAAAGTGTTAACCTTTAAGTGCTTACTTCGGTGTGGCATCTATACAAAAGTTAGTTCAACTGACACTCTTTGCTCCTTCCCGGAACCTTCCTAGATGTTTTGCATACTACGATAGACAAGTGCTTGTCCTCTTGTGTTCACAGGATAATGGTGGCCATGAAGGTCTCAAAAATGTCAGGTAAGTATAAACGTAAGACGTATAGGTGTCACAACATTAATTAAGTAGTTTCTTTTCAGGTTTTCTGCTATATTACCTCAATACTTATGGTATTATATAAGTATGGACATCTCCAGTTTCAAAAAGGTGAAGAATGATAAATTACTTATAGCCTCAGTTAAGTTTAATTGATTTTGAAAAAGTTAAACATACCAATGCCCCGGAGGGCATGTATGAAGAGATTGATGTCTGTGGCCGAGGCGAAAGAGGTATGCAGGGACCGTAGCGTTTGGCGCTCCGTCGTCTCTGGCTACCCCGCAAGGGATATGGCGTGAAGATAAATAAATAAATAAATGTAAATAAACATACCAATTCAATCTATAAGGATCATGTAAGGATTTCTAATAACAAACAATCTAATAACAAAAAATGTGACAGCAGATTTAGCTTAATAGATTTGATAGATGAGTTCAAACACGACCTTTTAGTCCCAAACCAAAATATGATAATTATTAATTCAACCAACTTTATACAAATTTAAAAAAATATAAAATATTAATTAGGTTAAGCAAATACTTTAATTATAATCAAACTGTCCTCGACTTCAGCCGTATCTTATATACGAGTAGATACATATTTTTTTTCGGTATATTTACTGGAAAGATTTTGATTAATTAATGTTTTTCAAGGAGGCATCTAGGTGATCTGTATTTATATAGTGGGTAACAATTAGAGTAACATTGTATTTAATGTGTAAAGATGGCAAGTTACTTTTGGTTTATATATATATATATATATATATATATATATATATATATATATATTTGTAGCTCCGTCCTCCACCTCCCGCCGCACAGTGTTTCGTGTAGAACATGCTAGGTGGACAAAATTATTTTATGTTATATAACAAGGCTTTTACTATTTTACATATAGGTAGTCATGTTTTTGTAATAAAAAACGAAAAATTGGTATAAAACAGAAAATATATTCAAAAATATTATACAAACAACAAAAATAAAATTAAAAATACTAAATTAACCTAATAATCATCATCAGAGTCTTCTGATGAATCTTTTATAGTGTAATCTTCATCATTTTGTGGCATTGTGCGACAATATGATGACGATTCCGGCCTTGATTCTACTATGCTAGGGCTTACAATTAACTTTAAAACTTCTGTACATATTTTTTCCGGTTTTTTTCGGGGAATCTCTCGAAGGCTATTGATCAAAGGATCAGATGTTATAACTAACATAGACAGTAAGTCTCTATTCGTGGCAACACGCGAGCACTTGCGGGTGTTGTACTCCCTAAATCTGCGGCAATCTTTGTTACGTGCTTCCTGAGCCTCTTCGGAAAGCTGCCCAATCGGAAGCAATGCTGCTTTGATGACCTCTGTACTGTGAATTAATATTTTATGTACAGTAGCAGGCATACAGTACCACGAATAGAGACTAAGATAATGTCTTCTGGTTTCGAGACAAAATTTATTGAATTCCGTTAAGTTTATTTCGAATCCAGAAGACAATGTCCTCAAAATAACATCAAATTGTTTGATAATTGTAACATCTAACCCTGTGATGTGAGCACTCATCTCAGCATTCTTAAAAAAGCGACGGGCTGTGTTTCCATCATTTGAAGAACCAAATCCTGGCTTTGGTTTATCAACAATAAGCCCCATCTCGTTCTTAAATTTCAACTTGATTTCTTCGGAACGAACTTTGATATCTGCTTTGTTTTCGTCGCTTCTAGCCTGCCATTTCTTTATATTCAACTTGTAGCTGATATGTAAAAGGCATTCAAAGCAACGAATCCAAGCATGAAGTGTAGATAAACCAAAGCCAAAATGTTCTTGATTGCTGTTGAACTTCGCGGGATCATCGTTCATTGTTTTGGGGGTGGCGCCACAGATGAAACACTTTTGAGATGAACGAGTTTCTGTTAATGCATTGCATACTTTTCCGTCTGTCATTGTCAGTAAAAGTTCGTGTTTCACAGAGATTTGAGAATCATCAAATTTGATAAGTGTTGGAAGAAGATCGTTAACTTCTTCCAACAATCTGTTTGTCTCCGCTAACGTGAAGTCGTTCGTTTCTTTAGCAAATATAAATTTGATTGGGCGACAATACATTGTTGATGAAGGCCGAGGATTTTGCCAAATAATTTTGGACCCATCATATAACTTAAGGGGAACCAAAGAAAATACAAAAAGAAACTCGTCCGTATCTTCAGTGTTTTCAAATCTCTGTTTGTATGTGCTGTGCCCAGAACTTCCATCACATCCCCATTTACTAACAAGTGTAAACGATGAACTTGTTGGGAGGACACTGCTGATAACTTCATTCTGTGCTAATATTAGACGTTCCACTGTTTTATTTAATAAGGCTTGCAAATTTATTTCAGCACGAGTTTCTGTTATAGCAATGTGCTCCTCTGCAGGGTGACAGGCCTGTTTGGACTTTCTTAAACTAAAATATGACGGAAATACATTATGTCCTGCCTTCATGGACCACTTTCTTGTTTGTTTGTATGCATGCGTTGTTGATTTAGAATCTATATAGTAAGCTAAGGCTTCGTCACTACTTAACTGCCTAGGAATAACAGAACTGGTATTTTTAGACTTCTTAATATTATCTGGGTTCTCACTAATGTCTCTAATCACGTTGGCAATTTTTCTTTGGCCTGTTGAACGCACAGCAATTTCGGCAGCAGTCACTAATTCACTGACACTTCGCGATTCTACGAGATCCACAACGCGACGTTTCTTCGTCTTAAACGATGATTCTTCGAAATCTTCCTGCAGGAGTCACAGCCCCACTCGATGTCGAAGGTTGTGACGCAGAAGAACTCGCGGTGAACTGTATGTCTGCTTCATCCAGCCACGTCTTGTTTTTAATTAAAAAACGCTCCTTCGACTTTCCTGAAGCCAACCATTTGGTACCAATCTTATTTGAAAAGTTGGATATTTTCAAATTTATTTCTTTTCGGCTACCTTCAGTAATGTCACCAAAGTGAAATTTTGAAGAAAGGTAGACATATACACGCGAATTTTTTTCATTCTTCGTGTGTTTCAACCATTCTTCGAAAAAGTCTATCCTTGAAATGGAGTAAACGTGTTCTGAAAAAAAAAGAAAAAAACATGTTGTACTCAAGTGTGCTAAATAATATGTGTATTTTTATATAGAATAAAGTTATTCCTATGATATATCTAAGAATTAGCCCGGATAGTGTGAATGTCTGTAAATTTAGCTCTGTCAAAGTTTTTTTTTTGAAAAAATATACGCTAAAATATGTAATGTATGTTAAAATTACACTAAAAATACATTTCAACAGATTTTGTTTTAAATAAATACTTATTAAAAAATAGGACTTACCCTCAGTATTAATATCCATCACAAACACTCACAATATTACTATAATCCACTATGAGACGTGCACGAAAGTGTCGCTAAATTGCAACTGATTGATTGGAAAGGTTGCATTAAACTCATTACCTGCCTTCTGACCCCTATGACTCATCAGTTAAACATGTGACAAACAACAGATTCTCGGAATTGGAGTTTAGGGATGTTGTTTACGTTTTGTAATTAAGATTACCTGGAAATGATAACATGAATATTGTCCACCTAGCATGTTCTAGGCGAAATACTGTGCGCCGTTCGGAATATGGCGTGTTGGTTGGCGGTCCCCAACGCCGCATTTGTTCATATTAAATATTACATACACACATTTTTATTTAAACATATAATAATAAATACAAAAACTATATAAACTCATCTGGCACCGAAAAATAGCAAACAATTATTGGTGAAATACTTAATATAATATACATTGCAATAGAAATTTAAGTTCAAAATAACGAATATAAAAATTATTATAAAATTAAAAATTAACAACTATTGTACTTCACCAGACAATAATAAATACAATATTTAAATACAAAAACTATATAAATTCATCTGGGACCGACAACTAGCAAACAATTATTGGTGAAATACTTAATATAATATACATTGCAATATAAATTTAAATTCAAAATAAAGAATATAAAAATTATTATAAAATTAAAAATAACAACTATTGTACTTCACCACAATGAATGGATACAACCTTTAAAACAAAAGGTAAAAAATATGCTAATAATTCGCTCGATAATATTATATAGAAATTATTATCTTCAATATATTTAAATTGTGCATTCAATTTAAATTTAAATTGATTCAAACAAATAAAAAATAAAAATAAAAATAAACAACAAATTATTGTAAAACATACATATAAAAATATTATATTTGAAACTTATTTACACCTCATTATTATTCTACAATTTTATTAAACTACATCTCATTTTTACCATTATACAAAATAAATTATTAAATTAATCTTTCAATTGAAACAAATTCTAATATATATATAAAATTTGAATTGAAATTGTAATAACTAAAACTATAGAACATATTATTATATAAAATGTTCGTTATTATATCACATACAGGTCACCACACTAAGTTCTCTTTGTTATTTTACACTTTGCTTTTAGTTTTGAAATGCCTTTTTTTCTTGTTTTTGTGCAGACACACTTGTTTTTGATTTCCATTTGTGGTGGAATTGATTTTTGAGTGCAGCTGGCGGCCAGACTTATTGCAATTAACTCTTTTTCTTGTTCTTTTTTCTTCTGTATCCCATGCAGTATATTCTTCTGTATTTCATATGTTTTACAAGACTGGAGAGATAGTTAAATCTCTGTGGATTTTTGCACAGACATACATCATGTCTGGGCAATCAGACTGTATTTGATTTGACCTTTTTAATTAGCACCGGCATTTGACTCTGGTGACATGGTCAGTTCAGGAGAATTCACGGGAGCACAAACACAAACTTATACCACACTACACAAGAACGTGCTCAGGTGGTTTGGGCACGTCGAACGAATGAGTGATGAAAGAATGGTAAAAAAGATTTATAAAGGTAAAGTGAGCGGTAAGAGAGACAGGGGGAGGCCTCGAGTGACCTTCGAAAACACAGTAGCTACGATACTGGAGGAAGGTAATAGGTGGTGGTGAAATATATTCGCTTACGTCAACACGTAATAAATAGCTATATATTATAAAATATCATATTTCACATCTTATAAAAACACAATACTATGGCATCAATACATTGTGGTACACACATATTACGCATAAAAGTGCTACTTAAGTAAACAATATATTTCATTAAACAACGTAGAATATCCAACCTGTGATACAATTCAAAGTTCGATTATTAAAGCAGCGATAATTTTCTAATGAAAGCTTTTAAACAACTTGGTATGTGAGATAAATGAATTGTTGTGTAATTTTAAAAACGTACGAAAAATCTAAAATTTTTAAAGATACATTAGATTCAGTTTTAATGTACAGAAATCAATGATGTTTATATTCCCTACCTTTCTGTTTGGGTCCTGTAAAATGTATTTTTAAATTCCTTAACAAGAAAATAAAATCACGTAAGGAAGTGAATATAATATTTTAAAATTGAAAATAGAAACATCTTAAAGAGAAAAACCCTGAATATGTCTTATTTTAAAATATCATCCTGAAAATTTTGAGGTTTCTGCTCTGTTATTAAAATCATCAAAGGAATATGTCTGAGCTGCACTCAGTGGGTATCTGGAGCGCGAATCTTCACACTTATATGAAACTTAGCATAATATTTACAAAAGTGAACTTCACTGTACACCGAGTACTAATGTTTTATTGCTATGCAAAAATATTTAAATTGTTATTTACAATTACAATAGATACATAATTAATTATATTAAATATTCTAGTGTTTTGTTTTTCATGGCATTTTTAACATTTTATTATGATTTATAGGTTGTTTTAGAAATTACTGCCTATTTGTCATATTCACTGCAAATTCAAATAATAGGGATTGTTATTTTGCAACTTGTTGTAAACAGGTCAGTAAATCTTTGGTATTAAGACCTCTGACTCATTCCAACAAAGCAAGAGACAGGGACAATGGGAACTTTTCGTTAAATAAATGAATTAAATTAGCAATCAGAAAACCGCAACCCCTAAAAAGTAGTCATACCATTTTGATTATCTACGCAAAAAGCTGAAACTCATTCTTCTTGGCTTTTTCAGTCACATACGTAACTATTGCTAAAAAGTTTTTTTTTTAACACACTTTATAATCACGAATACGATATATCCTATTCCATTCATAATTATCTCATTCACCTTTTCTCTTGCATTGAAAAATATCATCGTTTTTATTTATATAGTCATAAAGAAACGGTCACAAAGCATTTACAAATAAACATAGTAGTAGTTGTAGTAGTAGTAGAAGTATTATAAATTGTTCAGTATCTTGTTTTAAGAAGTCTGTTTTTGTTTTGATTGATATTTATTGATTGTATAAATCAGAAGTACACTAAATGTTGAAATCCAAAAATAATGCTGAAGTGCTTTTAATTAACTAATACTTTTAATTAACTAAATTAATTTTAGGATAAATTTTATAAATTTAAAGGGGAATATAATACTTTCTAATCATAAATAAAAGATTAACTAATATTTGTGCAAAAACATGCCTTATATTACTAATATTCGATATTTACCTGTTTCATTAGTTATAAGGTAATATATAGATTTAGGTTAATATATAATTGTATTTTTTACTTGAAACAATTAAAATATATATCTGTATAACTGAAATTTATTCTTGAACAAGTAATTTTCATAAAATACAAGATTGAATCATTGTTTCTCACACAAAGCTACAGAATACCTTTGTTATATTTTTAACAACAAAATTCTCTTTTCCGTGTTTTCGTTTTAAAGATAAAAAATGAACTATTTTAGTTCGTCCCAATATCCTCTCAGGGCTCTTATAATAATTATAAGGATTCAAAACATTGCCTTTATTAGTGTTGTCTTTTACATTTACAAAATGTTATACTAACTCAATAAAAATTAAGAAATTGTAATACCAAAATAAATGTATTACCGTCTTATAACTCACAAACATAATACCTTCTCATAATTTAAAAGTTAGCGTTTGTAATGTCTTCTGGGATTATTCCATTGAAGATTAAAATAAATAAAATAATGATAATAGTAGTGAAGACAGTACAACTAAAATGGAACAAAAGGAAACAAATTGAAAACAAAGTTAAGCGTCCTTAAAAATATATAATAGTACTAAGGAATTATTCACTGGAGGTCGCTGCGGTTTTACTCAAATCTTTAAAGATAAAACTACGATGTTTAGAGTTGTCATTTCTTTTTAGACTCATATGCCATTATCATTATAATATTATTTTAATGCTAGCTTTTATGCTGGATAGAGCATAAAAGTCATACTCGACGGATTTTATTTTGACCCCAAGAATGCTGTTTTCCTAGACTGCGAGCTATCCTCGACACTGTTCCTTTTGCATATCAATTATATGGTGGACTTAATTAATTTAAGATTGTTATTATTACCTCCCTAAGGATATTATTGGGATAATAATGGAATACTCGCCCTGGAATTTTTTAATGATATTCAATGACGTCAGCACTTAGAAAACAATAACCAATTTAAAAAATTAGAATGATTAACGGAGTGAGGCAGATCTACCAATGGAGTACTGTTTCCAACACTATTACTTATCCTACGAGGAGACGCTCGAATTGTAGAAGAAAAAAGTTCAGCGAGTTGCTTGATCCTTTTGGCGTTGCGAGAGGATATCGACGTTAATTCGCAAATTTGTTGTAGTTGCGATCGTTTTGGGTAGACCTCGAAGAATTCGGTCTGCCCATTCATTTGTCCCCTACTTTCGAATTTTGGAAAAATTTCTTCACAGGAGGTCTTCTTATGACCGTCTGAGTCCGAAATGACCATTGGTCAAAAAGTTTATATATATATATATATATATATATATATATATATATGCGTGCGTGCGTCCAGATTCGACTTTTGTCAGCACGATAGCGGCCGCAGTTTCGCTCGGATCGCTTTCAAACTTTGCACAAAAATCAACCATCCAAAAATTAAGGTCAAGTTCGTTAACCAGAGAAATCCGGTCACAGGGGGCGCTAGGGCCTCACTTTTTCTGATTTCAGTTTTTCGACCATAACTTGGTCCCTATACAAAGTAGATCAATCGCGTTCATATTATATGATGTCTTTGATAAATACCTATAACTAATGTAGATAAACCGAAAACCTAACTTCAATAACTTAGGGGTGGGGGTAAAAAAACCGAAAATTTTTGGAAAAAAAATCATAACTTTTTTCTGGTAAACATTCTTGCATCACAAGTATTTTTAATAGAAAGTTTATTTTTTACTCTAAATTTAGGTATCAAAAGTTTTTCCGTAAAAGGTACCGTTTACGAGAAAAAAAAATTTAAACCACTTTTAGCTTGTAAATTTTAGGTAGGTAAAACCACGGCAACTTTTTTCTGGTAATCATTCCCTGCTCGCAAATATTTTTAATAGAAAGGTTATTTTTTACTTTAAATTTAAGTACCAAAAGTATTTCCAAAAAAGATACCTTTTCCGAGAAAAAAAATTAAAACCGCTTTTTGTATGTATTATTCTTAGGTAGTGAGTTATATTTTAAATGAGTTACACACGAGGTCTACCCACGCGTGTCCCCCTGCGGGCACGGATTTTTTCTTTTAATTTCGTTCACACTTTCCAATTGAAAGTTTCCATTTGAACCTTACAAAAAAATGTAATTAAAAGTTTAATAAATCTGAAACGGAAATGTTCATTTGTAAATACATCACTTTTTTAAGATAACCTAAAAAAAACATTCAAAAATGTTATTCCGCTATTTTTTCAGAGAGGCTGCCTTGTATATACCAAACTACAGCTTACTAGTACTAAGAACTTCTGAGCTAAGATGCGGACAGAAGTTTTAACTAACTACGATCTCAGAAATTATGATGGTTAAAAGTTTATACATATTTAAAAAATAAACAAATTCGGTAATTTTAAGCAGCTTATTTAAGTTGAGCTCTGAACTACTCATATATGACCGAATTACAAAATGTTTTGTTTAAGATTTTTGAAGTATGTTCATACTGTGTGTGAACTGTGTTCTGTGTGTGAACTGTGTTCTATTAAGTTGCTACAATTATAAATGGTATATATTTCGGCTATAACAATTTATTTATAGTAATTTCGCTAATTTTGTTTATTTACTTTTAAATGCACGCTAAACAATGTTAAAATAAATTTATATATCATGTAAAGTAATAGTTTGTCTCTCTCATTTTAAATACGTATCAGAATCTCCAAAGAAAAAAAGGAAGCTTAATTCAGTATTTAAATTAACTACTACTACAACTATTTTCAAAGTACCTTTGAACAAACAATAGTATTTAATCCAAATTGTTAAGTACATTGGGGATGAAAATGAAAACCGATACGATATATTTTATCAAATTATCTTATTAATCAGAATAACAATTATTATTATGTAAGAACATGAAAATGTACTTCTCAAATATAATAAACTAGCTGATTCCCTCCCGCTTCGCTGGGCATACTATTTGGATGTGAACTTAGGTTGCTATGGTAACCGTTGTCATAATATCCGTCGTCAAGGTAAATGATTACCTATGATTAAGACAATGATGTCTTGGCAACTATGGCGATTGTAACCATTTCTATAGTAACTCTTACCCCCGAGTTAAGTGTATAATTCCTACAGGAATTCCGTAAAATCTGTTCTTAGTGGACGTCTATATCACAAAAGGAGTAACTATGTAAAATTTTAAGTTAATCGAACACATAGTTTCGGAGATTTTGTGATGAGTCAGTGAGTGGTAAATCGGTGATATAGTTATGTAACTAATTAAAACAAGTAAATAACGATACAAAATAAACATAATAATACTCTCTTTAAATACATTTATCACACTGTTTGTTCATGCTGTTGATATCAATATTGTTTTCATTAATAATTCATGTGGCACTGATTAACTTTACACAACGTTTTAGTTTTGTTTCATTTTTTAAACTTTTCCTAGATAGAAGAAAATTTGAAAAATTATATTAATAATTATAAAATCTACCAACAATAAATTGTATATAATATTGATTTTCGCTATTATAAATATATAAATAAGTGTTCATATATAACAACGTTAGCAATCTAAAATAACCAATATCTACTTCTCATTTTGGACGTATATTATGACTTCCCATTTCCTTTAATAGCCGTTTCCTATAATACCACTTTTGCCCGGAAAATAAAATAACTAACGTCAAACATGTTGCATTTTAATTCAATTGCTTTAATAAAAATAATGATATTCGAGATATTTTGATATATATGATGTGATATTCTGTAATATCTATCACCATATTATAGTATCTAATTTACTAAAATTTAAATTAAGCTGACGAAGCCCAAATGCTCTATTACAGCTGTTAGCTGTAGCTGAATTTTAAAAAGATAATACGATTCTAAATCTAAAGCTTGTCCCTTACTTCCTTTAACTCTACTATTATTATTTTACATCAATCTCTCTTATAGAGTCAAGTATATATGCATATACATATACGAGTATAACACAATAGAATTAAATTAAATTAATTAAGAAAAAAGATATTTGACAAGTGTCAAGTTAAAAATTTTAAAATATTTTGATTTTACAATATTTTACGTGTTTTTGTCAAATGTTTTCTAAATTATTTGAATTAATCAATAGAAAAAGTAAATAAAAAATTAATACTTATGAATATACTTGAAATTAAAACATCAATTGAATCCGCGACGACCGGTCGCTTGGGCCGGACGTCATCCGTGTGAGTGATTCGTGATAATAAACTATTTTAAACGAAACAACCGGCAATCCTGCGACTAATATTGTAATATTTGAAGATTATAATCAATTAACTGTTAAACTGTTTATCCTGATCAGGACCGTTGAATTGTGTGAAAAAAAAGACTTAGTTAAAAGGTGAGAAAGAGGGTGCTTCGGTATTTGTGAAAGATTAAAAAAAATTAACAAACAAACAAACATCAAACACCGAATGAAGTGCAAATAGTAAAAATGAATATTTGTCCAAGGGAGGCCAAAGAAAAGAATATATATATTTTTTTTTATGTGAAAAATTTAATAATATTAATAATTTTGTATTTTGTATTTAAAATTTTGTATTTTGAATAAAAATTATGATTGTATGTTAAAATAAAATGTATGTTTATAGTAAGTAATATATAATATAAACAAATGCGGCGTTGGGAACCGCCAACCCACACGCCATGTTCCGAACGACGGAAGGTGGAGGACGGAGCTACAAATAGCTACGTGGAATGTAAGAGGAGGAATGGAACAGAAGATGAATGAATTATTAGATGTGATGGATGACAAAGATCTGGATGTTATTTGTGTGTCTGAGACCAAGAGAAAAGGCTATGATACGACCGATTTGCCTGGCAACCGGGTCGACTGGGGTTTCAGAGGGTGAGCAAGGTTGCCAAGGTGTAGGCGTATTATTGTCCTCTCGAATGGTTAATGCAATGGTAGAATACAAGGCGATTAACCCGAGGCTTCTTTGGGTTCGCTTTAAGCTGGGGATAACAAGAGTATTCTTGTTAGCCGCGTATGCGCCAGTATCCTCAGCTCAAATGAGCGAGCTCGAGGAGTTTTGGGAGAACATTAGGGATGTTCTAAGTAGTGGCAGAGGTATTGAAAAGTTGATAGTATGTGGAGATATGAATGGAGGGGTTGGAACCACGCGAAGTGGTTACGAAAGCGTGCTAGGCAAATACGGTGATAGGAGAGTAAGTGAGGCTGGAAAACTTATTTTGGAATTTTGTAAGGAGAAAAATTTGTTTATGGCAAACACGATGTTTGATCACAAACGATGATGATTGATGAAAGAAGTATGATTGATTTATTCCTAGTGGATCAGCGTATTCGAAGTCAAGTTATGGACGCGCGAGTATTCAGGAGGGTTGATCTGGGAACGGACCATTATCTAGTCGTTGCTAGAATAAGAGGTCTGTTTGCAGGTTGGCGCAGCCGCACGACGTGTCCAAGCTTGGCGTCGAATTATCGCATAAGAAGCTGGAAGCTTCAAGATCCACCAATCAGAGAGGAATATCAAGAAAGGGTTTCCAAGAAGCTTGAAAGCTGTGATTCTGGAAATAAAAGTGTGGAAGTATGCTGGCAGAACCTTAGTAATGGTATGGTGAAAGTAGCGACAGAAGTATGTGGTAAGAGGAAAAGAGGTTTTAGTGAAAAGCGCGATGAATGGTGGGATGATCAAGTGAAAGATGCTGTACAGTTAAAAAAGAAAGCATGGCTCGATTATAAAGCCTCTGGTAAGGATAAAAGTATGAGAGAGATAAGAAAAAGAGCGTACAAGCTGCAAAAGCACAAAACGAAAGCACTTATAAAGATGAAGCGTGAAAATTCTGAGAGAGAAAGGGATGAAAGGTTGACAAACAATTTCCGGGAAAACACGAAGCTTTTCTGGCGAGAAGTTAGTGGTTCCCAGGGTTGTTCGCTAACCTGTAGAATGAAAGAGGTGCTTTCGAAGAACGGTGAAATTTTAACTGAACAAGCACACGTTTTGCAGCGGTAGGCGGAATTCTATAAGGAGTTGTATGAACGTGAGGACGCCTCGGTCTTGACTACCAGTGTACTGCTGAGTTCAGATGTAGCTGATGGTGAAATCAGTTTGAAAGAAGTAGAGAGCGTAATTCGAAGTCTGAAATGTTCCAAGGCTGCGGGGGCAGATGAAGTTACTGCCGAGATGATCAAATATGGTGGGCCACGCGTCTTGGACTTTTTCTGGTTTTTGTGCAATTTATGCTGGACATCGGGGAGGTCCCAGACGATTGGCGAAGTGCAGTCATCGTACCTTTGTATAAAGGCAAAGGTTCACAGATAGATAGGCATAAGACTTTGGGAATTATTGAATTATTCAGTATAATCATTTAGTTCCATACCCAATCATACTGAGATATAAATTTAATTATAAAATGACCTAGGCATTATATTATCTGCTAATTTAAAACAATGGAACAGCATAGTATTTTAGAAATATAGATCTTATAATGTTTTGTCTATTAAGCATAATATTTATATTTTTAATAAATTTGATATGTACAGGGATGATATTGCAAGAGCCAACTTTTTTTATAAGTAAAATCTCAATGGAAATTACAATATTCTAATAGAATGTATACTTCACGTATTCTTCGTTATCTCATAACATAAAGGCACTACAGAGGGTTCTATAATAAAGACCGCAACTGTATAGTTGGCATCCTATGTCGTCAGGCCAATGTAATCAGACGCTGTCGACTGACGGTCGTTCAGTTCACTTCACTTAATGCGGGTCACAAACTTACACTGGTATAATATTAACTGATTTAGAGCCTTGTTAAATACGACCTTTAAATAAGGTCCATGTATCCAAACCGCGTTATTGTCCAAATATCAGTTTACAGATATATGATACCTTTGTAGTAGGGTAAAGAAATATAGCAAATTCAGTGATTCAAAGTCAGGAACAAAATATTATTATTTAAAATTCCCTGACAATACAATTTTTTTCTAAATTATAGCAACCATGTTATGTTATTTTTATATAGCTGATATCATGATAGTAAATTTTATGACTATCGTCTAAGGATGGTTGTGGTTGGTTTCTAAAGACATACATCAAGGATTGGAAAAACATTATACAATACTAACCTGAAAGAAAACGCAAGAACAAAAAGATGGGGTTAGACTGAGAGGGAAAGAGAAGGAATGCCGGCATCCAGATAAGATACTTCTGTTAAAGATATATTATTCGTTTATTATGTTTCAAATGTTTTTATAGATCAGGTCTTGTTATCAGAGTATAATCTATCAAGATACCAAGTTATCAAAAGAAAACAACTACAAGAAGATACGGATACATTAACACGACAAATATATTGTTGTATTACCTTATACAGGAAAAACAGTGCAGAATTTTTGGTTTCCATTTCAACTCTTAAATATAAAGTCATGACAATATCGATAGAATAGTTTTGTTATTTATTTCATATATTTACTTTTCTGAGATGATGATAATTAAACTTAATTATAATGAGTAACTACTTCCGTTACCTATCTGTGAATGTAATAACAAAACATATATAACCTTATAGTAATTGTAATAACAGCATATTAAAAAAATACTCGACCACAAAAGGCTGGTGACATTTTTAAAGTGAGTGTGAAAGCGAAATTGTTTGAAGCGCCTTGGCAACAATTGAGATATATCTTGATGAAGATGAAGTACAGACATTGAAATTTATTCGTAGACAATAAATTAAATAAAAAATGCATTATTTAATTTTTGCGAAATTAAAATTTAATTATTAATATACACTGGATTTTTTAATTCCTCAGTATCTTCAACTAAGTGTTGTAACAGAATATTATTATAAAGTTTTTTTTACATATTATTTAAAGTTACTTCATAATAGTTTCACATTTATTATGTTTCAAATGACAATATGAGACGAGTCATTATAAAATTATTACAAAGAATATCTTAGTAAGAAAAAGTATATTGTTAAGAGTGGGGAAAAAATTAAAAACTCTTTCTTTTCTTTTATATATTTAATATTTTTGTTATTCTATGCTAATTAAAGCCAAAACTTTTCACAAGTTTGTAATCATTTATTCAGCTTTAAATGTTAATAGAATGATGTCGTAAGAATTTGTAACGAAGTGATGACTTTTAGATTTATTTAACATTTTTAACGTTCGACTTAACTGGATACTGGCAGTTTCTCGCTTTCAAATTATCTACTGTTATATTGTAAATTATAAAATATATAAAATGTAAGGTCGTTGTTAAGATCCAAACTAAGATACACATCTCATATTAGTCGATATTAGTATATTGTAAGATTATGTATTCATTAATCAGTTTTCATAAATATATCTAACCTATTTAAAGTTGAACTAAGTATACAGAGAATTCAAAGAAACTATCCAACTGATAATGCGTTGTTATGTTAACACAGACAGAGCTTTCAGAGCGCAATTGGTATTATAATAAATATTAAACTTTATTTTAATAGTCCTTTGATTAAAGATCTATTATTTTGGTAACATAATATTTTAAATTTGTTTTCAAAACTTTTAAAATAATCTAGCGTTCTAGATAAGTATAATACTTTAATTATAAATAGTTAAGAAACAAAAAGTATATTTTGCTTAAACATAATAAAAACATTACAAAATATATATCATAATACTTTATACCCTTTAGAGTAATATTAAACTCGAACGCTTTTCCTCCACATTATTTATTCAAGTTGTTGGTTATCCCGATCTTTTCTCCGAATAATTTTATCTGTTTAATGGCTCCTGGGGGTTTAACCTTCGAAATGGTACCTGTTAACGGCCAATACTAAATTCTACGAATTGCGTTATTACAGAGTTTCATTAGCGGTAAATTCAAAATATTAATTGTTATTTTTTTTAGTTTCCACATTTTTTGGAATTAGTTGTAGATTAACTTATATTTAATAAATCAGAAATTCACAATATATAATTAATTTTAGTGAGATTTAAAATGTATTACATAATATAATGTATTGAAGGATTTTTATGTACAACGTTATATACATACAAAAAATATATAAATTTATGCAATAAAAGATATATTGTGATAAAATGTAAAGAAATTTTTCAAAAGTAACAAAATATTGATAATGTTTTTTATAAGAAAGATTAACATTTTTTTTTTCTAATATTTACTTATGATTATGTAAATATTGAAACTATTTTTAAATTTATTTTTTATTTGTATTATAATTTAACTATTTTTATTTTAAAATAAGATTTTGTATTATTTTCATTAAAATACAGATTCTTAAGTAACAATTATTACTTTGTCAGGATATTTTGAAGTATCATCAAATTACAAACTTATAAAGCTACGTTGTTCGTTCACTGATGACTGCTCAGACTCTTGTCATTTTAGCACCTGCAAACTTAAATAACATTTAGAAGTACATCAATTATACAATAAATGAAGAGAGGAAAATAAAATTTTAATTCAATGTTCGCTGTATAACACGAAAATTTATAGATAGTGCTTGAGGTTAGAATTAAAAGTATATAAGAAAATGAACAAATATAACCAATACCTATATAGTTAGTATATTTAACAGAAGACTATTTCTTTACAATTTCAAATTCAAATTTAAAATCAAAATATCTTTATTCAAGTAGGCATTTACACACACTTTTGAATCGTCAATTATTACTATACAAAAAAGTGTAATCAGCCCGTAAGTAAGCTATCACCGGCTCGGAATGCTGCTCTGTTGAGAAGAGCCGGCCAGAAACTCAACAGTTGCTCTTTCCAAAAGAAATATAACAATCCTAGGTGATGTACATTATAATATATAATATATCCTGCAAATGATTCAACAACTTAAGTTCCACATATTTCGATCCACTAAAAACTCTTGAACGTTATAATAAGATTTACTTAAAAATAAACTTTTGATTTTAGATTTAAAACCAAGTAAAGGAAGGTCTAAGATATCTTGTGGAACGTTAGTATATATGCGTATACTCGAACCCATGAAGGATTTATTAACTTTTAGTAGCCAAAACTTGAGCGTTACGAGTTTGTTTTTATTTCTCGTATTTATCCCGTGTCTGTCACTGTTTTTATATAACTATTTACATTTTGACGTATATATAATATGTTGTTAAATATATATTGCGAAGCGACTGTAAGAATACCTTTTTCTTCAAAAATGATAATGTAAATATATTTTTAACAATGTATTTGTATAAAATTAATTGCAATTATTTAAATGATGTTATTAAAATAACAAATAGAAACTACATATAAATTTAAGCTTTCTGACCTCTAGTTTTTTATTTCACATTCGTCTATATTCTCAATAACCGTCTCAGGAGATAAAAAGTTTGCTCTTCAATATCTGAAATGAGAAACTAAAACATTAAAAAAATATAATACATTCTCTTTGAAAATGTTACCGCACAAGACTGTCAAAGTTTTACAGATGAATAAAACATGGTGAATTTTTGCTTCGATTAGCGTGGGTGTCGGCGAAAAAAACTTGTTAATATTACAATTGGAAATATGGATAAGATATAAAAATCAAACGTAAAACGAGAAACCAGATATTTTACTGCTTAGTAATAACAATGGCAGTACGAATTACTAATTCGTAAGAAAAGCATTTTCTAAAATAATTTGATTCCTTTATATTTCTCAGTTACTTCAATAAGGGGAAATAAAAATGTATATAAATTTAAATTATACAATAAATTAAATGTCTTTATTTCTAAATATTTGAATTGATTGTTTAAAACATAATTTACAATAAAATACCTAACGGTTCGTACCCACAGTAATACAGCTCTATTTGAAATTGAATATTCATAAAAATGACCTTTTTTCTGAATGATACTCTGTTATCTGTCGATAATTGATGTCTAGCTATAGTATTGCTGGCAATTGTAACTTAGTCTACTAAGTTTGGATGACCAGCCAACAAATTTTATTCACCGTGAGCCCGTCATCCCTGGTTTCAAACTTTTAATTGAATAATTAGTAATAATAAACTGTTATTTAGTTCAGGATTGAGCCACTTCTTTTACATAAATTAGAGCCTAAAATTATAAAGCAAGCTTTGTTTTTTTAATTATATAGATTGCATTCCCTTGAGAAGGTAGTTGTAATAAAAATTGTTAAAGTTTCCTTAACGACCTCATTTTGAATTCTTTGTTATTAAAACAATTTCTTTAAAATGAACAAGAAAACAGATTCAATTTTCTTTTCTAGGCTAATGGTTCTATCCTACTGTAGAATATAATGTTTTTCATTAACACATTTTATTTTTTATATTTATTATTTATGCAACAAAAACGTTTTTCTAAAAGTTTAATTTTATAATTAAAAGTTTAACAGATTAAGTATTTAATACTTCATATTACAACTCATTATATCTGTTATCTGTTATAAGTTGGAGATGCTTATCTTAGGACTTTTATAATGCTTCGTATTACAATACTAAATTCAAAACGCAGTTGTTTTATGTTTTAAGTTATATGCGCTAAAATTAAATAAAAAAAATTATATTTCCCAGGAAAAAAGACATACAATTCAAACTTATATGTAATTAATACTAAAGAAAAGTGATTCCACGTCAGTGATGAAGATGAAAAATGTTTTCATTCTTCTCACCCACAGATATGGTACATGTTTTATAGTTGTCATGTACTGTAAAACACTACTTATATATATATTTATGTATCATTTCGGTTTAAACCTAAACCCTTTTACAGTGTGAAATTAATTTACAGTTTTCAGTGTGGAAGTAATTTTTTGTTTTTAACTAGGTAGATGTGACCAGCTTGGAGATTTTCCTGTTAGGGGGTATATAGGTAGGTTTTTATTTAATTTATAGTACAAATGGCTTCCTAGGAAGCGAAGGAATCTTCTAGAAAAGACAGTGTTCCCCTTAATGAAAAAGTGCATACTTCGTGTTTTAAAAATTTACCAGCATTAGTGGAGACTTGATAGTCTGTTAGAGAATGCTGTTTTAGTAAAATATGAAGAATACTTAATTTGTGAGGTTTGGTTTTAGCGCATCTTCCTATATGGTGATGCAATAGCTTAAAATAGATTCTATATCTAAGTATCTATATATCTTGTAAGTGGTTTTAAGAATCTTATTGCTGGGAACTTTAAGTAAGTGTAAGTGGATTTAAAGATATGTGGTGATCATGGCTGTGTTAAAAGTAATGGTGTTCGGAGATTAACAAAGATGTGGATATATTGGCGTTAGTAGTGTCATTGATCGCATTTATATCTACCGCCTGCATGTTAGGGTTTAATCCATCGAATTCAATTGTTTTTTTTTGTTTGGGGATTTTTTTTTATTATTTTTATTAGGAAGTTGCGAGTATTCTAAAATAAAAATATTTGCTTCTGTAAGCGACATCTCGGACACGTATCAAGATACTTAAAGTCTTGTTTTTAGCGTGAGGTGGTCTAAACAGGTTTTACTATGAGTTAGAAGCTGATGTGCAGGTGGTAAGTCATAAGATGCTAGTAAGTCGAGGTAAATTGAAGATTGTTCATCCAGAGTAATTTCACCAATATCTATATGATGTCGCCTACAACAATATTTTTGTATTTTAGGCATTTAAAGAAATTGTTTAGGAATTGGATCAACGGATCGAATTGGATTGGATAAAGGGAACGGTTTTACTTTTTAAATAACTTTCAATATTACTTTTTCAGGATAGTATTAATATACTTAGATGTGATGGTTTTTATATTGAAAATAAGAAATAAAATACAATGAAAAAGTTATTACTCTTTATGCTTATTTATACAGCATTATAACAATAGGTACAATTACGTTGTTCGAAAACATATTTGCATCTAATATTACTAGCCGTGTCCGGTATGAAAGTCCAATCGTGCATTTATTGGTAACTAAGAATCAAACTGAAATCACAAAGATAATTTCCTTTCCTCAATGTTATTATTTAAATCATTTATACCTTTTAAATACTAACTATAGCAAATTAAACTATTAGGATTTAAATAAACTAATAGCATTTCATTTCATAACATAAATATATTTTAAGAGAGTGCAATTATTCCACTCTATACTTAATATTTCCAGTCCTACTCAAGTATTCTTATGATTCTATTGTATTTTAATTAACCTGTATCTTAGAAGCATTATAAACAAATATTTTAGAAGGGTTATTTATAATAAAGTTCAAAAAGTGTTCAAAAACTTACAAAATACATTACAATTAGTGAGAAGCTGTGAATGGGACGAGTCTACAGAGATGATAAATCGACGTCCTGATTTAGTACAAACAGATAGTTATAGGAAATAGAACATTAGTCATTTTGACATATGTAAGATGTGCTTTTCATATTATAATTCCTATTTTGCCCTTTGTTAGAAAATAAAATAATATATTTTGTGTATATGTAATTATATCTGCAGTACAGTTTAGTTTGTATTTTTTATTCAACTCGCACAGAACAGGTCGATAGAAGCGTCTTATTAGTATATGAGGTATCACTAAAGCTATAATTTATTGCTATTTATTTATTTATATTTTATTTATTTGAATATAAATAAAATATATTTATATTCAAATAAATAAAAAGATTTTGTTACCATCAACTAGAATATATGATACAAATTATTTCATCCAACCTTACGCGAATTGGAGATATATTAGAAGCTGTGATGATTCATGAGATGGACCGGATTAGGATCTAAGAGTTATGACTCGAGACGTGAAGTTATTTATTCTCCATATTATCTTATTCTCTAAAAGGATTTATGTAGTTAAACATAAAATTAAAAATATTATATAGTTTCTATTTTATTAATTGTTACAGTATTCTACTCTGCTTCGACTAAAATGGTATAATATTATTTCGGTCCATATCATCGATTGAAAGTGTCTGAAAACGTCCTATTAATATTGTAAACACAAAAGTATGTGAAGATTAATAATTATATTAAATTACTTTTATTAAATTATCTTCTTTTTTAGAAATATGAAACTGATTTACATAAAACTTCACAGCAATATAGCTTACAGGTATATAAGATCATGGCACATAACACAAAATACAATTGTAGGATATTGTGGTTAATGATATTTATTTTAACTATTCATTTCTAAACATTAAACGTCTACTTGCAAATAAGAATAAAAACTTGTCACACACGCACACACGCACACATGCAAGCACGCACGCACGCACGCACGAACGCACGCACGCACGCACGCACGCAAGCACGCAAGCACGCACGCAAGCACGCAAGCACGCACGCAAGCACGCACGCACGCACGCACGCACGCACGCACGCACGCACACACACACATACACACACACACACTGAGCCACAGCCGGTCGGACGGACTGCGGGACTGTAGGACACTGTCCCTGTCGAGTTCGGGAGATCACATTTTCTATTCCTGCTCCTGTTAATTATTCTTTAAATTCTAAATAATAAAGAAACATACAACATGCTTATAGACAATTTCAGACGAACAATTTTATCACATTTTTCATTAATATATATTTTTTAAAAATGCTTTATTAACTAACTTTTCCATTTCTTTTAGATACTATAATATATAACAAAAACCTTTTTTTATAAATAACCCTTTTTTCAACGTGGAATACAAATAAAGTGGATGTGAATGGAGCTCAATGAAAGGACCGCAATCCGATAACAATGATATGATATCGATACCGGCACTTACGAGTATCATAGTGTTTTATTCAGGGATACACTCACATTTGTATTTATCTTAGGATAAATTGAATTATGCAGTCACATTTATTTTTATCCTACAATATCTCCCTATTTTTCTCCCTATTTTTTGTTTAGAAATGTTGAATTATTTGAAATAAAATATACCTTTATATACATTTTTGTTTTTAATTTAAAGTATTAAAAAATTTATCTATTTTTTTAATTATTAGTCACGTTCCTGTAACAACATACCTATTTTATTTAATTTAAAATATTTTTATTTCCATTTATGCAATGTCTCTCTCAAAAGTTCTTTTAAGGACATCATATTTTAATATACTTGTAGATTTTTATATAATAAGACATTTTTTATTCATTTACTCTATTGGTTATCATTACAAATATAAATAAGATATTATTTTCCTTTAAAAAAGACAATTTGAGTGTTTTAAAATAATGTATGTAATCATAATTACTGAAATTAGTAATTCATTTTCTTCATAGATTGTTAAATGAGTATGTAAGGCAGTACTTTGTTGGAGTCCACCACGCAGCTGCGGCTGCTGTAACATACATAACGTAAACATATTAATGACTTATTATATATATCGGTATAAGATTAAAGTAATAGAATTAAAACTAAATAAAATGATGATATGATATAAAATTTAAACATAATAAAATAAAGAATATATACAAATAAATAGCAAAGAATGAAGCAGGTTAATAAAATTGTAAAAGATAAAGTTAGTTCGTTGAATTATGTTTGCGACAAGGTGCTGTACTCGACCTAATATTATGAAACCAAAAAAAGTGATTATTTGTTATAATATCCAATATTATGAATTTCTAGAATTAATTATAAAATTTACTGAATTAACATATAGTTCATTATTCGAATAAAATATGTCACTATTAATACAAACAATTTGACGAATAGGAATAGAATAGAAAAATAAATGTTTATCTGGAAAAAATACCCAACCAATTCATGCATAACAACAAATTGCGTTCTCCTCGCTTTGGTACAAGAAGTACTTAAATAACGTTGGTACTTAAATAACTCATAGATAGTCACACGTAACATAGGAACTTCTACTAAGAGTCTTTTACGTGGTTACCTAAACATTTTTACTTTTTAGAGCCTTTATAAGCAGAAAATTCATAAATAAATAAATAAATAAATAGACCTTTGAAAAACATACTTAAATTACCAAGAAAAATTAAAAAAAAACAGAATGGCATTTTTATAGTAGAAACTCTGAAACGCTTTCCAATTTGTCAATTAAAAAAACTTTCAATTTAGTCGCTTTCAGTAATGGTTGGTCAGGTGTTAGCTTTGAAGGAGTGACTGAGACATCGGCACTAGTTAAGCCCTTTAACAACACCGTGTTCAATAACAAACAATGGCCCTGTCAGCAACATTTGAAGCCGGGTTCTAAAGCTCGATCAGCCAAAGTTTAGTTAGATACTAACGTTCCGAACTTCATCAGAGTTGAAGACTGGCCGTCATCTTATCCTGATCTTAATCCACTGGATTATGATTTACGGACTGTTATAGAGAGTAAGGCTGGTTCTAAATGTCATTATAATTTGGAGTCCCTAAAACAATCCCTTTGCTTCACAGTGAAGAATTTTCGAATAGAAAGTGTGCGTGCTGCTGATAACGTGCTTCTATTGTTAATGTTTAAAGGACTATAGTGCAGCCAATGGAGACCACTTCGAATAGGCTTACAATACAATATTGATTTTCTAAAATACATTATTAAGTTTAAAAACAACAATAACAAAAACAAAGTATTTTCGTTATAATGTTTATGTATAATATCTAAAAGCACATAAATTATGATAAGGTATAATAACATAGGTATAAAATAATTGTTATGTATGTGCCACGATCTTCCATATAAACTATAAAGATATCCAGTTTTATCTAAAGCCCTTTAGTATGTATATGATGCAATCGTTCCGAACTCTCGTGTATTTTATTAATACTATTTAAAATTCAAATTCAAATTCAAAATATCTTTATTCAAGTAGGCATTTACATGCACTTTTGAATCGTCAATTACTACAATACCAATTTTGGTCAATATTTTAAACAATATTACTGTCCAATAAAACTAATTTCGTATATTTCAAAATTCAAAATACAGAAACTAAAGGACTTAAGATCCGTCTGCAATACGTGCGTTCATTGAAGCAAGCAGAACTAATATTAACCATAGCTGTTTGTTCAACTTAGACCAGAACGTGAGCTAAAACAGACTATTAATTGTAATAACTATGTTAATAATACAAGCAATACTATCATTAGCTAGAATGAAATGGATTTGGTAGTTTTCTAAGAGAAATTGTGTTACATACTAGTAATTGAGAATAATTATCCAGTTGTTATATACGTTATACGTTGTCGAATTAAAATATATTAATTACAATGACGTATATTCTTCAAATAAAAGAAACAGATTAATATTGCTTCCATTAAGCTTTCTCAATAGACCACTTTAATTCCTATCGCGCAAACAATATACGACAAAACAACAAGGTACTTGTTATATCAGTCAGATGGCAAACGTCCATAAAACAGTATGAGATTATCAAGGATCAGGATGAAGGACGAAGAAGTTAGACACCGGGCTCTGGATTCGGATTCTGTATTTTTTAAAATTTTTAGCATGTCGGGAATAAAATAGATAAGGACTAATGTATGTAAATTATAAATAACTGTCTGTTTGTAGACGAAAAAATATTAAATTTTTATTATTTATTAACAGCAATCAGTTTGTGAACCAAAGTTTGCCGAGACTTCTTGAGTGTTTTTAAATTAAATATATTAGCATATTATATAAGGTAGAACGCATACAAATTATCTCCATTATTAAGTTTCTACATTTATAATTAATTTTTTTTTGTTAGTAATGCCCACTATGTTATTTTCGAAATTAATATAGCATATTTTTAAATATAAGAAGTAAAAATTACACCTGCGATATGAAATTTTTGATGTTTCCGAAACCAACAAAGTACAGGTAATGTAACAATAAGTAAGGAGTTAAGTTATTCAACCTTAAGTTTACCTGTGGATATAAAAAGTACAAAAGAAAAGTTTTTTTCAAATAGTACATTATAAAAGTATATATATTATAATTATAGTAATTCGGTTAAATTGAATAAATGTATGTATTTTCTCGTGATATTTATAAGATATAATGTAAATTAAGTACCTACTGGAAAAAATATAAGATCCGATTCTAATAACTGAATATACTACAAAGGGTTTAAGAGGTAGGTACTTGAAAACATTTGTTCTTGCAGCGAAGTTCCTCCAGTTTGAGAACACCATTAATATTTTTAAAGCTTAAAAAATCAAAATCGATTTTCAGGTAAAAAAATTCTTATCAATCATTCATAATTTTCAGACGGTGAAACGTTGCAATGAACTTTATGAAACTTGAGATAATAATTGTGTAATTTATGTGTAGGCTTATATCATTAAGCGAAATTACTACCCGTACTGTTCATATTATTAGGTCAATTATCATAATTCAACATTTATTAAAACTTACGACATTTTTAAAAACTCAATATGAGCATAAAAATAATATTATATTGTATTTTTTATCGATAACCGTAAAAACGACTATAAATTATAATCACACCAATATTATCAAAACTAATTCTATAACTAACTTATGAATCAAATAGACAAGCTGTTAAGCAGATTTTTTTAAGGTTAAGATTGTGTTTAGTTTAAATATTTTTAATTTACAATAATATCCTCTTTAAATTTTGCACAATATTTTGATATTACAAGCAATCTCGTTGCTTTTATGGGTAATTTCATTCTCGAATACACGCAATTACAGTAAATATTCCTAACTTTAGTTTAACCAACTTTGGCAGTTATTAGCCATGCTTTGAGCTTCGCTAAGGATTTGGATTATAGCCACCAAAACTTACATATGAAATTAATTATTGATTGCTGGGCTTTACATCTCTTTGAAGGTATATCTAAATAAAGTAATATTTATCCTATTAACAATTTTAGTTCAAAAGCTATGATTAGAATATTATTAAAGTAGATTGAAACTAAGTAACAAACTTATGTTAAATACATGTTTCAAATTACATTATAATAGTTTTTATGTCATTTTATTTTAATGAGAAATATTGTAAACAAAAATATATCAAACTTGAACAAAGCCCGCGGTCGCAAAAATACGAATAATAAAACTCAAGCTATATAAGCCAAATTGTCAATTTTTCACCTCAATAGGACATCATGCCGGAAACAAATGCTCTGCTGCTCGGTCTGATTGCCAGAAATAAATTGTTGCAGAATTGCTTTGTCAATTATGTTTGTTTCATTTATTTTTTATGTCATAATAATTGAACTATAATTCGATTTAGCTTTTAAATAATTGTCAAAGTTGTACGTTATCTGAATGATATTTTATAGGAATAAATTATGAACATTCAAAATTTAATAAATGCAAAAATAATTTTTTGGTAATACAATAAGTAAATAAAATGTATCGAAGATATATACATTCATAACTAGAAAACATAGTTTGATTTTTTAAATTTATTATATATATATATATATATATATCATGAACATCTATTTTGTCCCTTCAAAGGAACCCCCCTTAGATATTACACCCTGTTGCCAATCTTCAAATACTTGAAAACATTATTTTATATGATCTTAATCAGCTCCTCCTTTGATGCCGTTCTTATTTCTAGAATATTTGCGGAGTATTATGTTTTCATGGGCCTCCGTAAATCCGAGAATAAATCAAAATTACAGGAGCCTAAATCTGGGGATTACGGCTACACCATTATCACTGTGTTGCCGTTGACAAAAATTTAATCACAAGCGATTGCTTGTGAGTAAGTGCGATTGCATATAACAGTACAAAAAAATGAAATTTTACGGCCAACATTTTGTTTTCTTCCTTTTTTTCTTTTCAGCCTATAGATTCCCACTGCAAGGCATAGGCCTCCCTCAAATATCGCACTCGCATAACAGAATCGAAGGGAGGTAATAAATTACTGTGTTTACTAACATTAATAATTCTTTTACATTGTTTTGTCTCTAGAGAGATATTCGTATTAATTATTCAATTTGAGTGACACAATTTCTATTTTTTTTTACACTTCATATGTTATTCATAGCTTATGATTGTGGTTGAATAGTCAATACCATAAAATAAAAGGCAATGTTCCATGCAATTTGGAATAGTATTCAAAGTAAAAACCTTTCAACTTTGTCTCCGTAAATATACCTATAACATTATATTTAATATTCAGACGGAATCAAGGTATTAATAATTAGAGGATAATAAATAATATTATTGATATATACTTTAAAACTAGTATAAATTATTCCCACAATAACAGTTTCAAATAGTATTAACCTTACAGGTTGAAAGCATTAACATTTTAGTATTTGGCTCCTCTGAGACGAGGGACATAGCTATCGTTGTAACAGACAACGAGTAACGACTAGATGAATTTATGATTATTCGATGAAACCGTCGGGAACTTTAACAGATTTCTTTGCTTAAGCCAGCATGGAGTAATTTTGATGTTTTTTTATACATTTTACAATTATAAGTAGCACGAATTTATTATTTACACCTGTGCGTTCAATTATAAATACAATAATAATACTTTTTTAAGTAATTCTTTACATATCATACATGCATGGTAATGGCAAAATAATATGTGACAAGTGAAAAAAGTTTTGATGTATAAATGTCGGCTTTGAACCCTGTTATATAAATAGCAATTTTAAACCGACGACGTGTTAAACTTTAAGTTATTGCTTCCACCAACTTAATTCAGTAGTAATGTTTCACTTTATGTAAAAAAAAATGATTACAAGAGTTCTTTATAATTAATAAATATTCTAACAAAAATTGTTTAAGCCATGTGTTATTTTAAAACGAGTTTTATGCGGACAGTTTTGATATTATTATTAGAATACATGCGCAAGTTGTGGGACTGTTAATAACTTAATTAGAGGTTTTCTCATGAAATTATTAATATTTTCCTTAAAATGTATTGTTAAATCTGTTTACGTAAAGGTACAAATTCATCCCAATTTGAATTTGACATGATCATGATTTATAGACTTTTTTTTTAATTTTTATGTCATAAAATGAGTAATATACATAAAAATCATATCGTAATTTAAAAGTTAGAGAAGGATACAAAGTAGCAAAGTGAATAACATATCATTTAAGTTTATTCGAATTCAAATTGAAACCTGACGAATGTTTGTTTGACTTCGCAATAAGGTTCAAAGTTCATATAACGATGAAATCTATCTGTTTATGAAATTACGATTATATTTTACTTCATTAATTTGACTGATTATTGTTTGAGTTCGCAATTTAAGGTTCAATGTTTCTTAGACAAAAATTTCTTCTAAACCCAAATTATATGTTGGTTTTTGCTATAATTTGATCAAGTAATGGACGTTAAGGTTAATATTTGTGAAATGAAATAAGACTTGCATTAATTTGCTGCAATCTAGACTCTAACCATATGAAACTGTCTGCAGCTTGCATACATATTGGCTTGACCGGAATCAATGGGAATAGAATAGAAGTATAAGATATAGTACGGCATACTTTTCGGCTTGAGATTTAGTAGAAAATTTTCTACAAAATGTTTACTGCGGTATAATTGAAAAAAATATATCTTTTAGATACAATATTTAAATAGATCTAAAATTAACTCATAATTAATTATAAATACGTAAGGCATTTTCTTCTAAGTGATCGACATTTCATATATCAGACTGCAAATCATAGCATTTAAAAGTCCTGTGGGAGCTAACCTCATACATATCGTAAACTAAGAGCTCAAACCTCTCCTGTTGAGAAATGAATATTAGATCAATCTACATCTCTTGCTAATATTATTACATAACATCAATCTATTTAGTAATATAATATTTAAATTACATATATATTTAGTAAGATTGGAATATTATCACAGAAAATACTTCTATCTCTTCGTCATAGACTTATTTTGGTACAATGATCTATAAAGTGAACCATTGCAATATTATCTAATATTATAGAATAATAAAATTTTAAAAAATGCAATAAAGGTATATTATTGATTTAAAAGTAAATATTATAATGTATATATATATTCAATATAAGGTGAAAAAATGGTTGTAAAGAACGATTCCTTGAATCATGTTTTGTTAAAGATGTATTGATTAATCTCTTACCATGAACATGGTCGCTCCGACGTTTTATTGTACTTTATACATTTCGTATTACTTAAACAAAAATAAAACATAGCTTGATATTATTATTATTATATTTTTTGAATTTAAATCTTTATCACATGGAACTCAATTTAAATAATATTATAGAAAATTATTTCGTTTAAAGAAGTTATATGGTTATAAATAAGTTATAAAGTTTTGCTGCATTTCCATCAAAACATTTTTAATAAATAAGAGGGCTTTATGTCTAAAAGAAATCTATTGGGATCAGAAATTTGAGTGCAGTGCAGTGCAGAGTTAACCCTAGAAGCCTATTTATTTTAAATTCAAAGCCTTAATAAAAGAGGCGTAAATGTATAAGTTAGAGTCCGTATACATAAAAATACCTATTTGAGATTATTTATCAGAAATTTAAGGTTGAAATATAAATGACTAAAAAAACGCACTGTTATGTAAATATACGATCACAGTAATTTATTATCAAACAAAAGGGTTATATTCATTATAATCAATTGAATCAAATAAGTTTTTAAGAAAAATTTATATTGTTGAATTGAAATGAGTCATTCTTAGGACCATCCAAAAATACGCCAAGAATGGGTTTTTTTTAAAATACGCCTCACAAGGGCTGAGCTTTATATAACAGGCATTCCTTGACAAGTTTAGTATCTACCCTTCCTAAATATTTTAGAAAATATGTCGATAAGGCTAGTGAATGTTCGGTTTTTAGTTAAATTACATCATTTAAAAGAAAAGGAAATAAACGTAGTCAGTTTTTATTCAGATGTGACAGAAACTACGAACAAAATCCAACAGATATGATCAAAGTTCATTGAAACTGAAATGTCAGACACATGTAGCATTTTCATCGAGTCGAGTCGAGTCTTATTTTAACCAAGAGATAAAACATTGGAACAGCTTATACCGTAGAAATGCAGTCATGTATTGTTATAAGGAGACTGAAGCTTCCGTTCTGTCTTTGTATTGTTTTCGTTAACCTCACCAGAGAGCACTCAATCTAGATCTTCTCTATTTGCAGTCATGTTTGTAAGCATCACTGATATCCTTTGTTACTTATTACTTTTTGCATTGCGTTAAACCATACGGAATGTGAAAGAATGAAAATATTTATATTGTTTGAACCGATCACTGTTTTACCTTAAGTAAGATCTTCAAAAAATATTCTGAACCGAAGGGCAGAATGTTTTGTAGCAATAAAATCCTTCATAGTAAACAATATGGTTTCAACAAACGTGAATTCTACTGACGTATTGTTTGTTTTTGGATGCATCTTATATTTCAAGTATAAAATGTAGGTAATTTTTTAAACTGTCAGACATATCTGAAACTATAAAAGTCAATAACTGTTTATTACTTCATTAAGTTCTCAGAACAGACATTGCAATAATATGAAATTTAATCATGATAAGATAGGTATGAAGCATAATTTGAAAAAGTTATAATTATATAATTATTTTATACAATGAACATGAAAGATTAAATTAATACTCACATCTTAAAACAACCGTTATATATTTTTGTCTTTTTTTCTGTTAGTCTGTTTATTTGTTAAAACATCACATATATCCAACTGTACGAATTTTAACAAAATTTTGTTTGGTTAGGTAATAAAAATATATAGAATATATTTTAAAATCTATCTATTTTCTAATTTTCGCTGTAAATTTCAAGAATTATATTGTCACTGGTTATATTGTAACAAAACTACTATAGGAGTTTAATTAAATTGGTCTGCTTTGATTTATTATTTAAGTCCACATGTAAGATGCTTTCACCCGGTAAATTTTTCTCACTTTTTTGAGAGCACACATAAAACTGACTTTGGCTACACTTTTAATTTAACACAATTATTGAATATATAGTTATATAATTCGGCATATTGTTATCTTACTTTTACTAATTTGAACGGATAAACTGATAAATGAAAAGATTTTAATATATATTTCTAGTGATGAATATATTTTACTTATAATTTTGGGGTGAGGGAGACGGCGTAAACTCGCTGGTAACACCTAGTACTTAAATAATACCACACCGCTGTTAATCCTAAAGTAAGGAGCGAGTTCAGGGAGAGTTAAGACAACTTGAGTGGTGAGGTTCACTTTGATGTCGCTTCAAAGGAAATGTATATTATCTACGTATTACCACTTTAATGAATACCGAATAAAGGAGGTAAACTTTTATTATTATGTGACTTACGCAAAGTCAAAAGAACAATATCACTTATGGCGCAAATTTATTGTGTGTATACAAAATACTAAAATGTCATTGATTTATTATGTTTGTATTATCAGTTGTTATTACCATAAATTTCACTATGTATGATATCTGTATCATATACATTTCAGATACAATTATATTATATCAGATATAATTTGAATTTAAAAGTCTGTGTTGACTGTCACTAATGTCCGGAATGTGTCAGTCACGGAGAAGAGGTGACGGCGACTATTATGAACACAAAAAGTCGCGTGCGATAAACCGAATGAGAGAACTCACTTTGATTCGGTATTGGCTGTTAACGGGACGGAGCAGTCGGCATTATTTCATATAAAACTAGACAAAGAATTTTGTTCTTTTCCCTGTATAAAGTAAAGGAAAAAAATACGTACGAATAAATTAAAAATTGTTTATATACTAGAATAAAAGACAGTTATATTATTACTACATATTATAAAATTTACTAGCAACTATTTTGCAAGCACATACTATAATAATGCAGTACTTCCAAAGTTAATATATTCCTCCCTCCCTCGCTTCTCTCTATGAAGGAGTATAAAACCACGTATCTGTTAATTTAATTATGACCTATCCTTTTCAGTTATGATTTATGTTAATAGCATAATTTTGAACTTTCTTCAGTCGGAATCATGAATTGAATTGGGCCGTCAGATTAACTCCATTATTATTATTAATTTAAACATAAAATAAGAGGAATCTTCCGTAGCAATGACATTTCACGCGTACATTATTTACAAATGATAAACTTTATTCGAGATCGGATGTAGATTATAGGATATTTTTGATACACATCCAATATTAATTCATTCGTTTATCAATACCGTGGTTTGTAATTATCTGAAAAGATAAGTCGCTCCAGTGAAATGTGTTGTATCCAGAATTTGAATTTATTTGGCGCGAATATTATATTCATTTTTGTTAATCTTCCTCAAGTTGGTATTTTTTTCTCACACTATTTACACAAACAGTGTCTCTTTGTATCACATCTTTAATATTTTGGTTAAAAACTTTAACTTTAATTTTAACCGTCGTTTACTTGTCTGTACTGTTATGAAATGCCCCTTAATTTTTATTTCAAGCTAAGGAAGCTTTTATTTTTAATTTAAAGATGAAACTCCTTTCATCACTTAATTATTTATGATAAAGATTTTATGAAATGCTTCTCAATATCGTACGTCCTTGGCTTTAATTTTTCTCCAAATAATTCTCATTTTATATTATAATTTTAATTTAATTTAAATAAGTTAGTAATATGATATTCCCCTTTCTCTTGATCTTTTTAAAAATTAAATAAAAAACCTTTTACTAACAATAATTTGAAGATATAGAATATATACATAATATAGAACTGAAATATGTTTTGAGTTTGATTTCTATTGAATAATTATAGAAACATTGTCGCCGTCTCAAAATCGTACTTTTTGTAAACTTCAATAATAATGAATTCGGCCTTTTATTTAGGGTTTAAGTTGTTAATGTGGTACATTTGCCCTTCAATTTATTTTACTTTACCCACAGGTAAGATAGAAACAAATAATAGCAATCGACAATGCACTAATGAACCTATTCATATCTTAAATTAACAATAAAGTAGTCTTACTTATGACTATATTAGGAATGCCAGTCTCTATATGCTTAACACGTTCGAACTTGAGACGTGAATTCATATATTCTGATAAATGTATAATATTACTAGCGAATGGTATTATGTATATCAAAAGCGGGAAAGGTTTTTTTTCGCAAATGACTTTATTCAAAGTAAGGAAATTATTTATATAACTAGGGCGCCAACAAACTCTCAATTTCGACTCGATGCGCTCGCGAAATCTCGGGTGCCGTTTGCATATTGAGCGAAGCGAGCCAAGTGTATTGACTCATCTTTCCCCATTGACTTCAATGGGATATCAGTTTTTTGACATGATATTAATTTTTTTTTTTTTGAGGACATTTTTCAAAAATCTTTTTTTAAAACCATCACCTAATGTGTGTCTTTTTGATTGCAAAGTTTCATAATTTTCCGTCAAGTAGTTTTCGAGCCAATTCGTGATAAAGAATGTAAAAAGTCTCCAGTAAAACGTTCCGCTCACTTCGTTCGCTTCGCTCAATAATCTAAATAAAAATACGTAACTACACAATGCTTTAAAATTCTATAAGAAGTTATACGATTATAATTTGGAAGGTCATTTTATCACATATTAGGAAACAAAATGCGAGGCAACTGCGTTATTGCTTATCATTAATTCCTGGTATATACCTATTAGGTATATATACCTTTTAATTTATCCTTACAATGACATCTTTTTGAATGGTTACTATACTATAACTATAACAAAAATGTATTATTGTAAACAAAATGATAATTACATATTTCTAATTATTCTGATTAATGTTTACCACATTTTTTATAGTGTCTTTTTTACTTAAGTAAATAGATCATATAATGGCTGTCATAACAATAAAGTAATGTAGTAGAAAAGACATCTGAAACAAAAAAATACTTTAATGTATAGTTCATTTCTATATATGTATACTTCATTTAAATATTATTTATTCAACTTTGTTTTTTTACAGTACTGAACCTAATCTCATAAATTAATATTTTTTTATGAATACAATAATATTTGATGTGAAAATATACCATTATAATTGTAATGTTTCAGAAATGCAAATAAAACCTCCCATATGTCTTACTTTATAATTTCAGACATATAATATACAGAAACTAAATTCAAAAATAATTATAAATAATTCAGTAAATAAATAAACTTCCACCAATATGATACTGTGTTGAGATCTTATAATCTCCAAAGGTAAACATTCAGTTTACTTTAGTATTTAAATTAAAATCAATACTGTAAGAAGTTGAAAGAACTTCTATTGTTTGAAGCTTTTAAAGCTTCAAACAATAGAAGTTCTTTAAAAGTATTAATTAATTTAGAAAAAATAACATTTTACCAACAAACTTTTATTAATCATAAGAATTCTAATATCTTGTCCTTTGGGATTAATACGACAAGGGTGTGACAGTGACACATAGTCTGAGTGTAAGTTTAACCTTTCATTCACGTATATAAAAAAAGCTGTAAAATATTATTATTATAGATAATAAGTATGTAACTAATAATAAAACTGTAACTATACAATAATATAAAACTAGTTTTGTGACCAATGTAACTGAAAATAGTTAAATAAAGACACAATTATTTTGTGTTCAATTATTCCACTGTTTGACAATCTTGTTTATATCTATAATGTATTCGTAAAAAATATGTTATTAACTTTACATTGAGATTTTTTTAAAAAGAAAGATATCATGAAATAATAAATATAGTAATTACTAAAATAACAAAATAGCGAAATAGGGTTGAATTGAATGGATCCTAAGTGTCCCAAAATTATTTTTCTAGATCGATGAAAGCCTAAAAATGTAACTTATTAAAAATATACCAATTGTATATAGTATTGATCTAAAATTAAAATGTCCAAGTATCATTAATATTTAACTTTTCAATCTGATAAACAGAATCAATATTTATATAATATCTGCTCGGATATTTGGATATACCTACCTTACGACTTCCAATTTCTTTTTATGGCCAATTTCTTTTTTAATACGACCACGAGACGGAAAATAAAATAAGTCAATTGAAACACATTCCTTATAATTCTATTCAATATTATATTCGTGATATTTTGATACCTTGCATTATATCGTTTAATGCAGTTGAAATTTACCTGATGAAGTCGATATTCTATATTATAAATAAACAAAGTTAGAGTTCTTGTTACTGAATTTTAAAATTATACTATATTTATTATGAAGCGTCAACCTGTATAGAATGTGTTAAAAAATTCTCTGAGTTATACTATTTCCATTTCTTTAAGCTCTCAATGACAGCTCCATGTGAAAAATTGAAGGAACGTCTTTTTTAAATTGTGTTTGCATTATTTTATAAAAATATGACGTTTTTACATGAACAAGGTTATACCGTAGTCGAAGAAACTGATAGGGATGGAGCCATACATAACACGATTTATTTATTTATTTATTTATTTACCTTCACGCCATATCCCTTGCGGGGTAGGCAGAGACGACGGAGCGCCAAACGCTACGGTCCCTGCATACCTCTTTCGCCTCGGCCACAGACATCAACCTCTTCATACATGCCCTCCGGGGGGTCCTCATGCTTTTTACGTGACCTTCCTCCAGTATCATAGATACTGTGTTTTCGAAGGTCACTCGAGGTCTCCCCCTGTCTCTCTTACCACTCACTTTTCCTATATAAATCTTTTTACCATTCTTTCATCACTCATTCGTTCGACGTGCCCAAACCACCTGAGCACGTTCTTCTTCATTCTCACCGTGACATCTTCGCTAGTACCTACCATTCTGTGGATCTCTTCATTGCGGATTCGATCAGATAGACTGACTCCGCATATTCACATCGCATTTCCACAGCATTCATCTTTCTTACATTCTTCTTCTGTGTTACCCACGTTTGGCTGCTGTATAATAGCGTCGGTAGCAAAACTGCATTGTGTACAGCCAAACGTGCAGCTATGCTGACGTTTTGTCGTCTCAATAATGCAGTCAAAGCACTGTTGACTCTGTTACCGGCAGCAATACGCCTTTCCACATCCATTTCGTATCTTCCGTCTCTGCTAAACATACATAACACGATAAAAGGCCCAATTTTTTGTACAAAATGTGAGAAACTAAACTGTGGCAGGATACGTTTGTACAAATTTATAAACTAATATTATATTTCATAAGAAGATGAAAACACGTATTATTTCTTGATTGATAATGCCATTCTTTAAAATTTTCGAAGCTGTTGTAAAATCAGTGAGTACCTATAAGTAGATACTCGACAATGAAACGAAATAATTATAACGACAGGTAATCTTTATTTATTTAATTTAATCAAAATTTGATGAATCGTCACTGTAATTAATATATGCGATCGATATCATCACTTATTTGGTCACAACACTACAACTATCATCGAGAGCTTAAAGAAATGGAAATAGTATATATTATCACATACTGTCAAGTGACCGGTTTACATAAAATATACTCCTTTTTTTATTAATACATCAAACGTTTGTTAACTAATTACTAATAGATGTCTTCTTAAATGAAAAACTGGAAATAATAAATCAAAATCCTCTGTAATTAAGAGTAAGTAGTATTATGATGATTTTAGGGCAGTTTCATTATTTGTAAGTCACATTACACTTAAATGAATATAATATAATAGTATAAAAATATATGTTTATTTTTTAGCAAATATATACATAGTTTTTATATATTATGTACATTACTTGCATCTTATACTCGTATATAATTAATTTCCTAGTGAACCGTAGCTCAAAGTGCAGCATAAATAAGTCTTATCTTTTGATATATCTACGTACTAATTAATTGTTTACTTTGAAGTTAAATGAAATTCTTAAGGTTTTAAATTAACATACAAATTTAATTACCACATCAAACAGATATAACAACAATGAATTAATATAAATGATGTCGCACGGCTTTGGCTATCTTTAAAAATTTATTTATTTATTTTGTCCACTGACTTTTATATTATTTTTATTAATTTATATAATGCCATGTTCAGGTGAAGATTGACGATCTGCTTTCACAGATTCCCTCCGCCGAAGTCGTAGTCCTCGGTGACTTCAATGCGCACCATACCGATTGGTTAGGGTCACGTGCCACCGACTACGCGGGGAGATCTGTGTTTGACTTTGCTCTGGCAAATGGTCTGTCCCAATTGGTCAAGACGCACACTCGTCTACCGGATGTGGACAGCCATATGCCCTCTTTGTTGGATCTTCTGCTGACTACACATCCCGGAAAGTACCAGGTCACTGTCGAGGCTCCGTTAGGGTCCTCTGATCATTGTCTGGTACGGAGTGTAGTGCCCATTCAACGTTCGGGTCGCACAACACCTGCGACTCGACTCGTTTGGCACTACAAGTCAGCGGATTGGGATGGAATGCGGTCCTTCTTTGCATCCTACCCATGGGGGCCGATTTGTTTCCCTTCCGATGATCCTAGTGACTGCGCTGCGGCTGTAGCTGATGTGATACTACAGGGCATGGAACTATTTGTACCAAGCTCTGTGGTACCACTTGGTGGCAGATCGCGGCCTTGGTTTGATGCGTCTGTCAAGGCTGCAGCAGCTGGCAAACGGCAGGCTTATCAAGCTTGGGCCAATGCGTTAGTCACTAAGGATCCGAGCTCTAGAGTTCTGAAGAGGAAATATAATCGTGCCTCCAGATTCTTCAAACGGCAAATCGCTAGAGCAAAGTTCAAGCATATCGTCAAAATTGGGGATCAGCTGGCAAAGTACCCGCCTGGCACGCGCAAATTTTGGGCGCTTTCAAAGGCCACTCTGGGCAACTTTAGCCAGCCATCCCTACCGCCGTTGCACATGGGGAATGACTCTCTGGCCCATACGGCAAAAGAGAAAGCCGATCTCTTGGGCACTCTTTTCGCCTCCAACTCGACTTTGGACGACCAGGGGAAGACACCGCCTATCATCCCGCGGTGTCAGAGCTCAATGCCGGAAATAGTTTTTAGGCAGAAAACTATTAGGCAGTCTCTATTTTCCTTGGACGTTCATAAGTCGAGTGGGCCGGATGGCATTTCTCCATTGGTGCTACGAACGTGTGCCCCTGAGTTGACTCCAGTGCTAACGCGTCTATTTCGGTACTCCTACCTTAAAGGCGTAGTCCCGGTCTCATGGAAGCGTGCCCTTGTCCATCCGATCCCTAAAAAAGGTGATAGCTCGGACCCAGCTAACTACAGACCTATCGCCATTACCTCTCTGCTCTCCAAAGTAATGGAGAGCATTATCAATAAACAGCTCCTAACATACCTCGAAGATCACCAGTTGGTCAATGACCGGCAATATGGCTTTCGCCATGGTCGATCGGCTGGTGATCTTCTGTTATATCTTACGCACCGTTGGGCAGCTGTTATTGAAAGTAAGGGAGAGGGTCTGGCAGTTAGTCTGGATATGGCGAAAGCCTTCGATCGTGTATGGCACAAGGGGCTTCTTTCGAAGCTACCTTCCTATGGGCTTCCCGAGAGTTTATGCAAGTGGATCACCAGCTTCCTCACTGGGCGGAGCATACAGGTCGTTCTCGACGGTTTTTGCTCGGACCCCAAGCCCGTGAACGCTGGTGTACCCCAAGGCTGCGTGCTATCCCCAACCCTGTTCCTCCTGCACATCAATGATATGTTGGATATCTCCAACATACATTGTTATGCGGATGACAGCACTGGGGATGCGGTATATTCCGGCCGTGCAGGTCTCTCTCGGGAAAACGTCGACGAGTGCCGAAAGAAACTTGTGTCTTCTATAGAGACTTCCTTGGGGATGGTCTCTGAGTGGGGTGCACTGAACCACGTTCAGTTCAATCCCCTAAAGACACAAGTTTGCGCGTTTACCACTAAGAAAACCCCATTTGTCGTATCACCGCTCTTCGAGAGCACTCCTCTTAATGCCTCGCCAAGTATCAGAATACTGGGTCTCGACATTTCGAGCGACTGTCAGTTTCGTGGTCATCTGGAGAGCAAGGCCAAGTTGGCCTCGAAGAAATTGGGAGTGATTAATAGAGCGAGGCAGTACTTCAAACCTGGCCAAAGACTTGCGCTCTATAAGGCGCAGGTCCGGCCTCACATGGAGTACTGTTCTCATCTCTGGTCCGGATCACCCCAATATCAGCTTCTACCATTTGACCGCGTACAACGGAGAGCCGTTCGAATTGTTGGGAACCCGGTGCTCTGCGAACGGCTGGACTCTCTGGCATTGCGTAGAGACGTGGCTTCTTTGTGCGTCTTCTACCGCATTTACAACGGGGAGTGTTCCGAAGAACTTTTCGATCTGATGCCTGCCGCCGAATTTCATCACCGCACAGCGCGCCATCGCCTCCAATACCATCCTTACCACCTGGATGCGTGGCGATCCTCCACTGTGCGGTTCTCAAGGACATTTTTTCCACGTTCCACTCGCTTGTGGAACGAACTACCTTCGGCGGTATTTCCAGATCGGTACGACATGGGTACCTTCAAAAAAGGCGTTTATTCCCACCTACAAGGCCGGCAACACTCCTGTAAGTCCTCGGATGTTGCAAGAGTTCATGGGCGGCGGTAATCACGTCCATCTGTGACCCGCCAGCTCGTTTGCCCTCCTCTTACATAAAAAAAAAAAAAAAAAAAAAATTAATAATAGTAACCAATATGACTTGATTAAAATATACGTTTAATATAGTCTGCATTAATAAGTGGCACTGAACGTCAAGTTTTGCAAAATTCAATCTAGAAACATTTAATTCCAATAGAAGGAAAAATCTAGAATTAAAATATTATGACAACTTTTGATCAAAGTTTATATTTACGGAATTCGTTTTTAATAATTACTTACTAAATTAAATATTTGAATTAAAAAATAACTTTATTATATTTTCGGGTGCGGACAAAATCTGTCAAATGTTCTTATTAAAGAATAGGTACTTTTATAATGTAGTTTAATTAATTTAATGATTTAATTTGGTAGGTATTCTGGAGCATTACAGAGATCATGGAATGATTTTGGGAATCGAGGATTTTTTGTTAGTTATTTATACACTATTATCACGATAATAGTTTCTTGCAATATTCTGAAAATATACGTTTTAATATTAATAAAAATATTAATACTACTTAGACATTTTCAAATAACAAACGGCTACGACAAAAAGTCTCGGCAGTTTAAATACTTATAATTACTTTGAGTCTGGTGACGGCATGACGTGGACGTTAACAAAATATCTTTATTTACATTTTTAGAATGCAACTGCAAATATTTGAGATATTCATAAACACCACTTATACAGACGATGAAAATGATTATTTATAGTAAAATCACGCTTCGATGCTCTTTACGACAAACCCTTATTTAAACAAAATATATATTTACACACAACATTACGCTATCAATAAGTATTGAAAATATTTATATTATAACGTATGTATAGGATAAATATACTGTTTTATAAGTAGAACTCAATGTAAATTACTATATTATAATAGAATATAGACTTCACATATAGTCTCGTTATCTCTTGTCACAAAAGGCACTACAAAAGGTTCTATTGTCCAGACCGCTACATGTTCTCGGCACCGTGTGTCATCCTAATGTAATCAGACGCTGTCGACCAACGGTCGTTCAGTTCACTTCACTTGATGCGGGTCACAAACTTACACTGATATTACATTATCTGATTTACAGCCTTGCTTTATCTTTATTAAAACATTATTGAATTAAATTAGTTATGAAATCTTTTCATACATTACTGGTTTTATAATAACTTTGTAGTTAATTTACTATCACTTTTGGTTTAAATATATTATAAAAATATACTTTAATGGTTTTATTTCTCAAATAAGAAGTTCAGTTCGTAGCCATCATCATCGTATAAGCTGATTAGTTTTTATTATATACATTTATAAATCTGTACTTTTAATAAGTAAGGACGCATAAAAACTTCAGTATATTATTCAAATATGAAAAAGGTTTTTAAATTATATTATTTTGCTGAACGATTTATGGTTACCTGTTATAATGTTTACTAGATTTATAAAAAAATATTAATTAATATTATAATTTATAATTACTTTGTTAATGGACAAATTTAAAAAATGTAGAATATTAATGTATTTTTTCAGCTTATGTATTTATTTACTGATCAAAGTAAATTTGATTCCTTAAAATGATTAATTAATTATTTTTAATTAAACTCAAATATACCAAAGAAAATAAATAACAATTTAATCTAACGCATTTTTACCGAACATATACTGTTGATCGACGACTCTCAGGAGTACTGCACGTGATGAATTACAGTACATCATTATTGAGTGTTTTGCTAACGACAGTGTAATGTCGATAAACTGATAATGACAAATCTGTCGATTTGTCGATCGATCGATCTGTCGTTTATGATACGAACAATAATTCAAAGATCTAATATTTCGCAAGAAGTTATTCATTTATGTTTAATATTCTATATACAATACACTATGTATAACAGATGGGTTCTTAAACATATATAGACATATTTGTCCGTTCGTCCGTCCTAGAAACTATTTCTTCTTTTTTTTATCAACAATTTTACTTTGATTTAATTGTTCGCCAATGATAATTCTTTTACAAAATTATCAATATTGAACAAGAAATATAATAAAATAAAATATTAAGGGATAAATAAAATATATAAAAAACACTCATTAGATTAAAAAGCTTCAGAGAGGCTATTGAGCGTCATGTGAAAATGTCTAAATATATGTTTGGAGTAAAATAAACTAAAATAAAATAATTTCTCATCAAATATGTATAGATCGATTCTTTTCTTCTATTTTATGGCTTAGCGGTACCAATGTCTTTGAATGGATAAATTTCAGATTCAATAGCTGGATGCTGATATTTTAACAAGAAAAAAAAATCATTTTGACTGTCATTATAAGTAATTATTGTTCATTTTTTAAACATTTGCTGTACTAGAGACAAAATCCCTATATCGTATGGTTTTTACAAACATATATTTTAAATGACCCACAGAACACCCGTACTCAAACCATCAATCTGTGGATAACACAAACAAATAACACATGCGGGAATGGACTTTACGACCCTACGACCTTTGTCTACTAACTACTAGAGAATGAATGAATACTAGTTCGTATTTTGTCTTTACATTCAACATAATAAGAAAATAATGAAATATATGTAAAGTTATTTTTTTCCTAAGATATATGTAATATAATAATAGATTTTATATCATTATTGAGCGAAGCGAGCGTGGTGAGCGGAGCGTTCTACTGGAGACTTTTTCACATTCTTTGTCACGAATAGGCTCGAATAGGTACTACCTTACAGATGAAATCTAAAAGACACACATTAGGTGATAGTTTAAAAAGAAATGTCTATTCGTTAAGGAATTATCGTGAAAAAACTGATATCCTATTGAAGTCAATCGGAACCGATCAGTCATTACACTGGGCTCGTTTCGCTCAATACGCAAACGGCACCCAAAATTTGGAAGGCTCAGCGATTTGAAATTGAGGGTCTGTTGGTTATAAAGAACTTTAAAGAAATAATATATCTTTATTAAGTTATCATAATCATCTTACATATGTCACTTTGTATTAATTGCGGCGTTATTGTTATAAATAAGGTAAAATAAGAATATGTCATTATATAAATAGACATAGCAAATATTCTATGAGTTGACATTTATAACGCTGACACCATGATGTAAATAAAGTTCTCAAAGGGAAACGCATACATTATAAAACATAACTGGACTTTAATGGACATCACAGTGACGAAGTCTTATTTAAAAACCGAACAAATGCGAGTAGGACTCGCTCAGGGGATCCCTAAAATAAAATAGCGATCCTAAAGAAGTTTTCTAATATCTAAGAGCCATTCACAATGTCATGTTAGTAAACACACGGTTAGTAGATTGTGTATTTTAGAAGTTTATTATAAATTTTTTTTTAATATCCTAAATGGAAGTCTTAAAATATTGTACTTTTTAAGGTCTTAGGTTTTCTTTACTTTAAACTATTAAATTAAAACATGTAATAGATCATTCATAAATTTATGAAATATTCTAAATAATGTTATTTATATCAGTTGTAATGTTATTTATATAATGTTATTTATACATTTATTTAATGACATATTAGAAATTTTAACTGCGACCGATGGAATTCAAAAGAAACAAATATAAATGTAGATAACTCAAAATATTATAGATAATATAGTTTTAGATTCGACATCTAATAAGAAACGATTTCTACTTAATTATGTTCTTAATAAAGCGGAATGAATTTGTATAAAGCGATACAGTGCGGCCGACAGAGACAAGTCGCTGTGAGATAACTAACGCGTTCAGATGACCGTGATACGAGTACGTATATTTGTGTAACATTTAGTCGCTACTTAAAGGTACTTATAATAATAAAAAACATTTAGTGATTAGTTTAAGTAAAAAGACATAGCACAAAATAATAGCAAAGTGGAATAGTAATGAAAAGATGAGAGAAGAACTCATGCGAGACTTGGAGAATATATGAAACTTTTATCGTATTGACTAATTTTACTAATTACCAGTTTTAGGTAGATTTCATAGATGAATCTACCTATTGCAATCGATGCGATGACGGGACCTAGACCCCAGAATAGGGGCGCTACGCCGTTTATGAACTGGAGATTGAGAATCCGTCGAAAAAAAATAAATTTATATATCCCTCTATATATATATGTATATATGATCCATCAGTCCAAATTCATCGTAGGCAAAATCTGACTTCAAAGGTCGATAGGATAAATTAGTAGGACAAACGTAGCATCTCGTTTTTTTGGAAAAACTGTAAGGGGGGGCTGGGAGGGTAGGTGAAAGTACAAACCTTTGGGACACGCTACAGGTCGCAAATATTGACGGAGGATTTTCAAACTTGGTATACACATTCTTAAGGACAAAATAAAGGTTAAGTTCTTGAACGGTGGAAATCGGTCGGGGGGTTGGAGGGCTGGGGGGTTGAAAGTTAAAAACTAAAAAAAGTCACGGAAGAAGGCAAAATTTAGGTGTCGGAAAAATCTTAGAAATAGGGGTGGGGGGTGGTTCCCCGCTCACCCAATATATGCAGAGTGACCCGTCATAAGACTCGTAATGACCTGTAGAATACTGCTGGCTAGTTTTTCTTTGTCGATCCGACCGACGGGAATCTACCTTACACGATCGGCCTTGTCGAACGAGGTATTTTATATTATTTTGTTTTATTATTTTATTTTTTTATTTATTATTTTGTGTTATTATTTATCAATATATCTAAGTATAAGATAGCATAACATTTAACTATGTTAGACTTAGTTATAGTTATATTTATAATACACTGTTATTAATTTTCATATACAGATAAAACCTAAAATACCAATAAAAATATTTGGTAATATAAAAATTATATATATTATATAATTAAGTTCTAATCAAAGGAAAGTTAATGAAGATATTGTCCTAGTGATTTTCATTTTCCGTTTACAGTTAAGTAACTAGGACAATGATAAACAACCCGAATACTGCACCATCTGTCAAATGCGAGGCAATGTAACGTATATTTACCAGCCGACTTCATTATGGGTCCTGTCTGACAGATGAAATCATTTAGGGGGACACACCTATTACACCTGATTCGCTTTGACTTTGCAACAAATCTTCTTCATCGTCTTCTTTATGAAGAATATTTTTATTTGCGGTAACTGAATGTATATGTTACCAACAAATGATAGAGAATCGTTTAACAAATTCAAATATCATTCAAACCATTATCAATAGATTATAATATCACATGTTTAAGAAAAGATTTTCATTCAAATTAAAAATACTTTAGACTGATATTAATGTTGTGATGTTTTCACTTTTCCGTAGATATAGTAAATAAGTGAAGGTTATTGTGTATAATGTGTTATTGTAAACAGTTCCACATATTTATATTTTTATATCAATGTGAATGTGCAATGTCAGTACTTAACTGATTGCAGTTATATTTTTGGTATAATAATAATTGTTTTCTTTTCTTATTAGTAATTGTTGTATCCATCAATATTAAGTTATTAAATTCGTCAATCCGATTTATGAAAATTATTAATGTTAAGCCTCACTTAACATGTATTTACTCAGTCGTTAGTGTGTCTGCTAAATCCTGAGATATATGTATATATATTGTTTCAAGTACTTAGGGATATTTAGTGGGACACCTTTAATAGTTATATAAATTTCGAAAAAGAATATCATTTTCTAAAATTTGTTAATACTCAAATAAAATATTTTGAATATGCTTTGTTGTAATGTTCTGGGATTTCATCTGAATTTTGAATTTTTTTTATCATAAACAACACAAGATGAAGTACATTTTATTGATTTTATTTCTTTCAAGAATAATAAAAGCCAAAATGCTAATATTGTGAAGGAATGACTAAGAAGTAAGCTTTGCTTCAACATATTTGTTAGACTTCTGTTATAATTTAAAAATATTAAGGCATTATTATATTTAAAATTATTTAAACAATTTCAAAAGCTTTATCGTAATATGCCTTTAAAAATAACAACTCTTAACAATATTGATGACAAATATTTTTAAAAATTCTTTTGTTTAGATTTCCCATTTTCAGATTATTTTTTATATTATTTTTGTTGTTAATTTATATATATATAAACATTATGTAAAAGGAATAAAATATAATAATTAAATTTCTTACCAATGTATCATTAAAATAAATAAAAATAAACATTTATTTAAAAATGCTGGCCCACAATCTGCGGGTGCACGCTTACCGCGGGTGTGGACGAGAATATGTCAAAAGCGATTTCATTTGCTAGATTTTTGAGTATATATTTTTTTTAAAACCTCAATGCTTCATTTTACTAAATTGACCTGTGAGTTATATGTGCATATATCTAAAATAAACGACTGTTAAAAATCCTACATCAAACACTAATTTATTGTTATGTTTCACTAATAGATTCAATAGGAAACTAAGAAACCTTCAGAGTTTTGTTAGGTTTTACTTGATAGTTTCACATTTTATTGTTTTTAGTGACGATATCAATTATCTGTTATTATAAACATAATACTGAAGTTACTTCTATGTATTTATTATTTTATTTATTCTATATAAATTATGGCCAAAACATTCACAAAATTCAGCCATGCTTTTGCAGACCTAAAATGTTAACAGAATGGTGTCGTAACCGATTGTAACGAAGTCGTGGCTTTTAGATTTATTTAACATTTTAAACGTTCAGATTAACTGAATACTGGCAGTTTACCTTTCTAGTTTTCATAAATAAATGTAGTTCATGAGCACGAGTACAATGTCAACGTAAGTTTAAATGAAGTATCCAACAAACAATATATTTGTACTGATATTAATAATAAATATTTATACTCTAATTAAAAAAGTTTATAATATTTTAACCATTATAAATTACTACTCAACTTATTAATAAAAGATGATATTATATTTTAATAAATTAAAATAATTATCACAATAACTCATGAATGACCTTTAGAGTAAAAATAAACTCGAAAGCATGTCCTTAACATTATTTATTTATGTCGGTGGTTTCAGCGATCATTTCTGTAAATAATTTTATTATTTATTTATATATTGGCAGCGTATTAGAAATTACACCATATATACAGTTTTGTTACAAAATATAAGACAAAGCATACAAAATCGAAAGTAAATTGTTCCTAAATTTCTATCATCTAATAACAAAATTACTATACTGTATTATATATTAGTTGATATCAAATATTTCATCAAATCTATTAAATATATTTTACTTTGAATGCGTTGACTCATATTTTAAGTAAAACGATAAACTAAATTATTCAATAGATTTCAATACATTCATTCATACATTCCTTAATATATTTTGTTATTTTGTCAAATCTCTCATCTGTACTCTAAATAATGTTCTAAAGGGATATGAATTTTGTTTCTTAATGTCTAAAAAGACAATAAAAGTGATTGCTCTGTTTCAAATTGTTCCCGCTCCAGACTGACGAAGTTTTACAGCTGAATAAAACATGGCGCAACTCGGTCGACTTCGCGCTTCGATTAGCGAGGGTGGTTGCGGGGAGAACTTTTTTAAACCTACAATTATTGAACATATGGACGAGTTACAATATATCAAAAATATTAATTTTATGAAATATACAGTTTTTTTATATTTCTTAAGTATCTTTGTAAATGTATGATCTATACATAATTATAAATGTTGTACCTAAAACTACATATTCACGTCTCCATTCAATCAATATTATATTGAAGAAATGGACATGGAATTTTAATAATAATTTACTTCATTTCTTTCTGAATAAAAGTCTGTTTTTATTTATAAATTATAATAACAGATAAGACCTAACTAACTGTCCTAACAAAAAATAACCTCCAACAATATGCTGAACTGATAACATGAACTCTTGAGCTCTTGTAAAAAAAACTGCTTTTTGTCTCCATCTTTTATTTACGGTTAGTTATAAAAATTAAGGCTTAAAATTAAAAAAAAAACTAAATTGTCATATTGATTACATAAGATAGACAGCTACAACAAACCGTATTGAAATTTCTTGAATGCTATTATTTTAAATTCTCTGTCATTCAAACAATTTCTTCTAAATGACCAAGAAAATTTGGGTTCTATGTTTTTATTTTTATCTGTTTTGTTCATTTGTAATAAGTTGAAATTCTTAGTTTATGCAAAGAAATTATTTGACTCAGACTTTAATATCAAAAGTTTATTCCTAGTAAGTAATATTTTAAATAACATTTATTATGAAATTTTATGTTTTATCTGGTAATCGAGTAAGTTAAACATGTTAGTTAGGCTTCTATGAGGCTCCGTATGAGGACATTGAATTCATAACGCGCGTCAACTGTAGACAAAGTTCCGCATATCATGTGATGTGAAAGAAATTCAAGAAATGTTTCTTAGCTTTAAAAAAAGAAAAAGACGTCCTTTAAATTTTGATAAATAGACATCTCAATTTTTATGGTTTTATATGGATTTATTTTATCAAAACAGTATTTTGTTAAAATAAAAAAAACAAGACAAATTTTTGAGTTACCCAAATGATATATTAGGACCATAACATAAGTAATATAAAATAAAAAGTTAGAGATTGCATTAGAGAAAAATATATTACACATTTGTGTTACACACGTGATATTTTTAGACTTAGTTTATACTTTTTAATAAAACCGAACAGATTTATATTGTTACTTTCATCTACCCATAAAACGGTATTAGGAACGTCCGATTCGTTCGAGTTCGATTTGATTTGTTAGTTAGGATCTTCTTTAAGTAAAAAAATAAATTAGAGCCATTACTAATAACCAAATATCTCAATATACGTAAGATTAAATAAATACATATCTAAGAAATATAAATAAGTATGTAACTAAATAAGAACAGTCAATTAAATAATGTCTAGAATTAAAAAAAAAACTTTTTTCTAAAGCTCTAACAATAAACCACGTGTAGTCCAATACTGACGAGTGCATAATACACTAACATCACGATACCCAAAACATTATAATTGTATAAACACATTTTACTAGGTAGGTCGTGCAAAAAATACTTACTTTTTCTGATCATATTCATTATTTATTCCAAGATTTTAGATTTCAAATTAGTTTCTAAAATTTAAGAAAATAACAAAATCCGTTGTATATAACCATTTTATATGACTAATGTTACTTAAGAGGCTTTTGCCTTATTCCGAAGAAATGTACTATCAGATGGACCGTCTCTTTGTTGGCCAATGTAACAAGATATATATATATATATATATATATATATATATATATATAAATATATGTTTCCTTTTACAAAAATTTTAATCGTCATTAAATTTACGAGAAAAAATAAAAATATACACTCTTCTATTTTAATTTAAAATAAAATAAAAAATATTTTATGAAACGTTTATATTATGGGTTGTAATAAAGTTGATGATTATAATTATTCATGAACATATTGTCCGTGTCGACTGAACAAGCTAACGGCAGATTAATTCTGAGCCGGTGAGCGAATTATCCTATTTTTAAAAAACCTATTTATATTCAATGTTAACTTAAGCCAAAGCTCATACCATAAAAAATATATTTTTATTACTGTGATTTATTTCATGATAATGTTGATTATTGAGCTGAGCGTAAGCGAAGCTCTTAGCCGTTCGGGAGACCTTTTTTGTTTTTTGTTTTCTCCAGAAAGCTAAAAATTTTCTCTTGTATGTTTGAGCCGAATGCGGATGTTATAGCGAAAACAGATTGAAAAAATGCTTAGTTTAAGTATACTATTTATAGGATTTTCATTAATTAATTAATGTCCACAGCAAAATTTATTTCATAAATTTTAATTATCATAAAATTAATACAAATTTACATTTGAATAAACTAGTGTCTGAAAATGAAAGTCGCTTAATTAAAATAAAAAAAAAAATATATTTTAAAATTAAAATTTTTTTTATTTCTTGTTTGAACAATTTTATAATAATTAATTTATGTATGTTAATTTTTGTTAGTTCACACTTCCGGTTGATGACGTCATAACTAACTACCTTTATCATCAAATTAATATTTATGAATACTTTACAACACACAGATTATTGCGTCGTTAAAAGTTATTTTCATTTTTGTGGTAAAACCACAAAAATTAAAATAACTTTTAACATGTAACATTCACATAAAATGGTCGGCACATGACTTTAATCCGTTAAAATTTTAGTTTTGTTATTCATTTTGATAAGTACATTTCTCTATAGAAGTGTAAGATAATTACTTTATTGTGTGGTTTATATTATGTAATTATACATTATTTAAATATTTTATCATTGTAATACTTTGATATACACCATAAAGTTAATTATTGTACGAGTATATGGCAACACGAGCATTGAATAGTGAAAATGGAAAAATGGTAGTTGTTTACAAAATATAAAATACGGTAATTGCACCATTAAGGATTGTGTTTTTTTTAGTTGTAAATATAAATAAAAGTCGCTCTCTTTTTCGAGTAAAAGCATTTTAAATTTAAGGGCCAATCACTTTTCTATATTTAATTATCGTAAAAATATCATAAGAAGTATATGTAAATTTATAATATATTATATTTTTCCGCCATTGCGGGCATTTAATACATAAAATAAACATGGGTGAATAAAAAATTCAATAAATAATAAAATAAATAAGAAAAATATTTCTTGAAGTAATGTCGGAGGAACCCTTTTAAATTTAATATGATGTAATTATAAAAATTACTCTAAAATCAGGTATTTTCTGTGGATAAATTGATATCAGTCCTTTAACTCTTCCATTGCATAAACAATATCGTTTCATGATGTTTCTAAAGAATATTCAGAATTGTTTATAAAAGTTTCGTTTGGTTGCAACATATTTTTATCAGTTAATAACTTATATATGTATGTGCATTTGCTGGATGAGGAAACGTGAGCATTCTAAAATAGTTATAATGCTTTATAGTCTATGATTTATATTCTGTAGACTAGTTTCTACTTCTGATCCGAACAGACGATAAAATTTAGTAGAAAACTAGACAGTTTACTACTAAATTTTATCAGGAAGAACGTATTTCACTGAGCTAACGCAAAAGTCATCTCGGCAATTTGTATTTCCATTAAGTCGAAACTTGATATATCACAGAAGACTGCTATATATTATACAAAAAAAAAAAGTGCTAATAAAGGCTATTAAATGAGCCGATATTAATACTCATTATTATTTATTGCTATAAAGACACTTCAGTGATAGAAGTTTGTATTAATGGCACATAACACAGTAAATTAATGAAGGCGACGACGCGGTTGAAATACAATACAAGAACACAATGCCGCCCATAACATAATTAAGAGGGATTATATTGCTTTAGATGTATTTATTATACGTGAATAGTGCCAATTAATATGAATATGCAATATGAATCTAACATCGCAATATGATGAGGGCGTATTAATTGCAAATTGATTTACTTTGTATACATTGAAAACAATATCTTAAAGTAACTAATAAACTATATCATAATTTAATTACTAATTATTTCGATACTCGCAAATGTCAAGGAAAATCTAAAATAAATTAAAATGCAAAGATTGTTGTGAAGTGAATACAGAACTCTGGTAACACAAGATAAAGTATGACAATAATAAATTACGATGCTTAACTTGGTGACAAATATCATTAGTAAGTAACAACAAATAGTAAGTTTATTTTTTTTTATATTATTTAATATTTTAATTTAAAATCTCTAAAAATAAAAGCTGTGTTTTAAAGGTATTTTAAAGGTACAGGATCTTAAATAAATTTTTTTTTTGAATGGAACAGACAGTTGTTTTGTTTTAAAAATTGAATTGAATAAACAAAAGATATATTATATCAATATTGCATATTGATGTCATTGTTCGCAATATGCTTACAATAGGTACAAAGTTTCTGACAGACAAAACTAATACATATTTCTGTACTTTAGTACGAACTAACCAACAATTACATTTTAATCAAAAAGATTTCAACATTTGTTATTTAGTTATTCCATATAAATAATTTGTCTAAAAACTATAATTTGTAAAGAATAATAATATTGTGACATCATGATGACGGCAATAATTGTTTTTTGATTTGTTGGAATATTATTACAAATAAAACAGGAATTTGTATCTTTTCTAAGAAACTCTTCATGTACATGTTCTTTGACACGGTTTACCGAAAACTGAATAGTTTTCTTAAGTATCGCTTAATAAATAACACACCACAATTTATCAATTAAAATTTCTGTCTCCATAAGCGGTATTTTAAATTTTAATGTCTCCTTTCTTCTCTAACATATCTGAACTGTGTTGTTTTACATCTTGCTGCATGCTAGATTTCATATTCTTTAATTCCTTATTTTATTTCGCTATCAGACTTGTGGTTACTTTTATGGGCGTTTTCTAGCATTTTTATTAATCGGTCTATTGAAGCATGTAAGGTGCTGTCGCTACTTGCCGATAGATGGCAGATCACGGCGGAACTAAATGTTTGGAGATAGTTAATACAGCTTCCAGTAGGTGGCACTCTGACGCATTGCTTTCGAAACTTGAACACTTTTTTTACACTTTTAGCTTTGGTGTTTAGTATATACACAAATATAACTATGAAGCGTGAACCATAGTGGATAAGGATATTAATTTAATTTGATAGTTAATAAAGATAATCAACAGTTATGATCGTCCGATGTTCATCCGACTCGTTTATTGAAGGTATTTATAAGGATAACAATAGCGGTGCCCTAATTTTAATTTTCCATGTTTTACAACTTTGATCTAATAAAATTGGTTACTATAGTAACTCCGGTTCATTAAAACTATTCTACGATATATACAAAATTAAAATAAACCTGATTTTATTAACATACTGATATATAGGTTATAGATTATTCAATAATATTAGAAACTCGTTACTTTTCTATGTAACGAAAATTGTGTTTTAAGGTAATAAAGAAAAATATAGGTCACCCTCTCACTGTAATAATTTTCATAATATGACTAAGGAGTTACTTCAATACCAACGTTATTTTAGTGCCTCTTGTCCTCAAAAATTAGGAGAATGCATTTAGAAGTTATACAAGAATTATTATCAGAGTATTTTTTCTTTCCGGCTTAAAATGTTTGCATACATTTAGTCTTTTACATTCATGTAAAATTATAAAATAATAAATAAGGATGACAAGGCTAATATGATAATCAATTTCAAAATGTTATTTTTATTACATTGTGTATTAACCTTTATAAAAATAACTAAAAAAATACTGTTAAGTACCTACTTTGTTTTGTTCATTTTAGATACGAAAATATAAAAAACAATCTTTTTTAATAAATTACCTATTTTCCTTAATCCTTTTTTCGTAGTGGAACATAAGTCAAGTGGAAGTGAACGCAGTTCAATGAAGGAACCGCCATCCGATAACAATAATATGATAACGTACTATCACTTATCGTGGTGTAATCTTCACGGATACACTTGTATTTTTTTTTTCTTTTCAACTTAGACCTTAACTTGAAACTGAAACGAAGCTCATATTAAAGGTGTAACTTTAAATTCGGGACCACGAATAGATTAAGAAAATAAAACACACCATATATTTTTTTTCTCAGTATGGATCAACTTATTATAATCCATTAGATTATATTAATTTATAAGTGTGTGATACCCCATAGATTAACTCACCGCGATAGTCCGGTGATAACTTGTCGACAAATTGTGCCCACGGGATGAGCCCAAAACATTGTAGTATCATATTACATTTAATTTATTAATTGATACCGTATGTTACAATACATATCTTATATCATTCTTTGGTCAAAGTCCCGATTATTATTTATTATATTTATTTAATTAATGTAATAATTGTTTTAAAACACTTGAAATCAAAAGTACCTTAATGTAATATTTATCAAATTATTTATATTATCTTCATCATAGTAAGCTTTAACATTACTTAAAACATAATGCTTCAACTATATATAGTATTATATAATAAGTACAATACAGATTCATCTTAATATATCTGTACATGTGGGAATGTATCAATTATACACTTCCAATATTGAAATACAAACCTGGATTTCAATCAAGAAATATATCTCTTCATTTATTTTATAATACAATTGTTATTTTAAAGATAACATTCGTGTAAGATGTTAAAAGCCTAAACGATGTGAGTACTCATGTGTTCTTGAAAAATAAATTTACCTCTCAGACATCAATCAAAATGAAGTCGCCTGAAAAGAATACTTCACATTGCTTCAAAGTGAGGGTAGAGATACATTGTGCGGTGTCAACCCGTTCATTATATGACACCGTGTAAACTACATGGTGTCATATAATGAACGGGTAAATAAGAAAAAGAAAATGCCAAGCACATGAAACTCATTTGCTTGGCATTTTCTTTTTCTTCTTTGCAAGTTTTTTCTTATTTGCAAGTAGACGTTTAATGTTTAGAAATGAATAGTTAAAATAAATATCATTAGTTGGCCACAAAATCTTACAAATTTATGATGTGTTATGTGTCATAATCTTATGTACCTATAAGCCATATTGCTGTGAACTTTTATGTAAATCAGTTCCATGTTTTTAAATGTGAGGATTAAAAAATAAAAGTAATTTACATTTATTAATTAAACTTCACATACATTTTTGTTTACAATATTAATAGGATGAATTCTGAAATATATTTTCTTAATTGCATAGTTAAGCTTTATTTTATACTCATAAAAATATTATTTTGTAAATTATGTCCAGGAGCAGATTGTCGTATGTTAATAAATTGCTGTTTTATATAATATTTTTCATTATCATAACTTTAAATTGTGTTTGTTGACAGTTATAGCCAGTTAATATAATACTATTATTACTTAAAATTATAAATATCAAAGCAGTCTTATACACAAGTGAATCTGGATATATAATGCACTACAAATACCATTTAACTTAATTTTTATGTCCTTGACTATTTATTTATACATAATATAAGTTATAAGTTTTTTTAAATTATATTTTAATCACAGTTAACTTTATTTTACTCTAATATATCTGAAACAAACATACAGCTCTGCACATTAGATAATTTTGACAATAGTGATTTGATACAGACTTTAAAAAAAAAATTTAAAAAAAGCTTAATACAACTGCAGGAGAATCTTAATTGAATAATTAAAAGTCCATTCTTAGTTCGTGTATTCAGCTTGATCTACCGGAGATAACTTACAAAAGCCTTACCTTATATTATTTTTAGTCGAAGCAGAGTAGAGTACTGTAACAATTCTTATAAAAGTTTTTAATTTTATGTTCAACCACAAAAAAGCCTTTAAATATCTTTAGTAAAATAATTTGATAATAAATAACTTCACGATTCGAGAAATAACTCTTAGATCCTAATCCGGTCCATCCCATGAATCATCACAACTTCTAATCTATCTTGAATTCACATAAGGTTGGATGAAATAATATGTATCATATTACTACATGAGACATTACTTATTTCGGAGGACCAAGAGATATAAACAGAACAACTTAAAAATTTCAATAAAGAAATTTCGCTTTTATTTTTCAATATAGTCCTGACTACATAAACTATTGGGCGAAATAGGAATAAGAATATGATAAGCACATCCTGTATATGCTAAAATGACTAATGTTCTATTCTCTATAACTATCTGTTTGAACTTAATTAGGATGTCGATTTATCATCTCTACAGGGTCGTCCCATTTACGTGAGAAGCTCTCACTAAATGTGCTAACGTCCTATCATAATGTGGACATATGTATGTCATGCCAAAATGTATATATTTACAATAACTGGTATATAATATACATAGTCAGATACATAAATTGAGCAGAGGGAATATTATTCGTCGAAGGTAGTTTTCAAAGATTTTCCGTTAACAAGCAAGTCTAAGTAAGAACAGCCCGACTTACCCATATTAATGAAAATTTGTAAGGAAATTCTACAAAGTAAAAGTTTTCTTCAAAGTCAATTTTATTACTAGTATTATTAAATCATACGACTATGGGAATACTCCAGTACATTAAGGATATTAATTCAGATTGATAGTTAATAAATATAACGAACAATAACTTATCATCGTCCGACGTTTATCCTACTTGCTTATTAAAGAAGCTGGAATTGTAATTTACTACACACAATAATTAATAAGGACCACAATAGCGAAGCCTCGTTTATATTTTATAATTTATACGAAATAACGTTGACCTGATTATATTGGCTACTATAAAAACCTGGTTCATTAAAATATTCTACGATATTTCGACATAGGGATATCAAAAATTAACCTAAATCTGGGTTTTGATAATACACGTTTCGGTATTAGTAAAACTCAAAAAGCCAAAACTGTCTGCATACATCTAGTCTTTACATTCATGTTTATTACGGAATAGAAATAAATATGCTAAAGAAGTAACAGTACTACAAACATTGTCTCACAGCATCATGTATATTATCCTTTGGTCGGGTTGTCAAGTGTCGATAAGAAAAAAATAGTGATATTATTCTAATACAGATCAGGTCAGTATCATTCTAATCCATACATGCTTTTCGCGTGAGATAAGAAGTTATTTTTTATTACTTTAATCCTTTTAAACTGTCTTCCATAATATCTTTAAGATATTCTAATTATTAGTACATTAACACTACATGTTCCTGGTACATTAACATGTTCATTATATGTATATTATACCAGCTGTAGGTGGTGCATGGTGGTGGCTCCAACAAAATACCTACTGCCTTACATCCGCTCAAGATTTTCTTTAAAAAATATAACAATCCGTAAAGAAAATCAATGACTAATGTTAGTAATTGTGATTACATAAAGGATTTTAAAATAATATTGTATTTTTTAAGGGAAAAAAAATTAAAAGTAAAATTTACACTTTATTATAATCTAATAATTGATAGTAATCTTTTCGTTTCCGACATCTTGGAATTCAATTAATTTCGGGTAAGAAATAAAAATATTTCCTTTTTGATTTCACAAATTTTTATTTATTTATATTTTTCATTATTGATAGACAATAGAGTAAATGAAAAATACATAAATTTACAACTATATAAAATTGAAATATATTGATCGACGAACAACTTTTGAGAAAGACAAGACAAACACGGAGTAAAGAAAAAATGTTTAAAATAAAATAAAATACGTATGTATTTTCGGGGGTAGGAGTGAAAAAGTTAACAGCTGTTCTCTAACTGCTCTTTAATATTTTTACTATTTTTAATTATTTATGGTGCTATAAAGTGTTTACAAGTTTTTATTTAATGCAGTGTTAGAAGTGATTACTGAAACTTTTAATTTTTTATTGATTCAATGTGGTCAATAGCTTAATTTTTTCACTATACCTGCTGGCACATAAACTCTCTCACTCTATACTATTTCGTAGAACATCACTGACTTAATAACTATGGCTTAACTAGAAGACATCATGGAACTTCATCAAAATATGGCACTTTCACTAACGTCACGTATGTCGGAATTCGAAGAACAACTTAAGTGTACCTCCTCCGAGTCCAGCAAGCCAAGTATTGATAAGCTCTCAACTGAGTTCAAAGAGTTTAAAACTTCTGTTTGGGATATCCTTGGACTTTTGAAGTCGCTCACAATGAACTTAGCCGTGCAGATTGATGAACTTGACAACCAGTCCCGCAAAAATGTTCTTTTGTTTGGGAGGCATTGAAGAAGCTGAAGGTGAATACTTATTGTCCACTGTTTTGAGCACAGTTCAGGTCTTGATGGGCCTGTCTGATGTTCAAGCAACCGCTGTACTACACTGTCACCGATTAGGAATTAAATTACCAGACCGTTGTCGACCTATTTTGGTGCGTTTCAATGATCTCAATATCAAGAATGTGATTTGGAGAAATAAAAGGAAATTGAAATCTAGCTCAGTGGTACTAAGTGAATTTCTTACTAAGCCACGCCAGGCCTTGTTTCTAAAGGCTAGGAAACATTTTGGAATCACAAACTGTTGGACTCAAAATGGCAATGTTCTTGTTAAGTCTCCTGATAACAATCGTTTGGCTATTCGTAATGACTATGACTTAGATAATCTAATTCTCAAGTTCCCGCATCTCAGCATACATCCTGCATCTGTATCAACAGTAATGAGGGTTGCTGAACGTTCCAAGACTAGTCCGGCGGCATCTGGACCAGCTTTACGTTCCGGCACTCGCAAACTGACAGCAAAAAAGCCCTAAATATTCTTTAAGGCGGTCCTTAGCAAGTACTTGTATGGCTTTATTTACTTGGTTAATAATTTGTATGTTTCAACTTAATTTCTTAGCAACGCACTTCTTCGGATTTCTTAACCATATTTTCTATTTGTTCTATGTTATCAACACTATATATATCCAATTAACTTTTTTTACATCTAAATAAAACTTGTAAGATTTTTAATAACTAAATATTAAATATCTCTTGTCTGCTGTCAAACTTTGACATTACCAATACTTGCCATTTAAATAATTTTGCGCTGTCAAAATCGAACTAATTTGTATGTGTTTTTTTTATTTTTTATGTTTAAACTTTTACACTTTCTTGTTATTTACTTTTTTTTAATTTAGTTTTATAAAGTTTTTGTTTTTATTTTAATTGTTAATTTTTGTCTAGTTTATAAGTTCCTAATTTGCTTGTTTAGTAATTTATTTCTTGTTTTTTTATCTCAAACGCCAGCAGGACGTGCATTAAAGTACGTTGTAGTTATTTTTATTATTTTTATTATTATTATTATTTTTATATAAATATTATTAGTATCATTATTATTATTGATTTTTTTTATATATATTTAAAATTTAATATATATATTAATTGTTCATCATATATACTAAAACTATTAGCATTACTTTTTATATTTATATACATACAGATATACATACATCGTTTTTTATTTTATCATGGATATCAGTCTTGAATCTTTTCATTCGGCCTGCAGCGACAGTTCTTTTTTTTCTACTACTGACAACGATTTAACCAATGATTTGTTGCTTGGTGAGTCTTTGTCAAACGTATTGGCGCCCTTTCCTAAAAACTTAAACATATGTCATATTAATGCCCAAAGCGTTCCCTGTCATTTTAACGAAATGTATGACTCTTTTAATATCCCTAACTTGCATTGTATACTAATCTCTGAGACCTGGCTTAAACCATCACTACAATCGGTTTGCTTTGCTATTCCCGGTTTTACACTAATTAGAAATGACCGCACTGGAAAGATTGGAGGTGGAGTGGCCATTTACCTCGATAACCATTTTCCTTACAAAATCATTTGACAGTCCCCTTCCCTCTACTCTTCCTTCCCTGAATTCTTATTCCTTGAGGTGGATGCTGGCATTAAAATTGTTCTTGGCGTGATATACTGTCCTCCTAATATTAATTATTTTACCACCTTGGAAGAAACACTAGAAAACTTAATATCTATTTACAGTCATGTCATCATTATAGGCGATCTTAACACTTGTTTTTTGAAAAATGACTCCCGCTCCCATAAATTATGCTCGCTGCTGGAATCTGTTAACTTGACAATACTACCTTCAGAACCAACTCACCACGTAAGTACCACTAGCACTCTTTTAGATTTAGTCATTGTCTCCAATAGTAACCTTGTTGCAAAATCTGGCCAACTCCCGGCCCCTTCTTTTTCACTCCATGACCTTATCTTTGTCTCCTATTCGATCAAGGTTCCCAAACCCAAACCCAAGACCTTATTAATCAGAAATTTTACTGGACTTGATTTAAATAGACTGGAGTTGGATGCTTCAAAAATCAACTGGACTGATTTAACGGTTTTGGAGACAGTAGATGATAAGGTGAAATATTTCTGTAAGGAAGTCCTTAATTTATTTGATAAACACGCACCTTTACATAACGTCAAATTAAAACATCACAGCACTCAGTGGTTTAATGATGACTTTCGTAAAGCTAGATTAAAAAGGGACAAAGCCTTTCGTAAATACAAAAACAATCGTAACGCAGTTAATTGGTCCATATATAAAGCTGCAAGAAATCGGTGTAACAGGTTATGTAGAAATTTAAAACGCCATTATATCATTGATCGTATTAGTTCATTATCTTCTTCGACAACATATAATTTTCTAAAGTCGTTGGGGTTGGCCAAAAGAAACTCTACCGAATCTAATCTCAACATCGACATAAATTCTTTAAAAGATAATTTTTCTTCTTCTTCTAATATGGACCTTTCGATTAAATCCCGTACCCTGGCCGATATATTCAGCTTGCCGATTTTTCCTTTAAAAAAGTTTTACCTTTCACCTGTAGACAGATCTGAGGTAAAAAGGAGAATTCTTTCTATTTCCTCCAAAGCTATAGGATGTGACGAAATCAGTCGTCCTATGATAGTTCTTATTTTAAATTCTCTTTTAGACATAATTACTCATATTATTAATTTTTCTATATCCTGTAACACATTTCCCGATACTTGGCGTAAGGCATTTATCATTCCACTTCCTAAAACATCAAATCCTCACCCGCCATCTCATTTCCGCCCTATTTCTATACTCCCATTCCTTTCCAAAGTTGCCGAATCTATTGTTTATCACCAGATCTCCTCTCATTTCACTAAACACGATATTTTTAATACATACCAATCAGGGTTTAGAGCTGGTCATAGTACGACAACTGCCCTACTTAAAGTTACCGAAGACATCCGCGAAGCCATGGATAATATGTGACTGTATTAGTTCTCATTGACTTTAGTAATGCCTTCAATACTGTTGACCATGATCTTCTCCTCGCTCTCCTCTCCCGAACAAATATCTCAGACTCTGCCCTACAATGGTTTTCTTCCTATCTTCGAGGGCGCAAGCAGTCTGTACGCCTTGGACAGAAGCAATCTGATTGGTGTGACATCACTACTGGCGTTCCTCAAGGCGGAATATTATCTCCCTTACTGTTTTCAACATTTATCAATTCTATTACTTCCTTTATTCATTCACACTACCACCTTTACGCCGACGACTTGCAGCTATATCAACACACTACTATCGCAAAATTCGATCAAACTATTTCTTCTATTAATTCTGACCTTATGCGCATATCTTCATGGGCCGATCGATTTGGCACATCTATAAACGCTTCCAAATGTCAGGCGATTATAATTGGTAGCCGACAGCAACTAGCCAAAATTAATGACTGTTCTTCTAAATTAAAACTTAACAATATTTCTATACCGTTTTGTAACAACGTTAAAAATCTTGGCCTAACGATGGATCGTTGTCTTGGCTGGAGCTGTCAAATAAAAGAAGTGTCTCGGAAATTTTATGCTAGTTTACATTCACTAATGCGCCTCAAACATTTTCTTCCCATTAAAACAAAAATACAGCTTGCCAACAGTCTACTGTTGCCGATAATTGACTACGGTGATGTTTGCTACGTGAATTTAAACGAAGAGTTGCTCAACAAGCTTGATCGCATGTTAAATACTGCTATAAGATTTATTTTCAACCTTCGAAAGTTTGACCACGTTTCGCGTTATCGCTCGCAATTAAACTGGCTACCGATTCGCGAACGTAGGTACATGAGAATTCTTTGCACCTTATACTCTATCCTTTACAATCCCTCTTATCCCAAATATCTTCAAAATAAATTCCTACTTCGTACGCATGCCCACGATAGGCCTCTGTGCTCGAGTGAAAACCAACTCCTTACTGTTCCCACTCATCACACTGGTTTCATGTCTGACTCCTTCTCTGTTGTTGCTGTCCGACTCTGGAACCAATTGCCTGAAAACATTCGTAAGGCACCTTCACGAAACTCTTTCAAGAGACAGGTGAAACAGTTCTACCTCAACAGCTTATAATCTTTTATTTTCCCATCTGAGTATATCTAAGTATATGTATAAAACTTATTTATTTATATATTTGTAGCTTTGTATGTATGTATGTTAGTATTTATGTATGTTTATGTATGTTTATGTATGTATACAGTTTATATATTATATCTATATATCGATATCTAGTTTGTATAGTTTTCTTTTTTTTTTTTTTTGCACTCCGCCTTCGTACGTATTTTCTTGCACGTTTTGGGTTGGCTGGTAGAAAATGCTTTAGCGTTAAGCCCACCCTTTGTACCTTGTTGTGCAATAAAGAATTTAAATAAATAAATAAATATATTGTTACAGGACGTGAAGAATATTACTTATAATATAAAAAAATCGTTTATTTTTTTAATATTATGCACAGACGACTAAAAAGGAAAAGTGTGTAAAGCTATATTTTATCTCAAATTATGCAAGAAATGCAAGAAATAAATAGGGTTTATTCTAAGATAAAAATAAATGTGAGTGTATAATTCAATTTATTCTAAGATAAACACGAGTGTGAGTGTATCCGTGAAGATAACATAAGATAAGTGATAGTATCGTTATCACTTATCTTATGTTATCAGATGGCGGTCCCTTCATTGAACTGCATTTATTTACACTTTACTTATGTTTTACTACGGAGAAGGGTTAAGGAAAATAGATAATTTATTAAAAGAAGGTTTTTGATATAGATAATCTTATCTAATATTCGCGGGAAAAGAAGAGTAGGTTAATAGTAGGTGCCTATAATGTGGAAAAAATCTATTATTGTCCCTATTTTTAAAAGTGGCGATAAACACAACATAGCCAACTATCGTGATATTTCGAAACTTTCAGTCATACCGAAACTTTTTGAAAAAATTGTTTATGATTCATTATTCCCTGCAATTAGACCATTTATCACTGGCAATCAGCATGGTTTTGTAAGTGGCCGTTCCACAGAGTCGAACTTATGTGAATTTTTAGATTTTGTTTTGAACGCTATGGATGGAGGTCAACAGGTGGACGCCGTGTATACTGATTTTTCAAAGGCTTTTGATAAAATTAATCATGGTTTACTTGTAAAGAAACTAGAAAACATTGGTATACACGGCGATCTTCTGAGGTGGATGAAATCTTATTTACGTGATAGATCACAGGCAGTGGCGGTTAAAGGTTATACGTCGAGCTTTATACCTATAACTTCTGGAGTTCCCCAGGGATCCCACCTCGGTCCATTGCTCTTTAATATTTTTATTAATTCTATAACAGATTGTTTTAAAAATTCGAAAATAATTCTTTATGCAGATGACACCAAAATTTTTTCTTTAATAAAATCTTTCGAGGATTGCAAATTATTTCAAAACGATCTAAATAGGCTTCATTGTTATTGTTTGAATAATGGTTTAAAATTAAATATTGACAAATGTTTTTCTATAACATTTTCTCGTAAAGTCAATAAAATAAAATTTAATTATAGATTAAACAATACGAGTCTTAAGATAACGACTGAGGTGAGAGACTTAGGGGTAATTCTAGACAGTGGACTTTCTTTCTCGTCTCACATTACCGCAATCAAAGGAAAAGCATACCGAATGTTAGGGTTTGTTTTTCGACAGTGTAGAGATTTTAAGAATGTAAAAACATATCTTATCTTATATAATTCGTATGTAAGACCTATTTTGGAATACGCATCTACAATTTGGAATCCAATATACTGTGTTTATAAGAATCAAATAGAAGCTATTCAGAACAAATTCCTTCGGAGGATAAACTATATCTTTGGCAGTGAGGTTATATCAGCTCCTACTCGTATGTCATTACAGCTACGTCGTGAACACAAAGACCAATTTTTTTTTATATAAATTAATTAACAATATTATAGATTCTCCTTATCTTCTTACACGTATTTATTTTAATTGTCCGAGATTGAGTGCTCGCACTAAATTAGTATTTCATATTCCAGTTTGCAGAACCAAATACGCCCGTAATCGTTTCGTGGCAAGAGCTTGTAATGCACACAACGAACATTATTATGATATTGATATATTTTGTTCTAAATTGACTATGTATGTATCTTTGGTTAGAAAAGTTGTTCACAATTAAGTTTTTTTTTTATGTTTTTATGTAAAAATTAGTTTCGATTATTATCGATAAAGCTTTTTATTGTTTGTGTATTAATATTTTAATGTTTTTTTTTCTATCTTATTAATTTGTTGTATTTTTTTTTACATCCTTTTTGTAAACATGCTTTTAGTATACATTTTTAATGGACACTCGCTATGTGTAAATTAGTAGTGAAATTTTTGGCTTGTGTATATTTAAAAAAAAAATGTTATAAATGAAATATTGTAAGCTGTATGTTTTCCAAAATAAATAAATCAATAAATAAATAAATAAATAACAGCATTTTTTTTATTATTTTTATACAGCTTAACACATAATGTAATAAAAATATACATTTGCAATTTTCCATAAGCCTGTTGTGTTTCTTTACTGAAATTTTCTTAAATACGGGCAGAAAGAGAAACGGTGATCTCTAAAGCACTCCTCCCATAGCTTCATCTACTGAGATAACGTGTCGAATTTGTACAACGTCTATACTTAAAGTTTTGTTTTTTGAGATAAAACCACGAAATTATCCTTTCCTTAAAAAGTTTGTTTATTTTTCTATGAACATAGAAAAATAAACATATATCGTTCAATATACCTCAATGTAAATTGCTACTTCTGAGGACTGATTTAGTAAAGGACTTAATAAAGCTCTTGTCAATTTTTATATAAATTTCCTTGACCAGAATTTGATACTGGCAAAATTATTTAATTTTCATTTTTGTAAAAACACTAAAGAGACATTGTAAATGACAGTGAATGTAAGTGATGAGATCAGATAATGACATGACCTGAGATGTAGTTATTTCGTATAGAATTAAATATTTTTTTATTTGAAACAACATTGAAAACCATTATATTTCAGTAATGAGCTATATAAGTATATAATTTCAATAAAATTGTAATACCTAAATATTTTATTTATTTATTTTATCATATGAAGTAAAGTTACTTTTTGATCAAACAATCTAGATAAACAATATACGTTCCTAATCAAATAAAGTATAAAGTAAATTTTGTAATTAATTATGTTTTTAAAATACTCGAAACCAAAAGTATCTTAAAGTAATATTTATCAAATGAGTCATATTAATTTTAAGTTAGAAAGCTTTAACATTACTTAACCTGTTAACCGGAGAATATACTTTTGTTCAACTCGTTTCACAATGGGGACTTTTTTTTCATGGTTATAAGTAATATTATCACACCTCAAATAATAAAAGAACATCGTTAATAAGAATAAGAACAACGAAGACCGTAATACGTTCAATATATTACGATTAATTTCCATGACGAAAATGTTATTATGCCCATTGCAGTAGGCTTTTATGTATGACGAAATATTATCACTTAAAATATATACTCATCAAAGCTGTCACAAGACAGGAGTAATTTTTTGTGGGTTTCCGCTGATAAATTAATGTTTCCTAATAAAAGTTATTTTATAAAATACAAAACAAATAGCAAGATTATTATTAAACAAAAGGGAACTGCGTAAAAGACGAGACCGGATCTGTAACCAAATACTTGTATACATGTGTAGGCCACGTACCAATGTTTCCTTTTCGATGTTAAGTCTTTACTCATCAGGATATTTAAATAGTGTCACTTATATTGTATAAATTACCGTCGATATAAATATTAGTTTATAATGTTTATTTCTGTACAACTAATATAAAAAGTATTAGTAATAATAAACGTTCTTAAAATTATAATTCTAACAAATTAAACATTCCCAAGTAGGGTTGGCGTCAGGCAGGCGGCCGACCGTAAAAGAAAGCCGTAAAAGTAATACCGGTGCCACGCAAGAAGTTAGCCCGGAAACAAAGGGATGTAAAATTGAGGTTTGGAAGTTGGAATGTAGGTATGATGACTGGAAGAGGATGAGAAATTGCGGACGTGTTGAAGAGAAGACGAGTAAATGAAGCGTGTTTACAGAAAACGAAATCAAATGCGAGAAAGATTGGTGAGGGATACAAGTTTGATTATTGCGGGAATGATGGAAAAAGGAATGATGTTGGAATTATGCTTGATGAGAAAGTAAAATAGTGTGTGACGGGGGTGAACAGGGTGAATCATAGAATTATTACTAAGAAAATGAGTTTTGAAGGTTTATTCCCTGATGTATTAGTTGTGTATGCTCCTCAAACCAAAAAAGTACATGGTGGTTGGGGTTTTGATCACCGTAATCATGAGGGTGATGCCTTGCTGAAGGCCGCGCTTGTCTTCGATTTAGCTATATTCAATACTTGGTTTAAAAAGAGGGACGAACACTCAGTCACATACAAAAGTGACCGCCAAATGACGCAGATTGATTATTTCTTAGTAAGAAGAAATAAAATCAATTGCGTCAAGAACTGCAAAGTTCTGCCGGGCGAAAGTGTAGTCTCACAGTATAGGCATCATGGAAATTAAACTTCTAGTGCGTACAAGTATGTTCAAGAAACGACCCGCTGATAACATTGTTCTTGTCGGCGAGAATGGACTTGAGGTTTAGAGTAAAATGGAAAAATTGCAACAAAAGCTGGAGAGTGTTGGCCTGAAAATAAGCAGAACCAAAACAGAGCACATGTTCTGTGATTCCGACGGTGTCTCCTATTGTGTTCCTATTGTGTTCGATGGAATACCATTACCAGTCTGCTCGGACTTTCACTACCTTGGTTCTCTGATAAAAAGCGATGGCAATACTAACCAGGACGTAAAGCACAATCGTATCAATACGGAATGGATGAAATGGCAACAAGTCACCGGGACAACATGTGGTGCCCGAATTCCCCTTAACCTAAAGGGGAGAATCTATAAAAACATCATTAGACCTGTCGTTACGTATGGATTTGAGTGCTGGGCGATGAAGGTGATGGATGAAAAGCATTTAACGGAGATGCGAATGTTAAAATGGATGTGTGGAGTGACAAGAACGGATGGAATAAGAAATGAGTATATTTGGAAAAGCTTGAGAGTAGCGCCATTCACAAAAAAAAATGAGGTATCCGTCTGTCATGGTATGGGCATGTTATGAGGAGAAATGAAAGAAAGGCATGTGACCAAAAGAGTGCTGGGTATGTTAGTGGAGGGATGGACAGGTAGAGGACGGCGGAAGAAAAAATGAATGGTTTGCCTGAAAGACGATATGGAGAAGAAGGGAGTATGTACAAAGATAACGAGTTGCACGAGAGTATGGAAGGAAAAAACATACTGCGCTGATTCCAAAAGTGGGAAAAGGGTAGGAAGATGATGATACAATATTTTTGAGACAATACTCCAAGAAAAGAATTTTTTAATTTCTAATTACCTTCTGAGTACGCATGCAAAATAAAAAAAAACAGTCCAGTAGTTTAGTCGCAATTAATAATTTTTCTTATACAAAATTAATCACATGATATATATCTTAAATAGTGTTATAGCAGACTGTCACGGAAAAGTCAAAGACAATACATAAATAAAAAATTAATTTCTTTATGCGTTATTGTTTATAACCGTTAATAAAAAAAAACTATTCCCAAATAGATATAGGCTTATATATTTAATACAAATAGATATTGGTTTAAATACTTTAAATCACCTTCATAATGTTACTATGAAGAGTTAAATTAATGTGATCATATTTCTTATTTGAAAATAAAATCTTTTCATAGAACCATTAATTAACTGATTTATTATTTAATAAGTAGTATTTTTGTGAACAGAAAACCCAGGACCCATATGTCTTGTACGTGGTTTAACCTTCGTATTTCCTTATTTATGGATGTGGCATGTATAGGATATGATTATAATCTTATTATATATATTACATTACATAAACTTTGTTTTCTTTCATTTAAATAAAATACCAATCAGAATTTAGGATAAATTAATAATAATGATAATGAATTGTTTACAAATTAATATAATTTTGATAATGATTTTTAAATTAACCATTTATGTAGCAAGAAATAGTATCTCATTTAAGTTTCCTCCTTTTCTCTTTAATAGACAAAAGACACAATCACAAAGGAATCATTAAAAAAAAGGAGTAAAATAATCCTGCTGAATGAAGAGGGACCGTGGACGGAGCTATTGTTGAAGTTCGTAATTCATAACGATGAGATAAATGAATAACGCTTAATTATATAACATATATTTTGATAACCTAAATTATGAAAAATATTCTAAATACTAAATTATGTATTAAAATATTTGTAGATTGACATTAATATTGTAATTTCCGCTGAAGAATTTATCTCAGTACTATAGACTAGTTCCAAGTTTTAGTTGAAACAGACAATTAGGCCTCCTAATATTATTGTATATTTCATAAAATGAGGTAAGGCAATTCACTGAAGGGTTTTAGATTCTGTTTTAACTAATCTTCACATGTAACTCTTCACTTAATATGTTTATGTTAAATGCAATTACTCACTACATCAATATATTACTTGAAACCTATTACACATAACATGTAACAATTGATAATAATTATACACAATATATTTTACAACTATACATAAAAAAATGCTTGAAATATGTTTACGTAACATTAATATATACTTGAAATATGTTTACGTAAAATTAATATGAATATATTAATCAATATAATAGAGAATATAGAGAATCGATAGATGAACTGAATCATAATTTTGTTTTCGATAAAGATTGAATGCAAATTTATTCACAATATTGTGTAGCCTTATTTCACAGAATATTTTATTGCACATAAAGTGGTGCCTGAATTAACTAGGACAAGAACCGTCAATTAAAGAAATTGACGCTTCACGATAATTGTAATATTATTGTAATGTATTATGGTACCTTGAGATTTCTAGTAACTATAAGATAACCAGTGTTATAATGATTGACATGGGTGCCTTAAAAAAAGGCATATACTTGTTCTCCAAGGACGGCAGCGCTCTTGTGAATCCTTGGATGTTGCAAGAGTTGCAGGGCGGCGGTGATCACGTTTCAATTTCAGCTATCAGTGAAATAGTTTTAGACCAAAAGAGTTATAGTTTTTTCTGGTGACAGTGAGAGAATTTTTGTAAAACCTAAGTTACCTATAACCTAAAGTTACCTATAAATAAAGGATACATAAAAAAGTAATAATGTGTTATATGATCTGCAGCTTGATTTTAGACAGAGTTTTTACGTTTTATTGTACTAACATTCATACAGCATACCATTTTTATATAGGTTGGTTCAAAATATTTCATATGTGTAAAATTTTGATAATCATTATGTTTCAACAAGTATATTGACATATACTTTAATATTAATATCAATCCGTAACTTTGAGTGTCTCTTATTTTTTAAAAGGAATAATATGAAAATCTCTTAGCGTATATAAGATCGAAAATTATTAAAATTGAATTTTTAATATAGAAGAGGAAAGGATTAGGAGGTCGCATCCTGGAGGAAGGAATCCGTTTGATGAATTTTTAATACTAAATTTATATAAAGAATTAAAAGAGCATGGTAAAAATATTTAAAGACATTTTATTATTTATTTATTTATTTACCTTCACGCCATATCCCTTGCGGGGTAGCCAGAGACGATGGAGCGCCAAACGCTACGGTCCCTACATACCTCCTTCTCCTAGGCCACAGACATCAACCTCTTCATACATGCCCTCCGGGTGGTCCTCATGCTTTTTACGTGACCTTCCTCCAGTATCATAGATACTGTCTTTTCAAAGGTCACTCGAGGTCTCCCCCTGTCTCTCTTACCGCTCAGTTTTCCTATATAAATCTTTTTCTCCATTCTTTCATCAATCATTCGTTCGACGTGCCCAAACTACCTGAGCACGTTCTTCTTCATTCTCACCGTGACATCTTCTCTAGTACCTGCCATTCTATGGATCACTTCATTGCGGATTCGATCAGATAGACTGACTCCGCATATTCTGCGAAGAGATCGCATCTCCACAGCATTCATCTTTCTTACATTCTTCTTCTGTGTTACCCACGTTTGGCTGCCGTATAACAGCGTCGGTAGCAAAACTGCATTGTGTACAGCCAAACGTGCAGCTATGCTGACGTTTTGTAGTCTCAACAATGCAGTCAAAGCACCATTGACTCTGTTACCGGCAGCAATACGCTTTTCCACATCCATTTCGTATCTTCCGTCTCTGCCAAACATACTTCCCAAATATACCACTTCATTCACTTGTTCTATTATCTTACCATTCACGTTGATCTTACATTCTGTTCTTTCTTCATTTCTTTCAAATATCAGAACCTTCGTCTTATCTACATTCAGGTTTAGACCATTAACTTCACACCCATCTTTCAGAGCGGTGACCAATGCCTGCAAATTGCATTCTGATGTTGCAATGAGCACTGCATCATCTGCATATAGCAAGCAATTGACTTTAAGGTCACCTACTTTCACTCCCATGTCTTTCACGCCTTGGAGACAACTATCCAAATACAAATTGAACAACCAAGCTGACATAGCGCAACCTTGCTTAACACCCGATTGGATGTCAAACCAGGGCGACATGCCAGCTCCTACTCGCACACCGGCTGAGTGATCTCGGTAAAGAGACTTTACCGCCTGTAGCAAGGGTCCGTTCACATTGTATCGGGGCAGTATCTCCCATAACTTCTTTCTCACAACCCTGTCAAACCCCTTTTCCAAATCCACAAAAGCACAGAAAATCTTTTGGTTTAGAACCAAAAACTTTTCCGTGATCATGCGGAGGGAAAAGATCTGATCTATACACCCTCTTCCAGGTCTTAAACCTCCTTGGGCTTCCCACAACAGCCTTTCAGATCTCTCTTGCATTCTTCTCGCTAATATTTTAGCATAAACTTTACCGCCCAAGCTAATCAAACTGATAGCCCTAAAGCTTGCACAGTCTATCTGTGAACCTTTGCCTTTATACAAAGGTACGATGACTGTACTTCGCCAATCGTCTGGGACCTCGCCCGATATCCAGCATAAATTGCACAAAAACCAGAAAAAGTCCCAGATGCGTGGCCCACCATATTTGATCATCTCGGCAGTTACTTCATCTGTTCCCGCAGCCTTACCACATTTCAGACTTCGAATCACGCTCTCTACTTCTTCCAAACTGATTTCATCATCGGCTACATCTTGACTCAGCATTAGGCTAGTAGTCAAGACCGAGGCGTCCTCACGTTCATACATCTCCTTGTAGAATTCCGCCCACCGCTGCAAAACGTGTGCTTGCTCAGTTAAAATTTCACCGCTTTTCGAAAGCACCTCTTTCATTCTACAGGTTACCGAACAACTGCGGGAACCACTAACTTCTCGCCAGAAAAGCTTCGTGTTTTCCCGGAAGTTGTTCGTCAACCTTTCATCCCTTTCTCTCTTAGAATTTTCACGCTTCATCTTTATAAGTGTTTTCATTTTGTGCTTTTGCAGCTTGTACGCTCTTTTTCTTATCTCTCTCATACTTTTATCCTTACCAGAGGCTTTATAATCCAGCCATGCTTTTTTCTTTAACTCTACAGCATTTTCACTTGATCATCCCACCATTCATCACGCTTTTTACTAAAACCTCTTTTCTTTTCTAGACATTTTAATATATTATATTTGAATATATAATATAGTGGCCAATATATTTATTTTTTTATCATTTAATCAGTTTCAGTTTTACCTCTAACAGAAAGATATTAAGGTAAATGACTATATGTATGATGGACAGTGAACAGCAGACAGTGACAGTGACAGATTTTTTTTTATCTTATATTAATCTGATAACAACCATGATTTTATAAATTTGCGACAATACCTCCCATTTATTTTTTAGGAAAATTCCTTTGTTAAGAAAGTACTCGTAATAGGAACGTAAGAGACAAAGTTAAAACTGAGAAGTCACGAACAGAGAAAAATAATGAGACGAGTTTGTTGTTTGACTTACTTACATCTTGGAAATTTACTTCAAATATCTCACTCTTGAGTTGACTTGGATAATTTATAAAACTCCTAAATTAGTAAATTACTATAAAAATACTTTGTTACCGTGAAAGTATAATACTACATTATTGTTAATATTTAATTAATATTTAAACAGAGGGAACAGAAATCTACTATGTCCACGCCGTTGTTCCTGGGTTACGCTAAGAGTAGAATTAAATCATAAATATATATATCAGATACTTCTGATCGATAAAGCATTTGAATTTCTAATATAAGAGTTAAGAGTAACCTCAAACTAGTTTGATAAACATGTATACAAAATTGAAACTACCCCCAGCCCCCCGTTAGGGGTGGTTAGGGGGTGGTATTAAGTAAAAGAGGTATCACATTCACTTTTGGTTGTCATTTTCGGTTTCATCATTATCTTTATATTATACGAAAATGGAAAACTTCACTCCCCATAAGAGGTAGTAAGAAAGTGTTAATGGGTTATGGAGGTCTTGAATTAACTTTTAGTTAACATTTTCGGTTTCAACATCCCAAAAAATGTAGAAGTACACATCTATCTTGATTTAATACAAAAATTTCAATTTTCACCCCTTAAGAGGTAGTAAGGGGGTGCTAGTGGGAAAACGGGCATTTAAAATAAGTTTTTATTGTCATATTCGGTTTCAGCGATCCCAAAAACCTAAGAATAATGGGGTCTCCCCTCTGGCTTATGATTTTTTTTTTGTGTGCCTGTTTTATTGTTTGTTGCTATGTATTCTTGATAAAAGTAATTTACTGAATATATTATAAATTATTCTTTAATTGTATATAGGATGAGGTAATAAAAGTGTTTAGTTGATGTCGTTTTATCCATCTTCTATATATTGAAACATATTTTATAGATTATTTAATTCGGCCATAATTTCATATATACTAATACAATGAACAAATACAATGAACTTGTTGATACAATATTAACTATAAATTAAAAATCATTATTCATTGTTTTAGAATGTACTTTTTAGTTTTTTTTTTTTGGATTGTAATAAAAAGTTATTAAATTTATAATTTAATTAATTAGTATTTATAAATTGGTATTATTATTATTTGCATATTTCATGAATATATTAATTAAAAAATCTATGTTCTTATATCTTTCCTCAGTTAAAAATTTTGCCTTTCGCTAATTTAATCAATACTATTAACTATTAATCACTTGAAATCGAAAGTCATAACAAAATGAAAATTAAAAATTAAAAAATCGATATTTTAAAGGATATGCTTAATAGAGTTGCATCACAAGTTAGCTGAAAAATACTACGACGGTGGCTTTGAGGGGCCCGCGATGGGGAACATGTAGTACGACGCTCTTCTTTCAAAACCTTCCTTAAAACATACAAATACTGAAGGGAATATAATCAAAATATTATTTTATCACAATTAAAATGTATTAATTTATTTATAGTTTGTTTTGTTTGATTTCATATGCATTAATATGTGGTTTAAATGTTATTATTAATATAGTCAAAAGTAAATTGTTAATTATAAATATGAAATTTAAAGTTCAATTATGAGTTTTCACATTCTTCTATTACATATTTTATTAAAACTGTTACTGATCGTATGTATGATCGTCGTATGATATGTATGATAGTCTTTTATAATTCTATTTAATGAAATGCATAAATATTGGTAGTTGTAATAGTAGCCAGGTTTACAAAATTTTCATTATTAATTTATTATAATAGTGGACCACTAATATTATTACGCCAACACAACAACAAATCGAAATGGAAGCAAAGAAACCCATTCTTATGTCTTTTACACTCACTACATTTTACATTGCAGTGGTTGAAGAAGAGGTATGATTCTCGTTGTTATTAAATTATTGTTATAAAGACAAATTTTGTGAATCTTATTTCGTCCTGATAAAGACTAAAATGCTTTAATTGTTAAAAAGTCTTAAGCCACAGTCAAATATGGGCCTAAAGTAATGGTTTTCTTTTGTAAAAAATAATTGATTATGCCATTTATGAAATCATAGTAGGAAAACAAAAGTTTTTAAATTTACTATTGAGGCAAGAGTATTTTCTTAATATTTTTTATTAATAAGATGCTATTATTAGTGGCTCGTTGCTAAGTGCAAAATATGATATTACAATTAATTGGCAGAGGTCTTTTTACTGGCCAGATGTACTACATTTATATTGATACCATAATATTAAACACGATATAAACGTACATAGGTAGTAAATTACCTTACAGTATTTTTGTACTTAACTTTTGTTCAATATTACGTTTGAGGTAACAATATTATAACACTGAGGATTGTTCTTCATTATCTCGTTTGAAAACAATAATATGTAGGAGCCTTAGTTTTAACATCTGTTTATTCAAGGTCTTTGACCTTTCAATTTGCAATTGTAGGTATTAAGAACGTTATCAGCAACTTGAAATTAATTTTTTTGAGCATTGTATTAAACATATTGTATATTTTTTTGCTATTGATATTTTAATAGTATTAATCAATATCGCATTTAATAATATACACTTTGTTTACTCTTCTGTAAAGGCGCTTAATAATATTTTCAGAGGTGATCGAACAACACAAACAATTCCAGTAACGTATCTCAAAATATTGTGCTACTAAATTTCTCAGCTCTGAGAACATAATTAGTCCAGACATATTAGTCATATCAGGGCAAGAATCTCGGAATGAGAGGTAGTCGGCTATAAACTTGTATAAACCTTTATTTCAACACCCTAAAACTTGTCCCAAAACCTACTTATCGTAGGGTGTCCGCGACTACAGATATTCCAAGGTCAAAGGTCAAAAAATCGATTTTTTACACTTTTATTGCAAATATCTCGTTTGCTATGAGTTTTATGCAATTTGTATTTATTATAAATATTGTAGAGAATTAAACTCTTTACAACTTTTGTTTAAACATTTTTTTTTATATCTTCAACCATTTTCGAGATAGAGGGCAGAGCGCGCGCAGTGTTTATCTATATACAGTATCTTTCGATGTCAACCTGTAGTCCCGATTAAAAACACGCCGTTTAAAGTTTTTAAATTATTAATAAATACATAATTATAAATGATTCGCATTTTTATTAACTATTACATTATCACTAATCATTTCTTTTCAATAATTAAATGCTTATTCATTTATTAACACTTACCTGCACGTGAAATTATAAAATTATTAAAAACGAACGAACGTTGTTGGCAATCTATTATGCTCCAAAATCTGAGAACTGCATCGATCGTATTCGCTATGCACAGTTTATCAAGTTAACAAAACTAAATAAACCTGTGCAGTTATTAACTCTTCCACCAACGAGTGCAGCAGCTCTTCAACGTTTCAATCTTGTTTATTATCAAGTTCAGACTTGGTTAGGGCATGATTTAGAACCCCAGAATTGGGGTAGGATAATGCGTGATGAATTCCTGTAACCTGTTATGACAATGAATCCACCAGCTCCGGAGGAATTACTTAACACAATATTCTGCAACTGCAAAAATGGTTGTGGTTCATGATGTGGATGCAGGAAAGCAGGGTTGCAGTGCTCTTTAGCTTGCGGCCAGTGTAATGGGCAAGCTTGTCTTAATGCTTCACCATATCAAAGTGATTTGAATGAAGACGGTACTTTTGATCCCGAAATCTTGGAAGAACTGGAGACAAATGTCGTTGAAGACGAGAACGCAGAGGAATTTGAAATATTACAGCCATTGGAAGACGATGATAATACTTTTTGTTAATGTCAATATTTGGTAAGCCTTCTGTAATATAGCTATACCAGATTATGTACTTTATGTGAGTTAAACAAAAGTTCCCAAAATAAATCTGTTTGACACCAACTGAGCCGAGTTTTAATTTACATACTGTGAGTTACATTTGCTTTGAACACGAATGGAAAAGCGATGTGGATTTATTGAGAAATGGAAAAAATTCGATGTTTTTCCGACTAAAACGGAAAGGGTGAGCTCAATTCAACCGTATCTTATTGAAATGTATAAAAACTTTTTAGAACTATTTTTACCTTCGAACAAATATTTTAGGAATAAATAAAATACCAGGCACGCTACGCTATGATTTGAAGTTTCTGGAGTTATTAAAGAGAAAAAAACCTGCATTGCACACCTGCGCGACTTCCCGGCGTCATCCAACACGACGCCATGTAACCATTAAAAAATATCATTGTCAGATACCTAATATAATACATATTATCAGCGACTTGCAGCGTGACCTGCAGTGTAAATTAAAGGATGTTACGCAAAAGTGTGTCAACATGTTTTAAAAGGAGACGGTCATATATTTACAATAAGACTTACATTTATAATCATAACCAGAAGATTCAGTTAAAAATTATCTGCAATTTTTAAGATTTCTAATAAACTAGTAAGTAAATAAATTCATAGTTTTAAAGGCGTTTCTATATTAACAAAGAATGTTGATTTCGACACACTGCATGCGGCGCTGCCGACTGTGATGTGAGTGCTTATTAGAATGAAAATGTGTCGATTTAGAGAACTAATAAATAATTGGCAAGTGCTTTTTAGAATAGCCGTAAACTGCTACCATTGCAACGCCAACTCGAAAGCAACTCACTATAAAACACTTTCTAATTTTAATCTCCAACAAAATGTATTTAATATAATAATATTATTGAGTTTATTATTTTTATCCTGTGAAGAATTTTTTTCTTCTTAAGTATTTACATCGACAATTAGAAAGGAAACCATCATAACACACTCCGGTCAATTTTGACATACAATAGTACTTACAAAGTAAACAATAAATATGATTGATTTTTATAGTAAAACGGGTCTGTCTGTCTACTCACGTTATTTAAGTTTTTACTTGTTCTAACGAAATAACTTACTAGTAACTACGTAACTTCCATGCTTTTGTATATTACAAAACAAAAACTCTAAAACTGTATCTGACTGTAAATAGTGAAATCTGACATGAGTGACTAGACTGGTAGGTATGTACATAACCATCTACACCAATCTGTTTAGTGGCGTTAACCAACTTAATCGTCACCTTTTGCTTGCGAAATGATGTCATTTTATATTTGATGATTTTGAGATCAATTTAAGCTTGATTTTGAAAATTTTGATCTTCAGAACAAGAAATCTTACGTATTTTTTATTTAGAGACCATGGTTGTCAAGGCACAAGGCACATTAAGAAGGTATTTTAAAATTCTTCTATTAAAACAGATTCAAACTTTATACGCTGGAAGTGACAAAAGTTTTAGAAAAGATTGCGAACACTTAGATAGATTTAAGTTGTCACTTTATCCTTCAAAAAAATGTTTAACACTTTTAGGGTCGGCACAGTATGTTTTTCCTTCCATACTCTCCTGTTACTCGACATCTCTGTACACACTCCTTTCTTTTCCATATCGTCTTTCACGCAATCCATCCATCTCTTCTTCAGCCGTCCTCTACCTGTCCATCGCTCCACTACCATACCCCACGCACTCTTTTGGTCACATGCCTTTCAACTCTCCGCATATGACAGATGGCTAGTTCTAATTTTTTCTGTCACTGGTGCTACTCAAACTACAAACTTAAGATTTTCCGTCACCTACTTCAAAGGGTTATTATAATAAATATTTTGAACATAAATTTCGGAATAACATCACTTTTTGCGACACATTATGTTTTGTATAACGTTAAGTTTCACAATAGACTATGGAAAGAAACACCAACATTGACTAGTATACTAAATTCTATAAAGATAAATGTAAATTACTAAAGTTATATGAATGATCACTTTTAACAATATTTGGAATCATTTAATATTATATCTTGAAACTAATGTAATTCGACTTAAATGACTTCAGAAGGAACCGTTTGGTACTCTTGAGTTATTTGACTATAAAACTTTTGTCAAAAATAATGTGCCTAAAATTTTTATTAGCTTTAAGAAGACATTGTCAGTGCAAAGAAGACATTGTTAGTGCAAAATATTACCGACAAAGTAACATTATAGTCGACTAATGAGAAATAGTTTCCAAGTTGTTATACTCTTGGGGGAAACTCCTTATTAACGGTCAAATTAACGAATCTTCTAAGATAATTGGGAATCTATAACTAGCTTCCTTCAATTAGATAGTAATTTTCCTTATACAGGCAGACAACCACTTATAGTTAGTAATTAAACCAGTATGTTTTTATTATATTATATATTTATTTTATTTTACTGTTTGATTTATTTCTATAGCTTTATGTCTCATCTCGACTTTTTGTATATCTTAATTTACATATAATAAAATATTATAGATCTAATAACAAAACAATATCATAAGTATTTTAAGGCATTGAACTTAAAGAGTTCGCAGGGTTCGTGTGCTTTAATCTTATTTTAATTTGACTCGGATTTGATTGTGATTTTTAAATTTTCACCCACATATTGTAATAAATGTTAATGGTTATTTTCTGATTTTGATAATAGTAATCAATGATCTAAGTGATATCAGTGAGTTTTTTTAGGAAATAAAAGAACTCATACTTTAACAAAATCGGAAAGCAATTATTCAAATTAAATGAAAAATAATTGTCAATTTCAGTAACTCAATAATTACGGCCATAATATAATATATTTTTAAAAGAAATAAATATAAATTTACTTTCCTTGTACTCATTTCCGTGATCGTAACAAAGGTTAGCTCAGCGTTGTTGAGCAACTTGAAGATTCCTTTTAATACATTCGTTTAATTAAATGTAGGCATCATTTATTAACTGTTTAATAAATAGGAGTTATTGTTTGAAAATGTACTGTTTTTAAGATACATGAAATGTGTTACAAATATATATTATATAATCATTTTATAAAATTAAATTAAATTTAAACTTTTGTATATAACTAATTAATTTGTTTTAACCAATTTATAAGGAGTGACTAGATTACTTTTATTTTATTAGAAATATTTACCGCGAACATATTTGTGGGCACATCTAGTAAGAAGTAAACGTAAAATTTGTAGAAAATATTTTATACGACACTACTCATATTAGTTTATATTGTAATTTAAATATCTAATAATAATATATCGTATATGTTTCACAATATTTTGCAATTCGAAATTAAAACTTCTTATTACTATAAACCTAATATATACTTCAAAATAATTTTATTACATTAGAAGTATATATTAGGTTCTATTTCGTTACACTATAACGTGACCCCGTATTACACAATTTATTATTACCCTGTTACTATTGGTTATCATTAATGGGTTTTAATTTACAATTTGATTACAACTTACGTTTATATGATTATTTGTAGGTCGTATGTTTTATAGACATGTTGATGTCCATTCAAAGATATATATGTATAATTTAATTATAACTTTGAAAATAATCAGAATAATATTGAAGTTTTAGTTTAATTGTATTAAAATATGTAAGATCTTTTCAGTAATATCAATGTAAATGATACAAAAAAAAGCTTTATTATTGGCTTATTATTTATTAATTGATTCCAAAATCGAAAATGTGGCATTTAAATATAACCTTTTTCATCGTTCAGTAATCCTTTATGAATACCTCTCGGTCTGAACTTCTTAAAGAATGCCAATAAAACCTAACGGTTACCCTAATTTTTTCGCATTCACCTCGGGACAAAATATACGAAGTATCTGCGATAATAGTGAACAGATTAACTACCACACAATTCATCTTGAACCCTCAAAGCAATCTCTATGCATATAGTTGTCAGATGAGTTCAGCATGAGCATGAAGTGTACACCGTTACCATCACATTCTCTTTGACTTGTTAATATGACGCCGAACAGTATATTAATAAAAGAGAATCGATTGAACCAGAGAAAAGTAAACTTATCATATTTTTTTTATTTATTTCGAATAAATGATTTATCACTTTAACTTGTTTCTGTTTTGTTTTTTGCGATATAGTAAATTATTGTTGTAATTTGTATGATTGTTGCGACACTGAAAATGATCCGGAGTTAGCACAATACAATGTTAGTTGCACTTGTATTATATGATAATTTATGAAATAGTCTATACAAATTGTGATAGTAATCTATGTTATTTATATTTAACCTCTCTATGTAGTTTGTTATATTTGTACAATTAGATGATTGTTATATTTGGGCAGTATTATATTCCTAATGACCAGCAGTTTAATCCGCTGACTGACGACGTTGTAATTATACTACTAGAAAAGTATATGAGAATAGCATTACTTAAAACCTTTGTTTGTGTATTTCTTAGAAATATAATTTCATATTATTAAAATTATTCTTATTTTCAACATAAGTGCACAACTTGGTTCTTTTTCTGTGATTAGTTGCTGCAAGAAATTGTGATATCTTACTGTTATAATAATACAGTAAACTAATATCAATAACTAATTATGTAGACTAATATTAGTATCTGATTGGTGTGCATGTAGTGGCAGGTTTAGCAATTAATGAGACTGGATTGTAACAGGTAATTCACCTAATAATAGCACAAATCCAAGCTGGATTATTATTTTATTTTATATACATTTTAATGGGAAATCATATTCATACTGTGGAATTCCACAAACACATTTTAGGTGCATGTGTCTTTATGTTTCAAATTACATTATAATAGTTTGTATATTACGTTTTTTTTTATGGAAAATAGTTTTTTTGAAAACAATATTTTATATAAAAGTTGAACAGCGCCCGCAGTCGCAAATAAGCACAAGCTATATTTATAAGCTTGATTCTCCATTGTTCACATCGATAGGACATATTGACGGAAACAAATTTCCTCGCACGCTTGGTCAGATAACCAGAAATAAATTGTAGCCATTACATTGTCAATTATGTTTGCTCCATTTATACTTCATTGTTATAATGATTGGCGTACAATTTTATTTAGCGTTCAAATCATCAGATATCATATAACTTTTGCCAACGTTGTTTCTAATCCTCACGGTATTTCAAAATATCCTTTTTTGCGATCCTGTATAGCTACATTTTGATGCCGTCTTTATGCCGTCATTTTAAAAGGCTTTCTAATTTTGGATAAAAGTCATACGAGGAAAATGGTGGCTTACGACATCCTGGACATTAGCGAAGCATGAGCAGGGTCCGTTTTCACGATGCAAACCGAATTTATACTCTACTACATAGCCGCGCCTTTGTGTCGGAATGCTCCACGCAAATTGTGCAAAACTCTTGGATAATATTAATTATTAGTTATTCCACCTTATGATAAGAAATTATCAATCAGATAAAAAAACGTAACCAAAACCTTCACATTTGAACGAGCGCTTTTTCGCTTTTAGCTTATTGCACCTGAAGGAAATATATAAATATATTATGTAATAGAACTTACACTATATTATGAAACATTATAATAATGTAAGTGTTATTAAACTGAGGGATAAAAAGTTAATAGTTGAATTTTAACCCTCACACAAAGTGAATCAAAAACACTTCTGTATATTTTTAACTACAGTCTTAAAACAATAACTAATATTTTTTCACTTAAAGTATGCAACAGATTTATACTTTTAATTACTTTGTATGCATCAATATATTCCTTAAAATTTAATTATTTTCTTCTCAATGCTTATATTTAGATAGTAATATTTATAAATGACTCTTTCCTTCTATTTTCTTTCTTTCTTCAATTTATAAATATTAAAGTTAACGACGGCTTGGCAACTTGATCTTTCAACTCCCTGTTAAAATTTTACAATAACATTTTCACACTCACTCGTATGAATTCAACTATGCAGCGTGTCTCGCGTAGTAGAAAACCTTTAAATGAAATTGTAAGTTAAGAGTATAAGAAAATATTTGTAAAATGAATATTCAGGCAGGTCTATTATATAATGAAATTCTGTTGAAACTGAAACAATATTGTATTAAGTTGCTGGTTTGAATTCTACTTTTTAAAAGATGTATTATTTTTACTTTCTCATACTAAAAGTTTTACCTTTGAAATTGTGTCTGCTGTGACTATCTGGGATGTCGTTGCTCCCAAATGGATATAGATTCCATCCCAAATTGATATTTTTCATTTATGACATCTAAGTAATATAATTAAATTGGAACTACACAATATTTCGTATATTATGCAACGCATATCGTTTAGGCAACATTTACGTAATAACGTTCCTATAAAAATATTTGGGATGGCAACCGACTGTGCACCACGCTCACCACAAATCACTAGTTGCCGACGGAATCCTCAGTCTTTATTATTTTAATTGACGTTTGTTTAATTGTTAGGACTCTTAGAAAGTTTATTCAGTTATTATTTTGTGAAATGACAATTGTTAAGAGTGATTAAATAACATTCAATCGTTTTGGGACGTTTTATTAAATTACCCACATAATAATTATAAAGAAAAGGAATTATTGTAATATGGGGAATTCTGACATGGGCCATTCTGATAGTATATGTAAGTAATATTACGTATCAACCATAAAATGTTGTATTTATCTAAGGTTCGGAACATTTTTATTTATATTTAATATAAAGTTATAAAATATTATACATGCTGAGAGCAAATGGTTTCGAATTTCAGCGCTTATTACTTTGAAGCGTAATAACGACGAGGAGTTAAGAAAGTTTAGCGGTTCAGGACGCGCCTCTCACTGCTGAGATGTGAATAGGAATTGCATTTACAATGATAACATGTGAATACTTAGACAACGAATTAAGTGTTGACGACATTTAAATATATTTTTATAGATTGAACTTATTCTCGGATAATCGTACTTATACAATGAATTGAAATATTTATTATTCAATGACATTTTAGTATTTTTAAAAAATAAATTACAATAGAGATATTTGCATAGTTTAGATTACTTTGTTACTTCTAAATTTTTAGGCTAAAAATGTACATGATGGTATTTTAATTTCTTGTAATATTATATACTAAATAACAGTTCAAATATGTTTATAGTATTAATACATTTAAATTAAATTAAATTTTATTTGAAATAACGTACCTAAATGTAATTAATAAATAATAAATACTTTCATAATTTTATATTTAAAACTTGTTTATAGTTCAATACACACCCTCTTTAGCAGTCCACGGCGTGGAAAAACCACTTTATTTTATTTTTCTGTTACATTTCATTGACTGTATTTCGAGGTTACGTAGATTAATTAACTCATAGGTTTACTCTGAATTCAAAGCTATATATACATTTCGTCTGTATAAATATTAATATTAAGGAAGATAAAATTTTTGAAAATGTTTTTTTTGAATTGAATTGAACGTAATATATTATGAGTCATATTTTCTAAGTTATACTGATTGATATTCTGTAATGTAATATCTTAAAACAATATCTTTACAATGATATGATGACGTTATTTTCATTGTTGCTCACGGCATTTTGCGACATTATGATTATTCAAAAAAAATTTCTGGTCATAAGTAATGGGAAGACGGTTGGTTATAGTTCTTTAAATGTTTGCATTCAGTAACATAAGCTTTAGAAAACAGTTTCAATGCTGGAAAAGGAATACCAATAAAAAATTATCACGGTACTAAGAGGTTTTGTCTCTCCAGTGATAATAAAAGATATGACTGAAAAAAGATGATATTATGATTTATTAAATATTACTGATTGAAGTAAACAACAGATTTTTATTCCTATTAGGTATCCATTGCACAAATGATATGTAGCATCTAGTTTCAAGTTTTGTTTCAGAGTGGAGATAAAATTCTATGACCATTCGTTTTAAATATATCTTTACTTTTAACATATTATTTTAAGATTTTTTGGTATGTTATGTTATATTTTAGTCATATTATAACGTGTCATACAACGTGTCAATATATAAAGGACATATTATTTTTATGTATGCCAAATAAGTGTATAGTATTATAAACAATTCTTAAATAATTGTTTTAACATATAATGGCGGTACTTAATTGTTAAAATGATCCTTAATCAACCAAGAAATCAATCAATCAATAATATTCATTAGAATAATTATATATTTTACAAGAGAATAAAAACAATAATTTAATACCTCTTCCCGCATTGCCAGTTTTCATATTCCAATTATGGAAAGGAGAAAACTACAATATAACTATTACGACAGTAAAAATGAACTCTTTGACCGAATACAATAAACGTGTTTGAGTAATATTTACATGCAATAATAACTATTTGACCAAATAAAATAATAAATGTGTTTGAGTAATATTATATTTCAATGCAATAATAACTATTTGACCAAATAAAATAATAAACATGTTTGAGTAATATTCACATGCAATAATAACTATTTGACCAAATACAATAATAAACGTGTTTGAGTAATATTTACATGCAATAATAACTATTTGACCAAATACAATAATAAACGTGTTTTGGTAATATTTACATGCAATTAATAGTTATTTTAATAAATTACACAAATTTTAATGTAAAGGAGATTCATTGCCGACATGTTGCACAATGTATAATATTAATAATTATAATAATAATAATAATAATAGCCTTTATTTCTGATAACAATAACAATTTTTTTTTTTTTTTTACATATCTTCGTCATTATCAGATTGCCTTGCGGCATAGGCCTCCCCCAGCTTCTTCCATCTAGCTCTATCTAATGCTGTGCGCCTCCAGGTAACTCCTGCATGCTTTCTGATTTCATCTTCCCATCTTTTAATTTGCCTGCCCCTTCTTCTTACCCCGTCTCGAGGATACCAAACTGTTACCTTTTCTCCCCATTTCTCCTTATTATTTCTAATAAGGTGTCCAGTCCATCCCCATTTCAATTTCCGTACCGTGTAGGTAACATCAGTAACTTTTGTTTGATGCCTGATATCTTTTAATTTTACCTTATCCTTTAATTTAATGTTTAACATGCTTCTTTCCATACTATTCTGGCAAACTTTTAGTGCTTCTTTGTATCTTTGCGTTAGAGCCCAGGTTTGACAGCCATAGGTCATGCATGGAATAACACAAGTGTCAAAAACTTTCTTTTTATTTTTTAGTGGTATCTGTGGATTTTTAAACACTTCTTTTAGTGACCAATATCTTTTCCAGGAATTGCTGATTCTGGTGTCAATTTCTTTTTGTGTTTGATCACTTGTTGATATTATCTCTCCTAGATATGTATAATGGTCCACATACTGTATGATGGAGTTATTTATTTCTATAGTGTACTTTTCACGATTAGTCATTATCTTCGTTTTCTCCATGTTCATAGTCAGACCCATTGCCATACTTTGGTCCCTGAGTTCTGTTAACATAATTTGTAAACTTGATGCAGATTCGCGTAGCAAGATTAAGTCGTCGGCAAAACGTAGATGATTTAGTCTTTCGCCATTAATATTAATTCCTTCCTTTTTCCAATCTAAGTTTCTGAATAGATGTTCTAATACGGCTGTAAAAATTTTTGGGGATAATGGGTCCCCTTGTCTAACACCTCTCGAAATTGGAAATTCTTTTCCCTCTATGTCTGTCATCACTCTCGCTGATGAGTTTTTATAAATTTCCTTAATTATTCGTATGTATTTAAAATCCACACCTTGTGACTTTAAAGCTTCCAATATGGCGTTGTGCTCCAAAGAGTCGAACGCCTTATTATAATCTATAAAGGCCAGATAATAAGGCTTTCCATATTCGTTGCATTTTTCGATTACTTGCTTTATGGTGTGAATGTGGTCAGTTGTGGAGTAATCTTTGCGGAAGCCCGCCTGTTCTATTGGCTGATTCTCTTCCAATACTTTATTTATTCGGTTTAAGATGACTTTTGAAAAAACTTTATATAGGTTCGACATCAGGTTAATCGGCCGGTAGTTATTTATTTCACCTCTGTCTCCCTTCTTATGGAGTAAAATTATTTTTGACTTAGTCCATTGATTAGGTATTTCCTCTTTCTTGATAATATCATTGAATAGATCCGTAAATGGAGTAATGATCAAGTCAGCGCTACCCTTAAGGAGTTCGTTTGAAATGTTGTCTTCTCCTGGTGACTTAAAGTTTTTTTGGGATTTTATCGCCTGTTCTACTTCCGCTTTAAGGATCACGGGAATTTCGTCGCGTTCAGTGGTGTTGTCTTCTAGCGAGGTTGTTGTTTAACTGCATGACTTGCTATACAGATTGCGAAAGAAGTTTGTTGCTAGCTCAGATATACAGGTCCTTTTAGTTGCTTTTTTTCCCGAACCTTTATCTTTTATATTTGTTATCAACTGTTTACCCTCTGTTAGTTCTTTTAGCGCTCGTTTTATTCCGCCAGTGCTTTCTATATGTTTCTGGATCGTTTTTGTGCGTGCCGCTGTCCTGTGTTTTCTTATTTCTTTGTTAATTTCTTTACTAATACTCGCTATCTTTCCTCTGTTTTTTTTCCTGTCCTCGAGAAGTAACTTTCTTTCTTTTATCAGTTCTCTGGATCTGGTTCCTATTTTATCTTTTGTTATGTTGATTTTCAAAAGTCGGTTATTGAGTTGTTTTAATTTCTCCTCCAACAGGTTATACTTTTCTTGGACTGTACCATTCCCATCATTTTTCCTCTGGAGGTCATGTTCATGTTGATGTAGCATATCTTTTGGGATAGGTAATGCTATATCTTTATTATGCATTGGGGTTCGTCTTCTTTTTTTTACTGTTTGTATGTATAGCTTCGTTCTCACCATTCGATGGTTCGTGTTAAAGTTTAAGCTGCTTACGGTATCTACATCTTGAAATAGTTTGGGTGTGGAGCTCAGTATGAAATCAATTTCATTCTTAACTTCCCCATTCGGTGATACCCAAGTCCATTTCTTTTTAATTTTTTTCTTGAAGAAGCTGTTCATTTTTTTTCAAACTGTAAGTGTTGGCTAAGTTAATAAGTCTCTGTCCATTGTCATTCCTCCTTCCTGTACTAAATGGTCCTACTATTTGGTTTTCATTTGCTTTTCTTTCCCCTATTTGACTGTTAAAATCTCCTAGAATAATCATGTTTTTGTGTGACTTTTCAATTGTATCCTGCAAGTCATTATAGAAGGAATTCTTAATGTCTTTTGTAGCTGCTTCTGTGGGAGCGTATATTTGAATTACAGACATAGCATCTTCTTGAGGGAGTGTAATGTTTATTTTTATAATTCGATCCGAGACTGCGATGAATTCGTCGATGTATTTGTTGTAAGGCCTCTTCACCAAAAAACCAACTCCGTACAACCCTGAAATATTTCCTTTATAGTACAGTATATGATTCTCATACTGTTGTATTGTTTCACCAACTCTGCGTACTTCACTTAAGCCGACAATGTGCCATTTCACATGTACTAAGGCATTTTCCAAATCCATCATTGATTCATCGGTTCTTAAAGTTCTAGTGTTGAGTGTAGCAATATAAAAATCCTTTATATTTCTATTTTCTTCTTCATCTTCATTTTGTATCCTTGTTACTGTCACTGCTTGTGGTTTTTGGCGCTTTAATAGTTCTGAGGGGTTGTGGTCATACTCCCCCACGGGGACCAGCCGGATTGGGGAAGGATTTTTTTTTGTTTTTTGATGTTGTTTCGTTTTTGTTTGTTATTCCGGGGGCGTTTGTTTGTTGCTATTGTTTGTTAGGGTTGGGGAGTGAGTTGGTTCGTGTACGTTGCATGAAATCGAAAGCGTTTGTTTTATTTATTTTATGTGGTGCCTTTTGTATTATCGTTTCTTCATTTTGGTTTGATTTTGTTGGAGTTTCAGACGGAGACCTCTTTCTCTTTTCGTTTATGTTCGAGTCGGTTTGCCCTTCTATTATGAGTTTATCGTAACGAATCTTTGCCTTGTTTTCTTTTTTGATTTCCTCTTGTAACTTAATTTTTAAATCTTTTCTAATATTTAGGACATCTTTTGGGAAGTCTTCCGTTACGTAAATACCTGTAGGAAATTTTTTATTATTTTTTAGCATTTCTGTTCTTCTCCACGCCAATGTGAGTTTTATTAGTATAGGTCTGTGTTTCTTGTCTTGTTTTTTTCCTAATCTATAGGCGTCGCTGATTTCCCATTTATCAAATTTTTCCAATTCTGCAGTCGTGCAGACCGTATTAAATGTCTCCATAACTAGGTTCTGAAGATTGTAGCTGTTATTTTCATTTTCTTTGATTCCATGTAGTATAATATTATTCTTCTTTGTATCCCTTTCCAAACTTCGTAATTTCGTTTTCAGAACTGATATTTCCTCTTTCAGTAGATGATTCTCCTCTAGTAATGGTTTAAGCTTGTTGTCCATTGTTGAAGCTAATTCATTGGCAAGTTTTTCTGTTTGCGCATTCACTTGAAATTTAAAATCTTGTTTCATCTCATTCATCTTCATATCAATCTTATCCATTTTTTCAAGTAATAGCTCCATTTGTTTTTCTGTTGACATTTCCTTTCTATTTGGCAGGTTTTTAATTTCCGGCAGCACTGGACTTTAAGGGTTGACACTTTATTTGTTTATGGTAATTATTAACTGTCATCAACTTTGTTGTTCACTATCTGTCATGAACTTAATGTGTCAATTTCCGGAAGTAGTTTTGATGTTAATCGTATGATGTGTAGATATACGTTTACCTATATATATTCCGTATTTATGTTCTTTCACTTTTTAAGTTTATTTTTCACTGTTTTCTACACGAATCACACGTAATTCCACTGCCACTGATGTGATCCACAGTTTTATGCCGAAATTAGAAGAAAACTTTTATTATTTCGCCTGGTTTCTTATTTAAAAGCTCGGGAGTTCTGATAACGCAAGTGTCGCTTGACAGGTCCCTGACAGGAAAATATTAATAACTAGCAGACCCGGTCACGCGTTGCTGTGACTATTGTTTTTGATATATTACATTGTAGTGAACTATTTAAGGGGTAACCTTCAGAGTACATCTTTCATGAAAACCATAATGTTTTCTTACAGTCGATATTAAGCAAAAAAACAAAACAAAATAATTATAATTATTTTTTAAATTTTATCCAAATTTATAACACTATTTGTATATTACAAAGTTTTTAGTAAATAACTTGGAACACTAAACTTACGAATAAGGTAGGTAGGGTAGATACCTCATTCGTAATTACTCAATTCAGTCAATAGATACCGCCATCTTTCAGAATTGTTAGGAGGTAACTGCAAAATAATAAACAAAAAATTTGCAATAAAATAATATGGCGACTATGAATTGAGTTGAAACTTATACTATCTTCTAAGTTAGGTCAACTGTACGTGGTGTGTAAATTTATTAAAATCGGTTAAGTAGTTAAGGAGTCCATCGTGGACAAATAACGTGACACGTGATTTATATATATTAAGCATTCTGGTGGATTTTTTTTATCATTTAATATTTTAAATAATATGATAGAAAAATCCTAAAATTATCCTTTTTTTAATATGTTACTTTATCATTTTAATAAGATGTTCATAATTAAAAATATTTGGTGGTTTTACTAATCCATATAATATAAGTTAAACTCAAAACATTTAAATTTTAAAAGATAAATCATGAAAAATGAAAAAAATACATTTTTATAATAAATACAACAATTTTTATACAACTCGGTAGACTTCGTTCTGTCAAATAGATTTGGAATGTGGCAGTTTATATTTCGACCTTAAGATGTTTTTACTCTGCTGACTCTCACATATAGCTCTATCATTATGGTGACGGTTCTGTTCAGGAGAATTAAAGAAAAAGGTCAGCTCGGATGACCTAAGTATCTTCGCTTCCACGAACTTTGGCCACCCTTTTGAGACGCACTAAAAACCCCGACTGGGATGTCTTCTAGAGGGCTTCAAACTAAGAGGGGAACATAAGGTTCAAACCTGATTGAAAAATAATCTAAAGGGATAGTGGGAACGTAAAGGTGGCAAATATTTACAAAAATCATTGCACCACCAAATAGGTTATGATTGCTCCATAGATCTTGTAAGGTTCTATTTAAAGCCTCCAAAGATTTTTTAAGTGCCATAGTGCATTCATCCCAAACAATCAATTCACATTGCTGAAAAACCTTTGCCATTGCAGAGTTCTTCGAAATGTTGCAGGTTGGAGTTTCGTTGCTTTGCATGTTTAATGGCAATTTTAGTGCTGAATGAGCTGTTCTACCACCTTCAAGCAAAGTTGCTGCGATTCCCGACGAAGCGAGTGCAAGTGCAATTTCATTTTGTGAGCGAATTGTTGCTAATATCAATGAAATCAAAAAAGTTTTTCCTGTACCACCAGGTGCATCTAAGAAGTAAATCCCTCCTCTTTTATCATTTATTACTTTCATAAGTGTATCAAATACATACCCTGTTGTTCATTGAACAGTGGAAGGTTTGTTTGAATTAATTCTTTCAAAGTGTTGAGATCATATAGTTTTTCTCGGTGCAACTCTTGGTTAAAAGCATTATGCATTGGACGATCAGGCGCGGCCAGACCTAATTGAAATAATAGTTTGTTTGACATCATCAAGCACATGTCCTCAATTGAAATCAATACTTCATTGTAAATTTCTTCGCTTATTTGTATATTTGGATTTCCCCTTCTAATCCGTATTTGATACAAAATATCATCACACGTATTATCTTTGTACTTGATCCACAGATCCTTTGGGTTTGATGGGAAGCATGTTGATATGATTATAGAAAACAATGTTCGTATTTGATGAGCTTGTGATGATATTACAGCATCATTGAGAGTTTGATCCCAATGAGCTTCATTTTCTAGCAATCGCAAACATTGGCAAGCTTCTCTGTATGATCCACACAAATCACCATTAACAGTTCGTACATGTTGGAACGATGTTGGGCCACGTACATTGACTAATTAATAGCAGTCGTAAATAAAAACATTCATCATTGCTTGGATGTACTGAATGAATTCGACCAATCACATCGGTAGAATATACATCTGGGTATCCTGTAACTGGTTTTCCTTGTTTCCGTCGTTTAAATCTCCTTGAGGATTGATTCCAAGTATAATATTTTGGCATTTCAGAATATAACAATGTTTGAGCAAAAGCATCGTTTTGGCATGTCTCAAAAAAACTGGTTAATGTAGTAGATGGTGGCTGTACAGCTCTATCTACTGCGTTCTGTGCTGTAAAATATACTCTTTGTCCATTTTCTAAATGCACAGCTAAATGAACAACAGTAGGGTGTCTCTCATAAATAGGAAAAGAAAATATTCGCCAAACTGCTTCATTACTACTAACATAGCGACCCATTTGGTATTGGGTAACTTCATCATTGGAATTCTCTGCATTAATACCAATCACAGCCATATCACTCCCTTTGGTTACATATTTGCAAATGTATTTAATAGATTTTACTGAATAGCAAGATTCAACGTTGATGTGCGCTTTGAAGGTCTTTGATAAAATGGGTGAATATGGAACAATCCAGCGATTATCTATTTCAATATCTTATTGATTTAATTTGACAATTGTTGATCTTCCATTTTCTGCTGTCGATCGGCGACGATACAAAGGATAACCGACAATACCAGTGATTGTTTCAGATATTAATGTCCGTGGATATCGTTTTGAACATTTACCATCCACCATACATGGTAAATTTTGATTAAGAGTTCCACAGGGACCATGTACCATGTTTTTGATAACTACCTCATGCAATCCAGGATCTACTTCTACATTAGGGATTTCAGCTGATATTACTGCATCAACTTCATTTGACTTTATCTTTTCAACTAACCAAATCAAAATATGTGCATGTGGCAATCCCCGTTTCTGCCACTCCACAGAATGCATCCAGCGGCGTGTCTCTCCAAACACATAATGTTTCACAATGAAATCCATTAAAGATTTCAACTTTTGTATAAAGACTCTGGCTGTGTCTATTTCTATCCAGTGTGGATTGCATGTAAATGTGATTAACAAATCTGCTGTACCATAATGACGAACATATGACATGGCATCTTGAGCATATTCATGCATATGTCGAGGGCTTCCGATGTATGTTGCTGGAAGAATAGTTATTCGACTAAGATTCTGTGCATTACCATCAGTATTAATCGCATCTCGAAGGTGAATATACTCTTCAGATCTGAGTTTTGTCTGATTCAACCTGATGAATGTTAATCTCTCCGTTTCAATTTTAACATACATGTCTACAACATACTTGTGATATAATCGCCGACGTTTGAATATGTGATTGTCATCATTAGGCGGTAGGAATAATAGTTCATTGAACTGACTTTTTTGTTGGTTTTAGAACCTGAAAATAGATTTTTGTTTTCATAACATTGAAAATAAAAAAAAAATAATATAGTGACTGATAATATATCTCCTTGCTAAACTAATATTTTTTATTACCTGTAATGGGATTTATCATCTTGTTTGAGAAATCATAGCCATCTTCACCTTGCCAAAATATAATGAGATATTGCAATGCGTCATATGAGCGGTGTGTTTCCTTTATACGTTGTAATTGATCATTCCGACGATGTAAAACAATATCAAGGGATTCCAAGTTTTCTCCAACTACTACGATGGCAACTTCATCAATAGTTGGTGCATTAAAACGTCTTGCATGTTGGCCAACAGGTGTTTTATTAGCTCTGATTACAATTTTGTGATTATCAGATGGCATCAGATCCAGTGCAGTTTTAAACAATATAATCAATTGATTGTACTCATGAAATAAAGTTTGTAATTGTTCTACAATAGACCTCTTTACTGAATTGTTATTTGAACAACGCATATCAATTTCTTGTGGTAAATTGCCAATGAAATAAATTTGCAGAAATTTGTATCTGATACTGGTAACAGTAAACCTGCGCTATGATATAGTTGGCCTTGTATCTGTAAATTAAAAAAAATGATTTTTGTCAAATATAAACAATATTTGTTGGTAAAAAGTATATCTGTCTCCTAATTTGAATCCCTAATTTATAATCGATATGCTTAGGTATGTCAATATGTAATAATTAGTTGTAACTAATATCCATCATCAAATAATTATATTGTGTTTCAAAATAATAAAAGTATTGCTAATACTGAATCACCTAATAATATTATGACTAAGTAATATATTTCTTGGGGATTAAGGAACTGAAGGTTAATGACACACCTTTACTTAATTAACAGGAAATTTTGTTCACTAAAATAATAATGATTAACTTCTATAATACCTACCTTAAAATTTGGCATGAAATTTTCCCGAACTACGTTTGTTGCCCCAAATGGCGTCATTTAAAAGCAATTGTTATATTGTTGGATATTTAACAAAAAGTGTATGGAATCTGATTCTATTCCTGAAACCAATGAGTACAATGGCTCTGGTGGTAGATCCAATGGTATCAATTTCACTTTCCCATTTGCGCAACACAATCCATTGGCTTCATTTGCCTTACAATGAGAGCAAACCAAGTTCATAGATTCAATAGTAACACATTGGTGGTTACTGTAGTCAATTGACAAATCATAATTGAAAGCAGCTCGATTCAAACTTTCGGGATTATTGGTTGAATCTCTCGCTCTCGCTTCCCGCGTTCGTGATAAACGAATTCTTTCACGTTCTTTTCGGTCGTCACGTTCTTGTGCAGTATGATAAGATCGGTAATTAGTTTGGTTTGTAGCAGTTCGGGTTCTTCTACCTAAATTACTTCGTCTTATAGGAGGCATATAGAAAATACTCACCTAAATTATGTCACATGCAATAATTATTAATCACAGGTATTAAAACACTTTGCACAAAACACGATATAAAACAATCAAAATTAATTATTAAATATTATAAACGCTTTTTAACGCAGTTTGTTTGACAGATGCAATGACGTGAAAACTGATGACAATTTATGTCGCATTCCAAAACTAAAACAAAAGAAAGAATATTCCAAGGCCAATCAAATCTATAGCTTTTAAATTTTTTGACTTTTCAATTTGGTCGGTTTCACGATATTATCACTTTTGCGTGAACCTGCACATACATATATTTGATTGAATTTGAACTTTGTGGAGACACAATAAAGCGCGAATTGACTCTTCGACGTTAGCCACATACCTAAATTGTTTAGACAACAATGAGTGCTTGTAATTTAATATAAACTTTATTGAATAACAATACAGTTCAAATTGGCTCTACATTTAGTTATTTATTCTATATTTAAAATATTTGTATAGGAAAAAGAAAAGGGCTCTTTTAGGGTTTTCCTGGAAATTATTCGAATTTTTCTCGCCGTTAGAACCATCCTTGGGCTTCAAGGAATATTTAAAAAAAAGAATTGTTAAGATTGGTCCATGCGTTGTTGAGTTGTGCGCTTACCAACACATTTTGCGATTCATTTTTATATAATAGATTAAAGAAACACAAATTAATTGAAACAAATTGTTAACTTAATGTATTAAGTGATATGATATGATAAAGTGACCTTTACTTTGAATTGTGTAAACGCTGTTTACGAACTTTTAGATTTCAGTGTTATATGACAATATTTAAAAAATATACTAATGTAAATATATTAAGTATTATGAATTTGATTAAAGATATTTTATGTTTTGTTGATTGATATTAACTAATTTTAATAATTTACACAAATTTCACTCACTCGGTAATTGTTAAATATTTCATTTATATTAAAGGAATTAAATAAAATTAGTGCGTGTATATAACTGCAGAAGTTCCGTTGAGGTTACTTTTTGATCTTAACAACATTCCATAAATCGTCTAAGAAATAACACTTTTAAAACGTTTATTAAGTTCTACCTAAATTAACGCTTAATTCAAATTATGCAGGATTTTTTCAAAAATATGAAATATAATTGAATGGGAGAGGTTTTTATTTCTATATAATATATTACTAAACTCAACCTTTTAATGTTCGGCACAATAATTCATAATGTATAAATTATCATTCAAACCAAGACAAACCAGGAAAGGAAGCGTTGACAAATCACTTGGAGCCGTATTATCAAGTCTTATTAATCTCTTTTAGTAACAGCTACGTTCATTTAAATATTTCTCTATGTGATTGTTTTGTCGGAGGGAAATACTAATACTGATTGAAATAAACTGGAGTTCTATTTATAACGGCTTCTATTCTTTTGTACATTTAAAACAAAAGTATTAAGAAACGATAGCTTTTATTTACTGGTAATCGATTTACTTTACTCTCTATTAAGATTAATGTGCTTTAAAATCAGCAGTTCAGTCTGCAGTGTTTTTTCATTCTCTCAATAAATTCAAATAAAATAAAACAACGCAATTCATTTATGTACATACCTACATAAATTAAGTACCTTATCATCAATCGCAGAAATATCGAATCAAAAAATAAATAGTTCTTTCGACAGGGTCGATCGTGTTAGGTAGATTCCCATCACGCGATTCTCGATATGCAATATGAGAAGATAGCAATGAAACCGAGAATGCGATAAACATGTAATGTATGATAAAAGATGGTATCACCACACCAATAATTTCACCCCTTAACTCGCATCGTCCATTTTTTACACAGGCACTCGGAATGTCCTAAAGAAGGAGCCTACCGATTTTGAATTGAATTGGACAAAATTTTTAGTTTCTTTGATTTTAGGGGTGGGGCCCCCCTTTCCCTTAGGGGGGTCGGAACGAAAAAGAAAACTAGTCAGTAGTATTTTACTGATCAATACGAGTTTTTTGAGGGGTAACTCGGCATATATTGAGTTAGGAGAAACCCCCCCCCCCCCCTATCTCCTAAACGGGGGGTTGCATCAAAAAAAATTTCGGACAAAAAAGTTTCCTCTTTTAATTTGTTAATTTTCTAAGATTTTTCCGATAGTAAATTTTGCCTTCTTCTGTGACTTTTTTCGGTTTTTAAGTTTCAAACCTTTTTGAGTTTGAAAATCCTCCTTCAATATTTGCGACCTGTAGCGTGCCCCAAAGGTTTGCACTTTATGTTTGTAACATGTTTTTTATTATTTATATATAAAGCTTCAGTTCGTCGTATGAAATACCCAATAAATTAATAGCTTAAAATAAAACAAAAAGTTTGGCGTTAGAATTGAGATTTATTTACGTGGAGTCTTCTGAATCCGTTGCGGAACTCGTTTATTTTACTTAAATACATTCATTGAGAATTTTGGAGTTTGATGTAAAATATAAAGTCGTAAAAAAATCTTCATTATATATTTAGTATCATTAAAAAACTATGAAAGACTCAATTAATAATAATTAAATAAGTATATTGGTTAAAAAGAGAAACTAGTTATTACGACTTTACTTAAAAACAGACATTAGTTACACAATTACAGATAGCTGCCGGCCTTGATTTGAAAACATTTAAAATATTAACAATGCATTCCGTCTATAGTTTAGAAATGTTAATGGTTACAAGAAAACAAAGCCACTTGTTTCACATAATTGAAGCGACATATAACAGTCGTAGAAAACAACATTTAGATTAACCCTCGTGACAAAATGATAGCTTTAGTAAAAAAAGATACTTATGGCTATAAAGACATACAATAAGTTACCAATTGAAATTACGGAAATTAAAAAGAACACTATTTTTTATAATAAGATGTTGATGATGTAAAACAAATGTTGACATCAAAAGTTTATAACAGTTATGACGATTATCTAAAAAATAATTTGAATAATATTGACATACAAATAAGTTAATGACATGTATTTTAAATTTATTATTATGATATTTTTATATTTTTTTACATTTTAGTTTAATTATAATGGTTTGAATATTTTAATTAGCATTGTTATTAACGTTTTATCAGAGAATGCTAATTAATGAAGTAATGTATAAATTAAATATTTGTCGATATATTTGGGATTCCCTAACTGGCAAATTAATATTTTTGGAAATGGTTTTAAGAACTTTGGAAAGAAAAAATGTTACCAAATAAATTTGAACATGAATATTTAAGATTTTGTATACAGAAACAACTTTCATGTAAACATTTTCAAAACACTAACTTCGTGTAGTGATTTTAACAACAGTACAAGTTAATGAACAAAAATGAAAAATAACACTTATGGCTTCCATGCTACTTTCAATCTGTGTGCATTGTAAAAAATAGGTATATATATTTAATTACTATTTAACTTGTTCAGAGTCAGAAAATTATACTATTCTAACAATATATGCAAACTGACTTGTTTGAAAAGAGGCTTCTTCTCACGAGAGTTCTGTAAACACAATTGTGGTTTTATCTTCGCACAAAAAGATATGTTTGTTAGTCAATATGAGTTTAAATTATTTCATTGTGAATATTATTAAAAGTAATTTGCAAATTAAGACATTTCCCTATGGGATGCAAAGATAATATTGATTTTCCTACTTACTACTACTTTGTGTGTTTAAGCTCTCTTGTGTGGTCAGATAAACTTATAGACAAACTCAAAAATGAAGTCGAATCTTGAGATTTTATTTGAACCCCATAATTCTTGTGTAAGTAATAATAAAATATTAATGAGGTTAAAACAGTATATCTGTACTATAAATATTTAAACACTGTTATTATGCATGTAACAAAATCACAGAGTAGTTATAAATTATTTATTAATATGAATTATTCTTTTTTGTCATTTTTATAGCTTGTGGAGAATTCTATATTAAATTCTATATTACTGTATATAACATTTTTTTTCTTAAATATCATACCTTATCACTGTTGCTCAATAGTGATTACTAATAAGTATAAAGAATAAGTCAAAGCTTTCTCTGGATTAGAATTAATATTTGAAATAAAAATACTTAAACTTTGTCTCTGTAAATGGCCATATTATTATATTATATTATATACTTTATTTTATTAAATTTTCACACTCAGTTAAGGTTTTAATAATAAAAGCTCTCAGATAATTGAATTTAAGTGCTCTTAAATTTAAAATTATATTTTACTTCATTAATTTCAGCGACTTCGCAGTTCAAGTCTTTAAACAACAATGTGCTTTTAAACTTAAAATTACGTATTTGTTTGTAATGTTTTTTTTGTATCATTTGATCAATAAATGAATCAGATCTATCTAAGTGGCTTAATAATTTTATGATATAAAATCAATGTAATCTGTAAATCAATAATAAAAAAAAATAGGAATTTGAGTTAGTAGTATTTGATCTTCCTGGCACTTGAACATGATAAAAACAGTAATTTGAATTTGTTTTTTGCTGTTGTTGGCTCGTCTGAGACGCGGTGGATGGCAACCTCCGTTACACTAGCAGCGGTCCAAGTACTATCTAATAAATAATGGGATTAACCCGGTCGTTTGCTGGCAACTGCCTTGCTAAATGTATGGTGTGTGTGAGTGCAAGTGTGTGTGTGTATATATATTCTAAAGCGATATATAAGAAAAGTAATATATGTGTTTTATTTTATATAAAATTATTATTTAATAATTTTTACTCCATCAAATTAACAAAGATTTGAAATCTGAATATATTTCATTTCAAAAGCTTTTATAGCTTTTAGTATTATGTATCAAATAATGAAGTATAACAAATATAACGTATAACGATCGGCATCTTGATAGAATTACACAATTAGGTTAATTACCCTATGTTACTAAAGACTGGGATATTACAGAGAACTTGAAAACGTCTAATCGAAAAGAATATATGTTGACGACATGGTGAAGGTGGTTAGCAAAAAATTACCTTAAAAAAAACCGTTTTAAATACAACCAGCATACTGTGATAAGTTTAGCATTTACCCTTCCTAAAAAATTCTTCTTAGAAAATATGGTGATAATCTTAAATATATGATAAAAAATAACAATAAAACTTTGAAAAATATCGAGACGATCAAGACTCAAGGCTGCAATCTTACTTGTATTATGACGTTACGTTACATTATGCATTTTACTTACTAAGTTGATTTTCAATATTCTACATATGAGTTTAAAATAATATTTATAGCTTGTAATTGACAGTATGACTTCCGTAAGAGTTAAAATCATCTTTATTTGGAACCATATCATTAATATCCAGTGCAGTTAGTAAACATCTAAACTGCTGATGGCATTTTATAAAAATAGTATTATTTTTATCTTATTCAAAGAAATATTAGCTACAGCAGTAATGTATACTACGAATCGCAAGAATCTTTTGTTTAAATTAACAAATTACTGTTTTTGATTTTTTGTTTCATTCTTTTGTTTACTGTCTCGCTCTATTGATCACTCCCAATTTCGTCGAGGCCAACTTAGCCTTGCTCTCCAGATGATCACGAAACTGACAGTCGCTCGAAAAGTCGAGACCCAGTATTCTGATACTTGGCGAGGTAATAAGAGGAGTGCTCTCGAAGAGCGGTGATACGACATATGGGGTTTTTTTAGTGGTAAACGCGCTAACCTGTGTCTTTAGGGGATTGAACTGAACGTGGTTCAGATCACCCCACTCAGAGACCATCCCCAGGGAAGTCTCTATTGAAGACACAAGTTTCTTCGAGGTTTCCGTTAGCAACATTTTATTGAAAAACTATGTAAGCTACATACAATTATCCTCTCCTATTAGCTTGACTACTTCTACTGATGTACAAACCTGGACCAATTGCTTTCCCATTTTCCAAGCTTTATGACGCAATTCTTACTATGTACATCCTATTTTTTCTCTTAATTTATTTATTTATAAAACTATGACCACCAAGATTACAACTGCAAGTCAAATTCCTAGCGGAGCAATTTCTTTTAAATTTTAAAGCAGTTAATTTAATTACTTTTTCTAAGAAACTAATCAATTAAGGCTTTTAAATGCTGTTATTATAAATACAGGTGTTCATCTTTTGTTAAATGAAGTATTGATATCTTCAAACAATAGAACAACTATCCACGTGGATTCACTTGTTATAACGTAGTAGTTCATAGGGTTTTAAATTTCCTTTACTTCCCATTCGTAGATTCGTAAGACTCTTCGCGTAACTTCTCTTTTATACTATCCTCAGTACCCGAAATGGTACTGTAGACGACAACATTTAATATCAAATTCTTCCAAATCTTTTTCATCCTAAATACAATAATTGTTTTTTTTTTAATTGTTATATGCTAACCATCACAAAGTGTTTTACTCCTTATCTCTTTATGAAATTATCTATTGCGACGCAAATATCATGTTTCTTTTTTTGTGTTGTAATATAAAATAAAAATGTTACAAATCCTACAATAATATACAAGTCACTTTCTCTACTTTTATATATCATAGCAGGGAAACTCAAAGGTACGAATTAAGTAATGATGTACCTTTTCCATAATTAGATTTGCGACTTAACAAATTAAGCAAACTAGTTTTAAACAAACATTCATACTATAAAATTATATAATAGATTACAAACATTGCACATTGCTAATTTAAGAAATGATGCATAGTGCTAAATCTTTACTTCCTAAAATGTAACAGTAAAGTTAAAAAATAAAAATAATGCTGTATCTTTTTGATTTTATATTCAAACTAAAGATTTGTACACTTTATTAGAATCAGTGAGATATATGTTTGAAATAAAATTCTTTTTGTTCAATTATTAGAAATGTGGAATATTCAACTTCTTTCTAGAAAATTGTCGTTCGGTATAAACATGTAAGGGTAGTTCCTCTACACGTAGTATGATTGTACTTGTTATTCTCGAGTATTTCATAATATGGGGGGTTTGATAAACCAATTTTCTAATAATGAGATCGTGTATAAAATATTTACTCCTATGACAAGACTATGTTAAATTGTGTTTTAATCAATGGGGCATACAGAAGTTCTTAATGCTTCTTTAAATCTAAATCAAATAATCACATTGTATAAACTTTCTTTAAATATCGATCGTATTATTTATTTATTTATCTTCACGCCATACCGCCAGAGACGACGGAGCGCCAAACGCTATGGTCCCTGCATAAAACTTTCGGCTCGGCCACAGACATCAACCTCTTCAACATTCGGGGGGTCCTCATGATTTTTAAGTGACCTTCCTCCAGTATCATAGATACTATGTCTAAGGTCACTCGAGGCCTCCGCCTGTCTCTCTTACCACTCACTTTTCCTATATAAATCTTTTTTTTTAATTCTTTCATCACTCATTAGTTTGACGTGCCCAAACCACCTGAGCACGTTCTTCCTCATTCTCACCGTGACATCTTCACTAATACCTTCCATTCTGTGGATCTCTTCATTGCGGATTCGGTCAGCTAGGCTGACTCCGCATACTCTGCGAAGAGATGGCATCTCCACAGCATTGTAAGAAAGATTTTCTTACATTCTTCTTCTGTGCTTCCCACGTTTGGCTGCCGTATAACAGCGTCGGTAGCAAAACCGCATTGAGTACAGCCAAACGTGCAGCTATGCTGACGTTTCGCAGTCTCAACAATGCAGCCAAAGCACCGTTGACTCTGTTACCGGCAGCGATAGGCCTTTCCACATCCATTTTGTATCTTCCGTCTCTGCTAAACATACTTCCCAAATATACCATTTCATTCACTTGTTCTATTATCTTACCATTCACGGCGATATTACATTCTGTTCTTTCTTCGTTTCTTTCAAACCTTCGTCTTATCTACATTCAGGTTTAGACCATTATTTTCACACCCACTTTTTAGAGTGGTGACAAATGCCTGCAAATTGCATTCTGATGATGCAATGAGCACTGTATCATCTGCATATAGCAAGCAATTGACCTTAAGGTCACCTACTTTCACTCCCATGTCACTGTCGTTCACGCCTTGAAGACAACTATCCAAATATAAATTGAACAACCAAGCTGTCATAGCGCAATCTTGCTTAACGCCCGATTGGATGTCAAACCAGGGCGACATGCCGGCTCCTACTCGCACACAGGCTTAGTAATCTCTGTAAAGAGACTTTACAGCCTCTAGCAAGTGTTGTATCGGGGCAGTATCTCTCATTATTTCTTTCGCACAACCCTGTCAAACGCCTTTTCCAAATCTACAAAAGCACAGAAAACCTTTTGGTTTAGGGCCAAAAACTTTTCCGTGATCATGCGGAGGGAAAACATCTGATCTATACACCCTCTTCCAGGTCTAAAACCTCCTTGGGCCTCCCACAACAGCCTTTCAGATCTCTCTTGCATTAATCTCGATAATATTTTAGCATAAACTTTACCGCCCAAGCTGATCAAACTGATAGCCTTATAGCTTGCACAGTTTATCTGTGAACCTTTGGTTTTATACAAAGGTACGATGACTTCACCTCGCCAATCGTCTGGTACCGTTTTCCAGCATAAATTGCACAAAAACCAAAAAAAAAAGTGCAAGACGCGTGGCCCACCCTATTTGATCATCTCGGCAGCTACTTCATCTGCTCCCGCAGCCTTACCACATTTCAGACTTCGAATCACGCTCTCTACTTCTTCCAAACTGATATCACCATCGGCTACATCTTGACTTAGCATTTCGCTGGTAGTCAAGACCGAGGCGTCCTCACGTTCATACATCTCCTTGTAGAATTCCGCCCACCGCTGCAAAACGTGTGCTTGCTCTGTAAAAATTTCACCGCTCTTCGAAAGCACTCCTTTCATTCTACAGGTTACCGAACAACCCTTGGAATCACTAACTTCTCGCCAGAAAAGCTTCGTGTTTTCCCGGAAGTTGTTCGTCAACCTTTCATCCCTTTCTCTCTCAGAATTTTCAAGCTTTATCTTTATAAGTGCTTTTGATTTGTTTTTTGCAGCTTATACGTTTTTTTTTTATGGCTTTCATACTTTTATTCTCGTTTTATTTTATAACAATATATAATAACAAAAATATTACTCTGCTTGCTCCTGATTTAACTGTATTAATTATATGATAAATCATCATAATTACATCGCTTGCAGACACTAAGAAGCACGCAGACATTAACAAGGCCTAACAATAACATGTAAATTTCTATGCTATCGGTATGTAAATTGGCTAATTAATTAAATATTGATTTACATGAGCTTTACTAGTAGATATTTGAAAAACCATTCTCATATCAAAGAATAATATAACACACCAATACTTTGTGTCTCCCAAAACTTATAATAATTGCTTACTAAATAATGAATATTTTATTATTAGACTATAAACCAAAAGAAAAGGTATGTTTCACGTTATAATATGGTATAATCCGTTGGTCATATATATTTACAACTATATGAATCTACAGTGGTAGTATTGCAGTAGAGGGATGAAGAATTACGACTATTTGATAATCAAACTCTCTAATTTATTATCTCTTTCCTAGTAAATAACTCTGTAATTAATATAATTTCTAAATACTTTTTTTTAGAGCAAATAATTTTTTTTTATATAATAAAATTTTGATTACTGGTTATAATTTAAAAATAAAAATAATATTTCTTATTCTCAACGCTTTAAGAAAATATTTTTCCTTGGACCATAAAATATGTTTGTCTGTAATAAAACTTGCCTAGAGAACCAAAAAGAATTGAGAAAAACCCCTGAAATTCAATCGGAGTTATTAAAGTAAGGTTTAACAAAATACCTATTGACCCTAAAAAAGAAAGAAAGACACAACTATGATAGGTTGCAGTCGGTATATTTATTTATCAATAAACATGAAAAATTAATAAATATGTTTTATATATAGAATATAAATAAGTCGGATATCTCTTATAGAGGAGCAGGGACAGTTTTGTGAGTCTACCCAAAATAATACATTTTTATAATTCATAATATCTGGAATATACGAGCAAGATGCCACAGCGGCATTGAGGATCGTATTAACTCTTTTAAGACGGCAGATAATGTTTATAAGGATATATAAATATGTATCTACACTTATGGGAATCGCAAAATGCTCACGCGACAAGAGTGACCTCATACCAAAACAAGTTTTTGGTTAATGTATGGGCAGGTGTCTTTGGCAAAGACCTCGTAGGACCCCATTATCTCCCAGATACACTAAATGGCGAATATTACCTGGAATTTTTAATCAATGACTTACCGGAATTAAAGAGCCACCTGCTGATTTTTGAAGATGATCGGGCAATCATATTTCAGAATGACGACTGCTCGGCACACTACCGAAACATTGTATGCGAGTATTTAGATGACTGCTTCCCCAATTCATGGATCGGGAGGCATGGCCCAATTGGGCCATTCAATTGGGCACGTTCCCCAGACCTAACACGGATCGATTTCTATGTCTGGGGACGTGCTAAAGAGTTGGTGCATGAGGTCGAAATCACAACAAAAGAAGAATTGGTGCCAATGCTTTTTTGCAAATGCGTCGTTATGCATTTGCAAAAATGAAAGCAGAAATGAGTCTAAACACCACCACAAAAGAAATACGTCGTAGGTGCCGTAGGTGTATTCCTAACAGAGGAGCTCTATTCGAACAGGATTTGAAATTAAAATAATTTTGATTAATTTCTGTTGTTTATATTTTTGTTGGACAAGCCAATTTATTGAACAAGCCGATAAGTATTATATCATTTTTTTATGTCGTTGTAATAAGTGATAAATGGAGAACTTTTTTAATGCATACTACCTCCAAAATCGCTAGTAGTTTTTTTTTAATCAATGTGGAAGATGAACTTAGATGTCAAGCTTAAATTTAATTTTTCACTTTATGAGTTCTACATCAGTTAGTTAGTTCAGATTGTATCTAATTTTGCTTTTCGTGGCTTAAGCATGCATTTGAGACTAAAATTACATGAAAACATCCGGTCTAAAACGGATTTTTAAAATGTTATTTAAGTGATTAGGTACAATTTCGGTGAAAATGGAAAAATTTACAAAAAAATCTTTAAAAAAAAATAGGAGGTCAGGGATTTTTTTTGGCCAACTTGTATTCTCTAAATAGGTACCTGAACACGCTCACTTGGTTTGTCGGACCCTCTACAAAACACCCTGTATATAGTTCAATAAAACTACCATGATTAGTGAACAAACTGTTATTTCAGTAAAGTAATTGAAGAGTGAATTTTTTTCTTATCTAAAATAAAAAAAATTGTCATTTATTAAATTTTGTTGCATTTTTGAATTATTTGTCCTGTTGATATTTAATATTTAGTAATTTCCTGTACATCTAATATTTATTAAATAGATTACAAAAGTAACATGTATTTACTTACAGCACTATATAATATATACGGATACGTTTATGTTACCTGCAACTAAATTACATAAAAATTATTCAAAATATCTAAATAAGTGAAATTAATTAAAGCAAGAGAGAAATTCTGAAACAGAAAATATTTTAAAGTCCAGAATCCGACATATTAAATAAATAAAATTAGAATCAATTTCGTTGTAAATCAAGTTCAGCACATTACATTCAGCAACGCTTAAATTATATTTCAGTCATAATGTATCTATTTTAGTCGACTGTTAAAATATTATTTTAATTTAAATATTTTGTACTATGTCGTGTATTTTGTAACTTTTTAATGATTAAAGAATATTTTTTATAATATTTATTATTATATCTAGTTCTATCTCTATATCTCACATGTTTTATCTTAAAATTATAAACCTTTGGACACAGAAAATAACCTATTCATTTAAACGACGGAAACGTATTTTTTTTTATTTTAAAATAAATTACAATCTGAAATAAAAGCAAAATAATAAATGTCAACAATGTTACGTCGCTATAAAACTTCTAAAATGGTTTTGTTCAAACAAATTTCATATCCATTTTCCATAAACCAAGTGCTCGACAGTTCGGGCCATACTTTCTCGAGTCTTCGAAGCGATTGGTTCTCTTATATAAAGATTATTAGAAATACCTTATAATCCTCCAAGATGGACGGTATGGTATGCTGGCGTTTTAATTTTTAAGAATATTTAAGAGGATGCTTTTTCGTCACATACTTATATTTAGAGTTATGAACAAAAAACTAACAAATTCATTAACAACTTTATTATATGCTTATATTAATAAAAAAATAAAAAGATTCAGATTTTTCGTTTTATCTTATTTATTCGTTTCACTTAGTATTTTAATTGTTTTTACCGTTTAGAACACAGAATATTATATATTTTGGTTCTCACTACTCGTTTCTGTCATATTTCTATATTACGAAAAGTAAATAATGATATATGAGAACTTACTTATGAGTAATTAACTTTTTATTTATATAAATGAAACAACCAAATTTTGTTATATAGCTAAAATATAATTTATAAAAATTAGGAACATTTATTATTATCATCAACTGTACCATAAACTGACCACTAAGCTAAATGCTATCGCGGTCTAGCGGTTCGACATAATAATATTAATTGTATAGAGTTCAGCCTAACAACTACAATTGTATATTATTTTATGATTGATATAATATTAACGTATATGATTGTAGTTATTTTAAAATCCAATCAACTGAAACAGTTAATTTGAATAAATTTTTAGAAACGTTGCATTACTCCGACCATTCACATCATCTATATGTCTTGCATATTATATAACTAATTGGCCAATATATATTGATACGATTGAAAACATTTGCAAATATGGAATGTGTTTATTGTGTAAAACACTTTGAATGGTTTCTCATTGTTTCATAAATTTTTAAACCAATACTCTCTAACCCTTCGTATCAAACTATGTTTTCTTTCACGTTATTTTACAATTCCTTCTGAAACAAATGTTTACTTAGCAAAGGTTAAGGAATTGGTATCTGGTTCTTATCGATAATAAACATGAAGTAAACAAATAAGTATCAGTTGTATCTATCGTAATATACACATATTACTTAGCTATTTTAAGAAAATAATATATCTGTGTATTTATTATTTTGATCATGCCTGTCAATATCGAATATTTGCAATCAATGCATAATCTATTATAAATGGCTGGACAATATTTTCAATGTAGTCAATAATAACATCTTGCTTTTTGTTATAAATGTCAGTTTATTACGAAAATATTCCACACGCAGCATATTATTTAGTAAGGGCACAAAAAACTACTAATTATTTTAGTTTCCTTTAATCTTGAACATCAACTGTATTCCTTGGACTGCAGCTCGTATTTGGCTGGCTCGACCGGGGAAGGGCCATCCACTCACGGAACACGGAAGATCGACATATAGTAACCAAATTCATTTGGTTATATTCGTCGGTGCGTGAGAGAACTCGGAAGCTTGAATACCCCCGCCTCACACCAAATATGAAAAATATACCCCAGTAGGGTACGGGCTGTGACAAAGCCGGAGAATACCTCCCCGAGCAAAATCAGAATACTGGTCTCGATATTTCGAGCAACTCTCGGTTTCGTGATCAACTAGAGGGCAAGGCCAAATTGGTCTCAATGATATTGGGAGTTATCAATTGAGCGAGGCAGTATTTCAAACCTGGCCAAAGACTTGCTTTCTATAAGACACAGGTCCAGCCACACATAGCATATTGTTCTCATCTCTGTTCCGGATCACCCCAACATCAGCTTCGAGAGATTTATTTATGTATTTATTTATTTATATATTTTCCACTTTGAATCCATACCAGTGATCACTTGTGTAGGTCAAATGGAGGGTTCCAAATGCGCCCTGGTCTGAGAAGAACCACATAATAACCTCAGCCGGGTTTTTTTATTGTGATCACTGTCTCACAAACGTCAATATATTTAGTGAGCAATGTATGAACAACTAGAACCAACGCAATCAATTCTATAAGCCGTTCTAATAATAATTAATAAATAGGGAAATTCGTAGCTAGCAATACGACCAGTCACCGCAAGCAGGGTGCTGTTTACGAGCATAACGCAAGGATCAGACATCAACCCCCTTCGCCATAATTGAGGGAAGGGGGCAACCCGGCCCCCTCCGCTACCGCAAGTAATGACTTTTAAGGGAATGGTGTGATGCAGCTAGTAGATTGAACGTGATTAAAAAACAGCGTCAGAAAAAATTGCGTATGCACTATTTATTTGCTAAAATACAATTTATTTCTAGGCCATACCGTCGTTAATATATTCCTTTAGACTTTAGACCCGCAAGCTCGTTTACCCTCCTCTAACTTATATCAACATAGTTAATTTATTAATTTGAATACTTTAACGCATTTAAAAATACTTTTAATAGCTTATTTAAATAATTCATATTTTAGAACGTTATCTGTAGATGTAATATCATGCCTGCCTTCCGTCTGAGTGACAGCTTCTTAAAATCACCGAAAATATCGGGGAAACCAAGGAGCATAGCTTATAACAGTATTATTTCTTGTAAATTTCTGCAATATGCAATGCAATACATTTAACCATACCGTACATACTCCTTGGTTGGGTTTAATTTTTTTCCAAGGTTAAATTGGTTGGTTCAGAATTATTGTTTAATTTTCTTTCTTCTAAAATGATTCTCTTCTTACCTACTCGAATAACAATAAAATAAACTATAAAATACACTTCACTATTACAACTTTAGAATAAAGTCTGACAATTTTATAATTTTATTCTGCAATAAAGTTTTAATAATAATTAAATAACTAACAAAATTGTATATTATGTTGAAATTATTTAATATTTCATTCATTGAAATCTAGCTAATATGTTCCAGTGTCACTAAATGTAGTATAACTCTAACAGCATAACGTCTAAAACCTTTTAAAACCAGAATAAGTTTATGGTCAATGATAAATATTAAACCGATAGCAATGCAACATTATGTTTGCGATAAACGATTTATCACTCTTTCAGAAATCTCTCCCGAAGGAATAAAAGTAAAATCAGTGCATATTTTTATATTACTCAGTCTATTTAGGAATATACAATGGATTATACAAATAAAAAATGAATTAACATTTTTATCCACATTCCTCTGTCAACTGAGCATCATATCGTGACGGTATTCGCTTTGATGAATAACAGTTTTTTTTTTATTAATTAACATTTATGTAGTTGTTTCATACGCCATTACTTATATCCTAAAAAAACATATAACATATTACAGCATTTAGTAAAATTTTATAGGATTAACTAATTAAATTACATAAAATTTGAAAAGTTTATTATTATCTAATATATAAAATTTTTGTGTCACAGTTTTAGTTACCAAAATATAGTATCTAGATATCATAGTAGGTCTGAGTATAAGTTGTTATTTATTTTCTATACTTTTAAGAGACAAGCGTTGTCAGATTTGAGAAAACTGTAATAAACGACACCGGCACTAGTTCACTAAATGTTACAAGTAACCTTTTTTTAGATCAATTTTCACTTGGGCAGGATTTGGCTGGCTTGTCAGAATTCAATCATTGCGATGTGCGCTTCCTGTTATCGTAGAGAAACCACTTTTCATTACTAGTAATTATTCGATTTAAAAACCCTTTTATTATTGTGCTGGTTAAGTAATATAACGCAGCAGTCGACGTGTGTTTCCGGTTTGCTTCAATCAATTCTTGAGACCTTTCAAGCTTTTTAATCTTTCCAATTTGCTTCAAGTGAAATAAAACAATTTTATCACTAACACCGCAGCCTGCAGCTAACTAGGACGTGGTTTGCTATGGATCCCCTTCCACAATAGCCTTCATTTCTTGATTATAAACTGGGGTCTCCGACCATATGCGAGGCATGTCTTGCAGGCAAACATTTGCAGAGTGAAACCGTTTAAACCAAAAACGCTCTGTGTTTTCCTTTGCGACCCGACCACTATACACATAATTAACCCTTCGAGCCGTTTCAGCAGCACTGGGGTCAAGCTGGAACTTGCACTCATAAATAACGTGATATTTCAAGTTTTCCATTTTGTGAAAACAGAAAAAAAGATGACGGTTAACGAGTCACAAGTACATGTGTAAATAGTTGTATAAATTAGAATTTGGTATTCCTAACCAAAGAGGCGAAATTTGTGAATAAAGTGACCAGTACCAACGTCAATTTTATATGTAAAGACCCAATATATGTATTTGTAGTAATATTTTATATATATATATATGTACTATACTATACTGGTTAGTATAGAAAAAACAATATTTTAAATCATAAAGACGTAAAGATATATATAATTAATGAAATAATGTTTCTGACAAGACTAAAAGGTTCAGGATTGATACAGAACAACATAACAATATCTTAATATGTTACAGGGAGGTCTCAGATAAAGGATTATATTTTATTAACAATAAGTCTCAGATATTAAATTTATTCATTGACAGAGTCTCCAATTACCTTCAATGCAGTGGAGCTGAGTATGAATTAATGAAAATGTTTTCATATAATTTTATTTCATATTTTTCTTAATACTAGGTCGACCGTCTCGGGTAGCAAACTCATTGTTTGACTTTCAATCTACTGGTTGGTTTTTCGATCCTCGGCCGAAAGGACTTTTCCTCCTTTCACATATTAAATAAATTCACTTATTTATTCAAATCTAAACACAATTTTATTAATTTATAATTAAAGCGCATAAAAATTCTTAAGTTCTCCTGTAAAATTTTTAGATTTCTAAAATTAAAGCTACTACTACTAGCTACTAGCGCCATCTTTTGGAAAACGGCCGGAGCAAAGTTGTAGACCTAATAACTAAAAAATATTTCAAATTAATTAAAATAAATGTTATATTAAATAATATACGATATTTATTGTTAAGAAATAATTATAAATATTCAACATTAATTAATATATCAGCATATTTTATTAAATGGTATCAAACATTAATTACAATAGCGGGGTATAGGATAACATATGAATTAGAAATCAAGTCTCCTAATTATTACATTGTTTTGTAGGATTGCTTGTGCAACAAGTATCTGTTTGACAGTGACAAAAAAAATATTATTCTTTTAATAATATACTTTAATACTATCATTATCATAATACCAATGATTATTTTTTAAATGAATTTATTTAATAAATTCTTGTTATTTAATATTAATATTTCAACGTTGATAAATAGAGCTTAATAACTACGCAAATAATATTGAAATAGATTTACGTATGAGTAAATTATTATATTCACGATTAAAACATGAATGATTTGCGGTTTATAATTAAAGTTGATATTATCGCTTTAATAGTTTGGTTTAGTTTAGAGACACATAATATAACGAGACATATATTCATGGTATTTATTACTAGTTAAATATATTAATCGTTATTGAGAAAAAATAAACAAAATAAATTAAATACTTGTACCTGCTTTTGTATTCTTTAATTGTAAAATACTGATATAGAAGTTTAGAATTAAATAAAATGAAGTAATTTCAACGAAACATCTTTTGGTGATTTGGATTAGCGTTTATAGTTTATACCTTATAACAATTACTTGTAATCTGAGAAATATGTCACCGCTTTTCCATCTTTTGGAGCTTGGAGCTTCTTCGCCATACAATATTGTCTATGCCTTCTATGTCTTCTTCGGAGGCCATCAACATTCATAATTAATTCATATATTTCTAGCGAACCATTTTAAGTTCACTTACATATAACTTCTTAATTCTTATTCATAAATTAATTTTGTATTCATAAACATCGTCTTTTATCCATACAACATCTTTTTATGCTTATAATTATAATGTTTAAACATCATAAGAATGTATTTAAGATTTTTAAGAATAACTATTACTTTTATGAAATAAAAACCTAGAGTTAAAACACGTTCTTATATATTTTAAATATCATATAAATTATCTGCCTTATAAAAACAATACATTTAAAGTATTTTTATCTATGTAAGCTATTGAATACTGTTCCCAGCAAATTGTTAAAAGTTTATTACGTTAAGTAATATAATCATGTTGGCTTTGTATAAATAAGTCAAAGAGTGCATGGGTTACATAATTACAAATACGCTATACATATTGTAACATTGAATAGTCCATTGAAAATTTATTTTCATAATACAATAAGCTTTTTCCTATTGGTTATTATATTATAGGAATTTTCATAACAATGGATTGCAGATGCACTACGGTAAAATATTTATGGTTGTCCCATCGATGCTACTAAAATGACTATATAGTGAAATGTATATTCAGAATGCAGACAGGAAATTAATGTCTAATATTGTAATTGCTCAAATTCTTGTAAAGGGGTTTAAGAGAGAATAATAGGAGTATAAACATAAATTATTTACAGTAAATTTGTTATGACTCTGTTGAAAAAGTCTATGTCTACTATTAAAGACTGTTACTTTATGGTATCATTTTATTTGCTGTTGCTTTTCAGTCTTAAAGTATATACTTTTCAACATTTATTACTCTGTTACATTTTTTGATAAAAAAAATGCTTTATACTCAAGAAAACGTAAAATAATAATATTATATATTCATTTTTTTTAATATGTCCTTGTTACTTCATTCGGCAAATGCCAAAAAGCCAATTCATTATTTCAGAGTAATTTTAATAAAAACGTTTTAAAACTGCAACAAAAATTCGAATATTTGAATTTTACGTATACTTTTTATTTATTTCTCTCACCACAAATGAATTTGTACAAGATAAAATTTTAAATTAAACACGTAGTCATAAAAATATTAAAATAAAACATTAAATGGTATTAAATGTTTAATGAAACCTTCAAGTACCTTTAAGTTCTGAAGGTTAATGAAACCCTTCAATACCTTTAAGTAATGAAGGATTCTGAAATGGAATAAATAATCAGGCGCGAATATTTCTTAGTAAAAAAAACTTTTGCAGCCTTATTTCAGAGATTTTTTTTTATTTTCTTATAAGTTTTTCGTTTGTAGCTTGTCTTCTTATAAGTTTAATTAAAATTTTTTACTTATTTTTTTATTATAAATATTTTGTTTTTGTGTTTTTTTGTATTTTTTGTATTTTTTACCTTTTTGTTTAGTAGAGGCCCAGATTAATGATCTGATTTTTATGTTATACATTTAATACCTTAAGGTATGTATAAAATTTACTTAATATTTTAATTAAGTTATTTAAATGTAAAACATTGATATTACAAAAGATTAATATTATTTTAACAAAAATATAAACCTTAGAAGTAATTTCTGTTTTAAAGATTAGGTAATAGCAATTTTTTTGACTAATGATCTTTTTGTAAACAAAAGGTATAATCTTAAATCCAATTTTTATATGTATCTGCTTGGGGTCACTTACCTTCCTAACGTGGTTCATTAGTTTGTGCATTTTTTTAAATTGATAGCCTGGTCTGTTATTATTAGTCGATTATTTTTTTTTCGATTTTTTCAATTCAAGTATTAAAAGTAGAAACCATTGTCAAATATAATTAAATGAACAGTTAACTATTAAGAAAAGAATAAATGCGATTTATCCAGACACAACATGCTCAAAAAATATCGAGATATACACTATTATTTATAATGTATTTATTTTGTATTGTATACAATATTTATATTTTATATATTATCAAACATTAGTCACATACATTACATCTATTAATATATAATAATTTTAATTTATTTTTAAAAAGATTTTAGATCGAACCTAAACAGAGACTGGATATTTAGTAGGAATTTGTAAACAACTACACCATGAACTGTAAATACTACAGCTTGAAACGAACCTTGAACAAAACCGTATTTTTTTTATATAAAGCAAAAAAAATGAAATAAAAATAAAAAGAAAACGTATATATAATATTCCTCTATGTGAAAAATAATTTTACATTATATAATTATTTAAAAATTGGCTGTTGCTACCTACAGCGTAAAAACAGTCCATATGTTGATTTAGACAATAATCTAACATCACACTAAATTTAATCAAAATTTGTATAGTAAATTTGTTGTAATATAATTAAAACTGTAAATATTTTTTGTTTTCTGTGAAAATTAAAAATAAACAAAGTAAATTGTATCAGACCAATCTACACCACACCAAATTTCATAAAAATCAGTTTAACACTATTGTTATACTATACTAAAAAAAGTATTATCTTTAATGCACTCTAATAAAATAGCACTTGGATTACAGCGCTTTTATTAATATACGAATACCTATCATAGCATATTATAAAAGGTTATCATGTACCTGTATACGGTATCAATTACATTAATGGAAAATATGTGAAAATGTCGTTCCAACATTCAATAAAAGGAGTAAAATATGTAAATATAAGTATAACAATTTTAGTAACACTAAAAATTACTTAATTTTTTATTTCAAAGCTTCTTAGGCCTGTAATCAAAGTCAAATTATTATTTAAAATAGCCGTAAATTACACTTCTGAAACGGTGAACCGCTATTATTCGGTTACAAAATGTATAAAGGGTAAGAGTCCAAGGAGATCAAGTAGCAAGAAATCTATGAACATTTCTTTAACTTACTCATTACTTTACTTTTTATTACAATATGAATTTTTTGCTACTGTCAAAAGGAAAACAAGTAACAAAAAAGAAATGTTTTTTGTATGACACAAAAACATTTATTTTCTTAATGCTTGCTAGCTTGCTCTGGTACGAGTAATTATAATTACATATTACACCTACTTAATATTTTTAATTGAAACCTTAATGATATTTTATTACTATTATTGTAACTTTTTTATTATATTTTATTTTATTATTCTAATTCATAGCAATAATGATCGCATTATAATATGCCGTGTAGTTTTAAAATTAATGTATTGTATTCAATTGCATTCCCTTAAATTATGAGTTTTAAATAATGACGTTACAGCAAGTCGATGACAACACAAGACAAAACAGTATTATTAAGAATTGTGTGTAAACATTACTTTTCTTTATTTCTTTCAAATATAACTCTTATCATAGTGGTAGTATTTGAATATATTCATTTGGATTAAATGTAATAATACTTTCACTGTTTCTTATACTTGAAATATGTATTTATTTTATTTGTATTAAAAGAATATATATTGTACCATAAATTCCAACTATATACAACGAAAAAAACATTTTTTCGTGTTTTTTTAGTTATATTATTTATAACTGGCTGTATTTGATAACAAACATAAGATAAGAAATAACATTTTTAATAATTAAACTAAAAATTTCCTACCACTCTTCATTTATTTTTCTGTCCACCAAAGTAAACGTGAATCCAACGAAGAATTTCAAAACCTTTTAAAGTTTCGCTTTAAAAAATAGAAAAATGTGACTCACTCTTCAGTCAAAAACTTTTACGTCAAAAATGCATCCCGTTTGAGGTCTCCAGTTACGGATAAACGTTACATTTTTGAAAAAGTGGAGCAAGATCGACATGTGAGTAGTTACGAAGAACTGAAAGTTGGTAATAAACATTATTGACCCATCTGAAAAAGGCTGGCTATACAACAAACCTCAAGTGCTACAGGAACTCACTGAAAATTACCTAAGGGACCTTCTAGACCCTAGCGATAATCAGTTAAGACTTAATGAAATCGAATCATTTTTTAACATATTGATTCTTGTTGACGAAAAGTGGACCACTTACGATAAGAATGTATGAAAAAGACCTGGATCAATCAGGTCGGTTAAACTGCACAGACTCTTGGGGAACCCGGGTTAACACGCAATTATGTCATTTATTATGAGCTTTTATCGTCAGGTAAAACAATCGATTTGGATTTGTATTGTCAGCAGTTGAAAAGAATTAAGAAAAAATGGAAAAAAAGTGGCTAGAATCGATCAATAGAAAAGGTGTGGTCTTTTATCACGACAACGACTGACTACACACAAGATTATACATAACAAAAATTTACAAGGTTTGTTTGTCAAAATTACTTGTCGCAATCTTTTAATGGGCGGCCAAAATTTTCTATTGCAACGGCATCATGTCACTCCCTTCGAGATGGCAGCAAGCTATCCAACAAAATGATTCATATATCATACTATTAAATTAAATACAATTTTGTAAAATCTTACCTCAAATTAAATTAACCGATGATAAGGCTTTACCGCCACCATCGAACTCTTATAAACTCCGGGGAATCATCTTTTTTAAGATACCTATATCGTATCGATTCGAACGGATTCCGTTATACGTCATAAGTAAAAGCTGATGTTGGGGCGATCCGGTCCAGACGTAAGAACAACAGTTATGTAAATAATATCATGAAATTATAAGTTGGATAAATCATTTTTTTTTATGTAAGAGGGGGACAAACGAGCTGGCGGGTCACAGATGACTTGTGATCACCGCCGCCCATGAACTCTTGCAATATCCGAGGATTTACAAGAGTGTTGCCGGCCTTGTAGGTAGGAATAAACGCCTTTTTTGAAGGTACCCATGTCGTACCGATCTGGAAATACCGCCGAAAGGAGTTCGTTCCACAAGCGAGTGGAACGTGGAAAAAAGGTCCTTGAGAACCGGACCGTGGAGGATCGCCACGCATCCAGGTGGTAGGGATGGTAAAGAAGTCGATGGCGCACTGTGCGGTGATGAAATTCGGTGGCAGGCATCAGGTCGAAAAGTTCTTCGGAACACTCCCCGTTGTAAATGCAGTAGAAGACGCACAAAGAAGCCACGTCTCTACGCAATGCCAAAGAGTCCAGCCGTTCGCAGAGCACCGGGTCCCCGACAATCCGAGCGGCTCTCCAATGTACGCGGTCAAATGGTAGAAGCTGATATTGGGATGATCCAGACCAGAGATGAGAACAGTACTCCATGTGTGGCCGGACCTGCGCCTTATAGAGCGCAAGTCTTTGGCCAGGTTTGAAATACTGCCTCGCTCTATTAATCACTCCCAATTTCTTCGAGGCCAACTTGGCCTTTCTCTCCAGATGATCACGAAACTGACAATCGCCCGAAATGTCGAGACCCATTATTCTGATACTTGGCGAGGCAAAACGACAAATGGGGTTTTCTTAGTGGTAAACGCGCAAACTTGTGTCTTTAGGGGATTGAACTGAACGTGGTTCAGTAGTGGTAGACGCGTTAGCACTGGAGTCAACTCAGGGGCACACGTTCGTAGCACCAACGGAGAAATACCATCGGGCCCACTCGACTTTTGAACGTCCAAGGAAAATAGAGACTGCCTAATAGTTTTCTGCCGAAAAACTATTTCCGGCATTGAGCTTTGACACCGCGGGATGATAGGCGGTGTCTTCCCCTGGTCGTCCAAAGTCGAGTTGGAGGCGAAAAGAGTGCCCAAGAGATCGGCTTTCTCTTTTGCCGTGTGGGCCAGAGAGTCATTCCCCATGTGCAACGGCGGTAGGGACGGCTGGCTAAAGTTTCCCAGAGTGGCCTTTGAAAGCGCCCAAAATTTGCGCGTGCCAGGCGGGTACTTTGCCAGCTGATCCCCAATTTTGACTTTGCTCTAGCGATTTGCCGTGTGAAGAATCTGGAGGCACGATTATATTTTTTCTTCAGAACTCTATAGTTCGGATCCTTAGTGACTAACGCATTGGCCCAAGCTTGATAAGCCTGCCGTTTGCCAGCTGCTGCAGCCCTGACAGACGCATTAAACCAAGGCCGCGATCTGCCACCAAGTGGTACCACAGAGCTTGGTACAAATAGTTCCATGACCTGTAGTATCACATCAGCTACAGCCGCAGCGCAGTCACTAGGATTATCGGAAGGGAAACCAATCGGCCCCCATGGGTATGGGCCCCAGATCTCCCCGCGCAGTCGGTGGCACGTGACCCTTCCCAATCGGCATGGTGCGCATTAAAGTCCCCTAGGACTACGACTTCGGCGGAGGGAGTTTGTGAAAGCAGATCGTCAATCTTCGCCTGAACATGGCCCAAGAGTTGATCCGTTTCAGTATTACCACTATGGGACCTGCAGAGGCACGCGTAGACTCTGACATGGTCGTCCATGTCCACGCGTAGCCAGAGTACAGACAGGTCCCGACCTTCAAAAACCTGAAGGCGACGGTAGCAGATATCCTCCCTTATGAACACAGATACCCCGGCGTGTGGTATAAAATAGTGTTCTAGTTTATACCCGGGGTATGACAGGTACGGTGTGTCGCTAGGTTGAGATATCTGCGTCTCCGTCAGAAACAACAAGGCCGTCTGCGCCGTCTCTAGATGATAATGGACGGCGTTCAAGTTGGAATGAAGTCCCCGGATGTTGCAAAAGTCCACATTTAGAGTGGGTCGGGGTGCCGCTGCGTTGACTGGGGTATTTTTCTTCTAGGCATCGCTTTCATGTTTGGCGGGGTAGGGGGGGGGTTGTGCTTCCGGATTCTCTCACTCACCGACGGAACATAACCAAATGAATTTGGTTACTACACGTCGGTCTTCTGTGAGAATATAAGTTGGATAAATCAATATCTTGTTATTATTGAAATTAAAACTTCCGAAGCCTTGCGGTCCAACTTTACTCCACAGGATTTGCATAAGCCCGATCAAATGACTCTTTGTTACATTTATTCTATTTCATAGTATATTAAATATATAAATAATGTAAAAAAATCTGTTTTGTTGTTTTATATCGTTTCGAAAATAATAACAAAATTAAGTTAATTAATTTACGAAGAAAAAAAAAATGATAAAATTATATTAATACTTTAAAATTTTAAGGTTTGGTTTGATGAGTTAATATCAGTATAATTTTATGGTACTACTATATTGAATCAACCTAGAAAGCCGCTGAGAGTTCATCAATAAGGACGAATGGGTTCAAAGCTAGTCGATCAAATTTCGATATAATCAACTCTATGTATATATAATAATAAGTACGGATGAATAACTATATAATAACTTGTTCTTATTAAATACTACTGACTTTATACTATAAATGGGTGCTTGCTATTCTGTTCATTTTTGATTTATGCAAACACCTGATATATCAATTTACAAGAGGTGATGTGAGTGATAGATTCGTATCTAGTGTCCTTGCGAAATAAAATACGAAACTGGTAAAATATTTTTCTTTTTTTCATTATTTATTCTACTAAAATATGGTAACTTTACAATATTTCTAATTTTTATTGATTCAAAATGAACATAAAACTATTATTAATATATTTTTCACACTAATGCTACGATAAACTATATTATTACATTAATAATTGAACATTGTGATCAGACTTATCATAACTATATAATATGTACAAAACAATATATATTGTTCTTTGACCAGGCATGACAATGAAGACAGGTTAGTAAAAATAATAACAGCTTTGAAGCTAAGCGATAGAAATTAAGGAAAAAAAAAGTTGCTAAAACGTATTAATATAAACTATAATAAGATACTTTAACTTTGGGTAAAATAAAATATAAAATAAATAAGAAAGCTTCCATTATATTTATTCTTATGTAATTTTTTTTTAAATGCCGCGTGAAATAAAATAATGAAAAAATATTGCAACAATTTGTCTTGAAATATTGAATACTATTTAGACCTGGATCTATACCATATAATTTCCCAAGAGAGTGACGTCACAGGAAAACGTGACGTGATAGACGAGCTATCCATAAAATCATAAATATTTGAGTGATTATAGAAGTTATTGTCTTAACTTTAAATAACAAAATAAGTTCTTTTGTTGTTTTTTTTACATTCATTAAATATTTTTTTTAATGAATTTCTGTTTCAATTAGATTGGTTTTCTTCTTATAATTAAATAAGTATATTAATAGAATATTATTATTTTTAATAAGAAATATAATAGCTTTCATAGGTTACAAGTTTTCGCTATATTATTGTATATAATAAATATGCAATGGTTTAAAAATAATATTCGGTATATTTTCACAAATTCACCTGTTGTTTGTGGATCTACGTAACATTGCATATCTAATTAGTTCTTGTAATTCAATTACGAAAAATAACAATTACGGATTTTAAGAAACACAATCTTTAAATAAAAACAAGCTATTATTTATACAACTCACTTTTATGTTATATTTAAAATAAATCAAATGCATATAAAGTTTATTATCTGAATCTGTTAAGTGAAATAAAAACAAAGGTTGGAATCTTTAGCGTAAAATTTATAGGTACATTACTTAAAATTATAAACTCTGGTAAAATATTTTAAAAATTTTCTCCATGAAAATACTACTTATTCTCAGAGTCGATATATAAATATTGGTAATCCCACCATTAGTTTTTGTTTTTGGAATATTATCACAGGGCCACTGATAAGTGATGCAACGGTACCGCTATTACCACTTAAAAGTGAATATAAAAAAGTAAAAGTGCATGACCACTTTTAAGGAATGGATAGGGATGAAGAAGATTAGGACACACAAAGAGTAAGGAGAGGGTTTGGGCATCCTATTCCTTGATTAACTCATCCAACTGTTGTTTCTTCAGTCGTACCACTCCATACCATCTGCATTCAAATGACTTTAATTAAAATCTAAAAAAGAATTTCCAGCTTTTCAATAATTCAGACAAAAAGGGACTAAAACTAGTAAAAATATTAGAGAATGTTATTTTAAATTTTAATTGCGTTCTGTAGTTATTATCTGAATATTAAATTCCATAACAGAAAATTGTAATAATGTGGTAATATGTTATTTAAATTGCCTATTAAAATGAACAAAATTATCGGATCTGTAACATAATTTTGGTTTAAAAATAATATAATAGTAACGCTCCAGTAAATGAAGCTACATTACTTTTAGTTTTCGCTCAGTTATAGCGAGGTGTGACTATTTTTATTTGTTCTGGATTAGTAATTTCTTTATTTTTTTTTATACGCCATATGTCTTTTGCATATTAGAAAATGTTTAATAGGTAGTATATTAAATTATTCTTTTTCCTCTTTCTAATCTATGTCTATTATTATATGTTTATACCTACTCCCGATTCTATCCCTCTATTTGATTTAATTTCGCTTCTACTCAATTATTTTTATAATAAATATAAAAAACAAAAATAAACATGCTTATAAAACATTGATTTTACATTGCTTTTATAGTTTGTAGATTAAAAAAATTTTTTACAAGTACTTCTGTAATTCATTTGTTACTTCAAATTTAGCCATTTAAAAATTGTAAAACATTAATATAAATAAAAAGACATAAAAGTTGCGTAATAAACAACTTAGTATCTTGGCTTTGCTCGACTTCAGCAATGCTTTTAACGCGGTTGATTTTGAATTACTGTTGGCTGTTCTTGGGTCTATCAATGTCTCTGAGAACGTTATTAAGTGGTTTCACAGCTATTTGTATGATCGTACTCAACGTATTCACGTTAATAATAAATCCTCTTCCTTTCAACCACTTACTTCTGGTGTACCTCAAGGTAGTGTCCTATCACCACTTTTATTTTCCATCTTTATTAATACTGTTACCCAATTTCTAACATCTTCTTTCCACCTGTACGCTGATGACTTACAGATATATGTCACTGCTCTTGCTGATGATATGGATAGTGCCATTGACAATTTGAATAGCAATTTACAACATGTTTGCACATGGAGCAGAGCATATGGACTTCGTGTCAATCCTGAGAAGTCCAAAGTCATTTTGATCGGAAGCCCTAAGATGCTCGCCAAAACTCATAGTAAGCCCCTACCTGGTGTTTATTTTGATAACTCCTTGTTAGTCTTTCGAAATTTGGTCAAAAACCTTGGTCTCCACATTGACCAGACGCTCTCTTGGTCGGTGCAGATTGCGGAAGTGAGTAGAAAAATATTTGCTACTGTTGCTTCATTAAAACGTTGGAAGCATCTTCTGCCAATTAAGACGAAAATCTCTTTAGTACAAACCCTTTTACTACCGCTTTTGGACTACGCCGATTGTTGTTATCCAGATGTAACTGAAGAACAACTCAACAAACTAGAACGGCTTCAAAATATGTGTATAAAGTTTATCTTCAGCCTACGCAAATTTGATCATGTATCTGAATGTCGTACTCAACTAAAATGGCTAACCATTAGAAAACGCCGAAACATGCATATCCTTTCACTTCTTTACTCTATTCTATATAACCCTTGTAACCCTTCCTATTTAAAAGAAAGATTCACTTTTTTGGGTTCGGAAGGAGTTAGTCAACTCGAACTTCGCTCAAAAAGTGACAATAAATTAATGTTGCCCTCGGCTAAAACTAATTACTACGGTAAATCTTTCACTGTGAAGGCAGTATTACTTTGGAATATGCTACCCCCAGATATCAGATGCTCACAATCGCTAGTTTCATTTAAAAATAGATTATTTAATTATTACCTTTCTTTAGAATAATTTACACGCAACACTTTCGTTCACAATATTAACTGTCGTTATGTAGGAATTTATCTCAGTTTAGTATATGTATATATAGTTATGTATTTAGTTGTATATATATATATTTATATATATATATATATATATGTGTGTGTATTTTTATATATATTTAATTATATTATTTGTATATATGTAGGTTTATATGTATATATATAATTAATTTATTATTTTATAAATATTATATTTATTTAAAAGTAATTTAATTAGTTAAATGTTTATAAACCATATGTGGAAATAATTAATGCTTTATTCTATGCATCTATTTTAAGTAATATTTCTCGTATTAGCACTATCCCGTACTTATTACTGAAATTCTTTCACCTGAAGGTTGTCTGTCAGAGATTGCTTTTAGCAATAAGACCGCCTTTGCATATTTTGTTTTTTTTTTATACTATTTTTGTTTCCTTGTATTAATTTTGTGTGCAATAAAGAGCTTATCTATCTATCTATAATATATTTCTATTTTAATAAATATTAACATTGTCGCTCAAAACAACTTGGATAATAAGTGTTTATGTTTGCAAAGCAACTGATAAAGTTTAGCAATTTTTTTCTATAAAGCAAACGTATTAATAACCTTTTTTACATACATTTATTTAAAGGCCATTTCAAAATACATAATATTCATTAAAAAATCTTATATTAACAATTTTAATAAAATAAATAAATAGACATGGTAGAGTCATTGAATAATCATAACTAATAGTTATGAAAATTTTATATTTTTCCTTAATTATTCTATGTCCAAACATACACTCGTTTATATTATGAATAATACAAATAGAGTACATTTCGCACTCATTGGATTTGGATAAAATATTTTTTTGAGTCACGGGACCACGCAACATTGACGCCGATCTTACATAATACATAAAACTATAAATTTAATAATTCTATTTGCCACTAGAAATTTATAAGAGACCATTAGAAGCACTTTAATATTTTAACCGTACAGAATAAAAAAATGTAAGCCGACAAAAAATTTAATAAATGTTAACTTAAGGAATTCCTAAAGTCAATATGAAATATACCAGGTACCTGTTATACTTTTTATTAGGCCTCCGTATCTTCTGAACACCGATAACTGTGATTTTATTTCAGAGATAAATGATTTTCGTAATACAAATGAAACGATTTAGCTGGAGTAAAATATATTTAGTAGATAAGTTTTCAGCCTTGTTATATGTATATATATATTTTTATTACTGGAATTTAATAATTATAACAATCACTATAATGTACCGTCATTAAATTACTCATTTAATTATATTTTTTTTACTATTAATTTGCCGTTTAATTTTTTTTCACATGCTAAAGTCTAAAACGTTTGAACTAGGGAACTTATTACGGTTGAATAGTACAATAGCGTAAAAAAGCTCTTGAAAAGATAATTCGAAATCCAAATATTTTATGGTAAAGAAAAAACGGAGTAGAATTGTAAGAGCAAATTGTACATACAGAATGAAGTTACAATATATTATAGAATTTACATATAAGAGAAAATATTAAATTATATAAGCATCAAGTGACGCATCTGCGTATTTAAGTCGAATTACCGCAGGGAGTTATTTGATTAGATTTGCGTAAGCTCATGTCACGTCATTGGTTACAATGTTATCCTTACCTTCTTTCTTACTTTCATAAATATTGGATTCCTCATTCATCGATTATCTAAATATTGAACAGACTGACAGTCTGTAGTGAGTAGGAGTCTCACATACCCACCGTCTTCCTCCCCTGGAAAGCGGTGGCACCCATGATGGGTTCCAGACGTTGAAAAAAAGACTGACAGTCATACAACAATATTATATTGTAAGAGTTATTAATATAATCAGTAACTGTATTTTTTTATTTCTTAGAACAAAAAAAATCGCTTTATTTAACTCTAGTATTTTTACTATTAAAATAAAATACCATAGGTGACAACAAATTTTCGGCAGGAGCAGGAGGTACGGCATAGCTAAACAAGAGATGAACCTGCACATATTGCTACTGAATTTAAAAAAATAAACATATCGATCTCACCTTATTTAATAATGTATTGTAATGTGTTCGAAGTTCAGGAGATCTGTTAAAATTGATAAAATAACAGATTTCTAACAGAAAATATAAGATTTATCTTTTTGTAATAAGTTTAATGCTATCAACAATTTTTCAACTCACAAAATATAGCAAATAATGGTAAATTTATACTATATAGCCTCTACTTGCCTTAAATAAGTGGTGTAGATTATATACTCGAGTTTCGCGTGTAACCACGCTGTGGTACAGTTATTCAACACTCGAATTATCAAATTTTAACACCAACATACACAAAATCTGAACTTTTGATTTAAGATATTTTAAGATGTATCGTCATAATATATTTCTTATATCAGAAAAATAAAATCTCGTTCAACATCACGGGTTTCGTAATTTACAATATTCAGGGCGACAGGCCGTTTCATTCGGTTATCTACCATGACAGGATAACCTTCCGCAAAATTGAGCGTGATAGTTCAATAACATGTTGATCATATCAAATAAAAATTTTTTTTTTACGATATGTATTTTATTTATTTGTAAGTTATTTTAAATTTATTTAATAATATTATTTCACACTCTTATATATAGCTCTTAAGTACTTAACAATGTGAAATAGTTTTCTGGTTGTTAAATCAATTAATTCTAAAAAAATTTTTTTCTAATTATTAAAATATAACTGGGTCCAAAGTTCGTGTTTTGTTAAAAAATATATAAAAAAATATATATTTTTTTTAAAGTACGGGGTAAGTAATATGAGAAGTTAGTAGATAACTAAGAAAAGTTTGTGGAATTCATACCATATGAATATGTTATGCAGTTGCAGCCTCAGTCACAATGGGACGTCACGAGATCGCGTTAAAATTTGCGATGCCCCAAAACGAAACTATTTTTACCTTTTCCTGCCCCGCACGTGAAGTCTTTTACACATAAGTTCATTCATACACAGAAAGATTTCTCAGCCACCTTTCAAAAAATCTAATAATAAAAACCTAATAATAACCTAAAACGACTGTCGATCCCCTAAATTGCACATAAGCAATCTTTGATATACTCGTATACCTTATTATAATATGAATTATCCTAAATATGTAGACAAAGTCAATAACATTTATTAAACATTCCATGTTTCATCATACTCAATTTAACGAAACATGTATAAACATAGGACTTTCAGACCAGTTAGTGGTTTTACAATGTATAAAAGAATATGTTTTAAATTTAAACGGAGACTTATACGACGTGTCATTCATGGGACCGGGAACCGGTGGGCCTGTGTTTTTCACCAAAAAAAGAAGAATGATAACTGATACATAGTTATTTATTATTGGTAAAACAGTAAACAGTATGACTTTAATTACATTAAGTCTTAATGTCTCTGAAAGTCTTGAAATAAAATCGGACTTAAATTAAATTAACATCCCTGTTTGTTGATTTGTGATTGTTCGGCAATACTGGGAACGACAGTATTTTTATCTTTATTTTAATGTATGTGTAGCCTTCTCTCTTCTATGTAATAGCAACCACAGTAGTAATCGGAAGTTTAAAAGTTGTCTGAGTAATTTTCCTTTTCTTTTCGTATTCATTTTAGTTTCTCATTTTCTCGTATTAATTTAGTTGTTATTCAGTTAGTTTATTTTATGACATTGTTTTTTAATTTTTAGCTACCTAATTATTTCTTGTTCAATCGTTATTTCTTTGGTAATTGAACGTTATCTGCTTTATATTTTATACAATTAATATTTTGCTAGTATTAGTAGTTTAAAGCGATACATTTAAAAAGCTGATGTGGAGAAATGTGCGGTGCTGCTCCGTATAGTATTAATAATTAATTTAGATCTTTCTTTGTTTCGAATAAACTATTATTTTTTTTTGTTATTCTTTGATTAAGAATAATGTTGTTTTGTGGTTTTATTGTTGACTTTGTACTTAATTTTAGGTAGATTCCATAGATGAATCTACCTATTGCAATCGATGCGATGACGGGACCCAGACCCCAGAGTTTTAAATACTACCAGAGTTCTAAACAAATATAAATTAATAAATAATATTTAAATTATTAGAAATCGAAAATGATTTATGATTTTAAAAAAAGGTTATAAAAAGTCTTATATCTTAAATATCTTCCAAGAAAACCATTATCTATATTTTTTCTAAAATTTGTCGTTATAAGATATTGCCGCGACATTTGTGGTAAGAATAAGAATAAACAGTATTTAGAACTTGGGCTGTATTATTTTATTTATCCTATAATTTATTTTGCGTGTATTTTTTGTTGCGAAAGATTAAACCTTTGAGCAATTTTTTTACGTAGTTATAATAATATTGTTGATTGTGTGGCTTGTGGCGTCTTCAACATGATATGCTCGTTGAATTTATAAATATTATTTTTCTGTAACTACGCTTTTTAAGTGTAAAAAATAATGAAATAGAAGGAAATTTAACATTTGTATAAACTATCGATTGTATGACATTAATAATATTCATATTGAATGAAGCGGCATATTAGGAAAGTATGTTTAGCAGAGAGGGAAGATACGAAATGGATGTGGAAAGGCGTATTGCTGCCGGTAACAGAGTCAACGGTACTTTTGCTGCATTGTTGAGACGACGAAACGTCAGCATAGCTGCATGTTTGGCTTTACACAATGCAGTTTTGCTACCGACGCTGTTATACGGCAGCCAAACGTGGGTAACACAGAAGAAGAATGTAAGCAAGATGAATGCTGTGGAGATGCGATCTCTTCGCTGAATATGCGGAGTCAGCTTAGCTGACCGAATTCGCAATGAAGAGATCCACAGAATGGCAGGTACTAGCGAAGATGTCACGGTGAGAATGAAGAAGAACCTGCTCAGGTGGTTTGGGCACGTTGAACGAATGAGTGATGAAAAAGATTTATAAAGGAAAAGTGAGCGGTAAGAAAGACAGGGGGAGGCCTCGAGTGACATTCGAAAACTCAGTAGCTACGATACGGGAGGAAGGTCACGTAAAAAGCAGGAGGACCCCCCGGAGGGCAAGTATGAAGAGGTTAATGTCTGTGGTCGAGGCGAAAGAGGTATGCAGGGACCGTAGCGTGTGGCGCTCCGTCGTCTCTGGTTACCCCGAAAGGGATATGGCGTGAAGCTAAATACAGTATACAGGTACAATCAGAGAATTTTGGATTTCTGACTATTCCATACTTTTTTCATGTTTAGATGGAATTCACCTTATTCAGTTGTGAAACATTAATAAAATGCATATTGAATAAAAGATATATTATCTAAGAGCGTTTTTTATTTCAAATTATGTAATTATAATTTTGTATCAAATAGGTAACCTTTAGGGTTAATGGAACATCAAAAAACCTTCATGATGGGAGTCCGTCTTAATTTGACTCATCTTTCTTAAGTAAGGGACGTAAGCTTGATAGATTCAAGGGCCACAAAAAAGCTTGCGTTTTTTAAAACGGAATATTTTATACAATTAACTTTTCCTTGCGCTTTATTATAAGTCAATTTGATTGAATAAAATAAGTAGGTCGTTTGAAGTCAATTAACAATACAATTAATAGAAATAGCATCGATAAAGGCCAAAAAAATTGGGTCTTGTCTATATAGTTATGTTTTATATAGATTTTTTCAATAGGTATTACTTGAATATTAACTTCACGTATTATCTGTAATGCGTAGTTTATTGTAAAGTACTGAGCCTAACGTAACTTTAACGATCAAAATTACATTACTTTGAGATGCCTAACATCGATTGTAATTTAAAAATAATTTAGTTCTCACTTATTATTGACGTATTAATACACTTTCTATTAAGATCAAATAAACAAAGTGAATTAAATAAAAATTGACAAGCATAGAAGTATTTTGTTTTTTGTAAGAATCAAATCTCAGAGTGTTTGTTGTAGACAGAACACAAAACAACGGAAAATGTCGACGGAAATATTCTGAAGCAACCTACAGGTTTATGGCCTGTATCTGTGGTTGAAATAACGAATAGAAAAACATATTAAATATAGTTCTTTATACTAGATAAAGAGAACAACCATTTTTCATCTTCAAATTATTGAGATTACACTGTCAAAACATTCAGTTGTTTAATAACGTACTGTAATTAATTAAGTAGAGAGCTTCTTAGACTTATAACGGCATATATAGAAAGCACAGAAAATAAAATAATTGACGATCTTTTCAATTATTTCTTTTTGTCTCGTACTGTGCGACAGTGAATCTTTATCTTTACTTCTATTTATTAGTTATTTACTATATGCATAAATTTTAATATCTCTTTAAAATAAAAAAAAATAGGCTGATGTGCGTTACACATTTTATTAAATGCACTGTATAAGTAAAAATAAAATATGAGTTACTATAAGATATGGTTATAGAGAAAACAAAATTGTTATATGGGTTTTGTTCGGTTAAGTTATTTTAGGCTTTTCACTGCAAGGTGCATGGAAACCTTCATACATTTAGATTTTAATGACTTATAACTGTCTGTCTGTTTGTCTGTCTGTATTTTTTCGATCTGTCTGTTTATTTGTCAGCTGTGTTAAAATCTACTTACTGAATGGCTTTTTATGAACTTATGGGAGTATTGAGTCCTAAATGTCTCAGTAACATGCTACGGAAATATCAGGTTGCTACAGGAAAAGTCAATTTCAGGAAGCTATTCGTATCGTCGTGCGAGCAGAGCAATTTTTGCGCATTGGTAACATAACGGTGAACTCGTACTACTGCAAACATTCGTAACCTTTGTACTACAGAAACGGGAAGGATTCATGAGAATCGTAAATGCTATAGTATATTGAATACCGAGAACTATGTAGATTCACAGCAAGAGAAAGTAATCACATTTTTTTTTTGTCTTTTTTATAGCTTTCATTCCAACGACATAGAACATTAGTATAATTACAAAATATTTTGCAATTGAATATAGGTAAAAAATGAAGCATGCATATATATACATAAAAAAATCATAAAAGGTTGCTCAGGAATATTATAACTGCGGAGTCTGTTACTCTCTAAAACTACTGAAATGAACTACTACTAATGAACTTAGATAAAAAGTAACAATTATATAGCTTATACAATTTACACACCATAGGCTACATTTATAAAGATTTTGTGTAATTATGTGGTAGAATTGAATCATATCACCCAATGTCAAACATAGCACTTGAAAAGCGGCGGACATAGCTAGTAACCGATATTAGAAAGTGATCAGAATCTTGTAATAGATGATGTATGCTCTAAATAATGATATTTTTAGAAGATATTTTTTCTCATTGAACATATGATTTAATTTCATATGAAATAAAACGATTATTAAAATCAATTAAGTATCACGAAATCATACAATTTCAATTAAAGCTCCTCGAAATAAATACCTTTGTCGTTTAATACAAAATTGTTATGTCATAATTGAATTTATTTCAATCCTTACATACCTTATGCAAATTGAAGACGTATTTTAGGAAGCGATTACAGATTAGATAAATCATGAACTGTAGCCGGATTAAAGGGAGATATCACTGAACTTACATATTTATAAATATAAATAAAAACTGAGTTTTCAAGTATTTCTAATGATAAAGGTATTAAACGAATTTATTACTTTAAAAATATGCATTTTCATAAGTAATTAATTTGCGAGAAAAAGAATAAAAATAAGTTTGCGACGAGGGTGATAATTGTATATTGCGTGTTGTACTTCCAATAAATAATTACATCATACAGAATATTTATATAATTTGAATTAGAAAGTGAATTTATGGTACTTGGTCAAGATGTAGTACACTTGGTATTATTATGGGCAACAACACTTATAAGGCGTTGTAATTAATGATACAACAATCAGACAACAACAAACATCCTTTCATGTTGTAATCAAAAACTTGAGTGAGTGATAAACCACACGGCTTATTTGAAATACGTAAATTTTCATTCAAATACGAAATCATGTTCAGAATAGATTGATATACCTAATGAGCACTCAATTCAGTTAGAATAATCTTCTGTTACAAATTATACCACGGATCCCTCGTAAAATAAATATTAGGATAACTGTGATACCGGTCTAGCGACGAATGATCATTATTTTGTACACCTAAAAAGCTAAAAGATATTTTGTTTAATATCTCTTTTAGTTTAAAAATATATATATACTGTTGATTTAGGCCTTATCGATTATCTCTCTATACTATTTTATGAAAATTATATTTAAGATACTTATTTATTGATCAAAACTTAATACCATTTCTTATATAGAAAATATATCTAAATAATAAAGTTTTTAAAGTATATTTAGCACAAAAGTTTTCACCACAATAAGATTTCGATATCAATCGTAAATATACAAAGTTATAAAAATTCTTAAAAGATATGTTTTATAATTTTGAACCAATGAATACATTTCAGTACAAATATCGATACTTATTGAATGTCCCTGGAAATTGTCATTTTCGCAAATGTTTTGAATTCGAATAATTTATTTTTAACCATTTTTTTTCTCCGAAATTAAGACTTAAAATTTGCAGTTGTTATACACACACAGTACACAATTACTTTAGAAGACCTTAGCAGTCGTATAAGATGTTCAAAAAAATATTTAAATTTTATGAACAAGTTCATAAAAGCTATTTGAAGTCGATGAAAATGTAATGTTTTTTTGAGTTGAAGTTGTAATAATCATTGCAACAAAACGTTTATTTTTAATGACACACAATGTCATAATACTGATAAAAAAAAAAGAAAAATAACTATGTAACAATTATACTTGTCCTAGATGGTCATGAGAACGGACGCTAAACTAAATGTGGCACGCTGTCCAAGAGGTGTCAGCACCGTCGCGATTACGTTATCATATGTATATTGCTACGAGCCTACATTGTGGTGCTAAGGAACGGACACTTGCTTTCAAGTCACGCTGAAGACCAGTACTACTTCACTAGTAACTGTCGTGCGTTTCGATTACCGAAGACTAGTGCAGATATTGAAGATTTCGTTTTACATTTCTTTTCAATTGCAAGATTACCGAATTTGCTCACGTGATGTCTGACGAAAAAAAATAACGATTTCGAACTGATACACTTTTATTACTAAAATAAACCGAGTTTCCTCAAATAATTTATATCTCATGCATAAAAAATATTATTCTGGCTTAATTTAACGTACTTCTAAATGTGAAAATGATTAATTTGGTTTATATATGAGATCTTATTCACGGCACGTACTGCAGAATGAAGGAATGCGGGAACCTTTATTAAAATAATTAAGAGGTTTTCTCTAGAATTATGTGTGCTGTAAGATGTAATACGATAATACTTTCATAACATACTCACCCAAACCCTTCTGTAAACACACATTAACTTCGTTATTATGTGATTCAAAATTTTATTATTCGTTCGCTCTATTGCGATTATGTCTCCCTTCCCTTTTAATTGAAAACCCAAACCCTAAACAATAATTAATTTAAAAGCTCTGTGATAAAGATTTAGTTTATTTATTATTAACCGGCAGACAGACATTTTGAATAGTCGTTTGAGTTTTATCTTATTAAAAACAATATAAACGACACTGGTTTAAAATAAGTTTGATATGTCACGTAAATTAAATGAATTAAGTATGATAGTTACCTTTATTTGCTTACTTTTCTATCTTATTGTGTTAATCAATATTATTTTTACAATTATAGTACATGTGTACTTTAAGTTTTAATTTCGTTAATTTCTAAAACCAAAACAGTTCCAAAAGTCTCGTTACAAAAAAAAAAATCATTTTATTAATAACTATAAAATATTATTAATTACTTCCTTATATTTATTACGCATGAAATATTAACATTTTAGGTATATAGGAAAATAATATTTATTACAAATGCAGTAATATATGTTATTAACTATATTTTAATCAATCAGTCACAGAGATATTCGACACAGGATGTGTGTTTCGATGATAAAGATTGTAATCTGAAAGCAAAACTGTTGAAGAAGAAGGATCAGTCATTATCCAATCAGTTTTATACTATTAGGTGCTGTTTCAGAATATAGTATAAATCATTTTATTATGGCCGTACTAAAATTTAAGTCATTAGTTGTTAATCAGTTATTAGACAATATTAATTGAATAAAATAAATGGTTTGCACTTATAGTCCCAGGTTAATTGTATTGCAAACCGCCAGAGAGGGGCATCTACTAAATGACTTATTGTTTAATTTGTATTATGTTGTTTTATTTTAAGTAGTAATTATATACTTATATTCTTCGGGCCATTTGCTTGAAAGACGGTAGACGAGTAACAAATGTATATGAATTACAGACAGTAGTACATAAGTTGATCAAATGCTTATAAATATTTACTTATTTTAAAATGGGTTACAACGACGATAAATATTATGCGAATTTAATATATCACTAACTGACTATTTGACGTGTAGTATCAATAGATATTGTGGTACGGTAATTTTTAAATTAATTATAGAATCTATTGAACTGAACCTTGTTCAGTTTTATCAGCAAAAGGCAAAAGTTTCCACGTTTATTTCAGGACATTGCCTCTAGAGATCTCTTGAATTAAATGCGATGTCACGAGTACACTTGGACTATTAACGCGTGTCTGACGTCACCTTAATTATATAAATCTATCCAGGGATTTGAAAGATATAAAGTAATAAAAAAATCTATAAACGAACTAGATACGCGCGAAAAACAACTCATAATTCAGTCGGGTAATTAAACCCCAATTAAAACTAACTTCTTATTTATTAGGAGGTTTTAGCTCCACAATACAATTATCATAAAAACACTTTAAAATATTGTCACTAATAAGAACATTTAATATAAATAGAAATGCTAAGTTTCGAAATCAAAATTAACATTGTACTTTTAAGGTTCAATAACAGTTTTTTTATGTGGATTGTTTCGCTCATTATTTCAAATCTAAACTATTTTACATATGCTTAAACACGATTGTTAAAGATATTTTTGGTGTAAATTTATTTATTTTATGAATAAAGAAAAACGTAATACTACATATATAAATTAGGAGGAATAATATTTTATATACTTGTAAGTAAAAAAAATTGAGCAGTGGTCTAGGAACGAATATTTATTCTTTTACTTTCTTTTGTAATAAATAACTGGATATGTAGCAGAAATTAGGCTAATCGAAGAAATTAAAGATAAAGTGATAGTAAAATTATTTTCATAAAAAAAATGTTGTGATACAATTACTTTAAATTATTTTATCGACAAAAACTTCATCATTCATACTGTATTGCAATAATAATTCTACGTACGTATAATATTTGTAGTGAATAAAATTGTTACATCTAATCTTTCCTTCATCCACATTGAACCGACGAGTTTTAGTATCTAAAGATTCTTGAGAATAATTTATTTCTAATATGTAAGTACTTCCCGGTTGATTAAATGTTAAATTATATTAGATTTTTTAAGTTCTAATAATTATAAGGACACCGAAAAAAATTTTTTACAATATTTACTGTTGAATAAATTAAGTTTTACTTCTGTTACTAATAACGGTAATTTATATAACAATGTAAAGTCGATAAAAGATGTAGCAAACATTTAGCAATTTATTATTACAAATGGATCCATTGAAAAGCATAAAGGCTTGAGAAGTGTTATTTATCGAGGTGAATAACATACATATTGTTCGAAGTTACTGTAAATCTGAGTTTAACTGAAGTTCTGTTTAAAAGCTAATAAACCGTTTACCTAATGTGCTTACAAATTTCTGGCTATGATTTAACTTTACCCATTTATCACTGAATAGCCTGATTTGTGATTTCTAATACAAACATATAAACTACGTTGGGTAAATAATATTAAATCATAAAGTTTTAAGTTATGTGTATTTCATATTAAGAAAAACATTCATAGTGTGAAAAAAAAATGAGATATAATAAAAAAAAACGTAAATTATTTACTGTAGATGGATTCTGATAAACTTTGGTTTTGTTGATATATTATTTAATACATTAAGGGCGCTATTCACGGAGATATTGAAATACTTTTGCGGCAAAACCCCTAAATGTTTTAGTTAAAAATAGGACAAATTTAAAAAATAGTTTTTCATTTTGTGTAATGATAGCTTATTGTTTGAGAAAGTGGATAGGAGAGAAAATATCACTGACAACAGATAGTTACGAAATAATTGGGAAACTTTTAAAATACAATCATAAATTTTTAATTACATTACAATAAATAATAATCAATTAATGTTCCATGAATCATCCACACTTTCCAAACTTCAACTATATAGATAAAAAAGTTCTTTAAACTGACACCAAGGCAAAATTGAAACGCGAAGTCGGACCAAGTTACGACATGTTTTATTCAACTGTACACTTTTCAGTCTGATTAAGATACAAAATATTTCTTAAAAAGGTAGTTCAATGTGATTCATAATATACATTACAATTTGTTTGGCAGTTTGATTTAAATACAATAGTATTTAAATCAAACTGCCCGAGAAGAAACTAATATAAATAATGATGTTCTTAATGAAATAAATATAATAAAATAAAGTAACTATATTTTATAGAAATGTATGGATATTACTATATTAACAACAGTTTTTTTATAATATTTATTATAATTTCAATATACCTTTAAAAAATAACTGCAGCTTAAATAATCTTATAGTAATATTATTACAAAACCATACAAGCGTTTGTATTACCACTATCCTCTAAAGTCTCTCAATACAAAGTTGGAGCGACGCCAGCCTGTCACTTAGACACTATCAGATTGTTTATAGAACGGTTTATACAAAAGATAATGAAAAACAAGATAAAACTACACATACATATATATCGAACTTATATGATATAATAGTTATTGGTTTATGAATAGCTTAATGAATTGAAATATTAAAGTTGACTGTTGTAAGGAACAAATATATTTATAATCAGATTAAACCTTTTGTAATTATGCAAACCGATTTGAGTGTAAGCACTTTTAAATTATTGTTTGTTTTTGTTTGTATGCTCTTTATTGTACATAAATAATACTAAAGTACAATAACATAAAAAACACATTATTTAATAAATATTTAAATTGAAGATACAATATATATTTATCGTATACTCTTGTTACAACAAAGTGGAGTTATTTTTGTTCCGCACCCGCGTTAAAAGTGTCATTCGTATTGTATGGTTGAATAAAAATTACATTAACAGAGACCCCAGAGAACAAAAGGACGCTAAGATAGGAATTGATAACTAGCAACAAAAATATTATATTGTTATGGTTTTATTTTAAACAATTAAACAATTTGACTGCGGATTCCAAAATTATATTGCATAGTCAATCAATCCGACTGTATAATAGAGTCTTGCGTGAACATTATTGTAGCATACCTTTTTCACAAAATATAATTAGTATTATAAAAAGTTTATTTAATAATAAAAGTAGTATCAAAAGTTTTACCGATTGAGAGCAAGAGAAAATAAAATTGAAACGAGAGTATCGCAAATCAATCTGAAACCGTTGTTTATTGCCTCTTTAAGTGTTTCAGGCTAAAAGAATGAGCTTGTAAGATATATTACATCTATATAACGCTTTTGGCTTCCTTGTCCAGGTAAACAAGTTTTAACAAAATTCAAAATTTAGTTTTCACCATTGCCTCCTAAAACCCTAACTGCGACTTTAATATTGGTGCTATAATCATACTATTTTAATCAATAGATATAAATGACATTGTAAAGATTTATATCACAAAACAAAGTAACGACCACTTGGAGCAAACTGTAGGCATACATTTTATCAAGAGTATAATATAAAAGTAAATAGATAATCAAAGTAACAACACTATTTGCTCTAGATTTATTATTGCAAAAAATATTATATTAAAAAGCCCTCTGCTTAATTAAAACTGACTGTAAATCTTTGAAACTAACACGTCCTTAAATATCCTTCGTGACAACCGTTAATTATTTTAATTGAATGACGGTGGCCGTTGATGTGTGGGATGTTTTGGACAGTGATGGTCCTCTTGCAGAAAATATGGTGATCAATTTACTTTACAATTATGATATCTTACATTTAAATTGTTACGTATAAAGATTAATAAGGAAAATAAATCATAAATAAAGTATTAGTATTGTGGTTTTGAGATAAAGTCATTTTTTTTTCGGAGAGCCTTGTAACGGCATGACGCGGTCGGTAACAAAATATACTCATTTTCATTTCTGAAACGAAGATTATGAAATGAGAATTCTGCTATAAAACATATAAAAGTATACAATGGCTTGAGAAATGCAATCTCTTTTAAACTTTCAAGAAGTACCTCTTTGTAGATTGGCAGCTTTTCTATTAATTAAATCTCATTTCATAAATTATACAACTTTTATTAAACCAGCTTTATCTTGATGAGGTTCTACTCGTATTATTTAAAAATCGCTTATTAAGCTTTCCTTGTTTCTGATATGATACGTATTGACTATAAACAGTACATATTTTTAAATTTTTAGACAAGCTTAATCATGCTAATATACGACTTGCCAGCGCCAATTAATGTTTTTCAATTTAATATTTATTATTAAATAATTTGGTAAGCCATGACCTTGAAGGATGGATAAGGAAAAAATAATGTAAATATTTTTGGCACACTTAATGTTATATAATTGCATGCACATGTTGAAGCAACGCACATAGTGGAATATATATATATATATATATATATATATATATATATATATATATATATGAAAAAAAATAAAAGTATAATTCACTTATGAGACAAATATCTGACAATATTCTTGTATCTACTTATCTAAAGACTTTTCAAATGTATGAAGATGCTTTACTTATTTCTTATTTCTTTTTCTTATAAATTTTTCCAGGCAAGTCAGTTGGTAAGAGAATGTTTTTGCATAACTAAGTCAAGTCGATACAGTGATGATTTTTCAAATTATACATTATCTAGATTTATAAAACAATGTTACAACGTACAGAGGAAAGTACGTTATTTAGTAGTTTATACAATCAATTTTACATTCAACGCCTGTGATAACCGAAGTTAATTTTATTAGATAAATGCGTGTCCAATTTAGATTATTGTAAAACAATTCTTTCAAAGTTTTTCTTCATACTTTGTAAAAAAGTCGTTTTGCTGCCTCAACATTATCTTCACTGATGGATATAAAGGACTAATAATATTAAGTATATTAGTAACACAATTAACACAGGAAAGTGTCTTGATGTACGTATATATATTAATTATTACATAACAAATAATATGTCTAAAGTGTTAACACCTATATGATAAGTAAGGAAGAGGTAATCTCCATGATGGGAGGAATAACGTCACGTGAGCTCTGTAATAGCTCTTGATAATCCGGCTTTAGATCGTGAATTATCTGTCACAGGTTCCGCTATCTTTAAGTGAAAGCTAGTATGAAATAATTCATTATAACATGATATTAGAATTAACAGTGTAGTAACTTATCTCGGAGGTTGTCAATTACAGTAACAATATTTTTATTTTGCTTATAATATATAATGTTAATAGGTAAATTTGTAAGAATCACATAAATAAATATTTTTTTGTAATCCGTTCTGTGTTAATTAAATCTAGAAATGATCCAGTTATTATCCAGTGATGATGAAATGTTCCAGTTATTATCTCTGTAATTCAAAATCGTTTATTATAAAAAAGTAAAACCCCGTTGAAATTTAGATTTTCCGAGGAAGCAAGTAAATCTTAAATATCACCGTTTCATAATTATCGCTTTCATGAAACTAACGTTCAATTAAAAGTTGTCTATTTAAGAAGTAAGATTATATTTTATTCTATATATAAGTAGGTGAGTGTTTTTATTGTAAGGAAACTGTAATTAGCAGCAAAATAAATAATAAATATCGAGTGAAAGTTTAAGTAAAAGTATTTTTCAATCACTAAAAGGTAGTTTTCTGAATTTGTAATTAATTAACTTTACTATGATACAAATTTTAATGACAAAATTTGACATCAATAAAAAAATTATATAATATACTATAATAACTCAAATCTGAGAAAGTATGTTAAAAGAAAATTTTAATATTATAAATGATAATTTTCTATATAATCTTAACGAATTACAATAGCTTTGATATATCTTGACAAGGTTAAATGATATTTTAATTAAATTTCAATCTATAGAAGGAAAAATAACCTTTTATTATTTAGATATCACGTGATTAATTAAAGTACAACATTAATTCAACTGCTGTTTTTGCTACGACAGAGTAATATCGATATATTGATGGTGACAAATGAGTCTGTCGTCTGTGCGTCCGTTTCATGATTTGATTAATAACGGAAACATCTAATGCTTTATATAAAGAGATGTCACTATCTTATCACACAATCAGGAGGTTTGTGAATATCTTGATTTTCTTAAAATATGTTCAATGTTCGTAAATGTATCATACGATTTTAAAAATATTACATTCATCCATTTATTTGTTTATTTACTTTAGCTTTAATTAAATTTAATTAAAATAAGTGATATTCACATAAATTTACTTATACAGTATTTCTTAGCTTTATGTGAAAAATGTGTAGTTAGTCAAAATTAATAAATTATTTATTGTTGCATAACAATGTAGGCAATGCATTTTGTCTACATATTGCTACCATTGCAATCTCATGTACACATTTAAAACATTAAACAAATCACCTTTGTTGGAAACGGACGTGCCTTCTCATATTTCGGGTAACTATCGGGTTACTTCAGCGCCAACGTGATTTAAGTGCCTCTTACACATAAAAGCTTGGGAAAAGCAATTTGTCGTTATGTGAATATGGCTGAATATATGTTAGGAGTGAAATATTCTCCCGTCGAACATGTTTGTAGAGATCTGTTCATTTTTATTAAATGTTTTTCTTTGATTTGTCAGGTTTGCATTAGATTACCGGACGCGACAGTGATTAATACCATATAAATGCAGGGGTGAGATGGTGAAGTAAAATACCGTAAAATATCTATAACAAAAAATACTTTATGACGTGTAAAATACTAATCTGAATAATATATTACTACTACTACTACTACTACTTACTAATCTTAATATCTCAAAAATATATTTAACAGCGCATAAGAAAAAAATTGTTGTGATCTGATTTTCTAAGGTACATTTATTTCGTGTAAAATATAAAAATAGCTTCCAATAAAATTATTTCTGCATAAAACTAGTATTATTATATTGGATTGATATATTTATTATGGACTTGTATTTTGAACACAATAACCAATACAGAAAAAAACTGTTCGGAATATTATATATTTCTTAAGTTTCTTATCTTTATTACACATGGAAAAAATATAAAAAAGTTCTAAATAATATAGAAGGGCAATAAATAAACCAACATTTATTTAAAACCTATAACACTAGTATTTTTTATATATCATATTCGTTTTTGAACAAAATAATACGTTTTTAGATAACTAACGAAAAGTTATATATACATACATTTTTGCAACGCAACCATTCAAAATTTGGGTACTGGACGTTAATGGATATCACAATAATGAAAAATGATGTTTAAAAATTAATTTATATACCTCGAAATAAAGCTGCTAATGTTTATAACTATGTAGCGATTTATTCAGGACCTGTCGAAATAAACCTTGTCAATACGGATATTGGTCGTTCATGGACATGAAGCTGTTTATGAATCACTTATACATCGTACCAGGGTTTATTTTTGTCCTATAGAATACGATTATAAATATTTAGTTCATATAAAGTAACGTTTAATATTAAATTAATATGTATGTTTCTTATTGTTGGCGATAACTTTTTCTAATACGAATAGTTCATATACGAATTGCGGACAACACTTAGTTTTTTGGTTTCATTTTAAAAATCGTTTAAAACTGGAAAAAGTTGCAAAATAATCCACTTTTTTATTATGAAAATAACGAAAGATTTATAAGCGTCCTTCGTGTGTCATCGATATCGAGCGACATTGTGGATCATTCAATATTATGATTGATTTATAGTTAAATAGTAATAAATTTATTGCTTTAGGACATTGAAAAATAAAAATAAACGCCAATAAATAAATGTTCATAAATCAATCTTTAAAAATAAAATACAAATATATATACAATAGTTGTAATGCAGTCACTAACAGCGTCCCCACACAATACTAAAGCGTCATTGCATCACGCTGAGATAAGAACAAGGAATTAGCTGCAACCCGAGACCCATTTACAAAGGTAATAGTTTTTAACCTTTTGTATAAATTTATTTCCACCTTTATTGCCGTATTATTTATTATTTTATGTTCTTGGAAAATATAAATCGTTTCAGTCAAGTAATATAAACTATGTATACTTCTAGTATCTGCAATATGGTCTTATTTAGTAAAACTTTAAGAGATGTATATTATGTATTATGTTTTTAAAGTAAAACGACGTCACAATATTATAGACCAACATACTAGTCTATTGATGATATAATGATGTATATTTATTTATAAAGGGTTTGATCGACCACAGCTCGTGGAAGCAGATTGTTTTATCATATACGTCTATCGAGTATGTATATAAACTGTATTTTTTAAACGTTTCTATTGTATTTTAAATTTGATTAATTTATTCTTTAACAATTTTTGTTCTTCGAAATTATATGCATACTCGTCTATATTTACACTTCTTACACCAGCGATACACAATTACTTTAGGAGATCACTATTTGAAGTAGTTTAAACGATTCATTCGATTTCACATTGAAGTTGAAGTTGTAAAAAAATTGCAACAATATGTTCGTGATGTTTTGTTTTTTTATGACAACAGTTTCATATTACTGGTAATAAATTAAGATAAAAATAAATTACAACCAATATAATTTTACTTAAAATAAATAATTTCCTAAAATGAATTATAACTCACCAACGTCCAATACAAAATAAATAAATAAGTCTCAATTTTACGCACTCCTGACTGTTAAAATGATAAATTTATCTTATATAAGAGATCTTATTCACGGCACATACTGCAGAATGAAGGAATGCGGAAACCTTGGTTAAAATTAATTAGAGGCTTTTTCGATGTGTGGTTTAATACAATAATACTTTCATAACATACGCACACAAACCCTTCTTTGAACATACAATGACTTCGTTATTGTGAAACTCTACATTTAATTATTTGTTTTGCGGTTATCTTCCACTTTTCCACTTTTCATTAATTGATTATTTGATAATATATAGTGAATAAAATAATTGGTTTGTCGTAATTATAGTCCCAGGTTAATTGTATTGCAAACCACAACGATGATGAATCTCCTAAATGGCATATTGATTAGTTTGTATTGGTTTATCTTAATGTAACTAGTTGTTATAATGTAATACCTATATGTTTCTGAATGGTTGTAGGATAAACTGTAAGTAACAAATATGTTACAATTTCAGATCTACTAGTACATTAGTTATCTGTTAACATTTTTTCTAACGTTTTGATTTGTTTCAATAAAGTTATGTCTACATTCACATTAACTTGTGAAATGTTTAACAATATTTAATAATTTAAAACAGCTTGTCACGATTATACCAATAAACAATCGATATGTCACTAACTATTGAACCTGTTGTACCAATAGATATTTGTAATTAATTAATTAATAGTAATTTACAATATCAATTTAATTAACATACTCTTTTTGAAAACTTAAATAAGACTCAGCTATTTAAAAACACCAAATTTTAATGTTGGTAAAAAAAATACAACACCAAATATATAATGCTCTGACTGTAGCGTATGCTAGCTGCATTAACCATAATGTCATATTTCATTAAATAGGATGCAACATTATTTCAACTTAGTGTTTCTAAAATGTTAAAGCTATTAGAACTTTAATATTGGATTAGAACATTACAGCTCTAAAAACCTATTAGAGTTTCGTAAATAACACTGACTAAAGACACTTAGAGATATTATTATAATTTTAAAAGTAAGATTTACATGTGATTTCTAAAGAAAAAATCAACTTATTAAATCCAATTAGCTAACAGATAGCTTGATAGATTTATAACTACAATAACTGTGAAAAAAAATGAACTATGTACGCGATAAATGTTGAAATATCCACATGAAAATTTCTTATGATGGATGGACCGCTACGACCACTTTTTAACGATCACACATTTGTCAAGTTGTAATGAATTGAATTCTGAATTTCGATGGGTATGAAACGATTTATTTGTTTTTTAAGTTAAATCTTTTGTTTTTACTTTCTACGTTATATTATGGTGAATTGAATATTCATTAAAATCAAGGAATACTTTAGATTGTTTGACCTATCTTTATAGAATTACAGAGAAATATATTTCTTCTCATTGAAAGGAGTGGAGCTTTATCTACAGCGTGAATCCACCGTGGTTTTCCTTACTGTATTTTGTTTTACCACCAAAACCTCAAAAATCAAACCCGAGACTAGATACTGACCTGACTGACCCGACAGTCAATATTGACAGATAATAATAGGAAAGACCTTACAATACGGGTCTGTCAAATGATTAATGTTTTAGGAATAAATAAATTGTAAAAGTAACGAAGAATAGTACTCTTAAAAATTAAGCTTAGTTATAATATTATAATATAACTAGGATCCGCCAACCGTGCGCGGCGGGTGTTGAGCTGAGCTCCTCTCCTTTCATCTGAATGTCATGTGAATGTCATTCATATCCCTTGCGGGGTAGCCAGAGACGACGGAGCGCCAAACGTTACGGTCCCTGCATACCTCTTTCGCCACGGCCACAGACATCAAGCTCTTCATACATGCCCTCCGGGGGGTCCTCATGCTTTTCACGTGACCTTCCTCCAGTATCTTTGAAACCGTGTTTTCGAAGGTCACTCGAAGCCTACCCCTGTCTCTCTTACTCCTCACTTTTTCTATATAAATCTTTTTAACCATTCTTTCATCACTCATTCGTTCGACGTGCCCAAGCCACCTGAGCACGTTCTTCTTCATTCTCACCGTGACATCTTAACAAGTACCTGCCATTCTGTGGATCTCTTCATTGCGGATTCGGTCAGCTAAACTGACTCCGCATATTCGACGAAGAGATCGCATCTCCACAGCATTCATCTTTCTAACATTCTTCTTCTGTGTTACCCACGTTTGACTGCCGTATAACAGCGTCGGTAGCAAAACCGCATTGTGTACAGCCAAACGTGCTATATATAAGCTATGCTGACATTTCGCCGTCTCAACAATGCAGCTAAAGCACCGTTGACTCTGTTACCGGCAACAATACGCCTTTCCACATCCATTTCGTATCTTCCGTCTCTGCTAAACATACTTCCTAAATATACCACTTCATTCACTTGTTCTATTATCTTACCATTCACGTTGATCTTACATTCTGTTCTTTCTTCATTTCTTTCAAATACCAGAACCTTCGTCTTATTTACATTCAGGTTTAGACCATTATTTTCACACCCATCTTTCAGAGTGGTGACCAATGCCTGCAAATCGCATTCTGATGATGCAATGCAATCACTGCAAGCACTGCATCATCTGCATATAGCAAGCAATTGACCTTAAGGTAAGGTGACCTTAATCCATTACCTGCCAAGGATAGAAATAAATGGAAAATTCATACTTTCCTCATTTAAACGTTTTATTTTGAGATAGCTGAAGAAGAAATAGTCATTAGATTATTTTTTTTCAATTTAGTATACATAATATGGAACCGTGCGAAAACGTTGGCCGAAACTGCTGTCACTTCTTGTGAAATGCTTTGAAGCATTCTGGGTGTAGGTGAAGGTCACATTTTGCACACAGAAATACAGTTTGTCCTCCACAGAGTCTGCATCGTTTCCGGGCGGCTGTAGGGTGTCGACCAATCCAATGATCAATGCGGTCGTACCTCACTTCATCGTAGATTCATCGCTTCAAGCGATTCTCCCGAACCGTCCCAGTAGATCGAAATCCTTTCTCATTGAGTTTTTTGAAGAGAGCATAAGACGGGAAAAAATTGTCGAAGTATATAGCGTGCTTTGAAGGATCACTTACAAATCCCAACAGCTGAAGAACATCGCTTCCGCCTAAGCCAACACTTTCTTCACTTACATATGACGATGCTCCTCTGAACGGTGTAAATTGAAACAAGTATCCGTCATGTGAAAATAAAACCCACAGTTTGAATCCAAATCTAACAGGCTTCCATCTGATAAATTGTTTTGCCGAATGACGACCGAAATATGGCACCATTTCTTCATCAATTGAAAGTCTGGAGGCAAATTGCATAAATTTTTCATTCAAATGAGATATCAATGGTCTCAATTTCGCAAATCAATCTGATTTATCCAATTTATCGTTGTTTGCAAAGTGCAGAAATCTCTTTATGGTTCGGAATTTGTTTCGACTCATAGCTCTCTTCACAATCTCCTGACCTTTGTCCACATCTTTGGACCAGTACATCTGAGTCAGTCAATCTGAGGAAGTTGATGGTATCCAGTAAAAATAAGGATACCTAAAAATCTAAAGATTTCAGTAGAAGTGACCGAAAAACATGGATTGTTTTTCTAGGAGGCATACCTCATAGACTCGTTCACTATCAACTCGATCAAAGTACCATCAAAGAACAAACAAAAAGGTTCGAATGGTGACAGTCCTTCGCAAGATTGTAGCATGCTACGTTTCTCAGAATCTGATATATCTTGAAACCGTGTATCATTAGGTTCAGGATGGTAGGATAGGAGGAGAATCAGTCAGGAGACGACAGGAACGGACATGTTGAACCTTGAAATTCTTCAGACGCGTTAGCTATGAAAGACTGAGCTCCATAATCACGCTTTCAGCCAACCGTGCGTTTTCGCATCAATCATTTGCTAAGCTCGAAATACCATGTGAAAAACTTATTTTATGGTTTTTAATGGTAGTTTCTTGTTTTTTACTATCCCAACTTGGAGAATAAACCATGAAACGAATTATTAAAAATCTATTACCACATCAGAACTACCGTTCAGTGAGCACCCCTTGTAACTACCATAACGAGCATAGATGGCAGATTTTCCCTAGTATCCCAACGAGGCTACAACCATTGGAATAAATTTTTTTTCAACAGTTTACAAGAAGTAGAAACTGGGAAAAATATAAATTTGAAATATTTATATTGCTGAATACCTGAAAAAATATCATTAACTTAACGATGTGAAAACGAATCATTGGCCAAAAATGGGTTAAGGTCAATTGCTTGCTATGCTATTAGTTGCTTGCTTGTGAAAGTAGGTACTTTCACTCCCATGTCACTGTCTTTCACGCCTTGGAGACAACTATCCAAATACAAATTGAACAACCAAGCTGACATAGCGCAACCTTGCTTAACATTGCTCCGATTGGATATCAAACCAGGGCGACATGTCAGTTCCTACTCGCACACAGGCTGAGTGATCTCTGTAAAGAGACTTTACAGCCTGTTGCATGGGTCCGCCCACATTGTATCGGCGCAGTATTCCCCATAATTTCCTTCTCACAACCCTGTCAAACGGCTTTTCCAAACCCACAAAAGCACAGAAAACGTGTGGTTGCTCTGTTAAGATTTCACCGCTCTTCGAAAGCACCCCTTTCATTCTACAGATTACCGAACAACCCCGGGAATCATTAACTTCTCGCCAGAAAAGCTTTGTGTTTTCCCGGAAGTTGTTCGTCAACCTTTCATCTCTTTCTCTTTCAGATTACATCTTTATATTTGCTTTCATTTTGTGCTTTTGCAGCTTGTACTCTCTTTTTCTTATCTCTCTCATATTTTTATCCTTACCTGAGGTTTTATAATCCAGCCATGCTTTTTTCTTTAACTCCACAGAGTCTTTCACTTCATCATCCCACCATTCATCGCGCTTTTTACTAGAACCTTTTTTCCTTTTACCACATACCTCTGTCGCTACTTTCACAATACCATTCCTAAGGTTCTGCCAGCACATTTCAGCACTTTCATTTCCAGAATCACAGCTTTCAAGCTTCTTGGAAACCCTTTCTTGATATCCCTCTCTGATCGGTGGATCTTGAAGCTTCCAGCTTCTTATGCGATAATTCGACTCGATCCTTAGACACGTCGTGCGGCTGCGTCAATGGCAATGGCCAATGCCAATGATAATGGTCCGTTCCCAGATCAGCACCTCTAAACACTCGCGTGTCCATATTTTGGCTTCGAATACGCTGATCCACTAGGAATAAATCAATCATACTTCTTTCTTTTGCTCGCTCCCATGTGAACATGTGAATTTGTTTGTGATCAAACATCGTGTTTGCTACAAACAAATTTCTCTCCTTACGAAATTCCAAAATAAGCTTTCCAGTCACATTTACTCTCTTATAACCGAACTTGTCTAGCACGCTTTCGTAACCACTTCGCGCGGTTCCAACCCATCCATTAACATCTCCACACACTATCAACTTTTCATTGCCTCTGAGATTACTTAGAACATCCCTGACACTCTCCCAAAACTCCTCGCGCTCGCTCACTGGGGCTGAGGATACTGGCGCATAAATAGCCAACAAGAATACTCTTGTTATCTCCAGCTTAAAGCGAACCCAAAGAAGCCTCGGGTTGATGGCCTTATATTCTACTATTGCATTAACCATTCAAGAGGACAACAACACGCCTACACCTTGGCAACCTCGCTCATCTTCTTGAACCCCAGCCCAGAAAGCGACCCGGTTGGCAGGCAAATCAGACATATCATTGCCTTTTCGCTTGGTCCCAGACCCATGAATAACATCCATATCTTTGTCATCCATCACATCTAATAATTCATTCATCTTCTGTTCCAGTCCTCCTCTTACATTCCACGTAGCTATTTGTAGTTTCGTCCTTCACCTTCCGCCGTTCGGAACATGGCGTGTTGGTTGGCGGTCCCCAACGCAACAATTGTTCATTTTATTCATCTGAATAGCTACAGAAAATATCTATTTATTAGGACTACAGTTACGAAACAGCACTGACTCATTTATGAATGTTAAAATGGAAAGATAACTTTACTGAAAGATAATAAAAATGACGTAAAAGTTTTCCTTAATTTGTTGATTAAACACACAATTGGAGGAATTCTGAATCAGGTTATCCGTTTCAAGTGAAAGTGGAAATTGTATAACAATTAAAAATAACCGTTGAAGTTATTAGAATTACGAGTAGCAGTCAAACACGTCACTAAAACGTACAAAAGAATGAACTTGTGAGTGGTCCTGCGCAATATCTATTTATTACATTTTGACGCCTGTCGCAATTAATATAGCAAAGTTATGTTATAAAGAATTGCTAAGTTAAAAAAATATATATTGATGTATGGAACACTTTTTGACCATTTAATCAAAATCTACAATCACGAATGTCACCAAAGAACTGCTAAATGAGTGAGACACTTTCTTGAATGCATATGCAAAATTTTAAAGCTCTAGCTCAAATGGCTTAGGAAGAGTAGGTGAACATGGAAACACACTTTTGACCAGTAAGAGCTTCGCTTCGCTCAGCTCAATAATCATTATATACCAAGAGTTTTAAGTTGAAGTAATATATAGAAGATTGAAATACACTTGGGCATTTTAAATTAACATAAAACAATTTGGAAAGATATCTCTCTTTCAAAACTATAAATCAACCGTATAGGGAAACTTTCATTATCAGAATCCCAGTAAGTTAATATCAAATTTTGTGACTTTTGTAATTTATCATGATATAACACAATTTTATTAAGTACATCATATTTTATGTAACATGATTAACTCTAATCTATACCGTTTAAAGTGACGGGATATCTTATAATTCTTACTTAAGAAAATACTAAGAAATAGAGGTGACCTGAACTAGGATGCTGTAAGGAAAAAAAATGTACGAGATGCTACAATCCTGCAACACTTTTGTTGACATGAAAGCAATTGCTCGAACTGTTTCTATTAAATTAAATTTAGGACAAAAAGTTTTAAACTTTTTTTTATAATGTACTCCAATTTATTTCAATAATTATTGATAATTAATATATTGCAAATCATTCAGAGACAGTCTTCATTTTTTAATATACATAATAAAATTTAGATTAATTGATTTTGTTGTATTTTGGTCAATTTTATTTAGGAAATTAAAAAAATCAGTAAGAAATCAACATAGTTAGAATAAAATAAATAGGCATTATGAAAATTGTATAATAGTACTAAGAATTGATTATCTGGAGGACACTGTGGCTTTTCTCAAAGTTGTTAAACATGAAGCCACTTGGTCGAGTCTTTCTCTGCGTTCCATATACTATTGTTGTTGCATAGTCTATTTGGATCCATGTGTTGGAAGCTCTATTTTAACATATCTTATTTAAATATTTTTATTATTTAACATTTATTAAAAACTTTAACATTTATTAATTAATAATTTTCTCCCCTTTATTCGTTTATATATACATGCTGTGATTATTTTTTTGAACTTTTCCGTTACTGGGTTTATATTTATCGCCTGCTTCGTTGTTTATATTATTGTTATATAAATAACGATCGTAATAGTATCGTCAGTTACCATACATACCACAAAAACAACACTACTTTGTGAAAAGATTTTGTAATTACTCAATACTTCTTTAAATTTTTTAATCATGTCTTTTCAGATGTAGTGTTTTCCTTATTAATTACTAGTGATTAACAAAAACTATACAATGATATACGTAGGTATGCTGTGCATACTTTTACATACAACATTGATAACCCTTGTCATTTATCGAATTTCATTAATCTAAACTATATTTTATTCAACCAAGTATAGACGTTAAGTATCATTTTATCTTATCATAAACCTAAGTAAATGTATAAATACTGTACGTATATAGTTATAATTAGATGTTATTATTATTCGGAGAATATTTTACTTGGAAGTAATTAAAATTTATAAAATTGAAAATATTATTATTTATAAAAGATTTTATTTGGTATCCAAATTTATCTTTTTATAATATTACTAATACAAGGGAAACAAATTTATCATATCACAAAATAATATTAAAATCTTTTAGTTTATTAAACTTAAACATTAATTATAAATTATATTATATTTCCTAATATTATTTTCAAAAATAATAAACAAAATTTCTTTTGTATTCTCTCTTCCTTGTTTTCTTTCTTTTTGAAAATTAAAACAGCCCAAAAGACAGTACAGGCTAATTAGTAACGTTCCGAAAAAGTAATTAATTCCATGGTCGTGAATGGCTTTGTTTGCACCTTTGAAAAAGATGAAAAATTGGTAGAAGCTCGTAGAGACCCATAAAGTATTTCATCGCTTTAATTTTGTTTTTTTTTGGAGATATTATATAATGAAAACTTTTTGTTGCAAATACAAAAAAATACTACACTTTTTGCATAAATTAAAGATAAATTACGCAGTCTATTATAAACAGCTGGTACAACGGTAATAATAATAATCTGAATTTTGAAACTGATTTTTCCATTGTCGAACATATAACATAGCTTTGTGGTATATAAGGAATACAATTCAACATATATTTATTTTTCATCGTGTTGATTATGTTTATCTTACATCGATAATATAATGCAAAGTTATAATTAATTTCAGTAATGAGTCGAGTTTTTCTCTCGAAATTGAGAATTGATCTCTCGTGTAAAAGATTATTTTCTAATATATTAATTAGAAACTTCTAATTTGATTAATGATAACTTATCTTTTATTTTTTATATTGTAATATTTATAATGGAACTTAAAATATTTACAAATATTTACTGTTGTGTTCATATAGTTTTAATAACAGTAATTTATATAACAATCTAAAGTCGATAAAAGATATAGAAAACATATAGCAATTTAGTATTACAAATGGATCCATTAAAAGTTAGGCAATAAGGATATGACAAGCTTGAGAACTCGTGTTACTCATTGAAGGGAACATTGAACATACATATTGTTAAAAGTTACTTTAAATCTGAGTTTAACTCAAGTTCCGTTTAAGAGCTGTTCAGGAAACCGTTTAGTTAATGTATTTATAAATTTATTGTTTTGAGTTAACTTTATTCAAATATAACTGAATAGCTTGACTTACCATTTCTAATACAAATATATAAACTTATTTTTTGTAAAAAGTGACTCTATCGTATGTAGTACCTGATGTTATACATATCTGGTAGCGTTTAGTTACCTTTGGAGTTATTTGTTTTAAGTTTTATATAGTTCTTTAATAAAAAACTTATATTTAGTGATACAATGCATAATAATCTACTAATTTGTAACATATTTGAAAAGTATATTTGGAACCTTTACAAACATCATTATTGAAATAATGTATAATTGAATGAATTAAATATTATAATATATTCTTAAATATACTTTATTCTTATAAAAATCTTCAAGTTAACTTTCAATATAACAATATCTGGTAAGTATAAAGTCAATATAACTTACATTATACATGTAACGTAACGTATAGTCTCGTTATCTACTACCATAAAAGCCACGACAGAAGGTTCTATTATAAAAACCGCAACTGTGTAGTTGTTACCGTGTGTCGTCCCAGTGTTGAGTGTAACCAGACGCTGTCGATCGACGGTCGTCCAGTTCACTTCACTTGATGCGGGTCACCAACTTACATTGATATCACATTAACTAATTTACAACGTTGCTCGCTTGACCCTTATTGTTTATATACTGACCGCTTACGTTTTAAGTTTTTAATTGTGATTCGTATTTTATAATATACTATATTACATAATACATAATGTATAATGTGATATAGTGTAGTAATGAAACAACAATATCTTTCTAACTTCAATGTTATATAATTTTTTGTTATCATATTTCATTACAATCGGCTAAGATGTTATTAGTTAGAACTACTGATGGAACTCTGGAAATAAATAGCATAGCCGATTTGTTGTTAGTTTTAAGTAAAAACTTTTCATATGCCTGAAAATGTTTTACTTATTTTGAATTTTGTTTTCTTTACAATTTTGCAAACAAGGGATGCTCCTTATTGTAAATTGTTATAAGTGACTTAAAATATATAAACAAGCGTTTTGTATTGTCTCTGACAGATTTTTTCAGTATTTTGACAATAATTTGCTAAAAGCTTGGTGTTCTATAAAGAACTTTCTTTCAATTATGAAATTTGATTATAATAAAGGTATTAGACCTACAATATAGGAGAAAATAAAAACTCTATCTCGTGAACTGAAACCTTTTTTAGCTGAATTATTGTAACGACTTAAAATAAATATATTAACTACATAATCCAATTATATGTCACTTATTATAGGAACGTTTTTGCTTAACTTCTGTGTCATTTTTTGACAAGCTGTCTTTGGAAATAGACAACTTATCAAAATTTTAAATATATATATATATTTTAATATGGTAATTAAAAATAATATAAATCCTATGTTTCATTCCCGACCTTTTCATAAATTCTGTACAACGATAATTTTAATAATAACACACGTGGAGAATATGAAAAGTTTATTATTATTTATATTTATAAAACCATAGAGATTTCATCATCAAGTAAAAGATTATAATAAAAATGAATGCTTCATAATTAGATATTTAGATTTGTAGATAAAAGTAAAATTTGTAATAAATGATTTAAATTGTAACATATTATTAGAATTAACATTGTAGTCAATTATATCGCCAATTACAGTAATAATACTTCTATCTTACTTAATGGAGATTAGGTTTTCTCTAAGTGACTTTAAATACTTTTTACAGTATATGTTAGGAGTTAAATATAAATATCTTAATTTTTAAGAATCACAAAAATAAATTTTTTCTATTATTCGCTCTATCTTTTAATTAGAGCTAGAAAAGACTAGCAATTTAAAGACTAGCAAGTTATTATCTCTGTAATCATCAAAATCGTATATTCTTCAAGTCGAATCTCGTTGAAAGTTCGATTTTTCGAGGAAGGAAGTGATTCTTCACTTTCATCGTTTCATTATAATCGCTTTCATGAAACTAAAGTTAAATTCAAAATCTTGTGTTTGAAAAGTTAAGATAATAATTACATTGTTCAGGTAAATATGTATGTGTATTGTTAGTAAATTGTAATTTAGCCGCAATATAATTAATAACAATTGAATAAGTGAAGGTTTCCTTAAATCAACGTGTTATCAAAGTATTTTACAAAAATAAAAAAGGTTTATTTTGTAAGTGACCAATTATTATTTCCCGCGTTTATGAGACATATTAACGAAATTTGAGATCAATTAAAAAATAAAATTATTCAATTCTCAGATAAAAATATATTATATATCAAAAGAAATTTCCAATATTATATACAATAATTTTCGCTCTAATATTACCAAATTAATAAAGTGACAGAGCATTTGATATTTTTTAAGTTCAATAAATTATCTGGAGAAGATAAATAATTGATTGATTTAAATCAAACATAAATTCTGGGTCGACTAGTTACAAGAGCTCTGTAAGCGATTAATTAAAGTACAGTATAAATTTCAAACATACTAGTACATTAATTATTTGTTAAAAATATATAAGAGACATTTTTTTCAACTCATTGATTTATTTTCTTACACTTATGTCTACTTAGTTTACCTTATCAAATATTTAACAATATTCATTTCTTTTAAACTGGTTTGCGACCAGTATATGTATTATACGAATATAATATGTCTCTAACTATTTAATGTCAATAGATACTGGTACTGTGATTGAGTAATTACTTAAAAAAATAATAGCAGTTTAAAAATATATACTTATTACACAACATATTTATTACGTAATCTTCAATATTGAAACTGTAACACAAGTGAAAGTTTGCTATCATTTGTTAAAAGTTGTTAAACAAGTTTGTGATTTCTATTAAAATTTTATATCAGATTAATAATTAGTTTTAAACTTTTAATATGTTTTTTGTTGAATAATGATACATTTATATATTTATTCAATTCAAATTCAAAATTATTGCTTGTATATTAATGCAATAAAACTAAATGTGGGTATGCTTTGAATATTGATTCCGATGTTGATTTTGTTACAAGAGTTGCGGTCAAAAATGATACTTCTGATAATAAAATAAGACCTATTATCGTTAAAATGCAGTCAAGATACATAAAAGATGATTTCTTAACACTATTGCGCAAGCTTAAGAGTTGTACGGCAAAGGATATCAGTTTTACCGGTATTCAAGGCAATAATAGAATTTATTTTAATGATCATCTATCTACGAAAAATAAATTTCTACTCAAAAGAACGAAACAGATTGCAAAGGAAAAAAGTATACTTTCTGCTGGGTCCGGAACTGTACAATAATGGTACGACGCAACGAACAGTCACCTATTATTCACGTAATATCAGAGGAATCTTTAAACAAGATTATATAGGAGATAAGCGAAAATTGTTGTTCTTATGTTTTATTCCTTGTCTTTATTTGTTTGAGTTGATGTGTATTGCGGGCTGCTTGATTTACAATTTGGAATGTATGTTGGTTCTATTTGAATCTACTCATAATTATTTATACGAATTTAAAAATTATATTCTTAATTTAACTTTTGTTTCACGGAGTTATATTAATTCTACGTTTCTTATTTTCGGGCTAGAATCTCGGTACAATATTTTTATAAAAATTGTCACGGTAGTTTGTAATCAGCGTTTAATTATTGATTTCTATAATAATGGTACTTAACATTTTTTATCAAAATGTACGCGGGTTAAGGTCAAAAACTAAAACATTTTATAGTAATGTGTTACACGTGGATTATGATATAATTTTGCTTAACTGAAACCTGGCTATTGCCAGGAATCTTTGATGGGGAACTGTTTGACTCGCGATACATTGTTTACCGAACAGATCGTAATTATGAACAAATAAATATTACGAGGGGGGGTGGTGTCCTCATAGCTGTCCGTCGTGGCCTGGCAGTGAGTATGTCGAAATTAATTACCTTTACCTCTTTTATACGATGCCGACGTAACTTGTGTACACATTGTATTTAAACAAATATCACGAACATATTTGTTGAGACTATATTGTTGTTACTTCCCACAAACACACAGTCAGGGGCCAGCACAGCTTTCGTTATACGAACATATTTCAAATTTAAAATAAAATTATCCTAATGATAAGTTTTTGGTTATTGGTGATTTTAATATGCGATTTGCTGAATGGTGTTCTGGGCCTGCTATTTCTTCTACTTTAAATAACTCGTTGCTATTAGTAAATGCCCATGAAGATTGTTTAACTTCACAGCTGTATGATTTTATGTGTTTTAATGGTTTTGCTCAATTTAATTCTGTGAAAAATATCAATAATAGGCAACTTGATTTAATAATGTCTGACATTTCATGTTCGGTATATCGTGTTAGTCCTTTATCATTACCAGAGGACGCTCATCACCCTTCTTTATGCATCGATGTTACTACCCAACTTGATCTACGGTGCCTACGGCCAGCAACGCGTTTGATACGTTGTTTTGGAGCTGCTGATTATACCAGAATTAATGATATGATGGCCGGAATCGACTGGGAAGAGCGTTTAACTTTAGAGGACGTTGAATCAGCAGTGAGTACTTTTTATGATATTACCAATGAAATAATTGAGCTTAATATAACTGGGTTTATTTTTAGAAATGATAGATATCCAACTTGGTTCAATAAAAAATTAATAAAAATTATAAACAAAAAAATTAAAAAGTATAAAAAATGGAAAATGTATGGTAGAATTAAGGATTATTTTGAGTATTCGGTTTTACGAAGTCAAGCAAAAGAACTTGAAAAAACTTGCTATAAATCTTTTATTGATCGAAGTGAGAAAAATATATCATTAAATTCTAAACATTTTTGGACATATAATAAATCTATACGTAATTCCAATGAAATACCCGATGAACTGTACTTAGGTAACACTCATGTTACGCACGGTCAGAATATTGCCGACCTTTTTAACTCATTCTTTTTTTCGGTATTTGAACCAAGTCTCAATAATAATGTACTCACTGAAAATATTAAAAACAATAATGATTGTATCATTGATAGAATAATTATAAATGAAATAATTGTGGAGAGGTATCTCAAATCAATTAAAACGGATAAGGGAGCGGGGCCAGACGGGATTCATCCTATCTTTTTAAAGCAGTGTAGCAAGACATTGGCTAAACCACTTTCTGTTTTATTTAATCTCTCTCTGAAGACTGGTACGGTGCCTATAATGTGGAAAAAATCTATTATTGTCCCTATTTTTAAAAGTGGCGATAAACACAACATAGCCAATTATCGTGGTATTTCGAAACTTTCAGTCATACCGAAACTTTTTGAAAAAATTGTTTATGATTCATTATTCCCTGCAATTAGATTATTTATCACCGGCAATCAGCATGGATTTGTAAGCGGCCGTTCCACAGAGTTGAACTTATGTGAATTTTTAGATTTTGTTTTGAACGCTGTGGATGGAGGTCAACAGGTGGACGCCGTGTATACTGATTTTTCAAAGGCTTTTAATAAAATTTTTTGATAATATTAATCATGGTTTACTTGTAAAGAAACTAGAAAACATTGGTATACACGGCGATCTTCTGAGGTGGATGAAATCTTATTTACGTGATAGATCACAGGCAGTGGCAGTTAAAGGTTATACGTCGAGCTTTATACCCATAACTTCTGGAGTCCCCCAGGGATCCCACCTCGGTCCATTGCTCTTTAATATTTTTATTAAGTCTATAACAGATTGTTTTAAAAATTCGAAAATAATTCTTTATGCAGATGACACCAAAATTTTTTCTTTAATAAAATCTTTCGAGGATTGCAAATTATTTCAAAACGATCTAAATAGGCTTCATTGTTATTGTTTGAATAATGGTTTAAAATTAAATATTGACAAATGTTTTTCTATAACATTTTCTCGTAAAGTCAGTAAAATAAAATTTAATTATAGATTAAACAATACGAGTCTTAAGATAACGACTGAGGTGAGAGACTTAGGGGTAATTCTAGACAGTGGACTTTCTTTCTCGTCTCACATTACCGCAATCAAAGCAAAAGCATACCGAATGTTAGGGTTTCTTTTTCGACAGTGTAGAGATTTTAAGAATTTAAAAACATATTTTATCTTATATAATTCTTATGTAAGACCTATTTTGGAATACGCATCTACAATTTGGAATCCAATATACTGTGTTTATAAGAATCAAATAGAAGCTATTCAGAACAAATTCCTTCGGAGGATAAACTATATCTTTGGCAGTGAGGTTATATCAGGTCCTACTCGTATGTCATTAGAGCTACGTCGTGAACACAAAGACCAAATTTTTCTATATAAATTAATTAACAATATTATAGATTCTCCTTATCTTCTTACACGTATTTATTTTAATTGTCCGAGATTGAGTGCTCGCACTAAATTAGTATTTCATATTCCAATTTGCAGAACCAAATACGCCCGTAATCATTTCGTGACAAGTGCTTGTAATGTACACAACGAACATTATTATGATATTGATATATTTTGTTCTAAATTGACTATGTATGTATCTTTGGTTAGAAAAGTAGTTCACAATTAAGTTTTTTTTTTATGTTTTTATGTAAAAATTAGTTTCGATTATTATCGATAAAGTTTTTTATTATTTGTGTATTAATATTTTAATGTTTTTTTTTTCTATCTTATTAATTTGTTGTATTTTTTTTTCCATCCTTTTTGTAAACATGCTTTTAGTAAACATTTTTAAGGGACACTCGCTATGTATAAATTAGTAGTGAAAACTTTTTGGCTTGTGTATATTTAAAAAAAATGTTATAAATGAAATATTGTAAGCTGTATGTTTTCCAAAAATAAATAAATAAATAAATAAATAAAGATTAACTTCTTAGATAAGTTCAAGAAGAGATGTAAATTGTAAAACAAACATCTTAACGAAGAAAATCTTTGATAGGTTTAATTTAAAAAATAATATTATTATCTGTTATTCAAATCATTAAAGGAATGAGTCCCAGCTCCACAGTGTTATGTGAGGCCCGATTAACCCTTCACACTCTTATGGAACTTGGTACGAAATTTACATTTACGAATTTCACAATATACGGATAACTTATATTTTACTGCTTTGAATAAGTGTTAGTATTATTATTTGTCTTTGAATTATACAATACTATATAACACTCCTTTATAAAAATATATATTATGAAGATAATTTAAAATATAAAAAATCCGTGCCCGCAGGGGAACACGCGTGGGTAGACCTCGTGTGTAACTCGTTTAAAATATAACTCACTACCTAAGAATAATACATGATGCCGTTGTTTACATCAAACACTTTCAAGCAAAAAGCGGTTTTAATTTTATTTCTCGGAAAAGGTATCTTTTTTGGAAATACTTTTGGTACCTAAATTTAGAGTAAAAAATAACCTTTTTATTAAAAATATTTGCGAGGAGGGAATGTTTACCAGAAAAAAGTTGCCGTGGTTTTACCTACCTTAAATTTTCAAGCTAAAAGTGTTTTTTATTTTTTTTCTCGGAAACGGTACCTTTTACGGGCAAAACTTCTAATACTTAAATTTAAAGTAAAAAATAATCTTTCTATTAAAAATACTTGTGATGTAAGAATGTTTACCAGAAAAAAGTTATGAATTTTTTTCCAAAAATTTTCGATTTTTTTACCCCCACCCCTAAGTTATTGAAGTTAGGTTTTCAGTTTATCTACATTAGTTATAGGTATACATCAAAGACATCATATAATATGAACGCGATTGATCTTCCTTGTATAGGGAAAAAGTTATGGTCGAAAAACTGAAATCAGAAAAAGTGAGGCCCTAGCGCCCCCTGTGTCCGGATTTCTCTGGTTAACGAACTTGACCTTCATTTTTAGATGGTTGATTTTTGTGCAAAGTTTGAAAGCGATCCGAGCGAAATTGCGGCCGCTATCGTGCTGACAAAAGTCAAATCTGGACGCACGCACGCATATATATATATATATATATATATATATATATATATATATAAACTTTTTGACCAATGGTCATTTCGGACTCAGCTGGTCATAAGAAGACCTCCTGTGAAGAAATTTTTCCAAAATTCGAAAGTAGGGGACAAATGAATGGGCAGACCGAATTCTTCGAGGTCTACCCAAAATTATAATGTTAGTAAAACCAATTCTGAATATTAATAGTAATGTATAATATTTATTTCAGTTACTAAAATTGAAGAAGTATAGTGTCACGTTTTAGACATTGTTAAATTTATAAATCTGACTGTAGCGTGTGTAAACTTCTTTATGGTGCTGTAATATTTAATCAAACATGCAAACATTATTTTGACTAAGTGCTTCTAAAATAAAGCTATTAGAGCTTCATAATTAACTCCGACTGAAGGTACTCAGAGATAAATTATGATAATTTTAAATGTAAGAGTTACATGTTGTTTTTAATAAACAATTCAACTTAAAAAATAAATATTAAGTTAAGAAACGCATAGTTTGATAGATTTACAATAATATGTATCAAAAGAAATGAATGAAGCAGAAATATCGAAAGGAAAATTACTTAAGATTGATGAAGCACTATGTCCACTTTTTATCAATGACACATTTGTCAAGTTGTAAGGAATTGAATTCTAAGCTTAGATCGGTTTGACATGATTTATTTGTCTTTTAAGTGAAATCTATCTTTATAAAGTTTACATGTTTTATTATAATTAATTGAATATTTCTTAAATTATTGATTTAATGAAATATAACTGTTGTTAATCTTCTTCTATTAGTTTTTATAGCGACGTTTTTAACTTAAGTAATCTCACAATATCTCTTAATAAAATAAAAGAATACTCAAGAATGTTTTAGTTTGTGGATAAAGCACTAGAGAGAAATGATTTTCTTTTTCAAACATTCAAAGTGTGCGGCTCTTAGCCCAACGGAAATATCTACCATGGTTAGATGAGTTAAATGTCAAATATTTTTTCACCATAATTTCTGTGCGGTTTCTACTATTATTTTTAATTATTTATTAATCTTTTATTAATATAGGTAATTATTTTTTATTTCTTAATTTTTGTAAGTTAAGGTAACCTTTAATTAAATTGTTTATTAATCTTTAATAGACTCAAATAAATGAGCACCTATACAATTGATATTTATTCTTAAGTAAATCACATTCTTAAGATGTAAAATTTAAAATCTCTGTATCTCGATCAGAGCTGCAGAATACTTTTGTTATAAAATTGGTATAAAAATAATTTTCATTTCAGTGTAACTCCACTGAGGATAAAAAATATACCATTAACATTCGTCTCAATACTCACTCTAGATTTTTAAAATAATTGTAACTATTCAAACGATCACTAATGTCATTTAAGCTTAATAACGTTAATACTTAACTTAATACTCAAGAGAAATGAGGATATTGTTTTCTTAAAATAAGAATCGTTGCTGCTGTCTATTTATATTTAATTATTATTAAAAAATATTACACAATAAAATTTAAAGTAACTGATTGTGATGTGTTTTTGTAAATTCCATTTAAGGTTAAAGAAATAATCAGAAATATCCATAATTAATATAAAGTGAATATCAATGCTTATTCATTAAAAGTATATGCCATTACTGAGAATTGATTAGCTGGAGGACACTGCGGCTTTTCTCAAAGTTGTTAAACTTGAAGTTAGTTGGTGGCCTCTTTGGCTGCACTCCAACTATCTACTGAGTTGCATAGTCTATTTAGAAATCATATGTTGGCTCATTATTAGCACAATCTTATTTAAATATTCTGATAACGTTTATTAATTAATAAATCTTCTTTATTTGTATATTTTAATAAAAGTAATTCTTTCTTTAACTATTCCTTTCCGTGGTTTATATTTCTCGCCTTCTAATGTATAACGATGAGTAGTAAAACCTTATTAATAAAGAGAGTAGGCTAAATCAATATTGTTTCACTAATATATTGATTGTTGTTTACATTATTGGTATATTAACTACTATTCTCAGTCACAACACATACCACGATTGAAAAAAAAAATTGTAATTACTCAAGAATCCTTAATTTTTATTAACTTTCAAAATATGAGAATAAATATTTTTTACCTTTTTCTATAGTGTTTATATTGTATCTAATACACACCGACCGGCTTACCACACCGACTGGAAACTATTCTACAAGAATGCGGCGCATGCCTATCTGAACTATTCCGCTTTGAAGAATCTACATAATATAATCATCGCTATTAAGACGTAGTGTTTTCCTTATTAATTACTTATACCAGTCGTTAACAAATATTATGCAATGATAAATGGTAAAGTGTGCATAGTTTCAGATGTATCAATATAAATAACTTAATCTAATTAAACTAAACAACATTTTCTTCGTTAATAATCATTTTATCTTATTATAAACCCAGCTATATTTATAAATACTGTACATATATGGTTTTGAAATGATAATTTTAGTATATTGGTAGGATATATATAAGTTAATTAAAACAAAAAGATTGTAATATTATAACAGCTATAAAAATATTGTATTTCATATTAAATTGATTTAGTTTTTTTGGTGATACATATGTTGGATGAATGGTTAGTGTTGACCAAAAGACTTGAAGGCCTTCCAACCCGCCACGGCAAACATAAGTAATATAATAATTTGTAAAATATTATAAGCGTTTTATGCTACCAAATGTGCTAGAGAAGAAAGTCTGAAAATTGCGCCCTAAGAGGAAACGGCGTGATAGTATACACGACACTATTATTATTAATGTTTTCTTTTGAAAATTTAAAAATATTATTCGGTCTACAAATTTGTCTGTTTATACATACACGAGAAACAAACTTATGATATCAAAAAATATATTTTAATAGTTTTAGTTTATTACACTTAATCATTGATTATCATATAAAGCATTTTTTTTTCGTTTCATAACTTTCCTAATAATAAAAAAACAATTAATGGAGTCTCTTTTATTCTTTCAAGATTAAAACAACACAAAAGACATTACAGGCTAATTATCAAGGTTCCGAAAAAAGTAATTAATTCCGTGGTCGTGAATCGCATTGTTTACATCTTTATAAATGACGCAGAATTAGTAGAAGCTTAAAGAATACTTAATTGCGTCAAATGTTTTTACATTTGAAGATATTAAATGTAATATATAACTAGACCTACAATCATATGGTGTGTTACATTGTTCTTACATAGGGTGAACACAGTTCGTAGCCTATTTATAATCGTGCCAAATGGCTAGGTATTAAGTATTATAAAAAATATAGTTATTGGGTTATAATACCAAAAAATCTAGATAAACAACTGTGGACAGACTCTGATAAAATTTGGTTTTATTAGCTTATTATTTGAGTACACATTTAAGGTGCTATTCACGGAGATATTAAATCTCTTTTACAGCAAAGCACTAAAAATGTTTAAGGCTAAATATTATAAACCTAAAACTCGATGGATTTTTGTAGACTGTCTATAATGAAAGCTTATTATTTGAGATTATTTATATATAAGGAGAGTAAGGAGATACAATGTCACTGGCAACATTACGAAATAATATAGGAACTTTTAAAATAAGGCCAAACTTTTTATTTTAAAATAGCATTATCTTATAAGTAATATTATTTTGAGGTTTCCCTTTGTTTGTACATTTCATACGTCATTTATACTACCAAGCTTTAAATTAAATAAGTTTTCAAGCTGACACCAAGGCAAATTGAAGCGCGAATTAAGACCAAGTTTCGACATGTTTTATTCAGCTGTAAAACTTTCCAGCCTGGTACAGCAACAAAATAGTTTCCATATTTTTAGCTTATTTAATATCTAAGTAGGCTCTTGCGAATTTTTAACTTTTTCAATACTTTCTACTTCACCATACATTTCTACCCTAATAACACATTTTTACTACGTCAGGCCTTTTAAATTAGTTTTCAATAGTACACTGTCTGAAGAGATAGTTATAAAAACATCAATAAATATAACAGGTCACTTTACAAATTTAACATTTTGTTTTCTCGTACAATAATTAAGGACTAATTTGTCACAGATACGATGTGGTAGGCGCTAAGCCGTGCAATTTGGATTGAGTTTAAATGTTTTTTTCATTTTATTATGTATTTTTTTATATTTTTTATTTCTGTTAATCTATATTGAATAAAAAATGCCTGGATATTACGATTATAAAATGTAAAATAAACTTTTTTAAATAATACTTATTGTAACTTCAATATAAGTTTCAAAAGTAATTGAATATAAATAATATGACTATTACAATTTAAATATATACTAGTAATATTATTATAAAACCGTATTTCTATTACTACTACCTTCTAAAGTTTGTCTAAACAAGATTGGATGAACGCCAGTCTATCACTTCGGTATTATCAGGCGAGCTATAGAGCACTTTAAACAAAAGATAATGAAATACAATAAAAACCACAAAGAGTACCAAATCAGTTACTGTCCTTTCACAGTTTATACCTTATCTCGTATCAACATATATTTATTGCAATAAAATAAATTATGGATTTATGAATAGTTGATTTTTTTTAAGTTATATTTTTGGGGAATAAAACGCATTTAATATCAGTAAAAAAAGCACACATTTTTTAACTAAAAGCCTTCTTCCTCATAGTATTGATATGCTTGCAATTTTGAAATTATTATAAATAAAAAAATCCGCTCCGCTCTACATCTTTTTTCTTGTAAATATAAAACCTATCTATAAAACAGTATTTTTAAGTGGAATTTGATTTAAACACCATTAATTTAACATTTTGAAAAATATTAAATTTTATTATTCGAAAAACAAAGTTACAATTAATTTGAGGTAAATTAAAACGCTGATTATTTTATAGTTTTATTATATTAATAAGTACTAGTGTCGCTTAACATTTTAATAAGAATTTTGGATAGCGGAAATCTACTCTTTAATTACAATTTACAGCTGTAACTGTAACTAAATGATCCAAAATTAAAATGAAATATTGTAAGCATAGTGTAGATTTCTACTGTATGTATATTGATAAATAAAAAAAAACATACAGATTTTAGACATGTTTAAAGAGAAGATATAATGTATATTTATCATATACTCGTAAACCTTGTAAAAATAAAAACGGGTCCGTGGTTTTTGTTTAACACCCACGTTAAAAATGTCACTCGCAGTGTATGGTTGAATAAGAATTAAGGCATTCATGCATAATTTGGCTATCGTCGACGTTTTTTGTATATTTAACAAGAGATTGTTAAAATAAATATTGTGAAAACACACATGTAAAATTCCGGTCCATATTCATTTAGGTTTACAATACATATTACTAACATGTACTATAACATATCGAACAAACAAACAAAATAGTAAACAGTATAGCAAATACATAGTATGTTTATAGACAACAATAAATATCCTTAATGTATATGTACATAATTGGAAAGTTTTGTGTAAATCCTATATAAAAACATAATGTTAATTTTTACAAATCTTAAGTAAAAGTCTAGGCACTCAAGTAATAAAATATTTTTTGCAAATAAATTTAAGAAGAAAAATAATGAAAAAAATTATTATATCCCTTCAGAAGTGATATGACGAGGGTGTGACAGTGACACATACATTCTGTATATTTTTATATTTATATAATTTAAGTTATATAAATAAACTGTTCGATTTTGAAGTTTTGTTTTGTTAAAACTATCTTAATATCAGGAGCAGTTTTGAAATCTTTATCACTAAATAAATGAATACCTTTCTTGAGAGTTTACGCAAAATCTGTCTCATATCTATAAAAAAAAAACCATTTATTTAAAGGTATAAACACATCCATTTGATATAACAATAACTGTTACTATTCATGGTTTAGAGTTCAGGTGTCCCTTTCATGTAAAATAAAGAGATTATTTCTTGGAGTTAGAGGTTATTGTATGATAAACTTAAAATTAACATAATATTGTAGTTAAAATCATAAATCTCAATAAGATTTGGGTTTTACATAAAAAAAATATATCTAAGTTTTATCAAAACCTAATATATATATATATATATATATATATATATATTAGGTTTATATATATATATATATATATATATATAATAAATATATTCTTTGACGTGAAGATGATATGAATAAAAAAATACTCAAAAAGTAAACGATACCCGTACCAATTGTACGTATCTTAAACCTTCCCTTTTTCTTTTTTATGGCCAATTCCCGTTTTAATACCACTGCTCTTGGGGAAATAAAGAAATTAAAGTATAACATCTTGAGCATCGATTGAATGGCTTTTATTACATACGAGGAGCAATATTGGTATTGGTATCTAGCTATATCAAATTTACTGAAGGTCGAATTCTACTGACTAAATCGAGATAAAGATTAGTACATTTTATAGAACTAATCGAAGTAGGTAAGCTTGTAGATCATTTTATAAAAAAAGACCTAAACTTTATTTCAAAATAAATTTATAATATTTAATGACAAAGCAATGTCTTCTAAAGTCTAAAACCTAAAATAATAATTCGACACAAAACTTTGTAATTATTAGTAATTAATGATATTTGAGTCAATCGCAGTTGTATGTAAGACATATTAAGATAAAATTAAATTATTATAAGCACAATATAGGTCATAAATGTGTGTATGATTGTTAGCTGCTAAATCTCTTTATAAATAAAGTGATATAAGATTACTAGTTTTATTTTACATTGTAAAATCCATAATATTATACGTATATTATATAAATATAGAAGGTTCTAGGCCCTATGTCTAGTTTGGTTTACATGCATATACTAATCAGCGTATAACACACACGATTTGAACTTCTTACTCGTCTTCGCATCTAAATAAAATTAATTTCTAAGTTACCCGCAGCTTAAAGTGCACCGTGAATAAGCCTCTTACCATTTGTGTTATATACTTACTTATATATGACGATATGATATGATATTGACGTTCTAGTATTAGTAGTAATAATCCTGATAAGTCTTTTAATATTTATTCTAGATAATATTAGCGAACATCATCAATCATTGTTAATATTTTTTGCAGATATCAGTATATATATAAAAACGGTTTGAAATAGTATGCATAATGCATTTTGAAATACGCAAACCAGGATAATGGTTTAGGAGCAGGGTTCAATAAAGCTTTCATAATGTACAATGGAATTTTCAATTCTCACTTTAAAACCTAACGGTGTGTTGTCTTTAAAGGTGAATAATACAAATGAAAGAGTATGATTGAAAAATCTGTTTTACTTCACACTACGCAACACTTTCTTTTAGTTTGTGAATTCAACTCCAGTACTTCAAATTATGAATAAATTTTAATTTTGACTGACTTAAAAAAAAAGTGAGTTTGATTGATATTGAAATAGTTATACTATTTATTATCTTTTATTTACGGAGGTGAGCCCCGTTACCAAAGGCCATCATCATTATAAATAACAACTTTATAGATTTTAATAATAATATTAAAAAAATATATTATTTATATCAAATTAACAGCATATACTTTTTTCTCAGTACCACATAATTATTCAATTAAAAGTAAAATAGAAATGACGACTAAGAACACATAAGAACAGTATACAGGAACCACTTTTTACTTTTAAGCTCTTTACTTAATTAAAAGCTTTTGCAGTGCTTCAAAACTAAAACGTCCATAAATGTCTCTTTCATGACTAGCGTCAATTATATTCATTAAACGAAACTGGCCGTTGGCGAGTAGTGTGTTTTTGACAGTGATGATGTTATTTATTTGGTAACAACAAAGGTTATTGTGATGAATTTATTTTACAATAATGATATGTAAGTGGACATGGCGAATGCAACTGTACTAAAATATTATTGAGAATAAAGATAGTTTCATATTGTAATTGTATTACGATATCTGGTCAGGTTTAACTACCTTTGAAAATTAGTTATTTAACGATTTTATTTATTTTAAGTATTATTTTATTGGTTGAAATTACGAGTACCTACAATGCCTCAGGCATCATAATCTATTAATTTACAACAATGCAAGCGAAATCTATATTTTAAATATTCCGGAACACTATTAATTAAACAAGATAAATATAAATGTTTCTTTGTAAAAAATTCTTTTGGCTTTCCTTGCGATGAATCCTAACTTTAATTAAATATTATATACATATTCGTAAAAAAACACTAGGACGATATTTATTTCATTTATAGATAACTTTCACTATAGCTAAATATTATCAGTAAAAATTCAGTATGAATTACAATAACCATATAAAACGGAACGTATAGTTTTGTTATCTTTTACCAAATTAGCCACAGACAGAAGGTTCTATTGTAAAACCGCAACACAGTATTTGGCACCGTATGCCATCCCAGTGTAATCAGACGCTGTCGACCGACGGTCGTTCAGTTCACTTCACTTGATGCGGGTCACAAACTTACACTGATATTACATTAACTGATTTACAGCCTTGCCTGCTTTAAATTGCCTTATTGAAATATTAATAATTTTCAATAACTTTTCCTTTAAGATACTAATGACTTATGTTTTAAGTTTTTATATTATTCGTATTTTAACAATCGATTTATTATATATACTGTATAGTTTAATACAGTAAAATTTTTGATTTAATGCTTTTGAAACCGGAAATTAATTTTCTTTGAACTATGTATACCCAATTTTCAAACAAAACATTTGAGGTTATTGTAAAACTATTCTTTCCAAAGCCTTTAGATTTATTGATAAACGTAAAACTAGTAATTCATATAGTTGTTTTTTTTTAATCACGTAATTTATTTAAGAAATTGTTTGAATGTGGATGATAAAGATCATTTGTTTCATCCAATAGTTTCATTTATGTCAAACCTCTAAATGAAATGCAGCAATCATAATTTACACTTTTGTATTTAACAAACTGAAATATATAAACATAATATTTAATATCACAAACATGGGTTCTGCCATAAAATCAAATTTTTAACTTTTACCATTTTAATATACAGTTTTTAGTAATAATAAATATTCTAAGTAATTGTAAATTCTTAAATCTATAATCAATACAGTAATAATAAACTGTTACATACTTATATTACGTAGTTTTACTATTATTATATAAACAATAACATTATTGCATTAACGACATTACAAAATATTATACCATGAAAGTTCAATATACTCGTACAGGCAATAATACATGTAATATAACAAGCAATTAGTGATAGCTCTCGATAATCCGGCTTAATTCTGTTCACGAATCATGTTCACGGCTTCCGCTAATATATTTTTAAATCTTAAAAGCAAGGGTGAAATAATTGTAGTTATAGTAGTAATTTATATCGCAGGTCATCAATTATAATAACAATTCTTCTGTCTTCCTTAATTGAAATTGATTGCCTTTTCTAAGTAAACTTACATTTTTGGAAAATATACATTTTTAAAAGATAAATATTTCAAAAAAAATATTTTTTTGAGATTTGTTCAATGTATTACTTTACACTAGTGAAGAATAATTGTCACTGTCTGTTGTAATATCTATAATACAAAAGTTGAATCTCGTCGAAAGTTCGGAGGAAGGAAGTGAGTCTTAACTTTCATTGTTTCATCATAATTGCTCTCGTAAAACTTATGTTAAATTCAAAAATTATTTAAAAAGTAAGATTATAATTATATTCAACTTATAAGTAAATGTGTATTGTAAGTAAATACTAATTAAGTCGCGATATAAATAAAAATATAATAAGTAACTGTTTCCTTAACTAAACGTATTATCAAAGTATGTTCTAACTCTAAATGGGTGTTTCCTTTGTTAGTAAGTGATCAACTAATTATACAATGATTATTATTATCCGTTTTGTGAAATAAATTTTATTAAATTTTTTATCAATTAAATAATTAAAAGTACTCGATCGAGAAAATATATTATATATAAAAAGAAAATTTAAATATTATAAATAATAATTTTCCATATAATATTAACGAACTAAAGTTGATTTGATGTACCTTGACAAGTATAAATAATATTTATTTTATTAAATTTTTATGTAAAGTAAACAACATTTTAATCTATCATGTAAATGAAACACCGGAAAGTCACAGGAGCTCTGTACGTGATTAATTAAAGTACTCCATTAATCTAACTAATGTTTTTGCTAACGACAGCGTAATGTCGATAGATTGATAAATGCGTCTGTCGTGTGTGCGTCTGTTTCATGATTTCATTAACAATGCTAATATATAATATCTTATATCAAGATATGATTTTTCTTATTACAGAATCAGGTTTTTGTGACTCTTACTCTTTTTTAAATTTATATTCAATATTCTGTATTACAAAAATACTGTATTATATACATTATACGATTTTTTAAACAATAATATATATTTGTTTGTTCATGCATCTTATAATTTGTTATTTTTTGTTTAATTAAATTGATAACAGTTTATCAAAATAAGTGATTGAAATTAAATTTATTTTGGCTTTCAGAAAAAAAATGTATTCATTGTTCATTAGTGCTCAGATAATAATAACCAATAGTGAAATAGATTACCCGTAAATTATATTTTTATTACAAATTGCTGGAAAAAGAAAAAAATATAAGTTTTTTTTATAATATAGTAGGATAATAAATAAAACTGACTTTAATTCTAATCTAACACTGTGACTTTATTCTTTTTCATTATTTCTTTATCAAAAACAAAAAAGTTATTAAATGAAAACTCTGCCAAATTACAGATATACAATCATTCAATTAAACTATAAATTGTACAAACGCAGATAAAATACTTATTTGTCTGAAATCATGTTGTTTTTCGATAAATAAAGTCAAATTACATAAATTAATAACGCACCAGTATAAAATTTGATGACCGAATGTTAATAGACATCACAATAATGAAAAGTGTTATTTAAAAATTGTTCTATGTAACTTGAAATCAAGGTGCTCCTATGTTTCAATTATGGATCGATTTATTCATACTTCATGAAACAAACTCTGTCAATACGAATATTGGTTGTTCATGGTAATGAAAATGTTAATGAATTACTTATAAATCAATCAATAAGTTAATATACGAGTATAGTAACGTTTAACATTAAATTAATTTATCTGTTTCGTATTATTGATAACTTTTTCTATAACAAAATTCATATATACGAAATGTTTTATATTTTATATTTTATGAAACATAAAATTTCTTTATTTGTTCATTCATATGAATTGCGAATAAAAATTCGTTTTTCGGTTTTATATTTTAAATTGTTAAAAGTTTTAAAATTTGGGAAAATGACAAAATAATATTCCGCCGTCAGTTTTATTGTTATGAAAATAACAATAGAAATTAAAAAGTGTCTTCATGTCTCTTCAATATGAAACGAACAATTTCGTTTAATACATTTAATGAATAATAATTATTGATTATTAATAATTAATGAAAAATTTTATTTGAAAAATTTTAAACAATTAATAAAAAAAAATTAAAATATATTAACAATAGTTTTAATATCGCCACTTAAAGGGCCACTTAAATATCGCCACTGGGGACTGCCCAACATAATACTAAAGTGCCATTGCGTCACGCCGAGATAAAACCAATGAATTAGCTGCAATCCAAGACCCATTTACAGAGGTAGTTACTGAAATAAGCTGAAAAATGTTTTTTAAACTTAATATGTCTATACATATATTGTAATAATTATTATTCATTGTTTTATACTCTTGGAAGTTGATCGTAAAATATTGTTCAAGTCATTGGACCTTAAACACAAAAGTAACATTAATTCGACTAATATTGTAGCACAGAAAGGTCCAACTATTTTATAAATTGTATTAAAATAAGAGATAATGTCTATTTGGATAATCGTTATGATTAATTCTACAAAATATCTATATTTTATGTTTCGTCATCAATAAAAAATACATGTCAATAATTAAAAGCGTTACAAAAGCTATACACAACTAATTTAATTTAGAGGTTGAATATATATTAAAATAATATATTTATATTAGTAGATTTTTTAAAAATAGGATCAGACTATTAATATTATTTACAAAAATACGCCCCAATAGATCATCACTATTTTTAAATAAAGGAATATTGACACTAGGAAGTGGAAATGTTCATCAAAATTTACTTCCTTCCTTCTAAATGACGCTCTGGATTCAGTCGCTTATTTTCATAAATAAGCGACCGAAACCAGAGCCTTAAAAATGTAGTCATCTACATTTTCACGTAAACTCTTAAGCGAATCTAGAATCAAATGCAGTTTTAAAGTAACTTGCAACAATATGTTATTCATTGAGACCTCGTCCTATCTTACGTAATTTTTAATAGTAAATATATCTATAATAAACTGTTATTTATTGGTTTCCATCTTTTACCAACTTCTTATTATATTTAAATTTCTTTGGAGATAGTTATAACAAATCTTATTAAAGTTTTTTTAAACGACCTAATTTTGAATACTCTGCTTTTCAAATACCTCGTTCGACAGGGTCGATCGTGTTAGGTAGATCCCCGTCGGTCGGATCGACAAAGAAAAACTAGCCAGCAGTATTCTACTGGTCATTACGAGTCTTATGACGGGTCACTCTGCATATATTGGGTAAGCGGGGAACCACCCCCCACCTCTATTTCCTAAACGGGGGGTCGCATCAAAAAACTTTTCAGACAAAAAAGTTTCCTCTTTTAATTTGTTAATTTTATAAGATTTTTCCGACAAGAAAATTTTGCCTTCTTCTGTGACTTTTTTGGTTCAACCGCCCCAGCACTCCAACCCCCCGACCGATTTCCCCCGTCCAAGAACTTAACCTTCATTTTGTCCTTAAGAATGGCTATACCAAGTTTGAAAATCCTCCGTCAATATTTGCGACCTGTAGCGTGTCCCAAAGGTTTGCACTTTCACCCCCCCTCCCAGCTCCCCCTTTCACTTTTTCCAAAAAAACGAGATGCTACGTTTGTCCTACTAATTTATCCTATCGACCTGTGAAATCAGATTTTGCCTATGATGAATTTGGACTGATGGATCATATATACATATATATATAGAGGGATATATATATTTTTTTCCGACGGATTCTCAATCTCCAGTTCATAAACGGCGTAGCGCCCCTACTCTGGGGTCTGGGTCCCGTCATCGCATCGATTGCAATAGGTAGATTCATCTATGGAATCTACCTAAAAGTGAACAAAAAAACTAAATTCAATTTTTCACCTGGATCACTATGTTTTGATGCTTTTGTGTTCAGTTAAGTTCCATTTTAAATACCTTATTAGAATTTATTGTTTACGTAATAAAAACGTTTTACTTAGATTTTTATTTCAATTTCTAAAGAATTCATTCGAAGTTCTTAAGTGGAAAATAAGAAAAAATTTAGTTACATAACCATTTCGTACGATGTATGAAAGATGTCCAGTTCCTCAAGATTTTATGTTATGTTTTTTACTCGTCCCGTTTTGCAAATAATATACAACAAAATAGTAATTTAGGTAAATTTTTCTATTATCCAAATCAGTTTAATCATTAAATTCTGATTAGGTAAAAATCAAACATTCTATTTTCTTCTATTATATCCCATACGTTTATATTATAGATCGTAACAATTTTGTGTAGCAAATTTATACATCAATACCAGTCCACAGACAATAGTCTGTGGACTGGACAAGCTAGCAGTAGATTAACTCTGAGCCGGTGAGCAAATTACCGTGTTTTTATATAACCTATTTATATTCAACGTCATGTAAGCCAAAAATTATTAATAAAAATGGTTATACTGTAAACAACCATTTTTTTGTGCCATCGGCACTTCATTTTGAAATTTTCAATACAAACTTTATTATTTTTTTTTGTTATCCTACAGTGATAAAATTGCTTTTGGCTATATTTTGATTGTTATCAAAATAACATAGGATGGACTTCGTCACCTTAGAGAATTCCCTATTAAATTACAAATTGGAAATATTTGTTGTCTTTTATTTGTTGCACGACAAAAATTTAAATGGCGAGACAGTGTGTTTAAGATAATTTTTTATATTTTTAAAATACAAATAATATTTAATTTATTACTTGTATTATATATTTTATTCATATTCTTTTATTAGTATGTGATTTACATTAGTATATATTTTATTCATAATTAAGTTAAAAAAATGATACTATATATATGTCCTTACCTTAAGCATTGTATAATATTGAAGTGATAGTTTACATAATGTTAAGGTTGTTTACACATAGTTCGAGTCTAATCGGAATCCCAGGATGAAAACGAAGGTCTTAATTTGCATCTGCCCGACTTTGTTTACTCACTATTACTATTAGTAGTTAATTCCAAAATATATGTAAGTGCAGACTGTAAGTGTGTATTAAACAGTAAATCAGTGTGTAGTATAATTAAAGATCAAAAGCTAAATCGGTACAGAAATATTTGTTATTTTATACAATTATATTAGAAATGTCATTCAAAAATCTATATTTTTATTTATATTTAAAACATCTTGTTTTTCAATCTTTATTAAATGAACCTTTTGAAAAGTATCTGACATTTTAGATGAGAAATTTTACATATTCAGATAATAGTTATTATAAATCAATATTGTTACGTTTTAAAGATCCGAATTGTAACAAGCTTTTAAATTTTTGTCTTATAATACTTTTATACAATTTATTATTATCAAGCTAATTTGTCATTAGTAGCTTTATACAAAGGAGAGCAGGATTGGCGAGTAAACAAGATAATTGATCTCCGACTTTCATCATGATAACAAGAGAGGTTATAGTGAATTATTTATTTTCGCTAGATACCACGTAGGTGTAACATTAATCATAACTACAAATTCTGCATGTAGTCTCTTTTTTGATGAAATCATACATTTTCTAAAATAAATACTTTTCGGAATAATTTGATAATCTTCTTCAGATATAACAAAAAATAATACCCTGATAGTAATAAAATTTTGAGAATCATCATGTTAACATATTATGATACACTGACTGACGATTGATTCTGACGCTGTGTGCAGCGTCTAATCAAAATGATGCTATTCACAGAAAATTAGCTCGAGAGTAATAAGTAATAAATTATAGACATGGGCCATGGAAATATGCATTATTCGTAGGTTATAAACGTATTCACTTAGAAACGTATGGTCTGAATGTATTAACTTTTTTGTATAAATTATAATATTAACATAAACAGTCTGAATTGCTAAAACTACAATTCAATATTTTAAAATTCAGACCACTTATAAAGAATATTGCAAGTCTAAGCTATTATGTTCCTTATAGTATTTTCGATTTGTCACCAGATCAATAAGTTTGCTATCCAATTTTAACATGATAAAGTTGAATCAGGAAACGATTAACGCAAAAGCCATCTAGTCAATCTAAATTCGATTCGATTAATTTGAAATTTGTCATAACGAGTGGACTGTCATTTGATTACCCCAAAATAATCAAATAATAACGATATAAAATAAATCAATATTTAAATTTATTGTTACATATTTGGACTGTCCAAATAGCTGAATTGTCAGCCACAACAGTAAACACCGATGAGGAGGCGTCTCGCAATGTTCACACGCTCATATTCGAATGATGGGAACAATACCCCTAGTTTGATAAAGGTTTATGGCACAAAAAATTATAAATAAATCGAGGGAACCAACGTTTGAAATACAATGCAAAATCATTAAGCCCATCACTACTGAACTAAAAGCGGTTTTAATGCTTTAGATGTTCATAAATTTTTGTGAATAATACATTGAAATACATTGAAATATTAGATGTGTATTTCTACGTTTTTGGGATGCTGAAACCGAAAATGATAATTAAAAATAAATTCATGACCACTATCACCCCCTACCATCCCTAACAGGGGGTGAAAATTTCATTTTTTTTTATAAAATCAAGACAGATGTGTATTTCTACGTTTCTTGGGATGCTGAAACCGAAAATGATAACTAAAAATAAATTGATGTGTATTTCTACGTTTTTTGGGATGCTGAAACCGAAAATGATAATTAAAAATAAATTCATGACCACTATCACCCCCTACCATCCCTAACAGGGGGTGAAAATTTCATTTTTTTCTATAAAATCAAGACAGATGTGTATTTCTACGTTTCTTGGGATGCTGAAACCGAAAATGATAACTAAAAATAAATTTATGACCACTATCACCCCCTAATACCCCTTACAGGGGGTGAAAATTTAGATTTTTCTATAAAATCAAGATAGATGTATATTTCTACGTTTTTTGGGATGCTGGAACCGATAATGATAACTAAAAATAAATTCATGACCTCTATCACCCCCTTACCACCCCTTAAAGGGGGTGAAAATTTCAATTTTTCTATAAAATCAAGATAGATGTGTATTTCTACGTTTTTTAGGATGCTGGAACCGAAAATATGTGAATTTCTATGTTTTTCAAGATGCTGAGAGAAAAAATGATTATAAAGTATATGGTAACCTTATTGTATGCATATATTTGTTATTATGATACTAAGACTGAATCATGATTTTTGTCCTATTCTTAACAAGTTGTTTCATTTTTTGTTTTTTTTTTTGCTTTCTATTTAATTCTGTTTATACTGTTATCCATCCGGCAGTCTTGTAAAATGCTTAAAAGATGCTGAATCTAATTCTATGCCTCCGAAATAGAAAGGTTACTATTTTTCGGACAATTTAGGAGATTATAGTGAGGAGCAAGGTGAAAGGTTCCATCAGACAGGATCTTAAGACAATGGAACAGCGCTATCAGGGTAAATGGGATGTCAATATGTTAGCAGACTACTGTTGGAATTTAAAAAGAGATTTGCCAGAACAGAAAAGAACCAATAAAAAGCAACCAATTAGAAGAACTTTTGACAACAAGAGAGTTCGTTATCGTAGAAACAGGTAGACGCTGAATAGTGAGAGGCAAGGGGACTCACTTTAATTCAGTACCCCGGATAGTGAGAGGCAAGGGGACTCACTTTAATCCAGCACTCCAAAAGGGAACAGAAATCTACTACGTCCACGCCGTTGTTCCTGGGTTACGCTAAGAATAGAATTAAATCATGAATATATATCAGATACTTCTGATCGATAAAGCATTTGAATTTCTAATATAAGAGCTAAGAGTAACTTCAAACTAGTTTGATAAACATGTCATTTACTGTAAATCGTCAAAATTTCTTCATACATCTTGATTTTATACAAAATTGAAACTACCCCCACCCCCTCCCCCCCGTTAGGGGTAGTTAGGGGGTAGTATTGAGTAAAAGAGGTATCAAATTCACTTTTGGTTGTCATTTTCGGTTTCATTATACCAAAAAACGTAGAAATACACATCTGTCTTGATTTTATAGAAAAAAATGAAATTTTCACCCCCTGTAAGGGATGGTAGGGGGTGATAGTGGTCATGAATTTATTTTTAGTTATTATTTTCGGTTTCAGCATCCCAAAAAACGTAGAAAGACACATCTATCTTGATTTTTTACAAAAAAATTAATTTTCACCCCTTAAGAGGTAGTAAGGGGGTGCTAGCGGCAAAACGGGCATTTAAAATTAGTTTTTATTGTCATATTCGGTTTTAGCGATCCCAAAAACCTAGGAATAATGGGGTCTCCCCTCTGGTTCATGACGTTTTTTTTTTTGTGTGCCTGTGTTATTAACAGTTATATTAGCTTAAAAATATGTAGATGTTTCTCAAGTTTCATTTAAAAAATAGAAAATTAAAGATATTTTTACTTATTTAATTAAAAAAGAAACCATTTGAAGTATAAAAGTGCCAATTAAAAAGAAATAAGATAGGATCTTAGAATTTAGATACCTTGTCTTTATATCTTATCTTATTTTATCTTTATGGCACCATAATTGTGATCATTGTGAGAATTAATAGTTATTGCCGATTTATACCAATATTAATAAATTTCATTATATAAATATCGCAGGGATATGAACATACTTGTAAACTATTTTATTTCTTTTTATAAAGATAAGCAGTGTATTTATACAATAATACAACCAAATGAAGTTTAAAACAACAATATTTTTTTAAACACCGACTATGGAAATATTTCTCCTTATCATGTTTTAATTGAATTTCTTCTGATGTATTTTCATTCTTCATCGCAGAAATGGAGTTACTATGGAGTTGAAGAAAAACAATAACCTCAAAATTTCTCCTTTCGCTCGCTGCTTTTAAAATTGTTTCGGTTTTAATAACTTAAGAGACTGTATTTGGAAATGTTTTCTATAATTAGGTTTTAATATACATTACAAGTTATGTTTTAAGATGTGTACATTTAAACTAGTATTACCATCAATATATTGACAGCGATACTAGTTTATACTAGCATACTACTTAAATAACTTGACAGACGATTGTTTTTTTTCCATAGATTTCTATTTGATTAACAAAATAACAACTCTTTTCGTTGTATTCTTTTCATCTAGAAGTGTATCACCCATAGTATAGATTAAATTCACAAATTAACAAACAAAAATTTTTCTTCTAGATGTTTATATATTTATTAGTCATATCTTATTGCCTTACTAAACATATAGGTAATACTTTTACCTCAGGGAACTTTTCTTGTTTTCACAATAACATACAAAAATTGATTTGTTTTATAACTTATAATACCACCTTTTATTTTCGTGAATCTTCCCTGAGGTGAGGGTGGTCCTTCTCCGGTCGAACCAGCTCAATAAGAGCTGCAGTCAAATAACTACAGCTATACTCTCCCACCAATAAAACGTTATGTAAATATCTATTAACAGAACAGAAAACAAAAGAGTTCAGAGTCGTTATTTTTGAAATATAAAACTACAACAAATGTATTCATACATATTTTTTACGGACATATTAAAAAAAATAATGCTGGATTCTTATAAAAGTCAGTAAAGCTCAATTTAATTGTATTTCAAATAAAGGACTTATCTTTTCTTAGATAGCGCTGTTCTTGTGTAGTCAGATTCAACAATCATAATTTAAAATTAACAAAACCGCAGCTTGTTGCACACAAAACTCTCTAAGTAGCGAAGGTCAAAGCAAATAGAGCTAAACTTCTCATGAAGGGATGCTTAAATCAACATTGAATGTCCACATGATGAATACTGTAACCTTACCAATTTAGTATTTGTATAACGAATGAGTCGCTTTAAATCAAATAAACAATTTAATATTTAGGACTCAATTTATTAATACATAAATTTTAATTAATACAATTGATAATATGCCAGCTAGACTCAGCGGTGGGTCACTTGAGGTAAAAAAAAACAAATACTTGTATTGAATAAATTCATATTTATTTATATTTATTTATTTAGCTTCACGCCATATAACTTACAGGGTAGCCAGAGACGACGGAGCGCCAAACGCTACGGTAACTGCATACCTCTTTCGCCTCGGCCACAGACATCAACCTCTTCATACATGCCCTCCGGGGGGTCCTCATGCTTTTTACGTGACCTTCCTCCAGTATCATAGATACAGTGTTTTCGAAGGTCACTCGAGGCCTCCCCCTTTCTCTCTTACCGCTCACTTTTCCTGTATAAATCTTTTTTACCATTCTTTCATCACTCATTCGTTCGACGTGCCCAAACCACCTGAGCACGTTCTTCTTCATTCTCACTGTAACATCTTCACTAGTACCTGCCATTCTGTGGATCTCTTCATTGCGGATTCGGTCAGCTAGGTTGACTCCGCATATTCTGCGAAGAGATCGCATCTCCACAGCATTCATCTTTCTTACATTCTTCTTCTGTGTTACCCACGTTTGGCTGCCGTATAAAAGCGTCGGTAACAAAACCGAATTGTGTACAGCCAAACGTGCAGCTATGCTGACGTTTCGCCGTCTCAACAATGCAGCCAGGGCACCGTTGACTCTGTTACCGGCAGCAATACGCCTTTCCACATCCATTTCGTATCTTTCGTCTCTGCTAAACAGACTTCCCAAATATACCATTTCATTCACTTGTTCTATTGTCTTACCATTCACGTTGATCTTACATTCTGTTCTTTCTTCATTTCTTTTCTGCATTCAGGTTTAGACCATTATTTTCACACCCATCTTTCAGAGTGGGGACTAATGCCTGCAGATCGCATTCTGATGATGCAATGAGCACTGCATCATCTGCGTATAGCAAGCAATTGACTTTAAGGTCACCTACTTTCACTCCCATGTCACTGTCTTTCACGCCTTGGAGACAACTATCCAAATACAAATTGAACAACCAACCTGACATAGCGCAACCTTGCTTAACACCCGATTGGATGTCAAACCAGGGCGACATGTCAGTTCCTACTCGCACACGGGCTGAGTGATCTCTTTAAAGAGACTTTACAGCCCGTAGCAAGGGTCCGTTCACGTTGTATCGGGGCAGTATCTCCCATAACTTCTTTCTCACAACCCTGTCAAACACCTTTTCCAAATCCACAAAAGCACAGAAAACCTTTTGGTTTAGGGCCAAAAACTTTTCTTTGATCATGCTAAGGGAAAAGATCTGATCTATACACCCTCTTCCAAGTCTAAAACCTCCTAGGGCCTCCCACAACAGCCTTTAGCCTCTTGCATTCCATAAAACGTACCGTTTCCGAGAAAAAAAATAAAAACCACTTTTAGCTTGAAAATTTAAGGTAGGTAAAACTACGGCAACTTTTTTCTGGTAAACATTCCCTCGTTGCAAATATTTTTAAAAGAAAGTTTATTTTTTACTCTAAATTTAAGTATCAAAAGTATTTCCAAAAAAGATACCTTTTCCGAGAAAAAAAAATTAAAAACCGCTTTTTGCTTGAAAATTTTTGATGTAAACAACGGCATCTTGTGTTATTCTTAGGTAGTGAGTTATATTTTAAACGAGTTACACGAGGTCTACCCACGCGTGTCCCCCTGCGGGCACGGATTTTTTTTATTTCAAATAGCGTTACAGTTTAAATAGTATGATGTTTCTCTTGATTTATATATAATGTTTCATAAATCATTCATACTTTCCGAAGTTCAACTATTTAGTTAAATAATTTCTTCATGTTGACACCAAGGCAAATTGAAGTTGCAAGTTGCCGACCATATTACGACATGTTTATTCAGCTGTAAAACTTTCAGAGCCTGGTACAGGAACAACATACTTCTCATATTGGTAGGTTATTATATGTAAGAATGTCCAAGGAGATCCTTGTAAATATATAAATAAATATTATGTCACTTTATAGATTTAACATTTTGTGGTTTCGTACACCAAATAAAAACTAATTTGATATACATATAAGATATCATAGGTGTTAATCTTTTGCAAATTGAAATAAGTTTTTTTACAGGTTTTTATATACGATAAATATGTTAGAAAGTTTATATATAAATGTATTTTAAATGGTTTTTTACTAGAATAAAATACTTTCCCGTTCACTTCACATAAATAATAAATTAATTCTGTTCTATAAATTAAATCGTTTCGAGTCTACACTTTTCCTACAAGACAAATAAGATATTTTGGTATGTTATATGTATTATATATACATATATAATAATAAGATTTATGTATAATAATAGGAATAAAATTAAGTTGATAAATGAAATAACACTATTATATATATATTTAGAATTATTATAAAATAAAAAATAAAAATGGGGACCACGGGTTTCAGTTACAAGAGCACAAAGCCTTCTACTTAAATAAAAGCGATTGCAGCGCTTTAAAACTAACATGTCCATAAATTATAGCAATTGGATGAAACTGGTACTTGGTGTGTAGTATGTTTCTGACAGTGACGGTTTAAAAAAAAAACATGCTCGAAAATGTTATGGTGATTATTTAACTATACTGTATATATATAATGTACTTAAATATTAGTGAATATAAAAATAGCGTAATCGTAATTGTATTACATTACACCGTAAGAAATTAGATGTCTTTATCAGGAATTAAGAATTATAATAAATATATATTTTGTTTATTAAATCTAACTTTATAAAATTTTATAGGTATATAAATTAAACAATAAAAGAAAGTTTTAGCATATTTTTGGGAAACCAAAGTTGTGTTAATTAGTTGTCGTCTTGTGAAATTTTCTTATAAAATATTTTAAATAAATATTTTTACAAAATTTATAGATAAAACCAGCTGTCTTTAAGACCTGACAGTTAGAATACTTATAATTACTCTGAAAGCCTGGTAACTGAGGTCGGTAACAAAATATACTAATTTTCATTTCTCAAACTAGAATACTGGAATTAAAATCCTGTTATAAGGAAAAATGAAAAAATTATGACGATACAACGGCTTCATGGGAAATGCAAACTCTTTTAAACTTTTAGAGATAGACGTTAGCTCTTTTTAGGTGAATTTCCTAATAATGAAATCTGATTTTACACATCTCTTACTTTATACTAGCATTGCTTTAATGAATGCACAAAAAAGTAATCTCTTTCGTACGATATAAAATAATAAGTAGTACATATTTTAATTTGTTAGATAAATTTAAGGTTGTTTATATTTGCAGCACTGATTAATGTTTTTAAATTATTAATTAATTTGTTAAGTCATATTAATATGATCTTGAATAATGATATGAAGACACCTTCATTATAATTAAATGTAATTGTAATTGTGTAATGTCATTTTTTGGAAAACTTTAATATTTGAAAAATATGCTTTTATAGACTTATCAAATAAATATCACGTTAGGTAGACAAGACAAAAAGTGTTATATAATTAAAAACAACTAAAAAGTGACTCTATCGTAAGTTGTACCTGATGTTATACATATCTGGTAGCGTTTAGTTACCTTTGGAATTATTTGTTTTAAGTTTTATATACTTCTTTAATAAAAAGCTTATATTTACGGATACAATGCATAATAATCTACTAATTTGTAACAAATTTGAAAAGTGTTTGGAACATTTACAAACATCATTATTGAAATAATGTATAAATTAATAAATTAAATATTATAATATATTCTTAAATATACTTTATTCTTATAAAAATATTCAAGTTAACTTTCAATATAACAATATCTGGTAAGTATAAAATCAATATAAGTTACATTATACATGAAACATAACGTATAGTCTCGTTATCTCCTACCATAAAAGCCACGACAGAAGGTTCTATTATAAAAACCGCAACTGTGTAGTTGGCAGCGTGTGTCGTCCCAGTGTTGAGTGTAATCAGACGCTGTCGACCGACGGTCGTTCAGTTCACTTCACTTGATGCGGGTCACAAACTTACATTGATATCACATTAACTGATTCACAACGTTGCTCGCTTGACCCTTATTGTTTATATACTGACGGCTTACGTTTTAAGTTCTTAATTATGATTCGTATTTTATAATATACTATAATAAATAATACATAATGTATAATGTGATATAGTGTAGTAATGAAACAACAATATCTTTCTAACTTCAATGATAAATAATTTTTTGATATAATATTTCAATACAATCGGCTAAGATGTTATTAGTTAGAACTACTGATAGAATTCTGGAAACAAATAGCATAGCCGATTTATTGTTAGGTTTAACTAATAACTTTTCATTTGCCTCAAAATTTTTTACTTATTTTGAATTTGGTTTTCTTTACAATTTTGCTAACAAGGGATGCTCCTTATTGTGAATTGTTATAAGTTCCTTAAAATATATAAACGAGCGTTTTGTATTTTCTCTGACAGATCTTTTCATTATTTTGACAATAATTTGCTAAAATCTTGGTGTTCTATAAAGAACTTTCTTTCAATTATGAAATTTGCTTATAATAAAGGTATCAGACCTACAATATAGGAGTGAATAAAAACTATAACTCGTGGACTGAAACGTTTTTAGCTGAATTATTGTGAAGACTTAAAATAAATATATTAACTACATTATCCAATTATATATCACATATTTAAGGAACGTTTTTGCTTAATTTCTGTGTCATTTTTTGCCAAGTTGTCTTTGGAAATAGACAACTTGGCAAAAATTTAAATAAAAAAAAAATGTAATAAAGAGTAATATAAATCCTGTTTCATCCCCGACCTTTTCATAAATTCTATACAACGATAATTTTAATAATAACACACGCGGAGAATATGAAAAGTTTATTATTATTTATATTTATAAAACAATATCACAACGTACAAAGGGATGTTTTAAATTTAACGACAATATCATAATATGTTAAATATTGTATTAAATTTATTTTACTTATAATAAAATTGGAATATATTTGTTCATTAGTCACAGCGATTTATATATATTTATATTATTTTATCAAACCAATTTTCCATTCAATACTTGTGACGACCCAAATCGAATTTCATCAAAAAATGCTTGTTACAAAAATGCATTTTACAAACTAAAGATGTGAGGTTTTTGTAAAACTATTCTTTAAAAACTCTTATAAAATTGTTATTTTATTAACAATAAGTTATTTATATATTTTTTATTATTTCGATTGAATTCCTTATTTTAATCTTATAATTATATTAAGTAATTATTTTAATTGTCATTGAAATTAGAATAACAAGGAAAAGATTTAAGAGTGGGAATGTAGAATGTTAATACCGTATCGCATCTTAAATATTTATAAAAGTTTTTTAATATCATATCTGTCTTATACAATTTAATTAATATTTTTAGTTATCGTTCAATGGAAACATTGAATATTGGAAATTAGTCTATCCTGTATTAATTGGAAATTCGAGAAATCTTAAAAACAAGCCGTAGAGGTTACATCATCAAGTAAAAGATTATAATAAAAATGAATGCTTCAAAATTAGATATTTAGATTTGTAGATAAAAGTAAAATTTGTATTCTATATAAATTGTATTTTTTATTAAATTTTATAAAAAATATTTTTTGAGCGTGGAAGGTTGATATTATTTGTCAGATTCGACAGTTTCATGAATGTAAAGAAAGTGACGGCTATAATTGACTTATAATATTAACAATGTTACTAACACAATTATCCAGAAAAATATCTTGCTGTACGTACATATTTTTATTAATAGATAAAAATGTCATATACGTAATTACAAGGGTTATATGACAAATAATAATTAATATAGTGTTAACTATATTATCATAAGTGGGAGAGAGGGTGATTTCCATGAGGGGATGAATGACGCCGCGAGCGCTTAGTGACAGCTCTCGATAATCAGGTTTTAGTTCATAAATGTTCTGTGATAGCTTCGTGTAATATGTCTTTAAATCGTAAAAGCTAGGGTGAAATGATTTGAATTGGAACATTTTATTAGAATTAACATAGTAGTAATTTAAATTGTCAATTACAGTAACAATACTTTTATCTTACTTAATGGAGATAATGCTTTCTCTAAGTAAGTTTAAATACTTTTAACAGTATTTAATGTTAGTTAGGATTTAAATACAAATATATTAATTTGTAAGAATCACAAAAATAAATATTTTCTGTTAACCGCTTTATGTTTTAATTAGAGCTAGAAAAACTGCCAATGTTCTAGTTATTATCTCTGTAATCATCAAAATCGTATATTCTTCAAGTTGAATCTCGTTGAAAGTTCGATTTTCCGAGAAAGGAAGTGATTCTACACTTTCATCGTTTCATTATAATTGTTTTCATGAAACTAAAGTTAAATTCAAAATATTGTGTTTAAAAGTAATATTATAATTACATTATTCATGTATTGCATTGTTAGTAAATTGTAATTTAGCCGCAATATATATATATAACAAATAAATAAGTGAAGGTTTCCTTAAGTAAATGTATTATGAAAGTATTTTACAACCATAAAAAAGGTTGTTTTTTTTTTTGTAAGCAACCAATTATTATTACCCGCTTTTCTGACACATATCTTATTAACAAAATTTTAGATCAATTAAAAAAATAAAATCACTCAATTCTCAGATAAAAATATATTTTATATCAAAATGAAATTCAAATATTATAAATAATAATTTTCCATATAATAATACTAAAAAATATAGTGACAAGAACATTTAATTATTTTTAATTAAATTTTAATCTAGAGAATGTAAATAGCTATTCAATATTTTGATTTAAATCAAACATAAATTCTGGGTCGACAAGTTACAAGAGCTCTGTAAGCGATTAATTAAAGTACAGTATAAATGTCAAACATACATTACATTAATTCTTTGTTAAAAATATGAAAGAGACATTTTTTCAACCCATTGATTTATTTTAGACATAAGTGTAAGAATATATATTTAACAATATTTATTTCGTTTAAACTGGTTTGCGACGAGTATAAGTATTATGCGAATTTAATATGTCACTCATTATTCAATACTAGATATTGATACTGTGATTAGTAAACAATTAAATTAATATTATCAGTTAAAAAAAAATATATACTTATTATACAACATATTTATTACATAATATATAATATTGAAACTGTAACACAAGTGAAAGTTTGCTATCATTTGTTAGAAGTTGACAAGTTAGTAAGTTCTATTAAAATTTTATATCAGTTAATTAATTTGTTTTAATTAAACCTTTAATATGTTTATTGTTGAATAATGATACAACTTTCTTTATTTATTCCATTCAAATTCAAAATTTGATATAAATTTCTTTTTTAATAACACATCCAAATTATTGTTTGTATATTAAGGTACGAGGGGAGGTCCAAAAGTTCGTGAAAAGAATGAAAGAAGAATGAAAGGAATGAAAGAGATCTAAATAAAATAAAACAACAAAACTATTTTTCCTTTTTAATATAATCACCCTTAAGCTCAATATATTTATTAGACCGAAGAACTATTCGATCTGATGCCTGCCGCCGAATTTCATCACCGCCCAGCGCGCCATCGACTTCTTTACCATCCCTACCACCTGGATGCGTGGCGATCTTCCACTGTGCGGTTCTCAAGGACTTTTTTTCCACGTTCCACTCGCTTGTGGAACGAACTCCCTTCGGCGGTATTTCCAGATCGGTACGACATGGGTACCTTCAAAAAACGCGTCTACTTCTACCTACAAGGCCGGCAACACTCTTGTAAATCCTCGGATGTTGCAAGAGTTCATGGGCGGCGGTGATCACAAGTCATCTGTGACCCGCCAGCTCGTTTGCCCTCCTCTTCCATAAAAAAAAAAAAAAAAAAAAAAAACCTATGAATTAATTTTTCTAAACCATTATAAAAATATGTTTTATCTTTTCCGTCAAAATGAGCCGAAATTGCCTCCCTTACCTCATTGTCGTCTGAAAATTTCCTTCCCCTTAAGTCTTTTTTTAATTTGGGGAATAAAAAAAAGTCACTTGGGGCCAGGTCTGCATTGTAGGGTGGGTGAACTAGGGATTCGAACCCATGCGTGTGCTGAGCAGCCATTGCAATTCTGCTCTTGTGAACCGGCGCGTTGTCTTACAAGAGCAACACACCCTTTGTCAATTTTCCTCGCCGCTTTTCCTTGATGGCATCCTTTAATTTTTCTAATATCGTTGCGTAGTATTCTCCGGTTATAGTCCTTCCCTTTTCTTTGTAATCAATCAAAATTATCCCCTCACAATCCCAAAAAACAGTAGCCATCATCTTTCCAGCCGACTCCGTCGCCTTGAATTTCTTTGGCGGTTGTGTCCCCTTTTTATGCCATTGCATGGACTCTTGTTTGGACTCAGGCTCAAAGTGATGAACCCATGTTTCAACTCCCGTAATAATTCGGTCCAAAATCTGTGCAGGTTTATCTCCACACAACTCCAAAAAATGCTTTGACGCATCGACGCGCTGCTCTTTCTGAAACGGCGTGAGCATTCTCGGTACCCGTCTTGCACTGACTTTTGTCATACCCAGGTGATCATGTAGGATTCGCAAAATGGTGGTATCTGATACTCCAACTAATGCAGATAATTGTTTTTTCTTCAAACGGGCATCCTCTAGTACAGTTTTCTCCACTTTTTCCACGATGTCCGATGTGGTGGCCTCAATTGGCCTTTCTGAGCGGGGGTCGTCTTCAATTAACTCTCGACCATGTTTATGAAGACCATGCCACTTGTAAATCATTGATTTACTAGAGCACTGTTCCCTATAAACGACTCCCATTTCATGCAAATGGTTTGAGCGTTCTTTCCTTGCTTGTGAGCGGTGTTCAATTTTCTCCATAGTTTCAATTTTCTTTCGGATTGACTTGTTCAGCAGGCGACTGTTCGTAAACGAATTACGCAATCGGGTTGAAACTCGGTATTTATACTAATGATGAGTCTCCAATTCGTATGACACCAAGCGAGCGCCCCTACCACCGCTCTATCCTCTCCATTCCACGACCTTTTGGACCTCCCCTCTTAAGTAAAGCAAATAAAAATTAACTTCTTAGATAAGCTCAAGAAGAGACGTAAATTGTAAAAAGAAACATCTTAACGAAGAGAATTTTTGATATGTTTAATTTTAAAAATAAAATTATTATCTGTCATCAAAGGAATGAGTACCAGCTGCACAGTGTTATGTGAGGCCCGATTAACCCTTCACACTCTTATGGAACTTGGTACGAAATTTACATTTACTAATTTCACAATATACGGATAACTTTTATTTTGCTGTTTTGAATAAGTGTTAGTATTATTATTTGTTTTTGGATAATACAATAAGTACTATAATACACTCCTTTAGAAAAAAAAATACTATGAAAATAATTTGAAATATAAAGTAATAATGTTAGTAAAACCAACTCTGAATATTAATAGTAAAATATAATATTTATATAATAAAATAAAGAAGTATGAATTGTCACTTTTTAAAGATTGTTATAATTTATAAATCTGACTGCAGCGTGTGTAAGCTACTTTATAATGCTTTAATATTTAATCAAATAAGATGCAAACATTATTTCCACCAAGTGCTTCTAGTACAGGGTGGGCCATGAATTAGTTAACATTTGAAAAAATCGTATAAAAAAACCATTTATAATATTTTAGAAATAGTTTATTTACGAGAAAGCTAATTAGTTGTAATTTATTTTTTAAAAATTATTTCGTCTAAATGACCACCGTTTCGGTTTTTGCACTCATCTAAGCGAGTCCTGAAGTTTTCGAATACTCTTCTGCAAAGAGACCGCGAGATCGCCGACATCTCTTCGATGATTTTTTCTTTAAGTTGACGGAGTGTATTCGGTTTATCAAAGTAGGCACGACTCTTTAAATAACCCCATAAAAAGAAGTCTGCTGGGGATAGATCTGGAGTTCTGGGCGGCCATGGGATGTCACCTCGTCTGGAAATCAGCTTTTCCGGAAACATTTCTTTGACCACCGGCAAGGACTCGTTCGATGTGTGATACGTGGCTCCATCTTGTTGAAACCATGTGTTACGATTATAGCCAGCAAATTCCAGTAGCATCGGTGCTAAAAACTCCCGTAACATTTTCACATACTCGGCAGAATTAACAGTAACTGAACGGCCTCGAGAATCTTCAAAAAAGGTCCGATGATTCCTTTTGCTGAAATTGTAGCCCATACAAGTTAACTTAGGAGAGTGAAGTGGCCTTTCACGTTTAGCTTTGGGATTTTCGCTGCTCCAATACCTGCAATTCTGTTTGATTACATGTCCATTTAGGTGGAAATGGGCTTCGTCAGAGAATAAGATGTTGTCAAAATTACTGAATCGAGTTAACATTGTTTCGGCATATGACTTACGCAAATTTAAATCATTAGGGTTTAGTTCTTGCACTATCTGGATCTTATATGGATGTAATTTCAAATCTAATTTCAAAATACGGCGTAATGATGTCGAACAGAAGCGGAAACTTGCTGCACGTTCTCTTCGCTTCGAGAAGTCCGCGGGCCGCCGGTTTGTTTCACATTTAGTGTAGATCCCGTCTCTTCGAACTTCTTCACCCATTTCTTTATTAAAGGATCACTTGGACACTGACTTAAGTCGTGTAAACCATATTCAACGCGAAATAAGCGTCTCACAGTAATGAGCGAAAAGTTGTTTAAATAAAACTGTTTCACACAGTAAGCGCGTTGTGGCCCCGTGAAGCGATCCATTAGGACTAAATTTCCAAGAAGCGAGCTATTGCCCCCGCCCGCGCCCCGCGCGGCAATAGTTTGGGTGGTAAGTTACATTTAAATGTTAACGAATTCTTGACCCACCCGATATAAAGTTATTGGAGCTTCATAATTAAGCCCGACAGAAGGTACACAGAGATAACTTATGATAATTTTAAAAGTAAGAGTTACATGTTGTTTTAAATAAACAAATCAACTTAAAAAAATAAATGTTTAGTTATCAAACGCATAGTTTGATAGATTTACAATAATATGTATCAAATGAAATGAACGAAGCAGAAATATCGAAAGGAAATTATCTTATTTTTGATGAAGCACTATGTCCAATTTTTATCAATCACACATTTGTCAAGTTGTAAGGAATTTAATTCTAAACTTAGATGTGTATGACATGATTTATTTGTCTTTTAAGTAAAATCTATCATTATAAAGTTTATATGTTGTATTATGATTAATTGAATATTTCTTAAATTATTGATTTAATGAAATATAACTTTTGTTAATCTTCTTCTATTAGATCTTATAGCGACGTTTTTAACTTAAGTCATTTCACCATATCTCTTAATAAAATAAAAGAATACTCAAGAATGTTTTAGTTTGTGGATAAAGCACTAGAGAGAAATGAATTTCTTTTCCAAGCATTCAAAGTGTGCGGCTCTTAGACCAACGGAAACATCTACCTACCATGGTTAGATGAGTTAAATATCAAATATTTTTTCACCATCATTTATGTGCGGTTTATCCATTGTATTTTATCCATCCATGTATTTTATTTTACTACCAAGACCGACACGTTATAATTTTTCAACTCAGCTGAAAATCAAACGAGACTGGATACTAACCTGACTGTTTTGAGAGTTGATACTGAGAGAACAGATCAGACAATATAATACTAATCATCATCATCAAACGATTATATGATTAATGTCTTAATATGAATAATTAAGAATAAATGAAATTTAATTTCACCAAGAACCTTTTTGTTTACGTATAAAAGTTAGGCTTTTCCATAAATGTTTATTATATAACCACGAGTATTAAATTGAAGCAAAGTATTGATAAGAATATGTTTTGTCATCTTGAATTAAACGCAAATCAAAATTAAGAAGACAACTCTTTTCAAAACTATAAATCGAATTTTATTTCGAGAAAACATCATCATCAAAAGCACAATATGTCTCGTGATATCGAATTGTTTTATTGCTTTTGTTTTTTCTTGAATTGAGAAACTGTTACAAGTTTCAACTTATTAAAATTATTATTGGTTTTTGATAATTGGATCGTCATATGGGCCATTCCCGAACCCAAAACAAAACTAAGCTGCTACATAACTTACGCTTATATTAATTTTAGGTTACTTAATTTTTATGAACTAATAATTTATAATGAGGTTTTTAAATTAATCAGGTATAAAATAATAAGGTTTATGGATAGAAAATAATAATTAAAAAAATATTATTTTATAAATATCAGCCATGCACGATCATTATAAAGTGTAATTTTTATATTTTATATCCATAAACTTATGTATAAGCTTTGTAGTTGTCTGTCCAAAGCCCTCAATCCTTAAACAGTATTCATGTTGTTTTGATGACCGTCGAGATAAAGCTAGAAGAATGTTCCATTTTCTATTTCTAGTCACGTTCGTAACGATCGCCTGAACTATACTTCCAGAGCACTCTATATCAAGGATAAGATACGATCTACCCTTGAACTCTATTTCGTACAAAAAATCTAGCAAGTTGGAAAGTCATACAATAAATAAAATTATACACTATTAAAAACTACTGAAATGTTATTTTTTTGTGTTAATAAATGAAATGTTATAACATCCAAATTCCTTATATTGTCACTCATTTGAAATATATATATTTTATTTAATAAAAAGCATAAAGTTTATTCTGTCATTAAAGAACCGTCATAAAATGTTTTCCGTTTTAAGTGATTTTATCTCCACAAATATATTAATAGTCATATTTAGACAAATGGCTTCATACATTTCAAACTGAATTTTTTATTTTACAATAAATAATTATTGATTTAAATAATTATTGATTATTAATACATTGTAAAGAATTTGAAGAAAAGTGTTCAGAATACATATTATTTTAATATAATGCTAATGACAATACAGAGGTTTCTTGATTAGTGTGTACATAAATGAAAGTAAGAGTTACTAAAGCAACGTCTACAATAGCAACGGTTACCATACATTGGTATGGTAACCGTTTATCATAGCCGCAATTACAATGACAACGGTTACCTTGACAACGGATACTGTGACAACGGTTACCATGGCAACCAGAGTTTAGACGAGGTTGGGGGGATGCAAAAAGTTTAAATTTGAAAATTAAAAGAGGTCATAAATAAAAAATCAAGGATGCAAAAATATTGTTGATTACGAAATTTAATTTGATATAATTGAAAAATAAATTAATATTATTCAAAAATTAAATGTTAGTCCTTAAGCATATGCAGGCAATTTTTTACGTGTTGTAGGCCTACTGAGGATCCCGGCTCATTACATAACGGGATCGCATCCCAAAACACAGTACTTCATAGGTGATGCGGAAATCTGTGTATTCACTGACTGGCATTATATTTCTCTATTTAAAATTTTAAAAGATTACATACACTAAATATAAAATAGAAATTAAACATTTTGTCAATACAAGAAGTGAATATAAATACTTATTTATTAATAGTATATAACATTACTAAGAATTGATTAACTGGAGGACACTGCGGCTTTTCTCAAAGTTGTTAAACTTGAAGTCAGTTGGTCGCGTCTTTGGCTGCACTCCAACTAACTATTGAGTTGCATAGTCATTTAGAAACCATGTGTTGGCTCATTATTAGCATAATCTTATATTTTTCATATTTTTAATACTTTTATTAATGAATAAACTTCTCCCGCTCTTTTCTATTGCTATATTTTAATAAGAGTAATTCTTTCTTTAACTATTCCTTTTCGTGGTTTAAATTTCTCGCCATCTATTGTATAACGATGAGTGGTAAAACTTTTTTATTAAAGAGAGTAGCCTAAATCGATATTACTTCACTAATATATTTTAGTTATTTACATTATTGGTATATTAATTACTATCTTCAGTCACAACACATACCACAACAACAACATATGTATGAAAAAAAATTGTAATTACTCAGGACTCCTTAATTTTTATTAACTTTAAAAATATGAGAATAAATATTTTTTACCTTTTTTCTATAGTGTTTATATTGTATCTAATAAGTTTACCACACGGACTGGAAACTATTGTACAAGAATGCGTCGCATGCCTATCTGAACTATTTCGCTTTAAAGAATCTACATAATATAATCATCGCTATTAAGACATAGTGTTTTCCTTATTAATTACTTATACCAGTCGTTAACAAATATTATGCAATGATAAATGGTAAAGTGTGCATAGTTTTAGATGTAACAATATAAATAACCTAATCTAATTAAACTAAACAACATTTTCTTCGTTAATTATCATTTTATCTTATTATAAACCCAGGTATATTTATAAATATTTGAAATGATAATATTAGTATATTGGTAGGATATATAAGTTAATTAAAACAAAAAGTTTGTAATATAACAGCTATAAAAATATTGTATTTCATATTAAATTGATTTGGATTTTTTTGTGATACATATGGTGGATGAATGGTTAGTGGTGACCAAAAGACTTGAAGGCCTTCCTTAAAGGAATTTGTAAAATATTAGAAGCTTTTTATGCTACCAAATGTGCTAGAGAAGAAAGTTTGAAAATTGCGCCCTAAGAGGAAACGGCGCGATAGTAACGTATACACGACATTTTATTATCAATGTTTTCTTTTGAAAATTTAAAAATGTTATTCGGTCTACAAATTTGTATGTTTGAACATACACGAGAAACAAACTTATGATATGAATAAATACATTTGAATAGTTTTAGTTTATAACAATTAATTATTAATTATCAAATTAAGCATTTTTTTTCGTTTCATTAGTTACCTAATATTAAAAAAAAACAATTAAAGGAGACTCTTTTATTCTTTCAAGATTAAAACAACCCGAAAGACATTACAGGCTAATTATCAAGGTTCCGAAAAAAGTAATTAATTCCGTGGTCGTGAATCGCATTGTTTGCATCTTTAAAATGACGCATTATTGGTAGAAGCTCAAAGAATACTTCATTGCTTGAAATGTTTTTTACATTTGAAGATATTAAATGTAATATGTAACTAGACCTACAATTATATGGTGTCAAAATAGCTGATATTTAACAGCTTATGACGTCACCAAAGTTATAAACAATAAAAAAAAATCTGTCGTTTTTTTGTTTTACGCTGAATATAAAATATATATTATTGAGCACAAATTATATATAAATCTGTTTTGTTACATTGTACTTAAATAGTGTGACCACAGTTCGTAGCCTATTTATAATCGTGCCAAATGGCTAGGTATTAAGTATAATAAAAAATATAGTTATTGGGTTATAAAACAAAAAATCTAAATAAACAACTGTGGACAGACTCTGATAAAATTTAGTTTTGTTAGCTTATTATTTGAGTCATTATTTAGGATGCTATTCACGGAGATAGTAAATCATTTTTACAGCAAAGCACTAAAAATGTTTAAGGTTAAATATTACAAACCTAAAAATCTGTGGATTTTTGTAGACTTTCTATAAAGAAAGCTTATTATTTGAGATAGTGGGTAAGAAGATACAATGTCACTGGCAACATTACGAAATAATTTAGGAACTTTTAAAATACGACAAACTTTTTGATTTTATAAAAGCATTATCTTATAAGTAACATTAATTTGAGGTTTCCCGTTATTTGTTCATTTCATACATCATTCATACTACGCGCGAATTAAGACCAAGTTACGCACATGTTATTCAGCTGTAAAACATTATTATTCAGCTGTAAAACATTTCGTGCTTGGTACAGCAACAAAATAGTTCTCATATTTGAATTAAATATTTAAGTAGGCTCTTAAGTTAGGTAGAATTTTTTACTTTTTCAACGCTTTCCACTTCAGAATACATTTTTAGCGTAATAAAACGTTTAACTACGTCAGGCGTTTGTTAATTAGTATTCAATACTACACTATCTGAAGAGATGGTTATAAAATATCAATAAGTATAACAGGTTACTTTACAAATTTAACATTTAGTTTTCTTGTACACCAATTAAGGACCAATTTGTCATAAATAAGATGTCGTAGGTGCTAACCCTTGCAATTTGGATTTAGTTTAAATGTGTTTTTTCATTTTATTATGTATTTATTACATATTTATATTTATGTTAAGCTATATTGAATAGAAATGTCTGGATATTACTACTATTAACAGTAAAAAAACTTTTTTAAATAATACTTATAACTTCAAAGCAAGTTTCTAAAGTAATTGAATATAAATAATATGACTATTACAATAAAATATATACTAGTACTATTATAATAAAACCTTTTTTTTATTACCACTACCTTCTAAAGTTAGCCTTAACAAGATTGGATGAATGCCAGTCTGTCACTTCGGTATTATCAGGCTAGCTATAGAGCACTTTAAACAAAAGATAATGAAATACAATAAAAACTACAAAAAATACTAAATCAGTTACTGTGCTTTCACGGAGTATGTCTAATCTCGTATCAAAAAATAATTCTTTCAAAAAAATATAATAGCTATTGATTTATGAATAATTAAATTGTTTTTATAAGTTAGACGTTTTGAAGAGTAAAACATATTTAGTATCAGTAAAAAAAAATGCATACATTTTTCAACTAAAAGCCTTGTCCTTCATAGTAATAATGTACTTGCAATTTTATAATTATTTTAAATATATAACAGTGTATTTAAGTTAAATTTGATTTAAGCATCATTAATATAACATTTTGAAAAATATTAAATTTTACGGGTCTTACTCGAGAAACAAACTCACAAATCGAGGTAAATCAAAACACTAATTATTTAATAGTTTTATTATATTAATAAGTATTACTGTTGCTTAGTATGTCAATAAGAATTTTAGATATTGGAAATCAACTTTTATAATTACAACTTACAGCTGTAACTGTAACTAAATGATCCAAAATTAAAATGAAATATTGTAAGCATAGTGTAGATTTCTACTGTATGTATATTTAAAAATATAAAAAACATACAAATTATTTTACACATGTTTAAAGAGAAGATATAATCTATATTTATCAAATACTCGTAAACCTTGTGAAAATAAAAACGGGTCCATCGTTTTTGTTTCACACCCACGTTAAAAATGTCATTCGCAGTGTATGGTTGAATAAGAATTAAGGCATGCATGCATAAACTAGCTATTGTCGACGTTTTTTGTATATTTTACAAAAGATATTGTTAAAACAAAAATTGTGAATACATATTGGTTTGCGAAATTCCAGTCCATATCTATTTAGGTTTACAAATGTTAAATACCATAATGTCCGAATACAACAATTACAATTGTACTTTAATTCTTATTTATTAAGAAATGCAGAAAGTAAATAATCGTAACTTTCCTGCCCTTATCACGATTTTGGGCAGGGCGCAGTATTTTTTCCCATCTATACTCTTCTGTTACTTGTCATCAATAAGGAAGACTATTTTTGAAATAAGTCTGATTTGAGTGAAAGGAAAACGTATATAATTAGTGTTAACTGTAAAATAAATATATACGTTAATAATAATAGTACTTTTATTGTATATTGTATATCTATATTTATGTAATAAATATTAAAGCGTATGTACTTAATTGGAAGTTTTTTGGTAAACTCAATGTTAAAATGTAATGTTAATTTTCTACAAATCTTTAATAAAATTCTAGGTAATCAAATAAATTAAATTTTTTGCAAATAAATTTAAATAATGTATAAAAAAGAAAAATAGTCAAAAGAATTATCATATCCTTTTACCTTCCTACCTATCGGAAGTGATACGACGAGAGTGTGACAGTGACACATACATTCAGAATATTTTTATACTTATATAATTTCACTTATATAAATATATTTTTTGTCGTGATGGTGATATAAATAAATACTCAATAAGTAAACGATTCCCATACCTATTGTACGTATCTTAAACCTTACCCTTTTCTTTTTCATGACCATTTCTCATTTTTATACTACTGCTTTTGGGGAAATAAAGAAATTAAAGTATAATATCTTGGGCATCGATTAAATAGCTTTTATTACATTCGAGAAGCAATATTAGTATTGGTATCTAGCTATATCAAATTTATTGAAGGTTGAATTCTGCTGACTAAACCGAGATAAAGATTAGTACTGACATTTTATAGAACTAATCGAAGTAGGTAAGCTTGTAGATCATTTTATAAAAAAGGAATAGGAGACAAATTCCTTGCTTTCAGCCTTCTTTCATCTCATTTTTTCTTATTATTTTTAAATCTCTAATAGAGGATAAAAAGTATAAAACGTTTTGAAATTGTCAGTGGGCTTTTTTTATCATATTCCTAAAACATTCAAATTAACTAGTGAATTATTAATATTACTAAAACCCTCTTATTTCTAAATTATTTATGTCATAAGCTTTATTTCAAAATAAATTTATAATATTTAATGACAAAGTAATGTCTTCTAAAATCCAAAACCTAAAATAATAAATGTTAGCTGCTAAATGTCTTCATACATGAAGTGATATAAGATTATTAGTTTTATTTTACTTTGTAAAAACAATAATATACAGAGATGGTCCTAGGACTTATGTCTACTTTGGTCTACTTGCATATACTAATCAGCATATAACACACACGATTTGAACTCACTCGCTTTCGCATCTAAATTTCCAAGTTACCCGCAGCTTAAAGTGCAGCGTGAATAAGCCTCTTACCATTTGTATTATATACTTGCTTATATATGACTGACCTTGATGTTGGCCTTTATGATGTTTATATAGCTAAATATAATCAGTAAAAATTCAGTATAAATTACAATAATCATATAAAACGGAACGTATAGTTTTGTTATCTTCTACCAAAATAGTCACAGACAGAAGGTTCTATTGTAAAAACCGCAACAGAGTATTTGGCACCGTATGTTGTCCCAATGTAATCAGGCGCTGTCGACCGACGGTCTTTCAGTTCACTTCACGTGATGCCGATCCAAACTTACATTGATATTACATTAAATTATTTACAGCCTTGCTTACTATAAATTGCCTTATTGAAATATTCATAATTTTCAATAAGTTTTCCTTTAATATACTGACTTATGTTTGAAGTTTTTATATATGATTCGTATTTTACAATCGAGTTATTTATTATACATAATGTATAGTGTACTACAGTAAAATTTTTAATTTAATGCTTTTGACGACAGAATATAATTTTCTTTGAACTGTACACCCAATTTTCAAACAAAACAGTTGAGGTTATTGTAAAACTATTTTTCTTAAAGCCTTTAGATTTATTGATAAACATAAAACTAGTAAATAATATACTTGGGTTTTTTAATCACGTAATTTATTTAAGAAATTGTTTTAATGTGGATAATAAAGATCATTTGTTTCAGCCAATAGTTTCATTTATATTAAAACTCTAAAGAAGATTATATTTTGTAGAAAAAAATAATTAATAAATGACTTATATGTTACAATTGTTTACTAACACAAACAGAAACGTATCTTGCTACAAATATATACATCTATTAGTACATAATAATCTCACCTACGCAACTACATTAAATGAAGTATCGATAATATTAATATATCTATAGTGTTTACACCTATATGATATCGTAGGTGGGAGAGAGTGGAAGATCATAAGTGGGAGAGAAGCTCTCCCTTCAATTATCGATGAGTGACGTCATGAGATTGTCAGATTATTTAAGACTCCAAATAAGGATGGCTAAATAATTAATAAAATCTTTTAATCAAGTTATATTAAACTAAAATAAATAAAACATATACAATATTACATTAGCTTTCGCTTGTTTAAAAGACAAGAAATCAATACTAAATAACATATTTAATAAGTATAAAATATACTCATAATAAAAGAATATAAAAGTTCACTAGTCTTTACTCAACTACTAATTACACAAAAACTTAAATATAGACATAACAATATAATTAGTAAAAGATATAACAATAAAAATTTAAAAATACTTAGCTTATCAGATTTCCTTAAAAATAATTAATAGTGAAAGAATGTTCTTAAAAATAATTGGTGACTTGTAGCCATATCTTTAGCTAGAGGAAGAGGCAGCTAGAGCCACCAGCGGCCATTTATGATATTGGTCATAATCATAGCTTTAAACTTTGAATAAATTAAACACTGACAAAAAAGTTATTCTGAACAATGCTAAATTAAAAAAATTATTAGCAGCAATCATAATTTACACATTTGTATTTAACATACTTATTTATTATTTATATAAACATAATATTTAATATCACAAAAATGGCTTCTGCCAACAAATAAAATTTGTAACTTTTACCACTTTAATATAAAATGTTTAGAAATAATAATTATTCTAAGTAATTGGTCAGTCTTAAATCTAATCAATACAATAATAATAAACTATATTACGTACTTTTACTGGTATTAAATTGTTATATAAACAATAATATTATTGCATTAACACATTACAAAATATTACATCATGAAAGTTCAATATATAGGCAATAATACATGTAATATAACAAGCAATTAGTGATAGTTCTCGATGATCTGGCTTAATTCTGTTCACGACTCATGTTCACGGATTCCGCTAATTATTATCCGTTTTGTGAAATAAATTTTACAAAATATTTGATTAATTAAATAATTAAAATTACTCGATTCTTAGAGAAAACATATTATATATAAAAGAAAATTTAAATATTATAAATAATAATTTTCCATATAATCTTAACGAATTAAAGTTGCTTTGACGTACCTTCACAAGTATAATTAATATTTATTTTATAAAATTTTAATGTATATAAAGTGAACAACATTTTAATCTACCGAAGTAAATCAAACATCGGAAAGTTTCAGGAGCTCTGTACGCGATCAATTAAAGTACTCCATTAATCTAACTAATGTTTTTGCTAACGACAGTGTGATGTCGATAAATCGGTATTGATAAATGCGTCTGTCGTGTGTGCGTCTGTTTCATGATTTCATTAACAATGCTAATATATAATATCTTATATCAAGATATGATTTTTCTTATTACAGAATCAGGTTTTGGTGATTCTTACTTTTTTTTTAATTTATATTCTGTATTACATAAATACTGTATTATATACATTATACGATTTTTAAAACAATAATATATATTTGTTTGTTCATGCATCTTATAATTTGTTATTTTTTGTTTAATTAAATTGATAACAGTTTATCAAAATAAGTGATTGAAATTAAATTTATTTTGGCTTTCAGAAAAAAAATGAATTCATTGTTCATTAGTGCTCAGATCATAATAACTAATAGTGAAATAGATTACCCGTAAATTATATTTTTATTAAAAATTGCTTGAAAAAGAAAAAAATATAAGTTTTTTAATAATATAGAAGGATAATAAATAAAACTGACTTTAATTCTAATCTAACACTGTGACTTTATACTTTTTCATTATTTCTTTATCAAAAACAAAAAAGTTATTAAATGAAAACTCTGCCAAATTACAGATATACAATCATTCAATTAAACTATAAATTGTACAAATGCAGATAAAATACTTATTTGTCTGAAATCATGTTGTTTTTCGATAAATAAAGTCAAATTACATAAATTAATAACGCACCAGTATAAAATTTCATGACCGAATGTTAATAGACATCACAATAATGAAAAGTGTTATTTAAAAATTGTTCTATATAACTTGAAATCAAGTTGCTCCTATGTTTTAATTATGGACCGATTTATTCCTACTTCATGAAACAAACTTTGTCAATACGAATATTGGTCGTTCATGGTAATGAAGATGTTAATAAATTACTTATGAATCAATCAATAACTTAATATATATAATAGTAACGTTTAACATTAAATTAATTTACCTGTTTCATATTATTGATAACTTTTTCTATAATAAAATGTTTTATATTTTATATGTTATGAAACATAAAATTCCTTCATTTATTCATTCATATGAATTGCGAATAAAAATTCGTTTTTCGGTTTTATGTTTTAAATTGTTAAAAGTTTTAAAATTTGGGAAAATGACAAAATAATATTCCGCCGTCAGTTTTATTGTTATGAAAATAACAAGAGAAGTTAAAAAGTGTCTTCATGTCTCTTCAATATGAAACGAACAATTTCGTTTAATATATTTAATGAATAATATTTATTGATTTAAATTAAATGATTATTAATAATTTTTGAAAATTTTTATTTGAAAAAAATTTTAAACATTAAAAAAATATATATATATATATTTATTTACAATAGTTTTAATGTCGCCACTTAAAGGGCTGGTCGCCACTGGGGACTGCCCAACATAATACTAAAGTGAAGTAAAATAATTTAAAAACGTTACAAAAAACTATATCTACAGCAAAAAAAAGTTATAATATTAATTAAGATCAAAATTTAGTAGTATTAAATTATTATTATTTAATCTATAATATTAATAAATATCTAAAGAATTTTTTGACGATAGGGAGAGAAATGAAAGAAATTTTCATAGTGACTTTCATTCCAAGTAGTAAAATAGCTACAACAGTAATAAACAAACCGAATACCACATCATATATCTCTCACGCTCAAATGATTTCGTCTTTCAGATATCATCTTAATTATAGACGATGTCTGAAAGATGAAATCTACCGAATCTTAAATGTTTCCGTGCTCGCAATAAGCTTTAAAGAGATATCTCTTTTTAAGACAAGAAAGTTATAAAAAACATTGAATGAATAAAAAGTAACTATGGTGCTTAAAATTGTTACCGCACCAGACTCTCAAAGTTTTACAGTTAAATAAAAGAAGGCGAAACTTTTTGGCGATTTAGGCGTCGGCCTAAAAAACTTTTGAAACCGTTTTAAATTTGAATTAGTTACGATGTAAATATAAGGAACTCTGTCATTTTTGGCCTAATAATAACAATAACACAATATATAAAAAAGAAGTAATAAAAATATTATTTTTTTAAATTCCTAATCCTTAATATTTCTCAACTAACTACTGGAAAATGATTTAAGTTACTATTTTTCCCTAATTAATTTAATTTAATGGTCTGAACTAATTTTAAAATAATATATTTATAATGTCGGTCCCTGAATCTTATTATTTACGAAAATACACCCCAATAGATTTAGCACTATTTTTACATAAAGGAATGTTGACACTAGGAAGTGGAAATGATCATCAAAATTTATTTCCTTCCTTCTGAATGATGCTATGGTTTCAGTCATTTATTTGACTAGTTGTTACTAGCGATTTAATCTTCGACTCCCCTCCACCCATATAACAGGCAATCTACTATTACATACAACTTGTAAAAAATCCTTACATTTTCAGTTTTGATCTTTACATCATATAAATCTTGGTAAATGCCCCAATAAATAAAAACGGAAGGCCAATAGTTTGACACGTTATATTACTATTTTTAAGTAAACTCTTAAGTGATTCTAGAATCAAATCCAGGTTTAGAGAAACTTCCAACACTATGTTATTCATTGAGACCTCGACTTACTTTATGTAATTTTTAATAGATATATTTAATAATAAACTGCAATTTATTTGTCTCCATATTTTACCAGCTCCTTATATTTTTTAATTTTCTTTGGAGATAGTTATAACAAACCTTATCAAAGTTTTTTTAAACGACCTTATTTTGAATACTCTGCTTTTCAAAAAAGTGAACAAAAAACTAGATTAAATTTCTATCAGTAAGTTTTGATTCTTTTGTGTTCAGTTAAGTTTCATTTCAAATACCTCATTAGAATTTATTGTTTACGTAATAAAAATGTTTTACTTAGATTTTTATTTAATTTTTTAAAGAATTCATTCGAAGTTCTTAAGGGGAAAATAAGAAAATATTTAGTTACATAACCATTTCGACTGGTGTATGAAAGATGTCCAGAGTTCCTCATGATTTCATGTTATGTTTCTTACTTGTCCCGTTTCGCAAATAATATACAAAAAAATAGTAATTTAGGTACATTTTTCTATTATCCAAATTAGTTTAATCATTAAATCGTAATCTTTGCAATAGAATGTGTAGGGATGCAAAACTTCGTCATGTCTTTTCTTCCATACACAATCTTTCGGGTGCACAAATGTGGAACTTTTTAAAGTCACTAGGTGTGGGTAGAAATCGTAATAATCTCAATAATGCTGTTGATTTAAATTTTTTAAATACACATTTTTCTTCTCCACCCTTAATACTTTCTAAAGAATGTAAATTTAAAACCCTGCAACAATTGTCAAATGTGACCCCACCTATCTGTGATTCTCCTTTTTTCTTCCAGGATTTAACGGAAGGAAATGTCAAAAATTCCTTACTTTCTATCTCTTCTAAGGCCGTCGGCAATGATGACATTAGTAGAGATATGCTTATTCCTATAATCGATATCCTATTACCTATTATAAAATATATTTTACATTTTTCTTTAAGAACTTTTACATTCCCTTCTGCATGGAAGGCAGCTCATATAATTCCCTTACCTAAAATAAGTAATCCTACCTTGCCTTCTCACTATCGACCTATATCTATATTCCCTTTCCTTTCAAAAATTCTCGAAGACGCTGTACACAAGCAACTCTCAGAATTCCTTCATGGTAATAATCTTCTAAGTCCTTTTCAATCCGGTTTCCGTCCTCAACATAGCACTAATCAAAGTCACTGATGATATCCGATATGCGATGGATAACAAACAGTTTTCGATACTCGTTCTTCTGGATTTTAGTAATGCATTTAATTTAGTGGACTTTGATATTTTGCTTGGCATTCTCTCCACTTTCTCTATATTTCCTTCCGTTTTAAACTGGTTTAAATCATAACTTTACGGACGTCGGTAGATTGTGAAATCCGATGACAGTTCTTCTCATTGGATGGAACTTTCTGCTGGTGTACCTCAAGGCGGCGTACTATCTCCGTTACTCTTTTCTATATTTATAAACGAAGTCTCTAAAATAATATCTTGTCCCTACCATCCATATGCAGATGATTTGCACCTTTATAGGCACGACACTGTTTCTGGAATCGAACAGGGAATAGCATCAATCAACATCGATCTTGAAAACATACGCTTATGGGCAGAAGAATATGGTTTATTAGTAAATCCAATTAAGTCACAAGCTATTCTAATTTATAACAAACAATCTCGCAATAAAATCAATTTTTCGACCTTGCCTTCTATTCTTTTGACGGTACTCCATTAAAGTACCTAGATACTGTAAAAAATTTGAGATGAACCATAGACTCCCACTTCACTTGGGTAGCTCACTTCAGCGATATAAGCAGGCACCTATATCGTTCGCTACACTCACTTCAACGTCTTCAAAATTTACTTCCTTTTAAAACTAAAATTATACTAGCCCAATCTCTTCTGCTTCCTCTTCTTGACTACGTCGACATTTGTTATTTAGATGCGACTGAGGTGCTGCTTGACAAATTCGATCGACTTCAGAATTTATGCATCCGTTTTATCTACGGCTTGCGTTGATCATATTTCGGAATACCGCCGTGAATCAAAGTGGCTCCCTATCCGCTTCCGCCGGAATGTGCATGTATAAACACTTCTCTATAAAGTTCTTCAAAAATCTTCTCCTTGTTACTTGCAAGATTTCTTTCAATTATGTCCACCTAGACAATTACCTAAGCGCTCTTTTGTTTCCTTAAAATTTCTTGAGGTGCCGCACTATAACACTGCCCATTACCGAAAATCTTTCTCTGTTCATGCTGCTCAACTCTGGAACTCATTACCTCCTCACTTGTACAAAGACTGTCCCACTATTACTTCCTTTAAGTTTAGACTGAAGAATTACTTCCTCTCCCTCTAAAATGTCCTCGGTATATATATTATATTTATGTAAGTATATATTGTATTTATATTTTTGTACATTTAAGTAATAAGTTTGTAGTAATTCAGATATAAATGTGTACGTATGTAATTTGTATGTAGCAGTAGATTAACTCTGAGCCGGTGAGCAAATTACCATGTTTTTATACAACCTATTTATATATATAGTGTACAATTTCCTGCGAAGATCACTACCATCACAATTAAAATCGTAACAAAATTGTTTCAAAATTACAATGAAAGGCATGGACAAATGTCTATGGTGATTAAGAAAAGAAAAAAAAAGAAAAAAAAAATATAAACAACCCTTTTTTACTGCCATCGTCACTTTTATTTTGAAATTTTTAATACAAACTTTATTAAGGAATGGAATAAAAAATTTTTTTTTTTTTGTTATCTTACAGTGATAAAATTGCTTTTGGCTTTATTTTGGTAGTTATCAAAATGACATAGGATGGACATCGTCGCCTTAGAGAGTTCCCTAATAAATTATAACACAGAAATATTTGTTGTCTTTTATTTGTTACACGACAAAAATTTAAATAGCAAGACAGTGTTTTTAGGGTCATTTTTTATATTTTTAAAATACAAATAGTATATTATATTTATTTTATCACTTGTATTATATATTTTATTCATATTCTTTTATTAGTATATGATTTACATTAGTATATATTTTATTTACAATTAAGTTAAAAAAAATTATATTATAAATATGTTTAAGCATTGTATAATATTAAAGTAATAGTTTACGTAATGTTAAGGTTGTTTACACATAGTTTAAGTCTAATCCGAATCCCAGGATGAAAACGAAGGTCTTAATTTGCATCTGCCCGACTTTGTTTACTCACTATATTAGTAGTTAATTCCAAAATATATGTAAGTGCAGACTGTAAGTGTGTATTAAACAGTAAACTAGTGTGTAGTATAATTAAAGATCAAAAGCTAAATCAGTACAAAAATATTTGTTATTTTATACAATTATATTAGAAACATCATTCAAAAATTTATTTTTATTTATATATTTAAAACATCTTGTTTTTCAATCTTTATTAAATAAACCTTTTGAGAAGTGTCTGACATTTTAGCTGCGAAATTTGACATATTCAGGTAATAGTTATTATAAATCAATATTGTAACGTTTTAAAGATCCGAATTGTAACAAGCTTTTAATATTTTGTCCTATAATACTTTTATACAATTTATTATTATCAAGCTAATTTGTCATTAGTAGCTTTATACAAAGGAGAGCAGGATTGGCGAGTAAACAAGATAATTGATCTCCGAGTTTCATAATGATAACAAGAGAGGTTATGGTGAATTATTTACTTTCGCTAGATACCACGTAAGTGTAAGATTAATCATAACTACAAATTCTGCATGTAGTCTCTTTTTTGATGAAATCATACATTTTCTTAGAATAAATATTTTTTCGGAATAATTTGATATTTTTCTTCAGATATAACAAAAAAACCCTGATAGTAATAAAATTTTGAGAATCATCATGTTAACATATTATGATACACTGACTGACGATTGATTGTGACACTGTGTGCAGCGTCTAATCAAAATGATGCTATTCACAGAAAATTAGCTCGAGAGTAATAAATAATAAATTATAGAAATGGGCCATGGATATATGCATTATTCGTAGGTTATAAACGTATTCACTTAGAAACGTATGGTCTGAATGTATTAACTTTTTTATATAAATTATAATAATAACATAAACAGTCTGAATTGCTAAAACTACAATTCAATATTTTAAAATTCAGACCACTTATAAAGATTATTGCAAGTCTAAGCTGTTATGTTCCTCATAGAATTTTCGATTTGTCACCAGATCAATAAGTTTGCTATCCAATTTTAACATGATGAAGTTGATTCAGGAAACGATTAACGCAAAAGCCATCTAGTCAATCTAAATTCGATTCGATTAATTCGAAATTTGATTTGTCGTAACGAGTGGACTGTCATTTGATTACCCCAAAATAATCAAATAATAACGATATAAAACAAATCAATATTTAAATTTATTGTTACATATTTGGACTGTCCAAACAGCTGAATCGTCAGCCACACCAGTAAACACCGATGAGGAGGCGTCTTGAAATGTTCACACGCTCATATTCGAATGATGGGAACAATACCCCTAGTTTGATAAAGGTTTTTGGCACAAAAAATTATAAATAAAACGAGGAAACCAACGTTTGAAATACAATGCAAAATCATTAAACCCATCACTACAGAACTAAAAGCGGTTTTAATGCTTTAGATGTTCATAAATTTTTGTGAATAGGGTCAATACATTGAAATATGAAGCTATCCATCGGTGATGACGACTCTTGTATTGGATATTGATTAACTCTCAAATATTTATTTATCTTTTTACCCATTATACGCCTCATTTTATATCAGCACCTTAACTTTAAAATATGTACATAAGGCATTTCATCCTAATTATATTAATGAGGATATTGTAATTGTATTGGTAATGGAATCCACCTCTCCTCGCCATTTACTGATATTCGATGCATCACAAAGCCTTGCTCTTGGAGGGAATTTCATGATTATCAAAACATGTTGTCAAATACTGAAGATGGTTAAGTTTAAAATGGTTAATTTTTCCCATAAAAGATCATCAAATTATTATTTTGGTGAAAGTTTTGATCCGGACTTGAGATAAAAGACGATCTAGAAAATTCGTGGAATCTAATTCTTGTATAATATACATATGTATTAAGTTGTCTGGAATAGATGGCCGATAGGCGATAAGTTGTAATTTCTGTTGTACTTTTTACTTTATTTTTTTGTTTATTATTTATATTCTGTGGTGTAAAATAAGAATAAAAAACAAAAGTTTTGTGTAGTATTGTTGAAAATATATTATCATTTCTGAAATAAATGTCTGTGGCAGTAAAGAGCATGATTTCATTACTTATAATTAAAGTGGAAACTGGAGACGACGAAGAGGCACTCGGTAACAGTTTATTTACGTCTTTACAGAAATTTGTTTTAAAAATATACTGAAGCTTAAAAGGTACAATCTTTGAGTTGTCAGCCTTTTATAAAAATGACTATTTCAATAGTTAATAATAATTCAGACAGTCATATAATAATAATGATATTCTATTATTATAATATAATAAAAATATAAAGATATTTTTTCTTATTTAATTAAATAAGAAACCATTTGAAGTATAAAAGCGCCAATTAAAAAGAAATAAGATAGGATCTTAGAATTTAGATGTCTTATCTTATCTTTATGGCACCATAATTGTGATCATTGTTAGAATTAATAGTTATTGCCAATTTATACCAATATTATAATATCATGATATAAATATCGCAGGGATATGAACATACTTGTAAATTATTTTATTTCTTTTTATAAAGATAAGCAGTGTATTTATACAATAATACAACCAAATGAAATTTAAAACAACAATATTTTTTTAAACACCGACTATGGAAAAATTCTCCTTATCATGTTCTAATTAAAATTCTTCTGATATATTTTCATTCTTCATCGCAGAAATGGAGGTACTATGGAGTTAAAGAAAAACAATAACCTCAAGATTTCTCCTACGCTCGCTGCCTTTAAAATTGTTTCGGTTTTAATAACTTAAGAGACGGTATTTGGAAATGTTTTCTATAATTAGGTTTTAATATTACAAGTTACGTTTTAAGATGTGTACATTTAAATTAGTATTACTATCAATATATTGACAGCGGTACTAGTTTATACTAGCATACTACTTAAATAACTTGACAGAGGATTGATTTTTTGGGTAGACCTCGAAGAATTCGGTCTGCCCATTCATTTGTACCCGACTTTCGAATTTTGGAAAAATTTCTTCACAGGAGGTCTTTTTATGACCCCCTGAGTCCGAAATGACCATTGGTCAAAATGATTATATATATATATATATATATAAATGCGTGCGTCCAGTTTCGACTTTTGTCAGCACGATAGCGGCCGCAGTTTCGCTCGGATCGCTTTCAAACTTTGAACAAAAATCAACCATTCAAAAATGAAGGTCAAGTTCGTTAACCAGAGAAATCCGGCCACAGGGGGCGCTAGGGCCTCACTTTTTCTGATTGTAGTTTTTCGACCATAACTTTTTCCCTATACAAAGTAGATCAATCGCGTTTATATTATATGATGTCTTTGATGAATACCTATAACTAATGTAGATAAACCGAAAACCTAACTTCAATAACTTAGGGGTGGGGGTAAAAAAACCGAAAATTTTTGGAAAAAAATTCATAACTTTTTTCTGGTAAACATTCTTACATCACAAGTATTTTTAATAGAAAGGTTATTTGTTATTCTAAATTAGGTACCAAACGTTTTTCCGTAAAAGGTACCGTTTCCGAGAAAAAAAATAAAAACCACTTTTAGCTTGAAAATTTAAGGTAGGTAAAACCACGGCAACTTTTTCTGGTAAACATTCCCTCCTCGCAAATATTTTTAATAGAAAGATTATTTTCTCTACTTTACTTTAAATTTAAGTATCGAAAGTATGTCCAAAAAAAAAACCTTTTCCGAGAAAAAAAATGAAAACCGCTTTTTAGTTGAAAATTTTTGATGTAAACAACGGCATCATGTGATATACTTAGGTAGTGAATTGTATTTTAAACGAGTTACACACGAGGTCTACCCACGCGTGTCACCCTGCGGGCACGGATTTTTTCCATAGATTTCTATTAGATTAACAAAATAACAACTCTTTTCGTTATATTCTTTTCATCTAGAAGTATATCACCCATAGTATAGATTAACTTCACAAATTAACAAACAAAAATTTATCTTTTAGATGTTTATATATTTATTAGTCATATCTTATTGCCTTACTAAACATGTAGGTAATACTTTTACCTCAGGAAACTTTCTTGTTTTCACAATAATATACAAAAATTGGTTTGTTTTATAACTTATAATACCACCTTTTTTATAATGGTAACATGGTTACTACACGTCAATCTTCCCTAAGGTGAGGGTGGTCTTTCCCCGGTCGAACCAGCTCAATAAGAGTTGCAGTCAAATAACTACAGCTATACCATCGCACCAATAAAACGAAATGTAACTATCTATTAACAAAACAGAAAAAAATAGGATTTCAGAGTCGTTATTCTTGAAATATAAAACTACAACAAATGTATTCATACATATTTTTTACACAAATATTAAAAAAAAAAAATGCTGGATTCTTATAAAAATCCTTAAAGCTTAATTGAATTGTATTTCAATTAAAGGGCTTATCTTTTCTTAGATAGTGCTGTTCTTGTGTAATCAGATTCATCAATCATAATTTAAAATTAACAAAACCGCAGCTTGTTGCATACAAAACTCTCTAAGTAGGTCAAAGCAAATAAAGCTAAACTTCTCATGAAGGGATGCTTAAATCAACATTGAATGTCCACATGATGAATACTGTAACCTTACCAATTTAGTATTTGTATAACGAATGAGTCGCTTTTAATCGAATATTCAATTTAATATTTAGGACTCAATTTATTAATACATAAATTTTAATTAATACAATTGATAATATGCCAGCTAGACTCAGCGGTGGGTCACTTGAGGTAAAAAAATACTTGTATTGAATAAATTCCGTAATACTAATCTAATTAAATTCCTAGGCGTCACTGACAGCCAATACTAGAACACTGCAGTCAAACACTTATTCTTCAAATATTAATTTATTGTTTAGAACAATTATATACAAAGTGAGATACAACATTTATTACCAGGAACCTCGATGTCATACAAATCTTTTGATACAGTTTGCGATACCACCGAAGCTGTGAATTATCCAACTGAGTTTTTTAACTCATTAGATTTACCAGGCGTATCGACCATGGCTGGGCCACGGCACGCGATTAGTTATTAAAAATTATTTAAAACGTTTTCGACGCCAGCATTTTAAATGGCAAATTTGTAGGTGAAAATATATTACTACCAAGGATCCCTATGAGACTCACAAATGAGCCAATTCAATTTAAACGTTATCAATTTCCAATAAGATTGGCATTTGCGATGACTATCAATAAGTCTCAAGGCCAAACGATGTCTGTTTCTGGCTTTGATTTGATTTAGATTCACGTGGATAATTATACGTGGCATGCTCTGAAGTAGGCAAACCATCCAGTTTCTTTATGTTAGTTAAGATGGATTAAACCAAAATAAAAATATAGATTATTTTGCCAAAAATGTTTCTATACGATTTTAGGCTTAATTTAAGTTCTGACAGTGAATTCCGATGAGTTTACGCTGTAGTGTGTCAAAGTTTTGAACAATATTTTTAGATAATGGAATTTAATTTAAAAATATGTATGCTTCCTTTATAATATCTGCGAAATCCATTAATAAATATATTAATTAACTCAGACAATAATTATATTTTGGGAATTAAATGAAGTTGTAAGACAAATAGTTAAAAATTCAGTTTTTTAGTTAATTTTATAGCAGTAAAGGTGAACACCGTTCATACATCTTTTATAAGAATATATAAACAAACAATGCATTTCTAATATTGGAACACAAATGTACATTGAATGGTTGAACTGTTCGGTAACAATTGGAATAAAGTACGATCAAACGGACAACTAATACAATTGTTCGACTGTTAGCTTTATACAAGGGAGAATATGGAACACCGACATGGATAGAAAGTTAGTAAGGTTATATTACGTACTGAACATTTTATACGAAACACAGTTCGAGAAATATTACATTTTATATATAACTTACAATGTTAAACATAAAATAAATATTGTGAAAAATATCTTATAAATAAAACAATGTGTTTTAATAGATTTGATTGTGTCGTTTTTAATTGTATTAAGATTAAAATATGATAACTGTTAATTAAGACTTTGCATTATTGTAACAAGAAATATTTTACAGAATTTATTGGAAATAATACTATTTCTAAATCAAAATAAAAGTAAACCTTGAAAGTAAAGTATACGAAACAATTTTTCATTGCCAAAGTTATCAGCAGCTCGGTAAGTTATTTGCCACAGACTTAAGAAAAACTAGCATCTGATACTCAGTGGGCTTATTTTCTTTTTTTTAAAGCTTATTTAAAATGTAAATAAAAATTTAATTTAAATAAATTTATAAAATTTATTTAAAGTATCCTGGCAGTCACCACATCATACCTAGGGTGTATCATGTTCTAGATATTTGGAAACACTGTAGTATTAATTAGCACACCAAGGTTCCTTAACAAGTTATTTAAAATTTATTAAAGGATAAAATCAGAACGCTTACTGGGAACGTTTTAAAAAAGTACATACATTACCCCAAGAAATAAATACTAATTTTTTTGAGTTAGTCTTCTCTAGGGAAATATATTCATTTTAAGAGCTTATGTTCTGTCATCGTATTTAAATGATGTACATCACTTTGTCTAATAGAATTACCCAGCGACCGTCAATTAATGGGTTACCCAAAATTTACCTCATAAAGAATCTCGATAGCCTAAATTTTTAATTCTACGGATAGCTTCAAGTATGACCATTCGGATAAAATATTATTTTTAAACTTTTCCATGCATCTATAGCTATAGGAACAAACACAATTTTATATTTTTTATTTCTATTAATTAATTTCTGATTAAATAATTGAATGATTATATAATTTCTGATACTTACTGAGAGGTTCACAATATCTTTGTATTCCTAATATTGTAAGTTGTTGTTCAACAGTTTTCAACATCTTTCAGAACGACCTAGCCACATGGTGATTAGGAAAATTAAACAATAATTCATAATTTTTAAACCATTATTTGTATATTATTTTATTTATTTACATAAAAAGCTCGATAAAATAAAATTAACATTATATATTATATTTATTTACATAAAGAGCTCAGTTTCAATATCTTTACCATTTGAAAATTTTGATGCACCAGGTGTAATAAATCAGTTACAGTACTTTTATTATTAGAATGGCTAAACAATCATTCGGTTCATCATCTTCCTGCCCTTATCCCATTTTGGGGTCGGCACAGTATGTTTCTTTGTTCCCGGGCTAGCTTCTCGCGTGGCACCGGTATTACCATACTGCTTTAAAGATTTGGCTTTGTTTTACGGCCGGCCGCCTGCCTGACGCCAACCCTCCTTGGGAAAAGTAATTAAATTAAATTACAAAAAAATATACAATATAAATAACATAACAATTACAAAAAAAAAAAAAAAAATTACAGTAACAACAATAATAAATTAAATATTTTCAATACATTCATTAATAACAATTAAACAATTCCAAATGCAAATAACAATTACCAATATAAATATTACAATTAATTCAATTCAATTCAATTCAATAATAATAATTAAAATTAATATTGAGGCTTTAATGATGTCAAAAATGATTCATAAATATTGAATTATTACTATTTCAACTTAATTCGATACACAGAGTAAATATTATTTTAATTTATTTTGTTATAAACGAAATTAAGACCTTCATATTGTCTTTTATGGAAACTTTCTTCTTTCTTCTTTCCCATTTCTCTTACAGTCTTTAAGTTATTTCCAATTAATCTCTTATTCTCTTGCTTATTAATATGGTTTGCCAAAATTGATAAAATATCGTCAATAGATAAAGCGACCTCTTCTGTAAACAATCATTCGGTTATTCCCAGAGAATTATCTTCTTTCTCTCATTTATTAATTTAAAGGATTTGGTTTCACATTTATACATACCAAATTATAACTACTGAATGTAATTTTATTAATCCACTGCTCAATAAAACCTACAGTCTTATTATTTATCTATTATCATAACAATTTTACCCTACATGAAATGGGGTATAATTTTATGAATGATTTTATTGTACATAAAACTACTAAATGTTATTATTAATATTCTTGAAGGAAGCAAAGGAGCAAAAAGAAGAAGTGCGTTGTTTGCTAATGTTTGTAGAAAGAAAAGGAAAGAAATATTACGGTCTTTTATAGATTAGGTTCAAGTCTTAAAATATTAAAGATAAAAATATCTATTTACTAAAAATGTATATAATTTTTAACACCAAAACTAAATTTTTGAATCATATTTAACGAATATTTTTCATATTCTTATCTTATCGTTTAATATTCTTTTCTTGTTTAATTGACATACATAGTTATATATATCTATCTAGCTTTTCACTCTAACCATATTCATTATTTATCCATGCACTTAGACATACTTAGTGTAATATATGTATACAATTTTCTTCATAACGGTTAAACATACATAACTTAGAGAGGAAAATAGAACACTATGATTATGATTATATAAAATATACAAACTAAAAAAAAATAAAGTCTCCCTGAAAGTTGCATGAATCGGTGGCTTAAGATGCTGAAATATTTCTTTGTGGTAAAGTATTTTTTTTTATTAGTGGAATCTTTTATGATGTTTCACTCACCAAAACTTTCTTTTGAAATACCATCCCTAAGCAAGCATATTAGGGAGTCAAAGTTTGTAGCAGTCGGGACTAAAAGTTAGTATTATACAGAAGGAATAATCAAACAGTTTAGAGGTTGTAAATTAACACAAGTTACTATGTTAGTATTGTACTCAAGTTACTCAGCAAGTCATTAACTCAAGTTTATACTCCATAGTAGTAGTTTTATTTTGTTTCTGTACCGTTTCCTGTATTTGATTTCCTTCAATAGAACTAAATACTAAAGTTTTAGTAGGAAATACAAGTATTTTTACTATATAAAAAAATAAAATATAATAAGTATCTAACACGGCTCTCTTTGCTTACGAAGATTATAGCAAAAATGTACATTTTAATTTATAAATACTATAGTAACGTTATGATCTTTTTGTAAAAAGATATTAATGGCTTAAATCAATCTTTTATGAAATATAATATACAAGCTAAAAAAAATCTTCTAATCCAAAGTTACTTTTTCTTTTTACATTCGCCTTAATGTTTAAAAAGACACAAAATTATATATACGAGTATATATATATATATATATATATATATATATATATATGTAAACATAAAACGTAGCAATGTGTGATATGTGATTATTCACTAAAACTTACAAAAAAAAAACAATAACATAATCCAAAATATGGAAACATCATCGTATTTGGCGTATTCAATTCTTAGCAGACAATTTTATGTTCAGAATATTATTTCTATTAGTATTATTAAATTTATTTATCTTCAAATCTATGTATGTACAATAAAATTATGTAATATAATACTTATATTTTTGTATAATTTAGTTTGTTACTAATAATATTGTTTCATGTAATCTCACTTAACTGTATGTTCAAACTGTGGTAAGTAGACGTATTATATTAATATATTTTTATGATTTTGAAATAGGAAATTGAATATTATAAAATGAGTACCAAGTAAGTTATCGGTTTGTTAAAGAGTTAAAATATTAAACTATATTAAAGTTTGCCAAAGAGTGTTTGTCATGTCATGTCACGCCTTTTTAAAGCATATGAAGACGAATTTGCTGGCAAAGCTAGTATTATTTAATATGAACAACAAGAAATGTTTATATATTTACATTATTGGACAACACATATTATATATTCTTTTCTTTACAAGTTTTTTTAACTTTTAAAAATTGAGAAAATTATATAGAAATATTGCATTAATGATCATACAGAGAAGTCTATTTACTGATATCCAATTACACATTTTTTATTAGAATATTCTAATAAAAATATTACTTTTAACAATAGTAATTTCATGAATTGAAAAGAATGCTGCATGAATTCTTGCTATTGTGCTGGAAAAAAAATCATATGGACCATATACCTACGCAACCATTCTCGCATAACCTCAAATTGTGTTCTCCTCGCTTTTGTATGTAAGAGGCACTTAAATCACGTTAGCGCTGAAATAATTCCATAGTTACGCGAAATATGAGAACTCTGGAAGTCAGCATCGGGATAACCAAAATATATTTAGTTTTAGTTTTGAAAGAACGAAATACACAATATGTGAAAGGGTAATATTTAAAGTTAAAAAAAATCCTTTTGTACTACTACTTTAATAGCATTTTTCGCAAGCATATTATTATAATATTCATCCCACGTGTTATTTGTTTTATGGATATTCCTATAACTCAGGCAATAATTATCATATCATTAAAGCTCATATTTTGTTTAATTTTCGATATATCCTCATAAATTTAAATGATCACAAATCACTAAATGAACCAAATTAAATCAGTCAACGTTATTATTACTATCATTACATAAACTGCAAAATCTAAGAGCTATTGTGGTCTTTATCAATTACTGCCGCTCTTAAATTACAAGTCAAGCTTCTCATTGTAATATATGACTTGAATGTCGGATGATAGTAAGTTGTTGTTGATTATCTTTCTAAACTTTCTATCTATTATGTGTTATTGTATGAATGATTTTATAATATTATGAATATCGTAATACTCAATACTTTGTAACATTTATTAATGTAAAGATTATGACAATAACTAAAAAAATACTGTAGAATTTGCCTTGAATGAATAAGGGTCAACCCGTCTCATTTTACTTAGATTCATTTGATAACGGAAGATCCTTGGAAAGTATTGTTTGAGCTATATATATGATGATACTTACTTAAATTTGAATTTTTACTCTAATTTATTTACAAATGTTATATGCCATACTTAAATTTGATTTAGTCTTTTTCGTTTTTTTATTTTATATAATTAATATAATATATAAAAATGCATTTTCATTGTACAAATATATTATAAAAATTGTAAGCTTAAAGAAGCACTTCAATAAGATTTTTTTTATTGTGTTTCATGAAATGCTATAAATATTTATGACTGCTGCTTTGACTAATTTTACAATTCAATTGCGAAAAATCGTATTTGCATCTAATATTGCTTCAGCTTCAGTTGCTCCGGCTTCGATAGTTATTATTCATGCTCTATCAAACTCAAATCCTGCTCATAATGGTCACTAAGGATACTCGTAAATATCAAAGCTACATCAAGAAACAAAGAAAATATTTGCGCAATGTAAATGGTATATATACTAGATACTATTTGTTATCCAAATACATCTTAATGAATTTATGGAAATAATAATGTTTCCATGTAAAATTAAAATTTTAAAAGAGTAACAATTTTTGTATTTTATGTTTTACCGTGAGTCTGCATCTTAGAAACAAGAAATATGGAACAATACGAGTATATAATATATAAGCTAATAAATATAAATTTAACAAAGAACTGTATATCTAAACAATAATAAATGTACATATTTTTTCAAAACATTACTCCTTTATATAAATATCCGCATTATTCTATACATTAATGAAAGTCTATTTTGGTATGAAATATTAATCCAGATTAATGTAGGATCGTTATCAGATTATGTGAAACTGTGAATGGCACAAGTCTATAGCGATGACACATATACGTTCTAAATTTGTACATCTGGATAGTTACAGCACATTAGTTATTTTTTTCATATGTAGAATGTACTTATGATATTCAAATTTCTTAGATAAATACATTGTTATTTGTAAGTAATTTTATGTATAGTTAAAGTTAAATCACATAGTTATATAGTAATATAGTTGAAATCACTATCATAGATAATCTAAATTATACGTATATATATTATTATTACTAGCTGAACTGGCAAACGTTGTTTTGAAATATATAAATAGAAATGTCATAGTAATATTGTTACATACGTTATTTATAATTTATATAAATGTCAATTCTGTTTACAAACACGTAATGACAAAAAGCCTTATGTCTTAAAGTACTTACACACATGAATTACATACCTTTATTTCTCATGGGACTGATATCACAAACATGAATTCTAGGGTTAGCTTTAAATAAAAACATTATTAGGAAACACTCATATTGAATTGTACTTGGCATAGATCTACGTCTACTCTCTCTAGATTTAAATATTCGTGTACTCTAATTGTTATAGTAACATGTTGAAAATGTTCAACCTAATTAAATAGGTGCACTTAGCAATTTAATGTGTAATAAAGAGAAATCGTTTTGTACGCAACATTCGTTTTACATATTTAAATATTAATTATATAGGAACATTTTAATACCACTAACTAAGTAAAAACATAATTAAAAAAGGTATAGTAGTCATAAATATTACGAGTATGTAGTTGGTTAGTATAAATATTACGAGTGTTTTTAATAAATCTAATCGGTCTAACATTAAGAAATATATATCATTACAATAAAAACAAAAAAAAATACAATTGAGTGGAGTTGGTACAGCATTGATTATGACAATTGTTTTCAAATATTTTTATAGTGTGTGGGTAATAAAATAAAAACAAAAGCTTAAATTATTTGATGTCTTGCAAGAAAAAAAGTTAAGTTAAGAACAGGAAATAAAATAAAATGGTTCTAACGAAGAAGAATCTCGTGAATTATGAAATCTGAGTTATTATATATATTATAGAAAATATTTATTTTCTTATATTTCTAGACACAGCATAGTTTTATTCATTCACAAAATATATATTTTGATGGAAACAATCTTAAGAAATAAAGATAACAACAATAATATAATAGTAGTAACTGTTATAATGCACTATCAGGTAAGAAAAAAACAACGTATGACTTTCACTGTACAAACGACACTAAAACTCCCGTGTGATATTCGGCCATTAGTTGAACCAATATTTTCCTGGTGCTTTCCTGTTTTTTCTGAAACACGTTTTATAGCTCGACAAATTGTCTTTTGTGTCTTTGGTTATAACGTATAAATTTATGATATATTTAATATTTTTAAATAAATTTATAAAGACCTACAGGGCTCAAACATGTTACCTCTGTATTATACATATATGGAAAAACATGTAATGTTAGGAAATAAAAAGAAATACTATTATTAAAGATATATATCTGTAGACGAGTTCATTGAAAATAATAAATATTATAGTAGATACTTATATATGACTAATAAATATTGTTAGCAATAAATAAATTGCGTATGTATTCTTAAACCTCAATTATAAATTGTGAGAAAATGTATTATATATCTCCTAGTAATGTACTGATGTAATCATGTCATGATGGCTTCTTCAAGGCTTCTTGCAAATATCGAGCGGGATACCTTTATTTAATGGCAAGAACCAAGGCCGCTTTGTCGGACGGTAGCAACTGGCCATATATATTTTTATTAATGAAGTATTAGTTTCGGTTAAACAATAAAAAATATCGACATTTTTAAGGCAAAATACTTGATGCATGTGTAAACATTTTAAAAAATGTTTACGTAAAAGCAACGGTGTAACTTTTGAAAAATACCAGACTATTTGGAATTTAAAATTAGATTGTTAAATTTATGTTAACTTTTCTTGTAAAAATCATTGTATTACTTTTTTGTTTAATACGTTATTTGTAAAACTTGTTTAGACTATTTATGGAATTAAACAATTTCTCAAATTTTGCATTTTTCACCTAACATCTAATCATTAATGCCTAACAGAACCTAAGTCTACAAACGCTGTTGGAAGTCCATCAATAAATTTCTATTTCGATGATACATACGTCAATGTCGGAAAATAGTTTTCCAAGTCATTGAATATTTTTTAAATATATTTTTTTCTGATCTTAAAACGAATTTTTAAAATTTTTATAAAATTGTATTAAGAGATTATGTAATTTATAATATTTTTTAAGTTACTATAGACGTTCTAGTTTTTTACATTATGTATTTAATCCTGGGGTAATCTAATATGGACGTTGTGTATGCTATTAGATATAATGGAAAACAATTTTGATTTACGTGCTTCTAAAAAATTTACACAGTAAAGTAAATTGAGCATAGGAAATTGTCATCACAAGCAATTGTTTGAGTAAAATTACATTTCTATCGTTAAGAATCCATCATTAAATGATTAAAGAACCTTTATATCTAAGAAGTCATGAATAAGTTAAATAGAAATACGATACATTTATAGTTATTTTGAATAGTTACAGTTACAAATTTACTTGAATAAAAATAATATTTTTGTAATTGGATTAATGTTTTGTTTGTCTTCTCAAATGAATTATCATTTTAAAACTATATTTAAGAAAGCGATCATCAATCCCAGTTTCAAATCATAAACAATTATTAATTTGAATAATTTAGTTATATATCAATTGAAATATCAATTTCTGACGAGATTTTTTTGACACTGAGTATTATACTAAACACATATATCTCTGGAAGTATAATGCTTGTCAAGTAAAACACATCTATATTTATTTTTATAAGAGTTACATATTTTTAATAATTATTTATATACATATTCAACAAAGTTTACTTGTTTACGTAATTACAGATACTATATATTTGTTCCGGTACAAAAAACTTTAATAAAGCGATGACTTCTTATATTATTCCAAATCTAATCATATTTGTAAAATTAACAGGTTCTAAGTGTGTACTGAAATACATGAATAAATAATAATAAAAAAACTAAAAATCATGATAAATCAGCCAGATATCTTATCTTTTAGCCAGTGACTTAGCCTATTCTCTTCCCAATTTGTCCCCAATTCTGATTCAAGTCAATTCAATTCATAAATCATACATTAAAATGTATTTTGAATTTTAAAGGGAAAAAAAACCTTATATTTCGACTTTCGAATTAAGCCAACTTTTTTAAATCCTTTCAGAAATTTTATTATATTGTAACTATCGACCAAATAAATTTTTATTCTATCTCGTGAAAAATAGAACCAAACCAAATTTCTTAACTATCCGTCGATTTTTAACAATAAAAATATATATATATATATATATAGTTATAGTTTTGAGTTCTGTGTATTTTAGTTATGTCTAAATTCTAATACTTTTTTTATACATTTAAATCATAAATAATTAGTAATTACGGTATTATTATATAAAATAGAAAAACTTAAACCTTACAGGAAAAAAGTGAAATAACAAAAGACTTGATAGTAACAGAAACGAATTGATACAATTAGCAGGAAAAGTTGCGCTAATATAATTAAAAGTAAAGATCCAAAACTTGGCCGTCGATATATATAATAGTCTAATCTTCCCCAAATAAGTGCAATCTCCATATCGAAGATTAATTTCTTCTGTCTTTAGCTATTATTGTTAACATTATCTAATTCTCGTATTACAACATACAGCGTAAATCAGTAAATAAATTTTTAATCCATTGATACGTAGAAATTTCATTTCTGTAGTAATTTAAATACTCAGGCAAACATTAAAATTTTTATGATTTTTGTCTGTGATTAGGTTGGTGAATTATCTGTTGACAGGTGATTAAAAGACTTTAATAGTCTGTGACATTTCGTTTTATTATAGAAATTAATTGTTGCCAGTTTGAGGATGCTTTGGATTCCTCGAAACATAATACTATTTTATTATTTAGATTAAATGTTATTCTTGTTATAAATTATATAAATTGATAGCATACTGCTGTATATAATTTAAAATTTGATGAAATTAGTTTCACATGTTTAGATGCTATCTAAATTGCCACATTGATATATTTAGATTATATTAAGATTAAAATATTGGCAATTAATGATGCTCATTTTTTTTCCAAAGATATTTAGTTCTTTAGTTTAAAAATACTTTTAATTATTTCCATTTCTGATAATTAAGTTCTGCGTGGTGTAGTAACACTATTTGCCTATTGTTTGTTTAGAATTCATGACTTTTCTAGTTCTTTTGATCGGAAGCACGTCCGATATTTCGTTTTTAATTAGCATTTAGTGAGTGTAGTTGTAAGTTTCCTCCATAAGGTATTATAATTTGTTATTAATTTGAATGGATTACGGTTTGAATAGTGCTAATTCATAGTTTAACGTGTATATTGTTCGTTACAGGAGTTATTTTTTTATAATAAATACTTTACCCCGTGTATACGTGTAACTTCGGGACTTTGGCCTGCATGTCCTGTTAAGAAGTTATCTGGTGATGTACTACTTTATATATATATCTCTTCTACACTATATTGATACTTGAAGAATAAGTGTTTGACCTGAAGTCTTCTTGTGTCCATTGTCAGTGGCGCCTAGGAATTTAATATTAAGTATCTGCTGACCAATACGAAGTGACAGATGAGCCGATTTCATTCACATCGGTTCAGCAGTTTTTATGTGATGTTGCTTAAAAAATAAATTTTCCAAACGGTTAAGAGCTTTGCTTACGCTCATCTCAATAACACAGGACTTGCCATCACTCGGAGAAATGGAATGTACAGTAACTTTGTAAAAGAATAAAGTAACAGGGAGGAACTGCAAGCTTTGAAGTGCAGCAAAAATTTAGATAGACTTTCGTAGTCTACTTTAAAACCATATTCATTGAAATAAAAATATATTTTTAGTCTTTGTAGTCTGTGTTTTATTTAGGAAATTGGATTCGACATAGAAACTACAAATAAATACTATTTTTGTGATCGATATCTTTTAAAGTATGTTTTTATGTGAATGATTTACATAAAAACTAGACCTATAAATAAACCCCAAATATACGATATAAGATAAGTTTATCATAACATAAAATATTTTTATAGTGTTGAGGATCTCTTTATTTCCTGAGCAAAAATGCTAAAAAGTTTCCAGTATTTATGCATCGAGAATTCATTCTAGTGAAATTCCGGCAACCCTTACGATGGCAGGATCTTAGCTTCTTATGGGAATATCATGGTGATAACTTTGAATTTCAGGTTAGGAATCTTAGGTTGGTTTATATAGTTATTCTGTCTTTATCTTACATACTCAATTAATAATTATAGATATTTGTAATAGTGTATATGATGTAGCAAGTCAACAAAAAAAATGCTTATTTTTTGACGAAAAATTTACTACCTTTCTTGATAGCAAGTATTGCATTATTACTATAAAAGGTGACGATAAGACTATGACTTATATTACTACTGTGAAAACTTTCCTAATATGCATATATATAACTATTCCTAAATATAATTGTTCCAGGTTTTATAAAACCCAGTTTAACATAACACGTGCACGGTAACAATGGTCTTTTAGCTCAGTTAGCGGCATCGCAATGGATTAAAGATAAAAGATTTGAATGGAGATCCATACGCCGTGACTCTGATGGGACATGGCACCGGAGCTGCATGTGTTAACTTTTTGATGTTATCGCCGATTTCTAATGGTAATATCTTGTTAACAAAAAACTGTATATAATTTGTTGAAAGGTTATTTAAAAATTGAAGCAGTCGGTTTTGTTTTAGACAAATATAAAGTTTTACATTAAGGTTCCTTATTATCGATACATCTAGCAAAGGTTAAATCTTTGTTATTTATTATTCATTTAATTTCTGGTTATTTCATGCGTAAAGAAAATCTATCGAAAAGAATCTTTTGACTAATGAAGCTGTAATAATGAAGAGAAATTGAGTAAAATATTTGACCCATTGAATCGCGAGAAATTAATTTGAGGAAAGTTATGTCCAGGCGAAGATTCATTTATTATTAGTCATTGTTTACAAAGTAACTTTGAGATGTGGTAATGAAGATAAATTGTGAATTGAATTAAAATCTATTATTAAACTGAAAGTGACGAAGTTAATTTATCGGTTTGGTCCTTGAGAAGGGTTTTAACGGATTATGTTAATTAAACAAACAATGAAATATCAATAACAGTTTTTATTTTTTAGGATTATTTCATAAAGCTATTCTCATGTCTGGATCAGCGCTTTCGGATGCTGCGATGACGAAAGATCCAACGCAGTACCTATACACTACAAGTGGCTCAAAGCTAAGGATGTAATCCCAGCTCAAAGAACATAATGACCTGCTTACAGAATAAGCCGTCAGTAATCCGTTCTTATTGAATGCGTTATTGCTTTTAAATATTATGTTATTTTTTCACTTCCTCTTTCGATGAAAATCATTTTTTATTTGTTATTTAGTCATTTTTAAGGTTAATTAAACTTATAAGTATCACAACTATATATTAATGTACTCGTATATATTATTTTTAGATTGTCAGAGATAAAAAAAGTTCAAATACTAGCACGCGAGTTCGGAACGCCACTAGGCCCAGTAGTCGCAGGATCCTTTATACCGAGCGAGCCACTCCAAACGATGGAAGCATTTCCAAACCTTCTTAGCAAGTAATATACATGATTTAAGTCTAATAAGTTGAATAATGATAAGACAATTATAATAAGTATTCTAATTTAGGTATAAAATTTCTAAAGTTGTTTTGTATCTTAAACAGGTACCAATTACTTAGTGGTGTTACTGAAATGGAATACAAAGTATACTCGTATGAAAATAACAAACACGTGAGAATGGTAATGGTAGATATTTTTTGTTTTAGTTATCAAATATACCAGGATTATGGTACGCTTGAAATATGAACATATTGTTTATGAGTTATTGTAATTTTTATTACTTTATGATTTATAAGATATATATATAACAAATAAAATACATTTTTCTTAAAATTACACTTATTTTCTAGAATCATAAATATGTAGCATAGGTTTTACAAACAAGCAACTGGTATATTAACTTAAAAAATATTATACAATTATAACACAAAAAATATTATTCGCAATAATTGATTATAACAAAAATATGTTTCCTTTCAATTGAATAAAAGTGTCCATGGAGAAGAAATGCCGTATGTCCTGGGCATACCTCTCGGTGGCGCCAACACCCATTTCCACTCCGAATACACACAAGAAGAAAAATTGCTTTCCGAAGTTGTTATGAGATTATGGACAAATTTTGTGAAAAATGGGTAATTTTTTCTAGAACTTACATTAAAGTAAAATGTATATATATTGTATAAAATTCAATAACTCTCCTAATACAAATAATCATGGATGACTTGGTATTATTTATCTAATTTTTTAAATTATGTTTTATAAGTAGGGTTTAATTGTATCTATCATATTTTACAGTTCACCCAACACTCAAAGTGTGAACGAGTATCAAACATTTGATAAAAAACAATGGAATAAATACAACGTGGAGTGGCCTGAGTATAACGTCGCACACCAGCCGTATTTAAAAATAGGTTAATACATTCATATACCATATTTTAATGTAATAAAATACAGTGGTATTTTGGATGGATGTGTGTGTGTGATGGTGTATTTTGGATAAGTGGTATGTGGATGGATGGATAATATACTGTTTTACAGTGGTAAAACAGTATATTATCCACAGAATAAAATATTTATTTAGAAACTAGCATATAATATCTTTTTTTGCTTCAAAAATAATTTGAAGGCTTGCTACAGATGCATCGCTTCTCACTTTGACTTAAATAGATAAAGAAATGTCTCTGACCAAACTTTTGTCCGTACAAAGTTTCGTTTTTGAAACTTCCCAATTCAACTAAAACTTAAAGTAACTTTTAAAAATACATAAATATATTTTAACTTACTAAAAAAAATATTTTTTTTAGATCTGCCCCCCTCAATTAACAGTTTGTACAGATTCAACTACACCAACTTTTGGATTGAGAGCCTGCCGAATAAAATGAAGAGATACGTCGTAGATCCGCTTTTTGAGTTTACACCCGTACCGACTACAACAAAACCTAAGCCCAGTCATAAAATAACAGGTTAATAAAATAATAACATAAAATCAGTTTAGGGTTCAAAAATATCTGATTTCACTAGTTATTTATACAGACGTACATAACAATATTTTCATTACAATTATTGTATTTTGTGAATCTTCTATTGAAAATTTTTAATTACTTTTCAGAACCAGTGCGAAAAATATGGGGACCTCACAGTTATAGTCCCCAAGTTTATAACCCTCAAGTGTACAGTTCTCAAGGAAGTTCTTCAGACTACAGCTCTGCAACAGCTTTTGGTAAATTACGACCATACTCACCTGCACAACCAAGACCAGATACCGATACATTATATCGAGAAATACAAGCAATAAAAAATTCCATCGCGGCCAATGCCATCTGGGTTACTGGAAAAATATACATCGACTACAATAAAACCAACATTAAACATACCTATCAAAACTTCAAGCGCTACAATCATTCTTGTCGTTTCTCTGAGTATTTTATTCTTGGCTATAAATATAATTGTTTGTGTAATATTATATTTAAAGAAAAAGAAATTACGAGAAAGAACTTTGAGTGCGTCTCATCAATCGCGTGCAGAAATAGGTGAAATAGATGTTATAGGTCAAAAATGTTCAAAAGATGACAAAACCGCGTTAAAAACTTTTAAAAATGGATGCAGTGTTATTAAATCAATGAGTATTAACAAAATGAAGGGAAATAGTAAAAAGTTGATAAAGAAAGATAGCTGTAAAAGTCCCAAGTCTGATGATTCTGGTGGTTTTAGAGAACGTTTTCAGTTAAGACATTTATCTACTAGCACCTTAGATGCTCATACGAAAGTTAAGGATTGGATCACAAATGAAGTTATGCATCGGTGCTCACCACGATTTTTAAGAAAATCTAATTCTGATCTTAATGACCAATCTTATATAACAACAAAACCTTTTACGAGATCAGAAGAACTTTTATCTGATTCTAGAAAAGTAACCAAAGAAATTTTAAAAGTCGTTAATACAAATGTATTAACGACTAATTTATTATCAAAATCCTATGCTGGTAAAAATAAAACATCAGAAAAAACAACATCAACCTCTGCTTTAGATTCACATTCTTCATTAATTAGCAATAAACAATCCACTCTCGGAAAGCGCACTAATAAATCAAATGAATCCATAAAAAGTAGAGGAACTGATAGCATTAAGTCGAACAAAGTTTCTATTGCTATAGATGCTACAGCCCTCTGCCAGAACTAATTCAATTTTGAAACAAAAACCTATTGAGCTATCCAAATCTTTTGATCAAAATGAGCCAAAATATTCGAACACCGAAAAGCAATTACAAAAGTCCAAAACAGATGGTTCCATAACGTCCAAAGATTGTAAAACTTATACTAATGAAATCAAACTTTCTCTAAATGAAAAAGCTTCTTTAAAAATACTGCATAAACATTCTTCTTCAGATCCAGTAACTGACGTTAATTATGAGCTTCTTATGAAACAATTGCAACGTGACAATGAAATTGTCGACATTCTTCCACCAGTTACGTTTAGAAATGAAATAAATGTTACCTCCCAAGATGAAAAAAAACAGCTTGTCCCTTTATCTGCAGAGGAAGCTTTATTGACTATAAAAAGAAGGAACTTTCCTAAAGTTCTACCAGACTTACCAAGAGCTCAAAAGAGATTATCACTTCAAAATACGACGTTACAAACGTTTCGAGGTTATTCTGGGGTCGGCAGTATTGAAAGTCAAATAAATAAGACAAAAGTTCCGCCGCAACCTCCGCCCCGTACTACAACTTTGGAACGACGCTTAGCCTACAAAAATTCGAAACCACTTTCTTCGTTCGACGTTTCGAATATAAAAAAAATTACTGAATCTGAACCAATTAGAAATAACGAAAATATAGATAACTTGTCATCACATTATAAAATAAATAAATCAAACAATAAATCTTTTGAGTCAATAAGTGACAAATCTAATACAATAACATTGATGTACAATAGAGAATATCCAAAAGTGATTATTGCTTCCAGCGACATTCCTTCCTCTCAAGAACCTACAATTTTCATAAAGCCATCCCAAAGCCAAATAGAAATACAGTCTAGCAGACCGAGAGTAAGATTACCAGAAGATTTTCTCTCTCATACTTCTGGATCAATTACATCATTTTCATCATTTTGCACTGATGACATAGCTGATGAAGTTGATGATGAATTTATTGATAATTTTGCGGAAGATAAACTTATCCAGGAATTAGTCGGTGGAGTTGAATCACCAACAAATATAGATATTTTAGATTCCGAGGGAACAGAAACGATGTATGAAAAGAAAGTAGAAATAGTACCCGTTAAAATTGATATGACGCAAAGCGGACCAAATTATAAAGATTATGTATGTGTTTCAAATTTTCTTTTGCCAGAATTGAGTGGTTTGCATCAAACTGCGCAAATTAAGCCTAACTTTTGTTTAAATAAACTAAAAGACAGAAGTGAAAGTATTAATAGACCTCCCGAAAAGGCAGTAAAGGTAAAACCAAAAAAATCAATGAAACCTACTACATTTCTAGGACGAAGTGCTAAAAGCAGTAGTAGTAGCAGCGGTGGTAGCGTAACTTATAAAAGTGATTCCAGTAAATTAGAACATTCTAATTCTGGTTCCTCGAATGATACAGAGATTAGTACTGGAACTGTAAAAATGGTAGAATTAAAATGATTTATAACTGTCTCAACAATAGTTACATATTATTTTCTGCTCTTCCTTTCAGTTAAAAAGTCCTAAAATGTTAAGCAACGATTACTTTAAGAGATGAATCACCATTATAATAACGTTGCAATATTATTTGATTATAATATACATCTTAAATATGAAGGTAAAGCATTTAGTCATTTATTAAGTAAATTAAGTCAAGAGCTTTAAAATAGATTTAGTAAAAGATGTTTTTGTAATGTTTTTTAAATATATCTTTTATATTAATAGTTAGTTAAATCAATATAAGATACCAAAGGTTAGTTTATAAAGTGCATTTACCAATAAATCTCTTGTGCTGGTATCGATTTTTATTACTTTATAGAATTTTTAAATTGTTACCTTGTCAATTATTTGATATTATTATGAAAAGTATTTTCTAAGAATTTCAACTGTATATAACATGTTGAAATAAATGAAATATTATTACCGACCACATATTTTCAAAGCATATTTATTTACACGCGTAAATTGTTTTACTTGATTTTATTTTGATCTTTTATCACTGTTTAAGGAATATTTCTATTAAATAACAAAAAAATGTTATATCTAATGCAATATTATAATACAACTTTGTTTTGAAATGAAAAGCTGAATCTCATTAAAACATTTGATTTTTAATTGGTTTGAGAAGTTTCATATCTTAAGGAGCAGTTTAATACTAACGGCACAATTAAATTACCCAGAAGTGACTTTAAAGAGATTCAACAAGAGCATTTAACAAAATTTGAGTTGAAAGATCTTTCTTGGGCTCCTTAATCTTTTATATCCTTGAAAGGGATGCGACTTGCGAGAACTTCTGTAGATATTCCTAAAGTGGTCCAATATAAAAGAATAAATGATTATTTACTTACAAGTCCGACTCGAACTAATTGATGATAAATCTTAATAACTTGATGTAATTATTTAATAAACTTAAATATAATTATTAAATATATAGTTTTATTTATTGTACTTTTCGATTAAATAAATTAATAAGTAAAATTTAATATATTAATATTTCACTGCTTCTATGACTTGAACCATAGAAAATGTAATGTATTTAGCTCTGTAATAAAGCCGTATCTTTGTAACGGTATCAGAGGGTCCAAGTCAAATAAGTTATCTCATTAATGAAGGATACTAAAAAGATAACAAATGCTTATTTTCAAGATAATTGTGGAAATATTATGACTATACTTTTGTGAATATTTACAATGTTTGCTATTGAGAAACTGTTTCTTTAAATAATCTTAAAAAATTTTCTATCTGCTATTATTTTAACAATTACTATATTGATAAAAACTCTTATTTAATTTTAAATAAATTAATACAAATAACAATACATAGTATTAATGTTGTAACCCTGCAATATTTTACTTAATAGTATTAGCCTTGTCTCTTTAATAATATAGTATCAGTTTGAACATTTTTGTATATATTTTTTTGCAAATGTCTTAACCATAACATGAATTCTCTGTTGCGGATAGTAGTATATATCTATATAATATCACAATAGTCGTCTATTACATCTAATATTTAGAAAATCTTCTAATAACATAATGCAAATATATATAGCCTCAATCAGTAGATAATAATAGTATAAATAAAATAAAATCTTAACTTTACGCTATTCAATATTGTTCATTGTTTTTACCGCAGCTGATAAAATACTTGCAAATTAGTATGTTTACCTCAAATCAGAGTTTTGGGTTACAGATTTAGATTTTGATTAGAAAGGAGATTTTTCATTTAGTAATTTATATTCATTAACCATATAAATTTTTAAATTTACTAATAAAAAAAATGAACTTCAGGTCTTTGTTTTATATTTAATTATATATTTAATTTCTACTAGGTCACCAGATAAGTTTTACAATACAGCCATATTTATTTAAATTTCTCAAAATAATTTCTATTACTGTTAATACACTTAGTCATACGTAAAAACCACTACAAAAAAAAACATTATATTTTTCTAATGGGGGGAGTTCTGGACATGCTTGGTTCCACGCTGCCAATAACTCAGAGTCGCTGGCAAATTTCCTGTTTTTGAGCTAATCCTTCACTATAAGCCTTAGCCTTAGCTTTGTTTCCACTTGTGTGTCCAGATCTTGCTCGCTCTAACCTTTCACAAGGAATAAGATCTGGACTGTAGGCTCAAGCACTATTAAACCAGTGTTCTTCAAAAATTCAACATTAGCATGTGCAAACATGCTCAAAAGCGTTGTCGTGGTGAAAATGACAACTATTTATTTTTGAGTTCGGATGAAATCATTCATTCACTCTCACATTCACAAACATTCGTCGATATACCGTGCCGTTCCAATTAAAAAACTTTCAAAAAGTTCCAAAAGTTAAAAAAGTTCCAAAACTCGTGCAGTAAAAAATACAGCTATCATTTTCTTCTTCACTGATCGCGATTTGAGTTTGCTTTATCTCATTTTCGAACCAAATTTTGTTTTTTTTTATTGATGGTACATCAAAATAGTAAAGCCAGGTTTCGTCGCCCGTAAGGATGTCATAGATATGACACGAAGCCCCATTTTCGTAAATCTTTAACATTTTTTATACCAATTTCCTCTCACTTCTTATTGTTCTGGTTTAAGGTTGTGGGATACCTATAGTGTATATATTTTCTTTACTTCATTGATATCATGTAAAATTCTATGAATACTTGGTGCTCTAATTGGTAAGTCCTCCTATATCTGTCTGTAGGTAATATGACGGTCTGCCTTAATCAATGACTTGACTTTCTCTACGTTTTGAGTAGTTACTTCTACAGGACGACCTGATCTTGGAGCATCACTTACAGTAAAGTGTTCAAAGTCACTATACCACCGGTAAACAGTTGTGCGATGAGGACACTCTTCTTGGAGTACAGTTTTCATTTCCATAAAGCATTTATATATATATATAGGCGACGCATAAATTGGCGAATAATTACGCATAGCTTATCTGTCGTCCACTGTAATTTTTCTTCAAAAACGTATAATTTTGTAATGCAATGATACACAATAATATAGCTACCTACTAATTATGAGTTAAAATATATAAAAAATATGTTTGCATGAGCCCTCTGCAAATAAAAATTTTGTTTTGCAGAACTTATCTAGTGACCTACGTATTGACCCAAAAACAAACTCTATTTTTTTACTATTATCAAAACCTTAATAGTAAAAATGTAGAGTTGTATTGATTATTATCTGATCTCAAACAACTATTAAAATCTTTTTGACAGCACATTCAATATGGACGATATTGTACGTTATACAAATAAAAATAACCAGATTAAATAATATTTTTTCAGAATATGATAACGATAAAAAACATCTATTTCACAGAGCGCATGTATTTTTGTAATCTTATAATATATAATGTTGTCAAGAATGTATCTTTAAAATACACATTTAATTTTGCTAACGTATAGAGATTAGTTTAGCTTCTAGTGATATAGAATTTAGCTACATATACTAGGTACCTTAATCCGGGGAAAAAGTAATTTTCCAGGATAGTTAAGGTGACTTCAACGCAAATCCTTAGCGACCAGTAAAATGAAACTTAAATTTTCAAGTAATATATATATATATATATATATATATATATATATATATATATATATATATATATTTATATATTTTAATTAGTTTGTTTTCGATAGTATTAATTATATTCGGTATAATTAGAAGTATTTTATTCTAATCAATTAAATTTTTGTATTATAGCTTCTTAAAAGTTGTTTGAACAAGACCTAAAAACATAATTGAAAAAAATAAAAAAACCAATGGGTTTCAAATTTAAGTTAACCGTTATAAATAGTTCTATGTTATTGCGGAGGAGTATTCCATAATGTAACATTAATTGTAGGCTTGTATAAAACTTTACAAAAAATGATTAATTTAATAACAAAAGTCCAATATCATTGGGATCAAGCTAAAAATTTTAATAGCAAAATTCTATAACTTTCCGACTTTCTATAATTTTCGTTAAGAAAACTAGAAAGTAATTCGTTGTGTGTAAGCAAGTTTTTTATCTCTCTGTTAATTGTTGACATGCAGACATAGATTGCTTTGTTCTTGGTATACATTTTTATTTCCCTATACTTATAGACTCCACAATACGCTTCAAACAGGTAAAAATTTTAATTTTGGTTATTATTATATATTTTACGTACCATTGTGGTGTTATATAGAATACATGTAATGCCAATATTTAATATTGTTAGAATAAAATATTTATGTGGAATTGTAAATAAGATTTCCATTCTTTAATTGTCTTTAAAATTGTTAGGCCATACAGGAACTTTCCATTATAAAACTTCGTTTTCCTATCGATTTCTTTCAGTATAAAAATGATTTAAGGGCTTTCTACATATTAAAGCAAATAGTCGGAAATTTACATTTAACGAAAAAATTACATAAAAGTTAGTACTATGATGTTTTTTTACCTGAAATATACTACAGGATTAACTTTAATAAAGATTAATATGTATAATTTTATAATAATAGTGAAGCTGTATCTCAATTTTTGATTTTATTATATGATAACAAAATATGTAACACTCCAGTGTTTGGGAGGTATCCTATCGGTCTTTATGTGAAATTCATTAAAAGTAAAACTGAAACTAAAGCAATAATAATAACAATTATAATACACAAAAATAAGCCTTATACCGAAATACTACGTTATTTGTTACTTTCAAAACTAATATTGTTATATTTATTTAGTAAGGTATATTTTCTTGATGTATCCCGTATAAAGTAAATATTTGAACTCGGACTACTTCGAACGAATGTACTATTCCAATTTCGATAGTAATAACATCGAAAGCCAGTTCAATATCACATAATAGTACCTCGTAGTAGCTCACGTTTGTCTTCGATTTTAACAAATAACTATTGCTTCATATTACACTGTCGCTTATAGTTCTTTAAAATCATTAACTGCGAGAGAAAGCATTACCGGGATTTTATCTCAGCTCTTCTTAAAGGTGAACATAATAGTTATTAGACTTAAATAAGGCTTAGTGAATTCTGCAATGATTATTATTATATTAAAGTATAATATTAAATTTTCGTTAAAGATATTGTAATTAATAAATCTAAATTGTAATTAAATTAAATTGCTCGAACTACGGTACACAATTTTTTTAAGCTTGTCTCTTGTTTACCGTCAATTTTGGCTTGGATTCAGAGAATGTTACGTTAAAATAAATTAAATTTAGGTTTTTAGCGAAAGCTGTAAAATTGTTCAAAATTTGTACAGTCTATGAAAGTGTTTTTTAAAACCAAGTTGATTGGAAAGCACGTACAATTTTAAGTGATTACTTTAAAGTAGAAACTGAAAATCGGCTTCGGACTGTGTAAGTTAACACAAAAATAAGTACTTAAAGCGAAGCCTCACCTGGCTTGGTTTTTGCATATTATTTCAATAAATAATTTCAAGATTTTTGTCAACACTGAATATATTTGTTGTTATAAGTATTTTATTATTGAACAGTTACTTAGATAAAATAGAAACAATTTTGTGTTATGTAGATTCAAATTGAGTTTTACTCTGTATTTATTTTACCTGTAAAAAAATATAAAGTAAATTGATGTGATTTCTGTGGCCGATTTCGATTATCGCGTGAACGACGTGACCGTGGACCGCGATAATCACTTTCCACCAGATGGCCCCACGCTCGTTTGCCCTCGTTTTAATTTATATAATAAAGCAAAACGGACAGAATTTAGCAAGATAATTATTGTAAGACCTCAGTATCGTCACAATTAGAATTATTTTCGTCTCCATCGCACGGCCAAATGATACGACGTCCTTTGAAACAATATAGAAAGATAACTAATTTTTTCTACACCCTTACAACAATGACACATATATAAATGTTTCAGTACTTTATTTTAAAAGGACCAATTTATCATTTACTTTTAATTTTTTTTGAGTTTAGATATCAATGGAAACTAATATTTACAGCTAGTTCGTTCCTAACGTCTAGTATTCTATTTCTGATAGAAATTACTGAACTCTGTTCGATAACACATAAGAGAACCTCGTTTCAACTCACATTCCTCCCTATATATCAAAAGAAGCTGCTGTAGTTTTCCAGATAAATACTCTCTTTATAGCGAAACGAATTCATATGTAAATAAAACATAAATCTAAAAACAAATTACTTGTAATCCGTATTATATAAGTTTAGCTTTTCTTTTCGGTGTAGCAAGCTTTAAAGTGCAGTAAAATATTTTAAATTTAGATAGACTACTACTACTACTAGATAGATCTACTTTAGAATCATATTGATTGAAATATAAATACATTTTTAGTCTCGAATCCCATTTGCTAAATAAAATACTCTGTATTAATATATGTTATACTCTGTATTAATATATGAAATACTCTGTATTAATATATGTAATACTCTGTATTAATATATGTAATACTCTGTATTTTATTTAACAAATGAGATTCGAGATAGAAACTACAAATAAATACTAGTGATCGATAGCTCTTTAAGTAGCAGTTGCCTCATAACTAACGTGAACTAGAACTTATTTTCTGTTTTGCAGGCACCCAATCATCTGTAACTTATTTGATATAAGTGAAGTTGCAGATGGTTGGAAATCTTTGAAGAACTTGAATATATATGAAAATAAGAAATTTAAAAAGGATGTGAAGATGTTTTTCCAAGTACCCCCATGTACCCATGTACCCATAAGCACAAAGTAAAATGTAACTTAAAGCAGTTAGAGTATATATTTGGTTCTTCTTTGACTATTAGACTTGTAATTGTGCACTTTTGCTCTATTGCTACTATTTTTTGTGCTGATTCCATTATAATAACTGAATTTGAGTATTTGTCATAACTTAATAGAACCAGTATTTTTATTATAATGTAATATATAACATTTTATTTTAAAGCTAATAAATTATATTCCCGAGAAATATATGGTCTGCTGTTGAATCGACTCCATTTAACGAAGCGACCAGCAATTTATAAGAATAAAAATAAAAATTTTTAGTTAGATTTGGTCGTAATGTAAATATACATTATATTGTGGTTAATTTTAAGTGACTCCCACCTACATTTGTGAATTAATTCTTTCTATTTAGAACACTGAAATAGTTAACACATTCAAAAAACAATAAAACTTTTTTAATAGTAAAAATGTAGAATGTGAATGAATGTGTAGTGTGTGAAATAGTGTAACTGAGTGTTTTTAAATAATAAATTAACTCTTGAAGATCTTTTTAACAGCATATTTAATTTGATATTATACTTTATATGTACAAAAATAAACAATTTATCTAATGGTTTTATATTCAAGGTCACATGCAATTTCAAGAATACGATAACATACACCTATTTCACATAGCACATGAATTTTTAGTAATCACATAATATATAATAATATTTTAGAACACAATCGGCAAGAATTTATCTTTAGAATACAAATTTAATTGTGATAACGTATAGAGATTAGTTTGGATACACTAGTGATATATAATGTAGCCACGTATACCAGGTTCCTTAAGCCAGGGGAAAATTGAATTTTCCAGGATAGTTAAGGTGGCTTTGAGTCAAATCCATAGTGACCAGTAAGATGAAAGTTTCTGTTTGTCAGAGCATCGATAATGACTTAAACATCGGAGTCTAACTGTCGTTAGTAATATTTAATTTTGTTTGTTTATTTTCCATATTGTTATTTATGTGAGGTATGAATGAAATATATAGGAATTATATTCAATTTTTTTTATTATTACTTCTTACATGGTTATTGCAAGAATTCAGGTGTATGGAGAAGACATATATTTTAGATTGATAGAGAAAACGGTGACCCAATAAAAAATGCCATTGGTATAACACTAAAAATAATCAGCGCGTCTAACGTGTATTCATAAAATAATTCTCCAAGTTAAAACAAAGTTCTAATAAAAATTATATATTCTGGAGTTGACTGTCGCCCCAAAAAATAAACTAATATAATATATAAATGACTGTCTTGTTAAAAATATTCTAAATAATAAAGCTAAATTATAAATTAAATTATAAACTTCGGATATATACACTATTTTTTAAGCTCATCTCTTGTTTACCGTCAGGTTTGCTTTGGATTGAGTGAAAGTTACATTAAAATAGACTATATTTGTTAATATTTGTTAAACTGTTAAATTTATACAGACTGTCAAAGTGTTTAAAACCATGTTTATTGGAAAGCACGTACAATTTTAAGTCTTTGCTTTGACGTAAAAAATGAAAATTTGCTTTGTGTGTGTCAAAAAAAATATTATATTTAGGCAGGAGGCTTTTCTTTTGAATATAATTTAAATGCGTAATTTAAAGACTTATCAACACTGTACATATTTGTTATGATAAGTCTTTTATTATTGAATATGTAATAAATACAAACAATTTTTTATAATTCAAATGGAAATTGAGTTTAACTATTCCGAAGTTACTTAAAATTGCATATTCACAGCTCCGAAAAGAATGAAGGCTGTTTTTGAAAATAGTTTATATACTCTTTTATTCCAATCATGTAATAAGTCAGGAAATTATTTTCTAGTTTGAATATTTAGCTTTAGTTTATTTCAGTTTTACATATTTTTCAATACAAAATTATCCAAAAATTATTAGAAAATCATCATTGATTGATAATAAAGATGCTTAAAAACGTAAAAGTCAAAGTTTAAAATTCCTTATTATTTTTTACAAACTATTGCAGCCATGCAAATATTATTAAGATCTGAAAATAGGCGATGAAGAAACTCAATGACCTCGCCTGTATATTTCATAACATTTATAACGTATTATAATTCATATTTAACAATAAATTTCGAAATATAGCCATTACTTATAAGTTAGTCACAACTAAGGTACTTCAGTACAACGTTATTACATTCAACTTTTTATAATAATATTAATTATTGGTATGACGGTAAGATATATTTTACTATAAAATTTTTAAACATCTGTCTGCAGAGGATTTTTCTGTATTCAAAAGTAAGAGTTGCAGTTGACAAAATAAAATTGAACAAAATATTTATTTAATCAAATCTATCTCGGAACTCATTTAAGAACGTGCCTAATGTTTACTGTATTTGATAGTTCATAATAAGTTACCAAGTATACCAGTAATAAACATACTCCACAACTTATGATTATTTTAAAATTATATTGAAATGATGGAGTAATTTAGTAGTAGTAGATGGAGTAGAATAGTGGAGATGGAGTAGTAGATTTAAATTAAGAATGCGTATAATCCTACGTTAAAGAAGTGAAACAAGAACAGCCTCCCTGTTTACAAGTTTATGTTCAAACCAAACCGTTTCTACGCGATTTCCACCCGATTTATCAACGTGAATGTTCCTAATTAATCCGATTCCGCGACCGATCTCCATTATCGCGTGAGTCACATGAACCGCGATGATCACTTTCCACCAGATGGCCTCATGCTCGTTTGCCCTCGTTTTAATTTATATGATAAAGCAAAATGGGCAGAATTTAAAGTTAATTATTCTAAGTCCTCCCTGTAGTCAGAATTAAATGACTTAGAAGAAAAAACTATTTACAATTTTCAAATTAAAATATCTTACATCAAATATATAATACATATAAAATTACATATATTAGACTGATACAATTAAATAATTAATTGAATTATTTTGATTCCTTCCATCACAAAGCAAAATGGTATGACGGGCTTTGAAACAATATACAATGATAAACAAATTTTATCGTCACTCTTTTATTAATGATACTCATAATACATATAAATGTTTCAGTACTTTATTTTAAAAGAATCTATTTATCATTTACTCTTCTAAGATTTCTGGTTGGATGTTGAACTTGGATGAAACAAATATTTACAGTTAGCTTGTTCCTAAAGTCTAGTATTCTATTTCCGATAGAAACATCTAAACTCAGTTCGATATCACGTAAGAGAAACTTGCTTGAGCCCACGTTCTTCCCTATGTTACAAAAATAACTGCTGGTGTGATTTTTAATTTAAATACTCTCTGTAGCAAAAGGAACAAATTTTAAAACAGATTAAGTGCAATCTGTTTTGTTTTCAAAATAGCAAGATTAATGTTGCTTTTCGGTGTAGCAAGTCTTGAAGTACAGCAAAATATTTTAAATTTAGATAGACTTTCGCAGTCTACTTTAGAACTATATTGATTGAAATATAAATACATATTTAGTCTTGTTACTCTGTGTTTTATTTAGCAAATGGAATGCGAAACAGAAACTACCAATAAATACTAATTCTATGTGATCGATATCGTTTGACGTAGCTGTCAATAGTCAATAGCTGCTTTTAAATGATGTTTAAATATTTCATGTTTGTATTGCATTTGAAATACCTATCGTAAACTAGAATTGATTTTCTATTTGCCAGGGACCCAATCCTCCGTAACTTATGTGCAATTGTAAGTGAAGTTGCATATGGTTGAAATTTGTTAAGGAACTTGAAAACATGTGAAAATAACAAATTTCAAAAGACTACCATTTTACAAATACTTCCATACCATGCAAAATTTAAAGTAAAAGCAGCTATTATATGGATTTCTTTCTTATATTTTATAGTTAATAATTATATTCAGAGCAATATTACTCACTGTCTGCTGTTGATCCGACACCACTCAACTAAATGGTAATGTATCAAGTTGCGGTTTAAAAGAGACCAGCAATTTATAAGGATAACAATAGAAGTGCTTGGTTAGATCTGGTAAAAGTTTTAAATAAATCTTATCCAGATTTGTGAATTGTATTTTTATTTAGAAGACTGAAATGATAAAAAAGTATAATTTCACTTTAGATTGTGGAGATCACGTTATATCCTAAAATTATAAACTTACCTTACTACAATGCAGCTGAGATACCTCTACCTCAAAGTTGTTAACTAAAATGTAGGTAGCACTAATCAAGTAAGAAATTAATGACGAAAGAGATAAGATAACTTGTTTAAGGTGGTTTGAAAAATATGTTATAAAACAGCATCTATTAAAATAACAGTATGAGGAATATTTAAAACACATAATTTTTAAATTACAGTTACAAAAAATATTACTTTTATTTACAGTTCTTTTAATTGTAAAAACAATTATTTTCAACTTTTATCTCAAACTAATTTTCCTTTTCAAATGAGTTTGTTAAACACGAAAACCTATTAATTAATTGCATTGCACTCCCATTTTCAGTAAGATAAAACAATTACTTTCTTATGTTGTTAATGCGTATTACAATAGTATGATCCAAATTGTAATTAGATAATAATACTCTTATTTGTACGCTAAACTCTGCCCTGATCCTATAAAAAAAAATTACTTAAAGCTTATCAGTTACACGTGGTACAATTATACAAAGATAGATTTTTTATAGTTTTTTATTGGATTACAAGGAGGACACTATTGTAGCAATTTCAAATTGTAATATTTATATATGTTAGCAGTTATAGGACGATCGACTTAATTACTTATAGAATAATATAATCCTATAAGTCTTGGTTTTTGTATTCGACTATTCCTCTAAAAAAATTGTATATTAAAGATTTATGCGTCACACAGATCTATGATTATTATATGTTCTATATTAAGTCGTGTTGACGAAGCTGTTATTAGAGCATAAATATAAACATTAAGAAAATTATATAATTGGCTTGAATTTAGAACTAACCCAGTAAAATCAAATACAAGGTTATTTATATATTTAAAAATAATGTTTAAATTTTAAAATCGTTTCGGTACGGTCTTCAAACTGTAAATGATAGTTAAGTATATAATGTTGCAGGAGACCTCCTAATTGAATTTCTATATGTATGTTTTCATTGACATTATGAAGAATTTATATTCATTTTTGGTTTCCATTTGTTTACCCTTTTCAATGGATATTCAAGTAATGGAATTTAACTGTGTGTAGGTCTACAGTATCTACATTGGTTAATTGTCTCCACGTTATGTGCTACAATACTTACAACTATTAGTTCCTATATCTACATATATAGAATAAGTATAATATAAGCATAGTTATGATTCAATAAAATAAGATTTGTTTTAATAACTGTTTTCGTACATGTAACAATATTATCAGTGTATGACATTACAAAAGACAGTGATGTGTATCCTCGCCAAATGACTTCATCTGTCAGTGAGCAACCATAATGAGGTTGGCTGAAAAGTATAATAATATGTTAGATTGCCTCAAGGGTAGGAGATATATTGCGCGGTATTCGCCTTATTTATCACTGTCACGGCTGGCTTATTGTGTAAAGAGAACAGAGGTAAAGCTTTTCTTCATTAACGTCTAGTGCAGTCATTTACGTCGACGACGTCATGCCGTCCTCAGGATTTGTTGTAAGTACTTACGCTGCATTTTAACCAATTTCTTAACTACTCATGTCATTTTATAGAAAAGTATAATACGACAATGTATTTAGTAGAAGAGAACACGTAGTGGCTAAATATGTAATCGAATATTAACGTGCATTTTATTATAAAAAGTAAGTGAGATTCTTCAAATAATATTAAAATAATTATTTAAATATTATTATTATTTACATATTAATAAATAATAAACATATATTTAGAAGAAAAGTAAGTTTATGGAATTTACATTTATCTAAAAATTAGTTTACCAAAATAAGTATTGAAGTTATTTTAGTGTTTGTTGTATGAATTGGTTCCAGTGCTGGTTGTTTTAGACAGAACTTAGAAAAAAGCTGAAGAACGACGGAAATAAATCCGAAACAACGTACAGGTTTATTGCCTGTACGTGTTTTCAAGTAACGGATGGGGTGATATTAAATAACTTATCTTTATGAAATGTATAAAAAGTAGCCATATTTACGAGTATCAACATCAAATTATCGATATTATAATGTCGTTGAAAGATACATTCCTTCAATTAATAGCGTAGTGTAATTAATCAAGCACAGATCTCCTGAGACTTGTCACCAAATTAGTGGATATGGATTGATGCCTATACATACTTTATAGTAAATTAAATAATTAATTATCTTTCATTAAATTATTCGTGTCTTTTTCTGTGGGACATATATTAACATTATCAACTCATACAATAAAATCAAGAAGAATTTTTAAATAAATAAATAGTTGAAATCAAATATCTGATGTCAGGTATACTCCAATCTTATTCTATAAGACTACTGAATGGGTTTTGATAAATTTGATTCTAATTTCAGAATACTATTATATGGTTTCTTGATTTTGAGTTAACTCTTTTATCCTTCCGGAAAATCAAATTTTTATTATAATTCAATAGACGTTGCACAATTATACAAAATTTAGCTTATAATAATTAAAAAAGATTAAAAAGATATTACTTTAAAAAGATTAAAAGATATTTTGTCTTACTGATATTGTAGGTTTATTTGTTTTTTTCAATAAAACATTAATCAATCTCTTGTAAGTAAGAGAAAAGTATTAAAATTGAAATAGACGCCCTTCGTAACAAATAGCTCCAACGTTAATTATATTACAATGTTATAATACACATGAATTTATCCTACGCTGTACAAATTGAAGATATATTAAAGGAAGCTTTGACAGGTGACTCATGAGCGGAAGGCGGATTAGCGGGAGATGTTAATAGACGCTACGTATGTCACTCATAGTATCATACAGATGTAATTCATGAACTAAATAAACATTTTAATAATGTTAAAATATTCATTATTTATTAGATAGTTCATTCTTTCATACAAATTTAAAGATATCTCGTTAGATGAAGCAAAAACTTTAATTTTATAAAACATCAAAGAGGAGTGGTTACTTTAAGGTAGAAAAAACGTCTTCAAGAATAATGTCTTCTTTTAAATAACAACTTCAAATATATTGAATCTTATTACTTTATTTAAACACTGTTTACCCTTGGATGGTTGGGCGACGAATGTCCTGACATAACATTATTATTGAACGAATATATAAATCATGGTATATGGCTACAATATTTCTATTAATCTTATTTATAATAAAGTTATCCTCGACTTAATTCGTAGCCTTTACTAGCTGTGTTCATGACTTCGGCCGTCGAAAGTTCTATTAAAATTGGTACAAAACAGACAGACAGACAGAGAAAGAAAAATGTATAAGTATTATTTATATGTATGTATGTATGCATGTATGCATGGATGTATGGATGTATGTATGTATGTATGTATGTATGTATGTATAAGTCCTTTGTATGCATTTAGATAGGGCGAAATCGTAAAAATATTATATGCTCTTGTAATGAGATTAAGTTGTTACATATATTGTAATTAATTCACAGACTAGGCTAAAATGATCTTTATATATATTTTTGAAGATAAATTAATTATATTTCAATCAAATATTAATTATATTCAATCAAATTAATTATATCCGTACCACCGACTTTGCAGCAGCTAATTTCGTCTAAGTATTCTTTGCCGAGATCTAAGGTGTTTTTTTGTTGTTTTTGTTATTTCAAAATCCAAAATGGCGGCCATAGCGGATTATCAAAAATTTTCAAGGTGAATAACTCCGTTGTTATTCGGTGGAGCCAAATTTCGTCTGGTAGTTATGTACCTTCATACATACATAGATTTACTTATTCCTTTTTGGAAAAGGCACTTAAAAAGTACACTGTAGGTAGGTACCTACCACAATTCATTTTCTCTTGCCAGCAGGCAACACATAAATTTCGGGTTTGTTACATACGAGTAGAAGTGATGATTTGTGACGGGTTTTTTAAAGACATGAGTCGGTAACAATGTTCGTTCTTCACCGACGGCAGAGGTCCAGTGTACGGAGGCTACTAGTGTGGCGCTCATACTTGGTTCGCGGGTGAAATATCGTAACCACTGCACCTCGTGAAATCCACTACAAATAATTTCACAACATTGTCTCATCCCCTAACGTACTGAGGTCTACTGTTCACAGAACGACTAGTTATAGATCTAATTAATAAGATGTATGCAATTTACATATGGCGTGTATATTAAGTGAGCTCACTATCTAATGTCAAATATCTAAGAAACGACATAGCGTGAATTTAACTTACTTACCTATCATTAGTGTTGTTTTCTGACAGACCGTGACGTCACCGTTCAGGTAACATGATGTGAGTGGGACTAAGATTTAATAAATGACAATGATCGATGATGGTCCTGCTGATGCTGATGATGGTCCTGATGGTCCTGCAGGTTTATTAATATTTCACTCTCTTTTATTTATATTTTTTATAAATTAACAGACAAAGACCAAGATAATATTAATATATTTATTAACCAGAACTAAAGAGCATTGCTTCAAAGTACATTATTACAATTAAACATATCTGAAATGTTTTTATTTATCAACTTTGTTTTTTGTCCTAAAAATACACTAAATAAAGTTCCTTTTATTAACTGTACATATTTTAAACAGTAATTTCGACTGCAGCAATATTAAACAACATCTACAAATTAGTCAGTTATTAAACCTAAAACTAGGCCGTCTCAACGTAGCCTATGTCACAATTATAACTATCATAAATATACTCAATATTTAATCGGTAAATTCACAGAATTGAGGGCAGAACGTTATCTGTCCGTTCTGATTTCAGTAAATAGATTTGTCAATGTACCAAAATAACATTGCTGTATTATTGTCATTTTATTAAACCTGGACAGGTTAAGAATAAATTGCATTTTCATGAAAATTATACTATGATTAATTGATTATACTACTATTACCTCTATTTTGATAGTTTATTAGTTGATTTATTTGTTTGATACTTGAAGCTTAATATAATAATATAATATGACTAAAATATAACATAATATAAATAAAAAACTAAATAAATTATCTTTAAGTAATATTGTAAAAATAATGATATGTTTAAAACAAATGGCCACGGAGTTACATCTCGCTTCTTGCATTTGTATATCTATGGTTAGAAATGCAATTTTGATTCGTGAGCATTAATGAAAATTAATATCAACATGTAATGTTTATAGTTATTAATTTAAAGATTATAAGTTACAGATCACTAATCCGTATCAATTTGTAAGTATAATGAAATACAATATTATTCTTTGAAATTTGTAAAATTTTTAAAAACCTATTAATATTACTAATTTTTGTATTCATAATTACTGTCATATAAGAAATGGCATTAAACAATATCTTAATTCCATATATAAGCACAATTATACAACATATATTAAGTTTTTATTAAAGTTAATTAAAATAAAAAAAATTGAATTTTCATCTGCACACATTTTGTTCCTCATCTATACATATTATTATGAGAGTATTATTAAGGAAAGTTTCGTTTACATCTCGGCAGTAAGAGGAGCACGTCTTGAATTACAACCGCTGCTAAACCTTCGTATCTCTTCTAGTCGTTATAACGCTGCAAAGTTATAAACGCTAAAGTTCTAAGCATTTGCTCCGGGCTTCTATAATATTTAATGACCATATAAAACTATTCTGACTGCATAAAAATAAAAATGTTCTGGAACATCAACTAAATACAAAAATTTATGTTCATATAAAATATTACTTACATAATATTCTCAGTATGTTGTAGTTTCAAAAAGTCGTTGACTCTCAATAATGTCCATTGCCATGCAACCGACTTCCATCTGACTTCTATCGGCTAGCTGTAAAACTAGTCAGTATAAGGCGCTCCGACGTATATATTGAGTACGATATTTACAAAATAATATAATGCGTCGCACTATTCAAACAGACTATATAGTTATATAAACACAATCATTCTTATTGTTAAACTAACTGCGGTCATTCCGCAAATGTATTAGTGATCTTAAGTAATTTAATGATTACTTAAAAGAGGTAATAATATTATAAGTATTATTAAAGTATCACATTAAAAATTGCAATATGCCTGTTATAAGTACTAATCACTTGTTAAGCTTTAGATTTACATTTATTTATGACAACAAGTTATTTTCAAATATTTTTGTTTGAACGATTTTAGGCTCGTGTTCGATAAAAACAGATGAAAATAAGAATGGAGTAAAGAAAATAATATGTTCTAATTTTCGAATCACCGTTACAGAAATTGCTGAGGAACTAAACATATCGATGGGCTCCTGTAATTCGTTTTTTGCTAATAATTGGGGTAAAAGACGGGTCGTTGCAAAATTACTTCCAAAATAATTATTTTCAATTTTTATCATTTATAGTGTCACATTACTATTGCTAAAGAGCTGTTGGCCTCTGTTAGCCATGATACAAATATGCTCATATATGGTGACGAATGGGTTACTTCGCGTTTGGCAGCTGCCAATGTTAAAAAATTGCGTCAAGTTTGATTGAATGTGAAGGTTTTGTCTATAGTTGTCTATTATCGATTGCAGTGGCGAAGTACGTCATGAGTTCCTGCAACAGGATAGAAAAGTCAAAAACATACATCAGCAAGAGACACTAGATTTAAGTGAAACAATTCGGTCATATATTGCTTGTAAGTAAAGTTTTGATCAATAGATGAGTGATACAGTGGTGATGCCGCAGCCATCATAATGCCCAGAACTAGCATCTTATAGTTTTTTCTTGTTACCATAATGGCCATGATAGGATAATTCTACGCAAAGGTTCAGGAGATAAAGAAGGCATCAAAGGAGAAGCTGAATAAGTACACTGAATGATAAATAAACTTTTTAAAAACCAACTATGTGTTTATTATTGTATATATAATTTTTTATATACAATTTACACCTAGAAAAATTCCAATATGAAATTTTGGCAATTAATTAAAAGCTTATTGATATTGTAGTTAAATTATTATGAAATAAAAATAAATTCAACAGTATTGGCAATGTAATTCGGCTACAATTCATTTCAGGAAATCAGAATTTGTTTCCGGCGTTAAGTCCTGTTGAGGTGAAAAATGGACAATTGGGCTTGAATTTTATTGTTTGTACTTTTTGGGACTGAGGATGATTGACAATAGGGCTTATAATAAAAGCTTGAATTTTATTATTTGTATTTTTTGGGATTGAGGATGTTGTTCAAGTTTGCTTTATTTTTTACAAACAATTTTAATAAAATAAAACCAAAATCCTTAACGAAAGCTAAGCAAAGCGCTACACAGCGCATGGATAATAACTACCAAATTCTACTAAAAGTTGGTACACTAAAGTTAGGAATAATATCTGTGATTGCGTGTATTGAAGAATGATATTGTTTATAAACGCTTTGAGATTGCTTATAATAACAAAATATTGTGTTATCTATACACATCATGAAAATTTAAATAATAATTTTAATATATTTAAACAAACAAAGCGTAGTATTACATCAAAAAAAAGAAAATCTGCTTGTCTGTGTTTGTATCATGTGTAAACTGTAAACCGAATTTTTATAACATTTGGTGATTTTCAAGTGAAGAATAATTTAATTAATTTAATCCAAAATAATTTCGGGTAATAATATAAATCTAAACATATATTGCACACATGTATTGTATTGTATGATGTTGAGTGTCATAAAATTCATAAACGTAATAGAAACGTAAAAGAAAGAAAAGAAAAGTAAAATTAGTAAGATTGACAAAAACCTTATATTATGTTAATCAAATATACTTATAATTTTTATCCTTGCTATATACACCTACAATTTTACATTATGAAAAACATATTTATAATATCAATTCTAGTAAATAGAAACCTAAGGTAAGGTTATGACACTATGTCACTAAACACACAATCTTTATTTGCATAATTTCTCTTGATAGCTTAGAAAGATTCACAGCAATATATCATAGTGTGACGTTCATCCAACGTACCGATCAAAGTAAACAGCTCGAAATGCAATTTATCTATAACTACATCACCAACCAGAACCTGCTTAACTTTTATTTTAGTTGATAATGATGCATCATAATGCATCATATTTGTAACAAAATATTTAATAAATAATTATTCTACAATATCAATAATAATTAAAATATAATAGCATAGAAAATAGATATATGTATTAAATTTAGTATGATTGCTATAGTGATTAACATAAAAACTTTTTTATTTTCTCTTATAAAAAAAATATCCATAGGAAAACTATTAAATAATTATCCCCTTCAAACTTAATGTTATCCACAATTTGTTGTTGGTTTTGGTAAGATCAAAATATTTTTATTTCTGGTGAGATAAGAGTTTTATTATAAATAACACAGAAACCATTAATAACAACAAATAAATGTAAAAACTTCATAATGAAAACAATTCTTGTGCAAATATGCACTTGATATAATATGATAAAACTTTAAATGCCAAAACTCTCAACAAGTCTCAACAAGCTTTGGTTGAAAGACTCTTCATAAATTTTCTGATAAGCAATTTATTATTGTATCTATATAGTTTTTTTTTACTGATATTTGCTTACTGTACTGTTCAATTTCAATTAAAATCTATTAACTTAATCCTCACTTTCAGCTTTACAACTCGTAATTTTTGTACAAAAACGATAATAATGTTATTAAAATTACTTGATACGGATTTAGACTAGAGATTCTGATGTCACTTTAAAAAGTTTTTTAAAATGTTTGTACATTAGTCCATAATTCATTTTACTTTTGATACGATAAAAATTAAAAAATACTGAAAACGAAGCCATAGCCTTGTGCCTATCTAATTCGCCCTTCAAACCTACTACCTTAATCACATAATATCTTATGAACGAAGAAATGAAAGTAGTCTATATGGAATGTTAAATGGAAGTGATTTTAAAATTATACAACAATAACTGAACTGGACAATGACCTGAACTGAAAAATATATACCATCATAATTATAGTATGTCATATTTAATTAGAATACATATAACGACAATTTGATAACTCTACCTAGTATTTTATATTACAAAGTGTCTGATAGAAAATAACTAAATTCTATTTATTCTAACTCAATAATAGTCAGTTTTAGCTCACGTTCTGGTCTAAGTTGAACAAACAGCTATGGTTTATATTAGTTACGCTTGCTTCAATGAACGCACGTATTGTAGACGGATCTTAAATCTTTAAGTTTCTGTATTTCGAATATTGGTTTCAAATTTAAGTTAAGTTATGGGTTGAGGTTTATAAATAGTCTTGATTTAACGATAAGCGATTTGAAATTTTTAATGTTTTTTTGTCTTTACACGGTATAAAAAAACAATGAAGTAAACAATATTATTCTCTATTTCATTGTTTACGTAAGACATTTTTTTCGACATATAAGCATACATGCAATAATGTTGAATATTTAGATTGGAATAAAATTGGTTTCACTATTTTATTTTTCAAATGATCTGTCATATCAGCAGTCCATATCAAAAATTATGAGTTGTAAAATTTTAGTTTAGTTAGTTAACTGTGTGATTTTCGAGGACTTTACTGTTTACAGAAATTCTTTGTTTTGAAGATTCGACTTATTATGTTTAATGCTAAAAATATTAATCGTATTAATTATTTATAACGTTTATTTATGTAAACAAAATAATGAGAGGTCGCGATAATAAAGCTTATAAAAGAATAAATAAATTATATATGTACAATAGAAACTAAAATTTCGTGTTTACTTACTAAATCCCTGCTATATAAATAACAGATATCTGTAAGGAAAAATACATTATATTTGTCCGGAGCCCAGTATAAATTTCTAATTTATCCTAGAAGTTGTCTTATGTGTCAATTCGACCATTGACAAGAGGTTTCCCTCAGTGTGTAACAACTTAACTTGGAAACTATTTCCCATAAGTTGACTATAATGCTACTTTATATAACAATATCTTTTTAATTTCATAATATTTTGGTGATAAAAGATAAAAAGATTTCAAAATTAACTAAAGCAATAACTCCAAACAATTGTTGCATGGAGTAATTATGTGTTAAAGTAAATTACATATAGGTTTAAGTTTTCTCGAGAATTAATTTCAATTACGAGTTAATGATTCAGATTAGAAGAAGAATAGAAGTGTGTAACTGTTTTTTATAGTATAAAGAAAACAATGCAGTCTTCGTTTCCTTAAAGAAATTATCCTACGATGCGTTTAGTATATTAGTCAATTTAGTCTGCTAATTCTTTTTATAATTTCGTATTAGGCTTAACATTATACAAAAGATAATGTGTCGCAAGAGATGATATTATTAAAAACCCTTTAAAACATTATATAACATATTTTAATAATAATATTTTTTTTAAATGAAGTTATTTTAATCATTTGGATTAATCGTTAATAAATTTAAAGCGAAGTACACGATAGGCATGCTACGCTCAAATACAAAACAATACGCTACATTATTAAATAATAATAAATTATTATTCACATCGCTTTGAATTACATATAAATAATTAGGTTCAGTTACGTAATAAAAAGAATGTAATATAAAAAATATCTTTAGTTATTATTACAGAGAATTACAAAAACCACCGCAAAAATTACAATGTAGTTCTGACTCATTGTTTTGGTTTTCTCGAACCAATAACATTTTAATTAAAGATTAAACATTTTTTTTCCAATATTCAACTTATATATTTTAATAAATACTCCTAATTACAATATACCGTGTAGCCTTCTTAATGTATCGGTGATTTGCTCCTCTCTTCTAAATCATTATTACATAAATTATTATATATATTATAACATAACAAACATTAATTTTAAACTTTTATGTTTTGTATAATTGAACACAAAAACATATCATTTAAATATTTTTTCTCAATTACAATTACATTGAATAGCTTAACTTACGTTCAAACAAAGCAAAATATAAAACAACTAACTATATCAAAGCTAATCCTTACTCTTGGGAACTGAGACTGTGGAGTGAATAGCGGATATGAATCACTAGGAATGTTTCAAGAGCACGTATTCCTAAGAGTAGTTTGAAATCATACTTTTAAAGCTTTAAATTGGAAGAAAACCTTGTTTCAGAACTCATATTACTTTAAAAGCGAATCATCAGTTTGTAGATTCTGAAACACAATAAAGGGAAGCTATTACGTAAAACGTTGTTTATGAATACAACTACAAGTAAATTACTTAACTGATCTCAACAAAAATTACACTTACGGGTTAGCTGATTATCTCACTGCAGCTACAACTTGGGGCAGCGTACGATAAGTAAGTAGATTACATTTGTTGTGTTTTTGCTACTTTATAATAATTCTGACCGTTATAGATATACTATTATTGTTATTTTACGAGAAAACGGGGATTTCACATTCATAAAATTTTAAAATAATCTACCGATAAAAGTTTAGTATTTTTTTTCTTACAAAATATATAAAATAGTGAAACTATGTATATTACAATGTAATACTAATTAAAATCCACTGTTTATTGCTCAATGGAATCATTTCGTCAAACTTACTTTAGCGTCTAATTACCACTATACACCACTGTAGTTACGGTAACTATGAAACTGAAACTTATTACTCATATATTATATATGTTGTGTTAACATAATAAGAATATGAATTATTCAAAAGTTAAGAGAGAAATATGTAATATATTTCATACTATTTATTATATTTATAAAACGGTTCGTGAATTTATATCCGGCGCTTATCACAGGCGATAAAAATTTTGAGTTAATTAACATTACTATTCAAAATTTTGATATCAAAATTAGTTTAGTCAATTCACTGTTCTCATTTCCCACATCATAGTTATTATTATGGCATAACTTAAATTCAATGTGTACAAGCAAATAATTTTATTATATTGTTTTATTGTCTATTAATATTTATTAATAGACAATAATCAAAAAGCTAGTTTTAATAGAATATATTCCCTTTTAAAAGTCATCTTATTCTATGATATTCATATATTTGTACCCCTTTTTATAAAAGTACCATGTATTAAATATTGTATTGTTTATTACTTTGGAAATTATATATTTAAATATTTAAGAAAGTAACTTCAAGGTTATTCAAAATTATTTCTAAAATAATCAGCCTTTTCAATTAGAAAATTATCAATAGAAACCTTTTCTATCTCCAATTTCTCAACCAAAATAATCTTAAGCAACAAAGACGACGAATTTCCGCAGGTTTCAATATACTTTTTCTGTTTCATTGTTAGAAATATTGTAGTGTCTTAACAGAAAGACTAACCTCATTGTCGTACAAATTAAATTAATTAAATTTATTTATATTGTAATTGTTTATATTTATTGTAGAATTCAAGAGATATGACTGCTTAAATTCAATTATTCAAATGCACATTTAATTTCATTTTTGAAATACGTCAAACTGTTGACTAACAAATCTATCTTTTGACGACAAAACCTATAATAAGTACAAATTTTTGAAATAAGCTTTAGAGCAATTTTGAATATGGATATTTGTATTAGACTTATAAACAGATGCACATCGCACTTCGTGTTGTTTACAATTAAAAGGTATTTTGTGTAAAAATTACATAACACGTAGTAAATGTATTTGTTTAAACATGTATAAATTACTTCCTTAGTACTGCTATTTACTAGTACGTATATATATTAAGCAATCCTAATGGGTTATCAGATAGAATTTGGAAAGTTGCCGCCTACACGACTAGCCGTCTAACCGTGTAGCTACATCTAGATATAGAGCGAAATATATCGCAGGAAGTGTATTTTTATAATATATATGGATTATAAAATAGAAGTAATTTATATATCCGAGTACGTTTTTTTTTATTATAGATCATGAACTATTCCATCTTTGATCTTCACGACATTCGATATTTTTAATCAACGTAGTACTTTTATTAATATTACATTATTTTTTAATTATAATTGTTGTTGTATTTAGAAGAATATGTTATGCCTTCTTTCCTAATTTCTCTTTAATGGTTTTCATTGATGAGATCTGGGACAATATTCATACAAGCATTGCAACTGCTACATTAAATATACTTTGATCATCAATACAGATACTTTACTAAAATATAATTGTTTATGGTGTTTCTACAAATATATTTCTCTGTTTTGTAAATTTTTTTGAATAATTCATTAACTTAAGTATTTTCCATAAGGTAGATATCGTCAAACAATATTTTAATTATTTTGTTATAAAGTATAATATAAAGTAAGGTAACAATAAAGAGTAGTCGTTTTAATGACAGCTACTATTTGCTGTTACATAATATTTTATGATACATATACGTTTTTCCAGTTCCGTAGATTACTGACTAGAGGCAAAACAAAATGAGACTATTAATGAAGCCGTATTTTATGAATTTAATTTAGATTCAATGTTACAGTAGCGTGCTGAAATCAACCTACTAATATATGTAGTTAGGAAATAGTCTTATCTTTCTAACTATAAGCTGTTTAGCTAATTGTCTTCGCCATAGTTAGTTCATTAAGTTATCATACTGCCATTATTATATATATGGTAATACCGAATGTAAAATCTTTTTTAATTTATTATATGTGAAAACTTTCCGTACCTTAATTTAGTTAAGTAAGTACATAAGTACTCAAAGATCGTTAAGCTCTATGTAAAAATAAAATGTAGGAATGTAATAATTATTAAAAATATTAAATATTGCAGGTAGTCAGATGAGTATTTAGTCATCTTGGTTACAAATAGTTTGAAACTCTCTTCCTTTGATTGCTGTAATTTATTATTTGGCAATTAAGTACAAAATAACTTATTGAATTTATAATAATATATGTAGTAATATTTTCGACCAAACAGATGAAAACAGAACCTTAAATGCGATAACAACTTAAGATATCAAATTATAAGAGTATCTTAAATAAACTATACTTTAGAAATATATGTGAGGCTATAATCCTGAATTCCTGCTGATAGAAGTGCAACTTCAGTCAAACAACTGATTGAATGAGAATCAATTTACTTCATCAACGATCCATTGGTATTCTAAATGTTCGTTGCCTTTCGTAGTTAGCCTTTGAACCAAGTTTAAGTTTTCAAAATCAAAATCGTTTTCAACAACATCAGATAATAAAAGTCAATACATAAAGTATCGTATTATATTCTAATAATAATATTAATAAATTATTTATTTATTACAAAAAAAAATTACCTTGCACTTTTTCAAAAAAATTTTTTAAAACAATTTTTTGGGAATGATTATAAAACTTATTTATATTAATATTTCAACAAATTATAATTTCATTAAAAAATAATTAAATGACTTATATGAATAAATGAATATTTTCAAATATTAATGTATGTCTTCATTTATAGAAATTCAATAAGATAGTCTACTAAATCACTATCCTTAAACAATTTTATTAGTTACAGAATTTATGTAGAGTTGCGATTAACCTTTAAGAATATCCTTATCTCACTTTCCACTTTGACTCCATACCAATGATCACTTGTGTACGTCAAGTGTGACAGGATATTTTGATATCGTATGTATTAAAATAAGCCCTTCTGTAAAGACACTCTCCAACTTTAAATAAGGCTACGAGGGTTCCAAACGTGCCCTGGTCTGAGAAGCAACACACAACAAACACAATCGTGTTTTTTTTTATGATCACTGTTTCACAAACATTATTATTCAATATATTTAATGAGCAATATACGAACAAGTAGAACTATCGCAACACGTAAAATATATAAAAACTATGCTATAGTTGTGTGCCTCGGTTTTTTCTGAGTAAACAAGTTTACTTCACAGTTCTTAATTACTCTTAAAATAAATGCAGTCTTCCTTTAAAATAATTTTTAAAAAGTTTGTATACATTTCAATTAGACACGGTTGCATTGATATCAGCCTTTTCGTTTGCGTCGGAAAAACATCGAATATATGAAATATAGTTCTCAATAAATCCACATCGCTTTCCGTTGTGTGTAAAAGCAAATGTAACTCACAGTATGTAAATTAATACTCAGCTCAGACTGAGTCAAACATTTTTTTACAGTACATCAATTGAATACAAATAAAATAAGAAGTCAGTAAAATTTAATATACTGGCGTCTTGTACTCTTTGAAACACTCCAGACTTATAACATTATATCAAAGTCAAGTTCGGTCGGTGTTGTTTTTTTACTCCATACAATTTTATTATTATTTAATTACTTAAAAATATAAAAAAGTTGATAATTTTTAACATATATATATTATATAAATAATTTTGTAAATAATAAACAAATTATAATATATTCCTTCTGTACTGCTCAAACAAATATTAACTTGTGATAATTAATGATATTGAGTGTTTTAACTATTAATTACGAGTATATTATAATAAGGTACAAATTTTCTTGGGTATATCATCTTCGTGAAGTGATGTAAATTAAATTAATCATAAAGTACTTAATCCGCCTGAATTTGTTTACGAGCCAGAATTTTTAACCTTTTGTGTATAAAACTAGTCAAAATCCTGTATTTAAGTCGACGGAAGCGGACATCTATTAGACATCTTTACAAAAACCTAAATAATCGTAATATTGCAGTATATAATAATAGTGAAAATATGTAACCTCTACAATTAATTTTAGAATTGTAAATTTTGAACATTTATTTATATTAGATCTTAAGCAGCAACTTATCCACATCGCAGCACAAGATTAGTTAAAGCGATACCACCCTTCTTAAAGACAGTTTCTTATTGAGGGCGATAGACAGAGATGGGGTGAGGAAGGAAAAACGAGGACACTCTAATCAAAAAGTATAAGAGCTAATTCACGATAGTCTTTTTTGACAGACTGCGACGACTCCGATAGAGCCACTCCATATACGAACTATGCTAAGTTGTACCTCTCATAAATGTGAAATTTAATTGCTGTAAATATACTTTTATTGATGATTGTTGTAAATATTTTTTTTATTTGGACGATTAATTTCTCAAATATGTTAATTAAGTTGGTTGTATGTACATTCAGAGTTAAATTAAAACATTCTTAGCATATTCAAACCACGTCTCTTAGAAAAAAAATAACATCCTAAAGCATGTTACCGTATAAAACCCTTCATATCAACCATATCAGAATTCTTCATAATTTACATATATTATGGTTATTATGAAGGGCAAATTATTTACTTATTTACATATATTTATTATGCTACCGTTAATCAGTCTTTAAAAAAATCACATCTATATAATGGTAAAATAGCTGACGATTTAGCTATAAATCTGCAAACAATACAAGTAAAACAATCTTTACTCAAGTATTTTAATAGAATTGATTTCTTCATAAGTGTTTATAGTACAGTCTTATTCTCTTCTTCTTCTATCTTATTCTTAGATTTGAAGTACTTAAATAAATTTTAGTTTAGTTTCGATAGGTAGATCTATAAAATATCTACCAATCTCTCACTTCGTCAACCCGAGCAAGATCCGAACCCACTATCTCTGAGTATCGTCAGTTCTGCCCACTGAGCTATCATATCGTTACTTGCCTTCAGGAAATTCTGTAAAACAGAAAAATCGTAAGTTTATAAGGAACGTCGCAAACAAAGATATTTGTTTCAAACTTTCTTTTGACTGAAATTGATTAATCAATACTAATACAATAAATATATTGATTACTACATATTTCAATTATTTTATTGTAGTTTTAATTGCTAAAGTTAAATTGAAGAAACTCTATGGATTTAAAAAAATATTCTTATTAAAATCATTGTCTTTTTATTCCTTTATTGTTTCATAATCCAATTTGAGCTTAACGAAGCTAACACTGGTTCACTCTGCAGTTGAAATATTAGTCTTAAGTGTAACATCACTTAATTTTATCTTAATCATAAAATGCATTTTGTATAATCATTATCAATTATTCAATGTTTTGCATAATACATTACAATCAATATATTGATAATTACATCAATCAATAATTTAATTTAATACCGATAATAAAATATATTTATTAAAGGGTTACATTTTAAGATTAATTAAAACCGAATCTAGATCATGGTGTACATACTTTTGACCGAATATTTTTATACTTTCAAAGAAAATTACTGAAAATTCTGTAAGAAAAATTTTGTTTTATAGTAAGCCAATTAACTAACAATTTAATTAGGAGAATTAACCGTATGTTTAAAGAAAGAAGTTGGCATTAGTTTCTAGCACTAAGACAAATCAATCAGCGGAAGATACAATATTGATGTGAGTTTTAACACATTTTTTTATATTTAATTTTGTAACTGAATGTTTATTTTTCAATAAAAATTTACAAATTATTCATTTATATTTACAATTAAATGTTATCCAAAGTCGTTATGAATTACGAAATTCAACAACAGTCCGTCCAGTTTCATTTCCCAGGATTATTTTGCCCCGTTTCATAAATTATTCCTTTGTGATTGTCTTTTGTCTATTTAAAGAGTAAAGGAGAAATTTAAGCTGGGATATTTTTTTTAGTACAAATAATTAATTTAAGAGGAAAGGTCAAAATTATATTAATGAATATATAATTTATTATTATATATAAGTAACTCCATGTCGATTAAACTTTTTTACTACGTCAATTCAACGTGTAATGTTATATACATTTTAATATTATTATCTCTTTCATTATATAAGAATACTGTTGTGTTCACACCATTTGTGTTTTTGCATCATACAATATAATTTTACTGAATTTTAATTTGACTACTTTAAATACTTTTAGTTAGAAATATTATGCTTAGGCTAAGAGGAACCTCTCTAACGTTTTCCTTATGTTTTTGATATTCTGGCAAAACGATGAATATTAATCTGAATGCATGAATCTTGTTGGTATTAGATTATGATACAGAGGATAACTTGCAATATCTCTAACTTTATCTCTATCTATCTATAAGTCTTACTCTCACTTGCCTGTATGTTGCCGATACTATGAATACTATTATTCTGTCAGATAAAATTACTATTGATTGTATTGGATGAAATATAGCTGTATATTGTATTTATTGTAGCTTATAAAGTCAGAATCAACTTATTATGATTACTCTATATCCAATCTTTTGTAATACTGTTAGAGAAAAAGTATTAAGTGTGAGAGCAAATACTTTACAGTTTATTTATTTTTTCTTATTTTTGTTATTTAAGCTTCAAAATTTCGATCATACATTCTAAAATTATGTTCTTTAAACAGAATAAGAATGTTTTAATTGTAGTATATAATCACAATTATAATGAGAATTAATTAAATAGTAGTAGCACTATGATACAGTTTTTTCTATAATAAATAAAGAAATATACATTTTTAATATTGAAACATAAATGTATTTGTACATAGGAATGTAAATATATTCGGAATATTACAGCTGGAATAAAGCACAAGCAGAAGGAGAACTAATATAATTGTTCAACCGTCAGCTTTGTTCACGACTGAATACAGAGCACCGACACGGATATACAGTAGTAAGGTTATATTAAGATGAATCAGTATTGTACATTTTATATTATACGATGTTTAAGCTCAAGACATATTGTTTTAAGTAATATTATAGCTTATATTAAAAAGCTATTGTTTTATCAAACATAATATGAATAATTTCAAAAATATAACATTGAGATTAGTAAAAAATGTTGTTTACTCTATAAATTTATTTAAGTAATTGATGTTAATGATGTCTCTTCGTTAATTTATCTAGGATGTTTGTTCTTGATAATTTAATGATCAAAACATGTGCTTCTAAAAATAATTGCAAGTTTTAGAGAACTGAAGTGCTTGTTTTGATAGAAATTGCTTACAGAATAAAATATTATTTCACAGTATTAAAGATCATTGTTGCATTATAGTAATTAATGATTATATTATATTAGATCAAATGGAATGAATTCAATTAAATTGGATTGGATTGCATCGGGTCGGATTGGATTAGATTTAGTTGGATCGGATCGGACTGGAATAGATTAGGCAAGATTAGATTAAATTCAATTAAATGTTCCAAATGATTAATGCAATAATTTTGTATTTCAATTATTTATTTAAGTTGTTTGTTGCCAGCATTGTGCTCACGAAGCAAACCAACGAATATAACCATGCCGTCGTTTTATGTTCTAGGAAGGCGTATCATTTGTTGACACTATCAATGCTGCCGACATTAATTCTTGTCTCCATGAAAGTCTACTGTTAAGTTACTGAACCAAGAAAAAATATATATGAAACTACTACGGAATATAAAATATATGTATAATAATTTTAATAATGTCGTTAGCTGAATTATTTCTCTGTTATCTCAAGCAAAAATGTTTATAAAATTCTATATAAAGTGAGCTAAGCTTCAGTCACATCCAGTCATGTTAGATGGTATCACTCAGTCACTGATATGATCAGTGTCTCTTAAGTATAAATTTATTGATTTATTTTGCAAGGATCGAAAATAAATAATTTTCCTTAAAGATACCATAGTAACTTTCCTGTAATCGGAAAATCAAATCAGCTAGTCTTCAGAATTGGCAAAGCAGAATAATGTTATGTTGATAGAAAGGTATTTTTTATTACTACCTAACATGGGCAAAAAAAATAAGATTTAACAAAGAATAAACCATCTTAACTAAACCTATTATTTTTGTTTTCCGAAAAATTGGGAAAGTATAATTTTCTCGACTTATCTAAAAAAACAAGCTTTAATGTTCTAAATTACTAAACTCGACACGGTATCTCAGTGGAGTGGTGGGGATAGTATCTTATAGGTCACAGATTCGACAACTGTCCGTAATATTTATTATTAAAAAGATAAAAAACAAGCATAACATGGCTAATGTATTTGTAGAGAATTTAAAATGCTATTTCTTTATTGTTTTGTGTATTATTCTGTATATAAATAATAACAAAATAGTTTTAATCAGTCTGCTTTTTGTCTGTAGATCTTAAATAATATTATCGAAAAAGGGTAAATATATATAATATATAATATATAACAAAATCCTTTTTTTAAATATATTTACCCTTTTTCCTAGTAAAACATAATGAAGTGAAAGTAAATGGAGCTCAATGAAGCCACCGCGATCGGATAACAATGATATGATAACGATATTAGTACTTATCGTAGTGTTATGTTCCCATATAAATTGGGTTATACAGTAACATTTGTTATACACAATAAATGTTTTATAATATAGAAGTATTACTTTAAATGAAATATATATTTTTTATTTTACGTTAGGTACTATTTAAAGTATCATTAAGTGTAAATAACTTTTCTTTCTCAAGTTAATGCGTTGTTCTTCTCAAAAGGCTCGGTAAAATAAAGTACCTCTTACATGTATGCCAATTTTGCCTTTAGATTAACCATTTGTTTAATATATGAAAACAAAAAAAAATATATCAATTTGCTCTATCTTGTTATAAGTATTTAAAAATGAATACAATAAATAGATCATATAAATCTTTATTGACCCAAAAAAATTGAACTAAGAGCAGATATAATGATATAGAGCATTATCTACCAGTCAAACAAGAAAAAAAACAATACAAAGTTAAAAAAATTACAAAAAGCGGTATAAATAAAATATAAAATTAAAATATAAGAATAGATATACAAGTATATTAATATACCTGCAAATATGTACATTATGTAATAATAAGGTATGGTATTAATGATAACTAAATAATAGCAAAATGTTTTACATTTTAAGGTTATTTAATTTAAATATTTATATATGAAATAGAAAATTAACCAGTATGTTATTTTTTTAAAAGCCATTTTATTCAGACGGTTTCTAATGTAGTCATGAGTATTTTCTAGTAATTGAATTTTATACAGAGAACAGTTGACACAAATATCTTGAAGATAGGTATTCGCTCTGGAATAGATGGCCAATTTAGTTTTGAATACCATTGAGAATTATGATTAAATTTTGCAGGACTAAATACAGTTCTTAAGGAGACGATAGAATTTATGGTAACCTTATTATCTGAGTTGAGATCTGGAATATGTTTAACATCTAACCAGTTTATTAAAGACGCATAAGGAAGGAAGGTTGTAAGATTCAATTTAGAAAAACTCCGCAAACGCAATACTGTAGGTTTAGGTTTAGGTGATTTAAGATGATAAGGAAAATATATGAGGTCATGTCTAGAAATATAAGGAGCAAATATTTGACGATACTTGAGAACCTTGTCTTGACATATCGTTAGAATCAATTCAGGAGCCAAGAGTAATTATATTAATATAGGTAGGATTTAACGAAAGAACATTGAGAGAAATCGATTAAATGATAGATTTAAGTTTTCGAGACGGCGGGAAAACAACTAAAGGATTAGTATTGAAGTATGACTATGTGATGAACGTACTCTGAACTAAGGCTTTCGAGAGTTGTTAACTCTATTACTTGTTACAACAAGTTGAACAAGAAAATATTTTTACTCCGTAAGCGCAATTAAATTAAATTGCAAAGTGATAAGGAAAATATTACTTAATCACATTGAAATTTATTCGTAATATAATATTGTAATTGTCTTAAAAATTATTTACATCTTGTTAAATAATAAGATAATAGCTAAATATATTATTGTTTTTTTAAATAAGTTGTTACAATTTTGAGAGTAAATTTTGTGATAATATACTCTGTTGAGTTATACCTATATATAAAATAACACTGTCTATGTGAATGTATTCACATAACTTATATATATTAACAAGTATACGTTACTGTTATCATTGTTTCTTTTTTATCAAAATATCTTTTTTATCATACCAGAGGATAATATACATAGAGATAAAATAGAGTATTTTAATTACTGCTTGTGTATAATTTAAAATTTAAATATTAATGTTGATCTATAAAATTGTATCTAAAAAAAAACTGAAAACAGTTGGTCAAAATATTTGCGGTACTTGTGTACCTTACTGTATCTCCGACTACCCAAAAGAGTAACGCCTTTCTATACCACTACACCCACGCGGACAAAGTCGCTGACAATAGCTAGTATTGGTAATAACTAAACCAAACAGGAAATGTTTGAATTTATATTAGTTTTTTGGATAACGGTTATAAAAATTGATAAAAACATGATAAATATTCATAAAAAAACATTTATTTCTATCTAATAATACGTTAATATGTATATGAGCGATAATGTCTATATGTTTATTATACAAATATTATTTTAAGACAAAACATATTGTTCTATCTGAATATTTTTTCCTTCGTTAATACTATTAAATAGTATTAATTTGTTATTTATTCCTTTAAATAGCCATGGTGCTGGGTTTAACTACAATAAATAAATATTACGAGTACTATTAACCTGTACACTAGATACTGTAAACTGTTTGTAAATTGTTAGCAATATTAATTTAAATCAACTCAATTATAACTTCGTTTTTATATTGTGCCAGATGATACAAAGTTTAAAATAAATCCAAAAGAAATTAAGGATTTCATTATTGTGTCTGAATTTACGAATGGATTGAATATTAATAAAAAAAATGTTGTTTGGCCATGTTTTTAGTCATGGTTTAGTCTAGCATTAATAATTTAATGACAGATCAGTCAGGGAGGATAAGATATTATGTATAAATATATATTTATACAACAACAACTTTTTGTTTTGTATGCAATGGTTACCAAAATTAAGATTTAGTTTAATTTTAGATACAACTCGGTACGCCGAAATATCGTAGAATAATTTTAACGAACCAAAATACCTCCACTAACCAATTCAATCAGGTCTACGTTATTGTGATATAAATCACGAAAGCTAAGCGAGAGCTTCGCTATTGTTATCCTTGTAAATTACTGTTTCTCGTAAATTACAATTCAAGCTTCTCACTTTAATGTATAAGTCGGATGAACTTCGCATGGTCGTAAGTTACTGTTGATTATCTTTATAAACTATCAAAGTAAATTAATACCCTTATTACTATGTATTGGTGTTGGTATTTCCGTAGTTATATAATGTTCAAATATTACTATACACAAGTTGGTAATAAATTTGACCTTGAAGAAGACTGACTTTAAAGAAACGTAATCAAACTTTCACTGCATAAAGTATTACGAAAAATCTTAAATTATAATATATATACAGAATTAGTGATGAAATGTACTAATTGCTGTACCTATATAATAAACACATAAATAACTAAGGGAAAATAATTGTAATGAAATATAATTTTCATTTACTTAAAATATGCACTATATATTTAGATTTCAATTAATTTTTATTATGGTTTATAAAATTCCTCGTAGATAGCAGCAACCACAAAAGTGTTGTCAGCTTTAAGGAAGAAATAAGCACTTATATTCCCCCTACTTGATATTCCATAAATTAAGACATAAATTAAAGCTATAAGGACAAACAGTTTCATTATATAATTACGGAGTACATATTATTTTAGTCAAGAGGTATATAATAAAAACTGAGTTTTTATAGTAACTAACAACAAGCATGCAAAGTAAATTTTGATAATAACAATAACAATAACAACAACTTCTAGTTGAAGTTACCCAGTTGGGTAAGTTGAAATATCAAAAGAACAAGGAGTAAGTATATAAAGTGTGAATAGATAAGTGGTTAGTATATTAGAGGTGAGTAAATAAGCGTAAAATAAACAAACAGTAAGTAAATTAACGGAATGTGTATGAGGTTGGTATAAAAGTGGAAAGTATGTAAGCGGCTAGTAAATGGTTAATAAACAAGGGATGAGTAGATAGGAGGTTTTTGAATATAAGTATTTATGTATATAAGCAGTAAGTATAAAGTAGAGTACAAAAGCAAGCGAGGTTTTTTTTATTGTCTAAATGGCTTTAATAACTTTAATATGATACTTTGTTAAAAAGTGTCATACGAGTATGTAACAGATTTCAGTTTTACACAAAAAATATTAATGATTATGAAATCTTTTTGTTTTCTTTATTTCGTCTGGCTTATATTATAATTGTTTGTGTATAATATAACATATCGCACTCCTAGATCAAAACTGTAACAACTCAAAATTCGTTTATTTAGAGTTATTCTTGTATTCGAATGTCCGGTGATCACACGCAACTATCCCGACATAACCGGAACAATATTGCTTTAAAATAAAAATGCTTGATGGCGTTGACTTTCTATTGTTGAATCATAATGCCCGCGGTCCCCCCACCTAAACAGGTTTATTGTTAGTTGACCTTCACTAGTCGCCACGAGAGCCCGTATCAAGGTGATCGAAAACGCGGACATTTCTAATTGTTACAGTTTTGTTGAATTGAATTAGTGAAATAGTGTAAATTAATTAGAATTGTTACGGTATTGGTGAATCGGCGTGCATTATTTCATAAGGATATTTTGACTTGTTCTAGTTTTGTTTGAAAAGGTATGTAAATATTTTATTACTATTTAGATTTGACTTAGTTTTGATGAATCGACATGTATATTTCTAGTTGTCTCAGTATTGTTGAAACTAATTTAAATTGATATTTTTTCTATATAAAACGTAATATTCTTCTAGCATCGAATAAAAATCGTGAAATTAAAAACAAATATTGTCGATTCCTATTGAAGTTTTCCAGATAAAACTCTTAATTCTGTTGTATTAAGGGTTTTTTTTGAGTTAACTCATTATTGCTGGATCGTTCTTATTTACAATAATTTACTTTTCTCTTTTTCAGATAAACATGAAGAGAGGCAGATTTCTCGTAAATATTGTTAACGAAAAATATAAAGAAAACCTGTTATCATCTAATAATAAAGATTCAAAGACAAATTTAGATACAGAACCACAAATAAACAAAGAAAATATTCCATTAAACACTATAATGACTTATCAAGGCCACAGTCGACAAATTCTAAATGATTTAACTATATCTTCAAGTGAAGAAAGTTTTATTGAAAACTCTGATTCAGATCCAACCTATATTTATAAAAAAAAGAAGCATCTTCCCCGTAAAATAATTCCATCGTATTCTTCATCTTCAAGTGTGACTTCGTCATCAAACTGTTCCAATTCCTCAAATTGTTCCAATTCCAGCGACAGTTCTAGTAGCAGTAGTGAAACTGAAACCACTGACACTCTAGCTAAGTGTAGAAGCCAAAACGTTGTTCCAATTGAATCTATGGCTGTATATAACGCTGTTGGACAGCTTCAGACTAGAAATAATGTTGACACTGAGTTCAGAGCTGTTAATAATCTTACTGTTCAACCACAGTGTCACGTTGTCAATGAATTGAGCGATGAACAGCCAAATGAAGAGGTAAAAAGAGGAAAGAAGAAGTTAAGAAGAGAATCGACATGGAAAGCAAATATTTCTAAAGTTTTGAGGAATTCCGGTAAGTCATACCAATCTCTATCAAAAAGCAAGAAAGTCTTTAATGAAAGAAAAGTTCGCCCGGCATGCGGTGAAAGTTGTAGACAACGGTGTAGCTTTAAAATCAATGAAGAAACAAGACAAAACATCTTTGATGGTTATTGGGGCCTAGCAGATCTACAGAGACAGAGGGAGTACATAATCAGACATACTCAAGAAATCAAACCAAAGTATAGATATTCTTGTACACAGGAGTTTAGAAATCTTAATAGAGCCTTTTATTTTGAAGTAGCTGGCAATAAGGTCCGCGTTTGTAAGTCTTTTTTTAAAGCAACGCTCGACGTGAGTAATACGAGTATCACAACTGCACTGGCTAAAAAACATGAAAATGGCATTGTCGCTACCGATTTAAGAGGCAAACATGGTAATCAAATGAAAATTGATCAAGGAATTAAAGACAGTATTACAGAGTTCATAAACAGTATCCCTAGGATTGAGTCCCATTACTTGAGGGCACAAACGTCAAGAGAATTTATTGGCAGTGACAAATCTCTTGCTGATTTATATCGCGACTACAAAGAAGCTCGTGAGCTTAAACAGTTATCTTTCGCCACGAAGTCAACTTTTAATAGAATATTCAATACTGAATTTAATCTCGGTTTTTATATTCCAAAAAAAGATCTGTGTGATCTTTGTGAGGGCTTTAAAAATGCTAATGAAGAAGAAAAAAATACGTTACGAGAGAATTATGAACAACATCTACTAGAAAAAAATTTAGCAAGGGATCACAAAGAAAAAGACAAGAATAGAAATGATGGTGTTATCGTAGCTGTATATGACTTACAAGCAGTTATGCAAGTTCCAAAGGGTCAGGTTTCATTGTTTTTCTATAAATCTCGGATTAATTGTTTTAATTTCACTATAAGTGACTTAAGAGCGCAAGACGTAATTTGTTTTTTTTGGGATGAAATAGTAGGTAAAAGGGGTGCTCTGGAAATAGGCTCCTGTGTTTTGCGCTATATTGATACTTTATTACAAAAACATCCAGATAAAGATATTGAGATTATTTTCTATTCTGATAACTGTGGTGGACAGCAGAAAAATAAATACTTACTATCTGCCTATGCTTATGCTGTTGTTACTAAAAGAGTAAAATCAATAACACATAAGTTTCTTATACGTGGTCATTCTCAAAATGAGGGTGACAATGTTCATAGTGTCATAGAGAAACAGATCAAAAGACACATAAAATCTGGCCCGATATATACCCCGCAACAGTATTGTACTTTGATTCGGACAGCGAAAAAAACCGGAAGACCTTACCAAGTAGAAGAGATGACACAGGAACAATTTTACGACACGAAAATGTTGCAAGAAGAGTGGGGGACTAATTTCAATTTAGATGAAGATCGTAACCAAGTCAAATGGCATGATATAAAAATTTTAAAGGTAGAAAAGAAGAATCCAGGAGCATTTTTTTATAAAAGCTCATTTTCAGACGAAAACTTTAAAAAAGTGTCTGTGCGCAAACGCCGAACCAAAGACGATCAGATAGTTTTTACGGGTCTTAAACAAGCTTACTCTCAAAAAATACCTCTTTCTGAAGCAAAAGTAAAAGATATTAAGGAGCTTATAACCAAAAACGCTATCCCACAACAGTATGTAGATTCTTATTTTAAAAATGTTATTGATATTTACTGATTAATTTCGAAAATTATCTGTTCTTTAAAATAATTCTGACGTGTCTTTTATGTAAGTTCCTATAGCCAGTAAGATTTACTATTATCTGAGAATTTATTTTGGTTGGTTGAAATTATTATAGTTTAGCATTGATTTAAAATATTGTGCTTTGATTGCAAGGGGTAGAGTTTTTTAGTAATTGTTGATCTCAAATATGCCATTCCAATTAGTTCTATAAGAAAAGTAAAAATCTTATTTTTATAGGTACCAATTCGTAAAATTGGTATTATATGTTAATTTTTTTATTTGTATTTGTAAGATGTGTTTTTTTATTATATTACAAGGCTTATATTAAATATAAGCCTGGTTTGTTTTTTTGACTGATTTTTGTGATTTATAATAAGTTTAATTACATTGGAAGATTTATAATTAATGTGAGGATAAGATTTTTTTTTTAAATTATGGGAGGCTATTAATTATCTGATTTTTTGTTAACTTTTAATTTTGGATGTTTCTTTATTAATTAGTGGTAACTCCTAATTAATTTATAAGTGAAGTTTATTACCAGTTTGCATGTTTGAGAAATAGTTATTTTCACTCTTAGAACTCTTTTGTTTGAATAGTTGTTTTTTATTTTCCTCGTAGTAAATAAGTATAACACAAAATGATTCAATAAAACTGATTTAAGTCAAAATGGTTGTAATTTTTTTTTCATAGTTATCACACTAAAGTGTAACAATTCAAAAACAGCGATTTTTTATAAAAATCATTGTACTATAGCCCCTACTTTTCAAAAGTATGATTTTAGAAACTAATATATATATAGAATTCAATTAAATTGTATTACTTTTTGAACAAAAACCTCAGTAATACGTTTTTTTCATTTCCTGAATAATGACCTCTTTTGAGTTGTTACAGTTTTGATCTAGGAGTGCGATATGTAATAATACCATGAAAATAGAACATAGATAAATGACGCCATATAATACCTACATTTTTTTTATAATCTATATAAAACTGCTTACTTAACCATTTCAGTAAATTAATTTCATTTAAATACATAATCATGTTAAAACTAATGAAACAAAATATTGAAATGCGTATGTTATCAGTGAAAAATATTTATGAAAAAAATATTATGTAAAGTATGAATAAAAACATTAGTATCTCTAAAGCTTGTAAACTCTTGACTCACGTGTATCGTATTGAACCACGAATTATTTGAATAAGGCGAATATGGATATTTTATAAATTCCTCTTTGTTCACTTTTACCAGTTTTTTTTATGTAAGTTTTTTTATGTACCACCATAAATACAACTGTATTAACGTTTTACAGTAATTTCATTAAATGCAACATGAGATAAAAAATATTATGTAAGTATATGTACATGTACTCTGTATTCATACACGATCTTCTGATGCCTTGTCGATGCCTTTTTAATCACTGTCATTCATAAACAAAATTCGTTGATCAGTATGGATCGCTACATATTATAGTAGATATAGACAATACACTTATAGTTTTATAAAGTACTTCGATAAATATTCGTTTTCAATTTATATGTAAAAATAATTAAAAGTATGTATACTATTATTAATGAGAAATAATTTCCAAATGTTACACGAAAAAGTTATTATTATTTACTTTAAGCATATAATTATTTTTGTTTGCTTGGAAATGTCGAACGTGTGCCTACGTCAGACATTTCACCCGAGGGAAGTCGGGGCAAGTCAGTTAGTTACACTGTCGTGCTACACAATAATTATTAAATATTATAAACAAAATAGTAAAAATGTATAAAAGTAAAATGCAAATTCTTTAAAAGCAGTACATTGTGATAAAAGCTCCATTCAGTTTATATTGCATTTTCTGGTTTCATTGCTCGGGCTGCATTTCGAAGCTTTATTGCCCATAAAGTGCACAAGGATTACAATTCTTCATACGTTTCAACCACTTTAGAATATCATTCATTAAAAGTTCTTTGTTCTGGAGCGAACACTAAATAAGTGTTACATTTAAAATAAAATTAAAAAGATGTTGATTCGTGGTTGGGGTTCAACCCCAAATTCTATCAATTCAAATAAAGAATAAATACCATTTCCCGAACGTGTATGGTTTAATTTTAATAGTTATAATTTCTGTAAGTATTATAAATAAAGAAATCTTTCATTTGATATTATTGCTCACTTTATTAATTAATGTTAATCTTCATCTTCATGGCTTTAGATAACCGTAGATTGGACTGTTTGTTTGTAAATCATTACTGTAAGGTCTCTGCTGGCTTCATAATATTAAAATAAGCTAAAACTAAAATAGATTGTTAAAAATTTTATAATAATAATATTAAAAAAATCTTATTATAAGAATGTATATATAACATTCATAAAATCAAAACAGACCGAACTGATATTCTAAAGTTTTACTAATAAAGATGACCTCTGGCGAGACTTCAATGTGTTCCTGAGAAAATATTACTTATTTATTATATTATTTGATACTAATATACTACAATTTTCCTTTGTATTTCTTATATTTTACGTCTTACGTTTTATGTCTGTACGTATTTAGATATAAAAATAAAATTTATTATATTTTTTTCGTTTGATTTTAATGAGAAATGGAAACATTGTTGAATAAGTTGTATTAATAAAAGTTTTTAATTTTGTTGGTATGTTATCCCAGTGCTGAAATATGATAAAGATAAAAAATAGAAATCAAAGATACAAAAATGTTGAAAGTATTAGGGCTTTATATAATATATATAATTTTTATTAAAGGATAAAAATAAATAAAATATCTTGATTGTACTTCTGTATATTTTTAAAATAAATTTCTCATTTCAGTCTGTTGATTATAAGAGAGTGTATAACCGACCGCCTCTCCGTCGTCTCCAAGCTCCAACTCTAATTATAAGTATTCAGACTACACCTTTTATTGCCACAGACATTTCATTTTAGAATTTATGGTATGTCATTTATTAATCAATACTTAACAAAAAACCATTCGGTCTCCGTAAACCGTGAACAAGAATGTTGATTTAGTTTTCACACTTTTTTCCGCAAGTCATATTTTATCTTAAATTACTACCAAATGTTACATTAAACTTATATATGAAGAGTTTCTTTGAGGACGCACAATATTACAAAAAAACATAAAAATTTAAAACCATTCATCGCCGTTACCATGATGCCACAATATTCTTTATGTAACTATTGATTATCTAGACAAGTTATTTATAAAGAAACAACAAAATTTCGGACAATCTATTGTTTTAAAATTTATTTTAATAAACACTAGAACAGACTGAGCAATGTAAGTGTTGGTCAGTTTGTTGTGTTCAAAGCACTGTCGAACTGAGATTAGTTTTCTGTTTATCAGAGACTTTGTAGCAATCGTTAGTAAATTCTGAACAAAAACATATCTGCATGTGTATCGAAACATTTAGTTTATTAATTTTTTTACTAAACAAATCAACTTTCAGCTCCATTCAAAACATATTTTTATTATAATTTGTCTCATTATTACATCTTTGTATTGGAGATTTAAAATTACCATTCGATGTATAAATTTTTCTATAAATATCTTTAGTCATACTGTTTATTTTAATAAAAAAATAAACAAATATAATATAATAATTTAAATTTAAAAATGTTTTATTGATTTATATTAATTTAAAAATTTTAATAATCTTATTATTTGTTGCTAATGATATTGATGACTTAGTTTGTGTTAACAGTTTGAAATCACTTAAACGAAAAAAAATGCACATCATTGTATTTTAAAGTAAATTATATATATATATATATATATATATATATGTTTGTGTGTATATATACACAATCATATAATCATTTAAATAATAAAAAAAAATAATAATAAGTTTCGTAACTATCTGATATAAACTTAAAAACTTAAAAAAAGTTATTCTATTTAGACATTTGCTTTAAGAATTGTTTTCAAAAATATTTAAAATATAAAAGTAGAAGTGAAAAGTAATAATTATTTCATTTAGAAATATTGTAAATCATATGAAAAAAATACTTTTATTGACATATTTTATATTATTTAATTAATATTAATCTTTACATTGTTTTTTTAGATTGATAAAGGCCCTAATAAATGTCCAATAGGATCGTTTTCATTCTCGAATTCGGAACAGACCCACACTATGTGTAAGTAGTCTCGCTATTATGTAATATATTACGTCAATACTTTACAGTGCCTTCAATAGGGTAACGCGCGTCCTGAGGGCGCCTCCTGTGAGGCTCGGACGGACGGACGGCTGAGCCGTGCTCAGGACGCCGTTAGGTGGGAAGCGAGAGTTGGATGTGGGTTAGGATTTGAGTCAAATATCATGAGACTGCATTTTAATACATGTTTTTAACCAATGTGGTAGTCTTCTTGCTTTTAAGGCTCTTGACTCATTATTGAGCTGAGCGCAAGCGAAGCTCTTAACCGTTTGGGAGACCTTTTTTGTGTTTAGTTGTCTCCAGAATGCGACAAGATAGTTACCTAAAAATTTGCTCATGTATCTTGGAGCCGAACGCGGTTGTTATAGCTAAAACAGGTGGAAAAAATATTTAGCCATTCAAAAGTTATCAAGAAAAGAAGAAAGGAGAGAGGCTCAGCTCAACACCCGCCGCGCACGGTTGGCGGATCCTAGTTTTATTTTGAGTAGTATATCTATCATAAATCTTGGTTTAAGATTAATGATAAAGGAAACGTATAAACACACTAACAAACGAAAATATTTCCAGTTTTCAAAAATGTCAGTATAGTCAAGTGATAGCTGAGTAAATCCATAATTAAACGATCAATATCATATTGTGAGTTATCATTTCTTCATTAGCGCTGGTGTCTGTAATAAAACGCATATGGTTCGTGAATTATTACAGCTACAATTTCTTCCTCAGAAGGAATTTTAAACTATTAACTTCAGCATAAAACAATGTTAATGAACTTTTCCCTGCACCAAGTTTGCTCATCGTTTAGAATAGTTTTAACTTACGATACAGTTTGAAGGAATAGACCTTTTTAGTAGATGGTTATGGACTTTTTTATTAGCCTAAGCTAAGCTAGAATTTTAATTTAAGCATCTGGGAAACCGTCCCAGGACTGCTGGGTGACCTACCGTTACCGTACTAGTTAAAATATGTCATAGTGGACTATTGAGGTCAACTAATTGTCTGCTGTGTTTTTTCGTTTGCTTTCTTAGACAATTATCTTTCTTAGATAATCCTTACATGATTGCAATACAGACTGGTTTGGTATGTAAAACTTTTTCCAATATCAGTTAAACTTAAATTAGTTATATGTAAATCATAAGTATTGAGGTAAATCTGGTAAAAACCTTAAAATAAACAAGTTAATTAAAGTTGTAACACCTAAAAAGCTTACGTTAATATTTGCCGGAGATTTATGAGACTCTTATGGCTTCCATTACTCTGGTTAACGAAAAGGGTCTTGACCTCGACTGTCTCAGCACGCGACATATTAGGTAGATTCAGGAGCGGGGGTAGCAATTAAACCAACGTCGCCAAAAAACATTTCTGTGAAGATGCCATACCCACGTCAGCACGTAGGGCTTAATTGGATCAATTGAGATTGATTACTGGTTTTTCAATCTACAAATATACCATAAATTAGAAATACAACATGTCTTTTTATGCTACCTATAGTTCTATAATTGCTGTCTTATATAATTATAATAATTTATTATTGCTAGATTAAAATATCCTCAATGTAATAATAAATACACTATGAAAAAGTTACAATCTGTGTATATACACTTTATATCACGTGTAACTGATAAGCTTGTTTTTTTTTTCAGGATCAGGACAGAGTGGTGTGTACAAATAAGAGTATTTTTTATGTTCTGCTAATTATACATTATATTTTAATTAAAAACACAACTACGTCATTGTCATTTGTTTTTTCTCACTGAAAACACGACTCAATGATTAATAAATTTTCCTGCTTAATAAACTCATTGGAAAAGGAAAATTAGTTTTGAGCAAAAAATAAAAAAGGAAAAATAAAAAAGGAAAATAAAATAATATAAATAAATAAGCAAAAAAATCTAACCGAAAACTTCTATCGTTATCCTTATGAATTGCTGATCTTTTTAAAATGCAACTTGCCTTGATTCATTACCGTTTAGTTGACTGGAGTCGGATCAACAGCTAACAATCATTAATATTACAGAAAATATCGTTGATAACTGAAAAAATTTACATTATAAATTACAGTATATTTTATCAGATTTCAATATTTATTCCGGAGTAAGCACCATCTTAAGATAGTAGCTATTAACCTAAGTGCAGAATTACAAGTCCAGTACTCCTTAGGCACAAGTAATTAATTATGAGATCTTTACGTATGAAAAAAAATGGAACAATCAAATATACCAGATATTATAGTTGCGTATATTTTGCATAGTATATATGATATACTCAATCAATGATCTTCTGGAAAAAAAACTTTTGAGTCTATGTTATTACTATATTTATTCCTTGAAGTTGCAAATTAGTAAAGTATAAAATAAATAAAAACAACTGGCTTCTTTTATGTTAGAGAAGAGCTAAGGAGTGTCGGCTGCAACTCCTATATTAGATAGATCGTCTACTTGCCGTCGCAGCCAATAGACAATTATTTCAAATCCAACACAAATATAGGTCATTTAAATATTATTTATAATCAATCGCCTACAGCAACGTTTCGTATTAAATTGTTATTTTTTTGCACTTTTTATTTTAAATCCAATTTCCAATCCAAGTAAGTCAAGAAAAATAGAAATAAGATTTAAAACGTATGTTTGTTGTATGCACGTTTCTATCAATACTGAGAAAGAAATTTAAAACATTCTGCTGCCCTGCAAAGCTCGCTATTTACTAAGGCAAAGCAAACCTTGCCATTTCGAAACGATAAACAGATTAAGCTAAAAATGTTTTAATATATTTGTTTACATCAGGATGCCTTATGCAGGCTGTATCGAGTATTTATCTAGAAAATTACACAGCAAAATATGTGTACTTTTGTTAATCATTCAATAGATGTAAATCTGTTATTTGTCTTGGTTGTAATTTTAATCTGATATTACATACGTCGATTCTCTGTAAACAATTGTTATAGAAATATTCGGTCTATTTATGACTTTTTTTATACTATAAGTAGCCTTTTGGTTTTTATGGCAAAGAAACAAACTTACTGACTCAAACAGACCGATAGGTTGCACAGTTATCTGTTTTAGATAATGTGTCATACTTAGTATACATATATGTAACATTTTTTCCATAAACTTGGAAAACTTTTATTACACATACAACTATAATTTCCTATATCAAACTCATTACAATAGTATTACTTCTTACCCAGGCCCCAGGCTGTCACCTCATTAAACTTCTGCATAATTTACCCCGCAGTTGTTGTCATGAAACGTAACAGACGTAGCTACTTTAGATTTTATAATATTATAATAATTGTAATATATTTTACACCTTTTTGTTGAATTGCGTTTACTAAGCTATATATAGAATTATTGTGTACTCGAGGCAAAAAGTGAGCTTAAATAAGTTTCTATCATGTGACATCGTAACGTGTCTAGTAGTTGCTATGGAAATGGAATACTGGACTTTGGGAACCAAATAACTGTAAATATTTGTCTTCTTCAACATACAGCAAGAAAGGAAACTTAGTCTAGGAAAAATACATTATAAACTGGTTCAAAATAAAGTTAGGCAATATTTATATCAATATCAAATTAAATACTCATACATTATTACAGCACCACACACAAGAACAAAGACAAAAAAAAGATTATTTGATTGCGTATAAGCCTAAAAAAATTAAATTAATTGTTAATTCATCTATGATCATTTTTTTTATGAAATTTTATAAATTTTATTTATATTTTTCTCATATATGTATATATGTAATAATATTATATACATTATATCTTATTCTGAACATTTTAAACATTTTTTATCCGAAGTTAAATTATAGGCAATTTAATATTGCTTCAAAATTAAATTAACTTCGCTTTTATATAGGACGTTCTTAAATTACATTGATGCTGAAATAAGTCGATGGAAAAGCACATTAAAGGAATTTTATTAATTACATTTACTTTTGACTCACGCTAAATTGATCATCGAACATTTTACAAACAGCAATAACTTTATTAACAGGTATTGTTAAATTTAATCATTAAAACTATTTGTGTCAGCGTGTTTTGTATCCATTTGCAGTTGTGTTTCAAAAGGAAATTTCAAGTAGCTTCAATTTCAGTGAGCATTTAAAGCAACGTCAGTAATAACCATTGGATTTTCTTATAAATTTATTATGTAAATGATTATTATTAATAAATAATATTATCACAAGAGTAGTTAATTGAGAAACTAAATAATGGATGGCTCTTAGATATGATTGTCGATATTATTTATTGTTTAACTATAAACTTCTCAGATTACTATTTTAATTACATCGATGATGGTTTGATTGACTGGTGATTTTGTGATACTCTGCTAATATAACATTAAACGTCTCCAAAACATATTTTGTTCCAAATATTTTAATACCTGTTTTTCTCTTATCTTTGTTTCCAGGGACCTATTATATTTGCAAAATTAGCATATAAATCCTTAAGCTTAATGACTATAACATAAAATATTTTTTCAATATTCTTGAACACTAGGTACTATAAATTATAATAAGATTCTGACCTATTCTTATTTTTATATGAAATGATGACATTATTTCTCATCTTTGTTTCGATCTTAATTACTTTTATGCTCTAGGGAGACTGTTTCTAGTTTATCCTTCCTTACCTACGTCGAGCTTCTGTAAGTGAATAATACTAACCCGATCCAGTCAACCCGTACATGGGCGTCAGTCACACTCCATTAGATGTCAAAATACACTTGTTTTGTTTAAAAAACATATAATACATTTCATGTCAAACCATTTCAATTTACAAATATGTACATCAAAATTAGTATTTGTAATTCAAAGCAGCTTTTGAAAAAGTCACTGAAACAAATAATTGGAAGTCATTCCAATGAAGAAATAAATGTTATATTTAAATAAAATTGCTCACAATTGGAGTATGAAATGGATCTAAATGTCTTTGTGAATAATCGAAATACTTTATGAACTTCAAATATGTTTAATGTTTAAAAAAATATTTAAATTACGTTTTTAAATATTATGCAAGAGCAAACCTCGTACCCATTTAATTATCTTTTTTATTCACATAACAAAGCAGGCTTAGAACGGACTTGCTTTCAAATCAACATTTTACAGTAGACTTTGACAGACTTTGTATATTTAAAACAGTTTAACTGCCTTAGCTTGCAGCATATCCAAGGTAAAATAGAATTTGAACAAGAGACGAGTATAAAAAATGTATTGCAATTCGATATTTCTTGTTTTATTTAATTTATTATTTAAAATATTATTATTAACATATTTTATTGATATAATTATATTTGGATATTATTTTTCATTAGGAATATTGACAAAATATGACTGATTTAATATTAACTTCAGTAAGTATTTATTGTGGTAGACAAAAAACCAGCTTGCTCATTAAGAATATATATATATATATATATATATAATAAATCACTTTCAATAATTCTAATAACTAAAAGAAGTTCTTAGGTGACATCCCAATAATGCATTTTCTCAGAGTAAATTCTTTTATGGAACTATAAAAGATAGTGTAATATGAAACAATAGTTATTTATTCAATTCGACGCAGAACGTGAACTAAACGAGGTACTGTTACGTGATATTGAAGTGGTTTTAGATGTTATTATTATCAAAATTGGAATAATACACGCCAGCAATAGACAGTGTTACTTTTTGTTTTATTTGGGATAGATCTAGAAAACGTAATAATAGCCTAAAGTTATAGTAATAATAATAGGTTGGGGAAAAATAAATCGATGATTTTCTCAGCAGACAGCTTTAGTGATTGAAGCATATTTCAAGTGTATGGTCGTTGTCAATATGATATTTCTCATATTAATTTTTTGTTGTTCCATTCAGTTGTGAATTACAAGTTCTTTACAATGAAAGAAAAACAAGACAAAGACAAAATTCTGTATTCTGTTTTTTTTTAAAGGCAGGTCGAAAATGTCGATAAAATAACAGAAATAATCGAAGTTCACCGGCATGACAGAATTGGACAACAGAAGAGGTGTTGTGTTCCATTGAGTTTTTCGTTAATACTGACCAAGATTTCTAAGAGAAATATAATATGAAGCTACTTTTAAAATGGTAACAAATTATACAACAAAACAATGCACATTTGATGCAAATCAGATAATTCAAAACATCTGAAATAAAATTTTGAATTTTACGCGAAAATAATGGATTTCTTTTACCCCAAATTATTAATAAACTATTACTTTAAAAACCAACAAGTAATTTAATCTATCGGTACACAGGTGAAGTATGTTTTCCATCTTTATTATGATAAAGTTTGTATATTTACGGAGCGGGTTATTGGATAATGAACTAATCACCTCCATACAAGTGCCCCTAAAATCTTTTATTACGATAAACCACCCTAAAAATAAATGTTCTTCCTTTTACAACATCAAATTTTGAATCAGCTCCTAACAGTATCCTATAGATTGTTTCATATAATAAGCAATCATGACACCAATGTTAACACATTTCTGTTCATCGATTGTAATGTGTAAGTAAGTAGCTTAAAATTATGTTAGAAGGGTAATTAAGTATAAGATAGCAATGACATAGTGTTTAAAAATGTAACTAAATTGATATCTGAATAATATTTTTGAGTTCGAACATATTCAAATAGTATTGAATTTACCAGTATTGGCTTTTGTGAAGGAAACACTTAAATCATTCTGACGCTAAGAAGAAAAGTCAATAGGAAAACGAAATATGATAAGGAGTTATATATGGTAGTAAGATATTTTCCATTTTGTTATTGTAAACTATTGTTACCTCTGAAAGTTATTTTGAAATTCAAATCATATCAACTATGGTATATGAATATTTTATTCAACCTATCTAATATTTGAAATGACTTGAGAGCTTAACAATAGTAATATTTACAAACATCGTATTTTTATTTATGCATCAGTAAAGTCTTAATTGTATTACCATTTTTCATTTCATATGTATTATTTTCTAGTAACAGATAATTAATTTAAAGCTTTCTCTGAAATTGAAGAATGTTTATAAGAAATCGTAATTCAGTTTAAGCTTCATCAAAATCTAATCAAATATTCTTAAATATTGGATTCTATAAAAGTCAATGTATACTTCATAATTAAACCATCATATGAAGGTGCATCCAAAACAATTCAATTATTGTCTGTAAAAGCAGATGACAAACTTGTCTAATGTCACATTAAATTGGCCGTCTTAAATATCACGACAGGTAATAATTTTTAACCGTAAAGTAAATTTGTTAGAAGATTTTGAAGAGACCTTCGACGACAATTCTGAATAAGTATATTATATACTTCTTGTACTTGATGTCGTTACTTATTTTCTTAATATCGTTACTTTTTTTCATATAAAATATAATAAATGAGTGAAATATAATATAATGTATTCTTTGACTAAATATTTTTGCCAAAACATTTCACAAAGTTTAGACTTAAATAATGTTCTTGTATTTTTGCCAGAACAAGTTTTTCCATGAATTATAAAATGTTTGTAGTTTAGATTTACTAAAGCATATTAAATACGTTTTTATTGCATTTGTCTATCTTTTACCTTTTAAAACAAAACGTTAAACAAATTCTAGAAAAAATAATAGCAATGTTTTCCTTCCTTCGCGTATTAATATAGTGAAATAGATAATGATCAAGTAAGTCATCAAAGAAAATATTTTTTTTTTTTTTTTTTTTTTATGTAAGAGGAGGGCAAACGAGCTGGCGGGTCACAGGTGGACGTGATCACCGCCGCCCATGAACTCTTGCAACATCCGAGGACTTACAGGAGTGTTGCCGGCCTTGTAGGTGGGAATAAACGCCTTTTTTGAAGGTACCCATGTCGTACCGATCTGGAAATACCGCCGAAGGTAGTTCGTTCCACAAGCGAGTGGAACGTGGAAAAAATGTCCTTGAGAACCGCACAGTGGAGGATCGCCACGCATCCAGGTGGTAAGGATGGTATTGGAGGCGATGGCGCGCTGTGCGGTGATGAAATTCGGCGGCAGGCATCAGATCGAATAGTTCTTAGGAACACTCCCCGTTGTAAATGCGGTAGAAGACGCACAAAGAAGCCACGTCTCTACGCAATGCCAGAGAGTCCAGCCGTTCGCAGAGCACCGGGTTCCCAACAATTCGAACGGCTCTCCGTTGTACGCGGTCAAATGGTAGAAGCTGATATTGGGGTGATCCGGACCAGAGATGAGAACAGTACTCCATGTGAGGCCGGACCTGCGCCTTATAGAGCGCAAGTCTTTGGCCAGGTTTGAAGTACTGCCTCGCTCTATTAATCACTCCCAATTTCTTCGAGGCCAACTTGGCCTTGCTCTCCAGATGACCACGAAACTGACAGTCGCTCGAAATGTCGAGACCCAGTATTCTGATACTTGGCGAGGCATTAAGAGGAGTGCTCTCGAAGAGCGGTGATACGACAAATGGGGTTTTCTTAGTGGTAAACGCGCAAACTTGTGTCTTTAGGGGATTGAACTGAACGTGGTTCAGTTCACCCCACTCAGAGACCATCCCCAAGGAAGTCTCTATAGAAGACACAAGTTTCTTTCGGCACTCGTCGACGTTTTCCCGAGAGAGACCTGCACGGCCGGAATATACCGCATCCCCAGTGCTGTCATCCGCATAACAATGTATGTTGGAGATATCCAACATATCATTGATGTGCAGGAGGAACAGGGTTGGGGATAGCACGCAGCCTTGGGGTACACCAGCGTTCACGGGCTTGGGGTCCGAGCAAAAACCGTCGAGAACGACCTGTATGCTCCGCCCAGTGAGGAAGCTGGTGATCCACTTGCATAAACTCTCGGGAAGCCCATAGGAAGGTAGCTTCGAAAGAAGCCCCTTGTGCCATACACGATCGAAGGCTTTCGCCATACCCAGACTAACTGCCAGACCCTCTCCCTTACTTTCAATAACAGCTGCCCAACGGTGCCTAAGATATAACAGAAGATCACCAGCCGATCGACCATGGCGAAAGCCATATTGCCGGTCATTGACCAACTGGTGATCCTCGAGGTATGTTAGGAGCTGTTTATTGATAATGCTCTCCATTACTTTGGAGAGCAGAGAGGTAATGGCGATAGGTCTGTAGAAAATAATTATTGAGAAAAAAATAATGATTTCACTATAATTACTAATAAAACTAAAATAATCGTATACATAATACCCTAAAGCTTTAATTTAAAATGAACATAGTTGAATATTCTCAGTTCGTTATTTAATAAAGTTCTAATTGAGTGAACACTAATTAGTGTATTACTAGAGCACTAATTACAATACAGAGCACTAAGCCCTGACTTAATTTAGAAAGGTTGTTGCTTAATTTTAAAGTTACTTTGATAAATACAACCTATTTAATGCCGTGTGAATGACCTCTCGTGACGTCATAGTACAATACTTGTCTTCAGTACTATGTAACTTAATTGTTGTACAAATCGTATCGTAGTATTATAAAGTAAGATTACGCTTCATAATATATTAAGGCACAATCGTTTCGTTTATGACATGCGTTTAAATATCTGAATAAATTTAATTTAATTAAAATCTAATCTTTTTTAATATTATTATTATTATTTGAAGTCTTATATACAGGATACATCAGCATTCAATACATTTAAGCAAAATAAACTAAGTTGCAACAATAACATTGTCTGTAATTATTTTTACGATAGATGTCTTCACTGAAATTATTATACTTCTACTCTGTATAACATGTTAAAAAAATATATTCTCAATAGAAATAAATAATTCATATTAAAACGTTTAATACCAGGACAGCAAAACTATAAAAGTGTTATTAGATAACTTTCTTATAATGTGGTTTTGGGCCGGTGATTAATAACAATGCTCCATTTGAGTTTTAATGAGATTGGGTTCAGACAGTAAACAGTCGATACATACATTGCTTAGTAGATATCTATCGATAATGACTGTTATATGTTAACTAAGTATATACTGACCAATTGAAATAAACAAACTATGAACAAACAGAACTAATAATTGCTTGTCTGTTAATATTGGCCGTCGGGGAATTGGATCCTGCTACAAACATAGTTCTGTTATTCATATTAAAATTATTATCTATATGTATATTTCTCTCTGGCAGCTAAGTATTGTTTCAACCATCTCTGGCACGTGTACGTTTACATACTTAACAACTGTGAATGTTTCATGTTATACAAGGTCTAGCATTAAGAAAGGCGGTTATTATATAAACTTTATTGTAAATATTCCTTTTTGGGTCAATAACCAACATTGTGTACAAAAACTAGATTTATTTTTAACGTTTCAACTAGAGGTTTTATGCAATTATTTATAAGTACACAATGGATGAAGTTCTCAAACAATGATAGTTTTAAATGTAGGTCGATGTGAAGTGAGCTCCGAGTGAGTGGAAGAGTACTCTGATGGAACGGAGCTGTTCATTACTATTGGCCGGAGTCTGTTCTGTATCTGTAGTTGTTATATAACTTAGATTGTTCCGGAAATAGGATGAAAGTTGACTTCGATGAACAATTTTAATCAGGAAAATAGTAAGTAATATTAGATTATTTTATTTATGTTTGTTTAAACTAAAATAACGTATAATATAATTATGTTACACATATTTTATATTGGTTTATATATCTACGACTATCTACTGGTTAAATATATATTTATATAATTTATAAATATAATTAGGGCTTAACTTTGAGTCATCAAAAAGGGCCCACGTTCTTTTTAACTTTACCTTTTGACAAAAGATATGGTTTAGCTGACAACAGCGTTGTTCTATCGTAGGTTTAAATTTAAGAAATTGTGTTATCAAAGAATTTTTAAGAATATGAAGCTGAGTAAAATATTACTAATATAATATAATTTTTACACATCTATCATTCTCTAGCAGTGTTATATTATCTAAATTATGCATTTAGATTTCTGCCACTTCTTCCTATAATAGATTTTGTTATTCTGTGGTAGAAATCACATTTTAAATCTAAACATCCGTAATGAGTTCACAATATGTTAAAACAAGATGGACATCGGGCGTATACTACCTATAAATAAGTGTTAATACTCTTGTTTCATGATTTGTGTCTTAATTTGTAATATCAACGCTAAAAATGAACTAAGAATAAATATTTATTTCTTAAACTTTCACATTTTTATTCTAAGCATAAGTACTTACTCTATCTTGCACTAGCATTAAAAGTATTAATAATACAAGGCACCAAATCACGAAGGTATCAAAATATCATAACATAATGTTCTCGAGCCATCTGTTTGAGCCATCTCCCCAAATATGACATAAGTTTCAACTAACCGTTAGCTTTTATTTTGTACGTTTGATTTTAATTTTATCTACTATTCTTTAATCTCACACTTTAACAGTCAAATTAAAGTATTAAATTACCAAATGAAAAGAATTACTAATATTATAAACATTTATTTACATATAATCTTTAAAAGTTTCTCAATTCGAGAAAAGGTTTTAACCTGGAACGCTTCGTAGAAGTAAAAATATCATTACGTATGAATTAAAATGATATAATGACACATTGACAAACAGTATTATTCTATGACTTTTATATGATCATCTGTAATAGCAACTTTACTTCTACTGACACATTAAAGATTACAAACTTATGTTAACTTTAAAAAATATATATATGGGAATAACAGTTTTGTTTAAAACCGACAGACTGTTAAGGTTTAGTTCCGGTTCAGTTAAGTTGGAACGTTCCCAAAGACATGACTAACTGGTATTAAGTACATGGGTCCAAATGTACAATAAAAACAAAAAAATATTAAACTTTTGTTTTATATTTTTTTATAAGAGCCTTTTAACTATATTATTAAAATCATAGTTCAATTAAAATTGTCTGGAAGAGGGCAGCAGAGGTTCATTGTGGGTCAATAAAATTAAACTAATTTTTATATATACATTTTTAAGTCTACCCGTGAAAATTACTGCCTTCTATGTTGGTTTAAATTAACATAACAAACACAAATTATATAAAAATTTGTTTAATGCTTGTTAAAATATTTAAAACATTACCCACTGAAGAAATAGAATGCCATTTGACTAATAATAAGCCAAATTACACAAATTTTAATTATATCTCCAAATAGTTTTATTACACGAAGTATTAGGAACATTTGTATTACATTTTTTAATGACATTTGAATTACATAATTATTATGACTATTCTTTGCAATACCTTATGTCCGTAGTCATTATCCTTCCCTAAAAATAAGAACAAACATCTAAAACCTAACAATCAGTCCATTTGTAAATCTAAACTATCCGTACAGTTAAGTGGCTACTCAAATACGAAAAGATACATCAAACTCGCTCTAGCTATTTGGAAGAAATTATATGAAACACACAAGAATATAATAGACACTTTAATTGATTTGTATTGCTTTTCTAATAAATAATAAAAAAGATATTATGCAAATACTCTTGACGAACATATTATTAACTTGATATTTTTGTATTTTCTTATATTGACATAAAAAGAGACCATGACGTTTAAATTAAAATTATTAAAAAAATACATAGTAATCCGAAAAACTAACTACTTACACAATATTTTATCATGCTTAGAAATACCTAGTTTTTGCCTTAGCTATATAATATTACAATAAAGAAACAAAGACAATGGAAACTCATTTCATTGTAGTGCAGCATTCTTATACGTTGTTGTTGTGAGGTTTTAAACATCTTATTATGAAATCACAAGACGAAATATCCATCGACAATTTGATTTAATGTGTCTCTGACTTATGCAAAGATTTAACGCTTATCGCAAAACTTTTGCCGCGACTGAAGTCGAGACAACATTAAACATCACAGAGAAGGATCGTGGTCTCGCTTGTTGTTTGTTAAAGTCATAATTAGCGGTAAAGGGATTTGAGATCTCTTGGTTACAAAGGGATGTGTAAATCCGATGTTGTATCTAAGTTGATTTATTATAAAGTAGTTATAAACTAACATTAACAAAATTATATTTAATAATTATATATAGGTTTAGAAGTGATAATAAAAAAAGTTGCGTTTGTCAAGTGATTCAAATTATTAAGATATAAAAATCAGTCAATATTGATTTGGTTACAATAAAATGTTGTTAATAAACTAATAAGGTATCAATTATTATTATAGCTGCTCTCATATACAGGTGTACTGAAATAACCGACTTGATATTATATTTCAGTTTATAATATTTTACGTTATGAGGTTTGTGAATTTATTGTTTGATGTTAAATTTATGTATAGAGTTTCTTATGTTACTTAAGGAGAGGTGTTATTACTAAATTAACTATTATTTCACTTAATATTATTTAAAATCCGTTTAGGTAACTTTTTAACAATACTATATTGTGAACCAATAAAGATAATAAATAATGTTTAAGTATTGTTACTGAACATACACAGGCAAGAGGTATGTTAAATTATTTATTCATGTTCTTAAATACCCTGACCTCCTCATAACAATATTACTCCTTTCAATCTCTCTTGTGGTTTTAGACTCCACGACTACTACGAGTAACAATATAACATTGATTAATGAAAATGAAATGATACTGTCAAGTATCTAAGTAAAAATGTAAATATTAGTAATAAAATTTTATTATAATATCATTTAAATATTATTTTGTGATGTTAGTAGGTAGATACATATATCTAACTTAATTAATGTAACATCTTTTGGGTATCATTCCAGTCGCAATTACGCTAAATATGACCGAACGATATATAATCTTGTAAATAAAGAGACTTATTCTGATTGAATGATCTATCGAGGCAGTAAATCTATACGATATCTACAACCGTGTGTATAAAAATCTTAAACGTCAACTATAGTTCAAATTTACTAATTACTTCATAATTTGAAATAATGTCTATATTACTAAGGCATGTGAAGATAGAATGGAAATGTAAGTTTGTGATTGCAAATAGTTTTATTGTCAGCAAATTACAACAGAATTGTGTTACCATTTGAAATCCACATTATTTAGAAACTATTTTACGCTTTCTAAATAATTTGTAAAGTTTTTAAATATTAATGTTTATTTATTTATACTTGTACCTGTATAACCAATTATATAGGAATCTATTGTGCTTTTGGAGTTAAACATAGTAAGTAGTAGGAAAATTTACATAACTTTGAACGAAATACATCATTAGAATTTAATATATTATTCTTATTATTTTACAAATGTTAAAGTTTAGAGCAAAAACACATTTCCCTTGAATAACATGGTTGTGTTTGCTGTTGCGCATTCGTTACAATGCTCGTTTATTTTATTTAAACGACAACACATGACTTTACTGGAAAATATATAAAAATATATTCAATATTATTCATTTTTTTATAACCAAAATCTTATTTTAAATACTAGAAGTTATTAAGATAATCCGTTTTCTCTCTACGTATTTAGGTGCAGTTCTTCATAAACATAATCGCAAGTGTACAATTTATTCCGTGGCTCCAAGCACTTGAGTTGTTTAATAGTTTTGTTGTAATTAATACATTGAATAGTGTCCATTAACATCTGTGTATGCAGTAGCGATTAACAATATAAACAAAGATTAATTTCAAATTTCAAAAACACTGTTAAAGCTGTTTCCGAGAAACCATTTCCATTTGCTTAAAATTATATTAGAACTAATTATAATAAACTGATAAAGATATATTTATTTTAACATTTTAAAATTGTTATTAAGATAACACAACTTTTAACAGAGAAACATATTTTGCAGTACAAATGAAGTCTCGAATGCAATTACTTAATATACTGACGACACTACTCAAGATTTATTATTTAATATAAAATTATCACTCCAGCACTCCATTAACTAAATGCCATGTGAGGAGTCACATCGGTGTTGAACTATAAAGTTATATAAGTTGGTTAAGCGCTATACTGACGACAAAATATAACTACTGTGACTTTCATCACTCAGACACCTGCGAAATTAAACTATCTCAGACATATAAGTTATATAATTTCGTTTAAGAGACATTAGCTTAACTCCGTATTATTATTTATTAATAAAGCAAATTACTAATAAAAATTACTAATAAAAAGAAGAGAAATGGGTTTTAGATTGAACCTTGAGGAACCCCCATATCCATTGGAGGCAATCCCTTTCTAACGACTTTAACATTTCGAATTCTATTAGAAAAGTAAGAAATCAAAGGTTGAGATAATGATACTTAATAATATAATGGTTAGATTTCCTGACCAATATTTCATGCTGTACACAATCGGATGCCTGACGTAAATAACTGAATAATTCAAGAGCATCCTGTGATTCCTCTCAGGCCTCAAATATATGTCTTATAAGAAAGACACCACCATTAGCGGTAGATCGAGTTTTGTAAAACCGAACTGGTTATTAAAAAGCAAGTAATTTGTATTCAAAAATACCTCGTTCGACAGGGTCGATCGTGTTAGGTAGATTCCCGTCGGTCGGATCGACAAAGAAAAACTAGCCAGCAGTATTTTACTGGTCATTACGAATCTTATGACGGGTCACTCTGCATATATTTGGTGAGCGGGGAACCACCCCCCACCCCTATTTCCTAAACGGGGGGTCGCATCAAAAAACTGTTCGAACAAAAAAGTTTCCTCTTTTAATTTGTTAATTTTCTAAGATTTTTCCGACATCAAAATTTTGCCTTCTTCTGTGACTCTTTTCGGTTTTTAACTTTCAACCCCCCCCAGCCCTCCAACCCCCCGACCGATTTCCCCCGTTCAAGAACTTAACCTTCATTTTGTCCTTAAAAATGTGTATACCAAGTTTGAAAATCCTCCGTCACTATTTGCGACCTGTAGCGTGTCCCAAAGGTTTGCACTTTCACCCCCTCTCCCAGCCCGCCCTTAAATTTTTTCCAAAAAAACGAGATGCTACGTTTGTCCTACTAATTTATCCTATCGACCTGTGAAGTCAGATTTTGCCTACGATGAATTTGGACTGATGGATCATATATACATATATATATAGAGGGATATATAATTTTTTTTTTTCGACGGATTCTCAATCTCCAGTTCACAAACGGCGTAGCGCCCCTACTCTGGGGTCTGGGTCCCGTCATCGCATCGATTGCTATAGGTAGATTCATCTATGGAATCTACCTAATCTATACTTATAATAAATCTGTAGAGAGGTCAATTCTGTACATGAAATATATTTACAAAATAAGTAGCAGGGGGTGATTAGTGTTCGATACTGATGCCAAAAATGCAGTTAAAAAAATTTTTGTCTGTCTGTCTGTCTGTCTGTCTGTCTGTTTGTATGTTATTTATAGAAAAAAAAACTACTCGACGGATTTTAACGAAACTTAGTACAATTATTCTTTATACTCCTGGGCAGGTAATAGTATACTTTTCATCACACTACAATGAATAGGAGCAGAGCAGTGAAAGGAAATGTTGAGAAAATGGGAGAAGTTGCTTGATTTTTTAAGCTTCCATCGTGTGTGCAGCCTTAATGGTTAGAGCTACATAGAAACTATGTATAACGGAAATATTCTACATAAAAATACACGAAAAATATTCCAAGACAGCATATATCTACCTTTTATAGTTAACTCACAATAACACGCATAACTCTCGATAGCTTAGCAGTTCGGAGATTTCTTATTATATTTGTTTACTTTTACGTTTATAAAACCAATAATGCTCACCATCATTCCTAATTAAAAAAAAAATAAACAATAGCACCAATTCAATAAAAAAAGAATCATTGAAATCGGTATAGAAACACCAAACTTATACTTACTTACATGAAATACGCCAACAAGACATCGCGCGTGAATAGTGAATCAAGCTATAAGGATTATTTTTGCGTAACGGTTGCCGCGCTCGACGGGGCTCGCGGCGGCAGAGTATAAAAGGGGCGGGAGGCGAGCGCAAGCGTCATTCAATATTTGGCTGTTGATGCGTTCAGAGTGTTGAACTTTATTGACAGACAATAATTGTTATTTTATAAACCGTGCTTATCAGCGCGACTTTTTGTCTTTAAATAGTTTATTTTAATTTCTTTTGTTGTTATTTTCTAAATTAGTTTTAGTTTTGTTTAAATTCTTAACTATTAATAGTTCCTATTTTATTTCTTTTTAAGTAGATTTAGATTCGATTTTTAGATTAGATAATAGATAGATAGATTAGATTATTGTTAGATTTTTAGTTACTGATAGGTTAGTTTTGGGCATTTTATGTTTAGTTTTTTTTGTATTGAGTAGATAAAAGCGTAGGTAGGTACTTTTATTAATTATAGTATTCATAGGTATTTTTTATTTATTTTTAAGTGAAGTAGGTATAGGTAGATATTGCCTACTATCTACCTATACTGCACACGTGTTTTAGCTTTATTTTCATTTCTTTTTTTTTTGTACCTAAGTTGTAGGTAGGTAGGTACATATTTCTTAGTTTAATTCTATTAGAATATTAGGTATTTAAGTTTAAATAGGCACTTAGATTTATATTTTTTTATTATATAGCAGCTGTACTTAGAACATCTAAGGTTTTTTTTGTATTAGCATAGGTACTTTGATTAATTACAGTAGTTGTAGGTATTTCTTATTATTCATTTTTAAGTGAAGTAGGTAAGTGTAGATAGTATTGCACACGCATTAAGTATAGCTTTATTTTCATTTTTTATTCTTTTGTAATTTGTAGGTACCTACGTACATATTTATAATTCGATTAGAATATTATTTTAGTTTTAATAGGCACTTAGATTTATATTCTATTTATTATATACTTAGCTATAGTTAGGACCTCTGACGTAAGTTTTTTGTTGGGTAACTAAATAGAATTTAAGTTACCGTCGATTAAAAATAAAATAAACGATGCCACCTAAAAAACGACCATCTTTATCTCGAACTTCGAGTCAAGCTAGGAGAATGAGAATGACGCGTTCTCAAGAATCGGAAGAGGAAAGAGCACATCGGTTAAACTCTATGAGAGTTAGTGCCTCAACATCTCGAGCTAATGAAAGCTCTCCAGAAAGAGAGATGCGATTAGCAGCTGAAAGAGCGAGACGAGCTACAACACGGGCTTCTCAAAGCTCTTCTCAACGACAGCTAAGGCGTTCCATTGACCGGGAACAACATGCGTTATCCCGAGAAGCTGAAACTGCTTTACAACGAGAATTGCGACTCACAGCTGACCGCGAACGGCATACATTATCTCGCGAGTCTGAAACCTTCACTAAGAGGGAATTACGGCTTACAGCTGACCGCGAACGTCATATTTTATCTCGCGAGTCCGAAACCTTCACTGAGAGGGAATTACGGCTTACAGCTGACCACGAACGTCATATTTTATCTCGCGAGTCCGAAACCTTCACTGAGAGGGAATTACGGCTTACAGCTGATCGCGAACGTCATATTTTGTCTCGAGAATCTAAAACTTTTACTCAATATCAAGACCGTTTGACAAATGATAGGGCGCACCATAACATGATTCGATCTCTTGAAGATGAACATGAGCATGAACAACGACTAGAGTCGGGACGCGATTATTACAATTCTTTGAGACAAGAACAATTGATTACTTTATCTAATGAAAGATTAAGAATTGAAAATATTCGGTCGCTTGAAACAGAAGAACAGCGAGAGGCCCGTCTTACTGCAGATAGATTTCGACATGGTCTTAATGACTTAGATATACACGTGGTAGATCAATCTACAAATTCGGTGGCGTGGTCCGATAAATATAAAAGTGGGTTTGCTTATAACCTCACAATTGATTACAGATCATCTTCTGAAATAGGCGATATGAACGTAGTATGTTCCTTTTGTAATGCTTCGAAGTGGAGGAAGGAGTCTGCTGGTTTCTGTTGTTCTGGAGGTAAAATAAATTTGCCTTCGTTCGAAGACCCACCGGAACCTTTAAAATCACTACTTTTAGGGGAACATTTGCAATCCAAACAGTTTTTAGATAATATTCGCACTTATAATAGTGCATTCCAAATGACATCCTTTGGTGCTAAACAAATCTCAGAAGGCCCTTTCATGCCTACTTTTAAGGTACAAGGTCAGGTTTACCATTTGATAGGGTCCCTTTTGCCTGAAGAACAACCTAAATTTCTTCAAATATATTTTGTATCCGATTACAACGAACAGTCGAATATAAGAAATCAATATTTTCCGAATTTAAATACTGAACTCATTTCACAACTTCAGAACATGTTACATCAGGTTAATTCGTACGTATGCAGTTTTAAATCGGCATTAGAAGCCCTTTCTCAAGATGGTAATAACAATTATAAAATTGTTATAAATGCCGATAAGCGTCCAACTCAGGAACACCCTGGGCGTCATAACGTTCCATCCACGAATGAAGTTGCTGTAGTACTGGTCGACCAGGAATGTGATAGGCGTGATATCGTTATACGTTCCAGAGACAATCGTTTGCAACGTATTTTCGAAACCCACAGGGCTTACGACAGTTTGCAATATCCTATGATATACTGTCGAGGGGAAGATGGTTATAATTTCGCTGTATACCAAACCGATCCGCGCACAGGCGCACCTAATTATAATAAAAAGGTGTCATGCCTTCAATTTTATTGTTACCACCTGCAAGTGAGACGGAATAGATTGGTATACTTTCAACGTTTTCGTGGCTTATTTAATCAGTTTATTGTTGACATGTACGCAAAAATTGAAACCGAAAGATTAGTTTATATACGATCTAATCAAAGGCAGCTGCGCGCTGAAGAATACGTGCACCTTCGCGATGCCATGCAGCAAGATAACGATACTGTGAATATGGGTCGGTTAGTTATTTTACCCTCTTCTTTTACTGGTGGTCCACGCTACATGCATGAACGTACTCAAGACGCTTTTTGTTACGTAAGAAAATATGGACGTCCCGACTTATTTGTTACTGTAACTACCAATCCCAAGTGGGATGAAATCACTCGGGAGCTTCTTGAGGGTCAGGCACCGCATGACCGCCATGATATTATTGCAAGAGTGTTTCATTTAAAATTAAAATCAATGATAGATCTTCTTACCAAAGATAACATTTTTGGAGAAGTATTGTGTTATATGTATAGTGTTGAGTGGCAAAAACGCGGCTTACCTCACGCACATATCTTGCTTTGGTTAAAAGATAAGGTTCGACCTAATGATGTAGACAGATTAATCAGTGCTGAAATTCCAGATCCGACTGCAGATCCCCTGTTATACGACATTGTTAAAACTCATATGATACATGGTCCATGTGGTGCATTTAACGCAAATGCTCCTTGCATGCAAGACGGTCGTTGCACTAAAAGGTATCCAAAAGCATTAGTGGATGAAACTGTAACAGGACATGATGGATACCCATTATATCGTCGCCGTTCAAGAGACAATGGTGGTTTTACTGTTGAAAAGCGAATGTCTGGACAACAGGTTACTTTAGATAATAGGTGGGTCGTTCCGTATTCGCCTGTATTGTCCAGAGCATTTCAAGCTCACATAAATGTAGAAATGTGTAATAGTGTAGAGTCAATTAAATATATTTGTAAGTACATTAACAAGGGCAGTGACCAAGCTACGTTTGCGTTAAGAAATGAACATCATGAAGTTACTAGATTTCAGTCAGGCAGATATATCAGCTCTTCAGAAGCTGTGTGGCGGATCTTAAGTTTTAATATTCACGAAAGATATCCACCTGTGACCCATCTGGATGTTCATCTGGAAGGCGGTCAACGTATATATTTTAACGCCGAAAATGTTACAGAACGATTAGAGAACCCTAGACAAACAACTTTATTGGCATTCTTTCGACTTTGCCAAACTGATAATTTCGCAAAGTCTCTTTTGTATGAAGAAGTTCCATCGTATTATACCTACGATAAACAACGAGGTGTCTTTAACCGTAGACGCCGAGGCAGGCCTGTAGATGGCGAGACAGGTATTTTCAAAGAACATGTTCTTGGTAGAGTGTATACTGTTCATCCTAACAACGCAGAGTGTTTTTATTTGAGATTATTATTACATACAGTGCGAGGACCAACATCATTTATAGATTTGAGAAAAGTAGACGATGTTGTTTATCCAACTTATCATGCAGCTTGCCAAGCGCGTCATTTGCTTGAAAATGATCAACATTGGGATGACGCTTTAGCAGAATCCTGTGTTAGTGATAATCCACGACGGTTACGCCATTTATTTGTAACATTACTCACATTTTGTAATTTATCTGATCCTGTCCAATTATGGGAAAAATATAAAGAAAAATTTGCAGAAGACTTTCTTCGGAATTTATCTCACAATAATGAAGGCGCAACTAATGATAATTTTCGAGATCTGGCTATAAATCAGTGCTTATTAGCTCTTCAGGAAGACTTAACAGCAGTAGGCGGTAAATCACTTTGTGAATATGGTTTGCCAACGCCAACCTCAGTCGGAGAGGTTACCAATAGGGAATATTCCGCAGAGATTGGTTACAACCCAATGGAACTGCTGGTAACATTAGAAAACGGTGTCCCAATGATGACTGCAGAACAACGCTTAGTCTATGATCGCGTGTGCGAGAGTGTGCAGAATAATTTAGGAACAATATGGTTTTTAGATGCACCTGGAGGAACTGGGAAAACTTTTTTGACTAAATTAATATTAGCTTATGTTCGAAATCAGCGTAAAATCGCTCTTGCCGTGGCTTCATCAGGTATAGCTGCAACATTGCTACCAGGAGGTAAGACTGCTCACACTATGTTTAAAATACCAATTAATTTAGATCGCACGGAAAGTCCAACCTGTAGTATTTCAAGAAATAGCGACAAAGCTAAGGTATTGCGTGAGTGTAATTTAATCGTATGGGATGAATGTACGATGGCCCATCGAAAAGGAGTAGAAGCAGTAGACAGAACTCTAAGGGACATAAGACAAAATGATCGACCAATGGGCGGTATTACGGTTTTATTTTGTGGTGATTTCCGACAAACCTTACCGGTAATACCACGGGGAACCCGAGCTGATGAGATTAGGGCTTGCCTGAAAAGCTCTTATTTGTGGCGTGATATACAATCGGTGCATTTGACTATAAATATGCGAGTGAGAACTGGAGACAACGCAGATAATCGTGAATTTTCTGATACATTATTGAAGATTGGTGAAGGTACCTATCCACAACTACACCAAGGAAAACTTATTCTGACACCTGAGTTATGTTGTATAGTGCAATCCCAACAACATCTTATATCTTCGGTTTACGGTGACATAACAATTATATTAAATAGGGACAATTCTTGGCTTTGCGAAAGGTCCATTTTGACTCCTCGCAATGACCAGGCATCTGAAATTAATAATAAAATACTGTCTAATATACAGGGAGAAAGCAAAGTTTATAGTTCAATAAATAGAATGGTTGATGAACAAGAAGCCACTAATTACCCGATAGAATTTTTAAATTCTTTAAGTATGCCTGGACTACCTTCTCATATAATTTGTTTAAAAATTGGCATACCGATAATTCTGCTCCGAAATTTAAGACCACCTCAACTTTGCAATGGAACTCGGCTAAAAGTAACCCAGTTGCAACAAAAAATGTAATCGAGGCTCAAATTTTAAAAGGTTGCGGTGCAGGAGAAACTGTCTTTATTCCCAGAATTCCCATAATACCAAATAATTTTCCATTCCAATTTAAAAGAACGCAATTCCCAGTATCGGTGTGCTATGCCATGACTATCAATAAAGCTCAAGGGCAGACTTTTCGTGTTGCTGGAGTAGATCTCGGTGTTAGCTGTTTCTCGCATGGTCAATTATACGTCGCTCTTTCCCGGGTTAGCAATTCTAGGAATCTTTACGTTCACGTGCCGGACGGGTCGACTCTTAACATAGTCTACCCAGAAGCTTTGCGCTGAAACATTTTAATTTGATCTAAAAATATTAGCAATATATTATCTTAATAAAAAACAAGGAGTTACACGCTGACCGAGTCGTGGGTATAGCGTGGGTATATTATAATATTCTGCGGTTACTTATATTTTTCAACAGTTTTGTGGATTGGCATATTATATTACTATTGCCCTTCTAAAATACGAAAGTGAATCTGCCTGTTACATCAAAACTATGAGGGAGGACATCTGCTAATTTTTTTTCGAAAAACGACGGAAACGCGGACGAAGTCGCGGGCAAAAGCTAGTAAACTAATATAATTATTATCATGTTACATCGATATGTAATATGTTTTTTCATTTTTTTTTAGTTAAGCTAATACCGATATTGGTCTGTCATTTGAAGATTCTGAAGTTTTACCAGATTTTAAAAGGAGTATTAATTTGCTATATTTCATTCATACGTTCACACTTCACATGTTACGAGTATGTCAGGTTATGTTATGCTATACTACGTTATGCTACTTTACGCTATACTATGAAATTTTCACTATTGTTATGATAAGCTTCAGAATATTATTAGTGATTATTCTTTTAATTTATATATATTATCAAATTTCGTCATTTGTTAAATATTACATAATGATGATGATGCACTAATTAAAATTAACGTTGCCTTGACTTTTAACAAAATAAGTTTTAACTAAAAAGAAAGTATGAGAGCTAGAAGTATGATCCTCAGCGGTATTCATTGTATAATAAATTTCATTATCAACGTAAAAGATCAAAGCACAAGGTATAATATCAAAAAAATATTTTTTTATTATTTATATATAAACATTATTTTGTTAACAGATTTTATTTACTCTAAAAATCTGTCACTGTGTGTAATCACTTGGGTGCAGCTTGTCACAGGACAGCTGCCATTAGGTGGATCCATCATTTGCCAATGGATTACAACACAAATACAAACCATATATATTTATAATTTTTATTTAAAAATAATCATAATAAGAAATTGTCAAATTGCATAAACATACCTATGAAGGTATGATTATGTATATTTGATATGGCAATAAAAAAATCCGTGCCCGCAGGTGGACACGCGTGGGTAGACCTCGTGTGTAACTCGTTTAAAATATAACTCACTACCAAAGAATAACACATTTTCACAAAATAGCCCTCCACTTCTCGTGGCTCTTCATATGTTTCAACATGATGCCGTTGTGTACATCAAAAATGTTCAAACTAAAAGCGGTTTTTATTTTTTTTCTCGGAAAATGTATCTTTTTTGGAAATACTTTTGGTACTCACATTTAGAGTAAAAAATAACCTTTCTATTAAAAATATTTGCGAGGAGGGAATGTTTACCAGAAAAAAGTTGCCGTGGTTTTACCTACCTTAAATTTTCAAGCTAAAAGTGGTTTTTATTTTTTTTCTCGGAAACGGTACCTTTTACGGAAAAACTTTTGGTACCTAAATTTAGAGTAAAAAATAACCTTTCTATTAAAAATACTTGTAATGTAAGAATATTTACCAGAAAAAAGTTATGAATTTTTTTCCAAAAATTTTCGGTTTTTTTACCCCCATCCCTAAGTTATTGAAGTTAGGTTTTCTGTTTATCTACATTAGTTATAGGTATTCATCAAAGACATCATATAATATGAACGCGATTGATCTACTTTGTATAGGGAAAAAGTTATGGTCGAAAAACTGAAATCAGAAAAAGTGAGGCCCTAGCGCCCCCTGTGGCCGGATTTCCCTGGTTAACGAACTTGTCCTTCATTTTTGGATGGTTGATTTTTGTGCAAAGTTTGAAAGCGATCTGAGCGAAACTGCGGCCGCTATCGTGCTGACAAAGTCGAATCTGGACGCACGCACGCATATATATATATATATAAAAACTTTTTGACCAATGGTCATTTCGGACTCAGGGGGTCATAAGAAGACCTCCTGTGAAGAAATTTTTCCAAAATTCGAAAGTAGGGGACAAATGAATGGGCAGACCGAATTCTTCGAGGTCTACCCAAAATATGCAAGTAACAAACGAAGCAGAGCACTGAAAAGATAAACATCACTCTCATTAGAAATTAGAAATACGATTTAAAAGTATACGAAGCATGGCATCACTACGGCTACTCGCATTGAATATTATTTATTATATATTTTTTTTCTTACCCTTTATGGTGTTTCATAAAAGACAAACACAATGCCAAGTGCTCTATATTTTTATTATTTTTTTATTTGAGGAGGACAAATAGATGGACGTGATCACCGCCGCTCATGAACTCCTGCAACATCCGAGGATTTACAAGAGTGTTGCCGGCCCTGAAGGTAGGAGTAAACGCCTTTTTTGAAGGTACCCATATCGTACCGATCTGGAAATACGGCCGAAGGGAGTTTGATCCACAAGCAAGTGGAACGTGTAAAATAAGTCCTTGAGAACCGCACAGTAAAGGTTCGCCACGCATCCAGGTGGTAGGGATGGTAAAGGAGTTGATGGCGCGCTGTGCGGTGATGAAATTCGGCGGCAGGCATCAGATCAAATAGTTCTTCTTAACACTCCCCGTTGTAAATGCGGTAGAAGACGCACAAAGAAGCCACGTCTCTACGCAATGCCAAAGAGTCCAGCCGTTCACGCAGCACCGGATCCCCGACAATCCGAACGGCCTTCCGTTGTACGCGGTCAAATGGTAGAAGTTGATATTGGGATATTCTCGGGATTTAAATGAACTTGGTTAAGTTCACCCCACTCAGAGACCATCCCCAAGGAAGTCTCTACAGAAGACACAAGTTTTTTTCGGCACTCTCGACGTTTTCCCGAGAGAAACCTTCACGGCCGGAATATACCGCATCCCCAGTGCTGTTATCCGCATAACAATGTATGTTGGAAATATCCAACATATAATTGATGTGCAGGAAGTACAGAGTTGGGGATAGCACGCAGTCTTGGGGTAAACCAGATTTCACGGGCTTGGGGTTCGAGCAAAAACCGTCGAGAACGACCTGTATGCTCCGCCGAGTGAGGAAGCTGGTGATCCACCTGCATAAACTTTCGGGAAGCCCATAGGAAGGTAGCTTTGAAAGAAGCCCCTTGTGCCATACACGATCGAAGGCTTTTGCCATATCCAGACTAACTGTCAGAACCTCTCCCTTGTTCTCAATAACAGCTGCCCAACGGTGCGTAAGATATAACAAAAGATCACCAGTCGATTGACAATGGCGAAAGCCATATTGCCGGTCATTGACCAACTGGTCGAGCTCGGTAAGGAGCTGTTATTGATAATGCTCTCCATTACTTTGGAGAGAAGAGAGGTAATGGCGATAGGTCTGTAATTCGTTGGGTTAGAGCTATCAACTTATTTAGGGATTGGATGGACAAGGGCACGCTTCCATGAGAACGGGACTATGCCTTTAAGGTAGGAGTACCGAAATAGAGGCGTTAGCACTGGAGTCAACTCAGAAGCACATGTTCGTAGCACAACTGGAGAGATACCGTCTGGCCCACTCGACTTATGAACTTCCAAGGAAAGAAGGGCTTTTCGGATGAGTTTTTGCCCTAAAACTATTTCCGGCATTAAGCTTGGACACCGCGTGATGATAGGCGGTATCTTCCCTTGGTCGTTCAAAGTCGAGTTTGAGGCAAAAAGAGTGCCCAAGAGATCGGCTTTCTTTATTGCCGTGTGGGCCAGAAAGTATGGCTGACAAAAGTTTCCCAGAGGGGCTTAAGACAGCGCCCAGAACTTGCGCGTGCCAGGCGGGTTCTTTGCCAGCTGATTCCCTATTGTGTCGACATGCTTGAACTTTGCTCTAGCAATTTTCCGTTTAAAGAATCTGGAGGCACGATTATATTTCCTCTTCAGAACTTTAGAGTTCGGATCCTTAGTGACTAACGCATTAGCCCAAGCTTGATAAGCCTGCTGTCACTAGACGCTGACATGGTCCTCCATGTCTACGCGCAGCGAGAGTACAGACAGGTCCCGACCTTCAAAAACCTGAAGGCGACGGTAACAGATATCTCCCTTACGAACACAGATACCCCAGGCTGTGGTATAAAATGGTGTTCTAGTTTATAACCGGGGTATAACAGGTACGCCGCGTCGCTAGGTTGGGATATCTGCGTCGCCGCCAGAAACAACAAGGCTGACTGGGCCGTTGGAAGTTGGAATAAAGTCCCCGGATGTTGCAAAAAATAAAATGGGTAGGGGTGCCGGTGCGTTGACTCGTCGTTTGCCCTCAAAAAACACAAAAGGCGATACTTTACCCGCCCCAAATACGACGGGCAGCCAGAACAAAATCCGAGAATTATTCCCCCGATTTTGCTCGGGAAGGGGTTCCCCGGCTTCGACAAAGCCGGTACCCTCGTAAGGTATATTTTTTGAGGCTCACCGACCGACGAAACATAACCAAATGAATTTGGTTACTATACGTCGATCTTCCGTGTGATGGTGATCCTTCCCCGGTCAAGCCAGTCCAATACGAGCTGCAGGTAAATAGCTACAGCTAGGCTTTACCACCTAAAAAATTTATTTTCTATGTATTTACTTAAGTACTGAAGTTGGTATGACTTGTTTAAATGCAAAAGAAAACAAAAATTTATATACGTATAAATAAAGGATGGGAGCTCTCATCAGTATTTATATCGCTAGTGATAACCTCTCGAAGTATCTTTAATCATGGCTGTAGGTCGTCTCCTCTGTCTTCTTCCGGTCACGTGTGTAACGACTACTTACACTCTTTATTACCTACAATCCCTTCCCATTACGCATGCGAGATCACTGAGAAAAAAACCTTTCTTATATTTATCATTAATTGGTTTACTTAAATATAAATTAAAACAAATTAAATGGTTATTTTTAAGTTATAAGTAACTAATTATAATAATAATAATTTATAATAAAAGAATTGTAATATTAACATTTACTTATTAAAAGCTACAGCAAAATACAGGCACCGTGGAAATTTAGTGCAGTCTAAAAAATGAATATTTTAAGAACTGAAGATGGCACAATCCACTTTTTTACATTGAAAAGCAGATTTTCTTTAAGAACAGAAAAGTATCTTTAATTTTATTAATTGTACTATTTTTATTAATTGCATAAACTTGTAGTATAGTCAACGCGTCCCGCTTTATTCTAAATATAAAGTTTTGCAACATTCAGAAACTTCCTTCAACTTAAGCGCCGTACACTACCATCTACGGATGAACTCTTGGGTCATGTCCAGGCGAATATTGACGATGTACTTTCACAGACTCCCTCCGCTGCGTTCATAGTCCTCGGGGACCCCAATACGCACAATACCGATTGGCTGGGGTCACTTGCCAACGACTGCGCGTGCACCTGAAATTATAATAATAATTTACTCGTATAACAATTAATTGTCAGATTAATTGTGAAGTACATTTCTTAAAAAGTATTAATACCGAAAAAATATGATTAAAGTATTTTATTATGAACACTAAATACACAGACACACACACACACACACAGATTAAAGTATTTTATTATGAACACGAATAGGGATTCGTCTTTAGCTAGAGTGTTCATAATGTTGTGATGTTGCCCCCAACAGCACAGTTGCTATTTTGAAGTATTATTTTTTGTTTCCTTTCGTCTACATTTGATGTTTGTTTATAAAGCCAAGTCGTCTTATCATGTTTATTATTATTTATCCCAAAATCAGGTTCAATAAAAATATTGTTGTAAATTTAGTGGGAAACATTTTAGTAATATTCTTTTTGTATTATTTTATTAAACATTGGAACGGCAGAGAATTTTTTAAATTATATTTACTAATCGTAACTACATTAAAATTTAATACCATATGGTGACTACCCTCAACCACCGTACTGTCAACATCTTACTCCCGTTTAAAATAAACTTTAAAAATACTTAATTGCTTTAATCTGTCGTGTAACTTATAATAATATAAGACCAGAGTGACAACTATTAAAAAAATATAAAGCTAACAGTGTAAAATAGTGTCATCTAAGATAGTTATATTTTAAAATACCTTAAACGACAAGATTATTATCGTGTTAAACAAAAGTGAAGTGCTTACAGTGCCACGTACCTAGAAGCTGGATTAACTATCTCTAAATATTCAGTTATGCCGTGATTTGCCATCTATCGGCAATTAGTGACAACACCTAACAGGCTTACATAGACCGATCAATAAAAACGCTAGGAAACACCCATTGATGGCATTACGAGTCTCATAACGAAATAAAATATGGAGGAATTAAAAAGATTATGAATTATAACATGCCGCAAGATATAAATCAGCACAGTCCAGATATGTTACACAAGAAAGAAGACATTAAAATTAAAATTACAATAATTAATAGATTTAAGGAAAAAATTTATATTACATTTAATTTCAAAACATTGGATATATGTAAATAACATTTGATATTGTGTTCTATAAATAAGCATGCTATTCTTATTTTTGTCAAATACTTGTATACACGTGTAGGCGATGTACTAAAGTTTCCTTGCCAATGTTAAATCTTTACTCGTCAGGATATTTAAACACTTAGTCACTTGTATTGTAATAATTATTGTTGGTATAAACATCAATTTATAATGTATATTTCGGTACACTATTATAAAAGTAGTAGTAATAATAAACTTTATATTATAATAAGAAAAAGGAATGATGTCGGAATTATGCTGGATCTGAAATTAAAAGAGGGTGTGTCTGGGGTGAAGAGGGTGAGTGATAGAATCATTGCTGTGAAAATTACTTTTGAAGGTTTAATCCTTAATGTATTAAGGGTGTATGCTCCTCAAACCGAATGTGATGAAAGGATGAAAGAGAAGTTTTGGGCAGATTTTGATTCTGTGATGATGGATATTCCGTATAAGGAGCAGATTCATAATGGGCGTATGGCATGTATGAATGGTGGTTATGAAAGAGTATATAGTGGTTGGGGTTTTGGTTACCGTAATGATGGTGAGGCCTTGCTAGCTTGTGCAGCGATAATGTAGTCTCACAGCGTAGGCATTAAACATCTAGTGCGTACAAATACTACAAATAAATGATTTGTTTAGTTCTTATGAAGACCTATATATTTGATATTAATACATCTATTAAATCAATCTACATCGAATACTTTGAACACACCTGATTTCACACCAATATTATTTAAGGTTGGTATTTTGACTGCATTTGTGACTCTGAAACGAATAAATCTATATTGTAAGCTAGAATCGTATAGCCAGTTATGAAGACGAACTATTGGTAAGATTAGTGTTCGTCAACATAACGCTACGACTTCAACTACCTGGATACTGTACACTGGTAACAAAGAGATATAATAGTAGATAAATAATAATAATAAACATTCATATTTTGAAAAAGGAAAAGAACATTCCTTATAAGAAGAACATAATTAATGGAATTGGTATTAAAATTTCTATTTGTAGGATAATTTCATATTCGACATAACCCACATATAGTTTTTAATAATTTTCTGAATGAGCATTACAAATTAAAACTAAACTAAATTAAATCTGCCCTTTTCACTTATAAAAAAAATATTTCCTAGACTAGCTTTTAGTTCTAGTATGAGCACCGAACTCATGACAAATTATCTGACATCGTAAATGTATTATTAATTTTGTAATACTTACTAAATTAATTAATTACTAAGAAAGTGTGTATGAAGGTAGAAGCTTTTTTAATCCTTAACTTTGCCTATCAAGGCCTTTCTGAACAGTGTGACTTTCCTTTGTATAAAACTTTAATCGCAAAATAATAAGACTTGTGTTATTCATATATTAGGATAATATATACTAAACTATGCTATTATATGAATAACATGTATATCACTTATAAAAGCATGTAATGGAAATAAATTATACCCCGTGAATGCGACATTGAAAAGAAACTTTTAAAAATAATGATCACTAAAGCTCAAGACTAATTGACAGCTGGTCAGACAGCCATCGACAGTGTTCGTGAAAAAAATATCTACCTGTAATCAACATTTTACAATCGAGGTGGAGAATACGCTTTATTTAAGAAGGATATTTAAAATGATCATTAGTTATTTTATGTTTGCTTATCATTTAAATATTAATAATGCAAACAACTTCATTTATATAGTGATAGAAGATATTTCTTTCAGTAAATAATCTGTTGCGGAAAATGAACAAAACTGCAGAGAGCACTGGGGCAAGTAAATAAATAAATTCAATTACGTTTTATTTTTATAGGAACCTAAGGACTTCTGGGTAAGGTCGATCATTGTAAATGAGTTGAATTACATATTCTTGTCATACGCAGGTTTAGTAAACAATATGCAACAGTTAAAAGATAGTTTTACGAAACGCATTCCGCAATCATCAAAACAATTATTCATATGTATGTTATAATCAAAACTTCAGGACGAAACACACGTTAAGTATCACAAAGGACCTCATTAAAAGTTAAACGAGTATTGTAATTATAAACACAGTTAATAACATGCTGCCACAAGTTACTGTGAACAGATGTTTATTAGATTCTCAAGGAACAGTTAATTTAATGTGCTAATTAACTGTTCCTTGAGAACTGTCTATTTTTTTAATGTATTACCTCTACTGCCTATTATTTTTGAAATAGATATTATATTATCTATTAATTTATCACATTACTATTATATGAGATTTTTCTATAAGATATAGATTTTAAGTTTCAACACATTTAAGGATTTTAAATGTATTGAAAATCCTTAAATGTGTTGAATGCATTTTACTTTATTTTTATTGTTTAAAATTTAAAATAGGAAGTTTAATATAAGTAGCACAGCAATAGGTTAATGTATACACGTTATAAGTCCAAAGATGAAGTTGTTGGAAATGTGATCTGATTAATTCTTTTACTTCTAATTAACAAATAATCCAATTATTATTTCTAAACTTTCCATTTATTACTCATTGTCGTGATTTTTTTATTTTCTTTAAATGTTTGAAGTTAAAGTAAAATTTGATCACAGACAAACTTTATTTTAGTCTATTTTTCGTTCAGAACGATTACCAAAGCGTATAGTAACGATAATAGATGTATGGTGGTATCGACTGTTACAATATTTCTGTAATATTATGTCAAAATTATTAACTGAAGCAAACGCTTAATATAACATAATTTACTCACAATATAACAAGAACAAAAGCGAAAAAACATAACTTCTGAAGGCAGCATGCGGTGTCCGAATAACCCTGTAATGTATTTCCCTATTAATACTGCTTGTGTAAATCACGAAGCATTAAAATAATATACATAATTTCGTTTTTATCACATAACCTAATAAAATATAGTATAAAAAATTGTATCCACATATTATTACAGGAAATCACAAGAACCATCGCAAGAATACTAATGTATTTCGGACCTTCTGTTTTTGTTATCCCGAACCAATAACACTGTGATTGGATTACATGGGATTAGTATGGTGTAAAAACCTTATCTATTTTCCGATAGGGATTGATAAATAAATAACAATTGATAAAATAAAATATTATTTATTATCTTGCATATTATTTTTGCAATATTTTATTTATTAATTTTTACGACAAATACTTGATTTCTAATTGTAATATATCTTATCTTCTAACCATAATAATTTTATTAATTTGCCTCTCTTCCACATCATTATTTATTATCTTCTATACGTTTACTGTAAATTGATTATAGACAAATGTTATATTATTAACAGTTTGTTACGACATTCAAAGTATTACTTTAAACTATTACCTTAGTGTCATTTCATAAACATTATATTAAAACTTTTCGTCTCGACTGTGATTTAATGAACAGTGCGTATATAACAAGAAACTATTTTACAGAAATTTTCTACTTTTATAAAAAACAGAACATGGAACGAATAGAAATTACTACAAATGTTTCAGGAGCGTATTTCTGAGAGTGACTTAGAAAATGAGAATAGTTTCTATTTGAGTACTTACATTACTTTAGACGTCATTTCAGTATCAGTTTCAATGTTCTAAGATAACATGATGAAGCTATTAAGTATCGTATGACTACAGCGTACTGCAGATACATTAAACTTCACCTTAACTAATACTTACACTTGGGTGTTTAGGGCCTTATCCTATTATGACTTGTGTTTTCAGAAATATAATAGATTAGTTTAATATTGCACTGTTCCTTTTCTAGATATATAATATTTTTATTTCCTTATTATAATAAAATTAAAGATTTTAGTTTATATGTTTTATAATAATCTAAATATAAAAATATATAAATGTATATAGTTTATAAAGTAATCATAAAATATTTTCACTTTGGCACTCAACTTGTTAAACTAAACATTCAATTGCACTGAAAATTCTAATTAGCTGTTTGTCGCTTAATCACATCACTTCGCTGATAACTTCTTCAGCCTAATTACGATGACACCACTTGAGTTGTGTAACTGTAAAACTGAAACTTACTACTTTTGAATAAAACACGAAAAGTTGCGATTTTTAAATTAAAACAGCAAAACCTGCAGATGGTTCATGTTATGATACATGGTGATCATCAACCAGCAATTAATCACACACATCAAACATTTTTATAAACATAGTAAGAACCATTAGGTTTTATTTATTATTTGCTATTAAGCAATAATAAGAAAAATTTTCTTTCATGCTTCTTCTAAAAAACGGGTCTTTTTTGTTTTCTCTTCTCTCTTAAATATTTTTATTTTATTTTTAAGATAATTATTTTCTTTTAAAACACAAAATTATTTTAAAGAAATAAGTTTATAAATTGGACCAGCAGTCAGGTGAGGTTCATTTGCATTTTATTGTGATGTTTCGAGACCGTGAGATATTGCATATGAAAGTTTACGTACACGCGATGTTATTGAAATTTTATATTAATATAATAACATGAAATAATCAAAATTTAAGAAACAAATGCAAAAACTAATCGATCCAATATAGAAAATATGATATATTTTGTTCTATTTACTGTATTTAATCTTTTTTACACCTATTAAATGTTCAATCAATCTTTAAATTTATAACCAGCACCAATTACAATTTTTTATACACATATTTTTAATTAATTCTATACATACAATATAACAGAAATTATCTATGATTCCTTAGCAAAACGTTATTTTTTTTTAATTGATGTAGAAAAAAAGATCATTGACATGGGCGGATTTTGTATCTGTAACCCCCGGAAAACTAAACATGTTTATAGAAAATTTGTGTATTGTTTTGGAGATTAATATTAAATCCGTTTTGGAAAACAACTTCAACCTAATTTAAAGTAATTTCTATATATTCATTAAAAGTCCCTAATTACGGTATCAGTAAGTGCAAATAATTATTAGTAATTCCTGCTGGGTACATACATGCCTAAATAACAATTTTGCAAAGCGTGCGGAACTTAATTCAGCACACTGAGGATTTATGGGTTATATTTTCTATATACAGACAGTTTAAAAAGTAAATGTAGTATAAAATTTATTGGTAACGGCAGGATTCATAAATACGGGTTCCTTATGGTGTATTCTTTTATGGACCAAAGACAGACAGATTTAAGAATTGGTCATAAAAATATCCTTGAAAATGAACGTCTATAAGATGATAAATTTAATGACGTTTTAATGAAATTGAATATTTTAACAGAAAGAATACAGTACATTTTTGTAAAAGGTATTTTTAAAACCTATTTTAATATTACAGAGACATGACACCAAAATTTATTCTAATCCATATTGGAAATATGTCAACTATGGGACAAACCTTTTATGAACGACAAAAATTTTGAAATGCAGTATTTGCCGTTTTGGAATAAGCGTTAGAGTGCTTTGAATATGGAAATTTGGGTTTTGACTTGGAAACAGATCGGACACATTGCAATTCCATACAAATACGCATTTATATTTTGAATTTCTTACAACGCAAATGTGTCTGTTATGATTTTTGTTATATAGTACTAACAAATTATACATATTACATGTAGATTTTATACACTTCTGTGGTTTAAAAGTTATGACAAGTAATTAAAATCATTTGCAGTTGGTGCGATTATAACAGATCGATCAGAGTTTTTATGCAATCTAAGTTATTAAACGTTTTTTTGTGTATATTTTATAAAGTAGTTTTATAAACAACGTTACATCTAACGTGTTTTATGAATGCTGGCTTCTGTAGATCATAAGACCAGTCGCAGGCAACACCTGGTACTTACAATGAAACAAATAAACTGTCACCTTCTTCCTTATTACTATTATTTAATGTATATTTACATTTATTTTTCTCTTAAGTGTTATAATTTCAGATTAAGATGATATCTTGGCGCTTTCATCAGTTCTGAAGCCTTTGAGTTTAATAAAACTTAATGTGAATTGAACCATTCGTGGTAATATAGTTAGAGGGAAACCAGAAGTGCACTTTGGTTAATTATTGCTATGAGAAGCTTTTTAGATAAACAATATGGATTTAAAATTTATTTAGTGATTTTTGCAGTTTATTGTAATGCCGAGATAACGTAGCATCAGTTAAAACAGTCAGTTAGTTGAAACTAAACTTCGACAGAGATTACACTTGTATGAGGAAGATTACACTGCTATTATGTATCTACGGACAAGTTTTGGATCTCAACTTATCTTCGAAGACGTATTAATTCGACCCTTAATAGGGAATATCCTGTAAGTGTATAACAATTTAACTGTGAAACTGGAGCAAACCATTTCCCATTAGAAGCCTACGATGTTAGTTAGGTAGGATATTACAACTCATACCATCTTCACAATATATACCAAAGGCAATAAAAACCTTTTAATTTACGCTAATATAGTTTTAGTAAAGTACATAGTTTAAGGTATAGCCAGAGATTTACCAGTACTATATAATACCAAGATTTAAGGTACAGCTTGAGATTTACCAATACTACGAGTATATATAAACGTTTGGTATTTATATTTAACCAGTTTATGATTTCTTATACATAGTTTCTATAATCCTTTTTTAATGAATTCTTGTAAGAATCTTCTATCTTTAGATAGAAGTCACATTTTACTCAAACAATTGCTTGTGATGAGAATGAGAATGATATGTTCAATTAATCATCTTCATCACTGATATCAATGGATGGGTCGACTGGTATTTAAAATGTTTGAGTCTTTTAAGATAATTTTTTCGGAACACGTTAATCAAAATCGTTTTCGTAGCAAAATGTTTCAATACCATTTATATATTATTTATAATCTTACATCGTAGTTAACATTCATGTTATAAAGTGATTAAATGCGTTATTGAATATTTAAAATAAATATACACACACCTTCCATATTAAGGACATTAATTTTACATCATTGATTTATTTTAGTTCGACTGCACGTTTAAAGATTTATAAATAAGTTTATTTTAAACTTGAAAATATCTATGAATGGTTTGATAAAGATTTTATCTATTAATTTTGAATAACTGAACCGGAAGCTATTACTTTTTTAATTACTGCTTTCTGAGCATACTGTAAGTAAATTTAAATAATCCATCCATTGATAATATTATATACATACAACATATAAAGGGCAGATAATGTTAAATGTCAATGTCGAAAAATTTGTTTACCCGAAACTAAAATTTCCTTTTAAAAAAATGACGTACCCCGAAATTAATTAATTCAGTTACGCTGCGCACCAATTATTTAATCATGAATATAAAAAATCTATATAAAATAATTAACAAATAATAATATTTTTCGTAATAAGACTTTTTATGAACAATGGAGCGCCGCCAGCCCGCCAGCCCGCCAGCCCGCCAGCCCGCCAGCCCGCCAGCCCACCAGCCCGTCAGCTCGATATTTGAGGAACCCTGATATAACATGATTACAACAATACATTACTAGGTGACATGTAAAACATTTTCTCACTATTTATGATTACTTTTAAATTGTTGTAAGTAAATTCAATATAACTTAATAACAATTAGGTAACTAAATGTATTCTCTATATTTTTAGATTAGATATGATAGATATTTTAACTTGTTATACCTAGTAATTATTGATTTTAATAGTTATACTCGTATGACCTCGTCATTCGTGACTGAAGGCGCCGGTAAGTCGCGCACGTGCACGACGCGACGGTTGACGATCTGCTGCAGACGTCAGAACTTTTAAAAACACTCCGATATCCTATCACTTGTTATATATTTAATGTTCCAAAATACATTTTTATATTTTTTGTAATATTCGTTAATATATAATTATAAAAAATAAATGAAATATTTTTGTCAAATAGAATCAATAAAACCAATTAATCTTTATCTTGTTAACAATGAGTGATTGGTGTCTTATTATTATAGGTTCTATCAGACTATTAATAGAAGGTTGTGACATGTAAGTAATATAAATTAGATTTTTCTTGTACATTTCACTCTTTCACGATTGAATTGAGAGCACCCCGTTCTTTAGACTCGATATCAGTTCGACCCAATTACAATTCTCAATAAATCCACCTGTTGTTGTTTCAAAATGTTTAAAATGTAATTTGTATGTAAAATGAAAACTAATCTCAGTCTGAGTTTTTTCTGAACATTTGTTCGATAAAAACTAAATAAGTAATCCGGTTTTAGTATCTTTCTGATAGCTTTTCATATATTGAGAGTTGTAACATATTTAAGTACATAAATTACTATCAATAAGCTGGGAGGTAAAAAAAAATGCTTTATCAATTAATTAAATCAGATTTTTAGAAGCTGCAGAATCCTGAGGAATCGGTGGTTAACAAATAATTCGAGAAGCTGTAAAATATGCATCTGTTTCAAAATGTGTATAGACAAACATAGTCATAGAGATTATTTTTCTATAGTAATTCTTAAATATCTTGTATATTTCTGTACTTTTTAATCAAATATTAAATTTGGATAATTAAATCGAATATTATAATTGTAATATAGGAAGTTGTAAATTGGTTTCGTAATATTATCATCATGATATAAATTAAATTAATCAGAAAGTAATTAATCCGCTTGAGTTGTGACGCGCAGATTGTCGAAGTTGGAGCGTAATAAAATATATAGAACCACCCCGATTTATAGATTTGCATATTTAATACAACCTTTCTTTGTGTTTTAATGTAATATAAGTAATATATAATTTTTTGTGAGCTTTATGTAATAGTCGTATATATCCGTATTTACATTATTTAATCGTATAATACGTGTATATTTACTTTAATACAGATTCATAATAAATAAATAAAAAAATATAAAATATTTAAAAGAGCTTTACAAATCAAGTTTTTAATTCTCAATTATAAGTAACTTGCTGAATTAAATATATTAAGGTTTAAATTATAATGTTTTTATTTTTTAAATTAAAGGTAAAAAGACAAATAGATCGGTTAAGATTCCCAAGCTATAGATATACGAGGTGGAAATATCGCGTTAATTAAGGAGTACGAGTTCCACTGCGGCGCCAGTGCTGAGGAAACGGTCAATGATGTGTATGGCGGTTATGTCGCAAAAGACAACACAGTGCGTTTTTTGTTCTATCATTTTCGTTCTGGGAAGTTTGACCCGCCTAACAAGCCCTGTGGATGGCTAAGACCCAAGTTGATAGTGAAGAATTGAAGGCTATTGTGGAAGCGCATCCATCGCAAACCACGTCCCAGTTAGCTGCAGGCTGCGGTGTTTGTGATAAAAATGTTTTAATCGGTTTGGAAAGATTAAAAAGCTTGAATGCACCTCACTGAGTCTAGAGACGAAGATAGGATTTAATGCCGCGCTAAATGTACATTCCCTGTACCCTTTTATAATGTAACAGAAAGATATAACTACAGGGTTATAACGGGAAAAACATTTTGACAGCATATAATTGTCTTGATTTTTTATATCATGTAATTAAATTATAAAATTAATAATCATTTGTATCCCATTATAACTTGCTCCTTTTCTATATAAAGTATAAAGCCTTGTCTTTGTCTATATAAAGTATAAGTAGAGTAGTAAGACAAAAGATACAATCACAAAGGAATAACTTATGCTGAGACTTGTGACGTAATCCTACGGAATGAAGATGGACGGCTCTGATTGTGGAAGTTCAAATGAACTAAAATGATTTTGATATTATTCGAATGTAAATGAGTAAAGTTAAATAAAATTACTTTTTTTTATTACAACTTCGCAAAAATGTTTCCAATTCAATTGGAAGTGAACAACTCGTCAAAACTATTAAGTTGTGAGTAATTGTTAGTTTTTAAATTAAATAATTTTATATTTAATTTGTAGGGAAGCGCGGTAAGGTTGAATTAAAAGCAATTATTAAATTTCTTTTTTCAATGGTTCCGTCGATATGGCAGGAAAGCGTTCTATAAATAGAGGTACTATTTACGGAACTACAGATTAAACTTCAACGGATAGTATTATCATATTTTAAAAAACTAAATGACCCCCGACTTCATAAACTTGAGAAGATACTTATGTTTAAAGAAAGTTTGTTTATTATCCTTGTTATATTTTTCTTTGTTATGAAGTAAAACACAAACTGAAGTCAGGAAGAAAGAAGAATAATGAGATAAAATTGTTGTTTTGATTTTCCAATAATATATTTTATTTCAAATACCACCTTCAAATGACTTAGATAATATATCTAATATTTCTCTTTAAAAAAATGTTTTACCTTACCTTTAACATTGATTATTAATAATATTACTTATGGTTATTGTTGTTAATTTATGAAATATGACATTAATTAAATATAGAATTATGATATTTATTGTTATATTTTAAAATAAACAAATATGTAAATAAAGCCAAAGTCACACTATAATAAAATTGTTAATAAAATATGCGAATATTTAGCTACAGATAAAAAATAGATGTCGAGAATGGAAGTTATTATAAAACAAAAAACTATAATATATAAAATATGTATTACTTAAAAATATAAGCGATAGGCTTAGTAATACAATATATACGATTAACAGAAAATGTATGACGCATTTGCAACTATGATATATGGGATTACAAAGTCATTTTACTTAATATAATATATAGTCTTATAGGAATTATATTATTTCTTCTCTCGTCGTATAATTTAATGATAGGGACACTCGTAATAAATGTTATTCGTTGACGATCTTCTAGTAAGTTATCTCACATAAGATTGAAATAGAATTAATAGAGAGAAGATTAAAACACAAAATATAAACGTTTGAACTCTTACTATTGTCAACTGTAACGAGACACTTGTAAACAATTTATTTTAATCTACTTTGAGTACACTAAATAATATCTTAGCCTTTGTGAAGTGGAAGCAGTTATAATGATCTCTTTGTAAATAAATACTATACAAAGAAAATAACTAAAACAAATGGTTTTATACAGAAGATATTTACAATGCGATACGCCACAGGCCAAATGTTTTTAATTTACATTCACTTTGAATTTAAATAACATAATAATCATAAATAATTAAATTAATAAATAATGTAAAACAAATATTGAAGAAAATCTTGAACACACCATTTCTTTTTGGAAAAATATATAATTCAAAAATAATTTTCAAGACATAAGTACTAAATTCGTAGTGTGAGCTGTATCATATTATATTTATAAAACATACTCCCAACCCCAAAATTATACAAACAACATAACGGGGTAGTTCTTTAGGATTATTGTTCTATAAAGTGCTCTCGTACATACCACAGTACTGATGATATCTTGGAATAAATGTGGATAAAGAAGACGTTATGTACGATGAACTGACAAATAGAGCACTGAGAGAGAGAGAGAACACTAGAGAGATGTAACTATAAACTTCTTATCTTTAATCAGTCAGACTAGTTTAAATCTCAGCTGGGTCTGTAAAGTTAAATACATATTTTTGTAGAAATAAAACATATTAAGATCATGCAGTATCAACATGCCTTTTAATTTAAAATAAAGCATGTTGAAGAATATATATATATATATATATATATATATATATATAAATACGGAATTTTATAAATTATATCATATAATTTTTTTATTGATTTTGTTTTCTTTCCTCAAAAAACAACATTCCTCAAAAATGTGTTCATGACATTAAATTATTTATATGACGTTCATTGCTGTACTACTTTACTTAAAATAACTAATTAACTCTAAACCAACCTTTCTTTATTCACATTATTGTTTTTTTTAGATTTTCCTTCAAATATCCTTATAAATTAAAATTGAAAGAAATTCTTGGTGAATTATGAACTGGAATTAAAAGGATTAAAGACAATATTTATAACAACATAACCAAAGAGACAAAGGACGATTTGCCGCACAGATGAACGTTGTTTTAGAAAAACAGGAAAATAACAGGTAAATATTAGTTCAACTAATGGCTGAATACACTCGCACACGGAATTATATTGTAGTTTGTACAGTGAAAGTTATTCGTTGTTTTTTTACTTAATGGAGCAATTGTAAAGTTTACTCTTATTTATTAAGATTGTTTCTAAAAAAAATATGTATCATTCTTGTGAAAAACAGATATATTGTAAAAGAGATAAACTTTGTCTTGTCTAGAGAAGTATTAAAAAAAACATTTCCAATTTCTTTTTTTCTTTTCATTTCTTTTCTTACCTAATTGATTTTGTTTCTTTCAAGACAACAAGTAGTTTTTGTTTTTATCGTTATTGAATTACCACAAGCATATTTTTAAAATAAGATTGTTAATGTTACATGGATTAAAATTATTAAATATCACATGGTTACACAGTATGTATTTATTTATTAATTTTATTTATACATTTTCCACTTTGAATCAACCAGTGATCACTTGACTTGAACTGTGAGTGGCTGGAGAGACTAGTTTGATAACATACTTATCGAAATAAGCCTTTCTGGAAAGACATTCTTCAACTTAAAATAAGGCCACGAGGGATCTAAACGCGTTCTCAGAAGAACCACACAACAACCTCAGCCGAGTATGTTTGATTTATTTGATTTATTGTGATCACTGTTTTATTTCCATCATTTTGTTTATATCATAATTTTTATTGATATTATTAATATTCTTTCATAAATATATTCATTGTTATAAATTTTTAATTATTTGAATTTATTGATTAACGACTCTTGGGGCCTCATGTTGTAGATTGCTCGAACAGTCTATAACTACTGTACCTTTTTTAACCATTTTATCTTAATATGCTTATGTAGTACGTTGATGGTTTTAAAAACTTTTTCCATAATTTATATTGAAAAATGTAAAATGCAAAGCACATCACACATCACCTAAAAGATTACGTAAAGAAACAAATGTTGATAATGTTTTTACATTAGTTTATGTAGATTTAGATTAGCTAGATTCTTTTATATAACTTTTAAATCTATCTAACTAGGTTGAACAGAAAACTTGATAAATATTATTTCATCCATTTTATAAACAAAATGGAAGAGGAGCCGAGACATGTCAAAGAAAATAAGTGTAAAAAAAACGAGTCAGACCGTAAGACCAATAAATCGTCACTGCATAAATTGCATTTGGTCAAAATAGTAAATAATGAACTTTTAAAACCAAAGATGTGTCATTCACACACACTATAATCTAAATTAGTATTGTTTAAAATAATATTAAAATAGTACAAAAATCTTCCCTTATTTCTGTTGTAAATTACCGAGAGAAAAGTTTTGTTTCTAACAAATTTCTCAATTGAACTTAATCATATTATGAAATGTATGTTCTCAAGTTTTCGAAATCCTAGTATAAAATAGGCAAAAATAAGTTACGTAGAAAAATGAAATAGAAGATTTTCGTTCAACCTTCAAGACCTTTAATGAACTATGAACTGTGAAGTACTCTTTACGGACAGAACTTACATTAATAGAAAAAAAAAGTTTTAAATATTTTTTTATACGCACATAAATAAAAAATAAAAAATACCCTCACTTATTTATTTTGTTTCCATTTAGTTTATAACAGTCAACATTTAGGATAGTCGCTCCTAAACATTTTTAATTTTAGGAAAAATTAAAAGCAATTCTATTAAAACTATGATTCAGAATATTATTTCTATAATAATTCAATTATAATTTCTCGACAAATTAATTATCTGTGATATTATAAATATAAATATAATGTTACATAATTTTAACATTATATTTATATTTATAATAATGCGGGTCAATATAATTCACAATAATCTAGTTTATTATTAAAATAATATTGTTTCATGTTATCTTATTAACAACCAACACTTTTCAGTAAATTTCCTATTTTACTTAACCCTTTTACATATACAAATGTAGATAGAATGGCAGTGAATAAAGCTCAATGAAGAGATCTCCTTCAGATTACAATGATATGCAATTATCGTAGTACTAAGTACTCGAATACGAATTGAATTATATAGTCATATTTTTTTATCTTTGAATTCTTTTGGACCTTACTTAAAAATATTGCATTAATTTAAATGAATCACATGTAACTTTATTCTAAGTAATCGGATTTATGAAAATATTAAGTATTTTAATAATATAATAATAATTGAAATTGAAAATATTCTTATTTCATTTAGTTTAGAATTACTTTTCTTACTTATTGTGTAAAATGAAAAAGATCGAACGCTTTTGACATCATGTGTAAAATGTTATAAGGATAAAAAAGAAACTGCCCGTAAATAAAGCACACGTTTCAAGAATGAATTAATACTAATGTGAGTAAGTAAATTTCCCGGTGGTAGACCATAACATCGAGTCGCCGGCAAGGTTACCACCCATCGGGCAAAGTCGTGCCGCAAAGCGACCTAGTCGTGTTCCGGCACGTTGTTCGATGAAGCCGTCTATATGAGAAATGGGTCTGAACAGTTGCGTTGCGTTGGCGAACCGGTTTGGCGTTGAGTTGGTGCTTATTGTGTCGGGTGTCTAGTCGAGGAGGGTAGCGGGATCCGAAGCGACGGCTTTCCGCTGGCCGCCCGCAGATAGTTGGGGGCCCAATTAGTGGGCCAGCCACCCACGAAAGGCTGCCCCGCCAGCTGCGTAAAATCCCAGGGTGGCTCCATCGTGCTGGTTGGCGACCAGATGAGGAGGCCCGATGGCGATCCCTGGGGGGGTTCGGGCGTCCCCGCAGTCTCCAGACTAGCCTCCCAGTGGCATGACATCACCAATTTCGGCGCCGGGTTTGATACGTACCGCCTCGTTCAACTGCCATTTCTCATCCTATTCACTCTTTTATTTTATTTTTTATCATGAAAAAGTCCAATAAAAAGAAGAAGTTTTTACAGCGGTTGCACTCCTCCTCATTTAAAGTGCACCTCACTAACATCAGGGGCTTGCACTCTAATCTCTTACCTGTCCACCACCACCTGGAGACAGAGCAACCGCACTTGCTCTTTTTGACGGAGACACAGATACAATGTCCTCTAAGCGTTGCGTACCTGGATCATCCCGGTTACTCGTTAGAGTACAACTTTCGCTCACGTGCCGGGGTCTGTGTATACGCACGGAACGACCTCTGTATCCTGCGTCTCCGTCACCTTGAAGACCCCACTTTTTCTTCCTTATGGATTTTAGTAGACACAGGAAACGAAAAAATCCTGTATTGCTGTGTCTACCGTTCGCACAGCGGTGATCAGGAGACAACTAAATTATTTGAGTATCTCGGTGAGGCTGCTGATATGGCTCTGCATCAGTACCCTTCAGTGCAGCTCGTCTTTCTGGGGGACTTTAATGCCTGTCATCAGGACTGGCTATTCCCGTACCAGAAGACCGACCATGCTGGAAGAGAAGCGCGGAATTTTGCGTTGTCTTTCGACCTCTTTCAGCTGGTGAGGCAAGCGACAAGGGTACCAGATGTAGTTGGCCATACAGCCAATTGCCTGGACCTTTTGCTGACAACTGATCCGGACAGGTATCGTGTTGAGGTGACCTCCCCCTTGGGAACCTCCGATCACTGTTTGGTGAAATCTGTATTTACATATTCCCCACCAGCTTTCGAACCACCTGGTGTTAGGCGAGTATGGAAATACAAGTCAGCAGATTGGGATGAGATGCGGCATTTCTTTGCGTCTTATCCTTGGCGGCAGGTCTGCTTCTCTTCTTTGGATCCGTCGAGTTGCGCGGATGCTATAACCGATGTGGTATATCAGGCAATGGAGTACTTCATTCCTTTTGCTGACGTACCCATCGGTGGCAAAGCTCGCCCATGGTTTAATGCCGAATGTGGTCATGCTGAAGACCGAAAACATTCGGCATACCTAATTTGGGCTGATGCTAGAAGCTGCAAAGCTCCGGATGTAAGTTTAAAGAAGAGAGCCTTTAACCAAGCTGCCAAGTCCTATAAAAAGGCATTACGGAAGGCTCGTCGCGATCGTATCGCTAAGAATGGCGAAAAGCTCTCTGTCAGACCTACTGGCAGTCGAGCTTTCTGGTCTCTTGCCAAAGCGATCGAGTCGAACTTCTGCCAACCCTCACTACCTGCTCTGCTGAAGCCGGATGGATCTCTGGCCCATACAGCGACAGAGAAAGCGAATGTATTTGCTTCTCTGTTCGCTGATAATTCATATCTAGACACTGGCAATGCTTCTCCAGCGCATCTTCCTCACTGCGGTATTTCGATGCCTGAAATCCGCATCACTAACAAAGAGGTATGGAGAGCATTGTGTCGTCTTGATGTGAATAAAGCCAGTGGCCCTGATGGTATACCAGCCATTCTGCTCAAGACATGCGCAGCTGAGTTGTCTCCTGTATTGACACGTCTGTATCGTCTCTCTTTCAAGTCTGGAATAGTGCCGAAATCTTGGAGGCTTGCTAACGTGCAACCAGTGCCCAAAAAAGGCAGTCGTGCCGATCCTGCCAATTATAGACCGATTTCAATCACCTCCATACTCTGCAAGATTATGGAGCGTGTATTGAACTCGCGCCTTTTAGCGTACCTTGAAGGTAACGATCTCCTCAGTGACCGACAGTACGGGTTTCGCCGAAATAGGTCCACTGGGGACCGTCTAGTGTACGCTACGCACATTTTAGGCGAGGCCATCGAGAAGAACGGAGAAGCGGTCGCCGTCTCTCTTGACGTCTCGAAGGCATTTGACAGGGTCTGGCATGCGAGCCTTATAAGCAAGCTTTCAACATACGGTATATCTCCTGGTCTGATCGGTTGGGTAACGGACTTTCTGAACCAAAGATCTCTCCGAGTAGTTGTCGACGGGTGTTCCTCGGAACCCTTGACAATAAATGCCGGAGTGCCTCAGGGGTCCGTTCTTTCTGCAACTCTATTTCTGCTGCACATTAACGATCTGCTGAAACCCGGTATCTATGGGTATGCAGACGACAGCACAGTTGTAGAAAGATACCTGCCGAGTAGTCGGGCTAGTAGAGATCAAGTACAGTCTGAAAGAGAAGCCGTGGTGCAACGTTTGAATGACAAACTTCAGGCAGTCTCCGCATGGGGCAAAGCCAATCTTGTCAAATTCAACGCCACCAAAACGCAGACGTGTCTGTTCACCGCCAAAAGGAGCCCTTTCACCTTGGCTCCTACTTTCCAGAGTGTATCTTTGGAATACAGTGACCGGCTTCAGTTGTTAGGCTTAGAGATTTCCTCGAACCTCAACTTTGGTCGGTGTATTGAGTCCAGAGCAAGAGCAGCTGCAGGAAAGCTTGCCGTTCTTGCGAAGGTCCGTCAGTACTTTACACCGGGACAGCTACTTGTATTATACAAAGCACAGATCCGGTCGTGTGTGGAGTACTGTGGGCATATATTCGCTGGTGCCGCTAAGTCTCATCTTGCGGTTCTGGACTCAATTGAGAGGCGAGCAAAGAGGCTTATAGGCGACCCTGAATTGGTTGAAGCCAACCTCCACAGCCTTGAACACAGGCGTAGAATTGCTAGCCTCTCAGTATTCTATAGGATACATTTTGGTGAGTGTGCGCAGGAATTACATGATTTAATTCCTCCATCCCCCTTCCATCACAGGACGTTCCGACGCACGGCAGATATCCATCCTTACGTTGTGGACATTCCCCCTGTCCGAACAAAGCGCTTTGCTTCGTCTTTTTTAGTTCGTACAGCGAAGGACTGGAACAGCTTGCCTGCGTCGGTATTTCCGTCCCAATACGATGTGGGTGTCTTCAAGAAAAGAGTGAATAGGTTACTGGGTTAATGCGCCTTACCATCTATGACTACATTTCCACTTTCCATCAGGTGGAATGTAGTCAAGCACTAACCCAGAGGGTATAAAAAAAAAAAAAAAAAAAAAAAGTAAATAGACATATTTTATTATATTATAATTAGTTTGACTATTATTATGATTCTGAAAAATGAAATTTAATGTTATAAGTTGAATAGTAAATAATATAGTAGGTTTAATAAAGAATTAGTTTTTCTAAATAGTTTGTGTTTGTTTTTATATGTTCCCCTTTTATTGTATCCTTGAAACTTCGAAGGTGTAACTCCCTTCTTTAGCACATGCAGACGAATTTACTGTCAAAAGTTATTATTATTTAAATCAAAACACGAAATATTTGTATATTTAATACATTATTGGACAACTCATGTTATATATCTTTTATATTAGTTTCTTAACCACAAATTTTTGCTAATAAAATAAGAAAATGCGTGTAACATTTCAATAATTTGCATTAATATTTGTACAGAAAAGTCAGTTTATTAGTATAATAATAATTACACTTTTGAATATATATTTATTATAACATTCAAATAAAAAATACAACTGTTAGCAATTTCGCGAATTGAAAAGAGCGCATGCATATTCGACTGGAAAAAAAATTCACATCGACCATATATAGAACCATTCTCGCATAACGACAAATTGCATTTTACTGGCTCTTGTGTGTAAGAGGCGCTTAAATCACGTTGACGCTGAAATAACTCGATAATCGAAATATGTGAACTCTGGATGTCAGCGTTGAGATGAAATAACTACTTTTAGTTTTCTTTTTTTAAGTTAGAAATACAAAATATATGAAACGGTAATTTAATAAGTTAAATAAACCTTTCTTACTACTACTACTACAAAATAAAATAAGTAATTTGTAAAGTAATACGTACCGCTACATAGTAGATAAAATCTACTAATCTAAAAATCAATAAAAAGATTAAGACCAGTCCAATAACCCCTTTTAAGTAGATAGGTAATCAATAATGCGACAATTGCTCGTGTCAACAATACGTACTGTGAAGAACATTAACATTCCTCGCTCCAACACTACACGAAAGTATAACGATCATCGAGATCACATAAACAAAGAAAACATAAAAAAAATAAACTTAAGAAATACTACTGTAATGAAATAGTCAAATGTAATAAATAGGTAAGGCAAGTTTCTCTGTTATTCAGTAAATGGCATTTCTGAAGTTAACATATTATAACAAAAAAAAATAACTTAATATTTTTAACACGTATATATATATATATATATATACGTGTTAAAAATATTAAGTTATATATATATATATCTGTAATATAAATTATGTAATGTAAATAATTCAGGCAATAAATATCCTATTATGAACGATTATCAAAGCTAAGATTTGGTTTAATTTTCGATATAAATTACTATGATGATATATCGTAGATAATCTGTAATGAGCACAGAGTCACTGAACAAAACAATATAACGAGGTCAACGTTATTGTAATATAAACTGCAAACCTAAGCGCTATTGTTATCATTATAAATGACTGTCACTTGTAAATTACAATTCAAGCTTCTCTCTTAAATATATGAGTTGGATAAACGTCGGATGATGATAAGTTACTATTGGTTATCTTTGTACACTTTATAACTAAATTAATAATATCTCTTAACCATAAATATTAAGCGTTTCTATATCATGCATATCGGAACGCCTAATACTTTGTAATGTTTATTAATATTAAAATGATTCAAATAACTAAAACATACTGTTGTATTTGCTTACAATCCTTCTTCATTAGTGTAGTGGTCTCTTCTTACTTTTTGGCAAGAGAAGACGTGTGAAAAGTATTGTATATATATATGATGATATTATTACACAAATTTATTTTCAAATGTCATCACAGTTAAGTTTATTTATTCTTTTACGTTTTCTATTTGAAAATAAGACCTTAGTTATAAACTACTAACTAAACATCAACTAACAGAGGAAAAAATATGGACTTAATATATTATGAGTTTATAAATATAAGGCTACCAAAGAAATTGTTTATCTTAAATAATTATAGTTTTACAGAATACGAATTTGATATTTTCCCGCGAGTTTATAAAATGTTCTTGAAGAAGAGGCCTACATTTCTTAAAGTTTATATCATAAAGTTTCCACAGCATATAAAATTTAATATTTGCCCACGGACGAGTTAAATTTACGTCGACAAATTCTGACCTTAACAACTTGATCGCCGTCAAAACTTTACTTTTATACATGTTCTTAAATTATATATCAAAAATTTGCGGCGGTAGAAAAAAAACCTTAATTCCCATTCATTAAGTACAAAACTATAAAACACGCAATATTTCAGTTTCTTAGAAAGATTTTTTTAATAAAAGAATTTAGGTTCATATTCGATCAATTTTTTTCTATTAAATCAAAATATGAGATTTAAAAAAGAACATTATTGTCTTCTTGTATATATAAGATTAATTTTGAAAATCGTTTAAAAGCGCTATTTAGCGATATGCCAATTATAATAAAAAATAAAATGTATATCCTTTTTGGCATGAAATATGTTATCAGACTCAGTGAGAAGCTATGAGTGGAACGAGTCTACAGCGATAACAAATAGACATCCTAATTGAGTACAGACAGTTATATATAAATAGAATATTAGTCAGTTTGTCATATGTAGGATGTGCTTATCTTATTCTAATTTCTATTTCGACCTTTTTTAGAAAATAAAATAGGCAAAAATATAATATATTGTTATTTATTCTGGTGCTTTGTTAACAAAAATAAATACCACTTGCTGAAGTCTTCAATAATTTGATTGAAAGTAATCTTTAGTATAGTTAAGTTATAGTCACAATTATAATAAAATAAAAAGGACTATATGTAAATTTAATTTATTAACAACATAGTATATAATAATGAGGTATAAATTACTACATCACTACTACATCTAACTTTAGACATATTAGATCTTGCTGTGAGGAAAACTCTTATTTTTTTCTAGAATAACATATTTAGTATGCTGCCGAAGTTTCAATTATAATACTTTTGTACGTCTCTTACTAAACAATACTGTTAAAGTTCTTAAAGTGTTTATTAAAATTTGTTTACTAATTTTCTTATACTAGGATCCGCCAACCTTGCGCGGCGGGTATTGAGCTGAGCCCCTCTCCTTTCATTTGAATAGCTACAGGAAATATCGATTTTAGAACTAATTGTCACCTTCTAGCTCAGCACATTACTCGCACGCGCAGGGCAGCTCTAATGTATTGTCTATGGCAGGAGTGATTTTTTTTTTGTAACTTTTGAATGGCTGACTTTTTTTCAATCTGCTTTCGCTATAACATCCGCGTTCGGCTCCAACATACATGAGAAAATTTTTAGCTAATTATCGCGTCGTATTCTGGAGACAACTAACACAAAAAAAGGTCTCCCAAACGCTTAAGAGCTTTGCTTACGCTCAGCATAATTAACTTCTTAACCAAATTTTAATTCAAATGTCTCTCTAAAATTTGGTGCTTGAAAAGTCCGCTCCGTGCTCCATATTGTATCTCCAGCCCCAGGGCCCGAATAAATTCTATTACAAATGAAAATGTATTACTTTAGACCTTAATTTTTCATCAGTAAAGATAATCTTTCTCTGCCTTTCAACCGCATATCCTTTGATGAGCACAGAGGTTCAATTCTTGTTTTATTGTACGCGAGTTGCGACAGAATCTTTGATCTTTATTTCTCACATTAAATCATTTTTAATATCTCTGATAGAGGAAGCGCTGCTGTTGTATCTGGTGGTGGAACTTACGACTGATGTCAAGCTTTGAAAAATGTTAAAAGGAGAGGTGTTGTTGATGCATCTGGGTGAATCTTACGGCTTTTGAAGTTTTGAAAATGTTTGACCGCACTAATTTGTGCAGAACAATCCTGCCTCTTTCTCAAATTGTAAAAATTTATGTAATATAAAGAAATGTGAAACGTCGACAAATCGATCGAGATTTTTTACATAAGTAAATAAAATTCTTCCACTATAATTATTTTTATAATTAAGTTCATAATTTTACCAATATTTATGCCCAATAAAATGAACTGAGAAAATTCTAATATAAATATATAAACAAATATATTTAGATATTTAATAATATGTTATGTATATTAAATGTAGGCTTCTTTGCATAAAATATTTTATATTCTATCAAATTCAAAGTTCTAGTAATGATGTAGGTCTGTCCCGTATCTAATGTAATAATCTGAAAGTACTGTAAGTGGACAGGAAACTAATTAAAACCTTTTATTATATAATTTATACATAAATGGTATAATTAATACATTAATGTATTAATCCTTTAAAACACCTTTTGTTTTATTGCAAGTCGTAATTTGTATAATTTTATAGTACATCAAATTTAACTACTGCGGACCTCAACAGTTACGAAACCGCACTGACTCATTTATGAATGTTAAAATGGAAAGATAACTTCACTGAAAGATAATAATAATGACGTACAGGTTTTACTTAATTTGTTGATTAAACACACAACTGGGGGAATTTTGATTCAGATTGTCTGTTATAAGTGAAAGTGGAACTTGTATAACAATTAAAAATAACCGTTGAAGTTATTAGAATTACGAGCAGCAGTCAAACACGTCACTAAAATGTACAAAAGAATGCCCTTGGGAGTGGTTCTGTGCAATATCTATTTATTATATTTTCTGTCATAATTATTGTAGCAAAGTTATGTTATAATGAATTGCTAAGTTTTAAAAGTATATATTGATCTACGGGGTACTTTTTGACCATTTAATCAAAATCTACAATCACTAATGTCACCAAAGAACTGCTAAACGAGCGGGACACTTTCTTGAATGCATATGCAAAATTTTAAAGCTCTAGCTCAAATGGCTTAGGAGGAGTAGGCGAACATCGAAACACACTTTTGACCAGTAAGAGCTTCGCTTCGCTCAGCTCAATAATGTTTGAAATGTAATATTGTTACACTTGAAATGCGTTATTATTCTTGAAAAACAATAATTAAAATACATAAATACGCGTCAAAAAATATAATTAATGAATTTTATTGTGATAATACAATTTGTTACTTTGGATCAAATTGAGTTTTCTGGGTTGTGAAATTCATCTGATGCCAAGATTCAAAAAACATTCTGTTTCAGTTAAAACATATTCATTCAAAAGTTTCTAAAATCCAGGTTATAAAACAGCTAGACAATGGTTAAGTCCTGTATAAAGTGAGTGAGCGACAGAGACACCCGTTTGATTTGGTCGGCGACCCTGAAATATAAACTTTTGTTTTTTAATTTGAAGAGTTAATCTAGACTATGAGCGGTCTAGTCTAGATGAGAACAATATGACGAGAAGTGTCTTCAGAATTAATTTGATGGTTATAAAAAGAGAGATTGACTGAAGATGATAGTTAATATGTACGAAACCTGAAATATTATAGTTTATTAGTCTATAATAGATAGTGTAAAATAGCATCACCGGGGATATGTTCATATTGATCGTGATACTCATGTGAATGTCGTATGCGTCCTAAAACATAACTTGTAATGTATATCACAATCTTATAAGTAGTATTTCCAAAAGCCATTTCTCAAGTTCTTAATACAAAAATAAATTATCAGAAGAAATTTAATTAAAACCTGATGTCAAATATTTCCGTAGTAATCAAAAAGATATTATTTAACGACATTACATATTAGATAAGATTACTAAAAAGAGAAGTTATTCATGACTTTTATGTTAATTACAATATATATTTATATAATTATTATAATTTATTGTATTATAAAGGTATCTTTTATTTCTTACTACATGATTTTAAATTTAATTTATTTATTATAATATCATATGATATTGTTATATCTGTCTGAAGTGATACATAAAATTTAAATTGTCGTGGTAATAAAAGGATATATATATTTTATAAAACAAAATTCTCATTTAGTCTGTGGGATCTTAAGACGTAAATAAACTGTTACTGAGTGCCTCTGCGTCGTTCTCAGCCTCCTACACTAATTATAAGTAATCAAATCATGCTATTTACTATCACATGTTTTCATTTCAAGAATGACATAATGATAATATTTATTGACTTATTGTATCAAATAGTTTTGTTTATTTAATCACAACTTAACTACAGTATCTTTGAAATAATATAATTTTAATTCATTTTTAATCCACCTTAAATAAAATATACCAATAGTACCTTTTATGTAGTAACATTAATGACATTGCAAAAATATACCAAAAATTTAAAAACATTATGTACTTCCTCCAAGAGCATTCTTTTATTCTATACTCTTTTCCTTTCTTTTTAATGTAGTTTATTTAGTACCATAATTTATACGGCATCAACAAAATTCGAGTAATATATTCACACAACTGTCAAAGCTCTCACAATAACGCCTTTAAAAAGATTGTTTATAGTAATATGAAATGTCTATTTTTTTGTTCTTTTTATTTATATAGATTTTGATATCTATTTTCATAAAAACCAAAGCTGTGTGATATCAGTTTTGGTGAATTTTCGATTTACAAAGCACAGTACCGATTAGTTTTATTTTGATCAAAATCTTTATACCAATGGATAGCATTGAACTATAAAGAGTATTGAAAACGTTTTGTTTATTTATTTTCACATAAAACATATATTACAAATATAAACATATATTTAAACATACTCGTAACTCCCTGTTCTAATCCCTGTAAACTTTCATCACAATTTTTCTTATTATATAATACAGTTTTGTATTATTAGAGTGTTATTATAACATTTTGTGCTAATAATATTATTTAAATAAGCCTATTTTTTTTTGTTCTAAGTTATCGGGTACAAATATATTTCTGGAGTTACTATTATGAAGTGACACACTTTTGGGTGTTTGTGAACTTATCAGTCAAAAATGTTTCACTATAAAGTCAAGTGTTTACACAATATTTGCAGTAGTTGAGGGAAATGACAGAAATTGATATTTGTCTCACGTTTTTATTTAATTTTATCTTGTCATTATTCATTTATATAATGTACATGTTACAAAAAATAATAGTTCGTTCCTACATTACCTGTCTTATTGTATGCATTTAATAAGAACTGCAATATAAGCAACAAAAATGTATCTTCTGAGACAAGGTAATAAAAACACGGAAGGTATTGTGAAAATGTTGGGATTACGAATTGTTAACTTTGACGGTGCACTGGCAAAAATAAAAACAAAAAAATGTTTTATATTATCTAATAGGAATAGCAGAAAATGGCGATGAGAAGTTATATTCTATCATAAACAATATCAATAGGGATGAAATAACCTGTGTACGTATTTTATAGTTAAGGTGATGGATGAATAAATAAATATTTATGAGTTATTAAATTTCCAATACATGACTCGTCACCACCAGCGGTTAGTTTCATATTTAAATAAATTGACCCTATTCATGAAAATGTATCATCAAAAGAACAATTTTTTTTTTTCAAAATAATGTGCCAATATAATAACAATAATTATAAATATTGGCTTATTTAATATCCCTTATTACCTGACGATAATCAAATGACAGTTCTCTCGACATTACAAATCAAATTTCGAATTAATTTTGATGAGTTTTGCGTTAGTCGTTCCCTGAATCAACTTCATCCCGCTGTAATTGGGGAGTAAACCTCTCGGTCAACTGAGAAATAACATAAGGAACATAACAATTTAGACTTGCTAAAACCTTTACTTGACTTGAATCAGGTGTAAACGACCTTAACATTACGTAACCTATTAATTACACCTTCATCTTCAATATTACACATTGCTTAAGATAACGTTTTCTTGTGACTGCGATATCATGCGACTTGAAATATAACAACTAGTTCAGTGCCTTATTTATTACTTAAAATTTATTATTAATATAATAAAAAAACAATATTTTTCGATGGCTACACAATAAATGAAAAATAGCCTTAATAAAGTTTACATTTAAATGACTAAAATAAAGACGATGAAGTAAGTACAAAAGTATTGTTTACTGTGTAAGCATTTTTAATATCAATGTCTGGTTGACATGATGTTGAATATACATAGGTTTTATAAAAAGTATGATAATTCTCTCACCGGCTCAGAATTAATCCGCTGTTAACTCGTCCAGTCACCGCGGATAATATGTCATGAATAATCATGATCATCAACTTTGTTACCATCCATAATATAAACGTTTTAGATATTTTTTTACCCAGTCAGAATATAATAATTAAACTGATTTGAATAAAAAACAGTTATGCCCAAAAAGAAATTTTATTCTTTATTATTTATTTGCAAACGTGACTCATGGAGACACGGAGAGGACTTTAGACGTCAACTGTAAACTTTATGAAATGGTTATGTAAGTAAATCTTTTCTTATTTTCTACGAAAGAACGTCTTCTTTTTTTAATTGATATGAAAAGCTTAAAAAATTAACTAACGATTTGAGGACAAAAACAAACGAACCTACATAATTATTTTCGTATAGCAGGGGAACACGTATTTTTAAATTACTAACAACTATAATGCTGTTTCAATAGAGGTGTTGTTTTGAGGATAGTAATATGAATGTTTGTATTAATTCATAAGACGCTGGTTATTCATATGGAACAGTGTGTATCTACGGCCAGTTATACTCACAGTATCACCAAAATATTAAAATTACCGAATATAGTAAATATTTTACGATCCTATAAACATCTAATCCTGCTGTTAGATGTACTAGTACTAGATTTCCATTTTATGTATATTTTAATTGTTTTATATTATCGTCATGTAATCATACAGTTGCCTGTTCATTTTCGCATTTCATTTTATTCCAATATATTTTAAGATTAAATAAAAATTTTCACATCACATCTTTGCTTTTGTAATTGATAATAATTTATAGGTCTTAATTACATATCACCGCTCCGACCCGTACACAGGGAATATTAAAATGAAACTTTATTTTTCCGTCTCCATAAATTATATTAATACTGTACCATCTATAGATTGTTTAATTTTGCAAGTGCTGAGGACGGCGAGGGTCGGAATTATATTGTGTAATCAGTGAGCGAACCTAACGAAGCTACGTAAGTTTGTAGTTTGACGGAGCTGTAAATATACTTGATAAAGTGATAATTTGCTACCTGAGAGACTGTTTTATAAAGAAAATAGAAATGAAAGTACGTGGAGGAAACATGATATTAAATTGGCTATAGCGAAATTGTGTATAAAAATTATTTTCAATATTAACTAAATATTTCACCAATTTCAAAATAAGCATCTTAAATGAAAAAAAAACACCGTATTTTTGCCATTCGAATGAATGAAACTAAAATAACGCTTCATGGAATTTTATATTGCGGTCGTTATCAGGTGGTATTGCAAAGTCCCAAAATCCCCCGTAGTCATTAAACGGATAAATATATTTGAAGAAACGATCAGTGTAACCCCAAACATTAATGATTAATGTTCAGTAAAAGACCTTCAATAACAATGTTACTCCAATGGGCATGCGTAATTAAATTATTGTGGAGCTTATTTGTCAATTATTATAATTATTTTTTTTACGAAAAGCATATTTTTGTATTATAAATTTAAATAACTATTATCTATAGATATAAATAATATTGAAGTGTATGTTTGTAACTTCAAGTTAACTCTATTTTATTAAATTCATTTGAAAGTATAAACGTTACTTATACAAATAAAGTAGTTTTTAACATGTTTGTCTGTCTGTTTATTCCGGTTAATCTCTAAAACGGCTGGACGGATTTTGACAGGATTGATTTCACAGGAGAATAACTGATATTATAAGAGTAACTTCGGCACTTTAAAAAAAAAACGCGCGCGTACGATGTCGTTGACAGAGGTGGTACTTAAATATAATAGGTGTAGTGCTTCAAACTGTTGAAATTAGTATTTTAAAATTATATATAATTATATTAAATATAAATATATAAATAAAAGAATAATTAATGTTTATTTCCAATCAATATAATCAACGTAAAGATATTTATAAAAACTGAGAAATTAATAATAATCTTCAGACTAAAAGAACATTTTTTTGTTTGAATTCTGAACTTATTCATATAGTTGACATGTTACATAATAAAAATAATTTTCAACGGATAAAACTGAAAAAAAATATTTCATTTAAATGTTACTAATACTAAATAAGTCTAAAAGTCATAATTTTGTTAAAATTATTACGAAACTATTCTGTTACCGTTCTGAAGCTGAATAAAACATGACCGAACTTTAACAGAAGTTTTTGCCTCAATTTGCGTATAATAAAGACTTTATAAAATAAATAAATAAAAAGAAACGGTAAGTAAACTATTACTTTTTATATTTTACAATACACTTTTCTCTCACCGGTAAATAATATTGGTAAGTAATATTGTCTCTCTAATAAAAATGAAACTCTTATTGAGTACTTTAAGATTAGGTCTAACAAAGCTTTAAAAATATATTTTATAATCAATAATACAATTAGACAATCTTCATATTGTATCGATTAGAATTTTTACTCTTTGTAATTTGAAAATATCATTGTCGTAGGTACTTTACTGTGTACTTAAAATGAAAGTCACAAAAAAAAATTTTTTGCGAAATAAATTTAGGTTTATTGAATGCGACATTTGTCAAATCAATGGAACACACGGGTGCCGCTAATACAGATATGGAATAGCAAAAAGAGTTCTAAACTTACCTAATATGAAATGAACATTTAATTAAGATAAATAAATCTCTACTGACATGTTTGACGGAAGAATATTTTAGTCCTAACATATATTCCACCATATTCGCATAATGACAAATTGCTTTTTACTAGCTTTTATGTTTAAGACGCACTTAAGTCACATTAGCGGTGAAATAACTCGATAGTTACCGGAAATGTGAGATGGTACTCGTATGTCACAATCCGAGGTTTTTGAATTTTTTTAAGATGAACATGAAATTGCAACGAAAACAAGATGTATGCGATAAGTAATAATAAATCTATAATAAAAATAAATAATTTTATAATTTGACCAACTTCTACAGTTGTTTCTACACATTTTTCTCATAAACCTAAGAAGAACTATATAAAGAAAATGAGTTCAATTTCACTTATTTTAATAAAACAGCTATCTCTTTGTTATCAATATAATTAATGCAAAATTGTACAAAATGAGAAGTTCTAGGATGGATGAACAGACAGATTATTATATTAAAAATCATATGATATGTATTGCAGTATTTGTAATACAGAATACAGAATACAAATAAAGAAAATCAAGAGATTCAGAAAAATCTGATCCTGTAATGAGAATCATCATCATCTCTTTATAATGTAATCTATTTTATAAAAACATACTTCACAGAGTTTGTAGTTTATTTTGTTAAATTGTTTATCTCGACTACCAAAAGCCCTCCCCGTCACATATCTTACAAACTCATTCTTTTAGTCTGAAACACTTAGAGAGGCCATAAACCTCCACAACTGTTTCAGATTTATTTGCGATACTCTCGCTTCAATTGTATGACCTCTTGCTCTCAATTGGTAAAAACATTGTTGCTACTTTAATTTTTAAACAAATATATACGTTGATTTGTGATTTTGTGTTTTGAATGAGATTCGTGAATAACAAGAAAATATTAATATATCCGTCTTAAACGTTTGAATTCAATTTTTCTCCAAGTATATAATTAATCTATATATTAATGACTTTATGATGTGCCATTTTGTTTTTGATCATTTAATAATTTTTTAAACTGCATTGTGTTTAATCAGTTTTTATTATTTTGACGGAGTTGTGAAAATATATATTTTCCGTCATTTAGTTACAGTCTATCGGACTTAGAATAATACTTAATATGCAGTTGTGTTTCATCAACACTTAATGTAGCAGCAAATTTCAAAAAAATCAACTGTACCAACTTTCCGAATTAATAAGTCATTATTACACTAAATGTATAGAAAATCGATATATTTTTAGGTTTATTATTTTTATAGCCATACACATTTTTGGTATTTTTCCGTAAAAGTGATTTAATATCTCCGTGAATAGCACCCTAAATGTTGACTCAAATATTAAGCCAACAAAACTAAATTTTATGAGTCCGTAAACAATAGTTAATTCAGATTTTTGTTATTATAACCCAATAATTTTATTATTTTCACTCAATAGATTTTTTCCAAATTATTTGAACTTTCGTATGAATAGTATTATTTACTCAAAGCAGTTAGATTATATGTTTGTTGTCAAATATAGAAATCACAAATGAAGGTATTTAGTAATAAACGAGTAAAGTTAATCCATTCCAAGAAATTTATAACAACATTAGCTTAACGGTTACTTAAACAGCTCTTAAACGGAACTTGAGTCAAAACTCAGATTTAAAGTAACTTCTAACAATATGTATGTTATTCACCTCGATGAATAACACGAGCCCTCAAGCTTGTCATGTCCTTATTGCCTAACTTTTAATGGATCCATTTGTAAAACTAAATTGCTATATGTTTGCTATATCTTTTATTGACTTTATATTGTTAAATAAATTATTGTTATCATTAACAGAAGTAAAACTACAGCAATTTTTTATAGATTCTTCAACAAAAATCAAAAAATATTCTTGTTTATTTCTAAACTACAGAATCTTACTTAGATTGTTCATTACTTGGTGACGTCACATGCTAGTAAACATTACGGTTATGTCACATTATCATGATTATTCTATTTTTAGTTACATAAGATATTACATCTTACGATATAAAAAATTTTAAGTGATGAAATACTTTTTGGGATCTCGACGAATATTTGGTAAAAGCTAGTGCTTTTACCAAATATTTGTCTTTTTGAAGGTGCAAGCCAAGCTATTCACGAGCAAGGCATTCATTACTTTTTTTCAGGACGTTGCTGATTAGCTGTACTGCCTTTTGGGTCGTTTTAATCTTCAAAGTGAAAACAAAAAAGACAAAGAATACAAAAGAAAATCTGTAAATTTTTTGTGTTTGCCAATTAATGATCTAATATAATAAACTAAAATATTTTAATAATATTTTGTGACATGACAAATTTGTTTCTCGTGTATTTGTAATATTTTATTTTATTAATTACAATACCGAAAATTATCTTCAATAATATAAAAGAAAACATTAATAACGACACTGCCGTATATTATCACGGCGTTTCTTGCTATTTTCATTTCTTTCTCTAGAACAGCGGTTATCAGAAAACGACTGTAATTTTAAAAAAATCGTATGCCCACTTTTTTAGGTTAATTTATGTCCGCTGTAGCAGCCTAATTGACTTGACTGCCTGATTGATCAACAACCACCCAAATATTACAAAAAATATATATCAAGTAAATTGTGATTTCATAATACAAATTGAAAAATCATTTACAATCAAAACAATAACTTTTATGGAAACGTTAAAATTTAAAAAAACCAAATACATCTAATATAAAATACAACATAAAAATTATATTTTTAAGGCCGGCAACACTGTTGTGAATCCTCGGATGTTGCGGGAGTTCATGGGTGGCGGTGATCACGTTCATCTGTGACCCGCCAGTTGGTTTGCCCTCCCCTTAAATAAAATATATATATACATACAAATTTTAAACTTGTGTTTAATATAAACACGAGCGTTGTTAGTTATTAGTAATAGATAGATAGAACATAGAATATAGAAAAAGACAATCTTTGTAATACTTATTTTCGTAACTACATACTTTATTAAACATGAATCCAATATTTACATATTGGGAATATAATTTTAGTTTATAAAGCGGTTTAGTTCACTGCGGAAAGATTTTAAGAAATATTATCTTGAAGTAGGGGATAGAGAGAAGCAACTTGTGATGGAAGTCGTACTCAATATATTCCATACAGTAATACTACAATATTCTTTTTCGTTATAACTACACGATCTTATTAACGTTACAAAATATCTTAATAGGATTCATGGAAAATCACAAATAAGTGCACAAAGTTATACGATATCATTTATTAATATATCTTTATTCTTGAAACTACATCCAAACCTTTGAACTTTTTAATTACTCCAAATCAAGAAAATTCTTATTTAAAGTATACATGTTTATAAAAAAAATGTTTTACTAACATTTATATATACACTAATAGCTTCATCTTCATTAAAACAATCATATTTTTTTAAATGTCATAATAAAAGTAAAGTGTGTATAGAAATACAGGTATTTCATCTATAAAAAGATTTGTAAATGTATTAACGACACTCTAATTACATCATCTAAGATAAATTAATATGCACGACCGTGTACTACATTTTAATTATTGCCAAGTAATATATTCTTTCAACATATAAAAATATTAAATTAATATATACAGTGTTTATAAATTTACCTGGATTATAATAAGATAAAAAATTACTTAATATCTATACTGGGTTGAGTGAAATATTGTTGCACCTAAAAGTATACACAGTATAAATTTACATTGCATAGTGTTTGTTAACGGTAACAAGTAACTTGCACAAGTATCTAATAAAAAGAACACTACGTCTTAATAAAGATATTGTTATTATATAGATTTGTAGATTCTTTTAAACGAGTAAAGAATAGTTAGGAATACAATTAATTTTCGTACTATAAAAAATATAGAAAAAGAGAAGAAAAACGGATATTACCTCATTTTGAAAGTGAATATATAGTAAGGAATATTAAGTAATTACAAAATCTTTGCAAAGAGTAGTTAACGTTGTGATAAGGTTGTGACTGAAAACAAAAGTTAATAACAATAATGTAAATAACTATTAATATATTACTGAGCCAAATTCGATCAAAATCATATTGTACTCACCTCATATACTAACCATATTCTACTCACCTGATTACAAGACAAGGAAAGAAAAATGAAACAAATAACTCAGTAGTTAAATAAAAAATCACTCTTATTTGGATAAAATACTAAAGGGAAGAGAATTATTAATTAACAAAAGTTCAAGCTTTTATTACTATGCCAACATCACAAAACATCACCAACACATGGGTAGAAGTAGACTATGCAACTCAGTAGATAGTAGTTGGATTGCAGCCAAAGACTCGACTAACTGCATTCATGTTTAACTTTCAGAGCACAGCGTCCTCCAGTTAATCAATTCTCAGTAATATTATATATTTAATAATCCTTATTAACTTTATTTTAGATATTTCAAACAGATTTTTTTTTAACTTAAATGAAATTGTCCAAAAACACATCACAGTCATTTGCTCCAAAGTGTGTAATATTTTTCAATTTTAATTATTTAACAGAAAACTGCAACAATTTTTATTTTAATATCACAATATCCTCGTGTCTCTCGAGTATAATATTTGTATGTTGCGATGCAATTAAAATGGCAATACTAATAAAAGATAACAGTTTAAATAGTTATAATTATTATAAGAGCCCGGGGAGGGTTTTGATATATGTTAAACTGTAATATCTTATTTTTTATCTTGAATGTCTGAAATGAAATTGTTTTTGTAAGAAAATAACAAAAGTATTCTGCAGCTTTATGTGAGATACGGTGATTTAAAGTTATGTAGCTTAAAAAAACTGTCTTGTTCATATGGAATACATACATTTGAAGGAATTTAAAATTAAAAATTAATGTTATTTTAAATAAATACTTATAAAGACAGATAAACATTATATATATATATATATATATATTAATCTATTTTCAACTAAACCAGACGGTTATATCAGTAGTAGTAGGTATTCCTTTACTTTTGATTCACAATAATGCCTTAATTAAAAGCAAGATAATTTCTTAAAATCTATTGAAAAGAATTTAATACTATTGTGTCAGTTATGTTTTCAATATTTAATTAATTAATATTGAAAAGAAACTTTAAAAGATTTGAAAATAAAAAGTATTTCTAAATCACTTCGCGTTTACATATAATATAATAAATAGATACTGTCTGTACCATCCACTGTGGTTTTATTGTTGTTATTATATAAATTTAAAATGCACCTTGTTTAATCAATCAAAACTTTATGTTAGATCAGATGTTACATGAGATTCTATGATAGGATATGCATGAATGAGGCTGATGACGCACTTACACTTAAAGTTATCTTCAGAGATAACTGTAACTCTAAGTATAATAAACTAACTACATGAGAGGAAAACCGCGTAACCTATAACATTTTATTAAATTAGTTTATATTTTAAATGCTCCTCTTTTGAATGTCTTTCAATATAATATTAATCAATAATTATTTCATTAAATTATGGTACATAAAAAATAAAAATAAAAATTTTATTTATCGTAAATTTATTTAAAAGGAAACCCTTCGTGTATTAGTTTTACTCAGTGTTAATTAAATTGATTAAAGTTTTCAGCATGTCGTACATGTCTTATCCTTTCAGCATCTTATTTTGGAAAGAAGCATAATCTTAATAAGGGTACGAATGATCAAATTTAGAATGACTCAGTAACGATATTAATGCATGTTCAAAAAAGGCTTTGTGTGAGTGTGTTATGGAAGTATTAACGTATTGGCTCATTCACAACACATATTCCACGAGGAAGATTCTTATTTATTTTAATAAATAAGAATCTTTCTCGTTTCCCGCATTCCTTTGACAATAACATTTTTTTATATATGGGATGCAGGTACATTATAATTTAGTGTAAAACTAATATTATATTTGTAATAAATTTAATTTCTCCTTAATTTTTAATCCATGTTATGAAATGTTGAGAATCATAAAAGAAGCAAAATGTTACTAATAATTGGTTATTATTTACGACTTCAACTTGAAACATAATGATTTGCTCAATCGACTTGAAATAGGTTTTGTGAACAAGGTATTTTCTAATGTAGTGTTTTCTTGTCGCCGCTGATGTAACAAGTTTAAATATGGACGCTTACTTTGGAAAAATTATAACGAATAAATTATTCAAATTCAAAATACGTGCCCAAGTATAGGTTTCCAAAAGGGCATTCGGTAAATGTCGATATTCGTATTGAAATGAATTATTCATGGGCTCAAAATGATAACACATGTGATCTTTTAAGAGTTTTCATAACTTCCTGAATTTACGATTCATGTTTACTTGAAAGACAAAGAGATTATAGCTTTTACTGTGGTGATGATTGTTGTAGTAAATAAGCTTTAAAACTTTTTTATTTACCATTTTTATGTATAATAAATCGTATTAAGTGTTGATATACAAGTTAGTGTCTTAAATATAATCTTTATGAAATAGTGTAAAGCCTAAACCAACAGTACAATAAATATATATAATTTTTTTCATATACAATTTTCGTTATAACTTTTTGAATGTCCATAGTTCGTCGGCAGACCGGTATCACAGTTATCCTAATATTTATTTTACGAGGGACCGTGGTACAATTTGTAACAGCAGATTACGCCGACTTAATTGAGCGCTCATCCAGTATCTCACCGCTCGATCTATTCTGGACATTATTCCGTGTTCCGTATATTGTACTGCAAATAAGCCGTGTAGTTTATATTATTATGTTTTTTTTCAAGTTTTTTATTACGACATCAAACATTGATGTTGGCTGATTGTTGAACAATTGCAATATACCATAAATTACAACCGTAAAATAAGTACTATATCTAGTGTAACGTGGCCAGGAACCATAAAGTCACTTTGTAATCCAAATGATGTAATTATTTATTTAAAGTAACGCAATATTTATTTTTCATTATCTCCGCAAACTTATTTTTATTCTTTTCCTTTTTTAAAATGCAGACGCCAGAGGCAGGTTTTCACGGTAATTCATTTGTTTAAAAACTTTATTTTTTATACATATAAAGTGATTAATTAGTACATAAAACGAAGCTTTTATTGGAATGTAGCAATATGGTCACACAATAAACCCACTTAGAACGATTAAAGTAATTAAAATGATAAAATTAATCATTATGTCAACTATATATGCATAAAAAGCAATTTATTTAGTACGTAGCGTTTTATTAAAATACACATACATAGGTGTTACATACAGTTAGGTGTACATACGTTAGTACCCAACATTCTAACAACAGTTAGGAGATAGGGACCATCTTTGATATTTACTGACTGAATTATATCTAGCTTTTAGGGTCGTACCAATAATAAAAGTGTATTCGTTGTCTCTAGTTACCGGTAGGTAAATCAAAATGACAAAATGTCAATATCGATTTCACAGTCCCTAAAATATTCCGCTGCTTAAAGTCTAGTACATCATTATCATTACATCAATATATTTAAAAAAATATCTCTTCAGTTTTATCTCCAATCATTTGTCGTTGGATGAACGGCGCGTGAAAATATTGTACTGTAAGTACTGTTATTGTTATCGGCGTCAGATTACCAACTTACGAAGATATTACATTAGCTCTGTCCACTTTCATATTTTATGAAAAGTTCTAACTTAGTACTTGATAGTTTAGTACTTCATAACTTCTGATCAACAATAAAACTGTTTAAATACTATGACTATATTTACGAAAAAAAAAGCATTAAAAAATATTTTTAAACATTTAAAGAATCATAAACCGGTTAGGTTTAGGTTTCAATAAAAACTCTACTTCATAAAAAATGAGTTATAATTATTACTATTCGTTCTGTGTACTGTACTGTACTGTGTACGGTAAACCTCAGTACGTTAGGGGATGAGATAATATTGGGAAATTATTTATAGTGGATTTCACGAGGTGCAGTGGTTACGATATTTCACCCGTGAACAAAGTATGAGCGCCACCCCAGTAACCTCCGTACACTGGACCTAAAACAAAACAAAAAAAAAGAATACTTAGACGAAATTTGGCAGCCATTTTGGATTTTACAATAACAAAAAAACATCTTAAATGTCGGCAAAGAATACTTAGACGAAATTTCAGCCCACTAGCTGCCGCAAAGTTCGTTTTTGTGGTACGGATCAGAAATCCGCCATTTTGAAATTTTTCGCCCAAGCAAAAAAACGGCTCGTTTTAAAAAATTTTAATAATTCAAAGAACACATTTTCGTGACGATTGTATAAAAATTACGTCTGCTACGCCTAAACAAAAACTTAAATCACCGCCATTTTGAACGTTTCGCTACGCTCAGCATTCGTCCAATTTTTGTGACGATCGGATGAAAATTGCTCCTGCTAGACCAAAAACAAAAGTAAAAAACGTCGCCATTTTTGATTTTTTCGCCCAATCAAAAAAACGGCTCAACATAAGAATTCAAATAATTCAAAGACTACACCTGTCGATTTTCGTGACGATAGGATGAAAAATACGCCGGCTACGCCGGAACAATCATGCTGAAATACATACGGAAAAATAGCAGAATGGGCCTATCAAGTGGAAACGTAGTTGTCCGAAGGACTACGTTCTACGTCAAAGAAAAGATAAAAATAGAATGATATAATAATATATATATATTATATGATAATATTATTAAATGATAACATAATTCTTAATGTGTTAGTTATAATAGTAATAATAGTGATAATAAAATGTTTGATTCAAAGTTAATCATTGTATTAGTAGGACACGAATAATTTCAATAATTTGCAAAGAAATTCATATTCGTACTTTAGCAGTGATTATTAAATCAATGATACTTAACCATTCAGATATAATTGAGGTTAATATAACAATAATTGCAATTAAGAATATTTTTTTTTAATTGATCCATAAAAATGTTCGTATGTAGGGAAATATTATTGTTATCCTTTCAGTAAAACTATATTTGACTTGATACTTTTTACGACAAAAGGAATCTTATTACATCATAAAACTTGTGAATTTTAACAACAGAATGTTAATTATTGTTAAAATATCCTTTCAAAGATTTTGCTATTCTATTATACTGCAAATATTGCAAATACTGAAGGGTTACTCATTCAAAGGATGAAATCATAATTAAAATAAAGTAATTCATTCAAAATAAAGATATTATTCCTAATTTCATTTAACCTTCGCTTTGTAACTTATTATCAATGCTCTATGTAGTAGAAACTCCTCTCCTACTGGTCGCTAAGGATTTGCGACGAAGTTACCTTAACTAGCATCAAAATTACATTTTCTGTGGACTTGCGGAATATAATAAGTATTTATGGACTACATCCTATGACACAAGTGTAGCCTAATTAATCTCTGTACGTTAACAAAATAAACTTGTAGTTCTATCACACTTTTGCTGGAATTCTCATAAAATTTCATAGAACAGTTTAATTTCCCAAACTTTTATTATATTAAAAAATCATGAAAATAGTGTACGTAGTGTTTAGTAAAAATACAGGTTTAATTGGTCCTTTTTTACTCTCAGTTTATCAAGTATTAATAATGAGCAATCAATAAGGAATAATCTTGTTTGCTACTGATACTTCATTTATTAAAAAAACCAAATGAAAACTCAGACGTTTTACATGTAAACGATAGCTGACTGTTCTTTGATTTGCGGCGAATAACCTTCTTCATAGTAATAACTACACAAAATGACAAGTTTTTTTTTTCCTATTGTTTCCTAAATAGACAAATACTGACAAAATAATTAAGTCTCTGAATACAACTGTATATTCAGGAAATTATATTAGGGTCTTTGGATTTACATATGAAATGTGTAGGTGTATATTTTATTTTACCAAAGAGATCTATGCGAGGTTAGACAACCATTTACAGGTATTTACAACTAGCTATTAAGGTTTGAATGGAGTCCTCGGATGTTAGTGAACTCTACCTGCCGCGGGCGGCATAGTACACAGGCGCTCACTTAAAGGCCGCACTATGAATACTGCTACTTCACGTTGATTTTCTGTGAGAGGGTAGTACATCCCCGATCGAGCCAGCCAATTCACGGTGTTACCGGCGAGGCACATGTTACACATTAAAAGCGCACAGAGGCAATAAATATTATTTCCAAATTCAATCTTCATTCGTAATCGTAAATTTATCATCATCATTCTGTACACATCACAAGCGATACAATCAACAATACTATTAAAATTACATAAAAAACAACTCATGGGATATTTTTTTCGTAACAAAACACACGCAATAAAATTTATATGATAAATGAAATAATACAACCACGGAGGTAGTTCTAAATACTGTTTATTCTCATCCTCACCGCAGCTTTCGCGGTAATATCATTTAACAATAAATTTTTGAGAAAATGTGGATAATGGTTTTCTTGGAAGATATTCAAGATACACGATTTATTTATTTATTTTGTAATCATAAACCACTATTGAATTTATTAACCTTACAATGTAGATTATTTAATAATTCAACGTATTTATTTAATTTTATAATTAGTTTTTTATTTAAATTTGTAAGTACTTTTTTTGCATTATTATATAATCACAATTTTTTGTGACATAGGAGCTACCAGTTAAAGAAACAACGTTTTCTCAGCCATAGAACATTCCTAAAATCATATAAAAAAATGTATCATGTGAAAACACCCCTCTGCTTAATAGTTCTAATTGTCACTAAAAAACAAAAAAATATATAATCGTACGACAAATCTTAATCGCGTGTATAAAATTACTGTTTCATATGAATGAGCCTCATGGGGGCGCACCGTAAGTTATATCGAAATACGAGACGATGACAATAAATGTAGCGTATTTCTATTTACAAGTACTTGTGGTTATGACATTAGGTAATATATAACTATATACATTGCAAGTTATAACAAATAGAATACTCCCGATTTTTTATTTTGTTGTATTGATTTATTTAACATTAAATAAATGGTGAACAATGTTAAAAAGTTTTTACAATCTATACTAATATAATAAAGAGGAAAGATTTTTTGTTTGTTTGTATCGAATAGGCTTCAACACTACCGGATTTACTTAGATTGTTAAATATAAGATTAAATAACGTACAAGTGAATTATAGAATTACATACGGTCTACATAGAAGTTCGCTAGGAGGTACATATATGTATTTATAATAGCTAAGCTATAAAAACGTCTAATTATTTTAAAACTTATTAAATGACCATCACAGAAGTTCTCGAAGAGATCCTTTCCTTGATATAAAAATAATGAAATAAATTACAAGATTTTTTTTCAACTTAAATTTTGTTAAATGCTTAAGTTGAATCTCCTTAAAGACGCTTCTGGGTAATTTAATTGCGCCGTTTGTATTAAACTGCTTCTTAATATATGAAAACTTCGTACATCAATTCAAAATTAAATGTATAAATTACCAGCATTTCATTAAAAAAAAATAGTAATCATTAACTATTAAAATAAGAATAATACGTAAACGGCAGTAAAAATCTATAGAAATATGTGATATAACATCGGTTTTATTATAATTCCTTGTAAGTGTACCTATTATGTACCGTCTGTTGAAGATCTTAGGAAATGCAGTCAAAGTTGTGTTATTGATAAGAGATACAATTATGTAATTCTTATAGGACTATAAGTTAAAAATAAAGATATGTACCTGTATTGAAGAGAGTTATTCGTAAATGCAGTTTTAAAAGAAATCTTTGCGAACCCTACCACGTAAAGTAATAATTTAGTTTTCACAAAAAAAAGTGTACTTATAAAACATTTTAAAAAACGTGTTTCCATTGAGTTAATTGCATAATCGGTTTTGCAAGCAAATGTCGATAAAGCGGGATTTTTCTTTAAAGGTGAAACGACTCTTACCTTTTATCAAATAACATTGACAACTTCCAAAGCTAATCCATTGTTAACCTTTTAGTGAGGTATTTAGATGCTATCAACCCAAGTGAGTGTTGAAATATGTACTACCTTAAACATTTTTTACAGTTCCAGCATGGTTTCCATATCATTCGGGAACCCAGAATTAAAATCTTCTAATTTACTTCATTTACTTTTATATTTAACATTACCACTGCCGCTTCTTGTATTTTAGCACTCAGTCCTAGAAGTTTAGTAAATTTCATTTATTTTCATCAAACACACTTTTATTGATATTCACGTACGAACAGTTCAAGTTGTCGGGTATGCCAGTTTTTTTTTATCATTTACATAATCCTTTAAATGTTGTCCTAATAATTAGGAACACAATATAAAAAACTTTCATTAACTTATTTAATGAAATCGGATTATTAACAGGTAATTGTCTAAGCAGTGTTCAACTTCCACCTGAATACTGCGTAGGAATTTTGATTATGACAGTATCGAAAAACGCAAATTACGACATGACATTTGGTTTGTTTAATAAATTCTAAAAAAACAATAGTTCAATAAAGGCTATATACACATAATATTTTTTTGTTGTTGTTATTGTTGTTCCATTAATGCTCCTAAACTTTGCTTGGTCTTTAGCAAACCGGTAAATTGACTTTCGTCACTTTCATGTTATTAAAATATTCTAAATCAGCTTAAAGTATATCTTCATTAACACACCTTGAAGTTACTTAATATAAAATAAACTCATAAACTCATTAGTTTTTGTGTGGAAATAATTTTCCACAAATTAATTACTCGCGTTTGAAGTGCTTCTTGTAAGCCAAAAGATTTCTTTTTGTTAGCTTTTCTTTATACATAAAATTACAAAAAGCAAGACAAAAAATATATAACGAGAAAAAAAAAATTCTTAAAAAAATTCTCGCTTCACCCCGTATTTTATGTGTGTGTGGTTTCATGCTGGTCATATAACCCGTTTATTACTGGTGTCATATAAATAAAATACTTATTGAGAAAAAAAAAAAAAAAAATTGTACGTTGAAATGATCAGCATGTTATTAAATTATCACACTCAATTTTGCAGGTTATCCTGTTATAGCAGATAACCGAACGAGACGTCCTGTCACCCCGAACATTATAAATTATGTGACCGGTGACGTGGAACGAGATTATATAGCAATTTCAGGCATTAATTTAATTTCCTTTAATTTTCTAATATAATGAATATATTATTACGATACGTATTAAAATTGATATCTTAATCTAAATTCGCGATTTTGTGTATATTATACATTTATAACTTACTGTACGAATAGCCATTTATGGGGAGCCAATATACCTCATAAATAAAAACTCGAGTTTTAACCACAGATTTAGAAACCGGTATTTAGGCTCTTTGCTTTTATATCCATGGTATTTAGCACTGATTTTCAACAAATATGTGGAAATATATTATGTTCTCATTAATATGTATAAGTATATATTGTCATTGGTTTGTTATTTAAAAAGAAAAGCATTATAACATAAATGAATAATTATATTTGTATGTTAGCTAATACCTACTTTAACGCTCATCTTATGTAGGAAGGGGAGTAAAACCTAAACGAGCCACAAGGAAATAATATATATATGTACACTGTTTACTAAAAATAACAAAACTTTAGTATTCTATAGTAGAAGTAGCTTATTTAAAATTTTTGTTATTGATGGAACTAAAAATTAAATCACATAAGATGGTACAATGCCGTCACAAAGAAGTCGTGTATAACAAATGAAATAAATAAACGAAATGAAGTCTAATACACTAGACAGGAAACTACTCGTATCGTTCTCATTATTCATAGGTAGTATCATACTGATATTACTTCGGCTCATGGCCGTTGTTGGACGTCACTTGGATGTCAAGTGTCTCGATGAAGAGAATAAAACTTCTTATAAAAATTACCGAATAAAATTAATATTATAATTTACCTCATCAAAAATCTAACATGAAATTTATAAATTCACGTAAAGCTTTTGAGCTTCTTTAGGTTTGGAAGAATTAAAGTTTATGTGGATGAAATATAATTAATATCTTCTTTTGTCTATGATATATTTCATTAACAAGCTTTGAAACTCAGAAAGTTCTGAGAATACAATTAACACGTATTTGATAATGTTTAATCAGCACTGCAATTAAATATAATGTTGTTACGAAACTACGTTTTATCATGATATAAGGTAGTTTCAGACAAACATAATCACGACCATACTAGAATACTATTTTAAGATATTACTACTAAAACTCAGAGTATACTATACAATGCAGTTCTGTGGTTTATAACTTTAGCAAAATAATAACACAGTTGACTTTAGTATGGTATCTTAAAGTTGCTAACAACGACCTGCTTATCTAAGAAAGTGGAAAATGCAATTCTAAACAATTTATGTTTTTTTTTCTTTTAGCCTCATTACATTTTCTGATCTTGCAGTTATAAGGACTGTGTCTTTTCTATTGAGAAACTTGTTCTACTACGATAAATTATTCTGTGTATATTAAAATTAATATATATTATGACAATTATAATAACTATATTTCTAATTCAGTCAATGTGTCATCGGTTATTCAATTCAATTAATTAAGCAATACAAACATTTGGATTGCTTAATTAATTGTATTGAATAACCGTATTAATTTAGAGTATTTAGGTGTTTTGTAATAATAGCGAAAAATATATACCCAGCTTATATTATCAAATTTAATGTATAGATAAGTATAAAGAAAATAATTGGTTTACATAATTTATATCTGTCAGCAGTAAGTAGACTTTAGTTTGTTAACATTCGTAATGAATTACAAGATATTTCTGTAAAATAGTTGGTACATACAATCCCCGAGGTCTTTAAATACATAGATCTTTGGTATTTTGCTCAATGCTGTAGGAAGTTTAACTCTAATAAGTGGAACCTTTGATGTTTTATTTCGGAAATTGAAGTTCTATATATTTTTAACTAATAACGAACTGCAGAGATATTGGAAATTATACACATGATGGAGATAATATAAGCCGACCTCGCATTGTTAATAGATATGTTACTATTAAATAAAATATGATGGTTATTCTTTTTCTTCTTTTATTTTTTTATGAGTGTAGGTTGAGGTTTTAGGATCATTTAGATTTAAATTTACGAGAAATTACTATTTTTTATAATTTCTAACTAACTACTTGACCGACCGAAATCGTTCAGATTAAAAAAAAAATGTCCAATTATCAAATACCAATGACAGTACACGATAAAACAAAAAAATACAATAAAAACTATAATTTATAATTTGGGCACCATACTAGGCCTCAATTTTTTCGAACGATTGTCAGTGTGTGGTCATCCGGAGAGCGAGGCCAAGTCCAGCAGACCACCCCAATATCACCCCAATTTGAGTACGTATTTCGGAGAACCATTCGGATTGTGATCACTCATCTGCGACCCGCACACACTTTTGCCCTCCTCTAACATAAAAAGAAATTATCTCCGTTGCTGCATGGATTGAGATAAAATAATAATTTAGAACGTTAGAATATATATAAAGTTACACATATTAAAATATAAGATGTAACTTTAAGTAGTACGTTTAATATTGCTTAGAAATTTACATAGTGCTTTGCTAAGTTTTTGTGCAGAAATTCCTCCAGATACGAGTATGTTGTCAACACAAACTTCATAGCAGCGTTGTCACGTCCACTGTTATACGATCCTAGATTAAACTGGATCTGACTAGCATTAATTTCAGATGCATCACCATTTTGCTAACAATGTATTTTTTTACTATAGTGTCATGTAATATAATGTCATTAAATAATTGACTTTTTAGAGATCATAATAAGTTTGGGAAAAAAGTTTAAGAAAAACGTAATGTGTTGCATTACTGTTACTTCATGTATAGAATTTTTTCAAGATCTCTTTTTACAAATTGAGATTTGTAATAATATCGTTAGCTTATTTATTTTTTTAAGTCAGAATTATAATTTTAAGTAAGATTTATTTAAAAATACACTAGAAAAAACTAAGACAGAAAGGTAGAAGTATTTTTTTTGGAATAAGCATTTAATACATACTTATGTAAAGTTAACATGCGATAATATGTTTTTTTTTTTTAGGCTAGCAATAAATAATATTGCTACATGTGACTGTTCCGGAAATTGGATTCCGAACAGTAAACAGTTCGTACATATATCGGGCATATATGTATAAAGCGGTGGTGTCTGTTATATCTGTATATTTAGTGAGTAGTGGACATAAACAAACAGAGAACTAATAATTGCTCAACTGGTAGCTTTGGACACCGGATAATTGTATCCACTATGTACATACATGTAGTTCTGTTATTTATGTTATGTATATTGAAATAGATATCTTTTTATATATTCTTGTAAATAGAAAAGAAAAAAACGAAAATAATATAGTAATGAAATATTTTTATTGTTAATCTTATATGTAATGTTCTCTAAATAAATTTCTTCACTTTCACAAATTGAACAAATAACATATAAGTGTTTACAGGAGTTCCTCTATCAGTAAGTAGGGAAATACTGAGAACACCACAGACCGAAGATTCCAGTGTTTACAATTAGTTAAAGTAAGAAACAAGATTAGACACTGTCATCTAAAGATTAAAGACAAGTAGTCTGATAGACGCAATAGTTGATAGCTGGATCGCGAACGAACACTCGACCAACTGGTTTAATATTCGACAACGACATAAAAGCCACAGACCGATACTTCATTTATATATGTTATAGTAATTTAAGTATATCTGATTAAATCTTCTCTCTCATTTTCATGTTTTACTGAATTTGTAGCTTTACATTCATTATATTTATCTCGCAATGATATTGTGTTTCTTACTTATTTACTTGTTGTTACATATATAATTTGATAATGTAAGATAAAATCATAATTTTGTCCATTTGTATCGTATCGAATGAAAATTTTGTAGTAACTCCATTGTCGCATTCCATAACAAAAACGACCTTCTGATATAGTTTTATATACAAAACACGGTTATTGTGTGAAACAAAAAAATATATGGAATTTCTCTTTTAAAGCAGTCGTTACCTTTTGCAAGTATTAACCATCTTAATATATATATGTCGAAGGCGAATATAAATTTGTCCAAAGAGCACATAAATTTGACAACTAAGTCTGACTTTTGGTACTGTACAAAACATCGTTGAGATCATGTTTTGTTATTGCAATTAAATTTAAGTTGTTATAAAACACTGTTATAAGTTTACGATAATTCCTTTTAGATTATTTGACGAATTGTAATAATTAAAACCATTAGAATAAGATGCTTTTTGTAAGTTGGATCGAGTAAACACGTGACGTATTTCCATACGCCATTGAACAGAGCCGTGTGGGGGAATGAGAGGCGTGGCCTATTTGATTATAAAAGGGCCGACATCGGCCGTAGCGGGCAGTCTGTCTTCGGATCAGACTCAAGAGCTCTCGCTCCCAACTGAACTGTTGGTTTACTCGGTACAGCCTAGCGCTGTATATTGCATTGCGGAATCGTTGACGCGAGATACCCTTTGCCATAGCAGTATTGCTCCGGCGATACGCTATTGGGTGGTTAGGATACCACTGTACGAGCAAAGGACTAAAATCCTATTCGTTATTATTTGGGTGGCTGTGTTGCCACTATACGAGTAAAGGACTAAAGTCCTGTTCGTTATTATTTGAGTGGCTGTGTTGCCACTATACGAGCAAAGGACTAAAGTCCTGTTCGTTATTATTTGGGTGGCTGTGTTGCCACAGTACGAGCAAAGGACTAAAGTCCTGTTCGTTATTGCTTGGGTGGCTGTATTGCCACTGTACGAATAAAGGACACTAAGTCCTGTTCGTATTACATACCTACATATAGTTTAAGATTATTTGTGATTATTTTCAATTTACCTACATATAGTTTAAGATTATTTGTCATTATTTTCAATTTATCCACATATAAGTTCAAGAATATTTGTGATTATTTTCAATTTACCTGCATATAGTTTAAGATTATTTATGATTATTTTCAATTTACCCACAAACATTTTGTGATTGTTTGTGATTATTTTCAATTTACCTACATATAGTTTAAGATTATTTGTGATTATTTTCAATTTACCTGCATATAGTTTAAGATTATTTGTGATTATTTTCAATTTACCTACATATAGTTTAAGATTATTTGTGATTATTTTCAATTTACCTGCATATAGTTTAAGATTATTTAAGATTATTTATGATTATTTTCAATTTACCTACATATAGTTTAAGATTATTTGTGATTATTATCAATTTACCCACAAACATTTTGTGATTATTTGTGATTATTTTCAATTTACCCACATATAGTTTAAAAATATTTGTAATTATTTTCAGTTTACCTACATATAGTTTAAGATTATTTGTGATTATTTTCAATTTACCCACAAACATTTTGTGATTATTTGTGATTATTTTCAATTTACCCACAGAAATTTTGTGATTATTTTCAATTTACCTGCATATAGTTTAAGATTATTTATGATTATATTCAATTTACCCACATATAGTTTAAGATTATTTGTGATTATTTTCAATTTACCTACATATAGTTTAAGATTATTTGTGATTATATTCAATTTACCCACATATAGTTTAAGAATATTTGTGATTGTTTTCAATTTACCTGCATACAGTTTAAGATTATTTGTGATTATTTTCAATTTACCTGCATATAGTTTAAGATGATTTATGATTATTTTCAATTTACCTACATATAGTTTAAGATTATTTGTGATTATTTTCAATTTACCCACAGAAATTTTGTGATTATTTTCAATTTACCTGCATATAGTTTAAGATTATTTATGATTATATTCAATTTACCCACATATAGTTTAAGATTATTTGTGATTATTTTCAATTTACCTGCATATAGTTTAAGATTATTTATGATTATTTTCAATTTACCTACATATAGATTAAGATTATTTGTGATTATTTTCAATTTACCTACATATAGTTTAAGATTATTTGTGATTATTTTCAATTTACCTACATATAGTTTAAGATTATTTGTGATTATTTTCAATTTACCTACATATAGTTTAAGATTATTTGTGATTATATTCAATTTACCCACATATAGTTTAAGAATATTTGTGATTATTTTCAATTTACCTACATATAGTTTAAGATTATTTGTGATTATATTCAATTTACCCACATATAGTTTAAGAATATTTGTGATTATTTTCAATTTACCTGCATATAGTTTAAGATGATTTATGATTATTTTCAATTTACCTACATATAGTTTAAGATTATTTGTGATTATTTTCAATTTACCCACAAACATTTTGTGATTATTTATGACTATTTTCAATTTACCCACAGAAATTTTGTGATTATTTTAAATTTACCCACAAACATTTCGTGATTATTTGTGCATATTGTAAATTTACCCACATACAATTGGTGGCTCTTTGTTATTATTTGCCCAGCGAAGAGGGCGAGAATTAGCTAGTTGTATTGTATGTTACAATATGAAAAGAGATAGAAAACTATTACGAGTTATAACCAGAGCTGGTTTTCTTGAGCTGGTTTTCTTGGAGGTCTTGATTACTTCCAGATTTTATTATATAAAAATGAAATAGCCTAGCCGTAATGTATTTCATTAATCATTGCTTAAATATAATTTAATAAAATATTTCTTTAGATATTTTTAATTATAGTTTCTGCTAAGAGATTTAATGATTATAATAAGAGATAAATATAATTTTATTTGTCTACAAATAGAATAAAGTAATTTTAAATAACGTGTATTCTAATTTTATAAATATACAATATACACTAGATTTTACTTTTAAAGACCACGAACTTTTGACAAGAGATAAAGCTGTGCCTGAGGCACCACAGCACGTGAAGTGGTTTTAAAGAAACATTGTGCTATCGGATAAGTTGAAATTCAACAGTATTTTAAAAGTTCTTTAAATGCAGAGAAAAATAAGAAATATTATAAACAGATAACATTATAAAAAATTACATATCGTTTAAGAGCTTCATAAATTAGTATTGTGTTCATGAACGCAACAACATTTAGTTTGCAGAAACCACTGCAAGACATGTTACATGTTACAACCTATTAGTTAAAGCCTTTTATATTTTAATAACATCTATACTCGTAATTATAAAATATCTTCTATAGTCATTGTTTTAACTCAAAATCTAAATCTTGTTTATAGAACTTTTAACTTTTAAGTGCTTGAACTTTACTTAATCGTTGTCTAATAAAAAGTTTATTGAGTATCAATTATTTAATAACTATCTAAAACAGTCATTGACAATGCTGTATTTACTTATTCTAACAACTTCAACGTAACATTGAAGTATCTGAATTTTACGCTGTAGTGTTTTGAAAAGATAACATTTTTTAAATGCGCTGATATAATGAATTGGCTTTTAGACGTTTGCCAAATATCATAAATTGAAATGAGGATTATTCGCGTCAGCAAGTATAAATAAAGAAGCAGTTTGATATACGATGTGAAATATTAATATTTTCGGATCAGTAAAAGTAACAGTTTGACAAAGATAAAATATTTTGAATTAGTATTTGAAATTATATTGCTAAATGTTATATGAAAATAAATCATTTTACAAAAAAAAAATCATTTTGCAAAAAAATGTGTTTTACGTATATATGATAACTAAAAGAGCTTTGCTGAGTCCAGTTGACAATCTGATATCTTATTAGATTATTAACTGTGTAAAATTGCTACTTTTAAAAAGGTTTCTAATAATAGTGAAGTAACTCGAGAATATAAAATCATGACAAAATTCGTTATTATAGTTAGATATTTATTGATTTATCCAGCAAATTAATGAGGTTCTAATTCCCAAATCGAATTATATAGTGTTGTTATAGCTACAATAACGCTTAAACTCTATTGAAACATTTCTAATATAATGTCTCAATTTGTTTATAATAATTTAACTAAAATAGTTTTATTCCACCAGCGTTAATGTCTACTCGTTCTTCAGTAATAGATCGTCGTTCTGATCGTCGGATCTGATCGTCTTGCTTGGAGTATCCAACTGAGTGATTTACTTGTTTTGTTTCAATGAAATATGATGATCATTAAAAAATCAAAGTTAAATTACAATAAATTTAAAGGTATGTTGTATGTTTATTTTAATACCTAATTTTGAAGACATATTTTATTTGTTAAGAAATCAATAAGATGGATTTATAATATTATATTGTCAAAATAGAAATTCGCTAAAAATATTACTTATATGTTAAAAATATTTTAATTTGAATTGTATTATATATTCACTAAGAGTAAAGAATTATATACACAAAATATAACCCTTCCTGTCAGTTAAGTTGAAACAGCTAAATTGAGATGAATTTAATTATAAGAAGTGTCGAAATTTGAAATATTCTACGTGTCATGTGTTCTTATAATTTATGACTACTATATAATAATTTGGATAATTAACTTAAATTAACTAAAATGTATTTTAATTTTAATAAATTTAAATTTGTTTTTATACATTTTTACATGAGTCTACAAATAAATAAAGCCAAGCAAAAGGTGTAAGAATACACATGCCTCGTTGTATCTTAGATCTCCCACAAGAAAACATAATAAAATGTAAGAAATACGGACTTACAAAAGTATAAAATTTATTTAATATTTACTATAGTATACCTTAAAACTTTACTTTTTTATTGAGCATAAACATTTTTTCACTAAAAATTTAAATATTTAACAAAAAGATTTAAAAAAAAAATATAAAATATACGCTTTTAAAGTGAAAAGCAACTGCAAATCCTCTTTAATATCTTAGGCTTATCAACAAATAGATTTATAATAAAATAATTGTAAATATCCATAATTTATGCTTATTTATAGGTAAGATAATTTTCCACAAAAACCTTATTACGAGCAATAACCTGAGCAATAATATTATTAGTATATTAATGTCCTGTCTGTATTCTGAATGTACGTTTGCTTAATTGGTTTAGTAGCGTCCTTGGAATAACTATAAATATTATAGCGGTAATGCATCTGCAATGAGTATACAAATTTGTATAATAAAACAATAAATTTGTATATTATAAACATATATTCTATTATTATGGTGGTGTTATTTTGTAATTATTTACCATATATAGTTTTCGGCATATACAAAGCCAATAGCATTCAATTACTTAACGTGATATTTTTTTTCAACATACGGTGCTTACGTTACATTCCATCGACAGCATTCAATAGCTTTTAATAGATAAAAGTACCTTAATTGTTAAATTCACAGTTTAAAATTTTTATATATATTTTTTTAAACAGAGATTCCATAAAATAAATAGTTTTTCTTAAAATCTTAAATACAATCTTACGATCTTAAAACATAATTTAACTTATAACAGATGTTTGTGAATACAAAATAAATTTAAATTGATACAAATGAATAAATAAAATATAGGTAAATTAAAATAATGAAGTTAATATGAATGTTGTTATATAAATATAGGTCGATCAAAGAAGACATGACCAGAGTGAGAGATACATTGTACGGAGAAGAAGCTCCAAGCTCCGAGAATAAGAAAAGCGTTAAAATATTTTTGGACTATAATTAATTCTGATAAGTGTAGGTGCATGATGATATTGTTCACAGTATTTTTTAAAGTTTAATTCTAAAACTTCCATATCTGTATTCTGTAACTTATTATTTAAAGTACAAAGCAAATCTCTGGACCTGCTTTTGTACCGGTCTGTACTGTACCGTATTTAATTTATTTTGTTTACTTTTCCCAATAATTGTGGATATATTTTGTTAGTAATAATTTAATTTGAACTAATCCATACTATTTACATATACAATCAAAATATATTATGAATCGCAATTTATTTATGTTTTATACACGAATATTTTAACAATGTACTAAAATGTAATTTACTAATGTAAAATACTACATGTCACATACATATATCTGTTTCAAAAAACCAAAGATGCAAAGCAGACTTGTATATGTATAGTTAATGAGTCAATAAAATGATCATTACAATAATAAATTCAGAATGTCATTATAACATAAATTTTGAAATTACATTACACAACAACTGAAAGGCGAGCGTTTTTTTTAAAACTATTATGTCTTTAAAATGTAGTGGCTGTGAGACTTAAGAGGTCTCAGCTACGTGCGTACTTTAAGATGTACATCTCACTGACGAGACGACGGACATAATTTTCATAGCAGATCAAGTGTAAGATTGTAAAGTTAGAGTTAAATAAAAAATCAATGGTTGTGAATAATATAAAAACAATTGCAAGACATATTTTAAAATACTTTTCACTATATAATCTTATCTTTAATATTTATAGTTTGTAAAAAATACTTTGTTTTGTATTAAACATTATAAGAGACCATTCATATGGATGAATGATAATGTTTTATAACTCATAAACATAAAGAGTTATCAAAATTTACGAATTGTTTTTAGCCTTAAAATTGGAGATGTTAGAAAAAAGATGGTTACAAAGTAGCACGTTTATTATGACGATCTTTTACCTTTAGCTGGAGAGCATCAGAACACGCACAGAAATAGGAGACACTAGATGAAAATATAAAATTAATTACCGTTTACAAAATTATGGGTTTTGAAATCAGATGGCATGAAGTTGGATAATCTGATAATGATTATCAAAAGCCTTCTGAATAATTAATTGCGATTAATCAATAAATATTATATTCCGATATTCAGAATTATTGCTAATAAGTAAATATTATATTAGTATAATATTTTTTAATTTGAATAATGTAACGAGTAGCTTTTTTAATAAAAAAATATATTTTGATAAGAATAAAACGTAATAATTATTATATTAACATATTATATCGATTCGTATTAAAATGAAAATCAGATGAAAAAGTTAGGTTGTTTAATGATAATATTTCACCGTCACCTTTCTTGTGAACTTGACAATACCAAGTTTCTCAATGAGTGTCCATATTTAAGATGATATACTAACATATAATATTCGAAAAGAAATTCTTAAAGAAACTGAATAAAGAAAACTGAAAAGAACAAGATCCATTCTTATTTAAACTTCTCAGTATTGTTGTCAAACACATAGCACTCTCGCAATACAATTCATATCAAACAACCTCTTAAGGTTGTCGTCTTGAACGCTTGGAATGTAGATACCTCCGCAGTATAATAACTGTTAGACGGTTCTATTAAACATATCCTACATCTCAAATGTCAACTTTAGTTTGCATTGAGATTTTTAACACAATTTAGAAAGTAAAAGTTAAACACGCTGGTCTCATTGTACAATATTTTTTTTAATAATTTATTTGTAATAATCTATGTATAACCAATTGTATAAGTATAAATTGGGTTTGTCAGTTGGACATTGTTGAAGGTTTAGGAAAGTAACTTAACTTTGAACAAAAGGAGACTGTTAGAATTTAACATATCTTATAAAAATGTATTATTAAAGTTTAAAGGAAAACACATTTCGTTTCAATTTTGATGTATGCTGTTATGCGTTTGTTACGACTCTCGTTTATTTTATTTAAGCCGCTACACTTGGCACGTTTGTTATCTTAAGAATGTACGTGAAAACAGGAAGAAAATATTTATCAAATAAATTTAACATAATACATTTTTTTAGAAACAATATCTTACTATAACAACTAGGATATATAAAAATGGCGTTGTCGTCCTACGCAAGTATCTCCTTCATAAACGTTATCTTAAGCTTACAATTTCTTCTGTAGTTCTAACCACTTGAGTTTTTGAATAACTTTTTTGTAATTCAATAAAGTTAATATCGATAAGCGTATATTGATTTTACACAAAACACCGTCCACGTTTAAATTGCATAGAGGTGGTTAGGGTTGTTTCTGCAAAATTATTGACATATTCCAGACCTCGTGTGTAACTCGTTTAAAATATAACTTACTACCTAAGAATAATACATGATGCCGTTGTTTACATCAAAAATTTTCAAGCAAAAAGCGGTTTTAATTTTTTTCTCGGAAAAGGTATCTTTTTTGGAAATACTTTTGGTACTTAAATTTAGAGTAAAAAATAACCTTTTTATTAAAAATATTTGCGAGGAGGGAATGTATACCAGAAAAAAGTTGTCGTGGTTTTACCTACCTAAAATCTACAAGCTAAAAGTGGTTTTAATTTTTTTTCTCGGAAACGGTACCTTTTACGGAAAAACTTTTGGTACCTAAATTTAGAGTCAAAAATAACCTTTCTATTAAAAATACTTGTGATGCAAGAATGTTTACTAGAAAAAAGTTATGATTTTTTTTCCAAAAATTTTCGGTTTTTTTACCCCCACCCCTAAGTTATTGAAGTTACGTTTTTGGTTTATCTACATTAGTTATAGGTATTTATCAAAGACATCATATAATATGAACGCGATTGATCTCTTTTGTATAGGGACAAAGTTATGGTCGAAAAACTGAAATCAGAAAAAGTGAGGCCCTAGCGCCCCCTGTGACCGGATTTCTCTGGTTAACGAACTTGACCTTCATTTTCGGATGGTTGATTTTTGTGCAAAGTTTGAAAGCGATCCAAGCGAAACTGCGGCCGCTATCGTGCTGACAAAAGTCGAATCTGGACGCACGCACGCATATATATATATATATATATATATATATATAAACTTTTTGACCAATGGTCATTTCGGACTCAGGCGGTCATAAGAAGACCTCCTGTGAAGAAATTTTTCCAAAATTCGAAAGTAGGGGACAAATGAACGGGCAGACCGAATTCTTCGAAGTCTACCCAATACCTTGCACTTTATCAAAAATTTCTTTTAATACAATTTTTTGGGAATGATTATGAAACTTATTTATATTAATATTTCAACAAATGATAATTTCATTAAAAAATAATTAAATGACTTTTAAAATATTTTCAGATATTAATGTATGTCTTCATTTATAGAAATTCAATAAGATAGTCTACTAAATCAGTATCTTTAAACAATTTTATTAATTATAGAATTTATATAGAGTTGCGATTAACCTTTAAGAATATCCTTATCTTAATCTAACTTTGGTGTTATTTATATATTTTCCACTTTGAATCCATACCAGTGATCACTTGTGTACGTCAAATGAAAGTGACAGGATATTTTGATATCGTATGTGTTAAAATAAGCCCTTCTGTAAAGACACTCTCCAACTTTAAATAAGGCTACAAGGGTTCCAAACGTGACCTGGTCTAAGAAGGACCACACAACAAACTCTATCGTGTTTTTTTTATTATGATCACTGTTCCACAAACATTATTATTCAATATATTTAGTAAGCAATATACGAACAAGTAGAACTATCGCAACACGTAAAATGTATAAAAACTGTATATACATGGTATAGTTGTGCGTCTCGGTTTTTTCTGGGTAAACAAGTTCACTTCACAGTTCTTAATTTTATTACTCTTAAAATAAATGCAGTCTTCCTTAAAAATAAATTATAAAAACATCGAATATATGAAATATAGTTCTCAACAAATCCACATCGCTTTCCGATATGTGTAAAAGTAAATGTAACTCACAGTATGTAAATTAATACTCGGCTCAGATTGAGCATATACATCTTTTGAAAACAAATAACATAAGAAGTCAGTAAAATTTTATGTACTGGCGTCTTGTAATCTTTGAAACACTCCAGACTTCTAACATTATATCAAAGTCAAGTTCGGTCGGTGTTGTTTTTTTCCTTTATTTAATTACTTAAAAACATAAAAAAGTATAAAATTTTTAACATGCTTATATAAATAATTTTGTAAATAATAAACAAATTATAATATATTCCTTCTGTACTGCTCAAACAAATATTAACTTGTGATAATTAATGAAATCATTGAGTGTTTTAATTATTAATTATATTATAATAAGGTACAAATTTTCTTAGGTATATCTTCTTCGTAAATTAAATTAATCATAAAGTGCTTAATCCGCCTGAATTTGTATACGAGCCAGAGTTTTTAACCTTTTGTGTATAAAACTAGAAAAAAACTTGTATTTAAGTCGACGGAAGCAGACATCTATTAGGCATCTTTACAAAACCCTAGATAATCGTAACATTGCAGTATATAATAATAGTGAAAATATGTAACCTCTAAAATAAAATTTTAGAATTGTAAATTTTGAACATTTATTTATATTAGATCTTAAGCAGCAATTTATCCACATCGCAGCACAAGATTAGTTAAAGCGATTCCACCCTTCTTAAATACAGTTTCTTACTGAGGGCGATAGACAGAGATAGGTTGAGTGAGGAAGGAAAAAGGAGGACACTCTAATCAAAAAGTAAGTATACTCGTAAGAACTAATTCACGATAGTCTTTTTTGACAGACTGCGACGACTCCGATAGAACCACTCCATATACGAACTATGCTAAGTTGTACCTCTCATAAATGTGAAATTTAATTATTGTAAATATATTTTAATTGATGATTGTTGAAAATATTTTTTTTATTTGGACGATTAATTTCTCAAATATGTTAATTAAGTTGGTTTTGTGTACATTCAGAGTTAAATTATAACATTCTTAGCATATACAAACGACGTCTCTTAGAAAAAAAATAACATCTTAAAATATGTTACCGTACAAAACCCTTCATATCAACCATATCAGAATTCTTCATAATTTGCATATATTATGGTTATTATGGAGGGCAAATATAAATACAATTTTAATACATCTTATTTACATATATTTATTATGCTACTGGTAATCAGTCTTTAAACAACCACATCTATATAATGGTAAAATAGCTGACGATTTAGCGATAAATCTGCAAACAATACAAGTAAAACAATATTTACTCATGTATTTTAATAGAATTGATTTCTTCCTAAGTGTTTATAGTGCAGTCTTCTATAATCTTATTCTTAGATTTGAAGTACTTAAATAAATTTTAGTCTAGTTTCGATACGTAGATCTATAAAATATCTACCACTCTCGCACTTCGTCAACCCGAGCAAGATCCGAACCCACTATCTCTGAGTATCCTCAGTTCTGCCCACTGAGCTATCATATCGTTACTTGCCTTAAGGAAATTCTGTAAAACAGAAACGTCAGTTTATAAGGAACGTCGGAAACAAAGATAATTGTTTCAAACTTTATTTTGACTGAAATTGATTAATCAATACTAATATAATAAATATATTGATCACTACATATATCAATTATTTTATTGTAGTTATAATTGCTAAAGTTAAATTGGAGAAACTCTATTGATTTAAAAAAATATTCTTATTCAAATCATTGTCTTTTTATTCCTTTATTGTTTCATAATCCAATTTAGGCTTAACAAAGCTAACACTGGTCCACTCTGCAGTTGAAATATTAGTCTCAAGTGTAACATCACTTATCTTAATCATAAAATGCATTTTGTATAATCATTATCAATTATTCAATGTTTTGCATAATACATTACAATCAATATATTGATAATTATATCAATCAATAATTTGATTTAATACCGATAATAAAATATATTCATTAAAGGATTACATTTATAGATTAATTAAAACCGAAACTAGATCATTGTGTACATTCTTTTGACCCAATATTTTTATATTTTGAAAGAAACTTACTGAGCACTTCAGTTAATTGGTTTACTATAAAACAAAATTCTGTAAGGAAAATTTTGGTTCATAATTTATATTGATAATTTAATTAGGGGAATTAATCGTATGTTTAAAAAAAGAAGTTGGCACTAGTTTCTAGCTCTAAGACAAATCAATCAGCGGAAGATACAATACTGATGTGAGTTTTAAAACATTTTTTTAATATTAAATTTTGTAACTGAATGTTTATTTTTTATTAAAAATTTACAAATTATTCTTTTATATTTACAATTGAATATTATCAAAAGTCGTTATGAATTACGTAATTCAACAACAGCCCGTCCAGTTTCATTTCCCAGGATTATTTTGCCCCTTTTCATAAATTATTCCTTTGTGATTGTGTCTTTTGTCTATTTAAAGAGTAAAGGAGAAAATTAAACTGGGATATTTTTTAGTACAAATAATTAAGTTAAGAGGAAGGACCAAAATTATATTAATGAATGTATAATTTATTATTATATATAAGTAACTCCATGTTGATTAAACTTTTTTACTACGTCGATTCAACGTGTAATCATTATATAAGAATACTGTTGTGTTGACACCATTTGTGTTTTTTTGCATCATATAATATAATTTTACTGAATTTTGATTTCATGACTTCAAAAATCGTCTTTAAATACTTTTAGTTAGAAATATTATGCTTAGGCTTAAGAGGAACCTCTCGAACATTTTCCTTATGTTTTTGATATTCTGGCAAAACGATGAATATTAATCTGAATGCATGAATCTTATTGGTATTAGATTATGATACAGCGGATAACTTGCAATATCTCTAACTTTATCTCTATCTATTTATAAGTCTTACTCTCACTTGTCTGTATGTTACCGAAACTATGAATACTATTATTCTGTCTGACAAAATTACTATTGATTGTATTGGATGAAATATAGCTGTATATGGTATTTATTGTAGCTTATAAAGTCAGAATCAGCTTATGATGATTACTCTATATCCAATCTTTAAAAGACTACATTATGTAATACTGTTAGAGAAAAATTATTAAGTTTGAGAGTAAATACTTTTCAGTTTATGTATTTTTTCTTATTTTTGTTATTTAAGCTTCGAAATTTCGATCAACATTCTAAAATTATGTTCTTTAAACAGCATTAGAATATTTTAATTATAGTATATAATTACTATTATAATTAGAAATAAATTAGGTTTTAAGATAACTAGTTTTAAGATAATAAATATCAGTAGCACATTCATACAGGTTTGTCTACAATAAATAAAAAATATACATTTCCAATATTGAAACACAAATGTATTTGTACATGGGAATGTAAATGTATTGCTAACAGCTGGAATAAAGCACAAGCAGATGGAGAACTAATGTAATTGTTCGACCGTTAGCTTTGTTCACCAGAGAATACAGAATACCGACACGGATATACAGTTAGTAAGGTTATATTAAGAAGAATCAGTATTGTATATTTTATATTATATGATGTATAAGCTTAAGGCATATTGTTTTAAGTAATATCACAGTTTATAATATAAAGCTACAGTTATAATAAACATAATATAGATAATTTCAAAAATATAACATAAAGATCAGTAAAAAACGTTGTTTATTCTGTAAGTTTATCTAAGTAATTGATGTGAATGGTGTCTGTTCATAAATTTATTTAGGATGTTTGTTCTTGATAATTTAATGGTCAAAACATGTGCTTCTAAAATTAATTTTAAGTTTTAGAGAACTGAAATGCTTATTTGATAGAAATTGTTAACAGAATAAAATAATTATTCCACAGTATTAAAGAGCATAGTTGCATTATTATATTATATATATTATATTATAGCTATAATGAAGCTATAGTAATTAATGATTATAATATATTAGATGATATTGGATTCAATTCAATTGGATTGGATAAATTGGAATGGATTGCATCGGATCTGACAAGAATTGGCTAGGCAAGATTTTTATTTTTCATTTAGATTAGATTCAATTAAATTTACCAAATTATTATTGTACTAATTTATTATTTCTTTAAGTTGTTTGTTGCTATTATGGTGCTCATGAAACAAACCAACGAATGTAACCATGCGATCGTTTTATGTTCTAGGAAGGCGAATCATTTGTTGACTATCAATGTTACCGACATTAATTCTTGTCTCCATGAAAGTCCACTGTTAAGTTACTGAACCTGGAAAAAATATATATGAAACTAATACGGAATATACAATATATGTATAATAATTAATTATGTCGTTAGCTGAAGTAATTCACTGTTATCTCAAGCAAAAATGTTTATAAAATTCTATATAAAGTGAACTAAGCTTCAGTCACATCAAGTCATGTTAGATTGTATCACTCAGTCACTGATATGATCAGTGTCTCTTAAGTATAAATTTATTGATTTATTTTACAAGGATCAAAAATAAATAATTTTCCTTAAAGATACATATAGATAACATTCCTGTAATCGGAAAATCAAATCAGAAAGAAAGAAGAAATCTTCAGAATTGGCAAAGCAGAATAATGTTATGTTGATAGAAAGGTATTTTTTTATTACTACCTAACATGGGCAAAAAAAATAAGATTTAACAAAGAATAAACCATCTTAACTAAACCTATTATTTTTGTTTTCCGAAAAATTGGGCAAGAATAATTTTCTCGACTTATCTAAAAAAACAAACTTTAATGTTCTTAATTACTAAACTCGACACGGTATCTCAGTGGAGTGGTTGGGATGGTATCTTATAGGTCACACATTCGACAGCTATCCGTAATATTGATTATTAAAAAGCTAAAAAACAAGCATAACATGGCTAATGTGTTTGTAAACAATTTAAAAATTATATTTCTTTATTGTTTTGTGTATTATTCTGTATATAAATAACAACAAAATAGTTTTAATCAGTCTGCTTTTTTGTCTGTAGATCTTAAATAATATTATCTATAACAACATCCCTTTTTTTAAATTTATTTACCCTTTTTCGTAGTAAAACATAATCGAAGTGAAAGTAAATGGAGCTCAATGAAGCCACCGCGATCGGATAACAATGATATGATAATGACGAACAATGATATTAGTACTTATCGTAGTGTTATGTTTCCATATGAATTGGGTTATACAATCACATTTGTTTTTATCTTACAATACATGTGGACTCAGCTTGTTTTATAATATATGAGTATCACTTTAAATGAAATATAAAGATCTTTATTTTACGGTAGGTACTATTTAAAGTACTCGTATCATTAAGTGTAAATAACTTTTCTTTCTCAAGTTTATGCGTTGTTCTTCTCAAAAGGCTCGGTAAAATAAAGTACCTCTTATATGTATGCCAATTTTGCCTTTTAGATTAACCTGTTGTTTAATATATGAAAACAAAATAAATATATCAATTTGCACTATCTTCTTATCAGTATTTAAAACTGAATAAAATAAATAGATCATATTTATGAAATCTTTATTGACCCAAAAAAATTAAACAAAGAGCGGATATAATGATACAGAGCATTATCTACCAGTCAACAAAGAAAAAAAAACCATACAAAGTTAAAATAATTACAAAAAGCGGTATAAATAAAATATAGAATTAAAATATATAAATAAAGACATAAATATAAATATATTAGTATATTAATATACCTGCGAATATGTACATTATATAATAATAAGGTATGGTATTAATGATAACTAAATAATAGAGAAATGTTTTACATACTATGCTTATTAAATTTAAATATTTATATATGAAATAGAAAATTAACCAGTATGATATATCAAAGTTTTCCAGAAATTGTCACATAGTTGCAGTCAAAGTACTAGATACATTTGTGTGTGTGGCTTTTACCATCTGCTTGCATTTATTTCTAATTTTCTTGTAAAGGTTTGAGTTTAACCTATTTTTAAATTTACAGAAGGCACGATCCCTTTTTTTCATTGCATATCTAATCTGGTCAGTAATCTAAGGTGCGTGGATGTTTTAATTTTACAGCTCTAATTGGAACTGGTTTGTCACATAAACATAATACATTTTTGTTAAGGGTAATCACCATTGAGTTGAGGTATTGGAGATGTTTAACATCTAACCAGTTTATTAAAGACGCGTAATGCTAGGTTGTAAGATTCAATTTAGAAAAATTTCGCAAATGCAATACTGTAGGTTTAGGTTTAGGTGGTTTTAGATGGTAAGGAATATATATGAGTAAATATTTGACCATACTTGAGGACTTTGTCTTGACACATCGTTAAAATCAATTCAGGAGCCAGAAGCATTTATATTAATACAGGCAGGATTTAAAGAAAGAACAGAGAGAGAAATCGATTAAACGATAGATTTAAGTTTTCGAGACGGTGGGAAATCAACTAAAAGATTGAATCAACTAACGTATTGAATTCTCCCGTGACTATGTAATGAACGTAATCTAAGCTAAAGCTTTCGAGAGTTGTTTAATTTATTACTTTTTTATAACAAGTTGAACGAGGAAATATTATTACTCAGTAGGCGAAATTAAATTAAATTGCACAGTGTTAAGGAAAATATTACTTAATCACGTTTTAATTTATTCGTAATATAATATTGTAATTGTCTCAAAAATTATTTACGTCAAATTAGTGTCTTGTTAAATAATAAGATAATAGCTAAAATATATTTTTGTTTTTTTATATAAATTGTTACAATTTTTAAAGTAAATTTTATGATAATATACTCTGTTCGAGCTGTACCTATATTTTAAATAAAACTGTCTGTGTATATGTATTCACACAACTTATAATATATATTAACAAATATACGTTTCATTACTGTTATAATTGTTTCTTTTTTATCGAAATGGGCTTAGTTAGCATACCATAGGATAATATACATTTTAATTACTATATTAATGTATTATTATGATTGTGTATAATTTAAAATTTAAATATTAATGTTGATCTATGAAATTATATTAAAAAAATACATATCAGGTAATGTAACAGGTAATAAAATACTTATAAATACTTGTGTACTTTAATGTATCTCCGACTACCCAAAAGTGTAATGCCTTTCTATACCACTACACCCACGCGGACAAAGTCGCTGACAATAGCTAGTATTAACTAATACCAAACAGGAAATTTATACTTCTTTTTTGGATAACGGTTATAAATTGATAAAAACATGATAAATATTCATAAAAAAACTTTTATTTCTATGTAATAATATACATAAATATGTATTTTATAAAATTTTTGAATTCAACATATTACTAACAATACGAGCGATAATGTCTATATGTTTATTATACAAATATTATTTTAAGATAAAACATCTTGTTCTATCTGAATATTTTTTACTTCGTTAATCCTATTAAATAGTATTAATTTCTAATTTATTCCTTTAAATAGCTATGGTGCTGGGCATAACTATAATAATAAATATTACTATTAACTTCTACACTCGATACTGTAAACTATTTGTAAATTGTTATAAATATTAATTTGAATCAACTCAATTAGAACTTCATCATTATATTGTGCCAGATGATACAAAGTTTAAAGTAAATCCCAAAGAAAGGACAGATTTGATTACTGTGTCTTAATTTACGAATGGATTGAATATTAATAAAAGAAAAATTTGTCTGGCCATGTTTTTAGTCACATATGTGACTTACAGTGAAAGTAGTTACGGTCTAGCATAAATAATTTAATGGCAGTTCAGTCAACGAGGACAAGATATTATGTATAAATATATATTTATACAACAACAACTTTTTGTTTTGTATGCAATGGTTACCAAAATTAAGATTTAGTTTAATTTTAGATACAACTCGGTACGCCGAAATATCGTAGAATAATTTTAACGAACCAAAATTCCTCCACCAACCAATTCAATCAGGTCTACGTTATTGTGATATAAATCACAAAAGCTAACCGAGAGCTTCGCTATTGTTATCTTTATAAATTACTGCGTCTCGTAAATTACAATTCAAGCTTCTCACTTTAAAGTACAAGTCGGATGAACTTCGCATGGTCATAAGCTACTGTTGATTATCTTTTTAAACTATCAAAGTAAATTAATATCCTTAACTAATATGTATTGGTGTTGGTATTTCCGTAGTTATATAATGTTGAAATATTACTATACACAAATTGATAATAAATTTGACCTTGAAGAAGACTGACTTTAAAGAAACGTAATCAAACTTTCATTGAGTAAAGCAAAATCTTTAATTATAATTTATATACAGAATTAGAGATGAAATGACAATTAGTTCATTAACACATAAATAACTAAGGGAAAATAATTGTAATGAAATATATATATTTTTATGTACTTAAAATATGCACTATATATTTGGATTTCAATTAGTTTTTATTTTGGTTTATTAAACTCCTCGTAGATAGCAGTATTATGTATTTATGTATATAAGCGGTAAGTATAAATGCGGCTAGTATGTAAGCAGTAAATATATAATCATATTGTTGCTTAACACAGACTACAGGATGATCACTATAACAACAATATTCTTAAATTCATTTGGGAGAAACAAGAAACAAGAATAACATGTTCCGAATAAGTTTTAATAAATAAGCTATTGTCAAATTCTAGGAGAAGGTTAAATTAATCTGAAATTACATGTTGGAACAAATCGTATCAGTGAGTCCGGCGAGAAATATGAAAATATAAGAGCTGGAAAAGCAAGTAGAGTACAAACGCAAGCGAGGTATTTTCACTGTCTAAATGGCTTTAATAACTTTAATGTGATTAAAGCATTACTTTGTTAGAAAGTGTCATATGTAATATATTTGCTTCAGTTTTATACATAAAATATTAATGATTATGAAATCTTTTTGTTTTCTTTATTTCGTCTGCTTTATACTATAATAATTGTTTGTGTATAATATAATATATGTAATAATACCATGAAAATAGAACATAAATAAATGACGCCACATAATACCTACATTTTTTTAATAATCTATATAAAACTGCTTACTTAACCATTTCAGTAAATTAATTTAATTTAAACACAAAATCATATTAAAACTATTGAAACAAAATATTGAAATGCATATGTTATCAGTGAAAATTATTAATATATATGAAAAAAAATTCTATGTTAAGTATGAATAAAAACATTAGTATCTCTAAAGCTTGTAAACTGTTGAGTCCGGTGTATCGTGTTGAACCACGAATTATTTGAATAAAGTGAATATGGATATTTTATAAATCCCTCTTTTTACCAGTTTTTTGTTATATATTAAACCACCATTAATACAACTGTGTTAAAGTTTTAAAATAATTTCATTAAATGCAACATAAGACAAAAAATATTATGTAAGTATATTGTATGAGCTCTGTATTCATACACAATCTTCTGATGTCTTGTCGATGACTTTTTAATTCCTGTTATTCATAAACAAAACTTTTTGATAAGTATTGATCGTTACATATTATGACAATACAATTATAGTTTTATAAACTACTTCGATAAATATTCATTTTCAATTTATATGTTTAAAAAATGGAAAACACGTATACTGTTATTAATGAGAAATAACTTCCAAATGTTACACTAACAAATATTATTGTAAATTTATTTTAAGCATATCATTATTTTTGGATGCTTGGAAATATCGGACATGTACGTCAGCCATTTCACCTGAGGGAAGTCGGGGCAAGTTAGATATAATGTCGTGCTACACAATATTAAGAAAATAATAAAAATGTATAAAAGTAAAATGCAAATTCTTTAAAAGCAGTACATTGCGATAAAAGCTCCATTCAGTTTATTTTGCATTTTCTGGTTTCATTGCTCGGGCTGCATTTCGAGGCTTTATTGCCCGTAAAGTGCACAAGGTTTACAATTCTTCATACATTTCAACAGAATAACGAATAAAGTTCATTAAAATAGCAATAGTTCATTGTTCTAATCTAATAAATCTTATTATAATTATAACAACGTATATATAACATTCCTAAAATCAAAACAGATTGAACTGATATTCTAAAGGTTTACTGATAAAGATGGGATCTGGCGAGACTTCTTTGTATTCCTGAGAAAATGTTATTTATTTATTTATATATTCTTTAAAACAAATATATTAAATGTTTGCTTTATATATTTAATATTTTTACGTCTATACATATTTAAATAAAAAAAATACGTTTTATTTTTTACGTCTTCATACTTTTAAATACGAAATGGAAATATAATTGAATAAGTTGTATCAATAAAAGTTGATAATTTTGTTGGTATTTTATCCCAGTGCTGAAAAATATGAACATAAATAATAGAAATCAAAGATGTAAAAATGTTGAAAGTATTATTAGACTTTATATCATTGTTATATAATATATTATTTTTTGTTAAAGGCTAAAAATAAATTTAATACCTTGATTGCATCTTTCATAAAAAAATCAGCATATTTAAAAAAATAATTTCTCATTTGAGTATTCTGATTCTAAGAGAGTCTATTACTGACTGCCTCGCTGTCGTCTCCAAGCTCCAACTCTAATTATAATTATTCAGACTACACCTTTTATTGCCACAGACATTTCATTTCAGAACTTGTGGTATGTTATTTATTAATCAATACTTAACAAAACCATTCGGTTTTGATAAACTATGTAAAGAACACTAATGTTGATTTAGTTTAAACACTATCAACTTTTATCTTAAATTACTACCAAATCTGAGGCTAAATCTTTTATAAGAAGAGTTTCTTTGAAGAGGCACAATATTAAAAAAAAAAAACAAAAAAATTCAAAAACGATTCATCGCCGTTATCTTGATGCCACAATATTCTTTTTTTATGTAACTATTGTTTATTTAGACAAATTCTTTATATGGAAACAACCAAATTTTGGATAATCTATCGATTTTTTTTATGCTAATGATATTGATGAATTAGTTTAGTGTGTTAACATTTTGAAATCACTTAAACGAAATAAAATGCACATCATTACATTTTAAAGTAAATTAGAAAAAAAATGTTAGTTATTACCTGTTTTTTTTTCTGGTAATAATTAATAATAAATAATTATCATAATATTTCGTTGAAAATGAATATGTATTATTTATAGTATTCAGTTTACAGATTCTGAGTGTACGTGTCTATGATATAATTTATTAGTACTCACTCACTCACTTAACGATAGAGTTCACACTGTGTATGAGAGTTAATCAAGTAGCAATAAATACGTCGTTATCATATTGCGTCGGTAGCTTCATATTATATTTAATAGGCTCTATTTATGAAAACGTATGTAGATCTAAAACGATATAACCACTCTTAATTATGTATCAATAGGCATTGTGTTCTTGTATTGTATTTCAACAGCGTGTTCGTCTTGATTACTCGATTTACTTTTTTATTTTAGGGTAATAAATGGCAGTCAAATAAATGACAATCAACCCAAAAATAGAAATAAGTATAAAGAAAGTAAACCATACATTATAAGCCGAACAACTATGCTACTTTTAAAGAATGCTTTGCTTTCTCTCATGTGCCACATGAACCCTGTTTCTTTTTATATACTAATTAATATATATATATAATCGTATAATCATTTAAATAATAAAAAAATTGTAATAACTTTCGTAACTATCTGATATAAACTTAAAAAAAGTTATTCTATTAAGACATTTGCTTTAAGAATTGTTTCCAAAAATATTTAAAATATAAAAGTAGAACAAAAAAAAAAAAAAAAAACAAAAAAACAAACAAACAAAAACCAACACGCCATGTTCCGAACGGCGGAAGGTGGAGGACGGAGCTACAAATAGCTACGTGGAATGTAAGAGGAGGAATGGAACAGAAGATTATTAGATGTGATGGATGACAAAGATCTGGATGTTATTTGTGTGTCTGAGACCAAGCGAAAAGGCAATGATACGACCGATTTGCCTGGCAACCGGGTCGCTTTCTGGGCTGGGGTTCCAGAGGGTGAGCGAGGTTGCCAAGGTGTAGGCGTATTATTGTCCTCTCGAATGGTTAATGCAATGGTAGAATACAAGGCGATTAACCCGAGGCTTCTTTGGGTTCGCTTTAAGCTGGGGATAACAAGAGTATTCTTGTTAGCCATGTATGCGCCAGTATCCTCAGCTCAAATGAGCGAGCTCGAGGAGTTTTGGGAGAATGTCAGGGATGTTCTAAGTAGTGTCAGAGATAATGAAAAGTTGATAGTATGTGGAGATATGAATGGATGGGTTGGAACCGCGCGAAGCGGTTACGAAAGCGTGCTAGGCAAATATGGTGATAAGAGGGTAAATGAGGCTGCAAAGCTTATTTTGGAATTTTGTAAGGAGAAAAATTTGTTTGTGGCAAACACGATGTTTGATCACAAACAAATTCACATGTACACATGGGAGCGAGCGGAAGAAAGAAGTATGATTGATTTATTCCTAGTGGACTAGCGTATTCGAAGTCAAGTTATGGACACGCGAGTGTTCAGAGGTGCTGATCTGGGAACGGACCACTATCTAGTCGTTGCTAGAGTAAGAAGTTTGTTCGCAGGTTGGCGCAGCCGCACGACGTGTCCAAGCTTGGCGTCGAATTATCGCATAAGAAGCTGGAAGCTTCAGGATCCACCGATCAGAGAGGAATATCAAGAGAGGGTTTCCAAGAAGCTTGAAAGCTATGATTCTGGAAATGAAAGTGTTGAACTATGCTGGCAGAACCTTAGGAATGGTATGGTGAAAGTAGCGACAGAAGTATGTGGTAAAAGGAAAAGAGGTTTTAGTAAAAAGCGCGATGAATGGTGGGATGATGAAGTGAAAGACGCTGTAGAGTTAAAGAAGAAAGCATGACTGGATTATAAAGCCTAAAGTTAAGGATAAAAGTATGAGAGAGATAAGAAAAAGAGCGTACAAGCTGTAAAAGCACAAAATGAAAATACTTATAAAGATGAAGCGTGAAAATTCTGAGAGAGAAAGGGCTGAAAGGTTGACGAACAACTTCCGGGAAAACACGAAGCTTTTCTGGCGAGAAGTTAGTGGTTCCCGGGGTTGTTCGATAACCTGTAGAATGAAAGGGGTGCTTTCGAAAAGCGGTGAAATTTTAACTGAGCAAGCACACGTTTTGCAGCGGTGGGCGGAATTCTATAAGGAGATGTATGAACGTGAGGACGCCTCGGTCTTGACTACCAGCGTAATGCTGAGTCAAGATGTAGCCGATGGTGAAATCAGTTTAGAAGAAGTAGAGAACGTGATTCGAAGTCTGAAATGTGGTAAGGCTGCGGGAGCAGATGAAGTTACTGCCGAGATGATCAAATATGGTGGGCCACGCGTCTGGGACTTTTTCTGGTTTTTATGCAATTTATGCTGGAAATCTGGGGAGGTCCCAGACGATTGGCGAAGTGCAGTCATCGTACCTTTGTATAAAGGCAAAGGTTCACAGATAGACTGTGCAAGCTATAGGGCCATCAGTTTGATTAGCTTGGGCGGTAAAGTTTATGCTAAAATTTTAGCGAGAAGAATGCAAGAGAGATCTGAAAGGCTGTTGTGGGAGGCACAAGGAGGTTTTAGACCTGGAAGAGGGTGTATAGATCAGATCTTTTCCCTCCGCATGATCACGGAAAAGTTTTTGGCCCTAAACCAAAAGGTTTTCTGTGCTTTTGTGGATTTGGAAAAGGCGTTTGACAGGGTTGTGAGAAAGAAGTTATGGGAGATACTGCCCCGATACAATGTGAACGGACCCTTGCTACAGGCTGTAAGGTCTCTTTACCGAGATCACTCAGCCTGTGTGCGAGAAGGAGCTGGCATGTCGCCCTGGTTTGACATCCAATCGGGTGTTAAGCAAGGTTGCGCTATGTCAGCTTGGTTGTTCAATTTGTATTTGGATAGTTGTCTCCAAGGAGTGAAAGATAGTGACATGGGAGTGAAAGTAGGTGACCTTAAGGTCAATTACTTACTATATGCAGATGATGCAGTGCTCATTGCATCATCAGAATGCAATTTGCAGGCATTGGTCACCACTCTGAAAGATGGGTGTGAAATTAATGGTCTTAACCTGAATGTAGATAAGACGAAGGTTCTGATATTTGAAAGAAATGAAGAAAGAACAGAATGTAAGATCAACGTGAATGATAAGATAATAGAACAAGTGAATGAAGTGGTATATTTGGGAAGTATGTTTAGCAGAGACGGAAAATACGAAATGGATGTGGAAAGGCGTATTGCTGCTGGTAACAGAGTCAATGGTGCTTTGACTGCATTGTTGAGACGGCAAAACGTCAGTATAGCTGCACGTTTGGCTGTACACAATGCAGTTTTGCTACCGACACTGTTATACGGCAGCCAAACGTGGGTAACACAGTAGAAGAATGTAAGAAAGATGAATGCTGTGGAGATGCGATCTCTTCGCAGAATATGCGGAGTCAGTCTAGCTGATCGAATCCGCAATGAAGAGATCCACAGAATGGCAGGTACTAGCGAAGATGTCACGGTGAGAATGAAGAAGAACGTGCTCAGGTGGTTTGGGCACGTTGAACGAATGAGTGATGAAAGAATGGTAAAAAAGATTTATATGGGAAAAGTGAGCGGTAAGAGAGACAGGGGGAGGCCTCAAGTGACCTTCGAAAACACAGTAGCTACGATACTGGAGGAAGGTCACGTAAAAAGCATGAGGACCCCCCGGAGGGCATGTATGAAGAAGTTGATGTCTGTGGCCGAGGCGAAAGAGGTATGCAGAGACCGTAGCGTTTGGCGCTCCGTCGTCTCTGGCTACCCCGCAAGGGATATGGCGTGAAGGTAAATAAATAAATAAAAAATATGAAAAAAATATTTTTATTGACATATTTTATATTATTTAATTAATATTAATCTTTACATTCAATCTAAAAAAACAGATTGATAAAGGCCCTGATAAATGTCCATTGGGATCGTTTTCATTCTCGAATTCGGAACAGACCCACACTATGTGTAAGTAGTCTCGCTATTATGTAATATATTACGTCAATACTTTACAGTGCCTTCAATAACATATTATATTTGTTAATAATCTATTCATATTAGACTATATTAATTCATAACCATGAATAGTTCAAAGGTTTCTTTAACTTGGTCGTATTATAATCATAACATTAACTTTTCAATTATATATTTTTTATTATTTATTGTTTTTCCATTGTGATAATTTGTAACAAACAACTTGCTTCTTGTAATTTATTAGCGAAATTCTTAACGCTGTCAGTTGTTTGTTCTCAAAGAAGTGTGGTGAAGTGAAGCAGGAACTCATTAAGGCGACGATGCCTGTGCTGTGTCATTTTAATAACCACTGTAAAAATAATAACGAGCCAATCTATCCATATGTGAAAAAAGTGATATTAGGCATAGTTTCAATTTATATTAAAGACAAAAGACTAAAATGTATGTATTATATATATTACAAATTCAGTAAATGACTTCTTATACACATATAAATTGTGCACTGTTATCACTGTCACTGTGTTTGCGCGTTTACCATTAAGAAAACCACATTTGTCGTATCACCGGTCTTCGGGAGCACTCCTCTCTATGCCTCGCCAAGTATCAGTACATTGGGCTTTGACATTTCAAGCGATTCTCAGTTTCGTGGTCATCTAGATAGCAAAGCCAAGTTGGCCTGGATGAATTTAGGAGTAATCACTAGAGCGAAGCAGTATTTCAGGACTGACCAAGACTTATGCTCTATAAGACGCAGGTCCGACCACACATGGGGTACAGTTCTTATTTCTGGTCTGGATTACCCACATAACAGCTTCTACCGTTGACCCGATTATCTGCGAACACCTGGACTCGTTAGCATTGCGTAGAGACGTGGCGTCTCTGTGCGTCTTCTATCGCGTTTACAACGGAGAGTCTTCCGAAAAGCTAATCAATCTGATGCCTGCTGCTAAACTGCATCACTGCACTGCACGTCATCGCCTTCAATACCATCTGTACCCACTGGATGCGTGACAATCTTCCACTGTGCGGTTTTCCTTTCCTTTCCTTTCCTTTCTTTCAAGTACCACGGAATGTGAATCGAACTCTCTTCGGCGGTATTTCCAAATGGATACGACACGGGTACCTTCAAAAATTATATCAATCTAGCCCCGCAGCGTTTTGGTGAATCCTCGAATGTTGCAATAGTTCGAGGGCGGACATCACGTACCATCAGTGGCTTGCAAGCTCGTATGTCATCCGGTAACATAAAAAAACATTTATATATTTAAATTTGTACTTATATAATTTTGTATTTGTATTACGGTATCTATAAAAACATTTTATTAGATAAGATAAGACTATAGACTATAGACTACAATAATGTAATTCTAAAGTTTTACCAAAATTTTCTATATTTTGAAAATAAACATTGTTGTAATTAAAACATTAAATTAAAATTAAAAGGGGGTTTATTGTCAAGTTTAGATTAAAAAAACATTTCTCTTTTTATGTTTAATATTTTATAAGTCATCTACATTTTCAATTGTAACAAGTTAAAACAGTTCTTTACGCCGACACCCACGCTAATCGAAGCGCGAATTCGACAAACTTTCATCATGTTTTATTCAGCTGTATAACTTTCACAGTCTGGTTGGGTAATAATTTCAAAAAGAATACCCACTTTAATTTTTTTTATGTCTCCCCAGTTTCGCTTTCCATATATTGTAAATTTTTGATGTATTCAATATATATCTCTACCACCAATTACTAAGAATAAACATAAGATTTGTTTTTCTTACCAAGTTATTTCTTGTATTAAGTTTATAATGACTGGTAAATAATGCCACTTACACATTACTGTAATTAAAGTGACACCATTATTAAGTATTTTTAAATTAGATGTAATAACACTTTAAAATATTCATATTATTATATATTTTTAATTTTATTAATTCTTTACGAATAACTTTCAAATTCTAAACAAATATTGTCCACTTGAATATCAACCAAAGCGCTGCTGACATTTTCTCTTCCACTTCCGCTATGAACATGTCACCCGCTGTTTGTAGCAGACTATTTTCATAATAATGCTGTCTTCCTATAATACTATGTAAATACATTTTTGATATTTTATTTAAAGTTTTATTATCATAAAATTTATGAATTTTTTTTTAAATATAATGTAAGCAGTAATAACTTTAAATAGAAACATAATATAAATTAAGATTTATATTATGTTTCTATTTAAATTTATTACATATGTTAATATAAAATAGGTAGATTCATCTATGGAATCTACCTAAAACATACAACACCAACAAAATAGAAACCCCTAAATAATGGTGTAGAATAATTTAATTATATTGATGTATTAATTAATAATAATAGTTAAACAAAGCTTACTTCTTAGTAATTCCTTCACAATAATACCTTTTCATACTACCCTTTTGTTAGGCTTACATAATTAAATCAATCTGGATATATTCTAAATTATAAAATAAAATTTATTTTATTTTAAGCACTTATATACAGTCTTTATATGTGTATATAATTTGTTAAATAACCGTGAAAACATTAATCTATTTTGAATATCATTGCTTTGTTCTCTTTTATTTGTATTTAGTATAAGTGTACCGCACTATCTCGTACTTCCTCTCTCACACCAAAGGGTAACTCGGAGAGATCTCTAAAAGACATAAGTAATCCTTTGTACTACATTGTTTTCTGTTTTTTTTTTTGTATTTGTTGTTTTTATTGGTACATAAATAAATAAATAAATAAATAATAAATAAATACTTGTGGTGGTCTCTATTCCTTTCGGAAAAGACTTAACTGATATTGATTGTTTTTTTTTTTGTAGTATTTGACGTGTTTGTCCCTGGATAGATGGAAATTATAATTGAACTTAGTAACGCTGCAATATCCCCTCGCCAGCAAAATAATATATGAAAAATAACAAAACTATTTTATCGATATTTAAATGACTTCATATTTAACACTTGAAATGGAAACTATAAACTTTGCATTGTAATTGATTGTTTATGTTATACCATCCTCCAATGGTTTCCTATTTGATAATTATGATATTACTATTTCAATAGATTGCATTCTTTGATAGAAAAGCAGTAAAGATGTCAATAAGAAATCGTGTATCGATACTTTAAAATATAAAGTGTAATAAGTAGATCTGCAACAGTTGTGGAGGTTTTGACTTCACTACAGACATCAAGCTGAAAGAATGGGCTTGGAGATATTAATTGTATAGGTTTTAGATGTATAGTTCACGAAAACAATTTTAAACAAGATAGTTTACAAACCTTTTGAAGTAAATTTTTTAAGCGATGAAATATGCTTCACCGTATGTTGCTCTTGATCTGTACTATTTTAACATTTTAGCACTGATAAGTTAAACATTATTATTATAAAGAATAATTAAACTTTAAAATTACAAAAATATACCAATAGTTATAAGTACAGTAGCGGAAAACTTTAAGCAAAAGAATTATTAGAAACAGAGAAAAAAAAACAAATCAAATTGTTGTGAATAAAAATTTAGAAGAATTTATTTTCTCAAAAAGTTTTTCAATACTAATTGTATGAATAAATAAGTTATTACTTGTGTTTAATATCTAACAATTACTAATAAGCAAATCAACAATAACGGTTTACAACGATGATCTCCCCTCACAAACTCTCAGAAAAGTGCGAAATCGTTGCCACAGTCAACTAATTAATATTAGTAATGACATTTTATTTAAATAAAATTAATGTATTTAAGTTGGACGAATTTGCATTATTCTTCTCTTAGTATTTTTTTACATAATTGAGTTACAATCGTATATAAATATTCTGCATAAACACTCTGTTTATTATTCATAAATCATGTTTCAAAGTCAAAGAGAGTGAGGTGTGACAGGTGAGTCCTCGTAAATGATTTCACCTGTCAGACAGCATCCATAATGAAGTCGGCTGGCAAATGTACGTCGGATTGCCTCTGGGATGAAATATATATGGTGCAGTATTCGGGTTGTTTATCACTGTCGTAATTACTTAACTGTGTACAGAAAAATAAAAGTACTAAGACAGTTTCTTCAGCTTAATTCACCTCGTAACATGGAACATGGAACTTAATTAATGTTGTATATTTTGACCGTCCGAAGTCATTTTAGTCATTTTATAATACACCTATATAAAGAGAAATAAAAAGTAAAGAGAATGTATAACATATTATAAGAAAAACATAGTGTTATGACATAGTTAAGAATGGCATAAGAGAACATGCAATAGTCGTTATCATAAAAGTACTATTATTATATACTATATTCTTATTATCCTATTACTTTACGATATTTAACAATGTTATAATACTAAAAATAATGACTTTATCAATAACATAAGTTTATATTTTATGTTGCGGATAAACTTAACACATAAATAAAAATTCACAAATACAGTGATCTGAACCCGCGTTATCTCACAGCGCCTCGTCTCCGTCCACCGCACGGTGTCGCTTTATACAAGTTCATTACACTTTGTTGTAGGTTAAAGATATCTAGATATCGTTTCTTATTCGAAGTCACATTTAAAAGAGTAACTGTTTAATATTTAAAACTTATCTACATTTTTTATACAATCTTTTGAAGTCCATCGGTCTTTTATAATATTTATATTATATATTTAAATAAATGTTTCTGTTATGTAAATATAGAATATAAATTATGTTAAAATGTTTCAATATTACTTCAGATACATTTATAATGTATCTGAAGTAAGCATTATGTAATCAAATTGATATTTCGTTTTATGTTTCAGATAGTCCTTTTCTTATTCATTAAGTAAATAGTTACTTAAGTAATTAATATACATTTGTTAAAGTTTTTTAAATTGCGCCATGTTCCAGGTGGTTTTTTATATTTTTTTTAGGTTTGTATTTTTTGGTGCGTATTTATTTATTTTTGTTTTGTATTTTTCTTGATTTAAACATGAACAATATAAAGTACAAAAACAAAAATTTTGGAAATTACTATATTTTAAGTTTTATGTATTTCAATTTTCTTTTTTTATTATGACTATAATGTTTAAAGATAATTTTATTTACATTTAGGTTTACTTAACAGACTTACGATCGACGCAGAATGACGTTTATATTTTATATGCAGTCATTTTCTCCATTTTTTAGGCCCATATGTTTATTAATTAAACTACCAACTACTATTTTTAAATTACGTGCACACTTTTTAGTGAATATCTCTTATTTTGTTAAATAATTATTGTTTTACACAACAATTTAATTAAATTTAAATGTTAATACTAAAGAAAGAAATGTTTTTACGACTGATGTAAGGACCATTTTCTCTATACCTACATACTGGTTTTAGAAATCTTACGACAGAGTTTCTGTTAGAGGATCTTTTTTTTTCTGACTATCTATCTGTTTATCTGACAGCCGTTTCAGAGCCGCAATAAACAGCTATTGCGGCTAATCTCTGAAACGGCTAAACCGTTTTTAACGCCACTTTCACTTGCAGATAACTGATTTTATAAGGAAATATTTGTTTAAAAAAACATATTCCGCGCTAAGGAAGTAACGAAGTAACGAAGATATAGCATAGTAACTACTCAAATAACTAATTGCCTTATTTATAAGATCTAAAACAAGAAATTAACTATAAATAACAATGTGCCTCCACTTTGTATCTCTACTAACTAACATTGACGTTTAAGTATTAGTTTAAGTATTAGGCTTCCAAAATATATTCCAATTTTCAACCAAACAATTTCACTTTAATTTCAATAACGATTATTTCTTTTTTTTATTTCATAACAAAAATCTGTAATCATAAAACTAGCGTTCCTACTCGATGTTTGCTGTCAATTTAAGACATTAATGAAATCATTTGAGCATTATCAATTTCTTAGTTAAACAGGTGAGTAACATAATAATAAAATGTATGTATATATTAGACTAAAATCAAACTTAACCTAACATTATGGCGCAGAATCAATCTATATTGATATATTGTATAATATTAGTTGTGAGACGGTATCCATCTTGCATAATTACTTAATATAAACCAAGTACAATATTAATTTCTGTTCTGTATTGTGGATAAATTGTATAATATTTGAAGTTAATAATTATAGCATTCAATGATTACAATAGATTAAGGAGAAGGGAACAAGACATTGAATATCGAATTACTAACTTGTTATTATTAAACATATTACTTTAAAGTGCTAAATATTATTGATTTGACATATTGGTAGAATCCATCTTTACGACATTAAATTATTATGTTATTATACTTAAGTATCTTAAACACCCATGTGTAAGTCGTGGCTCATACAGACACATTTAGCAATTTAGTATCTATCATAATAGCGATATTGTACTAAACTTATTGAATTGGTTAGGCTGTGATTATGACAAAATGTCACAAAGAGCCACTGGCGCCACTGCAGCTGATAAAATAGTATAAATACGACTAAGGAGACCTCACTAGATTTTAATAATATGGACATCTGATAAGCTAAGTATTTATATACTACAATTATAATTTTTGGTGTATTTAAATATATTATGTAATTGAGAAAAGAATTGTTAAGTTTTATATTATTTTATTATGAGTATATTTTATGTTTATTAAATATGTTATTTTAATATTGATTTCTTTTTTTTTTAATAATTGCCAACTACTACTTTTGTGTATGTATTATATTTATTACAAAAGTGTAATATAGCTTGATCAATAGGATTTCTTAGTTCTTTAGCTAACTTTACTTGTAGTCTTAAATATTCAATGTACAGATTAAGTTAGAACCATTAGATTTATAATATTTATTTTAATATAGACAAGTATTGTATATTATTTTGTTAGAAATTGTTTACCTGGAGCTTCGAGCCACAATTAATACACGTAATCTTTACAAACTCATTCTTTCAACCTCAAACACTTAGAGAGGCCATAAACCTCCACAACTGTTTCAGATTTGTTCGTTATATTCCCGCTCAAGGTTTATGTTCTCTTCGTTAGTAGAAAAATCTATTCCTTTGTCCAAACCAGGTGAGCTAGACATTTAATTATAGGAATTTAACTTATAAGCATTACATTATCGACCACGTTATCAAAAAATATTTATTAACAATCAGAAAAAAACTATTTGTTATTGGTTAGTAGTTTAAGTTTACATGGACGACTGCAAAAATGAAGATTCGCACATAAATTTTATTACCACCTCAGAAGAATGAGGAGACGCATAAGACTAAGAAAGGAAGGTTTCAATAAAAGAACAAAACCAAATAATTTTTTAACCCTAAGACTTAATAATACTTTATGAGATCATGTAGTGCTATACTACCTATGTTTATTGAATCACCATCAGCTATCTGTATGTAAAGTATACTTTAAAAAACCTTGAATTTATTCAACTTACTCATTTCAACCAAACTAGCTAAATCAGTTCAACCAAATCATAAGAAAATTCACAAAACAATAATAGTTACATTATATAGACACATTAGTTGATCGTTGATACGATAATCAATATAAAGTATAAAAGCAGAGTAATATGTAGTACCTTCTGTAGTTGTTATTGTATTTAATTATCTTTGTGTAAGATGTTGTAACGGAACGTTATAACGGACATGATATTATCTAAGTGAAGGACTGTCGTCATTCCAACTTTGTTTATCTAGACTTTAGAAGACACGAGTAATGGAAATGCATAACTATAAAAATGTTGTTATAGATAATATTATTTCTAATAAAATTTTATTTATTTTGTGTATGACCTTCTGCTCTAACAATTTAAGCATAATCAATAATGAAACTATTTAATATATTTTATTTAAATACTATACTAATACTAATAATACTAAACTACTACTACTACTATAATACTACTTTGATTTTATGTTTATAACCATTACAGTATGTGCAATAACAGAAGTTCATTTCATTGTATACATACTTACATACTAACTATTTCACACTCACTTGTATATTTGCTACATTCAATAGTAATTTACTAAACGACTGTTATTTTGTTATCTTATTTATCTTATTACAATTATTTAATTCAGTGTTTCATTATTTGTTTCGTTTTAATTTTTATTTCTGTCGGTTTGTTGTAAGGTTTATAAATCTTTTCTTTATGATGGGCTTTACGTTATTTAATTGAAAAACATTTTCAAGTGTGTCAATACTTATTTCGGGATTTACGAAGACGAAGAAGTTCTAAAAATTATTTTGATTTTTGTAACACAATACAAATCTTGATACATCTACCTACCGATAGCTTAATCCTGGCTAATTGTTTTCGAAACATGGGACGTTACATTTATACGAATAAGCTTACCTTCTTTTTTCTCTCTCCTTCTCACTGTCTTTTGTCTTTTAGTTTCGCATTATTTACAGCCTAATTTTGCTTTACTGTGATTATAACTATATAAATGACGTTGTTATCAACTTTTAATTTTTCTTTACAGTATTTTGCAATGAAAAGTACATATATTAAACTTTTGTTTATAGTAAATTTGTATAAGATATCACAAATCAGAGTATTTAGTAATAAATGAGTAAAGTTAAGTCATAACAAGAAATTTATAAGCATATTAACTAAATGGTTTTCTAAACATCTATATATCAGATTCATTACATTAAATACATATTATATTTTCATTTTCTGTTCTGTATGATATTTTTGTTTTTAAAACAGTTATAAACTATTGTTATTCTAATTCGAATTGCATTGTAAATATAAAACTGATATGAATATGTCGTAAGTTTTAGTTAAATGTTAATAGCGTCTGATATGTTCTCAGTTTAAATCTATTTGATAAACTGCTCACAGCTCCTAATGAGAAATGAAATGAAACAAAATTATCTCAAGAAATTGAGTATAATTGTATGTTTTGACTGATCTTAATAATGAAGATTAAATCTATCTCTAAATCTGTCTAGAAATTAGAATATTAGAATGATACAATTAGAAAATTAGAAAATAAATGTATCATTGTGTTCCTTAATATAATTAATAATTAAATTATAACAGCAATGTGTTATCAAGTGAAGAATCAGTTTTCAAATTAAGTTTATTATTGTTAACGCTAAAGGTGTAATGTAATCAGTGGGAAGATCATTAAATTTAATAATTTTACATTCATTTAAATTATAATCATAATATTTAAATTCCTTAACCGTCTGAGGCAATAAATAAAACAATACATTGATCTTTTGATGTCACATGACAGGCTTTAAACATACGGCGTGTTGTTTGTATATACTATTATTATACGTACAATTTCCTGGATGTTGAAAATAGGATGGGGATAAAATAAATAGAAAAAAAAAATGTTTATTGTTTAATTTATTAAAAAACGCAAACAAAGCCATCCACGACCGCGGAATTAATTAGCCTGGACTGCCTTTTGTCCTGTTTTGTTCTTCAAAATAGAAAAGAACAAGAAAAATAAAGTATACAAAAGAATTCCTTTGTTTCTTTTTAATAATTATAAATAAGGTAATTTAAAAAAAATGATTTAATTAATCACTTTTTTTTAATTACCTTTAAAACATTCATTATAAATCAAAAGATTAATACAATATTTAGAAATATGATTAATTTGTTTCCTGTTCCTAACATTATAACATAAAATATATAGAGGCAATTATCAGTGGGTGTCATGGCGGCCATCATAGAAGGATAACAATATTTAAAATATCATGAGACTGCATTTTAATACTTGTTTTTAGCCGATGTGGCAGTCTTAATGTCTTTAAGGTGCTTTACTTAACTTTATTTTGAATAGTATAACACAAAAAAATCTTGGTATAAGATTAATAAAGAAGATTATTAGTTTAATAAAACTTTTCTATTAAAAACGAATAAACACACTAACAAACAAAAATATTACAATATTTAAAAATATCAGTACAGTGAAATGATACTTGAGTAAATCATAATTAAACAATCAATATTATATTGTCAGTTTCCTTTCTTCATTAGCACTGGTGTCTGTAATAAAACGCATATGGTTTGTGAATTATTACAGCTACAATTTCTTCCTTAGAAGGAATTTTACACCTTTAACTTCAGGATGAAACAATGTTAATGAATTTTTCCCTGCACCAAGTTTGCTCATCGTTTAAAATAGTTTTAACTTACGATGCAGTTTGAATAAAAACTTTTAGTAGACGGTTATGGACTTAGACTAAACTAGAATTTTAATATAAACATCTGGGAGACCGTCCCCGGACTGCTGGGTGACCTACCGTTACCATACTAGTTAAAATATATCATAGTGGACTACTGAGGTAAAATAATTGTCTGCTGTGTTTTTTTCGTTTGCTTTCTTAGGCAGTTTTCTTTCTTAAACAATCCTTACATAATTGCAATATAGAGTGGTTTGGTATGAAACAGTTTTTTTAACATCAGTTAAACTTAAATTAGTTATATGTAAATCATAAGTATCAAGGTAAATCTGGTGAAAACCTTAAAATAAACTACTTAATTAAAGTTGTGACATCTTAAGCTTACGTTAATGTTTACTTGAGATTTCTGAGACTCTTATGGCTACAATTACACCGGTTAACGAAAAGGGTCTTGACCTCGACTGTCAAAGCACGCGACACATTAAGAAGGTTCAGGAGTGTGGGGTAGCAATTAAACCAACGTCGCCAAAACCGTTTTTGTGTAGATGCCATACCCGCGTCAGCACTTAGGACTTAATTGGATCAATTGAGATTGATTACTGGTTTTTCAATCTAATATTATATATTATAAATTAGAAATACAACATATCTTTTTATGTTACCTATAGTTCTATAATTGCTGTCTTATATAATTATAATAATTTATTATTGCTAGATTATTATGCCCTCAGTGTAATAAATGATACACTATGAAAAAGTTTCAATCTTTGCATATACACTTTACACCACGTGTAACTGATAACCTTGTTTTTTTTTCAGGATCAGGACAGAGTGGTGTGTACAAATAAGAGTATTTATTAAGAGTTCTGCTAATTATACATTATATTTTAATTAAAAACACAACGACGTCATTGTCATTATTTTTTTCTTACTGAAAACACAACTCAATGATTAATTAATTTTCCTGCTTAATAAACTCATTGGAAAGGGAAAATTAGTTTTGAGCAAAAAATTAAAAAAGAAAAAGCTTCCAAATAAAAGATTTGTAACTAAATACTTTTAGTAATTGTAATATAAAATCATTTTTTTTATATTTCACAGGTATTGTTACTTCCATAAACGTTGTTTTATAAGATAAGTGTTATGCAAATTTAAAAACAAAAGTTATTGTAACAAGTATATAACATATTAAATAAATTATTACATACATTATATTTACATATATACTTACATGGTACCAATATAAGTCATAGCTTTACAATATAGTAAAAGATTTACACTTGTCAACTTAAAAATCATTAATTTCAGTACATTTACCAAACATATTTGTGTGATTATGTATTGTAATTAATTTATATCAAAGCTCACATTTCCCACGAGTCCTTTACTCATGTAGATCAACTTACATGGTAGATAATTATGAATAACTGCAACAGTTTCATTGAGATTGTAGTATGATTCTATTTCTCTTTCCTCTAAGAACTTTAAATAACTAAATTAGTCATAATTTTTAATTAACAATTTTGAAACAGGTATCTTAACTGACCGCAATGCAGTGTACTCAGTATAGTTATTAGAACTAATGAAAAAATGTTAAATCCATTATTTTAATTTTATGATTTAAAAAAACTTGTGCGGTAAGCTATATATAACAAAGTAAAATAAAGATATATATGTTACTTTAAGCTCAATGAAAATCTCAATGAAACAACTTCTAAATTTTAAAGAGTCCGTTTATAAATCGACGGGATTCACTTAAAAATAATCACAATATAATATAAATAAATAAGCAAAAAATCTAACCGAAAACTTCTATCGTTATCCTCATGAATTGCTGATCTTTTTTAAATGCAACTTGCCTTGATATATTATTTTTTTAGTTGAATGGAGTCGGATCAACAGCCGATAATCATTAATATTGCAGAAAATATCGTTATTAACTGAAAAAATGTAACGTTATAAGTTACATTATGTTTTATCAGATAACAATATTTATTCCGGAGTAAGCACCATCTTAAGATAGTAGCTATTAAGCTAAGTGCAGAATTACAGGTCCAGTAGTCCTTACCCACAAGTAATCCATTACGAGATCGTTACGTATGAAAAAAAAATTGGAACAATCAAATATACCAGATATTATAGTTGCGTATATTTTGCATAGTATATATGATATACTCAACCAATGATTTTCTGGAAAAAAACTTTTGAGTCTATGTTATTATTATATTTATTCCCTCCCTATGTTATTATTATCTTAAGTTGCAAATTAGTAAAAAGTAAAATAAATAAAAACAACTGGCTTCTTTTATGTTAGAGAAGAGCTAAGGAGTGTCGGTTGCAACTCCTATATTAGATAGATCGTCTACTTGCCATCGCAGCCAATAGACAGTTATTTCAAATCCAACACAAATATAGGTCATTTAAATATTATTTATAATCAATCGCCAACAGCAACGTTTCGTATTAAATTGTTATTTTTTTGCACTTTTTATTTCAAATCCAATTTAGTAAGTAAAGAAAAATGGAAATAAGATTTAAAACGTATGTTTGTTGTATGCACGGTTCTATCAATACTGAGAAAAAAATTAAAACATTCTGCTGCTCTGCAAAGCTCGCTATTTACAAAGGCAAAGCAAACCTTGCCATTTCGAAACGATAAACAGATTAAACTAAAAATGTTTTAATATATTATTTATTTGTTTATATTTTTTATTGGCCGTATCGAGTATTTATCTAGAAAATTCCACAGAAAAATATGTATACTTTTGTGAATCATTCAATACCTGTAAATCTGTTATTTGTCTTGGTTGTAATTTTAATCTGATATTATATACGTCGATTCTCTTCAAACAATTGTTATAGAAATATTCGGTTTATTTATGACTTTTTTATAGTATAAGTAGCCTTTTGGTTTTAACGGCAAAGAAACAAATTTACTGACTCAAACAGACCGATAGGTTGCACAGTTATCTGTTTTAGATAATGTGTCATACTTAGTATACATATATGTAACATTTTTTTCATAAACTTGGAAAACTTTTATTACACATACAACTATAATTTCCTATATTAAACTCATTACAATAGTATTACTTCTTACCCAGGCCCCAGGCTGTCACCTCATTAAATTTCTGCATAATTTACCCCGCAGATGTTGCCATGAAACGTAACAGACGTAGCTACTTTAGATTTTATAATATTTTGATAACCGTAGATATATTTTACACCTTTTTGCTAAAAATGCGTTTACTAAGCTATAAATAGAATTATTTGTGTAACTTGAGGCAAAAAGTGAGCTTAAACAAGTTTCTATCATGTGACATCGAAACGTGTCTAGTAGTTGTTATGGAAATGGAATACTAGACTTTGGGAACCAAATAACTGTGAATATTTGTCTTCTTCAACATACAACCAGAAAGGAAACTTAGTCTAAGAAAAATACATTATAAACTGGTTCAAAATAAAGTAAGGCAATAATTATATCAAATTAAATACTCATACATTATTACAGCACCACAGACAAGAACAAAGACAAAAAAAAGATTATTTAATTGCGTATAAGTGTACTATGAGTACCTATCATTGATATAAGGGTACATACAATGTTGGTTAAAATACATCATACTTCTTAGGTACAAAAAAAAACCCAAAAATAATTATATTAATTGTTAACTCATCTTTGATCATTTTATTATGAAATTTTATAAATTTTATTTCTATTTTTCTCATATACTCTATGTATATATGTAATAATATTATATACATTATATCTTCTTCAGAACATTTTAAACATTTTTTATCCGAAGTTAAATTGTAGGCAATTTAATATTCCTTCAAAATTAAATTTCCTTCGCTTTTGTATAATAACTTCTTAAATTACACTGATGCTTAAATAAGTCGATGGAAAAGCACATTAAAGGAATTTTATTAGTTACATTTACTTTTGACTCACGCTAAATTTTATTTTTGTTTCCAGGGACTTATTATATTTGCAAAATTATATGCATATAAGTCCTCAAACTTAATGACTACAACATAAAATATCTTTTCAATATTCTTGAACTCTAGGTACTATAAATTATAATAAGATTCTGACCAATCGTTATTTTTATATAAAATGATGACATTATTTCTCGTCTGTGTTTCGATCTTAATTACTTTTATTTTCTTTTATATACTAAATATATATTTTTTAAATAAATAAACAAAAAAAAAAGAAGGGAGACTGTTTCTAGTTTTTCCTTCCTTACCTACGCCGATCTTCTGTAGATGAATAATACTAACCCGATCCAGTCAACCCGTACATGGGCGTCAGTCACACTCCATTAGATGTCAAAATACAGTTGCTTTGTTTAAAAAAACATATAATACATTTCATGTCAAACCATTTCAATTTACAAATATGTCCATCAAATTAGTATTTGTATTTCAAAGCAGCTTTAAAGAAGTCACTGAAACAAATAATTTGAAGTCATTCAAATAAAGAAATAAATATTACATTTAAATAAGATTGCTCACAATTGAAGTGTGAAATTGATCTAAACGACTTTGTGAACAATTGAAAATTTTTTTAAACTTCAAACATGTTTCATGTTTAAGAAAATATTTAAATTACGTTTTTAAATAATACGCAAGAGCAAAACCTCGTACCCATGTTTAATTATCTTTTTAATTTACATAGCGAAGCAGGCTTAGAACGGACTTGCTTTTAAATCAACATTTTAAAGAAGACTTTGACAGACTTTATATATTTAAAACAGTTTAACTGCTTTCAAACATAAAAGCTAAGTTTAATCTATTTTCAAGTGACATCCAGTACATCCGAAGCAAAATAGACTTTAAACAAGGGACGAGTATTAAAAAATGGACCGTAATTCGATATTTCTTGTTTTATTTAATTTATTATTTAAAATATTTTTATTAACATATTTTATTGGTATAATTATATTTGGATATTCTTTTTTATTGGAATATTGACAAAATATGTGACTAATTTAATATTTACTTCGGTAAGTATTGTGGTAGACAAAAACCAGCTTGCTCATTAAGAATATATAAATAATTAATCACTTTGCTTTAAATTATTCCAATAACTATTTTGTCTACTCAGCTAAAAGAAGTTCTTAGGTGACATCTCAATAATGCATTTTCTCAGAGTAAATTCTTTTATGGGACTATAAAAGATAGTGTAATATGAAACAATAGTTATATGTTCAATTCGACGCAGAACGTGAACTAAACGAGGTACTGTTACGTGATATTGAAGTGGTTTTAGATGTTATTACTATCGAAATTGGAATAATACACGCCAGCAACAGACAGTGTTACTTTTTGTTTTATTTGGGATAGATCTAGAAAACGTAATAATAGTTATAGATATAGTAATAATAATAATAGGTTGGGGAAAAATAAATCGATGATTTTCTCAGCAGACAGCTTTAGTCATTGAAGTATATTTCAAGTGTAAGGTATTTCAAGAGTAAGGTAGTTGTCAATATGATATTTCTCTTTTTTTTGTTGCTCCATTTAGTTGTGAATTACAAGTTCTTAACAATGAAAGTCAACAAAGACAAAATTCGGTATATTTTACACTTTTTCTTTGATAAAGGCGAAAATGCAAGCCAGGCCACTGAAAATGTGAATGATGTTTATAGTGCCGAATCTGTAACAGATAATTAATTACGTGCATTTTTGGTTTTCTCGATTACGTTCCGTTAAAATAAAAAATACCTTTTTGATTTTAGGGACGCACTCCGCAGAGGCAGACTCGTGGTCGAAAATGTCGATAAAATAACAGAAATAATCGAGGTTCACCGGCATGACAGAATTGGACAACAGAAGAGGTGTTGTGTTCTGTCAGGATAAAGCAAGGCCACAAACCTGTATAGTAACTCACCAGAAACTTCGGGAACTGGTTTGGGCAGTTTTAATGCTTCTACCGTATAGTACAAACTTGGCACTAAGCGGTTTCTACGTTTTTCTCGCTTGTCAAAAACTTGCTGAGTGCTAAAAAGTTGAAATTCAGAGAAGATTGTGAAAATCTATTACTAGAGTTTTTTGTTAATACTGACCAAGATTTCTAAGAGAAGGATAATGTGAAGTTTTTTTTTAATGGTAACAAATTATACAACAAAACGATGTACATTCGATGCAAATTGGATATTTCAAAACATCGTAATCCATAATAAGCCATCAAGACATCAATGTTAACACATTTCTGTTCGTCGATTGTAATGTGTAAGTAGCTTAAAATTATGTTAGAAGGGTAATTAAGAATAAGATAGTAATGACATAGAGTTTAAGAATGTAACTAAATTGATATCTGAATAATATTTTTGAGTTCGAACATATTCAATCATTTTCAAATAATATTGAATTTACCAGTATTCGCTTTTGTGAAGGAAACACTTAAATCATTCTGACGCAAAGATAAGTCAATAGGAAAACGAAATATGATAAGGAGTTATATATGGTAGTAAGATATTTTCCATTTTGTTATTGTAAACTATTGTTACCTCCGAAAGTTATTTTGAAATTCAAACCATATCAACTATGGTATATGAATATTTTATTCAATCTATCTAATATTTGAAATGACTTGAGACCTTAACAATAGTAATATTTACAAACAGCGTATTTTTATTTATACATCAGTGAAATCGTAATTGTATTACCATTTTTCATTTAATATGTATTATTTTCTAGTAACAGAAAATTAATTTAAAGCGTTCTCTGAATTTGAAGAATGTTTATAAGAAATCGTAATTCAGTTTAAGTTTCATCAAAATCTAATCAAATATTGTAAGATATTGGATTCTATAGAAGTCAATGTATACTTCATAATTAAACCATCATATGAAGGTGCATCCAAAACAATTCAATTAATGTCTGTAAAAGCAGATGACAAACTTGTCTAATGTCACATTAAATTGGCCGTCTTAATCTTAATCACGACAGGCAATAATTTTTAACCGTAAAGTAAATTTGTTTCAATTATGTTAGAAGATTTTGTAGAGACCTTCGACGACAATTCTGAAATAATATACTTCTTGTACTTGGTGTCGTTACTTATTTTCTTAATATCGTTACTTTTTTTTATATATAATATAATGTATTCTTTGACTAAATATTTTTGCCAAAACGTTTCACAAAGTTTAGTCTTAAATAATGTTCTTGTATTTTTGCCAAACCAAGTCTGTCCATAAATTATAAAATGTTTGTAGCTTAGATTTACTAAAGCATATTAAATACGTTTTTATTGTATTTGTTTATCTTTTACCTTTTAAAACAAACCGTTAAACAAATTCTAGACAAAATAATAGCAAATGTTTTCCTTCCTTCGCGTATTAATATAGTGAAATAGAAGATAATCAAGTCATCAAGTAAAATAAAATAGTTATTGAGAAATAAAATGATTTCACTATAATTACTAATAAAACTAAAAAAATATCGTATACATAATACCCTAAAGCTTAAATTAAAAATGACCATAGTTGAATATTCTCAGTTCGTTATTTAATAAAGTTCTAGTTGAGTGAACACTAATTAGTGCATTACTAGAGCACTAATTACAATACAGAGCACTAAGCCTCGAATTTACTAGCACTAAGAGCACTAAGCCACTAATTTGAAAAGGTTGTTGCTTAATTTTAAAGTTACTTTGATAAATACAACCTATTTAATGCCGTGTGAATGACCTCTCGTGACGTCATAGTACAATACTTGTCTTCAGCACATAGTGTAACTTATTTGTTGTACAAATCGTATCGTAGTATTATGAAGTAAGATTACGCTTCATAATATATTAAGGCACAATCGTTTGAATATCTATATATACAAAGACATGCCTTTAAATATCTGAATTAATTTAATTTAATTAAAATCCAATCTTTTTAAATATTATTATTATTATTCGAAGTCTTATTTACAGAATAAATTAGCATTCAATACATTTAAACAAAATGGTAAACTAAGTTGCAACAATAACATTGTCTCTAATTATTTTTACGATAGAAGTCTTTACTGAAATTATTATACTTCTACTCTGTATAACATGTTAAAAAAATATATTCTCAATAGAAATAAATAATTCATATTAAAACGTTTAATACCAGGACAGCAAAACTATAAAAGTGTTATTAGATAACTTTCTTATAATGTGGTTTTGGGCCGGCGATTAATAACAATGCTCCATTTGAGTTTTAATGAGATTGGGTTCAGACAGTAAACAGTCGATACATACATTGCTTAGTAGATATCTAACGATAATGACTGTTAAATGTTAACTAAGTATATACTGACCAATTGAAATAAACAAACTATGAACAAACGGAACTAATAATTGCTCGACTGTTAGCATTGGCCGTCGGGGAATTGGATTCTACTACAAACATACTTCTGTTATTCATATTAAAATTATTATCTATATGTATTATACTGCTCTCGCACTGAAGTATTGTTTCAACCATCTCTGGCACGTGTACGTTTACATACTTAACTTAACAACTATGAATGTTTCATGTTATATAAGGTCTAGGATTATTTTAAATTATCATGTTGGGCACAATAACTAACATTTTGTATGAAAACTAAACTTATTTTCAACGTACCATTTAACATTAATTTCTTTTCGGCAAATTCAGATTGGTTTAAGTTTCAGAAACAAGAGAAAATTTTTATGCAATATTTATAAATATAAGATGGATGAAGTTCTCAAACGATAATAGTTGTAAATGTAGGTGGATGTGAAGTGAGCTCCGAGTGAGATGTACTCTGATAGATCGGAGCTGTTCATTACTATTGGTCAGTCTGTTCTGTATCTATAGTTGTTATATAACTTAGATTGTTTCGGAAATAGGATGAAAGTTGACGTCGATGAACAATTTTAATCCAGAAAATAGTAAATAATATTAGATATTTATTTAATTTATGAAATAACGTGTATTATGATTATATCATATAATATTTTATACTGCTTTGTCTATCTACTAATACTGGTTCATATATATATTTATATAATTTACAAATATAAACAGGGTTTAAGTTTGAGTCATCAAAAATCACCCACGAACTTTTTAAGTTTTCCTTTTGAGTAGAGATAATGTTTATCTGAAGCAGCGTTGTTTTATCGTAGTTTGAAATTTAAAAAAAGGTTGTTATCAAAATATTAATAATAGTATTATTATTAATAATGGTAATACAAGTATTATCAAAGAATTTTTAAGAATATGAAGCCAAGGAAAATATTACTAATATAATATTTTTACAAATCTTATCATTATCGAGCAGTATTTTATTATCTGTATTATGCATTTTGATTTCTGTAACTTTCTCCTCTAGTAGATTTTGTTATTCTATGGTAGAAATCATATTTTATAAAAAAAAGATATATTAAAAATATATTCCGTAATGGGTTCACAATATGTTAAAACAAGATCAAACATCGGGCCTATATCACTTATAAATAAGAATTTCTACTCTTGTTTCATTGATACTTGTGTCTTGATTTATAATTTCAAAGCTGAAAATGAACTACGAAATAAACTTTCGCGTTGATATTAAACACAAGTAGTCACTACAACTTGCACTAGCATTGAAAGTATTAATAATATAAGGTACCAAGTCGATATCAAAATAACATAACATAATGTTCCCGAGCCACCTGTTTCGTTTACTCCACCAAATATGAGGCAGGCTTCAACTAACCGTTATAGCTTTTATTTTGTTTGTTTGATTTCTAATTTTCTTATTTTATCTTTGATTTTATGATTCTAATTTTATCTTATATTTATTAATTTTACACTTAAACAAATTCCAGATTTAATTTTAAAACTGAAAAGAAAATAAAATATTGTAAACAGTATCCTAATTACTAATAATATAAACAATTAAATGTATATACGAGTATAATCTTTAAAAATGTCTTTACTATGTTAACGTAAAATTATTTCGAAAATAAAAACTATTGAGTTTCTTGCCAGGTCATCTCGGTAGAATCTACATTCTGAACCTGCCGATGGAAGAACCTGAATAAAGAAACCTGAAACATTGATAATTTGACAATGAATACGTGCTTATATAGTCGAAATGATTAAAACAACATTCCATTCCATTCCATTCCATTCCATTTTGATTCAACCAATTCAAAATTCCAAATTCAAAATTTCAACAGGTTCAACCATACTATTTAAGCCAATCAAAATGTACCGCAAATTATTCATCTTTTAATAATGAATATAATAATTTACAAAATGCATATAATAATCTACAATATGCAACATGTCACATACATAAATCTGTTTCACTATTTAAATTATTCAGGCTCTATTTACCGACTGTGAAATATTATCATTAAACAACATCAATTAATCACCTAAACTAATTATAAAACTAATCAATGAAATAGGAAAACAATAAATATTTTGTTACGTTTTACTTATTTTAATCCGACTCATTTATTAACTCATTGCACAAGCTCGATGCAATCTTGACTAATGTTGAGAAATAAAATATTGTATTATTCAACAAATATAAACTAAAAAATATGAACTTACATATGTTAAATTAAATTTATATTTAAATATACAGAATTATTGCAAATATAAAATATGCAATAATTCTGTATATTTAAATATAATATTAATTAATTCGTCGCATGAAGTATTAAAATCTCTGCCTTTTGATTGCAAAACCGAGAATTTTATAAATGCAAATTCTACTTTACTTTTCGCCTTATCCTGTTTTTTTCTTATTTTGTACCGTTAACCACAGTGTTATTGAATTCTTTAATTGTTAAAATGGATTAATATAATTTATTTAAAATATACAGTGAAGAACAGTTCATTTATGATATATTTGGAAGTATAAAGCCTAAAGACTTAAAATTTGGTAAAAATAGTTTTTTCACTAAGTAAAGGTCAGCAAATTACGAAGTTTATGTTTCACTAAATTACACTTATTACGCTATTAAATAAACACATTTTTCAATTATAGCTCTATATCTATAAAACAAGGTCTGAAGGGAATTTTCTTTTTGGAAAAAATTTACAATGAACGGATTTTAGTATAATTAAACAATAAAAAGAGCAGTGTGGAAGCGTCAAATTAAATAAAATAATACATGCAATTCCATCCAAATAAATGTTGTTATGTAGCATTGAATATATAGCTTTGCATTTTATCAAAATATAATTGGTGAAAATAATTGATTTCGTTTCATTTACAAACATTAATCGCTTTTTATAACTTTACTTTCATATGAGCTTTTTCAATTTACATTTGGTCTAACAATTATGTGTGTATGTATGAGATGCACATCTCAAAGTACGAACCTAGCTGAGACCTCTTAAGTGTCACTGACACCATATTTTAAGGACCTAATCGCTTTAAAAGCAACGCTCGCTTTTCATTTGCTGTGTAATGTAATTAAAAATACGTAATAATATTATTATGAGTCAATAAATTATTGGATATTCATTAATCATCTTGATGTTATATTTTTTGTATATAACTTTGTTTTTGTATATACACTATATACAAGTCAGCTTATAAATAATATTATTATAAAATATTTTATAACATACATAGGTTTTTACATTAAACAATTTTTACATCTAACGTTATATTAAGTATTCTGAAATTAACAAATAAATATAATACGACACTGTATATCTTTGTCTTTAAAAATATATTTATCCTTGTAAAACTAGTAAGTGAATATTGAAACAGTATGATTCACGTTTTTATGTGATTTATTACACCTGATATCTGTTAAACTTAAGAAATTGAGGATTTATAAAAAAAAATCATTTTTTTTATTTATTTCTGTTTATTACCTTTTAACATTACAATATAACATAATCCTAAACGCAAATCTTAACCAAAAGATTATCATTAACTACTTACTAACTAAAACTAATACATACTAAAACTTAACACATAACAATATCTATGATATACTTTTCTTATACTTATATAATTATGACAAATACAAAATATAGTCGTATATCCTAAGTAATGATAAAAAGTAATTAAAACTATCGACAATTTATAAATACTTAGTGTTAACAATAATATAAATATAAAAGTAGCTCGGTCTGTCTGGTCAAAGATCTTATAGATATAATTTGTAGTTACTTTACAAAATAAAGCTTCTTGCTCAAGTTGGGAAAGGGATAGAAAAAATCATATTTAGGCTTTGTTTTTAAATGTTGTTTACTGTTTTTAAAATATTTCACACATATTGCTAAGTTCAAAAAGCACAAAGTTCACTAACATCCCGACGAATAAAAAAGTGATTTTAGCACAACCACCTTTGATATAATAAAAAAACGTATCAACGCGACAAACACTGCTGTATTAGTTAATGTATAAAAAAATCTTAGGAATTGAATGTCATCATTTGTCACTTTCACTTCATAACTTAAATAATTTGAACTGTTTTATATGTCGCATATTTTTTAACAGAGGATCAACCTGGGTTAATTATTGAGCTCACCAACATTTGACTCTCCATTCTTGTGGACTTCATATTAAGATTTCATATTTTAGATGATATGCTGACATCTAATGTTTTATAAATAAATTCTTATAATATATACCACTTCTTCACATTCAAGTGAAACATGAATTCCCGGAATGCAATTCATATCAAACAGCCGCTTTGGGTTGAAGTCTGGAACGCGTGTAATGTGGGTGTCTCTTTGATTATATACATGTATTGTATAATATGTCACTGCGATAGACATAGCGCAATATCATAAATCAGCTTTCATACCATTGTTATTATTATTAAAAGCTGCAAATTCAGATGCTCAGAAGTTACACAAGACCTATGGAGGTAGTCCAAAGATGTCATTCCATCTGGAGATATTTCTCGAGTATAATGGTCAAATAGCAATTAATAACATATATTTATAGCAGATCATCCGAAACTTTCCGTTAAATATTAAAAATATATCAAAATGTTTTTTTTGTCAGATTTTAATCTTGGATATTATCCAATATTACATTCATTTTAAGTAATTTTGAATATCTTGAAAAAATGAGTTAACAAAACATAATGGGTGAGAATGTGGGTTCATCAAGAACTTTAAATTATTCTTAGTACTTCCAAGTATATAACATATGAAACCTAAAGTACCTTGCAGTTTTTGACGCAATTGATTATATTTCTTCTTATTAAGATATAATAAATCTGTATCATATGGCGACCTCTTTTGTATTTGATTAAGGGTTCATCTCTCTCCTTAAACCATGTATTGGATATAGCCAAATCGAAGGCCAGCGCAGCCTCCAGCAAGGCCTCACCCTCATCATTACGGTGACCAAAACGCCAACCACCCTGTACTCTTTCATAACCATCATACATCCCACATGCCTATTAAAATCACCCTCCACATATATCTTTTTGTTCGGAATATCCATCATCACAGAATCAAAATCTTCCCAAAACTTCTCTTTCATCCTATCATCAAACCCGGTTTGAGGAGCATACACACTTAACACATTAAGGATTAAACTTTCAAAAATAATTTTAACATCAATGATTCATCACTATCTATCATCACATCTATCACTCACCCTCTTCACCCTAGTCACACCCTCTTTTCTCATCAAGCACAATTCCGACAGCATTTCTTTTTTCCATCATTCAGGCTATAATAAAACTTGTACCCTTCACCAATTTCTCTCGCTTTTGATCCCTTCCATTTCGTCTCCTGTAAACATGCTACATTTATTCGTCTTCTCTTCTACACGTCCGCAAATTCTCGTTCTCTTACAGACCGATGACTGGAAGTTGGTATGATGGTACGATTACTAACATTCCAATTTCCAAACCTCAGTCTTACATCCCTTTGTTTTCGGGCTAGCTTGTTGCGTGGCACCGGTATTACCATACTGCTAAAAGTTTTGACTTTGTTTTACGGCCCGCCGCCTGCCCGACGCCAACCCTCCTTGGAAATGTTAAATTTTTTTTAATTATAATATTAATAAAGGTTATTATTACTACTACTTTTATAATAGTTATACGGAAGTATACATTATAAATTAATATTTATATCAACAGTAATTAATACAATAGAAGAGACGAAGTGTTTAAATATCCTGATATTAAATTTTTCCTTCAATCTATTAATTAATGTAATTTTAATGTTAACTTTAATGTCTTCTTTCTTCTCTAACATATCCGGACTGTGTTGTTTTTAATCTTGCTGCGTGTTAAATATCATATTCTTTAATTCCTTCATATTTTATTTTGCTATGAGCCTTGTGATGCCGTCTATGGGCGTTTTCTAGCTTTATATTGATCGGTCTATGGAAGTGTGTAAGGCGTTGTCGCTAATTGCCGATAGATGGCAGATCACAGCGTAACTAAATGGTTGAAGATAATTAATATAGCTTCTAATAGGTGGTACTCTTTTACATTACTTTTAAAAATGTGATAAGTTAAACACTTGACACTTTTAGCTTATGTGATTTTAATTATTTATTTATTTAATTATTAATAAAAAAATATAATTAATAAATTAATAAAACGACAGGCTAATACACTATACTTATTAAACTTTTTACGCTTAAAATTATTTATAAAAAGTAATAAATAAATCAATGAGATTTACGGAAAGATATTTATGGTTGGATTTTTTAAATACCATTTTATTATAATAGCTTCTAATACGCTTAGGCGAGCCGTTTCAAAGTGTATGTGTATTGTGAAGGAACTTGTAAGTAACTTAGACTGGTGTGAAGGAACCAAAAGTACGTAAGTATAATTAAGAATAATAATTACAGAAGTATATCGAGAGAGCAATATTTAACAACCATATTGCAACGAGATAATAAACTTAGTTTTGTAACCGGTATTACAAAACAACAAAAACAAGTTAAATAAATTAAAATTAATTCGGTATTAAAGAAAACGAACTTCAATCTCTCGATATACTCGTACTTCTATGGATATGGCGTGAAGCTAAGTAAAGTACTAGTAAGTCGGAGCGAACATTCATATGTTGTAGATAGTGAGACTTCAACTGATTAACAAATAATAATTTAACAATTAAACATTATTTTAATTCTAATTACGTCTTACGTGATTGTGGCGTGATCCGCGTCTCAATTAGATGTGCGACCAGTGAGGATGCTTAACCGAAGTGTCTTACACAGCCGTCCTCACTCACTAACAGGTGTTCACACTTTTACCTTGCACTGGCAGAACACCAGGTACGACGTCATTTTCAGTTGTTTACTTTATTTTCAATAATATATATATAAATGTCTATACTTGTACCTCAACCACTGTAATATTAATTTTCAACTTTTTAAAAATTGTTTTAATAAAACTTGTATAAACCGCTTACCTATAGCAAGAAAACTAAGACACGAACGAAAAGGATTATGGAACACTGTCTATCCACTTTACGATAGATGGGGCTCGAATATTTAGAGCGAAATAATATATTTAATAAAATTCGAATATTTATTTAGTATTTTAGAACAAAAAAGAAATACACAAATAACATATATAAATAATTTCTTCTCTTAAATAACATTACCACCAGCCTGTTACCCCGTTTAACTTTTATATGCCAAATGTATTTCACCAGACATAACAAGAATTATAAAATATTTATGTGAGCGGAGATCAAATGTAATAAATTGAATATACTCGTATATATTTGTATATTTGTACTCACGACTTCAGTTCTTTATGTAACGAATCTAAAAACCATTTTTTTTTTATTTTTATAATATACTAAATAAAAGCTCTTCTTGAGTCTGTGTGTGTAAACACAGTTCTTTTACAGATTCTTTTTCTTCAATTAAGTTATTCTACTAATCTAAATTAAGAGACTGTAAAGGTTTTTAAAGGTTTTTGTAACAATCAGCTGTAGTAGAGTAGTAGTGGCAATGATATTAATGAAAAAAAAATTAATAAATATAAATATATACTTAAATTTTCGTTTAATTTTATAATAAAATTAGGTTTACCGTATCAGGAATAATACGGTTTTAATGATTTAAAATATATTTAACACTTAGTTATAATTATTTTAGTTCATATAGAAAAAATACTTACACTATACATGACCTATGATTATACCCAAAGTTTTCTTTGTATTGTTCAGTTAATTAAATCAATATACAATTCGCAAATTTCGCAATTGCCCATAGGAACACACTTTTATATATTTCATTTGGTAATAGTTATTTAGGTATGCTTTATATTATTTTCTTTAAACCCTAGGGAAATAATTTCGTATGGCTTTCTTTATATAAATATACTTCATATGAAATAAACTGTACATGATGTTTCCATTCGAATAGTCTCTACCAATCTACCCTTTAAAGCCGTGAAACTAAGTAACTCTGACGCAGTAAGTGCACTGTTACGTATGGCTATTTGAAAAAAAATATACTTTGAGTAAGACAAGTTGCTGCCAGAGACTTTCTCATCTCTCTTCTACGTTTTTTATATTCATATCGGATGTTTTATGTTTTCTCCTAATAATTTAGTGTGACAATAATTTTTAAAAATAAACTAAATATCCTCAAAATAAATACTTAAGAGATAAATATGAAGGTTGTATGACTGAAATATAAAAAATAAAAAAAACGGTTTTCATGTAATTGGAATGGGAAAAAAATCCACTTATGGAAGATGAACAAAAATGATAGAATGTTGGTACCAAATAGACAATAAGATTGCTACATTTAAAACCTGGATACAGCACGTTCCGTTGGAGCGACGTCAATGCACTGCAGCTTTTAGCTTTTCAGATAATTATAAACCATAGTACTGATTAAGAGAAGCGTTACTACAGCCTGTGCAACAAAATATCTTATAATTTATATCCATTTCATGCTAAAGATCTTCATTTATGATTGTCATTTGTAAATCAAATGTGTAAAGTATAATTTCAAGATTGCTTTAATCTTGTATGTTAAATTAGTAAGAAAATATGGAGATAATGTGACAAAAACACTTGAGTGGTTTCAGGTTTATAAAGTAAATTGGATACTGTGTAGCGACACAGATAACCATCATTTATTCGGATATAAATTAAATTTTCAGTGCTATCTACCATTACAATATTTGATTAGGGATTTTTGCATTTATCTTGTGTTAGTAAGCACAACTTTCATTGTATGGAGTAATATAAAAAAATACCTATTGTTTCATGATAGTCGTCGTCACCTCTTTTCCGTGACTAAGACAACGAGGACACATGATATGATATGATATGTTCATGATATGCTACGTGACAGTCGACACAGGCTTTACAGTCACATTGTATCTGATATCTGTTTATATTTAGTAAAATTTAAGGTAATGACAACTTATTAATAAAAACATATTTAATAAATTACAACATTTTAGTAATTGGTTTACAAATAATAAATCTGTACCACAAGTGGTATTTTTTTTAGACTTTGTGTAATTTACATAATTCCACCTTTATTTGGTATTCATTAAAGTGTTAATATACTTTTATGCGCATAATATACTCTTCCTTGGAAGCGACATCAAAGTGAAGCTCACCGTTCAAGTTGTCTGAAGTCTCCTTGAGGTCGCTCCATACTTTAGGATTAACAGAGGTGTGGCTTTATTTAAGTACTAAGTGTTGCCAAAAAATCTCCCTTACCCATTATAAGTAGGACAATAAATTTATACTAATTTATATATATACATTTTTGAGTCTACCCGTGAAAATTAATGTCTACTATATTGATTTAGAAATTAAAATAACAAACGCTACGCCACATTATATAAAAAATTGTTTAATAATTGTTTTGTATTGTAAATACTGTAAGTACAAAACTGATATTGGATACAATATCAGTTTTTTGTTTTTTGTGTTTTCTCTTAAATATAAGTAAATTAACCCAGTGAAGAAATGGAATGCCATTTGACTAATAATAAACTAATTTACAAATTTTAATTAAAAATCCTTAAATAGTTTTATTGCACTTTAATTGATCCCCATATTGTTTTTGGGTTTTCGCGAGAAAATTAAATGTAAATGATACAACTACAATCCGTGGCCATAACCCCGTTTACCATCTACGAGTATATAACCTAAACATACCAAATTTTAACAATAGTCGTCCCGTAGGTTGTGTGTTGTTTGAACAAAGAAACAAAAAGAAAAACAATTAAAAACATATAAGAAACTATTGTTCTCAGATAAAAGTGTAATTATTCATTCATATTCATTATACATACAATTATATATAATATATATAATACAATTATTCACTTAATTAAATTAATCCTTATAGTTGTCATAGTATAATTAAATTTCATATTATTGCATATCTTATGTTAAAAAGTTATTGAAGTTAAGGTTGAATAGTTTAAGAGACATTAATAAGTGTAAGTGACATTTGGAGTTTCAACGATAACTGCTTAATTTTTTTTATGTCAGTTGACAAAAATCAAGTCCCCAAAAAAAAAATATTAAGGTTACTGACACTTACTGTAATCTTAGTTTGCGTATTTTTTTCTGAATGGTATCATCTACTGGTTATGATAATACATTGCACATACAAAACTCCTGTCACATGTGAATTTTATAACGATGTATGAAATACTCGCTGACAGATCAAGTATCAGCTTAATTACTTTAATATGAACTCGTTGTATGTCATTGTAACAAATTATTTGTACTTACACGATTCGAAGTATTAGGAATATTTGTATTATGTCATATTTTTTATTATATTTTGAATTACCTTATTATTCTATATGACAATTCTTTGCAATACTTTATGTCCGTAATCATTAGCCTGCCCTAAAAATAAAAATAAACGTCTAAAATCTAACAATCAGTCCATTTGTAAATCTAAACTACTCCCAGTACAACTAAGTGGGTACTCATATACGAAAAGTAACATTAAATTCGCTCTAGCTATTTGGGAGAAATTCTATGAAATACACGCAAGAATATATAATAACGACTTTTATCGATTTTTATTGTTTTTCTAATCAATAACTAAAACATGATATGGAAATACTCTTGAAATATAAAAAAATATTATTATCTTGATATTTTTTTGTATTTAATTTAATATTTTATCATGCTTAAAAATACCTAGTTTTTGCCCTAGCTATATAATATTATAATAAAGAAACAAAGACAAAGAAAACTCATTTCAATGTAGTACAGCATTCTTCTACGATGTTGTTGTGAGGTTTTTAACATCTTATTATGAAATCACAAGACGAAATATCCATCGACAATTTAATTTAATGTTTCTCTAACTTATGCAAAGATTTAACGCTTATTGCAAAACATTTGACGTGACTGAAGTCGAGACATCATTAAACATCACAGAGAAGGATCGCGGTCTAGCTTGTTGTTTGTTGAAAGTCATAATTAGCGGTAAAGGGATTTGAGATCTCTGGGTTACAAAGGGATGTGTAAATCCGATGTTGTATCCAAGTTGATTTATTATAAAGTAGTTATAAACTAATATTAACAAAGTTTTATTTAATAATTATATATAGGTTTAGAAGTGATAATAAAAAAATGGCGTTTGTAAAGTGATTCAAATTATTAAGATATAAAAATCAGTCAATATTGATTTGGTTACAATAAAATGTTGTTAATAAACTAACAAGGAATCAATTATTATTACAGCTGCTCTCATATACAGGTATTACTATGCTACTGACATAACCGACTTGGTATTATATTTCATGTTATAATATTTTACATTATGAGGCTTGTGAATTTATTGTTTGATGTTGAATTTATGTATAGAGTTTCTTATGCTACTTAAGGAGAGGTGTTATTACTAAATTAACTATTATTTCACTTAATATTATTTAAAGTCCGTTTAGGTAACTTTTTAACAATACTATATGGTACCAATAAAGATAATAAATAATGTTAGAGTGTTGTTACTTAACATACACAATACACACATTGTGGCTTTAGACTCCATGACTACTACAAATAACAATAACAACAACATTGATTAATGAAAATGAAATGATACTGTCAAGTATCTAAGTGAAAATGTTAATATTAGTAATAAAGTTTTATTATAATATAATTTAAATATTATTTTATGATGTTAGTAGGTATGTATCTAACTTAATTAATGGTGTAACATTTCATGGCCATTTTTTCAGTCACAATTACGCTAACTATGATCGAACGATATATAATCTTGTATATAAAGACTTTTTCTTATTGACTGATCTATCAAGGCAGTAAATTTATACGATATCTACACCACTTTTTATAAAAATCTTAAACGTCAACTATAGTTTAAATTTACTAATTAACTATATAACTACGGCACGTGAAGATAGAAGGGAAATGTAAGTTTGTGATTGCAAGTAGTTTTATTGGCAGCATATTACAATAGAATTTTGTTACCATTTTAAATCAACATTATTTAGAAACTATTTTGAGCTTCCTAAACTAAGTTTTTTAATAATAATGTTTATTTATTTATATTTGTAGCTATTTATAACCAATTGTAAAGGTATCTATTGGACTTTTGGAGTTGAACATAGTAGTAGGGAAATTTACATAACTTTGAACAAAATAGATCATACAAATGTTAAAGTTTAAAACAAAAACATATTTCCTTTGAATAACATTTTTGTTTTCTGTTATGCGTTCGTTACGACGCTCGATTGTTTTATTTAAACGACAACACGTAACTTTACTGGAAATCATAAGAAAATATTTTTAAAATATATTCACTATTATTATTATTTTTAGAACTAAAATCTTATTTTAAATACTACAAGGTATTTAATAATCCGTTCTCTCCCTACGCATTCAGGTGCAGTTCTTCATAATCATAATCTCAAGTACAATTTATTCCGTGGCTCCAAGCACTTGAGTAGTTTAATAGTTTTGTTGTAATTCAACACATTGAATAGTATCCATTAACATCTGTGTATGCAGTAGCGATTAACAATATACATAAAGATTAACTTCAAACTTCAAAAAGACAGTAAACGCTGTTTTGGAGAAACCATTTCCATGTTAATAAAATAATATTAAACCTAATTAGAGATAAGTGTTTTATTTGTAATTATCTCTAGTTTATTATAAACTTTATTAGAAGAAGAAGATTTATTTATTTAAACATTTTGAAAATGTTATTAAAAAGTAAGTTGTTTTACTTTTATATGATCATTATAATTTTAAAAAAAGAATATTTAGACATATAAAATATCCCTTGGACAAAAAAAAAGAAACCTTGGACAAGAAAGAAAAGAATATATATATATATATTTTTATGTAAATAATTTAAAATATTAATATTTTTGTATTTTGTATTTAGAATTAAAACTATAATTGTATGTTGAAATAAAATGTATATTTATAATATGTAATATAATATGAACAAATGCGGCGTTGGGAACCGCCAACCAACACGCCATGTTCCGAACGGCGGAAGGTGGAGGACGGAGCTACAAATAGCTACGTGGAATGTAAGAGGAGGAATGGAACAGAAGATGAATGAATTATTAGATGTGATGGATGACAAAGATCTGGATGTTATTTGTGTGTCTGAGACCAAGCGAAAAGGCAATGATACGACCGATTTGCCTGGCAACCGGGTCGCTTTCTGGGCTGGGGTTCCAGAGGGTGAGCGAGGTTGCCAAGGTGTAGGCGTATTATTGTCCTCTCGAATGGTTAATGCAATGGTAGAATACAAGGCGATTAACCCGAGGCTTCTTTGGGTTCGCTTTAAGCTGGGGATAACAAGAGTATTCTTGTTAGCCATGTATGCGCCAGTATCCTCAGCTCAAATGAGCGAGCTCGAGGAGTTTTGGGAGAATGTCAGGGATGTTCTAAGTAGTGTCAGAGATAATGAAAAGTCGATAGTATGTGGAGATATGAATGGATGGGTTGGAACCGCGCGAAGCGGTTACGAAAGCGTGCTAGGCAAATATGGTGATAAGAGGGTAAATGAGGCTGGAAAGCTTATTTTGGAATTTTGTAAGGAGAAAAATTTGTTTGTGGCAAACACGATGTTTGATCACAAACAAATTCACATGTACACATGGGAGCGAGCGGAAGAAAAAAGTATGATTGATTTATTCCTAGTGGACCAGCGTATTCGAAGTCAAGTTATGGACACGCGAGTGTTCAGAGGTGCTGATCTGGGAACGGACCACTATCTAGTCGTTGCTAGAATAAGAGGTTTGTTCGCAGGTTGGCGCAGCCGCACGACGTGTCCAAGCTTGGCTTCGAATTATCGCATAAGAAGCTGGAAGCTTCAGGATCCACCGATCAGAGAGGAATATCAAGAGAGGGTTTCCAAGAAGCTTGAAAGCTATGATTCTGGAAATGAAAGTGTTGAACTATGCTGGCAGAACCTTAGGAATGGTATGGTGAAAGTAGCGACAGAAGTATGTGGTAAAAGGAAAAGAGGTTTTAGTAAAAAGCGCGATGAATGGTGGGATGATGAAGTGAAAGACGCTGTAGAGTTAAAGAAGAAAGCATGGCTGGATTATAAAGCCTCTGGTAAGGATAAAAGTATGAGAGAGATAAGAAAAAGAGCGTACAAGCTGCAAAAGCACAAAACGAAAGCACTTATAAAGATGAAGCGTGAAAATTCTGAGAGAGAAAGGGATGAAAGGTTGACGAACAACTTCCGGGAAAACACGAAGCTTTTCTGGCGAGAAGTTAGTGGTTCCCGGGGTTGTTCGGTAACCTGTAGAATGAAAGGGGTGCTTTCGAAAAGCGGTGAAATTTTAACTGAGCAAGCACACGTTTTGCAGCGGTGGGCGGAATTCTATAAGGAGATGTATGAACGTGAGGACGCCTCGGTCTTGACTACCAGCGTAATGCTGAGTCAAGATGTAGCCGATGGTGAAATCAGTTTAGAAGAAGTAGAGAACGTGATTCGAAGTCTGAAATGTGGTAAGGCTGCGGGAGCAGATGAAGTTACTGCCGAGATGATCAAATATGGTGGGCCACGCGTCTGGGACTTTTTCTGGTTTTTATGCAATTTATGCTGGAAATCTGGGGAGGTCCCAGACGATTGGCGAAGTGCAGTCATCGTACCTTTGTATAAAGGCAAAGGTTCACAGATAGACTGTGCAAGCTATAGGGCCATCAGTTTGATTAGCTTGGGCGGTAAAGTTTATGCTAAAATTTTAGCGAGAAGAATGCAAGAGAGATCTGGAAGGCTGTTGTGGGAGGCACAAGGAGGTTTTAGACCTGGAAGAGGGTGTATAGATCATATCTTTTCCCTCCGCATGATCACGGAAAAGTTTTTCGCCCTAAACCAAAAGGTTTTCTGTGCTTTTGTGGATTTGGAAAAGGCGTTTGACAGGGTTGTGAGAAAGAAGTTATGGGAGATACTGCCCCGATACAATGTGAACGGACCCTTGCTACAGGCTGTAAGGTCTCTTTACCGAGATCACTCAGCCTGTGTGCGAGTAGGAGCTGGCATGTCGCCCTGGTTTGACATCCAATCGGGTGTTAAGCAAGGTTGCGCTATGTCAGCTTGGTTGTTCAATTTGTATTTGGATAGTTGTCTCCAAGGAGTGAAAGATAGTGACATGGGAGTGAAAGTAGGTGACCTTAAGGTCAATTGCTTACTATAAGCAGATGATGCAGTGCTCATTGCATTATCAGAATGCAATTTGCAGGCATTGGTCACCACTCTGAAAGATGGGTGTGAAATTAATGGTCTTAACCTGAATGTAGATAAGACGAAGGTTCTGATATTTGAAAGAAATGAAGAAAGAACAGAATGTAAGATCAACGTGAATGATAAGATAATAGAACAAGTGAATGAAGTGGTATATTTGGGAAGTATGTTTAGCAGAGACGGAAGATACGAAATGGATGTGGAAAGGCGTATTGCTGCTGGTAACAGAGTCAATGGTGCTTTGACTGCATTGTTGAGACGGCAAAACGTCAGTATAGCTGCACGTTTGGCTGTACACAATGCAGTTTTGCTACCGACACTGTTATACGGCAGCCAAACGTGGGTAACACAGAAGAAGAATGTAAGAAAGATGAATGCTGTGGAGATGCGATCTCTTCGCAGAATATGCGGAGTCAGTCTAGCTGATCGAATCCGCAATGAAGAGATCCACAGAATGGCAGGTACTAGCGAAGATGTCACGGTGAGAATGAAGAAGAACGTGCTCAGGTGGTTTGGGCACGTTGAACGAATGAGTGATGAAAGAATGGTAAAAAAGATTTATATGGGAAAAGTGAGCGGTAAGAGAGACAAGGGGAGGCCTCGAGTGACCTTCGAAAACACAGTAGCTACGATACTGGAGGAAGGTCACGTAAAAAGCATGAGGACCCCCCGGAGGGCATGTATGAAAAAGTTGATGTCTGTGGCCGAGGCGAAAGAGGTATGCAGAGACCGTAGCGTTTGGCGCTCCGTCGTCTCTGGCTACCCCGCAAGGGATATGGCGTGAAGGTAAATAAATAAATAAATAAATAAATAAATATTATAATTTAAAATAACTTTTAACAGTAAAGCAGGGAAATATATTTTGCAGAACAATTAAAATCTCGTGTTTAATATGCTGACGACACTACTCACTATTTATTATTAAATTAAAAATTATCACTCCAGCGAGTAAATGCAATGTGAGGAGTCACATCAGTGTCAAACTACAAAGTTATATAAGTTGGTTAAGTGCTTTACTGACGACAAATATAATTACTGTGACTTTCATCTCCTAGACACCTGCGAAATTAAACTATCTCAGACATATAAATTGTACAACTTCGTTTATCATCATAACTTAACTCCGTATTACTATTTATTAATAAAGCAAATTATTATTATAATATTACCATAAAAGTTAAGTGTTAGTGATAGCTACAGGAATTGTTGGTTTTACTAATTAGACTCATTTATAATGTTATAGAATTATTTGTCATTTCAGGAATTAAATAAACATAATGTTACAGTTCAGATATTTTGTGAAGACAAGCTTTTACAGCGTCGTTTGTTTACATATATATGTTTCATATAGTTTACAATTTATTATCTGCCAATAGAAAAAAAACCAATTGACATGGATTTCGGTTTGACTACGATACACGGTCAATTATTTGAGGATTATATAGGATTTTCCTTTCAGCAATTTATTTCAAAGATAACAATAACGAAGGATTTGGATTACGTCTCCTAGTGTATTAAGTTGGTGATAGTGAAGTGTTATTGTACTCGTACCCGTGCAAGTTAAGCTGCACTCTATTATGTATATACGGGTCAAATGATAATATCTAGGATTACAAATACCTCATATATTTTTTCTTAGCGTATCAGACTTTAATTACATTATTAATATATGTTTTCTTAATATTTTTTATTTGTCAAAGTTTTGTGCGGTACGACATAATTAATTTATTTGGTTGAATTACACTATTAGCTGTGGTATTATAGTTGAATATTTCAAAAAATTAAGTAATTAAATAAAACTTAAAAATTAAGATTAAAATTAATGTTACTTTGATATTTGTCAAAATAAGGTTTAACTTAAAAGAAAGTATGAGATAATTGAAGAGATAGACATAATTGAAGAGATGTCGTGAGCATAATCCTCAGCGGTACTCATTTTATAATAAATTTCATTATTAACGTAAAGATCAAAGCATATATAATAATATATATAATATATATAATAATAAATTAAGTAAATAACATTCAAATGGAATTATATATAATTAAAACGATTATTATATTACACTGAATTTATCCTAAACCTGCGAAATGGAAATTTTGCATTAGCGTCAGCTGTCACCGAGCTGATAAGAATTTATAATTATCCAATATATTGTGGGGATATTGAAAATAGAAGTACACTCATTATTATATGTTATCTTGTACAGTGCATTATTAGCAGACTGTACACCACATATAACAGTACATTTATCTAAGTGAAAACTTTTAACCTATCATTATGAAATAGGTAAATAGATATTTAACAAATACTGATGAAATCACAAATTGTGATTTATATATTTATATACACAGTACCACTAAAAATATACCTAACATAATATGTGTATAGATAAAGGATGGGAGCTCTCATTAGTATTCATATCGTTTGTGATAACCTCACGAAGTAACTTTAATCACGGCTGTAGGTCGTCTCCTCTTTCTTCTTCCGGTCACGCGTGTACCGACTACTTACACTCTTTATTACCTACAATCACTTCACATTACGCATACGAGAACACTGAGGAAAAAACCTTTCTTATATATATAATTAATTGATTTACTTAAATAAAAATTAAAACAAATTAAATTGTTATTTTTAAGTCATAAATAACTAATTATAATAATAATAATTTATAATAAAAGAACTGTGATATTAACATTAACTTATTAAAAGCAACAGCAAAATACAGGCACAATGGAAATTTAGTGCAGTCTATAAAAAATATATTTTAAGAACTGAAGATGGCACAATCCACTTTAATACATTGAAAAGCAGATTTTCTTTAAAAACAGAAAAATATCTTTAATTTTATTGCAATTGCTAAAAACAGGCACTATTTCTATTAATTGAATAAACTTGTGGCATAGTCAACGCGTCCCGCTTCATTCTAAATATAAAGTTTTGCAACATCCAGAAACTTCATTCCAACTTAAGCACCGTCCACTATCATCGACGGATGAACTCTTGGGCCATGTCCAGGGGAATATTGACGATGTGCTTGCACAGACTCCCTCCGCTGCGTTCATAGTCCTCGGGGACTCCAATGCGCACAATACCGATTGGCTATTGAAACACACGTTTAGTATCACAAAGGACCTCATTAAAAGTTAAACGAGTATTGTAATTATAAACACAGTTAATAACATACTGCCACAAGTTACTGTGAACAGATGTTTAAATCTGTTTATTAGATTCTCAAGGAACAGTTAATTTAATGTGCTTAGAAATAAATGTCTATTTATTTAATGTATTACCTCTACTGCCTATTATTTTTGAAATATATATTATATTATCTATTAATTTGGTTCATCTACACATTACTATTATATGAGATTTTTCTATAAGATATAGATTTTAAGCTTCAACACATTTAAGGATTTTAAATGTATTGAAAATCCTTAAATATGTTGAATGTGTTTTACTTTATTTTTATTTTTTTTAATTTAAAATAGTATGCTTAATAAAAGTAACATAGCAATAGTTTAATGTATACACGTTATAAGTCCAAAGATGAAGTTGTTGGAAAAGTGATCTGATAAATTCTATTACTTCTAACTATCAAATAATCCAATTATTATTTCTAAACTTTCCATTTATTACTCATTGTAGTGATTTTTTTGTTTTTTTTTTAATGTTTGAAGTTAAAGTTAAATTTGATCACAGACAAACTTTATTTTAGTCTATTTTTCGTTCAGAGCGATTACCAAAGCGTAAAATAACGTCAATAAATGTATGGTGGTATCGAATGTTACAATATTTTTGTAATATATGTCAAAATTAATAACTGAAGCAAACGCTTAATATAACATAATTTATTCACAATATAACAAGAACAAAAGCGAAAAAACATAACTTCTGAAGGCAGCATGAGGTGTCCGAATAACCTTGCAATGTATTTCCCTATTAATAGTAAATCACGAAGCATTAAAACAATATACATAATTTCGTTTTTATCTCATAACCTAGTAAAGTATAAAAAATTGTATCGACATATTATAACAGGTAATCACAAGAAACACCGCAAGAATACTAATGTATTTCGGACCTTCTGTTTTTGTTATCCCGAACCAATAACACTGTGATTGGATTACATGGGGATTAGTATGGTGTAAAAACCTTATCTATTTTGCGATAGGGATTGATAAATAAATAATAATTGATAAAATAACATATTATTTATTATCTTGCATATTATTTTTGCAATATTTTATTTATTTATTTTTACGACAAATACTTGATTTCTAACTGTAATATATCTTATCTTCTAACCAATCTAATTTTATTAATTTGCCTCTCTTCCACATCATTATTTATTATCTTCTATACGTTTACTGTAAACTGATTATAGACAAATGTTATATTATTAACAGTTTGTTACGACATTAAAAGTATTACTTTAAATTATTACCTCAGTGTAATTTCCTAAACATTACATTAAAACTTTTCGTCTCGACTGTTATTTAATGAACAGTGCGTATATAACAAGAAACTATTTTACAGCAATGTTTTACTTTTATAAAAAACAGACCATGGAAACAATAGAAATTACTACAAATGTTTCAAGAGCATGTAATTCTGAGAGTGACTTAGAAAGTGAAAATAGTTTCTATTTGAGTACTTACATTACTTTAGACGTCATTTCAGTATCAGTTTCAATGTTCTAAGATAGCAAGATGAAGCTATTAAGTATCGTATTACTACAGCGTACTGCGGATACATTAAACTTCACCTTAACTAATACTTACACTCGGGTGTTTGGGGCCTTATCTTATTATGACTTGTGTTTTCGGAAATATAATAGATTAGTTTAATATTGCACTGTTCCTTTTCTAGATATATAACATTTTTATTTTTTTATTATAATAAAATTATAGATTTTAGATTATATGTTTTATAATAATCTAAATATAAAAATATATAAATGTATATAGTTTATAAAGTAATCATAAAATATTTTTACTTTGGCACTCAACTTGTTAAACTAAACATTCTATTGCACTGAAAATTTTTATTACTTGTTTGTCGCTTAATCACATCACTTCGCTGGTAACTTCTTCAGCCTAATTACGATGACACCACTTGAGTTGTGTAACTGTAAAACTGAAACTTACTACTCTTGAATAAAACATGAGGGGGTTTACTACAAGACACGAAAAGTTACGATTGTTAAATAGAAACAGCAAAACCAGCCGATGGTTCATGTTATGATACATGGTGATCATCAACCGGTAATTAATCACACACATCACACATCTTTGATAAACATAGTAAAAACCATAGTAATTATTAGGTTTTATTGATTATTTGCTATTAAGCAATAATAAGAAAAACTTTCTTTCGTGCTTCTTCTAAAAACGGTTCTTTTTTTGTTCTCTCTTCTCTCTTAAATATTTTTATTTTATTTTTAAGATAATTATTTATTTTTAAAACGCAAAATTATTTTAAGATATAAGTTTATAAATTGAACCATAAGTCAGGTGAGGTTCATTTGCATTTTATTGTGATGGTTCCTAGACCGTGAGATATTTCACGTGGAAGTTTCCGTCCACGCGATGTTATTGAAATTTTATATTAATATAATAACACGAATTATTCAAAATTTAAGAAACAAACGCAGAAACTAATCGATTCAATATATATATAATATCGTAATAATAATTTAATCTTATTTATACCTATAAAATGTTCAATCAGTCTTTGAATATACATTCAATTACATTCAATTACATTCAAACTTCTAATTGTTACTGGTTATACAACCAGTAACAATTACAAGTTTTACTACTATATATATTTAATTTATTCTACACAAACAATATAACAGAAATTTCCTATGATGTTCTTTAAGTTCCATTCCTTAACAAGTTTTTTTTTTTTTAATTTATGTTGAAAAAATAATTCATCGACATGGGCAGGTTTTGAATCTGTAACCTCTGGAAAACTCAACATGTTTATAGAATATTATAGAGATTATTATTAAATATTCATTGGAAAAAAATTTCAACCTAATTTAAAGTAATATCTATATTTTCATTAAAAGTCTCTAATTATAGTATCAGTATATGGAAAATTCCACTGCTGGGTGCATGCCTCGATAACAATTTAGGAAAGCGTGCGGAACTTAATCCAGCACACTGAGGATTTATGGGTCGGTTGATTTATGGTGGTACATTTCATAGAATTTTTTCTACATACAGACAGTTTAAAAAGTAAATAAATAATGAAATTTATTGACAAGGGCAGTATACATAAATGTAGGTTCCTTATGGTGTGTTCTTTACAGACCAAAGGCAGACAGATTTAAGAATTAATCATGAAAATATCCTTGAAAATGAATGTCTTTTTAATTAGAAAATAAATGTTTTTTTATTGCTTCAATTCCTTAACCCGGTATTACATATAATACATCCACACTCACACAAACGACATCAAAAGATATAAGATGATAGATTTCATGAGGTTTTAACAAAATTGAACAAAAAGAATGCAGTACATTTTTGTATAAAGTATTTTTTAATCTATTTTAGTATTACAGAGACACGGCTACAAAAGTTATTCTAATTCATTTTAAACGTCATATTATAGAACAATATATCTGTTATGAACAACAAAATCTTTGAAATACAGAATTTGACGTTTTGGAATAAGCGTTAGAGCGCTTTGAATATGGAAATTTGGGATTGGCTCGGAAACAGATCGGACACATTGCAGTCCTAAACTAATACGCATCGTATTTAGAATGGCTTACAATGCAAATGTATCTGATATATGACTTTTATTATATAGTATTTTTTTTATTTTTAAACATACATAAATAAAAATTAATTTATTTGTCCGAGAACATTATTTTGTGACGGTCGTTTTAAGTGATACAAAATTGTTTTTATTTATTGACACTTATGTAACAGTTTACTGTTGTAGCGGTAATAGTAACAATTAATACATAAGGTAGTGTAATATATATTTTTCAATTATTTACGGTTAAAATAGCTGTTCAGTTAAATAATATAGTAATGGGTTGATTTGGTTGTCATACTTACATATATGTCGTTGACCTATCTGTCTGTCTGTCTGGTACTTTGTCTCTAATACTAATAACTTAGCAAATCTTACATAATATACAATCTGAGTGAATTAGGTTATGATTAATAATATTACATGTAGATTTTAGATGCACTCTCAGTATTTTATACACCTCTGTGGTTTAAAAGTTACTACAAGTAATTGGAATTATTTTATTTTAATCTAAGTTAAAGATTTTTAAGAGTTGTTTTATGTGGATATTTGATAAAGGCGATTGACATAAACAACGCTTTAAATAATGTGTTTTTATGAATCCTGAAGTCACCGTCTGTAGACCACAAACCAGTCGCAGGCAACACCTACTTCTAATAAAAGAAATAAACTATCATTTTCTTCCTTATTACTGTTATTAAGGTATATTTACATTTATTTGTTGTTGCTAATCAGTTGAAGCATTAGAGTTTAATAAAACTTACTGTGAATTGAACCATTAGTGATAATACAGTTAGAAGGAAACCAGAAGTGCACTTTTGTTAATTATTCGTAAGAGAAGCTTTTTAGATAAACAATATGGATTTAAAATGTATTTAGTGATTTTTGCAGTTTATTGTAATGCCGAGATAACGTAGCATCAGTTAAAGTTAGTTGAAACTAAACTTCGACAGAGATTACACAGCTATTATGTATCTACGGACAAGTTTTGGATCTCAACTTATCTTCGAAGATGTATTAATTCGACCCTTAATAGGGAATATCCTGTAAGTGTACTTCAACCTAACTGTGAAACTGTGAAGTCTATGATGTTATCTAGATAGGATATCACAACTTATACCATTTTCGCAATATATTCCAAATGTAATAAAAACTTTTTAGTTTATTCCAATGCACTTTTTAAAGCATATACGAGTATTTTAAGGTTTAGCCAGAGATTTACCAATACGTAAGTTTGTAAGTAATAACCACTCAGTGATATGCGTAAAGTTTGTATTTAATTGGAACAGATTAAGATGAAAGATTATGTTTTAAGAATTTAAAATAAATGAGTTTGTAGACAAATATGATATTATTTACAAAACAGGAAAATCCTTTAAAAGTAATTAAAATTAATATCGACACGATACACGACACGATATTATGGACACACTTTATAATTATGAATATAAAAAATTCGAAATAAAATATTAAAGACGTTAAAATTTAATAAATATATTTTTTGTTAAGAAAAACCTCGTTTAATTCATACTTTGACGCTGAGGTATTCACAGACTTTTTATGAACACTGGAGCGCCGCCAGCGCGTCAGTCAGTCAGCTCGATATTTGGAGGAAGCCCTGATATAATATGATTATATCAGTACATTACTAGGTGATATGTAATACATTTTCTCACTATATATAATAACATTTTAAGGGGGTGTCCAGCAGTAGTGATATCAATTTTACATACTCAATCGGCTTCTAGCGGTCCTAATTATTAAAATTGTTGTATATAAATACAATATAACATAACAACAATTTTGTAACTAAATCTTCGATTTTTAGACATACTATGATTTTTACTTGTTATATCTAGTAATTATTGATAGATAGATGTTTCGATGGTTACATGACCTCGTGGCTGAAGACGCCGGTAAGTCGCGCAGGTGTACGACGGGTGACCATTTATTTGATGAAGACGTCAAAATTTAAAAAAAAACTCTGATATCCCATTACTTATATATTAAATGTCACAGAATACATTTTTATCATTTTCGTAACATACATTTGAAAATAATTTAAATATTTTAGTCAAAGAGTATCAATAAAACCAAAAAACTTGTTAACAATGTGAAATTGATGTCTTATTATCATAGGTTCTATCAGACTATTAATTGAAGGTTGTACATCTATATGTACAACCTACGTAATGTAAATAATTTTTTTTGTACATTTCACTCTTCCACTGTTGAATTGAGAGCACCCTTTCTGTAGACTCGATATCAGTTTGACCCAATTACATTTCTCAATAAATCCACAAAATGTTTAGAATGTACATGTAATTCGTATGTAAATTAAAACTCATCTCAGTCTGAGTTTTTTCTGAACATTTGTTCGATAAAAACTAAATAAGTAATCTGGATTTAGTATCTTTCTGATAGCTTTTCATATATATAGAGTTGTAACATATTTAAGTACATTAATTACTGTCAGTGAGCTGGGAGGTGAAAAAACTGCTTTATCAATTGTTTAAGTAAAATTTTTAGAAGCCTGGTTAAATATTATTAAGAGGTTAACTTGTGTAAGACGAACATGGTAATGAGGATTACTTTTTCTATTGTAACTCTCAAATATCTTGTATATTTCTGTATTCTTCAATCAAATATTAAATTTAGATAATTAATTCGAATATTGAAATTATAATATGGGAAGTTGTAAATTGGTTTCGTAATATTATTGTCGTGACATAAATTAAATTAATCAGAAAGTAATTAATCCGCTTGTGTTGTGACGCGCAGATTGTCGAAGTCGGAGCGTAATAAAACAGATAGAACCACCCCGATTTATAGATTTGCATATTTAAACCTTTCTTTGTGTTTCAATGTAATATAAATATATAAGCTTTTGTGAGCTTTATGTAATAGTCGTATATATACACATATTATACGATTAAATAATGTAAATAAACATTATTTAATCGTATAATATGTGTATATTTTTTAAATACAGGTACATACATAAATAAATAAAAAAATATAAAACATATAAAATGGCTTTACAAATCAAGTTTTTAATCCTCAATTATAAGTAACTTGTTGAATTAAATATATTAAGGTTTAAAAAATTATGCATTTTTTTAAAATTAAAGTTAAAGTAGATATACAAGGTGGAAATATCGCGTTATTGACGAGTAGGAGTTCCACCGTGGCGCCAGTGCTGAGGAAACGACTCGAAGGGTCAATGGTGTGTATGGCGGTTATGTCGCAAAACACAATGTGTTGTGTTTTGCGTTTTCAGTTCCGTTTTCGTTCTGGAAAGTTTTATGTGCATACAAACCTCGTGGACGGCCGGAGACCCAAGAATGAAGAATTGAAGGCTATTGTGTCCCAGTTAGCTGCAGGCTGCGGTGTTAGTGATAAAAATGTTTTAATCCACTTGGAAAGATTAAAAAGCTTGAAAATACCTCACTGAGTCTAGAGAGCAAGATAGGATTTAATGTCGCGCTAAGTGTACGTTTTGTGTGCCCTTTTATAATGTAACAGAAATATATAACAGGAAGGATATTTGCCAGTATATAATTGTCTTGATTTTTTATATCATGTGATCAAATTATAAAACCAATAACCATTTGTATCCCAGTATAACTTGCTCCTTTTCTATACAAAGTATAAAGCCTTGTCTTTTGTCTATATTAAGTATAAGTATAGTAGTAAAACAAAAGATACTATCACAAAGGAATATCTTATGCCGAGACTTGTGACATAATCCTGCGGAATGAAGATGGACGGGTCTGATTGTGGAAGTTCTAAAATCCAAAATGATTTTGGTATGATTCGAATGTAAATATAAATGAATAAAGTTAAATAAAATTACTTTTTTTATTACAACTTCGCAAAAATGTTTCCAATTCAATTGGAAGTGAACAAATCGTCAAAACTATTAAGTTGTGAGTAATTGTTAGTTTAATATTAAATATTTTTTTTATTAAATTAATACGCGTCCTTTGATATTATTCGTTAAATGTAAAGACATTAAACGTAAGGAGGCGTAAATCAATATTGTAACACACTGATAATATACAAACTCATATGTAATGTTATATAAAATAACAAACATTTTGTAAATATTCCGTTTTGACTGTTGAATTAAATGCAATTATTAAATTTCTTTTTTCAATGTTTCTGTCGGTATGGCAGGAAAGCGTCCTATAGAAGCGTCCTATATACCTCTATTTACGAAACTACAGGTTGAACTTTAACGAATAGTATTATTAACATATATTATAAAAAACTAAATGAACTCTGACGTCATAAACTTGAAAAGATACTTATTTTTTATGTTTAATGAAAGTTTGTTTGTTCCTTGTTATATATTTCTTTGTTATGAAGTAAAACACAAAAACTGAAGTCAGAAAGATAGAAAAATAACGAGATAAGATTGTTGTTTTGATTTTCCAACAATATATTTTATTTCAAATACCACCTTTAGATGACTCGGATATCATCTCCAGTACTTTTCTTTAAAAAATGTTTTACATTATCGTTAACATTGATTATTGTTATTATTTATATGTATCGATCGTTAATTTATGAAATATGGCATAAAATACAACATCAATTAAATATAGAATAAATCAAAATTTTATTAAGAAGAACTCAAGACTGACATGTTTTAGACATAATATGGATCGTTTACGATATATTATAATTTTACAACAGAATTTATGTCACTATATTATTGCAAGTAGAAAAAGAATATCAGTATAAGTTGAGAAGCGACAACTTAACTGCACTATTTATTGTCAACTGTTAGTAAGTTGAACTTTTAAAACATTCCATATATATTGCCGCATTTTACAAGTTTTTTATCACAGCTATATACACAATTTTAACATCACGTAGGTCGAAAAATACTGATAATACTACATATTACTATGATATTTATTGTTATATTTTAAATAATTTTTCTATAAATATGAATATTTTCAAAACGAAGTTATGGAAATAAATAATAATGTAAACGATATTAATAGAGATATCAAATATTACAACCATCAAATTGATAAATGAAGTTTTTAATTCATTAAAAAATACTTTTTTATATTTTAAAATAAACAAATTTCAAATAATAAAATTGGTAATAAAATATGCGAATATTTAACTACAGATAAAAAATAGATTTCGAGAATGGAAGTTATTATAAAACAACTATAATATATAAAATATGTGTTACTTAAAAATATAAGCGATTGGGTTAGTAATACAATACTCGTAAATACGATTAACAGAAAATGTATGACGCATTTGCAACTATGATAATATATGGGATTACAAAGTCATATTACTTAATACAATATATAGTCTTATAGGAATTATATTATTTCTGCTCGTGTCGTATAATTAAATGAGAGTGACACTCGTAATAAAAGTTATTCGTTGACGATCTTCAGGTAAGTTATCTCACATAAGATTAAAATACAATTAATAGAGAGAAGATTAAAATACAAAATATAAACGTTTGAACGATCATTATTGTCAATTGTAACGAGACACTTGTAAGCAATTTATTTTAATCTACTTCGACTACACTAAAGAATATCTTATCCTTTGTGAAGTGGAAGCAGTTATAATGTTTTCTTTGTAAATAAATACTATACAAAGAAAATAATGATAAGAAATGGTTTTATACAAAAGATATTGACAACGCGATACGCCTCAGGCCAAATGTTTTTTAAGGTATTTTCATTTATAATTCTGTATTTAACTAACATAATAATTATGAATAATTAGATTACTAAGAAATAAAAAACAAATATTAAAGAATTGCTTGAAGCCTCTTTTTGGAAAAACATATAATTCAAATAATTTTCAAGACATATGTACTAAATCAGTAGTATCAACTGTATCATATTATATTAATAAAACATACTTCCAACCCCAAAATTACACAAACAACATAACGGGATAGTTCTTTATTGTTATTGTCCTATAAAGTGCTCTCTTACATACCACGGTACTGATGATATCTTGGAATAAACGGGGATAAAGAGGACGTTATGTACGATGAGCTGACAAATAGAGCACTAACTGTAACCATGTACTTCTTATTTTTAATCAGTGTGACTAGTTTAAATCTCAGTTGGGTCTTTAAAGATAAATACATATTTTTGTAGAAATAAAACATATTAAGATCATGAATTAACATGCCTTTAGAATATATATATATATATATGTATATATATATATGTATGTATGTAGAACTAAAAAATACGCAATTTTATAAATTATATCATATATTTTTTTTATTGTTTTTGTTTTCTTTTTTATACATTATAATGGCTGTACCTTATCATAAGAATAACATAAGAAGCACGTTAAACATTCCTCAAAAATGTGTTCATGACATTAAATTATTTATCGTTATATGACGTTCATTGCTGTACTACTTTACTTAAAATAACTAATTAACTCTAAACCAACCTTTCTTTGTTCACATTATTGTTTCTTTTAGATTTGCCTTCAAATATCCTTATAAATTGAAATTGAGAGAAAGTCTTGGTGAATGAACAGGAATTAAAAGGATTAAAGACAATATTTATAACAACATAACCATAGAGACAAAGGACAATTTGCCGCGCTGTTGAACGTTGTTTTAGAAAAACAGGAAAATAACAGGTAAATATTAGTTTAACTAATGGCTGAATACACTCGCACACGGAATTATATTGTAGTTTGTACAGTGAAAGTTATTCGTTGTTTTTTTTTACTTAATGGAGCAATTGTAAAGTTTACTCTTATTTATTAAGATCGTTTTTAAAAAACATATGTATCATTCTTGTGAAAAACAGATATATTGTAAAAGAGATAAACTTTGTCTTGTCTAGAGAAGTATTAAAAAAAACATTTCCAATTTCTTTTTTTCTTTTCATTTCTTTTCTTACCTAATTGATTTTGTTTCTTTCAAAACAACAAGTAGTTTTCGTTTTTATCGTTATTGAATTACCACAAACAATTAAAAATATAAGATTGTTAATGTTACATGGATTAAAATTATTAAATAACACATGGTTACACAGTACGTATTTATTTATTAATTTTATTTATACATTTTCCACTTTGAATCAACCAGTGATCACTTGACTTCAACTGTGAGTGGCAGGAGGGACTATTTTAATAACATACTTATCGAAATAAGCCTTTCTGGAAAGACATTCTTCAACTTAAAATAAGGCCACGACGGATGTAAACGCGTTCTGAGAAGAACCACACAACAACCTCAGCCGAGTATTTTTTATTTATTTGATTTATTGTGATCACTGTTTTATTTCCATCATTTTGTTTATATCATAATTTTTATTGATATTATAATTTTTTCATAAATGTATTAATTGTACATAGTTATAAATTTTTAATTGTTTGAATTTATTGATTAACGACTCTTGGGGCCTCATGTTGTAGATTGCTCGAACAGTCTATAACTACTGTACCTTTTTTAACCATTTTATCTTAATATGTTTATGAAGTAAGTTGATGGTATTCAAATATTTTGTTATAATTCATATTGAGAAATGTTAAATTTCAAGTCAATCTTACATCCGGTACAAAACGAGATCACGTAAAAACCAAACATAGATCATGTAAAAAGCAAGATTTTTATATAAGACATGAAAAAGAAAAATAGAATATAAAAATAGAATAGAAAAATTAATAAAGATTATTTCATCCATTTTATGAAAAAAATTGAAGAGAACATTTTATGAAAAAAATTGAAAAAAATTGAAGAAAGACGTCAAAGAAAATAACTGTAAAAAAATCAAGTTATACCGTCGGACCAATAAATTGTCACTTTGCATAAATTGCACTTGGTCAAAAGTATTAATTATTGAACTTTTAAAACTAAAGAGGTGTCATTCACACTAGAATCAAAATTGCGATTGTTTAAAATAACATTAATTAAAAAAAGAATCTCTTATTTCTGTTGTAAATTACCGAGAGAAAAGTTTTGGTTTTTTTTAACAAACTTCTCAATTGACAATTTAACTTAATCATATTATGAAACGTATGTTTTAAAGTTTTCGAAATCCTAGTATAAAGTAGGCAAAAATAAGTTACGTAGAAAAATGAAATAGAAGATTTTTGCGATCTTACAAACTCTTTACAAACAGAACTTAGATTAATAGAAAAAAAATTTAAAGCTTGATGTTTGCAAAACTTTGTTTATGTTAGTTATATAAAACTATAAGTAAACTTTGTTTATGTTGTTATGTTATATATATATTTTTATAACACATAAATAAAAAATAAAAAATACCTGTACATGTTTATTGTGTTTCCGTTTAGTACGACACAGGACATTGTTGTTTTGAGTTTAAACATTATTATCTATTTACTTGTATGTTCACTCATCACATTGAAATCTAGAAGACGGGTTGTAATGAAATATAGTGTAATGTTAACTTATTATAAAAGTCAACATTTAGGAAGGTCACTTGTAAACATTTTAAATTTTTAGGAAAAATTAAAAGCAATTCCATTAGAACTATGGTTCAGAATATTATTTCTATTATAATTCAATTATAAATTTTTAATAAATAAATTATCTATGATAAAATTATGTAACATCATATTTATATTTATAATAATGTGGGTTAATAAAACTTCAATAATCTAGTTTATTATTAAAATATTATTGTTTCATGATATCTCCCTGAACAATAATTATAACATTCTATACAATATGAACCATGCTTCAGTCGGGACACGCCGTTGTTCGATCGCTGTGCTGTGAACAATGTGTGTTTAGTATTTTTACTTATTAGCTTTCTTTGGCAAAAATTTAGAAGAAATAACTTGATTAGGAAACAATTTCTCTATTTAAAACATTTAAAAGAATAAATGTGATTGTGAATGTGAATGCTATACATTTTTATGCCCATATATTTTCCATTATGTTGTATTGAATTTTATTACCGGGTGTATTATTTTATTTAAAAAAATTGTAAAAAGTAATAGGAGTTGCTTATAATCGTATGTTCATATTCAAAACCAAACATATAAACATATTTTGTTTTGAATATGAACATTTGATAAAACAGTCTGTAACAACCAACTCTTTTTTAATAATTTTCCCATTTTCCTTAACCCTTTTCCAAAGACAAATGTAGATAGAATGGAAGTGAATAAAGCTCAATGAAGGGATCTCCTTCAGATTACAATGATATGCACTTATCGTAGTGGCAAGTACTCGAATACGAATTGAATTATACAGTCACATTTTTTTTATCTTGGAATACTTTTGGACCTCGTTTAAAAGTTTGCATTATTTTAAATGAAACATATAACGTCATTTTATAAATAATCGTATTTAAGAAAAGATTACGTTTTTCAATAATATAATAATAGACGAACATTTATTAAAAGATACCTATTTCATTAAGTTTAGAGTTACTTATGTTACTTATTATGTAAGGTATTTCTCAACGAAAAAGAAAAGATCGAACGCTTTTCACAGCACGTGAAATATATTATAAGGATAAAAAAGAAACTGCCCGTAATTAAAGTACACGTTTTAATAATGAATTAACACTAATCATTTTATAACCAGAAGACAATATACATGACTCTATGTGATCATATTCAAAGTGTGAGTAAGTGAATAGACATATTTTATTATGTTATAATTAGTTTTTCATATTATATATTATGTATATGTTGTATATGTTATTATATATATATGTATTATATATATATGTTATTATATATATATGTATATGTTGATTATGATTCTGATATATGAAATTAAATATTATACAATGAATAGCAAATAATATAGGAGTTTTAATAAAGAATTAGTTTTTCCAAAGAGTGTTTGCGATATTAAAAAATCATTGACGAGATAAAAAGTTAGTGTTTAGTTTTATATATTCCCCTTTTACTATATCTCTGCACCCTCGTAAGTGTAAGGCCCTTCTTTAGCACATGCAGACGAATTTACTGGCAAAAGCTATCATTATTTAATACAAAATAAGAAATATTTGTATATTTAATACATTATTGGACAACACATGTTATATTACATAAATCTTTTATTTTAAAAGTTTCTTAACCACACATTTTTGCTATACAAATAAGAAAATTACACATATTTCAACAATTTGCAGAAAAGTCAGTTTATTAGTATCCAATTACAATTCTGAATATATATTTGTATATTCATTATAAAGTTGAAATAAAAAATACAACTGTTAGCAATTTCACGAATTGAAAAGAGTGCATGCACATTCGACTGAAAAAAAAATCACATCGACCATATATCCAACCATTCTCGCATAACGTCAAATTGCATTTTACTGGCTCTTGTGTGTAAGAGGCGCTTAAATCACGTTGACGCTGAAATAACTCGATAGTTACGCGAAATATGTGAACTCTGGATGTCAGCGTCGGGGTAAACTATATATTTTTAGTATTATTTTTTAAATAAGAAATACAAAATATATGAAATAGTTATTTTTAAAGATAATTAAACCTTTCCTACTACTACTATAAAATAAAATAAAATAAAATTTGTAAAGTAATACCGGTACATATTAGAGTACATTTTATCTTACTGTTAGACAGTACAATAAACAATTTTTTAACCAGTCCAACATCCTATTCTATCTAGATAGATAATCAATCACTCAATAAATGGCATTTCTGAAGTTAAGTGGTACTTTATTACAAAAAAAATCAACTAAAATTTTTTAACGAGTACATATATAAAATATAAATATAATTCAAGCAATAATTATCGTATTATCAACGATTATCAAAGTAAAGATTTGGTTTAATTTTCGATATAAAATAATATGACGATATATCGTAGATAAACTGTAATGAGCACAGAGTCACTGAACAAACAATTTAACGAGGTCAACGTTGTTGTAATATAGACTGCAAACCTAAGCGCTATTGTTATCATTATAAATGACTGTCGCTTGTAAATTACAATTCAAGCTTCTCTCTTAGATATATGAGTTGGATAAACGTCGGGTGATGATAAGTTACTATTGGTTATCTTTGTTAACTTTATAACTAAATTAATAATATCTCTTAACCATAAATATTAAGCGTTTCTATATCATGCATATCGGAACGCCTAATACTTTGTAATGTTTATTTATATTAAAATGATTCAAATAACTAAAACATACTGTTGTATTTGCTTACAATCGTTCGTCGTTAGTGTCAACTGTCTCTTCTTACTTTATGGTAACAGAAGACGTGTGAAAAGTATTGTATATATATGATGATATTATTACACTTTATTTTCAAATGTCATCACAGTTATGTTTATTTTCTCTTTTGCGTTTTCTTTTTGAAAATAAAAACTATAAGCTTAAAGAAGTACTTAGGTAACTATTTTGTTGAATTGTATTTCCATCTGATTTCTCAAGGTAGTATAAATATTTATGATTGCCCCTTTGACTAATTTTACAATTCAATTGCTCAAAATAGTATTTGCATCTAATATTCCTAGACTCGGCTGCCCCGGCTTTGAAAGTCATTACTAAGTCATTACTGATGCTTTATCAAACTCAAATCCTGCTCTTATTGGTCACTAGAGTAGTCGTTAGTATCAAAGCCACATCAACTAACAAAGGAAAAATATGGACAAATGAGTTAATAAATATAAAATTCTCAAAAAACTGTTTACCTAAAGAAAAGTAATTATAGTTTTACAGAATACGAATTTGATATTTCACCGCAGATTCAACTTTCAAGATTATAAAATGTTCTTACAGAAGAGGCCTACTTTTAAGTTTCATATCATAAATATCTTAGTTTCCACAACATATAAAAGTTAATATTTGGCCATGGGCGAGTTAAATTTACGTCGACAAATTCCGACATTATCAATGTGAAGGCCAAAAAACTTCACTTTTAAAGCCGTTCTTAACTTATGTATCAACAATCACTATATACGAGTATAATTACCGGATGCAAAAAAAACCTTAATTCCCGTTAATTAAGTACAAAACTATAAAGAATACAAAATTTCAGTTTCTTAAAAAGCTTTTTATTTATTTTTTTGTTCATATTCGATCAAATCAAATTTCCCATTAAACCAAAATATGAGATTATAAAGAAACAGATGGACATACAGGTCGTCACAACTCTCATTTTTGCTTCACAGGTTTGCTTCAACACAGTAACAGAAGTTATATTTGAAAGGATGTTATGAATATAAACAGTATTAAAATGTTTTAAATGTATTTGAGCGTTTTTTTTATTACAATTATTGCCTTCTTGTACATTAATATATGTATAGTATAAATTTTGATGTTATCATAAGTATATATTAGGTTTTAAATCGCTGTTTAGCAATATTCTAATTATTATATAAATAATATGTATATACACTTTGGCATGAAATACTTAGGTCCAGATTGTTATAGGATTGCAGGATCATTATCAGGTCCAGTGTGAAGTTGTGAATGGGACGAGTCTATAGAGATGATAAATCGACGTCCTAATTTAGTACAGACAGATCGTTATAGGAAATATAACGTTAGTCATTTTGGCATGTGCAGGATGTACTTATCAAATTGAAAAAAATAATTTTGCCTTTTGTTAGTAATTAAAATAGACAAAAAAAGATAATTTATTGTTATTTATTTCGTATCCTTCCGAAGTTTCAATTATAATACTTTTGTACATCTCTTACTAAACCATACTGTTAAAGTTCTTTAAGTGTTTATTCAAATTTGTTTACTAATTTTCTTATATAATGTTTGAAATGTAATATTGTTACACTTAAAATACGTTTTATTCGTGAAAAACAATAATTAAAATATACAAATATACAGATCCAATTGAGTTTTCTGGATTGTGAAAGTCATCTGATGCCAAGATTTAAAAAACAATCTGCTTCAGTTTAAATATATTTATTCAAAAGGTTCTATAATCTAGTTTATAAAACAGCTAGATCAGGATTAAGTCCTGTATAAAGTGGGTATAAAAAATGTTGCATTACAGATGTTTGACCATATAAAATATAAAAATAAATCAGTCGTCATAACAATAAATTTGTTTAAATAATTAATTTTCCTGAAAAAGGCAGAAAAGGATAAAATAAGTAGACTTTGTGAACACTAACGATAGTGTATATGTACGATATGTATGTAGGAGCTGCTGATTAAGTAAATATAAGCCATGGATATATCCAGCGCACGACAGAGACACCCGTTTGATTTGGTCGTCGACCCTGAAAGAGAAACTTTTGTTTGTTAATTTAAAGAGTTAATCTAGACTATGAGCGGTCTAGTCTAGATGAGAACAATATGACGAGAAGTGTCTTCAGAATTAATTTGATGGTTATAAGAAGAGAGATTGACTGAAGACGATAGTTATTATGTGTGAAACTTGAAATATTATGGAAGAAGATAGATGTTTATTACTCTATTACAGATAGTGTCAAATAGTATCACCGGTATATGTTCATATTGATCGTGATAATAATTTGAATGTCGTATGCGTCGTAAAACATAACTTGTAATGTATATTACAATCCAATTATAAGTAGTATTTCCGAAAGCCAGTTCTCAAGTTCTTATTACGACAATAAATTTTAAATCAGTAAGTAAACGACGATAGGGAGAGAAGTTTTTTCTTTTAGTTCCGCAGCAACTCTGTGGTGACGAATAAAAATATATCAGAACAAATTTAATTAAAACTTGATGTCAAATATTTCCGTAGTAATCGAAAAGATATTATTTAACGATATTATATATTAGATAAGATTACTAAAAAGAGAAGTTATTCATGATTTTTATGTTAATTGCAATACATATTTATATAATTGTTAAAATTTACAGTATTATAAAGGTATCTTTTATTACTTACTAATACGACTGTAAATATAATTTATTTATTATAATATCATATGAATATTCATAAAATTTAAATTGTCGTGTTTATAAAAGGCTAACAATACATCAAAGATTGTACCTTAGCGAAGCGTCGGTATATTTTATAAAACAAAATTCTCATTTAGTCTGTGGGATCTTAAGACGTAAATAAACTATTATTGAGTGCCTCTGCGTCATTCTCAGGCTCCTACACTAATTATAAGTTATCAAATCATATTTACTATCACAAGTTTTTATTTCAAGAATGACATAATGATAATATCTATTGATCAATTCCTCATATATATATTTGTTTTATTTATTTAATCACAACTTTACAGTATCTTTGAAATAACATAATTTTAGTTAATTTTTAATCAACTTCAAATAAAATATACCAATAGTACCTTTGATGTAGTTAGTATTATTAATGACATTGCAAAGATATATCAAAAATTTAAAAACATTAGTTACTTCCGCCAAAATCATTCTTTTATTTTATACTCTTTTCCTTTCTTTTATTGAACTTTGTTTAGTTGCATAATTTAACCGGAAACAACAAAATTCGAGTATATATTCACACAATTGTTAACGCCCTCACAATAACGCTTGTAAAATGCTTGTTTTACAAAGAAAATTACTTTGGACACGCTGGCTCTCTTATTAAATTAAGATAATATGTATATTTTTATCCTGTGTTGTTCTAAATAAAAGATAACCCCCATTTCCGTCTTGTAATGTGTTAGTGAAACACGTAACGCTGTTAGTTGTTTTTTCTCAAAGACGTTGTCATGCTGTCATTTTAATAACTGCAGTCAAATTATTAATATAAAATTTGTGTTACTATGTTTTATGTTTATGACTACGATTCGACAACAAGTGTAATACAAAGTGGGCTCATATGTACCTAAAGTTACATAGATGGCCATCAAAAACCATTCAATACATTTGTTGGATTGTAATTATAGCCTAATCAGTTCTATCTCTGAATAATAAGCTGTTAAAGTAACTTAATTTTACTGGTCAAATGTTTGTACTCATAATAACTACATATCTGCATTGATTTAATCAGGTTTTGATTTTAGATATAAGATCATATTATATTAAAAGAGAAATGTGAGATTAGGCGCAGTGTATACGAGACAAAAATTTATATGTAATATGTATCACAAATACATACATACAAATAAAGAATAACTAATTGTTTTCTTTATCATTTTTAATGTCATATATAAGAGTTTGGTGAGTCTGATGTCATAATCTGGTCGATTTTTTCCTGAAATAACGAATGTTCAAACTTTTGCGTTTAATGAATTACAGTCATATTTCAAAGAACGACGCTGTATGTAACGATGATGTATATGTAACGATTTAATAATGTGAGTTTTCTAAAGATATATTAATTGTATACACGATGACGTTAAGTATGATAGGAAGAATTTAGAAAGTAAATTATATAAAATAATCTTAACAATAATATTCAAGTCAATTATAATTTTAAGGGAATATCCCACGATTTGAAATTTAACACTAGTTTATTACTTAAAATTTGTCATTATTATTATTAAAAATCATTGTTTTCTGACGGCTGTAAAAGAATAAATAAATAAATATAAGTTTATATATGTATATACATTTATATATCTCCTAATTGTATCCCTTAATAAAGTTTGCAATTAAATGAAGAAAGGTGATGAAGTAAGTACAAAGTATTGTTTGCTGTGTAAGCATTTTTAATATCAATATCTGGTTGATATGATGTTGAATATAAATAGGTTTTATAAAAAGTATGTTAATTCGCTCACCGGCTCATAATTAATCCGCTGTTACTCGTCCAGTCGCCGCGGATAATATGTTATGAATAATCATGATCATCAACTTTGTTACCATCCATAATATAAACATTTTAGATGTTTTTTTTATCCAATGGAATGTAATAATTTAACTGATGGACAAATAAACAGTTATGTCTTAATAGTATTCTGTTCCATATTTTTTTTTTTGCAAACATGACTTATGGAGTCATGGAAAGGGAGTTTGGACATCTATGAAATGGTTATGTAACTAAATCTTTTTCTTATTTTCAACGAAAGAACGTCTTTTTTTATAAATTATTTTAATAAAAATTGATATAAAAATAAGCTAACGATATGAGGAGAAAAAAAAACATAATTATTTTTGCATGACAGGGGAATATATATTTTATGAATTAACAATAACTATAAAGTGGTTTCAATAGTTAGACGAGTATTGCTTTGAGGATAGTAGTTGTATTAACTCATCAGATGCACATTATATATATAGAACAGTTTACATCTACGCCGAGTTGTGCTCAGAGTGTCACCAGAATATTAAAATTACCGAATATAGTAAATATTCTACGATCCTATAAACATCTAATCCTGCTGCTAGATGTACTACTACTAGATTTGCATTTTATGTTTATTTTAATTGTTGTATATTATCGTCATGTAACCATATAGTTGCCTGTTCATTTTCGCATTTCATTTTATTCCAATATATTTTAAGATTATACAAAAACTATCAAATCACATCTTTGATTTTGTAATTGATAATAATTTATAGGTCTTAATTATATATCACCGCTACTACCCGTACACAATATATATTAAAATGGAACTTTATTTCTCCGTCTCCATAAATTATATAAATAATATTATACCATCTATAGATTGTTTAATTTTGCAAGTGCTGAGGACGGAGAGGGTCGGAATTGTGTATTTAGTGAGCGAACCTAATGAACCTTTATAAGATTGTAGTTTGACGGAGCTTTAAATATACTTACTTGATATAGTGAAAATTTGCTACCTGAGAGACTGTTTTATGAAGAAAATAGAAAGGAAAGTACGTGGAGGAAACATGATATTAAATTGGCTATAGCGAAATTGTGTATAAAAAATATTTTCAATATTAACTAAATATTTCACCAATTTCAAAGTAAGCATCTTAAATGAAAAAAAACAGTGTATTTTTGCCATTCAAATGAATGAAACTAAAATAACGTTTCATGGAATTTTATATTGCAGTCGTTATCAGGTGATATTGCAAAGTCTCAAAATCCTCCGTAGCCATTAAACGGACAAATATATTTGAAGAAACGATCAGTGTTACCCCAAACATAAATAAATAATGTTCAGTAAAAGGCCTTCGACAACATGTTACTCCAATGGGCAAGCGTAATTAAATTATTGTGGAGTTTATTTGTCAATTATTATAATTATTTTATTTACGAAAAGCATATTTTTGCATTATAAATTTAAATAACTATTATCTATAGATATAAATAATATTGAAGTGTATGTTTGTAACTTCAAATTAACTGCTCTTTTTTACTAAATTCATTTGAAAATATATACGGTACTTATACAAATAAAGTAGTTTTTAAAATGTTTGTCTGTCTGTTTATTCCGGTTAATCTCCAAAACGGCTGGACCTGTTTTGACATGAATTTCACAGGAGAATAACTGATATTATAAGAGTAACTTCGGCTACTTTAAAAATATATATATATATATATATATATATATATATATATATAATTTATATATATATGTATATATATATATATATATATATTCCGCGCGTACGACGTCGTGGACAGAGGTAGTACTTAAATATAATAGGTGTAGTGCTTCATACTGCTGCAATAAATATTTAAAAAAAAAAGAAACATTAATGTTTATTTCCAATCAATGTAATCAACGTAAAGATATTGATAAAAACTGACAAAACAACATATTTTTTTTTAATTCTGAACTTTTTCATATAGTTTACATGTTACATAATAAAAATAATTTGCAACGGATAAACTGCCAGAATCTATTTAATTAAAACATTAAAAATGTTAATGTTACAGTAAGTTTAAAATAAGTTTAAAAGTCATAATTTAATAACGAAACCATTCAATTAACATTTTGATGCTGAATAAAACATGACAGTACTTCAACAAAAGTTTTTACCTCAATTTGCGTATAGTAAAGACTTTATAAAATAAATAGGTAAGTCACGATAAGCAACATATTATTTTTTATATTTAACAATACATTTGCTGTCACCAAGTAATAATATTGAAACTCTTTCTAATTTTTAAGTACTTAATAAGAGGTTCAATATTATTAACCTCTTATTAAGTACTTTAGTTAAGTTAGGTCTAACTACAACATCAAAGCAAGTAAAGTGTGATAGGTGTATCCTCGCAAATGATTTCATCTTTCAGACAGCATCTATAATGAAGTCGGCCGATAAATATATGCAGGATTGCGTCGAGGGTGAGAGATATATACGGCGCTATTCGGCTTGGTAATCATTCTGATAGGAACTTTACTGTGTACTTAAAACAAAATTCACTAAGATAATTCTTTTTGCGAAATAAATTTAGATCTTTATTAATATTATTTTGAGGATCTTTTAATGGTTGTATAAAAGGCATACGAAGAAACAAAACTAAAGGGGTTAAAGAAAACCATTGCCCTGTCAAAAGTTAATTATCAACGACAAACACAGGTTACTTTCATTCCATTACTCTGATGGAAAACCAGGCTAAATTACAATAACACTACAAATTCATTAATTTGTATAGACTTTAAGATGATGAAATGGATTTTATTATTTAATGCAAAGGGCAGACTGAATTACTGAAAACGGCTTGTTGCATGCACATATTTTGAGAAACAAAAAACATCAACATGGCGAAATCCAGAATAAAACTTTATAATACTAAAATCCTTGCAATTGCTACAAATAATCGTGTATTTAAATTAGGTTTAGACTAGGCACAAGAAAACCACCTATTATTTTTCTTACGTTGTTACGACAATACAATCTGCTTTGACGAGCTGTAGTCAAATACACTATTATATATAATATTACTACAATAATATAGCGGAATATAGTATAAGAACTCCGTACATCGAAAAATTAACTGCCAAAAATATCGCGCTACGTTCTATAAAAGTGTAAAGGAGTAATCGCGTCCCAGATAACCTAAGTGCAGTTGGGACACATTCCTTTCATGGTGTAGATAGTAGAGAAAAAAATATAACATTTTTGGGAAAGTACTGTTGACAATAAATATGTTAAAGATTGTACGCGTTTAGATGCTATTTTTTACAATTTTAAAAAGAAATATCTTCTTAAGTTATGAATTGAATCTATGTTTTCAGGAATTACAAAGGATAAGATAGGCAATATTTATTCATGTGTTAATTAGAACAAAATTTATATCTAATTCTGATTATATGAATAAAGTAAATAATAAACGATTGTCGCTCTTTTTAGACTTCTATTATTATTTTATAAATTATAAAACCGCAGTACCCATTGGTACTACGAGTACTAGTTAAATAGTCGGTGACTTTAAGTAGTAACTTGCAGTTGTTTCAAGCTATTTTCAATTAAAAAAATATTTTTAACAATTAAATTATCATTAATGTTCAAGTATGTCTGAAATTTATATATTTGTTATTTGCCTACGGTTTTTCTAAAAAACAGTCAAAATGAAATAGGTATTATTATATAATTACTAGTAAAATAAAAAAGCCCAATACAAAGTGATCAATAAGTCATTTAGTAGACGGCCCACTGTTGTGGTTTACAATTAACCTGGGACTTCTAATATACTGTAATGTGTACGTTTACTATTTGTTTTATTCAATAAATATTGTCAAATAATTATTTAATCTCTATTGCATGACAGTGATAAAATGATAGTAGTACATATTTCAACCGCATTGAATAATAAATAAACTAATCGAATAGTTTAGCTTTCCGATTCAACCTCCAAGATCAAAACACAGATTCTGTGACTCAAATAGTTAATAACTTATATATTCTTAGATTTATAATTAATATTATTTTCATCATATAGCTAAGATGTGAATATTTAATGACTAATAAATAAGAGTAAGTAATAATAACTAACAAAATAAATGTTTTTTTCCAACGACACTTTTTAGACTTTTTAGTTTTATGGCTTAAAGGAATTATAATTTTAAAGCACATCTAAAATATCAAATTGTCAAATTGTTAACTGAATAGAATAAAAAAATAAACAAATAAATATAACTATCATCTGTATTGTACACCCTGTCTCACACCAAAGGGTAACTGGGAGAGCAATCTAAAACAGGTAAGTAATCCTTTGTACTACATTGTTATCTTTTTTTTTGTATTTGTTATTTTTATTGGTACATAAATAAATAATAAATTAATAATACAATAAATTTAGATGTTAGCTCAGTATGACATACAATAAATTATTTTGAACTAGTTCTGTTTGTACTGTTTGTCTGTTTGTACTGTTTATAATAAGATTAAACTCAAATAACTATTCAAAATAAGTGTAACTAGTGTGTCTACCGCTTAAAGATAAATCTTTATCACAGAACTTTTAAATTAATCTGTGTTTATATGTTTCAGATTAATAAGTAAATATATATAATTAAAAACAAAAAAAAACAGTCTTACCCTTGTTATTTTTAAGGTTCCAAAATGTTGGACTTGAAATGGAAATAAAATACTTTGCACCTTGTCTGTATTCTTGTTAAGACTCAAATTTATATGGAAAATAAACCTCTTTTGCTTAATATCCGCGGTGATCTAAGAAATAATTATTCATAAAGGAAATAATTTAATTATAAAATATACAAAATGTAAGAACGGTTTTTCCTAAATAAAATAAGAGAAACTTATATAGATGATAAAATAACCAAAACAAAATGAACCCTTTAGTATTGGAATGAAATAATTTAAAATATTGAGGTTGGCTTCTAAATATATGTATATCTATAGTGTAACCGACTTAGAAAACCGTCATCTTGTAATTTTATACTGTTTAATTTAACGATTCAATAATCTTGTACAAACAACATGCTTACAGAAAATATTCTCTTTCATGAAAAACCAACGTCATGATGTGGAAGATATTCCCCGTTCTAAAACTTATTAATGATAAACAATCTCACTTTACTCCCTTGATACAAATAATTTCGAAAAGCTCTTCTATTATTTACATAAATACCCCTTTTATAATTCGTATGAGATGTCACAACATTAAGGCAAGTGAGATGGGATGGGACAGGTGTATCCCCGCAAATGATTTCGTCCTTGAGACAGCATGTACGAATGTATATTGTCTCGAGGGTGAGGATATATGGTGCGGTATTCGGCTTGCCTATCACTGTCGCAGCTACTTTACTGACTACTTTAAATGGAAGAACCTATGATACTTTCTTCAATTTCTCTCACTTATGACAGAAATATAAATTTAAATCTTCATTAATACTATAGAGAGGAACTTTTTGTGTGTAGTAAAAAAAACAATCAAACAAATCTAAAACAATTTATTAAAAATTTTCCCTTGTCAAATCTACTTCATCAATGAGTAACATAATCTACAATTATTCACCATTTTCTCAAATTTCATCTCAACTTGTTCACAGAATTTGGGAGAAAACTAACATATTTGTTGGGTATAAATTACGCAACAAATTCATGAATTTTTTATAGACTTTAGGATGATACAAAGCTTTTATTACTTAGAGCAAAGGGCGCACTGAATTACTGACAACAGCTTATTAAATATACATATTTTAAGGATCATCAAACATTAACTTGCCAAAAACAAAATAACATCTTATAATTCTCAAATTCTTGCAATTGCTACTATTATTAACCTACTTCGGTTTAAACCAGGCACAAAATAAACACCTATTATTTTTCGTGGGTTATGAATACATAATATACACATATTAAAATTATTCTATCTTCGGATAGTATTTTAGGATAAATATTTTCCAAGAGCATAAAATAATAAAAAATGCGACAATACAAAGTGCTAAAATATTTTCTGGTAATTTTAGTGACTATTACCTTTGTGAATGTGTGTTACATTGCAACTAATTCATGGCTTTTATCTCGACGACTGGAAATGGCTCTGTAGCATTGTGTGGAATGCTGTAAGTGGCGGTATTAAAACTATTGTATCTATATTATTTTAATTTTATTTTAAGAATTTTCCGCTAAACATTTATTTATTTTAATTAATTTTAATTTAACATTCAATTTTGTCCAACGAAAGTTACTAAATAATGAATTACCATTCAACTATTAAATCAATCACAATGTTAAATGAACCACAACTTCGTTCAATATCGATGAGACATGAAGGACACTCTTGAAACTTTTATTATTTTCATAACAATAAAATTGGAGACGGAATATTAGTTTATCATTTTCCCATTTTTTTTAATTCGAAAGTACTTTATAACATGGAACGAGAAACGACATTTTTTCGGCAATTCATATGAACGATTGAATGAAAATAATTATATATTTCATGTTTTCAATATTATATAGCAGTACTTTGTGATGTCGTTTTGCTCTTCATATGAAACACCTTGAATTGAAAACACTTGAATTTGAAATCGGTAATTTTATACGATTGTTCATTGTTTTATTATTTTTGCGTCACTATGTAGTAAAATATTATATAAAACCCAAGCTTCATCCGGAATTTGTGATACTAACTTTTATTATAACATAAACTCTAAGTGTATCATAGAAAAAATCCCCATTCTTTAGAAGACTGTTTGACAGGAAAAAAGACACCTGGACTAAACCATCCTTCTGTGATAATTAACAGTTTTTCTTTAACCAGGTATCGAAACCTTACCCTGATATGTTCAAGAAATAACGTCACAAATTTTTGTTTAACCGTTTTACCACAATGACACTCTTTTTAAAATATATGACAGGACTTACGAAAATTTTCGAGAATAGTATCCATTTATAAAGACAAAGAATTCAAAAACGCTCAAGATATTAAGAAAATATTATGAAAACAAATCCTCAAAACTTCAGTTTATTCAGGTATCTATGTGTAGAATTACATATCACATTCTTGTCGTCTTACTCCCAAAACACGGTAATTTTTTTTTTGTTTCTTTAATCTTGTATACTCATTATTAAAATTTCTTTGTAGGACTTTATAATCATTTAAGTAATCAATGAGATTTTACTAAAGATTTGTAGAAAAGTGGCATTAAGTTTTATTTTAGATTTATCAAAGATCTTCCAAATATATAGACTAATGATAATTTTGTTATCTTTATATATAATTTATGTATTAATTTTATGATTAACTCTTTACTTTTATTCTAATCCGAGTTAGATAAACAAAACTTTCCAGCTAGATTAAAGATCAAATAACAACACAAAAATAATAAAATATTATTTTTATTTTAGAAGTAATATTTATAAACAACCCTAAGCAATATTTGTATACGAGATTTTTTATTACAATACCCTATTTTTCGAACTGGGTATCAATAATCATTAAATAATATTGTATTATTGAACCTTAAAAAAAATTCCCTACAAACCTTCCATTATTTCAACCATACATAATGCTGATAAGCTCTCTAGACAAATTAATTTTGGCCGTCTGATAGTAGTAGGTCGAAACAAAAAGGATTTTATAAATATAGATTTTAACTCTCGATATCGGAGCGATCTAACAAAAAGACAAGCAATTTTATATTTGAATGTAATCAGATTACGCACTTTAACGACTTCGGTCGAAATAAAGATTAATGTTAACTGAGGTGGGATGATTACCCAGGAACAAGCCGCCGTGTGGAATGTATATGATTTATTACGACAGCTACTGTAACAGAATAAAATACCTATAGGAAGGGTCTAAAATAAAGGTTCTTTGTAATCCTGAATTATTTAATTTCTATTTAAGTGTAGATTGTAATTTATTCATCTATTTTCTTCAGGAGGATATTAATTTTTACATTGGGAATGAGTGCGGAAAGACGAAGTTTATACATAATATTAAATGAAGAACATTATAATATAAATGTATGTTAAACTACAATCAAACTTAAACACAAAATGAATTAAATCAATTGTATCTTAATTATTGAATATTATCCGAGTATAATATTAATTTAGATTTTGTATTAATCAGTAGCTGCCGATTTATAGTCTAAATCAGTTTTTGTGTTTTGTCTGGAAAATATAAATTGTCAGGAGAAAATGTAGGCTTTATATTGACCGGTGAAAAATCTATAACCATAGCAAATTACCTTAAAATCAATAACTAAATAAAAAAAAATTCTTAATTCGACGACGACCGAATAAACGGAAAACTAAGAAGACAAACAATTAAAAGACTACTGTTTTGATTTCTGTCTCATTTTGTTAAAAACAAAATAATTATACAGATTTTACGTTTTTGTATTTTTTATATGTATACATAAAATATACTTCACAGAGTTTGTAATTTATTTTGTTAAATTGTTTACCTCGACTACCAAAAGCCCTCCCCTTAACATATCTTACAAACTCATTCTTTTAGTCTGAAACACTTAGAGAGGCCATAAACCTCCACAACTGTTTCAGATTTATTTGCGATACCTCGCTTCAATTATATGTTCTCTTGCTCTCAATTGGTAGCAACATTGTGGCTACTTTAATTGTTAAATAAATATATACTTTTTATGTTATTAGTTACATCTTCTGTGTAAGATATATTTTTAAAAATAAAATCATCAGAACTACATAAGACTATATTATATAATTCTATAGTTGGTTTGATATACTATGAATATTAACTTTAGATTCTGTATGCAATTTATTAATTGTTTAAAATTTTTAGTATTTTCGAATAGCGGTCCACTTTATATATAATACTATGTTTTTACATTAATCTATGTCAAAGGAACAAACTATCCTACCTAGGTGTCAAGGGCTCCTCACCCCCATGGACACAATATGCTAACACAAGTACATAAAAATGCAATTCATTCAACCAAGATACTTGAACGTTATTTACTACCTCGTTTAAATTATATTATAATTTAATTTGTTTTAAATTACAGTATTTTTTTTTTATTGATTTGTTTGTAAATGAGCTGACTCAAGAGATCATATCGATCGTTTATTTCATCAAAAAGTATATATTTTTAAAATTTGTCCATCAATAGCATTATAAATGTCTAATTGTTAATATCACGGCAACGTACTGGGGTTATAATTGTCAAAGTTGTTAATGTGTTTCCCAAAACATGACTGATTATTACAAAAAGACCGAGTTCTAGATAGTATTAGGTCTTGAAAGAAATGTCTTTGTAAAAATAAGGGAAAAGAGCACACTTCTATATTCATTGTTCAATTTGCTTAACTATTTTCATAAATTTTAATATACTTTAACATTCTATGTGACTAAATTTATTAATAATTTGATATTTTTGGTGCTAGTTACCATACTTTTCATCCTACGGTCCATTTGACGTCTGCGGTCTCTGAGAATGTAATTGTAATCGTATATTACATTGATATCAGTATTTACTTTCTGTATTTCTAAATAAATAAAGACTCAAAGGGTGTCGTAGTTACTGTACTTGTAAATTGTAATAATTAAAATTTCGGTATTCTTACTTACTAAGAAACAGTAGTACTTAATGATATAGTATAACAGTTAAATAACAAGATTTTTGATTTACCTGATTTGTGATTTCGTTTTTGAATGAGATTCATAAATATTCAATAATTCAGCGATTCAGTTTCAATATTCTATAAAACATTAAATCAGTGATGTTTAAATGAAATACGACTTAATCTGTCGTAGGTAGGTTTTATACTTCAGAAAATAGAATACAAGAAGAGGAAGGTTTCTTATTTCAAAATAATTAAAAAAATGCAAGCACATTACTACTATGAGAAATAGGGCTTTCAGTTAAGAAACCGCACTCAAATCGGTTTGCATATTTAAATACCATATTTATATATACAAACCGTGAAAGTACAGCAATTTATATATTATTTATTGTAGTTCTTATTGTATTTCATTATCTTTTGTGTAAAGCGCTCTGTAACCAGTGTGATAGTATCTAAATGACAGGCTGACGTCGCTCCAGCTTTGTATAGAGAGACTTAAGAAGATAGTGATAATACAAAGGCTTATAAGGTTTTATTAAACTGTAACATTATTTACACTGCACTTATTTATAAAAGTAATAGAAGTTATAATAAGTATTGCTTTATTTATCTTTTCGGTTAATAATATCCATATGTATTTATATAATGTAGACTGTCCTTAAATGTAAATCACAGTAATGTTCTAAATCTAGTTATTTAATATTACTTATTTAATTCAGCACTTCATTATTTAATCTGGTTTCTTTTTCTTCTGAGTCTTCTGTTGACAGATTCTTCAAATATATAATTTATACATATTATTGACTTTATGATAGGCCATTATGTTTCTGATCATTTAATTACTTTTTAAACTAGATTGTGTTTAATCTTTTTTTATCATTTTCTTTGAGTTGTGAAAATATATATTTTCCGTCATTTAATTACAGTCTGTCCGCCTTACAATAACACTTAATATGCAGTTTTATTTCATCAACGCCAAATGTAGCATCCAATTTCAAATAAATCAATTGTCATATTTAGATTTGACCTACATTAGACGAAAATCTATTAATATAAGTTAAAAATATAAGCTTCGCATTTTCATAACTATATGAACTTACCAACTTTCCAAAATAATAAGTCATCATTACACTAAATGTATAAAAATTCCATTTATTTTTAGGTTTGTGATTTTTATAGTCTTTAACGACTGTTTCGGGGAGTGTTCCGAAGAACTTTTCGATCTGATGCCTGCCGCCGAATTTCATCACCGCACAGCGCGCCATCGCCTCCAATACCATCCTTACCACCTGGATGCGTGGCGATCCTCCACTGTGCGGTTCTCAAGGACATTTTTTCCACGTACCACTCGAATGTGGAACGAACTCCCTTCGGCGGTATTTCCAGATCGGTACGACATGGGTACCTTCAAAAAAGGCGTTTATTCCTACCTACAAGGCCGGCAACACTCTTGTAAATCCTCGGATGTTGCAAGAGTTCATGGGCGGCGGTGATCACGTCCATCCGTGACCCGCCAGCTCGTTTGCCCTCCTCTTACATAAAAAAAAAAAAAAAATAACGTTTTTAGTATTTTTCCGTAAAAGTGATTTAATACCTTCATGAATAGCTCCCTAAATATTAACTCAAATATTAAGCCAACAAAACCAAATTTTATGAGTCCGCAAACAGTAGTTAATTCAGATTTTTGTTATTATAACCCATTTTTTTTTTTCACTCAATTTATTTTTTCCTAATTGTATGACTAAAACTTTCGTATGAATAGTATTATTTACTCAAAGCAGTTAGATTATATGTTTGTTATCAAATATAGAAATCACAAATGAAGGTGTTTAGTAATAAACATGTAAAGTTAATTCATAGCAAGAAATTTATAACAACATTAGCTTAACGGGTACTTAAATAGCTCTTAAACGGAACTTGAGTCAACTCAGATTTAAAGTAACTTCTAACAATACGTATGTTATTCACCTCGATGAATAACACGAGTTCTGAAGCTTGTCATATCCTTATTGCCTAACTTTTAATGGATCCATTTGTAATACTAAATTGCTACATGTTTGCTATAACTTTTAGTGACTTTATATAAATTATTGGTATCATTAACAGAAGTAAAACCACAGTAAACATTTGTAAAAATAGGTTAGGTAAAAAATAAATGATCAAGTCCTTAGAAATAAAATGGTGTAATATAATCATGTTCCATGGAATTCCATCACAATAAATTTTTATATACGAAAATATTTCTTCAATTACTTTATCTTTTAATATCCTCGATTGGCCTCATTATCAACTTCTCTGTACATATCCAACAGTTTATTACAAATTAACAAAATACTTCATTGAATATTTAATCCCAGACTACTGTTAATTTTTTTACGACTATGTAAGATTTATTTCATTAAAAATTATATATGTGTAATATCAAGTTTTATTACGTATTTTGATTACTGTTCAAAATAACATACAATTACATTTTGTCCACGAAGACTTGATCTATCTCAATAAAACTGTAGAAATGACTGATAGCGAAATATCTCTAATTGTAGTTTATGAGGATATTATCTGTTACATATTTGAAATATTTAGTTAGTTACTTAATCGTGTTTTAATAAACTTATTTATAAGAAACGTTAAGTTATAGATACCACTGGAAAATATTTTCTGATACTATAAGAAGGTATTCAATTAACGGAATGACGTAAAACAAAGGAATTCAGAATTATTATTCAATCGACTTGAAACAATATAAATATGTATATAAATATATTATAATCTATAAAATTAGATTGTTCTTTCAATACAGTGAAATTTACTACAATCAGTTACATATGTACGTGTAATTGTTACGTAATTAAATTATTACTACAGACCCAATGACTCATTTATTTTGATTTTTAATTCAACCAATTATCCGATATAAAGCACGAGACAAAGTATAATAAAATTGTACTTTGAAATAAAATACTATTTATACAATGTACCTATAATTAATTCAACATAATTGCATTACGTTACCGATCCTTTTAAAATAACCAAAATGAACTCAATGAAAAATAAATATATGTAGTGCTGCATTCCCTTAGGAATACACTTTTATTTAAAAAGAATTACTTACTTATACCTATTAAGAGTTATAATAAAATTACAACAGAGTTATATGTTTGCAAATTGAGAAATCTATTTTAAATTTGAGTTTATTATTGTTACCGTTGAAGTAGTTGTAATAAAATAGGCATGCTGTAGCTTTAATATATAGCCATTCCATTTTAGGTAAATGTAACGAAATGTTGTCGTTAAGGTATCTATAATTTTGAATATCGTAAAAAAATTGTCTTGTTTCTTTCTAAACTACAAAATCTTTCTTAGATTGGGCATTATTTAGTGACGTCACATGCTAGTAATCATCACGGTTGGGTCACAGTATCATGATTATTCTATTTCTAGTTATAACCTAAATAATATAATATCTTGAGATATATAAATATTTAAAGCAGTAAAATACTTTTTGGGGTCTTTTTTGAAGGTGCAAGCCAAGCTATTCACGAGCACGGCATTAATTACTTTTTTCAGGACGTTGCTAATTAGCTGTACTGTCTTTTGGGCTGTTTTAATCTTCAAGATGAAAGAAAACAAGATAGATAAAGAACACAAAAGATAATCTGTTAATGATTTGTGTTTGGTAAATAATATAAGAAAAATAATGAAAATAAATAAATGTGATTGAATTGCCAATTAATAATTAAGTATGATAAAAAAATATTTAAATAGAATTTTGTGACATGACAAATTTGTTTCTCTTGTGTTCGTAATATATTATTTTATTAATTAGAATACCGAAAATTATCTTCAATTATATAAAAGAACATTAATAATGACACTGCCGCATACTATCACAGCGTTTCCTCTTAGGACGCTCTTTTAAAATTTCCTTCTCTAGAACAGCGGTTATCAGAAAATAATATGTAATTTTTTTTAATCACTTGCCCACATCTTTTGGCTAATTTATGTCCGCCGTAGCAAGCTTGAACGCCTAATTGATTACCACCAAGCAACCACCCAAATTATATATTACAAAAAAAATTAATCAAGTAAATTTTGATTTAATCATATATAAATTGAAAAAAATTGATTATAAGTGAATTAAAACAATAACTTTTAGGGAAGCGTTAATTTAAAAAAAACCAAATACATTTAATTAATATAAAATACAACATAAAAATTATACTAATTTTAAACTTGTGTTTCATATAAACACGAGCGTTGTTAGTTATTAGTAATAGATGGAATATAGGATACAGAAAAAGACAATATTTGTAATACTTTTTTTCGTAATTATGTACTTTATTAAGCATTAATCCAGTAAATACGTGAGTCTGAGTCTATGAGGATGTCATTGGGAATACAATTTTAGTTTATAAAGCGGTTTAGTTCTCTGCGGAAAGATTTTTAGAAATATCATCTTGAAGCAGGGGATAGAGAGAAGAAACTTGTGATGGAAGTCGTACTCAATATATTCCATAAATTAATACAATAATATTCTGTCTCGTTATGAGTGCGAGATCTTATAATTGTAAAAAAAACCTTAATAGGATTCACAATTCAAATCACAAATAAGTTCACTAAGTTAATTTTTCTATATAATACAATCATATTTTTTAATGTCATAATAAAAGTAATGGTATAGGTGGTGGTATAGGTATTTCGGCGACACTCTAACTACATTATCTAAGATAAACGCACGACCGTGTACTGCATTTAAAAAAATATATATTGCCAAGTAATATATTCTATCAATATATAAAAACATTAAATTAATATATAAAGTGTTTATAAATTTACCCGGCAAATGTAACTTTTATAATTTTCTTATTACAGCAACACTGTTTATCTTTAATTTATTTTTGATAAATATATATTTTTTATATTTAAAAGACACATAATATTTCATAAAATATGTATTACACATAATACATGACATATGTAAAAGCCGATGTTGATACTCTTCCGAGAAAACTGTAACTCTAAGTATAACTAACTACATAAGAGAGAAACCGCCTAACCTGTAACATTTTATTAAATTAGTTTGTATTTTGAAAGCTTTTCTTTAAATATATTTTATTATTATTTTATAATTATTTCAATAAATTATGATACATTATAAAAATATGTAAATAAAACTATTTGTCCTAAATTAATTAAAAAGAAAAAATACGACGAATAGTTTTTCTAAGTGTCATTTAAATTGGTTCCATATTTCAGCATGTCCTACATTTCTTATCCTTTCAGCATCTTAATTTTGAAGAGAAGAATAATCCTAATAAGGGAACGAATGATCAAATTTTGAATGACTCAGTAACGATGTTAATGTATGTTCAAAGGAGGTTTTATGTGAGTGTGTTATGGAAGTATTATCGTATTGCCTCATTCACAACACATATTTCATGAGAAAGATTCTTATTTATTTTAATAAAGTTTCCCGCATTCCTTTGGCCATAACATTTTTTTATGTATGGGATGCAGGTACATTATAATTTAGTTTAAAACTAATATTATATTTGTAATAAATTTATTTTCTCCTTAATTTTAATCGATCTTATGAAATATTGAGGATCATAAAAGAAGTAAAATGTCATTAATAATTGGTTATTTTTTACGACTTCAACTTGAAACATAATGATTTGCTTAATCGACTTGAAATAGATTTCGTGGACAAGGTGTTCTCTAATGTAGTATTTTCTTGTCACCGCTGATGTAACAAGTATAAATAGTCCGTCGCTTACTTTGAAAAAATGATAACGAATAAATTATTCAAATTCAAAATACGTGCCCAAGTATAAGTTTCCGAAGGGGCATTCGGTAAATGTCGATATTCGTATTGAAATGAATTATTAATGGGCTCAAACTGATAACACATGTGATCTTTTAAGAGTTTTCATAACTTCCTGAATTTACGTTTCATGTTTACTTGAAAGACAAAGAGATTATAACTTTTACTGTGTTGACGATTGTTGTGGTAAATAAGTTTTAAAACTTTTTTAATTATTTTTATGTATAATAAATCAAGTATTAAGTTTTGATAAGCAAGTTAGTGTCTTAAATATCATCTTTATGAAATAGTATAAAAAGATAATCTGTAAACCAACAGTACAATAAATATATATATTTTTAACCATAAACAATTTTCGTTATATCTTTTTAATGTACAAAATTCGCCATAGTTCGTCGGCAGACCGGTATCACAGTTATCCTAATATTTATTTTACGAGGGATCCGTGGTACAATTTGTAACAGCAGATTACGCCGACTTAATTGAGCGCTCATCCAGTATCTCACCGCTCGATCTATTCTGTACATTATTTCGTGTTCCGTTTATTGTACTTACTGCAAATTAGCCGTGTAATGTATATAAGTATGTTTTCTTTCAAGTTTTTTATAACAACATCAAACATTGATGTTGGCTGATTGTTAAACAATTGCAATATACCATAAATTACAACCGTTGTCTTAATAAGTATTATATCTAGTGTAACATCGTGGCCAGGAACCATAAAGTCACTTTGTAATGCAAATGATGTTATTATTTATTTAAAGTAACGCAATATTTATTTTTCATTATCTCCGCAAACTTATTTTTATTCTTTTCCTTTATGAAAATGCAGACGCCAGAGGCAGGTTTTCACGGTAATTAATTCGTGTAATAACTTTATTATTTATACATATAAAGTGATTAATTAGTACATAAACGAGACTTTTATTGGAATATAGAAATATGGTCACACAATAAACCTACTTAGAACGATTAAAGTAATTAAAATAATAAAGTTAAACATTATATCAACTATATATGCATAAAAAACAATTTATTTAGTAGGTAGCGTTTTATTAAAATACACATACATACACATACATAGGTATTACATACAGGTAGGTGTACATACGTTAGTACCCAACAACAGTTAGGAGATAGAGACCATCTTTGATATTCACTGACTGAATTATATCTAGCTTTTAGGGTCGTACCAATAATAAAAGTGTATTCGTTGTCTCTAGTTACCGGTAGGATAATCAAAATGTCAATAATATCGATTTCAAAGTCCCTAAAATATTCCGCTGCTTAAAGTCTAGTACATCATTGTTTTATTACAGTTAAATAATATTTCAAATTAAACAAATTAATTTAAAACATTTTTTCTTTTTAAACATATAATTTTTTTACTATCCGGCCTCAAATGGAATGTCATTTTCATAAAAATATTCTAAGCTGTTCAACGATACACAATATTTTTATAATAATATGTTTTAAAAAATATCTCTTCAGTTTTATCTCCAACCATTTGTCGTTACATGAACGGCGCGGGAAAATATTGTACTGTATTTACTTAATTGTACTGTAAGTACTGTTATTGTTATCGGCGCCATGTATCGTCCCAGTCTAGGCGCTGTAAACCCGCGGTCGATCAGGTCACTCGATGCAGATTACCAACTTACATTAGCTCTGAAGATATTACATTAGCTCTGGCCACTTTCATATTTTATGAAAAGTTCTTACTTAGTACTTAATAGTTTAGTACTTTATAACTTCCGATCAACAATGTTCAATTTCAATGTTCAATCAAAATTGTTTAAATTACTATATTTACGAAGAGAAGGCATTAAAAAATATTTTTAAACATTCAACGAATCATAATCCTAACCGTTTCAATAAAAACTCTATTTCATAAAAAATGGTTTACATTTATTAAGAAAAGATAAAAATAGAATGATATAATAACATATATATTATATAATATTATTTTTAAACGATAAAATAATTCCTAATGTGTTAGTTATAATAGTAATAAAAGCGATAATAAAATGTTTGATTCCAAGTTAATCACTGTATTAGTAAGACACGAATAATGTCAATAAGTATTTGCAAAGAAATCCATATTGGTATTTTAGCAATGATTATTAAATCAATGATATCAATGATACTTAACCATTCAGATTATAATTGAGGTTAATATAATAGCACTTAAGAATATTTTAAAAAAATTACATTTATAAAAATGTTCGTATGGAGGGAAATATTATTATCATCCTTTCAGTAAAACTATATTTGACTCGATACTTTTCACGACCCAAAGGAATCTTATTTCATCATAAAACTTGTCAATTTTAACAACAGAATGTTGATTATTGTTAAAATATCCTTTCAAAGATTTTGCCATTCTAATATACTGCAAATATTGCAAATACTGAAAGTACTGAAGGGTTACTCATTCAAAGGACGAAATCATAATTAAAATAAAGTAATTCATTCAAAATATAAATATTATTCCTAATTCCATTTAACCTTCGCTTTGTAACTTATTATCAATGCTCTATGAAGTAGAAACTCCTCTCTTACTGGTCGCTAAGGATTTGCGACGAAGTTGCCTTAACTGGCATCAAAATTACATTTTCTGTGGACTTGCGGAATATAATAAATATTTATAGACATGCTATGACACAAGTGTAGCCTAATTAATCTCTCTACGTTAACAAAGTAAATTTGTATTTTTAGCACACTCTTGCTGGAATTCTCATAAAATTTCATAGAACAGTATAATTTCCCAAACTTTTATTATTTATTGGTCCTTTTTGTTCTCAGTTTATCTAGTATTAATAATGAGCAATCAATAAGGAATAATATTGTTTGCTACTGATACTTCATTTATTAAAAAAACCAAATGAAAACTCAGACGTTTTACATGTAAACGATAGCTGACTGTTCTTTGATTTGCGGCGAATAACCTTCATAGTAATAACTACACAAAATGACAAGTTTTTTTTTCTATTGTTTCCTAAATAGACAAATAGTGACAAAATAATTAAGTCTCTTAATACGACTGTATTTTCAGGAAATTATTTTAGGGTCTTTGGATTTGCATATGAAATGTGTAGGATATATTTTATTTTACCAAAGATACCTATGCGAGCTTAGACAACCATTTACAGGTATTTACAACGAGCTATTAAGGTTTGAATGGAGTCCTCGGATGTTAGTGAACTCCACCTGCCGCAGGCGTCATAGTACACAGGCGCTCACCGAAAGGCCGCACTATGAATACTGCTACTTCACGTTGATTTTCTGTGAGAGAGTAGTACATCCCCGATCGAGCCAGCCAATTCACGGTGTTACCGGCGAGGCTTTCTTCTTTGTTACACATTAAAAGCGTACAGAGGCAATAAATATTATTTCCAAATTCAATCTTCATTCGTAATCGTAAATTTATCATCATCATTATGTATACATCACAAGCGATACAATCAACAATACTATTAAAATAACATAAAGAAACAACTCATGGGATATTTTTTTCGTAACAAAACACACGCAATAAAATTTATATGATAAATGAAATAATACAACCACGGAGGTAGGTCTAAATACTGTTTATTCTCATCCTCACCGCAGCTTTCGCAGCAATATCATTTAACAATAAATTTTTGAGAAAATGTAGATAATGGTTTTCTTGGAAGATATTTAAGATACACGATTTATTTAAATTTATAATTACTTTTTATTTAAAATACGTGAGTACTTTTTTTGCGCTAAGATATAATCACATTTTTTTGTGACATAGGACCTTCAGTTAAAGATACAACGTTTTCTCAGCCACAGAAAAATCCTAAAATGATATAAAAAATTGTATAACATGGAAAACCCCTCTGCTTAATAGTTCTAATAGTCACTAAAAAAAAAAACTCTAAAAACATAATCGTACGGCAAATCTTAATCGCGTGTTTAAAATAACTGTTTTCATATAAGCAGAGTGAGCCTCATGGGGGTGCACCGTAAGTTATATCGAAATACAAGACGATGACAATAAATTTAGCGTATTTCTATTTACAAGTACTTGTGGTTATGACATTAGGTAATATATAACTATATACATTGCAAGTTATAACAAATATAATACTCCTGATATTTTATTTTGTTGCATTGATTTATTTAACATTAAATAAATGGTGAACAATGTTAAAAAGCTTTTACAATCTATACTTATATATATAATAAAGAGGAAAGATTTTTTGTTTGTTTCTATCGAATAGGCTCCAACACTACTGGATTTGCTTAAATTGTTAAAGATAAGATTAAATAACGTACAAATGAATTATAGAATTACTTACGATCTACAACAGAAGTTCACTAGGAAGTATATATATATTTATATATACATATATGTATTTATAACAGCTAAGCTATAAAAGACGTCTTATTATTTTAAAATTTATTAAATGACCACCACATAAGTTCTCGAAGAGACCCTTTCTTTGAAAGGATATAAAAGGAATTAAATAAATTTTAAGAAAGATTTTGTACTTAAATTTTGTTAAATACTAAGTTAAATCTCCTTAAAGTCGCTTCTGGGTAATTTAATTGTTCCGTTTGTATTAAACTGCTTCTTAATATATGAAAACTTCGTACATCAATTCAAAATTAAATATATAAATTACCAGCATTTCATAAAAAAAATAGTAATCATTAACTATTAAAATAAGAATAAGAATAATACGCAAACGGCAGTAAAAATCTATAGAAATATGTGATATAACATCGGTTTTATTATAATTCCTTGTAAGTAAGTGTACCTATTATGTACCGTCTGTTAAAGATCTTAGGAAATGCAGTCAAAGTTGTGTTACTGACAAGACATACAATTATGTAATTCTTATAGGGATATAAGTTAAAATTAAAGATCTGTACTTGTATTGAAGAGAGTTATTCGTAAATGAAATCTTTGCAAAGCCTACCATGTAAAGTAATAATTTTCTTTTCACTAAAAAAAGATGTATTTATAAGACATTGAGTAAACTGCATAATCCGTATTACAAGCAAATGTCGATAATGCGGGAGTTTTATTTAAAGGTGAAACGATCTCTTTACTTTTATCAAATAACATTGACAACTTCTAAAGCTAATCCATTGTTAACCTTTTCGTGAGGTACTTAGATGATATGTGAGTGTTGAAATATATACTACTTTAAACATTTTTTACAGTTCCAGCATTGATTTCTATATCATTCAAGAACATAGAATTAAACTGTTCTAATTTACTTCAATTACTTTTATATTCATCATTACCATTGCCGCTTCTTTAACAAATTTAAGCACTACAAATGTAGTGAATTTCATTAATCTTCATCAAACACATCACACACGTACAAAAAAATTATACAAGTTTTTTTTACGTAGTTTATAGTTTTTTATCATTTACATAATCCTTTAAATGTTGTACTAATAAATAGGAACACAATATTCAAACCCTTCATTAACTTACTTAATGAAATGGGATTATTAACAGGTAATTGTCTAAGCAGGTAATCGTGTTCTTTAAGATGAAATTACATTTTAAGCTTAAGTGTTCAACTTCCACTTGTATACTTGAATACTGCGTAGAAATTATGATTATCGCAGTATCGAAAAACGCAAATTGCGACATAAAAATTGATTTGTTTAAAAGATTCTAAAAAAAACAATAGTAAAATAAAGGCACATAATATTTTATTGTTGTTGCTATTGTTGTTCCATTAATGCTTCTAAGCTTGGTCTTTAGCATATCGGTACTGACTGAGTTTCGTCACTTTCATGTAAATAAAATATTCTCACTCTGCTTAAAGTGTACCTTCATTAACATACCTTGAAATTACTTTATATATAATAAGAAACTCATAAACTCATTAGTTTTTGTGTGGATCTAACTTTCCTCAAATTAATTACTCGCATTTGAAGTGCTTCTTATAAGTCAAATGATTTCTTTTTGTTAAAAATATATATATATATAACGAGAACTTAACAGACCCATAAAGTCAGATAAGAAGAAACATAATATTACTAAAAATGGACCGTATATGTAATGTTTTTTTTTTAATCAAACTTGAAAAAGTTGTATTTTTTTTTCGTATAATACAAAGCTACAAGTATATATCAAACATTTGATTTTAAAAGTAATTATTCAACGTCCTATAGTTTCAAGATGTTATTTTTGTCGTCTAGACATTATAAACATTCATTTAAAGTGGGCCTATTACAAGCGATATGAACAGTAAATAAAACTGTTAGTATTATTCTATAAACTGACCTAAAATTTCTCAACTAAACTGACTGACTGACTGAAGTTCATAGCAATCGCCGTATTATATCTATATATATATTATCACTAGTACTGTTAAATCAACTGAAAAAAATAAATTCTTAAAAAATATGTCTCCCTGCACGACGGCCTTTTATGAGTATGTGCTTTCATACTGGTCAAATAACCTTTTTGTTACTGGAGTATAAATAAAATACATATTGAGAAAACAACATTTTGTACGTTGACATGATCGGCATGTTATTAAATTATCACGCTCAATTTTGCAAAAGGTTATCCTGTCGTGGTAGATAACCGAATGAAACCACCTGTCGCTCTGAATATTGTAAATTATGTGATCGGTGACGTAGAACGAGATTATATTGCAATTTCAGGCATTAAATTAATCTCCTTTAGTTTTCTTATATAATGAATACATTATTACGATACGTATTAAAATTGATGTCATAATCAAAAGTGTTTTTGTGTATATTATATATTTATAACTTATTGTACTGTAAAGACATTCTGGGGAGCCAATATGACCTCATAAAAAGCAACTCGTGTTTTAACCACAGATTTACCAACGGGTATTAAGACTCTTTGCTTTTGTATCCATGGTATTTGGCACAAAATTTCATTAAATATGTGGAAATATACTATTTTTTCATTATATTTTGAATGTACAAGTCTATATTGTGATCGGTTTGTTATTTTAAAAAAGCATATTGTAAATGTATGTTGCTAATGTTTGTTCATGGAGCTAAAAATTAAATCACAAGAGAGTGTAACACGGTCATAAACAAGTCATGTTTAACAAATGAAATAAGTAAACCAAATGAAGTCTAAAACACTACACACGAAACTACTCGTATCGTACACGTAACTCAGAAGTAGTATCATACTGATATTAATTTGGCTCATGGCCGTTGTTGGACGTGACCTGGATGTCAACGGTCTCGATGAAGAGAATAAAACCTCTTGTAAAAATTATCGAATAAAATTAATATTATAATTTACCTAATGAAAAATCTAACATGAAATTTATAAGTTCACGTAAAAAGACTTTGTATTCTTTTTTGATTGTCTGTAGGTTTGGAAGAATTAAAGTTTATGTGGATGAAATATAATTAACATCTTCTTTTGTCTATGATATATTTCATTAACAAGCTTTGAAACTCGGAAAGTGCTGAGAATACAATTTACACGTATTTGATAATGTTTAATCAGCACTGCAATTACATACAATGTTGTTACGAAACTATGGCGGGAACAACGTTTTATCATAATATAACGTAGTTTCACACAAACATAATCACGACCATACTAGAATACTATTTTAAGATATTACTACTAAAACTCAAAGTATACTATACAATGCAACTCTATGGTAATCTAAGGTATCTTCAAGTTGCTAACAACGACCTGCTTATCTAAGAAAGTGGAAAATGCAATTCTAAACAATTTATGTTTTTTTTTTTCTTTTAGCCTCATTACATTTTCTGATCTTGCAGTTATAAGGACTGTCTTTTCTATTGAGAAACTTGTTCTACTACGATAAATTATTCTGTGTATATTAAAATTAATATTTAAGATATTATAATAATTGTAATAATTATATTTCTTATTCCGTCAATGTGTCATCGGTTATTCAATTCAATTAATTAAGCAATACAAACATTTGGTACAGTAAACTTAAGAGTATTTAGGTGTTTTGTTAGGTGTTTTGTAATACCCAGCTTATATTATCAAATTTTATGTATAGATAAGTGTAAAGAAAATAATTGGTTAACATAATTTATATCTGGCAGCAGTAAGAAGACTTTAGTTTATTAACATTCGCAATGAATTACAAGATATTTCTGTAAAATAGTTGGTACATACAATCCTCAAGGTCTTTAAATACATAGATCTTTGGTATTTTGCTGAATGCTGTAGGAAGTTTACCTTTAAGTGGAACCTTTGATGTTTTAGTTCTATATATTTTTAACTAATAACGAACTGCAGAGATATTGGAAATTATACACATGATGGAGATAATATAAACCGACCTCGCATTGTTAATAGATACGAGTATGTTACTATTAAATAAAATATGATGGTTATTCTTTTTCTTCTTTTATTTTTTTATGAGTGTAGGTTGAGGGTTTAGGATCATTTAGATTTAAATTTACGAGAAATTACTATTTTTTATAATTTCTAACTAACTACTTGACCGACCAAAATCGTTCAGATTAAAAAAAAATTGTCCAATTATCAAATACCAATGACAGTACACGATAAAACAAAAAAATACAATGAAAACTATAATTTATAATTTGGGCACCATACTAGGCCTCAATTTTTTCGAACGATTGTCAGTGTGTGGTCATCCGGAGAGCGAGGCCAAGTCCAGCAGACCACCCCAATATCACCCCAATTTGAGTACGTATTTCGGAGAACCATTCGGATTGTGATCACTCATCTGCGACCCGCACACACTTTTGCCCTCCTCTAACATAAAAAGAAATTATCTCCGTTGCTGCATGGATTAAGATAAAATAATAATTTAGAACGTTAGAATATATATAAAGTTACACATATTAAAATATAAGATGTAACTTTAAGTAGTACGTTTAATATTGCGTAGAAATTTACATAGTGCTTTGCTAAGTTTTTGTGCAGAAATTCCTCCAGATACGAGTATGTTGTCAACACAAACTTCATAGCAGCGTTGTCACGTCCACTGTTAAACGACCCTAGATTAAACTGGATCTGACTAGCATTAATTTCAGATGCATCACCATTTTGCTAACAATGTATTTTTTTACTATAGTGTCATGTAATACAATGTCATTAAATAATTGACTTTTTAGAGATCATAATAAGTTTGGGAAAAAAGTTTAAGAAAAACGTAATGTGTTGCATTACTGTTACTTCATGTATAGAATTTTTTCAAGATCTCTTTTTACAAATTGAGATTTGTAATAATATCGTTAGCTTATTTATTTTTTTAAGTTAGAATTATAATTTTAAGTAAGATTTATTTAAAAATACACTAGAAAAAACTAAGACAGAAAGGTAGAAGTATTTTTTTGGAATAAGCATTTAATACATACTTATGTAAAGTTAACATGCGATAATATGTTTTTTTTTTTTTAGGCTAGCAATAAATAATATTGCTACATGTGACTGTACCGGAAATTGGATTCCGAACAGTAAACAGTTCGTTCATATATCGGGCACATATGTATAAAGCGGTGATGTCTGTTATATCTGTATATTTAGTGAGTCGTGGACATAAACAAACAGAGAACTAATAATTGCTCAACTGGTAGCTTTGGACACCGGATAATTGTATCCACTATGTACATACATGTAGTTCTGTTATTTATGTTATGTATATTGAAATAGATATCTTTTTATATATTCTTGTAAATAGAAAAGAAAAAAACGAAAATAATATAGTAATGAAATATTTTTATTGTTAATCTTATATGTAATGTTCTCTAAATATATTTCTTCACTTTCACAAATTGAACAAATAACATATAAGTGTTTACAGGATTTCCTCCACCAGTAAGTAGGGAAATACTGAGAACACCACAGACCGAAGATTCCAGTGTTTACAATTAGTTAAAGTAAGAAACAAGATTAGACACTGTCATCTAAAGATTAAAGCCAAGTAGTCTGATAGACGCAATAGTTGACAGCTGGATCGCGGCCGAACACTCCACCAACTGGTTTAATATTCGACAACGACATAAAAGCCACAGACCGATACTTAATTTATATATGTTATAGTAATTTAAGTATATCTGATTAAATCTTCTCTCTCATTTTCATGTTTTACTGAATTTGTAGCTTTAATTCATTATCTCGCAATGATATTGTGTTTCTTACTTATTTACTTGTTGAGGTACATATATAATTTGATAATGTAAGATAAAATCATAATTTTGTCCATTTGTATCGTATCGAATGAAAATTTTGTAGTAACTCCATTGTCGCATTCCATAACAAAAACGACCTTCTGATATAGTTTTATATACAAAACACGGTTATTGTGTGAAACAAAAAAATATATGGAATTTCTCTTTTAAAGCAGTCGTTACCTTTTGCAAGTATTAACCATCTTAATATATATATGTCGAAGGCGAATATAAATTTGTCCAAAGAGCACATAAATTTGACAACTAAGTCTGACATTTGGTACTGTACAAAACATCGTTGAGATCATGTTTTGTTATTGCAATTAAATTTAAGTTGTTATAAAACACTGTTATAAGTTTACGATAATTCCTTTTAGATTATTTGACGAATTGTAATAATTAAAACCATTAGAATAAGATGCTTTTTGTAAGTTGGATCGAGTAAACACGTGACGTATTTCCATACGCCATTGAACAGAGCCGTGTGGGGGAATGAGAGGCGTGGCCTATTTGATTATAAAAGGGCCGACATCGGCCGTAGCGGGCAGTCTGTCTTCGGATCAGACTCAAGAGCTCTCGCTCCCAACTGAACTGTTGGTTTACTCGGTACAGCCTAGCGCTGTATATTGCATTGCGGAATCGCTGACGTGATACCCTTTGCCATAGCAGTATTGCTCCGGCGATACGCTATTGGGTGGTTAGGATACCACTGTACGAGCAAAGGACTAAAGTCCTATTTGTTATTATTTGGGTGGCTACGTTGCGACTATACGAGTAAAGAACTAAAGTCCTGTTCGTTATAGTGAATCTTCTGATTTTCTATGTAAATAAATCCTATTTTGTAAACTTGGATCTTCTTAATCCTACAACATGGAAACTCCAAACCCTGACATGCCGCTCTTGGCTCCTGATCCTACATATATATAAATTACGTGTCACGTTGTTTGTCCGCGATTGAATCCTAAACTACTTAACCGATTTAAATAAAATTTACACTACGTGGAGTTTGATCTAATTTAAAAGATTGGGTAGTGTTCATCTCAAGTCATAGTCGCTATATTATTTTATTGCAAATTATTTGTTTATTACTTGGTAGTCACAATAGATAGTTTACTCCAAACGATTATAACAGATGGCAGTATCTGTTGGCTGGATTAAATAATTATTCGTTATATGTTAAACGTACTATGGGTGTTGTTACTACTAAGGACTAATTAATTAGTTCCAGTATATAAACCAGATTCACGACGTCTGTCAGTTTGTGATTATCTGTGATCAATTTCAATTTACCCACATTTTTAAGATTATTTGTGATTATTTTCAATTAACCTACATATAGTTTAAGGTTGTTTGTGATTATTTTCAATTTACCCACGAACATTTTGTGATTATTTTCAATTTACCTACATAAACTTTAAGATTATTTGTGATTATTTTCAATTTACCTACATATAGTTTAAGATTATTTGTGATTATTTTCAATTTACCTACATATAGTTTAAGATTATTTGTGATTATTTTCGATTTACCCACAAATATTTTGTAATTATTTGTGATTATTTTCAATTTACCCACAAATATTTTGTGATTATTTTCAATTTACCTGCATATAATTTAAAATTATTTATGATTATTTTCAATTTACCTACATATAGTTTAAGATTATTTGTGATTATTTTCAATTTATCTACATATAGTTTAAGATTATTTGTGATTATTTTTAATTTATCCACATATAACCAGTTATAACCAGAGTTATAACCAGAGCTGGTTTTCTTGAGCTGGTTTTCTTGGAGGTCTTGATTACTTCCAGATTTTATTATATAAAAATGAAATAGCCTAGCCGTAATGTATTTCATTAATCATTGCTTAAATATAATTTAATAAAATATTTCTTTAGATATTTGTAATTATAGTTTCTGCTAAGAGATTTAATGATAATAATAAGAGATAAATATAATTTTTATTTGTCTACAAATAGAATAAAGTAATTTTAAATAACGTGTATTCTAATTGTATAAATATACAATATACACTAGATTTAACTTTTAAAGACCACGAACTTTTGACAAGAGATAAAGCTGTGCCTGAGGCACCACAGCACGTGAAGTGGTTTTAAAGAAACATTGTGCTATAGGATAAGTTGAAATTCAACAGTATTTTAAAAGTTCTTTAAATGCAGAGAAAAATAAGAAATATTATAAACAGATAACATTATAAAAAATTACATATCGTTTAAGAGCTTCATAAATTAGTATTGTGTTCATGAACGCAACAACGTTTAGTTTGCAGTAACCACTGCAAGACATGCTACATGTTACAACCTATTAGTTAAAGCCTTTTATATTTTAATAACATCTATAATTATAAAATATCTTCTATAGTCATTGATTTTAACTCAAAATCTAAATCTTGTTTATAGAACTTTTAACTTTTAAGTGCTTGAACTTTACTTAATCGTTGTCTTAGAACCGATAGTAAATAGTAAAATACCAAAAATGTATTATACTAAATAAATAAAAATCTAATCTCATCGTATTTTTATAATTGCTCATTCATTTATAACTGTCATTGACAATGCTGTATTTACATATTCTAAATTGCTTTAAATAAGTATTGTTATAAGTTTTTCTGAGGATTATTTGATGTTCGTATCTACTTTAAACAATAAATCAACTAAATATTTGGACAACGTAACATTGAAGTATCTGAATTTTACGCTGTAGTGTTTTGAAAAGATAAAATTTTTTGAATGCGCTGATATAATGAATTGGCTTTTAGACGTTTGCCAAATATCATACATAGAAGTGAGGCTTATTCGCGTCAGCAAGTATAAATAAAGAAGCCGTTTGATATACGATGTGAAATATTAATATTTTCAGCCCAGTTTAAATAACAGTCTGTCAAAGATAAAATATTTTAAATTAGTATTTGCAATTATATTGCTAAATGTTATATGTTATAATTTTTTTTAAAACAAATGTGTTTTATGTATGGATGACACTAAAAGAGCTTTGCTGAGTCCAGTTGATAATCTGATATCTTATAAGATTATTAACTGTGTAAAATTGCTACTTTCAAAAAGGTTTCTTATAATGGTGAATTAACTCGAGAATATAAAATCATGACAAAATTCGTTATTATAGTTAGATATTTCTTGATTTGTCTAGCATATTAATAAGGTTTTATTTCCCAAATCGAATATAATGTTGTTATAGCCACAATAACGCCTAAACTCTATTGAAACATTATGTTAGAAATGTTTCAATAGAGTTTAAGCGTTATTTACAATTTAATTAAAATAATTTTATTCCACCATTATTGTCTACTCGTTCTTGAGTAATAATAAGATGGATCTGACGGTCTTGCTTGCGGTATCCAGTCCTTGTTTTGCTTCAATGAAATATGAATATTATTAAAACAAAGTTAAGTTACAAAAAATTCAAAGGTACGTATTTTAAAACCTAGTTTTGAAGAAATATTTTATAAATGTTAAGGAGAAATCAATAAGATGGATTTATAATATTATATTGTCAAAATAGAAATTCTCTAAAAATATTACTTATATATAAAAAATATTTTCAATTGAATTATATTATATATTCACTAAGAGCAAAGAATTATATACACAAAATATAATTATTACTGTCAGTGAAGTTGAAACAGCTAACTTGAGTTGAATTTAATTATCAGAAGTGTCGAAATTTGAAATTTGACATATTCTACGTGTCATGTGTTCTTGTAATTTATTACTACTATATAATATTTGGATAATTAACTTAAATAACTAAATGTATATGTAAAAAATTAAAATTTATTTTAATTTTAATAAATTTAAATTTGTTTTTATACATTTTTACATGAGTCTACAAAAATATCACAAATAAATAAAGCCTAGCCCTAGGTTTAAGAATATTAAACATGCCTCGTTTTATCTTAGATCTGACTCAAGAAAGCATAATAAAATGTAAGAAATATGGACACACAAAAGTATAAATTTTATTTACTATAGTTTACCTTAAAACTTTACTTTTTTATTGAATATAAAACATTCTTTCATTAAAAATATATATAATAAAAGAAATGATAAAAAGAAATATATATATAAAGTGTACGCTTTTAGAATGAAAGAAATTGCAGATTAAATGATACCGTACCTACCCTTTTTAATATTTTAGGCTTATCAACAAATAGATTTATAAAAAAATAATTGTAAATATCCATAATTTATGCTTAATTATAGGTAAGATAATTTTCCAATTCATCCTTATTACGAGCAGTAACCTGAGCAATAACATTATTATTATATTAATATCCTGTCTGTATTCTGAATATACGTTTGGTTAATTGGTTTAGTAGCGTCGTTGGGATCAATATAAATATTTAACCGGTAAAGCATCTGCAATGTGTACACAAATTTGTATAATAAAACATATACAAAATATACAAATTTATGTATATTCTAAATATAAATTTCAATTCAATTCATCAACTCAATTTTTCTATATAACAGTGGTGTTATTTGGAAATTATTTCTCCCATATGCATACGGCATACACAAAGCCAATAGCATTTAATTACTTAACGTAATATATTTTTTTCAACATACAGTGATTACGTTACATTTCATCGACAGCATTCAATAGCTTTTAATAGTACGTTAAATGTATTAGATTCTCAATTTGATTTTTTTAAAACGAAGCCATAAAAGAAACATTTTTTCTAAAAATCTTAAATACAATGTTACGAATTTTAAACATAATTTTACACATAAAATGATGTTGTTGAATATAAAATAAATTTAATTTGAATTTAAATTAATAAACAAAATATAGATGAATTTAAAATCGGAGTTTAATATGAATGTTGCTATGAAAATAAAGGTCTTCAAAAAAGTCAAGGTCAGAGTGAGTGATACATTGTATGGCGAAGAAGCTCCAAGAATAAGAAAAAATTTAACATATATTTGGACTATAATTAATTCTGATAAGGTGCATGACGATATTGTTCGAAGTATTTTTTAAAATTTAATTCTAAAACTTCCATATCTGTATTCTGTAACTTATTATTTAAAGTAAAAGCAAATAACTGGACCTGCTTTTGTACCGACCTGTACTGTACTGTATTTAATTTATTTTGTTTACTTTTCCCAAAAACTGTGGCTATATTTTGTTAGAAATAAATATCATGAATTAAATTATGTTTAATTTGAACTAATTCATACCATTTACATATACATACATACGAGTACAATCAAAATATATTATGAATCGCAATTTATTTAAGTATTATACACGAACATTATAACAATTTGTAAAATACTACATGTCACATACATAATGATCATTACAATAATAAATTCAGAATGTTATTAAAACGTAAAGTTTGAAATTACATTACACAGCAACTGAAAGACGAGCGATTCTTTTAAACCTATTAGGTCTTTAAAATGTGGTGGCTGTGAGACTTAAGAGGTCTCAGCTACGTGCGTACTTTGAGATGTACATCTCACTGACGAGACGACGGACATAATTTTCATAGCAGATAAAGTGTAAGATTGTAAAGCTGACATTAAGTTAGAGTTATAAAAAATCAATGGTTGTGAATGATATAGAAGCAATTGCAAGACATATTTTAAAATACGTTTTATTATATATTGCGTTTATTGCTATTATGCGTTTGTTACGACGCTCCTTTATTTTACTTAAGCTACACTTGGCACGTCTGTTATCTTGATAATGTACTGGAAAATAGGAAGAACATATTTTTCAAATAAATTTAACATAATACATTTTTTTAGAAACAAAAATCTTACTATATCTTACTAGGAGGGTACTAGTGGGTAAGGTGGTCATGGTGAAATGGTATTGCATAAGTTTTAATTTATGTTTGTTTTATGATTTGTGAATATAATAAACAATGTAATCATCAGGTACTGATTTAGTCTCCTTACAATTTCTCAGACAAATATTATTTACTAATAACTTAAATTATTTTTTTAATTAATTTTTATGAACATTTATACATTAGTAAGGACACCGAAGAACTTACAGAATACAATAGAACAATATTTTAACATATTTTAAATATTTTTTTCAATATTCGAAATACTACAACTATTCTTTATAGTATATATTTCATCGCCATTTGTCTTTTACCCGAAAGAATAAAGATATGATTGGATTACGAACGAGAATATTTTCTTTTCGGAAGAAATATTATATGTATTATATTTTACAAGATATCGGATTGGCAATATCGCCCCGATACGAAACACGATACGGATAAATTTAGTTTTCATTATATTAAACAAGGTATATTACTAAAACATGTTCTAACTTTAATATAATAAACTTGTTAGCAAAATATGATTTTTATATTATTATTATAGGAAGATGACATCACTGTAATAACTTCCTCCTTCATGTGTATATTGCCAAACAATTGTCAATTTTACTTTTCTTATTTAGAAGTTATTGTAGGCGATATATATTTTTAATTTTATTTGAATACATACATAATTCATATGAATTTATATACACAATATTGATTATAACATGCTCTAACAAAATAAAATTCAGATAGCATTTTGAAATAATAATCAATATAATATAACTATACATATATATTGAATATGTAGGATAAATTTTGTGCTATATTTCAATTCAACACGCATTCACTACCATACTCAGTATTAACAACTTCTATTATGTTCCCATCGATCCCGGTCAAGCCAAGCTGTAAGCGAGCTAATGAAAACATTAACCTCCGTGTATTCTTCAACTTATGTCCAAAAACATTAGAAACACAGATGTTATATTGAGATAAGAAGCAAATTGTTGTTTATAACCACATATTGCAAAGTCAAACAAAAATCCGTCAAATTAATGAAGTGAAATATAATTGTAACTCTAAGCACATAGATTCACTTGTCTGAGAGGTTTTGAACCTTTGCGAAGTCAAACAAACATTCGTCCCATTTCAATTTGAGTTCGAATAACTTTTGATGATATTCACATCTAACTTTTTATGTACAACACTTATTTGTACAATACATAATGGGTTATATTTATGTGATATTTTATAGTAAAAAAATACAAATAGAATAATTCAAGTTGTTAATTAATTTTTTTCTTACTATGTATAATGTCACCAGTGGCTGGGCCAGTCCCAGTATTTAAAAGATACATTAATAATTAAAAATTACATATTATATTAATTTATTACATCTTACATTACTGACCGATTTTTGTTTAGAGAGAGACGAAGCTTCTTAGCATTCCATGGATTCACCGTGCGGGTGCCGGGCCCATCGCGTTGCAAGAAGAGGAGCGCAAACAATGCCTGGGACTTGCGACCCAGATGTAGGTTTAAGGGGCCCCTTTACTATGAGCATACACGCTCACCTTCACTGTTTACGCTCCTCTCCCTACCTAACCAAATATCGTAAGAACCTACTAAAGCCGCCTTTGAAATACGTTCCAGAAATGAACTGATGATCGTTCTAGAAAGGCCGAGATCCTTAAATAAGTTGTAGAGAGATTTTGCTGTTATACCTCTCGCTCCTACTTCTACAGCGTACAAATTAACTATAAATTTATTCCTGATCAGTTCGTTACACAGTTCGTAATACTTGTTAAGCTTAAATGTATGATCTTTGGGTATGTTTGTTTCCCAGGGTACAGTAGGCTCCACAAGTATAACGCGCCTTAGTTGTTTTGAATACAGGAATAAGTCCGGCCTAGATGACGAAACACCCCCATCCCCGGGGATTTTGTATTGCCTTTCATACGTGTCCATCATGAGAGTCCAATCAGGAGACGCGTCCAAGATGGAATAAGGTTTTAATTTAGATTTTTTGGACGAACCTGCCTTTACGAACTCTACTGATTTTTTGGTGGTTGTTATACCCCTCTGCGCTCTTGCTACAGAAAGACTAACCGCTTCTCGTATGATTTCTAATACTTTATCGTGGCGACGCGAGTATTTACCTCTATTTAATAGTACCCTACACCCTACTAGCAAGTGTTTCGCGGTTCCTACTGCCTCCCCGCAGATGTTGCAAGATTTTTCGGTGGCTTTGCCCCATCTTACTAAGTTACTTTGATCTGGGAGAGTCATTTGGAATGCATTAAGATAAAATTTTAATAATGCTGGGGACCAATCATGAAGCAGGGTGCGCCATCGTAAAGCTAATGGAATACAAAAATCTCCTTTGGTCACCCATTCGTTTTGCAATTCTAGGCTCATCGCGTGCAACCGGTAATTATCATTTTCATCGTGCCGAATAAAGGATTTTATTATTTCTATGTCTGGTTCTTTCCTACTTGATCCTAGCCCTGCTTTATTTGTTTGAGCACCTATCATAAATTGTTTATGGAATTGAAGTCGTGACTCCAGCTCTGCGGCAATTTTATCTTTTGGGAGAGATGTTACAGTATCATCATTCGACTTTGAGATGATATGTCTCTTGGTCACTCTTAGGTGTTTATAGAGTTCCGATGGTTTCTTTAATTTTAACCCAAAATTGTGTCGGTCTCTAAATAAGGTAGAAGAGTCCGCTGGATGCGCTAACCCGAGCCATGACTTCAATGTCCTTATGACGCTTGCATCTAACTTTAACAAAAGGGTCTTATTAATATCGTAAACGAGGAAAGGCCAATTTAAACGTGATGTTAAATAATTATCGTATATCCAAGCCTTTTTGATGTTACTTATTGGCTGATTGTCTACCTTTTTAAGATCATTCAAAAAGCTATCGACTATTATATCTAAAGATGGAGTACGCCCTTGGTAATCGATTTTTTTGCCTAAGAATTTGAACGGAGCTGCGTCGGTAATAGTAGTAACGCACTTACCGCCTATTATAAGACCCGGATCGTAAGAGGTATATCTGGTGTTCCGCCTACCCAGACACAGACTGTAGCATTTATTGGGTTTTGTCCTCAATCCGTCCGTCCAAGCACAGAAATCCTCCACAACATTTAAAAGTAGCTGACATTGTTTTGGATTACGTGTCAGTATCGCGAGATCGTCTGCGAATGCTAGTATGGATTCTGTGTATTTATTGTTAAACTTAAACCGATAACCCCATTTCTTTTCGTTTTTAATTAATTTATCTATTAAAATATTGATCACTATGTTAAATATAATTGGAGAAATACAACAACCTTGAAATAAACCTATGTTGTAATTTAATGGTATTAATACAACACTAATCATAATACGTAAGCACAACAACACATAACACATTTAAATTAAAACGTGAAGCCTTTTTCTTACAGCAACTTTAAAAGACATCTATTAAAGAAGCATTACTACAGAAAGGGAGTTAAGTTACATCACTAAATATACACTTATACTTATATTAATAAGCATACACAATCCAGTATTTCTCCTAATGTATTCGTTCGGGTATGAGGGTATCATTGGGATAAAACAAATGCAACAGAGACAGTACATATAAATCCCGACGTCGACAGATATTAAATCAGTTGAGCTGTTGACAAAATTGTGAAATGTGGTGATATCGCAAGCCAACTATATATCGTATAGCTATGATTACAAGTCACTCAAGTTTATTTAAATAGTCCTCGGTCCAGAGAAATTAGAAACTATATTTGTAATAAAGTTGGAATTAAAAATTAATTATTGAGTAAATGCTATATAATAAAGGTCATCTAGAAGACGAGAGAAGAAAAAATGGTTTATAATTACTACTACTATCTAACTAACTGACTACTCTTTTCATGATTATGGTTCTATAATCGTTTACGACAAATAAAGCTCGTCAAAATTTTCCAAATAATGTGTCTCTGGAGAGACAAATCAATCTGTCACTATCGAAATTAATTTTATAGTTATTCCTTATTCCAGCATTGAAACTGTCTTCATTTATGAATGGTGTAAAATTTATTTTCTAGATATTTATCAAGCTTACCGTCTTACTGAAAGCAATCGTTTAAGATATTACATTACAGACTGTCAATCTATATCACTTTGTAAATATGTTTCACAATACATTACATTCAATTCTTTGAAAAGCATTTTCAAAATCTATTAATTCCTAAATTTTCAACTCCATTTGTATTTTAGCTTACTTCTTATTAATATTTATACAGAAGAAATGTAAATGTATATGTAGCTTTGAATTTCGAGTAAACCTACGAGTTAAGTAATGCACGTAACCTCGGAATATAGTCAATGAAATGAAACGGAAAGTTTAATATAAAATGCAGTGGACTTTCCACGCTGTGGACTGCTAGAGAAGATATGTATTTTAATTTTTATTATAAATATATAAGTATAAAATTATGAAGATTTTACTATTTTTTTAAATCATTCACATTATATCAAAATAAACTTTAAGCGCTTTATTAATTTTTTTTTTCTTCTATGGAATGTATTTATACTATAAATATATTTAAACAGTTATTTAGTATACAATATTAATGTAATATTACAGAAAATTATAACATCATCATGAACATTTTGAGCCCAAAACTGTAACAAAGTAATATAAGCTATACAAATAGTCGATATCACTATTGTAACTTATTTTTAAAGAATACTAAAATGTCATTGAATAATAAATATCTTAGTTCAATATGTAAGTACGATTATACGGGAATAAGTAAAATATAAAGAATTACATTTAAATGTGGTAGTCATTTAATTCCTTATCTAAGTATATACAATACTATGTTATCATTGTAAATGTAATTCCAATTCACATCTCGCCAGTGGAGGCTCGTCCTGAACTACACCCGCCGCTAAACCTTCTTAACTCCTCCTCGTTATTACGCTTCAAAGTTATAAGCGCTAAAGTTCCAACCATTTGCTTATATAATATTTTAAAACTTTATAATAAAAACAAATAGAAAGGTTCTGTAACAAAAGTGAATACAATATTTGTATGTTTCTTTTTAATTTTAAACATATAATTTAATGATAATGGTAGATTAAATTAATGTTATGATAAAAAATACATACAACCATAAAATCTTTTACATTATTGTTTATTAAATGACCAATTTTTTTAAAATAAAATGTATTAATTAAATTAATATAATGTAATTTAAGACATAAAAACAATACATATTTATTATATTGTTCATTTTATCAATCCCATAGCTATTTTCTTTTAGAATATTCTAATTGTAAATTTTAATAGTATAATTGTTAAAATGAAATAAATACTTTACTTAGATATCTCTTAGACATGTAAGTAGTTATGTACATAGTAATTATGTACATAAGTAGTAGAATTCTTAATTTTCTATCTAAGTTAAGAATGCTACGATGTAAATTCTTAACGAATAATGAACGAAGCGGTGCACAGAGCATGGGCAATAACTTCGCAAGTTGGATGAACTAAAGTTAGGAATATTAGTGACTGCATGTTAGCATAGTGTTGAGATAGCTGATTTAACAACACTGTTTATTTATTTCATTGTGTTCGTATCATGTGTAAGCTGTCATAAAGTTAGTTGTGATTAAAGAATCGAATTTTATATGATATAAACACAAAATAATATTTTTCTTTATTTAATGTCTGTATAAATATATGGTTTTGTAAAAATTGTAAGTGTTGATGGTTGGCTTCTTGTATAAAAATAAGTTATTTGATAAATATCTACTACCATGAGTATGCATCACGTTATATATTATATCAATGAGAGTACAGACTTTGTTTGGCTGTTTTAATATCAATAGACATTATTTTTTAGTGAAATACAAAGTATCATATAAATAAAACAAACATAATTCAAAAAGATTTCGCAGTCTTAAAGTTCATTGGATAAATTAACATTAATTAAAATGAATTAAAATTAGTTAACAAATATAATTTATTTAATTATAAATACATTCACTTCACTTCACTTCACTTCCATTATGCTTTAAGATACACTACACTATATATAGTGTTGTCAAAAAATTTATAGAAAAAAAAACAAGTTCACTGATCAGATATTAAACCGACGTCGATATAGTTTTAACCCATTCTTGTGAGTTCACCTGCCAATGCCCAATATTAGTTACTGCTTTAATTAATTATATGCCAAAAAAATACTGTACTTTATTTTGTTGTATTATTTAATTGATGTATTTTTTTATACTTTCATACCCATTTGGTAAACTGTTTTATAACAAAACTCCATTTCCTATAATTTATTTTTTGTTTTGGCAACTTTAAATAATTGTAAGTTCTGGTGTGATATTTACTTGTTTTAATTTTAAATAAAAAATATATACATTTCCAATAATTTAAAAGATCTGTTAATAAAAATAATTCGTACGTCCGTCAAATGGATTGATATAGTATGCTAAAACTTTTAACGTCAAAACTCTCAACAAGTCTATAACTTCGTTTTCCAAACTTATTGCTCTTCATAAATTTTCTGCCGAGCAGTTTAATGTTGTATGTAAACAATTTTTTCGTCTTTAATTTTTTTTCTTAAATTGGACATTTATTTTCTTTTTTATTACTTTGTTTGTTTAGAATTTTAATATTAATCACCCAAATGTATGTCTCAAAATTGATTGACTAGTTTAATTATTTAGCTCCATTAATTTAATTTTGTAACCATGTCATATAATTAAGCGAGTGTAAGTTTTTAACCACCTCGATGGCTAACGACTATCGAGCATCGACTGTATTCGCACTTGAAGACTTGAAGGCTCGTGATGGGTCGTTTGAAACATTCGGTGAGTGCGAGTGGCAATTTGAAAAGCTATTAAACATGACGAATTTTGAAAAATTATCAAACACGACGTAAAAGTTATTAAACTTTACTTCAAAGTTCTCCAATACTTTTTATTTATAATTTTACGGAGAGTGTGAAGCTCAAATCATTTTAATATAATTTTGGTATAAAATATCGGGTAAATAATATAAAAATATGACAGGAAGGTTTTTATAAGTAAAACTTCTTTAGAATCGTTGTGATTTGCAAGTCGATGTATCGAAAAAATGTATCATGATAAAGAAACAAGTACATAAATGTATGGGAGAGAATGAGATAGAAGACATATTGCCTACTGCTTTTGTGGTGTCATCTATGCTGAATCTTTAAAATAACGTGGGCCATATATTGAAGATGTTCTTTTTTGAAACACACGACAAATGGTATTAATACTTTTATAAAATTGTTAGTTGAGGCAAGTTTTAAACATTATATATTTTATATAAAAATACAATATTTTAGTTTCTCTTCTGTTGCTTGTAAACTGCACACAGGGAGGGAGTGGCAGGTAATAGCATATTGCCTGCCACTCTGCTTTGCTCTCTTCTCAAGTCGATATAATCTTCATGTTATTGTTCTTTAAATATACTCCAATGTTCTTGTTTGTAGAAATTTTTGCGCAGCCACCTCTGTGTGTACTGAAGAGTATGTCTTCAAGTAATTTTCTAATTTGAGTTGATCTAACACGGCGAAGTATTGTTTCCCGGGTAAGGGCAGGGACCTATGTAAACAAAATGTCTTATAAATATGTGAAATATATTTTTTTATGCTCTGGAATTATTAAAAAAAAATTGGCTTGCCGATATGTAATTATAGAAAATACTTGTGCACTAGCAAGTATTAGAAAAGAAGATACTATATATTCTTGTAGAGATTGTTAAACCTTTGTAGAAATATGAGTTTGTTTAGATGGCCCTGCGTCATTCCAAAGTGCAGTACATAAACTAAAGATAACAGTTATTAAGAAAAGATTAAATATATAGTTGCTTGATTCTTATAGTTTCTTCATCATACCAAAAATCATCATACAAAAGTAAATGGAAAATATATATTTCTTCCTGGTGGTGATGATACAGTATTTGTATTTGAATTGGCCTCAGTGAAGTTACTACTTTATTTTATGTTATTACAGATATTAATATTTACAAAATTGAAAAAAATAAGTATTGGTTCGGATTACTTTTATTAGTAACCGAATAATAACCCATTATAACCCAGCCTCATCAAATATTAATTATTAATAATAATTAATTTACATGCATACCAATCAGATGAGCTAGTCTTCATCACTAGTTATTTATGTTTGTTTGCTAGTTAGTTAGTTAGTTTGCTGTATTAACAGCAAAGTTTCATAACGTGATGAAAGTAGTTTACGATGCTCATAATGTTTTATACAATGATCTTATTACCATACTACCTACACACCAAAATATTAAATTATTAAATATATATCAATACTACAATATCATAATATGCGCGAGCATGAAATAAATGTGGTGTACATTTTGGAAGCTAAACGGAAGCGATAAAACAAAAATAACTTTACACATGCGTTGTCTGAACTGAAAATATAATTTTAATAAAAAATATATATCGTATTAATTTCGAATATTTATAAAGAGAACTTTATAAATAAATATTCCTAATACCTAGTATTTTATATAAGTCAGTTTCTGATAAAAAACTATTAAATATAATTAATTCTAACATAACAATAGTCAGTTTTAGCTCACGTTTTGGTCTAAGTTGAACAAACAGCTATGGTTTATATTAGTTCCGCTTGTTTCAATGAACGCACGTATTGCAAATGGATCTTAAGTCCTTAAGTTTCTGTATTTCGAATATTGGTTTCAAACTGCTGTGATTGTTGACTGAAAGTTATGGGTTGAGATTTTAAAATAAAGTGTATATTTAATAATAAGCCAATTGAATTTGTTAAAATTGTATTTTGTGTATATTTTAATATAATGTATTTATATATGTTTGTATATGAACTTATATTTGTTTTTATTCTGCCCCACTCTACCGTATGTAACTCACTTTAAACTGAGATATAAGGTTGTCTTGATCGCTGCTTAGGGATAAGACCGTCTTATTGTATACCCAAACATAGTTTAATTGTACCTATTCCATATCTATAATGTAGTGATATATATTAGTATTTCATATACATATAATATAGTTGAGCCCAGTCAAGTTTATGAGATCTCTCGCGCTGGAATTCAAACCATTTCATTGAAGATCTCTCACATTTACGACTAGTTTTATATAACAATTTGATATCTTTTTATACACTATTAATAAGATTTATGTTTTGGTCCAAAGACTAAGCACAGGCCAGAATTTGTGATGCTATATTGCAAAGGACTGTAATTGTAATTAATTTGAATATAATAAATGCTTTCGTATTTTATTAAGGTTTGAAGGTTTTTACTTCCTAAATAACATTTTACTGATATCCGTTCATTGGTGAATATTATATTGAAGTCCACTCATTATGTGAATGGAAATCCTATCACATACAACTGTCATAAGACATTTTTTATACTTTAGGATTTACTAATCTAAATATTTGCATATCTAAGTCCCGGTGAATTATTGTGTTTAACGCCTTGTTAACATACTTATAATATTAGTTATTACATCGAGCTGAAACGTGATAAATCTATTCAAATAAATTAATCAATCAATCAAATCAAATATATATATATATATAATACATGAATAAAAACAAACATGTTTATTTACTAAATATTGCTTATATATCTGTAAACAAGGAAAATTAGTTTATTATGGGAGGAACCCCAGTACAGATTACCAATGTATCTCAGAAGACGTGTTAATTCGACCATTAATAAGAAGTTTTCCCTAAGTGTATAACAACTTGGAAACTATTTCCCATTAGTCGACTATAATGTTACTTTGTTGACAATAATATTTTCTTTGCATTAACAATTTCACAATCGACTGTAATCGTTGTCTGTGAACGTACACTTTATACAAGTATATTACTACCTTATATAAGTGTAATGTATCAGTATATACTTGACATGGATGTAATGTTAAAATACCAAATATGTAATAAATGCTACATTTTTATATTTGTTCAAATATATCTTATATATATTTCTTAAAATAATAAATGACATTATTACTTACATAAACATTTAGGATTAGTTCTGTAATAATGTATCATAAATAACGTAATATGAAAACTACTTTACTTATTATGAAGCTCAAAAACCACACCAAAACTATCAATGACGTTCCGACCCTTTGTTTTTGTTATCCCGAACCAATAACACTGTGATTTGATTATATAAGGATTATTTTTGTGGTACAAATATCGAAAAAGAAAAAATGATCTAAAAAACTTATCTACTCGCTGATTTCAATTAATATTTTTAAACTTGTTTTCTTAGTATGATTTAACAAACAACGAACATTTCACTTCAATATTTTTCTCAGCTGCAATTTTTCCAGCGGTTTAATTTACGCTTAAAAATATATCTCAAAGCTAATTAATTCTCCTGGGAACTGAGAAAATAGAAAGTATAGGAATCAGTAAAAATGTTTCAAAAGCACGTATTCCTGAGAGTAGTTTAGAAACACGTCTTTTTCTAATCTTTAAATTGGAAAATAGTCCTTATTTCAGCACTCAAATTTCAGTAATCAACTTTAGCAGGCATATCAAAATCAGATTGTAGATTCTAAGAAAGAACAAAGTAAAGCTGTTACGTAAAACTGTATATATGCAAATAGAAGTCAATCATTAAACTCCTTCCAACAAATACTCAGTCATGGGTTAGATCTTTATCTCATCACTAGTTGACTCGTGGTTGTGACTGCTTGAACTTTATGTAAAACAAACGGTTTAGATGGCACCATCTATGTACCAAATATTGACTTATTAAGTTTTAGGTAGATTCCATAGATGAATCTACCTATTGCAATCGATGCGATGACGGGACCCAGACCCCAGAGTAGGGGCGCTACGCCGTTTATGAACTGGATATTGAGAATCCGTCGAAAAAAAAAATTTATATATCCCTCTATATATATATGTATATATGATCCATCAGTCCAAATTCATCGTAGGCAAAATCTGACTTCACAGGTCGATAGGATAAATTAGTAGAACAAACGTAGCGTCTCGTTTTTTTGGAAAAAATGAAAGGGGGGACTGGGAGGGGGGGTGAAAGTGCAAACCTTTGGGACACGCTACAGGTCGCAAATATTGACGGAGGATTTTCAAACTTAGTATACACATTCTTAAAAACAAAATGAAGGTTAAGTTCTTGAACGGGGGAAATCGGTCGGGGGGTTGGGGGGCTGGGGGGGTTGAAAGTTAAAAACCGGAAAAAGTCACAGAAGAAGGCAAAATTTTGCCGGCGGACAAATCTTAGAAAATTAACAAATTAAAAGAGGAAACTTTTTTATCCGAAAAGTTTTTTGATGCGACTCCCCGTTTAGGAAATAGGGGTTTGGGGAGGTTCCCCGCTCACCCAATATATGCAGAGTGACCCGTCATAAGACTCGTAATGACCAGTAGAATACTGCTGGCTAGTTTTTCTTTGTCGATCCGACCGACGGGAATCTACCTAACACGATCGACCCTGTCAAACGAGGTATTTTTAGTACATTTTTTCAGCGGAGAAATATATAAAGTATTTGACCGCTAAAAAAATAGCCCATGTGTGATTCTAGGCGATATTCTATTTGTGTACTCAATCGCATTCTACTAACCTATGTTTTAGACACTTTACTTACCGTATCAAAATAACAATAACTAAAAATTTAATGTTCATAACTTTATGATATCTGCCCAACAAATGACAAATTCTGACGATGTGAAGATAAAAAATTATCTACTTGATCTCGACGATAGATTAAATAATGACGATCGATCAAATACATTAAATTCACATTATCACATTACAGTATGTAGCGGTTATTATTTTTTTTAATATACAACACACTATACACTTGTACTAATCAGTACAAATCAGCAATCAAATGGAGAAAGAATATTTGAAATCGGTTCAGTAGTTTTTAGCCAATTCGTTACAAACACACACACATATTTACAAAAATATCAATCTTTCCTCTTTATATTATTAGTATATATAGATAACTTTGTCTTGAGGAAGAAAACTATAAATGCGACTTAGGAAGATCACTCGTATAGATTGAATAGAGCCCTGGGAAACTCCGGCGTGGGTGGAGAACGACCCCTCGACTCTGTAGCGGAAGGAACGATTCGATAGACAATCCAGTATCACGATCCCGTCCTTTGCTATTCAAAATGTTCGTGGTGTTAGCCTTTGAACCGTGTTTAAGTTTTCAGAGCACATTAATCATAATCGTTTTCCATTACATCAAATCTAAATACAAGAGCTGCAAAAATATGTAATAATAAATGTAAGTAATTTTTTTCATGAAAACCTCTAAAACAACCCAAAAAAATATTTCGCACTTTTTCAAAATATCCTTCAAGATAATTTTTCTGAAATGTTAATGTCAACTGATGATTGAACTTATTTTATTAAAGAAATAAATTACGAGTGTTATCAAAAATATTCATCAATAAGAGAGTCAATGTCTTTAAAACATTTTGATTGAAAGTGGAATGTTGACATAATAGAGATATTAAGCCTTAATTAAGGTAATGTAATGTAATGTAAATCAATCTGTGGTATTTGCAATATTTTATTGTATCCAGCCAATAAAAGTATAAAGATTCAATCTGTTTTAATATGGTTAATTTTAAAATAGAGACTTATACCCTTGTGCTATGATAATCAAGTTCTCTAAATAGTGAATACCAAAGCTTCTTGAATTGATTTAAAAACCGTCAGAAACAAAATAACATCGTTCAGCAAGAAAAAATCCGTGCCCGCATGGGGACACGCGTGGGTAGACCTCGTGTGTAACTCCTTTAAAATATAACTCACTACCTAAGAATAACACATGATGCCGTTGTTTACATCAAAATTTTCAAGCAAAAAGCGGTTTTTATTTTTTTTCTCGGAAAAGGTATCTTTTTTGGAAATACTTTTGATGTTTAAATTTATAGTAAAAAATAACCTTTCTATTAAAAATATTTGCGAGGAGGGAATGTATACCAGAAAAAAGTTGCCGTGGTTTTACCTACTTTAAATTTTCAAGCTAAAAGTGTTTTTTATTTTTTTTCTCGGAAACGGTACCTTTTACGAAAAAACTTTTGGTACTTAAATTTAGAGTAAAAAATAACCTTTCTATTAAAAATACTTGTGATGTAAGAATGTTTACCAGAAAAAAATTATGATTTTTTTTCCAAAAAATGTCGGTTTTTTTACCCCCACCCCTAAGTTATTGAAGTTAGGTTTTCGGTTTATCTACATTAATTATAGGTATTCATCAAAGACATCATATAATATGAACGCGATCGATCTACTTTGTATAGGGAAAAAGTTATGGTCGAAAAACTGAAATCAGAAAAAGTGAGGCCCTAGCGCCCCCTGTGGCCGGATTTCTCTAGTTAACGAACTTGACCTTTATTTTTGGATGGTTGATTTTTGTGCAAAGTTTGAAAGCGATCTGAGCGAAACTGCGGCCGCTATCGTGCTGACAAAAGTCGAATCTGGACGCACGCACGCATATATATATATATATATATATATATATATATATACATATATAAACATTTTGACCAATGGTCATTTTGGACTCAGGGGGTCATAAGAAGACCTCCTGTGAAGAAATTTTTACAAAATTCGAAAGTCGGGTACAAATGAATGGGCAGACCGAATTCTTCGAGGTCTACCCAAAAGTTAGGACAGTTAAGTCACTCACGTCAGATTCCTTTGTTTACAGTTCGATAAAGAGAGGGAGTTTGTATTTTGTAATATATAAAAGCAAGCATTTATACGGTATGGTTTTATATATATAATTATAAAAACAATAAGCAAAAAAAAATATTTCTTTAAAATCTGTAAAAGGATTCTGGATTAAAAAAGGAGGCCGGTGTCAGAAGTGCTTACAGTAACTAGTCAATTACTTTGTTGTAAAAACCACGGACCGAAATACGTGAACAGAGAGATACGTTCTATTACAAAAATCATTTATATTTTTTGGATACTTTATAATTACTTTTTCTAAAATTTACCTACACTAACGGACGTTCTAGATGTCTACAAAATTGATATTTTAAAACGTGACCAAAAGTTAATGGATAAGTTTTCAGCTCGAAATCACAAGAAGAAATAATAAACTTAGTAACCTTGTTATATGCAGGATATGTTATGTATTTTGTTGGAGATGAAAAATAAATAGTGAGTTGCGTTCGAGTTGGAATGACGTTGGTAGCCGTTTACGGCTTTTGTTAAAAGGCACTCGCAAAAGGTTTTTTATTTCACTAACTCGACACACTTGTCTGCCCGTCACATATTCACATGTGCATGCAACTGCGACCAAATAAAAAAAAATGGTTTAAAAACTCATTTCAAAAACGATTAATTAATTTTCAAACAGTTACGTGTGTTGTTACAATATGGAATAAAACACACACACACACACACACACACACACACACACACACACACGCACACACGCACACACGCGCGCACGCACGCACGAACACACACACACACACATATATATATATATATATATATATATATATATATATATATATATATATATATTTATAAAGGCTAAGATAATTGTGCTTGTCATTTAAATTGTAGACAACTTTAAACTGAGTCTTATAGTTATGATCAGAAACATAAGTTTTCTTTTTGTTACGTGACCGTGTTTATTTTTGTTAATATTGTCTCAACAATATGTTAAAACACTTTTCGTTAACGCTCTTCTTTAATATCCTTTAATCTACTACGGGTCACGCTGCAGTAAAGTCACTGATAATATGTAATATTATATTACGTATCTGGTATTTAGTGGTCAATGGTTACATGGCGTCGTGTTTGTTGGCGCCGGGAAGTCGCGCAGGTGTGCGATGCAGGGATATTCATTATCCTGGCACAGCTATGTATATTTTTAATAACAAACAACTCTTTTTCTTAGTTGTTCTTTCCCTATAAATATAACAGTAAATAAAGCTATTTAACTAAAATATTAAAAGCCAATTTTGATTAATTCGTTAGTTACAAATCAAGTTGATTAAAAGCAACACAATTTGATATCATGTTATTTCAAATCGTTTAACAAATGTATTTTATTATAAAAAGTGACAAAAATTTTTATATAAAAAAAATCGAATTTATTCTACATTTCTTTAACAACACATTAGAAAGTGACAATAATTCATAAAGCTGCTTCTTTACTAGTTTAATATCAAATATGGACTGCAGTAGTTCAATAAATAATATTATTGGTTATTAACCAAATTGAAGTGTTACTAGTCGAATACTTAGAACAGTTTTTGAAAATTATCTACAGGGTGGGCCAAAAATTTTTGCACTTTTGAAACATGTCTAGAAATAAAAGTACAAATGTTATTTTGTTTATGATTTATTTAACGTAATTATCATTTATTAAAATTTATTTTTTAAAAATGACATCGTCGAGATGTGCTCCGTCTCGTCGTTGGCACTCCTGCAATCGACTACGTAAACTTTGGAAAACTCGTTGACACATGCTGCGAGGAATCGCGGCTCTCTCCTCGTGGATGTTTTCTTTTAATTGGGATATGGTCTATGTCTATGGTTTTAATCGGTTTATTAAGGTATACTCGACTCTTCAGATATCCCCACAAGAAAAAATCGCAAGGTGTAAGTTCCGGGCTTCTCGGGCCATGGGATATCACCTCTGCGAGAAATCAATTTGTTAGGAAACATTTCTTTGACCACCGGTAAAGTCACGTTTGATGTATGGCATGTTGCTCCATCTAGTTGCATCCAAGTCCGGCTATTGTATCCTTCAAATTCATGCAACTGTGGTGTCAAAAACTCTCGCAACATTTTCACGTATTCCACTGAGTTCACAGTTACGTTATTTCCTTGATTATTTTCAAAGAAGTATGGACCGATTATGCCCTTTGCGGATATGGCAACCCACACTGTCGTTTTTGGTGAATGAAGAGGCTTTTGGTGTTTATAGTGAGGGTTTTCCGTGCTCCAATATCGACAATTATGTTTATTTACGTGACCATTAATGTGAAAATGGGCCTCGTCCGTAAACAATACATTCTCAAGGCTAGAGAATCGCTCCAGTATAGTGTCAGCAAATAACTTGCGTTGAATGTAATCGTTTGGTTTCATCTCCTGTACAATTTGAAGCTTATATGGGTGCAGTTTAAGGTCCAAATGCAAGATTCGCCGCAGACTAGTTCTTGGTATAGCAAGAGCCGTCGACCGCTTACGCGTAGATGATTCTGGATCGTCCCTTACAGAAATTTCCACTTCCCGAATGTTCTCTTCGCTTCTTCTTGAACGTGGTCGCCCAGTTTGTTTAATATTCGTTGTCGATCCCGTTTGCTCAAACTTTTTAACCCAAGCTTTAATTAAATTACCACTTGGACACTCACTAAAGCGGCGTCGTACAGTAACGTAAGAATCGTTGTTTTTGTAAAATTGTTTTACGCAAAAAGCACGCTGTTGTACCGTGAAGCGCTCCATCGTGACTAAAATTGCATTAAACGACACGCAATTCCCCGCCACCCGCGCGCCCCTTGCTCTCACGGTTTTGGAGAAATCAAGTGTTGCTATTTGCAAAAATTTTTGGTCCACCCTGTATTTGTTCCTAAAATGTGCATGTGTTGCTAACCAATGATATAAACTGATATTTAATTTTTATGTGTTATGAGTAAGTATTATGAAGTAAATGTTTAGACGGTCCTGTAACGATGCCGATGGCACTCAATCAATGTTTCTTAATTAAATAATGACTGACAATATTCACTAAACGTAAATAGTTCGCTTACATTTTTTCCAAAGTTCGTATTGAGTGTATTAAATGCGTGTATAAAATATTTACATACATAGTATAAGATATATAACTATAGCGTTAAGTGCATGGGTTTCTTATGTTAATAATTATGTACATGTTAACTGTGTATAAATTAATTGATGTTTTTCATTGCTCTTAAAACGTTTGTTAGAAAGTCAAAAAACTTTTTTCGTTTGATTCGAAACACGTCGAATATACTTCAGTTATAAATCCACATCGCTTTTAGATTCGTGTACAATGCAAATGTAACTCACAGTATGTAAATTAAAATTCAGCTCAAATTGAATTAAACAGTACTTTTTAGGAACATTTGTTGTGATACAAATAAAATAAATAATCTGGTGTAGTCAAATTACCGGGCTTTCATTATATGGAAAACACTGTATATATAATTTTCCATTCCCAATTTCTCAAAAATTATTACCTTAGACACAATTTCTTATTATTGGTAGTCATGGTAATAATACTTAATTTACTAAGTGTAGTACTTTTAAGGTTAATCTCATAGTATAATTAATACCATAATCATCAAATAACATTAATTAATCGTAAAGTCCTTAACACGCCTGAGTTGCTAAGTGAGTCGAGAGATTGTCGAAGCATAATAAAATTAGACAAAAATTTTAGATTTAGGTATTTGTATATTTAATACAAATAATAAATTGATGATTTTGTGAACACATATTTTATTCAATATGTGCTTATATAAATATTTGATAGATGTTAATGTTTTTATATTATCGTGTATAATTAATAAAGGATTCTTTCACAAAACACACAAGTTTTCGGAGTGATCGAGAATTATGTATCACAGAATACAAACACAAAACTGCAAAACTTATTTAATGTAGCAAATGTGTATTATAAATAGTTTAGTGAAAACACAACACAATATAGTTTATTACATATCATGAAGTGGGTATGTAATACTCACAGACTTGTACCAATTGTACTTGTAATCGTTTCTACTTAAATTTAATTGAACCCAAATAGCTGGATAGTATTTAATGTTATTTATTATAGCTTATTATTATATTACATATTTCACAAACAAACAAGATGTATTTTTAAAATATTTGTTCTAAATACCAATTAAAGGTTTTATAAATTAAGTTATAATATTAACTAAATTAAATTATTGAGTGAGTGCTTTATTTTATTAATATCGTTTTAGTCCTTTATTGTATTATAAAGTTCTAAATATAATTCGCGTATATACAAAGATACCCTGCCTCCCGCTGCAGATGAACTATTAGTCTCAAGTGAAACATTACCTATCTTTATTATAGTTATTAAATATATTATGTATAATTATTATCAATTGTTACATATTATATATGTTAAGTTCCAATAAATCTATGGATATAATATGTAGAGAGTAACTGCATTTAACATAAATATAGGTATATAGTAAAGGGTTACATTTGAAGATTAGTTAAAACAAAGTCTAACTCTTGGTGTACATGATTGTGATCGAATATTATTATACTTTGAAAGGAAGTCACAGAGCACTTCAGTGAATTGCATCACCTCATTTTATAAAATATATAATAAAATTAGCAGGCCTAAGGGTCTGTTTAAACTCAAACTTGGCACTAGTCTGCAGCACTAAGACAAATTCTTCAGCGGATATTACATTATTGAAACATATTTACATATAATATTTATAGATATTTTGATACGTGTTTAGTATTGAAAATATTTTTTTGAATTTAAATTATCAAATTATGTGTTATTATAATTAAACGTTATTCATTTATCTCGTCGTTATGAATAACGAACTCCAACAATAGCTCCATCCACGATCCCTCTTCATCCAGCAGGAATTTTTTACTCCTTTTTTTTATTGTGATGATGATGATGTGTGATTGTGTCTTTTGTCTATTGAAGAGTAACGGAGGAAGCTTAAATGAGATATTGTTTTCTTTACATGAAATGGTTAATGTAAAAGTCAATATCAAATTATATTAATTTGTCTTAAATCCATAATTATTATTATTATTAATGTATCCTAAATTCAAATTGGTATTTTATTTAAATGAAAGAAATCAATGTTTATGTATTGTAATATATATTATAAGATTATAATCATATCCTATACATGCCACATCCATAAACAAGGAAATACGAGGGTTCAACCACGTACAAGACATATGGGTAATGGGTTTTCTGTACAAAAATACTACTTACTAAATAATAAATCAGTTAATTAATGTAATGGAACTATGACAAGATTTTATTTTCAAATAAGAAATATGATCAGATTGGTTAAACTGATCATAATAATATTACTATGGCGATTAATGAACATTAGGTTTTATATATCTGTATTAAGGTACTACCGGCCTCATCAATCCATTCGCAAGAAAATTTGCAAAAATATGTAAAAGATTTTATAGGATAAAAAAGATACAGAAATATGACAAGACATCGATATGAATTATTGAATAATAATACTTTAATAACGCACACACACATGCACACGTGCATACAAACACGTAATCGATTATCAACAACAATTAATATATTTGGAAGCTGTACTTTATTATATATTAGAAAATATTTCAAACATACTAAGTATGGTAAGCAGGAATAAAGTTTTTGTGAAACATTTAAATTTGACAGTTCCAACTAAGAGAATACATTGTTTTGCCAAGATTTTTAACCTGGTTAGAAAATGTTTTACATATTTATTATACGAATTTTCGGTTTAAAATAAAATAAAATATACGTAAAAGATTTACACAATTACGTTATACTTTCCAATTAGCTATAGTAAAGTAAAGTTGAATTAAATATATGAATTCTGAGTAAATTAGTAAAGTTGTTCTGATGATAAAATTTCATTAATTGTTTTTTTTAATATTGGAGGAGGTGAACGAGCTTGCGGGTCACAGATGACACGGGATCACCGCCGCCCGTTGACTAATGCAACATCCGGGGAATCGCAATAGTGTGAAGAAGAAGCCGTATACGCCTTTTTGTAAGGTACCCGCGTCATATCAATCGGATCCATGTCGGAAACAATGCTGAAATAAGTTCATTCCACATCTTAGTGGTAAGTGTAAGAAAGGTCAATAAAAACCGCAGTCTTGTGTTATTAATTTTATAAAACTAAAGTAGAATACAATTCATCTTTAAGTCCATCATAACAATCTTAATAATAAAACAAACGGTTAAGTCTATGTGACATATAAGAACATGTGACTGACCAAAATCTATTAAATTAATCAAATAATTTCATAGTATTAAACTCTGTTGTAGTCTTTAACAATAATAATAATAATAATGTAAAGATTACATATTGTATGACTTTATTTACTACTTTTATTCTACATTATATATTATTATTTATGTTTTATATATTAGGATCATTATAACTACTGCCTGCTTCTGCGGTAAACATTAAACATAATACCTATGAAGATCCGGTCTCAAGTGATGCAATTATAAGAAACTAATAAGAAACTTTATTCTAAAAACAGGTCTATTTCAGTTGATTATTAAGATTAAATGCATTATGCATTTATTTGTTTATTCTTTTACTTTAATGTCAATGTGTGTCATATTATAACATTTACATATTAAGTGACACAAAGTTTGTTTATAAACTACTAAAAACAAACTCATCAGAATTCTACGCCTGCATGTTAATATAATTTAAATATTAAATTGCATGAGTCCTGTAAAAGTGAATTGAATTCACAAAACAAAGTAAGTTTAGTGTCTGGACATAGTTGGTACACTTTGTAAATATTTAATGTGTAAATTATTAATTCAGATTTTTAAACATTACTACATTTAATATTAAAGTAGCAATTAGAGGTTAAAATTTGAATAGTTTCTTTATAAAGTGCTAGGTGCTAATTCTGGATATGAAAATTAAAACAATAGTTATTATCACTTATTATCTCTGTATATCTGTTTGTTCGCCAATGACTCAAAAAACTTACGGACTGATTGTGATGAAACTGTGTATAGTATTGATATATTGTCTAAGTCAATGTACAGGATCAATTTGTATTGTTTACAACAAATTAAAGGGCAAATGACATATAACAATAAACCGTCATTAACCCTATAAGATCATTTCTTCCACTCAAATATAGAAAGAACTGAAGAATAATCTACTAAAAATACAACATTATTTGGGCCAACATGGACATGGGTCACTGACCTATAAAGAGCGACAACAACATACGACAAAATTCGTTAGCATCTTTATGTACTGTTTTATTAAAACATTTTCACTGAACACATCTCATTTAATATTATATTTCTTCACTATAATAACCACAAAATAACTTTCATACTTAAATTTATAACAATCCCGTAAAATGTTATTAAATTTTATATTTTTTCAATATTGCCGCCATTATCAGTAATGCAAAAGTTGGATCGTTGTCTAATTACCTAACTACATATTATATATTTGATTTGAATACATGTAATAAATCAATTTATCTTAGATACCTTAAATAATATTGGTGTGAATTCAATGTTTAATAAAATATTTCACTTAAACGTTTTCTTGCACAGCACGGAATGGACAATCAGTGTCCTCACGGTTGAAAAGAGAGCTCGTTCTATATAAATAATGATAACAATAATATAAACTAATCACTGAATATATTTTAACTCCCGGAAAAAATAAATGAAACAACTACACATATCACTTCCAAGGAGCCTTCACGGAAACTAACAAAATTGGCGAGACTAGGGATGGATCTAAGATCGATTAATCGACAAATAGATTTTAAGAACAGAAAGAACCACTTTCTTTAGACTGCTTTATGGTAATGATTGGACGTGTAAATTGAATTGAAATCGATGTTTGATTTTTTATATTATTATTTCAAAAGGAATGTACTCATAGCGATATAATTCTTCAAATTATTTACATTTATGAACTGCTGCTTGATAAATATTGATTTAATACTCCTCTGAACTGTATAAAGGTTAAGACTTTTTACAACTTCGTAAGTTAAAGATTAATGAAATTGATAAAATATCGGTTAGTTTCATAAATCGTATTTAAAACTTCTTAAAATCCATTTTTTTTAAACGATATGTTTGAAAAGAGTCGCATCACTAATTAGCTGCGAAATACGACAGTGACCTTCAGGGGCGGAGCCAAGCGCCGACGCGCTTCTTTCAAATCCCTTGAACTAAACCGTCGTCGTACTACGTGATAAATACAAATAGTGAAGTGAACATAATGGAAGTATGTATTAATTTGGTATCGTTTAATTTACATATTTTTTATTTATGTTATTGAGTTGAATGTTATTATTATTTATTGTAGTCGATGTTAAGTTGTTGGTTAAAATTATTATAAAACTGAAAGTTAAATTATGACTTTTCATATTCTACTATTTAATATTTTATTAAACACCATTAAGTATCATAAAATTTAATTTAGACATCGATACAATTATTACTATATTTACATTAATTCAAATGCAAAAGTATTAGTAGTATTAATAATATAATTTTTTATAAATATTCTGTTAGGTAATAATTAATATTAAAATAAATTATTTATAATATAATCATTGTCAGTACTGGTCCATCCCTATTCGCTTACTTATTATTATTACGAAGATACAACAACTAATCGGAATAGAAACAAGCTACCTGTTCTATCTCTTTTACACTTACTACATTTTATATTGAAGTGATTGCGTAAGAGGTATGTTTTTCATATTTTTCAATAATTATTATAAAGATAAATTTTGTGACTCTTACGTTTTCGTAATAAAGACTAAAATGCTTTGTCATCGACTAGTAAAGTATTATCCTTTGTAATAAGTAATGTATTAGACATTTAGGAGTTAAATATTGATTTATACGTGTATGACGTCATAGCAGATGAAAGAGTGTACACACTCTTTTATCTTTAAACTGTAAATTTTACTTTTTATTTTATAATTATAATTAATATAAAATTCTAAAATTAGTCATTGATTTTCCTAACACATTGTTATATTTTTTAATGTTAATCTTGTGAGAATGTAAGGCAGTACTTCGTTGGAGCCACCGCCATGCACCTCCTACAGCCGGTGTAATATACATATAATGAACATGTCAATGTACCAGGAACATGTAGTGTTAATGTACTAATAATTACAACATCTTATAGATATTATGGAAGAGAGTTTAAAAGGATTAAAGTAATAAAAAATAACTTCTTACTTCACGCGAGAAGTATGTATTGATTATATGATACTGACCTGACCTGTATTAGAATACTATCACTATTTCTTCTTACCAATACTTGAATTCCCGACCAAAGGATAATATACATGATGCTGTGAGACAATGTTTGAAGTACCGTTACTTCTTTGGCATATTTATTAATATTCTGAAATACCAAAACTTAATATTAATGTTAACCCCAAAGATGTATTCACAATTAAATAAAAAATTTTATACAAGACATAGCACATAATATATTAGATTAAATAAAGAATAATTAGTTCGTCAAAGATATTATCTTTCTATTTGTACATGATATATAATCCTTACTTTTTATTCAGTTTATAAATCGTATTAAATAATAAATTTTGAAAATATAATTATTGGATACCCATAATTGCGATTGTATAACTCAATTGTATGCTAAAAAAAAGTGTTTACAAATAAATTATCCATATTCAAAATACATTCAGAAAGTATCGATATTCATACTGAAATGAAATATTGACGGCTGGAACCTGATAGTAGATGTGATCTTCAAAGAGTTTTCGTAACTTAGGAAATTTATGCTTGACGTGTCCTTAGAAGAACGAGAGTTATTAAGTGAATTTAAGTATTCTGAAGATATTTGTAGTAAATAAAACTTTATTTTTTACAATAAATACCGTAGTATAATTTTTACAGCAGTTTATTCTCACTAAACCTATATTATGTCAATATATCTGTCATGACATTATTTATTATACAGTACAAATATACTATATATTTAATATTTAAATGCTTCCTCTTATAAAAAATCATATAGTTACTAATAGAGTATTGTCTTATATATGAATAAACTAATTTAGTTATATGATTGAAATATAATTTACAATAATAATAGATATTTAACACTAAATCATGGAATGTACCACAAACTGATTGGTGTGCTATTTAGTACTGCATTGTTGCGGTCGAGTAGCTGAATACAATAATACTAATCATATTGAGGTGATTAGCCTAACTATCTTTATTTGCATCAGTTTATAAGAGATCATTATTTGTAAAAACTATATTAAATTGTAGTTATTGTGAAGCTCAAATATCAAAAAACTAAATCTAAGTTGAATAAAGTCTGAGCAAAAACCTTCCTATATCAATGCATGACTAAATTTCACCTGATGGAAAGTGGAAATGTAGTAAGAGGTAAAGTGCCTTAACTTAATTTTCCTATTTACTTAATTATAGTTATAATTAGTTTATATTTGAATTTTGAATTTTCGGTATACTCATATCACCATCATCGTCCATAAGTCTTACAAATGTAAATATATACGAGTATAATATTGATTGTGCTTTACCGTTTACCGTTGTTTTTTGACGAATATATGCGATTTTTTTTAACTTGAAATACTGATTTCAAAATGACCTATCATCTCGATTTGTTTGTAAAATATTAGTCTTTCGTTTCTGTACTTATTATTTATAGTTTTGAAGTATCAGTAGACGAATTTGTACCGAAACATATATATATATATATGTATATATATATATATATATTTTAACTGTATGAACTTAGATCTTTTATACATGTCATGTCATTATTTCTGATATTAGGTCGTTGAAACAAATTTCCCTGCAGTCTGGTCACGTTCACTGCGGAGCGACGCTGGGTTTAACTACAGCATGAGCGTAAATTTGTATCCAATGCCAATTTTGCTAACATTAATGTAAATACTCATAAGACGAATATATAATATTATTATCCTTTACCATATTACAACCATATACAGTAATAATAATAAAAATAAATAGATAAAATATTCCATTAGTAAAAATAAATAGATAAAATATTCCATTAGTATTTCATTGAAAATAGAATTCTAAAAGCATTACTAGTAAAAACATTTTAAACCTAAATTGGTTTATGATCAATGATAAATATTAAGCCGATAGAAATGCAATGGTTTGCGATAAACGATTTATCGCTCTTTCAACAATCTCTCCCACAGGAATAAAAAGAAAATCAGCAGTGCTATTACTTTAAACATAATTTTTTATTTAAAGCATTACTTTACTAATTATAGGTTAGCTCTATTTTGATTGAGTCTATCTTAAATAAAAATTGAATAAATATTTGTGTCCACATTCCTCTGTCTACTGAGCATCATATCGTGAGGATATTAGTTTTGATGAATTTAACATTTATGTAATATTTTTTTATTCTACATTGACATCATATGTACCGATAACAGAATCTGTGCTAAAAGATCACAGGATAAGATTTTATAATATGAGTATTTTATAAAATAAGTACATTTTATATATTGTTAAATAAACACAACCAATTAATGTATTAATACTATTTATATAATATCCTCATAACATTTAGGTTTACATTAATATTTATTCATGCGTATTTATTTTTAGTATTGATTCATCAATATTTAAAATAATATTTTATTATGAAAATTTAAAATAAAAAACTATTTTGAGGGTGAATTATGATGATGATGGAAGAGGTTTTCTAAGATGTTGTGTTATTTTAAGACAGTTAAGTTAATAAATAAATTAAAATCATATATTTGATAGTTTGCTAAAAGTTATGATTTTATTTTAATAAAATTGTTAAGTTGTATTTGTAAATAGACTATTGTTTTGAATATAGCATGAATTTGCAGCTGTAAATTATAATGACAATGGTATGAAGGCTGATTTATGATATTACTCTTTGTCTAGTACAGTGACATATTATACAATACATGTATATAATCAAAGAGACACCCACACTCCACGCGTTCCAGACGTCAACCCTAAGCGGCTGTTTGTTATGAATTGCATTTGCGGGAATTCATGTTTCACTTAAACGCGAAGAAGTCAACATGTGATTTTCCGATTTCTGTATTATTATTTTTTGTTTAAAATAAATATATTACTCACAAGTATTAGCGCCGATAAGTAATAATACAAAATATATTATGAATATTTATTTTTCAAACATTAAATGTAAACGTAGCATCTAAAATATAGAAACTCAATATCAAGTCCACAAGAATGGCGATTCTCAAATATTCGGTGACAGCTCAATTACGCCAGGTTCTAAAAAAATCTGAGTCATATAACAACATTTTAATTTTTTTATTCTATGAAATGAAAACGACAAATGATGTGATCAATGACATTTAAATCCGACGTTTTATTTGTTTTTTATATATTTAATAGTACAGCAGTGTTGCTCGCGTTAATAAGTTTTTTATTATATCAGTTGGCTGTCTCAAAGTTAGTATTTTATTATTGAGCTATGTAATTTTTGAACCTGGCAATATATGTGCAAAATTTCAGGAAAAATAAGTTTAACAGCGTGCTAGCTAGTGTGGTATATTTTATATTACTGTAGTGTCAAAAGGCATCATTTTGGTATATCAAAATATGACATATAACATAACATATACATTTTTATCATCATCATCATCAATGACATCTTTCAAGGATGATATTACAGAATGAATAAAAACCTCATTTTTTATTTATTCATACAGCATAATAAGATTTTTCAAATGAACTTTATGCTGCCGCCGGAGAAACGACAAAAGAAAAGGATCGGTTCGAAGCTTAAAAGCATATTTTTTGATAGAGAGTTTCAGATAAAAGAAAGTACAACTGGATTGAGTCACATTTGGAAAGCCTTACTTATCACGTGATACTCAGGAAGACACACAGAAATTGGGGATTAGATGGATTGATGATAAAGAGGACGGCGGTAATATGAAAAATGTAAATTACATTATATTTTCTGTAAGTACAAATATTATCTCGCGTTGAGTGAATGATTCACTTTACGCCACAGCTACTTATCCAATATTTTCATAATTACTTGATTTTTTTTTAGTTTCTTAAATTTATATTTTTACGCTTCCACACTACCTTTTGTGGGTGTAATTATAATTAAATCAGTTCTTGATAATTTATAAAATGCCAAAAAGAATGTTCTGGCCAAGATTTATACGTTTAATTTTGATTGTATATCTTAAATGTTATGGTTTTTGTTGAAAGATAACAAATTCATGGCTAACATTTTTTTTCAATTTATGTAGAAAAAGTAAACAATTAAAAAAGATACAGTACAATACGAGTCTTGCTTTTGTACTTCTAAAGTATAACATAGTGATATAGAATTTTATAATCAGATTAAAAAAGTAACTTTAATAAGTCTTATAATTTGATTGCTCAAAGTGTTTCCTGAGGAGAGCTTAATAGAGAATCCTCTAACTAGATTTAAATGTTCGTAATAAATTATTAATATTTACAATTAATTCGTTGGGACTTTATTTGTCGAAAAAGTCTTAGGATATTTAAGATGCTTACATTATTGTATCATTTAATTTGCAGTATTTCTTTACATTCTAAAAGTGTATACTTTTAATTACTTCTTAATATGTGTGTTTATTCTACCTTTTTCTGAAAAGGTGATTAAGTCTATCTAAGACTACAATGCTGTGTCATGTTCTGAATCTGAATCATATTTCTTATCTGTTTTCAGTTCAGTTAAAAAATGTATAATACTTTTACGCTTTGCATACTATTTTGATGTACTTACAAGTAAAAACATCCCAAAAAATCCGTGCCCGCAGGGGGACACGCGTGGGTAGACCTCGTGTGTACTCGTTTAAAATATAACTCACTACCTTAGACTAATACATGATACCGTTGTTTACATCAAACATTTTCAAGCAAAAAAGGGATTTAATTTTTTTTCTCGGAAAAAGTATCTTTTTTGGAAATACTTTTGGTATTTAAATTTAGAGTAAAAAATAACCTTTCTATTAAAAATATTTGAGATAAGGGAATGTTACCAGAAAAAAGTTGACGTGGTTTTACCTACCTTAAATTTTCAAGCTAAAAGTGGTTTTTATTTTTTTTCTCGGAAACGGTACCTTTTACAGGCAAAACTTCTAATACTTAAATTTAAAGTAAAAAATAACCTTTCTATTAAAAATACTTGTGATGTAAGAATGTTTACAAAAAAAAAGTTATGAATTTTTTTACAAAAATTTTCGGTTTTTTTACCCCCACCCCTAAGTTATTGAAGTTAGGTTTTCGATTTATTTACATTAGTTATAGGTATTCATCAAATACATCATAAAATATGAACGCGATTGATCTTCGTTGTATAGGGAAAAAGTTATGGTCGAAAAACTGAAATCAGAAAAAGTGAGGCCCTAGCGCCCCCTGTGACCGGATTTCTCTGGTTAACGAACTTGACCTTCATTTTTGGATGATTGATTTTTGTGCAAAGTTTGAAAGCGATCCGAGCGAAACTGCGGCCGCTATCGTGCTGACAAAAGTCGAGTCTGGACGCACGCACGCATATATATATATATATATATATATATATATATAAACTTTTTGACCAATGGTCATTTCGGACTCAGGCGGTCATAAGAAGACCTCCTGTGAAGAAATTTTTCCAAAATTCGAAAGTAGGGGACAAATCAATGGGCAGACCGAATTCTTCGAGGTCTACCCAAAAGTAATGATCGGTAGAAATAAATCGCAAGAAAACATGATGTGTAGAATGTATCCAATGTTATGACCGAATAGCATTTTTTAAGTTTTTTAACTTATACAATATCGGTTTACGTATAATATTTATTACGTACTAAAATGTAATATAAAAAATATTTATCTTCTTATTTTTATAAAAAGCTGTCAATTGAAATACTTCATTTTACATCGGTGTACGGAATTTTCATATCTTAAGGAGCAGTTTAACATGAATGGACAATCAAATTACCCAGATGCTGTGATTAATAGTTAAAGACATTAAACATGAGCATTCAACAAAATTGATTTCAAAGGTCTTTTTTGACCTCCTTAATCTTTTATACTTAATCCTTTCAAGGCATACAATTTTCTACGATATATTTTTGTTTGGTCCAATTTAAAAGAGAAATAATTTATTTATAAGTCTAAATTATGTAAACATATACTTATATATTAGGGTGATGTGTATATTTTTTTTATTTTATGTTCTTCAATGCTTCTATTGCTTAAACCACAGAAAATGTAATGTATTCAGATTGTAATACGGCGTAGTACTTATTTTTAATTGTAAATTATATTTTTTTTATTCATTTCTAATTTATATATTTATATATGTAGATATATAATAAATATAATAAGAATATTCACATTTAGTTAAAATACTTAATTTTATGTTCACTGCACCACTCTGTCGAAACTTTTAAGCAAGAAATTAATTAAATTACAAAACCCGAAGATCACCGAGACCGTAGTCGGTGTGCAACCTTCTTTATATAAGATGCTGAAAGTTTTAATGGCAAAACTTCGAGTTTCTATAATTTTTGTTCGAAAAATTATTGCTGGTCGTGATATTAATGAAGATCAATTTAACGTGAAATTACACAAGTTTGTGATCTGCTTTAAAGGTTGACATCTGTATTGATATACCTCAAGACAGTGTAGCCATTGATTGATTATCCAACATTTAATTACAATACAAACCTTGACTTTGAAACAATACAATATCTAATTATATTTGTTTAGATGTTGAAGAAAATTAAAACTGAATTACGATTTATTTTAATCTTTCTTCAAATCCATAGAAAGATATAAATGAATTATCTATTACTAGGAAATGATTAAATATAAATGAAAAATGATAATAAAGTTTTTAGACATTTATAATACGAGTAATAAGTTTTTTTAAGATAAGCTTACTTAAAATCCTTGCCAATACCCAACGCAGCGGCACAGCGACCAGGATATCAAAACTTATATGATAACGGATTAATCACCTCCATACAAGTGCTCCGTAAATCTTGTCTTCAGTACCATAACCATAACCACCATTTGAGCATATAAACTTAGTATTATTTCTTTTATTACAACTAATTTTGACAAAATGGAGTTTCAGCTTTATTATTAGTGTAGATTAAACCAGTTTCATTTTACTTATGTAAATAAAACTTTATAACAATATCTTACACATTGTTACGGGTAATAAGTAATCACGACACCAAGAGTTACCTTATTCCTGAATGTAAATTTTAACCGCATACTTATGATATACTATGTTGCCCTCAGTGGCGTAGCTATTGGAAGATTGGACGGAGCTGTGCCCCGGGGCCCCGACCCTCACGGGGTTCCTCATACTTTAACTTACTAACTATAAATAGAATACCCCTAATTGAGTACCATTTTGATACGGAATCCTAATAACATTCTTGTAATCTGGTTTATTAATTTTTTGAATGTGGCTCAAAATTTTCAGGTGATCCGTTGTTTTAATAAGTTTTGATATCCTGGTCTGCATTTCACGCGATATCCGTGAAGGATTAACAGATTAATAATTACAAAATAAAAAAAAAAATCGCCTTTATACTGCATTTCTTGTTAATTTTAAAACGAACACCTTTTTATTATTATTATTTTTATTACCTTCTTAGATTTTACTTTACCTTCTTACAGTTTACTGCGAGCGAATGTATTATTTCAATTTCGATAGTAATAACATCTAAAACCACTTCAATATTACATAACTGTACCTTGTCTTAGTTCACGTTCTGCTTCGAATTGAACAAATAACTATTGTTTTATATTGCACTTTCTTTTGTAAAAGTATTTACTCTAAGAGATGCATTATTGCGACTTTATCTCAGAATTTATTAAAGCTGAATAGAATATTTAGAATAGTTGTTGGTATTATTTCAAGTAATATGATGTAAGTGACTTGATCCATAAAAATCATTATTTTACTTTTAATATTATATTTCAAGTCATTTAATATTTATTAATACTAATGAAATACTATAATAACAATTGTCTGGCAAAAATTTTTTTAATAACCCTATGAATGACACAAAATAAAAAATATCGAATTGGAGACTTTTTTACATTTGTCCCTTGTTGAACGCCGATTTTGAGTTGGATTCAGTGAATGGTATTAAATTTCTATTAAAATAGAATAACCTTAGCTTTCAGTTTAAAAGCAGTTAAACTTTTATATATATATATATATAAAGTCTGTCAATACTTTAAAACAATGTTGAATGGAGAGCACGTATTTTTTGAGGTCTTTACTCTTTTATGTAAATAAAAAAATCTTTTATCTTCTATTTTACTTTCTGCTCTTAAATATTATTTAAACAAGCAATTTCAAAATTATCTTAAACATGAAACATTTTTAAAGTTCTAAAGTATTCTGATTATCCACAAAGTTATTTAGATCAATTTCACACTCCAATTATTTGTTTCAGTGACTCCTTTGAAGCTTTGAGGCTGTGAAGAAAAACATTACTTATATTTAATGTTAATTTGTGAATTTGTTTTTAAAAAGAAAAACCTGATATTATTTGAAATTAAATGTAAATCTGTTTATTGAGATGGTAGCTGTGTTTTGGCATCTGGTGCCGTTTGACTGCCTCTCATATATGGGCTGCCTGAATCGGGTTAGTATCACTGACAGAAGATCGACGAAAGTAAGGGAGCCGAAACTAGATGCAGTCTTTTCTTTCCTTCTTCATTTATTTATTGCAAAAAAATAGTTTTAGTATATATAAGCCATTAAAATAATAAAGATCTAAACACAGATGAGAAAGAAATAGAAGAGATCTGGCGCAGCATTTGCGATCAATATTTTAAAATATTGTGTTAATAACAATTGAGAACATAAAATTATTTATACGTTATTTAAAGAATTATTACCAATATATGTAAAAGTAAGATAGTACGATAGGTTTGATATAATACTTATATATGAAGCATAATTATATAAAGTATTTAATTTGAACTAAGAGTGCTAATAGAAAACATCCCGGAAGTGATGTCAGTGGAGCAATAACTTTCAGGAGTTTGCAGATCAATAAGACAAGAATTCAAACAAAAACCCTGTTTCACCTCAAAAACACTGGCCTTTGTAATGTACGTACTTTACAACTTAGTAACGTTCTTGTACATCCCCTGATATTGCAAGACGCCATTGGCTGCGGTAGTCAGTTTCTACCAAAAGACCCATGCTCGTATATTCTTATCTTAATATATAAATAAAAGCAACATGAGCAGAATTGTTAACAAATTGCTTATTACTAGCCGTCCTTTCGTCAGCATTTTTCTAAATTCTTGCATAAAAGAACGTTTATAATGTAAACTCTAAATATTTAATTCGATAGTTACATCAATACATTTGGTAAATTTATTATAAAAACGAATTTAATAGAATAAGTTTGTTCAAAAAAATTTTGTTATTTTAGTTAGTCTAGATTACATAAGACACCAATAACATGAAAATATGCAAAATACACCAACTTAATTATGGCTAAATCATTTATTTACTATATACTTTTCCAAACCGCATCTGCTCTTAAACATAAGCGTTTATTTAGTGTGTTAGTACAAGTTCAATTTGAGAAAGATACGGTATTAAACGTGGTTCTTATCTGAAATCTGAATAATATTCATATATAGGTCATTTAATTCAAATTATACATAATCTTGTAAAAATATTCTTTTTGAAGTGTATATATACATCAGACCGTATATTATTTGAAATTTTAATGAATTTGCACAAAGTAAAGTAAGGAGTACGTTATTAAAAACTACGGATTTTAATAAAATATTGTCATACAACTTAAATTGTTCAATAATTTAATAACAAGTAATTCTTAAATAACATAGTACTAGTTACATTAGTGTTTTAATATTATTCATAAAATACTCTACAGGTTTCAAGCAAATTTCAATGATATTCCTTAAAACGTATTACTGTTTGTAAAATGTCTAACGCGTGTAGAAAAAAAACTAAATTAATTTTCTATAACAAAACTAAAATAATCATTAATATATTAAGAGCGTTTTGGAAGAAAGTTTTTAGTTAGGTTAAATAATAAAAAAATCTAGTAAATATGGACATGAGTAAAAAGTAAAAGCACTTATACTCGTATATAACAACTACTTGTATACAACTGCTCTCGATATATAGTTTTACAATATTTAATAAAATAAAAATATCATTTTTTATTATTTTCTATAATCATGTTCATGTAGTTATAATTTTTAAAAAGAACCTCAAATTAAAATCTTTTGACTTTTTTTTTTTAAATTCCATAGTGAGTGATTAAACGAAAACTGAAATATCCCACTACCTCTGAATATAATTTGTAAAATGCCTTTAATTTGCTTTTCCATCGACTTATTTAAGCTTCGACGCTATTTAAGTGGTTCCTACATAAGAGCGAACGAAAGGCAATTAACCTTTCAGGTTAAAATATATTTTATATATATAAGCATATATAATAAATATAATATTACAATTAGAAAAATAAGTCCATAAATTTTCAAATAAAACAAATTCGATATCTTCAAAAAAATATGGAACGATAAACATTAGTTATATATTATACTTATATATTATACAAGTGAATACGATTACATCAATAATACTTATAATACAAACGCTCGTAACATTATAGTTAATGTGTTTAAACACATGATTAGGTAATGTTATTGTAGTTCTACGTTTATGTACTCGTATGTGTTATCTAAATAAATTTAATTAATTAACTAAACACAATTTTATTTTTACATTAGTAAAGGCATTCTCAGCGGACAAATGTGATCTATATCTATAGTTATTAATAAAAATGGTTATTTGTTTAAAATACAATATTATAAACTAAAATAACTTTGTCTGTTATATTTGCACGACAACAACCGCGGAGCAGATTATGGCAGGTTTGATGAGGAGATAATAAATGAGTAGTCTGGGGAAGAACTTATACAATTTTGATAAGGGTGATATAGAAAATAATAGTTGGGTGGTTAATAATGATTTAACAAGTTTATGGATAAAAAAGATACATGTGTACTAAATATGAAATCAAATTATTTAAAACTAAGAGATTGCGACGTGTTGTAAAATAAGGTTAGTGATTGTTTATCCGCTGTTGAAACCAAAAAGCTGGTTTTAATATAAAACACTCATATATTTATCAAATATTTCTTGTAATGATTATTTACAGAGAATCGTATGTATTATAAGATTTAAATTGAAAGTGAAGTGAAGCAAGTGAAAACTATAATTGAATGGCTCACAGAACTCAATAGATATTTTATTATCAAATTTTTTAGATAAATACTCTATAGCCAAGGCATGAAACTACGAGGAAAGTTGCAGATGTTTGAAAAGTCTTGAGGTACTTGAAGTAATAAATATGAAAATAGCATTGATTTAAAAGAAGTGTTTCCGGATAGACTACTAGTTCCGCATTTTACTTAGTAGGTACTATTTTCAGTCGGTAATGACTCCCAAATTAATATTGATAAGTGAGTCTGAATATTTGTCATAACTTTAATTACAATCAGTATTTCAAAAGATGATGTAATTTATAACTGTGATTTTATTATTATCATTTGATTTGCTTTTAAAATTATACTGAGCTTACTGAGCAGTGACAGATAAGATACTTCTATCAAAATTGATAATAAAAATTATTACTAATTAGATATTAAATTACTTGCTTGGAGGAAAGTGATAGTTTATATTATGTATAATGTTAATCATACTTAAATATCAATGAACTGCCGAATAGTTATTAATAATCATCTACCGTGTAAATCGATCTATAACATTAAAGAACTCCTGGGAGATGTGAGAAGCTTTGTTACAGATTAATTACAGTACATCATTAATCACATAAATGTATTGAATTTAATAATTTTGAAGTTGACAAATGTAAATCCTTCATTATATTACATAATAAAATTATTTATATTAGTATACATAATAATTATATATGTAACATAAGTTTTTATAACAACTCTTAACTATGTGATACACATATTAAAACAAAATACAAATTACCTTCTCGTATTTAAATGTCCCTAAATAAGTATTGTGGCCTATTGTAGCCACATGCAATAGAAGTATCTCTGGTTTTAATTCGGTTTTGTTTGAGAAGTATTTGTATTATATAAGGAAGTTCAGAATATCTTATAGAAAACCGCGTATAAAAATTTGAATATCGATGAAATATAAAAATCTGTAACTATTATAGTATGTTTTATATTAAGTACTTGTTGACGTAGCTATTAAAAAGGTACAAACATAAAATGTATTAAATAATTGGCGTTCTGTTCAGACTCAGTTGAACCAAGTATAAAGTTATATGTTTAATTTGTTTATATTTTGAATTTAAAACCTGTCTTGTTACCTTTTTAATTATAAATGCTAGTTAAATATTGCAAAATTGTAGGCAAAGTTTTACCGTTTTTCCGTTTGTCGAAGCAACTTTCATTTAATGGTAAATTTTCTCAGTTCTTTCGTTTGTGTTGCATAAAATATTTTAATGAAGGAGTGGTTTATAATAAACATTTTAAGTTACAAATATACACTTTTTTTCATAACAGTTTATACTATGTTCTATTAAATATAATATTTATATTAATAAAAATGAGCTTTAAGAAGTGAAAAATAAATTAAATGAAATATTAGTAAAGTTTATAATTTTCATTTTAGCTATAATTCTCTCTCTATGTTATAATTCCTTATAAAATAAATATTCATCCCATAATGTTATATAAGCATAATAATTCATGATTAAAGTTCCAGTCAAGCTACATAATAAATGAGAAATTTTATATTTAAATGAAAAATATTTTTGCTTTTATGTTATATCTTTTCAGACACCTCTAAACTTTCACCAATGAAGGAAGTTTGGTCTGTCAACGAAGAAGGTAAAAGATGTCCATAGCCTATGGTTAGTCATCATCATCATCATCATAGTCATATTCTTACACGCGCCTTTGTTACAATTATAATATATCATATTGTAAAAGAACAACGTCTGACGTCAAATTTTGTTATTGGCTTCGACATTGCTTATTGGGAATTTTGCGCTGCCGCTCTCATTTTGTATTTTGTTTTATTAGGATGGTATTTATTTTAATTACTGTTCCTTTGGTAGCTCTTATAACACTTGACTTTAATGAATAATCGACATGTATACAATTTGACTTAATACCTTGAGATTTAACTTTACAAAGTGCTTTCATAAATATAACAGTATTACGTGTATATGATATTATAAACGTGTGTTATGCGGAATAGGTGTATCCTCACGAAATTACTTCACCTATCAGTAAATAAGCCTAATGAGGTCTGTTGGCAAGTATAATAATATGAAGGGGTGAGAGATATATTTTGTGCAATATTCGCCTTATTTATCACTGCCGTAGTTATTTCATTGTGTAAATTCTCCAAGTTTTAAGCTCTCCTCAAGATTTGTATTAAGTACGTTGCACTTTAAGAACCTAACCTGTTTTATATTACAACTTTTTAAGAATTTAAACTTTTTATAAAGAGGTACGGCGTAGCAATGCATTTAGTAGAAGAGGATATGTAGTAACTACATGTAATAAAGTATAATAACGTGCCTTTGCAGTACAAGTACCTGAGATTTTTTTACATAATATTACAATCATGTTTTTAATGATTGTTTGGACGTTACATGTTTATACCATATATAATAATATGACTAGATAAATATGTAATTCAGTAAGAGGATTGATCATAAACACTTACAAAAAGTTTATATGGAGCAGTTTATTTTTAACAACCTCAACTTATATAATAAAATCAAGGAGAATAAATAAATAATTGACGTTAATAAGTATAAGTATATTATTTGTACATTTGTTTGTTTATCTATAAAAACTACTACTACTACTACTAACTAATAAAAAATTGAGTTTATCTTGCCGTAATGGTAGCTTAATTCCTGAGGGTAACTTAATAATCTAATTGAAAAAAATATTTTAACAACATAAGAACTATGCTGCTATTATCGAAATTATATGTTAGATCCTGAAAACCAAATATCAGAAGAAGTTAACACATATATATACTCTCTTAGATTTTGTAAATAATAAAACATATCATATATTATAGACCGGAAATTGTGGAAAACCTTAATTCATACTGACGTGTGAAAGTAAGTGTATAAATCGCATAATAAGCATTCCTTATTTTGTTTTTCGTAAATAAACTAACTATGGCGTAGAAATATTTATTTTAGTACTAGAGACAAAATAATATTATAGTCCTTATATAGTGAGAAAACTTTCAACAAAGTTTTCAAACAGTCTTGACAGCATATGGGAAAGTAATTTACCCCTCCATAGGATATGATGCATCTTGAACAAACTATTAACGACTCTTCTGTTTATACTTATTTTGTAAGACACAACAACTGAAACTTGCAAGTTTTCAGTTTCCCTCTTGTTATGGTCTCTAAAGATCGGGGTCTTTTTGGAGAATTATTTTTAAACGTAATATTATTTTACCTAATAACTTCATTACCTTAAATAGGTAAAAGAATTTTATTATTCTCAAACCATAAAAAAATATTAAGAATAATAATATAGTTGGTTTATTACTAACAACACTATCACATATTCATAATACCACTTACTTTTTTGTATTTCTTAAAAAATATCAAATTAAGAGCACAAACGAAGTAAACAAGCTATCGTTATAACACTAGATCAAAAGTTTCACATTATGCAGCTCCTGAGGTTGTGGGTCTCTCGCGGCATAAGACTGGGAATTATTCAATTATTCATTATAATCATTTAGTTCCATACCTAAATCATACTGAGATATAAATTTAATTATAAAATGACCTAGGCATTATATTATCTGCTAAATTAAAACAATGGAACAGCATAGTATTTTAGAAATATTCATAGACAACGAACTAAATATTTTATATTTTATAATGTTTTGTTTATTGAGAATAATATTTATATTTTTAATAAATGCGATCTGTATAGGGATGATATTGCAATAGCCAATTTTTGTACTTTTTTATAAGGAAAATCTCAATGTAAATTACAATATTCTTATAGAATGTATACTTCACGTATTCTTCATTATCTCATAACATAAAGGCACTACACAGGGTTCTATTATAAAGACCTCAACTGTATAGTTGGCATCCTATGTCGTCAGGCCAATGTAATCAGACGCTGTCGACCGACGGTCGTTCAGTTCACTTCACTTGATGCGGGTCACAAACTTACACTGATATTATATTAACTGATTTAGAGCCTTGTTAAATACGACCTTTAAATAACGTCCGTGTATCAAAACCGCGTTTTTGTCCAAATATCAGTTTACAGATATATGATACCTTTATAGTAGGGTAAAGGAATATAGCAAATACAGTGATTCAAAGTCAGGAACAAAATATTTTTTTTAATTCCCTACCAATACTATTTTTTTCTAAATTATAGCAACCATGTTATGTTATTTTTACATTGCTGATATGATGATAGTAAATTTTATGACTATCATCTAAAGATGGTGGTGGTTGGTTTCTAAAGACATACATCAAGGATTGGAAAAACATTATACAATACTAACCTGGAAGAAAACGCAGGAACAAAAAGATGGGGTTAGACTGAGAGGGAAAGAGAAGGAATGCCGGAATCCAGATTAGATACTCGTACTTCTGTTAAAGATATAATTATTCGGTTATTATGTTTCAAATGTTTTTATAGATCAGGTCTTATTATCAGAGTATAATCTATCAAGATACGAAGTTATCAAAGAAAATATGAAACAACTGGAAGAAGATACGGATACATAAACACGACAAATATATTGTTGTATTACCTTATACAGGAAAAACAGTGCAGAATTTTTGGTTACCATTTCAACTCTTAAATATCAATTTATGACAATATAATAATTAATACAATAGTTTTGTTATTTATTTCATATACTTATTTGTCTGAGAAGATGATAATTAAGTTATTTACGTTACCTATCTTTGAATGTAATAACAAAAATTATATAACATTGTAAAAATTGTAATAACAGCATATTAAAAAAATACTCGACCACAAAAGGCTGGTGACATTTTTAAAGTGAGTGTGAAAGCGAAATTGTTTGAAGCGCCTTGGCAACAATTGAGATATATCTTGATGAAGATGAATTACAGACTCTGAAAGTTATTCGTAGACTATGAATGAAATAAAAAATATATTATAAAAATTATTTTGAGAAATTATTGAATGATACACATTGGATCTTTTAATTCCTCAGTGTCTTCAACTAAGTTTTGTAACAGAATATTATTATAAAGTTTTATTAAATATTATTTAAAGTTCCTTGATAATAGTTTCATATTTATTACGTTTCAAATGACAATATTTACGAGTCATTATAAAATTACTACAAAGAATAACTTGGTAAGAAAAAGTATATTGTTAAGAATTGGGAAAAAATTTTAAACTCTTTCTTTTTTTTATAAATTTAATATTTTTGTTATTCTATGCCAATTAGAGCCATATCTTTCACCAAAGTTAGAAATATTTTATTCAGCTCTAAAATGTTAACAGAATGGTGTTGGAACAGTTTGTAACGAAGTGATGATTTTTAGATTTATTTAACATTTTTAACGTTCGAGTTAACCGGACACTGGCAGTTTGTCTTTTAAATCTTCCATTATTATATTGTAAATTATAAACTATATAAAATGTAAGGTCGATGTTTAAGATTCAAACTAAGATTAGTCGGTAAAATCATATTATAAGTTTTTATAAATATATCTAAACTATGTGTATTCACTGAGAACTCAAAGGAACTATCTAACAGATAATGCGATAACATAATGTTATGTTAACACAGACAAAACTTTTAGAGCGCAATTGGTATTACAATAAATATTAAACTTTATTTTAATAGTCATTTGATGGAAGCTATTATTTTTGTAAAATAATATTTTAAGACTTTTTTTAACCTTTTCAAATAATCAAATTTTACTTTGAAAATTACTGCGTTCTGGATAAGTATTTTAATTATAAATAGAAAAGACACAAAAAGTATATTGCTAAAACATAATAACAACATAGCAAAATATATATCATAATACTTTATACCCTTTAGAGTAATATTAAAGGCGAATGCTTTTCCTCAACATTATTTATTCAAGTTATTGGTTATCCCGATCTTTTCTCGGAATAATTTTATCTGTTAAATGGCTCCTGGGGGTTTAACCTTCGAAATGGTACCTGTTAATGGTCAATACTAAATTCTATGAATCGCGTTATTTCAAAGTTTTATTAGTGTTAAATTCAAAATATTAACTTTAATTTTTTTAAGGTTCAACATTTTTTTGAATTTGTTGTAGATTTACTTATATTGAATATATCAGAAATTAACAATATATAATTTATTTTAGTGAAATTTAAAATGTATTATATAATATGATGTATTGAATGATTTTTATGTACAACGTTATATACATACAAAAAATATATAAATTTATGCAATAAAAGATGTATTGTGAAAAAATATAAAGAAATATTTGAAAAGTAACAAAATATTCGTAATGTTTTTTTTAAGCAAGATAAACATTTTATATATATATATATATATATTTTATTTTTACTTAATGATTATGTAAATATTGAGACTAAAAAATTTAATTATTATAATTTCGATATTTCTATTTGAAAATAAGATTTTGTATTATTTTCATTAACATTCAAATTCTTAAGTAACAATTATTACTTTGTCAGATAATTTTGAAGCACCATCAAACTACAAACTTATATATGTTCGTTGTTCGTTCACTGATGACTGCTCAGACTCTTGTCATTTTAGCACCTGAAATGTTAAATAACATTTAGAAGTACATCAATAATACAATAAATGAATGAGGGGAAAATCAAATTTTAATTCACTGTTCACTGTATAACACGAAAATTCATAGGTAGTGCTTGAGGTTAGAATTAAAGTATACAAGGAATTGATCAAAAATAACTAACACCTATATAGCATTTATTTTTTTAAATCTTATGAACATGAAAGAAAACTATTTATTTACAATTACAATATGAGTATATATATTTTTTAACAATATTTGTATCAAATTTATGCAATTATTTAAATTATGTGATTAAAATAACTACTACAAACACTCTACAACAAACTACTTATAAATTTAAGCTTTCTGACCTCTATCCTGCCAAATATCATATCCTCTATATTCTCAATAACCATCTAAGAAGATAAACAGTTTTCTCTTCAATATCTAAAATGAGAAACTAAAACATCAAAAAAATATAATAGTAGGTATTCTCTTTGAAATTGTTGCCGTAAAAGACTGTCAAAGTTTTACAGATGAATAAAATATGGTGATTTTTTTGCTTCGATAAGCGTGGGTGTCGGCGCAAAGAACTTTTTAGTGTTAAAATTGGAAATATAGAAAAGATATAAAATATCAAACGTAAAACGAATAACCAGATACTTTACTACTTAATAACAATGGCAGTAAGAAAAGACTAACTTAAGCTAATTCTCAATAAAAGTATTTTCTAAAATAATTTGATTCCTGTATATTTTTCAGTTATCTCAATAATGTGAAAAAAAAATGTATATAAATTTAAATAACGTCTTCGCTTATAAATATTTTAATTGATTGTGAAAACATAATATAAAACGATATACCTAACATTTCGTATCTACGGATTACCGTATTTAATAGAGCTGTATTAACAGCTCTATTAGATTAATAGCTGTATTAACAGCTCTATTAAATTAAGGCTGGTAACGGGAAGTAAAAAATGAATATTCATAAAAATGACCTGTTTTTCTGAATGATAACTCTGTCAGTCAATAATTTAGGTCTAGCTATAGGTTGCTGGTAATTGTAACTACATCTACAAGTTTAGATTACCAGCCAACGATTATGTTATTCACCGAGAGCTCGTCATATCCCTAGTAATAAACTCTTTATTGAATAATTAGTAATAGTAAACTGCTATTTGTCTCAATCTTTTATCGACTTATTTAACATAAACTAGGGACGCCAACAGACCCTCAATTTCGACACGCTGCGCACGCGAAATCTCGGGTGCCGTTTGCCAATTGAGCGAAGTAAGCCCAGTGTAATGAGTCATCGTTTCCCATTGACGTCAATGGGATATCTGTTTTTTGACGATTATTCCTTAACGACATCACATTTTTAATTTTTTTTTTAAACCATCACCTAATGTGTCTTTATGTTTGCAAAATTTCAGAATTTTCCGTCAAATACTTTTCGAGCCCATTCGTGACAAAGTATGTCAAAAAGTTTCCAGTCGAACGCTCCGCTCGCTTCGCTCAATTAAAGCTTAAAATTAAAAAGCAAACTTTATGTTTATAATTATATGGATTGCATTTCCTTGAGAAGGTAGTTGTAATAAAAGTTATTAAAGTTTCCTTAACGACCTCATTTTGAATTCTCTGCTATTAAAACAATTTCTTTAAAACGAACAAGGAAACAGATTCAATTTTCTTTCCTACTCTAATGGTTCTATACTTTTATTTTTACAGTCCTATTCAATTTCGAATAATTTATAGAATGTAATTTTATTTATTAACACATTTTATTATTTATATTTATTGTTTATGCAACAAAATTGTTTTACTAAAAGTTTAATTTTACAATTAAAAGTTTAACAGAATAAGTATTTAATACTTCATATTACAACTCATAATATCTGTTATTTGCTATAAATTGTCATTATTTAAATCATTTATACCTTTTAAATACTAGTTATAGCAAATTATACTATTAGGATTTAAAGAAACTAATAGCATTTCATTTCATAACATAAATATATTTTAAGAGAGTGCAATCATTCCACTCTATACTTAATATTTCCAGTTCTTTTCAAGTATTCTTATGATTCTATTGTTTCGTAATTAACCCGTATCTTAGAAGCATTATGAACAAATATTTTAGAAGGGTTATTTATAATAAAGTTCAAAAAATGTTCAAAAACTTAGGAGTTTAAATACATGATAATTTTTTAAACGCATTACATTATAATCCGCAATTATTATATGTTATTTTGGCACAAAAGATATAGATCCAGATTATTTTAGAATCGTCAGCACATTTAGTGAGAAGCTGTGAATGGGACGAGTCTACAGAGATGATAAATCGACGTCCTAATTTAGTACAGACAGATAGCTATAGGAAATAGAAAATTAGTCATTTTGACATATGTAGGATATGCTTATCATATTATAATTCCTATTTTCCCCTGTGTTAGAAAATAAAATAATATATATTGTGTATATGTAATTTTATCTACAGTACAGTTTAGTTTGTATATTTTATTCAACTCGCACAGAACAGGTCGATAGAAGCGTCTTATTAGTATATGAGGTATCACTAAAGCTGTAATTTATTTCTATTTATTTATTTATATTTTATTTATTTGAATATAAATAAAATATATTTATATTCAAATAAATAAAAAGATTTTGTTACCATCAACTAGAATATTTTATTCTTGTATTTTATACAAATAAAATAAACATTATCCTTCAAAATAAATAATATAATAATATGATACAAATTATTTCATCCAACCTTACGCGAATTGGAGATATATTAGAAGCTGATTCATGAGATGGACCGGATTAGGATCTAAGAGTTATGACTCGAGACGTGAAGTTATTTATTCTCCATATTATCTTATTCTCTAAAAGGTTTTATATAGTTAAACATAAAATTAAAAATATTATATAGTTTCTATTTCAATAATTGTTACAGTATTCTACTCTGCTTCGACTAAAATTGGTATAATAATATTTCGGTCCATGTCATCGATTGAAAGTGTCTGAAAACGTCCTATTAATATTGTAAGCACAAAAGTATGTGAAGATTAATAATTTAATTTAAATTACTTTTATTAAATTATCTTCTTTTTTAGAAATATGAAACTGATTTACATAAAACTTCACAGCAATATGGCTTACCGGTATATAAGATCATGGCACATAACACAAAATAAAATTGTAAGATGTTGTGGTTAATGATATTTATTTTAACTATTCATTTCTAAACATTAAACGTCTACTTGCAAATAAGAAAAACACTTGTCACACATGCACACACGCACACACGCACACACGCACGCACGCACACACACACACACACACACACTGATCCACAGCCGGTCGGACGGACTGCGGGACTATAGGACACTGTCCCCGTCGAGTTCGGGAGATCACATTTTCTATTCCTGCTCCTGTTAATTATTCTTTAAATTCTAAATTATAAAGAAACATACAACATGCTTATAGACAATTTCAAACGAACAATTTTATCACATTTTTCATTCATCTATATTTAAAAAATGCTTTATTAACTTATTTTTCCATTCCTTTTAGATACTATTATCTATAACAAAAAACTTTTTTAATAAATAACCCTTTTTTCGTAGTGGAATATTTGTCAAGTGGATGTGAATGGAGTTCAATGAAGGGACCGCCATCCGATAACAATGATATGATATCGATACCAGCACTTACGAGTATCATAGTGTTTTATTCAGGGATACACTCACATTTGTATTTATCTTAGGATAAATTGAATTATGCAGTCACATTTATTTTTATCCTACAATATCTCCCTATTTTTTGCTTAGAAATGTTGATTTACTTGAAATAAAATATACCTTTATATACATTTTTGTTTTTAATTTAGAGTATTAAAAAAAATACTTTTTTTTTAATTATTAGTCACGTTCCTGTAACAACATACCTATTTTATTTTATTCAAAATATTTTTTTTTCCATTTATGCAATGTCTCTCTCAAAAGTTCTTTTAAGGACATTATATTTTAGTATACTTGTAGATTTTTATATAATAAGATTTTATTTTATTCATTTACTCTATTGGTTATCAATACAAATATAATTAAGATATTAAATGAAAATACAAGATGTCGGAAACGGAAAGATTACTTAATTCTCTGAATCTTAATGTAATGAACTGTTGAACTGAACCCATAAAAGTATTTTCCATATCCAATATTATGAATTTCTAGAATTAATTATAAAATTTACTGAAATAACATATAGTTCATTATTCGAATAAAATATATTTCTATTACTACTATAGGATTAGAATAGAAATATAAGTATTTGTCTGGAAAAAAAACCTTTTTCTTGCATAACATCAAATTGCGTTCTCCTCACTTTGGTACAAAAAGTACTTAAATAACGTTGGTACCTAAATAACTCATAGATAGTCACACGTATTATAGAAACTTCTACTAAGAGTCTGTTACGTGGTTACCTAAATATTTTTGAAAAACACACTTAAATTACGTACATTCTTATTAAATGCAGAAGTTTTGTTATGATATACTAAGTTATGTATACATAAGTTTTCATTATTTTATTCTTAACACTTTTTTCACAATTGACAAAAATGTTAAAAAATAAAATGTCATTTTTATAGTGAAACCTCTAAAAAAGCTTTCCAATCAGTTAATTAAAAAAGCTTTCAAATTGGTCGCTTTCAGTAATGGTTGGTCAGGTGTTAGGTTTGAAGGAGTGAATGAGACATCGGCACAAGTGTATCAAGATACCATTCTTGAGAAGGTAGTTAAGCCCTTTAACAACACCGTGTTCAATAACAAACAATGGCCCTGACAGCTACATTCGGAGCTGGGTTCTAAAGCTCGATCAGCCGAAGCTTGGTTAGAAACTAATGTTCCGAACTTCATCAGAGCTGAGGACTGGCCGTCATCTTATCCTGATCTTAATCCACTGGATTGTAATTTACGGACTGTTATAGAGAGTAAGGCTTGTTCTAAATGTCATTATAATTTGGAATCCCTAAAACAATAACTTTGATTTACAGTGAAGAATTTTCTAATAGAAAGTGTGCGTGCTGCTGATAATGTGCTGCTATTGTTAACGTTTAAAGGACTATATTGCAGCCAATGGAGACCACTTAGAAGAGGCTTTATATAACTTTAATAGTTTTATATTACTATATTAATCTAACACACTGTATTACTAATAAATGTTACGCACAATAAATATTTATGACAAGATTAAAGTTGCTTACAAGATTGATTTTCAAAAATACATTAATAAGTTTAAAAATAACAATAACAAAAACAAAGTATTTTCGTTATAATGTTTATGTATAATATCTAAAAGCAATTAAATTATGATAAGGTCACCCTTTGCTGGATTCTTTTTTTTATTGTATATTTTTTTACTGTTAGTTTATATTATTACTGTTAGTTTATATAATTCATGTATGCAATAAAGTTATTTAAATAAAATAAAATATGTTTTTTGACGTTAAATAGTTTGATAATTTATAATATTACTGATAGATTCATACGCAATTAATCAATCTGTCTAACACAGCAAGTTCAGTTAATTACGCTTACGGAATAATAATATTTATTTGGTCAATTTATGAATATTTTTTTTATTTATATATTTTTTTTATTTTTTACTTACATAAACGTACACACACACTCACACACACGCAGAGAACATTAAACATTACTTTTAAATAAACAATGCTATTCATCTTAATATCTCACTAACTTCATATCACATGTGTGTGTTCTGTATTCTCTTGTATACAAAGCTAACTGTCAACAATTATATTACTTCTCTATTTGATTACGTTATTCCAATTGTTAGCGAATAGTTATACGTTTCATTGTACATTTGTGTTTCAATATTGGGAATGTATTGTTTCTACATTTATTGTACTACGAGATTTATGAAAGTTTTTAAATGCTACTGCTATTATATAACTGAAATAAATAAATTAATTAAATGCTGTAATCTAAAACCAATTTTCAAAAATTCTAAAAGCCAAGTTTACATATCAGACTAAATTCTAGGAATGTTTAAATGAAGTAAATGATCTCAAAACAAAAAAAAATACTGAAACTTTGAATGTAAAACCATATATTATTATCTATCTTTCCGAAAAATAGACGCCTCCCCGAAAACAATCAATAGTAATTTTGTCAGCGAGGATAGTAATAGTAGTATATGTACAAGTTGGAGTAATAGATAGATAGAAGATAAATGAAGATGGAGATATTACCAATGAGAATAATTAAAGACAATTCCACTATTCTATCATTAAATTATATCTTATTGTTATATCTGTGCCACGATCTTCCATATTAACTATAAAGATGTCAAGTTTTATCTAACGCCCTTTAGTATCTACCGTACAATAGCACGTAACTTGAATTTATAATTTTACTCGACACGACACGACATTATATTAGTATGTCCTTTGTATTAATAAAGTGTAGTGTCTACAATAACTAGGTTTGTAATATTAAAAGCTGAATCTAAGAAATAATACATTAAAATATTTTAAACTTATTTCTAGTTACTTACATTTTTACACTTTCGACATTACTGTGAAAATAAGAGGATCGTTAATGTTATTTTCTATCGAGAGAGTAATCATAATCTGATTGTCAAAAATTAAATAAAATGTAAGATTACCCAAAATAAATACTTTAATTTTAATCTGACTTTTTAGACTTTTCAAATTTTTGATCCATATTTGTTACAGTTGAGCCGAACGCGGATGTTATAACGAAAACTGGTAGTTATAATTGTATTTTAAATAAGAATAATATTTAAAAAACTTGTTTATAAAAATATAGTATTGCCTTTATTATATCCTACAAGCTATTCTTATAAGATAGCAGACCCTATTCGTAAGTTAAATTTTTTCTAGACAGTTCTAATGTAAAGAAAAAATAATCATTCATTTGGGACTATTTATAAAATCTTCATTGTATAGTTTTGTAAACTATGTCGTCTACAGTATCGTCTACGGCAATACAATACAATACGATACGATACGGCACGGCACGGCAAGGCACGGCAGGGCACGGCACGGCACGGCACGGCACGGCACGGCACGGCACGGCACGGCACGGCACGGCACGGCACGGCACGGCAGGGCACGGCACGGCACGGCACGGCACGGCACGACACGGCATTATATTAGTATGTCCTTTGTATTAATAAAGTGTAGTGTCTACAATAACTAGGTTTGTAATATTAAAAGCTGAATCTTAGAAATAATACATTAAAATATTTTAAACTTATTTCTAGTTACTTACATTTTTACACTTTCGACATTACTGTGAAAATAAGAGGATCGTTAATGTTATTTTCTATCGAGAGAGTAATCATAATCTGATTGTCAAAAATTAAATAAAATGTAAGATTACCCAAAATAAATACTTTAATTTTAATCTGACTTTTTAGACTTTTCAAATTTTTGATCCATATTTGTTACAGTTGAGCCGAACGCGGATGTTATAACGAAAACTGGTAGTTATAATTGTATTTTAAATAAGAATAATATTTAAAAAACTTGTTTATAAAAATATAGTATTGCCTTTATTATATCCTACAAGCTATTCTTATAAGATAGCAGACCCTATTCGTAAGTTAAATTTTTTCTAGACAGTTCTAATGTAAAGAAAAAATAATCATTCATTTGGGACTATTTATAAAATCTTCATTGTATAGTTTTGTAAACTATGTCGTCTACAGTATCGTCTACGGCAATACAATACAATACGATACGATACGGCACGGCACGGCAAGGCACGGCAGGGCACGGCACGGCACGGCACGGCACGGCACGGCACGGCACGGCACGGCACGGCACGGCACGGCACGGCACGGCACGGCAGGGCACGGCACGGCACGGCACGGCAAGGCACGGCAAGGCACGGCACGGCACGGCAAGACACGGCAAGACACGGCACGGCACGGCACGATACGACACGACACGGAACGACACGGCACGGCACGGCACAGCTTGGCACGGCACGGCACGGCACGGCACGGCACGGCACGGCACGGCACGGCACGGCAAGGCACGGCACGGCACGGCACGGCACGGCACGGCACGGCACGGCAAGACACGGCACGGCACGGCACGACACGATACGAGACGACATTATATTAGTATGTCCTTTGTATTAATAAAGTGTAGTGTCTACAATAACTAGGTTTGTAATATTAAAAGCTGAATCTTAGAAATAATACATTAAAATATTTTAAACTTATTTCTAGTTACTTACATTTTTACACTTTCGACATTACTGTGAAAATAAGAGGATCGTTAATGTTATTTTCTATCGAGAGAGTAATCATAATCTGATTGTCAAAAATTAAATAAAATGTAAGATTACCCAAAATAAATACTTTAATTTTAATCTGACTTTTTAGACTTTTCAAATTTTTGATCCATATTTGTTACAGTTGAGCCGAACGCGGATGTTATAACGAAAACTGGTAGTTATAATTGTATTTTAAATAAGAATAATATTTAAAAAACTTGTTTATAAAAATATAGTATTGCCTTTATTATATCCTACAAGCTATTCTTATAAGATAGCAGACCCTATTCGTAAGTTAAATTTTTTCTAGACAGTTTTAATGTAAAGAAAAAATAATCATTCATTTGGGACTATTTATAAAATCTTCATTGTGTAGTTTTGTAAACTATGTCGTCTACAGTATCGTCTACGGCAATACAATACAATACGATACGATACGGCACGGCGCGGCACGGCGCGGCACGGCACGGCACGATACGACACGACACGACATTATATTAGTATGTCCTATGTATTAATAAAGTGTAGTGTCTACAATAACTAGGTTTGTAATATTAAAAGCTGAATCTAAGGAATAATACATTAAAATATTTTAAACTTATTTCTAGTTACTTACATTTTTACACTTTCGACATTACTGTGAAAATAATAGGATCGTTAATGTTATTTTCTATCGAGAGAGTAATCATAATCTGATTGTCAAATTTAATCTGACTGATAATTTTAATCTGACTTTTTAGACTTTTCAAATTTTTGATCCATATTTGTTACAGTTGAGCCGAACGCGGATGTTATAACGAAAACTGATAGTTATAATTGTATTTTAAATAAGAATAATATTTAAAAAACTTGTTTATAAAAATATAGTATTGCCTTTATTATATCCTACAAGCTATTCTTATAAGATAGCAGACCCTATTCGTAAGTTAAATTTTTTCTAGACAGTTCTAATGTAAAGAAAAAATAATCATTCATTTGGGACTATTTATGAAATCTTCATTGTGTAGTTTTGTAAACTATGTCGTCTACAGTATCGTCTACGGCAATACAATACGATACGATACGGCAAGACACGGCAAGACCTGGCACGGCACGGCACGATACGACACGACACGGAACGACACGGCACGGCACGGCACGGCACGGCACGGCACGGCACGGCACGGCACGGCACGGCACGGCACGGCACGGCACGGCACGGCACGGCACGACACGGCATTATATTAGTATGTCCTTTGTATTAATAAAGTGTAGTGTCTACAATAACTAGGTTTGTAATATTAAAAGCTGAATCTTAGAAATAATACATTAAAATATTTTAAACTTATTTCTAGTTACTTACATTTTTACACTTTCGACATTACTGTGAAAATAAGAGGATCGTTAATGTTATTTTCTATCGAGAGAGTAATCATAATCTGATTGTCAAAAATTAAATAAAATGTAAGATTACCCAAAATAAATACTTTAATTTTAATCTGACTTTTTAGACTTTTCAAATTTTTGATCCATATTTGTTACAGTTCAGCCGAACGCGGATGTTATAACGAAAACTGGTAGTTATAATTGTATTTTAAATAAGAATAATATTTAAAAAACTTGTTTATAAAAATATAGTATTGCCTTTATTATATCCTACAAGCTATTCTTATAAGATAGCAGACCCTATTCGTAAGTTAAATTTTTTCTAGACAGTTCTAATGTAAAGAAAAAATAATCATTCATTTGGGACTATTTATAAAATCTTCATTGTGTAGTTTTGTAAACTATGTCGTCTACAGTATCGTCTACGGCAATACAATACAATACGATACGATACGGCACGGCGCGGCACGGCGCGGCACGGCACGGCACGATACGACACGACACGACATTATATTAGTATGTCCTATGTATTAATAAAGTGTAGTGTCTACAATAACTAGGTTTGTAATATTAAAAGCTGAATCTAAGGAATAATACATTAAAATATTTTAAACTTATTTCTAGTTACTTACATTTTTACACTTTCGACATTACTGTGAAAATAATAGGATCGTTAATGTTATTTTCTATCGAGAGAGTAATCATAATCTGATTGTCAAATTTAATCTGACTGATAATTTTAATCTGACTTTTTAGACTTTTCAAATTTTTGATCCATATTTGTTACAGTTCAGCCGAACGCGGATGTTATAACGAAAACTGGTAGTTATAATTGTATTTTAAATAAGAATAATATTTAAAAAACTTGTTTATAAAAATATAGTATTGCCTTTATTATATCCTACAAGCTATTCTTATAAGATAGCAGACCCTATTCGTAAGTTAAATTTTTTCTAGACAGTTCTAATGTAAAGAAAAAATAATCATTCATTTGGGACTATTTATAAAATCTTCATTGTGTAGTTTTGTAAACTATGTCGTCTACAGTATCGTCTACGGCAATACAATACAATAAGATACGATACGGCACGGCAAGGCACGGCACGGCACGGCACGGCACGGCACGGCACGGCACGGCACGGCACGGCACGGCACGGCACGGCACGGCACGGCACGGCACGGCACGGCACGGCACGGCACGGCACGGCACGGCACGGCACGGCAAGGCACGGCACGGCACGGCACGGCACGGCACGGCACGGCAAGACACGGCACGGCACGACACGATACGACACGACATTATATTAGTATGTCCTTTGTATTAATAAAGTGTAGTGTCTACAATAACTAGGTTTGTAATATTAAAAGCTGAATCTTAGAAATAATACATTAAAATATTTTAAACTTATTTCTAGTTACTTACATTTTTACACTTTCGACATTACTGTGAAAATAAGAGGATCGTTAATGTTATTTTCTATCGAGAGAGTAATCATAATCTGATTGTCAAAAATTAAATAAAATGTAAGATTACCCAAAATAAATACTTTAATTTTAATCTGACTTTTTAGACTTTTCAAATTTTTGATCCATATTTGTTACAGTTGAGCCGAACGCGGATGTTATAACGAAAACTGGTAGTTATAAATGTATTTTAAATAAGAATAATATTTAAAAAACTTGTTTATAAAAATATAGTATTGCCTTTATTATATCCTACAAGCTATTCTTATAAGATAGCAGACCCTATTCGTAAGTTAAATTTTTTCTAGACAGTTCTAATGTAAAGAAAAAATAATCATTCATTTGGGACTATTTATAAAATCTTCATTGTGTAGTTTTGTAAACTATGTCGTCTACAGTATCGTCTACGGCAATACAATACAATACGATACGATACGGCACGGCGCGGCACGGCGCGGCACGGCACGGCACGATACGACACGGCACGGCACGGCACGGCACGGCACGGCACGGCACGGCACGGCACGGCACGGCACGGCACGGCACGGCACGGCACGGCACGGCACGGCGCGGCACGGCACGGCACGGCGCGGCGCGGCACGGCACGGCGCGGCTCGGCACGGCGCGGCTCGGCACGGCACGTCACGTCACGGCACGGCACGGCACGGCACTTCACGACACGGCATTATATTAGTATGTCCTTTGTATTAATAAAGTGTAGTGTCTACAATAACTAGGTTTGTAATATTAAAAGCTGAATCTTAGAAATAATACATTAAAATATTTTAAACTTATTTCTAGTTACTTACATTTTTACACTTTCGACATTACTGTGAAAATAAGAGGATCGTTAATGTTATTTTCTATCGAGAGAGTAATCATAATCTGATTGTCAAATTTAATCTGACTGATAATTTTAATCTGACTTTTTAGACTTTTCAAATTTTTGATCCATATTTGTTACAGTTGAGCCGAACGCGGATGTTATAACGAAAACTGGTAGTTATAATTGTATTTTAAATAAGAATAATATTTAAAAAACTTGTTTATAAAAATATAGTATTGCCTTTATTATATCCTACAAGCTATTCTTATAAGATAGCAGACCCTATTCGTAAGTTAAATTTTTTCTAGACAGTTCTAATGTAAAGAAAAAATAATTATTCATTTGGGACTATTTATAAAATCTTCATTGTGTAGTTTTGTAAACTATGTCGTCTACAGTATCGTCTACGGCAATACAATACAATACGATACGATACGGCACGGCACGGCAAGGCATGGCACGGCACGGCACGGCACGGCACGGCAAGGCACGGCACGGCACGGCACGGCACGGCACGGCACGGCACGGCACGGCACGGCACGGCACGGCACGGCACGGCACGGCACGGCACGGCACGGCACGGCACGGCACGGCACGGCACGGCACGGCACGGCACGGCACGGTACGGCACGGCACGGCACGGCACGGCACGGCACGGCACGGCAAGACACGGCAAGACACGGCACGGCACGGCACGACACGATACGACACGACACGACATTATATTAGTATGTCCTTTGTATTAATAAAGTGTAGTGTCTACAATAACTAGGTTTGTAATATTAAAAGCTGAATCTTAGAAATAATACATTAAAATATTTTAAACTTATTTCTAGTTACTTACATTTTTACACTTTCGACATTACTGTGAAAATAAGAGGATCGTTAATGTTATTTTCTATCGAGAGAGTAATCATAATCTGATTGTCAAATTTAATCTGACTGATAATTTTAATCTGACTTTTTAGACTTTTCAAATTTTTGATCCATATTTGTTACAGTTGAGCCGAACGCGGATGTTATAACGAAAACTGGTAGTTATAATTGTATTTTAAATAAGAATAATATTTAAAAAACTTGTTTATAAAAATATAGTATTGCCTTTATTATATCCTATAAGCTATTCTTATAAGATAGCAGACCCTATTCGTAAGTTAAATTTTTTCTAGACAGTTCTAATGTAAAGAAAAAATAATCATTCATTTGGGACTATTTATAAAATCTTCATTGTGTAGTTTTGTAAACTATGTCGTCTACAGTATCGTCTACGGCAATACAATAGAATACGATACGATACGGTACGGCACGGCACGGTACGGCACGGCACGGCACGACACGACACGACACGACATTATATTAGTATGTCCTTTGTATTAATAAAGTGTAGTGTCTACAATAACTAGGTTTGTAATATTAAAAGCTGAATCTTAGAAATAATACATTAAAATATTTTAAACTTATTTCTAGTTACTTACATTTTTACACTTTCGACATTACTGTGAAAATAATAGGATCGTTAATGTTATTTTCTATCGAGAGATTAATCATAATCTGATTGTCAAATTTAATCTGACTGATAATTTTAATCTGACTTTTTAGACTTTTCAAATTTTTGATCCATATTTGTTACAGTTGAGCCGAACGCGGATGTTATAACGAAAACTGATAGTTATAATTGTATTTTAAATAAGAATAATATTTAAAAAACTTGTTCATAAAAATATAGTATTGCCTTTATTATATCCTACAAGCTATTCTTATAAGATAGCAGACCCTATTCGTAAGTTAAATTTTTTCTAGACAGTTCTAATGTAAAGAAAAAATAATCATCCATTTGGGACTATTTATAAAATCTTCATTGTGTAGTTTTGTAAACTATGTCGTCTACAGTATCGTCTACGGCAATACAATACGATACGATACGGCACGGCACGGCACGGCACGGCACGGCACGGCACGGCACGGCACGGCACGGCACGGCACGGCACGGCACGGCACGGCACGGCACGGCACGGCACGGCACGGCACGGCAAGACACGGCAAGACACGGCACGGCACGGCACGATACGACACGACACGGAACGACACGGCACGACACGGCACGGCACGGCACGGCACGGCACGGCACGGCACGGCGCGGCACGGCACGGCACGGCGCGGCACGGCGCGGCACGGCACGGCACGTCACGGCACGGCACGGCACGGCACGGCACGACACGGCATTATATTAGTATGTCCTTTGTATTAATAAAGTGTAGTGTCTACAATAACTAGGTTTGTAATATTAAAAGCTGAATCTTAGAAATAATACATTAAAATATTTTAAACTTATTTCTAGTTACTTACATTTTTACACTTTCGACATTACTGTGAAAATAAGAGGATCGTTAATGTTATTTTCTATCGAGAGAGTAATCATAATCTGATTGTCAAATTTAATCTGACTGATAATTTTAATCTGACTTTTTAGACTTTTCAAATTTTTGATCCATATTTGTTACAGTTGAGCCGAACGCGGATGTTATAACGAAAACTGGTAGTTATAATTGTATTTTAAATAAGAATAATATTTAAAAAACTTGTTTATAAAAATATAGTATTGCCTTTATTATATCCTACAAGCTATTCTTATAAGATAGCAGACCCTATTCGTAAGTTAAATTTTTTCTAGACAGTTCTAATGTAAAGAAAAAATAATTATTCATTTGGGACTATTTATAAAATCTTCATTGTGTAGTTTTGTAAACTATGTCGTCTACAGTATCGTCTACGGCAATACAATACAATACGATACGATACGGCACGGCACGGCAAGGCACGGCACAGCACGGCACGGCACGGCACGGCACGGCACGGCACGGCACGGCACGGCACGGCACGGCACGGCACGGCACGGCACGGCACGGCACGGCACGGCACGGCACGGCACGGCACGGCACGGCACGGCACGGCACGGCACGGCACGGCACGGCACGGCACGGCACGGCACGGCACGGCACGGCTCGGCAAGACACGGCAAGACACGGCACGGCACGGCACGACACGACACGATACGACACGACACGACATTATATTAGTATGTCCTTTGTATTAATAAAGTGTAGTGTCTACAATAACTAGGTTTGTAATATTAAAAGCTGAATCTTAGAAATAATACATTAAAATATTTTAAACTTATTTCTAGTTACTTACATTTTTACACTTTCGACATTACTGTGAAAATAAGAGGATCGTTAATGTTATTTTCTATCGAGAGAGTAATCATAATCTGATTGTCAAATTTAATCTGACTGATAATTTTAATCTGACTTTTTAGACTTTTCAAATTTTTGATCCATATTTGTTACAGTTGAGCCGAACGCGGATGTTATAACGAAAACTGGTAGTTATAATTGTATTTTAAATAAGAATAATATTTAAAAAACTTGTTTATAAAAATATAGTATTGCCTTTATTATATCCTACAAGCTATTCTTATAAGATAGCAGACCCTATTCGTAAGTTAAATTTTTTCTAGACAGTTCTAATGTAAAGAAAAAATAATTATTCATTTGGGACTATTTATAAAATCTTCATTGTGTAGTTTTGTAAACTATGTCGTCTACAGTATCGTCTACGGCAATACAATACAATACGATACGATACGGCACGGCACGGCACGGCACGGCAAGACACGGCACGGCACGGCACGACACGGAACGACACGGCACGACACGGCACGACACGGCACGACACGGCACGGCACGGCACGGCACGGCACGGCACGGCACGGCACGGCGCGGCACGGCGCGGCACGGCACGGCACGGCGCGGCACGGCACGGCACGGCACGGCACGGCACGGCACGGCACGGCACGGCACGGCACGGCACGGCACGGCACGGCACGACACGGCATTATATTAGTATGTCCTTTGTATTAATAAAGTGTAGTGTCTACAATAACTAGGTTTGTAATATTAAAAGCTGAATCTTAGAAATAATACATTAAAATATTTTAAACTTATTTCTAGTTACTTACATTTTTACACTTTCGACATTACTGTGAAAATAAGAGGATCGTTAATGTTATTTTCTATCGAGAGAGTAATCATAATCTGATTGTCAAATTTAATCTGACTGATAATTTTAATCTGACTTTTTAGACTTTTCAAATTTTTGATCCATATTTGTTACAGTTGAGCCGAACGCGGATGTTATAACGAAAACTGGTAGTTATAATTGTATTTTAAATAAGAATAATATTTAAAAAACTTGTTTATAAAAATATAGTATTGCCTTTATTATATCCTATAAGCTATTCTTATAAGATAGCAGACCCTATTCGTAAGTTAAATTTTTTCTAGACAGTTCTAATGTAAAGAAAAAATAATCATTCATTTGGGACTATTTATAAAATCTTCATTGTGTAGTTTTGTAAACTATGTCGTCTACAGTATCGTCTACGGCAATACAATAGAATACGATACGATACGGTACGGCACGGCACGGTACGGCACGGCACGGCACGACACGACACGACACGACATTATATTAGTATGTCCTTTGTATTAATAAAGTGTAGTGTCTACAATAACTAGGTTTGTAATATTAAAAGCTGAATCTTAGAAATAATACATTAAAATATTTTAAACTTATTTCTAGTTACTTACATTTTTACACTTTCGACATTACTGTGAAAATAATAGGATCGTTAATGTTATTTTCTATCGAGAGAGTAATCATAATCTGATTGTCAAATTTAATCTGACTGATAATTTTAATCTGACTTTTTAGACTTTTCAAATTTTTGATCCATATTTGTTACAGTTGAGCCGAACGCGGATGTTATAACGAAAACTGATAGTTATAATTGTATTTTAAATAAGAATAATATTTAAAAAACTTGTTTATAAAAATATAGTATTGCCTTTATTATATCCTACAAGCTATTCTTATAAGATAGCAGACCCTATTCGTAAGTTAAATTTTTTCTAGACAGTTCTAATGTAAAGAAAAAATAATCATTCATTTGGGACTATTTATAAAATCTTCATTGTGTAGTTTTGTAAACTATGTCGTCTACAGTATCGTCTACGGCAATACAATAGAATACGATACGATACGGTACGGCACGGCACGGTACGGCACGGCACGGCACGACACGACACGACACGACATTATATTAGTATGTCCTTTGTATTAATAAAGTGTAGTGTCTACAATAACTAGGTTTGTAATATTAAAAGCTGAATCTTAGAAATAATACATTAAAATATTTTAAACTTATTTCTAGTTACTTACATTTTTACACTTTCGACATTACTGTGAAAATAATAGGATCGTTAATGTTATTTTCTATCGAGAGATTAATCATAATCTGATTGTCAAATTTAATCTGACTGATAATTTTAATCTGACTTTTTAGACTTTTCAAATTTTTGATCCATATTTGTTACAGTTTAGCCGAACGCGGATGTTATAACGAAAACTGATAGTTATAATTGTATTTTAAATAAGAATAATATTTAAAAAACTTGTTCATAAAAATATAGTATTGCCTTTATTATATCCTACAAGCTATTCTTATAAGATAGCAGACCCTATTCGTAAGTTAAATTTTTTCTAGACAGTTCTAATGTAAAGAAAAAATAATCATTCATTTGGGACTATTTATAAAATCTTCATTGTGTAGTTTTGTAAACTATGTCGTCTACAGTATCGTCTACGGCAATACAATACGATACGATACGGCACGGCACGGCGCGGCACGGCACGGCACGGCGCGGCACGGCGCGGCACGGCACGGCACGTCACGGCACGGCACGGCACGGCACGGCACGACACGGCATTATATTAGTATGTCCTTTGTATTAATAAAGTGTAGTGTCTACAATAACTAGGTTTGTAATATTAAAAGCTGAATCTTAGAAATAATACATTAAAATATTTTAAACTTATTTCTAGTTACTTACATTTTTACACTTTCGACATTACTGTGAAAATAAGAGGATCGTTAATGTTATTTTCTATCGAGAGAGTAATCATAATCTGATTGTCAAATTTAATCTGACTGATAATTTTAATCTGACTTTTTAGACTTTTCAAATTTTTGATCCATATTTGTTACAGTTGAGCCGAACGCGGATGTTATAACGAAAACTGGTAGTTATAATTGTATTTTAAATAAGAATAATATTTAAAAAACTTGTTTATAAAAATATAGTATTGCCTTTATTATATCCTATAAGCTATTCTTATAAGATAGCAGACCCTATTCGTAAGTTAAATTTTTTCTAGACAGTTCTAATGTAAAGAAAAAATAATCATTCATTTGGGACTATTTATAAAATCTTCATTGTGTAGTTTTGTAAACTATGTCGTCTACAGTATCGTCTACGGCAATACAATAGAATACGATACGATACGGTACGGCACGGCACGGTACGGCACGGCACGGCACGGCACGACACGACACGACACGACATTATATTAGTATGTCCTTTGTATTAATAAAGTGTAGTGTCTACAATAACTAGGTTTGTAATATTAAAAGCTGAATCTTAGAAATAATACATTAAAATATTTTAAACTTATTTCTAGTTACTTACATTTTTACACTTTCGACATTACTGTGAAAATAATAGGATCGTTAATGTTATTTTCTATCGAGAGAGTAATCATAATCTGATTGTCAAATTTAATCTGACTGATAATTTTAATCTGACTTTTTAGACTTTTCAAATTTTTGATCCATATTTGTTACAGTTGAGCCGAACGCGGATGTTATAACGAAAACTGATAGTTATAATTGTATTTTAAATAAGAATAATATTTAAAAAACTTGTTTATAAAAATATAGTATTGCCTTTATTATATCCTACAAGCTATTCTTATAAGATAGCAGACCCTATTCGTAAGTTAAATTTTTTCTAGACAGTTCTAATGTAAAGAAAAAATAATCATTCATTTGGGACTATTTATAAAATCTTCATTGTGTAGTTTTGTAAACTATGTCGTCTACAGTATCGTCTACGGCAATACAATAGAATACGATACGATACGGTACGGCACGGCACGGTACGGCACGGCACGGCACGACACGACACGACACGACATTATATTAGTATGTCCTTTGTATTAATAAAGTGTAGTGTCTACAATAACTAGGTTTGTAATATTAAAAGCTGAATCTTAGAAATAATACATTAAAATATTTTAAACTTATTTCTAGTTACTTACATTTTTACACTTTCGACATTACTGTGAAAATAATAGGATCGTTAATGTTATTTTCTATCGAGAGATTAATCATAATCTGATTGTCAAATTTAATCTGACTGATAATTTTAATCTGACTTTTTAGACTTTTCAAATTTTTGATCCATATTTGTTACAGTTGAGCCGAACGCGGATGTTATAACGAAAACTGATAGTTATAATTGTATTTTAAATAAGAATAATATTTAAAAAACTTGTTCATAAAAATATAGTATTGCCTTTATTATATCCTACAAGCTATTCTTATAAGATAGCAGACCCTATTCGTAAGTTAAATTTTTTCTAGACAGTTCTAATGTAAAGAAAAAATAATCATCCATTTGGGACTATTTATAAAATCTTCATTGTGTAGTTTTGTAAACTATGTCGTCTACAGTATCGTCTACGGCAATACAATACGATACGGCACGGCACGGCACGGCACGGCACGGCACGGCACGGCACGGCACGGCACGGCAAGACACGGCAAGACACGGCACGGCACGGCACGATACGACACGACACGGAACGACACGGCACGACACGGCACGGCACGGCACGGCACGGCACGGCACGGCACGGCACGGCGCGGCACGGCGCGGCACGGCACGGCACGTCACGGCACGGCACGGCACGGCACGGCACGACACGGCATTATATTAGTATGTCCTTTGTATTAATAAAGTGTAGTGTCTACAATAACTAGGTTTGTAATATTAAAAGCTGAATCTTAGAAATAATACATTAAAATATTTTAAACTTATTTCTAGTTACTTACATTTTTACACTTTCGACATTACTGTGAAAATAAGAGGATCGTTAATGTTATTTTCTATCGAGAGAGTAATCATAATCTGATTGTCAAATTTAATCTGACTGATAATTTTAATCTGACTTTTTAGACTTTTCAAATTTTTGATCCACATTTGTTACAGTTGAGCCGAACGCGGATGTTATAACGATAACTGATAGTTATAATTGTATTTTAAATAAGAATAATATTTAAAAAACTTGTTTATAAAAATATAGTATTGCCTTTATTATATCCTACAAGCTATTCTTATAAGATAGCAGACCCTATTCGTAAGTTAAATTTTTTCTAGACAGTTCTAATGTAAAGAAAAAATAATCATTCATTTGGGACTATTTATAAAATCTTCATTGTGTAGTTTTGTAAACTATGTCGTCTACAGTATCGTCTACGGCAATACAATACAATACGATACGATACGGCACGGCACGGCACGGCACGGCAAGACACGGCACGGCACGGCACGACACGGAACGACACGGCACGACACGGCACGACACGGCACGGCACGACACGGCACGACACGGCACGGCACGGCACGGCACGGCACGGCACGGCGCGGCACGGCGCGGCACGGCGCGGCACGGCACGGCACGGCGCGGCACGGCGCGGCACGGCGCGGCACGGCGCGGCACGGCACGGCACGGCACGGCACGGCACGGCACGGCACGGCACGGCACGGCACGGCACGGCACGACACGGCATTATATTAGTATGTCCTTTGTATTAATAAAGTGTAGTGTCTACAATAACTAGGTTTGTAATATTAAAAGCTGAATCTTAGAAATAATACATTAAAATATTTTAAACTTATTTCTAGTTACTTACATTTTTACACTTTCGACATTACTGTGAAAATAATAGGATCGTTAATGTTATTTTCTATCGAGAGAGTAATCATAATCTGATTGTCAAATTTAATCTGACTGATAATTTTAATCTGACTTTTTAGACTTTTCAAATTTTTGATCCATATTTGTTACAGTTTAGCCGAACGCGGATGTTATAACGAAAACTGATAGTTATAATTGTATTTTAAATAAGAATAATATTTAAAAAACTTGTTCATAAAAATATAGTATTGCCTTTATTATATCCTACAAGCTATTCTTATAAGATAGCAGACCCTATTCGTAAGTTAAATTTTTTCTAGACAGTTCTAATGTAAAGAAAAAATAATCATTCATTTGGGACTATTTATAAAATCTTCATTGTGTAGTTTTGTAAACTATGTCGTCTACAGTATCGTCTACGGCAATACAATACGATACGATACGGCACGGCACGGCGCGGCACGGCACGGCACGGCGCGGCACGGCGCGGCACGGCACGGCACGTCACGGCACGGCACGGCACGGCACGGCACGACACGGCATTATATTAGTATGTCCTTTGTATTAATAAAGTGTAGTGTCTACAATAACTAGGTTTGTAATATTAAAAGCTGAATCTTAGAAATAATACATTAAAATATTTTAAACTTATTTCTAGTTACTTACATTTTTACACTTTCGACATTACTGTGAAAATAAGAGGATCGTTAATGTTATTTTCTATCGAGAGAGTAATCATAATCTGATTGTCAAATTTAATCTGACTGATAATTTTAATCTGACTTTTTAGACTTTTCAAATTTTTGATCCATATTTGTTACAGTTGAGCCGAACGCGGATGTTATAACGAAAACTGGTAGTTATAATTGTATTTTAAATAAGAATAATATTTAAAAAACTTGTTTATAAAAATATAGTATTGACTTTATTATATCCTATAAGCTATTCTTATAAGATAGCAGACCCTATTCGTAAGTTAAATTTTTTCTAGACAGTTCTAATGTAAAGAAAAAATAATCATTCATTTGGGACTATTTATAAAATCTTCATTGTGTAGTTTTGTAAACTATGTCGTCTACAGTATCGTCTACGGCAATACAATAGAATACGATACGATACGGTACGGCACGGCACGGTACGGCACGGCACGGCACGACACGACACGACACGACATTATATTAGTATGTCCTTTGTATTAATAAAGTGTAGTGTCTACAATAACTAGGTTTGTAATATTAAAAGCTGAATCTTAGAAATAATACATTAAAATATTTTAAACTTATTTCTAGTTACTTACATTTTTACACTTTCGACATTACTGTGAAAATAATAGGATCGTTAATGTTATTTTCTATCGAGAGAGTAATCATAATCTGATTGTCAAATTTAATCTGACTGATAATTTTAATCTGACTTTTTAGACTTTTCAAATTTTTGATCCATATTTGTTACAGTTGAGCCGAACGCGGATGTTATAACGAAAACTGATAGTTATAATTGTATTTTAAATAAGAATAATATTTAAAAAACTTGTTTATAAAAATATAGTATTGCCTTTATTATATCCTACAAGCTATTCTTATAAGATAGCAGACCCTATTCGTAAGTTAAATTTTTTCTAGACAGTTCTAATGTAAAGAAAAAATAATCATTCATTTGGGACTATTTATAAAATCTTCATTGTGTAGTTTTGTAAACTATGTCGTCTACAGTATCGTCTACGGCAATACAATAGAATACGATACGATACGGTACGGCACGGCACGGTACGGCACGGCACGGCACGACACGACACGACACGACATTATATTAGTATGTCCTTTGTATTAATAAAGTGTAGTGTCTACAATAACTAGGTTTGTAATATTAAAAGCTGAATCTTAGAAATAATACATTAAAATATTTTAAACTTATTTCTAGTTACTTACATTTTTACACTTTCGACATTACTGTGAAAATAATAGGATCGTTAATGTTATTTTCTATCGAGAGATTAATCATAATCTGATTGTCAAATTTAATCTGACTGATAATTTTAATCTGACTTTTTAGACTTTTCAAATTTTTGATCCATATTTGTTACAGTTGAGCCGAACGCGGATGTTATAACGAAAACTGATAGTTATAATTGTATTTTAAATAAGAATAATATTTAAAAAACTTGTTCATAAAAATATAGTATTGCCTTTATTATATCCTACAAGCTATTCTTATAAGATAGCAGACCCTATTCGTAAGTTAAATTTTTTCTAGACAGTTCTAATGTAAAGAAAAAATAATCATCCATTTGGGACTATTTATAAAATCTTCATTGTGTAGTTTTGTAAACTATGTCGTCTACAGTATCGTCTACGGCAATACAATACGATACGGCACGGCACGGCACGGCACGGCACGGCACGGCACGGCACGGCACGGCACGGCACGGCACGGCACGGCACGGCACGGCACGGCAAGACACGGCAAGACACGGCACGGCACGGCACGATACGACACGACACGGAACGACACGGCACGACACGGCACGGCACGGCACGGCACGGCACGGCACGGCGCGGCACGGCGCGGCACGGCACGGCACGTCACGGCACGGCACGGCACGGCACGGCACGACACGGCATTATATTAGTATGTCCTTTGTATTAATAAAGTGTAGTGTCTACAATAACTAGGTTTGTAATATTAAAAGCTGAATCTTAGAAATAATACATTAAAATATTTTAAACTTATTTCTAGTTACTTACATTTTTACACTTTCGACATTACTGTGAAAATAAGAGGATCGTTAATGTTATTTTCTATCGAGAGAGTAATCATAATCTGATTGTCAAATTTAATCTGACTGATAATTTTAATCTGACTTTTTAGACTTTTCAAATTTTTGATCCACATTTGTTACAGTTGAGCCGAACGCGGATGTTATAACGATAACTGATAGTTATAATTGTATTTTAAATAAGAATAATATTTAAAAAACTTGTTTATAAAAATATAGTATTGCCTTTATTATATCCTACAAGCTATTCTTATAAGATAGCAGACCCTATTCGTAAGTTAAATTTTTTCTAGACAGTTCTAATGTAAAGAAAAAATAATCATTCATTTGGGACTATTTATAAAATCTTCATTGTGTAGTTTTGTAAACTATGTCGTCTACAGTATCGTCTACGGCAATACAATACAATACGATACGATACGGCACGGCACGGCACGGCACGGCAAGACACGGCACGGCACGGCACGACACGGAACGACACGGCACGACACGGCACGACACGGCACGGCACGACACGGCACGACACGGCACGGCACGGCACGGCACGGCACGGCACGGCGCGGCACGGCGCGGCACGGCGCGGCACGGCACGGCACGGCGCGGCACGGCGCGGCACGGCGCGGCACGGCGCGGCACGGCACGGCACGGCACGGCACGGCACGGCACGGCACGGCACGGCACGGCACGGCACGGCACGACACGGCATTATATTAGTATGTCCTTTGTATTAATAAAGTGTAGTGTCTACAATAACTAGGTTTGTAATATTAAAAGCTGAATCTTAGAAATAATACATTAAAATATTTTAAACTTATTTCTAGTTACTTACATTTTTACACTTTCGACATTACTGTGAAAATAATAGGATCGTTAATGTTATTTTCTATCGAGAGAGTAATCATAATCTGATTGTCAAATTTAATCTGACTGATAATTTTAATCTGACTTTTTAGACTTTTCAAATTTTTGATCCATATTTGTTACAGTTTAGCCGAACGCGGATGTTATAACGAAAACTGATAGTTATAATTGTATTTTAAATAAGAATAATATTTAAAAAACTTGTTCATAAAAATATAGTATTGCCTTTATTATATCCTACAAGCTATTCTTATAAGATAGCAGACCCTATTCGTAAGTTAAATTTTTTCTAGACAGTTCTAATGTAAAGAAAAAATAATCATTCATTTGGGACTATTTATAAAATCTTCATTGTGTAGTTTTGTAAACTATGTCGTCTACAGTATCGTCTACGGCAATACAATACGATACGATACGGCACGGCACGGCGCGGCACGGCACGGCACGGCGCGGCACGGCGCGGCACGGCACGGCACGTCACGGCACGGCACGGCACGGCACGGCACGACACGGCATTATATTAGTATGTCCTTTGTATTAATAAAGTGTAGTGTCTACAATAACTAGGTTTGTAATATTAAAAGCTGAATCTTAGAAATAATACATTAAAATATTTTAAACTTATTTCTAGTTACTTACATTTTTACACTTTCGACATTACTGTGAAAATAAGAGGATCGTTAATGTTATTTTCTATCGAGAGAGTAATCATAATCTGATTGTCAAATTTAATCTGACTGATAATTTTAATCTGACTTTTTAGACTTTTCAAATTTTTGATCCATATTTGTTACAGTTGAGCCGAACGCGGATGTTATAACGAAAACTGGTAGTTATAATTGTATTTTAAATAAGAATAATATTTAAAAAACTTGTTTATAAAAATATAGTATTGACTTTATTATATCCTATAAGCTATTCTTATAAGATAGCAGACCCTATTCGTAAGTTAAATTTTTTCTAGACAGTTCTAATGTAAAGAAAAAATAATCATTCATTTGGGACTATTTATAAAATCTTCATTGTGTAGTTTTGTAAACTATGTCGTCTACAGTATCGTCTACGGCAATACAATAGAATACGATACGATACGGTACGGCACGGCACGGTACGGCACGGCACGGCACGACACGACACGACACGACATTATATTAGTATGTCCTTTGTATTAATAAAGTGTAGTGTCTACAATAACTAGGTTTGTAATATTAAAAGCTGAATCTTAGAAATAATACATTAAAATATTTTAAACTTATTTCTAGTTACTTACATTTTTACACTTTCGACATTACTGTGAAAATAATAGGATCGTTAATGTTATTTTCTATCGAGAGAGTAATCATAATCTGATTGTCAAATTTAATCTGACTGATAATTTTAATCTGACTTTTTAGACTTTTCAAATTTTTGATCCATATTTGTTACAGTTGAGCCGAACGCGGATGTTATAACGAAAACTGATAGTTATAATTGTATTTTAAATAAGAATAATATTTAAAAAACTTGTTTATAAAAATATAGTATTGCCTTTATTATATCCTACAAGCTATTCTTATAAGATAGCAGACCCTATTCGTAAGTTAAATTTTTTCTAGACAGTTCTAATGTAAAGAAAAAATAATCATTCATTTGGGACTATTTATAAAATCTTCATTGTGTAGTTTTGTAAACTATGTCGTCTACAGTATCGTCTACGGCAATACAATAGAATACGATACGATACGGTACGGCACGGCACGGTACGGCACGGCACGGCACGACACGACACGACACGACATTATATTAGTATGTCCTTTGTATTAATAAAGTGTAGTGTCTACAATAACTAGGTTTGTAATATTAAAAGCTGAATCTTAGAAATAATACATTAAAATATTTTAAACTTATTTCTAGTTACTTACATTTTTACACTTTCGACATTACTGTGAAAATAATAGGATCGTTAATGTTATTTTCTATCGAGAGATTAATCATAATCTGATTGTCAAATTTAATCTGACTGATAATTTTAATCTGACTTTTTAGACTTTTCAAATTTTTGATCCATATTTGTTACAGTTGAGCCGAACGCGGATGTTATAACGAAAACTGATAGTTATAATTGTATTTTAAATAAGAATAATATTTAAAAAACTTGTTCATAAAAATATAGTATTGCCTTTATTATATCCTACAAGCTATTCTTATAAGATAGCAGACCCTATTCGTAAGTTAAATTTTTTCTAGACAGTTCTAATGTAAAGAAAAAATAATCATCCATTTGGGACTATTTATAAAATCTTCATTGTGTAGTTTTGTAAACTATGTCGTCTACAGTATCGTCTACGGCAATACAATACGATACGGCACGGCACGGCACGGCACGGCACGGCACGGCACGGCACGGCACGGCACGGCACGGCACGGCACGGCACGGCACGGCACGGCACGGCACGGCACGGCAAGACACGGCAAGACACGGCACGGCACGGCACGATACGACACGACACGGAACGACACGGCACGACACGGCACGGCACGGCACGGCACGGCACGGCACGGCTCGGCACGGCGCGGCACGGCACGGCACGTCACGGCACGGCACGGCACGGCACGGCACGACACGGCATTATATTAGTATGTCCTTTGTATTAATAAAGTGTAGTGTCTACAATAACTAGGTTTGTAATATTAAAAGCTGAATCTTAGAAATAATACATTAAAATATTTTAAACTTATTTCTAGTTACTTACATTTTTACACTTTCGACATTACTGTGAAAATAAGAGGATCGTTAATGTTATTTTCTATCGAGAGAGTAATCATAATCTGATTGTCAAATTTAATCTGACTGATAATTTTAATCTGACTTTTTAGACTTTTCAAATTTTTGATCCACATTTGTTACAGTTGAGCCGAACGCGGATGTTATAACGATAACTGATAGTTATAATTGTATTTTAAATAAGAATAATATTTAAAAAACTTGTTTATAAAAATATAGTATTGCCTTTATTATATCCTACAAGCTATTCTTATAAGATAGCAGACCCTATTCGTAAGTTAAATTTTTTCTAGACAGTTCTAATGTAAAGAAAAAATAATCATTCATTTGGGACTATTTATAAAATCTTCATTGTGTAGTTTTGTAAACTATGTCGTCTACAGTATCGTCTACGGCAATACAATACAATACGATACGATACGGCACGGCACGGCACGGCACGGCAAGACACGGCACGGCACGGCACGACACGGAACGACACGGCACGACACGGCACGACACGGCACGGCACGGCACGGCACGGCACGGCACGGCGCGGCACGGCGCGGCACGGCGCGGCACGGCGCGGCACGGCGCGGCACGGCGCGGCACGGCGCGGCACGGCACGGCACGGCACGGCACGGCACGGCACGGCACGGCACGTCACGTCACGGCACGGCACGGCACGGCACGGCACGACACGGCATTATATTAGTATGTCCTTTGTATTAATAAAGTGTAGTGTCTACAATAACTAGGTTTGTAATATTAAAAGCTGAATCTTAGAAATAATACATTAAAATATTTTAAACTTATTTCTAGTTACTTACATTTTTACACTTTCGACATTACTGTGAAAATAAGAGGATCGTTAATGTTATTTTCTATCGAGAGAGTAATCATAATCTGATTGTCAAATTTAATCTGACTGATAATTTTAATCTGACTTTTTAGACTTTTCAAATTTTTGATCCATATTTGTTACAGTTGAGCCGAACGCGGATGTTATAACGAAAACTGGTAGTTATAATTGTATTTTAAATAAGAATAATATTTAAAAAACTTGTTTATAAAAATATAGTATTGCCTTTATTATATCCTATAAGCTATTCTTATAAGATAGCAGACCCTATTCGTAAGTTAAATTTTTTCTAGACAGTTCTAATGTAAAGAAAAAATAATCATTCATTTGGGACTATTTATAAAATCTTCATTGTGTAGTTTTGTAAACTATGTCGTCTACAGTATCGTCTACGGCAATACAATAGAATACGATACGATACGGTACGGCACGGCACGGTACGGCACGGCACGGCACGACACGACACGACACGACATTATATTAGTATGTCCTTTGTATTAATAAAGTGTAGTGTCTACAATAACTAGGTTTGTAATATTAAAAGCTGAATCTTAGAAATAATACATTAAAATATTTTAAACTTATTTCTAGTTACTTACATTTTTACACTTTCGACATTACTGTGAAAATAATAGGATCGTTAATGTTATTTTCTATCGAGAGAGTAATCATAATCTGATTGTCAAATTTAATCTGACTGATAATTTTAATCTGACTTTTTAGACTTTTCAAATTTTTGATCCATATTTGTTACAGTTGAGCCGAACGCGGATGTTATAACGAAAACTGATAGTTATAATTGTATTTTAAATAAGAATAATATTTAAAAAACTTGTTTATAAAAATATAGTATTGCCTTTATTATATCCTACAAGCTATTCTTATAAGATAGCAGACCCTATTCGTAAGTTAAATTTTTTCTAGACAGTTCTAATGTAAAGAAAAAATAATCATTCATTTGGGACTATTTATAAAATCTTCATTGTGTAGTTTTGTAAACTATGTCGTCTACAGTATCGTCTACGGCAATACAATAGAATACGATACGATACGGTACGGCACGGCACGGTACGGCACGGCACGGCACGACACGACACGACACGACATTATATTAGTATGTCCTTTGTATTAATAAAGTGTAGTGTCTACAATAACTAGGTTTGTAATATTAAAAGCTGAATCTTAGAAATAATACATTAAAATATTTTAAACTTATTTCTAGTTACTTACATTTTTACACTTTCGACATTACTGTGAAAATAATAGGATCGTTAATGTTATTTTCTATCGAGAGATTAATCATAATCTGATTGTCAAATTTAATCTGACTGATAATTTTAATCTGACTTTTTAGACTTTTCAAATTTTTGATCCATATTTGTTACAGTTTAGCCGAACGCGGATGTTATAACGAAAACTGATAGTTATAATTGTATTTTAAATAAGAATAATATTTAAAAAACTTGTTCATAAAAATATAGTATTGCCTTTATAATATCCTACAAGCTATTCTTATAAGATAGCAGACCCTATTCGTAAGTTAAATTTTTTCTAGACAGTTCTAATGTAAAGAAAAAATAATCATTCATTTGGGACTATTTATAAAATCTTCATTGTGTAGTTTTGTAAACTATGTCGTCTACAGTATCGTCTACGGCAATACAATACGATACGATACGGCACGGCACGGCACGGCACGGCACGGCACGGCACGGCACGGCACGGCACGGCACGGCAAGACACGGCAAGACACGGCACGGCACGGCACGGCACGGCAAGACACGGCACGGCACGGCACGACACGATACGACACGACATTATATTAGTATGTCCTTTGTATTAATAAAGTGTAGTGTCTACAATAACTAGGTTTGTAATATTAAAAGCTGAATCTTAGAAATAATACATTAAAATATTTTAAACTTATTTCTAGTTACTTACATTTTTACACTTTCGACATTACTGTGAAAATAAGAGGATCGTTAATGTTATTTTCTATCGAGAGAGTAATCATAATCTGATTGTCAAAAATTAAATAAAATGTAAGATTACCCAAAATAAATACTTTAATTTTAATCTGACTTTTTAGACTTTTCAAATTTTTGATCCATATTTGTTACAGTTGAGCCGAACGCGGATGTTATAACGAAAACTGGTAGTTATAATTGTATTTTAAATAAGAATAATATTTAAAAAACTTGTTTATAAAAATATAGTATTGCCTTTATTATATCCTACAAGCTATTCTTATAAGATAGCAGACCCTATTCGTAAGTTAAATTTTTTCTAGACAGTTCTAATGTAAAGAAAAAATAATCATTCATTTGGGACTATTTATAAAATCTTCATTGTGTAGTTTTGTAAACTATGTCGTCTACAGTATCGTCTACGGCATTACAATACAATACGATACGATACGGCACGGCGCGGCACGGCGCGGCACGGCACGGCACGATACGACACGACACGACATTATAATAGTATGTCCTATGTATTAATAAAGTGTAGTGTCTACAATAACTAGGTTTGTAATATTAAAAGCTGAATCTAAGGAATAATACATTAAAATATTTTAAACTTATTTCTAGTTACTTACATTTTTACACTTTCGACATTACTGTGAAAATAATAGGATCGTTAATGTTATTTTCTATCGAGAGAGTAATCATAATCTGATTGTCAAATTTAATCTGACTGATAATTTTAATCTGACTTTTTAGACTTTTCAAATTTTTGATCCATATTTGTTACAGTTGAGCCGAACGCGGATGTTATAACGAAAACTGATAGTTATAATCGTATTTTAAATAAGAATAATATTTAAAAAACTTGTTTATAAAAATATAGTATTGCCTTTATTATATCCTACAAGCTATTCTTATAAGATAGCAGACCCTATTCGTAAGTTAAATTTTTTCTAGACAGTTCTAATGTAAAGAAAAAATAATCATTCATTTGGGACTATTTATGAAATCTTCATTGTGTAGTTTTGTAAACTATGTCGTCTACAGTATCGTCTACGGCAATACAATACGATACGATACGGCAAGACACGGCAAGACCTGGCACGGCACGGCACGATACGACACGACACGGAACGACACGGCACGGCACGGCACGGCACGGCACGGCACGGCACGGCACGGCACGGCACGGCACGGCACGGCACGGCACGGCACGGCACGGCACGGCACGGCACGGCACGGCACGGCACGGCACGGCACGGCACGGCACGGCACGGCACGGCACGGCACGGCACGGCACGGCACGGCACGGCACGGCACGGCACGTCACGACACGGCACGGCACGGCACGGCACGACACGGCATTATATTAGTATGTCCTTTGTATTAATAAAGTGTAGTGTCTACAATAACTAGGTTTGTAATATTAAAAGCTGAATCTTAGAAATAATACATTAAAATATTTTAAACTTATTTCTAGTTACTTACATTTTTACACTTTCGACATTACTGTGAAAATAAGAGGATCGTTAATGTTATTTTCTATCGAGAGAGTAATCATAATCTGATTGTCAAAAATTAAATAAAATGTAAGATTACCCAAAATAAATACTTTAATTTTAATCTGACTTTTTAGACTTTTCAAATTTTTGATCCATATTTGTTACAGTTCAGCCGAACGCGGATGTTATAACGAAAACTGGTAGTTATAATTGTATTTTAAATAAGAATAATATTTAAAAAACTTGTTTATAAAAATATAGTATTGCCTTTATTATATCCTACAAGCTATTCTTATAAGATAGCAGACCCTATTCGTAAGTTAAATTTTTTCTAGACAGTTCTAATGTAAAGAAAAAATAATCATTCATTTGGGACTATTTATAAAATCTTCATTGTGTAGTTTTGTAAACTATGTCGTCTACAGTATCGTCTACGGCAATACAATACAATACGATACGATACGGCACGATACGACACGACACGACATTATATTAGTATGTCCTATGTATTAATAAAGTGTAGTGTCTACAATAACTAGGTTTGTAATATTAAAAGCTGAATCTAAGGAATAATACATTAAAATATTTTAAACTTATTTCTAGTTACTTACATTTTTACACTTTCGACATTACTGTGAAAATAATAGGATCGTTAATGTTATTTTCTATCGAGAGAGTAATCATAATCTGATTGTCAAATTTAATCTGACTGATAATTTTAATCTGACTTTTTAGACTTTTCAAATTTTTGATCCATATTTGTTACAGTTGAGCCGAACGCGGATGTTATAACGAAAACTGATAGTTATAATTGTATTTTAAATAAGAATAATATTTAAAAAACTTGTTTATAAAAATATAGTATTGCCTTTATTATATCCTACAAGCTATTCTTATAAGATAGCAGACCCTATTCGTAAGTTAAATTTTTTCTAGACAGTTCTAATGTAAAGAAAAAATAATCATTCATTTGGGACTATTTATGAAATCTTCATTGTGTAGTTTTGTAAACTATGTCGTCTACAGTATCGTCTACGGCAATACAATACGATACGATACGGCAAGACACGGCAAGACCTGGCACGGCACGGCACGATACGACACGACACGGAACGACACGGCACGGCACGGCACGGCACGGCACGGCACGGCACGGCACGATACGACACGACACGGAACGACACGGCACGGCACGGCACGGCACGGCACGGCACGGCACGGCACGGCACGGCACGGCACGGCACGGCACGGCACGGCACGGCACGGCACGGCACGGCACGGCACGGCACGGCACGGCACGGCACGGCACGGCACGGCGCGGCACGGCGCGGCACGGCACGGCACGGCGCGGCGCGGCACGGCACGGCGCGGCTCGGCACGGCGCGGCTCGGCACGGCACGTCACGTCACGGCACGGCACGGCACGGCACTTCACGACACGGCGTTATATTAGTATGTCCTTTGTATTAATAAAGTGTAGTGTCTACAATAACTAGGTTTGTAATATTAAAAGCTGAATCTTAGAAATAATACATTAAAATATTTTAAACTTATTTCTAGTTACTTACATTTTTACACTTTCGACATTACTGTGAAAATAAGAGGATCGTTAATGTTATTTTCTATCGAGAGAGTAATCATAATCTGATTGTCAAATTTAATCTGACTGATAATTTTAATCTGACTTTTTAGACTTTTCAAATTTTTGATCCATATTTGTTACAGTTGAGCCGAACGCGGATGTTATAACGAAAACTGGTAGTTATAATTGTATTTTAAATAAGAATAATATTTAAAAAACTTGTTTATAAAAATATAGTATTGCCTTTATTATATCCTACAAGCTATTCTTATAAGATAGCAGACCCTATTCGTAAGTTAAATTTTTTCTAGACAGTTCTAATGTAAAGAAAAAATAATTATTCATTTGGGACTATTTATAAAATCTTCATTGTGTAGTTTTGTAAACTATGTCGTCTACAGTATCGTCTACGGCAATACAATACAATACGATACGATACGGCACGGCACGGCACGGCACGGCAAGACACGGCACGGCACGGCACGACACGGAACGACACGGCACGACACGGCACGACACGGCACGGCACGGCACGGCACGGCACGGCACGGCACGGCACGGCGCGACACGGCGCGGCACGGCGCGGCACGGCGCGGCACGGCACGGCGCGGCACGGCGCGGCACGGCGCGGCACGGCACGGCACGTCACGGCACGGCACGGCACGGCACGACACGGCATTATATTAGTATGTCCTTTGTATTAATAAAGTGTAGTGTCTACAATAACTAGGTTTGTAATATTAAAAGCTGAATCTTAGAAATAATACATTAAAATATTTTAAACTTATTTCTAGTTACTTACATTTTTACACTTTCGACATTACTGTGAAAATAAGAGGATCGTTAATGTTATTTTCTATCGAGAGAGTAATCATAATCTGATTGTCAAATTTAATCTGACTGATAATTTTAATCTGACTTTTTAGACTTTTCAAATTTTTGATCCATATTTGTTACAGTTGAGCCGAACGCGGATGTTATAACGAAAACTGGTAGTTATAATTGTATTTTAAATAAGAATAATATTTAAAAAACTTGTTTATAAAAATATAGTATTGCCTTTATTATATCCTACAAGCTATTCTTATAAGATAGCAGACCCTATTCGTAAGTTAAATTTTTTCTAGACAGTTCTAATGTAAAGAAAAAATAATTATTCATTTGGGACTATTTATAAAATCTTCATTGTGTAGTTTTGTAAACTATGTCGTCTACAGTATCGTCTACGGCAATACAATACAATACGATACGATACGGCACGGCACGGCACGGCACGGCAAGACACGGCACGGCACGGCACGACACGGAACGACACGGCACGACACGGCACGACACGGCACGGCACGGCACGGCACGGCACGGCACGGCACGGCACGGCACGGCGCGGCACGGCGCGGCACGGCGCGGCACGGCGCGGCACGGCACGGCGCGGCACGGCGCGGCACGGCGCGGCACGGCACGGCACGTCACGGCACGGCACGGCACGGCACGACACGGCATTATATTAGTATGTCCTTTGTATTAATAAAGTGTAGTGTCTACAATAACTAGGTTTGTAATATTAAAAGCTGAATCTTAGAAATAATACATTAAAATATTTTAAACTTATTTCTAGTTACTTACATTTTTACACTTTCGACATTACTGTGAAAATAAGAGGATCGTTAATGTTATTTTCTATCGAGAGAGTAATCATAATCTGATTGTCAAATTTAATCTGACTGATAATTTTAATCTGACTTTTTAGACTTTTCAAATTTTTGATCCACATTTGTTACAGTTGAGCCGAACGCGGATGTTATAACGATAACTGATAGTTATAATTGTATTTTAAATAAGAATAATATTTAAAAAACTTGTTTATAAAAATATAGTATTGCCTTTATTATATCCTACAAGCTATTCTTATAAGATAGCAGACCCTATTCGTAAGTTAAATTTTTTCTAGACAGTTCTAATGTAAAGAAAAAATAATCATTCATTTGGGACTATTTATAAAATCTTCATTGTGTAGTTTTGTAAACTATGTCGTCTACAGTATCGTCTACGGCAATACAATACGATACGATACGGCACGGCACGGCACGGCACGGCACGGCACGGCACGGCACGGCACGGCACGGCACGGCACGGCACGGCACGGCACGGCACGGCACGGCACGGCACGGCAAGACACGGCAAGACACGGCACGGCACGATACGACACGACACGGAACGACACGGCACGGCACGGCACGGCACGGCACGGCACGGCACGGCACGGCACGGCACGGCGCGGCGCGGCACGGCGCGGCACGGCACGGCACGGCGCGGCGCGGCACGGCACGGCGCGGCTCGGCACGGCGCGGCTCGGCACGGCACGTCACGTCACGGCACGGCACGGCACGGCACTTCACGACACGGCATTATATTAGTATGTCCTTTGTATTAATAAAGTGTAGTGTCTACAATAACTAGGTTTGTAATATTAAAAGCTGAATCTTAGAAATAATACATTAAAATATTTTAAACTTATTTCTAGTTACTTACATTTTTACACTTTCGACATTGATGTGAAAATAAGAGGATCGTTAATGTTATTTTCTATCGAGAGAGTAATCATAATCTGATTGTCAAATTTAATCTGACTGATAATTTTAATCTGACTTTTTAGACTTTTCAAATTTTTGATCCATATTTGTTACAGTTGAGCCGAACGCGGATGTTATAACGAAAACTGGTAGTTATAATTGTATTTTAAATAAGAATAATATTTAAAAAACTTGTTTATAAAAATATAGTATTGCCTTTATTATATCCTACAAGCTATTCTTATAAGATAGCAGACCCTATTCGTAAGTTAAATTTTTTCTAGACAGTTCTAATGTAAAGAAAAAATAATTATTCATTTGGGACTATTTATAAAATCTTCATTGTGTAGTTTTGTAAACTATGTCGTCTACAGTATCGTCTACGGCAATACAATACAATACGATACGATACGGCACGGCACGGCAAGGCACGGCACGGCACGGCACGGCACGGCACGGCACGGCACGGCACGGCACGGCACGGCACGGCACGGCACGGCACGGCACGGCACGGCACGGCACGGCACGGCACGGCACGGCACGGCACGGCACGGCACGGTACGGCACGGCACGGCACGGCACGGCAAGACACGGCAAGACACGGCACGGCACGGCACGACACGATACGACACGACACGACATTATATTAGTATGTCCTTTGTATTAATAAAGTGTAGTGTCTACAATAACTAGGTTTGTAATATTAAAAGCTGAATCTTAGAAATAATACATTAAAATATTTTAAACTTATTTCTAGTTACTTACATTTTTACACTTTCGACATTACTGTGAAAATAAGAGGATCGTTAATGTTATTTTCTATCGAGAGAGTAATCATAATCTGATTGTCAAATTTAATCTGACTGATAATTTTAATCTGACTTTTTAGACTTTTCAAATTTTTGATCCATATTTGTTACAGTTGAGCCGAACGCGGATGTTATAACGAAAACTGGTAGTTATAATTGTATTTTAAATAAGAATAATATTTAAAAAACTTGTTTATAAAAATATAGTATTGCCTTTATTATATCCTATAAGCTATTCTTATAAGATAGCAGACCCTATTCGTAAGTTAAATTTTTTCTAGACAGTTCTAATGTAAAGAAAAAATAATCATTCATTTGGGACTATTTATAAAATCTTCATTGTGTAGTTTTGTAAACTATGTCGTCTACAGTATCGTCTACGGCAATACAATAGAATACGATACGATACGGTACGGCACGGCACGGTACGGCACGGCACGGCACGACACGACACGACACGACATTATATTAGTATGTCCTTTGTATTAATAAAGTGTAGTGTCTACAATAACTAGGTTTGTAATATTAAAAGCTGAATCTTAGAAATAATACATTAAAATATTTTAAACTTATTTCTAGTTACTTACATTTTTACACTTTCGACATTACTGTGAAAATAATAGGATCGTTAATGTTATTTTCTATCGAGAGATTAATCATAATCTGATTGTCAAATTTAATCTGACTGATAATTTTAATCTGACTTTTTAGACTTTTCAAATTTTTGATCCATATTTGTTACAGTTGAGCCGAACGCGGATGTTATAACGAAAACTGATAGTTATAATTGTATTTTAAATAAGAATAATATTTAAAAAACTTGTTCATAAAAATATAGTATTGCCTTTATTATATCCTACAAGCTATTCTTATAAGATAGCAGACCCTATTCGTAAGTTAAATTTTTTCTAGACAGTTCTAATGTAAAGAAAAAATAATCATCCATTTGGGACTATTTATAAAATCTTCATTGTGTAGTTTTGTAAACTATGTCGTCTACAGTATCGTCTACGGCAATACAATACAATACGATACGATACGGCACGGCACGGCAAGGCACGGCACGGCACGGCACGGCACGGCACGGCACGGCACGGCACGGCACGGCACGGCACGGCACGGCACGGCACGGCACGGCACGGCACGGCACGGCACGGCACGGCACGGCACGGCACGGCACGGCACGGCACGGCACGGCACGGCACGGCACGGCACGGCACGGCGCGGCACGGCGCGGCACGGCGCGGCACGGCGCGGCACGGCGCGGCACGGCACGGCACGGCACGGCACGGCACGGCACGGCACGGCACGGCACGGCACGGCACGACACGGCATTATATTAGTATGTCCTTTGTATTAATAAAGTGTAGTGTCTACAATAACTAGGTTTGTAATATTAAAAGCTGAATCTTAGAAATAATACATTAAAATATTTTAAACTTATTTCTAGTTACTTACATTTTTACACTTTCGACATTACTGTGAAAATAAGAGGATCGTTAATGTTATTTTCTATCGAGAGAGTAATCATAATCTGATTGTCAAATTTAATCTGACTGATAATTTTAATCTGACTTTTTAGACTTTTCAAATTTTTGATCCATATTTGTTACAGTTGAGCCGAACGCGGATGTTATAACGAAAACTGGTAGTTATAATTGTATTTTAAATAAGAATAATATTTAAAAAACTTGTTTATAAAAATATAGTATTGCCTTTATTATATCCTATAAGCTATTCTTATAAGATAGCAGACCCTATTCGTAAGTTAAATTTTTTCTAGACAGTTCTAATGTAAAGAAAAAATAATCATTCATTTGGGACTATTTATAAAATCTTCATTGTGTAGTTTTGTAAACTATGTCGTCTACAGTATCGTCTACGGCAATACAATAGAATACGATACGATACGGTACGGCACGGCACGGTACGGCACGGCACGGCACGACACGACACGACACGACATTATATTAGTATGTCCTTTGTATTAATAAAGTGTAGTGTCTACAATAACTAGGTTTGTAATATTAAAAGCTGAATCTTAGAAATAATACATTAAAATATTTTAAACTTATTTCTAGTTACTTACATTTTTACACTTTCGACATTACTGTGAAAATAATAGGATCGTTAATGTTATTTTCTATCGAGAGAGTAATCATAATCTGATTGTCAAATTTAATCTGACTGATAATTTTAATCTGACTTTTTAGACTTTTCAAATTTTTGATCCATATTTGTTACAGTTGAGCCGAACGCGGATGTTATAACGAAAACTGATAGTTATAATTGTATTTTAAATAAGAATAATATTTAAAAAACTTGTTTATAAAAATATAGTATTGCCTTTATTATATCCTACAAGCTATTCTTATAAGATAGCAGACCCTATTCGTAAGTTAAATTTTTTCTAGACAGTTCTAATGTAAAGAAAAAATAATCATTCATTTGGGACTATTTATAAAATCTTCATTGTGTAGTTTTGTAAACTATGTCGTCTACAGTATCGTCTACGGCAATACAATAGAATACGATACGATACGGTACGGCACGGCACGGTACGGCACGGCACGGCACGACACGACACGACACGACATTATATTAGTATGTCCTTTGTATTAATAAAGTGTAGTGTCTACAATAACTAGGTTTGTAATATTAAAAGCTGAATCTTAGAAATAATACATTAAAATATTTTAAACTTATTTCTAGTTACTTACATTTTTACACTTTCGACATTACTGTGAAAATAATAGGATCGTTAATGTTATTTTCTATCGAGAGATTAATCATAATCTGATTGTCAAATTTAATCTGACTGATAATTTTAATCTGACTTTTTAGACTTTTCAAATTTTTGATCCATATTTGTTACAGTTGAGCCGAACGCGGATGTTATAACGAAAACTGATAGTTATAATTGTATTTTAAATAAGAATAATATTTAAAAAACTTGTTCATAAAAATATAGTATTGCCTTTATTATATCCTACAAGCTATTCTTATAAGATAGCAGACCCTATTCGTAAGTTAAATTTTTTCTAGACAGTTCTAATGTAAAGAAAAAATAATCATCCATTTGGGACTATTTATAAAATCTTCATTGTGTAGTTTTGTAAACTATGTCGTCTACAGTATCGTCTACGGCAATACAATACGATACGATACGGCACGGCACGGCACGGCACGGCACGGCACGGCACGGCACGGCACGGCACGGCACGGCAAGACACGGCAAGACACGGCACGGCACGGCACGATACGACACGACACGGAACGACACGGCACGACACGGCACGGCACGGCACGGCACGGCACGGCACGGCACGGCACGGCACGGCACGGCACGGCGCGGCACGGCGCGGCACGGCACGGCACGGCACGGCACGACACGGCATTATATTAGTATGTCCTTTGTATTAATAAAGTGTAGTGTCTACAATAACTAGGTTTGTAATATTAAAAGCTGAATCTTAGAAATAATACATTAAAATATTTTAAACTTATTTCTAGTTACTTACATTTTTACACTTTCGACATTACTGTGAAAATAAGAGGATCGTTAATGTTATTTTCTATCGAGAGAGTAATCATAATCTGATTGTCAAAAATTAAATAAAATGTAAGATTACCCAAAATAAATACTTTAATTTTAATCTGACTTTTTAGACTTTTCAAATTTTTGATCCATATTTGTTACAGTTCAGCCGAACGCGGATGTTATAACGAAAACTGGTAGTTATAATTGTATTTTAAATAAGAATAATATTTAAAAAACTTGTTTATAAAAATATAGTATTGCCTTTATTATATCCTACAAGCTATTCTTATAAGATAGCAGACCCTATTCGTAAGTTAAATTTTTTCTAGACAGTTCTAATGTAAAGAAAAAATAATCATTCATTTGGGACTATTTATAAAATCTTCATTGTGTAGTTTTGTAAACTATGTCGTCTACAGTATCGTCTACGGCAATACAATACAATAAGATACGATACGGCACGGCACGGCAAGGCACGGTACGGCACGGCACGGTACGGCACGGCACGGCACGACACGACACGACACGACATTATATTAGTATGTCCTTTGTATTAATAAAGTGTAGTGTCTACAATAACTAGGTTTGTAATATTAAAAGCTGAATCTTAGAAATAATACATTAAAATATTTTAAACTTATTTCTAGTTACTTACATTTTTACACTTTCGACATTACTGTGAAAATAATAGGATCGTTAATGTTATTTTCTATCGAGAGATTAATCATAATCTGATTGTCAAATTTAATCTGACTGATAATTTTAATCTGACTTTTTAGACTTTTCAAATTTTTGATCCATATTTGTTACAGTTGAGCCGAACGCGGATGTTATAACGAAAACTGATAGTTATAATTGTATTTTAAATAAGAATAATATTTAAAAAACTTGTTCATAAAAATATAGTATTGCCTTTATTATATCCTACAAGCTATTCTTATAAGATAGCAGACCCTATTCGTAAGTTAAATTTTTTCTAGACAGTTCTAATGTAAAGAAAAAATAATCATCCATTTGGGACTATTTATAAAATCTTCATTGTGTAGTTTTGTAAACTATGTCGTCTACAGTATCGTCTACGGCAATACAATACGATACGGCACGGCACGGCACGGCACGGCACGGCACGGCACGGCACGGCACGGCACGGCACGGCACGGCACGGCACGGCACGGCACGGCACGGCAAGACACGGCAAGACACGGCACGGCACGGCACGATACGACACGACACGGAACGACACGGCACGACACGGCACGGCACGGCACGGCACGGCACGGCACAGCGCGGCACGGCGCGGCACGGCACGGCACGTCACGGCACGGCACGGCACGGCACGGCACGACACGGCATTATATTAGTATGTCCTTTGTATTAATAAAGTGTAGTGTCTACAATAACTAGGTTTGTAATATTAAAAGCTGAATCTTAGAAATAATACATTAAAATATTTTAAACTTATTTCTAGTTACTTACATTTTTACACTTTCGACATTACTGTGAAAATAAGAGGATCGTTAATGTTATTTTCTATCGAGAGAGTAATCATAATCTGATTGTCAAATTTAATCTGACTGATAATTTTAATCTGACTTTTTAGACTTTTCAAATTTTTGATCCACATTTGTTACAGTTGAGCCGAACGCGGATGTTATAACGATAACTGATAGTTATAATTGTATTTTAAATAAGAATAATATTTAAAAAACTTGTTTATAAAAATATAGTATTGCCTTTATTATATCCTACAAGCTATTCTTATAAGATAGCAGACCCTATTCGTAAGTTAAATTTTTTCTAGACAGTTCTAATGTAAAGAAAAAATAATCATTCATTTGGGACTATTTATAAAATCTTCATTGTGTAGTTTTGTAAACTATGTCGTCTACAGTATCGTCTACGGCAATACAATACAATACGATACGATACGGCACGGCACGGCACGGCACGGCAAGACACGGCACGGCACGGCACGACACGGAACGACACGGCACGACACGGCACGACACGGCACGGCACGGCACGGCACGGCACGGCACGGCGCGGCACGGCGCGGCACGGCGCGGCACGGCGCGGCACGGCGCGGCACGGCGCGGCACGGCGCGGCACGGCACGGCACGGCACGGCACGTCACGTCACGGCACGGCACGTCACGTCACGGCACGGCACGGCACGGCACGGCACGACACGGCATTATATTAGTATGTCCTTTGTATTAATAAAGTGTAGTGTCTACAATAACTAGGTTTGTAATATTAAAAGCTGAATCTTAGAAATAATACATTAAAATATTTTAAACTTATTTCTAGTTACTTACATTTTTACACTTTCGACATTACTGTGAAAATAAGAGGATCGTTAATGTTATTTTCTATCGAGAGAGTAATCATAATCTGATTGTCAAATTTAATCTGACTGATAATTTTAATCTGACTTTTTAGACTTTTCAAATTTTTGATCCATATTTGTTACAGTTGAGCCGAACGCGGATGTTATAACGAAAACTGGTAGTTATAATTGTATTTTAAATAAGAATAATATTTAAAAAACTTGTTTATAAAAATATAGTATTGCCTTTATTATATCCTATAAGCTATTCTTATAAGATAGCAGACCCTATTCGTAAGTTAAATTTTTTCTAGACAGTTCTAATGTAAAGAAAAAATAATCATTCATTTGGGACTATTTATAAAATCTTCATTGTGTAGTTTTGTAAACTATGTCGTCTACAGTATCGTCTACGGCAATACAATAGAATACGATACGATACGGTACGGCACGGCACGGTACGGCACGGCACGGCACGACACGACACGACACGACATTATATTAGTATGTCCTTTGTATTAATAAAGTGTAGTGTCTACAATAACTAGGTTTGTAATATTAAAAGCTGAATCTTAGAAATAATACATTAAAATATTTTAAACTTATTTCTAGTTACTTACATTTTTACACTTTCGACATTACTGTGAAAATAATAGGATCGTTAATGTTATTTTCTATCGAGAGAGTAATCATAATCTGATTGTCAAATTTAATCTGACTGATAATTTTAATCTGACTTTGTAGACTTTTCAAATTTTTGATCCATATTTGTTACAGTTGAGCCGAACGCGGATGTTATAACGAAAACTGATAGTTATAATTGTATTTTAAATAAGAATAATATTTAAAAAACTTGTTTATAAAAATATAGTATTGCCTTTATTATATCCTACAAGCTATTCTTATAAGATAGCAGACCCTATTCGTAAGTTAAATTTTTTCTAGACAGTTCTAATGTAAAGAAAAAATAATCATTCATTTGGGACTATTTATAAAATCTTCATTGTGTAGTTTTGTAAACTATGTCGTCTACAGTATCGTCTACGGCAATACAATAGAATACGATACGATACGGTACGGCACGGCACGGTACGGCACGGCACGGCACGACACGACACGACACGACATTATATTAGTATGTCCTTTGTATTAATAAAGTGTAGTGTCTACAATAACTAGGTTTGTAATATTAAAAGCTGAATCTTAGAAATAATACATTAAAATATTTTAAACTTATTTCTAGTTACTTACATTTTTACACTTTCGACATTACTGTGAAAATAATAGGATCGTTAATGTTATTTTCTATCGAGAGATTAATCATAATCTGATTGTCAAATTTAATCTGACTGATAATTTTAATCTGACTTTTTAGACTTTTCAAATTTTTGATCCATATTTGTTACAGTTTAGCCGAACGCGGATGTTATAACGAAAACTGATAGTTATAATTGTATTTTAAATAAGAATAATATTTAAAAAACTTGTTCATAAAAATATAGTATTGCCTTTATAATATCCTACAAGCTATTCTTATAAGATAGCAGACCCTATTCGTAAGTTAAATTTTTTCTAGACAGTTCTAATGTAAAGAAAAAATAATCATTCATTTGGGACTATTTATAAAATCTTCATTGTGTAGTTTTGTAAACTATGTCGTCTACAGTATCGTCTACGGCAATACAATACGATACGATACGGCACGGCACGGCACGGCACGGCACGGCACGGCACGGCACGGCACGGCACGGCACGGCACGGCACGGCACGGCAAGACACGGCAAGACACGGCACGGCACGGCACGGCACGGCAAGACACGGCACGGCACGGCACGACACGATACGACACGACATTATATTAGTATGTCCTTTGTATTAATAAAGTGTAGTGTCTACAATAACTAGGTTTGTAATATTAAAAGCTGAATCTTAGAAATAATACATTAAAATATTTTAAACTTATTTCTAGTTACTTACATTTTTACACTTTCGACATTACTGTGAAAATAAGAGGATCGTTAATGTTATTTTCTATCGAGAGAGTAATCATAATCTGATTGTCAAAAATTAAATAAAATGTAAGATTACCCAAAATAAATACTTTAATTTTAATCTGACTTTTTAGACTTTTCAAATTTTTGATCCATATTTGTTACAGTTGAGCCGAACGCGGATGTTATAACGAAAACTGGTAGTTATAATTGTATTTTAAATAAGAATAATATTTAAAAAACTTGTTTATAAAAATATAGTATTGCCTTTATTATATCCTACAAGCTATTCTTATAAGATAGCAGACCCTATTCGTAAGTTAAATTTTTTCTAGACAGTTCTAATGTAAAGAAAAAATAATCATTCATTTGGGACTATTTATGAAATCTTCATTGTGTAGTTTTGTAAACTATGTCGTCTACAGTATCGTCTACGGCAATACAATACAATACGATACGATACGGCACGATACGACACGACACGACATTATATTAGTATGTCCTATGTATTAATAAAGTGTAGTGTCTACAATAACTAGGTTTGTAATATTAAAAGCTGAATCTAAGGAATAATACATTAAAATATTTTAAACTTATTTCTAGTTACTTACATTTTTACACTTTCGACATTACTGTGAAAATAATAGGATCGTTAATGTTATTTTCTATCGAGAGAGTAATCATAATCTGATTGTCAAAAATTAAATAAAATGTAAGATTACCCAAAATAAATACTTTAATTTTAATCTGACTTTTTAGACTTTTCAAATTTTTGATCCATATTTGTTACAGTTGAGCCGAACGCGGATGTTATAACGAAAACTGGTAGTTATAATTGTATTTTAAATAAGAATAATATTTAAAAAACTTGTTTATAAAAATATAGTATTGCCTTTATTATATCCTACAAGCTATTCTTATAAGATAGCAGACCCTATTCGTAAGTTAAATTTTTTCTAGACAGTTCTAATGTAAAGAAAAAATAATCATTCATTTGGGACTATTTATAAAATCTTCATTGTGTAGTTTTGTAAACTATGTCGTCTACAGTATCGTCTACGGCAATACAATACAATACGATACGATACGGCACGGCGCGGCACGGCGCGGCACGGCACGGCACGATACGACACGACACGACATTATATTAGTATGTCCTATGTATTAATAAAGTGTAGTGTCTACAATAACTAGGTTTGTAATATTAAAAGCTGAATCTAAGGAATAATACATTAAAATATTTTAAACTTATTTCTAGTTACTTACATTTTTACACTTTCGACATTACTGTGAAAATAAGAGGATCGTTAATGTTATTTTCTATCGAGAGAGTAATCATAATCTGATTGTCAAAAATTAAATAAAATGTAAGATTACCCAAAATAAATACTTTAATTTTAATCTGACTTTTTAGACTTTTCAAATTTTTGATCCATATTTGTTACAGTTGAGCCGAACGCGGATGTTATAACGAAAACTGGTAGTTATAATTGTATTTTAAATAAGAATAATATTTAAAAAACTTGTTTATAAAAATATAGTATTGCCTTTATTATATCCTACAAGCTATTCTTATAAGATAGCAGACCCTATTCGTAAGTTAAATTTTTTCTAGACAGTTCTAATGTAAAGAAAAAATAATCATTCATTTGGGACTATTTATAAAATCTTCATTGTGTAGTTTTGTAAACTATGTCGTCTACAGTATCGTCTACGGCAATACAATACAATACGATACGATACGGCACGGCGCGGCACGGCGCGGCACGGCACGGCACGATACGACACGACACGACATTATATTAGTATGTCCTATGTATTAATAAAGTGTAGTGTCTACAATAACTAGGTTTGTAATATTAAAAGCTGAATCTAAGGAATAATACATTAAAATATTTTAAACTTATTTCTAGTTACTTACATTTTTACACTTTCGACATTACTGTGAAAATAATAGGATCGTTAATGTTATTTTCTATCGAGAGAGTAATCATAATCTGATTGTCAAATTTAATCTGACTGATAATTTTAATCTGACTTTTTAGACTTTTCAAATTTTTGATCCATATTTGTTACAGTTGAGCCGAACGCGGATGTTATAACGAAAACTGATAGTTATAATTGTATTTTAAATAAGAATAATATTTAAAAAACTTGTTTATAAAAATATAGTATTGCCTTTATTATATCCTACAAGCTATTCTTATAAGATAGCAGACCCTATTCGTAAGTTAAATTTTTTCTAGACAGTTCTAATGTAAAGAAAAAATAATCATTCATTTGGGACTATTTATGAAATCTTCATTGTGTAGTTTTGTAAACTATGTCGTCTACAGTATCGTCTACGGCAATACAATACGATACGATACGGCAAGACACGGCAAGACCTGGCACGGCACGGCACGATACGACACGACACGGAACGACACGGCACGGCACGGCACGGCACGGCACGGCACGGCACGGCACGGCACGGCACGGCACGGCACGGCACGGCACGGCACGGCACGGCACGGCACGGCACGGCACGGCACGGCACGGCACGGCACGGCACGGCACGGCACGGCACGGCACGGCACGGCACGGCACGGCACGTCACGACACGGCACGGCACGGCACGGCACGACACGGCATTATATTAGTATGTCCTTTGTATTAATAAAGTGTAGTGTCTACAATAACTAGGTTTGTAATATTAAAAGCTGAATCTTAGAAATAATACATTAAAATATTTTAAACTTACTTCTAGTTACTTACATTTTTACACTTTCGACATTACTGTGAAAATAAGAGGATCGTTAATGTTATTTTCTATCGAGAGAGTAATCATAATCTGATTGTCAAAAATTAAATAAAATGTAAGATTACCCAAAATAAATACTTTAATTTTAATCTGACTTTTTAGACTTTTCAAATTTTTGATCCATATTTGTTACAGTTCAGCCGAACGCGGATGTTATAACGAAAACTGGTAGTTATAATTGTATTTTAAATAAGAATAATATTTAAAAAACTTGTTTATAAAAATATAGTATTGCCTTTATTATATCCTACAAGCTATTCTTATAAGATAGCAGACCCTATTCGTAAGTTAAATTTTTTCTAGACAGTTCTAATGTAAAGAAAAAATAATCATTCATTTGGGACTATTTATAAAATCTTCATTGTGTAGTTTTGTAAACTATGTCGTCTACAGTATCGTCTACGGCAATACAATACAATAAGATACGATACGGCACGGCACGGCAAGGCACGGCACGGCACGGCACGGCACGGCACGGCACGGCACGGCACGGCACGGCACGGCACGGCACGGCACGGCACGGCACGGCACGGCACGGCACGGCACGGCACGGCACGGCACGGCACGGCACGGCACGGCACGGCACGGCAAGGCACGGCAAGGCACGGCACGGCACGGCACGGCACGACACGATACGACACGACATTATATTAGTATGTCCTTTGTATTAATAAAGTGTAGTGTCTACAATAACTAGGTTTGTAATATTAAAAGCTGAATCTTAGAAATAATACATTAAAATATTTTAAACTTATTTCTAGTTACTTACATTTTTACACTTTCGACATTACTGTGAAAATAAGAGGATCGTTAATGTTATTTTCTATCGAGAGAGTAATCATAATCTGATTGTCAAAAATTAAATAAAATGTAAGATTACCCAAAATAAATACTTTAATTTTAATCTGACTTTTTAGACTTTTCAAATTTTTGATCCATATTTGTTACAGTTCAGCCGAACGCGGATGTTATAACGAAAACTGGTAGTTATAATTGTATTTTAAATAAGAATAATATTTAAAAAACTTGTTTATAAAAATATAGTATTGCCTTTATTATATCCTACAAGCTATTCTTATAAGATAGCAGACCCTATTCGTAAGTTAAATTTTTTCTAGACAGTTCTAATGTAAAGAAAAAATAATCATTCATTTGGGACTATTTATAAAATCTTCATTGTGTAGTTTTGTAAACTATGTCGTCTACAGTATCGTCTACGGCAATACAATACAATACGATACGATACGGCACGGCGCGGCACGGCGCGGCACGGCACGGCACGATACGACACGACACGACATTATATTAGTATGTCCTATGTATTAATAAAGTGTAGTGTCTACAATAACTAGGTTTGTAATATTAAAAGCTGAATCTAAGGAATAATACATTAACCCTAGATAACTAAACTGTTTTCATTGTTACATTATTACTACACCTTCGTCCAACGGACTACGGAATAAAACAATGAAATATAATAAAAAATATTTAATTAAGATAGGAACTTGTTTCATCGCACAAAAGTAAGGATTATAATGAACAAATTAAGTACTAATTAATGTTATAATATCAATTTACACAGTGACCACACATACCAACATTTTGTGGACCACAAACAGCTTTTCTACATCTGGTGCAACGGTGCTTGGTCATTCTCCGGGAATTTGATGGACATAGGTAGCAAATTTTATGCGCGTTTGACGTAGAAGGAACAGGAGCTTCTATTGTTGAAGATTCGCCAAGAATATCCTCAATCATGACCCTTATATTACGCCCCAAACTCACGGTCTGTTATCGTTGCCGAAGCCAGGGTTCCATTAGCTGATTTCCTAACTTCATTACAAAATCGCCCCCAGTCATTGGCTTTTTCTTATTTCTTATGTTGTTACAGACATGAATAGCCTAAGAATTAATAGAACATATATTGAGAATGTTATAAAAGTTACACATCGGCCATCTCTTGGTTTCTCGGTTAGAGCTTATATTTGCACACATTTGATCGACAGTGTCCACTGCACCTTTTGTGCTATTATAAAAATGTTTTATTTCTGGTTTTCATGTTGTTTCATTAATAACAGGTTGATCATGAATAGTTGACAATAAAAATACAACTTCGTTGGATTTGGCTTTAAATGAAACTAATATATTTCTCTAAAATGTCGTCCGTTTCCGATGTTCAGCTGTCAGATTTCTCCTTCGATCCGCTTTCCGATGCTGACTCCAGCCAATGACAAATCTGATCCTCTTGATTCCTCAAATCCATCTAAAACAAATATAAAAAAGTGAAAACATTTCTACATTTTTCCGTACCGTGTATCTAAACCGAACCAAAAATTTACTTACTACTAAATTTTGCATTAAACTTTCTATTTAAATCAATCCAATAAATTTAATTTAGAAATTTAATAAATACTATTCTACATTTATCGATAAAAAGCAGATCTACAATATGTAAAACAATAAATATAAGAATTTATTAATGTACGTACCGTAACAATAAAGTTGTTGTTATTACTAAACCTTCGTCCAGCGGACGACGAAAAGGTCACAGAGCACGTCCTATGATGCGCGTGCACCCAATAGCGTCACGGGCTGCACTGTTTACTCAAATTAGGAAGGTAATGAAAGAGTCAAGGTCAGGGGACGGAGCGAAGTAGGTGATTTCGAATTTCGTAAAGTGGCACGTCGTCGCCTCGACGAGTGATTAGTTATAAAGGGTTAAAATATTTTAAACTTATTTCTAGTTACTTACATTTTTACACTTTCGACATTACTGTGAAAATAATAGGATCGTTAATGTTATTTTCTATCGAGAGAGTAATCATAATCTGATTGTCAAATTTAATCTGACTGATAATTTTAATCTGACTTTTTAGACTTTTCAAATTTTTGATCCATATTTGTTACAGTTGAGCCGAACGCGGATGTTATAACGAAAACTGATAGTTATAATTGTATTTTAAATAAGAATAATATTTAAAAAACTTGTTTATAAAAATATAGTATTGCCTTTATTATATCCTACAAGCTATTCTTATAAGATAGCAGACCCTATTCGTAAGTTAAATTTTTTCTAGACAGTTCTAATGTAAAGAAAAAATAATCATTCATTTGGGACTATTTATGAAATCTTCATTGTGTAGTTTTGTAAACTATGTCGTCTACAGTATCGTCTACGGCAATACAATACGATACGATACGGCAAGACACGGCAAGACCTGGCACGGCACGGCACGATACGACACGACACGGAACGACACGGCACGGCACGGCACGGCACGGCACGGCACGGCACGGCACGGCACGGCACGGCACGGCACGGCACGGCACGGCACGGCACGGCACGGCACGGCACGGCGCGGCACGGCACGGCACGGCACGTCACGACACGGCACGGCACGGCACGGCACGACACGGCATTATATTAGTATGTCCTTTGTATTAATAAAGTGTAGTGTCTACAATAACTAGGTTTGTAATATTAAAAGCTGAATCTTAGAAATAATACATTAAAATATTTTAAACTTACTTCTAGTTACTTACATTTTTACACTTTCGACATTACTGTGAAAATAAGAGGATCGTTAATGTTATTTTCTATCGAGAGAGTAATCATAATCTGATTGTCAAAAATTAAATAAAATGTAAGATTACCCAAAATAAATACTTTAATTTTAATCTGACTTTTTAGACTTTTCAAATTTTTGATCCATATTTGTTACAGTTGAGCCGAACGCGGATGTTATAACGAAAACTGGTAGTTATAATTGTATTTTAAATAAGAATAATATTTAAAAAACTTGTTTATAAAAATATAGTATTGCCTTTATTATATCCTACAAGCTATTCTTATAAGATAGCAGACCCTCTTCGTAAGTTAAATTTTTTCTAGACAGTTCTAATGTAAAGAAAAAATAATCATTCATTTGGGACTATTTATAAAATCTTCATTGTGTAGTTTTGTAAACTATGTCGTCTACAGTATCGTCTACGGCAATACAATACAATACGATACGATACGGCACGGCACGGCAAGGCACGGCAGGGCACGGCACGGCACGGCACGGCACGGCACGGCACGGCACGGCACGGCACGGCAAGGCACGGCACGGCACGGCACGGCACGGCACGGCACGGCAAGACACGGCACGGCACGGCACGACACGATACGACACGACATTATATTAGTATGTCCTTTGTATTAATAAAGTGTAGTGTCTACAATAACTAGGTTTGTAATATTAAAAGCTGAATCTTAGAAATAATACATTAAAATATTTTAAACTTATTTCTAGTTACTTACATTTTTACACTTTCGACATTACTGTGAAAATAAGAGGATCGTTAATGTTATTTTCTATCGAGAGAGTAATCATAATCTGATTGTCAAAAATTAAATAAAATGTAAGATTACCCAAAATAAATACTTTAATTTTAATCTGACTTTTTAGACTTTTCAAATTTTTGATCCATATTTGTTACAGTTGAGCCGAACGCGGATGTTATAACGAAAACTGGTAGTTATAATTGTATTTTAAATAAGAATAATATTTAAAAAACTTGTTTATAAAAATATAGTATTGCCTTTATTATATCCTACAAGCTATTCTTATAAGATAGCAGACCCTATTCGTAAGTTAAATTTTTTCTAGACAGTTCTAATGTAAAGAAAAAATAATCATTCATTTGGGACTATTTATAAAATCTTCATTGTGTAGTTTTGTAAACTATGTCGTCTACAGTATCGTCTACGGCAATACAATACAATACGATACGATACGGCACGGCGCGGCACGGCGCGGCACGGCACGGCACGATACGACACGGCACGATACGACACGACACGACATTATATTAGTATGTCCTATGTATTAATAAAGTGTAGTGTCTACAATAACTAGGTTTGTAATATTAAAAGCTGAATCTAAGGAATAATACATTAAAATATTTTAAACTTATTTCTAGTTACTTACATTTTTACACTTTCGACATTACTGTGAAAATAATAGGATCGTTAATGTTATTTTCTATCGAGAGAGTAATCATAATCTGATTGTCAAATTTAATCTGACTGATAATTTTAATCTGACTTTTTAGACTTTTCAAATTTTTGATCCATATTTGTTACAGTTGAGCCGAACGCGGATGTTATAACGAAAACTGGTAGTTATAATTGTATTTTAAATAAGAATAATATTTAAAAAACTTGTTTATAAAAATATAGTATTGCCTTTATTATATCCTACAAGCTATTCTTATAAGATAGCAGAGCCTATTCGTAAGTTAAATTTTTTCTAGACAGTTCTAATGTAAAGAAAAAATAATTATTCATTTGGGACTATTTATAAAATCTTCATTGTGTAGTTTTGTAAACTATGTCGTCTACAGTATCGTCTACGGCAATACAATACAATACGATACGATACGGCACGGCACGGCACGGCACGGCAAGACACGGCACGGCACGGCACGACACGGAACGACACGGCACGACACGGCACGACACGGCACGGCATGGCACGGCACGGCATGGCGCGGCACGGCGCGGCACGGCGCGGCACGGCACGGCACGGCACGGCACGGCACGGCACGGCACGGCACGGCACGTCACGTCACGGCACGGCACGGCACGGCACGGCACGACACGGCATTATATTAGTATGTCCTTTGTATTAATAAAGTGTAGTGTCTACAATAACTAGGTTTGTAATATTAAAAGCTGAATCTTAGAAATAATACATTAAAATATTTTAAACTTACTTCTAGTTACTTACATTTTTACACTTTCGACATTACTGTGAAAATAAGAGGATCGTTAATGTTATTTTCTATCGAGAGAGTAATCATAATCTGATTGTCAAAAATTAAATAAAATGTAAGATTACCCAAAATAAATACTTTAATTTTAATCTGACTTTTTAGACTTTTCAAATTTTTGATCCATATTTGTTACAGTTCAGCCGAACGCGGATGTTATAACGAAAACTGGTAGTTATAATTGTATTTTAAATAAGAATAATATTTAAAAAACTTGTTTATAAAAATATAGTATTGCCTTTATTATATCCTACAAGCTATTCTTATAAGATAGCAGACCCTATTCGTAAGTTAAATTTTTTCTAGACAGTTCTAATGTAAAGAAAAAATAATCATTCATTTGGGACTATTTATAAAATCTTCATTGTGTAGTTTTGTAAACTATGTCGTCTACAGTATCGTCTACGGCAATACAATACAATAAGATACGATACGGCACGGCACGGCAAGGCACGGCACGGCACGGCACGGCACGGCACGGCACGGCACGGCACGGCACGGCACGGCACGGCACGGCACGGCACGGCACGGCACGGCACGGCACGGCACGGCACGGCACGGCAAGGCACGGCACGGCACGGCACGGCACGGCACGGCACGGCAAGACACGGCACGGCACGACACGATACGACACGACATTATATTAGTATGTCCTTTGTATTAATAAAGTGTAGTGTCTACAATAACTAGGTTTGTAATATTAAAAGCTGAATCTTAGAAATAATACATTAAAATATTTTAAACTTATTTCTAGTTACTTACATTTTTACACTTTCGACATTACTGTGAAAATAAGAGGATCGTTAATGTTATTTTCTATCGAGAGAGTAATCATAATCTGATTGTCAAAAATTAAATAAAATGTAAGATTACCCAAAATAAATACTTTAATTTTAATCTGACTTTTTAGACTTTTCAAATTTTTGATCCATATTTGTTACAGTTGAGCCGAACGCGGATGTTATAACGAAAACTGGTAGTTATAATTGTATTTTAAATAAGAATAATATTTAAAAAACTTGTTTATAAAAATATAGTATTGCCTTTATTATATCCTACAAGCTATTCTTATAAGATAGCAGACCCTATTCGTAAGTTAAATTTTTTCTAGACAGTTCTAATGTAAAGAAAAAATAATCATTCATTTGGGACTATTTATAAAATCTTCATTGTGTAGTTTTGTAAACTATGTCGTCTACAGTATCGTCTACGGCAATACAATACAATACGATACGATACGGCACGGCGCGGCACGGCGCGGCACGGCACGGCACGATACGACACGACACGACATTATATTAGTATGTCCTATGTATTAATAAAGTGTAGTGTCTACAATAACTAGGTTTGTAATATTAAAAGCTGAATCTAAGGAATAATACATTAAAATATTTTAAACTTATTTCTAGTTACTTACATTTTTACACTTTCGACATTACTGTGAAAATAAGAGGATCGTTAATGTTATTTTCTATCGAGAGAGTAATCATAATCTGATTGTCAAAAATTAAATAAAATGTAAGATTACCCAAAATAAATACTTTAATTTTAATCTGACTTTTTAGACTTTTCAAATTTTTGATCCATATTTGTTACAGTTGAGCCGAACGCGGATGTTATAACGAAAACTGGTAGTTATAATTGTATTTTAAATAAGAATAATATTTAAAAAACTTGTTTATAAAAATATAGTATTGCCTTTATTATATCCTACAAGCTATTCTTATAAGATAGCAGACCCTATTCGTAAGTTAAATTTTTTCTAGACAGTTCTAATGTAAAGAAAAAATAATCATTCATTTGGGACTATTTATAAAATCTTCATTGTGTAGTTTTGTAAACTATGTCGTCTACAGTATCGTCTACGGCAATACAATACAATACGATACGATACGGCACGGCGCGGCACGGCGCGGCACGGCACGGCACGATACGACACGGCACGATACGACACGACACGACATTATATTAGTATGTCCTATGTATTAATAAAGTGTAGTGTCTACAATAACTAGGTTTGTAATATTAAAAGCTGAATCTAAGGAATAATACATTAAAATATTTTAAACTTATTTCTAGTTACTTACATTTTTACACTTTCGACATTACTGTGAAAATAATAGGATCGTTAATGTTATTTTCTATCGAGAGAGTAATCATAATCTGATTGTCAAATTTAATCTGACTGATAATTTTAATCTGACTTTTTAGACTTTTCAAATTTTTGATCCATATTTGTTACAGTTGAGCCGAACGCGGATGTTATAACGAAAACTGGTAGTTATAATTGTATTTTAAATAAGAATAATATTTAAAAAACTTGTTTATAAAAATATAGTATTGCCTTTATTATATCCTACAAGCTATTCTTATAAGATAGCAGACCCTATTCGTAAGTTAAATTTTTTCTAGACAGTTCTAATGTAAAGAAAAAATAATCATTCATTTGGGACTATTTATAAAATCTTCATTGTGTAGTTTTGTAAACTATGTCGTCTACAGTATCGTCTACGGCAATACAATACAATACGATACGATACGGCACGGCGCGGCACGGCGCGGCACGGCACGGCACGATACGACATGACACGACATTATATTAGTATGTCCTATGTATTAATAAAGTGTAGTGTCTACAATAACTAGGTTTGTAATATTAAAAGCTGAATCTAAGGAATAATACATTAAAATATTTTAAACTTATTTCTAGTTACTTACATTTTTACACTTTCGACATTACTGTGAAAATAATAGGATCGTTAATGTTATTTTCTATCGAGAGAGTAATCATAATCTGATTGTCAAATTTAATCTGACTGATAATTTTAATCTGACTTTTTAGACTTTTCAAATTTTTGATCCATATTTGTTACAGTTGAGCCGAACGCGGATGTTATAACGAAAACTGATAGTTATAATTGTATTTTAAATAAGAATAATATTTAAAAAACTTGTTTATAAAAATATAGTATTGCCTTTATTATATCCTACAAGCTATTCTTATAAGATAGCAGACCCTATTCGTAAGTTAAATTTTTTCTAGACAGTTCTAATGTAAAGAAAAAATAATCATTCATTTGGGACTATTTATGAAATCTTCATTGTGTAGTTTTGTAAACTATGTCGTCTACAGTATCGTCTACGGCAATACAATACGATACGATACGGCAAGACACGGCAAGACCTGGCACGGCACGGCACGATACGACACGACACGGAACGACACGGCACGGCACGGCACGGCACGGCACGGCACGGCACGGCACGGCACGGCACGGCACGGCACGGCACGGCACGGCACGGCACGGCACGGCACGGCACGGCACGGCACGGCACGGCACGGCGCGGCACGGCACGGCACGTCACGACACGGCACGGCACGGCACGGCACGACACGGCATTATATTAGTATGTCCTTTGTATTAATAAAGTGTAGTGTCTACAATAACTAGGTTTGTAATATTAAAAGCTGAATCTTAGAAATAATACATTAAAATATTTTAAACTTACTTCTAGTTACTTACATTTTTACACTTTCGACATTACTGTGAAAATAAGAGGATCGTTAATGTTATTTTCTATCGAGAGAGTAATCATAATCTGATTGTCAAAAATTAAATAAAATGTAAGATTACCCAAAATAAATACTTTAATTTTAATCTGACTTTTTAGACTTTTCAAATTTTTGATCCATATTTGTTACAGTTCAGCCGAACGCGGATGTTATAACGAAAACTGGTAGTTATAATTGTATTTTAAATAAGAATAATATTTAAAAAACTTGTTTATAAAAATATAGTATTGCCTTTATTATATCCTACAAGCTATTCTTATAAGATAGCAGACCCTATTCGTAAGTTAAATTTTTTCTAGACAGTTCTAATGTAAAGAAAAAATAATCATTCATTTGGGACTATTTATAAAATCTTCATTGTGTAGTTTTGTAAACTATGTCGTCTACAGTATCGTCTACGGCAATACAATACAATAAGATACGATACGGCACGGCACGGCAAGGCACGGCACGGCACGGCACGGCACGGCACGGCACGGCACGGCACGGCACGGCACGGCACGGCACGGCACGGCACGGCAAGACACGGCACGGCACGACACGATACGACACGACATTATATTAGTATGTCCTTTGTATTAATAAAGTGTAGTGTCTACAATAACTAGGTTTGTAATATTAAAAGCTGAATCTTAGAAATAATACATTAAAATATTTTAAACTTATTTCTAGTTACTTACATTTTTACACTTTCGACATTACTGTGAAAATAAGAGGATCGTTAATGTTATTTTCTATCGAGAGAGTAATCATAATCTGATTGTCAAAAATTAAATAAAATGTAAGATTACCCAAAATAAATACTTTAATTTTAATCTGACTTTTTAGACTTTTCAAATTTTTGATCCATATTTGTTACAGTTGAGCCGAACGCGGATGTTATAACGAAAACTGGTAGTTATAATTGTATTTTAAATAAGAATAATATTTAAAAAACTTGTTTATAAAAATATAGTATTGCCTTTATTATATCCTACAAGCTATTCTTATAAGATAGCAGACCCTATTCGTAAGTTAAATTTTTTCTAGACAGTTCTAATGTAAAGAAAAAATAATCATTCATTTGGGACTATTTATAAAATCTTCATTGTGTAGTTTTGTAAACTATGTCGTCTACAGTATCGTCTACGGCAATACAATACAATACGATACGATACGGCACGGCGCGGCACGGCGCGGCACGGCACGGCACGATACGACACGACACGACATTATATTAGTATGTCCTATGTATTAATAAAGTGTAGTGTCTACAATAACTAGGTTTGTAATATTAAAAGCTGAATCTAAGGAATAATACATTAAAATATTTTAAACTTATTTCTAGTTACTTACATTTTTACACTTTCGACATTACTGTGAAAATAATAGGATCGTTAATGTTATTTTCTATCGAGAGAGTAATCATAATCTGATTGTCAAATTTAATCTGACTGATAATTTTAATCTGACTTTTTAGACTTTTCAAATTTTTGATCCATATTTGTTACAGTTGAGCCGAACGCGGATGTTATAACGAAAACTGATAGTTATAATTGTATTTTAAATAAGAATAATATTTAAAAAACTTGTTTATAAAAATATAGTATTGCCTTTATTATATCCTACAAGCTATTCTTATAAGATAGCAGACCCTATTCGTAAGTTAAATTTTTTCTAGACAGTTCTAATGTAAAGAAAAAATAATCATTCATTTGGGACTATTTATGAAATCTTCATTGTGTAGTTTTGTAAACTATGTCGTCTACAGTATCGTCTACGGCAATACAATACGATACGATACGGCAAGACACGGCAAGACCTGGCACGGCACGGCACGATACGACACGACACGGAACGACACGGCACGGCACGGCACGGCACGGCACGGCACGGCACGGCACGGCACGGCACGGCACGGCACGGCACGGCACGGCACGGCACGGCGCGGCACGGCACGGCACGGCACGTCACGACACGGCACGGCACGGCACGGCACGACACGGCATTATATTAGTATGTCCTTTGTATTAATAAAGTGTAGTGTCTACAATAACTAGGTTTGTAATATTAAAAGCTGAATCTTAGAAATAATACATTAAAATATTTTAAACTTACTTCTAGTTACTTACATTTTTACACTTTCGACATTACTGTGAAAATAAGAGGATCGTTAATGTTATTTTCTATCGAGAGAGTAATCATAATCTGATTGTCAAAAATTAAATAAAATGTAAGATTACCCAAAATAAATACTTTAATTTTAATCTGACTTTTTAGACTTTTCAAATTTTTGATCCATATTTGTTACAGTTCAGCCGAACGCGGATGTTATAACGAAAACTGGTAGTTATAATTGTATTTTAAATAAGAATAATATTTAAAAAACTTGTTTATAAAAATATAGTATTGCCTTTATTATATCCTACAAGCTATTCTTATAAGATAGCAGACCCTATTCGTAAGTTAAATTTTTTCTAGACAGTTCTAATGTAAAGAAAAAATAATCATTCATTTGGGACTATTTATAAAATCTTCATTGTGTAGTTTTGTAAACTATGTCGTCTACAGTATCGTCTACGGCAATACAATACAATAAGATACGATACGGCACGGCACGGCACGGCACGGCACGGCACGGCACGGCAAGACACGGCACGGCACGACACGATACGACACGACATTATATTAGTATGTCCTTTGTATTAATAAAGTGTAGTGTCTACAATAACTAGGTTTGTAATATTAAAAGCTGAATCTTAGAAATAATACATTAAAATATTTTAAACTTATTTCTAGTTACTTACATTTTTACACTTTCGACATTACTGTGAAAATAAGAGGATCGTTAATGTTATTTTCTATCGAGAGAGTAATCATAATCTGATTGTCAAAAATTAAATAAAATGTAAGATTACCCAAAATAAATACTTTAATTTTAATCTGACTTTTTAGACTTTTCAAATTTTTGATCCATATTTGTTACAGTTGAGCCGAACGCGGATGTTATAACGAAAACTGGTAGTTATAAATGTATTTTAAATAAGAATAATATTTAAAAAACTTGTTTATTAAAATATAGTATTGCCTTTATTATATCCTACAAGCTATTCTTATAAGATAGCAGACCCTATTCGTAAGTTAAATTTTTTCTAGACAGTTCTAATGTAAAGAAAAAATAATCATTCATTTGGGACTATTTATAAAATCTTCATTGTGTAGTTTTGTAAACTATGTCGTCTACAGTATCGTCTACGGCAATACAATACAATACGATACGATACGGCACGGCGCGGCACGGCGCGGCACGGCACGGCACGGCGCGGCGCGGCACGGCGCGGCGCGGCACGGCACGGCGCGGCTCGGCACGGCGCGGCTCGGCACGGCACGTCACGTCACGGCACGGCACGGCACGGCACTTCACGACACGGCATTATATTAGTATGTCCTTTGTATTAATAAAGTGTAGTGTCTACAATAACTAGGTTTGTAATATTAAAAGCTGAATCTTAGAAATAATACATTAAAATATTTTAAACTTATTTCTAGTTACTTACATTTTTACACTTTCGACATTACTGTGAAAATAAGATGATCGTTAATGTTATTTTCTATCGAGAGAGTAATCATAATCTGATTGTCAAATTTAATCTGACTGATAATTTTAATCTGACTTTTTAGACTTTTCAAATTTTTGATCCATATTTGTTACAGTTGAGCCGAACGCGGATGTTATAACGAAAACTGGTAGTTATAATTGTATTTTAAATAAGAATAATATTTAAAAAACTTGTTTATAAAAATATAGTATTGCCTTTATTATATCCTACAAGCTATTCTTATAAGATAGCAGACCCTATTCGTAAGTTAAATTTTTTCTAGACAGTTCTAATGTAAAGAAAAAATAATTATTCATTTGGGACTATTTATAAAATCTTCATTGTGTAGTTTTGTAAACTATGTCGTCTACAGTATCGTCTACGGCAATACAATACAATACGATACGATACGGCACGGCACGGCACGGCACGGCAAGACACGGCACGGCACGGCACGACACGGAACGACACGGCACGACACGGCACGACACGGCACGGCACGGCACGGCACGGCACGGCACGGCGCGGCACGGCGCGGCACGGCGCGGCACGGCGCGGCACGGCACGGCACGGCACGGCACGGCACGGCACGGCACGGCACGGCACGGCACGGCACGTCACGGCACGTCACGGCACGGCACGGCACGGCACGACACGGCATTATATTAGTATGTCCTTTGTATTAATAAAGTGTAGTGTCTACAATAACTAGGTTTGTAATATTAAAAGCTGAATCTTAGAAATAATACATTAAAATATTTTAAACTTATTTCTAGTTACTTACATTTTTACACTTTCGACATTACTGTGAAAATAAGAGGATCGTTAATGTTATTTTCTATCGAGAGAGTAATCATAATCTGATTGTCAAATTTAATCTGACTGATAATTTTAATCTGACTTTTTAGACTTTTCAAATTTTTGATCCATATTTGTTACAGTTGAGCCGAACGCGGATGTTATAACGAAAACTGGTAGTTATAATTGTATTTTAAATAAGAATAATATTTAAAAAACTTGTTTATAAAAATATAGTATTGCCTTTATTATAACCTACAAGCTATTCTTATAAGATAGCAGACCCTATTCGTAAGTTAAATTTTTTCTAGACAGTTCTAATGTAAAGAAAAAATAATTATTCATTTGGGACTATTTATAAAATCTTCATTGTGTAGTTTTGTAAACTATGTCGTCTACAGTATCGTCTACGGCAATACAATACAATACGATACGATACGGCACGGCACGGCAAGGCACGGCACGGCACGGTACGGCACGGCACGGCACGGCACGGCACGGCACGGCACGGCACGGCACGGCACGGCACGGCACGGCACGGCACGGCACGGCACGGCACGGCAAGACACGGCAAGACACGGCACGGCACGGCACGACACGATACGACACGACACGACATTATATTAGTATGTCCTTTGTATTAATAAAGTGTAGTGTCTACAATAACTAGGTTTGTAATATTAAAAGCTGAATCTTAGAAATAATACATTAAAATATTTTAAACTTATTTCTAGTTACTTACATTTTTACACTTTCGACATTACTGTGAAAATAAGAGGATCGTTAATGTTATTTTCTATCGAGAGAGTAATCATAATCTGATTGTCAAATTTAATCTGACTGATAATTTTAATCTGACTTTTTAGACTTTTCAAATTTTTGATCCATATTTGTTACAGTTGAGCCGAACGCGGATGTTATAACGAAAACTGGTAGTTATAATTGTATTTTAAATAAGAATAATATTTAAAAAACTTGTTTATAAAAATATAGTATTGCCTTTATTATATCCTATAAGCTATTCTTATAAGATAGCAGACCCTATTCGTAAGTTAAATTTTTTCTAGACAGTTCTAATGTAAAGAAAAAATAATCATTCATTTGGGACTATTTATAAAATCTTCATTGTGTAGTTTTGTAAACTATGTCGTCTACAGTATCGTCTACGGCAATACAATAGAATACGATACGATACGGTACGGCACGGCACGGTACGGCACGGCACGGCACGACACGACACGACACGACATTATATTAGTATGTCCTTTGTATTAATAAAGTGTAGTGTCTACAATAACTAGGTTTGTAATATTAAAAGCTGAATCTTAGAAATAATACATTAAAATATTTTAAACTTATTTCTAGTTACTTACATTTTTACACTTTCGACATTACTGTGAAAATAATAGGATCGTTAATGTTATTTTCTATCGAGAGATTAATCATAATCTGATTGTCAAATTTAATCTGACTGATAATTTTAATCTGACTTTTTAGACTTTTCAAATTTTTGTTCCATATTTGTTACAGTTGAGCCGAACGCGGATGTTATAACGAAAACTGATAGTTATAATTGTATTTTAAATAAGAATAATATTTAAAAAACTTGTTCATAAAAATATAGTATTGCCTTTATTATATCCTACAAGCTATTCTTATAAGATAGCAGACCCTATTCGTAAGTTAAATTTTTTCTAGACAGTTCTAATGTAAAGAAAAAATAATCATCCATTTGGGACTATTTATAAAATCTTCATTGTGTAGTTTTGTAAACTATGTCGTCTACAGTATCGTCTACGGCAATACAATACGATACGATACGGCACGGCACGGCACGGCACGGCACGGCACGGCACGGCACGGCACGGCACGGCACGGCAAGACACGGCAAGACACGGCACGGCACGGCACGATACGACACGACACGGAACGACACGGCACGACACGGCACGGCACGGCACGGCACGGCACGGCACGGCACGGCGCGGCACGGCGCGGCACGGCACGGCACGTCACGGCACGGCACGGCACGGCACGGCACGACACGGCATTATATTAGTATGTCCTTTGTATTAATAAAGTGTAGTGTCTACAATAACTAGGTTTGTAATATTAAAAGCTGAATCTTAGAAATAATACATTAAAATATTTTAAACTTATTTCTAGTTACTTACATTTTTACACTTTCGACATTACTGTGAAAATAAGAGGATCGTTAATGTTATTTTCTATCGAGAGAGTAATCATAATCTGATTGTCAAATTTAATCTGACTGATAATTTTAATCTGACTTTTTAGACTTTTCAAATTTTTGATCCATATTTGTTACAGTTGAGCCGAACGCGGATGTTATAACGAAAACTGGTAGTTATAATTGTATTTTAAATAAGTATAATATTTAAAAAACTTGTTTATAAAAATATAGTATTGCCTTTATTATATCCTACAAGCTATTCTTATAAGATAGCAGACCCTATTCGTAAGTTAAATTTTTTCTAGACAGTTCTAATGTAAAGAAAAAATAATTATTCATTTGGGACTATTTATAAAATCTTCATTGTGTAGTTTTGTAAACTATGTCGTCTACAGTATCGTCTACGGCAATACAATACAATACGATACGATACGGCACGGCACGGCACGGCACGGCAAGACACGGCACGGCACGGCACGACACGGAACGACACGGCACGACACGGCACGACACGGCACGGCACGGCACGGCACGGCACGGCACGGCACGGCACGGCACGGCACGGCGCGGCACGGCGCGGCACGGCGCGGCACGGCACGGCACGGCACGGCACGGCACGGCACGGCACGGCACGGCACGACACGGCATTATATTAGTATGTCCTTTGTATTAATAAAGTGTAGTGTCTACAATAACTAGGTTTGTAATATTAAAAGCTGAATCTTAGAAATAATACATTAAAATATTTTAAACTTATTTCTAGTTACTTACATTTTTACACTTTCGACATTACTGTGAAAATAAGAGGATCGTTAATGTTATTTTCTATCGAGAGAGTAATCATAATCTGATTGTCAAATTTAATCTGACTGATAATTTTAATCTGACTTTTTAGACTTTTCAAATTTTTGATCCATATTTGTTACAGTTGAGCCGAACGCGGATGTTATAACGAAAACTGGTAGTTATAATTGTATTTTAAATAAGAATAATATTTAAAAAACTTGTTTATAAAAATATAGTATTGCCTTTATTATATCCTATAAGCTATTCTTATAAGATAGCAGACCCTATTCGTAAGTTAAATTTTTTCTAGACAGTTCTAATGTAAAGAAAAAATAATCATTCATTTGGGACTATTTATAAAATCTTCATTGTGTAGTTTTGTAAACTATGTCGTCTACAGTATCGTCTACGGCAATACAATAGAATACGATACGATACGGTACGGCACGGCACGGTACGGCACGGCACGGCACGACACGACACGACACGACATTATATTAGTATGTCCTTTGTATTAATAAAGTGTAGTGTCTACAATAACTAGGTTTGTAATATTAAAAGCTGAATCTTAGAAATAATACATTAAAATATTTTAAACTTATTTCTAGTTACTTACATTTTTACACTTTCGACATTACTGTGAAAATAATAGGATCGTTAATGTTATTTTCTATCGAGAGAGTAATCATAATCTGATTGTCAAATTTAATCTGACTGATAATTTTAATCTGACTTTTTAGACTTTTCAAATTTTTGATCCATATTTGTTACAGTTGAGCCGAACGCGGATGTTATAACGAAAACTGATAGTTATAATTGTATTTTAAATAAGAATAATATTTAAAAAACTTGTTTATAAAAATATAGTATTGCCTTTATTATATCCTACAAGCTATTCTTATAAGATAGCAGACCCTATTCGTAAGTTAAATTTTTTCTAGACAGTTCTAATGTAAAGAAAAAATAATCATTCATTTGGGACTATTTATAAAATCTTCATTGTGTAGTTTTGTAAACTATGTCGTCTACAGTATCGTCTACGGCAATACAATAGAATACGATACGATACGGTACGGCACGGCACGGTACGGCACGGCACGGCACGACACGACACGACACGACATTATATTAGTATGTCCTTTGTATTAATAAAGTGTAGTGTCTACAATAACTAGGTTTGTAATATTAAAAGCTGAATCTTAGAAATAATACATTAAAATATTTTAAACTTATTTCTAGTTACTTACATTTTTACACTTTCGACATTACTGTGAAAATAAGATGATCGTTAATGTTATTTTCTATCGAGAGATTAATCATAATCTGATTGTCAAATTTAATCTGACTGATAATTTTAATCTGACTTTTTAGACTTTTCAAATTTTTGATCCATATTTGTTACAGTTGAGCCGAACGCGGATGTTATAACGAAAACTGGTAGTTATAATTGTATTTTAAATAAGAATAATATTTAAAAAACTTGTTTATAAAAATATAGTATTGCCTTTATTATATCCTACAAGCTATTCTTATAAGATAGCAGACCCTATTCGTAAGTTAAATTTTTTCTAGACAGTTCTAATGTAAAGAAAAAATAATTATTCATTTGGGACTATTTATAAAATCTTCATTGTGTAGTTTTGTAAACTATGTCGTCTACAGTATCGTCTACGGCAATACAATACAATACGATACGATACGGCACGGCACGGCACGGCACGGCAAGACACGGCACGGCACGGCACGACACGGAACGACACGGCACGACACGGCACGACACGGCACGGCACGGCACGGCACGGCACGGCACGGCGCGGCACGGCGCGGCACGGCGCGGCACGGCGCGGCACGGCACGGCACGGCACGGCACGGCACGGCACGGCACGGCACGGCACGGCACGGCACGTCACGGCACGTCACGGCACGGCACGGCACGGCACGACACGGCATTATATTAGTATGTCCTTTGTATTAATAAAGTGTAGTGTCTACAATAACTAGGTTTGTAATATTAAAAGCTGAATCTTAGAAATAATACATTAAAATATTTTAAACTTATTTCTAGTTACTTACATTTTTACACTTTCGACATTACTGTGAAAATAAGAGGATCGTTAATGTTATTTTCTATCGAGAGAGTAATCATAATCTGATTGTCAAATTTAATCTGACTGATAATTTTAATCTGACTTTTTAGACTTTTCAAATTTTTGATCCATATTTGTTACAGTTGAGCCGAACGCGGATGTTATAACGAAAACTGGTAGTTATAATTGTATTTTAAATAAGAATAATATTTAAAAAACTTGTTTATAAAAATATAGTATTGCCTTTATTATAACCTACAAGCTATTCTTATAAGATAGCAGACCCTATTCGTAAGTTAAATTTTTTCTAGACAGTTCTAATGTAAAGAAAAAATAATTATTCATTTGGGACTATTTATAAAATCTTCATTGTGTAGTTTTGTAAACTATGTCGTCTACAGTATCGTCTACGGCAATACAATACAATACGATACGATACGGCACGGCACGGCAAGGCACGGCACGGCACGGTACGGCACGGCACGGCACGGCACGGCACGGCACGGCACGGCACGGCACGGCACGGCACGGCACGGCACGGCACGGCACGGCACGGCACGGCACGGCACGGCAAGACACGGCACGGCACGGCACGACACGATACGACACGACACGACATTATATTAGTATGTCCTTTGTATTAATAAAGTGTAGTGTCTACAATAACTAGGTTTGTAATATTAAAAGCTGAATCTTAGAAATAATACATTAAAATATTTTAAACTTATTTCTAGTTACTTACATTTTTACACTTTCGACATTACTGTGAAAATAAGAGGATCGTTAATGTTATTTTCTATCGAGAGAGTAATCATAATCTGATTGTCAAATTTAATCTGACTGATAATTTTAATCTGACTTTTTAGACTTTTCAAATTTTTGATCCATATTTGTTACAGTTGAGCCGAACGCGGATGTTATAACGAAAACTGGTAGTTATAATTGTATTTTAAATAAGAATAATATTTAAAAAACTTGTTTATAAAAATATAGTATTGCCTTTATTATATCCTATAAGCTATTCTTATAAGATAGCAGACCCTATTCGTAAGTTAAATTTTTTCTAGACAGTTCTAATGTAAAGAAAAAATAATCATTCATTTGGGACTATTTATAAAATCTTCATTGTGTAGTTTTGTAAACTATGTCGTCTACAGTATCGTCTACGGCAATACAATAGAATACGATACGATACGGTACGGCACGGCACGGTACGGCACGGCACGGCACGACACGACACGACACGACATTATATTAGTATGTCCTTTGTATTAATAAAGTGTAGTGTCTACAATAACTAGGTTTGTAATATTAAAAGCTGAATCTTAGAAATAATACATTAAAATATTTTAAACTTATTTCTAGTTACTTACATTTTTACACTTTCGACATTACTGTGAAAATAATAGGATCGTTAATGTTATTTTCTATCGAGAGATTAATCATAATCTGATTGTCAAATTTAATCTGACTGATAATTTTAATCTGACTTTTTAGACTTTTCAAATTTTTGTTCCATATTTGTTACAGTTGAGCCGAACGCGGATGTTATAACGAAAACTGATAGTTATAATTGTATTTTAAATAAGAATAATATTTAAAAAACTTGTTCATAAAAATATAGTATTGCCTTTATTATATCCTACAAGCTATTCTTATAAGATAGCAGACCCTATTCGTAAGTTAAATTTTTTCTAGACAGTTCTAATGTAAAGAAAAAATAATCATCCATTTGGGACTATTTATAAAATCTTCATTGTGTAGTTTTGTAAACTATGTCGTCTACAGTATCGTCTACGGCAATACAATACGATACGATACGGCACGGCACGGCACGGCACGGCACGGCACGGCACGGCACGGCACGGCACGGCACGGCACGGCACGGCAAGACACGGCAAGACACGGCACGGCACGGCACGATACGACACGACACGGAACGACACGGCACGACACGGCACGGCACGGCACGGCACGGCACGGCACGGCACGGCGCGGCACGGCGCGGCACGGCACGGCACGTCACGGCACGGCACGGCACGGCACGGCACGACACGGCATTATATTAGTATGTCCTTTGTATTAATAAAGTGTAGTGTCTACAATAACTAGGTTTGTAATATTAAAAGCTGAATCTTAGAAATAATACATTAAAATATTTTAAACTTATTTCTAGTTACTTACATTTTTACACTTTCGACATTACTGTGAAAATAAGAGGATCGTTAATGTTATTTTCTATCGAGAGAGTAATCATAATCTGATTGTCAAATTTAATCTGACTGATAATTTTAATCTGACTTTTTAGACTTTTCAAATTTTTGATCCATATTTGTTACAGTTGAGCCGAACGCGGATGTTATAACGAAAACTGGTAGTTATAATTGTATTTTAAATAAGTATAATATTTAAAAAACTTGTTTATAAAAATATAGTATTGCCTTTATTATATCCTACAAGCTATTCTTATAAGATAGCAGACCCTATTCGTAAGTTAAATTTTTTCTAGACAGTTCTAATGTAAAGAAAAAATAATTATTCATTTGGGACTATTTATAAAATCTTCATTGTGTAGTTTTGTAAACTATGTCGTCTACAGTATCGTCTACGGCAATACAATACAATACGATACGATACGGCACGGCACGGCACGGCACGGCAAGACACGGCACGGCACGGCACGACACGGAACGACACGGCACGACACGGCACGACACGGCACGGCACGGCACGGCACGGCACGGCACGGCACGGCACGGCACGGCACGGCGCGGCACGGCGCGGCACGGCGCGGCACGGCACGGCACGGCACGGCACGGCACGGCACGGCACGGCACGGCACGACACGGCATTATATTAGTATGTCCTTTGTATTAATAAAGTGTAGTGTCTACAATAACTAGGTTTGTAATATTAAAAGCTGAATCTTAGAAATAATACATTAAAATATTTTAAACTTATTTCTAGTTACTTACATTTTTACACTTTCGACATTACTGTGAAAATAAGAGGATCGTTAATGTTATTTTCTATCGAGAGAGTAATCATAATCTGATTGTCAAATTTAATCTGACTGATAATTTTAATCTGACTTTTTAGACTTTTCAAATTTTTGATCCATATTTGTTACAGTTGAGCCGAACGCGGATGTTATAACGAAAACTGGTAGTTATAATTGTATTTTAAATAAGAATAATATTTAAAAAACTTGTTTATAAAAATATAGTATTGCCTTTATTATATCCTATAAGCTATTCTTATAAGATAGCAGACCCTATTCGTAAGTTAAATTTTTTCTAGACAGTTCTAATGTAAAGAAAAAATAATCATTCATTTGGGACTATTTATAAAATCTTCATTGTGTAGTTTTGTAAACTATGTCGTCTACAGTATCGTCTACGGCAATACAATAGAATACGATACGATACGGTACGGCACGGCACGGTACGGCACGGCACGGCACGACACGACACGACACGACATTATATTAGTATGTCCTTTGTATTAATAAAGTGTAGTGTCTACAATAACTAGGTTTGTAATATTAAAAGCTGAATCTTAGAAATAATACATTAAAATATTTTAAACTTATTTCTAGTTACTTACATTTTTACACTTTCGACATTACTGTGAAAATAATAGGATCGTTAATGTTATTTTCTATCGAGAGAGTAATCATAATCTGATTGTCAAATTTAATCTGACTGATAATTTTAATCTGACTTTTTAGACTTTTCAAATTTTTGATCCATATTTGTTACAGTTGAGCCGAACGCGGATGTTATAACGAAAACTGATAGTTATAATTGTATTTTAAATAAGAATAATATTTAAAAAACTTGTTTATAAAAATATAGTATTGCCTTTATTATATCCTACAAGCTATTCTTATAAGATAGCAGACCCTATTCGTAAGTTAAATTTTTTCTAGACAGTTCTAATGTAAAGAAAAAATAATCATTCATTTGGGACTATTTATAAAATCTTCATTGTGTAGTTTTGTAAACTATGTCGTCTACAGTATCGTCTACGGCAATACAATAGAATACGATACGATACGGTACGGCACGGCACGGTACGGCACGGCACGGCACGACACGACACGACACGACATTATATTAGTATGTCCTTTGTATTAATAAAGTGTAGTGTCTACAATAACTAGGTTTGTAATATTAAAAGCTGAATCTTAGAAATAATACATTAAAATATTTTAAACTTATTTCTAGTTACTTACATTTTTACACTTTCGACATTACTGTGAAAATAATAGGATCGTTAATGTTATTTTCTATCGAGAGATTAATCATAATCTGATTGTCAAATTTAATCTGACTGATAATTTTAATCTGACTTTTTAGACTTTTCAAATTTTTGATCCATATTTGTTACAGTTGAGCCGAACGCGGATGTTATAACGAAAACTGATAGTTATAATTGTATTTTAAATAAGAATAATATTTAAAAAACTTGTTCATAAAAATATAGTATTGCCTTTATTATATCCTACAAGCTATTCTTATAAGATAGCAGACCCTATTCGTAAGTTAAATTTTTTCTAGACAGTTCTAATGTAAAGAAAAAATAATCATCCATTTGGGACTATTTATAAAATCTTCATTGTGTAGTTTTGTAAACTATGTCGTCTACAGTATCGTCTACGGCAATACAATACGATACGATACGGCACGGCACGGCACGGCACGGCACGGCACGGCACGGCACGGCACGGCACGGCACGGCACGGCACGGCAAGACACGGCAAGACACGGCACGGCACGGCACGATACGACACGACACGGAACGACACGGCACGACACGGCACGGCACGGCACGGCACGGCACGGCACGGCACGGCGCGGCACGGCGCGGCACGGCACGGCACGTCACGGCACGGCACGGCATTATTTTAGTATGTCCTATGTATTAATAAAGTGTAGTGTCTACAATAACTAGGTTTGTAATATTAAAAGCTGAATCTTAGAAATAATACATTAAAATATTTTAAACTTATTTCTAGTTACTTACATTTTTACACTTTCGACATTACTGTGAAAATAAGAGGATCGTTAATGTTATTTTCTATCGAGAGAGTAATCATAATCTGATTGTCAAATTTAATCTGACTGATAATTTTAATCTGACTTTTTAGACTTTTCAAATTTTTGATCCATATTTGTTACAGTTGAGCCGAACGCGGATGTTATAACGAAAACTGATAGTTATTACTATTACTTATCAGACTAAATTCTGTGAATGTTTAAATGAAGTAAATGATCAAAACAAAAAAAAATACTGAAACTCTAAATGTAAAACCATATATTATTATTTATCTTCCCGAAAAATAGACGCCTCCCCGAAAACAATCAATAGTAATTTTGTCAGCCAGGATAGTAATAGATTTAATATGAACAAGTTAGAGTAATAGATAGATAAAGAGATAAATGAAGATAGAGATATTACCAATAAGAATAATTAAAGACAATTCCACTATTCGATCATTATTATCTTATTGTTATATATGTGCCACGATCTTCTATATAAACTATAAAGATGTCATGTTTTATCTAACGCTCTTTAGTACGTATATGATGCAATCGTTCCGAACTCTCGTATATTTTAATGATACTATTTTAAATGATCCTTCTTTTGAATGCACACACACAGACACACACTGACACACCTTCAGTCTTCAAAGAATGAGGTGAATATGCATAGATTTATTAAGTGGCAAAAACCCAACACAACCATTACGAGGGGATGATTTCTAAACGAGACATCATATACAATAATAAATAAAATATTTGCGTAAGGCAGTGTATCCATTAACAAATTAATATATTATAAATGATTTTATTTTTTAAAATTCTATTCTGATTCTATGGATATCAAATTATAATATTTATTAGAAGAGTTTTTTCTTTTAAAATTGCTAATGAATCCATTATTTAAATCCAAGAATATTATTTATTAATTTATTTAAGAATATACTTGTAAGGATAACATGGTTAAAATAATACCAAGCAATTTCATCTTTTATTTTTTTCGCGCACGTAATATACGTCAAAGCAACAAGATACTTGTGATATTAGTGGGTAGCAAACGTCCATAAGATAATAATATAAGAGATTATCAAGAAACAGGTTGAAGGAAGAAGAAGTTAGACACCGGGCTCTGGCTTCGACTCCAGTATTTTTTTAAATTTTTAGCATGTCGGGAGAAAAATAGATAAGGATGTAAATTATAAATAAATGTCTTTTTGTAGACTAAAAAATATTATTTTTTTATTATTTATAAACTGCAATCAGTTTGTGAACCAAAGTTTATCGAGACTCGTTGAGAGATTTTCCTTTAATAAATTTAGCATATTATATAATGTGGAATGCCTACAAATTATCTCCATTATTAAGTATACATTTATAATTAATTATTTTTTGTTAGTAAAGTATATAATGTGTATAGAATAACATAGTAGGTATTTTCGAAATTAATATAGCATATTTTTTAAATAATAGAATTAAAAATTACACCAGATATAAAAATTATTTGATGTTTCCAAAATCAACAACAAATTTCAGGTTATGTAACCTTAAGTAAGGAGTTAAGTTATTCAGTTATTCAGTTAGTTATAGTTTAACTGTGGATAGAAAAAGTACAACAGAAAAGGTTTTTTCAAATAGTACATTAGAAAAGTATATATTAATAATTATAGTAATGGGGCTAAATTTAATACATGTATGTATTTTTTCGTGATATTTATAAGATATAATGTAAATTACGTACCTACTGAAAAAGTATAAGATTCGATTCTAATAACTGAATATACTACAAAAGGTAGGTACTTGAAAACACTTGTTCTTGCAGCGAAGTTCCTCCAGTTTCAGAACACTATTCTCTATTTTTAGTTGATTAATATTTTTAGAGCTTAAAAAATCTGAATTGTCAGAATAAGATGATGAAACGTTGCAATAAACGTTATGAAACTTGACATAATAATTGTGAAATTTATGTGTAGGCTTATATCATAAAGCGAAATTACTACTATTCATGTTATTAAGTCAACTATCAGTATTGAACATTTATTAAAACTGACGACATTTTTAAAACTCATTATGAGTATAAAAAGTAACTTAATAAACAAGCTTTTTTCCTTGAAAAGCATTAAAATGTCGATAAACTATAATCTCACCAATATTAGCAATGTTCCTTCTTTACTTGTGAAATAAACAGACAAGCAACTAAGCAGATTTTTTTAAGGTTAAGGCTCTGTTTAGTTTAAATATTTTTATTTTCCACCAATATGCTCTTTAATATTCGCAATATGTATATCACAATATTTTGATATTATACGCAATCTCGAAGCCATTATGGGCAAATTCATTCTCGAATACACGCAATTACAGTTAATATTTCTAACTTTAGCTTAACCAACTTCGACCGTTATTAACCATTCTCTGTGCTTCGCTTACATTCGCTAACGATTTGGATCCTAGCCATCAAAACTCATATATGAAATTAATTATTGCTCAATACGCCGCTGGGCTTTACATCTCTTAGAAGGTTAGTCCAAATAAAGTAATATTTCCCATATTAACAATTTTAGTTCAAAAGCTATGATTAGAATATTATTAAAGATAGTAATGGAAACAAAGTAACAAACTTATGTTAGATATGTTTTAAATTACATTGTAATAGTTTTTATATTACATCTTATTTTAATGGGAAATATTGTACAAAAAAATATAGCAAAATTGAACATTGCCCGCGGTCGCAAAAATACGAACAATAAAGTTCAAGCTATATAAGCCCAATTGTCCATTTTTCACCTCAATAGGACATAATGCCGGAAACAAATGTTCTGCTGTCGGTCTGATTGCCAGAAATAAATTGTTGCAGAATTGCGTTATCAATTATGTTTGTTTCATTTATATTTTATTTCATAATAATTGAACTATAATTTTATTTAGCTTTTAAATAATTGTCAAAATCGTTATCTGAATGATATTTTATAGGAATAAATTATGAACATTAAAATTTTAATAAATGCAAAAATATTTTTTTGGTAATACAATAAGTAAATAAAATGTATCGAAGATACATATACATTAATAACTAGAAAACCTAGTTTGGTTTTCAAAATTTATTTATATATATAATATATATCATGAACATCTATTTTGTCCCTTCAAAGTAACCCCCCTTAGATATTATACCCTGTTGCCCAGATGGGTAGTAGGTAGTATTTGAAGATTCAAATACTTGAAAATATGATTTATATGATCTTAATCAGCTCCTCCTTCGATGCCGTCCTTATTTCTAGAATATTTGCGTAGTATCATGTTTTCATGGGCCTCTGTAAATCCGAAAATAAAGCAAAGTTACAGGAGGCTAGATCTGGGGATGACGGTTACACCATAATCACTGTGTTGCCGTTGACTAAAAATTTACCCACAAGCAATGGCATATACCCAAAGGGATATATAACAGTACAAAAAAATTGAATTTTACGGACAAAATTCTTCTAGTCTTCTTCCTTTTCTTCTTTTCAGCCTATAGATTCCCACTGCAAGGCATAGGCCTTCGCAGAGGCCATAGAGGAAAATAAATAATATTATTGATATATACTTTAAAACTAGTATAAATTATTCCCACAATAACAGTTTCAAATAGTATTAACCTTACAGGTTGAAAGCATTAACATTTTGGTATTTGGCTCCTCTGAGACGAGGGACATAGCTACCGTTGTAACAGATAACGAATAACGACTAGATGAATTTATTATTATTCACTGAAACCCTCGTTAACTTTAACAGATTTCATTGTTTAAGCCAGCATGCAATGATTTTGATGCTTTTTTGATACATTTCACAATTATAGGTAGCACGAATTTATTTATACCTGTGCGTTCAATAATAATACTTTTAAAAATAATTCTTTACATAACATACATGCATGGTAATGGCACAATAATATGTGACAAGTGAAAAAAGTTTAAATGTCTAAATGTCGGCTTTGAACCCTGTTATATAAATAGCAATTTTAAACCAACGTCTTAAATTTAAAGTTATTGCTTCCACCAACTTAATTCAGTAGTAATGTTTCACTTAATGTAAAAAAAAATATTACAAGAATTCTTTATAATTTTTAAATATTCTAACAAAAATTCTTTAAACCATGTGTTATTTTAAAACGAGTTTTATACGGACAGTTTTGATATTATTATTAGAATACATGTGCAAGTTGTAGAACTGTTAATAACTTAATTAGAGGTTTTCTCATGAAATTATTAATATTTTTCTTAAAATGTATTGTTAAATTTATTCAGTTAGAAATCTGTTTAAGTAAATGCACAAATTCATCCCAATTTGAATGTGACATGATCATGATTTATAGACTTTTTTATTTTTATGTCATAAAATGAGTAATATATATATGAATCGATGGGAATAGAATAGAAGTATAAGATATAGTACAGCATGCTTTTCGGCTTGAGATTTAGTAGAAAATTTGTTCCAAAATTTTTACCCCGGTATAATTGAAAAAAATATATCTTTTATATAAAATATAAAATATGTAAATACGTAAGGCATTTTCTTCTAAGTGATCGACATTTCATATATCAGACTGCAAATCATAGCATTTAAAAGTCCTGTGGGAGCTAACCTCATACATATCGTAAACTAAGAGCTCAAACCTCTCCTGTTGAGAAATGAATATTAGATCAATCTACATCTCTTGCTAATATTATTATATAACATCAATCTATTTAGTAATATAATCTTTAAATTACATATATTTTTTGTAAGATTGGAATATTATCACAGAAAATACTACTATCTCTTCGTCATAGACTTATTTTGGTACAATGGTCTATAAAGTGAACCATTGCAATATTATCTAATATTATAGAATAATAAAATTTTAAAAGTTGCATTAAAGATATATTATTGATTTAAAAGTAAATATTATAATGTATATATATTCAATGTAAGGTGAAAATATGGCGATAAAGAACAATTCCTTGAATCATGTTTTGTTAAAGATGTATTGATTAATCTCTTACAATGAACATGGTCGCTCCGACGTTTTATTGTACTTTATACATTTCGTATTAGTTAAATATTAATAGTTATAAGGTTATAAATATTAATTAATATTATAATTAGCAAGTTTTGCTGCATTTCCATGAAATCATTGTTAATAAATAAGAGGGCATTATGTCTAAAAAAAATCTAACGGGATCAGAAATTTGAGTGCAGTTAACCCTAGCAGCCTATTTATTTTAAAGGCATTCAAAGCCTTAATAAAAGAGGCGTAAACGTATAAGTTAGAGTCCGTGTACATAAAAATACCTATTTGATTGCTGTTATTTATCAGAAATTTAAGTTTGAAATATAAATGACTAAAAAAATGTACTGTTATGTAAATCTACGATCAAAGTAATTTTTTAGAAAGAAAACAAAAGTTATGCATAAATTCAAACAAAAGGGTTATATTCATTATAATCAACTGAATCAAAAAAGTTTTTGAGAAAAAAAAAGACCATACCCTAAAATTATCAGACTTTGAACAAGTAATTAATTTTTAAGAAAAGTCTTAAGACTAATAAAGTATGTGTTAATACATAAAACTTGGAAATACCTATCAAATGCCATAAATGTTGATGACATGGCAAGGGGAATTGGCGAAAAATACGCCAAGAAGGTGATTTTTTTTAAATACGCCTGACGAAGCCATTGCTGAGCTTAATATAACAGGCATTCCTTGACAAGTTTAGTATCTACCCTTCCTAAATATCTTAGAAAATATGGTGATAAGCTTAGTGAATGTTCGTTTTTTAGTTAAATTATATAATTTTAAAGAAAAGGAAATAAACGTAGTCCGTATTTATGCGGATGTGAAAAAAAAACACAAACAAAATCCAATAGATAAGATCAAATTTATTTGAAACTCTGAAATGTGAGACACATGTAGCATTTTCATCGAGTCGAGTCTTATTTTAACTAAAAGATAAAATATTAGGACAGTTTATAGCGTAGAAATGCAGTCGTGCATTGTTATAAGGAGACTGAAGCTTCCGTTCTGTCTTTATGTTGTTTTGTTGACCTCACCAGAGATCAACCTAGAACATCTCAATCTAGATATTTTCTATTTGCAGTCACGTTTGTAAGCACCACTGATATTCTTTGTTGCTTATTACTTTCTGCCTTGCTTTAAACCATACGCAATTTGAAAGAATGAAAATATTTATATTATTTCAACCAATCACTGTTTTACCTTAAGTAAGATCTTCGAAAAAATATTGGTATAAATAATGAATAAATATGGTTTCAACAAACGTGAATCCTACTGTCATATTATTTGTTTTTGGATGCATCTTATATTTCAAGTATAAAATGTAGGTAGTTTTTTAACTGTTAGTGATCTCTGAAAATATAAAAGGCAATAACTGTTAAATACTTCAATAACTTCTCAGAATGAGACATTGCAATAATATGAAATTTAATCATGACATGATAGCTATGAGGCATAATTTGATAAAGCTATAGTTATATAATTATTTTACACAATGAATAGGAATGGTTAAATTAATACTCACATCTTAAAACAACCGTTTTTATATATTTTCGTCCGTTTTTTTTTGTTAGTCTGTTTATTTGTTCAAAAACCATATGGATATGTATTTTTGAACTTAACAACTGGATTAGTTTTAACTAGATAGGTTACAAAAATATATATAAAATATTTTATAATCTATTGTCACAGCTTTACGTCAAACCTTTTTCTAATTTTCACTGCAAGTCTCAAGAATTGATACTGATTATATAATTAATTCTTGATATATACAATATTGTTGCAAAATCAGTAAAGGAGTTTAATTTAATTTGGTTTGTTTTGATTTATTATTTGAATCCACATATAAGATGCTTTTACCCGCTAAATTTTCTTAAATTTTTGAGAGAACAGATAAAACTAACTTTGGCCACACTTTTATTTTAATACAATCATTGAATATAATTTTATACAATTATTATCTTATTTTTACTAATTTAAATAGATAAACTGAAAAATTAAAAGATTTAAACATACTTTTCAAGTTTTGAATAAGTCTTACTTATAATTTTGGGGTGAAGGAGATGGCTTAAACTCGCTGGTAACACCCAGTACTTAAATAATACCACACCGCTGTTAATCCTAAAGTAAGGAGCGAGTTCAGGGAGAGTTAAGACAACTTGAGCGGTGAGCTTTCACTTTGATGTCGCTTCAAATGAAATGAATATTATCTGCGTATTAGCACGTTAAATACTACCGAATATAGGTGGCAACTTTTATTATTATGGGAATTACGCGAAGTCAAAAGAACAATATAACTTATGGTAAATTTCATTAAATATAATACCGATATCAGATACAATTTGACTTTAAAAGTCTGTGTCAAGTGTCACGTAGCATATCATGAATGTGACATGATTGTGTCAACCACGGACTGACGGCTTATGGCGACTATTATTATAAAACAGACAGTGCGTGCGATAAACCGAATGAGAGAACTCACTTTCATTCGGTATTGGCTGTTAACGGAACAGAGCAGTCGGAATTATTTCATATCAAACTATACAAAAAATTTTGTTCTTTTCCCTGTATAAAGTAAAGGAAAAAAATACGTACGATAAAATTTAAAATTATTTATATACTAGAATAAAAGATAGTTATATCAATGCTATATATTATTAAATTTACTCTGCAAACACATACTATTATATAATGATGCAGTACATTCACAGTTAATATATTCCTCCCTCCCTCGCCTCCCTCCGTCAAGGACTATAAAACCACGTATCTGTTAATTAATTATTATCTATCCTTTTCAGTTGTGATTTATGTTAATAGCATGATTTCGATCTTTCTTCAGTCTGAATCATGAATTGAATTTGGCCGTCAGATTAACTCCATTATTATTACTAATTTAAACATAAAATAAAAGGAATCTTGCGTAGCAATGACATTTTACACATACATCATTTACAAATGATAAACTTTAGCCAAGATCGGATGTTATAGGATATTTTTATTACACATACACTATTAATGCATTCCTTAACCAATGCAGTGGTTTGTAATTACATATAAGTCACTCCAGTGGAATGCATTACATTAAGAATTTGATTATATTCGTTTTGGATCATCTTCCTTAAGTTGGTATTTTATTCTCATATTATTTATACAAAAACTGTCTCCTTATATCGCATCTCTAATATCTTTATTAAAAACTTTAACTTTAATTTTAATCGTCGTTTATTTATCTGACTCTTATTAAATGTCCCTTACTATTTATTTTGAGCACAGGAAACTTTTACTTATAATTAAGATAAAGATTTTATAAAAGCTTCTCAAACTCATGTCTCCATGTCCGTGGCGTTACTTTTTGTTCCAAATAATTCTTATTTTTTATTATAATTCTAATTTTATTAATTATAAAAAGACTGAATACAAAACTCTTACTAATAATAACTTGAAGATATGAAATAAGTACTTTATTTACTTACTTTTTGTTTATTTCAATAATAATGAATTCAGTCTTTTATATAAGGTTTTAGTTTGTTGTTAATGTAGTACATTTCCCTTTAACATATCTCTTTTTACCTGTGTAATGGAAATCGACATCGCGCTAATGAACCTATTAATATCTTAAATTAACAAGTTAAGAACTCCAGTCTTGGTAAGCTTTACACATTCGACCTTGAGTCATGAATTCATACATTTTGATTAATGTATATTACTTGCGTATCGTTATAAAGTCAAAAGCGGGGAAGCTGTATTTTCGTTAATTACTTTAATTTTATTATAATAAATAAAACTGTAATTAAACAATGCTTTAAAATTCTACAAGAAGCTATACGAATATGCAACCATTTAATTTATCCTTATAATGACATCTATTTGAATGGTTACTAAACAGTATTTTGTGTGCAATGCTCAAAAATATTCATACTATTTATTACAAAAATATAATTATTTTGAACAAAATAACAACTAAATATTTCTAATAATTCTGACTAATGTTTACTACATTTTTTATTGTGTCTTTTTTACTTAGGTAAATAGATCTTGCAATATTATATAATGGGTGTCATCACAATAAAGTAAGGTAGTAGAGAAGACATCTGAAACAAAAAAAACTTTAATATGTAGATACTTTATTTAAGTACTATTTATATTTCAATGTAATAAATTAAAGTTTGTTTTGTTAGAGGATTGAACTTAATCTCATAAATTAATATTATTTTATGAATATAATAATATTTGATTCGAAAATACACCAGTATATTCTATTATTTCAGAAATAATAAAACTCCCCATATCTGTCTTACTTTGTAATTCTAGGCATATAATATATAGAAATTAAATTCTTAAATAATTATATATATAACTCAGTAAATAAATAAATTTCCACCAATATGATACTGGTCGTGGTCTTAATAATCTCCAAAGATAAACATTCAGTTTACTTTAGTATTTAAATTAAAATAAATACCGTATTAAAAGCTTCAAACAATAGAAGTTCTTTCAAAGTATTAATTAATTTAGAAAAGATAACATTTTACCAAAATACTTTTATTAATCATAATAATTCTAATATCTTGTCCTTTGGGATTAATACGACCAGGATGTGACAGAGACACATAGTCTGAGTGTAAGTTTAATCTTTCATTCACGTATATAAAAAAAGCTGTAAAATATTATTATTATAGATAATAAGTATGTAACTAATAATAAAACTGTAGCTATATAATAATATAAAACTAGTTTTGTGACCAATGTAACTGAAAATAGTTAAATAAAGATACAATTATTTTGTGTTCAATTATTCCACTGTTTGACAATCTTGTTTATATCTATAATGTATTCCTAAAAAAATATGTTATTAACTTTACATTGAGATTTTTTTAAAAAGAAAGATATGATGAAATAATAAATATAGTAATTACTAAAATGACAAAATAGCTTTAAATTGAATGAATCCTAAATGTCCCAAAATTATTTTTTCTAGATCGATGAAAACCTAAAAATGTAACTTATAAAAAAATACAAATTGTTTGTCATATTGATCTAAAATTAAAAATGACCAAGTCTCATTAATATTTAACTTTGAAATCTGATAAATAAAATAAATATTTATATAATATCTGCTCCGATATTTGGATGTATCTTACGACTTCCAATTTCTTTTTATGGCCAATTTCTTTTCTAATACCACCACAAGGCGGAAAATAAAATAAGTTAATTGAAATACATTCCTTATAATTCTATTCAATATTATATTCGTGATATTTTGATACCTTGCATTATATCGTTTAATGCAATTGAAATTTACCTGATGAAGTCGATATTCTATATTATAAATAAACAAAGTTAGAGTTCTTGTTACTGAATTTTAAAATTATACTATATTTATTATGAAGCGTCAACTTGTATAGAATGTGTTCAAAAATTCTCTGAGTTATACTATTTCCATTTCTTTAAGCTCTCAATGACAGCTCCATGTGAAAAATTGAAGGAATGTCTTTTTTAAATTGTGTTTGCATTATTTTTTTTAAAATATGACGTTAATACATGAATAAGGTTATACCGTAGTCGAAGAAACTGATAGGGATGGAGCCATACATAACACGGTAAAAGGCCCAATTTTTTGTACAAAATGTAAAAAACTAAACTGTTGCCGGATACGTTTGTACAAATTTATAAACTAATATTATATTTCATAAGAAGATGAAAACACGTATTATTTCTTGATTGATAATGCCATTCTTTAAAATTTTCGAAGCTGTTGTAAAATCAGTGAGTACCTATAAGTAGATACTCGACAGTGAAACGAAATAATTATAACGACAGGTAATCTTTATTTATTTATTTTAATCAAAATCTGATGAATCGTCAGTGTAATTAATATATGCGATCGTTATCATTACTTTTTTGGTCACAACACTACAACTATCATCGAGAGCTTAAAGAAATGGAAATAGTATATATTATCACATACTGTCAAGTGACCGGTTTACATAAAATATACTCCTTTTTTTATTAATACATCAAACGTTTGTTAACTAATTACTAATAGATGTCTTCTTAAATGAAGAACTGGAAATAATAAATCAAAATCCTCTGTAATTAAGTGTAGGTATGATGATTTTAGGGCAGTTTCATTATTTGTAAGTCACATTACACTTAAATGAATATAATATAATAGTATAAAAATATATGTTTATTTTTTTAGCAAATATATACATAGTTTGTATATATTGTGTAAATTACTTGCATCTTATACTCGTATATAATTAATTTCCTAGTTAACCGCAGCTCAAAGTGCAGCATATATAAGTCTTATCTTTTGATATATCTACGTACTAATTAATTGTTTACTTTGAAGTTAAGGTCTTTATATTTATTATATTGTAAATAAATATTTGAAAGTTATACAATGAAATTCTTAAAGTTTTAAATTAACATACAAATTTAATTACCACATCAAACAGATGTAACATCAATGAATTAATATAAATGATGTCGCACGGCTTTGGCTATCTTTAAAAAATTATTTATTTATTTTGTCCACTGACTTTTATATTATTTTTATTAATAATAGTAACCAATATGACTTGATTAAAATATACGTTTAATATAGTCTGCATTAATAAGTGGCACTGAACGTCAAGTTGAAAAATTGAATCCTGAAACATTTAGTTCCAATAGAAGGAAAAATCTAGAATTAAAATATTATGACAACTTTTGATCAAAGTTTATATTTACGGAATTCGTTTTTAATAATTACTTACTAAATTAAATATTTGAATTAAAAAATAACTTTATTATATTTTCGGGTGCGGACAAAGTCTGTCAAATGTTCTTATTAAAGAATAGGTACTTTTATAATGTAGTTTAATTAATTTAATGATTTAATTTGGTAGGTATTCTGGAGCATTACAGAGATCATGGAATGATTTTGGGAATCGAGGATTTTTTGTTAATTATTTATACACTATTATCACGATAATGGTTTCTTGCAATATTCTGAAAATATACGTTTTAATATTAATAAAAATATTAATACTACTTAGACATTTTCAAATAACAAACGGCTGCGACAAAAAGTCTCGGCAGTTTAAATACTTATAATTACTTTGAGTCTGGTGACGGCATGACGTGGACGTTAACAAAATATCTTTATTTACATTTTTAGAATGCAACTGCAAATATTTGAGATATTCATAAACACCACTTATACAGACGGTGAAAATGATTATTTATAGTAAAATCACGCTTCGGTGCTCTTTACGACAAACCCTTATTTAAACAAAATATATATTTACACACTACATTACGTTATCAATAAGTATTGAGGAAAATATTTATATTATAACGTATGTATAGGATAAATATACTTTTTATAAGTAAAACTCAATGTAAATTACTATATTATAATAGAATATAGACTTCACATATAGTCTCGTTATCTCTTATCATAAAAGGCACTACAAAAGGTTCTATTGTAAAGACCGATACATGTACTTGGCACCGTGTGTCATCCTAATGTAATTAGACGTTGTCGACCAGTCGTTCAGTTCACTTCACTTGATGCGGGTCACCAACTTACACTGATATTACATTAACTGATTTACAGCCTTACTCACTTTAATTTTATTCGAACATTATTGAGTTAAATTAGTGATGAAATCTTTTCATACATTACTGGTTTTATAATAACTTTGTAGTTAATTTACTATCACTTTTGATTTAAGTAATATATTAAAATATACTTTAATGGTTTTATTTCTCAAATAAGAAGTTCAGTTCGTAGCCTATCAGACCGTTTATTAATAGTATAAGCTGACAATATGATTAGTTTTTATTATATACATTTATAAATCTGTACTGTACAGTACAGTAAGTAACGCATAAAAACTTCAGTATATTATTCAAATATGAAAAAGGTTTTTAAATTATTTTATTTTGCTGAACGATTTATGGTTATCTGTTATAATGTTACTAGATTTATAAAAAAATATTAATTAATATTATAATTTATAATTACTTTATTATTGGACAAATTTAAAAAATGTAGAATATTAATGTATTTTTTCAGCTTATGTATATATTTAGTGATCAAAGTAGATTTGATTTCTTAAAATGATTAATTAATTATTTTTAATTAAACTCAAATATACCAAAGAAAATAAATAACATAAGCTGAACATATACTGGTGATCGACGACTTTCAGGATTGCACGTGATTAATTACAGTACATCATTAATGGAACGAGTGTTTTGTTAACGACAGTGTGATATCGATAAACTGATGATGACAAACGCGTCTGTTCCATGATACGATCAATAATACAAAGATCTAATATTTAATAAGCAGATATGTCATTTTCGTATTACAACAGAAACTGATTACTGTTATGAATTTAACGTAGTTATTCGTTTATGTTTAATATTCTGCATAACAAAAATACTACATTGTCAATATCAAAGGATTTTTAAAGTTGTGGAGACTGTGGAGAAATTGGTCCTTTTGTCCCTCTTATAAACTATTTCTTCCTTTCTGTATAAAAAATTTAGACATGATTAAATTGTTGGTAAAAGATAATTGTGTATATTTTTAAATAACTTCATAGTAGTAAATTTATGTAAAGATTACTTATTGTATTTTTTTATACCATCTATATTAATGCTTGACTACATTCCACCTGATGGGAAGTGGAAATGTAGCCATAGGTGGTAAGGCGCATTAACATAGCAACCTATTCACTCTTCTCTTGAAGACACCCACATTGTATTAACTTATCAGATTATTGCTTATTAAGTGAAATTTTTAATTTATATTTTATTACATCCTATATGTTCAACCTGTAACTCTGTGATTCTGAGATGCCTTCTCATGTGTCACGTAACTATCAAGTTATTTCAACGCCGACGTGATTTAAGACCCTCTTACACATAAAAGCTTGGGAGAGGCAATTGGGTGTCATGTGAAAATGGTTGAATAAAACGTAGTCAAATATTTTCTCATCAAATATGTTAAATCAATTTATTTTATATTTTCATTTTTTACTAGGTAAGTAAGGTGAATTCTTTTCTTCCATTGGTTGGCTTACCGGTGCTTGTCTTTGAATGGTTAAGACTCAATCTCCGGACGCTGAAAATATTTAAGCGATAAATATTAATGTCAAGATTAAGACAACGAATAAATATCGTTTTTTGTTATTATTTCTGCTAATCCTCAGTCAAGCAAGGTTATGAGCAAGCTCCATAAGGCGAAAGAAATAGCTTAATATGTCAAATGCAAGTATTTTAAAGTAAAGGGAATTTATAGTCAACATCTATTATCTAAGAAACTTAAATTCGTTTTGACTGTCATAAAAGATAAAAGAATATATAGTCTAGATACAAAGGAAAAAATTATAATAATAATTATTGTTTATTATTATAAAATATATCCCGCGTTAGCGAAAAAAATCTTAGGTCCCAAAAAAAAAATAACAAACATTCATTTTAACGTACACAAATAATACCCAGACCCGAACCATCAATCCATGGATCACACCAACAACTGATCCATATAAATTAATTTTCTGTTACGAGGAAAGTTGACAAAAGATAAAAAATTGTCTTAGTAATATTAATTTATTGTACAAACACACAGTAACTACGACAGTGATAAACAACCCGAATACTGCACCATATATCTCTTACCCCAGAGACAATCCGACGTACATTCACCAGACGACTTCATTATAGATGCTGTCTGACGGACGAAATCATTTACGAGGACACACCTGTCACACCTCACTCGCTGTGATGTTGAAACATGATCGAAGAATAATAAACGGGGTTTTTATGAAAAATATTTATTTATTGCTTAACTCAATTATATAACAAAGTACTAAAATAAGAATAATGCGGACTCGTTCAACTGATTCAACAATAAATATAAATATCACATGTTTCTTTATTTATATTAAAATATATTTTCTTTGATATACTAATGGTTGTATGTTTTTATTTTATCAGTTTTGTTCAGTTTAAAATACTTTGTAGAATACTTTTATTCATGGTTTATGCAAAGAAATTGTTTTACTTAGATTGTAATATTATTATTAACTTATATTTTATATATTGTCTATAATAGTATAATGTAATTTAATGTTATCTGTTAATTATAACTTAAACATGTGAGTCTTCTGTAAGTCTTCGTAGGAGAACACTGAATTCATACATAACTCTCTTCAAATGGAACCAAATGACAGTCCACATTGTTTCAATATGCGGTAATCATAAATATTACTTTAAAAGTGATGTACTTATTAAATCTCTGTTCCGTTTAATTACAATCGTTAATATTTTTAAATATATATAGTTTGTATATGTACTATGTAATTAAAATAAAATCAGCTGAACAGAAACGCTGCCTAGGTCTCACTTTGATTTATAAAAATAAAAGTTATATTGCATAAGATAAAGATATAACACACAAACTTTTATCTAACAATTATATTCACGAACGAACTTTGTTCGTTCTGTATTGTTTTCACTTTTCTCGGATGAATGTATGGTTGTCTGTGGACAGGAAAAAATTTAATTACTGTCGAGAGATGGCGCTGTTTACAATTTACTGAAATAGTTTATTTTCATATTTAATTATAATACTATTTTGTATTATTATTAATCACACTTTTTTGTAATTTTTAGTAATTATAAATGAGCATGTATTTAACATTTTCTTTTCTTAAATAAATAATCATTTAATATAACATATAATCATAATCATTTTACTTAAAAATCATTTGTTTTTTTTATTAACATTTATCATTTCGTCAAAGTTCGTTCGGGAAATACCCTGGGATATTATTGACTGGTTATTACTTGAAATGCTGTTCTTATTATAAAATGGTCCGAAATACTTTTTTGTTCACAATAATTATTTTTTTCGAGCTTACATTTTCATATCAGTTTCAAAAATTAAACGTGCATTCATCCAAAGGAAATTAAATTAAACCCGATTTCCATAACTGTTTTCTGTTTAGGCACTGCTTCCTTTTTCCCAACACATTTTATTTATTAAGTCCTGATTGATCCATTTAATCTTTTTAATTAAAAGTGTAATAAAAATATCTCAAAGATTATATTATGGATGTTAACAAAGTTGATGATCATAATTATTCATGAACATATTATCCGCGCCGACTGGACGAGTAACAGCGGATTGATTCTGAACCGGTGAGAAAAACATTATTTTATTAAACCTAAATAAAAGTGAAGTCAAACCAACATTGTTATTATAACAGGTCACACAATGAATGTATTTTATTTACTGTAATTTTTATTATTATTATTAAAACGCAAAGATGACTTAGCTATAGTATTATATTTTTAATGTCGTCGACGGGAAAAATTGATTAATGAATTTCAATTATCATAATGAAAAATTTTAATATATTTACTATTGAATCAACTAGTTTTAAGATAACTTATAATTTAAGATTATAAATTTCTCTATTTCTTGATTGAACACTTTTATTATTATTAATTTACATATGTTTATGTTTGCTACTCCATTTTAGTTAGAGTGACGTCACGTCTCTCTTGGTCATCAAATTAATATTGATGAGTTCTTCATAAAACACAGATTATTCCGTCGTTTAATGTAATGTCACTCGTGTACATAGAGTATTCACGTTGTATATTATATATACAACGTATTCATAGTACTCAGAACGAGTACACACAGCTCGAGTCTGTTCCTAATCAGATAATGAAAACGGTGTTTCCCAAATTGGACATCGCTTAAACAGTTTATTTGTTCTGAATCAGAAATAATGTGTGCTTTACAATATGTTAGACTATGATCCATTTAATTAAATAATAGAACGTTTTCATATGATTACATGTTATTAAGAAAATTACTTTATGTTCTTCGCTTCCGTTTGTATATTTTAAATTAAATAATCTCAAAAATGATTCTTCGGACAAATTAATGTCTAGATAAAGGAACCTTGTTAAAGTTTATATCATGTAGTAAGGAAAGTTATTCTAAAATCGGACACTTTTTGTGGAGAAATTGATATCGGGTATTTTTAAAATGAAAACTCTGAATAAAATCTTGTTTCATAATTATTTTATTAATTATTCAAAATTGTTATATAGAAAGAAACAGCGTGCACTTAGTGCACGATACGAAACAGACCACTCTTTATAAATAACCTCATTATGATGATTTATAGTCTATGGTTTATGTTTTTATACTTATTCGTTTCTACTTCTCGCCTGATCATCTAGATTACTACCACATTATATCACCATCATATACCACATATATCATTATACTCCAAGAGTCATCTCGTCAATCTACATTTCGATTGAGTCGAGATTTGACTTGATTATTTAAAAATAATAAAACACTAATAAATGTGCCAATTATTACACACACTATCGTGATATAAGTTTGTATGACGGGATATCAAATAGTAAATTAATGAAGGTGATCACGTGTTGAAATACAATACAAGAACATAATGCCTCTTAGTATATTATTAAAGGCGGTTATAGCGCTTTAGATGTACATTAACATACATGAACAGAGTCATTAAATGCAATATGAAGCAACGACGCAGTGTGATGATGACGTATTTATTGCAACTTGATTAACTCTCATATATTGTACGAATACTACGGATACGGAGTTATACTAAACTATATGTATACAATGTATTCAGAATCTTTTATCTGCATTTGGACACTGTACTATTTAATTACTAAATTTTCAAGGATTTTTTTTTAATGAATATCCTTTAATTTCAATAGTTATTTTTTTACAATTTAAATTGTAATTTCATTACATTTTTTTTTAATAAACTTAACAAGATGTAACCTTCCCAATTTAGTGTGTGTAACAGTAGGTCGCTTTAAATCAAATATTTAATTTAATATTTAAGAATCAATTTATTAACACTTAAATTTAAATGATTACTTTAATTTATTTGAATAGAATAGATAATTTGCCAGATAGACTCAGCGGTGGATCACTTGAGGTAAACAAAAATCAAATAATTTTATTGAATAATAACCTTAATATTAATATTTTAAATTAAATCCCTAGACGCCATTGACAATGAACAAGTGAAGACATACTCGTATGCACTGCCCTGCTTGTTTGTCAGTACAAAAGGACTGCAGTCAAAAACTTGTTCTTCAAATATTAATTTAGAGTGTAGATTAATTATATATAAAGTAGTACATCGCCAGATATCTTCTTTATATTTAACAAAGAGCAGGCATTTAAAGGCAGACCTCACATGCAGCTACAGTTACAGGTACAGTTCAGAAGCAGGACATGCAGATCGATGACCCAAAGTTAGACGTATGCACGTGGTGAAGAAGAAAAAAATCTGTAATGAATAATAAACAGGCTAAACTATGAAATCGCACTAATCACGCTGTGATTTATTCAAATAATATCAAATTATGATACCTTATGGAGGAAAGACCTCACAAGCAATTCTATAGTCTATATCGACTCCAATTGTCAAAACAGGACAAATACTGAAATTATCTAACGTAATGCATTAAAGAAAGTTATAAAAACTAAAGAAAACCTTATTTATAAAGAAAATTCAAATAACTTACCAAACGTCTCTCAATACGTATTATGGTTATTATATAATATTTAATCAACCCTGCAGTAATACATAAGTATAATTAAAAAGATCAACGCTTTATAAGCGTTTTTAATAACACTTATTTCAACCACACGCGCCGGGGGCTGATTAAAAAAGAAATATCGGAAGTGCTTCCGAGAGAAAGGTGATGTTGAATTCCACACAACAAATACGTGAATAGTGATACCCCACGCAGAACATCAAACTAAATGTGAGTAATAACTAATTAAGAGAAATGAAAATAAATAATTAAGTAATAATAAACTTAATACCTGGATTTCTTTGGAAACAAATAAGCATTATTAATTGACAACATTTTAATGTAATCCAAAAATATAAATATAACAACATTGACAGCATCTATACATCTGAAACGAATGTCAGTTAATTTTATCTAATGAATCTATATAATCTATATAAGAATCTATATAAGAAAATAGTATGATATTTTGAGGAATCCAAAGCATCTTCAAGCTGGCAACATCTAATTTTTAAAATAATACGAAATGTCATAGAGTATTAAAATCTTGTGAATTTCCTGTCAATAGTTAATTAATGAACCTAATCACAGACAAACATCATAAAAATTTGTATATGTGACTAAGTATTTAAATTACTACAGAAATGAAATTTCTACGTAACAAAGGCTAAAGATATTTATAGAAAATCTAAAAAACAAATATTAATTTGTTTAAATTGTAGTTTTACTTCAATAATAGAGATCTGGATCTTATAACAAAAGGAATTATAATCAAAGTTTGTTTTGAATGGAATAAAAGTTATTTTGTTTTATTGTAATATATATAAGTAATATATTTTCAATATTGCAGACACTTATCTATGTTATTGTTCAGAATTTGGTAACAATTGCAAAATATCTGACAAACGGACCTCTAATCTGTTAGACTATGCTATGCTTTGACAAACTAATCAATTGCTTAGTCAGTTCTGGTAGATATTAAAATTAATATAATATTTTAAAATTATTTGTTCCGTGGAAATTATTTGTCTAAATTAATTCTACTTACATAAAAAAAAGAATGTGATGAAAAATAATATTGCGGCACAATGGTGGGGTGATAAATGTTTTTAAACTTTTTTGAGCATTTATTGTAATATGTAATATCATAAAAAAAATAAAAAGTAGTGGTTCTCATAAGAGATATTGTAAAATTTTTTATATTAATAATACTTTTCATATAATATAAGCTTAATTTAGGATTTGGTAGTGATTTAGTTGTCAGACTGACTAGACAAATTCTTAGTAAATCCAAAACAGTATTTATTTTCTTTGGTTTATTCGGTTTCCTTAATTTTTGATTATTGAACAATAGATCAGAATTTCTACAATGAAATGTCTATCGCAATAGTAGGAATGGTGATTACTTACAATTATAGCGGGAACCAGGAGACGACAGCGAGGAAGTTGATAAAAGTTTACTTACTTCTGATTTTTTTTTAATTATATGAACGGTTTATATAAGATGCAAACTTTGACGTATTCTTGTCCTTTTAATAAAAATACTACGTCTATTTTGAAAACCACTCTGACAGGCTTAAAATAATGTTAAATTTCATTTGGACATTTTTGTACCATGTAAAAAATTATTAAATAACTTAAAATCATAAAAGCTAAAAGTGTCAAGTGTTTAATCGTACTTACTCATCACATTTTCGAATGCAATGTGTAAGAGTGCCACCTACTTGAAGCTGTTTTAACTATATACTTTATTGGTTGCAATAAAGTATATTATTATTATTATTATCTTCAAACATTTATTTACGTCGTGATCTGCCATCTATCAGCAATTAGCGACAACACCTAACACGCTACAATAGACCGATCAATAAAAACTATAAAAACGCCCATAGATGGCACCACAAGTCTCGTACTGAAATAAAACATGAAATCATTAAAGTATATGAAACTTAGCATGCTACGATATATAAAACAGTCCAGATATGTTAAAAAATGATATTAAAATTTAAATTACAATTACAAGTTTTGATCGTTTCACAAACGTAAATTTATTTATTTATTTCTTTTTTAATTTATATTAAAATCTTGCAGTTCCTGTAGGATCAGATTCAATTATCGCTGATGTCTTGAACAATGGGAAATTCGTCTTGATTATAACAATATTGTATTCTGCTATAAATACATCATTATTTGAATTTTAATTCCACAATATGTAAGCGTATTATTGTTATTGAACGTAAGACAGTTTGTCGTGATTGAGTGTAATGCAAATAATAAACTTCTTTTTTTTAAACTATTGTATATGTTTCCAATTCTTCTAAAAATGTGTTTGGTATTTAAATGCTTCCTAAACGGCTGTTCAGATTTGTTTAATTTATTTTATTTGTTTGGAAGGCATAGCAGGTTGTTCACATAACATAAATAGTTAGGATTTACTATTTGGGGGAAGTGCAATACGATTTCAAGATTTGAATTAAGGATTAAAAAGGAATTGAGGATAAGCATAAATAATATCATCACAAAGGAGGAACAATGTTCTATTGTGTGGACCGCAACTGTGTAGTTGGCAGCGTGTGTCGTCCCAGTGTTGAGTGTAATCAGACGTTGTCGACCGACGGTCGTTCTGTTCACTTCACTTGATCCGGGTCACAAACTTACACTGATATTATAGTAACTGATTTCTGGCCGTACCACTTTATTATTAGAGTGAGTTATATGACGGCTATACAAAATCTCTACTTTGCGATGAACACAGTATATCCATACAATATTCCCGAATAAAAACATAAAATATTCAATCCGTTTTAACGCCATCCGTGATAATAAAAATATGTTCAATTATTCGTGTTCTATGTAATTTACGGAAAAAGGAAAGATTATGTTATTTAATTTTAACAATTAACAACTGAATTCTGAACTCAACCATAACTACGAGTATAAGAGAATGATTTACTTTAGAAACATATTTTACGTCCCTGATTCTCTCATAAATAAATGTAAATCAATTGCTGTTAAAGTGATCATCTGTATTAAACAACAATATGATAATTTACAAGGTTATAGGAGAGACTAAAAGTCTTAGTTTCTAGAAAAATATAACTATCATTTTAAAAATATAACCGGAATACATATAAACTATTCTCATTCAATGGTTCCTTCATAAAGAATTATTCATATTAAAACGTATACCATTTTCCGCATAATAAAGCGGTGGTTATTGTATAACTACCTTTTCAAAGGCTTTCTTCGGTCCTATCGTCATTTCTATTATGTTATAAATAGACCTTTCACTGAAATTTATACTATTTTTTTCTTTACAATTATCTTTCTATAGCACGGTTTGAGCAGAGTATTACTATGACTTAAACAATTATTTTCATAAGCTTAATAATGTAGGAAGAGTTACAATATTTTAGAAATGATTTTAATACATTTTAGAAATTTGTTTGTAAGCACTATTTTACACAACTATTCAACATCCAACATCCAACCATTAATGTTTGACAATCTGAATAACAAAATTGAAATATTTATGGCAACTAAAAATTTTCAAATATTATATTAAAAACTGTTGCTATTTTAAAATGTTGTTATTGTACTAAAATATTTTACAATACCTTTCAATGTCAATGCTAAATTCTGTTAAGATACGTAGTATAGACCTTTGTTTTTTTAACTAACAATTATATAAAAAATATTACAATTATTACTAAAATTTCTTCTCTGACTTAAGAAACACTTGACCTAAAAACTCTTGAACAACAACAGAAGACGCCTCTTATAATTAAGTAAATTCAACTGTACTAAGTATTTTAATTAATTAAGTGTTAATATCTTTTTTTTAATAAATAGTTTTATGTTAAGGAATATATAAGGAACATATATAGGTTTTTAAATTAAGTATTGTAATAAGCCTCTCGGTGCAGCTCATTGGTTTTCTTTAGAATAAAATAATAGCGTAATAAATAGAACAACCCAAATGTTCTAATTTTCGCTTCAGTTACATGTAAATGTAAATCAACCTACTTAAACGTTAACTTACATTTTTGGAACTATTTATGTCAAAAAAACTACGTATTCAATTCAAACTAATAAACAAAAAACGCAATCTTTATTACATATACTACAATCTATATTATCTATTTATTTTCAAACAAAGGATGAATAGGAATTATAATATGATAAGCACATCCTACAAGTACCTAAATGACTAATGTTATATTTCCTATAACTATCTGGATGTACTAAATTAGGACGTCGATTTATCATCTCTACAGACTCGTCCCATTCACAGCTTCACACTGGATCTGTTAATGATACTCTCATAATCTGGACTACATACGTCCATGTATGTCATGCCAAAATATACATATTTATAATAACTGGTATATACTATATATAGTCAGCTAGGTACACACATGGAACAAAGGGAATATTATTTATTAGTTAAGGACGCTTTGCTCTTTATCCCAGTTACCACAAGTTAAATTCAGGATTGAAGTTTGACAGAGCATTAATACTAACTCTCAAAGACGGTGAAACTGAAATTAGTAATATTATGGTAGATGCAGATACAGCTATTGAATTGTAAAATCGGTCTAGTAGCAATACAATACAATAAAATATGAATTACAGTAGTTATTATAGTTTTATAATGTATTGTTATAAAGTTAAGTTGCTGATATATCATGTACACATAGCAAGCAAATATCATCCTGAAGGTCGTTTTCACAACATTTTCCAAAGATTTTCCGTTAACAAGCCAGTCTAAGTAAAAACAGCCCGACTGATCCATATTAACGAAAATTTGTAATCAAATTCTACAAAGTAAAAGTATTCTTCAAAGTCAATTCTACTACTAGTACACATACTATATACATCATACGACTATGGATATATATGGAGTACTGTATTGTACTGTACTGTACTGAAGTATATTAAGGATATTAATATAGTATGATACGAGTTGTTAATAAATATAACGAACAATAACTTATCATCATCCGACGTTTATCCAACTCGCTTATTAAGGAAGCTGGAATTGTAATTTACTAGAGACTGTAATTAATCAGGGACAATAGCGAAGCCTCGTTTATATTTTATAATTTATGTGAAATAACGTTGACCTGATTATATTGGCTACTATAAGAAATGTTTCATTAAAACATATCACCATCGGGTTACCCAAAACTAACGTAAAACTGTTTTTTGATAACCATTGATAATACACGTTTTTGAATTAGTATTTAGCAGTTATAATATATATTCAAACATTTAATTAATATTTAATCATTTTGTTTGATCCTAATACCAGTATATCAGTACATAACTTCGCGTTATGTGCCCGGTATTTTTATTGTATTTACGGTATAATACACACGAATTATAAATTACTAAATTATATTATAATTTCCAATCTAAAATAAAAATACTTGTTACTTTTCTTTTTAAAGAAAATTACGTCTTAAATTAATTTATCCAATTTCTAATTTTTTATAATTTTTTAAGTCATCAGTCATTAAGTAAAGAAATATTTTAAGGTAAAATTTACAATCTATTGTATTACAAATAGTTTCAGAGGTGATTAAGTAATCTTTCCGTTTCCGACATCATGGAATTTCATTTAATTTGGGGTATAAAATTATGTATCTACAAAGACTATATGATGTGAGTATTCTGGTATTCTTGACCTTGATCACTATGCGGAAAGATGATGGTGCGGCTCTCGACCTGCTCATCATCATGGAACACATTCCATCTTGTAACTTCATGAGCTTGGTAGTTGCTTAATTCATAAAAAAGTTACACCTTTCAAAATTTCTTTCAATTGTGTAACATTTTTTTGCGTCTCTTTTATTTTTACTATTTAGGCTTTTATAATACTTAAATTTTTGCAATACATTTAAAGGCTTTAGTAAGTCACAATACCTTTATATTTTATTTTGAGTTATGAGTCATGATCTTTTATATATATATCCTATATAGGTTATACATAATATTATTGTAAAGTTTTATCTTATTCAGTTCGGTATATTTTTAATGGTAAGGTAAAAAATATCTATATATTTATTTCTAAATCTTCACATACTTTAGTGTATTCAAAAGCAACTGTAAGTTTTCTGTTATTTAAATCAAATCAATTCATCGCAACATTTTGTCGTAATGACAGTCTTATTTTTATATTAAAAAATATTCCGTAAATAAGATCCAAGGATAAAGCCATGAGCAGATTACAGTATGTATAAATATAGCTGCTTCAAAATAAATGTTTTTGTTTCTTTAAATTGGTTGTCTTATTTATTTTCAGTTACTTGCAGAGTTTGATACTATTATTGTCACTTATAATACATACTCATCATATGTATAGGTACTCATCAATGCAGTCTCACTGTGACCGTAGACATTCTTTGTGGATTTCCGCTGAAAAATAAATAATATTTCCTGATAAAAATTATTTTACAATGTTGAACACAATACTCCAAGAAACTAAATTTCAAATTGCTAATTACCTACTGAGTACGGATGCAAAATAAAAAAACGGTCCAGTAGTTTAGCAGAATTAATTATTTTTCTTATACAAAATTATTCACATGATATACATCAGCTTAAACAGTAAGATATGTTCAAACTAAGGACTCACACACACACGTATAATATATTGAACAATTGATATGTACTGACGCTGTAAGGTAATGCACTGTCTATGTACGGGTACGTTTGTATCGTGATTAATGTTATGGTACCAATACAAACACAATACTCTTCATTAAAAATATCTTCGACAATTATTTTGTTTAACTTTAGCAATGAGTCACTAATTGTAGCATCATATTAATTAAAAATATAAAGAAATTCATACTCTTACTTCAATTACTTTAAAGAGTGTTTCATCTGCTATGACGTCATACATGTATAAATCAATATTTAACTCCCAAATGCCTAGTCCATTACTTATTACAAAAGATAATACCTTTTTACTAGTCGATGACAATTAAAGCATTTTAGTCTTTACAACGAAGGTATAAGAGTCACAAACTTTTTCTTTATAATAAAATAATAATTGAGAAATAATGAGAAACATACCTCTAACGCAATCACTTTAATATAAAATGTAGTAGGTGTAAAAGAGATAGTAGTAAGTGTAAAAGAGATAGAATAGATAGCTTTGTTTCTATTCCGAATTGTTGAATCGGTGTAATAATAATAATAAGTAAACGAATAGGGTTGGACCACTATTGACAATATTATATAAATAATGTATTTTAATATTATTTATGACCTAAAATAATATTTATAAAAATTGCTATTATTAATACTATAAATACTTTTACATTTGAATAAATGAAAATTAGGAAATTGTATCGATGTCTATAGATAAATAATACAGTACAACGATTTTACATAATTTGGTAACGGTGTTTTAATAAAATATTAAATAGTAGAATATGAAAGTCATAATTTAACTTTCAGTTTCATAATATTTTTTAACTAACAATTTACATCTGACTATACTACTTATTATAATAAATAATAAAATAACATTCAACTCAACAACAAAAAATATATATAAATTAAACTATTATAAAATAATACTTAAATTATATTCACTTCACTATTTGTATTTATTACGTGGTGCGACGGTTAGTTCAAGGGATTTGAAAGAAGAGCGTCGACGCTTGGCTCCGCCCCTGCAGGTCACTGTCGTTGTATTTATTTATTTATTTATTTATTTACCTTCACGCCATATCCCTTGCGGGGTAGCCAGAGACGACGGAGCGCCAAACGCTACGGTCTCTGCATACCTCTTTCGCCTCGGCCACAGACATCAACTTCTTCATACATGCCCTCCGGGGGGTCCTGATGCTTTTTACGTGACCTTCCTCCAGTATCGTAGCTACTGTGTTTTCGAAGGTCACTCGAGGCCTCCCCCTGTCTCTCTTACTGCTCACTTTTCCCATATAAATCTTTTTTACCATTCTTTCATCACTCATTCGTTCAACGTGCCCAAACCACCTGAGCACGTTCTTCTTCATTCTCACCGTGACATCTTCGCTAGTACCTGCCATTCTGTGGATCTCTTCATTGCGGATTCGGTCAGCTAAACTGACTCCGCATATTCGACGAAGAGATCGCATCTCCACAGCATTCATCTTTCTTACATGCTTCTTCTGTGTTACCCACGTTTGGCTGCCGTATAACAGTGTCGGTAGCAAAACTGCATTATGTACAGCCAAACGTGCAGCTATACTGACGTTTTGCCGTCTCAACAATGCAGTCAAAGCACCATTGACTCTGTTACCGGCAGCAATACGCCTTTCCACATCCATTTCGTATCTTCCGTCTCTGCTAAATATATTTCCCAAATATACCACTTCATTCACTTGTTCTATTATCTTATCATTCACGTTGATCTTACATTCTGTTCTTTCTTCATTTCTTTCAAATATCAGAACCTTCGTCTTATCTACATTCAGGTTAAGACCATTAATTTCACACCCATCTTTCAGAGTGGTGACCAATGCCTGCAAATTGCATTCTGATGATGCAATGAGCACTGCATCATCTGCATATAGTAAGCAATTGACCTTAAGGTCACCTACTTTCACTCCCATGTCACAATCTTTCACTCCTTGGAGACAACTATCCAAATACAAATTGAACAACCAAGCTGACATAGCGCAACCTTGCTTAACACCCGATTGGATGTCAAACCAGGGCGACATGCCAGCTCCTACTCGCACACAGGCTGAGTGATCTCGGTAAAGAGACCTTACAGCCTGTAGCAAGGGTCCGTTCACATTGTATCGGGGCAGTATCTCCCATAACTTCTTTCTCACAACCCTGTCAAACGCCTTTTCCAAATCCACAAAAGCACAGAAAACCTTTTGGTTTAGGGCCAAAAACTTTTCCGTGATCATGCGGAGGGAAAAGATCTGATCTATACACCCTCTTCCAGGTCTAAAACCTCCTTGTGCCTCCCACAACAGCCTTTCAGATCTCTCTTGCATTCTTCTCGCTAAAATTTTAGCATAAACTTTACCGCCCAAGCTAATCAAACTGATGGCCCTATAGCTTGCACAGTCTATCTGTGAACCTTTGCCTTTATACAAAGGTACGATGACTGCACTTCGCCAAAAAAAAAATATTTGTCGTTGTATTTCACCGTTAATTAGTGATGCGACTCTTTCAAACATATCGTTTAAAAAAAAGGATTTTAAGATGTTTTAAATACGATTTATGAAATTAACCGATATTTTTCAATTTCATTAATCTTTAATTTACGAAGTTGTAAAAAGTCTTAACCTTTCTACAGTTCAGAGGGGTATTAAATCAATATTTATCAAGCAGCAGTTCATAAATGTAAATAAATTGAAAAATTATATCGGTATGAGTACTTTACTGAAATATAAAAAAAATCAGACATCGATTTCAATTCTTAAGATTAATTCACACGTTCAATCATTAACACAAATCAATCGAAAGAAAAGTGGTTTTGTCTTTTCTATTCTTAAAAATCTATTTATCGATTAATCGATCTTAGATTCATCCCTAGTCCCGCTAACTTTGTTAGTTTCCGCGAATGCTCCTTGGAAGTGATACGTATAGTTGTTTAATTTTTTTTTCCGGGAGTTAAAATATATTTAATGATTAATTTATATTATTGTTATTATTATTCATATAGAACGAGTATTCTTTTCAACCGTGAGGACACTGATTGGCCATTACGTGCTGTGCAAGAAAACTGTTAATTGAAATATTTTTTTAAACATTGATTTCACCCCAATATTATTTAAGGTATCTAAGATAAATTTATTTATATGATGTATTTATATCAAATAATATGTGTTTTCACAAAATTAAAAAGTCATGTATTTGTAGTTACGTAATAACATTATAGAACGATCCAAGTTTTGCATTATTAATAATGGCGACCATATTGAAAACATTGAAAATTTAATAACATTTTACTGGATTGTTATAAATTTAATTATTAAAGTTATTTTGTGGTTATTATAGTGAAGAAATATAATATTAAATAAGATGTGTTCAGTGAATGTGTTTTAATTCAAAAGTACCTAAATCTGCTAACGGATTTTGTCATATTATGTTGTTGTCGCTCTTCATAGGTCAGTGACCCATGTCCATATTGGCTCCAATAATGTTGTATATTTTGTAGATTATTATTTCAGTTCTTTCTATATTTGAGTGTAAGAAATGGTATCTTATAGTTTATTGTTATATGTCATTTGCCCTTTAATTTCTTGTAAACAATACAAATTGATCCGGTATATTGACTTAGACAATAAATCAATACTATACACAGTTTCATCACAATCAGTCTATAAGTTTTCTGAGTGATGTGCGAACAAACAGATATACAGAGAATAAGTGATAATAACTATTGTTTTTATTTTCATATCCAGTATTAGCACTTAACACTTTATAAAAAAATAAAAAATACAAATTTAACCTTTAATTACTACTTTAATATTAAATGTATCTGTATTAATAATTTACATATTCAATACAAATATTCAGAAATACAGACAAAGCGTACAAACTGTTCAGCCACTAAACTTACTTTGTTTTGTGAATTCAATTTACTTTTACAGGACCCTTGCAATTTAATATTTAAATTATAGAACTTGCAGGTGTAGAATTTTGATGAGTTTTGTTTTAGTAGTTTATAAACACACTTTGTTTGGCTTCATATCTAATGTATGTTTGGTAAATGTTACAATATGACACACATTAAAATTTAAGTAAAAAAATAAACAAATAAGAGACAAATAAATGCATAAATATTTAATTTAATCTTAATGAATGAAGGACTGAAAGAGATTTGTGTAATAAAGTATCTTATTAGTACGAGTACACGGAGGGTGCATAGTTTATTATAATTACATCTCTTGAGACCGGATCTTAATAGATATTGTGTTTTTATTAACTGCAGAAGGAGGCAGTAGTAACAACAATCCTAATATAAAAAATAATAATATTTAATGTAGAATAAATGTTGTAAATAAAGTCATACAATATGTAGTCTTTACATTATTATTATTATTGTTATAGACTACAACAAAGGTTAATACTATACAATTATTTGATTAATTTAATTGATTTTGGTCAGTCACATGATCTTATTAGTCACATAGACATAACTGTGTTTTATTATTAAGATTGTTGTGATGGACGTAAAGATGAATTGTATTCTACTTTAGTTTTATAGAAATAATAAGACAACACTGCAGTTTTCATTGAACTTTCTTTCACTTACCACTGAGATGTGGAATGAATTTACTTCAGCATTGTTTCCGACATGGATGCGATTGATATGACGCGGGTACCTTACAAAAAGGCTTATACGGCTTCTTCTTTACACTATTGCGGTTCCCCGGATGTTGCATTAGTACACGGGCGGCGGTGATCACTTATCATCTGTGACCCGCATGCTCGTTCACCTCCTCTAATATAAAAAAAAAATAACAATTAATGAAATTTTATTTTATCATCAGCACAGCTTTACTAATTTACTCAGAATTCATATATATTTTTTTAACTTTACTTTACTATAGCTAATTGGAAAGTAGAAAGTAATTGTGTAAATCTTTTACGTATATTTTATTTTAATTTTTAACCGAAAATTCGAATAATAAATATGTAACATATTCTGCAACCAGGTTAAAAATCTTGGCATAACAATGTATTATCTTAGAACTGTCAAATTTAAATGTTTTCCAGTAACTTTATTCCTCCTTACAATACTTAGTATGTTTGAAATATTTTCTTATATAAAATAAAGTGCAGCTTGCAAATATATTAATTGTTGTTGATAATCGATTACGTGTTTGTGTGTACGTGTGCATGTGTATGTGCGTTATTAAGTATTATTATTCAATAATTCATGTAGGTGTCTGGTCACATTTCTGTATTTAATTGTATCTTTTTTATCTAATAAAATCTGTTAATTTTCTTGCGGGTGTATTGATGAGGCCGGTAGTATCTTAATACAGATATATAAAACCTAATGTACATTAATCGCCATAGTAATATTATTATCAATAGTTTAACTAATACGATTATATTTCTTATATGAAAATAAAATCTTTTCATAGTTCCATTACATTAATTAACTGATTTATTATTTAATAAGTAGTATTTTTGTGAACCCATTACTCATATGTCTTGTACGTGGTTGAACCCCCGTATTTCCTTATTTATGGATGTGGCATGTATAAGATTCGATTATAATCTTATAATATATATATAACAATACATAAACATTGGTTTCTTTAATAAAATACCAATTTGAATTTAGGATACATTATTAATAATAATAATTATGGATTTAAGACAAATTAATATAATTTGACATTGACTTTTACATTAACCATTTCACGAATAGAAAACAATATCTCATTTAAGCTTCCTCCGTTACTCTTCAATAGACAAAAGACACAATCACAAAGGAATCATAAAAAAGGAGTAAAATATTCCTGCTGGATGAAGAGGGACCGTGGACGGAGCTACTGTTGGAGTTCGTAATTATTATAAAGTACTCACTCGATAATTTAATTTATTATATTATAATTCAATTTATAAAAACCTTTCCTTGAGATGTAGAATAAATATTAAAAAAATACATTTTGTTTAATTTAACTAATAAATATGATTTTTAAAATCTACTCTTTACAATGGTAAAAATCGTAAAATCTTTCTAAATAGACTTAAAAATGCGTTCAGGAAATTGCAATCTGTACTATAATAATAAGCTATAATCAGGGGCGTAGGAACGAAATTTTTACTGGGTGGGCAGGTTTGAAATCGTACCCCCCCCCCTAGTTTTTAATAATGTCAAAGAAAAAAAAGTTCTACAGAAAAAAAAAAAATTTTTTTTTTAAGTTTAATATTGTTTTTACGTATCACGTCAGGGAGTATTGAACAATATTGTGAATTATCAATGTTAGTGAGTTCAATTTTATTTATTTATTTACAAAGCGACCTTTTTGCCTCTAAAATGGTCTTGAACAAATTTCCATTGAAACAATAAATGTTCAATTTCAAAATTTTAATCCTTTGAACAAAAAGCATGGGTGGGCAATGCCCACCCTGGGAAATTTCTGGGTGGGCAGCTGCCCACCCTGCCCACACGGTTCCTACGCCCCTGGCTATAATGAATAACATTAAATACTATCCTACTACCTATTTGGTTTTAATTAATTTTAAGTAGTAACAATTACAAGTACAATTATACAAGCCTGTGAGTATTACATTACCTACTTCATGATATGTAATAAACTATATTGTGTTGTATTTTCACTAAACTATTTTTAATACACATTTGCTACATTAAATAAGTTTTGCAGTTGTGTGTTTTTATGTAATACATAATTATTGATTCCTCCGAAAACTATGTTGAAAGAATAATTTAATAATGGTATACGATAATATAAAAACACTTATATTAAATATAATCTAACATTACTAAGACGACCAACATGAAGAAAACTAACTCGACATATATTATGTTAAACCAAACATTCATACAAAAATATTAATCACTATACATTCTATTTCAGTAATTTATTATTGTAATAATATTATAAAACTGTTAGTGAGATTATTAGATCGAAAAATATTAAATTTTAGTTTTTAATATCGACGAAATTTAATAAAAGGGGAAAGGACTAAGAGGTAGACCCTGGAGGAAGGAATCCGTTTGATGAATTTTTGATACTAAATTTAAGTAAAGATTTTAATAAGCATAACGTGGCTAAAATATTCATAGGTAATTTATTATATTAATATTTGAATACCACAATATTTGTATTACTAACATTATAGATATATTTATTTTATTTTAAATAACATCTGACGATCACATCTTGTTACGTTGAAAATGTAATTGTTACTACATTGTTATTAACATTTATTATTATTAATTATTTTTATCTGCTATTTTTTTTATAAAGTATAATATAAAATGCTTCATCAATTGAATATAGGATTATTATCATTAAAAAGTCTACAATGGATGATCAGTGTCTTACCCTCATCGACATATTGATAAGAGGAGTGCGAGGTTGGCAGATATTTTATAGATTTATTAATTTGAACATAATTTAATAAATACTTTATGCACAAGGTAGAGAAAAAAAAAGAAATAAAAACAAAAAATATAAACGTTTGAACTCTTATTTTTGTTAACTGAAAAGCGACACTTGTAAATATTTTATTTTAATTTACTTTGAGTACACTAAAGAATATCTTATCCTTTGTGAAGTGGAAGCAGTTGCAATGTTTTCTTTGTAAATAAATACTATACAAAGAAATAACAAAACGAATGATTTTTTATTTAAAATGTTCATGTATGGACGAAATATATATGTATTAAAGTATTTAAGTTTCTAATTATATAATAATTTAAAGTATTTTAGGAAAATACTTGAGAAAAGAATAAGTAATGTAAGATATACCCAGGAAATTATTTCTAAAATAAAATTATAATAAACACATTAGTTTTTTGACAAAGTGATCTAACATTTTTCTAAAGAACAAATTACACAAATGTGTATCAACTACCTACTGAAGTGGAGGCGATAACGCACTCGGTTTCATTATAATGAATTCTTGTTTAGGATTCTTACCTACTAAATCATATCATTGTATCATTATAACAAAAAGCAACATTTATATTAAATTTTAACTCTGAAATTGACATGTTTATAGTTTTGTTAAATTAGATCTTTCTAATAAATAGTTATGTAAAAGGAAAGACCTTTTTTAAAAGTAATTTTAAATTATTAGTTACTTTTATTTTATAAAATATGTTTACGATCCAAACTGTACAGAAACAACATAGCGGAGTAATTTTTTAGGGTAATTATCTAATAAAGTTCTCTCGCACATACAGCGGTGGGAATGAGTCTGGACTTCGTGGAATAAATGGGTGAACTAAACTAAACGGTACTATACAAGTATAAACTACCTGCATTAAATTCGTCACTTTGCATCAATATAAATTATGCTATAACAATAACTTACTACATTTTATTTCAAACACAACTATCATAAGTCCCACCATTTAAAATGTAAAACTACGTGCAAGTGCTTAGAGTATTTTGGTTGATATATTTTATTCTAAAACTATGCAGAAATACATAGTCAGTATAACATAAGGTGAACCAAGCATGATGAATTCAAAAGTTGAAATCTTTTGTTTACAAGACTGATTGCACAGAAATAATGTTTGTCTTTACACGCACCTTCAAGTAGCTTTATAAATTAAGTTTGAGAAATACTTTATAGGGAATTATGAACAGGAATTAAAAATAATTAGTTTTATTATAACCCGAAGCAGATAATGTCGCGGTATAAAACGTGTTTAACAAATAAAAGAGCACAGGACATTTGTTCAATGAATGACTAAATAGTTGACGGGAATTAAAGTGGAGTATAGTATAAGTAAAACTTAAAAGATGTTGTTTTGATAAACCTATATTAAATAAAATGTGTTTACAAAATCTTCCTTTACTATTTGTAATAAATATACAAATATCTACATCTAAAATATAGTCTCGTTTTATTACGCTTCGACAATCTCTCGACTCGCTTAGCAACTCAGGCGGATTTATGATTAATTTAATTTACTTCAGGACGATAATATTCCGAAGACAATTTGTCCCTCATTACATTATAATTAATAATTAAAATATTGACGATTTCATTATTTATTTTATTCGTATCACAACAAATTTTCGCTAAAAGTGCTGTTTGACTCAATTGCTGTGTGTTGTGTGTGTGAGTTACATTTGCATTGTACACGAATCGAAAAGCGATATTGATTTATTATTTATAGAACTGTAGTATATTCGACGTCTTTCGAATCAAAAAGTTTTTTTTGTTATTTTTTGTTTCGTCAACGTCATGACCTTCTAACAACCGTTTTAGGAGAAATGAAAAACATCAATTTATACATATTCGTAGTTAACAGGTATGTAACTATTTCATACACTCAGTTATTATTACATTCAATCGAACTTTGGAAAAAATGTAAGCGAACCTTTTACGTTTAGTGAATATTGACATTATTTAATTAAGAAACATTGCTTGAGTACCATCGTCATCGTTACAGAACCGTCTAAACATTCACTTCATAATGATATTAACTATAACACATGAAAAGTAATAATAATAAATAAAATAACAATGTAATTAAAAATATACGAAGATATGGAATGTCGAGGTGTATTTAAAAACTGACATCAGCATGGTGTAGTGACCCTGCATCGCACACCTGCGCGACTTCCCGGCGCCATCACACGACGACATGGAACCATTGAAAACATATAATTGTCAGATAAGTAATATAATATTACATATTATCAGTGACTTTACTTGCAGCGTGGCCCGTAATGTAGACAAGAGTAACGGAAAGTGTTAAACACGGTGATGTAATTAAAAGAAAACTTATTTTTTTAATTAGGTATAAGATTCATTTTAAAATCTACAAATGACAAGCACGATTAGCTTTTATATATATATATATAAATATATAATAATTTAAAATCATGCCATCTATAAATGATACACTTGCTTGTATATATATCATAATATCATATCATAATCATTATGTTTCATCCTGTATCTTAACATATACTTTGATATTAATATCAATCCGTAATGTCAGTCTCCTTTACTTTTTAAGAGGAACAATATGAAAATCTTTTAGCGTGCATAAGATCGAAAATTATTAAAATTGAATTTTTAATATAGAAGGAATTTAATATAGGAGAGGAAAGGATTAGGAGGTCGCATCCTGGAGGAAGGAATCCGGTTGATGAATTTTTGATAAAAAATTTATATAAAGATTTAAAAGAGCGCGGTTAAAATATTTATAGAAGAGTTAATATATTATATTTGAATATATTACTGGCCAATATTTTTATTATATTATTAATTATTCAGTTTCAGTAAAAATGAAGTAACAATGATCTTTGTGTGAACTTACTTATATGTTTATGTTGTTTCTGCTTAACATATTGATATTAAGGCAAATGACTATATATATCATGACTGTATATATCATGGACAGTGGACGAACGACGAACGAAGGATGTGTTAATGATTATTTTTATCCTATTTTTGTTTATTTGAGTTCTAAACTTTGTTTTAATCTAATAACAATCATGATTTTATAAAATTGCGATAATTTATTTTTTAGGAAAGTTCCTTTGTTAAGAAAGTACTCGTAATAGGAACGTAAGAGACAAAGTTAAAACTGAGAAGTCACGAACAGAGAAAGATAATGAGACGAGTTTGTTGTTTGACTTACTTACATCTTGGAAATATATTTCAAATATCTACCTGGATCATTTATAAAAATAGTCAATTAGTAAATTACTATAAAAATCCTTTGTTTCAGTGAAAGTGTTTTGCTACATTATTGTTAATATTTAATTAATAATTATTGTTTGTTGCCATGTATTCTTTGATAAAAACAATTTATTATATATAGTATAGGATAAGGAAATAAAAATGTTCAGTATGTATTGGAATATATTTTATAGATTATTTAATTCGGCCATAATTTGATATATACTTCAAATACAACTTGTTGATACAATATTAACTATAAATTAAAAATCATTTTTCTTACAATACAGTTTTACAGTTTAAAACAAAAAATAAATCATTTAAAGTATTTGTTTTTATTATTGTATATATTTATATATTTTTGTTGTAATTTTATAGTGTCAAGAACCCCTCTCAGCGGAAGGTAAAGGCCTCCTCCAGAGATGACCATTGTTCTCTATCTTTTGCTAGTCGCATTCAGTGGGTGACTGCTATTTTTACAACGTCGTCTCCCCAGCGCGTACTTGGCCTTCCCCTTTTTCTATGGCCCGACGGTCCTAACCATGGCGTTGTCTTTGTAGTCCAGCGATCGTCGGTAAGTCTAGCTATATGTCCAGCCCATCGCCATTTTAGCTTCTGTGAGTAATTGAGCGCGTCGAGGTTCCAAAACTTCCTCCAGGTGATGTTGACCCTTCTCTCTACTTCTAGTTCATTGTTGTGTTGGTTGAATGAAATTTGTTTTCCTAGATAAATGTAGGTTTCAACATACGTTAGCAGTCGGTTTTTGAGATAAATAGGTGTTTTAATATAATTCGTCATGACATTTGTTTTATCAAGGTTGATTTCCAAGCCTACTTTACGACTTTCTTCATGTTAAGAGTTTATCATCAGTTGTAGTTGAGCTGGGCTTTCTGATAACAGAACTATATCGCCCGCAAATCTGAGATGACTCAGGTAACGTCCGTTTATGGTTATGCCGACATTCTCAGTTTAGTTTGCGGATGATCTATACTCTAGCACCGCTATGAAGATTGTTGGAGAGATTGAGTCTCCTTGTCTTACTTGAGTCATCACAAGTTGCTGAAAAATACTACGCCGACCTTGAAGGGTCCTCGATAGGGACATGTAGCGACGCTCTTCTTTCAAATCTGTCAAATTCGTCGGGCGGTTATAAATATAAATACTGAACGGAATATAATCTAAATATTATTTGTTTTATTATACACTATTAAAAATTTATTAATTTATTAATTGTTTTTTTTTGTTTCATTATTTTAATAAGTCTAATAAATAATAATCATTTTGTTAATAAGTGCATTAAAAGTTATTATTATTATTAAATATAGTCAATGTAAATTGTTAGTTATAAATTTTAAATTTAAAGTCCAATTATGAGTTTTCACATTCTTCTATTACATATTTTATTAAAACTGTTACGGATCGTATATGTGGTTTTCGTATGATCGTGTTTTGACTATAATTCTATTAATGGAAATGCATAAATATTAGTAGTTGTAATAGTAGCCAGGTATACAAAAATTATCTTTATTAATTTATAAATAATATTAAAGTATTTAAAAAAGTATATATTTTAAAATAGTGGTCCAACCCTTAATATTCTTACGCCGACACAACAACAAATCGAAATAGAAGCAAAGAAACCTATTATCTCTTTCACACTCACTACATTTTACATTGCGGTGGTTGAAGAAGAGGTTTGTATCTCGTTATTATTAAATTATTATTTTAACGACTTGACAATATTGTGAATTTTATTTCGTGGTTGTAAAGACTAAAATGCTTTATTTGTCATTGACTAGTTAAAAAGTATTAAGCCAAAGTCAAATAAGGGCCTAAAGTAATTGTTTTCTTTTGTAATAAATAATTGATTATGCAATTTATGAAATCATAGTAGGAAAACAAAAGTTTTTTAAAGTTTCTATTGAGGCAAGAGTATTTTCTTAATATTTTTATTAATAAGATGCTATTATTAGTGGTTCGTTACTAGGAGAAAAATATGATATTACAATTAATTGTCAGAGGTCTTTTTACTGTCCAGATGTACTATATTTATATTGATACCATAATATTAAACACGATATAAACGTAGATAGGTAGTAAATTACCTTACAGTATTTTTGTACTTAACTTTTGTTCAATATTACGTTTGAGGTAACAATATTATAACACTGAGGATTGTTCTTCATTATCTCGTTTGAAAACAATAATATGTAGGAGCCTTAGTTTTAACATCTGTTTATTCAAAGTCTTTGACCTTTCATTTTGCAAGCGTAGGTACTCAAAACATTATCAGCAACTTGAAATTTATTTTTTGGGGCATTGTTGTAAACATATTGTATATTTTTTTGATATTGAAATTTTAATAGTGTTAGTCAATATACTTTTTAATTATATTTACTTTGTATATATACGAGGGTCAAACTGAAAGTTCTTAGAAAATCACAAACTAAGCATTCTAGCAAGTTATTAGTTTTATTGTAACTTTTCAAAATAGCGTCCATTTACATCAATACATCGCTGCATTCGATGGAACCATTGAGAAAAGCACCTTGCCCACTCGGCCTTAGGGGTCTCTTCGACGGCGTTTTGAAACGCAGACACTGCTTCTTCGGCGTCTATAAAACGTTTTTCTCGAAGTTTTTCTTTTATTTTCGGAAATAAATAAAAATCGCAGGGTGCGAGGTCGGGGCTATACGGCGGGTGACCCAGTAATTCCACGTCTGAGGTCACCAAATAGTCGATCGTTTGCCTGGCGGTGTGCGACGAGGCATTGTCGTGATGAAGGAGGATCCTGCTGCGAGGTCGTTTCTCTCGAACTTTTTCCAAGACAAGTGGCAAACAATTGTTAGTATACCACTCTGCATTAAACGTTTTCTGATCCTCTAAGACTACTGTCGCGTAATGACCTGTCTTTCCGAAGAACGAGGCCACCATCTTTTTTCCAACACTTCGACCTCTCTTCACTTTAGTTGGCAACTCTTCGGAAGGAAACACCCACTGAGCAGACTGTCTTTTGGTTTCCGGATCATAACAGTAAATCCAGCTTTCGTCACTCGTTAGTAAGTCGAACACAGCAATTGAGTCACCTCCGTTAAATTTTTGGATCATTTCTCGGCACCAATCAACACGGCGGAGTTTTTGAGCCTCGGTCAAATTATGCGGTATCCAGCGGGCACAAAGCTTCCTGACCGCTAAATGTTCATGGAGGATTTTGTGCACTTGACTCATACCTATGCCTAGACTTGTCCGAATCTGCTGATAGGTCAGTCTTTTGTCAGTCTCCATCATACGCCGCACAACACTGATGTTATCTTCAGTCGTCGCTGTAGAAGGCCGTCCCTCACGCAAATCATCGGTGAGATTAGTTCGACCACGTTTGAATTCATTAAACCAGTTGTAAACTGTGGCACGAGATGGGGCTTCATCGTGAAAAGCCAATCGAAGTTTATCATAACTTTCTTGTTGACTTAAATGACATCGAAAGTCATAAAAAATCATTGCACGAAAATTTTCTCGGCTTAAATTCATTCTGACGTGTACAGACAATTTTCAATTTGCCGACAAATCATAAAACAAATGACAAATGAATGAAATGTACACTCAATAATATTGGTAAAGAGTTCTTTTTTCAAAATTTAAACTATTTTTTTTAATATAATGCTTTTAAGTGGCCAGTCCTAAAAACTTTCAGTTTGGCCCTCGTAATATCTCTTCTGTAAATCTTTAAAGCGCTTAATATATTTTCAGAGGTGTTCTGACAAAACAAACAATTCCAGTGCCACATTCAAAATGTTCTGCTATTAATTTCTCAACTCTGAGAAGATAATCTCTATGACGTTGTTATCGATAACACTACAGTCTCTAATCAATAACTGCCGCATCTCAATATATATATTTAATGTACTTCCACTTTTCTTTAATAGTACTTGTACTTTTAAATTTAAACTGAATATAAAATATTAATCTTTTATTTATACTAATGAATACAATTAAATTACTAGTGATGTGTTTTATGAAATAAGAAGTATATTTTTATTAGTATTTTATTAAACCTTTATAAGAAAAAATATATGTAGCACTTGAAATATAACAGTGACAATATTTTTAATACATAGTATTTGTCATGAGTACGGACGCTAAATGAAACGAAGCGTGTTGTCAAAATGGTGGCAGCACCATCGCGATTACATCCTCACATCCATGTGCTGTCCACATTTTGTGCTACGACGGAGCCACAATGTCAGTGCCGATGAAGGCATTAGGCAAGTACTACGCCACTAGAACTGTACATTTTGTTGAAGACTCGTGCAGATATTGAAGATTTCGTCTTACATTTTATTCATTTGTTCGATTAGCCGACAATTTGTCCACGTGGTGATATTTATATCAAGAATTAAAATCATTTAAATTGAGGATTTTGTAATTTTTTATTTCGTGTAAGCTTCGTTAATCTGACTCGCTCAGCAACTTAGGCGAATTAACGATTCTATGATTAATTTAATTTATTTTAGGGTGATAATATTCCAAAGACAATCTGTCTCTTATTATACTATAATTAAAGGACTTGATGATTTAATTAATTATCACAAGATAAAATTAATTTGAAGTAAAAACATAAAATTTGTCATTTATCATTTATTTTTTTTATCATACTTTTTGTAATACTTTTTGTTAATGTAAATATTTGGAAAGCCTTCTGTAATTTAGTCGTAGCTATACCAGATTATTTACTTTATGTGAGTTAAACAAATGTTCCCAAAATAAATCTGTTTGACACCAACTGAGCCGAGTTTTAATTTACATACTGTGAGTTACATTTGCATTGAACACGAATGGAAGAGCGATGTGGATTTATTGAGAGTTGAAATAAATTCGATGTTTTTCCGACTCAAACGAAAAGGGTGAGCTCAATTCAACCGTGTCTTATTGAAATGTATAAAAACTTTGAACTATTTTTACCTTTATTTTACTTTTTTACCTTTACTTTTTAGAACTATTTTTTATACTTTTATTTTATCTGTTAGAAACAAATATTTTAGGAATAAATAAAACACCAGGCACGCTACGCTATGATTTCGAATTCGTAAAGTCCATATATGATAGAAAAGGTAGTAAAATAATAGCTTAATGAATAATGGTCACTTTTTGGAGTTATTAAAGAGAAGTATCTTAAATATATATATATATATATATATATATATATATATATATATATATATATATATATATATATATATATATTATATACATAGTAAAAAAAATTAAACATCAAATTTAATATATAAGTATGTTTTCTATCAGTATTTTGTTAAACTGAGACTTTATTTTTTTGTATTACATGTAAATGTTGAGTTATTTTATTAGTTATATATTTTATTATTTTAGTTAAATAGTATTGAAAGCTACAGCTTTAAATTTTAATTTATAAGAAAAAAATTGCCAAAAAAACAAATTGTTTATAATTAAAAAAAGATATATCAAGAATATGAAATATCGAGGTGTTTTTTAAATCTCTGTTATCAGCATAGTAGTAGTACCTATAGTACCCCTGCATCGCACACCTGCACGACTTACCGGCGCCATCACACACGACATGTAACCATTGACAAATATAATTGTCAGATACGTAATATAATACATATTATCAGTGACTTGCAGCGTGACCTGCAGTGTAAATTAAAGGATATTACGCAAAAGTGTGTCAACATGTATGTATGTATGTAACTAAAATACGTAAAACGAACAGACCAACAATTCTAAAACTATTGTTTTGAACGCATTATGCACTAAAGTAATAGCAGTTCTGCATTTTAAATTCTGTGGACACCCTCAGATTATAGTACATAATTATTTTATATGATTCAGATAGCGTCAGGCACATCAGTGAGTAAGACTCATTAATTAAATTTCCTCGTCGTCATCCTTATTATAAAATATTAAAATATAAATATAATATTATTGTACGTATCGTATTCTGACAATTATTTATTCATCTCCGTTTGTATATTTATATTGTAATGTCCCTTGTAACTGCAACTTAAAATTTTCCGTAAACTACTTCAAAGGGTTATTTAAATTTTTTGCAGATAAATTTCAGAAAAATATTACTTTTTGCGATACATATTTTGCATAATGTTAAGTTTCATACTAGACTGTGGTAAGAAAAACCAAGTTATTAAAGTTATATGAATGATCACTTTTAACAATAAATCAGAATCATTTAACATTGTATCTGGAAACTAATTTAATTTGACTTAAATGACACCATGCTGGATCTGTTTAGTACTCTTGAGTTATTTGACTTTAAAACTTTTGTCAAACAATAATGTGCCTAAAATTGTTATTAGCTTTAAGAAGACATTGTTAGTGCAAAGGTAATATTACAGCGACAAAGTAACATTATAGTCGACTAATGAGAAATGGTTCCCAAGTTGTTATACTCTTAGGGGTAACTCCTTATTAATGGTCGAATTAATACATCTTCTAAGATAAATTGGGAATCTATAAAGAGCTTCCTCCAATAAGATTGTAATTATCCTTGTGCAGACAGACACCCACTTACACACCTATACCACTTATAGCTGCTAATTACACTAGTATGTTTTTATTATACTATATATATTATTTATTCTTTGATTTAATTTCTATAGCTTTATGCCTCATCTCATCAAATAAAAGAACTCATACTTTAACATAATCGGAAAGCAATTATTCAAATTATCTGAAAAATAACTGTCAATTTCAGTAATAAAATAATGAAGGCCATAATATAATATATTTTTAAAAGAAAGAATAATTTAATTTCTTTGTACTCATTTCCGTGATCGTAACAAAGGATAGTTTAGCGTTGTTGATCAGCTCTAACATTCCTTTTAAAATATTCGTTTAATTAAATGTAGGCATCATTTATTAACTGTATAAATAGGCGTTTTTGTTTGAAAATGTACTGTTTGTAAGATACATATAAAGTGTTACAAATGTATATTATATAATCATTTTATAAAATTTATAATTTTGTATATAACTAATTAATTTGTGTTAACCAATTTATACGGAGTAAATAGATTACTTCTATTTTATTAGAAATATTTAGCGGGAATATATTTGTGGGCACAGATAGTAGGAAATAAAAAACAAAAAAAACAAAGGACAAATTGTAGAAAATATTTTGGCACTACTCATATTAGCTTATATTGTAGAGTAATTAAAATTTCTAATAATAATATATGTGTTTTAAAATATTTTGCTATTTGGAATTAAAACTTCTTATTACTATAAACTTAATATATACTTCAAAATAATTTTATTACATTAGAAGTATATATTAGTTTCTATTTTCGGTACACTATAATGTATTACATAATGTATTAACCCCATTACTATTGGTTATCATTAATGGTTTTGTTATAATTATATGATTTTGTTTGTAGATCGTATATTTTATAGATATGTTGATGTCTATTCAAAGTTATATATGTATAATTACTTCGAAAACAATCAGAATAATGTTGAAATTTTACTTAAATTTTATTAAAATATGTGAGACCGTCTCTTTAATATCAATATAACGGACATAAACCAAAAATAAATTTAATCTTGGATTATTAGCTTATTATTTTTTAACTGAAATCGAATTTGCATATATTTTATCAAAGAAAGTTTTATTTCTAAAACTCGAAACAGTAATTCTTTATGAATGTCGCTCGGTCTCAACTTTATCCAGTTATCCTAATTTTTTCGCATTATCATTGACCCCGGGACAATATACAAAGTATCTGCGATAATGGTAATCAGATTAACTACCACAATTCATCTTGAACCCTCAAAGCAATCTCTATGCATATAGTTGTCAGATGAGTTCAGCATGAGCATGGAGTGTACACCGTTACCGTCACATTCCCTTTGACTTGTTAATATCACGCCGAACAGTATATTGGTACATAATGATGGTAATTTGTATGATTGTTGCGACACTGAAAATGATCCGGAGTTAGCACAGTACAATGTTTGTTGCACTTGTATTATATGATAATTTATGAAATAGTCTATACAAATTGTGATAGTAATGTATGTTATTTATATTTAACTCCTCTATGTAGTTTGTTATATTTGTACAATTAGATGATTGTTGTATATGGTCAGTATTGTATTCCTAATCACCAGCAGTTTAATCCGCTGACTGACGATGTTGTATTTCTACTACGAGAAAAGTATATGAGAATAGGATAACTAAAATCTTTGTTTGTGTGTTTCTTAGAAATATAATTTTATATTATTAAAATCACTCTTGTTTTCAACATAAGTGCACACTTGTATCTTTTTCTGTAATTAGTTGCTGTAAGATATTGTGATATCTTACTGTTAATACAGTAAACTAATACCAATAACTAATTATGTAGACTAGTTAGTATCTGATTGGCGTGCATGTAGTGGCAGGTTTAGCAATTAATAAGACTCAATTGTAACAGGTAATTCACTTAATAATAGAACAAATCCAGGCTGGATTATTGTTCTATTTTATATGTATTTTAATGGAAATTCATATTCAAATGTTTCAAATTACCCTTTAATAGTTTGTATATTACGTTTTTTTTTAAAGGGAAAATAGTTTTATTGAAAATAATATTTTATATAAAAGTTGAACAGCGCCCGCAGTCGCAAATAAGCACAGACTATATTTATAAGCTCGATTCTCCATTTTTCACATCGATAGGACATAATGACGGCTACAAATGTCCTCGCGCTTGGTCAGATTGCCAGAAATAAATTGTAGCCATTACAATGTCAATTATGTTTGCTCCATTTATACTTCATTGTTATAATAATTGGCGTACAGTTTTATTTAGCGTTTAAATAGTTAGAAATTTGGTGATTTTGTATTTATTTATTCATTAACATCAATCTGGGTCTCTGCAATGCAATTCCCGTGAGATATACGACTTCTGCCAACGTTGCCTTTAATCCTCACAGTACTTCAAAATATCCTTTTTTGCGATAATTTACAGCTACATTTTGATGCCGTTATTATGCCCTCCTTCCAAAGGCCTCTTTAATTTCGGGAAAAAGTCACTTGAGACCCTGTCTAAGGAAAATGGTGGCTACGACATCCTGGACATCAGCGAAGTATGAACAGGGATCGTTATCATGATGCAAAGCTAATTTATATTCTACAACATAGCCGCGCGTTTGTGGCGGATTACTCCACGCAAATTGTGCATAAATAACTCTTGTATAATATTGATTATTAGCTATTCCACGTTATAATAAGGAATCGTGACACCTGTAATAGAATAAAAACGCAAGCAAAACCTTCGTATTCGACCTAGCGAAATATATAAATATACTATATAACAGAACTTACACTATATTATGGAAAATTATAACAGTATATAAAAACAAGTGGTATTCAACTGAGGGACAGAAAGTCAATAGTTGAATTTTTAACCGTAACATAAGGTAAATCAAAAACACTGTTCTGTATATTTTTAACTACAACAGTAAAATAATAACTAATATTTAATTAATTTACTAAATGTATGAGCATATAACTTACGATATTGAGTAAAAGATTTAAAATATTCAACAGTTTTTTTACATTTAATTAATGTTATATGCATCAATATATTCCTTAAAATTTTATTCATTTCTTCTCAATCTTTATATTTAGATAGTAATATTTATTAATGACTCTTTCCTTCTATTTTCTTTCTTTCTTCAATTTATAAGTGTTTGAAAATTAACGACGGCTTGGAAACTTGAACCTCCAACTCCTTGTTAAAATTTTACAATAATATTTTCACACTCACTCGTATGAATTCAATTATGCAGCGTGTCTCGCGTAGTAGATAACCTTTAAATGAAATTGTAAGTTAAGAGTATAAGAAAATATTTGTCAAATGAATATTCTGGCAGGTCTAGTGCATTATGAAATTCTGATGAAACTGAAACAACATTGCATTATGGCGCTAGTTTGAATTTTGCTTTAAAAAGATATATTATTTTTACTCTCTGATACAAAAAGTTTTACTTTTAAATTGTGTGACTATATGTAATGTCGTTGCTCTCAAATAAATATTAATTAAATCTCAAATCGATATTTTTCATTTATGACACCTAAGTAATATCATTAGATTGCAACTACATAATATATCGTATGTAATTTAGGCAACATTTACTCGTATGTAATGAAGTTCCTATAAAAATTGTTGGTGCAGACAATACTAGTGGATATTTAAAGCGATGGTATTAAAAAATAATATAACTACAAAAATAAATATTTGAAGTGAGTCATTCTGATGGAACGTCACCACGCTCATGATGAATCACTAGTTACCGCGCAATCCTCAGTCATTATTATTTTAATTTATCTTTCTTTAATTATTATCTCTTAGAAAGTTTATTCGGTTATTATTTTGTGAATCGACAATTGTTAAGAGTGATTAAATAACATTCAACTTTTCATTAAATTACCCACATAATAATTGTAAAGAAAAGGAATTATTGTAATATGTAGAATTCTGATATGGGCCATCCTGATAGTATATGTAAGTAATATTTCGTATCAACCATAAAAAAATTGTATTTATCTAAGGTTCGGAACATTTTTATTTATATGTATTATAAAGTTATAAAATGTGATATATGTTGGGAGCAAATGGTACGAATTTCAGCGCTTATAACTTTGAAGCGTAATAACGACGAGGAGTTAAGAAGGTTTAGCGGCGGGTGTAGTTCAGGACGAGCCTCCACTGACGAGATGTCAATAGGAATTAAATTTACAATGATAACATAGTAATTAATGTGAATACTTAGACAACGAATTAAATGTTGACGACATTTAAATATATTTTTATAGATTGAACTTATTCTCGGAAAGATTTTAGTATTTTTAAAATATAAATTACAATAGAGATATTTGCATAGTTTAGATTACTTTGTTACTTCTAAATTTTTGGGCTAAAAATGTACATGATGATATTTTAACTTCTTGTAATATTATATACTAAATAACAGTTCAAATATGTTTATAGTATAAATACATTTAAAATAAATTAAATTTTGTTTGAAATAACGTACCTTAAGGGAATTAATAAATAATAAATAGTTTCATAATTCTATATTTAAAACTTGTTTATAGTTGAACACATATCCTCTTTAGCAGTCCACGGCGTGGAAAGTTCACTTTATTTTATTTTTCTGTTTCATTTCATTGACTGTATTTCGACTATGTTACGTAGATTAATTAACTCGTAGGTTTACTCGGAATTCAAAGCTACACATACATTTCGTCTGTATAAATATTAATATTAAGGAAGCTAAAATACATATGGAGTTGAATTTAAGAATTAATAAGTTTTGAAAATTTAATTCGAAGAAATGAACATAATATATTGTGAGTCATATTTAAAGATATGCAGATTGATAGTGTGTAATGTAATATCCTAAAACAATATCTTTACAATGATATGATTTTGTTATTTTAATTGTCGCTCAGGCACTTTGCGACATAACGATTATTAAAAAAAAAATCTGGTCTTAAATAATGAGAATTTGTCTCTCCAGTGACAGGAAAAGCTGTGACTAAAAAAAGATGATATTATGATTTATTAAATATTACTGATTGAACTAAACCACAAATTTTTATTCCTAATACTCGTAGATGTACATTGTACATACATACAAATGATATGTAGCATCTAGTTTCATGGTTTTAGTTTTGTTTCAGAGTGGATATGAAATTCGGTTTTACATATATCTTTACTTTTAACATATTATTTTAAGGGTATTTATTAAGATTTTTTATTATGTTATGTTATATTTTAGTCATATTATACCGTTAAATTAAGAGTATTAATTTTGAACATATAACGTGTCATACAACGTAACAATATATAAAGGACATGTTATTTTTATGTATGCCAAATAAGTGTATTGTATTATAAACAATTTTTAAATAATTGTTTCAGCATATAATGACGGTACTTATATGCAGAGAAGAGTTGGTCTCGAATTGATTGAACGAAATTTCTTAAATCGGTTAAGAACTATCACTTTTTAAATATTTGTAAAGTTCTACCTAATTTAACACATAGATTAAACTATATAGGATATTTTTCTATAACAACAATTCTCATAAATATAAAAATGTAACTAAATGGGAGAGGTTTTTATTGAGCTGAGCGAAGCGAAGCTCTTACTGGTCAAAAGTGTGTTTCGATGTTCGCCTACTCCTCCTAAGCCATGTGAGCTAGAGCCTTAAAATTTTGCATATGCATTCAAGAAAGTGTCTCACTCGTTTAGCAGTTCTTTGGTGACATTCGTGATTGTAGATTTTGATTAAATGGTCAAAAAGTGTCCCATAGATCAATATATATTTTTTTAACTTAGCAATTCTTTATAACATATCTTTGCTATAATAATTGTGACAGGCGTCAAAATATAATAAATAGATATGGCACAGGACCACTCACAAGGGCATTCTTTTGTACGTTTTAGTGATGTATTTGACTACTACTCGTAATTCTAATAACTTAAACGGTTATTTTTAATTGTTATACAAGTTCCACTTTCACTTATAACAGATAACCTGATGCAGAATTCCCTCAATTGTGTATTTAATCAACAAATTAAGGAAAACTATTACGTCATTTTTATTATTATTTTTCAGTAAAGTTATCTTTCCATTTTAACATTCATAAATGAGTCAGTGCAGTTTCGTAACTGTTAAGTTCCGCAGTTAAATTTGATGTACTATAAAATTGCACTCTAAAACAAAAGGTGTTTTAAAGGATTAATACATTAATGTATTAATTATACCATTTATGTATGAATTATATAATAAAAGGTTACAGTACTTTCAGATTATTACATTAGATACGCGACAGACCTTTTACGTCATTACTAGAACTTAGAATTTGATAGAATAGAAAATATTTTATGTAAAGAAGCCTACATTTAATATACATAACATATTATTAAAATATCTAAATATATTGTTTATATATTTATATTAAAATTTCCACAATTAATTTTATTGGGCATAAATATTGGTAAAATTATGAACTTAATTGAAAAATAAAACTCCCTTGGCTCACGTGTCATACTCCGATCGAACTTGTGGACTGCTTGTGGTTTGTGCAATGGGAGCCTTGGAACTGTGAGACAAGTCATTTACAAGCGAGAAGACGATGCCAGCCATATTTATTTATTTATTTATTTAATTCTTTATTACACAATATAAAATAGTGTACAAAAGGCGGGCTTAATGCTAATAGGCATTCTCTACCAGCCAACCTTAGGATGTGAAAGAGAAGAAGTCCGTAGGCGTGCAAAAGAAACAAAAATAAAATACAAATAAAAAGTGTTGATAATATTAATATGGAAATATAATATAATACGTGACATAAGTTATATAATTATGTTTCATCATCATTATCATATTGATATATTACCACTATGTGTGTTAGTACAATTTGATGAATACACTGGCCCTACAATCTATGACAGCGTTGTCCCTATCCTTCCGCTGACTGTAAACTTCAAACGCAACGGTGTCATCTAGGAAACAATTTCCATTGAATTTAGCATATACTATCAGCGTACACAGGTCCCAAGGGATAACACTTGATAAGGCAATTGTGGATCTAGGATCGAAAGAATTTTCACTTGGCTTATCATACGTCACTCTCTGACGAGTGAAAACAATTAAAGGCATTCTCATTGAACCATTCAACCTTCAACGTTTGCTGGCAATCAACAACCACTCAACTTGGTCAGCTAAGCGTGCGGAGAATGAGCGACTAGATAGCTAGACTAGCGGCTAGATTACAGACGAATAACTAATTTTATGTGCATATCACTTTTAGCTCATTTTTCAGATTTTATCATCATAATTCTTAATCATATCGAGAATCAATATTAATCATTACTTCTAAGCATATTACTAATAAAGAGTAAGTTTGCTTTGTATTGCACGTCACTTTTTAAATTTGTAATTTTATATGCACAAAACATTACATATCGTAATGTTGTGTTAATAAGGTTCTAACTTTTGAACGACTCGTCCTATCACGCTAAAATTTTCCACCCTGTTGCGGCAATCCCTGCTGGATGTTTTTAACATATATTAGCATGATCAAATAACTCTACGCCACTGTCAGCTGCCCCAGGGCAACGCATGCAATACAGCATCATCTCACCACTCTACGCTACTGCCAGCCGCCCTGGGGCAACGCACGCAACTTACAGCATCACCTGAGCACTCTACACCACTGTCGGCCGTCCCGGGGCAACACACTCAACTGTCAGCATCAACTGGGCACTCTACACCACTGTCTGCCGCCCCGGGGCAACACACTCAACTGCTAGCATCATCTGGGCGCTCTACGCCACTGTGGGCCGTCCCAAGGCAACACACTCAACTGACAGCATCTGCTAAGCACTCTACACCACTGTCCCACGCCCCGGGGCAACACACTCAACTGCTAGCATCATCTGGGCGCTCTACGCCACTTTCGGCCGTCGCGGGGCAAAAGCACTCAACTAACAGCATCATCTGAGCACTCTACGCCGCTGTCGGCCACCCCGGGACAAAGCAGTCAACTGACAGCATCATCCGGACACACTACGCCACTGTCGGCCATCCCGGGGCAACACACTCAACTGACAGCATATCTCGGCGCTCTACGCCACTGTCGGCCGTCTCGGGGCAAAGCAGTCAACTAACAGCCTCATCTGAACACTCTATGCCACTGCCGGCCACCCCGGAGCAAAGCACTCAACTGACATCATCATCCGAACACTCTACGCCACTGTAGGCTGTCCCGGGGCAAAGCTCACAACTAACAGCCTCATTTGAGCACTCTACGCCACTATCGGCCACCCCGGGGCAACGTACGCCAATTTTAGTACAAAAAACAACTCGACGCCACTGTCCGCTACTGAACGCCGCGTTTCTCTATGATTATTACAGAACATGTTCAATCGGAGAGAATTATTTTGGCGGCAATGCAGCATTCTATTTATTTAAAATTGTTCATCTATTATTGTTGTTCATATATTGTTGCGTTTAACATGACCCGTACACCTCGACAGCAAATCGGACGGCATACACTTAATAATGTTTACCAAAGAAAACACAAGGCAAAGAAAGATAGTAAAGATTTGGTCAAGAAAGAAATTAGGATTCAAAATAAAGAGAACCATGAACCTGTAGGCGTATTGATAAGTAAACACGTAGATCAAATTTTTGAGAGTCATGGTCACGTCATTGACGTCAATGACGTCAATGACGGTCGGGATTACATAAAAATGCTGGTGATGTGGAGAAATTTATAGTAGGAGATACGTTAGATATTTTTGCAAATTACATAGAGAAAGGCAACGCAAATTTGTATGTGAGAGATCGCGGTGCAAACAATTCTGATCTGAAGAAACACTATCCCGACATATACTTTGGCAAACTAACTAACGACAAAATTAAAGAACTCCTAATAATGTGTTTATTGCATGTGAACGACGTCACTCTTGTGTTAAAATATACATTTTAAGTCTTACGAGGAACTGCAAGTTTTCGATCCACTTACAGCAGAATGGTCGGGTGTAAATCTTGGGCAAAATCGACAAGCGCCGAAATTTGCAAATATCATTTAAAAAGTTTTGAAAATTTCAAAAGTTAATATGTTGCATGGAGAACAGACTGACAAAACTAACAATTGCGTCACGCGCTGTTAGAAATATTTATCTGTTTTTTATCTTAATTTTTTTTATTAATCTGTAACATTTAAGAACCGTTGCTTTGTTAATTTGCATTGCTTTTTAGTTTAAGCACGCGAGTTTGAGATCGCTCAGCTCCACCCGCTTGTGCGGCCCTAGTTTATATATAATAAATGACTAAACTCAACCATTTCATGTTTGACGTAATAATTCATAATGTATATATTATCATTCAAACTAAAGACAAACCAGAGGAACCGCTGACAAGCCACCTGGAGTCGTATTAGCAAGTCTTATTGAAGGCTTCCTGTAACAGCTACGTTCATTTAAATACGAGTATTCAGCTCTGTGTTTTTTTTGTCGGAGAGAAATACTAATACTGACTGAAATAAACTGGAGTTATATTTATTACAGCTTCTATTCTTTTGTAAAATTAAAACAAAGGTATTTAGAAACGATAGCTTTTATTTACTGGTAATCGATTTACTTTACTCTGTATTAAGGTTAATGTGCTTTAAAATCAGCGGTTCAGTCTGCAGTGTTTTTTCATTCTCTCAATAAATTCAAATAAAATAAAAGAACGCAGTTCAGTTATAAATTAAGTACAGTACAGTACCTGAATAAATTAAGTACCTTACCGTTAATTGCAGAAATGTCGAATCATAAAATAAAATTTATTATTTACCGTAACATATATATTATAAACACTTACAACAGGTGGGTTTATGAAATGCGTAACTGATATCGACACAAAGGAAGGAATACTTATTTGGCTTTCTCGATATTAAAAACAATGTCACAGTTAATATTTAATATACATATATTATATAAGTGTACAAAGCCATATATTAGAATTCAGGCGATATCTTATGATTATTTCACATACGTATTAAATAAATATATTATGTTATATCTGTTTAAAGCTTCCTTTCGTCGTATGAAATACCTAATAAATCAATGGCTTAAGGTAAAACAAAAAGTTTGGCGTTTGAATTGAAATTTATTTACGTGGAGTCTTCCGTATCCGTTGCGGAACTCGTTTATTTTACTTAAATACATTCACTGAGCACTTTGGTACTGTTAAGAATTTTATGCCAAAAATAGATTCGTAAAAAAATCTGTAGTATACATTTAGTATCATTAAAAAAACTATGAAACACGTAACTAATTATATTTAATTAAGCCTTCACTCACAAACAGACATTAGCTACACAATTACTGATAGCTGCCGGCCTTGATTTGAAAACATTTAAAATATTAACAATGCCTTCTGTCTACAGTTTAGAAATGTTAATGTTTACAAGAAAACAACACCACTTGTTTGACATAACTGAAGCTATATTATAACAGTTTAAGAAAACAACATTTATATTACCTTCGTGACAAAATGAAGGCTTTAGTAAAGAAAGGTACTTGTTGTATGGCTATTCAGACATTTAATAAGTTACCAATTGAAATTACGGAAATTAAACACTATTTTTTATAATAAGATTAAACAAATGTTGACATCAAAAGTTTATAACAGTATATAATTTGAATAATATTGATATAAAAATAAGTTAATGACATGAATATATTTTAAATTTAAGTAAGTTTAATTATAATGATTTGAATATTTTAATTAATATTGTTATTAACGTTTTATCAGAGAATGCTAATTAGTGAAGTAATGTAGTGTAGTGTAGTGTAGTTTTAAGAAGTTCGTAATCCAAAAATGTTACCAAAAAATGTGAATATGAATATTTAAGGTTTTGTATACCTTAACAACTTTCATGTAAACTTTTTCAAAACACTAACTTCGTATAGTGATTTTAACAACAGTACAAGTTAATGAACGAAAATGGAAAATAACACTAATGGTTTCAATGCTACTTTCAATCTGTGTGCATTAAAAAATAGTTATATATATTTAATTACTTTTGAACTTGTTCAGAGTCAGAAAAGTATACTATTCTGACAATATTATATATACAAACTGACTTGTATGGAAAGAGCCTTCTTCTCACGAGCGTTCTGTAAACAGAATTGTGGTTTTGTCTTCGCACAAAAAGATATGTGTGTACTAACACACATATCTTTTTGTGTTTTTTATTGGCTACAATATGAGTTTAAATAATTTTATTGTGAATATTAGTAAAAGTAATTTGCAAATAAAGACATTTCCCTATGGGATGCAAAGATAATATTGATTTTCCTACTTACTACTACTTTGTGTGGTTAAATATTGTTGTGTGGTCAGATAAACTTATACACAATCTCAAAGATGAAGTCGAATCTTTAGATTTTATTTTAACCTCATTATTTTTACGTAGATAATAATAAAGTAATAATGAGGTTAAAACAGTAAATCTGAATTATAAATATTTAAAGACTTTGTTATTATGCATGTAACAAAATCGCAGAGTAGTTATAAATTATTTATTAATATGAATTATTCTTTTATCATTTTTATTGCTTGTGGAGAATTCTATATTAAATTCTATATTACAGTATATATACCATTTTTTATTTTTTTCTTAAATATCAAACCTTATCACCATAAGTAAAAAGAATAAGTCAATGTTTTCTCTGTATATGGCCATATTATTATACTATATTATACACTTTATTTTATTTATTTTTCACACCCAGTTAATTGAATTTACGTGCTAATAAATTTAGAATTATATTTTACTTCATTAATTTGAGCGATTTTTGTTTGACTTCGCAGTTCAAGACTTCATAAATAACAATGTGCTTCTAAACTCAAAATTATATATTTGTTCCTAATATATATTTTTTATAATTTAATCAATTTATTGATCGTTTTTATTTTATATATTGATGTTTTATATATTTTTTCAAGATAACATGAGGTATAAATTAAAGGATAATTAATAGGATTTTATTACATAACAAAAATATTATTAGAGTAATAAATATACAGATAATAAATCAATGAATATATTAAGTGTTTAAAGTAATACCTATTGACTATGTTTCATTATAATATATAATGAAATAAGACGTTAACTAATATGTCTTAACTTAATTAAGTCTAAACTCTATCCGTTAATCGTCAAAATATATATTAATATGTGATTGAAATAAAATATATTTTTTATGAATTACGATTAAATGTAGGTGAAAATTTAACTAAATATTAACAATTCATTGTTAATATGTAAGGATTTTTTTCTAAGTGATCGACATTTCGTATGTTAGATTGAAAATCATCGCATCTAAAAGTCCTGTGGGACCTCACCTCTTACATAAACTATAAGCTCTAGCTCTAAGCTGTAATTCTCCTAATGGGAAATCAATATATGTACATCACCAGATCTATCTAAATGTCTTATTAATTTTTTGATATAAAGTCAATGTAATCTTTAAATTATATATATACGTAATGAGGTGGGATTGTTCATAAGGTAAATACTTGTAACTCTTCCTCATTGATTTTGGCACAATGATTCACAAATTAAACTAATTGTATAGAATAATTAAACTTTATAACAAGTATTAAAATTGTATTAATATATAATGTAATGAAAATCAGAAAACTGGCATAAAATTACTTGAATAATACGTAATGTTTTGATAAAGATTTTCATATAATCTCTTACATCTTGTATTAGTTAAACACAGACCCAGACAAGGAATATAATACATAGTAAAAGATAAAACTAAAGCATTTTGTCATAATTTTTTTTGTTATAATTAGAAACTCAGCCTAAATATTATTATCATAGTCATCTTTTAAGTAGCTTGGTTATAAATAAGTACGTAAGGATAAGTAAGTCTGTTTTATGAAAAAAAGACAGGAATTCGAGTTCAGTTAATATTATTTGATCTTCCTGGCACTTGAACATGATATAAACAGTAATTTGAATTCGTATATTGCTAGTATTAAGTTCTGGCTGCTGGATTTATTTACATGTTGGCTCGTCTGAGACGCGGTGGATGGCAACCTCCGTTACACTAGCAGTGGTCCAAGTACTAACTAATAAATTATGGGATTAACCTGGTCGTTTGCTTGCAACTGCCTTGCTAAATTTATGGTGTGTGTGAGTGTAAGTGTGTGTGTGTATATATTCTAAAGCGATATATAAAAAAGTGATATATGTGTTTTATTATATATAAAATTTTTATTTTATAAATAATTACTCCATTAAAATAACAAAGATATGAAACCTGAATATATTTCATTTCAAAAGCTAATAGTATTATGTAGGTATTAAAAAATGAAGTATAACAAATATAACGTATAACGACCGGCATCTTGATAGAATTACACAATTAGGTAACAATAGTACCCTATGTTACTAAAGACTTGGATATTCCAGAGAACTTGAAAACATCTAATCGAAAAGAATATATGTTGACGACATGGCGAGGGTGGTTAGCAAAAAATACCCTTCAAGAAATAGTGTTAAATACTTATCCTAAAAATTTTTCTTAGAAAATATGGTGAAAAGCTTTTATATGTGATAAAAAATAAAAAATAAAACTTTGATAAATATCAAGATGATCAAGACTTAAGCCTGCAATCTTACTTGTATTATGACGTTACTTTACATTATGCATTTTACTTACTAAGTTGATTTTCAATATTCTACATATGCTTGTAATTGACAGTATGACGTCCGTAAGTGTAAAAATCATCTTTATTTGGAACCATATCATTAATATCCAGTGCAGATAGCAAACATCTAAACCGTTGATGGTATTTTATAAAGAAAGTATTATTTTTATTTTACTGAAAGAAAAATTAGTTACAGCAGTCATGTATTCTACAAATCGCAAGAATCTTTTGTTTAAAGCTTGTACTTATTTTGTTTGTATAACTTTATAACCTACAATTATTGTATAATATATAATGAAATAATGTTCCATTTTATTTTTAAACTAGCTTTTGCCCGCGACTTCGTCCGCGTTTCCGTCGTTTTTCGAAAAAAAATTAGCAGATGTCCTCCCTCATAGTTTTGACGTAACAGGCAGATTCACTTTCGTATTTTAGAAGGGCAATAGTAATATAATATACCAATCCACAAAACTGTTGAAAAATATAAGTAACCGCAGAATATTATAATATACCCACGCTATACCCACGACTCGGTCAGCGTGTAACTCCTTGTTTTTTATTAAGATAATATATTGCTAATATTTTTAGATCAAATTAAAATGTTTCAGCGCAAAGCTTCTCTGTAGACTATGTTAAGAGTCGACCCGTCCGGCACGTGAACGTAAAGATTCCTAGAATTGCTAACCCGGGAAAGAGCGACGTATAATTGACCATGCGAGAAACAGCTAACACCGAGATCTACTCCAGCAACACGAAAAGTCTGCCCTTGAGCTTTATTGATAGTCATGGCATAGCACACCGATACTGGGAATTGCGTTCTTTTAAATTGGAATGGAAAATTATTTGGTATTATGGGAATTCTGGGAATAAAGACAGTTTCTCCTGCACCGCAACCTGTTAAAATTTGAGCCTCGATTACATTTTGTTGCAACTGGGTTACTTTTAGCCGAGTTCCATTGCAAAGTTGAGGTGGTCTTAAATTTCGGAGCAGAATTATCGGTATGCCAATTTTTAAACAAATTATATGAGAAGGTAGTCCAGGCATACTTAAAGAATTTAAAAATTCTATCGGGTAATTAGTGGCTTCTTGTTCATCAACCATTCTATTTATTGAACTATAAACTTTGCTTTCTCCCTGTATATTAGACAGTATTTTATTATTAATTTCAGATGCCTGGTCATTGCGAGGAGTCAAAATGGACCTTTCGCAAAGCCAAGAATTGTCCCTATTTAATATAATTGTTATGTCACCGTAAACCGAAGATATAAGATGTTGTTGGGATTGCACTATACAACATAACTCAGGTGTCAGAATAAGTTTTCCTTGGTGTAGTTGTGGATAGGTACCTTCACCAATCTTCAATAATGTATCAGAAAATTCACGATTATCTGCGTTGTCTCCAGTTCTCACTCGCATATTTATAGTCAAATGCACCGATTGTATATCACGCCACAAATAAGAGCTTTTCAGGCAAGCCCTAATCTCATCAGCTCGGGTTCCCCGTGGTATTACCGGTAAGGTTTGTCGGAAATCACCACAAAATAAAACCGTGATACCGCCCATTGGTCGATCATTTTGTCTTATGTCCCTTAGAGTTCTGTCTACTGCTTCTACTCCTTTTCGATGGGCCATCGTACATTCATCCCATACGATTAAATTACACTCACGCAATACCTTAGCTTTGTCGCTATTTCTTGAAATACTACAGGTTGGACTTTCCGTGCGATCTAAATTAATTGGTATTTTAAACATAGTGTGAGCAGTCTTACCTCCTGGTAGCAATGTTGCAGCTATACCTGATGAAGCCACGGCAAGAGCGATTTTACGCTGATTTCGAACATAAGCTAATATTAATTTAGTCAAAAAAGTTTTCCCAGTTCCTCCAGGTGCATCTAAAAACCATATTGTTCCTAAATTATTCTGCACACTCTCGCACACGCGATCATAGACTAAGCGTTGTTCTGCAGTCATCATTGGGACACCGTTTTCTAATGTTACCAGCAGTTCCATTGGGTTGTAACCAATCTCTGCGGAATATTCCCTATTGGTAACCTCTCCGACTGAGGTTGGCGTTGGCAAACCATATTCACAAAGTGATTTACCGCCTACTGCTGTTAAGTCTTCCTGAAGAGCTAATAAGCACTGATTTATAGCCAGATCTCGAAAATTATCATTAGTTGCGCCTTCATTATTGTGAGATAAATTCCGAAGAAAGACTTCTGCAAATTTTTCTTTATATTTTTCCCATAATTGGACAGGATCAGATAAATTACAAAATGTGAGTAATGTTACAAATAAATGGCGTAACCGTCGTGGATTATCACTAACACAGGATTCTGCTAAAGCGTCATCCCAATGTTGATCATTTTCAAGCAAATGACGCGCTTGGCAAGCTGCATGATAAGTTGGATAAACAACATCGTCTACTTTTCTCAAATCTATAAATGATGTTGGTCCTCGCACTGTATGTAATAATAATCTCAAATAAAAACACTCTGCGTTGTTAGGATGAACAGTATACACTCTACCAAGAACATGTTCTTTGAAAATACCTGTCTCGCCATCTACAGGCCTGCCTCGGCGTCTACGGTTAAAGACACCTCGTTGTTTATCGTAGGTATAATACGATGGAACTTCTTCATACAAAAGAGACTTTGCGAAATTATCAGTTTGGCAAAGTCGAAAGAATGCCAATAAAGTTGTTTGTCTAGGGTTCTCTAATCGTTCTGTAACATTTTCGGCGTTAAAATATATACGTTGACCGCCTTCCAGATGAACATCCAGATGGGTCACAGGTGGATATCTTTCGTGAATATTAAAACTTAAGATCCGCCACACAGCTTCTGAAGAGCTGATATATCTGCCTGACTGAAATCTAGTAACTTCATCATGTTCATTTCTTAACGCAAACGTAGCTTGGTCACTGCCCTTGTTAATGTACTTACAAATATATTTAATTGACTCTACACTATTACACATTTCTACATTTATGTGAGCTTGAAATGCTCTGGACAATACAGGCGAATACGGAACGACCCACCTATTATCTAAAGTAACCTGTTGTCCAGACATTCGCTTTTCAACAGTAAAACCACCATTGTCTCTTGAACGGCGACGATATAATGGGTATCCATCATGTCCTGTTACAGTTTCATCCACTAATGCTTTTGGATACCTTTTAGTGCAACGACCGTCTTGCATGCAAGGAGCATTTGCGTTAAATGCACCACATGGACCATGTATCATATGAGTTTTAACAATGTCGTATAACAGGGGATCTGCAGTCGGATCTGGAATTTCAGCACTGATTAATCTGTCTACATCATTAGGTCGAACCTTATCTTTTAACCAAAGCAAGATATGTGCGTGAGGTAAGCCGCGTTTTTGCCACTCAACACTATACATATAACACAATACTTCTCCAAAAATGTTATCTTTGGTAAGAAGATCTATCATTGATTTTAATTTTAAATGAAACACTCTTGCAATAATATCATGGCGGTCATGCGGTGCCTGATCCTCAAGAAGCTCCCGAGTGATTTCATCCTACTTGGGATTGGTAGTTACAGTAACAAATAAGTCGGGACGTCCATATTTTCTTACGTAACAAAAAGCGTCTTGAGTACGTTCATGCATGTAGCGTGGACCACCAGTAAAAGAAGAGGGTAAAATAACTAAACGACCCATATTCACAGTATCGTTATCTTGCTGCATGGCATCGCGAAGGTGCACGTATTCTTCAGCGCGCAGCTGCCTTTGATTAGATCGTATATAAACTAATCTTTCGGTTTCAATTTTTGCGTACATGTCAACAATAAACTGATTAAATAAGCCACGAAAACGTTGAAAGTATACCAATCTATTCCGTCTCACTTGCAGGTGGTAACAATAAAATTGAAGGCATGACACCTTTTTATTATAATTAGGTGCGCCTGTGCGCGGATCGGTTTGGTATACAGCGAAATTATAACCATCTTCCCCTCGACAGTATATCATAGGATATTGCAAACTGTCGTAAGCCCTGTGGGTTTCGAAAATACGTTGCAAACGATTGTCTCTGGAACGTATAACGATATCACGCCTATCACATTCCTGGTCGACCAGTACTACAGCAATTTCATTCGTGGATGGAACGTTATGACGCCCAGGGTGTTCCTGAGTTGGACGCTTATCGGCATTTATAACAATTTTATAATTGTTATTACCATCTTCAGAAAGGGCTTCTAATGCCGATTTAAAACTGCATACGTACGAATTAACCTGATGTAACATGTTCTGAAGTTGTGAAATGAGTTCAGTATTTAAATTCGGAAAATATTGATTTCTTATATTCGACTGTTCGTTGTAATCGGATACAAAATATATTTGAAGAAATTTAGGTTGTTCTTCAGGCAAAAGGGACCCTATCAAATGGTAAACCTGACCTTGTACCTTAAAAGTAGGCATGAAAGGGCCTTCTGAGATTTGTTTAGCACCAAAGGATGTCATTTGGAATGCACTATTATAAGTGCGAATATTATCTAAAAACTGTTTGGATTGCAAATGTTCCCCTAAAAGTAGTGATTTTAAAGGTTCCGGTGGGTCTTCGAACGAAGGCAAATTTATTTAACCTCCAGAACAACAGAAACCAGCAGACTCCTTCCTCCACTTCGAAGCATTACAAAAGGAACATACTACGTTCATGTCGCCTATTTCAGAAGATGATCTGTAATCAATTGTGAGGTTATAAGCAAACCCACTTTTATATTTATCGGACCACGCCACCGAATTTGTAGATTGATCTACCACGTGTATATCTAAGTCATTAAGACCATGTCGAAATCTATCTGCAGTAAGACGGGCCTCTCGCTGTTCTTCTGTTTCAAGCGACCGAATATTTTCAATTCTTAATCTTTCATTAGATAAAGTAATCAATTGTTCTTGTCTCAAAGAATTGTAATAATCGCGTCCCGACTCTAGTCGTTGTTCATGTTCATGTTCATCTTCAAGAGATCGAATCATGTTATGGTGCGCCCTATCATTTGTCAAACGGTCTTGATATTGAGTAAAAGTTTCAGATTCTCGAGACAAAATATGACGTTCGCGATCAGCTGTAAGCCGTAATTCCCTCTCAGTGAAGGTTTCGGACTCGCGAGATAAAATATGACGTTCGTGGTCAGCTGTAAGCCGTAATTCCCTCGCAGTGAAGGTTTCGGACTCGCGAGATAAAATATGACGTTCGCGGTCAGCTGTAAGCCGTAATTCCCTCTCAGTGAAGGTTTCAGACTCGCGAGATAATGTATGCCGTTCGCGGTCAGCTGTGAGTCGCAATTCTCGTTGTAAAGCAGTTTCAGCTTCTCGGGATAACGCATGTTGTTCCCGGTCAATGGAACGCCTTAGCTCTCGTTGAGAAGAGCTTTGAGAAGCCCGTGTTGTAGCTCGTCTCGCTCTTTCAGCTGCTAATCGCATCTCTCTTTCTGGAGAGCTTTCATTAGCTCGAGATGTTGAGGCACTAACTCTCATAGAGTTTAACCGATGTGCTCTTTCCTCTTCCGATTCTTGAGAACGCGTCATTCTCATTCTCCTAGCTTGACTCGAAGTTCGAGATAAAGATGGTCGTTTTTTAGGTGGCATCGTTTATTTTATTTTTAATCGACGGTAACTTAAATTCTATTTAGTTACCCAACAAAAAACTTACGTCAGAGGTCCTAACTATAGCTAAGTATATAATAAATAGAATATAAATCTAAGTGCCTATTAAAACTAAAATAATATTCTAATCGAATTATAAATATGTACGTAGGTACCTACAAATTACAAAAGAATAAAAAATGAAAATAAAGCTATACTTAATGCGTGTGCAATACTATCTACACTTACCTACTTCACTTAAAAATGAATAATAAGAAATACCTACAACTACTGTAATTAATCAAAGTACCTATGCTAATACAAAAAAAACCTTAGATGTTCTAAGTACAGCTGCTATATAATAAAAAAATATAAATCTAAGTGCCTATTTAAACTTAAATACCTAATATTCTAATAGAATTAAACTAAGAAATATGTACCTACCTACCTACAACTTAGGTACAAAAAAAAAAGAAATGAAAATAAAGCTAAAACACGTGTGCAGTATAGGTAGATAGTAGGCAATATCTACCTATACCTACTTCACTTAAAAATAAATAAAAAATACCTATGAATACTATAATTAATAAAAGTACCTACCTACGCTTTTATCTACTCAATACAAAAAAAACTAAACATAAAATGCCCAAAACTAACCTATCAGTAACTAAAAATCTAACAATAATCTAATCTATCTATCTATTATCTAATCTAAAAATCGAATCTAAATCTACTTAAAAAGAAATAAAATAGGAACTATTAATAGTTAAGAATTTAAACAAAACTAAAACTAATTTAGAAAATAACAACAAAAGAAATTAAAATAAACTATTTAAAGACAAAAAGTCGCGCTGATAAGCACGGTTTATAAAATAACAATTATTGTCTGTCAATAAAGTTCAACACTCTGAACGCATCAACAGCCAAATATTGAATGACGCTTGCGCTCGCCTCCCGCCCCTTTTATACTCTGCCGCCGCGAGCCCCGTCGAGCGCGGCAACCGTTACGCAAAAATAATCCTTATAGCTTGATTCACTATTCACGCGCGATGTCTTGTTGGCGTATTTCATGTAAGTAAGTATAAGTTTGGTGTTTCTATACCGATTTCAATGATTCTTTTTTTATTGAATTGGTGCTAATGTTTATTTTTTTTGTTAATTAGGAATGATGGTGAGCATTATTGGTTTTATAAACGTAAAAGTAAACAAATATAATAAGAAATCTCCGAACTGCTAAGCTATCGAGAGTTATGCGTGTTATTGTGAGTTAACTATAAAAGGTAGATATATGCTGTCTTGGAATATTTTTCGTGTATTTTTATGTAGAATATTTCCGTTATACATAGTTTCTATGTAGCTCTAACCATTAAGGCTGCACACGCGACGGAAGCTTAAAAAATCAAGCAACTTCTCCCATTTTCTCAACATTTCCTTTCACTGCTCTGCTCCTATTCATTGTAGTGTGATGAAAAGTATACTATTACCTGCCCAGGAGTATAAAGAATAATTGTACTAAGTTTCGTTAAAATCCGTCGAGTAGTTTTTTTTTCTATAAATAACATACAAACAGACAGACAGACAGACAGACAGACAAAAATTTTTTTAACTGCATTTTTGGCATCAGTATCGAACACTAATCACCCCCTGCTACTTATTTTGTAAATATATTTCATGTACAGAATTGACCTCTCTACAGATTTATTATAAGTATAGATAAGTCACTCACGATTTAGTTTAAAATAATTACTATAAATAAACAGTTTCATATAAATTCAACAAAATCATTATCAATTTTATTTTATTGTGATACTTGTCCATGTGGTTATAATTTTTTAAATCAATCGTTGCCTTTTATTATAATTATAAGATTTTTGTCGTTGAAAATGTCGTGTTCTTATAAAACGTATAATTTGTTAACTAAATCTAGTTTGGTTTTGGTTTCGTAACGCCTCACGACTATAAGTATTTTCTGTATAGCCACATAACCGACACTATCTAAACCATTGTCTGAGCTTTTTTGTATATTTGAGATTGGATATTTTTATTATAAAATGTAATTTACAATACACAATGTATGACAATGACATGACAATAAATTGGTTTAGAAGAAATTATGCTTACAAATCAATTTTAAACTAATAAAAAAGAAAACTTCTTAGTAATTTTTGAATACGCAATACAATATAATTCATTATTTCCGAATGAATGACAACTTTATTTTTTCGTGTGTTTGATTTTATGTCGTGTATAACTTTTATGAAGTCGTCATTAACATGTGGCGATGTGTATGTCTGAGCCACTTTACAACAAGTAAATTAAATTCTGACAAAATCAAAAGTTATATGAGCTTCCTTGAAATCAAACGAACCCTTACTCAGAAAATATTATGTTTTCAAGTCTATTCAGTTAATATAAATAAGAGCTGTTTTATATCACATACAATAGAAATGAAATGTATTTACTTAAATCTTTCTTTCAAAGCATTAATGTTTAACAATAACCATTGTTGTATTGTGATACATACATGTAAGAAATGATGTTATTTGTTAAAAAAATCGGACAATAGATCTTTTCAGTTATTAAGATTCTATTAAAAATAAATTTGCAAATTATTAAATTCATCCTTCATTGACTTTCATTTTTATTTTAAATGAAATTAGGCTTATATAATAATGCTTTTTGTCTTAGTTATTCTTGTAAAAGTAATGTGAGGTGCTTTTAAGTAAAACAGAGTGTAGTCTTTACGTAAGTGACCATAAACAAAAGGAGACGAGGTCCATCTATGATTTAAGCTGCTTTGTAATGTTATCAAAAACAACATGAATTCATATGTTTTAAAAAACATAATGCGATAACTGTAATGTAATACTTAGATGATTAGTTTACCTAATAATATATTGAACAATATATTATGTGACTGTAGTTTTGTGTTCAATATACCCGCAATTTATTAGATAATTATAAATTTGTATTACTTTAGTAAAAGTCGACGCTAGGTTAATATTTCCAGCTGGTGCTTTAATTAGGATTAATTATAATTAGTAGTAGTTCAATTAATTTAACAATTCTTTTAAGTAGGTATATGTAAATTTATGTACATATTATTTATTAATGATATTTTTATATGTTCCGTGTTTATAACTAAATAAGTAAGTTAAATATAATATGATAAAGAATGACTTAAGGCATAAAGTATGCCTTTTGTGAAAACCAATTAAGGGGAAAAATATCAAATTTTATATCGATCTCGTTATTAAAGTTTGAAAGAAAATACATAATTTATATTCTTGTTCAGTATTCGATACAATTTTACAAACGATTGACAAATATACTTTTCTTCTTCTCTAGATGTTTATCGGTATTATGTTAGGCTATATGAATTGAGGGTATTTCGAGTGTATAAATGTCTTCACACTGATATTTTAATACGTGGCATGGCATGGCATGCCGCATGGCATTAAAAAAAAACGTAATCAATAATGATACAGACGATATAATTCAAGATTTTATATTATTTTTTTAGTAATTCCTATTGTCATTAGCATAATGTGTGGGAATAATTTATCATGATATGGAAGAATAAATTATTTAAGATCAAACAGGGACTATTATATGTAACCATACGACAACTTGTAAATTAAACTTCTTGTAAATTTAAGAACATTTCTACAAAGTTTAATTTTTTAAGTAACAACATACAACCTAATAATAATAACATAATTTCTTATTTTATTTAAGTGATTACATATTGGAAGTGGTTATACCGTAAAATTGCAGTAGTGCAGTGCTTAAATTAGACCGAACCATTCGTTCGGTCTTTATGTTTTTGATAACCTCACCAGAGAGCACTCAATCATCCCTAGATCTTTTCTATTTCCAGTCACGTTTGTTCGGACCACTTATAGTCTTTGTTGCTTATTGCTTGCTGTATTATTGTAAACCACATCGTAGCGAGAGCGAATGAGAGTATTTATACCTATTATTTCAACCAATGGTTTTTTCTTAAAGACGATGCTAAATGAGAACTCAAGTGTATAATTAGATAAATACACAAAGTAAAATTGAAAATTATTTGACATAATACATATGAAGGTGGAAATTCTTAAAATGATGTCATTTTTATGTTATAATATTATTTAATGCTTTGCTAATAAGTTTAATAAATTATAAGTAAGAACATGTTTCCTTATGTTATTTAATATAACATTTTTTAGTCGAAAAATAAATTTATGCATATCGTGTTCCATGTCGGGACGATAGTGCCTAACCGATACATCTTGTAACATATACGAGTACAAATAATATTTCATCCTATAAAAATAAAATATTCTCGTTCGTAATCCAATCATATCTTTATTGCTTCGAGTAAAAGACAAATGGCGGTAAAACATATATGTACTCGTATATATATAAAGAATTTATATTATTTTATTATTATTATAGTGGTTCGAAAATTGCTAAAATATATTAAAATTTGTTTAAATCTTGTTCTTTTGCATCCTGTAACTTGTTTTTGTAACCCCTACTATAGGTAGATATATTATAACCAAACATAAAAAACTTATTAGTATATAATATTTTGGCTGATAAATTGTAAGGAAAATATCTTCTATTTCTATAACATAGATATAACGTATTTTAGACCTAGACATTTGAATATAAGTAATTTGGTTGTACAGTAATCCCCCTATAACACGGTAGATTCGTTCCGCGTTATCGCAAAACGCGTTGTAGCAATATTCTTGTATAACGCGCTCATATGACCGTATAACAGGTTATCTACAAATAATTCACTTTTAACTTTTCTTGTTAAAGGGGAATTAAATGAAATAATAAGAAAAAACATAATTAATTTTAATTTTTACATAATTTTATTTAATTTTATAACAACACAATGTGCAAATGAAAGCGAAACTAATTATGAACTGTAAGAAATAATTATAAATTTCAAAGTATAGAAATATAACATGATAAATCCTCGGGTTATATGAGGGAAAACACGTGTAATGCGAAGGACTGAAATCGCGTTATATGAAAACGCGTTATAAGAATACCGTGTTATAGGAGGGATTACTGTATTTCGTATAGACACCTACATGAGGTAGTGACCCAACTCGTGTAATAGCACTTCATCATGACTAAGTTGCAAACCCTAATTGTTATAAAGATTAATTAATGTCTTAAACGAAAACAAAACTAATTCTTCACTTTATTATAGTAGTTTATAGATATATAAATAAATCCTTCGCTATTGTTATCTTTAAGACAAATTGCTGAAAAGAGAATCCTAAATAATCCTCTAATAATTGGCTGTTTATCGTACTCAAACCCAAAACTTTGTATATGGATTTATTCTACTAGCAGATAATACTTTGTTGACTATGCAAATATAATAAACAATATGTTTTAGGATACTTGAATATCTCGGTAAAAATATGAATATATGTCATACCGATTACATGGCATCAGTTGGTTCCTTGTAAAGGCACATATAATGGCAGATAAGATTTTCTCTCATTTATAATATTTGCTTTTTTATTTTCAGCTATAAAACTTAAATATTCTGACATTATGAGTGAAAAGAGAGTTATCACAGATAATTTCAAATACATAGCTACTAATATCACAAAATATTATTTAAAATACTCGTACCAGTTATGGATGCTAAATCTACAAGAAGCATTAAACATAACAAAATTGTTTGGCAGAAGCTTAATACATTTAAAACAAGAATAAATATTTTAATAAGTCTTAAACCAAATAAGTTCAGCAGTAACATATTTCACATTTATTTATTTTCTTTTATAATATTTTGGACTTTGTAAACCAAAGTATGCTTTTCAGATTTAATTATTTTCAGTATTTTTTATAATAGTAGTAAATTCATAAAATTTTTACTAATATCTTTTCATACAAATACAACATATGAATTTATGACCTTTTGTAATCGAGGGATCTCCAAGTCCCTTTCCGGCTTATTATTATTTTTAACTAACAAGCAAGACCACAATCCTTCTCTTTGTGGTCTTGCTTGTTACTTAAAAATAATAATTAAAAATAATAATTAAAATTTAATGACCTCTGGACTTCAGTCACAAGTATTTATACTTTACAATATGAGGTAAATCAATATAAGCAGGGAAAACATATTAAATTGTTGAATGAAATTTTATCATGTCTTGTGATTTTATAGTAACATATATCCTAAAACAACATGGTAGAAGCATTTTGAATTATGATGAAATGAGTTTCTTTATCTCTGTTTCTTCATGGTCTTATTGTATCGCTGTAATAAAAGACCTGGGACTTATAAAAATAATGATGATATTTAATTACATCTATTATATAAAAATGAATCGCAAAATGTGTTGGTAAGCGCACAACTAAACAACGCATGGACCAATCTTAACAATTTTTTTTTTAAATATTCCTTGAAGCCCAAGGATGGTTCTTACGGCGAGAAAAATTCGAATAATTTCCAGGAAAACCCTAAAAGAGCCCTTTTCTTTTTCCTATACAAATATTTTCTAACTAAATTTAGAGTCAATTTGAACTGTATTGCTATTCAATAAAGTTCATATTAAACCCGACCAAATTGAAAAGTCAAAAAATTTAAGAGCTATAGATTTTATTGGCCTTGGAATATTCTTTCTTTTGTTTTAGTTTTGGAATGCGACATAAATTGTCATCAGTTTTCACGTCATTGCATCTGTCAAACAAACCGCGTTAAAAAGCGTTTATAATATTTAATAATTAATTTTGATTGTTTTATATCGTGTTCTGTGCAAAGTCTTTTAATACCTGTGATTAATAATTATTGCATGTGACATAATTTAGGTGAGTATATTCGATATGCCTTCTATAAGAAGAAGTAATTTAGGTAGAAGAACCCGAAATGCTACAAACCAAACTAATTACCGATCTTATCATACTGCACAAGAACGTGACGACCGAAAAGAACGTGAAAGAATTCGTATATCACGAACGCGGGAAGCTCCGAGCGAGAGATTCAACCAATAATCCCGAAAGTTTGAATCGAGCTGCTTTCAATTATGATTTGTCAATTGACTACAGTAACCACCAATGTGTTACTATTGGATCTATGAACTTGGTTTGCTCTCATTGTAAGGCAAATGAAGCCAATGGATTGTGTTGCGCAAATGGGAAAGTGAAATTGATACCATTGGATCTACCACCAAAGCCATTGTACTCATTGGTTTCAGGAATAGAACCAGATTCCATACACTTTTTGTTAAATATCCAACAATATAACAATTGCTTTCAAATGACGTCATTTGGGGCAACAAACGTAGTTCGGGAAAATTTCATGCCAAATTTTAAGGTAGGTATTATAGCAGTTAATTATTATTATTTTAGTGAACTAAATTTCCTGTTAATTGAGTAAAGGTGTGTCATTAACCTTCAGTTCCTTAATCCCCAAGAAATATATTACTTAGTCATAATATTATTTGGTGATTCAGTCATAATATTATTTAGAGATTCAACCAATAATCCCGAAAGTTTGAATCGAGCTGCTTTCAATTATGATTTGTCAATTGACTACAGTAACCACCAATGTGTTACTATTGGATCTATGAACTTGGTTTGCTCTCATTGTAAGGCAAATGAAGCCAATGGATTGTGTTGCGCAAATGGGAAAGTGAAATTGATACCATTGGATCTACCACCAAAGCCATTGTACTCATTGGTTTCAGGAATAGAACCAGATTCCATACACTTTTTGTTAAATATCCAACAATATAACAATTGCTTTCAAATGACGTCATTTGGGGCAACAAACGTAGTTCGGGAAAATTTCATGCCAAATTTTAAGGTAGGTATTATAGCAGTTAATTATTATTATTTTAGTGAACTAAATTTCCTGTTAATTGAGTAAAGGTGTGTCATTAACCTTCAGTTCCTTAATCCCCAAGAAATATATTACTTAGTCATAATATTATTTGGTGATTCAGTATTAGCAATATTTTTATTATTTTAAACACAATATAATTATTTGTTGATGGATATTAGTTACAACTAATTATTACATATTGGCATACCTAAGCATATCAATTATAAATTGGGGATTCAAATTAGGAGACAGATATACTTTTTACAAACAAATATTATTTATATTTGACAAAAATCATTTTTTTTAATTTACAGATACAAGGCCAACTATATCATAGCGCAGGTTCACCTTTACCAGAGTCAGATAGCAATTACAAATTACAGGTAATAAAAAAATATTAGTTTAGCAAGGAGATATATTATCAGCCACTATATTATTTTTTTTTTTATTTTTAATGTTATGAAAACAAAAATCTATTTTCAGGTTCTAAAACCAACAAAAAAGTCAGTTCAATGAACTATTACTCCTACCGCCTAATGATGACAATCACATACTCAAACGTCGGCGATTATATCACAAGTATGTTGTAGACATGTATGTTAAAATTGAAACGGGGAGATTAACATTCATCAGGTTGAATCAGACAAAACTCAGATCTCAAGAGTATATTCACCTTCGAGATGCGATTCATACTGATAGTAATGCACAGAATCTTAGTCGAATAACTATTCTTCCAGCAACATACATCGTAAGCCCTCGACATATGCATGAATATGCTCAAAATGCCATGTCATATGTTTGTCATTATGATACAGCAGATTTGTTCATCACATTTACATGCAATCCACACTGGATGGAAATAAACACAGCCTGAGTCTTTATACAAAAGTTGAAATCTTTAATGGATTTCATTGTGAAACATTATTTGTTTGGAGAGACACGCCGCTGGATGCATTCTGTGGAGTGGCAGAAACGGGGATTGCCACTTGCACATATTTTGATTTGGTTAGTTGACAAGATAAAGTCAAATGAAGTTGATGCAGTAATATCAGCTGAAATCCCTAATGTAGAAGTAGATCCTGGATTGCATGAGGTAGTTATCAAAAATATGGTACATGGTCCCTGTGGAACTCTTAATCAAAATTTACCATGTATGGTGGATGGTAAATGTTCAAAACGATATCCACGGACATTAATATCTGAAACAATCACTGGTATTGACGGTTATCCTTTGTATCGTCGTCGATCGACAGCAGAAAATGGAAGATCAACAATTGTCAAATTAAATCAACAAGATATTGAAATAGATAATCGCTGGATTGTTCCATATATATATAGACCTTCAAAGCGCACATCAACGTTGAATCTTGCCATTCAGTAAAATCTATTAAATACATTTGCAAATATGTAACTAAAGGGAGTGATATGGCTGTGATTGGTATTAATGCAGAGAATTCCAATGATGAAGTTACCCAATACCAAATGGGTCGCTATGTTAGTAGTAATGAAGCAGTTTGGCGAATATTTTCTTTTCCTATTCATGAGAGACACCCTACTGTTGTTCATTTAGCTGTGCATTTAGAAAATGGACAAAGAGTATATTTTACAGCACAGAACGCAGTACAAAGAGCTGTACAGCCACCATCTATTACATTAACCAGTTTTTTTGACATGCCAAAACGATGTTTTTGCTCAAACATTGTTATATTCTGAAATGCCAAAATATTATACTTGGAATCAATCCTTAAGGAGATTTATACCACGGAATCAAGGAAAACCAGTTTCAGGATAGCCGGATGTATATTCTACCGATGCGATTGGTCGAATTTATTCAGTACATCAAAGCAATGATGAAAGTTTTTATTCACGACTGCTATTAGACAATGTACGTGGCCCAACATCATTCCAACATGTACAAACTGTTGATGGTGATTTGTGTGGATCATACAAAAAAGCTTGCCAACGTTTGCGATTGCTAGAAAAATGCTCATTGGGATCAAACTCTCAATGATGCTGTAATATCATCACAAGCTCATCAAATACGAACATTGTTTTCTATAATCATATCTACATGCTTCCCATCAAACCCAAAGGATTTGTGGATCAAGTACAAAGATAATATGTGTGATGATATTTTGTATCAAATACGGATTAGAAGGGGAAATCCAAATATAGAAATAAGCGAAGAAATTTACAATGAAGTATTGATTTCAATTGAGGATATGTGTTGTTTGATGATGTCAAACAAACTATTATTTCAATTAGGCCTGGCCGCGCCCGATCGTCCAATGCATGATGCTTTTAACCAAGAGTTGCACCGAAAAAAACTGTATGATCTCAATACTTTGAAAGAATTAATTCAAACAAATCTTCCACTATTGAATGAACAACAGAAGTATGTATTTGATACACTTATGAAAGTAATAAATGATAAAAGAGGAGGGATTTACTTCTTAGATTCACCTGGTGGTACAGGAATTATTTTTTTTTGATTTCATTGATATTAGCAACAATTCGCTCACAAAATAAAATTGCACTTGCACTCGCTTCGTGGGGAATCGCACCAACTTTGCTTGAAAGTGGTAGAACAGCTCATTCAGCACTAAAATTGCCATTACACATGCAAAGCAACGAAACCACAACCTGCAACATTTCGAAGAACTCTGCAATGGCAAAGGTTTTGCAGCAATGTGAATTGATTGTTTGAGGTGAATGCACGATGGCACATAAAAAATCTTTTGAGGCTTTAGATAGAACCTTACAAGATCTACGGAGCAATCATAACCTATTTGGTGGTGCAATAATTTTATTAGCAGGAGATTTTCGTCAAATATTGCCAGTGATTCTACGATCAACGCCAGCTGATGAACTTAATGCATATTTAAAGTCCTCCAATTTGTGGAAGCATGTGAAGGTATTACATTTAAGCAAGAATATGCGTGTCAAGTTGCAAAATGACGCAAAATCCGCCTGAATTTTTAAATTCGCTGGATTTACCAGGATTGCCACCTCACAATCTTCAATTAAATCTTTAATTATCGTTAGTTATAATGTTGAGAAATATCAACCAATCACGTCTTTGCAACGGCACACGGTTATCGATAAAAAAATTATTGAACAACGTGATAAAAGCAACTATACTGAAAGGAAAGTATAAAGGAGAAGACGTGTTGATACCACGCATCGCAATGATTCCGTATTCACCAGGTAATCAAACAAAAAACATTATGTATCATAAAGCACTACAATAAAAATAAAACAGATTTTTTTTATTAATACGATTACTGAAAATACTTATATACATTTTATTTCATTATTCTTTATTTCATCTTATTAAAATGATAAAATAACATATTAAAAAAAGGATAATTTTACGATTTATTTATCATATTATTTAAAATATTAAATGATAAAAAAGATCCACCAGAAATCTTAATATGTATAAATCACGTGTCACGTTGTTCGTCCGCGATGGACTCCTAAACTACTTAACCGATCTTAATAAATTTACACACCACGTACAGTTTGACCTAACTTAAAAGATATATAAAAATTTTCAACTCAATTCATAGTCGCAATATTATTTTATTTGTTTATTATTTTGCAGTTAGCTCCTAACAATTCTAAAAGATGGCGGTATCTGTTGACTGGATTGAATAATTACGAATGATGTATCTACACTACCTACCTCATTCGTAAGTTTAGTGTTCCAAGTTATTTACTAACAACTTTGTAATTTACAAATAGTGTTATAAATTTGGATTTAATTTAAAAAATAATTTTGTTTCTATTTTTGCTTAATATCGACTGTAAGAAAACATTATGATTTTCATGACAGAAGTACTCTGAACGTTACCCCTTAAATAGTTTACTACAATGTAATATATCAATAACAATAGTCACAGCAACGCGTGACCGGGTCTGCTAGTATCGTTATAAAGATGAGACGATATCAGCATTCACAGGATTCAAAGTAAATTTATTATAAGAGCGTTTATTATGTTTCACATTTTTTTTTGCTGAAAAAAAAGTGATTTTTTTATTCTTCAAGCATTCAATCCAATAACTCATATTTTTTAAATCCTTGTTATAAGCAATTGGTGACTAAATAGGTATCGGAAGAAAATGTAAGAAATATCATTTTAGAATATGACCAGATAGCTCTCTGGAGCCCAAAGCCGTACTCACCGAAAAAAATAATGTCGTCACCCATAATCTTATATTAGGCTCCTTCTGATTATTCTATGTTCGAGGCGTCCAAAACAGAAAAATGAGAACTGACTTTTGTTGCAGGCATGCCAAATACTAACTTAAACTGCCGGTTTCACTGGAACCCGCTCAGATTTGGGTACTAGGAATACAATGGGTTATCTTCATTCACTTAAAATGTATATATACTCTTTTAGAACCCATAAAACTTCAAGGGAAACTGTCATACAGCCTGCCTTTACGAGATCGACACCCATCACTTGCAATTATCATATTTTCATAATGTGTGTTATATGTCTTATTTCTCGATAGATTTTACATTGGTAAACTATAAAATTATTAGCACGGAATCAAGATTTCCCTTTGCAACATTTCATTGAAAAACTATGTCAGCTACATACAATAATGCTCTCCTATTAGCTTGCCTGCTTCTATTGATGTACAACCTGGACTCATTTTCCATGCTTTATGACGCAATTCTTACTTCATACATTCTATTTTTTTCTCTTTATTTATTTATAAAACAATGACCTCCAAGATTGCTTGGAAAAATCAGTGCAAATTGCAAGTCAAGTTTTTAGCGTAACAAAACCTTTCAATTTTAAAACAGTGAGCTTAACTACTTTTTCTAAGAAACTAATCATAAGGCTTTTAAATGCTGCTATTATACATAGACATGTTCGTCTTTTGTTAAATGAAGTATTTGTGTTTTCAAACGATAGAACAATTGTCAACGTGGATTCACTGGTTATAGTATAATAGTTCAAAGAATATAGGTTTTTAAATTTCCCTTACCTCCCATTCGTTTTCACCAAAATAAGACTCTTCGCGTAACTTCTCTTTTATACTATTCTCAGTACCCGAAATGGACTACAACATTTAATATAAAATTTTTCCAAATCTGTTTTCATCCTGACAACAATAATTATTTTTTAAAATTGTTATATGCTAACCATCACAAAGTGTTTTATTCCTTATCTCTTAATGTAATTATCTATTGCGACGCAAATATCATGTTTCATTTTTTGTGTTGTAATATAAAATAAAAATGTTACAAATCCTACAAAAAAATACACGTCACTTTCCGTACATTTATATTTCATAACAGGGAAACTCAAAGGTACGAATAAAGTAACGATGTACCTTTTCCTTAATTAGATTTGCGACTCAACAAATTAAACAAACTAGTTTTAAACAAACATTCACACTATAGAATTCTATAATAGATTACAAACATTATATTGCTAATTTAAGAAATTATATGTAGTTCAAAATTTTTACTTCCTGAAATATAAACGTAAATTTTAAAAATTAAAAAATTACTGGACCTTTCAGATCTTATATCCCAGCTACAGGATTATACAATTTATTAGAATCAGAGATGTGTATGTTTGAAATAACGGGTTTTCTGTTCCATTATTACAAATGTTGAACATTCTATTTTATTCGTTAAATTGCTGCAGTCGCGATTACGTGAATTTGTAACCAAATGTATTATTAATTGAATATCTTTGCATTTCTTCATAACAAGCTTATAATTAAATAACAATTTAACTATTCAACTATTACGATATCAACGAACACAACATTCTTTGACATTTCATTTTTTTTTTTGAGTTTCGTAGTATTTTACAAAACTGTCATTCGGTATGAACATCTATGTTAAGGGTAGTTCCTCTATACGTAGTGTGTTTGTACTTGTTATTCTCCAGTATTTCAAAATATGGGGGGTTTGCAAAACGAATCTTCTATGAAGGAGTTCGTGTATAAAATATTTACTAATATGACAAGACTATGTCAAGTTAAGTTTAAATTAGAAGTTCTTAGTGCTTCTTTAAATCTAAATCTAATAAACAAATTGTATAAACTTCATTTAAATACGGACAGTTTAAAAATAAAATTATCAGATGTTTTCCAATTCAGGTAAATAAACCTTTCATAATAAACAACAATAGTATTCACGGTTTATTTTAAATTTTATAAATAAAAATATATATAATAACAAAAATATTACTCTATGAGCTCCTGATGGAACTGTATTAATTGTATGATAAATCAACATAATTACATCGCTCGCAGACAGTATCAGTTGAAAATTATTAACAAGGCCTAACAATAAAGTAAATTCCTATGCTATCGGTATCTAAATTGACTAATTAATTAAATATTGAATTACACGAGCTTCACTAATAGATATTTGAAAAACCATTCTCATATACAAGAATAATTTAACACTCCCATAATATATGGCTACTAAAACTTATAATAATTGCTTACTAAATAATGAATATATTCATATTGTGTATCATTAGGCTACAAACCAAAAGAAACGGTATGTTTCACGGTATATTATAATATAGTAAAATATGACGATCATGTATATTTACAATTATAGGAAGCTGCAGTGGTAGTGTTGCAGTAGAGGGGTGAAGAAATACGACTATTTGGTAATCAAACTGTCTCATTTATAGTCATAGTTTGAAATTTATAATCCTTTTTTTTAGATCAAAACTCAAAATTATATATAACTGCTAATATAATCTAAAAATAAAAATAATATTTTTTATTAATGTATTATTATCAATACTTTTAGAAAATATGCTTCCTTAGACCATAAAATATGTTAGTCTGCAATAAAACTTGACTAGACAGCCGAAAATAATTGAGAAAAACCGGACTAACTCTTTGAAGAACGCAGATTATCAATTATCCTTATAGAGATTGACATTTGTCTATTTATTTATGCACATATCATACACAAAAGTCTAATCCATCTAATATTTATTAACTAGATTACAAAAGTAACATATATTTACTTACAGTTTTATATACACTAATATGTTACCTGTAATTAAATTCCTAGAAAAATGATCCAAAATATTAAAATATGAAAATATATGTATATAAAAGTGAAATTAATTACAAGAAGAGAAAAATTCTGACATAGAAAATAGTTCCAAGTCCAGAATCCGATACTTTAAATAAAAGAAATTGGACTCAATTTGGTTGTAAATCAACTTTGCATTCAGCAACGCTTAAAATATATTTCAGTCATAATATACCTATTTTAGTCGCCTGTTAAAATATTATTTGAATATAAATATTTTGTGCCATTTCGTGTACTTTTATAAATTTTTAATGACTAAAGAATATTTTAAATTACTTTATTATTATATCTAGTTCTGACTAGTTCTATCTTTATATCTCACATGTTTTATATTAAAATTATAAACATTTGAACACAGGAAATAACCTATTCATTTCAACTAAGGCAAAATAATAAATGTTTACAATGTCAACAAACAAAAATGGTTTTGTTCGAACAAATTTTATATCCATTTTACATAAACCAAGTGCTCGACCGTTCGGGCCATACTTTCTCGAGTCGTCGAAGCGATGGGTTCTCCTATGTAAAGATTATTAGAAATACCTTATAATCCGGCAAGACAAACGGTATGGTATGCTGGCGTTACGATTTTTAAGAATATTTATGAGGATGCTTCTTCGTCACATACTTTTATTTTGTTTTATGCACTAAAAACTACAAATTCGTTAACAACTTTATAGTAGAGGAGCCGAAGAGGGGATTCCGGGATTTACTTGAGCGCGGCAGAATAATATACAGGGGGATACCTTGTACTCTATTAAGTACTTACACCAAATATGAGACTTCTATATATGATCGCCCGTCAAGGATAAAGGATCAGATTAGTAAAAAAACATTGATCATCAAAAATTTTCGAGCGCGTCAGATTAAGATAAGATGAGGTAGTTACGTGTTAAAACTTGTAGATTTTACTAATCTGACAATTAGAGTGAAACGTAAAGAAGGGGGAGGGCTAAGAAATTGTAAAAAAAATCGTCACTTGGACATTCTCGAGCGTAGCTTTATTTTTTTTTATTTTGAACAGAATAATTCAAGGATTACGAAAAATATATAATCTGACAATTTCCGCAAGCCGAAGCAACAAAAATTCATCGATAAAGTTTAATGCGTGCAGTTACATGATGCCTGTATTCCCCTCAACGCGCATCTATTCCTCTCTCACTCTTTTTCTATCTGTTATTTTCTCACTCCGGACCGACTCTAGTTTCGGTTGCCATGACACCATAGCAGCTGATCACACAGACTCGTTCGTGTCATGACATTATTTACAACGTATTTCTAATGTTTTTACGTGTTTTATGATTTTGATATAAGTTATGTGAATTAAAGCTTATAAATATTAACTGAGATTTATTGCCTACTTGTGGAGTAATGCCCATAATGCAAAAATTATTGATCTTTCACCAACGGACTATGGATGGAAAGTTATCGACGGAAAGTTTGAAATGATCTGGTTCACAGGTGATCAATTGCCGAAAGCGTATGAGGATGTAATCATAACACCTGAATTTTCTTGAGGATACTCCTAAATTAGGTACACTTTTTCTCTGATAATTAAAAAACACCTTGTTGATATAAAAAACATCGTTAAATGTTCTAATGATTTGTTACAGATACGCAATCTGAGGATGAAATTGAGCCAGAGGAGGAAGAAGACTCTACCGATGAAGATGATTGAAAAAAAAATACTCTAAAAATTTTAATGTTTTATAATTATTTTCTTATAAATACAAATATTCTACGTTTAAAAAACATGTACTTTCTCATTTGCATGCTATTTTCTGAGCTTTTCAATTAATTAAGTTCAATAGTTTAAAAAAATACAAAAAACATTTTTTTTATTATTAGATTAGCCAAATTCCTCTAGATAATTGTCAGATTATGAGACAGCACGTCTAAGGCATCAAGATAAACCATATATATCTTAATCTGACGCGCTTGAGTATTTCAAAATGACCAATTTTTATGCACATTCTAACAACGGACATGACTTTGCGTCACATCTAAATCGTCAGATTATTATTATATAAGAGCATTTTTTTAGGTTCACTTAACATCCCCTTCGAAAATCTGATGCGCTCGATAAAGTTTTTTTTTTCATTTCTCACCTCTACGTACGACCACCCCCATCACTGAAATACTCAGATTAACATATGTACATTTTTAAAAATACGTAGGACATGTATAATATCATTATCTGACACACTCGAGTATGTCCATGGAATTGTTTTTTTACATATTTGAAAATCTATAGCCGCTCCCCCCACTGATGAAATGGTATGTTTTGTGTCATTTTTCTTTTCATTATCTAAGCTTCACAACCCAGTAGGTCTCTATGACGCTCGAATAAATCCCGATTTAGCATCGTGGCCTCTCGTACTATTATTATATGCCTGTATTGATAATAAAATAAGATTCAGACTTTTTGTTTGATTTTATTTGTTCGTTGGATTAGTATTCCAATTTTATGTACCGCTTATAACAAAGAAATAAACTTTGTTATTGGTTCTCGACACTCGTTTCTGTCATATTTATGTATTATGAGCTGTAAAAGTAATAAATTAGCAACATTTATTATTATCATCAACTGTATCTCTGGCTAATCACTAAGCTAAATGTTATCGCGCTCTAGCGATTAACATAATAAGACTAATTGTACAGAGGTGATCAGCCCAACAACTACAATTGTATATTATCTTATGATTGATAAATATTTATATAAACATATATGATTGCAGTTATTTTAAAATCCAGTCAATTGAAACAGTTAGTTTGAATAAATTTTTAGAAACGTTGCATTACTCCTATCCTTGTCGTCGTATATACGTCTTACATATATGACTACTTGGCAAATATATATTAATATAATGGAAAACATTTGCAAATATGGAATGTGTTTATTGTGTTGAAAACTGTGAATGGTTTCCCATTATTTCAAATCCATCACCTAGCAAGATGCCCTTAAGGAATTACTATATCCTTCTTATGAATAATAAACATTAAATAAATAAATTAAAGGTAAAGTATCAGTTCTATCTATCGTAATATACACAGGTTACTGAGCTATAGAAAGAAATATATTTATGTATTTATTCTTTTGATAATGCCAATAACGAATAATTACAATCAATGCATCGTCTATTTTAAAATGGATGGAATATTTTCGTTTTTATTTATGTCTTTCGCAAAGGTCGATCGGCTGGTGATCTTCTATTATATCTAACGCACCGTTGGCCAGCTGCTATAGAAAGCAAAGGAGAGGGTCTGGTAGTTAGTCTGGATATGGCGTAAGCCTTCGATTGTGATCGATGTTTCTCGTCATTCAACGTCATTTTATTACGAAAATATTCCATAAGCAGCACATTATTTAGTAAGCACATTTAATCTGATTAAGAAGATTTCTGTAGATGTGTTAGTGTCACAAATCAGAATAATTTCTACATTGTATATTATGTTATGTAACTATTTCGGAAGATATTATGTTTCTGAAACAAAATCCACTGCAATCTTGTCACGTTCACTGCGAAGCGATGCTGGGTTAATTGGATCGCATGAGCTTAAATTTGCGTCTTATCTCAATTTTGTTAATATTAACGCAAACACTCTTACAGCATATGTATAATATCATTATTTCCATGTTATATCCATATAACGTAGAAATACATGATACTTTATGCAACAGCATAAAATATAAGTATTTCTACTCGTATAATAGAATAACAACAAATAACACTAAACTTAAAAAATTAATAACTAAATTATCAACAATCAGAACAATCTCGTCAGAGCCAGCCTTCTGTCCGAGTGACAGCGTCTTAAAATCACAGAAAATATCGGGGAAACTAAGGAGCATAGCCTATAACAGTATTATTTCTTGTAAATTTCTGTAACGCTTTAAATTATCCATGCCGTACTTACTCCTTGGCTCCGTTTCATATTTCTTCCAAGGTTAAATTGGTTGGTTCAGAATTCTTGTTTCATTTTCTTTTTTCTAAAATGATTCTCTTCTTACCTACGCAAATAACAATACAATAAACAATAAAAACACTTTACTATTAGCACTTTAGAATAAAGTCTGACCATTATATAATTTTATTCTGCAATAAAGTTTTAATAAATAAATGTAATATTTTATTCATTGAAATCTAGCTAACATATTTCAGTATCACTAAATGTAGCACTTTAATAGCATAACATCTAAAACCTTTTTAAACCAGGATAAGTTTATGATCAATGATAAATATTAAACCGATAGCAGTTTTATATTACACAGTTTATTTAGAAATATACAATGGATTATATAAATAAAAATTGAATTAACATTTTTGTCGATGTTCCTCTCCTCCGAAATGGTTAGACTAATTTGGATGAAATTTTATTTGTATGTTTAGTAGGTCTGAGAGTACGTTATTTATTTTATGTACCCCTAAGAGATAAGTGCTGTACACCCCAAATTTTATTTTCTTACTTATTTGGACTGAAAATGAACAATGTATCCTTATTTTATAACAGCGATATTAGTAATTCAATAATTTTCAACTCTGATCGATAACTTGATTACTAGATCTAGTGATGAAGTTATCAGTGTTAACTGATTAGTTATCCCCGTTAGGTGTTTTCAGGTGTCACTTCTGACCCAGTAAACAGCACGGAGTAGGGATGAGATATATGAATTTATATAAAAAGTAAAGTATTCCACATGTGTCAAGAGTTCTTTCCCCAATAATTAGGTTTAATATTAAACCTAAAACAAAAACATAAATCTTAAAATTACTGCCACTTTTTGTGGGCTCTATGAAAAGAAAGAATTATTATTTTCAATCTTTTTATGCAATCATTTGAATAATAAAATATTGTTCTTACCGTAATTTTATAAAATAAAACGGCGCGTATCTGAAAAAAAAAAGTTAAAGGAGTTTCTTTCCAATGAATACATTATTACTATACTTTTTTTATCATAAAATAATTAAATTTGTTCCATTTATGTGTATTCTGAACAGTGAACAGTGCCAAAAAAACGCAAAGGGACTTCTTTAGACCTTAAAACACCTAGAGCTGCAGGGATGCTAAATAAAAGGGCCCAAAGAAGAGAAGAAAGTAAAAAGCAAAATAATAAGATTACGCGTGAGAGCTTGGTGCTATTACATCAAGCAGAATCATAAGATGCACGAGTTGACTAAAATGAACAAAGAAGATTAGAATAAAGACAGTACAGTACAGTACAGTTTGCGATGTCACCGAAGTTGGGAATTATCCAACCGAGTTTTTAAACTCATTAGATTAACCAGACATATCGCATAATTTACAACTGAAGGTCAAATCTCTGGTTATTTTGCTTCGAAATTTGAACCCACTACGGCTGTGCAACGGCACGCAAATAGTTATTGATGAAAAACGTTGTCAAAGCTATCATTTCAAATAGCAAAATACCAAATTTGGAGGGGAAAATATATTACTTCCATGGACCCCTATGATACACACAGGTATGCCAATTAAATATTAACATCAATTTGTAATAAGATTGACATTTGCGATGACTATGAATATGTCTCAAAGCCAAACTATGTTTGTTTGTGGCTAAGATTTGACTACATATGATTTTTCATACGAACAATTATACGTGGCATGCAGTAGATGTCTGGTGTAGGCAAATTATCCAGTTTGTTTGTGTTAGCTAAATATGAGATAACCAAAAATATTGTACACTCTATTGCGTTAATTGATTGGAATTGTTTTTTAGAAACATCATTATAATTAACAATATATATAATCCCATCATCTTTTACAGCGCTCTATAACTCTTCCAGTCATATATGGCAAAACAACGTTTGTCTGGTCAGCTAGTACATAATTTTCTTAAAAAATAAAAACAAAATGATGTTAAATTTATATTAATTATATTCAAATTTAAATTAATCTGGCATTTGGTATGGGAGGAACAAAAAGTTTAATATTTATGAATATAATACATTTATTTAATCAAAGTATGAACTTTTGTCATCTGTGCACTCTGGCCATCTCATAGGTAGGTCATTGAACCTTTCTCTAAAAAAAATCATTCGGACGGGAATCAATAAAATCTTTGAAGGTGGTTTGGGGTTAAAATTTTTCCCTTGCAAGAAGTTATCCAAGAATTTCGAATATCTAGCGTTGTCGTGAAGCAGCAGTGACGTAGAGCGATTGACCAGCCTCGATTGATTGACAGCTAGCTTTTTATTACGTTTTGCAAGTGCGGACAATAGACATCAACCGTAATCGTATGACTATATTAGAGAAAACTGCAATACACCGGCACTAGTCTACGAAACGCTGAGAAGTAACTTTTTTTTGAGCAAATTTTCGCTTGGGGCAGGATTTGGCTGGCTTGCCAGGATCAAGCATTGCGATTTGCACTTCCGATTATCGTAGACAATTCACTTTTTATCACAAGGACTGATTCGATTTAAAAACCCTTCATTATTGTGCCAGTTAAGTATTGTAAAGCAGCAGTAGACGCGCGTTTGCCAGTTTGCTTAACTCAATTCGCGAGGTACCCATCTTTCAAGCCTTCTAATCTTTCCAATTTGCTTCAAGTGGACTAAAACAATACTATCCCTAATACCGCAGCTTGCAGCTAAAAACTTATAATTGTATTGTAATAGGAATAAATTATATTGTGAATAGAATTTTGTATTATTTATTATTTTGATAAGAAAATACTAATGACTATAGATAAGATTTAAACAGTGCAGTTTCCTGTGTATAATATATAGTAGTATATATATATATATATATATATATATATATAAATATACCATACTGATTAGTTTAGGAAAAAAACATTAAGAAAAAAATTTAATCAAAAATAATCTGCAGTGGAGCTGAGTATGAATTAATGAAAACATTTTCATTTCATATCATTTACACAATATTTACAATAACCTAGAGTCCTATCAAATATATTAAGTGTTATCAAAATCCGAGATAAGGTCTGCCAAAGGTTATAAACCTTTAAATTAGCACTGTTTCTTTCCAGTTTGTGACAACATTTGTATTTGGATTTATTTAATTACTGTTTAAGTATATCGATTCTTCCGTAAAAAACAAAATATCTCAATCTGCTCTAAAAATTATAATGTTATGGAATATTTATAAAACTTTATGACGTAGTGAAATGAAGCACCGTTCAAGATCATATTATTCATTTTCTTTGTTTATTCTTTCATTCTTTAAACTTGGAAGCACTAAGAATAATTTAAATCTCTTGATAAACACAGATAGTCACATTTTCGTTTTCGTAACATGACGACAAAAAAATATTCCAAATTAATTATATGAATTAGAAATCAAGTCTCCTACTGGTTACAATGTTTTGTAGGATTGCTTGTGACAGTAGCCCTTTGAGAGTGAAAAAACATTGTTATTCTTTTAATAATATACTTTAATACAAGTATAACATTGATTATTTTTTAAATGAATTCAGGTAATACATTATTGTTAATTAATAATAATATTTCACCATCGATAAATATAACTTATTAACTACTAAACTATTATTGAAATAGATTTACGTGTGAGCAAATTATTATATTCATGATTAAAACATAAATGATTTGCGGGTTATAATAAATGTTGATTGTTTCGCTTTAATGGTATGATTTATTTTAGAGACACATAATATAAAGAAAAATTCCAGAAGACGTTATAGTTACTACAATGTATTTACTATAAAAATGTATATAATGTTTTAACCTTTCCTGTTTGGATCTGGATCCTACTGTAGCGATAGAAGGTGCCCATATAACCAAATAACCGTAGAGAAGTATTATAGTATAGATTAAGTAATTTTAACGAAACATCTTTTGGCGATTTGGATTAGCGTTATAGTTTATAACGAAAAACAATATGTTCCGAACGGCGGGAAGTGGAGGACGGAGCTACAAATAGCTACGTGGAATGTAAGAGGAGGAATGGAACAGAAGATGAATGAATTATTAGATGTGATGGATGACAAAGATCTGGATGTTATTTGTGTGTCTGAGACCAAGCGAAAAGGCAATGATGCGACCGATTTGCCTGGCAACCTGGTCGCTTTCTGGACTGGGGTTCCACAGGGTGAGCGAGGTTGCCAAGGTGTAGGCATGTTGTTGTCCTCTCGAATGGTTAATGCAATGGTAGAATGCAAGGCTATCAACCCGAGGCTTCTTTGGGTTCGCTTTAAACTGGGGATAACAAGATTATTCTTGTTACCCGTTTACGCGCCAGTATCCTCAGCTCCAGTGAGCGAACTCGAGGAGTTTTGGGAGAGTGTCAGGGATATTCTAAGTAGTGTCAGAAGTAATGAAAAGTTGATAGTATGTGGGGATGTTAATGGATGGGTTGGAACCGTGCGAAGTGGTTACGAAAGCGTGCTTGGCAAGTACGGTGATAAGAGAGTAAATGAGGCTGGAAATCTTATTTTGGAATTTTGTAAGGAGAGAAATTTGTTTGTGGCAAACACGATGTTTGATCATAAACAAATTCACATGTACACATGGGAGCGAGCGGACGAAAGAAGTATGATTGATTTATTCCTAGTGGATCAGCGTATTCGAAGCCAAGTTATGGACACGCGAGTGTTTCGGGGTGCTGATCTGGGAACGGACCATTATCTAGTCGTTGCTAGAATAAGAGGTCTGTTTGCAAGTTGGGGCAGCCGCACAACGTATCCTAGCTTGGAGTCGAATTTTTGCATAAGAAGCTGGAAGCTCCAAGATCCACCGATCAGAGAAGCATATCAAGAAAGGGTTTCCAAGAAGCTTGAAAGCTGTGATTCTGGAAATGAAAGTGTTGAAGTATGCTGACAAAACCTTCCTTAAGTTAGGTTAGGTATGGTATGGTGAAAGTAGCGACAGAGGTATGTGGTAAAAGGAAAAGAGGTTTTAGTAAAAAGCGCGATGAATGGTGGGATGATGAAGTGAAAGACGCTGTGGAGTTAAAGAAGAAAGCATGGCTGGATTTTAAAGCCTCGGATAAGGATAAAAGTATGAGAGAGATAAGAAAAAGAGAGTACAAGCTGCAAAAACCCAAAACGAAATCACTTATAAAGATGAAGCATGAAAATTCTGAGAGAGAAAGAGATGACAGACAGGTTGACGAACAACTTCCGGGAAAACAGGAAGCTTTTCTGGCGAGAAGTTAGTGATTCCCGGGGTGGTTCGGTAACCTGAAGAATGAAAGGGGTGCTTTCGAAGAGCGGTAAAATCTTATCAGAGCAAGAACACGTTTTGCAGCGGTGGGCGGAATTCTACAAGGAGACTTATGAATGTGAGGACGCCTCGGCCTTGAGTACCGGCAAAATGCTGAGTCCGGATGTAGCCGATGGTGAAATTAGTTTGGAAGAAGTGGAGAGCGCGATTCGAAGTCTGAAATGTGGTAAGGCTGCGGGAGCAGATGAAGTTACTGCCGAGATGATTAAATATGGTGGGCCACGCGTCTGGGACTTGTTCTGGTTTTTGTGCAATTTATGCTGGAAATCTGGGGAGGTCCCAGACGATTGGCGAAGTGCAGTCATCGTACCTTTGTATAAATTATGGTACAGCAGATTTGTTCATCACATTTACATGCAATCCACACTGGATAGAAATAGACACAGCCAGAGTCTTTATACAAAAGTTGAAATCTTTAATGGTTCACAGATAGAGTTCACAGATAGACTGTGCAAGCTATAGGGCTATCAGTTTGATGAGCTTGGGCGGTAAAGTTTATGCTAAAATTTTAGCGAGAAGAAGAGCAAGAGAGATCTGAAAGGCTGTTGTGGGAGGCACAAGGAGGTTTTAGACCTGGAAGAGGGTGTATAGATCAGATCTTTTCCCTCCGCATGATCACGGAAAAGTTTTTGGCCCTAAACCAAAAGGTTTTCTGTGCTTTTGTGGATTTGGAAAAGGCGTTTGACAGGGTTGTGAGAAAGAAGTTATGGGAGATACTGCCCCGATACAATGTGAACGGACCCTTGCTACAGGCTGTAAGGTCTCTTTACCGAGATCACTCAGCCTGTGTGCGAGTAGGAGCTGGCATGTCGCCCTGGTTTGACATCCAATCGGGTGTTAAGCAAGGTTGCGCTATGTCAGCTTGGTTGTTTAATTTGTATTTGGATAGTTGTCTCCAAGGCGTGAAAGACAATGACATGGGAGTGGAAGTAGGTGACCTCAAGGTCAATTGCTTGCTATATGCAGATGATGCAGTGATCATTGCATCATCAGAATGCGATTTGCAGGTATTGGTCACCACTCTGAAAGATGGGTGTGAAAATAATGGTGTAAACCTGAATGCAGATAAGACAAAGGTTCTGATATTTGAAAGAAATGAAGAAAGAACAGAATGTAAGATCAACGTGAATGGTAAGATAATAGAACAAGTGAATGAAGTGGTATATTTGGGAAGTATGTTTAGCAGAGACGGAAGATACGAAATGGATGTGGAAAGACGTATTGCTACCGGTAACAGAGTTAACGGTGCTTTGGCTGTATTGTTAAGACGGCGAAACGTCAGCATAGCTGCACGTTTGGCTGTACACAATACAGTTTTGCTACCGACGCTGTTATACGGCAGCCAAACGTGGGTAACGCGGAAGAAGAATGAAAGAAAGATGAATGCTGTGGAGATGCCATCTCTTCGCCGAATTTGCGGAGTCAGTCTAGCTGATCGAATCCGCAATGAAGAGATCCACAGAATGGCAGGTACTAGCGAAGATGTCACGGTGAGAATGAAGAAGAACGTGCTCAGGTGGTTTGGGCACGTTGAACGAATGAGTGATGAAAGAATGGTAAAAAGATTTATATGGGAAAAGTGAGCGGTAAGAGAGACAGGGGGAGGCCTCGAGTGACCTTCGAAAACACAGTATCTATGATACTGGAGGAAGGTCACGTAAAAAGCATGAGGACCCCCCGGAGGGCATGTATGAAGAGGTTAATGTCTGTGGTCGAGGCGAAAGCGGTATGCAGGGACCGTAGCGTTTGGCGCTCCGTCGTCTCTGGCTACCCCGCAAGGGATATGGCGTGAAGGTAAATAAATAAATAAATAAATAAATAAAACAATATCGTCATGTACCTACCCTTATCACAATAACTTGTAATCTGAGAAATATGTCACTGCTTTACCTCGTCTTGGAGCTCGGAGCTTCATCACCATACAATATTTCATTCTCTCACTATGTCTTCTTCGAAGGCCGTCATTTATTCATATATTTCTAGCGAACCATTTTAAGTTCACTTACATTTAAATTCTAAATTCTTATTCACATTTAATTACCTTGTATTTATAAACATCATCTTTTATCTATACAACATCTTTTTATGCTTATATTTATGTTTAAATATCATAAGATGGTATTTAAGATTTTTAAGAACAACTATTACTTTTAGGACTGATTCCCCGGTTTAAAAAAATAAGAAACAAGTTTTTTAAATATTACATAAGTTAAATAATTTAGTATCTATTTTTATAAGCAAACTAGCAGACCCGGTCACGCGTTGCTGTGACTATTGTTTTTGATATATTACATTGTAGTAAACTATTTAAGGGGTAACGTTCAGAGTACTTCTGTCATGAAAATCATGTTTTCTTACAGTCGATATTAAGCAAAAATAGAAACAAAATTATTTTTTTAATTTAATCCAAATTTATAACACTATTTGTAAATTACAAAGTTTTTAGTAAATAACTTGGAACACTAAACTTACGAATGAGGTAGGTAGGGTAGATACATCATTCGTAATTATTCAATCCAGTCAACAGATACCGCCATCTTTTAGAATTGTTAGGAGCTAACTGCAAAATAATAAACAAATAAAATAATATTGCGACTATGAATTGAGTTGAAAATTATTATATATCTTTTAAGTTAGGTAAAACTGTACGTGGTGTGTAAATTTATTAAAATCGGTTAAGTAGTTTAGGAGTCCATCGCGGACAAACAACGTGACACGTGATTTATACATATTAAGATTTCTGGTGGATCTTTTTTATCATTTAATATTTTAAATAATATGATAAATAAATCGTAAAATTATCCTTTTTTTAATATGTTACTTTATCATTTTAATAAGATGAAATAAAGAATAATGAAATAAAACGTATATAAGTATTTTCAGTAATCGTATTAATAACAAAAATCTGTTTTATTTTTATTGTAGTGCTTTATGATACACAATGTTTTTTGTTTGATTACCTGGTGAATACAAACAAATCTGATGGTTTTCCGACATGGGAACAGGCAACATACAATTGACCCCTGGGACTTATTTATGGTCATAGCAAAAGCAAGCCGCACTGGAAACTGTCGGTCGGAATCATTGCGATGCGTGGTATCAACACGTCTTCTCCTTTATACTTTCCTTTCAGTATAGTTGCTTCTATCACGTTGTTCAATAATTTTTTTATCGCTAACCGTGTGCCGTTGCAAAGACGTGATTGGTTGATATTTCTCAACATTATGACTACCGATCCAACTTTTAATTGAAGATTGTGAGGTGGCAATCCTGGTAAATCCAGCGAGTTTAAAAATTCAGGCGGATAGTTGACGACATAACGTTGGCAAGCTTTTTTGTATGATCCACACAAATCACTATCAACTGTTCGTACATGTTGGAATGATGTTGGGCCACGTACATTATCTAATAGCAGTCGTGACTAAAAACTTTCATCATTGCTTTGATGTACTGAATAAATTCGACCAATCGCATCGGTATCTGGGTATCCTGAAACTGGTTTTCCTTGATTCCGTGGTATAAATCTCCTTAAGGATTGATTCCAAGTATAATATTTTGGCATTTCAGAATATAACAATGTTTGAGCAAAAGCATCGTTTTGGCATGTCAAAAAAAAACTGGTTAATGTAATAGTGGCTGTACAGCTCTTTGTACTGCGTTCTGTGCTGTAAAATATACTCTTTGTCCGTTTTCTAAATGCACAGCTAAATGAACAACAGTAGGGTGTCTCTCATGAATAGGAAAAGAAAATATTCGCCAAACTGCTTCATTACTACTAACATAGCGACCCATTTGGTATTGGGTAACTTCATCATTGGAATTCTCTGCATTAATACCAATCACAGCCATATCACTCCCTTTGGTTACATATTTGCAAATGTATTTAATAGATTTTACTGAATGGCAAGATTCAACGTTGATGTGCGCTTTGAAGGTCTTTGATAAAATGGGTGAAAATGGAATAATCCAGCGATTATCTATTTCAATATCTTGTTGATTTAATTTGACAATTGTTGATCTTCCATTTTCTGCTGTCGATCGGCGACGATACAAAGGATAACCGTCAATACCAGTGATTGTTTGACATATTAATGTCCGTGGATATCGTTTTGAACATTTACCATCCACCATACATGGTAAATTTTGATTAAGAGTTCCACAGGGACCATGTACCATGTTTTTGATAACTACTTCATGCAATCCAGGATCTACTTCTACATTAGGGATTTCAGCTAATATTACTGCATCAACTTCATTTGACTTTATCTTGTCAACTAACCAAATCAAAATATGTGCATGTGGCAATCCCCGTTTCTGCCACTCCATAGAATGCATCCAGCGGCGTGTCTCTCCAAACACATCATGTTTCACAATGAAATCCATTAAAGATTTCAACTTTTGTATAAAGACTCTGGCTGTGTCTATTTCTATCCAGTGTGGATTGCATGTAAATGTGATGAACAAATCTGCTGTACCATAATGACAAACATATGACATGGCATTTTGAGCATATTCATGCATATGTCGAGGGCTTACGATGTATGTTGATTCTGTGCATTACCATCAGTATTAATCGCATCTCGAAGGTGAATATACTCTTCAGATCTGAGTTTTGTCTGATTCAACGTGATGAATGTTAATCTCTCCGTTTAAATTTTAACATACATGTCTACAACATACTTGTGATATAATCGCCGACGTTTGAGTATGTGATTGTCATCATTAGGCGGTAGGAATAATAGTTCATTGAACTGACTTTTTTGTTGGTTTTAGAACCTGAAAATAGATTTTTGTTTTCATAACATTGAAAATAAAAAAAAAAAATATTGCTAAACTTGGTAAACTAATATTTTTTATTACCTGTAATGGAATTTATCATCTTGTTTGAGAAATCATAGCCATATTCACCTTGCCAAAATATAATGGGATATTGCAATGCGTCATATGAGCGGTGTGTTTCCTTTATACGTTGTAATTGATCATTCCGACGATGTAAAACAATATCAAGGGATTCCAAGTTTTCTCCAACTACAACGATGGCAACTTCATCAATAGTTGGTGCATTAAAACTTCTTGCATGTTGGCCAACAGGTGTTTTATCAGCTCTGATTACAATTTTGTTATTATCAGATGGCATCAGATCCAGTGCAGTTTTAAACAACATAATCAATTGATTGTACTCTTGAAATAAAGTTTGTAATTGTTCTACAATAGACCTCTTCACTGAATTGTTATTTGAACAACGCATATCAATTTCTTGTGGTGAGTTGCCAATGAAATAAATTTGCAGGAATTTGTAATTGCTATCTGACACTGGTAACAGTGAACCTGCGCTATGATATAGTTGGCCTTGTATCTGTAAATAAAAAAAAATGATTTTTGTCAAATATAAATAATATTTGTTCGTAAAAAGTATATCTGTCTCCTAATTTGAATCCCCAATTTATAATTGATATGCTTAGGTATGTCAATATGTAATAGTTAGTTGTAACTAATATCTATCATCAAATAATTATATTGTGTTTCAAAATAATAAAAGTATTGCTAATACTGAATCACCAAATAATATAATGACTAAGTAATATATTTCTTGGGGATTAAGGAACTGAAGGTTAATGACACACCTTTACTTAATTAATAGGAAATTTTGTTCACTAAAATAATAATGATTAACTGCTATAATACCTACCTTAATTGTTATATTTGTTATATTGCTGGATATTTAACAAAAAGTGTATGGAATCTGGTTCTATTCCTGAAACCAATGAGTACAATGGCTCTGGTGGTAGATCCAATGGTATCAATTTCACTTACCCATTTGCGCAACACAATCCATTGGCTTCATTTGCCTTACAATGAGAGCAAACCAAGTTCATAGATCCAATAGTAACACATTGGTGGTTACTGTAGTCAATTGACAAATCATAATTGAAAGCAGCTCGATTCAAACTTTCGGGATTATTGGTTGAATCTCTCGCTCTCGCTTCCCGCGTTCGTGATATACGAATTCTTTCACGTTCTTTTCGGTCGTTACGTTCTTGTGCAGTATGATAAGATCGGTAATTAGTTTGGTTTGTAGCATTTCGGGTTCTTCTACCTAAATTACTTCGTCTTATAGGAGGCATATCGAATATACTCACCTAAATTATGTCACATGCAATAATTATTAATCACACGTATTAAAACACTTTGCACAAAACACGATATAAAACAATCAAAATTAATTATTAAATATTATAAACGCTTTTTAACGCGGGTTGTTTGACAGATGCAATGACGTGAAAACTGATGACAATTTATGTCGCATTCCAAAACTAAAACAAAAGAAAGAATATTCCAAGGCCAATCAAATCTATAGCTCTTAAATTTATTGACTTTTCAATTTGGTCGGGTTCACGATATTATCACTTTTGCGTGAACCTGCACACACATATATTTGATTGAATTTGAACTTTGTGCAGAGACAATAAAGTGCGAATTGACTCTTCGACGTTAGCAACACACCTACATTGTTTAGACAAAAATGAGTGCTTGTAATTTAATATGAACTTTATTGTATAGCAATACAGTTCAAATTGACTCTAAATTTAGTTAAAAAATATTTGTATAGGAAAAAGAAAAGGGCTCTTTTAGGGTTTTCCTGGAAATTATTCGATTTTTTCTCGCCGTAAGAACCATCCTTGGGCTTCAAGGAATATTAAAAAAAAAGAATTGTTAAGATTGGTGCATGCGTTGTTGAGTTGTGCGCTTACAAACACATTTTGCGATTCATTTTTATATAATAGATGCTTTATGAAAGTAATACATGTACCGTACTTTATCTATGAAAATTGAATGCTGTTCCTAGCAAATTGAAAAAACATTATTACGTTAAGTAATACAATCATATTGGCTTTGTATAAATAACCCATGTAGGTTACATAATTACAAATACACTATACATATTGTAACATTGAATAGTCCATTGAATATTATAGCTATTGGATATTATAGGAATTTGTATAACAATGGATTGCAGATGCACTACCGGCAAAATATTTATAGTCGTCCCATCAATGCTACTAAAATAACTATATGCTGAAATGTATGTTCAGAATGCAGACAGGAAATTAATATTGTAATTGCTCAAATTCCTGCACTCGTAAAGGGGTTTAAGAGAGAATAATGTAAGTATAAACATAAATTATGTATTATATATCTACAGTTAATTTGTTATGACTCTGTTGATGAAAGTCTATGATATTAAATACTGTTACTTTATGCTATCATTTAATTAGTTGTTGCTTTTCAGTCTTAAAGTATATACTTTTCAACGTTTATTACTCTGTTACATTTTTTGATCAAAAAATGCTTTATACTCAAGAAAACGTAAAATAATAATAGTATATATTCATTTTTTTTAATATGTCCTTGTTACTTCATTTTTATCCTATTTTCTTTTGTCTAAGTGTCATGTGTCATAATCTTAATCCTAGGGCTAGACCTTATTTACAGATCATTTTTTTGTAAGTTCAAGTAAAGGGGTATGAAAGTAAATAAAATATTTTATGAACAAAATACGTTAACTTATATTTTATAAATATAAAAAAATGTAGTAAAAATAAATTACACGAAAATCTGAAAGATGATATGCATATGTTTCCAGTTTCGAAATCCGACACTTATAATAAATTAAATTTACTCAATTTCGTTGTAATTCAACTTTGTCGACAGCAACGTCTATCTAATTAAACAATCCATTTCGCTTAAACTAAGTTTTCTATTTAGAAGTTTACATTATTAGGTAGATTCCATAGATGAATCTACCTATTGCAATCGATGCGATGACGGGACCCAGACCCCAGAGTAGGAGCGCTACGCCGTTTATGAACAGGAGATAGAGAATCCGTCGAAAAAAAAAAATTATATATCCCTCTATATATATATGTATATATGATCCATCAGTCCAAATTCATCGTAGGCAAAATCTGACTTCACAGGTCGATAGGATAAATTAGTAGGACAAACGTAGCATCTTGTTTTTTTTGTAAAAAGTGAATGGGGGTGCTGGGAGGGGGGGTGAAAGTGCAAACCTTTGGGTCGCAAATATTGACGGAGGATTTTCAAACTTAGTATACACATTCTTAAGAACAAAATGAAGGTTAAGTTCTTGAACGGGGAAAATCGGTCGGGGGGTTGGAGGGCTGGGGGGGTTGAAAGTTAAAAACCGAAAAAAGTCACAGAAGAAGACAAAATTTTGTCGTCGGAAAAATCTTAGAAAATTAACAAATTAAAAGAGGAAACTTTTTTGTTCGAAAAGTTTTTTGATGCGACTCCCCGTTTAGGAAATAGGGGTGGGGGGTGGTTCCCCGCTCACCCAATATATGTAGAGTGACCCGTTATAAGACTTGTAATGACCAGTAGAATACTGCTGGCTAGTTTTTCTTTGTCGATCCGACATACGGGAATCTAGATAACACGATCGACCCTGTCGAACGAGATATTTTTTAATATATATATATATATATATATATAAATTAGGTTAAATCCAAATTACATTTGGTGGATGTGGTAAATTTTCCTTCGTATTCAAATTTTAATTTCCTGTTGGTTGTACACTCTACAAGTAGGTCATATCACTTGTGGTTAGCTAAAAGTTGGTTATTTAAAATTTTATGTGACATTTATTTTAATTGAAGGACTTTAAAAGGTTTGCCATAGCTATAGCATATGTACCATGTATATATATCATATGTACCGTATATGTACGAGTACCATAGCACATGCCATAGTACCATAGCTATTTAAAAATATATATATTTATTTGTAACTAAAAGACGCTCTATAATATTTTATTGGCCTTTACTTTTTAGATTTAAATCTTTCCTTTAACTGTCAAAATATAAAATAGAAGATAAAATGGGAATGAAAGATATGAAATAAAACCTAACGGTTAGTTGAAAACTGTCTGCTATTTCTGGGAATAACACGAAATAACTCGCTCGGTAACATTGTTACGTCATTTTGATACAGATTTGGAACTTTATGTTTTATAGTTTTAGTGCTAGATCATATTTATAGTAAGTTAATTACAATTTTTATTACATTAAAACTTAAAGATTATAAAAATATATTACAACACATTGGCAAAACGGCTATTACTTTTAAAAATGATTCAGATTATAAAGTAAACGATGTCATTTATTTACTTTTTGCAATATAATCATGTTATACACTCTTTACTCTTAATGAATATATTACTACTTTTTTATGCTAATCAAAAATGAACTGATGATAATTAATATAAGAATATTCTGAACATATAAATAAATAAGCGTATTTATATTTCGACGATTTGTTTTATTCATCTTATTGATTTTCATAATAATATAAAATGTCTTACAATTTTAAAATTAGACTTTAAAATATATAAATATACGTTTAGTATAAGTATGAAAAGCAAAGTAAAAAAATATATAAAATCTTTCAATATATTATGTATAGTAATTTCTCTAATGTAGATATACAAACAAGTTTTTGAAATGTTATATTAGTCTCATATCTAATTATAGTTTGATATTTTTATAGCAATCTTAAGTCATTGAAGTAAAACAAGTGACTAAGTCGGAGACCGCAATCACGTCTATCTTATTACCTTGGTCGGGTTGTTGAGGTTGATAACAAGAAGTTATAAAATGAGCTGGCATTAAAAATAATAGTGCAATAAAAGTATTACAATTAAATTTTAGGAATGCTAGAATATTTATAGTGTTTCAGAAATATTATAACTATACTAACACTATAATATCCGATTTAGGGTTACAAAATTCTAATTAATATGTCATATCAATTCTTAAAAATATTAACTATTATCTGTGAATCACAAATTTTGTCACGATTTTCTTTTCTCAATTAATTAATACATGCTTATTAAAAAGTCTTTATCAAAATCAGACTCATTATTAGACATCAGATTAACATTTACTAATTGGACTCAGAAAAGCTTTTTTCGAATGTAGTATCATCTACGCCAAATACTATAATTTACAATATTTACAAAAAAGATATATCAAATACAATATTTAAAAACAGAATTCAAATTTAAATTTGAAATAAATATTTGCCGTGACATTTAACGAACAGTGAAATATTTAAATTGGTCTGGAAACATAAATATTTTACATCATATATCAAAACGCTGCTCCGATTTATAATAAAAATGTAATTGTACGAGTATTGTCAGCGTCTTCCGAGTTTCAAAGTTTGTTAGTGAAATATGTTGTAAGTTATTTCACATTTCTTTATTTGAAATTATTATTTATCGTGATGTTTTGTATTACTGACTTTGTATTTGTTTATGAATTTAAATATTGGTTGTTTTTTTTAATATATATGATTCTATGCAAAACGGAATCAATGTCGTAGACCAAAAGGTTATCAAATTTATCTTGTTTCATCCACATAAACTTGACCTCTGCCCAATCAAAACCAAAATCCAAAAAGGAGACAAAATTCACTTTTTACGTATGAATTTCTAAATTTCATGTTAGATTTGTTATTACATAAATTATAATATTTATTTTATTTGATGATTCTTACAACAGGTTTTATTGTCTATACCGGGATACTTGGTTACAGGTCACGTCCAATATCAGTATGATACTACTTATGAGTTAGTGTTCGCGTGTCTTCATTCGATTTATTTATTTTATGTATTATACACGACTCATTTTTTGCCTATATTACATCATCTCGTGTAGTTAATATTTTGGCTACATACATTAAAAAAATGAAATATGACGTCACTACTACATGATATTAAATTTTGTTTTATATAGTAGTAACATATATATATATATATATATATATATATATATATATATATATATATAAATTTTTACGGCTCCTTTAGGTATCGCTCAAAAGAAGTATAATTCCCCTCGCGCATACGAGGAGCATTAAAATAGGCATTACCATGTATGTTTTGTAGTTTTCCATGAGGTACGGCCTCACTACACAAGAGATGAACCTGCAAATATTGTTCCTGAATTCCAAAAAATAAACACATAGATCTCACTATATTTTATAATTTATTGTTATCTGTTCAAAGTTCAAAAGATCTGTTAAAATTGATAATTTAACAGCTTTCTAAAGGAAAGTATAAGATTTGTCTTTTTGTAATAAGTTAGAGTAGTGCAGACTCTATACTCGAGTTTCGCGTATAACCACGCTGTGGTACAGTTCTTCTACACCCGAATTATCAAATCATAACACCGACATACACAATATCTGGACTTTTGATTTAAGATATTTTAAGATGTGTCGTCATAATATATTTGTCATATAGAAAAAAAAAATCTCGTTCCACATTACCGGTTACGTAATTTACAATATTCAGGGCGACAGGCCGTTTCATTCGGTTATCTACCATGACAGGATAACCTTCCGCAAAATTGAGCGTGATAGTTCAATAACATGTTGATCATTTCAAAGAACAACATTTTGATTTTACGATATGTATTTTATTTATTTGTAGGTTATTTTAAATTTAATTAATAATATTATTGCACACTCTTGTATATAGCTCTTAAGTACTAAATAATTTGAACTAATTTGCTGGTTGTTAAATCAATTAATTCGAAAAAAATTTGATAATTAAAATATAACTGGGTCCAAAGTTCGTGTTGTGTTAAAAATATGCAAAAAATAATTAAAAGTATTTTTTTAAAGTACGGGGTAAGTAGGTAAGAAGAAGTGGTGGGTAAGTAGGTAAGAAGAAGAAGGTAGGTAAGAAGTCAGTAGATACCTAAGTAAAGGCTGTAGAATTCATACCATATGCATATGTTATGCGGTTGCAGCCTCAATTACAATAAGACTTCACGAGATCACTTTCATATTTGCGATGCCCCACAACGAAAATAATTTTTACCTTTACCCCGCTCCCCACATTATCTGTTATACATAAATCCATTCACAGGAACATTTCTCAGCCAACTTTGGAAAAATATAAAATAACCTGAAATGACGCCAGCAGTTGATCCCCTAAATTGGTTATAAGCAATCTTTGATATTCTCGTATACTGGGACCTTATTATAATATAAATTGTACTAAGTATGTAGACAAAGTCAATAATATTTACATTCTATGTTTCATCAAAATCAGTTTAACGAAACACGTATAAACATAGGACTTTCAGACCAGTTAGTGGTTTTGTAATGTGGGAAAGAATATTCTTTTAAATTTAAACGGAGACTTATACGACGTGACAGTCTTGGGACCGGGAACCGGCGGGCCTGTTTTTTTCACCAAAAGAGGGTTTAGAAATTTTGCAGCGTTTATTGAAAATTGCACATTGCACATACAATACAATCCATTTCCTAGGATATATGTAAATAGTAACATTGGTATTGTTATGAATATTTTTATTATGTTTCCTCTTATTTGAATCCAGATGTAATGTACAAGATAACATAAAATGCCATTTTGAAATTGGTTATCGTATGCGCCAAGTTATGCTTATTTATTATTTTACAATTAAAAAATTATCAAGAATCCAGGAATCATTTAGGAATTCTTATCGTTCTTTCTACTGAGCTACCGGGTCGAATATTATAACAAACAACATCGTTACTTAAAAATTGTTGTTTGTTGTTTAAAAAGTGTCCTACCCTAATTTGTTAGAAAATCAATAATAGTATAAATTAAGTTAAAATTGTCTATAATCTTTATAAGTTTTTGCACTTAATAAAAAGTTAGCAGTTAATAAAAATATTTTTTTATAATCTTTCGCTGTAGTTTTTTGAACATTGTGATGATAGTGCAGATGGCTGCGCTTTTAAACTATTTAGGACCTAAATGGCGGTAAGAAATTATGCGTAAGACTTTGTAAGTTGTTTTAAACAAATTAATTAGTTATAATACGGATGATAACTGAAACATAGATTATTTATTATTGATACTATAGTAATCAAAATGTTAATTTAGTCGTTATTCAGTTTGTTTATTTTATTTTTTTTGTTTTAGTTTTTAGCTACCTCGTTATTTCTTGTTCAATCGTTTCTTTCGTAATAAATTATTATCTGCTTTTATATTTTATATAATTAATCTTTTGCTAGTATTAGTAATTTAAAGCACATTTAAAAAGCTGATGTGGCGGTGCACCGTATAGTATTAATAATTAAGAACACTCCTGCCAATTTTCGTGACAATAGGATGAAAAGTACGCTGGCTACGCCGGAACAAACATACTGAAATACATACGGAAAAATTGCAGAATGGGCCTATCTAATGGGAACGTAGTCCTTCGGACAAAGGCTTCGCTGCGCTCAGCATTCGTCCTTCGGTCAAATACAAAATATAACAATTTCAATTGAAGGTCCTCGAAATAAATAACTCTGTCGTTGAATACAATATTGTTATATTATAATTGAATTTATTTCAATCTACATACCTCATACAAATTGAAGAAGAATTATAGGAAGCCGTTACAGATTAGATGATTCATAAACTATAGCCGAATTAAGAGGACATTAAGAGGACAAAAATCCGTGCCCGAAAGGGGGACACCCGTGGGTAGACCTCGTGTGTAACTCGTTTAAAATATAACTCACCTAAGAATAACACCCCTTGCGAGAATAAACTGTGATCATTTTATTTGGCGTAGTCAAAGGAGTGCCTAGTGCGTTGCCTTAAATTTTGAGTAAAAAATAACCTTTCTATTCAAAATATTTGCGAGGAGGTAATGTTTACCAGATAAAGTTGCCGTGGTTTTACTTACCTTAAATTTTCAAGCTAAAAGCGGTTTTTTTTTTCTTGAAAACGGTGCCTCTTACAGAAAAACTTTTGGTTCCTAAATTTAGAGTAAAAAATAACCTTTCTATTAAAAATACTTGTGATGTAAGAGTGTTTACCAGAAAAAAGTTATGAATTTTTATCCAAAAATTTTCGATTTTTTTACCTACCCTACCCCTAAGTTATTGAAGCTAGGTTTTCGGTTTATCTACATTAGTTATAGGTATTCATCAATGACATCATATAATATGAACGCGATTGATCTACTTTGTATAGGGAAAAAGTTATGTCGTTGTTATGTTATGTGTGTTGTAAAGTTATGTGTTAAGTCGAAAAACTGAAATCAGAAAAAGTAAGGCCCTAGCACCGCCCGTGGCCGGATTTCTCTGGTTAACGAACTTGACCTTCATTTTTGGATAGTTGATTTTTGTGCAAAGATTGAAAGCGATCCTAGCAAAACTGCGGCCGCTATCGTGCTGAAAAAAATCGAATCTGGAGGCACGTACGCATATATATATATATATATTTTTTTTAAATATATACGTATGTATGTACACACATATATATATATATATATATATATATAAACTTTTTGACCAATGGTCATTTCGGACTCAGATGGTCATAAGAAGACCTCCTGTGAAGAAATTTTTCCAAAATTCCAAAGTCGGGTACACCTGAATGGGCAGACCGAATTCTTCGAGGTCTACCGAAAACATGAGTGAAAATATAATAATATAAAACCACACGGCTTATTGGAAGTACGTAAATTTTACTTCAAATACGAAATTATGTCCAGAATAGATTGAGCGGTGAAATACTGGATGAGCACACAATTGAGTCGGAATAATCTGCTGTTACAAATTGTACCACGCATCCCTCGTAAAATAAATATTAGGATAATTGTGATACCGATCTACTGACAATTGATTATCATTTTGTAAACCTAAATGTTATATAGAAAATTATGTATGAATAAATAGTATTTTTTTGTTTAATATCTCTTTTCGTTAAAAAAAATATATACTGTTGATTTAGGCGTTATACATTATCTCTATTTTCGATTTTATGATAATTACATCTAAGATACTAATTTTTCGATCAAAACTTAATACGATTTATTATGTAGAAAACATGTCTAAATAATAAAGTTGTTAAAGTAAATTTACTACTAGTCTTCACCACAATAACATTTTGATATCAATTTTGTCATTCAATGTATAAGTCAGTCGAAAGTTTAAGAAGTTATTAAAATTCTTAAAAGATCATATGTTTTATCATTTTGAACCCATGAATACATTTCAGTACAAATATCGATACTTATTGAATGTCTCTCTGGAAATGTACACTTTCGTACATGTTTTGAATGCGAATGATTTATTTTTAACAATTTTTTTCGCAATAAAGCGTCCATATTTGCAGTTGTTATACACACGCCGTACACAATTACTTTAGACTCACTCAGTAGTCGTACATCATTACTTCATGTACAAAATGTTTATAAAAACTATATGAAGTCTATTAAATTTATTATCTTAAGGTCTTAAAAAATAATTGCAACAAACCGTTCCTGGCGTTTGTTTTTATGACACACAGTTTGTAACAAATATTCTTGTCGGAGACGGTCATGAGAATGGACGCTAAAATAAAGGTGGCACGCTGTCCAAGTGGTGTCAGCACCGTCGCGATTACGTCATCATATGGATATTGATACGAGCCTACATTGTGGTGCTAAAGAACACTTGCCTTCAAGCCACGCTGAAGACCAGTACTACTTCACTAGTAACTATCATGCGTTTCGATTACTGAAGACTAGTGCAGATATTGAAGATTTCGTTTTACATTTCATTTCAACTGCTCAATTACCGAATTTGCTCACGTGATGTCTCACGAAAGACAAAATGACAATGTCGAACTGATACAGTTTTATTTATAAAAAAAAGAGTTTTCCCAAATAATTTATATCTCATACACGAAAAATATTATTCTTCTTTAATTTAACGTGGGTACTCCTAAATATTAAAATGCAAAATTTGGTTTATATATGAGATCTTATTCACGGCACGTACTGCAGAATAAAGGAATCCGCGAACCTTTATTAAAATAATTTAGAGGTTTTCTATAGAAATATGTGTGGTGTAAGATGTGATACGATAATACTTTCATAACACACGCACCCAAACCCTTCTTTGAACACACATTGACTTCGTTATTGTGTGATTAAAAATTTTATTATTCGTTCGCTCTATTGCGATTAGGTCTCCCTTTCGCTTTTAATTAAAAACCCAAACCCTAAACAATAATTAATTTAAAAGCTCTGTGATAAAGATTTAGTTTATTTATCATTAAGCGGCAGACAGACGTTTTCAATAGTTGTTTGAGTTTAACACTAAACCTACCGACAATTCTTGTATACCTGTTCCTACCGCACGCCGTCAAATTGACCTTTAATTAAAAGTTATTTTATTATATAACGCAGGTAATGATGGAAATAAATAAAAGTAAAGAGTGTAGAAAATATTATATGCATATTCTAATAATTGTCATGTGGTTTGATAACGATATTATAACGTTTAAATGTGTAAGTTTTACAAAAGTTTAAGAACGGTCAATTTGACCGGTACTTAGTAGTTTTAGTGTTAATCCTATTATCAACAACATAAACAACATTAGTTTAAAATAAATTGGATATGTCACATGGAGGCAAAATTTTAATTATATTTTCCAATTAAATTAAATGGATGAATTTATGATAGTTATATTTATTTGTTTAATTTTCTATCTTATTATGTTTATATATATTAATTTTACAATTATAGTATATGTGTACTTTAAGTTATAATTTCGTTAATTTATAAAACCAAAACAATTCAAGAAGTCTGGATACAAAGAAAAATCTTTTTATCAATAACTATAAACTGTTATTTATTACTTCCTTATATTTATTACTCATAAAATATATACAAATGTAAGTATATATAAGCTACTCGTATTAACTATATTTTAATCAAACACTCATAGAGATATTAGGGACAGGATGTATGTTTCGATGTTATAGATTGTAATCTGAGAGCTAAACTATTGAAGATGAAGGATCATTCATCATCAATCAGTTTAATTCTATCGAATTCTGTTTCAGAATATACACTGCTATCATTTTATTATTACCATTTATTATTTTTAAAATTATTTTACCATTAATATCATATTTTATTTTACTAAAATAAAAATCCATTAGAATTTAATTAGTTATTAGAAAATATTCATTGAATAAAATAAATGGTTTGCACTTATAGTCCCAGGTTAATTGTATTACAATGTATTGCAATCCGCGAGTGTGGAGCATCTACTACATGACTTATTGATTAGTTTGTGTTATGTTGTTTTAATTTAACTAGTAATTATATACTTATATTCTTCGGGCTATTTGCTTGAAAGACGGTAGGCGAGTAACAAATGTATATGAATTACAGACAGTAGTACATAAGTTAATCAAATGGTTAAAAATATTTATTTACTTTAACATGGGTTACGACGACGATAAATATTATGCGAATTTAATGTCATTGACTTACTATTTTACGAATTGTATAAATGAATATTGTGGTACGGTGATTTTTAAATTAATTATAAAATCTGTTGAAAAAGTTTCTGCGTTTATTTTAGGACTTTGCCTCTAGAGTGAGTGAGACGTGATCTCTTGGCTTAAATGCGACGTCACAAGTACACTTGGACTATAAACACGTGTCTGACGTCACCTTAATTATATAAATCTGTTCAGGGATTTAAAAGATATGAGGTAATAAAGAAAACTACAAGCAAATTAAATACGTGCGAAAAATAACCCATAATTCAATCGGGTAATTGAACTCCAATTAAAACTAACTTCTTATTATTAGGAGGTTTTAGCTCCACAATACAATTAACATAAAAATACTTTATAATAGTGTCAATAATAAGAACATTTGATAACATAATTTTTTAATCTTATAAACTTTGTAGTTATAATATGTGTATAAAGGTTAGATACCTTTGGAACATATACTCAATTAATATAAATAAAAATGTTAAGTTTCGAAATCAAAATTAACATAGTATTTGAAGGTTCAATAATTATTTTTTTTTAAACTATTTTCATTTATGCTTAGAAACGATTGTTAAAGATAATGTTTGGTGTAAATTTGTTTATTTTATGAAAAAATAAAAACTTAATACATATATAAATTAGAATGAAACATATTTTATATAATTGAAGTAAAAAAAATCGAGCAGTGATCTAGAAACGAATATTAAATCCATTACTTTGTTTTCGTTTTTAAAAATCTTAAAATACGATCATAGATTTTTAATTTTAATATAGAATTACAATTAATCATAATCAATTAATGTTTCATAAATCATCCATACTTTCCATACTTTAACTCAATAGATAAAAAAGTTCTTTAAGCTGACACCAAGGCAAATTGAAACGCGAAGTCCGACCAAGTTACGACATGTTTTATTCAGCTGTAAACTTTTCAGTCTGATTAAGAAACAAAATAGTTCCTAAAAAGGTAGGTTAAGTATAGTATAATACATAATATATTTAAATGAAACTGCCAGAGAAGGAATTTGTTTTTTAACAATTCTGTGGTATACATAAAAGATTTTTTTATATTTTTATAGAATTGTTTTTTTTTTATATTTATTATAATTTTAATATACCTTTGAAAATAACTGCAGTTTAACTAATATTATATTATTACAAAACAAGCAAGCGGTTGTATTACCACTATCCTTTAAAGTCTCTCAATACAAAGTTTGAGCGACGCCAGCCTGTCACTTAGATACTATCAGGCTGGTTATAGAACGCTCTATACAAAAGATAATGAAAACAAGATAAAACTACACATACATATATATATTGCACTTATATGATATAATAATTATTGATTTATGAATAGTTTACTGAAACGAAAGTTTTAAGTTAACTGTTGTAAGAAAGAAAATATATTTATAAGCAGTTTAAACATTTTGTAATTATGCAAACCAATTTGAGTGTAAGCACATTGTAATTATTTCAACTATATAAATTTATATATATTTAATCATAAAAAAACAAACATTATTTAATAAATATCTAAATTGAAGATACAATGTATAGTTATCATATAATCTGGTCACAACAAACTGGACCGGTTTTTGTTCCGCACACGCGTTGAAAATGTCGTTAGTATTATATGGTTGAATGCATTCATGCATATACTAGCTACTGCCGACATGTTTGTGTGTATTTTACAATTCTACGATACACTTTGAGTTATGTATTTAAAAACCTAGAAAGTAAAAAGCTATATCAATTTAATATTATAAAGTCCATATAGTAAACTACAACGCAATTACATTAACAGAGACCGCAGAAACCAAAAGGACGTTAAGAAAGGAATAGATAACTAGCTATAAAAATATCATATTATTTTATTTTTTGTTTTGTTTAAGTTTTGAAATGTCTTATTTTAATAATAATTTTGTACATATTGTAGTTTAGCAAATCATACAATCAATACAAACGCAACTGAATTACCTTTTATTTATTTACTAAGATATTTTTACTGCACTGACTTCCTTTGAAACAATCAATCCGGTTCTGAATTACATATTAACAACTTTGAGAATGTATGACTTTGGTTCGTTACCTACTAGACGTTAATAATAAAATTGATTGTCAAATTAAAAAGAAGAAAACAACTTTTTGATGAAAGAACCGATCAATATAATCTTTTGAGTCTGACCTTTTCCTGGTCAAATTAATAAAAAATAAGATTAAATACAAATCATAACATTATTTAAATAAGGTAATAACGTCACATATCTTGAGAGTATTTCATTTCATATTCATGACTGCCTGTTGTGGGCGTGGGCGATAGTAACTAACGCTTATGTGGATTGCCATAAGTGTTGCTCCGTAAGAAAATAATAATAATTTAATACAATTAAACAAATTGAATTGAGATTCCAAAATTATATTGTAGGGTAATTTTATCCAACTATATAAAAAAACAAACATACAAACATACGAATTGCGGACACTTAATTAATTTAACTGGTTTAAAACTATTACATAATTTATATTTCATCACAAACACCGGCTTATCTCAACCTTTAAAGTACACCTTATCTTATGTAATAATGTAATATTAATAAAGTCTTCGTTTTGATAATTCTCTTCATGTTATTCACGAACAATCTTAATTATTATGAGTAAAAAGTAAACATCGTATTTTTATAAGAATTTAATAAAATTCCAACTTTAACTTTGACAAGCTACATTATTGTCAAATATATTTTTAGAAAATATTAATAAATCATAAAAAATTTATTAAACAATAAAAATTTTACCAATTGAGAGAAAGATAACATAAAATTGAAGCGAGAGTTTCGCAAATAAATCTGAAACAGTTGTTTATGGCCTCTTTAAGTGTTTCAGGCTAAAAGAATGAGCTTGTAAGATATATTACATCCATATAACGCTTTTGACTTGTCCAGGTAAACAAGTTTTAAGAAAATAAATTGGAAAGTATGTGACTCTAACAATGTAAAGATTGTTGTTCATGCACATAAAAACATTAACGGGGTAAAATCCGTACGTTGAATTTAATGAAAAAAAAAATAGTGGCAGTTTGCTTAACACATGAGATGGAATTTAAAACTATAGTTTCACCATTTTTTGTTTGACTATTTTAGCGTTTATTCGTGCATTGCCGGAAAAACACTAAAGGAATTTTGTTTAACTTTGTTATGGTTATAATAAATTTAATAAAAATTTGTTTAGTGATTTTTTTTACATTTTATTCTATGATTTTTTATAAATTAAACACAAAAACTGATATTAACTATAACTCAACTAGATATGTTTTAAGAACTTTATTGTGGTGTTGGCTCATTATTACAGGTATGTCAAAATGTAAGATATAGTTTGAGAAGCAATTTGCATTTTGTATCCATTAACAAAGCCATTTCTTGTATCTTTCAGTCTTAATAACTTTTTTGGCCGGTATTTTTAATATCAAATGAATATTAGCAATACCGGTAGTAATTTTATATTCAATTTCTTGTTCTCTTCAACTCAATCTATTGTAACCATTCAATGCTATAATTATTAATTTCAAATATTATAGAATGTGTGCACAATACAGCCGAAACCGAAAGCTGCTTTGTGCTCGGGGTGTATTGAAAAAACAAAAACTTCGCAACGAAGTAAATACCGAGTGACGAAAGCGAGTCCACTGACAAAACTCCTGATATGAATTTTGCGACGAAAAAAACCACGAACATTTTTATTCACAAACGTAAACAAACACAAAAAATGTGAATGAGTTCGGAACGTTACCAAATTGCCTTGATCAATCTAATAAAATAAAAACAAAAATGCAATTTGTGCAACGTTTTGAGCACATTCACATTTTTTGTTTGTATTTTTTTTGTTTGTTTTTTTGTTTGTTTGTTTGTTTGGCAACTGCTGGGTGCTTTCGTCGCTCGGAGCTAGCTAACGCCCGCTTTGATAATTAAAATAATATAACGTTTCAAAACTATAATTGTATAATATATTTCAATATAAATTGATTCTGCGGCATGTTCTTCGATATAAGTTCGATTGTATTAAAATACTGATTTTACCGTTCTTAAGTAACTGATAGTACTAAAAGGAATTCATAAATGTCAAATTTACTAAATCAATCTCTGAATTTTGATCAAATTAGGAACAATAGTTTTATTATACTATATTATTTAATACGTTATGATTAATATACCCTTATTTGCATACCGTTAACTTTATAATAAAATTATGAACGGTGGGAAAGGTAGACTCACAAACGACTTCATTTATAGGACAGAATCTACAATTGAAATTTTAAATTTATTTGAAAATTTATTATAAGCTAAAAACTTAAGTTTGATATAACTTAAAAATATTAAATTCTTTTGATATAAACATACAAATTTGAGTTCAGAAATTAAATAAGCATGCTTGTGTGATTGTTTATCGCAATCATACAATTTAATAAATGCTTTAACATTCTGTATGTTGTTAACACGATTACAATTTTTTAGCAAATTTAGTTAATATCTTATCGATTAAGGATTGTAGGTTATCATTTGTGCAATTCCTATTCAACAATTAAAAATAATAATAGTCAGTGAATAATTAACGGTAATTATAATCAGATAACAACTGTATTCTATCTATTGAAATGGAATAATTTTTGCTTTTAAATTTGCTCTTGTTAGAACTGGGTTGTTTTTTGCTTAGATATATTTTTCACAGTCTATAGTTTACTATTGTGTAGTGTCTTTACACTACTAACATTTTATTAATATTATGAATAAAATTAGTAAATCTTTTAAGGGGTGTAAAATGTTTAATCTAATATAAGTAAATATTCAGCTCCTTTCACTCCTAAATGTATACTTTAAAAATCCTCTTGAAAAAATTATATGAATAAAAAACAAGACTTGGCAGCCTTGAAAGAAATGAAATAGTACAATAAAGAATATTCATTTTAAGTCTTTTCTATACCTTTTATTTTGTAACGGTAACTGCTTTGATAAATCATACACATTCAACACGACGGACTCCTCCTGGGAAATTATGTCAGTGAGTTTACAGTAATTTTTACTTCGATCGAGGTAATTAAAGCACGTGATCGGATTACATTGAAATATAATATTGATCGTCTTTTTTATTTGAGAGTTGATTTGAAATCTACATTTATAAATTCCTATTTGTTCTGATCTGCTACCGTCGTACAGAAAAAAGAAATTTAATCAGCAAGATGATATTTAAAATGTGAGCTTGGTTTTTGTTAAAGGATTTTTGGAAATTCAATATTTAACTAGATAATATAATGAAAGGTATGTGTGAACCTGAACCATTCAGGTTCCGGTTCCTTAACATAATAATATGATTCGGTAATATATAACTGAAAGTAGAGGGTATTGTGAAATAAAATATTAAAAAAAAACTTATAATCAATATTATATTACGATTGTGTTGTTATTTGTTCTTTGATCAAACCTGTAAATTTTGTTACAGAAGATTATTTCTGAAATACGTCTGATTCGAATAAAAGAACAGTATATAATTAGTTTTGGTCGTAAAATAATAATAAAAAATTAACAAAATATCATTCAATACCAAAAATCTTCCTATTATATATACTCGTATATATAATAGGAAGATTTTTGGTAAATCTAAAATAAAAAAAAAAAATCTATAGTAATATGTATATACGTGTTACTAAATATAACTAATAAAAACGGATTAAATAAAGATAACGAATAAACACATTAATTATTTCGCCTAACTTGATTATTGCACTTACTGCTGGTCCTGTTGATACCAACATTGTATTCTTAAATAACTTATGTAATACTGATTAAGTTGTCTTAGAAATTGCATTTTACTTATTTATTATATATATGATAATGATTTTATTAGACATATTTATTTATTTTTATATTTGACATATAAAAGATGTACACAAAAAATACACACTTTCTTTACCATTTGGAAGTATCTTATTACTTTCCTATCTCTTTTTGTTGCAATTCTTATTTTAATACCACTGCTCTCTGGGAAATAAAAAAGGAATTTGATACCTTTTAAGTATTGATTTAATTGATTTTATTACATTTGAGAAGTAATATTATATTTTGGTATCTAACTGTATCTTACTTATTGAAGGTCAAATTCTACTCACTCAACCGGAATGGTACTAATCTATTACAGGAATCTCATTTTATAATGAAAAAATGCAAGGACAATAACCTCGCCTTTGGTCACAATTCCTCTCATTCTCTCTTATTATTAATCAATCTCTATAATAAAAGCAACGCACATACAACTTGTTAATAATGTCTATGAGCTATCGTCAAATGCCGTCACGTAGGGTTAGGGTCTTAACATTCAAATTATCTGGTGAATTATTAAAATTACAAAAACTTCTTATTCATACATCAATAAAGATATAATATTTATGTATAATAAATTATAATATTTACTGATAAGGAATGTCTTTTCAAATCCAAAACCTGCAATTCATAATTATCGTAACTGAACTCTGTAGTTAACTGTAAGTTGTAATATACATTTACATTATATTTATTATAATAAATAATTAAATATTTATTTATAATTCATTTTGAGGTAATTTCTATTACGTATAAGAAAGTTAAAGATAAAAGTTAAATTATTTTAAGCACATAATGAATCATAAATGAAGTGACTATAAATAATGAACTATCATAATAAAACCGTACATAAATAAACAAACATATAGACGAAATTAACAAAAGTGAATTGTAAAAAAATAATATTTTCGATAATTAAAGCGTAAAAGCTACGGAAACCTCACGGAATCCTGGTGAGTCTTGTAATGTTTATTCTAGATAATCATATTAATTATTTGCCAACAACCTAAAGACATTTTTAATGTTTTTTTGCAGATATATAATAAACACAGTTCGAAATAGTTCCCATAACGCAGTATAAAATATATAATAAACCAGATAATCGCCTTGTATTCTACCATTGCATTAACCATTCGAGAGGACAATAACACGCCTACACCTTGGCAACCTCGCTCACCCTCTGGAACCCCAGCCCAGAAAGCGACCCGGTTTATAAAATATGTAATGTTAATATCTAAATTTGTAAGAATCACAAAAATAAACGTATTCTGTCCGTTCTGTGTTAATTAAATCTAAAAAAGATGGGAAATGTTCGAATTATTATCTCTGTGATTCATAATTCAATATCCTTAAAAAACTTGAATCCCGTTGAAAGTTTGATTTTTCGAAGAAGGTAAGTAAATCGTAAATATCATCGATTCATAATCATCGCTTTCATGAAACTAACATCAAATTAAAAGTTTTCTATTTAAGAAGTAAGATTGTAATATTATTCTATATGTAAGTAAGAGTTTGTATTTTTAGGAAACCGTAATTTAGCAGCAAAATAATTAATAAACAATGAGTGACAGTTTAAGTAAAAGTATTTTCAAAGTATTTTTCAATCATAAAAATGTAGATTTTTTAATTTGTAAGTGATTATTTTACTTTGCCATTATCATTATTTATGATAAAAATTTTAATGACAAAATTTGATATTAATAAAAAACTTATCATATCTCAAATCTAGAAAAAATATCAAAAGAAAATTTAAATATTATAAATAATAACTTTCTATCTAATCTTAACGAATTAAAGTAGCTTTGATATATATTGACAAGGTTAAGTGATATTTTAATTATATTTTAATCTATAGAAGGTAAATAACCTTTTATTATTTAGACGTCACGTGATTAATTAAAGCACAACATTAATTCAACGGGTGTTTTTGCTACGACAGAGTAATATCGATATATTGATGGTGACAAATGAGTCTGTCGTCTGTGCGTCCGTTTCATGATTTGATTAATAACGGAAACATCTAATGCTTTATATAAAGAGATGTCACTATCTTATCACAGAATCAGGAGGTTTGTGAATATCTTGAATTTCTTAAAATATGTTCAATGTTCGTAAATGTATCATACGATTTTAAAAATATTACATTCATCCATTTTTATTTTTATCTTTATATTTATTTATTTGTTTATTTACTTTAGCTTTAATTTAATTTAATCAAAATAATCACTTATTCATACAAATTTATGTATACAGTATTTCTTAGGTTTATGTGAAAAATGTGTAGTTAGTCAAAACTAATAAATTCTTTATTGTTGCATAACGATGTAGGCAATGTATTTTGTCTACATCTTGTTACTATTGCAACCTCATGTACACATTAAAAAAATTAAACAAATCAACTTTGTTGGAAACGGACGTGCCTTCTCATATTTCGGGTAACTATCGGGTTACTTCAGCGCCAATGTGATTTAAGTGTCTCTTACAGATAAAATCTTGGGAAAAGCAATTTGTCGTTATGTGAATATGGCTGAATATATGTTAGGAGTGATATATGCTCCCGTCGAACATGTCTGTAGAGATTTGTTCATTTTCATTAAATGTTTTTCTTTCATTTCTTGTGAAATGGTTAACAATATTTATTAAATTTTTAATGGATTATACGAATAAATAATCACCATGTTACTAACTATTGAACCTGTAGTACCAATGGATATTCGTAATTAATTAAATTAATAATATATGTTAATACAAGATAGGTACTATTACAAAAAAAAAAAAATGTTCAAACTGTGACTTGAGGGGCAGTTGAATGTATAATTATATTATTTTTTAATTTTAAAATATATGTGGTGTTTAATAGGGACAGCATTTTTTATTTATTTCATTGTCTTGCAATTCCTTGTCTTGCAATTCCTTTATTTCAAATTCATATATTGCAACTACTAAAATTGTAAATGCAAAAATAACTACTTTGCACAACGAAACCATTTATGGTGAATTTGATTAAAGTTCTGTTTCAATACTGAGAAAGAACGTAAATTTATTTTTTTGTGAAAATAAAATCTGAAGGGTTGCATTCATACAATTTGAACTGATTTGACATGACTTTGTTTTTACGGTATTTTCTGATAACTTGCGGATTAATTTACAATATCAATTTAAATAACATACTTTTTTCGGAAACTTAAATAAGACTCATCTATTTAAAAACACAAAATTTTAATGTTGGTAAAAAAATACAACACCAATTATATAATGTTCATTAATAAAATAAAATATATACAGGGGCGCGTTTTAAACATTGTTATAATTTATAAATCTGACTGTAGCGAATGTTAGCTGCATTAATCATAATGTTATATTTCATTAAATGGGATGCAACATTATTTCAACTTAGTGTTTCTAAAATATTAACCCTATTAGTGCTTTAACATTGTATTAGAACATTACAGCTCTAATATCCTTTTAGAGTTTCGTAAATAACACTGACTAAAGACACTTAGAGATGGCTTATTATAATTTTAAAAGTAAGATTTACATGTAATTTCTAAAGAAAAATCAACTTATTAAATCCAATTAGCAAACAGATAGTTTGATAGCTTTATAACTACGATAACTGTCAAAAGAAATGAACTATGTACGCGATAAATGTTGAAATATCGACATGAAAATTTCTTATGATCGATGGACCGCTACGACCACTTTTTAACGATCACACATTTGTCAAGTTGTAACGAATTGAATTCTGAATTTCGAGGGGTATGAGACGATTTATTTGTCTTTAAGTTAAATCTTTTACTTTTCTACATTATATTATGGTGAATTGAAATATTCTATTTATTATTGAGAATTTAACACATTGAATGACTTTTCTAATAAAATTTAATGTGGTTTCGCAATTCGTTGCAATCTGTTTAGTTTAATCTTAACTTTTTGAATAAACAGTTTTTACTTATTTCAATCATTTCATCATAATAAGGAATACTATAGATTGTTTGACCTATCTATATAGAATTACAGAGAAATGTATTTCTTCTCATTGATAGAAGTGGAGCTTCATCCATAGCGTAAATCCACCGTGGTTTTCCTTACTGTATTTTGATTTACCGCCAAAACGTAAGAGACTAGATACTGACCTGACTGACCCGAGAGTCAATATTGACTAATAATAATAGGCCCGACCTTATAATACGGGTATGTCAAATGATTAATGTTTTAGGAATAAATAAATTGTAAATGTAACGAAGAATGGTACTCTTAAAAATAAGGCTTAGTTATAATACTCGTATAATAATCATTATATACCAAGAGTTTTAAGTTGAAGTAATATATAGAAGATTATAATACATTTGCGCATTTTAAATTAAGCGTAAAACAAGATTGGAGAGATATCTCTCTTTCAAAACTAAAAAATCAACCTTATATAGGGAAACTTTCATAATCAGAATCCGAGTGAGTTAATATACAATTTTTGACTTTTCGTAATTTATCATGATATAACACAATTATATTCAGTACATCATATTTTATGTAACATGATTAACTCTAATCTATACCGTTTAAAATAAAGACAAGCTTCATAATCAATATTTAATGATTGTATAATTCGCGATATCTTATAATTCTTACTTAAGAAAATACTAAGAAATAGAGGTGACCTGAACTAGGATACTGTAAGAATAAGAAATGTACGAGATGCTAAAATCCTGCAACACTTTTGTTGACATGAAAGCAATTGCTCGAACTTATTCTAATAAATTAAAATTAGGACAAAAGTTTTAAACAATTTGCTTATAATGTACTCCAATTTATTTCAATAATTATTGATAATTGATAAATTGCAAATCATTTTTCTTAGTCTTTATTTCTTAATATACATAATAAAACTTAGATTAATTGATTTTGTTGTGTTTTGGTCAATTTTATTTAGGAAATTAAAAAAATCAGTAAGAAATCAACATAGTTAGAATAAAATAAATAGGCATTATGAAAATTGTATAACAGTACTAAGAATTGATTGTCTGGAGGACACTGCGGCTTTTCTCAAAGTTGTTAAACATGAAGCCACTCGGCCGAGTCTTTCTCTGCGTTCCAATTACTATTGTTGTTGCATAGTCTATTTGGATCCATGTGTTGGAAGCTCTATTTTAACATTATCTTATTTCAATATTTTTATTATTTAACATTTATTAAAAACTTTAACATTTATTCGTTTATGTATACTGACTGTGATTCATTTTATGAACTATTCCGTTACTGGGTTTATATTTATCACCTGCTTCGTTGTTTATATTATTATTATACAAATAACGACCGTAGTAGTATCGTCAGTTACAATACATACCACAAAAACAACACTACTTGGTGAAAAGATTTTGTAATTACTCAATACTTCTTAATTTTTTGAATCGTCTTTCCAGACGTAGTGTGTTCCTTATTAATTACTAGTGATTAACAAATACTACACAATGATATATGTAGGTATGCTGTGCATACTTTTAGATAAAACTTTGATAACCTATGTCATTTATCGAATTCCATTAATCTAAACTACATTTTATTCAATCCAGTATAGACGTTAAGTATCATTTTATCTTATCATAAACCTAAGTAAATGTATAAATACTGTACGTATATAGTTATAATTAGATGTTTTTGTTATTGGTAGAATATTTTACTTGGAAGCAATAAAAATTTATAAAATTTTAAATATTATTATTTAATAAAATAAAAGATATTATTTGGTATCCAGATTTATATTTCTATAATATTATTAATACAAGGGAAACAAATTTATCATATCATAAAATAATATTAAAATCTATTAGTTTATTAAACTTAAACATTAATTATAAATTATATTATATCTTTATATTTCCTAATATTTTTTTTTCAAAGAAAAATAATCAACAAAATTTCTTTTGTATTCTCTATCTTCCTTGTTTTCTTTCTTTTTGAAGATTAAAACAGCCCTAAAGACAGTACAGGCTAATTAGTAACGTCCCGAAAAAGTAATTAATTCCGTGGTCGTGAATGGCTTTGTTTGCACCTTTGAAAAAGATGAAAAATTGGTAGAAGCTCGTAGAGACCCATAAAGTATTTCATCTCTTTAATTTTGTTTTTTTTTGGATATATTATACAATGACAACTTTTTTGTTGCAAATATAAAAAAAATACTACACTTTTTGCATAAATTAAAAATAAATTACGCAGTCTATTATAAACAGCTAGTACAAGGGTAATAATAATAATCTGAATTTAGAAACAGATTTTTCCATTGTCGAACATATAACATAGCTTTGTGGTATATAAGGAATACAATTCAACATATATTTATTTTTCATCATGTTGATTATGTTTATCTTACATCGATAATATAACGCAAAGTTGTAATTAATTTCAGTAATGACTTATACAATTAGAACAGACGAGTATTTCTCTCGAAATTGAGAATTGATCTCTTGAGAAGATTATTTTCTAATATATTAGTAACTTATAATTTGATTAATGATAACTTATGTTTTATTTTTTAAGTTGTAATATTTTTAATGGGACCTAAAATATTTACAAATATTTACTGTTGTGTTAATTTAGTTTTAATAACAGTAATTTTTATAACTATCTATAGTCGATAAAAGATATAGAAAACATATAGCAATTTAGTATTACAAAATGGATTAAAAGTTAGGAAATAAGGATATGACAAGCTTGAGAACTCGTGTTATTCATCGAGGTGAATAACATACATATTGTTAGAAGTTACTTTAAATCTGAGTTTGACTCAAGCTCCCTTTAAGAGCTGTTCAGGAAACCGTTTAGTTAATGTATTTATAAATTTTTTGATATAAGTTAACTTTACTCATTTATTGCTGAATACCTCGACTTGTCATTTCTAATAGAAACATATAAACTAATTTTTGTAAATAATATTATATCATAGAATAAGTTTTAAGTCTATATATATTAAGTTATGTGCATAAAGTAGTAAGGAAACCATTAATTACTAGAAAAAAAACACTTACTGGGTTATAATGACAAAAATCTAAATTATTTACTGTAGACGGATTCTGATAAAATTTGGTTTGGTTCGCTTATTATTTGAGTCAACATTAAGGGTGCCATTCATGATAATATTAGATCACTGTTACGGCAAAACACCAAAAATGTTTCAGGTAAACCAATAATAATAACAAACCTAAATATTATGATGTTTTATACATTTTATGTAATAATATTACGTAGGAAAGTGGGTAGGGTAGGTAGGGTAGGTAGTGTCGCTGGTAACAGATAGTTACAAAATTATTTAGCAACTTCTACATTACGACCCAATTTTTTTTATTTTAAATAGCGTTACAGTATAAATAGTATGATGTTTCTCTTGATTTATATATAATGTTTCATAAATCATTCATACTTTCCGAAGTTCAACTATTTAGTTAAATAAGTTCTTCATGTTGACACCAAGGCAAATTGAAGCGCGAATTCCGACCAAGTTACGACATGTTTATTCAGCTGTAAAACTTTCAGAGCCTGGTACAGGAACAAAATACTTCTCATATTGGTAGGTTATTATATGTATATATATGTAAGTATATCCAAGGAGATCCTTGTAAATATATAAATAAATATTACGTCACTTTATAGATTTAACATTTTGAGGTTTCGTACACCAAATAAAAACTAATTTGATATACATATAAAATGTCATAGGTTAATGTTAAGCTTTTGCAAATTGAAATGAGTGTTTTTACATGTTTTTATCGTATTGTTATAAAATTTATATATAAACGTATTTTAAATGGTTTTTTACTAGAATAAAATACTTTCCCGTTCATTTCACACAAATAATAAATTAATACTTATCCTACAAGACAAATAAGATATTTTGGTATGTTATATGTATTATATATACATATATAATAATAAGATTTATGTATAATAATAGGAATAAAATTAAGTTGATAATTGAAATAACAACACATTATATTTAGAGTTATTATAAAATAATAATTAAAAATGGGGACTACGGGTTTCAGTAATAAGAGCACAAAGCCTTCTACTTAAATAAAAGCGATTGCAGCGCTTTAAAACTAACATGTCCTTAACAATCTCTTTCATGTCTAGCGTTGATTATAGCAATTGAATGAAACTGGTACTTGGTGTGTACTATATTTCTGACAGTGACGGTTTTAGAAAAAAACATGCTCGAAAATGTTATGGTGATTAATTAACTATACTGTATATATATATAATGTACTTAAATTTTAGTGAGTATATAAATAGCTTAATCGTAATTGTATTACATTACACCGTATGAAATTAAGCAGCAGTCTTTAGCAGGAATTAAGAATTATAATAAATATATATTTTGATCATTAAGTATAACTTCATAAAATTTTATAGGTATACTATAAATTAAACAATAAAAGAAAGTTTTAGCATATTTTTGGGAAAACAAAGTTGCGTTAATTAGTTATATAGTTGTCGTCTTGTGAAATTTTCTTATAAAATATTTTAAATAAATATTATTACAAAATATATAGATAAAACCAGCTGTCTTTAAGACCTGACGGTTAGAATACTTGTAATTACTCTGAAAGCTTGGTAACTAAGGTCGGTAACAAAATATACTAATTTTCATTTCTCAAACTAGAATACTGGAATTAAATAATTTCCTAATAATGAAATCTGATTTTACACATCTCTTATTCTATATCTTATTTATACTGGCATTGATTTAATGAGGTATTTTTTTTAGGATTTTGATTGTCAAATTAATTATTCATTAATTTTTACGAATGATATACAATATTGATAATCAGTTTAAAGGGGATGTTGTTGACAGACTTATTTTATACTTACATGAGAGAGAAGAAGCTTTTGAATAGCTTATTAAGCTTTCCTTGTTTTTGGAAACAAATTATACAAAATACACAATATAATATTACTATTACACTATATGTATTATACAACACACAAGAAAGTAATCTCTTTCGTACGATGTAAAATAATAAGTAGTACATATTTTAATTTGTTAGATAAATTAATTAATTAAAATTTTCAGCACCGGTTAATGTTTTTAAATTATTAATTAATTTATTAAACCATATTAATATGATCTTGAAGGATGATATGAAGACACCTTCATTATAATTAAATGTAAATTTTTTAGAAAACTTTAATATTTGAAAAATATGTTTTTGTATACTTATCAAATAAAAATCTCGTTAGGATCGACAAATTGTGTTATGTAATTAAAAACAACAAAAAAGTGACTAACTAGTCTGTTGTATGTCTATAGTATCTGATATTGTCGATATCTAGTAGCGGTTAGTTACCTTCAGAATTATTTTTTAAAGTTTTATATAGTTCTTTAATGAAAAACATATATTTACGGATACAATGCATAATAATCTACTAATTTGTAACATATTTAAAAAGTATATTTGGAACATTTACAAACATCATTATTGAAATAATGTATAAATGAATGAATTAAATATTATAATATATTCTTAAATATACTTTATTCTTATAAAAATCAACAAGTTAACGTTCAGTATAACAATATCTGGCAAGTATAAAGTCAATATAAGTTACATTATATATGAAACGTAACGTATAGTCTCGTTATCTCCTACCATAAAAGCCACGACAGAAGGTTCTATTATAAAAACCGCAACTGTGTACTTGGCACGGTGTGTCACAGTGTAACCAGACGCTGTCGACCGACGGTCGTTCAGTTCACTTCACTTGATGCGGGTCACTAACTTACATTGATATCACATTAACTGATTAACAACGTTGCTCGCTTGACCCTTATTATTTATGTACTGACCGCTTACGTTTCAAGTTTTTAATTATGATTCGTATTTTATAATATACTATAATACATAATACATAATGTGATATAGTGTAGTAATGAAACAACAATATCTTTCTAACTTCAATGTTAAATAATTTTTTGATATAATATTTCAATACAATCGGCTAAGATGTTATTATTTAGAACTACTGATAGAATTCTGGAAAAAAATAGCATAGCCGATTTATTGTTAGGTTTAACTAATAACTTTTCATAAGCCTCAAAATGTTTTACTTATTTTGAATTTGGTTTTCTTTACAATTTTGCAAACAAGGTATGCCCCTTATTTCAAATTGTTATAAGTGACTTTCAAGCGTTTTGTATTTTCTCTGACAGCTCTTTTCAGTATTTTGTCTATAATTTCCTAAAGTCTTGGTGTTCTATAAAGAACTTTCTTTCAATTATGAAATTTGATTATAATAAAGGTATGAGACCTACAATAGAGGAGTAAATAAAAACTCTAACTCGTGGACTGAAACGTTTTTAGCTGAATTATTGTAAGGACTTAAAATAAATATATTAACTACATTATCCAATTATGTGTCACTTATTGAAGGAACGTTTTTGCTTTACTTCTGTGTCATTTTTTGACAAGCTGTCTTTGGAAACAGACAACTTATCAAAAATTTTATATATTTTTAAATATGGTAATTAAAAATAATATAAATCCTTTGTTACATCCCTGACCTTTTCATAAATTTTGTACAATGATAATTTTAATAATAACACACGCGGAGAATATGAAAAGTTTATTATTATTTATATTTATAATACAATATCACAACGCACAAAGGGATGTTTTAAATTTACCGACAATGTCATAATATGTTAAATATTGTATAAAATTTATTTTACCTATAATAAAATTGAAATATATTTATTCATTAGTTACAGCGAATTATATATTTTATAAATTTTCTATTCAGTGGTTGACGACCCAAATTGATTTTCTTTAAAAAAAACGCGTCCATTTTAGAAACTATAGATATGAGGTTTTTGTAAAACTATTCTTTGAAAGCTCTTATTACATTGTTGTTATTCTATTAACAATAAGTCATTTATATACTTTATTTACTAAATTGTTTTGATTGAATTCGTTATTTTAATCTTATAATAATAAATAATTATTTAAATTGTCATTGTTCAGAAAAGTAATTAGATAACAAGGAAAAGATTTAAAAGTGGGAATGGAGAATGTTAATACAGTATGGTATCTTAAATATTTATAAAAGTGTTTTAAAATCATATCTGTCTTATACAATTTTATTAATATTTTTAGTTATCGTTCAATGGAAAAATGTAATATTGGAAATTAGTCTTTCCTGTATTAATTGGAAATTCGAGAAATCTTAAAAACAAGCCATAGAGATTTCATCATCAAGTAAAAGATTATAATAAAAATGAATGCTTCATACTTAAATATTCAGATTTGTAGATAAAAGTAAAATTTGTAATCTATATAAATTGTATTTTTGGGTAGACCTCGAAGAATTCGGTCTGCCCATTCATTTGTACCCGACTTTCGAATTTTGGAAAAATTTCTTCACAGGAGGTCTTCTTATGACCACCTGAGTCCGAAATGACCATTGGTCAAAAAGTTTATATGTATATATATATATATATATATATATATATATATATATATATATATATATATATATATATATGCCTGCGTGCGTCCAGATTCGACTTTTGTCAGCACGATAGCAGCCGCAGTTTCACTCGGATCGCTTTTAAACTTTGCACAAAAATCAACCATCCGAAAATGAAGGTCAAGTTCGTTAACCAGAGAAATCCGGCTACAGGGGGCGCTAGGGCCTCACTTTTTCTGATTTCAGTTTTTCGCCCATAACTTTTTCCCTATACAAAGAAAATCAATCGCGTTCATATTATATGATGTCTTTGATGAATACCTATAACTAATGTAGATAAACCGAAAACCTAACTTCAATAAGGGGTGGGGGTAAAAAAACCGAAAATATTTGGAAAAAAAATCATAACTTTTCTCTGGTAAACATTCTTACATCACAAGTATTTTCAATAAAAAGGTTATTTTTTACTCTAAATTTAAGTATCAAAAGTTTTTCCGTTAAACGTACTGTTTCCGAGAAAAAAAATAAAAACCACTTTTAGCTTGAAAATTTAAGGAAGGTAAAACCACGGCAATTTTTTCTGGTAAGCATTCCCTCCTCGAAAATATTTTTAATAGAAAGGTTATTTTTTTACTCTAAATTTAAGTACCAAAAATATTTCCAAAAAGATACCTTTTCCGAGAAAAAAAATAAAAACCGCTTTTTGCTTGAAAATTTTTGAAGTAAACAACGGCATCATGTGTTATTCTTAGGAAGTGAGTTATATTTTAAACGAGTTACACACGAGGTCTACCCACGCGTGTCCCCCTGCGGGCACGGATTTTTTATTAAATAATATAAAAAAATCCGTTCCCGCAGGGGGACACGCGTGGGTAGACCTCGTGTGTAACTCGTTTAAAATATAACTCACTACCTAAGAACGATGAAACACATGATGCCGTTGTTAACATCAAAAATTTTCAAGCAAAAAGAGGTTTTTATTTTTTTTCTCGAAAAAAAGTATGTTTTTTGGAAATACTTTTGGTACCTAAATTTAGAGTAAAAAATAACCTTTCTATTAAAAATATTTGCGAGGAGGGAATGCTTACCAGAAAAAAGTTGCCGTGGTTTTACCTACCTTAAATTTTCAAGCTAAAAGTGGTTTTTATTTTTTTTTCTCGGAAACGGTACCTTTTACGGAAAAACTTTTGGTACCTAAATTTAGAGTAAAAAATAACCTTTCTATTAAAAATAATTGTGATGTAAGAATGTTTACCAGAAAAAAGTTATGAATTTTTTTTCACAAATTTTTGGTTTTTTTACTCCCACCCCTAAGTTATTGAAGTTAGGTTTTTGGTTTATTTACATTAGTTATAGGTATTTATTAAAGACATCATATAATATGAACGCGATTGATCTTCTTTGTATAGGAAAAAAGTTGTGGTCGAAAAACTGAAATCAGAAAAAGTGAGGTCCTAGCGCCCCCTGTGGCCGGATTTCTCTGGTTAACGAACTTGACCTTCATTTTTGGATGTTTGATTTTTGTGCAACGTTTGAAAGCGATCCGAGCGAAACTGCGGCCGCTATCGTGCTGACAAAAGTCGAATCTGGACGCACGCACGCATATATATATATATATATATATATATATATATATAAACTTTTTGACCAATGGTCATTTCGGACTCAGGTGGTCATAAGAAGACCTCCTGTGAAGAAATTTTTCCAAAATTCGAAAGTCGGGGACAAATGAATGGGCAGACCGAATTCTTCAAGGTCTACCCAAAATATTTTTCAGCGTGGAAGGTTGAGATAATTTGTCTGATTCAACAGTTTCATGAATGTAAAGATAGTGACGGCTATAATTGACTTATAATATTAACAATGTTACTGACACAATTATCCAGAAAAATATCTGGCTGTACGTACATATTTTTATTAATAGATAAAAATGTCATATACGTAACTACAAGGATTACGTAACAAATAATAATTAATATAGTGTTAAGGGATGAATGGCGTCGCGAGCGCTTAGTGACAGCTCTCAATAATTAAGTTTTAGTTCATAAATGTTCTGTGATAGCTTCGTCTAATATGTCTTTAATTCGTAAAAGCTAGGGTGAAATGATTTGAATTGTAACATTATTAGAATTAACATTGTAGTAATCTATATGGTCAATTACAGTAACAATACTTTTATCTTACTTAATAGAGATAATGCTTTCTCTAAATAAGTTCCAATACTTTTTACAGTATTTAATGTTAGGATATATGTAAATATCTTAATTTGTAAGAATCAAAAAATAAATATTTTCTGTTATCCGCTTTATGTTTTAATTAGAGCTAGAAAAGACTGGCAATGTTCTGGTGGCAATATTCTTCAAGTTGAATCTCGTTGAAAGTTCGATTTTCCGAGGAAGGAAGTGATTCTACACTTTCATCGTTTCATTATAATAGCTTTCATGAAACTAAAGTTAAATTCAAAATCTTGTATTTAAAAAGTAATATTATAATTACATTATGATATGTGATATATGATAGTATGATATATGATAGTATTTTACAACCATAAAAAAGATTGTTTTCTAATTTTGTTAGTAACCAGTTATTATTACCAGCTTTTCTGAGACGTATTTTATTAACAGAATTTGACATCGATAAATAAATTAAATCACTCGATTCTCAGAAAATAAAATTATGTAACAAAATAAAATTCAATCAATATATATAATAATTTTCGGTCTAATATTACTGAGTTAAAGTAATGACAAGAGCATTTGATATTTTTTTAATTAATTTTGATCTGGAGAAGATAAATAAGTATTCAGTATTTTGATTTAGATCAAACATGGATTGTGAGTCGACTAGTTACAAGAGTTCTGTAAGTGATTAATTATAGTACAGCATAAATTTCAAACATACATTACAATAATTATTTGTTAAAAATATGTAAGAGATATTTTTTCAACCCATTGATTTATACTTTTACACGTATGTCTACTTAGTTTATCTTGTCAAATATTTAACAATATTTATTTCATTTAAACTGGTTTGCGACGAGTATAAGTATTATGCGAATTTAATATGTTACTCACTATTTAATACTAGATATTGGTACTGTGATTAGTAACTAATTAAATTAATAATATCAGTTAAAATAATATATACTTATTACACAACATACTTATTACATAATATTTAATATTGAAACTGTAACACAAGTGAAAGTTTGCTATCATTTGTTAGAAGTTGATAAACAAGTTTGTGATTTCTATTAAAATTTTAAATCAGTTTAATGATTTGTTTTAAACTTTTAATATGTTTATTGTTGAATAATGATACAACATTTTTTTATTTATTCCATTCATATTCAGAATTTGATATAAATTTATTTTCTTATAACACATCCAAATTATTGTTTGTCTATTAAGATAAGTAATGCAAATAAAGATTAACTTCTTAGATAAGCTCAAGAAAAGATATAAATTGTAAAAAGAAACATCTTAAAGAGGAGAATCTTTGATATGTTTAATTTTAAAAATAATGTTACTCACTGTTATTCAAATCATCAAAGGAATGAGTCCCAGCTGCAGAGTGTTCATGTGTTCATGTGAGGCCCGATTAACCCTTCACACTCTTATGGAACTTGTTACGAAATTTACATTTACGAATTTCACAATATACGGATAACTTTTATTTTGCTGTTTTGAAAAAGTGTTAGTATTATTATTTGTCTTTGGATAATACAATACTATAATACACTCCTTTAGAAAAAAAAAATACTATGAAAATAATTTAAAATATAAAGTAATAATGTTAGTAAAACCAACTCTGAATATTAATAGTAAAATATAATATTTATGTAATAAAATAAAGAAGTATGAATTGTCACTTTTTAAAGATTGTTATAATTTATAAATCTGATTGTAGCGTGTGTAAGCTACTTTATGATGCTTTAATATTTAATCAAATAAAATGCAAACATTATTTCCACCAAGTGCTTCTAGTATAAAGTTTTTAGGGCTTCATAATTAAGCCCGACTGAAGGTACACAGAGATAACTTATGATAATTTTAAAAGTAAGAGATACATGTTATAAATAAACAAATCAACTTAAAAAATAAATGTAAAGTTATCAAACGCATAGTTTGAGAGATTTACAATAATATGTATCAAATGAAATGAACGAAGCAGAAATATCGAAAGGAAATTATCTTATTTTTGATGAAGCACTATGTCCAATTTTTATCAATCACACATTTGTCAAGTAGTAAGGAATTGAATTCTAAACTTAGGTATGACATGATTTATTTGTCTTTTAAGTCAAATCTATCATTATAAAGTTTATATGTTGTATTATGATTAATTGAATATTTCTTAAATTATTGATTTAATGAAATATAACTTTTGTTAATCTTCTTCTATTAGATTTTATAGCGACTTTTTTAACTTAAGTCATTTCACCATATCTCTTAATAAAATAAAAGAATACTCAAGAATGGTTTTAGTTTGTGGATAAAGCACTAGAGAGAAATGAATTTCTTTTCCAAGCATTCAAAGTGTGCGGCTCTTAGCCCAACGGAAACATCTACCATGGTTAGATGAGTTAAATGTAAAATATTTTTTCACCATCATTTTTGTGCGGCTTATCCACACTGTATTTTATTTTACTACCAAGACCGACACGTTATAATTTTTCAACTCAGCTGAAAATCAAACGAGACTGGATACTGACCTGACCTGACTGTTTTGAGAGTCGATACTGAGAGATCAGACCAGACAATATAATATTAATATATGAAACGATTATATGATTAATGTCTAAATATGAATAATTAAGAATAAATGAAATTTAATACCACCAAGAATTTTTTTGTTTACGTTTAAAAGTTAGGCTTTGCTATAAATGATTATATAACCATGGGTATTAAATTGAAGCAAAGTATAGATAAAAATATGTTTTGTCATCTTGAATTAAACGCAAGTCAAAGTTAGGAAGACGACTATCTTCAAAATTATAAATCAATCTTATTTAGAGAAAAAATCATCATCAAAAGCACAATATGTCTCTTGATATCGAATCGTTTTATTGCTTTTGTTTTTTCTTGAATTGAGAGACTGCTAAAAGTTTCAACTTATAAAATTTTATATTGATTTTTGATAATTTGATCGTCATGTAGGCCATTCCCGAACGGAAAAGAAAACTAAGCCGCTACGTAACTTACGCTTATATTAATTTTAGGTTACTTAATTTTTATTAACTAATAATTTATAATAAGGTTATTAAATCAATCAGGTATAAAATAATGAAGTGTAACTATTCTATTTTATATCCATAGACGTATGTATAAGCTTCGTAGTTGTCTGTCCAAAGCCCTAAATCCTTAAACAGTATTCATGTAGTTTTGATGACCGTCGAGATAAAGCTGGAAGAATGTTCCATTTTCCATTTCTACTCACGTTCGTAACGATCGTTTAAACTATACTTCCAAAGCACTCTATATCAAGGATAAAATATACCCTACCCTTGAACTCTATTTCGTACAAAAATCTAGCAAGTTGGAAAGTCATACAATAAATAAAATTATACATAATTAGAAATTAATAAAATGTTATTTTTTGTGTCAATATATGAAATGTTATAATATCCAAATTCCTTATATTGTCATTTATTTTAAATATAAAAATATTTTTATTAAACAGCATTAAGTTTATTCTGTCGTTAAGAAACCATTATAAAATTTATTTCGTTTTAAGTATTTTAATGTTACAAATCAGAGAGTATAGACACTTATAATTGTATATATCAGCAATAATATAAAAACTGAATGCTATCATTAGCATTCAGTTTTTATATTATTCGAATTATTAGATTACAAAACCGTTCGATCATTCGGACGGTTTTCTTATATCTAATTTAGGACACAAATCTTCATATACAAATTAAACTAATTTTTTTTTACCTTATGAACCCGTACAAAGCTACGATGGATGAACATACAGAATATATCTACTCGTATTTATTATATCTAAACATAATTAATAAATATATCAGAATACTTTTTATTTCCATATATTTATCACGTTTCACTGAAAGAAATTTCTATGAAAAATTAACATGTTCTAAATGTTATAACTAATATTTATTAAAAATCATTTCAGAATAATCAATGTTGCTTTAATATAAAATTTCCAAAAGTTACATTTGCCCTGTGAACTATTTTCTATTTACTAAATTAAATATTGAAACCAGTTATGGTCACCATAATATTATGGTGTTTAATATTGTTGTGTAGCTTTTAATAAATTATATGTCACTTTTAATTAATAAATTATTATGGATCAAAAGTAAAGGGTATTATTATTCCTTTTACTATTATTTTTAATTATTTATGAATCTTATATTAATATAGGTAATTAATTTTTGTCTTAATTTTTATAAGTATTGATACAAGTTAAGGTAAATTAATTAAATTAATTAATAATTCAATTAAATTATTTGTTAATCTTAAAGAGATTCAAATAAATGAGCACTTATACAGTTGATATTTATTCTTGAATAAATCATTTTCTTAATATGTAAAATTTAAAATCTCTGTATCTCAAACGAAGCTGCAGAATACTTTTGTTATTAAAATGTTTTTCATTTCAGTGTAACTCCACTGAGGATAAAAAGTATACCATTATCATTTGTCTCAATACTCACTCTAGATTTTTAAAATAATTGTAACTATACAAACGATCACCTTTTAACCGTTCTGTCATTTAAGCTTAATAAAGTTAATACTTAACTTAATACTCAAGAGAAATGAGGATATCGTTTTATTAAAATAAAAATTGTTGCTGCTGTCTATTTATATTTAATTATGATTAAATTTTTATGAAAAATATTTCAAAATAAAATTTAAAGTGACTGATTATGATGTGTTTTTTGTGAATTTCATTTAAAATTAAAGAAATAAACAGAAGTATCCATAATTAATATAAAGCGAATATAAATGCTTATTCATTAAAAGTATATGCCATTACTGATAATTGATTATTTGGAGGACACTGCGGCTTTTCTCAAAGTTGTTAAACTTGAAGTCAGTCAAGTCGCGTCTTTGGCTGCACTCCAACTATCTATTGAGTTGCATAGTCATTTACAAAACCATGTATTGGCTCATTATTAACACAATCTTATTTTTATATTTTTAATACTTTTATTGATTAATAAATCTCTCCCGCTCTTTTCTATTCCTATATTTAAATAAGAGTAATTCTTTCTTTAACTATTCCTTTCCGTGGTTTATATTTATCGCCTTCTATTGTATAACTATGAGTGCTAAAACCTTGTTATTAAAGAGATGAGGCTAAATCAATATTGTTGTTGTTTACATTATTGGTATATTAACTACTATCCTCACTCGCAACACACTACAACAACAACACATGTTTGAAAAAAAAATGTAATTACTCAACACTCCTTAATTTTTATTAACTTTCAAAATATGGGAATAAATATTTTTTACCTTTTTCTATAGTGTTTTTATTGTATCTAATAAGTTTACCGCACCGATTGGAAACTATTCTACAAGAATGCGTCGCATGCCTATCTGAACTATTCCGCTTTAAAGAATCTACATAATATAATCATGTCTATTAAGACGTAGTGTATTCCTTATTAATTACTTATACCAGTCGTTAACAAATATTATGTAATGATAAATGTAAAGTGTACATAGTTTTAAATGTAACAATATAAATAACCTAATCTAATTAAACTAAACAACATTTTCTTCGTTAATTAACATTGTACGAGTATCTTATTAAACCCAGGTATATTTATAAATATTTGAAATGATAATATTAGTATATTGGTAGTATATATAAGTTAATTAAAACAAAAAGTTTGTAATATAACAGCTATAAAAATATTGTATTTCATATTAAATTGATTTGGATTTTTTTGTGATACATATGGTGGATGAATGGTTAGTGGTGACCAAAAGACTTGAAGGCCTTCCGTGAAGGAATTTGTAAAATATTATAAGCGTTTTATGCTACCAAATGTGCTAGAGAAGAAAGTTTGAAAATTGCGCCCTAAGAGGAAACGGCGCGATAGTAACGTATACACGACATTTTATTATCAATGTTTTCTTTTGAAAATTTAAAAATGTTATTCGGTCTACAAATTTGTATGTTTGAACATACACGAGAAACAAACTTATGATATGAATAAATACATTTGAATAGTTTTAGTTTATAACAATTAATTATTAATTATCAAATTAGGCATTTTTTTTCGTTTCATTAGTTACCTAATATTAAAAAAAAACAATTAAAGGAGACTCTTTTATTTTTTCAAGATTAAAACAACCCAAAAGACATTACAGGCTAATTATCAAGGTTCCGAAAAAAGTAATTAATTCCGTGGTCGTGAATCGCATTGTTTGCATCTTTTAAATGACGCATTATTGGTAGAAGCTCAAAGAATACTTCATTGCTTGAAATGTTTTTTACATTTGAAGATATTAAATATAATATGTAACTAGACCTACAATTATATGGTGTCAAAATAGCTGATATTTAACAGCTTATGACGTCACCAAAGTTAGAAACAATAAAAAAAATCTGTCGTTTTTTTGTTTTACGCTGAATATAAAATATATATTATTGAGCACAAATTATATATAAATCTGTTTTGTTACATTATTCTTAAATAGGGTGACCACAGTTCGTAGCCTATTTATAATCGTGCTAAATGGCTAGATATTAAGTATTATAAAAAATATAGTTATTGGGTTATAATCCCAAAAAAATATTAACAATTGTGGACAGACTCTGATAAAATTTGGTTTTGTAAGCTTATTATTTGAGTAAACATTTAGGGTGCTATTCACGGAGATATTAAATCAATTTTACAGCAAAGCACTAAAAATGTTTAAGAATAAATATTACAAACTAAAAATCTATGGATTTTTGTAGACTTTCTATAAAGAAAGCTTATTATTTGAGATAGTGGGTAAGACGATACAATGTCACTGGCAACATTACGAAATAATTTAGGAACTTTTAAAATACGACACAAACTTTTTTATTTTAAAAAAGTATTATCTTGTAAGTAGTATTAATTTGAGATTTCCCTTTATTTGTTTATTTCATACGTCATTCATACTACAAAGATATAAGTTAAATAAGTTTTCAAATTGACACCAAGGCCATTGAAGCGTGAATTAAAACCAAGTTACGAAATGTTTTATTCAGCTGTAAAACTTTCCAGCCTGGTACAGCAATAAAATAGTTTCCATATTTTTAACTTATTTAATATCTAAGTAGGCTCTTGCGAATTTTAAACTTTTTCAATGCTTTCTACTTCATCATACGACATCCTTATGATGTCGTATGATGAAGTACATTTGTCACAGATAAGATGTCGTAGGCGCTAAGCCGAGCAATTTGGATTGAGTGTAAATATGTTTTTTTCATTTTATTATGTATTTTTGTATATATTTATTTCTGTTAATCTATATTGAATATAAATGTCTGGATATTATTTAAGAAGTAAAATAACTTTTTAAAATAATACTCATTGTAACTTCAATGTAAGTTGAAAAAATAAAAGAATATAAATAATATGACTATTACAATAAAAATTTATACTAGTACTATTATAATAAAACCGTATTTCTATTACCACTATCTTCTAAAGTTTGTCTAAACAAGATTGGATGAACGCCAGTCTGTCACTTCGGTATTATCAGGCTAGCTATAGAGCACTTTAAAGCGTACCAAATCAGTTACTGTCCTTTCACAGTTAACATCTAATCTCGTATCAACATGTATTTATTGCAATAAATTAAAATAACTATTGATTTATGAATAGTTAAATTTATTTTTTTAAGCTATATTTTTGGGGGAATAAAACGTATTTAATATCAATAAAAAAATAACACATGTTTTAACTAAAAGCCTTCTTTCTCATAGTATTGATATGGTTGCAATTTTAAAATTATTTTAAAATTAAAAAAATCCTCTCCGCTCTACATCTTTTTTCTTGTAAATATAAAACATATCTATAAAACAGTATTTTTAAGTCGAATTTGATTTAAGCACCATTAATTTAACATTTTGAAAAAAAGAAAATTTGTTATCCTATTCAAAAAAACAAAGTCAAAGTAAATTAAAACGCTGATTGTTTAATAGTTTTATTATATTAATAAGTACTACTGTCGCTTAACATTTTATTAAGAATTTTGGATAATGGAAATCTACTCTTTCAATTGCAATTTACAGTTGTAACTGTAACCAAATGATCCAAAGTTAAAATGAAATATTGTAAGCACAGTGTAGATTTCTACTGTATGTATATTTAAAAATAAAAAAAACATACAGATTTAAGACATGTTTAATGAGAAGATATAATGTATATTTATTATATACTCGTAAACCTTGTAAAAATAAAAAGGGGTCCGTGGTTTTTGTTTCACACCCACGTTAAAAATGTCATTCGCAGTGTATGGTTGAATAAGAATTAAGGCATGCGTGCATAATTTGGCTATCGTCGACGTTTTTTGTATATTTAACAAGAGATTGTTAAAATAAAAATTGTGAATACATACATGTAAAATTCCGGTCCATATTTATCTAGGTTTACAATATATATTACTAATTTGTACCCAGAATATTCAAGTATATTGCAATTTGTAGTATAACATATCGAACAAACAAACAAAGCAAACGACGTATACATATAACTGAAGTTCCTAATTTTTACGAAGACATTTTTAAGGACATAACCCTATTCAAAACTCATTCGCTTTAAAATAGTCACCCAGGTTCTGAGTTACACATTAACAATATTAAGAATTACAACTGTGGTACATTCCCGTAATAATATTGTTTACTAGACGTTAATAATAAAAATGATTGTCAAAAAAAAAAAACTTCTCGTTAATGAATGAGTCAACATTCATTAAAAAGTAGTACATAATCTTTTGAGCCTGCTCTTTTGCCAAGAATACTAATAAAATTATGATTATTTAACAAAAATTAAATTTGAATATGTTATAATATAATTTAGCTGAAGTAATAAATATCGTATAAATGAATTGCATCTGTAAGTACCCATGTTTGCACATGGAGCCCATGGGTCATAGGTGCCACTGACATTTAGGTGGATCGTTTGTTGGTTTGTCCTCGACTAAAAAAGAAGTATTTAAAATGGTGCTGCTTTTGAAAATAATATTAATTTTCAAACAGCAAATTGTGAACAGAATAAAAAAATAAATTGAATTGTATACAGTTTTGAAATCTTTATCACTAAATAAATGAATACCTTTCTTGAGAGTTTACGTAAAATCTGTCTCATATCTATAAAAAAAAACCATTGCTTTAAAGGTATAAATACATACATTTGATATAATAATAACTGTTACTTATTATGGATTGATGGTTTAGAGTTCAGGTGTCCCTTTCGTGTAAAATAAAGAGATTATTTCTTGGAGTTAGAGGTTATTGTATGATAAACTTAAAATTAATATTATATTGTAGTTAAAATCATAAATCTCAATAAAATTTAGGTTTTACATAAATAAAATATATCTATGTTTTATCAAAACATAACATATTATAAATATATTCTTTGACGTGAAGAGGATATGAATAAAATAAATACTCAAAAAGTTAACGATTCCCGTACCCATTGTACGTATCTTAAACCTTCCCCTTTTCTTTTTTATGGCCAATTCCCGTTTTAATACCACTGCTCTTGGGGAAATAAAGAAATTAAAGTATAACATCTTGAGCATCTATTGAATGGCTTTTATTACATACGAGGAGCAATATTGGTATTGGTATCAAATTTACTGAAGGTCGAATTCTACTGACTAAACTGATATAAAGATTAGTAGATTTTATAGAAATAATCAAAGTAGGTAAGCTTGTAGATCATTTTATAAAAAAAGACCTAAACTTTATTTCAAAATAAATTTATAAAAATCTAAAACCTAAAATAATAATTCGACAGAAAACTTTGTAATTAATAGTAATTAATTATATTTGAGTCAATTTCAGTTGTATGTAAGACATATTAAGATAAAATTAAAGTATTATAAGCATATATAGGTCATAAATGTGTGTATGATTGTTAGCTGCTAAATGTCTTCATAAATAAAGGGATATAACATTACTAGTTTTATTTTACATTGTAGAAACAATAATAGGTATATTATACGTATATTATATAAATATAGAAGGTTCTAGGACCTATGTCTAGTTTGGTTTACATGCATATACTAATCAGCGTATAACACACACGATTTGAACTTCTTACTCGTCTTCGCATCTAAATAGAATTAATTTCTAAGTTACGCGCAGCTTAAAGTGCACCTTGAATAAGCCTCTTACCATTTGTGTTATATACCTCACCTCAAAAACGAATTATATATAGAACGATATCTGGTCAGGTTTAGTTAACTTTGAAAATTAGTTATTTAAAGAGTTTATTTATTTTAAGTATTATTTTATTGGTTGAAATTAGGAGTACAATGCCTCAGGCATCTTAATCTATTAATTTACAACAATGCAAGCGAAATCTATATTTGAAATATTCCGGAACACTATTAATTGAACAAAATAAATATAAATGTTTCTTTGTAAAAATTTCCATTGGCTTTCCTTGCTATAAATCCTAACTTTAATTAAATACAAGTATTATTATACATATTCGTAAAAAAACACTAGGATGACATTTATTTCATTTATAGATAACTTTCACTATAGCTAAATATTGTTAGTAAAAATTCAGTATGAATTACAATAATCATATAAAACGGAACGCATAGTTTTGTTATCTTCTACCAAATTAGCCACAGACAGAAGATTCTATTGTAAAAACCGCAACACAGTATTTGGCACCGTATGTCATCCCAGTGTAATCAGGCGCTGTCGACCGACGGTCGTTCAGTTCACTTCATTTGATGCGAGTCACAAACTTACACTGATATTAACTGTAACTGATTTACAGCCTTGCCTGCTTTAAATTGCCTTATTGAAATATTAATAATTTTCAATAACTTTTCCTTTTAATATACTGATGATAGCTTATGTTTGATGTTTTTATATATGATTCGTATTTTACAATCGAGTTATTATACATAATGTATAGTGTGTAGTATACTACACTACACTTTTGTATTTAACATACTTAAATATATAAACATAATATTTAATCAGAAAAATGGCTTCTGCCAACAAGTCAAATTTGTAACTTTTACCACTGTAATATATAAATGTTTAGTACTAATTATTGTTCTAAGTAATTGTAAATTCTTAAACCTAATCAATATAATTATAATAAACTTTTACATACTTATATTACGTAGTTTTACTGTTGTTATATAAACAATAACATTATTGCATTAACCATATTACAAAATATTATAACATGAAGGTTCAATATGTAGGCAATAATACATGTAATATAACAAGCAATTAGTGATAGCTCTCGATAATCCGGCTTAATTCTGTTCACGACTCATGTTCACGGCTTCCGCTAATATATTTTTAAATCGTAAAAGCAACGATGAAATAATTGTGTTATAGTAGTAATTTATATCGCAGGTTATCATTTATAATAACAATTCTTCTGTCTTTCTTAATTGAAATTGATTGCCTTTTCTAAACTTACATATTTAGGCAAATATAAATTTTTAAGAGATTAATATGTCAAAAATAAATAGTTTATTGAAATGTGTTCAATGTGTTACTTTAAACTAGTAAAGACTAATTGCCACTATCTATTGTTATATCTACAATACAAAATCATATACCCTTAAAAAAGTTGAATCTCGTCGAAAGTTTGATTTGCGGAGGAAGGAAGTGAGTCTTAACTTTCATTGTTTCATCATAATCGCTCTCGTAAAGCTAATGTTAAATTCAAAAATTATTTAAAAAGTATGATTATAATTATATTCAACTTATAAGTAAATGTGTATTGTAAGTAAATACTAATTAAGTCGCGATATAAATAAAAATATAATAAGTGACTGTTTCCTTAACTAAACGTATTATCAAAGTATGTTCGAACTCTAAATGGTCCTTTGTTAGTAAGTGAAATTACAATTACAATTTCCTTGTATCCAAATCAGTTCAATCATTAAATTCTGATTAGGTAAAAATCAAAGATTCTATTTTCCTTTATTAAATCTCATAAGTTTATATTATGGATCGTAACAATCTTGTGTAGCATATTTATTCATGAACATATTGTCTGTGGACTGGACAAGCCAGCAGAAGATTAATTCTGAGACGGTGAGCAAATTATCATATTTATTATATAACCTATTTACATTCAACGTTATGTCAGCCAAAAAATTATTATTATAAATAATTATATTGTAAACAACCCTTTTTTAGTTACTTCACCATTTTTATTTTGAAATCTGAAATACTAACTTTATTAAGGAATAGCATTAAAATATTTTTTTTTGTTAAATATTAATATTAAGATAAGTTTACATAATTTGCTTCCTTCTTATTCCAGGTTAATCTACATCACATTAAAATTTATTATAAATACAGTATTTATAAAATATTTACTAAACACAGCTTATTCCATCTTTATATATCGTTTAAAAACGGTGCTTTTCCATGAAGCCATCTACAGAAGGTTTATTTAACACCGTATGACTGAAAACCACATGACTGAAATTTAACTTTAATTCGTCATTTCACTCACTGTAAATATACATTATACCAAATCTCACATTTCTCTTTTCATATAATATAAACTTATATCTTAAACCTCAGGTATAGATTAAATCAAAATAGCTATGTTCTTATATTGAACACAAAAAAATTATCATTAAAATTCAGTTATTTCTATGGCTTATTCTATAATGACAAAACTGAGTTTGGTTATATTTTGGTAGTTATCAAAATGACATAGCATGCATGGACAACGACGCCTTAGAGAGTTCCTGCCTCACGTATTTTATAAGAAACATCTAACAGCTTTACGTGTTTCTAATAAATTACAAGACGGAAATATTTGTTGTCTTTTATTTGTTACAGGACAAAAAAAAAGATAAAAATATTTTTATAATTTAAATGGAGAGACAGTGTTTCTAAGGCCATTTTATATATTTCCAAAATACAAATAACATATTATATTTAATTTATTACTTGTATTATTTATCACATTCTTTTATTTGTATATTGTTTACATTAGTATATATTTTATTCACAATTAAGTTTAAAAAAATGATACTATATATATGTTGTTACCTTAAACATTGTATAATATTGAAGTGATAGTTTACATAATGTTAAGGTTGTTTACACATAGTTCCAGTCTAATCCGAATCCCAGGATGAAAACGAAGGTCTTAATTTGCATCTACCCGACTTTGTTTACTCACTATTACTATTAGTAGTTAATTCCAAAATATATGTAAGTGCAGACAGTAAGTGTGTATTAAACAGTAAACTAGT